>CM073452.1:5007500-10007500 GCA_037074485.1 Delonix regia
ACTGGCAGTCATGCATTGCATTTAAAAGCTAGAATGCATGACATCTAGTTCGTGTTCTTTATTTTAAAAATAATTTTTAAACTGATCATAGGCAGAAGCATCTCGCAATCCAATAATTTCGAAAAAAAAAAAAAAAAATCACCTTAAGAATATGAGAGGAATAAAAATGGCAGTGCAGGTAATGGATTAATAAATGCTCACTCTCCCAAAGCTAGCCACGAGAAGCCAACAATAAACGTGGAAGTTAAACTACAGAAAGGCAAAATAGTCTGATCAATAAACTAGTTCTCTCTAATACAAGCTTTAGGAGGGCACATGAGGAAGCACATAACAGCCATAAATGACAACAAGAACGAGTACAAAAGCAATCATGCAGATCCTGTATGGACTTTGAATTTTCATATAAAATAACAAAAATCAAATGGCATTATATCAGATAAAAATATATATATATTAAAAAAACACAAGGAACCATACAAAATATAAACCAACAATTTCCCAACAATGTTCCACCACTCCTCATTTTCACCATCAAATAGAAAAATATATATTACTAAGTGGGCTCCTGTAATCTTGTTAATCACATAAAAAACAATGATGAAATATTGATTAAAGACTCAGCTCAAATAGAAGAATTGACTTTTTCCTTCATTAATAGCTTGTAGACTTCTAAGATTTATCCTTACTCAAATCAAGAAGTTCTTTCCTTGGATCTGTTAAATGTTCTTATCCTGAATGAAAGACACATTTCGATCCTTGAAAAAGAAACCTCTATGGATGAAATTGAAAGTGTTGCTTTTAATAATGCAGGCAGTGCTTCAAGAGTTGATGGATTTCATAATTCTACAGACATAATAGGAAATTGTTGGCAATGAAGTTATTAATATGGTAAGATATTTCTTCAACAATGGTCATTTAATTAAATGCTTGAACAAAACTATTATGGGTCTTAATTTTTAAAGCAGAGTAGCCACAAACATTCAATGCTTGGTACTATTTAAAAATTAAGAAGTGAAATACTATTTAAAAATTCATTTTAGGTTAAATTTTAGAAAGTAAACTACAATTTAAAATTCTTAAATTTGTGGGGGACTAAAATGAGAATATATTCAAATGTGGTAGATTATTTTATAACTTTAATTTGTAAAGGACCAAAATGAGATTAAATTCAAAAGTAGAAGACTAAAATAAAATTTTTTTTTCAAAAATAAAAGAGACTAGAACTTGAATGTGTCCCATTGGATGCATTGCACCGAACCACGTAACCAGTGGGTCAATCATGGGTCATAGGATGTTAGATTATGCAACCCAATTAAATATTGAAAAAAAATTCTACTTGCTTGGTACAACACGACCAATAGAATGAAATGAAAAAAATAATACAATGCAGTAAATCGAGATCATAAGATTGATAGCGATGAATCTAAAGCGTTAATTAGTTTCGCTCTAGTGTAAGTAAAAAAAACTGATATTTTAACCTGGCCTCTTGGTGATTAATCAGGTGTCATCGATCTTATCTCTCATAAACTATCCTCCTTCTCTTTTTTCAGTTGCGTAGCTTCCTTTCCCAGTGTTTGCTTTTGTATAGCAAGAGAAGAATGATTTCTTCACTGGAATCCTATATTTAAAGTAATATATAAGCCCAATCCTACACCATCATTTTTTTTTAACCAAGATGCTTAAATTTTTTTTTTTAGATAATCATTTTACTTGGGCATGGATTTTCTCTTGTAAACATCTCAACCGTTCAATTCATCTAGTGGGTGAAATGAAGCCACGTCGCACAAATGTTTATTTTTTAAAAAAAAAAATCTTTCAAGCAAAACAATGTTATGTTGTGTTATCTTCTGTAAATGTCCTCAGTTGTGTGATGTATCCTATGGCTTTAATTAAGCCACATTGCATAAGGAGTCAAAACGCATCATTTTACTTAAGTGAAATTGTGCATTTTGACCCCCTTTTTTTTTTTAGATATGCAGCATAAAACGATGTTGTTTTGCGTTGAATGTTTTTTTTAAAATTGTAACACATATGGCTGTCCACGTGAATGGTCGTCTTCTACCTTCAGATTCGACTCTGGTGCATCATATTTGGCATGAAATAGGGAGAGGAAAAACTAGTGGGCGATGTTGTAGGCAAGGGCGAGAATTTGATGGTGTCTCTGTCATCGTGCTCATTGCAATCTTTAAGGGCTCATTTCTAAACTAGTTGATGAAGGAGGATGCCTGGTTAATAGAGAGAGAAGTAGCAGGTTACGTTCTGTTTTGCAAAAAGAGCAATAAGGAAGGAAGACGTTATACGAAGAGAGAAGCAACGATTCTTGCAGTCTATTTTGTAGATAGAGAATCATAGCAAAAGATGCTCATTCTGGCCAAAGAGAATCCACATAAAAAAAAGGTCAATATTTTATATATATAGACGGAGAGAGAGAAGGCGCACCATTAATAGGGGATTCATAAAGGATAGAAATAGAATAAAACATTAACCTATATGTCTGATAAAGATCCAGTCATCTGTGCATTTTTTCTACTAAATAGTTCGCAGCTAGTTATAATCTATATCTAAGGCTTTGTTTATTGTATTTGCTTACCCATACTGCAAATAGTGCTTCCATAGTTCCCTTGTATAGTTTCATGTCATTCTTTTAGTTTGATAAATAGCGTGTAGCTTTTTATACAATAATGGAATATCATAATAGAGTAGATGTATATAGGGTTTCAATTTTGTGAGTTCATTTAAGGAAAACACTTATCATATGCAGGGTTTAGTGGAACTTTTTTAATTGACAAATTTGTGACATATATTTAACTAGATTCTTTTTACAACTTGTATTTTATTGGTATTTTCAATTTTTGTTGATTAAGTTGGCAGATAAGGGTGTTGCATTTGTTGGATGAGCAATAAGAAGCTTAAACAAGTGACATAAATGATGACACTGCTATATGAATCCTCACATAAATGATGACATTACTACATGAATCCTCTGTTATATGTTCATCTTGATATATGTATTTATTTTGGCACTAATGATGACACTACATGAGATGTTTGGCATTTTGGATCCGTTTGATACATTCAAAAATTGTGGGAATATTTGTTTTAATGTGACTGGGCATATAAACAGTCTGTCTCTAATGTTTCTGAGACAAGCAAATTTATATCATTTCTGTGTAATATTTTTTAATTTGTTAGACTCTAAAAAAAAATTCTTTTATAATGTACGGATAAAAAAGCCTCCATTTATAATTTGCGGACCACATAAACTTGGCTATTACTGCACCAGTCCAATTCCCACTTACTCTACGTTTGATTAGTCTCTGTGGTCCACCATGCTTCTTATCTGCACACTGGACCATTATTAAGCATTGAAGCTCAATCACATAATTATGGGCAGCTTTTCTAAAGCTTTTATATAATATCTTTCTTGACTCTGGTTGCTTTGAACTTTGGAGGAGGCTCTTCGGTTGACTAAGGTAAATTACTGGGTATATTTAGACTTTAGTACTTTACATATATATGATTCAAATATTCGCCCAAGTAGACGGCAATTAACCATGTTCGTTTTGGTCAATATATACGGCGCATATAATTCTATTTTGGCTGCATCTCTTGACTCTAAACATCTTGCGCTTTTGCTATGTTATCGCAACTCACAACATAGTTCTATCCTTCAATTCGTGCGACATATTTCAAAGAAAGAGAAGTCTGCTAATAATATATCTAAGAATGTTTAATATAGAATATATAAAAGATAAAATAATCTGTCCTAAAAGAACAACTATAGTATAAATCTTCAAGTGAAAAACAATAAAGAACAACAATCTACAATACATAAGCAGTAGAGAAAGAGCAACAATCCACAATACATAAGCCTGCACAGAATGGAATGTATGTAGAAGAGAAAGACACAAGAGTTAAAGTTTCACGTATAGTTAAAGAGTCTTAATAATTTTAAAACCCTTCAACTATATTTTATTTAATAAAGGTTTTAATATTTTCAATAAATCAAACTTATTAATAAGACTAATTTATATGAGCTCAATTCTTTCCTCAACATTAACTTTCAATTTGTGATTTAATAGAATAATCACTAATTAACTTAAGTTATAATTTAAAATCCCTACTCAAGATACTAGTAAATAATTCAATTCATCACTGATTATACATAATTAATATAAAGTCAATTCATTTTTAGTTTAAATTAATAATATTAATTACTTAATTATTAACTACAAACAATTGATCTAATAATGGGATTAATACTAATCCACAAAATAATTAAAATTATTCTGACAAAGCCAAGAAGTAGTATAAAATTGTTTTGTATTGTTAATTAATACATGGCTACTCTCTGCAGTCTCTCTGAAACTGAAGAAACGCGTGTAATACATTGGAGTGCAATGAATACATATGGTGCATGCATGTTCACTATCACAGATACTTAATTAGAAGTAAGGTCTAAAAGTCTTCCGGAAATGGCGGTAGCAAGTGCTGCTTTGAAGTTGGGATCTCTGGTCAAAGAAGAAGCCATTTGTTGAATCAAACACCGTTGCATTAATGACTTTCCAGCTGAATCAAGGGCTCCAGCTTCACTCTGGGTTGAGGCCACTGGTAATTCACATCCATTATGCACATGGTTGTGCTCTCCTTCGTAAGTTGCCACCAACACTGTTGGGTCTACTAAACTTCTTTGCACCTACATATCATTACAAATCAAAACATTCAAATCAATTCTAGCTATGTACTTAATGCTCATTAATCATGGTCAAGAAAAGAAGAGAGAGATTTTAGTCAATAGTCTCAATGATATTGTACCCTCTTTTTCACAGGGCAGCTCGGGGCAAAGGAGCACTTGAAGTAAGCTCTGGGAGAGGGGTTATCTCTGGTCACCTTCTGACCATATTTTCTCCACTGATATCCATCCCTCACGTACTGTAATTAACACCCAAGTACATAAAAACCATACTTAGTCACTGCTATCAAATCTACAAACCACAAAGCTACTTAACTACGATATACAGCAGATTGATCACAAGAAGTAAATTAATTAGTTCATTGATTAAACTTAAGACAATTAAACCAAAAAAAGAAAATCAAGACTAATAAAGAACTGGTTTGGCTAGCTAGTACTCTCATCATAGAACGCTGATGCGGAAGAAATTTTCAAAGCATGCTTAGAGCAGTCAGTAAGATTTTAAAAGCGAAAGCACAAACTGATGGTAATAAACTTTTGGGTCATACTCAAAACTAAATATTGCCGATCGATGACAGTATGTTTTGGAGGCCGTGGTTTATTTAATTGCCTAACAAGACTGGATATTGAAGAACTTACCAAGCTAGTATCAGAATCAGATGCTTGAGTGCGCACAAGAACTTTGGAAACCTTAGCAGTTGACCTTTTGAATATTTCTTCATCATGAGTAATGGTACTGCACTCGGTATTGCCACTAATACTAAACATAGTATCGATACAGTTTTCAGTCTCAGCCTTTCTCTTCTTTGATTGATGAGATGGGTCCTTTTCGGGATTATTGGCGTTCATGCTCATCAGTTGGCTCAATTGCTTCTGCATAAGATTGTAGTTCTCAAACAAGTGGGTCAGCTTCTCGGTTAGCCTCTTGTTCTCACCATTTAAACGATGCAACTCTTGCACCAAAGCCTCAGGCTGCAAGGATGTCACAAAACTCTTAGTTATAATTAATGGGTCTAGGCCAAAATTAACAAAGAAGAGAGATAGAGTTCAGTTAATATAACGAACCGCAACATCTGTGCGCCGAGAAGGACCAAGGTTGAGGTTGAGAGAAGTATCCACGCACGTTGATTCCATACCAGAATTTGCTTCGCTAGTAAGGAAAATTAAGAATATTGAGACAAAAGAGACCAATGGTTTAAAGTGAAGGATGCAATACGCAAAACCAATTCTACAGGTAAGGAAGGTATATATAGAGAACTGGAAAGAGAAGAGAAGACTTTGATTGTTTAGTTGGGAAGAAAGGAAAGTGTGAGGAAATGAGGGTGATAAAGCAGTCGTTTATTACAGTTGCGTGGTGGCAACGGAATGTTATTTTAATGCATGAAATTAACTGACGTCTATATATGTCGGATTGTAGGAGTTACAGAGCGAGACCTTCACGATGACGTCACTTCGAAACGAATAAAAAAGACAAAGACAAAGACAAATTCATGTTCAAGTTCTTCGTGTGTTTTCCCGTTGACTCACCCTAACATTATCTCATGGACTGAGGTGCCACCTCCTAAATGGTTATCTAATATCTATCTTGCCGTATCTGTACATTTTTCCTCTTTCTTTTTTCTTAATTATTCCTTCTATTATGTAAACAGAAGATAACGAATGTATTTTTCGGTATACATTAAATAATTATATGCATCAATACTATCTCTCTTTGTCGTATTGATAATGGCTATTAACATATGCTGATAATGTTTAAATGCCGTCAGACAAGGAATAGATAGCGTTTGCATTATATATTGGTAATCTGCACGTCATATAATTATCAAAAAACTCAAATGTTTAGTTATTAGAGCCTGTTGCACTATATAAGATAAGATTTTATAAATTTTAATATTATGCAATGTTAATAATAAAAGATATAGAGCATGAATGTGTAGAATTAAAATATATTTTTATTTATTATTTATACATTTAGATATAATTAAGATAAATTAATGAGATTTGATTAATAATATATTAATGAGTAATATTAAGTAAAGTTAATCATATAAACTTATATAATATATGTACCAAATAATTAATAAAATAAATTATATTATTTAAGTCTATATTAGAATAAACAAATTTGATTGTTGGTAACTATACGATGTTACCTTATTAGCCAAAATAAATATCATTCTCAGTCTTCTTATTTGTTGACTGTCCCTCATTATCGCTCGAAGCTCAGTCTTCGGCCTTATCTTTGGAGACATAGCTTATTGGGAACTCATTTCATTTTATTTGCCACAGTTGGTTTTAATTAATCGACCCCTCGATCCCCGTTGAAAATTTTAAATTTAAACCCAAATACCCAAAAAAAAAAAAGACTTTCCTTCAGCGAGGAACAAATTTAAAATTTTAGCTAATTTTTTTCACTTGATTATTTGATTAAAAACAAGATTCACCTTTTATTAAATCAGATCATTACAATGTTCATATAGCTTTCCATCTTAATTCCTTTACCTTCTTAAAGTTTGAGCATTTAAAACCTTCCAGGATCTAGTTAATCCTCTCAAGTTGATCATGAATTTAACTGAATCAAATGTAAAGAAATTAATTCAGTGTTAGAGTTTTTTACACTCATTTGAATTGTCTAGGATTCGAATCTTAATAAGGACAATATTATAAAATATGATGTAATAATAAAAAATAAATCATTTATCCAAAATTCAAGCTACATGTTTAAATAAAATCATGGAAAGTAGATAACAGACTAGATCAAGTTGGATTAATTACTAGTAACACTTATCCAAAAAAATAAAATAAACAAATACCCACTAAATTTCACGGGTAATTGCATGTGATAGTCCATCAGTTAATACTCTTTCTCTTTGACAATTAGAATCACAATGAAAAGTTACACCTCCCAAAAATAATTTAATTGTAACATAATGTGAAACGTAGATATATAGCCCATCGAAGACAAGGTGAATTTTAATTTGATTCCAAGTTGTACACTTGAAAAAGTCAAAACTACAATTTTAGTTGTAAAGTATTAATTTGACTCTTTAAATATAGAAAGTATCAATATAATTTTTAAAGATAGAAAAGTAAATGGGTTTGGTTTTTATAAATGACTAAATTGATTTTTATGGGACCTATTTTTTTGAAAATTTTTATCTTTAAAGAATCATTTTAATACTTTTCATTTTTAGAGGATCAAATTGATCTTAAAATAAAAATAAAAGACTAAAATTATATTTTTCTTGAAAAATGTGATAGCAGCGTACAAGACGTGGAATGAGGAAATATGCAGATTTGATTGGAAATCCATTTTCAAATGACTTCCAGAAAGAGAAGAAGCAACGCGCAAATAGAGAGAAAATAAATTGGCCTTTCGAAAAGGTAAAAGGGCAATTTGACTCCAAGGGACTTTGACTGGAATTTGGAACTTGTACATGTTTGTACGAGTATAATCCGTGTGTGTGTGTGCAATTTTCAAATTACTACGTACCTATTTGAAAACCATTTCTGTGATTATCAACTTGAATTTCGCCGTGCCAACTAATCTCTCTGTCCTTCCCTTTCGAATTGGTATGGTTGGTACATCAGGTAAATTGCATGGAAGACCACAAGTTGGTTTAGGACGTTAAGCAACAATTAATTAATTTTATCTTGTTAATTAGAAGCGTTCTATGTGTTAATTAAGTCAAGTCAAGTCATGGAAACTACCACTGCAATTAATTTGTATATACATGAGGTCACCATGCCTACGTAATCTTTTAATTAAGATAACGCTGGCACTACTTTTGCTGCATATTTTCCAGCGAACTTTACTTGTATCCTTGCTGGGTGACCATATAGTAGTACCATTATTGTTCCCTAATGTTCTAACTTTCGCTCTTGTGGTTTCCCATGAGGATATCAAGTTGGGTCAATTATACTTTATTGAGAGGTAATTAGGCATGCGAGTGCTCAACACCATCATCGCATTATAATAAATTAACCTAGTTATTTCCGTTTGTGTGGAAGATTTTGAAAGGAAACCCCAACAAGGAATATAATTATTAATCTATACTTAATTTGTGGCATTATCTTTAGATTGAAGGCCTCGGGTCTTTTAATAATATTCTTAAGTTTCTCAACTGATGAGTGAAGTACAAGTATTGATGCATATAATTCTGCTTTGGATTCTTGGGACAAAGCAAATGTATGCGTCATTATTGATATCCATGACATTGGGGCAATTGGTAATATTAAAAATATTAATTGATTATGATACACTTATATAATAGCAATTTTGTGTAATAATTTTAATAAAATATTCCTTTAATGACATCAATTTTTTTAAAATAATTTTATTAAAATTATTATATTAAATTAATTATCACATAAATATGTTAAAACCAACTAATATTTTTTCTTTGCAATTAGCGCAACATGGTTGGCAGCAATACTAAAATGAGACAAAGATGTTTCTTGATTAACCTTCGCCTTAACCAAGTCAGGGAAAGTTACCACTCAATTTATAACGATAGATCGATGAGGTCACTCGCCAAGCTGAGATCATCTGAAATGATGATGCTTGCCATCTTCTTTTTTTTGGGTTGGGTGGGGGGGTGATTTTCAGAAGAAACTACCATCATATGCTTGTTCAACGTGATACTCGTTGACTTGTCTATATATCTAGGTCATGATGTAATATAATGCACATCCTTTTGTGAATTGTGTTGTTGCTCTTAAATCTTGAGGTGCATATCTAAACCAGATAGAAGAATTGACTTTTTCCTTCATTAATAACTTGTAGACTTCTAAGATTTATCCTTACTCAAATCAAGAAGTTCTTTCTTTGGATCTGTTAAATGTTCTTGTCCAGAATGAAAGACACATTGGGATCCTTCAAAAAGTAATCTCCATGGATGAAATTGAAAGTGTTGCTTTTAATAATGCAGGCAGTGCTTCAGGGGTTTGATGGGTTTCATGATTCTATAGACTTGTCATGAAATTGTTAGCAATGAAGTTATTAATATGGTAAGATCTTTCTTAAATGCTTGAACAAAACTATTACGGGTCATAATTCCTAAAGTAGAGTCCCCACAAACATTCATTGCTTGGTACTATTTAAAAATTAAAAAGTTAAATACTATTTAAAAATTTATTCTAGGTTAAATTTTAAAAAGTGAACTACAATTTAAAATTTTTAAATTTATGGAAAACTAAAATGAGAATATATTTAAATGTGGTAGATTATTTTAAAACTTTAATTTATAGATAGCTAAAATAAAATTAAATTTAAAAGTAAAAGATTAAAACAGTACTTTTTTCAAAAATAAAAATGACTAGAATTTGAATGTGTCCCATTGGTTGCATTGCATTAAACCACATAACCAGTGGGTCAAGCATGGGTCATGGGGTGTCAGATTATGCAACTCAATTAAATATTAGAAAATTTTTTTGCTGATTACATTGTTTTACACAACGCAATCAACAGAATAAAATTAAAAAAATAATGCAATACAGTAAATCGAGACAATAAGATTGGCAGCAATGAGCCTAGGGCATTAATTAGTTTCACTATAAGGAAAAAAATTAATATTTTAACCTAGCCTCTTGATGATTAATCAGGTGTCATCATTCTTATCTCTCATAAACTAACCTCCTTCTCTTTTTTTCAGTTGTATAGCTTCCCTTCCCAGTGTTTGCTTCTATGTAGCAAGAGAAGAATGATTTCTTCACCGAATTCCTACATTAGTAATCTATAAGCCCAATCCTGCACCATCATTCTTTTAACCAAGATGCTTAAAATTTTTTTTTTGTCAGAGAATCATTTTACATATCACATGAGGTCTGACACTTGACATACTTTTTTGGGGGATCACTCCCTCAATCAGCAGGGGATATCTCTTTTTAATATATATATAATATTAATTATATTAATTATTAATAAATTATAAAATTTAATAACAAATAATAATATAAATTTTATTTAAACATAATAATTTAATTGATTTTTTAAATATTATAATATAAATATTATTTTTTGACTAATCAAGACATATGAAAGTATTTCTAAAATTATTTTTTTAACTTTCCTAATTATAAAATATTGCATTTCAATCACAACTTTTAATATAAATATCACACTTTTTAAAAAATTAAAACGTTATTTTCTTATACTATGAATTATCAAAAGAACAAAGAGAGAAATATAAATAGAGATTCAATTCAAGTGTATTGATTAAAATGGATATAAGGATGAAACAATTACTACAAATTTGTAATATATAAATTGAAAATAACTAATATTTATAATTTGACACATGAGTAATTTGAAAATTTTGAAGACCACACAACCATAGTTTTAGACTTGTTATAAAATTAATAAAAAAAATAAATGAAAGAATTAGAGACAAATTTAGAGGAGTTATTGGATATTGTCATCACAATCACAACTTGCAATATGAGGATTATGCTTTAAATAAAAGAAAAAATATATTTATAATACTATCAAAGTGTGACTATTTATATTTCATATTTTTTTTAATTTCATGCAAATTATTTAATAATAAAGGCAAAATTTTACTTTTCAAGCATCCTTATGTTATCACATCAAATTATAGATACAAAAGTAAATATATTTACTAGTAATTGACTATTTTTAATATAAAAAATGAAAAAAAAATATTTGCATTATCAAAATGAAGAATAATTTAGAGAGAAAATTAAAACTTGATGAAAAATTAAGGGATAAAGATTGAACTTGAACCTTTAATTTTTAATTAAAAAAATTAGTCTTCTTATAAATATAGATTTGTGTGGATGTCTAGTGTGACTTTTTAGGTTCATATACCTTATAACTCTCAAATGATTTATATTGTACAATTATGTAATATAATTTTTATCTATGTTATTGTAACTCATGGTTTACGTTGATGGTTGGGGACATATAAAATGGGCAATGTACTAAAGATAAAATACTTAAGTGAATGAGAATATTCCTTCTATTTCTCCACTCAATTTTCTATCTTATTGGCTCTTATATTTTTTGTTAGTTTTATAACAAGTCATAAATTATGGTTGAGTTGTCATCTAAATTTTAAAATAACTCCAGTGTCAAATTATAAACATTAGTGATTTTCAATTTACATATTACGAATTTGCATTAATTGTTTCATCCTTATATCCATTTTAATCACTACAATTGAATTGAATCTCTATCTTTGTATGCCTTTACCCTTTTGATACTTATATTGCAAGTTGTGATTGCAATGATAATATCCCCTATTAAGAAGGGAATAATTGTTATATTACTTTGAAATAATTAAATTTATAAAGGAATATATATATGTATTGGGCTGTTAATGAAATAATATTTATATAATTAAAAATAATATTAAATTTTTTATTGAATTTTTTTAATATAATTTTTATTATTATTTAAATTAAAATATTAATACACACACCCACGTATATGTGTGGGAATGGAGACGTCCCTATAACAAGCCAACATGAATAAAATATTATCATTAATCCTACGTCTACTTTCTAACTTATGTATTCAATGAGATTTGGTTTAATAATATTGAAGAACTAGTTGTTTTAGAGTTAAAAAATTCAATATCGAAATTAGAATCAAAACTTAAAAAATAAAAGATATCTTCACACCTCCCAAGTGTTAAAACATGTTTAGAACAACTACAATTAAATAAAGACAAAATGAAATTAAAAAATTATGTTTAAAGCTTCATTGGGCTACCACCAACTTTGATTTAGGTCAATCTAAAGGCTCAAATGTTTGTCTGTGTGTGTGAAAAAGCGTAGTATAATTTTTATATGTGAACAAGGGCAATGATTGTTACAATTTACAAAGAAAAATATGTATTTGGTGGGGCCCATTTGATGAAGTGCATGTATTGCCAAAATAAGCATACCAAATTAGTAAATGTCAAAGATGCCGTTATTAAGCATACAATCCAAATAATTCTCATGTGAACATAAAGTGGTCTCATATTTTTACATTTTTTTATAATTGGATTTTTTAATAAATTAATCATGATAAATTAGTCCTTTAAAATTTTTATATTATGAAGAATTAATTTTTTATTAATTTAAATAGAGAAACTAATTTTATACAAATTTAAATTTATATAAGATTAATTTATCACAATTAACTTATAAAAAATTAAATTATTATAATAAAAGACTAATTTCATACTTTTCACTGTAAACAAAATATCCCCAATTAACAATTGAAGTTTTAGGAACACTCACTTCACACTATTTATTTTTCGCTTCTTGTTCTTGCATTGGGTAGCTCATCAAATCATAAGTGTGCGCCAACGCGATTATAAGCTAATAAGCAACAACTGTAAGCCACCCACTTAGCTACGTTTACGAAGCCCAATCCAAGGGAAAGCCATCTGTTGGGCTTAAACAAGAAGGCCTTGAAATTGGGCTGGCTTTATTTGTAGAATGGAGAAGCCCATATAATTGTCGAACTGTTTATATGAACCACACACTTAGCTAGGGAAAAAGAAAAATAGTAAATCACTTACTTGTGCTTGTGGCAATGCACAAGTTCATACAACTCAAGCACCTGAATTTCCCAACAAGCACATGTCACTGCCAGAGAAATATATAGAATCCACCATTATTATTACATACCAAAAGTAAAATTTTAAACTTATGTCACTCTAGGAATTAGTAGTGGCTAATTGTCAACGAGTATTTGTATAATACAACTTTTGCTATTAGCCATACGCAATATCTGATGCTTCTAGTGAAAGAATCTTGTCACATGCAATTAGTTTAGACCTTCAAGAACGTTTCACCATCAATAAAATACTCTTGTAATCTACTTTTTGATAGAAAAAAAGAAACAAAACTCCTCAAAATTCACAAATTGGCATGGTATAAGAGGAGCTTTATTACATGTAACCAGGCTTGTTTTTGAACTTTTTTTACTCCTTATCCTCAGAATAATGAAATGAAAATAAATCATGTTATTATTAGTAATGACATTCATAGCAAGTGTCAAAATAGAAGTAAATGAAAGTCTCGTCATGAGAGATAGATGATCCAAGCATGAAACTAGGACATTATAAATCATGACCCAATTGCTTCTTTTTCTTTTAAAGTTTCCATCATTATAGCATTGTAACGTTCATTTTGGGGTATATGATTATGACATTGAACTTAACTTTATATCAGTAAGACTGTCAATGATGATACATATATGG
Source organism: Delonix regia (assembly GCA_037074485.1). NCBI lineage: Eukaryota > Viridiplantae > Streptophyta > Magnoliopsida > Fabales > Fabaceae > Delonix > Delonix regia. The sequence continues at coordinate 5,021,412 of CM073452.1, forward strand.
GGTTTGATATGTTATATATTTAAATATGATTAGTAGTTCATGTAAAGACGCATTCCATGAGCTTTTCCATCATGACGAACCATGCGCTAAGGATTTAAGAAATATGCATTTCACTTAATCACTCTGCTTTCATAATATATGACATAAAGAAATGATGTTTAATTTTAAACAACATTGGAGGCGAATTTACTACTGATTTAATATGCATATATATCATTAACTGAGATGAAAACCCAAATAATTGCCTTAACAGATAACAGACCCATACACACCGACTTGAAAATGAAATTGCTTATAATTAGGGTTTATGTTTTAAAATTAGATAGTGGCAAGGAAGGTGGCCACTTATTAATTATGTTGAACTGTTGATCAACTAAGCTGAACTAAATATGGACCCAAACCCATGATTAATGGAGTCGGCAATGTCTTAAATTAGCCAAAAAAAAAAATATCTTCCCATTGATTAGATAGAGCCTTGAGGTATGTTAAGCAAAGCCATCCACAAGGTATGACTCATGGTATATTGATTATTTCCAAAAAAAACTCAACTTGCTAGTACTATGCCTGTCTGATTAATTGTTGAACACGCATCGCTATATAAATGCATACGGTACGTATTTGCACTACCCATGATACTTATTTAAAAGGAAAAACTGTTTTATTTAATTTTGAGTCTTGGAATGTACTTTTTATGAATAGCTTTCTATTTTCTTTTTCCACTTCATGCCATGTAGTTGGCTACGAAGGCATGTAGTGAAACACATGGTACATGCATGTGAGCGTACAAGGACCACATGATAATTCTCCTAAGTCTAATATCTCTAAAGTCAACCTTTACAACTCCCACCTATAATTATATGTTTACGTCTTCAAAAGTTTCCACGTTTTATTCACGTACGTTTGAATACACAAAATATTTATTTTGATACAATACTAGACAATATTTTTATCATAAATTGATGGTCCTATGATGCCTACATACTTTTCCTGTATACGCAAGTAGCATATATGTGCCAGTCATCCAAGTTCTCTGGAACAATAAAGCCAATGACATACAATGATATCAACAATTAATCATTGAATATATTTATTTCTTGCATGTTAATTCTTCATATGATTTTTACATTTTACATGACAATATGAAAGTTAAAGCTAAATATTTTTAGTTCACGATTGTTTATTTCATTATAAACATTTTCATTTGTAGAATTGTCTTTTCATTTATATTGATAATGGTCTGCTATTAGATGATACTCACTTTACAGTGAAAATTTTTCACTAATAATATCATTTTTTTCATTATAATCATTTTTTAAAAAAAAATGTAATAAATAAAAAAGCATTTCTGAAGAGAAGCAAAACTGGAAGATGGAATTAATTGAGGAAAATATTGGCCCACAAATGGTTGGAGTGTAAGCACATGGAGGAAGTTGCATGATAGGTAGACATAATTATAATTATAAAAATTTAGCCAGCCTAAAAAGATAAAGTTTTATTTATAAAATAGGTCAAATTCAAATTTTTTTTAAAGCCTGGTCTAAACTCAAACAAGCAAAACTCTTTTCATCTTAACAGTTAAATTTTCAATTTCTTTAACGAGCATTAAAATAAAAACTCTAAGGTCTTGTTTCTTAATAACATTTTTCAATTTTGTTGGGCTGTTTAAGAAGGTGGCACAAGTGTTAAGGTAAAGATTTAACAGGGTTGATGTTTGTGGCGCCACATCGATCAGTAACAAATTTAGAAATCGAATGTCAAGCTTTTTAGACTCAAATTTTGGTGTTTATCCATCGCTTCACTACTCTGCCTTCTCCGTTTTGACACTAAAATGAATCATCTAGATAAATTTCAGTAATTAGATATTATTAAAAAATTATTTTTTAATTTAATATATTTATTAATTTAATGTTAATAACAAATTAATTTTTTTATACCTCAAGTTATCAAAGATAATCTGGATTAGTTTTGACACTTAGGCCACTTCATAGCTTTTGATTTGACTATCAATCACTCAATGTTGCACATTGTTACCTAATTCTCCCGTTGGCTTGTAATAAATCTGAATTTTTCAAAATTTTTTATAAATTTTACATTAATAACAAAAAAAGATATTAATACAAAAGAAAATAAACCTTTTATATATATATATATATATATATATATAGATATATTATTACTTTTTCTCTAAGATTGGTAAGAATTTTCTTTTGTAAATCATATATTTTGCATTCCAATAGGTATTAGCAAAAATAATAAGCAATTTTCTCAATGGTCCATTAACATTATTCCCGTCATTTTATCTTTTTATATATTGATTATCTCATTTGGCCGTGTATAGATTTAATTTGACCAAACAAAAATTCGGTTCAAATCTTTATTCCTTCTATCAATTTCCTCACTTCTCTCACTTCTGCCTCCTAATTTTTTAGGACAACAAAAGAGTTATTTTGGATCTTTACTATTTTTATTATTATCATTATAATTTTTTAAAAATTATGTGTAAAAAAATCTCTTAAAAATAATGAATCTCATAAAAATAGTCCTTATATGGAGAATTAAAATGGTTCTTTTTTTTATTTTTATAAAATTTTTGGTACTGTTTATAATTTTAAAGGAATCTTTTTTACACTCAATTTTTAAAAAATCAAAATGACACAGACATAAGGCGAGGAGTCACAATAATTATGTTCTCAATTATGTGTTGCAAATTTATCAAGTTTTAAATTATTACGTTAGATAGATTAAATTTTCCATGTAATTTGAATTATTTGTTTAAAAAATTGAATTATTGAATTCATAATATCTAACGTTTATTGAAATTGAACTATGTTTTGGCTTATAAAGAACAAGTTTTTAAATATCATTATGGAAAAATTTTGAGTCTCATAAAATGTTATCTTATAATACATTTTAATGAAAATGTAATAAATAAAAAATATTTCTCAACCGAAGCAAAACTGCAAAATGAAATTAATTAAGAAAAGGATTGGTCACAAGTGATTGGAGTGTGAGCATACTAAAGTTGCTTGATAGGTTTACATATTTGAAGGAGGATGCACTTTTGTCGTTATATACTCCCTAAATAGTGTCCACTTTATCACTGGGTCCTTTAATTTGTACCCTCCACTTCTCTTTCTCCTCTACTCTCCACTCATAACCCATTTGATCATGCATTTTTAACATACAATTATAATTAAGTTTAAAAATATTTATTCTAACATATTATGGATTTAAAAATTATTTAAAAATTTTGAATATTAAATAGGACCCTACTTTTAAATTATATTTTCAAGAAATAAGATATTCAATGGTGTCATTAATCATCATATTAACTTTAAAACTTATAATAAGAAATATCCAGACAAAATTTTAAAATCTCCAAATATATAATCCTTTATAGTTAAAAAAAAAATTGACACATGTATCTTTTAGAAAAAATTTTGAATTTAAAATTTTGTGTCAAAAACATTTTAAATGTATTGTTATGTAACTTTTATTGTAGAATAATACATTGCTATATATTGTTACATAACTTTTCTTAATGGCAATATTACTAATTAGTTAAGGCATCTATGATAAATCTTAAATACACAAAGCAATTAAACCATAAAATTAGCAAAGATTTAGGATAATCAAAAGTCAACTTGATGCTTAGAAAGCCAGCATTGTTGGCAATTTCACAATTAATTACTTGAATCAATTGTGTTTAAATGTAATTACATTATGATTGTAGAATTTTATCACTAAAGTTTTTTCCGCTTTTAAAATAAAGAAGCAAAAGCTCAATTAGTAAACTATACTACCTTCCACAAATGACATGATACACAGTGAAGATCTGACTATTATAAATTAGTGTTGTTATTTTGTTGATTGCTAAATCAAAGTTTTTGTTTAGATTTTTTTAATAGACTAAAAAAAAGGAGTTAATAACAAGATATCTTCACTCTAGTTAATTTGGTAGGATATCTTGTGAATTATTTTATGAAGTTAGTTGTGTTGTTAGTCTATAATTATGCTTTTCAATAATATATTGAGCTTATTCTCCAGTAACCGACTTCTTCTTGCTCCATTAGGTATTAATTTTCTGATTTTTCTTGTTTTACCCTGTTCATAACATTCATAGCTAATTGAATCCTTCTTTATGTTGGAGAGGAAGAAAAAAAAAATTTGACAGAGAAAAAAATGGCTTTAACCTTATGCCATCTAAAAACTAGGAAACTTTTTCCAATGGTTAATTAATTGACACACCCTTGTCCAATATTTTCACTATATATTTTTAATTAATTGACTAGCTAGCTACTAGGCACTAGCTAGTTAGCGTAGTTCATTCTTCATTTTACTCTGTACGCAGACAAAAATATTATATTTGACAAATTCTTTAAAAATACACTTAATTTAAGAGGGTATTATACAATTATTACAAATAATATAGGAGTATATCTAGATCAATTTTTAAATTTAGATGGAGCAATTAGTCAACCCATTGAGAAGGGTTTTAATTAAATGTGAGAGTACAAAGAGAGTTTGAGTTTTCTATTATCAAATTTCTCTTATTGAAATTTATGTATAATTATAAAATATAATTTATATAAAATTTTTAAAATCACGTGAATTTTCAAATAATCGACTAACAAAATTTATGAACAAAATAATTGAAAAGAAAAAAGACTTCCAAAATGTTTAAACATTTTCAAAGCAAGTACGTATAAATCAAAGACAAACAACTCAAATATTAAATTATTTTACAACATGCATTTTGAACTAGGGAATGCAGAGCTCCAGTTTTGCATCACATTATTCTAATTAATTAGAGTTCCAACGTGATTCTATCATATGTTGCACAATTTTAAACTCGCACGTGCTGCCACCTCACTCTCTTTAAAATGTGTGTGTGTGAAAAAGGTAGCTGAATTGTAGTTGTGTCTGTTAACCCTTCAAATGGGGCTACACTACATAAGGACAACTATGCTTTTGCGACCCATTTTGGGGTCAAAAGTTCGTGTATGTTGTGTTGCGCACACGAAAGCAGCAAGTATCAACGTTTGACCAAAAAGTCCTCAATTCTATTTAGAGCATTTCTAACTTTGTATCCAAAGTTTCCATGAACTTTTATATCTACGCCCCCACACACTTATAAATACGTACCATCCATGTTTCTCACTCGTCTCTCTCATAACCTTATAAGTACTCCATATCTTACATTCACACTCCCACAGAAAATCATTTTATGGTAATCTTGTCACATTCAGTGTTGTAAGCAAGCTATGAAGAGATAGAGAGAAAACAAAATCCCAGAGAGCTTAGATTTGGCAATTTCTCTAATGCATCCCTCTCAGCCACTAGCAAACAGCCTTACAAGAGCTCATCGCAACACGAAGGATTTGAATGCAAGACCTGCAACTGCTAGTTCTCGTCGTTTCAAGCGCTTAGAGGTCACAAAGCCAACCACAAGAGGCTAAAACTCAATGTGGAAGAAGAACAAGAAAGAGCCAATCTAGTAAGGCTGGGTAATAACAAGCCCAGAATGCAATAGTGCTCTATTTGCGATAAGGAATTCTCACTGGGACAGGCTTTGGGAGGCCACATTAGAAAGCACAGAGCAACCATGAATGACAATGAAAGCAAAAACAAAGGCTTTCTGTCTATAAATGAGGTGGTTGCTAGAGTCCCTATTCTCAAAAGATCCAATAGCACCAGGATTATGTGCTTGGACTTGAACTTAATGCCTCTGGAGAATGACTTGTAGTTACTGTTTGGAAATAAGGCACCTCGAGTTGATCTTCTTTTATGCTGACTAACTTCTGTATTTTTGGACCATTCTTTCATTCTTTTATGTAAACTAGGGATGGATGATTCATCTTGATTTTTTGACTGTTTATGGAATTCTTTTCGCTATTCATAGTATTAATTAATTTTTGCTTAATTTGTAGCATTTGTGAATTCATATGTCACACCCTAAATTCTTGTAGTGGGATCGGTACAGGCCACGGGGAAAAATCTCCAAACCTGCAAGCCTTACACTGGAGGGACATTCAATATCACGCTGAATTTATTCAATTTGCACCATATGAAATATAATTTGCCTTAATATAAAATGAAGGTTTAAATACAAAACAAGGAGTTTGTAGAAATTTCCGCAACACCTCCCCAGTAAATAAGACGTCTTGAAACTTTTACAATACCCTATAAGGCAATACAACATATAGGAGAGCTCTGCTCTCACTAGCATAACCCAATACACATAATTACAAAATACAATAATTAAGGAAATTTCAACTGTGGTCTCTATACCACCCCAGACGTACAACCAATAACTATCATTCTAGATATATATATATACATCCCAAAAGAATAAGCCACAAATATCGACTAAACAAAAAGAAAAGGCCTCACAACATCACAAGCAGGGCTCACCACAAGACTCCCCGTCAGTGCTCTGCTGCCTCCGGGAACTCTTCTATCTCCCAATCTGAGACCAAATTTTTTCGGCAGTTAGCACCCTAAAATCAGTAACAAAATTTCATATATAAATAGAAAGCAAAACATGATCAAGAACTAAGTAAAATACAATGATGTTTAAACCACAATGATCAACTTATAATAAACAATTTCTGATGCATAATGCTCTTTTCAAACAATTAATTTAAAATGCCATTCACAAGGAACCAATAAGCTTTTGAAGATCTTATCTAAGAAAGACTACCAAGGACCAAATCGGTGTGGCACACAGTCATAAAGGGCAAATCACAACAGGCGAGGATACACAATCCTCGATGGCAACTAACCAACAAGCGTGAGGTCACCACTCACGAAGATTTTCACTCAGCGGTCCACATGTGATAGCCGTCACATGGAGCTAGCACTACCACTAACCCTGCTAGCTGGGTCATTACTTAGGTGCACTAAGGGCTAACAGAACTGCTGTTGGTAGCCAGTGTCCTATCTAGTCCTCCTAATATTATTGAAATTAAAACAAGTATGCATAGAAAAAGTAGCAAGTATGCATGAAATCCATCTGTATTTACAATAATGATTTATCAAGCGGTTATTCCTAACCGTACGCATGAGTTCAAAACCGCAAGTAAAGCCATTTCACATATCGAAGGACTTTTATTACTCCTAACTTCAATTTCGAAAAGATATAGTTATGATAAAATTAATAATGATACTTATAAACATTTTCAAGCAATAAAAATGAAGCATAATTAAGAATATTGGGGAGTGCTATCTGCGCACCTGAGGGTTGTTCGTTACGAGCAATTTAATGTTTCCCTTAGGTGCCTGAATTACTCTTACGAGCTACCTACACCATTTGGAAAGCAAGAATTACTCCTCTTCCTATTTATTACTCAAAACAAAACCCTAACTCACTCTCCTTGATTCCACCACTAACTTTCCCAGACTTTTGGTCAATTTACATTTTCTGCCCTACAAACTTTCTGAGCTTTTCATTTTGGTCCTTAAACCCATACCCTTGCCTTCAATCCAAGGAAATCCATGACAAACAATAAGGTTTCATGCCATCAGGTCTAAAAGTGTTATTATAGGATCAATTTGAACCCATTACAATGCATCATTTCACCATTTTCTAAAAACCCCAAAATTTTGAAACTTTTTAGTTTGGTCCTTGTCAACATAACTTCTCAAAACTAACCCAAAATTCATGCTTACAAAGTTTAAATTCAATAGATAGGGGCTGAAAATGCTTCTTCTAACATCAATCTCAAGAAAAAACCAATTAAAACTTACCGAATTCGCCCAAAAACGCCACTGTTCTTGGTTCCTCAGACACCCACCGGAAAACTGCTTCACCGACGGCCAACCGAGCTCGAGACCGGACAGAGAATGATGGCCAAGAGGTGGGGAGCACAACCCACCCAAACCACGATGGAAAAAGGGTCCACCGGAGCTTCGGCCCAAATCACGTCTCCTTGCGGTTTCCGATGAAAAATGAGCTCCTCTTGTCGGTAAGTAGCGGTGACTAGCTGGTGATAGGCCGGCAACCTTCAGGGGGGAAACTGCAACTCCGACGAGTGGACAAACAGCTATGGTGGACGTTGAACTCTCAGCTCCCTCACTACTTCAACTCAAGCTCGACGGGAAGGAGAAGAAAAATAAAAGCACTTGGGGCATTTTGGTCTTTTCACTTTAGAGGGTGACACGTGTTAGCTCCTAAAAAAACAAAGAGGTTAGGGAAGTTAGGTCTCGAACCCATAGTCTCTTGAATAAACACCTGGAGCCTGACCACGGAGCCAGCCTCAATCTCATTTTAAGGTTTAACTTGACAAAATAATACACCTTAGCAATTTTTCTTACAAAATTCCTCCCCTTTAAATTTCTCACTAGCTAAATTATTAATTATAATTAATTGGGTCATTACATCATAGTTAATGAGAACTTTGACTTCAATTAGTTTCAAAATTTCAAATGCTCTATTGTCGTAAATTAAAGGTGAAATAGTACGGTATCATTACGGCTAAAAAATACGAAAAGGCTTTGAGCCAGAATATGTGTTTGTGTATAAATATTTTTCTTGGGGATATATAGGGTCAACAAATATTAGTCTTGTCAAGGCAAAATCTGAATAATTTAAAAGGGTTTTAAGATGAGGGACCAAAATATATAATCCAACCTTATCACAAATGCAAAGCATTGGGTTGATGTTAGTCCTTATATATTTTGCTTTTGAATTTTGTCATCTTGAAATTCCATCATAAGTAACAGTATCATAAATCTTGGAATTGCTTTTGTAATGGGGAAAATGATTATTAACAGTTTGCACATCTACAGTGTATTTTAAAATGGTAAGTAGCACAATTCTTCTTTCCTTTTCTCCTAGTTTGCGATTTTATAGATACTAACAACATGTAATTAGTCATTAATTAATGAAAGAAAAGGAAATTAACAAGAATTTAAAACATTATACAAATCTCATATAATTGATATTTTGATCAATTAAATCCACAAAAAGCAACCTTTATGGGAATGGCCAAATTATATATTTCTTTAATATTTCTACTATGAAACAGTTGAGATGTTGATATCTTCAAGAATCAACTCGGTTGGAAATACAATTTAAGAAACTTTAGGAAAAAAAAAAAAAGGCTTCAAAGCATGAGAAATTATTTTATTTAAAGAATGATTGTCTGTATATGTGAAATTGTAAAATTGTTATTCTAAAATATAACAACATTTTCAGACTGACTAATTTTCTAAAATATGAAGATTTCACTTGGCATCGAGCTCATTTAAACAAAATATATAATGTGCCCACACTCTTTTTTTTTTTTTTTGGTCAATAGAACACTAAAAGAAAACAACCCTATCATGCTAACATATCCTACTATGCAAGCAGCCAGGCAATTTTTGTCATTACAATTAAGTCAAATAATCACTTTAATAAGAATCACTCAACAATTAATTTATTCCCCTAGGTGTTGTAACTTTCTTTCTTTTTTGAATGACTCGTCACACAAGGTGAAGAATCAACAATGTATGTGTCATCAATCTTATCCCTTTTAATCAAAACCCCCATACTTTTTCATTTTTGTGGCTTCCCTCCCCCTTCTTTGCTTCTACAAGGTAAAAGAGGAAAACGAGTTGAGAAATTTCTCCCACTTCACGCAAGAAATTTAGTGATCCTACATATATTTTGCCAGCATTGATTGCAAATTTCAATGATCTCAATCTGTGATGGAGTTAAAACAAAAAATAAAAATACACTTTTAATCATTTAATTTTATTTGAAGTTTAATTTTTATCCCTTAATTTGTTTGTTTCAATTTGGTTTCTTAAATTCACCTAAGGTTTTAATTTTGTTCCTTATATGCAAATGGTGCTAATTTAGTCCTTTAAATTTTACTTTTGTCCTTTAAATTTATTTAGTTTCAACTTGGTTTATTAATTTTATCTAAATTTCACTTTCATCCCTTAATTTTCCTTTATTCCAAATTAGCCCTTAATGTCAAGAAATTACCCAAATATATTTTTCTTTAACACCATTGTATTGAAATGCATCAAATGTTAAACTTTGTATGAATTAAGTAGAAAACAAATTCAACTATCAAATTTCAAGAAATTTATCATGTGAAATAATAAGATACACAATTCTACATTTGTTATATAAAAATGGGGTCCACTCCAAGTTCACCAAATGTTTTAAAGAAATAAAGTTTGTGAAGGGTCTTCGTCAAAGGATATGAGATTGTGTTTCTGATATATAAAAAAATTGTGTAATGTTTTCTGGTTTGTTGCAATGTAAGAGCATATGCACGAATAATATATTTGTACAAAATTTAAATTTACATATTTGTAATTTGCATGTTAGGTGAAGAGGGATTTTTACTACTTCCACAATCAGTAAACTTAGAGGTGCTTGTAATGCAGCCACATCAACCCATTACACTATTCATTCTTCTTATTTCACCACCTGCCTCCACCTTCACTAATTCCTTTTCCATTTAGTCACATCAACCCATTGTCTAACACTTTGGTGCTGCATAATCCACTTTGTCATTTCTTAGTAGTTTTTCCGACACATTCACTTGGTGTATCAAGTTAATAGTCTAACAAGGGATTGTTAATTATTTTTTTTTCATTTTAGTACATATATACTTATAGCTGTAATTAACTATATTATTTCATTTATTATTTGTGGATATTACAGGACTTCTCTTGGGGATTTCATCACTGAAACCTTCGTTGGGTAATTAAATTCTGCTTATCTCTTTCCCCTTTTGGCTTTAGAAGCCTTTGTCATGTCATTTTTCCTTGCCATTGCAGATTTTTGAAACTAAACAGAGTTAAGATTTGCTATTGTGATGGTGCCTCTTTTATCGGGGATGCTGAACTTAATTTTTGTTTCTCAGGTATGTTTTTCATAATTTTTGTGATTTTGGTTGCAAAGCATTGTATTAACCTTCCAATTATGTCTTAATAGAACCTTCTTCATTATTTTTCATTTTTTCTTCTATTAGTATTTTGCTCTGGATAGTTTATTTATTTTATTTTTCTAATTAAACTTTACGGGAAAAGCATCATGTAGAAAAGGATTGTGATTTTTGTTCTTGCCTTTTCCATGTAGAAAAGGGAATAGAATTTGGACGAAGATTGGTCAAAGAAAAAGGAGTAATAGCTTTCGGTGGAAGCCCTTAGTCAATAGATATAAAATTTGAAGGCACAGATTTGGGTTTTATCAAATTTGGCATACGTGTTTCACTTTGTTCTTAACTGATAAGGGGAATGATACAATGTAAAAAAGACTGAGTATGGATACTTTCTTTGAAGAACTTTGGTATCACTTTAATGCCAAAAAGTATGATTTTGTTCAATTTCACCCTTATCGTGGTATTCAAATGATATTATACAATCTTTAAGGATTGACTATTCTATAGGGTTGAAACAAAACCATATTTCCAAGTAATAAAGTGTAGGGGATTTGTCAATGTTGAGAGCACACCATAAAAGAATGTGTTCAAAGCTTCCAATGGTTCCTTGAACGTTATGTATGGAGTATATGTGGATGGAAGCTAGTAATCATCATTTGGGTTTGCTTCTTGTACTCTGAATTATGTTAGATTAACCAGTAGGTTATGTATATCTTACTTAGGGACTTGTGCTTTAAGTTCATTTTGTATGCTTATGACGGGAAAACTGGTATTCTTCAAGCTTCTCAATATAAGTTGGGCTTCATTTGATGTGTTCATGTTGCTAATGGTAGATTCCTCTTGCAAAGTCACCTGATTTGAGTTACAACAATGCGTACCTTAGGAATGACGATGAAACACGTGATCCACCTATGGTCCCTCCACATTTGCAACACACTTTGCTAAGCTACCCTGTTAGTAGGGACTCTTCAGGTACACTAATTTATGTTTATTAATATAACATTACCTTTAATCTATTATTAATAATAGATCATGTAACTATCTAAATAAGTGGACAAATAAATAAAATAAAATTCCTTTGTCTCTATAAATTTTTAGTTTTTTCCTTGCATATAAACTTGATGAATTTTTATAAAGTAGAATGTTAGATCAATAATTTCCTTTTCTTTATTTTCTGAAAATGGGTAGTGTGTAAAGATTCAACATCTATACCTTGTAATGACATTGAAGAAAAAAAATTGTCTCCAAAAGTATTTTCTTTTCTCTAGCATTGTTGCACTAAGCTCTCTCTCTCTCTCTCTCTCTCTCTCTCTCTCTCTCTCTCTCTCTCTCTCTCTCTCTCTCTCTCTCTCTCTCTCTCTCTCTCTCTCTCTCTCTCTCTCTCTCTCTCTCTCTCTCTCTCTCTATATATATATATATATATAAATTAAAATGTGCAATAAATTTCATTTAATCAAATAAAATATTTGGATCCCTCGCTTTGCCTCTAAATTTGTGAGGATTTTATGGAGGAAAAAAAATATTTTGATCATTTATTTTTTATTTTTGTGACATTTTGATTTTAAAAAAATTTGTGTGCTCAAATATCTTAATAACTAAGACCTTGAAAAAATAGTCCTTCTATACAGGATTAAATTATTCTTTTTTTTATTTTTAAGGGATTATTTCACAAAGTTTATAATTTTTAAATGACCTTTTAGCACTCAATTTTTAAGGAATCAAAATGGTACATAAACAAAAAGTGAAGAACCAAAATAAATATTTTTTCAATTATGTGTTACGAAACTTATAAGTTAAAAATTTATATTACGTTTGATGGTTTAATTTCTCCATGTAATTTGGAGTATTTGTTAAGAAAATAAATATTCAGTGGGTCCAATAATAATGTTTATTAAAATTGAATTATGATTTGGCTTATGAATAACAAGTTTTTAAATATCAGTATAGAAAAATTATGAGCTTCTAAAATGTTATTTTATAATATATTTTTTTTAAAATGTAATAAATAAAAGAGTATTTATGAAAAGAAGCAAAACTAGAAGATGGAATTAATTGAGGAAAATGTTAGCCTACAAATGGTTGAAGTGTAAGCAAAGAAGTTGCTTAATAGGTAGACCTAATCATAACTTTAAAAATTTACCCGGCCTGAAAAAAAATAAAGTTCAATTTATAAAATGGGTCTGGCTCGAGCTTTTTTTAATGTTTAGCCTAAACATGAAAAACTTGAATAAATACTTTTTTAATAAGTAAAATATTATTATTTAAAGAAAAAATTAGTGTAACGTAATATTTTGATAAAGAAATGAAAACTAATACCTCTTATTTAAAATATTTATGCTAATACAATATTTCATTTGTATTCACAACTTCTCTATATATAATTTTACATGTAATAATAATAATTATCTATGTCGTTTATTTCAAGTTTTAAGTAACAAATTAATTTGATCATTCTTCAAAAAGTCTGATTGGCCGATAGGTCCAATCTAAAAAATATGGATACAAGTCCAAATAAAAATATTCGATTAAAATACAAGCTCAGGCTTTTTTAACCCAATTTTTAAAAATCCAGCTTGATAATTAAGTCCATTAATAAGGTCCCCAAATAGGGCCAATTTATCATTGGGATTCTTCAGTTCATATCCACCCTCTCTTTCCTCTCTATTTTCCACTCATAACCCATTTGACCATACATTTTTAACATTGATTTATAATTAAGTTTCAATTTATTTATTATCAAATATTATCATTTTTAAAATTATTTTAAAATATTTGAATATTAACTAAGATGCTACTTTAAATTTGTTTTGGTGTCAAAAAATATAACAAAAGCACTCTTAATTGTGTATCCATTCAAAAACACAAATAAAAATATATTAAGACAAAATCTCAAAATCTTAGAATATAATTTTTTAGAGTGAAAAATGTTTGATACATGTGTCATTTAGAATAATTTTAGTATTTAAAATTTTTTTTTTGTAAAAAAATTTTAAATGTATTGTTATGTAACTTTTCTTATAAAAATAGTACATTGCAATATATTGTTACGTAATATTTCTTAATGGCAATGTTACTAGTTAATTAAGCCATCTGTGATCAATCTTAGATACAAAAACAATTAAACCTTAAAATTAGCAAAGATTTGGGACAATAGAAAGTCAACTAAAATTCAAATCCAAATCAATTCATTTTATACAGAATTTCAATATGATTGAGTCTCATTGATTGCTCAACACAATTTCAATTCAAAACATTTATTAGTAGTTTAGAAATGATATCTCAATTTGACCAAATAATATATTCCATATTTGAGCGTAGTCGCGTTTAACATATATAGAGACTGAGATCTTGCTATATTTAATATGAATATATGAATGTCAACTGAATTTGTGCTCAGAAAGTCAGAAATGTAATTACATTATGATCTCTAGTAAATCAGCACGTCATGCTCCATTAAGAAATTTCTAATTTCTCTCTTTTTACCACCAGCTAATTGAGTCCTTCTTATAGTAGTAGAGGGAAACTTGGTCATATAATATTCTCTCATAAATTGCATTTATTTAATAAATAATTTTTTTATAAAATAAATAACTATTAAATTTTCTTTAAAAATTGTAAAAATTTTTTTATATATAATGAGAGGTTCTTTCCTCTTGTTATTCACCCAACCTGTTTTCTTCCTCTCCATCACAATGTGGAATGTTATGTTAGCTTTTGCTATAGCAGGATCTGTTGCATTTGTCACTAATCACTTTCTCAACCTCAAGAATGATCACCATTTTGCTGCCAGTCATGCCAAGGACATAAAGAATGCGCCCGAGGTTAGTTACAACTGCTATTACCTCATGGATTTATAAATGCAATTTACTAATAGATGCTTATGAAAGCTCGTGTTTATTTTGGAAAAATGATAATGGAATGGCTAGTTTGTAAGAGTTGAGATTTCGTATTGCAAGGTGTTGTGCTGCAACGCAATGTTTTGGTGTTTCTTTTTGGTTTTTTTGAATGAAGGAACCAGTGATGTAAGGCTTGTAGACTGTTTTTGTTTTCTTTGGAAATTTTTTTTCCTAGCTTAAATAATGTTAGTTCGTTTACAATATAGACCTTATAATTTTAAAATTTGTAATTAAGTCAGTGTAATTTAAAAATATTTTAATTTAATGCAACGATTGACAGAGACAAGCAGCACAAGCTTTAGAAACAAGGATCAAGAAAATGACAGAGACATATAGTTCAAGAATAGAGGCTCTAAAGTAGTTAGTTGATACATTTTATGTAAAAGTTTCATCTGATATGGAGCATATCCAATCTAAAGTGTCATCACAGACATTGGCTGCTGAGAGAGTAAGAAGTCAAGAAATTTTAGTTATACTTAAATTTACCCATCATAAGATGCTAAAGGTCAAAGAATATTACTTATATTGGATGTTTGATTATGTTATGCCCTTTGCCAGGTTCTTGCCACTACTGTGCTTGAGGCTATGGATGTTATATGCAACATCCATAATTCTCTTGATGAGCAAAAACATCTGTTAGCATTCTCTATTCAATAATAAGAGGAGGTAGGTTTCATTTTTAATTCATTTTTTAGGTTTGTTATGTTTTTGCAAAGTTATTTATACATAATATTGAATTATAGCTAAAATTAAAAGCATAAAACTTCGTGGAAAAATGTAGGGATTAAAACAGAGTTTGACTTCAACACAAGCAATTTCAGAGGCAACTTTGAACTTCTTCAATGACATTCATCAGCATTCTTTAAGAATGGTGAAAATTATTGAAGAAACCCAGAATGAGAGAACACATCAATAAGTTAATTTTGATAAGTTTATAGTAAGTGAAAATTTTTGCTCTTTTACTCAATGCATTTGTTGGATGAGTAGTAAGAAGCTTAAACAAGTGACATAATCGATGACACCGTTATATGAATCCTCTACTATATGTTCATCTTGATATATGTATTTATTTTGGCACTAATGATGACACTACATGAGATTTTTGGCATTTTGGATCCGCTTGATACATTAATAAATTGTGGGAATATTTGTTTTAATGTGACTGGTCATATAATACATATACATGCATATGTGGGACACTTGCTCAAAGTAGGTGGATTTGAAAAGTGATGATGGAACAACCAATGTAGGTATTATAATTTTGAATGAAAAAATGGTATTTTTAGACATGGTGTTCTAAATCCATTTGTGTTGACAAATTCCAAAGACTTAGGTACCTCCACTATTGAATTAACCAATGATGACAACATCGAAGTTAAAGGGAAGCCAATTGTTGGTATGGAATCTGATAATATGGATACCACTTGGCAGTTTTGGTCTAACTACGACTTGCGGATTAGATTTCGAGTTAGAAAATAGTACTTGAACAAAAATTAAAAAAAAAATGGAATTTTGACTTCATGTAAATTTGTTTGTTGTAAAGAGGGAGTACAAAAACAAGACAAAATATATACTCCAACTACTAATTATTGGCTTAAAACTAGAACAAAATGTCAAGTCAGAAAGAACCTTGTAACGAAAAAGGGGAAATACACAATCAATGAGTTTTTAGAGTCCCATAATCACCCTCTTTAGCTTTCAGAGACTACACATATATTGGCATCCCATTGGGGTATCCGAAGTTCAAGCATATGAGCTTGAATTAGCAAAGAATTTGGGACTGAAACAAAAAGCTGCATATCAATTGATGAGCACACATGTTGGCGGTAGGACCAATCTTGGTTTTACTCGATTAGATGCAAAAAATTATCTTAAATGCAAAAGACAATGTAGTATGGTTTATGGAGAGGTAGGGATGCTATTGCAATATTTTTAACAATAATTGGTTAATAACCCATCATTTTTTCATGCCTATCAAGTGGATACTGAAGAATAGATAACAAATGTTTTTTAAGTAAATGCACTTATAATTGTTGAGTGTGGGTATTTTTTAGTGACTTAATCTCTCTTGACACAACATATTGTACAAATCGTGCATAGAGACCCTTTGCACTATTCTCAAGATTCAACCATTACAAGCAAGCAGTGGTCTTTGGAGCGGCATTAATGTATGATAAGGCTGCTGAGTCGTTTAAGTGGTTGTTTGAGACATTCTTGTTAGCTTATGGAAATAAGAAACCACAGACCATTTTTACCGATCAAGACTAGGCAATAGCCAAAGCTTTAAGTAAGCCTATAATGTTTATATCTTACATGAACGGAGAACAACCACTTCATAAATTAAAATTTTAACACTTTATTTTCTCATAAGTGAGGTGATGCCTGATACTCACCATGGCTTGTGCACATGGCACTTAATGTTGAATAAAATTAAACACATGGGTAATCTGATGAAGGATAGATCTCGATTCATGACTGATTTTAAGAAATGCATGTACCAATTTAATGATGAATCTCACTTTGAGACAGCATGGGCAAAGATGCTGTCACTATAATGTTTAGGAGAATAGCTGGTTGAAATCCATATATCCCCTTAAGGCAAAATGAGCTGCGTGTTATATGAAACAAGCTTTCACATTAGGCATGAGAAGCACACAGTTGAGTGAAAGCCTAAACTCTGCCTTCAAGTCTTCCATGAAACTAGATGTGAATATTACATAATTTTTTAAACTATTCGAACGGGTAGTGGAGGAGAAATGGTACAATGAGTTAAAGAGTAAGTATGATGCTCAGCATAAGCTTCCGTGGTTAAGTTACCAGCATTTATCTATTCTAAATCAAGTTACCCGAATATACACACATGATTTTCAACTTGTTCCAGCAAGAGTTTGATTTACTTTTTGCTATCTCCATTTAACATAGGTATGAAAATCCACATATGTGTATGTACATTTTATCCATGGCTTACCAAGAAGGGTCGTGGCAGGTCTTATTTGATCCTGTTAAGAAGATTGTCTCTTGCAACTGTAGAAAGTTTGAGACATTTAGAATTTTATGTAGCCATATTTTGAAGGTGTTCATTATGTTAAAATTTGAACAAGTGCTTGAACAATATATCCTAAGCCGATGGACAAAGAATGCATGTAACGGTATTGTGCATAATGTGCAAAGGAAGGAGATCAAGGGAGACCCCAAGCTAGCTAGTACACAATGGTATAGGCGACTATGTTCTAAAGCTATTAAATTAGCATCTGAAGTAGCTACATGTGAAGAGTTGCGATCTCTTATCAAGACAGGTTTAGATGACCTATGCAAAAAAGTGATGAATATTCATTTAGGCCAACAAAACCTTTGCGATGGAACTAAGCAGCCCACTATAGCATACTTCATAGGCATGAGCCAGATAAAGCAATTTAAGACAAGAGATGGGTTCAAGTTAACCAAAGACTTAGGTAGAGCTTCAGGGTCATAAAAGGAGAAAGGCTTCAAGAACTTGACATTCGCAACAACCACCACATCCAATACATAAACTTAATGTTTGTTCATTCGTAACTTTGTTGCTTTCATCTCATGTAATGGTAATAATAATTTTCCTTTTCTTCACTCTTAAGAATTGTCAGGTTCGTTATTCTACAAAGTATCATGTTTAGCACCTCCTGTAGCTTGCGAGGATTTGCCTGGAAATGAGAATCCATTTACGTTTACAAGACTTCTAATGGTAATTGTGATTTAATAGGCATTCATTTGTATTCTTCTTCAAATTCACTTGTTTATATTGTTTCTCATGTACAGGAGCCATTAGAAGTTCCCGCACAGTCCCTATAAGATCAAGATATCTAGGTGTGCCTGTGCAATTGCATCATTTTTTATATGCTTAGCAGTTGTGTGTACTTTTTTGTCTTTGTAAGTACTCATTTTTTGGGGTTGAGTTCCTTATAATGATCGGGATGCTCAACGACTGTATTATTTTGGTGTTGGTAAGCACGTGTTTATAATGAGAGTACTCAGCATCTATATTTTTTGGGATACTAGGCATATGTAAACAGTATACAAGTACGATAATAGACAAAGAACTCATATGTATTATTCACTAAAAAGTGGAATACAAATATGTTGATTTGGCAGCATCACCGCAGTTCTACATAACTTCACACTACACTTTATATTACATTACAATTAAATTACAATGACAACATAATTCAGAATATTCCTAATTTACAGTTGTATGTCACTTATTCTAGCCAAAGGTGTCTTCTTTCTCTTTCAAACTAATTAATGGATAATTTTCCTTGCAACCAGCCTGTCATCATTTGTAATGTAGCTGTGAGGTTATCCACGTGGACTTTGTTTAGTTATCAATCTTAGATTTACTAATATCTGACTCTTCATAGTTGTTATCCATCCAAGCTCTGTATATAAAAAACCAAGATTAGTCCAGTAGCCAAAAAGAAAGGTTGTGCATAACTTAATACGTAATTACCAAAGCCAAACTGGTCTCAAAAAAAGAAACTCATATAACCACTTTATAAAATTCAATGTTTCTTTAATCATAAATAGTACAACATTACCTATGTGGCTTAAACAGGTTGTTGTTGAAAAGTCATGCATTGTTCAAGGTACTTAAAAAAAACTTACAATTACTCTACTAATCTAGTTATGTTTTGGGTTTCATTAGCTATTATGGTTACTATGGGTTATTAATAAGTAGTTAGAAGCAACTATGTTTGTTATTAATATGTAGAATGTTACTCACTGCAAACTATCTAGAGCTTTGGAAAAACTTAATTGATTTAATAGTTCATGATCGGGGTAGTTGTTTAAATTCTAGGCTCAATTAAATCTGTCAAATGACTTGCATTAATTATCCAATAGTGTAGGATTTAGTCCTGATTAGCTCTAAACTTTTGTGAAGCTTGTATAATGTCCCACAAGTGTATCCAAATATTCTAGATTCCCTGTTGCAGACTAGTTCCAGTATTGAATAGGAAATAGACCATAAGCTAATTTTGGAAGATCAATTTTGGTGTAGGGTATGATGTGAACAGAACATTACCAATCTCACCAGGACCTTATCAATCTTTTATGAAAAAATTTACATGGATCGAATTGGAACTTATCAAGTACCATACCAGAACCTGTATGACACAAAACAAAACTAAAAAAAGATGTCAAGCAAATCTAATTCAAATACCTAAATCTAGCAAATAATTTATCTCCAGACTTGTAGGGAAAGCAAGAAGTCTTACTCAGAGGACTCATTTCATCCAAGCCTTTAGAGTGGACAACTAAAGCTCTTTTCATGCCAAATCTTTGTAGTGCTTTGGCCATTTTGAACACCAATTCAAAAAGCCAAAACAAAGAGTTTATTAAACACAACATATACGAAGAACAACACCATATTTAAGATAACCAAGCCATTCTGTGTTTATCTAAAGTTTTGAACCATCACTACAATTGCAAGAAAGCAATAACTACAATGACAACCCTATCACAAAAGATATTTATTTACTTTGATTTTAAAAAAATAATTCCTATTCAATGACAACCCTATCACAACAACTATTGACCTCAGGTGAATCAACTTGTCTTAAGTAAATCATCTGAGAACTTAATCAATTGATTACAAAGTACCTAATTACACAAGCATGGAATTCTGCTTTTGTATGGCAAGATATGATTTCTAGATTGTGAAAGAAATCAAGGGCCAAAACCCTAAACCCAAAGTTCAGTTGCTTTGGATGCCAACTTTCTGCAACCTAGATTACAAATTGATTAAAATAGGTTAACACAAGGGGGGAAATAAACTAATCCCTTTTCAAAGTGAAAACATAAAATCATTACTTCATATACCAAGCTATTTTGCAATTATCAATCTTAAAGTTAAAGATGTTATGAGCAACCAGAGTTCACAGATTATATACTTCTATGGATACATACAAATATTTTTCAACCCACGTGTAGATGTCGTAGAATGATAAGGAATTTAATTCTCAATTAGCGACAAACAGAGAATGGTGAAGGAACTTACCATTTCTTTAGCATATACTCCAATAATTACATAAGGCACAAGAAAAGCGCTGATCAATGCCTCATCCGCTTCGTTCAATAAGAAGTCAAGGGAAGCTTCGGCTTGGGCTTCTGATAAACTCTCCCCATCAATCAACGAATCGATCAACTACACCATTTAGGTCCAAAAATACACAAATTAATCAATGACAGGTAAACGATGAGTGGAAAACTTTACAAGATAGAGAAACCAATAAAAAAAAATGATGAACAAAAACTTGAATAAGGAACCTGGCTAAAGGACTTAATCAACCCACCTGCATTCTAAGCAACGTTGACTTGGGCAACAATCACAAAGTTCTTATGCTTTTGGGGAAGGAATAGATTGGGAAATGAACAATGTCAAGGATTAGAGGTAAGAGAGAAATATTGATGAGTGAAGGAAGATAGAGAGACAAAGGAGAAAGGAGTAGACAAAATCTTTGCCATGAATTTGGCTTTAGTCTAAACACAGTAATATTGAGATATTGTTGTCTCAAACTATTTGAGTCAAAATACTTTAATGCTAGGGGTAATGGAATTCATAGTAGCATGTTATGCCCTTTCACCCTTTTTTTTTTTTTTTCTTGTTGGTATTATCTCCTTAGACTTAATGGCCCCAGGTCATAATTTATACACATGCTTTTTGATAAACTAATTTTATTATAATTAATTACATGTATAAATATGTTACATATATTTTAAACGAGATTAGTTTTTAATTAATGTGTTCACATATTATACAAATAATTTAGTCTACCCATTTTTCTTTTTTAATTTCCTGAACAATTTTCCTATATTTTAAGTATGTTAAAAATTACACAAATTTAGATACACTTAAACAATGTTCCATACTTCATTCTTGTCATCTATATCCATATGAAGAAACATTTAGGTATGTATAAATTAAAAGTTAACTAAACGAATCAGGCCTTTGTTAAAAATTACACAAATTTTCTTTTTCTATTTATAATATACACAGGATTCAATTATAAAATCAAAAATTTATTTACACGCAATAATATAATTTAAAGTTTTATATTAAAATATTTTCCAGTAACCTAAATACAAATTTTTAATTGAAAAAATTTTTAAATGAAAGCCATTTCAGTCAAAATATTTTAAAATTGACTAAAGTGTAAGAAAACATTTTGTTTCAAAAGATACCTGTATGTATTTTAAATTTTTTTGGTTTTAGTTATTAAAAGTAAAGTTTAACAAAAGTTTAAAAAGGCTGTGTAATTTATTCATAAATTAATGAACACTTCTCAAAGTGTGTTGCAAGTGATAAAGTCCACTAACAAACCACCTTTTGTAAATTCGTATAAAGATAGTATACAGTCATATATGACATACCTGCCTATGTGTGTGTGTGTATATAACTAAAAATATTAGAATTAATTAAACTATCATTTGTAGTGGATTGGGCTGGATTTCAAGTATCCCATAGGGATTCTGTTTCTAACGGATGTACAAGTCCATCTTAGGCTTCGGCCCATGTAAGCAATGTACTGGACAGAGGATAAAATGGCTACTTCAAGCCCAGAAACAAAGCTAGAGGCCCAATGCAATGTCCCCTAGCTTACCTCTTGCTCAGTGCCTACATCTCTAGTCCACTTACTTTTCAAAATTTGTTTGAGTAAATTACAAAAAAACCAGCCTTTAGTTTTACTTAAATTATAGATATTTTTTATTTTTTATTATGTTAATTGATTTTACTCAAAATTAAAAATTAAATTTGGAGTAAAGTGTAGCGTAGCATTCAATTTTATGAAAATTTCTTTTATATTTTGAGAATATAAAAATTATTTGTATAATATTTAAAATTTTTATCATAATTTATTGATTTATTTATTTTATTGTGACCCTGGTATTTATGCTCTAGACCTTGATTAATATTATTAAAATAATGTACAAAATCTAAACATACACAAGGATGACAAAAGACCATTAAATTTGGAGAGTTTCATATGAGCTATCCCATTTGACAACTTATAGCTAGAGAATTTTTTTCGTATAAACAAGGATGGGGGAAAACTCACCCCAAAAGACGTTTGGGGATAGAGATATAAATCATACTTTTCACCCCACGAGGTCTCCTTCTGTACTAATTTTATATAAATATTTTTAAAGATATATATGTATTAATTTTTGTATTTTTAATTATTTCACTCATTATTTAATATATATAATCATTAAAAATACAAAATTAATTTAATTTAAAAAACAATTTCACTCATTATATATTAGTCTTCCACTTTCTCAAAACTTTCATGACATAGTAGGATTACCTTTAAAATACCTCAATTTGCAATCACATTATAATAGAAAATTGGAAGTGAATATTAGGAAAATAATATTAATTATTTATAAATTAGGATCAAGATTAAACAAATAAATTAGAATTAATTAAATTGTTTTATTTTAAATTTAATTATTCTTTTGTTAAACTTTATTTTTTTAGAATTAGCTTACCATATTAAGAGTTATCTATTATAATTAATAGAACTTGTTATAAAACTTATTATTTGAATATTTGTAATTTTTAAACATTTAATTAGAACTTGTTAGATAATATAAATAATGAACTTGAATTTTAAATATAAGTTATATATATTTTCAATTTTTATGAAAAAAAAATTGGAGTCCCCTACATATCGTAGAACTGAAATAAAAAAAATTTATAATAAATTAAAAAAAAAGATATAATTGGTGATGAGAGTGAAAAAATTATTAAAAAAGCCATCCCCGAACACATATAATATATTCTCGGATAACCCCAATAAAAAGCGTTGTGAAATCACTGTAGAAATGACCACATATTTTCATATCTCGGTAGTTCGGGTTAAGATGCAATAGTGCGTTGGTTAGCTTGTAATAAAGAGAGGCCTTAATAACCGCTCGACAGAGACCAGCAATCCAACCAACCAAGCCGATTTTAGAATACAATGGATTGTTGCAAACAAAGAGAAAGCCAGAGTCCAAAAGGTGAAAAGCAGATCAGAGGGGATTCCAGTCAAACGCAAAAATTATTGATTTACTTAATCACCCATTCATTGTAATTCAAACATTCCAAATCCTGTTTGAGCCACTCAAGGAATGCAATTTGTGTACAGAATATTCCGCAATCATAGAGCTACTCTTTTCCATAAAGCGAAGCGAGTGTGTTGTAGAGCTATTCGTTGCTGAAGAGGCACTGATGAATAGCTACGGATTTGTTTCGTGCACTATACTTCATCTCACCATTTGGTTCCAAGTGTAACTGATGACCTTTTAGTGAGCCCCATCTGAAATTGACACTTCGTGTTTCTTTTTCCACACCCACTCATTTCTATTTATTATCCTTATTAAATACCCACGTCAACTTCCCACCTAAAATTTCTCATTCATAATATACCAGTAATTTGCACTTTTTTTTCTTCGTATTTTTAACATTCGCTCAAACTCGTAATATTTTCAACTTTTTGTGTTTAGTTAGCGAAAATGGCAATATTAATATAGATTTATTATTATTATTATTATTATTATTATTATTATTATTATTATGAGAGTTTTGAAGTGACCATAAACTTGCTTTTTTTTTTTTAGATAAATAAGGAAAGTAGATAATTATACGTGGCGGCATTACGTCATTCTGTGCTCGATTCCATCCTGCAATAAATTGTCTTTGATGAAATGCATGTCTCACCAAATCGAAGAAGGAGAATATCACAAAATTTACAATTAAATACCACTGCTTATCTTGGATATATAGCTTCACAATTTTTTTCTCGTTGAAAAAATACCATCTATATTTAGAGGAAACAGAACGAGGATTAAAACTTGAAACTTTCTATTGATTAGAATAAATTATACAAAACTTCTTTAAAATTTGTTAAACCTCCGTGAATTGTTTTTAGTTTTAAAATACACACTTCAGTCTAATTTTAAAATTTTTTTTTACTAAAATGAATTTCATAAAAAAATGTTTAAGAGTGTATTATAGTCAAAAAATATTATGCATCGGAATCTTCGCACATGTTATTCTCCTCAACTCTCGAAACAAATGAACGGGAGCTTTGACAGGGTCTTGCTACCTCGAAATGCAATAGGATTTCTTGTAGAATGTAATAAACTACAGTGAAAATGTTAGTTTAGTGGGTCAAATTTTTAAGTTGTTTTTAATTGTTTGCTAATAATTCAATTTTAAAGGTAAGTTGTTGGATTCTTAGTAATAATTAATATTGATGGTGAAATCCATCTAAAAAAGAACTAGGGTTCAGGAGTAAAGGACCATAAAAAATAAACAAGAAGGAAGTAAAAAATTCTGATTACAAAACAAGGAAAGCCGCTTTTCGGGATTAAAACTGTATGCTAATAAATAATTACAATTTATGTACAATCCACCAAAACCCCAGTTTTTCTTCGCTTGTAAAAAAGGGGAAAAAATCAAGGCGGGACTATTGACAGAAATAGAAATCATTTTCGTAGAAGAAAATTGATTAGAGCTATGTCTGTATTACATTACTTGTTCCTGACATTCTTCTCCGTAACCAGCAGCCATAGCCATGTTACCGTTACAGGGGCTGTCACCTTGCCACGACCAGACAACGTCCTTCAGCGCAGGCCTTACCTCTTCCTCGCAAAACTTCACATATTCCAAAGTGTCACCGGAACATTTTGATAACTCCACGACGGCGACCTCCGGTGCCACCTCGAACACCTCCGCCGTCACGAACAACTTCCCTTTCCTTCCCTCCGACGACCCTTGCAGCCTGATTTTGAAGCCCTTCTCATTCCCAACCATGAAACTCAAATCCTTCGCCACCTTCTCAATCTTCGACACGATTGCCGTAGCCGAACACTTGGATGTGAACATCGACCCTGTTTTCCTCTTGCTCTCGAACAACCCAGACAAATCAAACCCAGAAGACATCGACGAAATAAACTCAAACGCATTGAAGAACTTGGGGGATGACGGCTTCATTTTGGAGTTTCCAGGTTCTGGTTTATGCAGCTCGTTCTCATCGGCTTTCTCCGAAACGGGTTCTTCCAGTTGAAAAGCGAGTGGCCTCGAGATACCTTTTTGAAACCATGGGACCTGCATAATTGCATGGATTGTGATCCGTTTCTCTGGATCTGCCACGAGGATTTTCGAAATCAATCTCCTTGTTTCCGCAGAAAACCACGGGGGAAATTGGTATTCGGCTTTTAAAACCTTGCTATACATGCTCATGAGGTTCTCGTTCCGAAAAGGAAGAAACCCAGCAAGCAATACATACAGAATGACGCCACACGCCCAGATATCAGCCTTGGATCCATCGTACCCTTTCTTCCTCAACAATTCAGGGGCGACATACGCCGGAGTCCCACACTGGGTGTGGAGGAGTCCATCGTACCAGAGCTGTTCCGGCAACGCCGAGAGGCCGAAGTCAGAGATTTTGAGGTTCTCGTTCTCGTCCAGCAAAAGATTTTCAGGCTTGAGATCGCGGTGCGATACGCCTCTGCTGTGACAGAAATCGACGGCGCTGATCAACTGTTGGAAGTACTTACGGGCGAGATCTTCCGTGAGCTTGCCTCTGGCGACCTTGGCGAAGAGCTCACCACCGCGAACGTACTCCATCACGAAGAATATCTTCGTCTTGGTGGCCATAACTTCCTTGAGCTCAACGACGTTGGGGTGACGAACCAAGCGCATCACCGAAATCTCACGCTTGATTTGCTCTATCATCCCCTCTTTCTTCACTTGCTTCTTGCTCACGATTTTGATGGCCACGCTTTCTCCTGTGGCTATCTCTTTCCCGTGGTACACTTTGGCGAAAGTCCCTCTGCCTAGAAGTCTACCAATTTCATATTTCCCAAACACCGTATCTTTCTCCTCCATTGATTCAAACTCTCAGAGCACCAATTTTGTGGAAGTAGCTGGGAAGTGAAATTTGAGAGGGAAAACTAATAAATGCTGTATAAAGCAGTCCAAGAGAGAAGGAAGAGATTACAAATAATTGTGGGTAGCATGGTTTGAGTGATTAAGGAGTTCGTTGAGAGTGGAGTTATAGGAGAGTGATGATAAGAGGGTGGGACAACAAGAGGGAAGGGGTTGTCTCGTAACCATTGGGGCAAATGGTATTTGCTATTCCTTGAGCTTGAAAGCCCACAGAATGAAAATATCATCATAATTTATTTCTAATCAGAAGGGGACACGTTGGGTGGTGGGGTTTCGAGTTTCAATCGTCGCTTCAGGCTCAGTTATTAGGATTAAAATAAATGTAAGACTATATAATTTCCTATCCGAAATATATATTTTAAATTTAAAACCATATCTTCTTTTTCTGGTCCATATTTTGTGCTTCTTCCTTTTTTTTTTTTGGGGGGGGGGGGGGCATTTGATCTGGTGGTTATCTGTTAGAGGATTATAATAGATAAAATTAAAAATACAAATTTATATAAGTTTATAGGAAAGATAATGTAAATTTTTTTTTTTAAGAAATTGAATTAAGTTCTAATAAAAAATTTGGGTCAAAATGATTTAATTGAATTAAATTGCATGAATTGAAGACTTTGGAGTCTGTTTAGTTCATGGATTGAGTGGAAGTAAAAATGAGAATGTGTTTAGAAATAAAAATAGAGTTTGATAAAAATGAATTCTAAGCCCGTGTATTATATTTAATATAATATTATACAACAGAATATGAATAAAAAAGAATATAAGATAAATGATTATATTATTCTTATAAAAATATTTAATTATTATTTTTTATTAAAAATTTAGTATTG
The DNA here is from genome assembly GCA_037074485.1 of Delonix regia. NCBI lineage: Eukaryota > Viridiplantae > Streptophyta > Magnoliopsida > Fabales > Fabaceae > Delonix > Delonix regia. Next base: position 5,048,992 of record CM073452.1, read on the forward strand.
TTAAACATTAATGAAAATTAATATTTTTTAAAATTAATGTTATTATTATTAAAAATTAATTATTAATATTACAAAAATTAGAAAAATTTGTTATTACAAATTATTATTATCTTTATAAAAAATATTATTATTATTAAAATTTAAATTTTTTTGTAAGTCTCTCCTTCTTCACCGATTTTCTTCCTCCTCGTTCTCCCACATGCTTCTCTGTCACTGTTCACTTGTCAACTCGTCTTTAGTGTCTTCTCTTCCTTCCCCGGTGAAGCACTAGTGCTCATATCTCCGGCGAAACATGGTGTTGATGCAGTTAATGTCAAATTAGAAAAATCAGCCATAAATTGACCATGAAATTCTAGTCATGATGGGAAGAGAGGGATACAAATTGAAGACAACACCAGGCGACAGCAACACAGAAGAAGAAACTAGTCATAAAATCAATAAAAAGGGCCAGCAATAAGGCAACAAATTTAAAGCATGAAATTGCCCATGAGACGCAGATCGACAATGAGAGGAAGAGAGAACGGTGAGACGTAAATCAACAGACGACGATGAGACACTAATCAACATTCATGCTCACTTTAGTTGGGAATGAAAGAAAGAACAACGAACTAAGAGCAAGAAGAAGAAAGATGAATGTCAACGATAAGAGCAAGAAGGAAGTTGGAGGGTATAATGGCCATTTGTCATTGCATTCCTAGGAATGTGCAAGATTCCATAAAAAATTTGAGAAATTGGAGATTACTACATATTTGGGAGTCAACATTCCCAAATGGATGGGATTCCATAGTGAACTTGCAAACAAACATGGGAATGGGGTTCATACATCAGATTCCAGAAAACCAAACAGCCCCTTGATGTTCGAGTTGTTGTCAATTCACTAAATGAATCAGTTGGAGCAATAGTATCTTATTGGATGTACTTCCTATTAATTTTTTTATTGGAAAAGTCAATCATATACATTTTGAAGTTAGGTGTCTATTTTCACTCTCCTCATTTAATGCCCGATTTAACATAAAGTTTTTAACCGTACTCCGAGGGAGAAATTTGACTTTGACCTTGATCAATAAAGAACTTATCTATTATACCTTTAAATACTTTAATCATAAAACCCATTTTAATTCCTCCGATCACTGCTATACAGACACGACGGTGTTTTCTGTTTTACCGAGTATAAGATATATAATTCTCTTAAACGAAAGATATATTATAAACTTGAATTTATGTTTACATCCACCACCAGAACATGCAAAATTAAATTCTGTTTGTAATTCCCACTGGAGCCTTATTTGTTGTCTCTTAACCAAGATTGTCTCTGGCCTTTAATAGATTGGTCGACACAAGAAATTAAACCTGAGACATTGGGACAATTGGCTGGTCAGAAGCTTTGCGAGTTGCTTGACAAAATATAATGACTTATTATAAATATTTCTGGAAGAAAATGCATCAATGGCCCTAATTGGCCCCACTCTGTTGAAGCTTCCACGAGTCATTCGCGTCAATAAATCACATAACCACAAACCATGCCATCTATTCTCGAACTCGAAGAAATAGTCCACAAATTCTTACATTATTTTATGCAAAAAATATATATTAATTCCCACTAATGGTCTCCGTAAGAGATTTTGACTCAGATTTCATTCAAATTGTGAAATTATGCCATAAATTTTGGGAGAGTTCACATGAAATCAGGAAGAAATCGCCATATATATTCGCATTGTCTATCAGTCAAACTTGCTTATGTATGAAGTAATATATATACGAGATTTGATTGTTTATAATTACTTTAGATTATGTAGAAGTATGAATTATTAGGTCTTGATCTGATAATCCATATTTTTAAATTTATTTTGCATAAAAAATTATAAACTATTAAATTAAGATTCAATGATCCTATTTTTATTAGGGAATCTGCATTATTACAGATGATCCAACCACATATATATACAATGCCATAGATAATATTAATTGAGTTTGTTAAACATATAATTTATAAAAATGGTTTAAGAAAACTTTCATTTCAATAGTATTTATTATAACTTTTAAAAGAGTAATTATTTTATATTGATCAAATACATATTTGACACTTGATATATAATATAAATAATAAGCAATAAATATAAAATATTGTAGTTCAGATAAACATATAAGTGTTAGTACCTATCTTCTATTGTAAGGGAAATTAGTGTAATATTGTATCTTTTAATTATTATTTTTTTAAATTATAAAATTAAAATATTTGTCATAAGAATAAATTTATGATAAAATTACGTGAAGTGTCTTAATGAGTAGATTAGGATTTGACGTATTGTTTATGTTATTTTCATCCGCTTAATTATTTGTATTGATTTAATGCTCTCAGAGATTCCATTTGAAATTCTGAAACTGGGTTCCACGGGAAGGAGCTCCAACGATTCACCTAAGGCCACAACGAATAAAATAATAAACTTTGGTCCATCATCATATGGTGATGGTCCAAATTATTGCATTATTGAACTCGTAGCTACAAATATACATCAGCATACACTGAACCAAAATCTGAAACTGGTCTCAAGCCTTGTTTTGTTATCATTATTTGAAGTTGTTTTGTTATCGTAAAAGATTCTCTCCTCTCTGCATAAACAGAGTTTGGGTGCGTTCTCATTTCACTTTAGAACCTTCAATTAAAAGCCAAAACATTTTGTATTTATCTTATTTAATGCAGTGTAAAAAGGGTTTGCTCATTAAATTACACAAAATAATTTGTAGTAAATTACTAATTAAGTGGTTAACAATATCATGCATAGAATATATATATATATATATTGAAGTTCTTCAACTTTCTGTCATGAACTATATTTTTTTTTTTTATTTATTGATTGTCAGCAGATTAGGATCGATCAATTTTCAGAAAAACATAAACTTTGGCCATGATTCATAATAGTTGGCACGTGCAGTGTTGAATTTGTACATAATTAGCGATTATGGTGACCTTGTCAACTATATAGAGAGGCACTTTGATGTATATTTTTATCTGCCAACATACCAATAAGTTTGTCTACTGGAAATTTTTTTTTTTTTTAAAAAAGAGTTCCAATAATGCAATCAAATAAAAAATACAATTATTTTCTGAACAGTTATATTGAAAATTATAATTTATTTAAAATTAACTGTTGAGAACATCGGCCATAGGTGATGATAGAGGGGAAATATTTTCTTAACCAAAAAATGCCATGATGATAATAACATTAACTACTTTTATTCATTGACAAATATATATATATATATATATATATATATAATTTTGTCAGGGTTAGTTAGATTCTTTGAGAACAAATTGTTATTCAAGTGGTTACAAAAATATTTCAATAACATTTGAGACTTCAAAATATAAATATTATGCGGCTAAATAATTTACAAATAAATAAGCAAAACACGTCTTTTTCCCAGTGAAATTCCAAACTTCGGTCTGTTTCGTTCATGTTAGATTCTTCAACTTTTTTTGTTTTTTTGAAAAAAACAACTTGATCTTATTTTCTCACCACTCACATGGGCTAGGAGTGTGGGACAACCATGTCAGTGGCGTACATTTGGATAAGCAAAGACTATATAGAGAAAAAAAAAAAAAAAAAAAAAAGAGCAGTAGTTTAAACTACGTATTTTCGACTTTGATTGATATTCTATAATCGTTTTCAATGGATATAAGAAAATAGGATAAGAATGACATAAATTCAAAGTTAAGAGATATAATGATAGTAATGACATAAATTCAAAGTTAAGGGATACAATGATAGTGAAACCCTGTAGGTAAGAAAAAGAGTAGTTATCCTCTCAAAGCCGCGTGGATAAGAATTCTTAATTTGTTGTATGTTCACTCATAGTCAAATTATTGTAATTTGTGTCACCCGGTTTGGGAAAGAGTCGTGACTATGGCAGGAACCCTTTAGGATTGGGCGAAAGTTTTTCAATAAAAAGTTTAAACTAAGAAAGATAAATTTTTATAAATTATAAAATAAAATTATATATATAAATTTAAATATTAATAATTTAAGAAAAGATAATCGGAAGGGTGAGACTGTGAATTTGAGAGATCTAGATTCAATGTATTTAAAAAGAAATGTATTAATTTAGATTTAACAATTGAGATTGAATGAAGTATGTGATCTGATTATTTAAATTAATTCAATCTAGACCTCCTCATATTGTGATGGAAATAAAAAATTTTATTTAATTATAGTAGATAATTAAATAGAGATTAAATAATTTAAATTTATATATTAAAAAATAATTATATTAATTTAATATAAATTAATATTATCAAATATTCATCCCATATAGTTTACCATAATTGAGCCCCTTTACACGTGGGAATCTAAATTGAAATTAATCTTCATAATTTTACAACTTTTAAAGTTTAATCTAAGTAATCCAAACATGCACAATTATTTTACATAACGGAAAAAAAAAAAATCCGGGCTCTACTTTGATAGTGACGTCAAAGGGAGGAGGGGACTCAACCAATTTTTGTGCGCTTTAACGGCCTGCTTGGGTGTCAGCCACACAGTGAGCGACAGGTGTGTCTAGAAGCATTCATTTCAATGGCTGATTTATCCGATGGGACTACTTGGGTCGGCGGTTAGGCTAGACCATACCCATATTTCCTTATCCCTTATTGCTTCTGCAGTTTGAGTGGGAGCCAACAAGCTTGGATGTAGGCAATAATTAGGATAGACTAAGATTTTTAACGTTTTGTATTACTTCTAATAGTATTTATAGGATTTTCATAGCAAAATTAATCTACTTAAATATAAATTAATTTACATAATAATATAATAATTTGAGAATTATAAAATATATGAACTCACTATTAAAAATTTATAAAGACCTACACAACTATATGATTTATAACATTTTCTTATTTGTATTATTATAATTGTTAGTCTTAAAAACATTTGAGGGATTAAAAACTTATTTTGCACACTAATGTTAAAGTTTGTTTTACAGATAATTTTGTTTGGTATAATAATAAATTTTTTTCTAAAATTACTTTATCATCCAAACTCTAGTTTATCTAAAAATAAAAGAAAATTTTGCTCTAATGGATTGCATCAATAAGAAATTCTATGTTGCTTAATAATTTGGTTGGTGTTGCCAACATTCTCGGGTCATTGCCCCTTGGTCCTTGGGGATTTACCCACTGCACATGTGTGGGTCCAACCTCATCCCTATCTTGTTGCTCACTACTCATCACGCTCCTCTCACCATCACCCAACACTTTTTCTTATTGTCAAGTGTCTTATCTAAATGTTTAATAACGACTGAAAACACTTAAAAAAAATTGCATAAAAAAAGTTGAAACGGATATATTTTAATTCTTTCTCATTAATTCGCTTACTTCCTTTGCTTGGTGTGTATTTCTTGCAAAATGTACTTGTTAATATAATATGCTAGTATCACTTAATACATGTTTCTTTATTGTTTTATGGAAACCTAATGTTTCGTAACATCTACGGTTGATCAAATATCACATCACAACGATGCTTTTTAAAAAAATAAAGAATTCATTTCATAATGAAAGGGAAAAAGGGATGAAAAGTCATGTTGATTTGAGAGAAATTTAATGGTTGAGGAAGAAAATAAAATATTCAAAATAATTAGTCAACTTGAACGGGTTTTAAAGCGATCCAGTGATAATGAGGTCGGTCGAGAAAGATACCATTAACTCCGCAACAATGGAGATAAAAAAATATTAATTAGTTTTAATATATTTAAGTATTAACTAATTTAATGTATTAATTTTAATAAAATTATAAAAAAATAATTAAATAAATAATATTATTAAGACTAATATATTACATTAATTATTACATAAATTTATTAAGACTAACTAATATTTTTTTTCTTAAAGCTACCTAATGAGAATGAGGTCGGTTGAGAAACATACCATTAACCCCACAATACACAAAATTACATAAATATACTCTATATATTGCAATATGTCCAAAATACAAAGGACTAATAAAAGTTGGCTGAAATCAGTGTCACGTGTGGTCATAATGGAGTCCATGATGACAGTCTTGCATTGAGTTTAGATTTTATGTATTAATAAATTTTTACCATTAAATTAATAAGTTTATTTTTTAATAAACTTTTAACTTAATTTTGAATATAAATTGTTAGTTTTTGTTTGTAATAATTAAGAAAAAAATACATTTTTTGTTATTCACTTTTAATAAAAGTGTCATTTTGATCATTCACTTATTGAAATATTTAAAATAGTCTATCACTTATTTAAAGAATAACATAGTTAGTCCCTCACTTTTTAAAAAAATATAAAATTTAGGGTTTAAGATTTAGTAGATAAATTAAATTTAATAAATTTTTAAAAAACGATGATCAAATGTAACATTTTTCAATAAGTATGAAACTATTTTAGACATTTCAATAAGTAAATGACAAAAATAACACTTTTACGATAAATGAAAAACTAAAAGTATATTATTTTCTAATAACTAATATTGATAATTAAATTCTAATGAAGAAAAATGGGATGCCCATTAATAGTATGTCATTCGTCAAATGTACATTTCAACATTGAAATGGATTTCTTACATTTCTCTTTGAGTCATTAAATGACGTATTTCTTACATTTATTTGAATTAGAACGGTTGAATCAAAATATTGAATTGGATGCGATCAAAATTAATACTTTTTTATATCACATATGGTTATCAAAATTAATTTAAGCCATGAAATCATATATTTCTTTTTAATATCAACCATTGGATCCTTGCATTTCTTAAGATTGCAATCATTGTAATTAGCTTAGCTATGCCTTCAATGACTCCACTTATTCAAAACTTTGAGTTGTTAATTATTTAATTGATATTTTATATCAAAGTAATAGTTTTTTTTTCCATTCACTATTATGTATTAATTTATAATACATGTTCTTACTAAAATTCAAGTTTAAAATCATTTGGATGAGTATAAGAATTTCTATCATTAGGCTACTCTTATTATACTTATCAAAATAATAATTTATCATCAAACCTAATGACTTCTTACTTCTCATCTCGTTTATTTTTCAGGTAACACATCTCATCTCATTTTCAATACCAACTCTAAAATTCTTTTCTGCAATTTCATTGTTTGTATTATCACGGCAAAGCAGAATATGAGAATATCAATTAAGAACCAATAAAATTAGTTTGAAAAAAAAAAGAACCAAGTTAAATTGGGCTAACAAATGATTAGACGCAAGGCTGAAATACCATAAAAAGTTGGTCGACTAGGGCTTCCACAAGGACTTACAAAGCCAAAAATGCAAGAATTGTAAGCCCATAACCGTAGCAAGAAAAACACAAATCTGGCCCAATAATTAAGGCTGCTCCATGGAAAAATAACTTTCAAAAGAAATAGAAAGTCCTTTTTTTTTTTTTAAACAAATCAAAAGACCAATTAATCGGGGAAATATTTGTCGTCGAAGATTGGAAGAAGAAGAATATACGAGGAGGTGGTGTGAGGTCGTGTAGTCTTTTGCTTTGTTGAACTTGGGGTCTCATTAGTGTCGGGAAGCAGCGCATGGCAGTGTCGCACTATAATGTTGTAAGGATCTGGTGTACCTGAACTCTAGAGCTTCGTTTCTCGTATTCAATTAACTCTTAAGAAGGGGAAACTCTGCCCTACGAGTGCGAGAGTGAGGGTTTGGCAATTGGCTGAGATAGGACAATGGACGAAGATCAAATACTGGGTTTTGTCACTGCGTACCTGAGGAAGAAAGGGTTTACGCAAACGGAGCACGCTTTTCAGGAAGAGCTTCAACAGAACAAGAACACTTCCTCCGCCAATTCTATTATCGAAGCCGACATTGCCAAGCACATCCTTGCCTTCTCCGAGTATTTTCCCTTATTTTCTCTATATTTTATCGTAATTTGTCTTGTGTGCTGCCACTAATTTGTGCGTACATGGATTGTCGTGTTGATTTGAACTTTGAGATAGTTATGGACTTTACTCCTGTAAAAGCCACTGTTGCCCAGAAGCAGTCTTTCTCTCCATAGAATTTTGTATGCTCTTAACTTGTGCTCTGATATAGTGATGCTACTCTCGCAATAAGCTTTAATATTAAAATTGACAATCGCTTCTCCTGGTCATCTACGTGATAAGTAGTCAACCATCGTACGGCCTGCCGAACTGCTATTTAACTTTTCTTCAAATACTGGTTGTGTGAGTAGCATTAATTAAGTGTAAGTTCATAATAAGTCAACATTATTGTGAATTTGCAAAATTGATGTGGTGGCCGATGATACTAAGTGCAGATGAACTTGCTGGGATGCTCATGGTTAGGTACGAGTGTTAAATCAGCTTTTGCTTTGTGTTACAGTTAATGAAAGCATTCATAGGCACTCAAGCGTTTCAGGTCTTCACTGTTTAAGTCCCTTAGAGTATGTTTTACAGCTTCACAGAAGCATTATTCCATCCATGAGAAAGTGATACTTTGGGCAGCCATTTGGGAACTTTTAATCTGATGGTGTCTTTTCACATAATAGAGGTGCCCTACCACACTGCTAGGGCAATTTTTTTAGTGATTGGATGTTCAATTGGTAGTTGATGGAGACCTAAGTAATTTTGGAGAACCCACCTTTGAAAGTTAGCTTGAAGTGGGGAGAACCAAATCCCTTAAGTACTCAACCAAGCATCCCATGCTACCCAATGTCCTTATTATAGCCGATATATCAGCAGTTGCACTCTGACACTTTGCTTAGCCTTATAGTCGGTCAAGACTCTATAGGTAGCCTTCTTTGTGACATGACAATTAAGCTTTGATACCAACGATAAGATACAAGAAAGTGTAGGGAACCTACCCTTAATAACCCCATTCCAAGGGGACCCCTAACCAAGCATCCTGTCCTACCCAATGTCCTTATCATATAGGTATCCTTTGTCATGCTCATCGTAGGGATCTAAAAATTTGGATGCAAATTTTTATAGAAAAGCAATAACAAAATAAGATACAGTATATTTGTTCCCCAATACTTTATGATATAAATCAAAACAAATATATTATATAGATGAACTAAGAGAATGGGACCGTGATGGGAATGCCCATCAGAGTTAGTCAACCTCTTCCCTCGAAACATATCACAGAAGGCACAAGGTGGGAAAAGGGACTCAACAGACAGCAACCAAAGGACCCACACAAGGTATATTGGTTTATAGCTGTAAAGGTAAGGTGGGGAAAGGAAAGAAGACTAACACTAAGACAACCCATAATCGGTGAGTTGGTACAGCAGTGACGGGGGACTTTTTGTGTGGCGGTAACCCTTCTAGAGGGGCAGTGTTTTGGACTCTAGACTTGGAGGGAGGGAGCTGTCCTCTTGAAAGCCAATATAGCCCGTGTTCCTTAGATGTTCTGCATTCTTTTGTAATCTATAACTACTGGGAATGTAAGGGGACAGCTTGACGTTTGGCTAATATCAACTTAGACTAGTTATTGGGTTGATATGGTGTATTCTTTTGGAATATTAATACAAAACCCAAGACTTTTAGGCATTATTGTTGCTTTTATTTTTTTGTTTTTTGCAAGGAAGTGTCCATGGTCCTAACAACTTGGTATTAGAACAGGTCAAATTAGGGGATGGTTAGCACCAGAATGGAAGGGTGTGTTGATAGCTTAGATCAGAGTGTGGTGAACTTGAAGGAAAATGTCGGTACGTTGAATAGAGATGTGGGAACGATAAAGGAGTGGATGTTATAAATGAAAGAGTCTTTGGCTAGAATGGAGGAGAGCAACAGGATGGATACAGAATTGCAGAGCCATGATCGAGACCAAAACAGGCATAACACACTACCAAAGGTGGGCATTGATAGGAGTACCACAAGTGAGAAGGATAACAGTAAACACCAGAAGTTGGAATTACTTGTATTTTTGGGTGAAGACCCGATTGGTTGGTTATTTTGGGCAGAGTGTTATTTTTAGGAGAATAGGATGATTGATGAAGAGAAACTCGAGGCAAGAGCAGTATGCCTGGATGGCAAGGCCCTCAAATGGGTGTAATGGATGGAGATAAGATGTCCCATTAATAATTGGTCAAAGTTCAAGAGAGAACTTATCAGGCAATTTTACCACTCTCAGTTGGGTGATGTGTATGAAATTATAATTGCTTTAAGGCAGGAAGGAACAGTTATGGAGTACAAGGAACGTTTCGAACAAATTTTAGCCCCTTTAAAGGACGCTTTTGATGAGGTACTCATCGAAGCCTATAAAAACAGACTGAAGGAAGAGATCAAAGCTGAGATAAGGATGATGAGCATTGGGTTGCTCCATGATTGATGGACTTGGTGCTAAAGGTTGAAAAAAGGAACATTGCTTTGGAAGGTCCAAAAGGGTCAAATCAGGCCCAAATGTGGGAATGTTCAGCCTAGTTTCTCCTAAGTTACTAACGAGTTTGACATAGCTTGGCCCACGAGCTCCTACAGCCTTAATTCGCAAAAGTCAGTCGAGACCAAGGCAGGGGAGTCCAAGTTGAACAGCAACGTGACTCAGACATTGACCACCAAACGAGAAGTTATGGTGAAAAGGTTATCAAACGTGAAATTAGCTTGGCAAAGAGCGCTCAGCCTCTGCTTTAGATGTGAGGAAAAATACTAACCCAATCATAAGTGCAAGAATAAACAACTTCAAATTTTTATATTGGAAGTGGAGAGTGTGAAGTTGCCCATCGACGGTGTCCAGCGAAACTCGAAAAGGGAAGAAGGAGCCAGGGACGAAGAAGAAGAAGATAATTCAATGGAATTATCACTTAACTCCATTGTGGGCATCAATAACAACCACACAATGAAGCTAATGGGTACTTGAATGGAGAGAAGTCCTGATATTGATTGACAGTGGCGCCTTTCATAATTTTATCTTGTCGGCCTCAGTGAAGAAGTTGAATCTACCAGTGCACCAGGTGACTGAATATTAGGTGTCCGTGGGAGATGGGCATAAGGTGAAAGGAAACGAACAATGCTGCCAAGTCACCATAACTATGCAGGGGGTTATAGTAACTCAAACCTTTTATTTGTTTGAGTTGAATGAAGTGGATGCAGTGTATGGAATCAAGTGGCTGAAGGAGTTGGGTGAGGTAAAGGTCAACTGGAGATTAGTGACTGTGAAGATTGGGACAGGGGACACATTGTAATGCATATAAGGTGACCCCACTCTCTCAAAAGCTTTGGTTTCTTTCGAATCAGTGGTGCGTTCTTTAAGGAAAGGAGGACAAGGATATATGATGGAGTTCAGATTGACCATTAGAGAAGAGGAAAAGAATGTCAAGATTCCACAAGAAATTCAAAAGTTGTCGAACCAGTACTCTGTGGTCTGTGAAGGCCTAGAAAGCCTGCCTCCAATTCGTTCCACAGATCACTGTATCACAATTAAGGTAAGACAACAGCCTTCAAGCATCAGACCTTACAGGTACCCTCACTTTCAAAAGAATGAGATTGAACGAATGGTGAAAGAAATGATGAGTGCTGGGATTATTAGACCAAGCACCAACCTCTACTCTAGTTTGGTACTATTAGTGAAGAAGAAAGACGGGAGTTGGATGTTTTGCGTGGATTATGTCACACTAAACAAGATCATTGTGCTTGATAAATTTCAATACCAGCCATGGATGAGTTAAAGGGAGCCTCCAAATTTTCTACATTGGATTTAATATCATGATACCATCAGACATGGATTAAGATGGGGGATGAGCACAGGATGACCTTTTGAACACATGAAGGGTACTATGAGGATGGTCATACCTTTTGGGCTGACTAGTGCTCCCTCCACCTTTCAATCTCTTATGAATGAGGTGTTTAGAGAACATCATCGCAAGTTTGTGCTAGTATTTTTTTATGACATCCTTATTTAACAGCTCAGACATTTCCACTTATATGGAGCACTTGAGAGCTATCTTAGAGTTGTTAGAAAAGAATCAGTTGGTAATAAATTCAAAGAAATGCACTTCTGCACAACCTAAAGTAGAGTACCTAGGCCATGTCATATTTGTAGAAGGCGTACAAACAGATCCCTCTAAAGTGGGGAGCATGCTCAAGTGGCCAACCCCTAAGAATGTGAAGTCCTTGAGGGATCTCTTGGGGTTGACGAGGTATTACAGGAGATTCGTCAAAAATTATGGAAAAATAGCATCCCCTCTATAGATCTCTTGAAGAAGAATGCCTTCAAATGATCACCCAAGTTTGCTGAGTCCTTTGAAAAACTAAAGACTGCAATGACTACCTTACCTGTATTAACTAAGCTGGAATTCACTCAACCCTTTGAGCTGGAAATGGATGCTGTGGGGTCTGGGGTGGGCGCTATACTGATGCAGCAAGGAAGACCAATTGCATTTTATAGTTAGAAGTTGTCCAACAAGGCCCAACAGTGTTTGGTTTACAAGAAGGAGCTGATGGCTATTGTTATGGCTATTAAGAAATGGTGCCATTATTTGTGGGGGCACATATTCACTGTAAGAACTGACTAGAAAGCATTAAAATACCTATTGGAACAGAGGATAGCTGAGGAAAATCAGTAGAAATGGGTAAACAAATTGATGGGGTTTAAGTTTGAAATCTTCTACGAACCAGGGAAGGAAAATTAGGTCGCCGATGCCCTTTTTAGATGAGAAAAGGAGATGGAGTTGAAAGCCTTTTCTTTATGGCAATATGGGAAGTTGGAAGATTGGGAAGGTGAGGTTTAGAAGGATCCAAAACTGTCCAGCATATTATATCTAACAAGGAAGGCCCTGAAGGTTTTAGACTTACAGTATTAATAGGGGATGCTTGCTGTACAAAGGAAGATTGGTTTTACCTTGAACGTCCCCTCGAATTCCAACCTTAATCATAAAATATCATGCTTCCCCCATGGGTGAACGTTCGGGATACCTATGAATCTACAAACGACTAGCTAACGTGGTCTGTTGGGAAGGGATGAAAAGAGATATACAACTCCATGTAGCACAATGTAAGAGGTACTAGGCTCTATCACCAGCTGGTTTATTACAACCCCTACTCGTATCGGAATAGCTTTGGGAAGACATCAGTGTGGATTTCATCACTGGCCTTCCCAAGTCCAAAAGGTTTGACACTATCCTAGTTGTTGTTGATCGCCTCACTAAATATGCACATTTCCTTCCTTTAGCTCTCCCTTTCACAGCCAAGGAAGTGGCTGAACTCTATTTTTGATATAGTGAAATTGCATAGGTTCTCTAAAAGCATAGTTTCATATAAGGACAAGGTGTTTATTAGCCAATTTTAGAAGGAGTTGTTCAAACAAGCAGGTACTAATTTGTGCTATAGCTCTTCCTATCACCCAAAGTTAGATGGCTAGACGAAAATGGTGAATAGGGGGTTACAAGTCTATCTATGTTGTTTTACAATTGAGAAACTGAAATACTGGTCCAAGTGGCTTTCATGGGTAGAGTATTGGTACAACACCACTTTTCATAGTTCAACAGGGATGATACCCTTCAAGGTTGTTTATGGGAGGGATCCACCCATTTTATTAAAGTTGATTGATGAACCCTCTGAAGGGTGTTAATGAACAGATTCAAGATCAAAACTTCACCCTTGCAGCCTTCAAAGAGAATCTAGAGAGAGCTCAAGAAAGGATGAAAACGTAGGCCAATAAGCATAGGAGGGATGTTCAACTAGAGTTGGGGGACTTGGTTTATCTACGACTTAGATTATATAGGTTGAAGTCTTTGGCCAAGAAGGTGAATGAGAAGTTGAGTCCGAGGTGGTGGGCCTTTTAAGGTCCTGGAAAGAGTTGGGGCAGTGGCTGACAAGTTAGAACTGCCTCCCATTACGAGAATCCACTCGGTGTTCCATATCTCAGCTAAAAAAATTAGTGCATCCCTCTACTCCCACTAAAACAGTTCCCTTTGGTCTCTCAGAGGAATTAGAGCTTCGGGTGCAATCTTAAGATATCCATAGGCTTAGAAATCTCATGGATGGGACACTAAAAGGATTGGTGAAATGGGAAGGCTTACCAAACTTTGAAAACACTGGGGAAGGCCTTGAAGTAATCAGAACCCATTTTCCTCCATTTCCCCTTGAGGACAAGGTGAGGCTTTATTGATGGGAATGCCCATCAGAGTCAGTCAACCTCTTCCCTCAAAACATATCACAGAAGGTACAAGGTGGGAAAAGAGTAATTATTTTATATTTGATCAAATTATAATATAAATAATCATCAATAAATATAAAATATTTAAGTTCAGATAAACATATAAGTGTTACCTATATTCTATTGTAAGGGAAATTAGTGTAATATTGTGTCTTTTAATTATTTTTAAAAAATTATAAAATTAAAATACTTGTCAAAAGAACCCAACAGACAACGACCAAAGAACCCACACAAGGTATGTTGGTTTGTAGCCGTAAAAGTAAGGTGGGGAGAGGAAAGAAGACTGACACTAAGACAACCCATAATCATTGAGTTAGTACAGCAGTGAAAAAAAAAAGGGGGGGGGGGGGGGTTGTGTGGCAATAACCCTTCCAAAGGGGCAGTTTTTTGGACTCTGGACTTGGAAGGAGAGAGCGGGCCTCTCGAAAGCCAGTATAGCTCGAGTTCCTTAGATGTTTTGCATTCTTCTGTAATCTGTAACTACTGGCAATGTTAGGGGACAGCTTGGGGTTTGGCTAATATCAACTTAGACTAGTTACTGGGTTGATATGGTGTATTCTTTCGGAATATGAATACAAAACCCAAGGCTTTCAGACATTATTGTTGCTGTTATTTCTGAGTTTTCTGCAGGGATGTGTCCGGGGTCCTAACAGACTGATTACTGATTACTACTTTTATAGGCCTTTACTTTTCCTTGGTGATGACAGGCTTTTACACCAGTAGTTGTATCTATTCTTTTTCATTTTTAGTGTCTGACATGGTAAATATTGCACAATGATAATTTTCAAACTGGGTTGTTTTCCTTATGCTTGTCAACTGATAAAGCGTAGGTTGACACATATCATTAGAACATGGCCATCTAATTATGTGAATCCTACCTACCTGATTACTCTCCAAATTGGTGTCATTGCTGTTGTTCAATGGATATCTTTTAATTTGTAGGTTAGAGAGTGGTCCTGCAAGATTTCATGATGGATATAGCAGACTTAGATCGTGGGCATACAGTTCACTTGATTTGTACAAGGTAAAATACCCCTTGGTTACTTTCTAATCTGAATTTCATTTTTGAGATCATTCTGTTTCAGTTTCTGGCTTTCTGCTGTTATTACATGTTTTGCCACTTCCTTGCAGCATGAATTACTACGGGTGCTTTATCCAGTATTTATTCATTGTTTTATGGATCTTGTGGCAAAAGGGCATATTCAAGAAGGTATAGATAAATTATCATATGCATTAGTTTTTCGTTTGTCAGACTTAGATTGCAAACTTTCAATGTGGGTCAGCCGTGCAACACATGCTTTTATGCTTTTTTGTTCACATGCTTGTGGTTGATTTCCTCAGCTCGGAACTTTTTCAATAGCTTCCGTGAAGACCATGAAATGATGCACTTACAAGACTTGCGGAAGTTGGAAGGTGTTCTTTCTCCTTCTCATCTGGAGGTTGGTTGCTGTCTAAAATTGTGTATCATTTTTTGTTTCTCCATGTTGTTGGATCATTAGCTTTAAATAATCCAACAATGTTGTTTTTACTCAGGAAATGGAATTCGCTCATTCCCTTAGGAAAAGCAAATTCAACATAAAGATATGTGGGGTAATGTCTTGATTCATCTGGGTTAGTTTGTCAGATATGCTGTAATTTAAATTTGGCCAAAATGTATGATGCTTCACTGTTTTGTAGCATTTCCCAATTGCAAATAGCTTTAATTTTTTACAGGGGTCTGCCTTTTTTATTGCTAGTGCATCTAATATCTTGACTGTATTGCTGGATCTTGGTTGCACATGATAATGCACTTCATTGCAGTTGATTGTGGGTTTCACAAACCATTTTCATAATCATAGTTTCCTCCAACTGTATAGATGCATTCCATATACATGTCAGGCTCTTGGCTGTAGCCCTTGGTGACAAGTATTCATTGATTGAGGGAGAAAATTTGGGATGTTACTTACACCCTATCATGTATTATGGGATGTTAATGCTATGTTCAACTCTCACCATGGTGGATGAGGCTTGTCTGAAGACATGAAGTAAAATGCTATTTTTGTGAAGATTAAAATGTATATGCTTGATTTTACCAGAATAAGAAATTCATCAAAGACATAATAATTCTCTGAATCTGCTGCAATAGATTATTATTATTTATTTCCCTTATCTTTCATTGGATTGTTGTTACATGGTTTATAGGTATTTGTTGTTTCATTATTTCTATTATTAGGACTTATCCTTTCATTTTTTTATAATAAAGTTGAGCTATATTATGGTGAATAATGATAAGAGTTAATGTTTTGTCAGTATTCCTATGATCTTCTGTTGCAACATCTACACAGTATGCAGTCCACCACTATACTTGGTATAATTAATGAGCATATTAACTTCCAAGGTACTTCTCCAGTTTAAGTTTCTTCTGTGCATTTGGACTTGTTAATATTGCAGGCATTGTTGTTCATTTTCCCCCCTCATTTGCAGTTACTCCTGGACAGCCTAGCTCAATTTCTGATGATCCAGAGGCTGTTACCCTCACTGGAAGCAGCCAGGATGCAGCAAACCAGATAAATCATAAAGAAATACATTGGGGGGTGAGTTGGTTAATGTATATTCAAAACTTGACCATATTAGAAATTATTCTGCTTATGATAATTTTATTAATGTGATCCCAGTTACCATCGTAGTGCTACAACTCGGAATGAATTTGAGTTCTAATCGTGAATTGATGTAATCTTAACTGTAATTCCTGTGGTGTGGATATCAGAATACAAATAGGATGAGAAAATCATTTGTGCTTTAAAACTTTTTACATAGCAAATGCTCAAACCATTTGTCAAGTCCTCTAACATGGTACCATTCCTTGTAATGCTTATGCTATCATAGTGCTTGGAATGATGCATGGGATTAGAATTCAAGTTCTAATTGAAAACTGACATTATCTTGGCTGGGCTAAACCCTTGGTTCCTCTTGTGCAGAAATCAATATACTAGCACAGGGTATTATTGTGAAGATATCTACTTAGCCAACGCTCAAAGCATTTGGGTAGTCTTCTAATTCATAGAGTGGGAAGGGGCAAAGTTATTGAGAGCAACACAGAAGTTTACTCAGTACATAAAGTATTGTGGCCGGATTTTTTTTATTTTTTTATTTTTTCTGAGCAGTTGTCTTTCTTGTCGTATTGGTCAAGTTATCAAACTACATGTTTTGGCTCCACTATGAATACAAACTTAAGGTTATACCTGTTGATAAACCCAGAAATGAAGTAGAAATTTCACATATTGTTGGTTTAGCTGGCTCCACTGTTGACACAATTATCCAAACTTTGCTGGCTGTATTAATTATTGATGTCTTGCTGGGTGACTGATTGGTTGTAAATTGTCTTCCTGCCACAGTTGCTTGAAGACTCTCTAGAAGAACGCCTGGAGAAGGCTGGTGCATTGCTTTCAGACTCTGACAAGGGGGAAGGGGAAGCCAAAGAAGGGGAGGCTGATGAGAGTAAGGTATTTCTGGTTTTAATGTGCTCCTCAGCACCTCTAACTATGTCTATGATCTTTTTGTTGATTACATTTTTTATTACTTTAACTAATATTAGTTATGAATCTATTGGTAAGGTTATGGAATGGTTTTTAACTTCTGTATTTATCATGTTTGCCTTATAGAAAAGATCAATTGATGGAGGAAAGCAAGGTGCTTCAATCAAGAAAGTTAAAAAGGACAAGGGTGGAAGTGCAACGGGGAAAAGTGCAAAACCTGATTCTAACACTGTAGCTGCAGCACCACGTGTTAAACCTGAACTCCCCTTGCCCACAATGTAGTGATTTCTGAAGTCCAATTTTTTATTTCTTTCAAGTTACACATAGGCTGTATTAATTTTCTTTTTCATTTGGAATAATTGCAGAACTCAAGTTAGTGATTCTATTTCTAAATATTAAAGTGAAACAGTTATATAAGGCCTGGCAATGAATTCTTTTAATGCTTTATTTCTAGATTTTTAAAGCTCTTATGCTGTCAAGTGTCATCTAGGTTAAGTAAGTGTTAAGATAAATTGGAGGTCTGATTTTTTCAATTATAGGCTAGTAATGTTTGTAACTTCATTCCATTGAATTATATAATGTTGTGTTCCCACAGTCCATCAGAGGTAGAACAGTCCATCCTTGAAGATTTAAGGAACCGTGTACAATTGAGTAGTGTTGCACTGCCTTCAGTTAGCTTTTATACGTTTCTCAATACACATAATGGGTAATGTTGCTAATACTTAGCAGAATAATGTTATTTGATTATGTTTTGGAGTATATTGCTTAATGCTTATTTCTTGGTAAAATGTCACAGTTTAAGCTGCTCATCAATATCACAGGATGGATCATTGGTTGCTGGAGGATTTTCTGACTCATCACTGAAGGTTTTCTCTCTAGATTTACTTTCTTCCACCCCACAAAGAAAGATGAAGAAAACCTTTCCTTTCCACCTCTTACGGCTTATTTTACCTGATAATATGAACTTTTGGCAATTTTTTGATTGTATTTATAGGTTTGGGATATGGCAAAGCTTGGACGACAGCCCGCTGGTTGTAAGTTTAGTTGTAACCTCTAATGTTTATATTAAACTTTGAATGTCTCATCCTTTGCTTAAAAATTGTGATATGTTTAGAAAGAAAATTGATGCTTTAGAGAAATGAGCTGCAGTTTCGAAATATAAGTTATACAGAGAGCAATGGGCAAAGCTCACTGCGTATACTAATGCAAGCGATATATTCCATGAATAGCTTTTTGGTGAATACCTTTGAAAATCTCTACTATCCTAATGGATAAAGTTCTATGCAACGTTTTTTTTTGTAGTGGTGAAGTTGTTTGGCTGGATTTTTTGAACACTAGGAAGGTATCTGCCACCTTGTCTGTCTGGGGTATCATTATATTTTCTAGTTTTAGTTTTTTCCAGTAGCAGAAAAAAAAAAAAGGAAAAGGGGGGGGGGGGGGGGGGGGTTAGGTTAGTGTGACCTACAGCAGTATGGGCACTCTATTTCCCTCCAATGGTTCTTCAATACCTTTTGAAAAAGTGATGCATCATGTTTTTGTAATTTTATGTACATCAACTTGTCATTAGGTTCAATGATGGTCGTTGTCACCTTTGTTTATTCCCATATGAATTGAACTACTTGAGCTCAATTATTTTTTTCTACTGCCTATATTGTCAGGGCCTCTTAACAAAAAATATGACAGATGAGTTAATGAAAACCAAAATTAAGGTGCTATTTGATAAAGTGAGCTTGGTTGAACAATGGAGGGAAGATTGTGCAAGTCTGGAGCCATATAACATGCTCATATATAAGTTTTGTCTACTGGCTATTATAGTTCAGCAATTAATTCTGCTATTTTCAGCTCTTTCGCAGGGTGAGAATGACACATCACAAAATGAACAAGTACAAAGTGGTGGGAGAAGGCAATATACATTATTTCAAGGTCATTCAGGGCCAGTTTATGCTGCCACGTTTAGTCCTGTTGGAGATTTTATTCTTTCCTCTTCAGCAGACTCAACTAGTATGTTTATATGGACTGGTCTTCCTTGATCTCTTTCTTTCTCGCATTTGGTATTTATTTTCACTTTGTTTCTTCAGAATTTTCAATTCTATATCTAAATCTTTCATGGATTATGCAGTTAGATTATGGAACACCAAGCTTAACGCCAACCTTGTTTGCTACAAGGGTCACAACTACCATGTCTGGGATGTTCAAGTAAATGCTTTTTCTTAGTTTTTCTAAATTCAATTGGTTTTACCTGTGTACTCTGAAAGTGAATGTAGAACAACATATTGGGTACTTTCTTGTGATGCCCTACACACTGAAAAAGGTGGTTCACATTGTTTTATGCATCTCTGTGTTCCTTTTCTATTCAAGTTTATATTGTTTTGAATGTGATAGCGGACTTCTTCATTTCTCCCCCTTGCATCACTCTGTAATGCAACTCGTTTTTAGCTTGTTCATTCCTCGTATGCAGTCTGTTATTTGGGGAGATAGATGCCTTGTATCTTGTTGGATACTAGATGAAAAATATTGCATTTTGATAATCTAATATTACTTGGGAGTGGAAACAAATGGCTTAGTTCTCATATGCCAATCTTCTTTTTAGGTTTGGATGTACTTAAATGTATGTGCTCCTTGGTATTAGTTGGATGGTCCCATTGGGGAGGATCAGGTGTGATGACAGAAACAGGGGTCTGTGACAGGGAGACTGTTGTATTCACCATTTTGCTTAGTTCTCTCAATTACCGCAGCTTTCTTTGATATGATTTTATATATGCAG
This sequence comes from Delonix regia, assembly GCA_037074485.1. NCBI lineage: Eukaryota > Viridiplantae > Streptophyta > Magnoliopsida > Fabales > Fabaceae > Delonix > Delonix regia. Next base: position 5,069,402 of record CM073452.1, read on the forward strand.
AATTTCTTTTTTTTTTTTTTTTCATTACTCATTAGATTTGTTTAATTCTTCTTCTTTTTTCTTACCCTTGTAAGAGTGGGGAATTATTGTCTGCATACATGTTCTAAAATGCTACTTTTTGTTTTTTTTTGGCGCAGTTTAGTCCAGTAGGGCACTATTTTGCTAGTGCCTCGCACGACAGAACTGCCAGAATTTGGTCCATGGACAGGATACAGCCTTTAAGAATAATGGCAGGGCACCTGTCTGATGTTGATGTGAGTTATAGAGTCCAATACCCTCTCATATTTTTGCTTTCCGACTTTCTCTAATTCTCTCCTGATCTTAACATCTATTGGATTGGATTGATTGTGTCACTAGCTTAATCCAAATATCTGACTTACGTACTGATCTCTTAAAAAAAATCTATTTTATTATCTGCAAGTCATATTACCACTTACCAGAATAACATTGTGTATTCTCATCTAATATCTTCCCCCTCCCCTTCTCCCAAAAAAAAAAGAAAAAAGGGAAAACCAGCCGATCCCTCTTTGCCTGTGTCTCTTGTTCAGGCATGGTTCAATTAAACTTAATAAGAATCTCGATTCTCACCAGGCAAAACTCAATTTTAATCAAAGTATTTGGATTTATCGTAAGAAAAATTTTCAATCCGTAACAAGGAATGCTTACCTGTTCTATTCTCTTGTTTAGTGTGTGCAATGGCATGCCAACTGCAACTACATTGCTACTGGTTCCAGTGACAAAACGGTTCGATTATGGGATGTACAGAGTGGGGAGTGTGTCCGGATTTTCATTGGTCATAGGAGTATGATTTTGTCCTTGGCAATGTCTCCCGATGGTCGCTATATGGCATCTGGTGATGAAGATGGCACAATCATGATGTGGGATCTTTCTAGCGGCTGCTGCCTCACACCTTTGGTTGGTCACACCTCATGTGTCTGGACACTTGCTTTCAGGTGAACCCCCGCTCAATTTATAATATTTCAAACTTGAATATAGTTAGCGAATTGAAGGTTTTTCTGGGATATTCACATCCTAATTCTGCTTCTGCTCTTCATTGTTGTTGGATGTGCCAGCTGTGAAGGTACTCTTCTTGCTTCTGGATCCGCTGATTGCACTGTGAAATTATGGGACGTGACTACCAGTACAAAGCTTCCAAGGACTGAAGAAAAGTAATTTTATTTAATATGAACAAATTGAACTTATTAATGTCTCGTTTGGATTTTGTTCCCACGAAAGATTGACTGCATCTTCTAACCTCATTAGCAGGAGTGGGAATACTAACAGACTCAGATCATTGAAAACTCTACCGACCAAGTCTACTCCAGTTTCCTCTTTGCGGGTAAATGGTCTAATTCTTCAATTGCGTGGTTACATGTTTACCCATGGGTACTCCTGAATTATTCTCTCCGCGTTGGTTAGCTGATAATATTGATGTTTATATCCTGTTTGTGGAGCAGTTTTCCCGGAGGAATCTTCTTTTTGCAGCTGGAGCTCTTGCAAAAAATGGTTAAAATATCCATGTATCGAGTATGTATTTTACTCTCGTTTTCCTCCATTTCATTCTTTCTTTGTAAATTATGCTCACTATTACTTGAATTAAAACGTTCTGTCCCAGCACTGAAGAACTACCATGTGTCGATCTTCATATAATTCTCGTCGCTGCACATGCCAATGAAACATCCAATGCGAAGGCTTCGTCACATTAGTTCCTGTTGCTCCAAGTAGACTCATAGGAAATATCTTAGGGCTTTTGCTAACCTGTGAATGAATTTCTGATGATATTATTGTATTGACTGCGTAACTAATTTATTTAGACAACTAAAAATTTGCGAATTGGTGTTTATTAATTTGGATTTATTTTTTATTTTTTTGGGGTTCTTATAGCTAAAAGACTCTGCCATACAAGTAACAAGCGTACCTAATTACTCTATTTAAAAGTTAAAAGAATGCGGCAAAATGCTTACAATTAACTGAATTTATTTATTTTCTCAAAGTAGGTTTACAAAACATACTACTGCAATATAATTAATTGAGAAAAGTACTGGTATGTACTTTATTTTTTGCCTCGTGATAAAATGATTCTTTAAAAATTTAATATTAATAAAATAGTCATCTTAAAAGTTATAATTAATTTAATGAGAAATTATATTTTATTAATATTAAATTTTAAGGTATTATTTTAAAATTACAAATTTATGAAAGACCAAGTTGATATTGAATAAAAAATGAAAAATTAAAATGATCATTTTTCTCATGATTAATTAGTTAATTTTTAAAAAATAAAAAATGCATATTTAGTAAATACAAATGTGAGTATTTTTTAATTGTAAATAAACATTTATTATGATAAAAACTAACGAAGCGTAAATTTTAGATATTAGAAATAATAGGGCGTGTTTCTACTAAAGATTCAAAGACTAGTGATTAAACATTTTATGGAAAAATAGTCTAATAAGTGCTTTGACATTTTCATTCACTTATTTTTATTTTTAATTTAATTTTTTTGCTTAATTTATTTTTTAATTTAATCACTTATTTATTTTCTTATCTCTTACTCATTACAAAGTTATTTAGTCACTCTTTCATATGAATGATAACAAATTAGAGAATTAAATATATTAATATTTAAGTTAGTAAAAAAAAGGAACATAATAATATTATGATAAGAGAATGATCAAAACAAAATTAAGAATAACTGATAAATAAATGACTAAATTTAAAATAAAAATTAATAAAAATAATTACTAAATAAATAATCAAAATAATACTTTATTTCACCTGGATAGGAAGGGAGACTATAAAATCGAGCTTTATAATATCTTGAAATTATAGATAATTTTTTAAATAATATGATAAAATATTTCTGACTGAATCATTTATATACCACGTGAGCAACAATGACTAATACAATTGATTTCCATACGATAGCTTATTCAATAATTAATAAAAAGGTTTGCATGCTACAATTTTATAATAGTTACTGAGATCTGATTTTTCTATCGATCTTTTGCACATATAATAATTCACTGAAAGTATTTAATAAAGTATTATTCATACCACACTGCCTACGCAAAAATAAGACACCGTCCCAAAAAAATTGTGGATCAGATACCCTCGTTGAACTGAGATAATGGCGGTGTACCGCAAATAGAAACACCTCAAAGTGACATAGTGTGGGCTTAATGTTTTCTTTCTTTGCTTTTACCTTATTTACTTTCAACGGTTACTATTGCAGCCATATTTGTTACAGATCCCTTTAAAAGTTGTGTACCATTGTATCGTGCAATTTTATTTAAACTGTTAGATTATATCTAACGATCGTGTGCAGTAAAAAAAAAATTTTTTTTTAACTGCATAATTATCAAAATTAATTTAAATTATAAGTTTGCATATTTTTATTAATTTCATCTGTTAAATTTGTATATATTTTTTTAAATGTACTAAATCCAAATCAATTGCACCTCAACCATGTAATGTGTCAGATGGGGAATTGGCAGATAGTTCTGATGATATCTTCTTTCCTGCTTTCATGTTTGTTGCCTCTCTCCTCTTCTACGAAAACATCACGACAGAAGTCCTCTTGAATTGACCTCAAGTCCTTCAGAACTCCGCACTTTGGACCATATATAGTCGCCATGGGCAACCATAGAAGTACTTAAACTTTCATACCATACTATATTAACCCTTGAAAGTCACATCATATTGATTATAGCTATGGAGAAATAATTATTCACTAAGAGGCCTGCATTTCATAGAACAAACCCTGTCATCTAGAATGGGTTATTATCAACAATCATTTCACATCAGAAGCACAATGCAAAGGCAAAATTACAAGTTGTCCTGCAGCGTTAAGGACCACCCAATTACCTAAAACTGACATTTGAGGGCACTCTATAATGTAAGAAGTGTAGGCTTATTGATAAGCACTTCCAACAAAGAACAGTCAAACCCCAAACGAAATTAGTTTCACACTAGAATTAAGAGTGACTTTAACAATATGAGAGAGAAAAAAAAAAAAAAAAACTCCATGACATCATTTAACACCTTCCTTTGACTATCTTTATACAACCAACTAGTTAAAAAGTATCTATCTTCTTGGACCGCCCATAATGTAATTAAGTATTTAGTCTTGTGTCAATAAAAACTTTTATTTATATATTCCTTGAAGAAACAACAAATCTTACAAGTCACTAATAAACCAAGTTCAGGACTTTACCCAACTTTTCGTCCGTCTTGACTCTATTATCCAAATAAATAGAACAATCGTTCAATTCTAGAATCAGTTTATTAGTCACATTACTCAATCATCATAGCCTTGCTCCTCATATGTCTTCTAAAGTTAGACTCTTAAACTTTGATGAGAGGTTAAAACAAAGGCACAGCTAGAGCAAATAGTATGTACCAATTAATTTTAGCCATATCAGCATCCAAAAATTGAGGACTACGCTTCTTGTGGGAGAACACCATTTTTCCTCATTAATGGCATTACCAAACAAACAAAATCAAGAGAGATCATTCGAAGCACTTGCAATAACAAATAAAATATGTATACCTCAAGGAAGTTTAATTACTGAAAGAAATTTATATTAAGTGAAAAATAATCTTCCTTGGTTTCTTTCCACATACCTTATGTAGTATTTCCACAAAACTGATGGCAAGGTCAATTGGTATCCTTACTTTGTTTCTCCCATTGCCTTTTCTTCCTTCATCATTTTCAAATTCCAATCATCTAGATAGTCCGTCTGCAATTATAAGTAATATACTCTCGTCATCTATTCTAATTTTTGCAATTATAAAAATAAACTTGCAAATATAAATGAACAAAAGATGTACGCTAATCAACTAATAGAAGTTTTTTCTTTTCAAATATTAACAGTAATATAAAAGGTATGATGGTGACAGCAGAGAGAATCGATTGAAAGCCAAGGTGAGAATGTGATGATAGTGAATAGCATGATTCATTAATTCATGTCTCAGCATTTGTTTGAAACTGCCAAAACAGGATGTTCAGCATCTTGTACATCACTACTGTTTTTCTATCATAATTAACGTGACCTGTTGACCGCACATTTTGTTGAATTTCAATTTATCACCGTGAACTAAATCTGCCACCCTTTTTCAGCTAAGTTGCTAAGCTCCAACTATGGCTGGAAAAGGTCAATTAACATTTAACAGAAGCACGCGCAAACAGGGTTACTATAACTGTTCCAGATAGTTGCTGGGACAAGGTTCACTATAAGTACGTTCAGTTGATAGACTATGCAGTTATGCCTGGGCCTAGATATCACTATGCATTGAAGTATCACAAAACACAGCTCCATCCTACTGCTGATTGACCCAAATTTTTGCAGGATAAAGGACTGAAAACATTCACTCGGTGCCTCCTATAGAGGTCCCTCGTTGACTTTAAGATTGAAACAAGAAACCTAAAATATATATGATACAAGTCAACAATAAGTAGTATATGTATATATATATATATATATATATATATATACACATAAAATCTGGCACGCCAGAAATAAACACGATTACATACCCCTCACAGGTTAATTAATTAAAAAATTAAATGCATTTAATATAGTCCTTCCATGTTATCTTCCAATAAAAATTAACATAAAAACTTGTAGATCATTGAATTAGAGGGACTTTTCTAATCAAATGACATTAGTTAACTCACAAGAAACACTTCTCCGCGAAATTAGGGTTGGGAGAGAGAAATTCAACGAATCAAACTTCTGAATTTCACGAAATAAGTGTCCTAAATTTTGGCATATTATTTGAGTGAGCTAATAGCATGCCGTGCATGAATTAACCAGTGTGTCAGCATTTCTATCAAGTTCAACGTTAATTTATAGGCAAAAGTGTGACGGAAGGATGACACTATATGTATTGTAGTGAACGAACAAGATGGTTGAGATGAAAATACATATGTGAATGACTAAATTGAAAATAAACTTATCTATTAGGACCAAAATAAGGTTTCCTCCTAAAACTTGAAGAGCTTTTTAAATATTAATAGATGCAGCAATTCAGGGACAAGAATAATATGCTAATAACAAACCGATTGACATTTCAAACATATACCAAAAAAATAATGCAACCAATGAAAAAAATCTCCAATTCTTTCATATGATAGAGCCATCATTACTGAGAATAAAAGAGAAAGATATAGCCAGTGTTCAACCATCAACTTTTTTTTTTTCGTCGTAAAAAAAGTGAAACAGTATAACAACTATTCAGGTGTACTCCATGTGTGCTAATAAATAAAAGCCGGCTAGGACTGCTCCAATCTGATAAAAGTTTAAGACACAGCCCATAAGAGCATGCATCTTAAGATGTGATAAAAGTCGTCACAAAGAAGAGAATTCAATGAAGCTCTTTAAACGATTAAAAGACAGTAAACTTTTTGAAATCAATATGGAATGAAATATATTTACGTACAAAAAATATTAATCAGCCTCCGCGGGCATTGCTATATTAGACATTAGTAAATCAAAACTTATTCATATGCAATTCATATACAAACAGTTTGTCTATTGAATATTTATATAAGCTTCCATGTTAACATATGACAAGCTTTCAGAGATTGAAAAAAATTCAAGAGGTTCACCACTAAAATCGAAATATGCATGGGGAGCATTAATCACAAAAGCTTCTATATATATGCTCTCACAGCCATTCCATAATTAACTGCCCATGGACTTAAAAGGGCCAGATCAATCATATTTAATCTTACAGGAGAAGGACACTCTTTGAACTCTTCTTTTTCCGTCAAAAATATGATTCTCGCTTTTTTTTTTTTAAAGAAATGATAGAGGGAAAAAAACAATAATAAAGCATAGTTCACAACCACAGAGAATATATGACCATGTAAGTAAACAAGAATTAATACTCTCATAGACGAGCATGTAATTAATGATATTTGATAATATTTTGAAAACAATATTAGACCACCTTGTAGATTTTTTAATCCATTGGCAACCCAACACCCTGGTCAAAGTCATTTACAAAATATATAATGTAATGGATTACATTAAGGTTTGAACAAGATTTAATGAACTTGAAATTTTTTTTTTAATCTTTTATTCAAAAGTGTGCAGGAAATTCTTCATTGTATACTTATTCCTTTCAGGATCTCTATACAAAAGATGTATGTACCTCCAAAAAACGAGTCAATTCGGAAATTAAAATGAAGAATGGTCTCTTCTAACCATAGAATTAGAATCATGGGTACATCACTCTATTTGCAATCAAAATCACTATTTTGGAACTCTTACCGGTAATCCTTATACAGGAACAAGCATTTCAAACTATCAATTAAACTATATATTTGTTAAAAAGATTGCTATATTGCGTTAAACCACCCCAAAATAAAGTATAAACAAGTTCATAAACAAGCATATACAATAACTTGATATCCCTATTTACATTTAAAAAAAAGTAAATTTTTTTAATGCAATATACTATATAATGACCAGTAAGTTTTAGTTATAATACTATTATCAAGATTTAAGAAAAAAAAGAGAGTACAGAATCCCAACAGAAATAGAGATCCAAAATAGAAGTTTACAAAACAAATAGCATGGATCTGTAAAAACACAAAGCTCAATTAGCAGCGCTAAAGGAAGTGTACTGCATATGCATCTCCATAATATATCTTCCAAAGGTTTGGGCATAACAACATCAATCTCCAAAACTCAGCAGACAATCATGGGGAAAAAACATGCCAAGTCACGGTAGACAAAAGAATTTATAGCTGTGTTAAGACATCTATCATTCGAATTTAATTATGCAGTATCCTGAAGCATGACAAATTGCCAATAATTAAAATTACATAAGTAGAACAGGAACACAGGAACAAATTGCTAGACTGGGGCACAAAAGTAAAAACGAACAAGTTAAATTAGTAACCTTTCGATGACACATCGATGCTGCCTGTATGATCCATAGAAATGTGTCAGCTCACGTTTGAAGATTTAAGCATCAAAAAATGATTGCAGGAAACTAATAAAACAAATAGTAATTTACAGTGATCAGGAAGTTGTTGCCAATTTGTCCAAAAAAGAAAGATATGGTGCCAAATCATAATTTTCATTTGAATTGACCAGTATTTGAAGTTAAATTCCATGTCCCAACTACTGGCAATGATAAGAGGAATAGAAACAACTGTAATAATCAGTAAATAAACTGGACATGATGATAATTTCATAATAATTTTAGATCAAAATCACATGCTTTCAAGGTAAAAAAGCACAAATCCAGTCAATTATCCGTGCTACTTCTTTATTTACGCATTGACATTAGATCTAACACCATAAGGAAAAACTAGAGTGATTTCTCTAGTAAATCTCTGCGATATCACATTCTTTTGTAAGTTATAGCAAAAGCAAAAAAAATTAGGGGGGCCGGGAAAATATATAAATAGATATCAACTCGAACTAGTACAATTTGTAACCTGAGGACAAGCAACCTACAGTATCAATAGGGTTTATCGACAAAAATTGAAGATGTCGATTTGAAAATAGAAGTGTCCGAGAAGCCAGAATCAAGCCATAGATTCAGGTGAAAACAAACAGTCAAAGGGAACCACTTACCGAGTGAGCGAACATCGCATGCGCAGGAATTATAAAAAAGCATGTAAAGGAATGAAATCAGGAAGATGATGACAGGGGGTAAGCAACGAGAGGAGAACAAAATTTGTGAGGACCATACTATGTAACGTAAATGGTCCCATGCTAGTATCTTTGCCGCTTAACCTGCACAGTAATCAATCAGGGGTATCTTCTGCGTAAACCATCAAAAGTCACGCTTTCAGATTTCCACGGCTAATATATAATAATAAGTTACTATTTATTACTATAATTAATAATAATATAATCAATATGAGAAAAACATCAAATCCAATAGCCAAAAAAGAAAAAAAGAGGCGTACAAACACCGAAGGCACTTCCATTCGCATTCGGGTAACGATATAACCTTCTTCAGTGAGGTTCCAGCCCCACTGTACGCCGAGAGATAGAGAGAGCGAGACGAGGAGGGTGAGGTTTGGAACAAAGCAGAGCCAGAGATAGTGATGAAATTAATTTCCGGCACTGAGAAGCTGACAGAAAGAGAAGTGAGCACGCAAAAGCAATAGTATACAGCTATACCAAGTGCCTCTGTGTGCTCACTCTCTTCTGTCAATTTCTGTGTCCCAAGAAAGGAGCAACAGAGGTCGAGTAAATACAAAAAGCATGCCCAAATAAGGAAACCTCGAGAAAATAAAGTGCTTTTGATAAATCAAAGGGAACAAATGCCTCTATAATTGACTCAGATCTGAGGTTTAGAAAGATACCCATTCCTGGAAAAACTAAAAAATATGTGTAGAAGATAGAAAAACTAGAGGATCCACCATTTTCTTCTTCAATGCTTAGAACGGCGGTTTATTTGAAATTTTTAGGGTTTGCGACGAAAAAGCCAGAAAAAGGGCAAAGGGAGTAGAAAGAAAAGCAGAGAAAGGAAGTAGGGAACGATGACAGGAGAAAAAAGAGAAAAAAGGGAAAATTGGAAAAACGAAAAATTCAGAACCACAAAATCCAGAAACGCTCTTCGATGCTTTCTCTCTCTCTCTCTCTCTCTCTCTTCATTCATTTTGAGTTTTGGCGTTAATCCTGGTTGAGTCAAATTCATGCAACACGTACAGAAACATCGCCGATGACACGTAGCCAGATCCCCTGACCTTCTTTTGAGAAATCGAGAAAACAAAAACGTCAAGTGTGCCAAAACGGCGAGCAGCGTTGCACCGAAATGATAAAATAACAGTCATTGCGTGGGAGAGAGAGGGGTTCTGAAAAGAGGAGAATCTTGGATGGCAGAGAGAAAGAGTTAGAAAGAGCGAAGAGACTCTTAAGCTTAATGTTATGATGAACAAAAAGAATCATTAGCATATGGTGAGGAAGGATGGACGGGAGCAGGGCCGGCGTGTGGCTCGCTCTCTCTCTCTCTATCTCCTTCTGAGAGAGTGGTAATGGAAATGATATTTTGGGGGAAGACATAAGAGAAGGCGAGGCCTTATCAAGACGCATAAAAGGAGGAGAGTGATATGCAGAGTACGCGTAGCTTTCATAGGTCTGGTGACTTGGGATGGACTCACAGCCGTTGATGTGACTGACGAGAGACTCTACTCCCTGCCGTCAGATCACCACTCGTGGGGTCTCCTTACTGTGCCTCTTGTCTTCTCGGGAATTACGCCGCTAGGACTGCGACGTTTTGTGGAGACACCGATTGGGATTTTCAGACCGGAGAGCGGCTCTTCCACTCTATCCATTCATCCCACACTCACACTTACACTCATCGCCCTTTTTCTAACATATATTCGAATGGGATCATTCTAATTTCTATAGCTTGATTCTGCCTTGTGCGTATAAAAGGTTGGCTTTGTATATTTGTTTTTAATTTTTGAGGGATTTAAAATTTTTTTTATATATTTAAATAAAGTTTTATTTTTAATTATTTTGTATTTGATTTACTATTTAATTTTGTTAAAATTAAACTCAATATTTAATTTTAAAAATTAAGTTAATTCAAAATCATATTAACCCAACATTAATCCAAACACATATTAATGTATTGGGTGATTGTTCTTTTCTTTTTTGCTTGAAAATTTTAAAGTTTTTATATTTTTGTAATACTGTTATTTATTTAATATACACTCAATATTTAGTTTTTTAATATATATGATAATTACAATTAACTGCATAATTTTTAAATTTAATTATTATTTTTATATTATTATTATTATTATTATTAGTTGATCATATACTTATCATGTATTAACTATAAAATTTAATAATAAAAATACAAAAATTATATCTAAGTCTATTCTTTAATTTAAATAATTTAATTGTTCTACTCACTTTCATGAATATATATATACACACACACACACCGTGTGTCTCCGTTGGATAGAATAGGGATTAATTATACTATCTAAATTTGGACTTAATTTCTTAAAATTCTAATTCTTTATATATATTCCGACTTAAACATATATCTTTTTTTTTTTTTAATCTTGTTTGAACTACAAATAATTTATATCGATATTGACGTATCGCCACTGATTGCGCACATGCTTTTTTTTTTTTTTTTGAGATGTTAGCACAGTTCATCGTTCTTTTATATTTTTTATTCATCTTATTCCAAGATTATGAAAGAGCCACATTAATTTATCCAGTTGAAAAACGACGGATGAACTCCTTAATCAACGATTAGACCAGTTTAATTAGTTTTTGGAGATAAGATGTTAGTTGATATTTTATACATGTTGCGTATTTTTCCATTTTTCTTTTAGTTTTATTAGCTGCAATTTTCTTGAGGTTTATTTAATGAAATATTTTTCAATGACTTTAATAAAACTAGGGAAAGGTAAATTCAACTGAACAAAGCATTTATTCACTCACAGCAAGCGCAGACAAAAGATACTAAAAGCAAAGTGGACAAAAATCAGGATAAATTATAAATCCATTGGAATAAAAATGCTCAAATGCAATGACCAATAATGGAAGTGAGTGAAGTGAAAATAAGTAAAATAATAAAACATGTGTTATATTTTTGTTTAAAATTTTAATAAAAAGGAAGAATAATAATTAACATATTATTTTTATAGAAAAATTATAATTTTGGTTATTCACTTATTGAGATACTTTTTCACTTATTAAAAATGTTATATTTAGTTTTTCATTTTTTTTAAAGTTATAAATTTAATTTATTTATCAAACCCTAAATCTTAAATATAAGAGATTGAATATGGTTTTTAAAAAAAAAGGTAAAAAATTAAATATAATATTTTTTAATTAGTGACAAACTATTTTGAGTATTTTAATAAATAACGAATTAAAATAATAATTTTATAATAAGTGAAAGACCAAAAATATAATTTACATATATTTTTATAAATAAAACTTGAGTAAAATAAGTTTTTAGCTAAAAAAATTATGATAACTATTATTAAAGACCAACGTCAAAAATAAAATTTTAAATAACAAAAATTAACATTTGAGTTTATTATCTATTATTTTATTCAATCCCAAAATCAAATTTTAAACATTATTCATCATAATCTAATCTAAACATGCGTGACTCTCTTGGAAAATTTTTGACAGCTGAGTAGATGATAATTTTTTATTTTTCTTGTATCTGCAGGAGTTTGCAAGAGGTGGATATAGTTGGGTTCTGGCGGGATCCTATTCCTTTTATATATATATATATATATAATATATATTATAATTTTAAATATTATTATATATATATATATATATATATAAAGTAATTATTATATACTTGACGATGAATAATGATGTACGGCATACTTTGGCAGCAACGAAAGGCTATTGGTATTGCTTAGTTATTTGGAGTGTTGCGTTCCAAAATTCAGTTATCTTTTATCAGAGCAAGACAGACACGCAGAGAGAGAGAGAGAAAGTTTTGTACGGCACTGATATTTCTTAAGACCAACACTGAAAATAAATTATGCACTCCTTTCTTAATGATACACTCACTACCTAGGACCACCAGAAACGGCTCATGTCAACCAAAATTCGGGTAAGTTTCATTTCTTTATCATCAAAGCTACTGACACATAAATTAATGAACATCTCCGAAGTCAGGTTCTAAGTTAAGATTATTAAGAAAATAAATATCCTCTATCTCTTTTAAATAATTATAAATATTTTTTTAAAAAAATTTAATGACACATTCAGAAATGCATGAGTGGATCATCTAAAATTTAACGTTCCTGTTGAAAATTTGTATTGATTTTTGGTTTAGGAAAACACCATAAGGGTCACAATTTAAGGACTGGAGTAATGGATTTCCTTTTGAGTTGTGATCATATGCCGTGTTGAACAAACTGTCGATCCTTAGATTAAGGTGGGACTCACATATTAATGTAAAATTTACTTTGATTTAATGATTTATATTGTATTGTACTGTGCAACATTAGATCTGTTTTTCCTCCTTTTTCCAGGTCTTTATCATCTGCATTTCTCACCCCTCTCTGTTTTGATCATAACATTAAAATTTTCTGTTCAATTTTGACTTGAATAATTTAATTGTGACCTAAAATTGTCTACCTATAAACAGAACATTGAATATCTTCTTCTATTGGCCTGTGACTTTTTTGGAAGGATATTTGTGTATAAAAATAATCGAAAAGGAAATTCCTCATTGTATATATGTCATACATTTACTCTTTGGACAGCAGGTCAATTTTTTTTTGAAAAATAATCATTTTAGTCTTACATTTTTTGTTTTAGTGTTAATTTAATGTGCCACGAATTTGTAACATTTAAATGGTCTATTAAAAATTTAATATTAATCAAAAATAATTTCTTGAAAGGGTTATAATTAACTTAACGAGGTTATTTTTGACTAGTGTTGAATTTTTAAATGACTATTTTGGTATTCTAAATTTGACGAGGACCAAATTAATATTAAAATAAAAAGTGATAAACCAAAATATTACTTCTTTTTTTATCAAAATATATTTTCTTAATTCTCAAATATATATATAAGAGTAAATTAATTTATTCTTTAAGGGACCAACTGTAACATTTTTTAATAAATGAAGAATGATTTTAAATATTTTAATGAGTGAGAAACTAAAATAGTAATTTTGTAATAAGTGAGGAATCAAAAATATATTTTTCTCAAAAAATAAATTATTGTTGCATAATTAGCAAAATATGACAAGCATGTATGGTGCCATAATATTAATTATTTGAAATTAAGTTGTAATTTCTTTTATCTCCTATGATAAGTAATTATCCCATTAACTTAATTAAAATGCATGTAAATTAACTTGAACAATATGAGGGTTGCAAGCTCCGGATCGTAATTTAAATCTATTCCTATAATTTAAACTCATCTTTTACGAAATTTAAGAGATAACTTAACATTAACTAATTTTATTTTACTAATCAGTTCTTAATATTTTCCTTTTCCATTACACGTTCCAATAATATAAGTTTGTGATATGAATTATTTTTAGGATAAAAATATAAAAATTTATGTTTTTTCTGTCGAAAAATAGGTCATCATGAAGAATTTTGAACCGTTGAATACAAGGCTTGAACATCAAATCTTTGAATATCAATGCTTGTGTAATATAACTCCACAATTTAAATTTTGAATCCTTCGATCGTAATGACGCTATTCAATTATTATAATTTAAAAACCGTCTAATGATCTCATCATCATCATTTTTACTGCACAAATCTTAGTAATTAAAAAAACAATGATAGTCCCATAATCATGATGAGAATTTAGACCCCGAAAAAAAAAAGAAAAAAAGCGCATACTCACAAGAGGATTGAAAGACCACCTATACTCACAAGAGAGAATGGCACCCAACTCAAGGAGGTAAATTAGGGTTAGGTAGCGAAGTAACTATTGTCTCACTAATGTATCCATTTTCTTTCCCTTATTAGAGGTAATTCAATTATGATGAAAAAATATATAAATATTTTCCTAAAATCAATTGGTAACTGAATCACCTTAGAATAAATTGAAATTAATATGTTTACTAAGATATAATATACTAAAACAATATTTAAAATACTATTTTAATAATGTTTTCTCATATTGAAATTATAAACTTTAATTATTAAAGAACTTTACTAGAAGTATCAGTATGACTGTTAAAATTAAATATTAAAATCAGCTAATATGTTTTAAATAATTAAATCTCTGCAAAAGTTTGTTTTGTGTATATTATATATACTTGATTCATTTAATTCATATAAAGATTTTAAAAATTTGGAAGAATAATTTTATAAATAATAATACGTATATATACTTAAATAATATCTCCTAGTGAAAAAGGGAAAAAATATGCAATTATTTATATTATTATGCTATTTTTAATTAAAATATATTATGTCTTTTATTATATCTTTTATGATTATTATAGATAATATTTTTATTTTTAAAGTAAAATTGACATATTTGATATCCTTATAAAATTAGTTATCTGGATATAATTATTATCTAGCACAAAAAATATGTGACAATGACAATATTAAAATACGTTGATCATATATTAACTTCAAATAATATATTATATTCATATTTTGATTATGATATTTTTAGACTGATTTTATTTATGAACGCATAGCTGTTTTAAAATTTTTCAATCTACCGTTTTACTATTTAACTTTTAGTAACTTGTTTATAAATTGAAAATTAAAATCAAATTAAGGAATTGAACAGTTATTAAAAGAGAATGTTGAGAAATAAAATTATAACTGAGAAAACAGAGAGAGAGAGAGAGAGAGAGAGAGAGAGAGAGAGAGAGAGAGAGTTATGATTGAGAAGAAGGATACAGCCGGGGGGGGGGGGGAGGGGAGAGAGAGAGAGAGAGAGCGCCCTCTGGATTACTTCCGATTATCGGAAAATATTCAGTAATTGAAGGATATAAAAATTATTTTTTATATTTTAATATATATTTTTAATTTAATATTAATAAAAATAATAATATTTTATTTTCTCCTATTAATGAGAATAGGAGAAAATTTGGATCCGAGAAGGAGTGTAGCTGTACGATCAACAACCATGTGGGTTTCGGCCTTCTTTATTGGGCGGGACCCTCTTCTCTCTCTTATCAGTATTTTTAAATAGATTTTAAATATTTATTATAATAACTTTTAACTTTTCTAATTTACTATGAAAAATTAAATTCTCTAAAAAAAAATTATACAACACAAAATTTAATTCTTGAATTCTTTAAAATAATTTAAATTTTTTGTTCTTTATTGTAATTCTTTCTCATATTCTTACAATCTTTTAATTCAATTTATTATTTCAAACAACTTATATTCATGAAACTTTCATATTGACATGTCAATTTTTCCTTTGTATTGATAAGAAAAGAAAAGAAAAGAAAAAAGTAAGTGTCACATGATGTTCCCTAATTTTGATGGTGATTGGCATAATAATGGTGACAATTAATTTGGGTACCACCTTCGTAGTCGTACTCGAAGGGGCAGACTGCAAAGGACATTCTCCATCTTTTTTGGATTTACGTACTCCCTGATGTTACGTTCTTTATCTTCTTTAATGAACCAAACACATACTTAATCGTTTATTTCACTGTTTAATAAATATTAAAGTGCACATAACTCCTTAACTTTAAGTCATGGATAAATAAATTTTCTTAACTCTCAAAACTTGATAATAACAAATTATCTAAAGTTTAATAGTTATGCCAATAATTTTGCTTTTTGTAAATTTGTTTACTCATGTAAGAGTAATGCGTTATATTAAATGATTTACATTAACTTTTTTTTTTAAGTAGTTATCTTTCTTTAACTTTAAATTATAATTATGAGCAAATAATTCTATGAAATTTAGGTTATGTATAAATAAACTTTTTGTTTATTATATCCTGAAAAGTTTAGAGGGATTAGATGCATTTTAAACCTTAAAACAAATCTCTCAGTTTAATTTTTAAACATTTTTCTCTAATTAAAATAATTCATTCTGCGAGTTTGCAATTAATATATAAATTAGTGAGCATGAGATAAACAAAGACTCATCCTAATTAATATAATATAAATTTGTTCAAATACCTAGGATCTCCAAAATGACATTTGGAAAGTAATTGACTGGAGAGAAGAATCTTTGAAATTTTTAATCCGTAAATTTATTCTTAAAACAATATATACACAAAACATTATTAATTGTCTTATTAATAAATTTTGGTTATTTCGTTGCCCCATCAACCTCTACACTCATGGAAGCGTAAGTTAAAATTAAACAAAGCAATCACTGAAGGATTAGTTGAGTAATTAAGGAAGCATGCACCATATTTTAATGTTAAAAAATAAAATACTAAAATATATTAAATGTCAAACGTACATGCATTCATAAGATCGCTAATTTTGATTGATACATAATTTGATCGTATAAGCCTTGATCCTAAAAACAATATTAAAATATCAATTCAGAAACTGTACGTAGATTGATAAACCCATATATAAAAAAAAATAAAAAAAATTTGAAAAGCTTTAGGTTTTATAGGAAGTTGAGATAGTGCCATCCAACTTGTGCAATACTTATATGGATACACGACTTATTGGTTTCATGGACCACTCCACTTGATTCTAGAGCAGGTGGTGCAGGGACCCAGTTCTTTAACAACGAATAAATGTACTGTTGCTATTACCATTGGATAAAGTTCCAATTCACATCTTCTCTAATTTTTTTAAAATCAATTTTCTGTTCATTTTAAAAAGTGACTGATAGAAAATTTTAAAAGTAAAATTGGAGCATCGAAATTAATAAAGGTCAGTGCTATGTATATAAAGCTCAAATTCAAATATTCTCAAATTTTTAATTATTATTTTGTTAATTTTAGAGAGATTGATACAAAATTCATTTTGCAATCTCTACATTTATTAGGAAATACATAAATTTAACAATTAATATTAATGAAAATGCACGATATAATAGTTTAAATTAAAGTTAGAGATTATCCATGATAAAAGATTTTAAATTTGACTATACTCAATTCAAAATTTTAATTTAACGGTTCATATATGAAAAATACACAATTTAATTATCAACAATTCCTTTTCAAGAGTTGCTGAGACAAAATTAAAAGAATTAAAATTGAGGGTGTCATCTTTAGTATGATTATAAAATTTGTTACACCAGTCTAATCACTATGTGACATATTTAAAAAAAAAACATGTAATAGTAATATGTTAAAATATGTGAATTGTCTGCTAATTTAAAATAATTTGTTATATTTATATTTTGACTCCAATATTTTTAAATTTTATTTATGAATGAATTTTTTTTAAATTTCAATTTATTCCTTCTACTTTTTATTTTTTTTAGTAAGTCACAAAACATTATTTCATAAATTAAAAAATATAATAAAATTAAAAAATTGTGCAGTTGTTGGAAAAATGAAAAAGTACACGGTTGAGTTATCAAAGTTATAAATTAATACTTTTGTGTGGAGTATTGAAAAATAAAAAATAAAAAGAATAAATTGAAAAATTCAAGAAGAGTTTTGAACTCATAAATAAAATCTAAAAATAATAGGTTTAAAATATAAATATAACAAATTATTTTAAATTAGTATACAGTCAGCATAATATGATACATCATTATCACGTGTATTCTTTTTATCATCCCTATAATGATTGCATGGGTATAATCAATTTTATAAATAAACCAAATATTTTAACAAAATTGAGAGCCTCCATATTAATAAAGTCAGTGCTATGTATATTTGTTATTATTTAATTTTCAATTCAGTTTTGATGAAATTTTCGGTTCTTTTATATTGGCTGAAAAGGAGTTCGAAGCAAATTAATATCGGGTTCGATAAAGAAAGTAATTTAACTTTCCAAATTAAGTTACTTGAACGATGACTTAATTATTGGGAATTAAAAAAGGACAGTAATTCAAAAAAAAAAAAAAAACAGGACAGTAAGAAATCCAGTTTTATGATTTTATAAACCATACTCTTTTATATTCACAAAAAGAAATTCTTAGTAATTGTTCTATGAATCTCATGGGTACATTAAAATGATAGAAGACGAAAATACATGAAAATTACATCAATGAACTTCTGTGTCATTTTTTGCATATCGTTGTTCTCAGATATGCAACAATTCAATGATATTTCTAATAATTTAATAAAAACATTTTAATTAAATTAAGGAGTTAATTAGTGCAAATTGACAGTTTAATATAAAATTAAACTAAAAAATATTAACTTAGACATAAATGTATGCGAACGGGCAACTAAAATATAGTTTACCGTTAATTGGTTATATATTCACGCATTAAATTAAGAAACTATATAGGCCTATCCTCAGTTGTTAAGTTCAGAAATAATCTCATGTGTAATTATATAGTTATAAGTTCTTTATATATAAATAACACATTATGCGTTAATTTTAAATTTGAATGATATTAATCACATAATTGTATATCAATATCAAGACACATTTAAAAAACTCTTGTCATTAAAATAATTAATGTAGCAATAAATTCAGAAATTACATTGACAAGTTGAAATATCTTTTTTTTTTTTTACATTAAAACAGAAATTTAATTTACAAATAATTTTGTTTCGTTGACATTAAGTCTTTCTTTATTTATGTGAGGTTGGGAAGGGGGTGGGTGGAGATGGTATGGTTGCTTCTGTGCCATTGAAAGAGGAATCTTTACAAACAAGTGGGAGTTGCATCTGCACATGAGTCACGTGACCTTTGTCTTTTGGGTTCCATATATTTCCATTTGTATTATTTGCCTTGTATGTCGGCTATTATTTTTATTTATACATTTACACCCATGCACATTCAATCTTTATTTTTCTCTTTTAAAATCACAAATTGTATATATGTTTGTCATGAAAGATTTACATTATGCAATCGCTTAAAATACTTTTAAAAATAATATTAGTTGTGCTCATTAAAAATATATATTTTATTCATATAATTTATTTTTATAATTTTATTTCAATGTTATATATTTTGAGTTGAAAAATATAAATGTAATATAATTTAAAACTAAAAAAAATTATTTTATATTAATTGAATCTACCTTTACCGCTTTTTTAATATGTAAATAAAAAATTATTTTGGACAATATATAAATGTAATTACCTCATCCTTAATCCTGTGCTATTAAATAAATTAATGTAGTATATATCTTGATTTTAAAAATAGAGTGTAATTTTTTTTTTTAAATAATGGTCATGTAAGTTAAACATCTATGCAGTATATATATAGGTATATATAAACAAAGTTCTAAATCTTTCAATCATGAAATCAAATACATTTAAAATGTTGTTTGTGTCTTAAACCCTACAATTCCAACTCAAATTAAGTGGAGTTTGCTGGAAAAAGTATACAGCAATCAAAATAAAATCAAAGGAAGGAAAATATTATATTATTAAGCAGTGTAATTATATACCTTATCTGGATGTAATTACATTTATCTAATCATGCCAATTCCTCTCTATTGGGAATTGGGATATTTCTATAAATTGGGATTATTTTATAATTATTTTTGTTTTTAAAGCTGATTTGATTCTTAATTTTGTAACTAAAAAAGACATTTAAGTAGAGCATAGTAGGAGTAATTCAATGATAAAATTTTTCATACTCATTTGAATAGTCTTGAGTTTAAATTTTAATAAGAATAAATACTATAAATTAATATGTAACAGTAAATAAAAAATATCTAGAAAAACTCCATGGTAATGTAAAAAAAAAAAAAACTCCATGATAGCGCCATGCACAATTTCTTACCTTTAAAATTACACTTCACATTTTGACATAGAATTAAGAAGAAAATAAAATAATTATATTATACAAACAATAAAAAATGTGTTAACCTACACCTTATTTAATACTCAGTCACAAATCACTAGAAATTCATAAAAGAGAAGTACTGCACTGCCTTGGTTTAAGCTCATAGGACCTCAAATGTAGCCGAGGTACTATGTAGAACAAGTTGGGAAACTGAAAATTGGAAAAAAAAAAAAAAAAAAAAAGAAATCAGACGAAATATTAAAATCTAAATTATAAAAAAAAAAAAAAAAAAAAAAAAAAAAAAAAAAAAGACGACGAGCATGCGATGTGCCATTCACTATTTTACTATAAATTATGGAATATCGACAATGACTGACACAGCATTATCTACAATATGTCATGCATGTACCGTTGTTTGCGGTGCAATTTCACTAAATTAGATTACAAAAATAATAAAATAATAGAACAAGGTTTGTACTATTAAATGCTTTATTTTATATATGCACAAAAGGACAATATTTGGAATTATATTTTAATTAAGAAACTTAAAACTTATCCATTTCATTGTAATAATCAAATACTTTTGAAATTGGTGCATTCATTCATACATTTTCATATCAAAATTTGAGCTTTTGACCTTTGCATCATCCTTGCATGCTTCGCAACCCAACTTTACATGGGTTTATATTCAAGGCGTGGAAATTTTATTGAGAATAATATCAAATTGGTGTCTCATTTTTATATTTTGTAATAATTTAATCTTTATAAATTAACTGTAATAAATTAGAATTCATGTTTTATTAAATTTAGTCTCTCGTTAATTCAAATAAAAATATTAATTTTGTATAAATTTAAATTTATAAAAGATTAATTTATCACAATTAATTTATGAAGAATTAAATTATTACAAAATGCAAAAGTGGAGGACCAACTTTGTACTTCTCTCTAATTTTATTTATAAATATGTTATTATTTAAATCTTCTCAAATATCATACCAAATATATTATCATTTAAAATTCACAATTTTTTACAGCTATATATTTTGTAGGTCGCTTACATATATATATATATATATATATACCAAATGAGCAATATTATAAATTTTTATTAATTAAGCATATACGAGAAATTAATTAGTATACATCGTATATATATATATATATATATATGTATATCCGAATCAAAAAGACATTTTTTTTTAGCCATCCCAAGTTTGAAAGAGTTGATTGCTTTCAAAAGCAAAAGTTTGTGGGTGGGAACAAAAGCCAAAGGGAAAGTTTGTGGGACTCACTCACTACTACCAGCCATCAATTCTCACTTGCATTCACAACATTAATTGAACAATTCAACTTACAGAAATATCAAAAGACTAATAAATTATTTCTTCAACAAATAAAAGCTATCAAATTCAAATTAATTAGTCTAATTTTATAACCAGTATTTTTGGGGTGAATTTTTGTTGGAATGAATTAAGTAGGATGATGCACTTAATTAGTTTTGTGCTTAGAATAAGCACCTCCAGGCTGCTATAAACTAACACAGAACAGTAGATGCATGGATGATGGTGAAAACACCAAGAAACATCATAACAAGCGTACAATGTTGCTGATTCCACGCAGAAAAGGACAACTTGTCTAGCTAATACATCTAATATCATACAACATATGCGTTTAGTGTACTTGATATCAAATCTTGTTATCAAAAAATATATATATTTTTTTAAAAGAAGAGGATCCATAATTTCTGATTAATTATGAATTTTTGAAGTTAGAATTTTGGCCATACGGCTGAGCTACAAGGCAAAGAGAAACAGATTTAGAAGTACAGGTTGAAAATTAATTGGAAATGAGGCAGTACCCATGCATATATACGGCTATACCTTTGGCTAAAGGACAAAAGTAAAGTCACTTTTGCTTCTTGAACCATATCTTCAAGTGGTGTTTTAGCCCCTCTCTTTAAAGATACACTCCACATGTAACTTCACTTTGCAGCAACATAATTTGACCAATCAAAAGTGAATCAGTGACCCATATATAATCACCATCAATCTGAGAGGGGAATAGGAAAAGAAGAAAGAAAAAGTAGGAGCTCTTTAATCTTCAACCTACCAAATCAACATATATATATTTATATAGTACCAACTTTTATCTTATATTCTTTTTATTTAAAAAAAAAAGTTACTTAACTTCCTCGTCAATTGCGATTTAATATATAATACAACAGTCATTTATTATTAAAAGTAATTTTTTGGTACTACATTAGATTATAATTTTATTTTTAATATGATAATATTTTAAAGAAACATATATTATGTAAATAAAACTTCTTTAGCCAAATATAAATCACAGATATATATTTGCACATCCAAAATGTTAGGAGAGCTCAATCATATATTTAAAATAAAATGAACATCAAATACAATTTAATTAAATCTTAAAATGGGTTATAATCGGGGGCAACTAATTAACGTTACTCTCTCAACGTAAGATTTAAAGCAGGTTTCATAAAAATTGGGTAAAACCCCATGAGATGAGACGTATATATGCTGGGTGTCTCTTCGTCGTTAAATTGTTCATTCACTTAACCATGACCGGAATATTGGGCTCAAAAATAAAACAGTAACTCAACCTAAAGACTACAGAAATTACAAACGACAAAATGCATTACATATAATAATGAAGAAAAATACAATTTTGATTCCAGTTTGAACTTCCAAATATGAAATAGTTCTCTAAAAATGAAAACATGAACTAATTTATTCTGTCTGAATTACCATTTTACTTTTCGAAGTATTACTATTGCTTAAAGAATTTCATTTTGGAGTACCATTTTATTACCTATCATTTTTAAATAACTAAATTGACTATAAAACTAAGTGTATGTTTAAAAGTTTAAGAAAAGATGAAATGTAGTAGTTATTAATGGAATGAAGTAGAATGACTTGAGTAAATATGTTGTTTGAGAGTTTTAATGAGATAAGAGAGAGACACCTATTAATTTTGTTTAAAAATTACAATAAAATAAATAAAATAAAATGACTTATTAATTATTCTTTTCAATATTATTCCTTGTAACATAAACACATAACTAATAATTTTTCATTATTCAATATATAATGTTACGTAATTTTTCTTATCCATATTTCTTTATTTTACTTACTAATTATCATGTCCATATTTTCTATTGAATACATTTATTACAAAATATTTCTGTTACTTTAAAATATTTTAAAAGACAAGCTTTTTAGCCAAAATAAAAATGTTAACAAAAAAATTTTAAAAAATAGATAAAACTAATAAACATTGAGATTCTTTTATTCTTTTTTTTATTTCAAAATTTTAAGTGAAAAAAAATAACAGAAAAAGACCATAACCATAATAGTAGAAATGAAATAAAATTATAATAATTGAAATTGAGTATATTAGTACTAAGATAAAGGTATATTAGTAATTTAATTTCTTAAGCCACTTCGTTTTTTCATTCACCTTCCAATTGGGAGAAGAAATCTTGGTGTTCCTCTTTTACCATGTCATTCTACCTTAAAAAACATACTCAAACACAAATCCAATTTATTTTAGTCATTTCATTTCTTATCACACCGTCATCAACTATTCATCCAAATGTAACAAAGTAAGGGTATTTTTCTCCTAATAATGAATGCATGCTTTGTTCGCGCACACAAAATAAAAAAGCAACTGGGCTTCCATTCACCATCAGAATTCCACGGTTCGGTCTTCTGAGAATGTGCCGCAACTAGAATACTTACTGAACTTGAAAGGACAAGTGCTCAGCTCTAGTTTAAAGAACAAACTTCACTATACTGTCCTCTTTTATTACAATAGCTTTATGTCATTCCCCTCAATTATCTGCATGGCAGAAGAAACAACAAACCCCTCTGTACATTTTATTTACATGACATAATATTCTACTTCGAAGAGCAATTTCTTATCATTTTGGTGAGAACAGTAAGTTGCCGAAGTTAGAGCCAAGACAGACTAGTTTCTCCTAATTTAACATCGTGATATCAATATGACGATTAACGTTGGAACACACGAGGATCAGACTACCTCATCAATTACCGTACGTTCTTGTGTCAACAGTAACCACCACGACTGGTGAAGAGGCAGTTCAGCTCACTAAACATATAGTCAATAAGCTTTGGTCAACTAATCATATATTCAAAAACACTTCAATGAAGGTTGCTAGCCAAACATATCTGAATTGCCTCCAAATAACATCTACCTAGAAACACGGAAAAATAAAATTATATATAGATACTAACCCCTACTACTAGCACTAAACTAACCTAACTCTTAATAACAATGATAGCAACTTTGTGGAATTACCACAACGATGAACAGATGCCTAATGGGATAATACACGGCCCAGGTTGGATTACAGTACCCAGACCAAGCGGGAATATTGAAACTGATTTAAGGAATATTACACTGATCAACAAAACAAAGGACTGCACAAGAGTAGACATCCATTTCTAGCCTCTTCGACGCTTCTTTCCCGCCTTGGTAGCACTTCCTTGAGCCTTGGATAAACCTGACGTCTTACCCTTGGTATCTTTTATCTCTTTTGTTGAATCCGCCGAATACTCATTCTCCGCATCTTTTGCCTTTGATGAACTGGATTTCACCTTGCCAGTGCCATTAACATTAGACTTCCCACCACTTTTGGGGGTTTTCCCCTTGGTGGCAGGAATGGTAGATGTTTCTTGCTTGGATTTTTTTGGGGTTTCTTGCTTAGACCTAGCAGAAAACTTTGGTGTGCTAACATTGTCATCCTTTGATTTGTTGGTCTTGGGAATGTCATTGTTCTTGGATTTAGTCATCTTTGGTGCAGCATCAATAGATCTACCAGAACCACTTTTGGAAGCGTGATCTCTAGATTTTCTGCTAATTTCATCCTCTGATTTGCCAAGACTCTTGGAATCTTTGGATTTGCCACCAACTTTGCTGCCCTCTTTGGATTTATGGCTGGACTTTGTGGATGCACCCTTAGATTTACAGGATGCAGCTCCTCCACCACTAAAAATTAGTGTTCAAAATTCAGATATGAAAGAAAGGATGACAAAGAAATTGATTTTATGATATCCACAAACCTCTTGGAAGAAGCTTCCTTCTTTGTTTGCTTAGTTGACTCAGCAGCACTCGTTTTCCCTTTCTTCTTTGGGGGCCTATACATAATCATAGAATGACAATGAAAATGAGGCCCCAACAAAATCTGAGGATAGATTCACAGCTAGAAAAATACAGCATGTCTGCCACTAACATCAAGTAGAATCACCAAAGACAGGAACATACAGCACAAATCCAATTGATTCACTTACCGTAGGAAAAAGGACAATACTATAGCAATGTAAAGCAACAGAACTGAAAATATCAAACTCAATTTTGAGGATCCTCTAAACATTCTTGACAACCGATAAATTTCATCTTCAATTCAATATAAAGCCCAAATTCTTCACAAGGAATACAAAAATTTGAATGATTAACCAGAAAGGAATCAGTGTCATAAACAGTTGCAGAAAACAAAATATCAAAAGAATACAGACACACGAGTTTAATCTTTTACTTTAGTTTTGAAAAGGACTATAATAATATGATTTTTATTAGATAATCTCCGGCTACCAATAACTACCCAAGACTAGCAAAACAGACACAAATGACAGCACCAGCTCACCTATATGGTTAAGGACATACGTTGCCACACTTTCCAGAAGACATTGACACCACATATTAGATATAGTAAAAAGCATGTTTGCAAAGATATAGTAAAGTTTTCTAGATTTATAACCATAAGATGCTCTAATAATACAACAAGAAGTAGCACATACATATCAGCTGAAGCAACGGGGCTTGCGTGATCACTTCCTTCTTCCTATTCATGAAAGTAATTATCAAGTTAGATATTGGAAGAGTTTAAACAACACAATACAAGGCAGAGACCCACCTCTTGAGAATCAGAGTCAACTTCAATAAACTCCCATTTTTCCTTTCTAAGATTCAATATTTCTTTATCACCATCATCGTACATGACCTAATATAGAGATAGAACCAGTCAGAAAAGTATATACAAGTATATAACTTAAGTGAACTTTATTTTTTAGGGAAAAAAAGAAAAAGAAAAAGAAATCTTGACTTTTGCTTTAAATAGTCAACATTAAATGATCTGCTATCAGAAAGGGTAAGACTATCAAAACAAAAATAAAAGAAAAGAATTTTCCTGCAAGGAGTGGGATAAATAAAAGAGAGAAGGTTTTGTAACTTCCAAATCACCTTGTGCTTCTTTTTGGCAGAATCAAAAGAATCGATGACACCATCATAAAACCTACAAAAGATCATATCTGTGTGAACAAGAGATTATTTATATTTCTACTAAACCAAAAAACAAAGGCATATAAGAGTGAGAACAGAACATGCATATGATTTAACACAAACCCACCAAAGAGGACTGTGCTTCAATTTAAATTTATACTCTCCCTCCTTTCACTCCAAAGCTTTCTTACAGTAAAATGGAAGACAACAAACAATCACGGTGCATTAAATGCAACCTGGTGAAATTACAATAGGGTATAGTGCAACAGCTTATATGAACCATTGAAGGAAAGACAAAATAAACCAGGAAGGGCAATCATGAGTATCTACAACAT
Organism: Delonix regia; assembly: GCA_037074485.1. Classification (NCBI taxonomy): domain Eukaryota; kingdom Viridiplantae; phylum Streptophyta; class Magnoliopsida; order Fabales; family Fabaceae; genus Delonix; species Delonix regia. The sequence goes on from CM073452.1 coordinate 5,096,379, forward strand.
TTGTATCCCACTGATTATTTAGCAATAATCTAAACAGAAGCAAACAGTGCAAGACTTAGATACAAGTTAATGGAAAGCTGTATATAACAGTCTTGGTCTAACCAAAATTTCCACCATCATACAAGAACAACCAAGTACTTACATACGATCTTTTGGCCACCAAACTTTAACACGTGAACCAACAAGATTTTCACCATATTCCTTGATATCAGACTCCTGAGACAGCAATCAGATAATTAGCAATCAAACTAGAAAGAAAATTGAACTTCTGAATTAGGTATGAAATAATAGGAATTTCATGTGCTTTGAAACAAATAAACAAAAATAATTTTAAAGAAGTTTATTAACATATAACAAAAGAAGTCAGCCCATTTAAAGACTTGCATAAAATCACTTCTTACACTACAATAATAATTTTTAAAAAATTTCACCCAAAAAATAATTTATAATATAAAAAGCCCAGAAGAAAGACAATATAAGTACAGGAAACAGAACTTCAACTACTGATATTTCACCACATTACTTATACCCATTTAAATAGGACTTCAAAATATTTGATCTAATAGCAAAATTCCAGCTTAGAAATCAAATAGCTGCAGAATAGATTTTTCCTTAGTAATAGTACCCTAATGAAAACATCATGGCATCATGCAGTTAACAAGACACCAAAAGAGGAAACAGGGATTCATACATTTTCTTTTCCTGAAGTGCGTTTCCTCTTCAAATTGGTCTTAGGAGTCTCCTCTGAATGCTTTTTGTCTTTAGTCAACCTCATACCTGACTTTGGTGAAGACACTGTTTCCTAAATAGTTTACAATAATTCCTTTAATCATTCGAGAAAAGAAAGCAAAAGATAGATTATACTGCAATAAAATGGCAGATGATATCAAAGAAACAGGTTCTAAACAGCGAGCCCTAAAATTACCTTTTCTTCATCTTCAGCTGATTTTGTTACAACCAAATCAGAGGCTTTCCCCCGCTTCTGCCTTTTCTTTTCCTCTGGCTGCTTTGAAGAGGATCCACCACCCTTATTGCTTTCATCTACTTTCTTAGCTGACTGCCTTTTACCCTCCTTATCACTTGTATTCCCACTTGTGCTTTTTATTGAATCCACCACATTAGTTTTTTTCGCATCAGAGCTCTTAGCAAGTGCCTTTTTGGCTGACCTCTTGGTAGCTTTTGCTTCTGAATCACTTGTTCCTTCTGGCACCTTTTTGGAAACATCATCTGAGGAAATTACCACTTCTTTGGCGGGCCTTTCTTTCTTCTTTGCTCTTCCAGATTTTTTTGAAAGATTATCACCAGGGGCAGAAGCAGAAGCAACAACTTCAGACTCATCATTTACTGTCTTTCGTGATGAAACCTTAGCATCACTCTCCCTGTCGTTCATTGAAGGTCCTGCTACCTCAGCAGAATGGTCCTCATGAGATGAACTAGGAATGTTCTTGCTGTGACTTTTAGAGTCAAGCATTTTCTCAGCTTCCCTGTTACGAGCAACAGCTAAACCCTCAGAAGGTTCTGCCAATTTTTTTGAAGAATTGGATTGCTTTCCTCTCCTCTTGGTGGTTTGTTCTGGCTTTTGTTCTGTTTTGTCAACTTTTCCAGTGTCAACAGTATTGGGACCCTCATTACCTGATATATTCATACCTTTGGAGTAACCAGAATGATTTACATCTTGCTTTTTTAGGGACTTTGGATCTGCCAAAAAGTCATCTTCACCAGCCTGTACAATGCCATTGCTCATGACAGACTTGGGACACCTACCATCAACAAGAGTAACTTGTTGAGGAGGGAGAGCTTTTTTAGTATCTTCTTCAATCGCCTACTCAAATAGAATTGACACATACCAATGCTCAGTCATAATATGATAGCAGAAGAAATATAGAACCCACAAAAAAAAAAAAAGCATAAGGAGGTATACATATGTACCTGCATTGACTCACCCAACATTGCTTTTGTTGATTTGCTCTCATCTGCCTGGAGTGAATCAAATATAATAAAACCAGAAGGAAAAGGAAAATCACATAAAAGCTTTAATGATGAAAATTTTCATTGCCAATTAGATCATATTAGTTAAGATGATACAAGTGAAAGCTTACCACATTTTCACTGGAAGCACATACATCATTTTGCTCCAAGCTGCCAGATGTCTCTTGGCATATAGAAGCAAGTACCTTACTATAATCATCAAGAGATATACCCAAGGTGCTCACTGCTTGCACTAAGTAGGGTTTAAGCTTTGTTGCACAACTTTCAAGGACTCTCTCCCCTAGAGTTCGAGCATTTGGCAAAAATTCCTGAATCATAATGACAATGGTTCAACTATGAAAAATGTAGACAAGGTTCATTTGAAAAATCAGTCTACTAGTTGAATAAAATCATAATGGTCAAACTTGAACCTCATTGTCTTTCTTCACGCTGGCTAAGATTGGAGAAAGTAGGTCCAGAGCTATATCTTCACTTTCCTCTATAACAAGGGTCATAATAGTCTCCATGGATGATAGAACATTCTCTGAATGATGTTCCCTAAAGTTTCAAATAGAGCTGGTTAGTGCCATGTCCATATATATGGTATTTCTAACTGGCTAAAGAAATATGTAAGGTCATAAGCAGCTAAATGCTTAGAAGGTCTTTTCAGCAAATAAAGAGAACATCTGGTTAGCAAAGGAACAAAATATAATAAGAATATTTGAGCATTTTATAACCTAAATAAACCTTTCATCTCATTTGAGCTAATACAAGTATGAACAGGGTTAACAAGAAACATAACATGACATAATCTGCCTTCTTGAGAACTGGAAAATTATATGCCCTTCCAAAACAACATCATACAGTAACAAATCAGAGGACTCTTTATCTCAAATGTTCTACTGTGCAAAGAGTATAACTGCAAAGCATGCGATGAATACCAGTATGCAGCTAATTAATATAGATATCATCTAGAACTCAAAATGATACAAAAGTCAACGGAACCAAATGACGCATCATCCTTGTTACTAGTTGAATTTCATTTTTTTTCCAGGACATTGTTGTAGTTCATAAGTTCTTTGTATAGAGGGAAGAGGAGATTCAATGTTATACATATATATCATTACAAATATTGATTAGTCAAATGATCAAATCCAATAGATAAAATTCTAGGGGCAATTATTAAATCAGTCACAAGGATTCCCATCCACCATTCATATTTGAACAACCATAATTTTCCCAAAGCATCCCATCTTAATATGCCGTATATCTAAAATCTTGGCCCTTTATACAAAGCAGCTCCACAGAATATATAAAGTTTTGATATAATTGCAACAAATTCTAGGACATCAGTACTTCACAGATTTCTTAAATCAAAGTTTAGTAATTTAAGAATAGATCAAGTATAAAAAGCAAGAACATGCAATCACATAGCATCCGAGGCTGTTTTCATGATGGTCATGTACACAACAGATCATACCTGACAGCCTTGAAGAAATGCTGAAACATCTCTAAAATCAGGGCATCACACTCAAGATCCAGCATCACCACACACGATCTGACCTTTGCAACAGTTACAAGAATGGATGTTCTCTTAGCATATGATCGGCTTGACTTATCATATAGATTTTCAAAAGAAGATACAATTAATTGAAACACCTCCTGCAGGTAATAAGCATGTTAAAACTTTAAAGGTTTAAGTAGTAAAGAATATAATAATGGTGAGATCCAACAAAATTAATGGAGGAAAAATGATTTGCACACCTTCATTTGGTCATCATCATAAGGAGCATCAGGTGCAGTTATTCTTGTTATTTCAGTGATGCAAGAGGCTACTGCAACTTTCACATCATCATCTGAATGCCTCAAAAAATTATCAGCAATTAACGCTTTCAATGATGGTGAAAGAGCATTTTGCATTGATTTGGTGGGTGACTGTTCAACTCTTGATAGGCAACTCTCAATTTGCTACAATTTCAAGTCAGGAAAAAGACATGAGCTCATAAAAATATCTTCTCTAATACAAGCCCTCAAGAAAATGTCCTTTACAGCAACAATGGCTCTAAAATACATTAGTGTGTGCAGCACATATAGTTGCACAAGCTACGGTGAAATGTAGTGCATATGATAAATATATCATTATAATATAGTTCATATTAACAGCAATATACGAAGAAAATAATATATATGATACCTAAGCTTACTGTTAAAACAGAATTCATGCCAACTATATAATTATCATAATCTAATGAATTAACCATAAAACATAAGATCTAACAATTAAAACAAATTTCAACTGTTTGAAAATTTATGAGTCTAAGCATCATCCCAGGAGATCTAAATCAAACCCTCTTCTTCACTATATGCAACACCATCTCAAAGATCATTATAAAAAATCCTTCAATTTCTTACTCTTCAGTGTCTTATGAGTTTGGCTCCTCTTCGTCAATGAGAAAAAGAGGAGACAAATGTTACATATAATGAATACACCATGATCAACAAATCCGGACATCATTAAAAACAAGGAATGAACTCAATATCAATAATTTTATTCTCTTACACCGCCCATTCAAAGCAACCTAGTCAGTAATTGCTCGAATTAGAAATATTTGTAGATTTAATACGGATATTAATGGTGTCACCAATGAACAACCCAACTAAATTTTAGGAGCATTGTAAGACAAAAGCAATTACCTTAAAAAATCTATGTAAGACAAAAGCAATTACCTTAAAAAATCTATGTTAATCAACTTAATATATACAATAACATTTCTCCCGAGGTAGGATAGCCAAACGGAGTTGGCTGAAACAAGTGGAAGCGTCATTAAAAAGTCAGAGCGTAAACAATTTCAGCTACTTGTTTGCAATTTCTGGGCTCCACTCCACTTATTCATATACTAAGTATAAGTATCAACAGTAGGTAAGCTGATAGAAATGTTCGTCTTTCGAAAGCAAATATTAGGATGACAATTATACATAAAGTAAGCGCATGCAACGCGAAAATTTAAAAGCTCAACAGTAACATAGATTAACAAAGCCACCGGACACGGGAAACAAGTTCAAGAACGCGATAAATAGAATCCCGTCGGTACCAAATTAACCAATATCCTCACGAAAGGACGGGCCCAAAGAAAACAAGAACCCAGAAAAGACGAGTAAGACTGCAACTAGCAGGGAAAACACAAGAATGCAAAAACTGAAAGGAAAAGGAAGACCATCCTTACATCAAGAAGTGACAGGAGCTCGTCGACAGATGACGGAGGATCTGCGAGCTTATTTCCAGCTTCGAGTAGCTGCTCTTCGAGCTCTTTATCCACGGACGCCATCGGTGCTGCACTTGGGTCCCTTCCTCTAGATCTTCGGCAGCCCTCCACCAGTCTCCACGGTTTCACTCCATTGAAGCCCTCGAAATGGATGAATCAAAGCGACAGAGAGCGGATTTATGGCAGTTATAGGGTGGTTTTCTGAAAGAACGTAAGAGAAGTTAGGGTTTTTCTAAAATTGTTTTTCTACTTCCTGACACCAGAGAACCAACATAATGCGAATTTGGACGAAAATCTGTTCGTAAATACTAGCTACAACGTATACGTCGATGTTTTTCCTCAGCAAGCTGTGATTCTATTACAATTTTGTGTTTTGCGCGTTAAAACGGAGAATCCAGCGAAGCGAAACTCGGATTTGGCGGGTTCCTGAATTTGGGTTAAATTTGGGAGTTGGCATCCGCCTTTGAATTTTCAGGTTCGATTGCTCACGTGACTTTCGCGTGTCAGCAGGTCTCATTTCACACTTTTTTATTTCATTATAAAACTGGAAAATTTTGCTCAAAATTTTTTATTTCATTCGTATAATTTCTTTTCATATAATTATTCTATTCTCCTGTTATTTTTAATTTGGTATCTGATATATGTCATGATATTAAAACTTCAACATTAGCTGGGCTAACAAGCCATTTGTGATACTGAACATAGATTTAAAATTACATATTTAACTCGGTCTAATTTTGTTTCAAAATCACTCCCCATATATTGTTATTTATTATCTGGCTCTTTATTTTAAATTTCATTTCATTTATATTAAAGAACACAATTGAATATAATCACATAAAGTAGGTGATTCTCAACTTTTAAGATTTATTTTGATACCATAATTTCCAAGCTATCTCAATGTATGATGTATGGATGGAGTTTGAACTAGATTTGAAAATCGATCAAATTAATGGTCAAGCCAAAATTTTTAGATTTAGTATGATTCAATAAGTGATTAAACTAAATTGAGTATCTTTTTAAAAAAATATCAATAAAAGAAAATTTTAAAGAAAATATGTTAATATTTAATGTACGAGATGAAAAGTAAATGAAATGGAAAATTCTTAAGTTTCAGAATGGAAAAATAATCAATATTTGAACATAATTTATATTTTAAAAATGTATCTTAAATAAAATTAAAATAAATTAATAAAAATAATATTTAGAAAGATAAAATAATCAAGTCAAGCTATATTTTAAGCTAACTTGAAACTCATTCAACTTAGTTAAAATGTAAAATTTCTTTTTACCAAACTCAATCTAACCTGATATATTCGAATTAAATTGAATTGACCAAGTTTATATCTACCCTTGTGATGGAACCATAAATATTTTAACTTGCCACAATATTTGATGCACACAAGGTATGTAAGTGACAAGCAATTGAGTTGAGAGAAAATATATAAAAGAATTATTTCCAAATGATGAAAAAACATCAAAGGTTTAATCAATGCAGAGATACATGGAAATAAGATATATGACAAATTTTGTAGTAATGTTTGTGATAAATCCCATATTGTGTTATACTTATATATGGTGTACCAAAGACTTATCATGTATTTTAAAAAATTCTTTTAATTTAGGGAGCAAATAATGTTTATTTAATGAATTTTATGGGTTTGACTAATTGGTTGTTTCCTTGCATTAAATTATCTAATTTTTGGATTATTTTAATGGAAATTATAGGAGAATTGGTTTAATAAAAGGAAATAAGGAATTGGAGGCATGGAAGAAGAAGATTCAAGGATGCTTGAAAGGATTTCTCAAACAACGTAGAAATTGGAAGAAGCTAAGGAAGGAAGTTGAGTTGATATTCAACTTTATATATTGAATTCTCAAATCTTAGGTCATTTTTTGACCCCCTAAATATCGTAATTTAAATATGGTCATCTCATGCAAAATTGTATATCTTATTAAGAGCTTTCCAACAAGTATTAATTTGCTAAAATCTGATGTTGAATCACGAAGTTATGACTAAAACATTGAAATTGTGTCAATGAACATCTTTTTGGCGCTACTGAGTAAACTTGAAATCGAGCGAGAACATGGCAAGGAGTAGCCTTTAATAGTTTTAGTCTATCATAATTTACCCATGGAAAGGGACTGAAAGCCTTGGTTTTACCACTCTTATTTCATTAGTAGAGCTCTATTAAGAAAAACCTTATAATTGGCCAATCAACAAGGGCGATGTTAGGTTAGCATTTTGTTATAATAGATAGAATGAACTTGAGTTCAAAAGACCAACTTAATAAGAGTGGAGACATTTACAACTATCTTCTCTACCTAATATATTGCTCATTGAATCGAGCTAAGCGCAGGGTTTTTTCTTTCAATAATGAGAACAACAGTAATACCAACACTTTCCTTATTTTTCTACTACTCTTGTTTTCTATAACCGGATTACACTTATTAGGCAAAAGAAAGATGCCATTTACCTTACCTATGTTATATAGAAATCGTTATGCAAATTCCAAGGAGTTTATGCCAAGGCGCCAACAACATGCAACCTTATTGAGGATAATTGCGTATTTTGACAGAGGAGGAGCAATAAATAAGGAAAATTAGGATTTTGAGGTCAAAGTTAGGGAGGAAGGTTTGAGGCACAATATAACTTTAGAGAATAAGGGTTTTGAAGGAAAACTTTAATCAACTTGCTCTTCTAAGGTGTTTCATTGGAAAAAAGAGGCCAAAAGTTAGTCTCTTTTGACCTCCTTTAACTAAACCTCTATGGATTCTTCTATGGAGACTTCCTTTCACTCTTTTATCCTTCTTTATCTTTCCTTAATTTTTTTTTTCTCTATGTAGCATAGATTGAGTAAAGATTTCATGGTTTTGTATCTACATATGTTAAGTGAAATTATTTCTTTCCTATTGTAATTATACATTGATTTATGAATGTATATTGCTTCTTATATAGGGCATTACGGTTGCAAGTGGATTAAATGGTTTATTTTGCTTATTACTTTCATAATCTTTTGACATTGAGTTAATTGCCCATAAGGTATTTGATGAAATTTCTCTTGAGAATTGTAATTTACCTTAAATGATTGGATTTGACTTTTAAGGTAAATTCATACTTTCATTCTCAAAGTTTCTCTAAAAGCTTAATGCACTTTAGGATTAATTTTTCTTAACTGATTAGATTTGACCTTTTAAACAAAATTGAAACTAGAGTTAGGATAATCAATCGATTCAAGTTTATTTTTTTAATGAGTAAATTTACTTATAAGTGAAATTGAACTATGTGAAACAAAGTTAAAAATAAATTTAATAACTCAATTTATCCTCATTCCAACTCCCAATTAGCTTCATCTAAAGTGGTGTAAGTTTTTTTTTTTTCTAGTTAGAGGATTAGTGAGTCTTAATCTTATTTAGATACTTAGGTTTATCATTAAATTATTGCATTGATTTCTAGTGACTAGATTTATTTAGCTCACTAATGTATATAATATAGATAATAATACTAACTCATACTTTTGTACAAATTATATATTTGGTTAACAAACATTTAATTTTAAGAACAATAAATATAACACATTATCCTCTTGGGAACGATATTGGATCTTTCATATCATTTTACTACAATTTAACATGTATACTTGTAGTTCTTCACTTAAGAAAAAATGCAACAATCCAAAGTTAAAATGGCTTACTTGGTTACTAGATAGGTTTCTCTAAAACATTATTAGCGACACAAGAATGTGGAGAATTATTATTGTGAGATAAAACCCAAGGAACCAACTCTAGTAAAGTTGAAATATATACTAGCCAACTAGGAGGCTTTGGATTCATAAATGTCTAAAGTTTCATTGAAGATGAAGGAATTTTTTTTTTTAACAAAGATAAAGGTCGACAAGAGGAATCCAGCAGGAGAATGAATGGAGATAGTAAAAGACACCAAGATTGGTAGAAAAATTGTCGTAGAAGAGGCTCATTTTAAAGGGAAACTCGCCCATTTTCACACGATTTTAAATTGAAGAAAGAGCAACGATGAGATAACAAATGCTATAACTGTGGCAAAAAATGTCACTTTTCTAAAGATTGTAAATCACTTTGAGAAGAAGGAAACATTACAACTGAACTCTAAAGTGAAGATGAATTGGACTTTCAAGCATCTTTTGCAACTACAAAAGAATAAAAAAAGCTTGCATTGACCTACGTTGAAGAACCACAATAAGAGGTGCCATTAGTAACAACTAGAAATAAATATATCAATTATAAAGAAGATTGCATCATTGAATCTGAATGCTCTAATCATACAACAGGAAATAGAGTAAAACTTACAGCGATGTCAGATTACAAATGAGGTCAAGTTGTTGTAATAACAAATAACTTGAGATTGCCAATAAGCCATGTTAGTAATAGAGTAATTAACCCTCAACACACTACAAAGAAAGTACATATACAAAATGTCTACCATATGTTGATAATGAAGAAAAAATCTTATCAGTGTCATAACTAGCATCTGAAGGCAACTATGTGGTGTTTAAGCCAAAAGATGTCAAAATGTATAAAAGTATGTATCAATTTGGTGCATCGATTATGGAAGGCAAGCGTGTAGAGTTTATTTGTGTAATATCAGCTCAGGCAGCATATGAAGACAAGACAAGAAAGAATGTGACATCAGATTTATGGTATGAAAGGCTTGGCCATGTTAGTTACCATTAATTAAAAGTGATGACGAAGAAAATAATGCTACTTCCACAACTTGAAGTTTGAGACAATATATTTCATGTAGGATGCCCATATAGTAAGGTACATTAGTTGCCATATGAGGAGTCTAATTTCATAACGATGAGTCCAATTTCATAGCAAAGAGTCCATTCAAGCTAGTGCACTCAGATTTTTTGGACCTATCAAGCAACCCTTAGTCAGCGGATATTTGTACATGATCATATTCATTGATAACTCAAGATAAGTATAGGTAAATTCATGAAAGAAAAGTTAGAATTGTTATCTATATTCAAAGCATTTAAAGAGAAAAATGAAAGAGAAGTTGGGATAAAATATTGTTCCTATGTATTAACAATGGAGAATATATGTATAAGGAATTTAACGAGTATTTGCAACAAAATAAAATATGACAAAAGCTAACATGCCCAAGGATACTTCAACAAAATAAGGTTGTAGAATGGAAGAATCAACACTTAGTAGTGACCTATAAAAAAATATTGCATGCTAAGAATGTACTACCATAGTTTTGGGTAGAATGTATGAAGACCACTACCCACGTTATCAATAGGTTGCCAAGAAAAGCATGGTTTTATGTCACCTTACAAGAAACTTTGTTATATCAAACTCATAGTAAGTCATTTTTCAGTGTTTGGCTATGTGTGTGAAGTTTTCTCGTTTAACCATTAGCGTAATAAGTTTGGTAAAAATGCAATTTAATTCACTACATATTCATGGGTTATGATATTTTATGGAAAATATTGAAAATATTGCAATCCAACCACTGGCACATGTTATATATCACGTAATATAATATTTAATAAGGTGTCATCATGGTTGTTATCGCAAGCAACAACTCTTCCTGATTTAAAGGATATTGAAGAAAAAGTACAAGAAAAATTAAATGAGCTTAAAAGCAAAGTACATTTTATCTCTGAAATCGAAGTGAAACTAGTGGCAGAATATGATAGTTTGAGAGTTAAATGAAGTGAAAAGAGCCATTGGAAGATTGGAGTGCATACAACACTGGAAGAAGGAAAACTAAGTCAGCTTAAGGATCAAGAAAACTCAAGCGAAGAAGATATTCCTCAGCCATAACAATTATAGAGATTAACAAGGCAAAGAAAATCAAATCTGAAGTACGTAAATGTAGTAGTGGTCGAAGATGAGAGGCACATTAAGCCAACAATGTATGAAGAGGCATCTAGTAACAAAGAATGAAGGAAAGCTATGAAAAAAGAAATCAAAGCATTAAAATATAACCAAATTAGGGAGTTAGTGCTAAAACCTAAAGATACACAACTTATTTCTTGCAAATAGATGTATAAAGTAATTAATCATCTTGATAGATCAATTGAAATATACAAAGCTCAATTAGTGGCACGTGGGTTTTCTTGGATGTATGGAATTGACTATGAAGAAACATTTAATCCATTGGCTAAAATTACCACCTTATGATTTGCTACAAGAAAGTCTTGGAAGTTGTGACAGATAGATGTGAAGAATGCATTTCTACATGGAGAATTATATTGGGAAATCTATATGAATTAGCTAAAAGGATATGAGAATAAAGCATACTTTTATTATGTATGCAAGTAAAAGAAAGCCTTGTATGGGCTAAAACAAGCGCTGAGAACCTGGTATGAAAAAATTTCTAAGTTTTTAATATAAAGTGGATATTTAATAGTACCAGTAGGTTTAAACCTGTTCATAAGAGTTTGAAAAAATAAAACAATAGCTATCCTAGTGTGTGTAGATGATTTGATCATCACCTAGGATAATAAGATAGAAATTTATCAAATTAAAGCCAATTTAACAATACACTTCAAAATGAAAGATTTTAGAGAGTTGAGCCATTTTCTAGGACTTGAAATTTAATAGAGTAGGGAATGATTATTTATGTGTTAGCATAAATATGCTAATGATCTCCTATAGAATTTTGAAATGTTGGACAACAAACCTATCTCGACTCCAATGGAAGCAAATATAAGATTTTACTTAGCAAAAGGAAAGAACTTAAAATATGTCATCATGTACAAACAACTAATGAGAAGTTTGATATACTTAATAAAGACTTGTCTAGACATTTCCCATACAATTGGAATAATGAGTCAATTTATGTAAAATCCTAGAAAATCGCATTTAGACATAGTGCAACGCATCTTAAGGTATGTCAAAGGCACCCTAAACTATGATATACTCTATAAGAAGGGAAATTCATGCAAGTTAAAAGGATACTATGATGTTGATTATGCTGGTGACCATGATACACGTTGGTCAACTACTGGATACGCATTTAACTTAGGATCAGGAGTAGTATCTTGGTGTAGTAAAAAGCAATCTACAATAGCTTTATTAATCATAAAATCCAAGTACAAAGTTGTGGCGGCAATAACACAAGAAAACACATGGTTAATACACCTACTTAGAGACTTAAATCAATCAGATGAAACATTTTGAGGTGCATTTTCATAAAATTTGAGAAAAATTATTGCAAAGAGAAATCAATTTAAAGTATATTGATACAGATTATCAAGGTGCTAATATATTTCCCAAAGGTTTAAATAAAAATAAAGTTTAAAGAATTTCAAAAGTAACTTTGGATATTTTAGGAACAATAATACAAGTGATTAGCCAGTGAAGGGAGAATTAAATGCACCACTGACTTATCTCTTTGAGAAGTTAAGGTTTTGTGACAGTCTTTTAAAGTTTGGTAACAATTCTTTATAGTGTAGAAAATCTTGCATGTAAGAAAATTTTCAAATGGTGGTGAAGTTTGAATTACCTACTTGTAGGCATTTATAAATTAGTGTGTGTATGTGATGTTGAGTGCGAAGAAAAGTGTGGAAGTTCAGAGTAGTGTGAGTGTAAGTGTAGCATCACCTGCGTGAGAAAAAAAGGTGATATGAGTGGTGTCAACAAATACAATACATTGTAATTTTGCCTTGAGTAATAAATTCATTCTTTCAGTTTGGTCCCTATTTCTTGGCTCTTTTATTCTACATTGGCTTCTCCTTCCATCATCATGCCACAAGTGAGCTTCAAGAATGAAGAGTTAATTGGTGTGTGTTTGTGAAGTGTGATACCGTTTCCTTTGCATTGTAATCTTCAATTTCCTAAGCTAAGTTTAATATATATTTGACTAATATGATATATTATTAAAAACACGAGTATAAATATATAAGAGTAATAAATATGAACTATAATTGGGGTTGTTGATATTAAAGGAGATATTTAGTTGAATTGAAAATATTAGTTCTCAATTAAGTTATTTAAGTGTTAATTATATGTTAATTGCATTCTTAAAGTAACTCTAAAGATACCTTTGCAACCAAGGTTTAGCTCTAAGTGATATAAAGGTTCCTCATCCCCTTGATGTTGTTTATTTATAATAAATATCACATGATGCACTTTTATATAATGACTATTGTGTTTTATTAGCTTGTTTTTTTAGAAATTTCAAAATTAATATGTTTTACAAATTTCAAAATCAATATTTTTCCTTTTACATTAATAAAGCACTTTAATTTTTTATTTGATTTCAAATGTTATTCATGCTAATTTTGGGGATAAAGTCCAATAATATTTTTCCTTCATGACTATGCTTTGAAAGTTACATGTGCAGAATCAAAAGAACCCTATTCCTAATTTTAAAATTTGTATGTTCTGATAATTACAAAAACATAAATTTATGAATGTTATAATTTAACTTGTCAGTCGCTTAATGTGATCACTAGCATGATGATATTATATGAAGTTTTTTTAGTAGTTAGTACCTAGATAAATGATAAAATGAAATTCATGTTTGTATATGATTTTGCTATAAGTTAGCAATTTGTATTTGTAAGCACCAAAGTAAAGTTTCTTAATTTTAACTTTTTATTCTTATGAGCAACTTTCTTAAATTACCACATCTTTTTCTCTTCGCGGTTGCAACTTATAATAACTCATTACCTACCCCCTGTAGAAGGGAAAGGTGAAGAGAACAACTTACCATGCCTTTATGGTGAAGGATGACACTATCGATGAAAGAGAAAAAAGACGATGAAGCTGAGATGAGATGTCAGATATCACAATAATTTTTTAATTATGTCTTCCTAAAAATATCTGTAATAAGGTCTCAAAGGTTCAAAATGATCTATAATTGTTATGTTGAATAGAATTTATTGAAAACAATGGTATGTATAGTGTGCATTATTAGCTTTTGAAAGCTTAAGTAAGCAAAAGAGAAAATAAGTACTTTCAGAGAACAAATTGAATGGAAGAAGATAATCTGGTTCTCATATGTTTCTCTTCTGAATAGGGCTATTTATACACAGTATAAGTCATTATTATCAGTTACCTTCTTACTCTAGCTTGCAGCCATCTAAGTTATTTTATAGCCAGTAAACTAGTTTGCTGCCACCTAGTACAACTATCATTATTACCTAAAGTAGCATTATTTTGCTTGCTACAAAAAGCAATTGAAAAAGGCTGCATAAAAGTTACTTCTTTATGAAAAATTGGGCTACTTTATAATAAAGGTGGCACTAAGGTTATCACCTATTGGCTAATACTCCTCCTTAACCTTAGTACTACTGTATAATCATGAAAGTCCTTTTGAGCTTCACATTGGGCAATCTTTTGGTGAAAACATTAACTTTATGATATTTAGAGCAATGATTTCACTTCATTTGACCTTCCTTCACTATCTTATTCAGGAAGTGATACTGATTTTGATGTCATTTGATTTGCCATATACCATCATAATGGCTATCGATGACTTGTTATTACATAGCATCACAGTTGCTTCCTTATGTTCAGTCTTTATGTTGACATGGAGCTTCTTAGTGCTCTAGTGTACCCTTCTTGGACTACCAATGAAGCAATAGTCTGATGCATTTTATGAATTATCACTTGATCTTGATAATTCATTCTTAGTGAAGACAACCAATGTTGCTTCCTTTTCCTTTGAATGATAAATATCTAAATCTTCATGCTTTCACAAGTTTTAGGGCCATTTTCATGAATTTCTCCTTCTTAAACTGGCCCTGGTGTCCTTCTTACATAGAATCATAATTCATTAGGTCTTTGTATCCTTCATGCACAAAACCTTGATTCACTGGGTTCTTATGTCCTTCCTACAAAAGAACCTTGCGGTTATCTTATTTAGTAAGAAAGTTTCTTAATACCACTTTTATACTCAATACTTTGGTATCATTTTTGTCAAATACATCACACATATCATTGTGAAAATATATCCTAATTAACTAATACTTAGAAGGCTTTGGTTAATTTTTGGCACAAATAACACATTATTAATAACTTTTGTACCAAAGACTACCATAATGGCAGCATCTCCTTTGCCTTGTACATTTACAAAGCTTTCATCTCTTATGATGACCTTCGAACTGTACCTTTTGTATAGGTTCATAAATAGCTCCAACCTGAAAGTTATGTGATGAGTGCAACCATTATTAACTAACCATGCTTCATTATATGAGTTTGAATGATAGGATCATTTAACTTGATGAATTGTAAATGCACATTCCTCCATCAGGTCAAGATTTTTAGCCACTTGGGCTTTAGGAGGCTATTGCTCTACCTTAGCCTTGTACACGTTTTCTACATGTCTAAATCGCTTGCATAATCTCCACTGCACACTAAGTCTAAACCAATAGTATTTTTTTAGGATGAACCTTCTTGTGGCAGTAAGAGCAAGGATGAAACTTACAACTCATATTCATGGATGTGTTTCCTTTATTACTTTCCTTATCCTTATCATTCTTCTCTACTTACTCCCATTTGACCTCCTGAGGTTCCTTGACTCCTCCCTTTTTGGTTTGTCAACATGGCAACATGGCAGTTTCACTAGGTTCCTTAGGCCTAAATGTCTTTCTTTGCTCCATTGCTTGAAAAGAGTTCACCAACTCAACTAAAGTAAGTTGAGAGATATCCCTTAAGTCTTCTAAATAAGAGATTTTTGCTTCAAATCTTTTAGGAAGGTTGACCAGCACTTTCTCCACCACAGTTTTTCTAGAAGCTCTATTGTAAACAACCTAATCTAGTTCATAGTCTTTATAAGCCTGTTTGCATACTCCTAGATAACTTTTACTTCTTTTATCCTTAGGAGTTTAAACTCTCCCCTCAGACTTAGAACTCATATCTATTTGGTTTTTTTTTTGCTTTTTTTAAACTTATCCCTTAACTTGTCCCATGCTTACTTTCCAATTTTGCATGTCATGATTCTTGTGGATATGATATTTGTGTCAAGGGTATGTATAAGAGAAATAACCTTCAATTTCTTTGCATTCTCCTTTGAGTAATACTTTATTTTTGCCACTGTGGGGTTGTTACCTAACGGAGAAGGATAATTTCCAATCTTTACCACTTCCCATAGGTTCAATCCTCTAAAATAAGCTTTTATCTTCACTACCCAAAGTTAATAGTTTTCTCCATCAACCACAGGAGGAACACCAACATCGAAGCTACTAGATGCCATGGCTGAATAGAGTTAGTAAGGTTTTTTTTTTGAGTAGGTGAGATTTAGGTGACTGGTTTTCATTTCTACTCATAGGTTCCTTCTAAAACTAATGAGGCTTCGATACCACTTGTTAACTTTTCAAAGCTAAAGGAAGTAGAAGAGATGATGAGGAGTTACAAAGAAGATAATCTAGTAATGCATTTCTCTTATGAATAGGTCTATTTATACATAATACAAGTTATCATTATCAATCACTCTCCTACACTAGCTTGTAGCCACCTAGGTTAGTTTGCAACCACCTAATGCAATTATCATTACTACTTAAACTAGTGTCATTTTGTATACTATATGAAGCAATTAAAATAGACTACACAAAACTCACTGCTTTACGAAAAAGTTGGTTACTTTTATGCATACTCAACCTTTAATAAAAATGAGTTGTACTATTTGAATTTATACAAATTCTTGTACAATATGCTAAATGGGTTAATGCTTTGTCATAGATTCCCTTCGCTTCTCATTATGTTCAGGCCTATGCCTTTCTCTTTTCATTATTTTCTATTAATTTGATGCGGTAATTGACAACTCCTCCCCCAGATCATATTAATGGCATTATTTCTTTTTATACTAAAAAAAATGAATTCTCATCAGGAAGCGGACTCACAATAAATTTATAAAAGCTTACAGAAGTTTAGAGAAGGCATAGGAACTGAGTCCATTAAACATAAAAGATCGATGGCATTATACTATATAACAACAGTAGATTCAAGTCCTTACCAGCTTCGCAGGAGTGCACCTCCATATTTTTGTTCATAATTGGACTGAACCACAGTCCATTTTTTGGGAATTTGGACCAACGTGGGTATGGTTGGAAGCACGCTCTAATCAATATGATCAACAACCCTATCAGGAATATATTTGAAATTATATATTGGGTATCATTGAGATGACAAAATAGGGTAGTGTCACTCCTGATGTGGGGTTATAGTTGTAGAGTATCATTGAGATGAAATGCCGTATCTGTGACTGTGTGGTCCTTCCCTAATCTTTTCTCTTAAAGGCGTGCCCTTCTTTTTGCTAATTGCTAAATCTACGGTTAGTTGCCTAGAACAACATTTTACAATCATTGCATTTATTTCTTCCACTGTTCTTTAACTCAACTTTCTTCTTCTGCTCTTCGTCATAGCTTTACAATAATTTTTGCATGTCTAAAGGGTAATTATCTGCATCAAATATCTGATATCGTACATCACCCTGCCTTTAGTCCTAGATAGCAACAAAAAATGGAACCATGTAGTCCAAAGAGATTGTTTACAGTTGAAATCATTGAATTAAGATAATTGAAGTAATTGTGACAGCTTTGCAGAGGATACAGAGAACTTAAAACGGGATGGTGGAAACTCCATGTTAATTTTAATATGGTAAGTAGGGTTGTTGAAAGCCAAAGTTATCTGAGCAATGTTCTTTTAACACAATTGCACTTCTTATGGTAGAAATTTTTAAGCGTTGTATATGGTGTTGCTTTAGTTATACAATAATCAACGATATTAAATTAACACAATATATGAATCTCACACAATCAATCTCATTATATAAGCCTATCACATTAGTCAATTTTTATGGGAACATATGATATATTATCTTAATGTCATTAATTATTAAAAAATAACACTATTTATTGATCATAACGTGTAAAATCAACCAAGATCTTTTGGATTTTCTCATTTATGTTGAACTCCTTGACATTTGCTAAAATTTTCATTTTAGAATATTATTGTGTATTAAAAAATATTAGTTAATATTGACATACTTATATAATAATTAATTTATTGTGCAAATCTTAATTAATTTTTTTTAATAATTTTTATTAAAATTAATATATTAAATTAATTGTCACATATGTGTGTTAATACCAACTTATATATATATATATATATATATATATATATATATATTTGCAAGTTTTCACCGCATTGCCATGAGAACCATTTTCTGATTTTTTTTGTTTTGGCCCTAAGGTATTTTAAAAAGAGTAGTGGCATCATTGTCTGTGAAAAAAATTATCAACTTTCCTTTATAGCCACCCAACTAATAAAAACATTAACTCCAATAATTGATGCCTCCCCAACGGCCTGCTTTTTGGGCTCTGTCCTCCACAGCAAATATGAAGGACAAGTAACAAACCTAAAATTACATTAGCGTTGGGATATTTACCCCTGGTCAACAAAAAATAAAGCACCTATCAGAACATTATACGCGACTGTGCCCCACAACGACATAACATAGTGGGGACAGAATGCCATAGATTTTTATTTGCGACGAACATCTCAGCTCTCGACAACCAGAACCCATTTGCGATCCTTCCATTCCCCTTCAGATCTGTGAATACTCGTAAAAATGGTTCGGTAAACTAGGTCACGGCATTAAACAAATACAGAAATTAATACAATATTTAAACTAATAAAAGTAAGGGGTTGACAACGTACACTCTCGCTGCAAGTGCCTAATAAATTGGATACAACTCTGCACATTTAAATATTTCTGAAAACATGACACTCGAAATTGACAATCCCACAGGGAAAAGATACTCCAATAGAAAAATTGCGGTGAATGGTCTCTGTTTACGTGGGAGACGAAAACGACCGACACCTTTCATACTTTGAAACGTCAATTAGAAACAGTAAGTCTGTAGTAGGTCCAACAGGAGGACAAAAGTGTACGGATGGTTTGAAAGTGACTCCTTGGATGGAAGATGCTCTCAAGCGACCCTAAAGATTTTCCAATTTTTCATGTCATACCACTGACGAGTAAGCATCCCTACAAAATGATCACAAAAAACTCAGATTGTGTCATTGTGATTGTCGATCTGTAATAGCTTAGGTCTCATTTCAATATAGAAACAGAGAGCTTTCGTGTCTGGTGGATTCATACATACCAAAAGAGCAAAGCCTACCATTGAGACCAACCCAAGAAGAAAAGAAAGCAAAAGGGAAACGCAAAATAAGAAGCACTTGTATTATTAATATTTGGACATGCGATGGCTATTTTATCAGTGCTAGCAAATAGCTACAAGACCAGAAGCTCAATAAGATTATGATGTGAAGATCAACATGGTTCATTCTCTTCATATTCGACTTCCCCTTCCGCGGCTAAAATTCTTCAAAACGGCAGGCTCTTTGAAGTCGAACTTGAAGTGAGTGACTTAAAATGCTCGGATGGAACAAATTCCTGAGGGATGTTAGCCCTCTTCACAATTTTCCTCATGTTATTTTGTAAACTCTGCTGAACTAATTGCTTCACTGCTTTCTTCTCCTCACTCATCATATCTTCTTCCTCCTCCTCCACACTCTTTCTTCCGCCTCCATGTGGCTTTGTACAAGATGATGAAGAGTCAGAAATAGGAGCAGAGACATTGGCACTAAAGTTTCCACTGCAACTCCCAGAAATCTGCTTTCCTTTGTCTACCCTCAGACATCGCAATATCCTAGAGGCCCTTTTTTGAGCCAATGTGGTACCTAGAAGCGTCAACTCAAGCAATGACGATACAATCCCAGCCTCAATCATGGCCTGCCTGTCACCGTAGGCTTTGTGAGTCATAACCATTAAAATGTAGGATGCCTTCTCTTGGCATCCTGGTGAATCTGTCCAGTTTAATACGTCAACCAGAATTGGGAATGCATCCGGCACAGCACTGACAGCTTTTCGGCCCTCTGGAGTTGATACCAGATTGCTCAGGATTGGAAGGACTCTTTCACTGACTTCCATGTCTCCTATTGTGTTTATCAGATGTGGAACCAAATCGGTTTCCAACATGAATGAGATATTGGTTGGGCAGATTGAAAGATTGTACAGTGCTCGGAGAGCATCTTCCTTCGCCTGAGGGCTACAATTATTATCTAAATTTTTGAGGGCTCTAACCAGGAACGGTATTGCACCAGAGGGTCCGATAATCGGTTGGTTCGAATCTAAAGCACTCAAGCCGAGGAAATTTGCAACAATTGCTTCAGAGACTGATGAATCCGGAGCAGTAGGAGAATCAATGAGCTTTAGCATCTTGTGAACAGCGCCAACTTTAACAATGGCTGCTTTATTTCTGTAAAAGGGTACAAAATTTTGTGATTATTCAAAGAAATATACAAAAGAGGATCAAATCAAACACTGTCGAAACAAACGTACGAGCCTGAAACTAATTAGGAAAGCCGAAAGTCTGAAACTTCTGTCTGAACGAAAATGGTTGGCTTGTTAATGGAAGAAATAGTTTAACCGGATAAAAATAAAAATAAAAAACTAAGGAGAGCCTAAGTGAACAATGAAAAGAGGAACAAAGTGAGAAATATTGTATGAAAGGTACAGAATAAGAATAATTAGCCTCAATAAAAAATTGATTAAGGCGAAAGAACACTAAAATCTAACATGTGAAGAGAAGACGACATGCAATCATCAAAGAAGAACAAAATAAACACAAAAAGCCGATAGCAATAAGACACCTAAATGCTTAATGAATAGTGAAGGGAGAAAACGACGTAACACAATTTAAGGAAAACAGGGAAAATAAACGAAGTGATGGAAGCCGAAACTCACGCATCGTTGCCGATCCCGAGATTGAGCAACGCGTACAGCGAAGCGATTTGAGAGTTAGCGTCTTCCAAGTCAAGCATTCCAACCAGAGGAGGAATGACTCCAAGCATTGCGAGTGTCCCTCTGTTTTCCAAGTTTTCCTTCGCGAGCAATCTAACATTTGCGGCAGCCATTTGCCGCTTCATCAAATCCTCTCCCTGCAACTCCAGCACAATTTGCTTCAGCTCCTCCAACCCCTCTTCCTTCTTCTTGGTTTGGGCGTGAATATCAGAATCCGCTATATGCAGAAGATCCGATAGTTTCTCGGACCTAGCATTGGACTTACGCTTAGACTTGGAGGCTCCGTGCCTCAGTTCTTGCTGCTTCTCCTTCGAGCTCCCGGGGGCTGATGTCGTGGTTGAGGCGGAGGAGCTGAAGTCGTCCTGGTCGCGTTGGTGATACCGAGAGCTGCCGCCGCAGCTCACAGCGTCAAAAATGATGCGGCGAAATGAGGAAGCCGAGAGCGCATTCCATAGGCGGACATGGCCGCCGACGGTTGCATTCGTGGTAGGATCGTGGTGGTCGAGAATCAAGGATCCAACGTTGCTCCGATGACACTTTGCCATTCTATGGCGACCTACATCGTAGAGCGAGAGAGAATTACGGATACTTCTTTTCGGTGTGCTCAGTATGGACTAAGGAGGGATCCAGGGAGCAAGAGCATAGAGAGAATCTGATGAGTCCACTATAGTTAATTCACTATTTTGCTATTTATACTGTGTTTTACGAATAGGCCCATTTTCGTTGCTTTTTTTAAATAAAAAAATGGATTTAAACGGTCCTTGAAAAACTTTTTAATTTACTTTTTCTACTCAAACTAAATAATTAAATATGAGGCAAAGCGATTATTATTTCTGACCAAGAAAATGAAACCCCGATACTTCAATTCCTTTCTTTATATAATATTTAGACGTGGGATATAGGTGTTAAGGATATATAATAATGCACCAGTCAAAATAAACTAATATTAAATAAGCAAATTAATTTTAATATTTTAACTTATGAAATAACACATTAATTGTACTGTCTTAAGTATTTTTTTGGCTCAGGAAAAATAGAAATAGTTAAAAAAGAAAATGAAAGAGAATAGAAAAAAGAACAAGATAGGGGTTGGAGAGGTTTGCCTCAGGAAACTCGTCGCGGGTACTATGGCGTATATTGTGTATAATACTAAGGTAACAACAAACACCGTCACTATTGAGAGCAACCTAAATAAAGGAAGCTTCGTGTCGGCCTGTGATGTTTTCATGAATGGGGGCCCAATAATCGCATGGCATCAGTTCAATTTGATTCGAAGATTAAATAAGTGACGGACATGGTAGGTGTGCGATTATACGCCACATGGACTAGGACCCAAGAAAACGACAAAAAGTATACAATACATGGATGACCGAACATAATGCTATGTCGTGAAATTAGTTTTCCAGTTTGCAACTCCATTAAAGTGATGAGTGATATTAATCTCATAATTATAGTACGGCTTTACGAGAGTAATCCGATTCCTTTCTGACCACCGATACCTCCTTGGGTTGATTCAGCATAGTCCCTTTAAAGGCTACTTTTTTTTTTCCCCCTCTTTAATAAAGAAACTGTTCCCAATCTCGGTATGATTATAAGTGAATATAATAAACCCCACCCTGCACTCGTCACATTCTTTGAGTATAATTAATCATCCGCTAAAGATCATCTTTGTTTTTCTTAATTACTTTATATTGTAATGAAGATCCCAGGGATTGTATAAATATTTTTCTACTGGACACCATGAACTGCGGCCATGTTTCCTGGTCTCGCCTCATTTACCTTCCATTTATTTTTCGCTCAGATCTTGTCTACGTCGTGCATCTCACTATTTATGGTTAAACTACATTTGCAACTAGCTAGCTTCACACCGATTAAAAAAATATATGCTTATTAGTTAATACAATTTACAACATAAATCTTTACGACAAGCATTGAAAGCTAAACTAGCTGGCGGCATCCATATCTCCACACTAGAAATAAATTAGTAGTAAAAAATTAGAGAATTGATTCGCTACAAGCTGTGTGTGTGATACAAAAAGGATATCAGCAATGTTTAAAATTGAGAATCCTGTCTTTCGTTTGGCCACCAGAGCCCATGGATGGTGAGAAAAAGGAATTGATATCACTGTAAGCATCAACCAGCCATGTTTTTGGGGTCCGAGTTCCCTGTTGTTGCTCTGGCGCAGCTTGTTACTATTAGGAAAACAGGTGGTTTCAGCCACAAACAGTTCCCTGATGAAATTGGGCCACCGTTCCCTCCTCTCGGGCAGGCATGTCGGCCTCACATCAGTGATCGGTGTAGAATAAAATAAGCAAAAATAAGGACTTAATAGAAATAATTTTTTATTATTCTCTACAAAATTATAATAACTACCAAAGACATATTTTACAAACTTTTCTCCATATTTTTTTTTATGTTTTACATATTCATACAACTTCTCACATTGCCACATACTCTTATGATCACATCTCTACCTATTTATAATGATAGTAAATAATTAATTCAACAATTTTAAAATATTTTTCTAAACATATTTTCTAAGGACAGTTATCAACTCTTGACAAATTACCAATTACTTTTGAAAATTTACCACCAAAGTAAATTTTAAAAAATGTTCACCAAACTTCAAAATTCTTAAAGGGATAAGTCGTTAACATATTTAATATTTTTTCTCATCAACTAATATCTTGTATTGCTATTCTTGAAATCATTTTAAGTTGCTTTTGAAATTCTTTAAACTTGACCTTAACCTCTGGTAAGCATATAAGCAATTTGATGATCTGTATTAATGTCCTTCAGGTTAATTTCTCCTTGCAATACTTTTTCTTGAATGTAATGATAGTGTACCTCCACATGCTTTGTCTTGGCACAGAAAATAAGATTAAGTGCCAAGCAAATTATTGATATGTTATCATAATATAATAGAGCTATTGTAGGTTGCCTTCTATTGCACTAAGATATTACTCTCGATGCCAAGTCAAATGCGTACCTAGTAGTTGAATGACGTATATCATGATCACTAGCATAACCAGCATCACAATATCCTTTTAACTTGCATGAATTTCCTTTCTTGTAAAATATGTCATAATCTAGAGTATACATGATCATCCGTCCAAAAGTTGGCCTAGCCCGAAGAAAATGGATCTAAGTCTGGCCTAAAAAGCTTAGCTCAAATTTTCAGTCCCAAATAAAAAAATGGGTCAGGCTTAGGCTTCGTTTCAAAGCCTAGCCTGGCCTGAATATATATATATTTATATTTATTTATTTATTTTGAAAAAAATATACTTGATGATCTTTTATATTAAATCCATTAATCATGTCTTTAACTTATGCGATTTTTCTTATGGTTGTATAATGATTATGAAAGACAATTTAATTTAGATCATTCACTTTAACTAGACTTTTGTTGGTAGACATAGTTTTTTTTTTCTTGTTAGAGTGAAAATAATGCTTTGCAAAAAAATATTTGGGCTGGGCCCGGGCCCAAAAAAAGAAAACAAATTCAAGCTTAAGCTCAAGCTTGAAGAAGAAAAAAATAAGCTTGATCAAAACCCCGCCCTATGATCAGGTCTAATTTGTAGTACATTTGACATACCTTAAAATGCATCCACTGCTTCCAAATGTGGTTTTCTGGGATTTTACATAAACTGACTCATTACTCTAATTACATGGGAAATATCTATACAAGTCATCATTAAGTATATCAAACTTCCCACTAGTTGTTTGTACATAGTGAAATCTTCTAAGTCCTTTCCTTCTACTGGGCAGAATCTTACATTTGCCTCCATCAGAGTCAAAACAGGTTTATAGTCCATCATTCCAAACTTTTGTAGGATATCTTTGTCATACTTTTGCTAATATACAAATAATCTTTCTTTACTCCATTCAATTTCAAGTCCCAGAAAATGTTTCAGTTCTCCAAGATCTTTCATTTGAAAGTGTACTGTTAGATTGACTCTTATTTGATGAATTTATATTTCATCATCTCTAGTGATGATCATATCATCTACATACACTATGACTGTTGCCATTTTGTCTTTGCAAACTCTTACGAATAGGTTTGAATCTACTAGTGCTATTAAATGTTCACTCTGTATTAGGAACTCAACTTTTCCATACCATTCTCTTGGTGCTTGTTTGAGCTCATGCAAAGCTTTCTTCAACTTGTATATATAAGCGGGGTGTGTTGTACTCTCAAATCCTCTTGGCTGATTCATATAGATTTCTTGATCCAATTCTCCATGCAAAAATGCATTCTTCACATCCATCAACCATAACTTTCAAGACTTTCTTGCAACAAAAGCCAACAATACTCATATAGTAGTAATTTTAGCCACTAGATTGAACATTTTTTCATAATCAAATTTATACCTCTGGGAAAAACCACATGTCACTAGCCAAGTTTTGTATCTTTCAATTAATTTATTAGGACAAGTCTTTACATTATATACCTATTTACAAGAAATGGATTGTACATATTTGGGTTTTGACACTAACTCTTATGTCCAGTTCTGTTTCAATGCTTCGATCTCTTTTTCTATAGCCTTATTGCATTTTTTGGTACTGAACTCCTCTTCATATGTTGCTAGTTCATTATGTCTTCCATTTTCAATCACTGCTTCATTTGCATACTTCAGGTTTGGTTTTCTTTGCCTTGTTGATCTTTTTAATTGTTGTAGTTGAGGAATATCTTCTTCATTCGAATCTTCTTGCTCCTTGAGTGGACTTGTCTTTCTTCTTCTGGTGTTGCATGCATTCCTATCTTCCAATGGCTCTTTTCACTTTGTTTGTCTCTCAAACTGTCATCTTCTATCATCGGTTTCACTTCAACTTCAGAGATTGGTTGGACTTCACTTTCATGCTCATTTAATTTCTTTTGTAATTTTTTTTCAATCTCCCTAGAATCAGGAAGATTTGTTGCTTGTGGTGACCATTATAATGACGCCTCATCGAATAATTTTATTGCAAGATGTATAATATCTGCCAGTGGTTGGATCACAACATTTATAACATTTCCATTGATTATCATAACCCAAGAATATACATCAAATTGTCTTTTTGTCAAATTTACTACATCGATGGTTAGGCGTGAAAACACAATACACATAATCAAACACTTGGAAGTGACTTACCATGGGTTTAATATTCCAAAGCTTCTCGTAAGATGAGATAAAATCAAGCTTCGCTTGTGGCAGTCTATTGGTAATATGAACGATGGTCTTTATACATTCTACTCAGAACCATGACATTATACTTTGGCATGCAACATACTTTGACAAATTTTTGGCAAAGTGTCAATTCTTTCTTTCTACAACCCCATTTTGTTGAGGTGTTTCTCATATGTATATTCTCCTCTATTGTCGGTACGTAGGCACAAAATTATATGCCTAACTTCCCTTTCATTTTTCTCTTTGAACAACTTGAATCTAGATAATGCTTTTAACTTTTCTTTCAAAAATATACCAATACATACCTTGAGTAGTTGTTAATGAATGTGATCATATATTGATATCCACTAATAGAGGCTTTTTTTACTGGTCCAAAAACATCAGAGTGTACCAGTTCAACTGGCTTCTTAGCTTTGAATTTAGACTCCTCGTATGGTAACTAATGTGTCTTACTATACTGGCATCCTGCACAAATTATATCATTTCAAACTTCATGCAGCGGAAGTCCTCTAAGCATTTTCTTCTTCATTATTAACTTTAGCTTATGATAACTGACGTGGCCAAGCCTTGCATGCCACAAATATGTTGTTTCATTTCTTCTTGTCATGTTTACGTACATTATCTGTGTTGACATTATGTAGACAGACTTTATACGCTCGCCCTTCATAATTGGTGTAATAGTTGGATCCAGACTTTTATATACCTTGACATCCTTTGACCTGAACACCACATAGTTGCTTTCAGATGCAAGTTGTGACACTGATAAGAGATTTTTCTTCATTCCAAGCACATGGTAAACATTTTGTAGATATACTTTCTTTATATTATGGTAGGGATTGATTAACGTACTACCAACACAGGATTTTGGCAATCTCAAATTGTTTGTTGTTACAATAACTTGACATATTCTAAATTAAGACATTGTTGACAGCTTCTCTTTATCTCTTGTCATATGGTTAGAGTATCTAGAATCAATAATCTAATATTCTTCATAATTGATAGATTTGTTGCTTATCGTTACTAGTGTCACATATTCTTGTAGTTCTTCAACACAAGTCAATGAAATCTCTTCTAATTCTTCTGTGGTTGCAAAAAAATGCTTGAAAGTCCCATTCCTTTTTACTATAGTGTTAAATTGCAGCATTTCCTTATTCATAAGGTGTTATGCAATTTCTAGTAAAGTAACATTTTCTGCCACAATTGTAGCATCTATTGTCTTTCCATTTCTCCTTCTTTAATTCAAGGTCTTGTAGATCTGAGTGAGCTCCCCTTCGATATGAGCCTCTCCCATGATGGTTTCTTTGTTAATCATTTTAATGCCTTCTATTATCTCTTTTCTTTCTTAAGTCAGAATCTTCTTATTGGTCTTTTTATTTGTTGAAAAGAGTTTTTTCTTCATCTTTCAAAAAAGTTTTGGACATTTGTGAATCCAAAGTCACCTGGTTGGCTAGTATACTTTCCAACTCGACTAGAGTTAGTTCCTTGGCCTAACCTTTTGTGGCAGTGACAAGGCTATGATCCTTTGAATTTAATCTTGTGACAATAATTCTCTGTATTCTTGTCTTGATAATAGCACTATGCGGATCTAATTTTCAAATCTCAATGCAAATAGATTTAATCTTTGAAAAATATTTACTTATTGGCATATGACACAAGTTTGTTCTCCAGTCGCTGCAACTTTGCATCATTTGCCCTCATAAACAGTGTGGCAAGCTCTTCTCATACCTCTGTTGGTGTCTTGGCTTCCTTAATGTATCTAACAAATTGCGATTCCACAATAGAAATCAATATGTAAATAGTCTTTCTAGCTTTTACTTACCATTGCTTCAATTCATTTAAATTTGTTGGTGGAACTGCTTCATCTCTATCAATAAGGTCCCAAAGATTCTGGTCTCCTAGATAAAGCTCAACTACGACGCTTCAAACCTGATATTTGTCATTATTTAACTTCTCAACCAAGCATGTATTCGTTGACATATCAACCATAACGATCTTGCCAGTGCATTGCAATTGTACCAAGTTTCTTTGATTCCTGACGGAGTTTTTTCACAGTTCCTGATTGTATTTTTGTAAGATCTCCTTGTACGACGATCCTAGATCTCGTACTAGAACATAAAAACCTTATGGCTTAGAGACTTGGTTGACTAGACTCGAACTATGCTAAACCAAATTAGAGTCGAACTCTAATTAGGCTCTGATACTATTTGTAGAATAAAAGAGGCAAAAATAAGGACTTAATTAATTGAAAGAAATTTTTATTACTTTCCACAAAATTATAATAACTACCAAAGACACATTTTACAAACTTCTCTTCACACCTCATGTCTCACACACTCTTACAACTTCTCACATTGGCACACACTTCCATTATCACATATCCACCTATTTATAATGCTAACAAATTATTAATTCAACAATTCTAAAAGCTTCCTCTGTGCATATTTTTTAAGGACGGTTATTAACACTTGACAAATTATCAACAACTTTTGAAAACATACTACCAAATTTTAAAATTCTAAAAGGAATAAATCAATGGCATATTTAATAATCGGCACACGGTGCTTGTGATCCTTCCACGCCCATTGGCAATATATATGTGTGTGCACATTTCCCAACATTATGTAAACAAAAGGGACCTAATCATGAAATAGGAAGATGAGAACTGAGGAATTTAAAACCTAACAAGGAGTCTCTTGGAATTTGAAGAGATAAGATGGAATTGGATTTAATGCAGTAGAAATTTGCGGTTTTTGTGTATAGTAATAATCTGGACTATTGGATCCAATATCAAGATGAAAATGGATCAGTCAAAGAACACTCTTTTATTTTTTATTTTTCTAAGGGATTTTAAATTCCAGATTCCAATGGTACATGTGGCGAATGGGGATAAACCCTTTTCGTTATTCCATGTATGCACTGATACTGATACCGATCACTTGGTTTGGCTTTTTGCCTTTTTTTAATTTCGGAATTTGTTGTGTGCTTTTGGGTCTATCAGCATTACAATTACCGAAAGTATATAGACAATATTGAACAAATTTGACTTCACGTACTTGCCCTAGCTCGATCTTTTTATGACATGCGACGTGTTCTTGGCTTCCGCGCGAACCCAGGATTCCAGGGTTGATCCTGCTATTCAGCTTCAGGCGTTAGGCTTCACTCACTACTCACAACCTAGCAAAACCACGTTCATCACAAGTCGGACACTTTTGCCATAAACCAAACTAAGTTTATATAGAGGATACTCTAGCATGCACACTTCATATTAAGTTGTCTACTTTTATCACATGTAATAGAATACAATTTGGTCTTACTGTGGATTTCAAACTAATCTCTCTTTTAAACAATCTTAAAGATGCACTTGCGTCTATCAACTAGCAAATTAGAACTGTATTTCACTAGTAAAAAATCCTTCAAAAAAAAAGAGAAGATTAATAAGGTCTAATTCTTCTAAACCTTAACCTCTGAGATCCCAGTCCTAACATTTCCTGATCACATCCATGAACAAGGGATGAGTGAGCCCAGTGAGTAAGGAGAGAGAGATCGTAACTCTGGGTCACAAAACCATCGCTGAGGAGACTTACTAGGTAAACTAAGAATTTGCTTGGTAAAGAGCAACAGTTCACTAGTCATTTGCAACCATAGCATCCACAGCAGGGCTCTCCAACTTTTTGATAAGCAATCTATTTTGGGTTGGAAGGTCCTTGGATGATGGAGTCACATCAGCATCGACAACAATTGAGTCCTCTCCTTTAAAATCTCCCCTCAGAACTCTCATTGCAATTTCATTCTCAACCAATTGCTGTATAACTCTTTTAACTGGTCTTGCCCCAAAATTTGGATCAAAACCCAATACACCAAGAAGTTCAACAGCTTCTGGTGTGTAATGAAGATCAATTTTCTTTTGCTTGAGCCTGTCCTTCACCCGTTCCATCTGTTAACAAAAACATGTATTAAGTTATAGCCCCAGCAATAAATATAAATTGGAATGACAATTATTACACACCAAAAGAGTATCAAAAACAGTCAACCATCATAACAGAAAAAGAAGTTCTATTAGAATACATGCACTGCGAACAAGTAATAAAAAAATATTGATAAATACATCTATTAGTCATTAATATTTATTTATTTATCTATTAATAAACCAACAAATTAATTAATTTCAATATGTAATTCTTCCTTATATCATAACTTGTAGTATTCATTTACTTACTGAAATAAATACAAACATCTTGATCTACGTATTAGCTACTTGAATGCATGCATATGAAGTTACAAAATTTTACATTACTTAAAGATGTTCATAGTACCACATACTTCTTTCATAATAAATTCAACGGAAACTAATTATACAAACTACACCTCCAATCCCTTTAAGTTGAAGATCATTTTTTTTGAGAGAAAGCAAGGTTGAACCATAAACTCAGCTTGACCATATTTTAGGCTGCTCAATTGAGGTAATTTGACATTTCAAATATGTGCAATTATGAAAATATATGAACCTTTCAAATGACTTTAACTGCAATGCATATCCACTGCTATAGAAGAGGGCCATCAGAAACTAATTTCTTTATAACATGAATCTATACTGAACATTCAAAGCACTTTTTAGAAAGTGATAAGTTCCTCACACCCCAATTTTCAAACCACTCCAAATTGGATGATTTGGGCTCTTTATAATTTATCATTTCCTTCATTAACCCTCTAAACTACTCTATTTTTTCTTTTAAAAAAAGAGTTAACATCACACAGATTACATTGAAAATTTCACCCTTCAAACCCATTCCACCTCAATAATGATAGTGTAACATCCAATTCATGGGGAGCGGGATACCATTGATTTTTTCATTGAACTTCCAATCAATGGAGTGGGTTGCCTTCCCCACCCCACCCGTTAATGACCACCCCACTTCACTCTCTTCAATCAAGACCTTAGTATTATTAGGAAATTCCCATGAATGCCCAAAAAAAAAAAAAAAAATTACAGAGATACAAAGACAAGAATATGTGCTCGGTTAAAATCACCTGGAGCTCAACTATTTTGCTGATCTGCTTGGAATCCAAGGGCTGGAAAACAATATATTCATCAATACGATTCATGAACTCAGGGCGGAAAGTTTGTCTAGCCAACTCAACCACTTGTCTTTTCATTTGATCATAAACAGCATCTTTGTCATCTTGTGTACTCTGAAGAGTTTCAAGTATGTAATGAGACCCAATGTTTGAAGTCATTATCACAACACAATTTGTGAAGCTAACAGTCCTCCCTTGGGAATCGGTAATCCTTCCATCATCCAACAACTGCAGCAAAATGTTGAAGACATCATGATGTGCCTTCTCTATTTCATCAAAAAGTACCACAGAGTAAGGTCTTCTACGAACAACTTCAGTTAGCTGACCACCTTCTTCATAACCAACATAACCAGGTGGGGCCCCAACCAAACGTGAAACTGCATGTTTCTCCATATACTCACTCATATCAATTCTAACAAGAGCATTTTCGGTGTTAAACAGGTAACCAGCCAAAGCCTTTGCAAGCTCAGTTTTTCCAACACCAGTTGGACCCATGAACATAAAGCTTGCAATTGGCCGATTTGGGTCAGACAATCCGGCCCTTGATCGACGGATGGCATCAGCCACAGATTTTACAGCAATATCCTGTCCAACCACCCTCTTATGAAGAACCTGTTCCAGCAAGACCAACTTTTCTCTTTCCGTTTGTTGGAGGTTTGATAATGGTATACCAGTCCATTTGCTTACAATCTCAGCAATATCAAGATCAGTAACCTCTTCTCGAAGCAAAGATTGTCCAGAATTTTGGAAGTCAGCTAAGTTCTTTTCAGCTTCCTCTAATTGGCGCTGAAGGGACATCAGAGTTCCATACTTAAGCTCTGCAGCACGATTCAGGTCATACTCCCGCTCAGCAGCTTCCATCTCCAGGTTAACTCTATCAATCTACAGATCCATAAAACATTATAACCCAGAATTTGATTAAGAACATTTGATGCTAAAAGTGTCACATAAACTGAATATTACCTCTTCTTTAATTGATCTTATCCGATTCATCAGGACCTTTTCACGTTCCCATCGTTCCGTTAATTCTTTCTGCTTCTGCTTAAGTGAACTCAAATCATTTTCAAGCTTACTTAATCTTTCCTTGGATGCTTTATCAGTATCATTTTTCAGGGATAGTTTTTCCATCTCCAACTTTAGGACTGCTCTATCTATTTCATCTAATTCAGTTGGCTTAGAAGTAATCTCCATCTTTAACTTCGCAGCAGCTTCATCAACAAGATCAATGGCTGAAAGCAAGAAGCTAAATTACTGATTAGAAGCATAAAAGAAACAGAAAATTTTCCAAGCCTGACAGCTTCACCTGGAAATGATTTCATGAAATAGGACTAAAGCTTTAAAAATCTAAACCATTTGTTTCATTAACAATATCACAACAGACCTTTATCTGGCAGAAAGCGTTCTGTGATATATCGGTCTGCAAGAACTGCAGCTGAAACAAGTGCACTATCTGATATTTTCACACCATGATGCAACTCATAGCGTTCACGTAAACCACGAAGAATGGATATTGTGTCTTCAACAGAGGGTTGGCCACAAAAAACTTGTTGAAACCTGCGCTCAAGTGCAGGATCCTTCTCAATGTATTTTCTATATTCATTCAGTGTAGTTGCTCCAATACATCGAAGTTCACCTCGCCCAAGCATTGGCTTCAACAAGTTCCCAGCATCCATTGCACCAGTAGTAGCCCCTATTAGGAAAACAACCACCAAAATGCAACATATTAGATAAGCACCAATACTGGATACAAGTATCAGATACGACATGATAAAATACATGAGATACAACAATTTTTAAAATTTAAATATACGGGTATGTGTATCCATGTGATGAATGAAGATTATGAGATATGACAATGAAGACGATAAATAAAAGATAAAAAGCTTTAGGATTTATTTAAATATGACAAAAAGATAATAAAATGAAGGATAAAATGGTAAAACAATAACACAAGTAACAAAAATGGATAAAATTATTTCAACGTCCGATACGTATGCGGGTGTATTGCATCGTGTATCATATTGGATATATATCTAATACGGGTACGCCTCCTATTTTGGAGTATTCGTGCTTCTTAAGATATTGGTAAAAGCACAGAATGGAAACAGCACTAGGGTAAACAATGAATTAGGATATCAGAACAAACAAAACCAGATAGGCAGAAGTAAAATTTCAGATTGGAATGCTTTGGCTGAACCATTCAATACCTAGGCTAGTCTAGCATTATAACAAACAATTATGATTGTCAGGAATCAGGAGGAGGGGGTATGAGAGTAAGTTCTGTAAGTAAAAAGTATAACATATTCTCAAAAGCAAGGAAATAGATAATAGGCTTCACAAGAGCAAAGTTACCAACCTGCACCAACGACAGTATGAATCTCATCAATAAATAAAATTATTTGCCCATTTGAAGCTGTAACTTCCTTCAGAACGGCTTTCAACCTTTCCTCAAAGTCTCCACGATACTTGGCACCAGCAACCAATGAACCCATATCAAGGGAGATTAACTGTATAACACCAAATATAAAAGCAAAAGTTCTATTAAAAAATAAAAAGCATAGCTCTACATTCCAAACTAAAAATTCAAATGAAAATAACTAATGATGTAACCTATTTCACGAGGCATCATTTAGTAAATGGGAAAAGTCACATAATGTCAAAAGAGCCAAACATTGAAAGTTTTCAATCAAAAGAAGACATTTTCAAAAGGTAAAACATTGATGGATTTTATATCCTATTGAAAAGTTAAAAAGCAAGCATTTTCACAAGATAGCTAGCTGCATCTTCATATGAAAACTCTACACACCACCTTCCACAGACAAACACAAAAGCATCATCCTAGATGTCTTGCTTTAAACAAATGAGTCAAACATGCTTAGGAATATCCTAGAAGAACTGGGAAAGTCTCTTGTTCATCTTATTCAGGGAAAATTTCCACAAATTTCTAAACCTGGAAATCCTGCTCAGGCTTATAATCATAAGTCAGAGAAAATTAAGTCCTTGTGTTTTTCAAATTAAAGTTTGAATTTAAGAAAAATGAGTGACAAGAATATGATGCTACAACAAGGTGTTAAAGCCACAGCAGCTGCTTGATGTGATTTGACAAGCAAAGCCTACGTGGAGACCTGACACCATGTAAAACAAGTCATTGCAAGTCCAATTCCTTTATCACTTTATAGCCATGGGAAGAAAACACGGTTCAACCTTTCGGTTCAACAATGGTTCTGGAACATCTCCACGCACTATCCTTTGAGCTAATCTGCAAGAAGATGCCAAAGTTTCACTGTGTTGGTACAATAAGATACAAGAAATGAGCATGTAAGTAATTCATTAAAAATTACAAAGCCAACCACAACACATGCAACAAAAAGAACATTAAGAACAGCATTAAGTCCTTTAAGCAACTCAAATTCTGAACTACTATAGGTATTTGAATTGCACCACATGCTCAAAAGTTTTTGGAGCAAACGTTTGGAAAGCACCTATCACTCCCAAAACCCGTTATATAATTACATCATAGTTACATTTCCATGGCAAGCTCATTGACGTTAAACAAGATAAGGATATAATGGCTAGATAAAAACATATTGCATAATTAGTGTTCAAAGATTTATCGCTTGATTCAGAAACTTCACTTAGTTTCCACTGGCAGATTCTCAAGGCAAATGTGATGCATTTGGGTGACATAGCTGTTATTTGGAACAACCTATTCATCTTAAATTATTCTAAATTCATAACTCACCAGGCACACTTCAATATTGGGAAAGATTATTATCGGGTCAGAACCTTACAAGAAACACTACAAGGCATATAGTAAATAGAAATCTGAAGGGCAAATGTAAGACAAACTTTGTTTCTACAAAATGAAAAAGACTACTTAAAATGTAACTCAAAATCAAAATATGCACATTAATAGACCTAAATTATGCTATAGAGAAAAATTTGTACTAATTCTGAGTCATACAAAGAAATCATAATGACATACACGTGCATATTTTCTGGTAAACATATAAGGCCTACAGTAAAACAA
This sequence comes from Delonix regia, assembly GCA_037074485.1. Taxonomy (NCBI): domain Eukaryota; kingdom Viridiplantae; phylum Streptophyta; class Magnoliopsida; order Fabales; family Fabaceae; genus Delonix; species Delonix regia. The sequence continues at coordinate 5,131,699 of CM073452.1, forward strand.
GATTAGACAAACCCTTCAGCAATTGCAGTTTTCCCAACACCAGGTTCACCAATAATTACAGGATTATTTTTTGTTCTCCTTGAAAGTATCTGGATACACCTCCGAATTTCATCATCTCGACCTATGACAGGATCAAGTTTGCCACGCCTAGCTAATTCAGTCAGGTCATTTCCATACTTGTCCAGCGCCTCATATTTCCCCTCGGGATCTACATACAATCATTAACCAAAATCGAAGAGGATATTACTGGCTAACAAAAGCAGAAAAAAATACAGCAATGTATAAAAGACGTGTGACTATGGTCACATGTCAAGAAATAATGTAAAGTAAAATGTCTCAACCAATGAAAGAAGAAAACAAAACTTTGGTACAAGTCAGGAGACTTAGGACTTGCTTCATAACTCGAAAAACTTGTCAAGAATCAGGAATGTAGATAATGAACACACTCCATGAACACATGCATGCCAACCAAAATTATTGGAGTCTACATATCTGTCTTACCACCAATTTTTAAACTGTTGTTTAGGTTACTTGTCATTTTAACTATAGCTTGTTAGAAGCATAACCTATCAGTAAACTTGACAGTATTTTATTCATCCAGATAAAGCTCATATTCATTTACTAGCTAAATTTGCCTATAAGCTTATATTTAGCAATTTTCAGCTTTTTTTTTAATATCATAAAAACAATCATTTTAAATTAACAGAACATATCCTACTCTGATCAGTCACTCTTTGACTTCCACGAACAGCTTGGATAGCATCCTTCAAAGTCTTCTCGCTAATTTGAAGGTTCTTGAGTAATTGTTGCCCAAACCTCTTATCTGATTGAAATGCCAACAAAAAATGCTCAACTGACACATATTCATCCCCCATATCTTTCTTGTGCTTTCGTGCATTATCCAAGAGGGAAACTAGATGTGAACCCATCACAGGTCCACTAGTTTCGCCCGTTACCTGTCATAAAATTCAAGGGTTAGTTTGCTACAATAATTCCAAATATCCATCACCAGAAGCACACCTTTGGTTGCTGAGATATGAAGTCATCGGTAGCCTGCAAAACTGATGTGTTGTCCAATCCTGCCTTGGTAAATATTCGTCGGGCTAGACCATCTTTTTGCTCCAGTAAGGCTTTCATTAAATGCTCAGACTCTACAACTTGTTGTTTGCTAACTCGTGCTGCATCAATAGCACCAATAATACCCTCCCATGCCAGCTCTGTGAATTCTGTTGGGGTAATCTGATCAAAGATAGAAAACCATATCATTTTGCGAAACATACAAAACCACCTCATTCTTTTTCTTATATTTGTTTACAAAAATTAGGAAACAGAAATATTAACAGAGTTTTAAGCAATTCAAAAACAATATTCTTTGTTAAAAAGTTTAGCAAGTTTGAATGAGCAATCATTCAAATAATGTTGTATGATTCAGAAGTTAAAGTAATTATCAAATAATGTAGTGTTGTGCGACAGGCAGAATATGCAAGATACCTTCATATAAAACACTGAGTAAAGAAAAGAAGGCATTATCTAATGAATGCTAAATGATAGAACTGTGGTTTTCATGACAATAGTATTTTCAGCTATGACAGAGAGAGAGGGAGAAGAAAACCTGTAATGAGTTTCCTAATTCAAGTGGCTTAACAATTGTTCAACTCATATAACAGATAGTTTTAATGGCCCCAATTATTGGAAAAATGATGTTTAACATGCTCAATTTTATATGATAGGTCCCAAGACCAGGGGATTGTAGCTGGGCTCATGATAGGGACGAGAATGGCAAATTGCAAAAACAATTGATGGGGTTGTGACCAGATTCAAGACCAATAGTTGTTCACTATCTTTTTCTTCTTTCTTTTTTCAGCGAAAGAAAATTAAATTTTATTAAGGAAGAAGAAAGACACAAAACAAGAAGATGATAACCAAATAAACAATCCTCCGATAGAAAGCTTAAATAAGAAGGACATTACAGTACACCTCATAGTTACCCAAAGGAAACATGCAACAAAGCAACCCAGTAACTCTTGGACTTCTTAAGCCATGAGCAGAACACCAAGAGAATGTCACAAAGTATAGTATTCCCCACAACATCTCAAGACACAGAGACTTGGCTAAAGCTAAGAGTGTTCCTCCCCAATCAAACCCTCTATAACACCTCAAAGAATGTAGATTGCCATAAATATTTAGCCTCATTTTTCCTTCCAAAACCTTTAAACCTTGTCATAAGAAACCCCTCCAGTGTCCAAGAATAAACCTACAGTTCAATGAAGACCGCAAATAACTTATTCCACAAAGATTCAGCAATCCTACAATGCAAGAATTAAAAAAAAAAAATTGTCGTGTGTTAGAGAAACAGAGTAGTTATCTGAGTTAGCAGTGTGTTAAGGCGTGTTTCCAGAAATAGATTGGTTAGCTTGTTTGCTGTAATTAAAGCAGTGCGTGATTAGCTGAGTAACTTCACGTGAGCTGAGTGTGTGTGTGTGTATATATATATAGTAAAGGGTTCTCACAATATGCTTTACAGTAATAGAAAGAAGATTACATATTCTGTCATTCTTCTCTGCTCGTCTTCTCTCTTTAAGCTTTCACTCTGTTTCTGTTACTTCTGATTTCCTTCATTTCTAACATCGTGTATGGATAACTCGATAAGAAACAGTAAATTAGCTTGCAAAAGAGTGACTATTGTCCCACTAATTCAATTTTTGTCATATAAATTTAAACAGAATTGTTACACTAATTGATATTCAACCAACGGGTTTAAACTAAAATTCAACGTGTCATACTACTTCCATTTCGTCTTCCCGCTCCCCTACCGGACCAAAACACCCGTCCAAATTTCCCAACACTAAAATATGAAACCATTGTAATGAACGATCAAATTCCTTCAATTCACAGATAATTACATAATTCTATATAACTTATATCAATAAAAGGGAAATAGATAAAGAGACCTGAGAACTGCCAGCCGAGCGGCTCCAGGGATTAGAGGAGTGGAACTGGCGAGTGAAAGAGTAGGAAAGAAATTGGGCGGAGGCGACATTACACTCTGCAGCACTGTTGATAACCTGAGCTTGAGATAGGAAATTTTTACCATTTGACTTTGCTGAAGCAAGGAAGCCCGACAATACACGTTCACGACAACCGAATGCAGAGTGAGAATGATAGAGAGATTTTTGAGAGATCCTAGACGCGCTTAAGGCAGCAAAAGCGGGTTTGGTTAGCCTTGAAGTTCTTCGGGTTGCCATTAACGGCGAGACGAAGTGAGAGACAGTATTACGATCAAGGATTATTCACCTACGATAACACGTTCGGCTTTTGAAATGAAAATAGCCTGAAAGCTTCGTGAAGGAACAACGGAAACTGAAAGCTCGTAGAATGTCCTGGGAGCTGGTTTTTATTATTATTATTATTATTAATTTTTTTGAGTAAAATATTTTAATCTTAATTTCACTGTTCTCATTTTATACACATTTTTCTTCTATTTTCACAATTTACGTAAAATTTAAACAATTTTACTGCTACTATCCTTTCATTTTTCTTGTCTTACACGTGCCTCAATCAATTTGTACGTACTATAAACTTTTCTTTATATTTCTAAAATGTAATCAAAATTTTCTTATAAAATCGAACAAATAGTTAAAACATGAGTTAACCAACGGTTAAATCTTTATTTTTCACAAAAATAACTTAAAATATTCCAACATAATTTTTTAAATAAATTTTACTATTTTATTTAATTATAGAAATTATTCTATAATAAAAATAGTGTAATGTTTAATTTTGAGTCATATTTCATAAAAATTAAATAAAGTATTAGAGTTTTATAAAAATTAAAAAAAAAAAAAAAACTTCATTTAAGGATTTCTTTTGCAATTTTTAGATGCATAGTTGTGATTAATTAGTCATGTTTTAATGAGTATGCTATAATTTTTTAAAATAGAGTTTTATATACGTGGTATTTCTAAAATGTAAACTATATCACTTTTGTAGGTTATATTGTTAGAGATAAGAGTAAGAGAAGGAAAACTGAAACGAAGTGAGACTGTTTTGCACTTAAGTGTGATAGAGATCTATAGGTTCTAAAATATACAGGACATCATCGAAGGTATGTGTAATGTGTGAAAATTTGAAGAAGTTTTGAAGTATTTTGCTTTTATTTTTAATTCAGTCTCTGTATATCATTTATTACTTATTTTAAATCAGTCTTTTTAGTTCTAAATTGTTCAATAATTAAGTTAAAACTTGTATATTTAAATTATATGTTTAAAAAGGAAATATATTGTCAAGGTATTGTAAATTCTCTCATGTTTAATTGAAGAATTAAATTATCTCATGTTTTAAATGCAGATTAAATTGCTAATTGTAATATAATTTTTTCTTTGGGTAAGTAAACCTTGAAAACTCATTTTAAACTCTTAAAACCTTTGTTGCTATAATTTTTTTTTTAAAAAAAAATTGTTGCCTTATCTAATTATTTTGTAGTCTGCTTTCTTTAGCCTTCAATCCTCTTATCACACGAAAAAAAAAAAAAAAAAACCTCTATATTTAACAATTTGTTATCATCTTGTATTTTTACTCGACACAAATTTCAAAAATCAATTTAAAGGTTACTTGTTTATTAGTAAAGAAAGCTTTGTCATGCTTTCATTGTCCTCCTATTATTATCCTCAATGGTGATTGGGGTTGAACCAAGCTTTGTCATGTTGATAATACTTATTGTTGAAGCTTATGTCAAGCTATGGCTTGTTGGCCAAGAAAAAAGGCTATGGCCTTGTTTGAATTCAATGTGTCAGCCTACGTCTAACTTTGTTTTCAACGTGAAAGTCAACAGTCAAGTTCAAACCTTTTATATATTTATTATATATATATATATACACATACATTTAAAATAGACATTATTTAATATAAAAGTTGTGTTTGATTGATGAGGGCTTTTATTTAATTATTTTTTAACTTGTTGTGTGATAAATTCTTACTCTTTCTACTCCTTACCTTTTCTATATATATACATTAATAATTTTTTAAAATATGTAAATTTTTTAAAGTTAACAAGAAAAATAATAAAATAATAATTAGTGAATTAATTAACTATCATTTAAATAGAAATTTTTTAGAATGAATGGAAAAATTATTAAATTAATTAACCACATTTTAAATCAAAAATTCTTTGAATTTGAGAATTCTTTAGAGTCAACAAAAAATTAATTAATTAATTAATTAATCTCCTCTTAAATTTTTTAATAAAAGACTATTTATATAAATTTGACCTGTATAAAATTAAAGGTAAAGTAAATAACATATGATTAAATAGTTTATTCAATGATTTAGATTGTTTATCATCGTAAGAGCAACAATAACGACTATTTTGTATTAGAATTAATTAATATTTTTTCCTTTCAATAAACTTATTATCATTATTTCTCTATTATTAATCTTATAACTAATTTTATGCATTTTCTTAAATTTATTATGTTTGCTTTATATCACAATATATTATTAAATTTAATTTTTTTGCTTATACCTACAAACTCCTTTAATATAAAATATATTGACATAGAACAAAACATGCTAATTTTTTTTAAGTTTGTATAACACGTGGGCAAATAAGCTAGATTAATAATATTTGGCCAGAAGAAAACTAGTTTAATGATAATTTTCAGTGACGTTCGCGCTGGGGTGATCCTTAAAGACATCAAGTTGTTACATTCTGATGAAAAAGGCTGTAAGACCTCTCTAGTATTAAGAGAAGCGAATTAATACGCTGATGACTTGAGAAAGTTGGATTCAGAGCTTTACTTCCTTGTGCATTGGGGCCGATCATCCTTTGAAATTTTTTTTATTGTTGTTAGCAAACACCGTTTCTATGATGATTGTCAAGAGTTAGGATATTCATGTCAAATTCAAACATTACAAAAGAAAAAAAAAAAAAAACTATAGACTAAGGTTTGTTCAAATTTTTAGTATAAAATGTAAAAGAAATTTGAAATTAAACAACATACTAAATTATATATATAACCAGTGCCAAAAAAAAATCTTTATTATAAAAGCGAAAGTCAGATCTTATTTTAAAAATAAAAAAGAAAGTTGGCGTATTAAGGACTAGAGAAAATGTATTTCTAGATGTATGAAATATACATATATTAATTAAACCTTGATTTTTTGTTGTCACTGACTTAAACCTTGAATTTTTATTTAATACTCTTAGTTTCCTATCAAATAAAAATATTGCAAGTGTACACAAAAAAGATTAATCAATAGACATTATAAAATTTTCAAAGACTACAATCAATATATATACTTACATATTAATTGTGTCAAGCTGATGACTTTAGGTTGATTGAGAACTAAAACAGTTTATAGATCTTAATTGTTGACGAAACTTTCAACTTCAATAACTTCTGATTTCGAATAGGTTTACACTACAAAGAAAATGACTTTTGACTTATGTAATTACAAAAAGGTTTTTTTAATGGCTTCTGTGATGATTTTGACTGTTGCATAAGGGTTTGGTTGACAAAAATATCACGAAAACCATCGTCACAAATGAAGCAACGACACTTTTCGTTAACCCTTGTAGAAATCATTACGATGACATATTTTTGAGATGGTCAGTATACCTTTGTTAATATCGTCACAAAAACATGTTCTTGCGATTGTCAAAAAAAGAGTTGCAGTGTCATGATTTTGCGACGATTCTTCTAACCCTCGCAATAACATATCGTTACGACGGTTATAAAACGTGTTGCAATATCATGATTTTGTGACTATTTTTATGACTATCACAATAACATGTCACTATGACAATCAATAAAAATTGTCATAATGTATCGTCTTAGTGACGATTTAAATATGCTTGTATCTTTATGGCAGCAATTAAAACTGCTGTTGATATTTTTAAAAATATTTTGCTTTAATTTTTTATGTCATTTTTTTTTATCAATATTTTGTAAATATGATAAATTTATCTTCAATCATAATAACACAATCAGATACTTAGCTATCATGGCCTACTAGATAATTAACTATAAACATAATTCAATACAAAGTCATTATGAAATCATAATCAACTCCAAACATAATGAAATACTAATTACAAAGTCTGACAATAAATAATGATAAGTCATCCTAACTAGTTAATTGTTCTTACTAGAAGGACTTAGTGATGATTTTAATATGGGTTTACACTACCTTACTCACTAAGTACCTAACAATTAATGAGAAACTTTGATAAGTAATAAATTGAATATTAAAGATAAAAGAACATTACAACATAAAACTTATACAAAATAAAAATGTCTAGAAATACCCCATGAGATAGTATGGATGCAAACTTTGGGGGCAAATCTCCTGGGACATTTTTTAGTAGAAATGACATGATTGCATTTGTTTGTCATTGTTATGCTACTAGATCAGCAATTTAAGGCATTTTTGTTGTGCATTTATTTAGTCTCTTTTTGTCATTTCAGCTTTAACTGTGACTCATGGTAGGATGATCCAAGTGATGGAATCCTACTAGCATAATGTCTAAACACTTAGGAAGGACAAGCACCCATTTTCATTCCTCAAACTTGCCCAAAATGTTCTTGAGTCCCTAAAGCCAGTGATAATAAGTCTTGTAGGGAAGTTTCTTGCATACAAAAGTCAGATGCCTCAAACTTAGCTATCTTTTCCTACATAGTGGTTCAAAATAAAAGAATAATAACTAATGTCAACATTAAACCATTTGGAACGAATCATAAATCAATAATATAACATGACAAAGTTCATAAACATACACTAATAGCTTAAGCATCTTCATTTATGAATGATCCATTGGCTTTATTGTGCACTGTGATCCAAACCTCTCCCATAAAAATTGGACCTCTGTGCTCTACATTTGTTTTTCATAATGTAACACATCAAACAGTCATATAACATTTTAATGTATTACTTTTTACTAATATAAACTCACTATCTTAGGTTTTTCTCTGCAAGACTCTTTGATCCACTAATGTGTGGAATCATTTGTTTTCTTCTATTTTTTGTATTTATTGTAACAGTGGCATTGTATTTGACTGAAGTATATTAACTAGATTATCAAAAATTGATATGAAGATAAACTATAAATAGAAAAAATATATAGTTTTATTATACCTTAGTTACTTACAGTCATTTTTAATATTTTTAAATTTTAAAATAACAACAAAATAATAATATGAAATTGAGGAAACAATTACATTTCTTTTCTTGGTTTAAAGTTATTAAATCCAGCTTAAGGAAATATTTAATTTTCTATAATCAATTAGAGTGGCTTAGTTAGAACTTAGAAGTAAATAACTAGTTTTATGTTGTTGCATCCCAAATTTCCAATAGTAAACGACTTCATAACTACCATTGTAGCGAGACCTATATGGTCAACTAGCAACCCTAACCCTTAGAGTCGTTAATCCAAGGCACCCTCGCCTATATCTTAATCTTTTCCTCTTGTCTTCAATCAATCATGGAAATCTTTCTCCACTAATAATACTTTAATTTTGAAACTGTTAGTCTTCATTCATTAGTGGATTTGTAATTTTGGGCTTTGTACAGATTTAGTTGAATCTTGGTGGCGCCTCTGTGATTCTATGTATTATCATATAAAATTTGCTTGAAGTTCTTTAGTACTATATGCTTACAATTTTTTTTATTGTCTATGACAGAGATATGTGTTTGAATTCCTTAGGATTTGAACATTTACACATCTTTTTACAGATCTAGGTTTGATTACATTTTATACTCTATTGCTCAGATTTTTGTATCGAGAAGGGCAATCTTCTTTGCCCTACAGGTAACTTTAAAAACATCAATGACTATAACTATCAAACTTTGAAGGATAACATTGATAAGTTGAAGTTAATCCAATTAGGTCTCACCTTCTCTTATGAGCATGGAAATCTTCCTACTTACGGCATTAACAAATGCTACATTTGGCAATTTAACTTTTGAGTTTAATGTTAGCAAAGGCATTTTTACAAGTGATTCAGTTAAGTTATTGTAGCAATACATAATTGATTTTAAGAAGAACAATAAGAAGGGCATTGACATGAACTAATTTGGGGAGCTTCTAATGTTTGTAGGGATGGCGTTGAATGATGAAGTCCATTGGGTCACGTTCATGGTAGGTATGCTTTTGGTTACCTCCTTAAGCTATTGACATGTCATAACTTGCTTGATACGTAATCAAGATTCTTTGATTTAATTAATATGTACTTCCCAATGGTGTATGATATCAACATCTGATGAAGTTTTACAACACTTTCATGGTGGGTAGAACAAACTTGTAGAATTGTCGGAAGTGGAGAGAGTTGTTGTGTGCCATCAAGCCGGGTTCAATAGTTTACTCACGTCTTGTACATTTAGAAAGTTAAGGGATACATTCTTCAATGGTTCTATAGTGAAATATTTCGGTGTTTTGTATGGTCTATGTGTTGAAAATGGAAACTAATTGAAAGTTTGAAATAATGTAATTATTTATAGAGCAAGCAAGTGTGGGCTTTTTGCTTATGTACACTTCTGCCAAAAGGGTTACTATTTACTTATAACATTTCATCTTTGCTTGATTTGTAATTGAAACCTTAGTTGGTTTTATAGCCTGAGTTCTTTGTAAATCACTTCAGTTGGTGTTTCAATTATAACTTATGATGATTCCTTAAATTTGCAGCTATTTTCTTGATCATGCTTTGTGTTTCAAGTCTAGTGCTTAGTTTCAAGAATTAATTGACTTTACCTTTACAACAATTCTATGGTTTCATTTGTTATCAGTTGTAGTATCAATTTTTCCTCTAGATTATAAACTTATCAAAGCATTGCATGCATTTTGATTATGTGCTTCATGTAGATTATGGAAGACTATGGCCATATAGAGGATTGCATCCTAAATGGGAAATAAGCTTCTTGCATAATGAAGAACCTTTGATGATTTCCAAGTGTCTGTGACGTCATTTATGCTTGTCATACTGAAGGTTAGACTATTTTTTTGAATACATTGAGGTAGTAAATTTGAAATTTTCATGAAGGTTGTATCAAACGAAAATGTCAAGGATTCAGTTTAGTACCTTCCATAAATTATTGAATAAGAGAATAAGACACCTATTGATTATCATTGCATCTTCGTGTTAATAAAAAAAATGATCAAGTTGATTTTTTTTATTCTTAAACTTCATGTTTTGAAAAACAAATAAAAGTCTAATGACTTTTACACCCTGTTTTGCATCAAGAATTAAATTTGGAATTGGTTGATCTTTTGGAATTAAATTTTGAATTCTATGCACTGATTCCATATAAATGAAAAATAACTAATAAATGTCATTTCCAATTCTTACCCTTAACCTCAAAAATTAGAATTCCAAAACTCAAAATTGAAGTGCAATTCTTTTACTCCTAATACAACATGTACTTTCTTTATGATTAGACCATTTTTTCAAGACTTAAAATTCAACTAGGATTTGATTGGGTCACATTAAAATAGGTCATGTTTCATTTTTTCAAATCAAAGAAAATATTAAAAAAAAATTTAAAAGAAAAATAAAAAAATTAAGATTTAAAATGAAATAAAAAATTAAGATTTAGAATGTAAAATTAATATTTTAAAAATTAATCATAACTTAAATTTAATTTTGAAAAATAAAATTGAATAATTTATATAATATGTCACATATATAATGAATATGCAATGTTTATGTCTCTATATGATATGATATATATTTCATGTATGCATGTATATGTAAATATATAAAACATTTATGCAACACAACTTCAAAAAATAATATATGATGTAGACAAGTGATACTATACATATACACATAAATACATAATATAATATTACATACATAAACATATGTTAATACAAAATTTAAAAAAATGTAAAATACATATATTTGATATAATATTATACATACACTTATACAAGCACATATGAACATTTTATACATGCTTACAAATAAAAAACAAAAAAACAAAATTGCATATGCATATACGTTTATGCAACATAATGACATTATACGAGTAAATGTGCGTCTCTGCACATGCACATATAATTGCATATAAGTACATAGACACAATATTGCATATGCATCATGACAACATTGTGTCTTTTAGTATTATAACTCCCTACATAACTATTTATATAAATTTATTAATTTATATGAGGACATGACATTTCCAAAAGATTAAACACATATATTCATTTTAAAAGTATTCCAACAATTATTCATCATTTTTAAAATGAATAAAAACTCTTATCACTTCAGAAATTTCATGTTTTCAGTAAAAGTATTTTAATGATTTGAACCTTTACCTAAATAAGACGTGGTTTTACCCATATGAAATAATATGGTAGACTATGTTTTAAACCAATTATCCCATGCAAATAGGTGAGCACAACTTACACATAAAATCTTAGACCATTATATGGCATTAAAATTGACATGTTTATAGCCTTGTGTCTGTATCATTTTCATGAGTTGTTAGAGTCAAGCCTTTAGACTTCTAGAAGCGACCTCACTTCACTTTCTTATAGGTAGACTCTATCAAGAGCACCACCATGATCAATTATCTAGTAAAGATATGCTTACATGTCTATTAAGAGCTACATTAAATCTTAACCTTTCCCTTATTAATTACATGATTACCAAGTACTTTTCAATCTTGGGTTATATTAAATATGACAAGTACTTGTAATTACTTTAATAATGTACTGTCACCATTGAACTCAAGACTTGATGTGATGATCAAGTGTGAGTTGAGTTTTTATTATCGGTGATCAAGGTTTATATGGCTTCAATCCCAATCCTTTTGATGTTTTCAATTTTATATCCCTTGTTAGACATTTCATTAAAGGATTTACAAGATTTAATTCAAATATTATATAACTTATGGAGATTACTCCATTCATTATTAAGTCCTTCATAGAACTATGTTTTAATCCATTATGTTATGACTTTCCATTATAAACTTGACTACAAACCCTTGAAAGAGTAAATTGACTATCACAATGGATAGATGTTAGCGTCATTGGCTTTAGCTATATAAGAATACCAAGTAACAACTTTCTAAGCCATTATGTTTCCTTGCTACTTGCAGCTAATATAAACTCAAAGTTTGTGATAGAGTATGTAATAAAGGTCAGTTTCTTATATCAAAATAACACCCTCACCTAAAGTGTAGGGCCATCTACTTGTAAAAGTAAGATCCTTTAAGTAACTTATCCAACTAACATCTATATATCCTTGCAAAATTAAAGAATTACCACTATAGGTTAAACTATAGTTAATTATTCCTTTTAAGTACCTTAGTACTCTATCCATAGTATGTTAGTGATTCTTACTTGGATTACTTATATATGTACTTAACATTCTCACAACATATGTTATATTTGATATTGTACATGTCATAACATACATTAAACATCCAATTATGTTTGAATAATCATGTTGTTTGGATAACCTTTATTTGGTACTATCTTCATACTATAATCAAATGGATTAAAGACAAGACGACAATCAAAACAATCAAAGTTCTTTAATATTTTCTCAATATAATGAGATTAGAAAAGACTAAGACAATTTTTATCCCTAATAATCTTGATTCCTAGTATGACATATGCTTCTCCCATATATTTCATGTTAAAGTTTGTAGACAATAATTTATTTGTTTTATTTATTTCATCAAAATCAGTGTTAAAAATTAACATGTCATCTACATATAAACCAATCATGATACCTTTTCCATTATGAAACTTATTATAAATACATTTATTATATTCAATGATTTTATATCCATTTGCTAGAACTACCTCATCAAAATTTTTATGTCATGGCTTAGAGACTTGCTTAAGTTCATAAAAAGACTTTATTAATTTACACACTTTATGTTCTTAACCAAGAACCATAAACCTTTGCGGTTGTGTCATATACACCTCTTATTCTAACTCTCTATTAGGGATAGCTGTTTTAGCATCCACTTAATGGACGATAAGATTGTATATGGAAGCAACTGCTATAAGCACTCTAATAGAGGAAATATTTGCAACCGGTGCATAAGTATCAAAATAGTTTATCGCTTCCTTTTGCATAAACACCTTAGCAACCAACCTAGCTTTAAATTTATCTATAGGTCCATCTACTTTAATTTTTTTTAAAAGAAATCCATTTACAACTAGTGGGTTTAGGACTAGGTGGGAGGTCTACTAGTTTATAAGTTTTATTTCCCTTTATTGAATCCATGTCATCTTATATAACCTCTTTCCAAAATATTACATCTTGAGACTTTATATCCTCCTAAAATGTTTGAAGGTCATTTTCTAAATTAAAACCAAAAAGATGAATAATTTTCAATCTCTTTTCTTGTCCCTTAAAAAAAATGAATAAATCTAAACCATATGTTTTTACTTTTGTAGTCATTTTACTTATTCTAAATTCTATTTCTTCTAAGTCATCATCATTAGAAACATTCTTTGACTTAAAATTTGATTTCTCATTGGAATGGGAAATGTTATTGGGCATAAGGTTTGAGTTTAATCTTTCTTCTTGAAAAATTGCATTTCTTGATTTGATTACTTTATTGACAAGGTATGAATCATTCAGTTCAATAACCAAAAATTGATATGCCTTACTATTTCCAGCATATCCCAAGAAGATGCATTACACTCCTCTTTTACCTAATTTCCTCCTTTTGGGTTTTGGAACTTTAACTATTGCCTTACATCTCCAAACTCTAAAAGAATTCAGATTATGTTTTCTTTTCTTCCATAGTTTATATAGGGTTGTCTTATTCCTTTTATTAGGAACTCTATTTAATATATAACATATAGTTAGCAATATCTCACCCTAATATCCAATAGCCAAACTAGAGTAAGATAACATGACATTTAGCATTTCAATTATGACCTTAGTTTTTCTTTCAACCATATCATTTTGTTATGGGGAATAAGGGGTAGTTACTTGATGTGTTATATCAATTGACTCAAAATAATTTGGATCATAATATTTTTTCCCTCTATTTGTCCTTAAACATTTAACAAAATTTTCATATTGAAGTTCTAAATTAATTTTAATTATCTTAAATTTGTCTAAGCCTTTACCCTTTGAGTGCATTAAATGGACATAATAATATTTAGTGTAATCACCAATGAAAGTCACAAAAACAACTTTTACCTCCCAAAGTAGGCCAACCATGTAAATAACAAATATTATAATGAATCAATTCTAATATTTTAGAACTTATTTCTACTATAGGGAAATGTTTTCTTGTTATTTTAGTCAACATATAAGTAGTACAAGACTCATGATAATAACAATCTTTGGAATCAATTTAAGTTTCATCATATCATTTAATTTTCCAAAATTAACATGACTCAGACCATAATGCCACAAATTACAATAGTAAACAATACAAGCAAAACTGCAAATATTATTATTAACTTTAGCAACATTACTCTTAAACATTTTCTTATAGAAATAACCATGACCTACAAACGTTCAACCTTTAGTGAGAACAAACTTGTTTCCCTCAAATATAGACTTAAACCCAAATTTATTAAGTATAGGTACATAAATTAATTTCTTCCTAACGTTTGGTACATAATAGACATTTATTAAAGTAAAAGATTTTTTTATAAGTGAATTCAATTTCCACAATCTTATTACCCTTGACTTGGACACTTGAAGCATTTCTCATGTAAAGCACATCCCCATGTTCCTCCTTCAATGTTTTGAAAAGGTTCATTTTTGCACACATGACATATTGCACCAGAGTCCACCCACCATAATTCATCATTGTCAACTAGGTAGATCTTAGAAATTATAGCCACAAAATTGTTTTCTTCTGTATATGAGTTGTTTTCTTTCTCTTTTTTCTTTTTAAAGAAATGACATTTTTTTTTTGAAATGGCAAGCTCTTCTATAAAAGAAATAATTACCTGAAAGTCATTTAAAGAAGCCATTTGTACTTGTGAAATTAAGCTTAAAAATTGTTGGTAGGAATGGTTCTCTAAAGATAAAAAGGATAAGAGATGAAGAAGAAAGTAGTGCATAATGTCTTTGAGGCATATGTAGCACTTTCCTTTATGCTTAATTTGCCTCTACTTATTCTTATCTTATAAGGTGTAAGTTAGGTTGACAAACGAATTTCCTCTATAATACAATGAAGGTCTTTGAGTATGAATTGCACTCTAAATACTCAAAAATAACTTTTACAAAGTGATAATTTGACTTTAATTTTATGTGCACTCAAAGATATAGGCAACAAGTTTAATGTTGTTGCGTGTTTGTGTTTTGTGATTTCAAAATAGAATGATGATGAGTGGTTTACATAGACTATGAAGTGATGTTTTGAAGAGATGTCTCATAGAGGAATACTTTTTTAATTAAAAGTCATAGCTATATGTTAGTTCATAAACTAACATAACTTAAATAACTAGTCATTTAATAATTTTTCCATGAAGAGTTAAACTTTTTTTAATATGTAAAATTTATTTAAAACAATACAAATTTTTACCAAGTGGTGATTACCACATATTTTCATAAATATTTTTAGAAACCAAAAAATTACAACATTTGTGTCTTTTTAATCTTATAATTTTTTACACAACCCTTCATATATTTATTAATTTATATAATAACATAACTTTTAAATGTAAGAACACATTTTCTTATTTCAAAAATATTCCAACAACTATGATATATACTACATATGTTATATCTCTTTTCCAAATCCGTCTTATAAGAAATCATCAAACTTAATCTTCAACGAACAAGATTTCTTAAATGAATTTAATTGGAAAATAATATCTCAATACGTATTTTTAAATAACATACTTCTCATCTATTGAAAGTTATAAGGATTTATAACACATATTCTTGAAAGAACGAATAAGCATGAAGTCATTGATGTAATATAATTAATATTGATATCAATACAAACCAAACTAATTTATAGCATATCTTAAGAAGATGCACTCAACTCCTCTTTTACCTAATTTCCTTCTTTTGGGTTTTGGAACTTTAACTATTGTCTTGCATCTCCAAACTCTAAAAGAATTGAGATTGTGTTTTCTTTTCTTCCATAGTTTATATAGGGTTATCTTATTCTTTTTATTAAGAACTCTATTTAATATATAGCATATAGTTAGCAATGTCTCACCCCAATATCCAATAACCAAACTAGAGTAAGATAACATGACATTTACCATTTTAATTATGACATTGGTTTTTCTTTCAGCTATACCATTTTGTTGTGGGGAATAAGGGGTAGTTACTTGATGTGTTATATCAATTGACTCAAAATAATTTGGATTATAATATTCTCTCCCTCTATTTGTCCTTAAACATTTAACAAAATTTTCATATTGAAGTTCTAAATTAATTTTAATTATCTTAAATTTGTCTAAGACTTTTATCCTTTGAGTGCATTTAATAGACATAACAGTATATAGTGCAATCATTAATAAAAGTCATAAAACAATTTTACCTCCCAAAGTAGGCCAACCATGTAAATAACAAATATTAGAATGAATTAATTCTAATATTTTAGAACTTCTTTCTATCATATATAAATGTTTTCTTGTTATTTTAGTCAACATGTAAGTAGTACAAGATTATGATAATAATAATCTTTGGAATCAATTCAAGTTTCATTATATCATTTAATTTTCTAATATTAACTTGACTCATATCATAATGCCACAAATTATAAGAGTAAAAAATATAAGTATAACTGTAAATATTATTATTAACTTTAGTAATATTACTCTTAAACATGTTTTTACATAAATAACATGACCCACAAACATCCAACCTTTGGCAAGAACAAACTTGTTTCCCTCAAATATAGACTTAAACCCAAACTTATTAAGTATAGGTATATAAATTAATTTATTCCTAATGTTTGGTAAATAATAGACATTTATTATAGTAAGAGATTTTCTATAAGTGAATTCAATTTCCACAATCCCTTTGCCCTTGACTTTGACACTTGTAGTATTTCCCATGTAAAGCAAATCTATATGTTCCTTCTTCAATGTTTTGAAAAAGTTTTTTTGGCACACATGATATGTTGCACCAGAGTCCACCCACCATAATTCATCATTGTCAACTAGGTGGATCCATAATATTGTTTTTTTTTTTTTGTATATGACTTGTTTTCTTTCTCTTTTTTCTTTTTGAATAAATGACATTCTTTTTTGAAATGACCAACATTTTTATAAAAGAAATAATTACTTGAAACTCATTCAAATAAGTCATTTGTACTTGCGAAATTAAGCTTAAAAATTATTGGTAGGAATGGTTCTCTAAAGATTAAAAGGATAAGAGATGAAGAAGAAAGTAGTATATAATGTTATTGAGGCATAAGTAACACTTTCCTTTAAGTTTAATTTGTCCTTACTTATTCCTATCTTATAAGGTGTAAGTTAAGTTGACCAATGAATTTTCTATATAATATAATGAAGGTATTTGAGTATGAATTGCACTTTAAATACTAAAAAATAATTTTTACAAAGTGATAATTTGACTTTAACTTTATATGCACTCAAAGACATAAGCAACAAGTTTGATATTATTATATGTTTGTATTTTGTGATCTCAAAATGGAATGATGATGAGTGGTTTACATAGACTATGAAATGATGCTTTGAAAAGATGTCTCATAGAGTAATACTTCTTTAATTAAAAGTTATAGCTATATGTTGGTTCATAAACTAACATAATTTAAATAACTAGTTATTTAATAATTTTTCTATGAAGAGTTAAATATTTTTAATATGTAACATTTATTTTAAACAATACAAATTTTTACAAAGTGGTGGTTACCACATATTTTCATAAATATTTTTAAAAACCAAAGAATCACAACATTAATGTCTTTTTAATCTTGTAATTGTCTACACAACATTTTATATAAATTTATTAATTTATATAAAAACATGAATTTTAAACAAAAGAACACATTTTCTTATTTCAAAAACATTCCAACAACTGTGATATATACTACATACGTTATATCTCTTTCCCAAATCCGTCTTTTAACAAATCATCAAACTTAATCTTCAACGAACAAGATTTCTTAAATGAATTTAAATGGAAAATAATATCTCAATACGTATTTTTAAATAACATACTTCTCATCTATTGAAAGTTATAAGGATTTATAACACATATTCTTGAAAGAACGAATAGGCATGAAGTCATTGATGTAATATAATTAATATTGGTATCAATACAAACCAAACTAATTTTGCATTCAATTAATGAACTTGTCCGTCTGCAAATTTCATGTAAGAAAAAGTTTTTCTTTCAGTACTCCTTCCATATTTGATACTGGGGGATGGTGGAAAGCAAAACAAAGGGAAAGGCAAAGAAATTTTAACCTGTTTAGTTCATGAGAATGACATTGCTCAAGAAAAACTGATTCCCTCATGAATTTTTTTTTGGGAATGAAATTTGTATGATCATTTTGCCTTCCTAATGGACACGCTGCTGAAAAGACGATCTAGAGGAGCTCGTCTTGGTGATCACTCAGTGGCAGAACAAGCAAAATCAAGGCAGCAATAATCGTCATAGGCCGAGCATCGAACACCGCCCCCATTTGCAGTTAATCCAATAATAAGAAACGAATGGCAAAATGAGAAATTGTTGGTGTAGCAAACTGAAAATAAAAATAAATACAAAGGAAGAGTAATAGTTACTAAAATTAAATAAATGTACGTATGGTACTAGGTTAAAGCACAAAAATCTTAATTCTCTTAAAAGATAATTTATGCCTTCTACAAGTTGATTTATTACTATATCATCCAATGCAATGGATACTCATATCACCTCTATACAAAAAAAAAAAAAAAAAATAGACACACTCTTTTGTCTCATGCCTTTTCTCTACCCTCAAGGTATCAAAATGAAAATACTTGTAAAATTATTTATTTTCGTAGTAAGAAAGAAAATGCAAAGAGGCACCTATATATATTACTTTTAAAAAAGATAATTATTATTTATCATTTTTAATTTTATCTATTGAAAATAAATAAATAAAATAAAAATTTAATAAAATAGACGTTGTGCAACTAATCAGAAGGTGCTTCACTAATATAGATATTTTTGGTTGAGTTGCATACTAATTCAAATTGATAAGTGAATTTGGTTTTATAAAAATAATATTCTAACAATTCTCCATTTATTATTATTATTATTATTATAAAAAAAAATACAAAAGTAAAAGATCATTTTGGCAGAGATAGACTCTTATGCATAATAAAAGTGACTAACTGTCTTGAATTTTTTTTCTTTTTAGCAAAAAATGTGTCATGATTCATAGTCAATAGTGATATTCACCTTGAAAATTACTTAGGGAAGACAAGATATATATCTTGTACATAATAATCTACAGCAATATATGAACATGTATATCTTTAAGTTTGTTAGTTATATAATAAAATAATTATTATAAACATGTATTTGATTAGTGTAAAATAATTAATTGTTAGAATAAGAATAAATTAAATTTATGATTTTTAAAATTAGTTAATTAAAATTAAAGTTTAAAAAATTATTTTTTAATAAATTATATTTATAACCAAAAAATTTGACATGATTAAAAGTGTGTAATTATAAAATACGAAGCAAATGCTAAATTACCTTTTCTCCTTTGTGTATATGATCGGAACGGTGTTTGTTTATCTTGGTCCCCGTGCTGGTTGCTGGTTTAGTGGTAAAGTCTAGCGTCTCCGTATTTCTTCCTCGACCGCCATTTTTTAATTTTAATATTTTTCCCTATTCCGGTGAAATCTCGAAGCCCTGCCACCCAGATCCGGCGGTGACCGGCAATTCTTACACCCCGCGGTACGTGTCACTCTAAATTTTTGAGTTCAATTCAGTTTGATTACTAATGCCACTCTAAACAGCTGACTAGCTTTCAAATTTCTCTTTAGACCATCCTAACAATGAATGGACGAGTATTGAATAATTTAGGGTTTCAGCTATGTTTTGGGAATAGGAATTGATCATAGACGATTTCATGTTTGTTCATCAAGAATTACCTCTTTGGAATTCTCTGCTTGTTTCTTAGGCTCAGCGTGGAATTGTATAAAGGATTATTAACACATTGTTTTCGTGTCCTCGTTTTGTAGTTTCGTTTAATTGGTTCTTTTATATATGCCCTCGGGGGGTTTTATTGGGGATTATTTGTAGTTTATTTTGGTCGTTATGACTATTTAACGCGACGCGAGATTGAGGCATACCAAGTTCAGGTTTATCATTTTTACTGTTCTGTCCTGTTGCTGCACATATCTGTATAACTGAAGAATATCCTTACATTAAATAGGAATATACATGGTTTGTGGTATTTATTCGTATATCTATGTTTGGCACAAGCAAATTTATCTTGAGATTTGCAAGTAACGGTGACTTTTTTTTTTTTTAATATATATCCAAGAAGCAGGGTACTTACTTATACCTAAGTGCCTAACTTCTTTCTCCGTTATAGTTGTTAACTTGATTTATAATTTTACTTGCTGTAATTTAATAATTTCCTCTAGAGGTAGCTTATGAACGAAGAGTTCAGTTTGCCCTGTTGGAGGAATTTGGTAATCCTTGATACGAAACACTTTTGCATCAGATAATTCTCACTCAAACTGATGACCTCTGGGTAGCACCTTCAGTCTCGTTAATTGATAGCCTTATTTATAGTTTTCAATATTACTAAAATCCTATCTATTTAAGCAAAACAATTTTGGCTTAAAAATATGTTGATATCATATATATTCAGAAATGATACTTGTGATTAGAGATTCTACTTTTGTAAGCAATTCAAGTTCTAAATTTTCTGTATAATGGGTTTGGTAGATTTCTTAAAAACCACTTGTGCAAGTTATTTTACACCTCATTGGTTTATCTATCTTAAAGCAACACTTAATAGACTTCAAATTTGGGTGTCGAAAGACTTCAAGATATTTTATCTCTGTAACCTTTGGGTCATTCCTTTCAAAATTTGTCACCAATTTGACTCGCAGATATGGGTGCAATATAACTTATATCATGGGCAACATGTCAACCTAGTGTGCTGTGATTTTGGCGTGCATGATTCTTGGTTTTATTGCAGAAGTTGGTTGCTCCACTGAGGGCTTGATTGATAAGAATTAAGGTAGTGTTATTTCTTCTTCTCACTCCAGAATTTCTATCTCTCTAACAGAATATGAGCAGTCTGGTTGAGAGGCTTCGGGTAAGATCAGAACGCAAGCCCATTTATAACTTAGATGAGTCTGATGATGAAGCTGATATTTTGCCTGGAAAACATGGGCCGACTCAGGAAAATTTTGAGAGGATAGTCAGAAGTGATGCAGTATGTTACTTTCTTCCTTTCCACTTTGATGCTTTTCTTTTGTTTTAAGTTAGATTGTCGTTAATTTGTTCACTTTTATCTAAAATGCTGTTTACTTGTTAGGAATTGTATTATAGTGCTCAGCTGGTGACTGAAAGTCAATATTGTTGTTGCAACGCAAAGAAGTAATAATACTTCTCTGTTTTGTGTTGTTCCCATATATTAAAATATTTGGTCAAACTCAAGATGCCTTTGATCAAAGATAGAGATCTTGATTTTTCTTTGACTGGTGAATAATGCAGTGGAGGATAAGTTCCATAAAACTTTGGGAATTTAAGATAGAATCTAGATTGCTGATACTGAAGATGTAATATAACATGCCTGAGTTTTGAAAACGTAAACTTAACCTGCTAAGAAACTAGTGGGGGGGCATTTGATATTTCATATACATATTAGTATTACTAATATTATTATTGCTAGAGTTATTAATTTAATCATTCTTAGCTATTATTCTGCAAGCTTGAGCTTTTGGGATGAAATGGTTATTGACATGACATAAAATCCTCCATGACTGATTGTTTAGGAGTTTGACTCATCGCCCACATTCTCCTAATTAAATTATGTTTTAGCACAAGATATGGTAGATCTTAGTCCTCGCTTAAAAGCAGAAGAATTTTTCGGTGAAGGGGATGTGCTAGGGTTGTTAATAAAACCATTTATGAGCCTTTTCCTATTACTGAAAGCTTTTGGGGTTAAAAAGTCCTTGACAATCCTCATACATTTTTACAGTTAAAATGCATCACTATTTCTCTTATTCATAAACTTTTGGTAATTTAACTTGTTTATATTAGCATCTTTTCATTTATAGTGTTATTGGTTTGGACTAGTTGATGACTTTCCCACCTTGTTTTGATGTTTCTGTCCCATCACAATAGAAAGAAAATTGTTGTCAAGCTTGTGGAGAAAGTGGAAATCTTTTGAACTGTGAAACATGCACTTATGCCTATCATCCTAGGTGTTTACTTCCACCACTTAAAGCTCCTTGTCCAGACAACTGGAGGTGCCCTGAATGTGTAAGCCTTTTTGTTTCTTATTTATACCATCAGTACCGATAGTATATGTTCTGCTTTGGTGAAAGCCTATATTTATAATGCTTATTTGTGTGCAGGTTAGCCCCCTTAATGATATTGACAAGATATTAGACTGCGAGATGCGCCCTACTGTGGCTAGTGAGAGTGATGCCACAACATTGGGGTCCAAACAAATCTTTGTTAAACAATATCTTGTTAAGTGGAAGGGGCTATCATATCTCCACTGCACGTGGTAAATTTGTTGGACTCGTGCTTTATCATGTCCCAGCTTGTGAAACTGTCTTGTTTTTTGGCGTTGCAGAAATTCATTGAACTCTTCAAATGCTTGTTTAATGTTACTTCGCATTTCTCACTCCCAATCTATTTATTTCTGTTTCACTGCTAGTTTATATTATTTTTTAATTTTCTTTAGAAGTCTGGTTCCAAAAGGCTTTTAAGTTTTCTTTTTCTGAAACTGCGTGTGTTTTGGCTATTGTATATTTACTAGCCACATATCTTTTTAATCTAGGGTGCCAGAAAAGGAGTTTCTGAAGGCTTTCAAGACACATCCTCGCCTTAAGACCAAAGTAAACAACTTCCATCGTCAAATGGCATCAGTCAATACTTCTGACGATGACTTTGTTGCCATTCGACCTGAATGGACCACAGTTGATCGGATGCTTGCTTGCAGGTTCAATTATTTAGAACACTATCTCCTTTCTTCCTCATAGTTAAAATAATATGAGATGGTTCTGTTTTCTAATTTATGTTTCTCCTCTACTGTATCAATAATTTTCTTCTTTCCTTGCCCACCTTCCCCTCTTCCCCCCAAAAAAATTGAAGAAGGAAATCTAATGAAACTACCACATGTTACAATAGATTCATGAGAGAATGGTGATACTGCAGATATTCACTTGTCCAATGTGTAACTTTATGGTTTAGAAAGTTGTCCAAATCATGGATTGTAGTCGTTTTGTTTTGATAGTAATTGGGTTTTTATAGGGTCACGATTTGTTGCAATTTCTTATATATAAAAGTTAATTGAATGCATTTGTTTATGGAAGGTTTTCTTTAAATGGTTCAGGGGTGATGATGATGATAAGGAATATCTTGTGAAATGGAGGGAGCTTTCATATGATGAATGCTACTGGGAGTTTGAGTCTGATATTTCTGCATTTCAGCCAGAAATCGAAAAATTCAACAGATTTCAGTCTAGGTCTAGGAAGCTTAATTCTAGTAAGCAGAAAAGCAGTGTTAAGGATGGTGTTGAATCAAAGAAGCATCAGAAAGACTTTCAACAGTATGAACATAGCCCTGAATTTCTTTCGGGTGGTATGTTGTTTTGACTAATACTGATCTCTTCTAATTATTCAATGCTTTACTATTATTTTATCATATTTGGAGTGTCTTGATCACCTAAATTCCTTTTACATGTCAATGAAGGTAAACTACATCCATATCAGCTCGAAGGCTTGAACTTCTTACGTTTTTCTTGGTCTAAGCAAACTCATGTTATACTTGCTGATGAAATGGGACTTGGTATGATCTCTGTTTCTCTTTTATTCACTTGCTATTTATTTTCTCCTTTTATTACTGGTCTCACGTCCCCTTTTAATTTGAAGTTTTCAGTGGAATGTGCTATTGCACTTTGATGATTGAAATATTTTCCTGCAGGCAAAACCATACAAAGTATTGCTTTCTTAGCATCTCTTTTTAAAGAGAATGTTTCTCCACATTTGGTGGTTGCTCCACTATCAACACTGCGAAACTGGGAACGTGAATTTGCAACGTGGGCACCACAAATGAATGTCGTATGTATATGGGATCTGAAAGTTATATTTACATTGACAAAGTCATTCTTTAATTGCATGTTTGTTTCTGTAGGTTATGTATGTTGGATCGTCCCAAGCTCGTGCTATTATACGAGAGTATGAATTTTACTTTCCGAAGAACCAGAAGAAGATAAAGAAAAAGAAATCTGGTCAAATAGTCAGTGAAAGCAGGCAAGATAGGATCAAATTTGATGTCCTCTTGACATCATATGAGATGATCAACCTTGACACAGCATCATTGAAACCTATAAAGTGGGAGTGCATGGTAACAGTCTACTTGCCTTCTAGTAGTGAAACTGGAAGAATAATGTTCCATTGTTATTTAACTTCTAATCTCACTTGTGCTTTCTGCATTCTGCTGACATCTTGATATCTTTATCTATATGCAGATAGTTGACGAAGGTCACCGTCTCAAAAATAAGGATTCAAAATTATTTTCTTCATTGAAGCAATATTCTAGTAGACATCGTGTGCTTTTGTCTGGGACTCCTCTTCAGGTTTAATTCAAATTTTGCTATTGCCCTATAGCTTGTGTAATGCATGATTATGTCTTAATTTTCTAGCATCAATTAATTGAATCTTGTTTCGGTTTGTCTTTCTGGGCCTGCTTCGCTGGTTTTTGTGTGGAATAATTTTGTCATGACTAGTATGCAGTGATATTTTATTATGGGTTTGGTCATTTAGGTTTTAGATGGTTGCTAAACGTAGGATTGCAATTATCTTTTTTAAAGGAACATGTTAGTCTCGAAACTTCTTGATAGCAAAAGATATAGCCAATATATAATAGGGCTATTATGCAGTGATTATTTATATAAATATGTTAGTAAGCGGGAAGTTTATCTGTCTGTTTTCTATATGGATATGTTTCTTCCTTCATATATTGATGCTGCCAACTTGAATTTTGCTTTGTTGATATCAAAACTCTTCACCAGGTTAGCATGAAATTATGTTGTGATGTAGTTGCAGAGTCTGTGTCAATGGATGCTGATCACTTGTTTTCTCTTTCTTCTTTCTTTTTTATATGCTTGTGTGTGTTTATAGTTAGATAGTTTAATAACATTAATACTGCTTATTTCATATAATAATATTAATACTGCTTATAATATCTTCTTGTAATAATCTCGTTTGAGTATATATTTTGTCACTTATGGTGCATACCATGACATTATTATATAACTTAACCTTTTAAGCTATTGTATGTTCAGATGATGGATGGATGTCTATGATTTTATAATATTACTTCACCCTGTATCCTTGTAACGGAGCATTAATTTGTCCCTTTTCTTCTGCCATCAGTTTACATGGAAAGTATATTACGTTATTGTTTTGAGTAAAACAATTGATTTCTGGTTTGATTCTCAGTTAATTACTCTACTTACCTAACAAGCGTGGTTAGATGTTTTGAATTATCTTTTGAAATTAACTTGTGGGTGCTTTGCTCGTACAGTTCACAGCTTCGAATGCATAATATTTATGTAGCCTGGTTGTATATATTGAATTTATCTCTTGAAAGTTGAAATAACTCATGGGAACTTGTCTGGTGCATTTCAGAACAACTTGGATGAACTTTTTATGCTTATGCATTTCCTTGACGCTGGTAAGGTTAGTAGGACGATACTACTGTGAACAAAATATGATTTCTTATCATTGAATCAACTCATGACTTTCTATTTGATTGCTGGTAGTTTGGAAGTTTAGAGGAGTTTCAAGAACAGTTTAAGGATATCAATCAAGAGGAACAGATTTCAAGGCTTCACAAAATGTTGGCCCCGCATCTTCTTAGAAGTATACATCTTAACTTGAATGATTGACGCAATTACCCTTCATTTGCTTGTCTGGATTACTTTTATTACTAAACACTTGTAATGTAGCATTGGCAGTGTCGGTAAGTGGTAGAGATTGCTTTGAAGTCTTCTCCTAAAATTAAAACTTTTGGTACTGTTGGTTTCTTGACCTGATATAAGAGCCTTAATGAATCATGACCCTAAAGTCAAGAGTTCAATCCTTGCTGCCCTTTGATGTAGGACAATCAGAGATGAGGGAGATAAGAAGGAGAAAGTGGGGGAGGATAGAAGAGCAGGGGGGAGAAGTAGAAACCCTAGTTGAACTAACAATTTATTATTCCATTCAATAGTCTAATAGTCTGTCTAACATATGATAACTAGAGCTATTTATCAGAGCCATATTACAAAGAGATAAATAACTAAAAATAAGAAAACTAATAAATAGAACATAAAGCCTTACAAAAAGATGAGATAAGCCTATCCAAAAAAGTTAATTCTTAAAGTTTAACAAAAGATAATTAAATTCAAAATAATTCTAATTCCTAGATTAATCCTACATAACTAAATTACAAACAAGTAATGAAATCTCTAAGTTTATCTGTAATAACTAAATTACAAACAAATTACAATATTTCCTATCCTATTCTCCATTACCCTTGTTCACTAATTAAATCAAATTTCAACACAAGATATGATGAGGCTACAATTCAGCATTTGTCAATGCTTCATGCCCAAATGACTTTCACATAAGGTGGCTGGTTATAGATAATTAAAAAAACTCTTTACTATGCCTCTTGTTAACAGCTTAAGCTTTTTACCTTCGTCTAAATACCTTGGTTGAATGATGATAAACCTGATTTTCCTGCTGGTGGTAGGTAACAATCAAGTTTTGTGAAACTTTGTTGCAATATTTTATATTTATCAGATGTTCGAATATAGAGATATATACCTTCCTATCATAAAATAAAGAAGACAGAACTTTTTTATTTTCTTTTATCATGAACATTGCTTAGTGTTCATTAATTTCGAAGTTTACTGAAGAAGAGTATACATCATTGAGCTTCTCAGCCAATATTATGCAAGTGCTTGGCTGTTTCTGATGTATTGTTGCGTTGTTCATGACTTTAATTGTATTTCATATTTCAAAATGTTGATCCTCCTCTAACTTTGTGTACCCTCTGGTAATGTCCTAGTAGTGCTTACGGTATCTAAAATTACTATGGACAGAAGAGGTAGATCCTTGTAGAATGTGTAGGTCATATAGTGCATTGCATAAATAGGTCTATATCTCAACCCAAAGGAAGAATGTTGGGCAGTTGGAATGATCAGTAGTGAACTGGTCCAATTACCTTTTTTAATTTCTTGATTTTTCTTGGAGGAAGATTAAACATTCTTTTTTATGAAGGAAGAAAAGTTTTTTTAGAGAGAATTACAGCTGAGAAGAATCCTCAAACCTGAAAATACAAGAAAAGCTCAAAACAGTACATGTTAACAAAATCCCTAAAGAGCCTTATAGGGTACAAGAGCTTTAAAAAGACCATGTGCTAAGCACTGAAGGGAAGCCATATACACAATTCTATCTCATAAAACAATCAATGGAGAAGATATGCCTTGGAAAATGAGTGCATTCCTCTTCAACCTGACAGACCACAAATTCCATAAAATGGACATTAATTCAATTTTAATTACTAATGGTTACTGATTCGGTTTGATGACAGTCGTCTTTCAAATTTAAGGGCATGACCTTACTATAGATTCTGATGATTTGATTCAGAGTTTGTATTTTGGCTTAAATTGAAAATACTGAGGGACCTTAAAAGCTTCATTAGTCTGCAGTTCTTATTATAAGCTATGAAGTTGGTAATTTGTTATAAGTAATGTGTATTGCTGAAATGGAATTTGAATATTTGATGTAACTGCAGGGGTGAAGAAAGATGTCATGAAGGAATTACCTCCTAAAAAGGAACTTATTTTACGTGTTGAATTAAGCAGCAAACAGAAAGAATATTATAAGGCAATTTTGACTCGTAATTATCAGATATTAACGCGTTGTGGTGGTGCACAGGTAAAATTCATGCTTTGATTGACTAGCCCTTTGGTGTTCCGTTCTTAAATGTGAAAAAACAGTTTTAAGCTTGATTTACATTATTGGGAATTTTGTGTTTTGTATTTTTTTTATTAGATTTCTCTTATCAATGTTGTTATGGAGTTGCGAAAGCTCTGTTGTCATCCTTACATGTTAGAAGGAGTTGAACCAGATATTCAAGATGCCAAAGAATCTTACAAGTAAGCTTTTGTGTCATTTATCGCTGATAGTGCCATTGTGGGTGTCCACTAGAAATCTGAGGGTGTCTACTAGAAATCTGAGTGCTTTGCTTATGTAGTGGTTTTTGTCGTTTCTGTTCCTTTCTGCTACTGCTGGTTTTTAACTTGTGTGTAACAAATTTTACATATTCGGTGTTTTTAAAATTTTCTCACTAATTTACAGACAGCTCCTGGAATCATCAGGGAAGTTGCAATTGTTAGACAAAATGATGGTGAAACTTAAAGAGCAAGGACACAGAGTCCTCATATATTCACAATTTCAGCACATGCTGGACTTGCTAGAAGATTACTGTTCTTACAAGGTATTCATGTGAGGTTATTCTGTCTGTCTATGTTATTAAGCTTATGATTTGTGCAAAGCTTCTGTATGACATTCTTTTTCCATTGTTCTTTATATCAGAATTGGCAATATGAAAGGATAGATGGCAAGGTTGGTGGAGCTGAAAGACAAATACGGATAGATCGGTTTAATGCCAAAAATTCTTCAAGATTTTGTTTTCTTCTTTCTACTAGAGCTGGGGGATTGGGGATAAACCTTGCAACAGCTGACACAGTTATTATATATGATAGGTGAATTTTTTTTTCTTGTAAAATAATACTTTATATGAATATATCTATTTACAACTTTGGCCATGTAAAAGTAAAAAGAGTTTCTCTGTTTAAAGGTAATCTGTTACTTGTGGTGTGAGTAATTTTTTTTTTGGATAAAAGAATCTTATTAAGGGAAGAAAGATATAATGGACGGCTCGGTGTCCTTCCAAGAAATGAAATATACAGAACAATAGAGCAAAAATAAAAGATAGGGGAAGTTAATCATGCAACAGTGCTGTAAAAGACACAGCCTTGAGAAATACATGAACTGAACATAATGTTGAAATAGAGAAGATAAAGAAAGAAAAAAAGTCCCACATTGGGAAGTTGAAGGGAGATAGAATGCCATATAAGTGTTGAAGTTAACCTACTAAATTGCCTTAGACATTTTGGATAGAGACTTGACTATCAACACTTATAAATGACCCAACAAATCTCTTACACTAACTTGGACCAAGGCCCATAATTTCCAACATTGTATCAAAGTTCAATGATATTACAACCCATGAAAGATCCAACATCCAAGATCCAAGATAAAAAAAAATGAGACAAATTTTCTGGCAAGTTAGGCTAGCAATCACAAGCCAAATCCACAGATGATGAAAGATCTCAGGGAATCTGGCTTGAGGCCTAAGACCTAAAGCCAAGAGGTTCAATGACGAAGACCCAAACAACCTATGGCCTCTGAGGTTCAAAGAAGTACAAGCCCAGACAACCAAAAAAAAAAAAGGAGACCTAAGGCCTCTTAGACTAAAAAGAACACAAGCCCAAGATAAAAATAAAGGCATACAGGGAATTCATAACTGGGTTAGGCTAGTTGGACTTGAGGGGGAGTGTTAAAATAGAAAAGATAAAGAAAGAAAAAATGCCCCATATTGGGAAGTTGAAGCAAGATAGAACGCCATATAAGTGTTGAAGTTAACCTACCAAATTACCTTATACATTTCAGATAGTGGCTTGACTATCAACACTTATAAATGACCCAACAACTCTCCCACACTAACTTGGACCTAGGCCCATAATTTCCAACACATCACAAAAAAGATGCAAACAAAATCCTTGTCCATCAGTCATCTAGAGATAATGAGACACTTCTGAATAGATTTAGAAAGTATGAGGGGAAACTGGATTAGAAAAACCTTGTGTGGTATCTGACTATGCTAGGGAAACAGTTAGTAACTTTCTGATTAGGCATGTAAAGTTGGGTGGTGCAAATTTTCACTCGGAATATTATGAATGATTGTGGAAAGAAGTTATAAAATGAGTTTCTGGAGACTAGTAAAAGATGTCTAGGAAAGAGGCATGAAGTTTCTGTAGGAGATTTTTTTTTTAACTGCCACCAAATTTTTGTTTGCAGGGGAGAACTATTATTGTAAGTGGTAGATATATACATGGGCATTTTGCCTTAAAATATGACTAGCCTCCTGTAGGATGAACTATCAAGTGTCTAGGGATGGTGCGACTGCTATGGAAAGGGGTTCAAGATTATTGAAATGCTTGATTAAAAGATTTTTATCCTGAAATGTGTCACATTTAATCCACATATGTTGGTTTTTCATCTTCATTAAACAAGTATCAGGAATGCTTATAGGATGTGTGTTGCTCTGCATCTTTATCATGATGGAAGGCAATTATTGTTTGCATTATTTATTGTCTACTGTGATTTAGTATATTCATAATTCACTGTCCAAATTGTTAATCTATAGTGATTGGAATCCTCATGCTGATCTACAAGCTATGGCTAGGGCTCATCGACTTGGACAAACTAATAAGGTTGGAGTTTATTATTCAATTAATATGTATTTGTTTATCATTGTTGATTTCACAAGTAATGATGGTTCTGGTTTTGTAGGTGATGATTTTTAGGCTCGTAACACGAGGAAGCATTGAAGAAAGAATGATGCAAATGACTAAGAAGAAAATGGTGTTAGAACATCTAGTTGTAGGAAGGCTAAAAGCTCAAAATATTAACCAGGTAATTAATTCTTCTTTAAGTATAAAGGCTTATGCTAACTGATGCAAACAGTTATCAGTACCATTGGCAAAGCTACATTTATGTAGATCAGGTTGATTAGTTACCTTCATGTCTCCCTTCTTCTTCTTTTAAAGAATTTAAATACTGAAATGCCTTATGACTATTGATGTGGATCTGAATTTTAATGTATATTTTCTTGTTTCTTGTGTCATAGACATTGTAGTTTCCATAAGAGCACTTTGGGTTTTTTTTTTTTTTTTTGTTGGGGGGGGGGGGTGATGGAGGACCAAAAAGAACAGAAAAACATCTTTTTTGTTTATGTTTTGTTTAGAGAACTTTTATCAAGATTATGGCGAAAAGAAGTTGTATGAAAACTAGAAGGTGCAAAATGTGAGGATCAAGCCTTTTTTTGAAAAAGGCAACCTACTGAAGAGAAAAAAAATTTGGGACATTAACAAAGTAAAGCATTCCATATTCATTCCCTCTGCATATCTGACAAAGCCAGGCAGGGGCAGAGGCTTCTCTTGAAAAAGTCTGGCATGATTCGTCCAAATTCACCAAACTGCTGAATAATAAAATTCCCATTCCTGAATTGAATGACTAATTTTTTCAGAAAACAACTTTTTCAAGAGTAACCAAATCTGGCTCTTTCATTGCCCAATATGTTTTTAAGGCTGTCCCAGAGGGTTTTTATCCTTACCCTGCCTGGCTGCCCCTTATAAAAAAAAATAATAATAATTGTCTATTGCGAATGTCTTGGGTGTATTGACCAATTCTGGAATATGTATGCCATTTTATACAAGATACTGATTTTTTAATATTAAAATGAAATGTTGATTAAGGTTTTTTAAGCATTTAATAATCAATCAGACCATAATTAATTGAAAAAGTATTTGAGAAGATCTGATGGTAACTATTATGTCAATTGTTCTTAGGAGGAGTTGGATGATATTATAAGGTATGGTTCCAAGGAGTTATTTGCTGATGAAAATGATGAAGCAGGCAAATCACGCCAAATTCATTACGATGATGCTGCCATAGATAGGTATCATGTACTTATGTTTATCAAACATGAAATCTAAATATGCATGAGTATTTGCATCATGAAATTTAAACATGCATGAGTATTTATATCATGTACTTTCCTCATTGATAGATTGCTGGATCGTGAACAAGTTGGTGATGAAGAGGCTACGATGGATGATGAAGAGGATGGATTTTTAAAGGCCTTTAAGGTGGACTTTCATATAATTATGCATATACATTTTCCATTCAGAATTTTCTTCTCTATTTCAGTTTGTGGTGAGTCCACATGTACTTTACACGACCATATATTCAATAGACATACAAACAGACACACAGAAGAATCAATAGAAAATTGAAGAGGGGCATTCGGCATGCAGTTTAACAGTCCTATGAACTAGAATGGACTTTGCGTGATAAAAAAGTTTTAATCTAGTTTGAATAACGTTGCTACCATTTTTGCTATCTATTTGTGAATGTTTGGTGTGAAGTAATTTTATTTATTGCCAAAGCATTACTAAGCTGAACAGCTGGTTACATCTGTATAATTTCACGGTGAGTATGTATCTAGCCCTGCCTATAGAATTTCAAGTTAGCAGCCAGCCATGTATTAAATTTGTGAGGTTCTCAGAGATTTTCTTATTCTGTATTCTCAAATGAAAAAAAAAAGAAAAAAAAAAGATGGAGTTAGAGGTATCAAAAAACCAATCACATGCCCTTACTTGACAACTTAAACTATTCGGTTGAATTGGTTGTTGACATGGTATCGGAGCCTTTATGACCAAGTGATGGAGTTCAACCCTGTTGCCCTCCACCTTATATCTTAAACAAAAGAATGTTTCTGCATAAGGTATGGTGGGCAATGTGCTTTGTCCACACTATAAGGAACTTTTTGTCTTAGGGGTATTGGTCTTCATTTTGCAGCCTTAGCTTTTATGATAAAATGGTCCGGTTCTTAACTTGCTGATATATTTTTCATCATACTCTTATCTTTATGTGCAAGCTCTTCATATCCTGAATTCTTATTCTTTTGATTTGTTCCACTTGCTAGTAGCTCTGTATGATACTATATCTTCTTGTCATGTTACCATGATATCTTCTTTCTGTTGATATTTATTTGGTCTCAATATGTAGTAAAACCTTTGATTCATCATCATTCGAAGTTATCAAATTGCAATATGTACTGTGAATTGGAAGGCTTATTTTTAATTGTGAATTTTATGCTATATTGTAAGATAGGGTGGCAATTTGAGGAATAAGTTAATGATAAGGACATGGGTAGTATGTGATGCTTAAGTCTTACATTGAGTCATATGGGATGCTTAGTAGGGTACTTAAAGGGTGTGATTCTTTCCCCATTTAAGTCGGCTTTCCACAGTGAGTTCCCTACACTTCCTTAGGTCTTATCAATTGATATAAGAGCCTATGGTCAATGTCATAGAGAAGGGTACTTACAAATGGTTTTGACCGGCCAGAAGGCTAAGTGAAGTGTCATAGAGTGTAGTCGCCGAAATGTTGGCTTTTCATGAGTGGTGCTATGGTGGGACAGGGATAGTATGAGATGCCTAACTCTCACATTGAATAGTATGAGATGCTTGGTGGGACACTTAAAAGGTGTGTTTCTTTTCCTTGTAAGTTGGTTTTCAAGGGTGGGTTCCCCATACTCCTTTAAGTCTTATCATATTATATAATAGGAAACATGTTTGTACTTAGTCATGACGTGAGCAAAATACTTGGGGTAGTAAAATTCACTCATGCTAACCATGATACAAATGCATGTGTGGACAATTTAGCTGATTTAAACTGGAACATGACCCAGGTTGCAAGGTTTGGAGAAACCCTTCTAATCAGTTGAAACATCAACTTTGAAAAGATAGATAATAAATTTACTTCAAGTTTATTAAATACGATCCTATATATATATATATATATATATATATATATATATTTAAGATGAATTAATATTGTTGTATATAACTATCTTTGATGTTCTTATTCTTACATCATGTATGACTCATAATTGAAATGTATCAATATGATTATTAGATTATAATACTCTTTATGTGGATTGTGGTAAATAATACTCATTAGTTGCACCTTGAACAATCTTATTCATTTGAGGCCATTGTTTGGATTACGATGACATTGAAAAATTGAATTTGTCAGCTTAAATTTAGTAATAGCCTCAAAACACCTATGAAATTGTTCAAGTTATAACTAAGTGGGTTTTAAACTAAGAAATTGTTTATTGTTTTCACATTTACATGATTATGTTAGTTAAAATTTGGATGGAATATACAGCAAGGTGGTTAAGTGATGACACAAGAAACCATAAAGGGGTTAAGTAACACACTTTAAACTACGAGGTGACAAACTGATTTTGGGCAAAACCAAAAAAGGGCAAATTTTAAGTTACCCTATTTAATATTGAACCTTATTTTTTGGACTCTTTTTGCGCCAACTGTGCTTAGAGAAACACATCATGCACAGCTTCAGGAATAGATAAAAATTTCAGCTTTGTTTCATGAGATGAGTTAAAAAGGATCGTATTTTTTACTCTGAATGACTCTTTGTTTGCTCCTGAGTGTTTTTATGTTGAAAAAAAGGCTGAATTTTGGGGTTTTACTGTCGGTGAGATGGGGTTGACTGCATGATCTGGTGAAAATTCTTTTTTTTTTTTTTTTTTTTTTTTTTTCTGGGTGCTGTTTGAATCTTAGAAATCAGAATTATGCGAGTCATCCATATAGTATTGAATTGCACAGATCTATGCAATTCAGCCATCATTTCACGTGGTTTCCCAATTCATCCTATGATGAATATTGATGAGGCTATTTGGAATCATATGATTGGGGACGATTTGTTTATTTTGATAACACTGATCATTATTGTAATTTACCATGTATAATGAGAGTCTATTTCTTCAATTATAATGTGCCATAGTGCTCATCTGTGGGCTGAATTTGCGCTTTAATTACGGCACTTGCTGTTATCAATATGTTGCCTCATTTACTTTTATTTCTTGCTTTCATGGAGACATTACTTTGAAATTTTCCCTCACATAATTTGTTCTGTTTCAATGTTTTGAAATTTTTACTTGTTAGATCTTAGCAGTGTTATAAGTCCATCTTATTATGCTAAAATGGGATACAATCTGGAAAGTTTGTTGGAAGTTAGCCATTTTTTTTTTTTTTGAAAATCTTGCTATTTAATTCTATTGTTAAATGACAGTCCCTCTGCTCCTTTGTTTCCCTTCTTTATCTTTTATGTGTAAGTAAATTTCTTGTGGCCATTTGGTTTCCTTGAGAGCTGGGTATTGATAAGGGACACTAGGTAGTATGGGATGCTCAAGTCCTTGGATGCTTGGTGGGAAACATAGGGCGTGTGGTTCTTCCCATGTAAGCTGATTTTCAAGAATGGGCTACCCACACTCCCTTGGGTATCATCAGTTTGTACAACGGATTTTAGGGTTTTTCTGGTTATCAAGGTTGGGGGTTTTCGGAAGGAGCATAAAGTTTTCTGGCATTGTGCAGTCGCTGGTTTGTGATGTCTTTGATTAGAACAGGATGCTAGAGTGTTCAATCTGCAATTCCTTTGATTACATCCTCTTGGGAGGGGATTATCTTCATGTACTCTTTGTTGGTTTCTGCAAATGGCTTTTTTAGGGGGGCTCCGTTTTGGATTTTCAAAGGGATTGGAATGCTCTTCTGAGTTAGAGGCTGGGCTGTTTTCTTTTGTATTAGCTTTTGTACAGAGAGGATTCTCTGTCTGCTGTTTTTTTAATTCTTTGTAAAGCTCTCTCTTCTCATCAGAATATTCTCTTTTCATGTAAAAAATAAATCTTGTGGCTTAGAAGGCTTGAAATACTTGAACATAATATATACAGCAACTTGAACAAAGGAGAACCTGAATTGTTGGCGACCTAAAAAGCACCAATAAGGGTACGAGAATTGGATATGACACAATACAATACATGGGATACATCAATTTTAAAAATTTTAGGATATGGTTATGAAAATATATGTGTGTGTGTGTGTGTGTGTGTATATAATATAGCAAATAGAGATTGGTGATAGAGGAAGATTATGATAAATATGGTAGAAGAAGATGATAAAATGATAAGACAATGTCACAACTAGTAAAAAAAAAATGGTTAGAAATATTTCAGCACCAATTTGATACCATTTTGGCACGTTTTGTAAAAAAATTTCGATACGTATGCAGGTATATTGTATTGAGTATCATATTGGATATGTATCCAATATGGTTACATCTTCTATTTAGAAGTATCTATGCTTCCTAGTTTGTGACTTATGGGTCTATAATTGTAACTGCAAATTGACCTCTGACATTCAATTTTGGTGGTTGCTTTTTGGAAACTTCATTCGTGTCAAGTCCAGGAGTACAAATTTTCTTAATGGTATACTTTGTACTTTAGGATCCAGGAGAAAGCTATGTGAGTGGACATTGCTTAAGAATTCTTGTTGATGGAGCAATTTTAGTCTTGATGAAATTTTCCCTTTTATCCATCAATATCAATTTTCCCTGTTAATACAATCTCTTTACTATCATTGTTTTTCAGTTTGCTTTTGTTCTCATTGTTTTTCATTGACTAAATGAATAATATATGCTCTAGGTGGCAAATTTTGAATATATTGACGAAGTTGAGGCTGCAGCAAAAAAGAGAGCCATGGAGAATGAAGCTGCCGTGGCAAGTACAGAAAGAGCAAAATACTGGGAGGAGTTGTTAAGAGACAGATATGAAGTGCATAAAGTTGAAGAATTGAATGCCCTGGGCAAAGGGAAGCGGAGCCGTCACAAGCAGGTATATACTTGTGTTTAATACTGCACTCTTTAATTAATTTGCAGAGAAGGGCTGTTAGTTATTGTTGTCTACAATGAGTTTGTGGTGTTTATTTTGGTAAAGGTAGTATTTGTGATTCCCGTACTTTTCAGATGGTTTCTGCTGAGGAGGATGATCTTGCTGGTCTTGAAGATGTAAGCTCTGATGGTGATGACAATTTTGAAGCGGAGCTTACTGATGGTGATTCAACTTCAGCTGGAACTATTTCTAAAAGGCCTTACAAAAAGAGAGCCCGTGGTATATTGAATTTTCAATTTTTTCTTGTAATGATAATGGAATTGGCTTATCTGGTCTTAAATGTGGTGTTATCTTTATCCTAAATTCTTTAGTGGCAGATAGCACAGAGCCACATCCTCTAATGGAAGGTGAAGGAAAATCATTTCGAGTGCTTGGTTTTAATCAGAATCAAAGAGCTGCATTTGTGCAAATATTGATGAGGTTATATTCTAGTTGCTGGTTTTTTATTGTGTCTGATCTCTGACTTTGTGGATTTGTATTGAAGAGAAGGCTTTGGCATGCCTATTTTTTGCAGAAAATCTCACTTTCACTGTCTATTACAGATTTGGGATGGGTGATTATGATTGGAAGGAGTTTACTTCCCGCATGAAACAGAAGACTTATGAAGAAATTAAAGAGTATAAATATGACTTTTTCTTCAATTTGTTACTATGTTTGGGACGTTTTGTATCATAATTTATTTTTAATTGAATTTGTGCTGGTATTTTCATTTTTTCTGCAAGAACTGGAAGCTTTTTCTTTTATTATTTTTCTAAAGAGTAGGGAACTAGATGACATATATGCTCACATATGGCTTAACTAAGTGCAGAAAATAGTGAAAATTTGGAGATCTTATTGTTAGGGGCATAGTGGTCAGAATATTTTATCAGATTTTAGTTTGGATGGACCTTGTGTATACAAACATATCATTCTAACTTTTATACGCTCATTCATGAAAGAAAACAGTAATGTTTACTGTTTCCTATATGCGGTTTAGCTGCATATGAGGATGTGTTTTTGCTTTCGTTAGAGCAGTTATTTTAAATGTTTAGGCCCTCTGAATAAGATATAAATTTGCCTAAAGCTGCAAGCAAACTGGTATATTTTGTGTGCTAATTCTGTATGATATATACCACTGCTATGTTCTAAGTAAGCAAATAGTAATGATGTTTTAGAGAAGAATAGGTTTTTTTACTAACATTTTTATATCTATATGCGCATGTAGATGAGCCATGATCTAATATATATTTTTTGAATTTGTATACATGAATCTTGACTATATGCATGTGTGCGCATACCAGTACACTGGTTTGAGAAATGCTTTTCCATGTTTTATAATGTCGTTACCTATCTTGTGGTATGTATCTTACTTTCAGTCATTTTTTTGTGGGTGAATCTGACAAAGTATTTAATTTTCAGTTACGGAATCCTTTTCCTAACTCATATTATTGAAGACATAACTGATGCACCTACATTCTCAGGTGGTAGATCCTTCTTGCTACTGTGGCTTTTTGCATTTTACATTTTCTGTAACTTTATTGATCTTTCTTTTTAATTTGGTTGTAGATGGTGTTCCAAAAGAAGGACTTAGAATACAAGATGTACTTGTTAGGATTGCAGTCCTGGGCTTGATAAAGGAAAAAGTGAGTCCTTGAAATACACTTGCTGAATCTCTAACTGTTTGTACTCAGTCTTATCACTAACAATAAGTGTTTCATAGCCTCTGGTTTCATTTTGTGAGAAGCTGTTTATGAGTTTAATTAATATTATATGGCTAATTTTAAGATTGTGGCTGGATGTATCATTAACTCTTGTGCACTTGGCATTCTCTTCCCTGCTATGCTTTGTCATTTGCTTTTACAAGTATTCATGGACTGTATATTTTGTCACCTGAAGAATAGGCTTTGCAGATTCTAAGTGCCTTTTTGGACAAAATGCTAAAAAAATTAGCTTCTGAAAGAGCACCAAATACTGTTTCCAGCTTGTTCTATAACTAGTGATTCCCCACAAAAAAAGGAAGCATTTTCATACTGAAGGCACTTTGGGGTTTTGCAAAATAAAGAAATTAAATAAAAACCATCTAACAGGCACAAATTTACCAGTGCCTTTTTAAGTTTTTCAATTTCATTGTGATTCATTTAAACTGAATGTCATTTGTATGGCTAGTTGCAACCTTTGGATGATTTTAATAGAAAAGATGTTAATATTTTCTATTGTTTATATGAGAAGGGATTGGGTATACCTTTTGGTATGATATTCTTGCAAAATATATATGGCGTTCAAATATATCATTTACTTGCTAGGTTTTTAGACTGAGGAATGGCAGCTTGAAGATATTCAAAGTAGAAATTCAAGCAGAAAATTGGTGAATTTTTTATTTTTACAAAAAAAAAAAAGTGACCATCTATTGTAGAGTGTTATCATGTGAGAAATGTTCTTTATTTTGACTTAGTATGTGCTTTTGGAAAGATGTGATCTTGTTAGTGTTCATCTATGGTTTCCTAGTGAAATGGAACTCCATATTTATATACTTATTTTTCTTTTTTCTCTTTTCAATTTTAATTTTATTTTATTCTGGAAAGGACAGTGAATACTTGTTGTGGCCTCTAATATTCCTTAACCTGATGAATGTTCTTCCTCTTGGGATATGAAATGACAGGTGAAGTTTGCATCAGAAAATCCTGGGAGTCCACTTTTTTCAGATGAAATCTTATCTCGCTATCCAGCTTTGAAGGGTGCAAAGATTTGGAAGGAGGAGCATGATTTAGTGTTGCTGCATGCTGTGTTAAAGTATATTCTTTTCTTTTTTTTTAAAATAAATAATCTTGTTTAACATTTTATGCATTGGCAATTGCTTTACTTCACCAAAACATTATATGGCCCTTTCAAATATATTTAGTTGGTGTTTGTATGTTGATTTTGCTACTGCCTTGACAAAGCAAAATGATATATCTTTTGTGTGCTGCTGTTACCTTTTGAATTCTTTTTTGATATATAGCTTAAGCATGATTCTTTTTTATCAAGGCATGGGTATGGAAGGTGGCAAGCTATCGTTGATGATAAGGATCTGAAGATTCAGGAGGTCATTTGTCAGGAGTTGAACCTTCCCTTTATAAATTTACCAATACCAGGTAACGTTGGCTCTCAGACCCAAAATGGTGCAAATTTGTCCAATGCAGAAGCACCTGGTAATCAATCCAAGGAAAATGGTGGAAGTGACATAGCAGCTGATGATGGTACACTCGGTTCTGGTGATGCTAGGAGTCAAACACACTTACATCAAGAATCCTCCATATTATATCATTTTAGAGACATGCAGAGAAGACAGGTTGAATTTATAAAGAAGAGGGTGCTTCTTTTGGAAAAAGGGATCAATGTCGAGTACCACAAAGAATGTTTAGTAAGTTTATGTTTCATAGGCCATAAAAGTGTTTTAGTTGCTCAAATTTCTTCTCTAAATATATAAGATTGAAGTTTGTAGTGTTAGTTGATAATAGATGCTTAGTATTTTAAGTAGTAGCCTTGTTAGATATTGTTAATTAAATGAAGAGCACTTGGAGATAACTTTCTAGAGTGTTTTAGAGATTAAAACGCCAGGAAAAACAAACACTCAACAGTTGCAACCCATAAAGGTTTTTCTCTTTTCTATTCTTTTATCTCTTCTTTTTTTTTTGGGGGGGGGGAGGGGGAGTGGAAGAAAGAATTTACAAGAATGTACAATTAAGATGAAGAAGGGATCCTCCTTGATCAGGAAAAGAAAGGAACAAAACACAGAAAATGAAAAGTATATGAGCTCATCATGTCTCAGAGGAGGAAACACCACTGAAAGACCACTCGTAGAGACCACAGAGACGTTAACTACACAATACTATTCCGAATAAGATATGTGGGTCATAAACTTTGCATGGATTCAGGCTTATATGGCATGCTAAATACACCACCATACCCTAAGATTCAATGTCAATTTTAGGACAGCAAGCACCCTATCGGCATACCCAATCTCAGGATACCTAAAATCCTATTCTCTGGGTGCTAATGCTCCCTCTTATGGCTGGCTAAGTACACAATAATCTTTATAGAATAATGGTGAATGTTAACGGTTGTTTTCTCTATTTGGATACTCTCTTCTCTTCGTTGTTTGTCATTGTAGGCTACAATCTGATAGTTTTCTCCATGTTTGATGACGGTATTA
Organism: Delonix regia; assembly: GCA_037074485.1. NCBI lineage: Eukaryota > Viridiplantae > Streptophyta > Magnoliopsida > Fabales > Fabaceae > Delonix > Delonix regia. The sequence continues at coordinate 5,172,673 of CM073452.1, forward strand.
CGTTTTGCGATGAATTGCTTATAATCATTTTTAAAGTTTTTTAGGTCTAACGCCAGACATTGTTTATTTTCGATTATTGACTGTTATTGGTATTGTGGGTTCATAGTCTTAAATTCCTAATCATAGATGTGGGTTCATATCCTTAGATTCTTAATGATAGATATGAATATGATTGGGCATTCGTTATGTACAGATATATACTGATAGCATAGACCTGTGTGAGTTTTGCTTGACTTTCTTGTGAATTTCTTCCCCATAACCTCTGTTTGCAGGGTGAACTAAAAGTAAAAGAAGTAACAAACGAAGGACTTAAACATGAACCCAAGGCTACAAATATACCAAGTTATATATCAGGGCAGACAGATACCCGAAATTTTGATCAACTGCCTCAAGTAGAAGCCATAGGTATGGGCTTTTTGTCTATTGATTGCTGTCTCATGGTCAGACAATAGCATTATTTAGTTTGGGATTTGGATTTGGTAAATTTCAAATTTCAAATGCATGTGAATTTGATAGAATCTAAGCCGTTGGGTTAAAATTTAATGGTACAGATTTTAATATGTTACAAGTTATTTTATATGTATTGAAATTTGAACTATTTGATGAAAATTTAATGATTTAAATCTTCTTAAATGCAATAAATTTAAATTTTCAAGTGCAAATAATCCAGATTCATTTAGTTTGCATTATATAACTCAATGTGCTCGTTATTTGTCTTTTCTGCTTTTATTATACTTATTATTGTTGTTAATATTTTGTCAAACATTGCCTAGTTTATTGCTATCTGAGTACAAGAAATATCTGAGAAAGGACTTAATTGTAGTGGTTCCATTTTCTGCAGCTCCTGATAACATTTCTGTTGCTGATAGTGATCCAAATCGATTGAAATTGATTCAGCTTTACAATGAGGTAATACATTCTCTTCATAAGCTGCTCTTTCCTTATGAAGGATCAACTCATGCATTATGGATAATTGCTTTATGGCTTATTATATTTATAAACTGATTTCCCCTCTGTGCTGTCAGATGTGCAAAGTAGTGGAGGAAGGCACCATGGCCAGAGAACCAGCAGAAGTTGACGTGAAGAACTTTCTTTCAATAGAACCCATTTCTGAAGACATCAATAGAATTCTGACACCCTTACAGCAAAGTCATCCTACTGAAGAAAAGCCATTATTAATTCCAGAGAATAAATCAGTGGCTTCACCACAAAGTGAAGTAGTGGTTTCTCAAGATGACTGCCAGCCTAAATCAGTAGGCAATGAGACAAAAGACCTGGCAATGGAGTGTCAACTTGAAAAAGAAAATAGCACTGGCCCGGTCAAAGAGACGGAAAAGCCAATTTTTTTAGAAACAAGGGGAAGTGATATAGAAATGGATGAAGCTAAGAATGATGCTGAGCTGAATGAACAGACAGAAAAATCTGACCCGGGGGTCATTTTGATGGATAATTAAAAGCAATGCCGAATAGACAACTTCATACCTTAGCGTGATAGTTCAAATAAATTTTTATCATCATTAAAGTCTAAGTTAAAAACATTAAAGGAACTACAGCATGTGCAGTAGTTATGAAATTTTTTACTTCAGAGTTCGATGGGAACTGTTGATAAAAGTTGGCAGTTAGTGGTAAGCAACAGCCTTTGATCCGTTGTACATAGGTGTTCACTGTTCCTTATAGATTCTAAAGCACTTAGGCCTTAACAGCTGAGAAGCGTGAGTACTCTGTACTGATGAAACTGCACTCGAGCCATTGGGAAGAAATCCTAATATGAAATGATTTTTGTTCATTTATAATATTATGTTGGGCGTGGGCGCATCCCCATATTAAATGGAATAATATTTGCACGTGTTTGGGCGGTCTCAACATGAGCCGAGTCTATCGTTTTGTGTTTCGTTTCGTTTAGTATTATATTTCTTTGTTTTTATTATTTGCTTTGTTGGTTTTTCGATCTTTGACCCCCTTTTCCCTACCCCCGCCAAAAAAGAAAAAAAAAACACTATAATTCTAGGAGAGTTAGGGTAAGCGGAAAGTCAGCTTGAGCTTGCAAGATTTCAATTTTTAACCGAAGGCACCTACGATGTAATTGTGTTCCAAATTTTGATGGTCTATGGGCGTTCAACTTGTCTATAAGGCTACTGTCTAAATCTTGTTTCTGTCCAGGTTGAAATTTGGTGACATAGCGTCTATCAGAACTTTCGTGGTTCCTGGTGGTTGTAAGGTCAAGTGCCCTAACGCATCGGATCTTCGGATCAAATTTGTATGTATGTGTGGCAGGGACAGTGCTTGGCCTTCGATTTTGTTAAAATATTATATGCTTCTTACTCTTTTCCGTCCACATTTTACTTTGATCAAAGTTGATGTTGTAGTAGTTTAATGACAATTGACATCAGCTTCAATCATTAAGATCAACGTGAACTTGACGTAGAAGGTTTGATCTTTACCTTGTTCGTGTGATTTATTACAAAATTAGTAGGTGTTGCCATGGACTTTATTGATTGGAATAAAATACATTGAAAATGTAGTGGACAACAACCCAAGGGCTGTATGTGAGGGTAACTAGTATGAGCTACTTTGAAACGGCAATGTCCTATTTTCTGCCATTAACGACACCTATCTCTAATCTCCCCGATTTGGTATCCTTTGGATTATCGGGTAATAATTTCCCTATCATAATTGATAAAATTTTAAATTCCCAACATGGTTTTATCTCTAACCTGAAGAAGAAAAATTAAGAATCTACTACTCTCAGCGGATTTGGCAAACGTTACCCACTAGTCATAACTATATCTGCGTGGCCTCTATTCTTACTGCACATTTGTGAATTGCACACGCATGCATAGCTACGCATTCTTACTTGGTTTCTGAGCAGAACTTCCTAGCTACACAAGATAAGGGTCCGTCTAAGTGTTCCTGTACAAGATATCGTGTAACTTGTAAGCACAGTTGGCATCCATTTTTGCTCCTTTCAAGTTGTAAGCGTCAATTTTTAAGACGGCAGAATTTTCTGATGTCTTTTAGTAGGCATAGATGGAGAAGGCTAGAGCTAAAATAAGATCGGTGGTTGGTGGTCATTAAACGGAATCTCTTTAATTTCCGTTGAATCTATTAAAACCACAAGACGTCTTGTCTTCTCCCTTATTATATTGTTTTACGTCCCCTTTTTCTCTGTACTGATGGAATTATAAAACTCTTAAATATTACTACTTCGTACTCATGCGTGGGCTATCCTTCACGTCATGCGTAAATCGGATAGAACTGCGCATAGAATAAAGTTCTTCTTTTTACAAATGGGATTTGAAGCATTATTGAGAAAGATGATATATGTACACATATAGATTCACATGCATTCGTAGGTTGGCATGGGCATGATGTACATGAGATTTGATGTATGTCCCCTACAAAAGAGAAAGAGAATAAGTTCGTGGTATTCAATTCGAGCATATCTTTTTTGGTTAAATATGATTTAAGAATAAGGATACTCGTTTTGACAAAACATGGGAATGAAAACTTTCTCCTCTGGCGTGGCATCTTTGTGAAATACTTACACATGGCTTATGAGAGCCACTAATTAATTAATTTAAGAACGATAGAATAGAATCGGTTTTGGCATTAAGACCGTACGCTTTGATTCGGCGAAATTCGGTGGATAATTAATAATTCATTTGACATGTTATGATGTGTATGATTGATGACTCCATTTCGTAGTTTGCTATTCCATTATTTTGTCATCAATTTGGTTTTCTCGTTTCTCTTTTTCCTCTAATTTGGTTATAGCCACTAAAACATCATGTTGTGTTTTACTTAGCAATCGGCTGAGGGAGTGATAACGAAATGGGTTTGCGCATGCATGTAAAATTATACGTGTACGTAACCATGGAATTTTGCTAATTTCTCTCAACATATGACAAAAAATTCCATAAATTACTTGTTTTATTTACTTTTACATAGACATGCATGCTGACTTGTGAATTGTGAATGGACGCAAATCAATGAATGTGTATATGCATTGCACATATACATACCAAAAGCTGCAGGCACTACAAGTAGCGCAAAAAGAATACATTCCCTTGAGACTTGAGAGTAGGAGGATTCAATAATAATGGCTATAGCGTCGTAAATAGAAGCTGCCGGCACTGCCAAAAGGAGGGTTAGCGTTTTGGAGATAAACAATATAGAAACTGGAAAGCAATTAGGAGAAGGGTGGGGATGAGGGAGAAAAAGAAAGTGAAAAGCTAGAAACCTGAAAATGAGGCCAATGCTGGTAAAGTTAGGGACAGGAAGAGACAAGACTGGGCTTCAAATACACGCATGCTTTTTCTACCCACACCGTCTTCCCTCTCTTAACTCAAACACGCCAACCTGTTCTTTCAACAAGCTTCATCCCCACTTCTCTTTCCTTCCTTTCTTTCGACTAACACTTCTTTTCATTCTCAAAGCGAAACCAAAATTAAAGCTTATACCTTTGTTGTTATTGTTTTCTGTGAACTTTATTAAGGTTGGTGCGTACAGTACAGAATCTCATGTTTTTTGCTAAGACCATACCAAAAGCAAACTAAGCAAGTATTTGTGGGCCTGGTTTTCCATGTTTCCCGAAAATAACCAACTTTCTACCATAAATACTGTTGCATATGTATGAGTATATTGTGTAGGATAATTCATGATGATTAGAACTTCTAAATTAGGGCAACTTCGGTCGTACATAGAATATATAGTAAGATCATATGTATATTAATTAGTATATATCTGCTTGATTTATTCAGATCTTAGTAATCATATCTTTTCAGAAATAATTTTAAGATAAAATAAGTTTTATACATATATATATAACCCTAAACCCTAAATCATGTAAGTTGTGAGAAAATATTAATTGACATAATTAAAAGGGCTTTTATCATTTGATAATTAGCATTAATTTTTTTTTCCTAAGAGAGAATTCAAAATAAATTTGGCTAGCAAATTACAATATCCAAACATTCTTGTGTAACAATGACTGTAAAGTATGAGAATTATATACATAGTACATTTTTCTGGTCAAATATAATCAATAATTAGAAGTGAAATGTACATACATATATAGTTAATTTATTATAACAGTTTCTAAGGTTTTATGCTCTAGTTTATTATACTCAAATTTTAACCTCCACCACATTTCAGATGTTTGACCAATTTAAAACCATGGCTGAATAATATTATTGAATGTCCAAGTTAGAAGGGTAGTAGGTCGTTTCCTCTATCTCCAAGTGCTGGCCAGATAATACAGTGGGCGACTCAACGGAAATTCCTTTTGCTCTCAACACTAAGTTCCATGCAGAATATATATTATGCCATAAAGAAGATGCATTGCTCAATATTCTTCTACATACTATATAAACCCCCCTTCATCAACAACTTCACCAACATGTATAATGCTTCCATCCTTCAAGCTAATATTTAGCTAATAATATTCTCTTCCATCTCTCTTTTTATGTGTCAAGCCTTAATTTGCCCTTGATCCATATCTATCTCTCAGTAGTGACCTGATCAGAAATTAAGCCGAATTCAATCATGAGCACTGCAAAACATGAAAACTATGTTAGCCCTAGCAGTAGTGCTACAGTTTCAATTTCAAGGGTTGTGCCTGTGTATCCCAAGCATGTGCAGGCTCTGAAAGTTTTGAACCTCTCCAATTTAGATAGGCAGTGCCCTACTCTTATGTACTTGGTGTTCTTTTATAATCCACCTCAGGCTTTCAAAGATTTAACCCTCAGTTCAGTTTTCAGCAGCTTGAAATCAGGGTTGGAAGAGACCCTAAGCGTGTGGTACCCAGCTGCAGGTAGACTGAGGGCAAACCAAAGCGATGGGAAGCTGAACCTGTGGTGCAACAACGAGGGTGCAATTATGGTGGAGGCACAGACCCCTCTAAGAGTCTCCCAACTAGGGGACTTATCTCACTACAATGAATTCTTTGAGAAGCTGGTTTATAGGCCACCTTTTCATTCGAATTTCTCGAACATGCCTCTGGTTGCTGCTCAGGTAAGATGCATATGATTACAACCTGGCTATATGTGTGTGTGTGTGTGTGTGTGTAATCTCTTCAGAAGTTTATAAGGTTAGAGAAATTATGTTGAATAAAAAGATCAGAAATATAAGATCTATTATACGTCCTTGTGAATAACTCTTCTCTACGGAAGTGATTTATAAAATAAATGGTGGGAGAATGTTTGTTTGTACTATATAAAAAATGGAGAAAGTAGGGTTCTACCCATGTGATCATATGAATATACATGTATGTGCATGAAATTCGGGGACATGTTGCCTTCACAGTGGACAATAAGGGTGATCGTATGTTGTTCCTGGTTTCTCTAATTTTATGCATATTCTTCTGTTGCTTACAGTTTTTGGTACAATTTCTTTACCTAAAAATGGGGGCGAAAAACCCTTCCCTTTAATGTTATCTTCAATATAGACCCTCCCTCTATATATTTTTCTGAAATATAAAAAGTGATTTTGGTTATGTATATATTATACACAGGTGACAAAATTTGGATGTGGAGGGTATTCAATTGGGATTGGGACAAGCCACTCGCTATTTGACGGACCAGCAACTTATGAATTCCTGTGTGCATGGGCTTCTAAATCTGAAATTGTGAAAGGAAGTAAATGTGGTGGTGAGGTGGCAAAGCCAGCGCATGAGAGAGGGATACTGCTAAGTGAACATCTTGAAGCCCCAAAAGGTAATATGTCTATGAATATGCCTTCAAACTCAAGAAGCTTAAATCAACAGACAAAGGCAGTGGCAATAGATCATCTGTATCAGCTGATAATGCAAGCAGCTACTGAGCAGAAAGGCTTTCACGCCCAAATTGGAGGCTCCCGACAAAACAACTGCGTGCTTATGACCTATCACGTAAGCGCTGCACTCATAGATTTCTTGAGGAGGAAACACTTGTCTATGAGCACACATCTTCATTCCCTTCCACTCTCTACCTTCGAGGTTCTTGCATCTCACCTTTGGAAGGTAATTAACTTCACTTCTTAATTGCTCTCGATCATGTGCAGGAGGTTAATTTGGTTTCGAGCGCCATAATTATATTGCTAGTTCGGCTTGATTGAAATAAAATTAGTTATTTGATATCGAAATATTCAAGAAAAACTGAGCATGTGTAGTAAAAGTCTTTAACATATCTATGAACGGTAAAAATATTGAAAATCTTGGTGCTAAACCAATTAAAAAAATATCTAAATTTTGTACAAAGGGAAGAATAAGTACACATTATATAAATACAAATAAACTCAAGAATGAGGTAAACTTGATTTCCCTAGTTTTAAAATGATATATAAGCTGGCAAATAGTTAAGGTCTTTTTTCCTGATAAGTGGCCAGTGAATATTTGTTTCATTATGCAATAGGCAAGGACCAAAGCATTGGGAGTGGGGAAAGAAAAGAAGGTATGCTTGCAGTTCGCAGTGGATACGAGGAACAAGATGATGCCCCCATTGCCCAGAGGTTTTAGCGGGAACGCTTACGTTCTTGCCTCTGTAATCATGTCTGTTAGAGAACTGGAAGAGGCAAGCTATGAAGGGATCGTTGAGAAAATAAGAGAAGCCAAGAACAGCGTGAACCACGCCTATGTGAAAGCCTACGTGAAGGCCTTGGAATCGGGAGCACAGGGAAGCCTTCCTCCTTTGAAGGAGCTAACCTTGGTTTCTGATTGGACGAGGATGCCATTCCATAATGTTGGCTTCTTTCATAGAAAAGCAGCCTATGCTTCTCCTCTGGCCACTCCAATCCCACAGGTTGCTTACTTCATGCACAATCCTTCTAACAATGGAGGGGTTGATGTCAGAATTGGCTTAGACCCACAAACCGTAACTGCTTTTACCCACTACTTCTTACTCGAAGGCCAATAACAGCGTCTGTTAGCGGTGGTGTGGAGACGCTGTCCCTTGGAAGGATAAAAGGATGAGTAAATTATACTTGAAGCCCTCGAAAGACTACACAGTTTTCAGTTTGATTCTTCAAAGTGTGAACATTTCAATATAGTCTCTCCGTTTACTGAATAAATATAAATTTAACGGACATGGTGACTTTATTGGTTACATGAGAAGTGGTCATACTGTGTGTAGAATAGTTGTAGATACTATAATTTGGTGACTACAATTATCTACTTTCAGCTTTTCTGGACACTAAATATGACAACTTCATTGTTCTAATAGCAATATAAGCATTGCATTAAGCCTAGTCAGTTAGCAACAAATGGAGAGGTTGAATTGGTTAGGAAAAATATTTGCCCAAAATGAAAAAGTTCATACTTTGAAGGACAAAACTGAAAATTTGATCATTTTCAAGAGCAGAAACTATAATTTACTCTGAAAGAAAAGAATTCGGACATACAATATTATTGTAATTTTGTTATAGGGTTTGCTTGAAAAAGCTGTCTCCGGGAGCGGAGATGTTCTATAAGCGACTATACAAGAACGAGTTAATTAATTAATGTAATAATAAAAGGAATGCACTTTTGTATGCCTAAACATTCGCATTCTTAAATGGAGAATCCCATGTTATGTGTCAGCATAATCATCTTAATCTTAATTATGAAACACTAACATATTTGCTAGCTAAGCATGTCGACGCAAACGACATAATTAACTCCATAAAGCATTGGCAGGCCCATGGACAAGACAACAATGGAATTCTATAAGATAAGAGAAAGCCCTTACAGGTCAGAAAGTAAGTAGCCTAGGGAGGCTACAGCCTACAGAAACTAGGACTCCAAGGAATACATTTCAAACTACAAAATTCTTCAAGGAGCATGATGCTCATATATAGTGCCAAATTTGTGTCACATAGATGTACCCGCGGGGTAATTGTTGCATATGAAGTCTCCATCTAATAATTGCACCTTGTCATGATCCTGCATCAGATGATAATGATATTAAGAGAATGAGCAGACGCTAAAACAACATTCTATAATTCAAGGTATTTAACAAATTCAGGATAAAAATATAAACCAGAGGCAACCTTATCTGGTTCTGTGTGTGAACTTCAGAAAGGCCAAAACAATTTACTTAACAAAACTGAAAAATCCTTAGATCTGTGTGTCGTTCATTTGGCCAGCAGATCTACCACAATGGGATATATGGCTCATATAAAAGTTCTACATGCAATAAACATGGAATAACAGAATTTTGGCTCATATAATCATCCGGCATCGTAGACTCTCGAGTGGCTAAGACGAATGAATGTAATAGCATTATTCTGTAGTGAAATTGTTGAATTTGGCATATTTTTAAGATAATATTCACCTAATTAAAAGGTTTTCAAATTCTGTAACTTTATCTGCACAATAATCAGGATGCAATCAGATCATAAAATGGTTAAGCCATTAGACATGTGAGGACTGATGACTGAATTTGGTAGATTAAAAAGAAGAGTGGTACAGAAACATCTGTGGGAAGACCCTCATAACATAGCTTAAATGTTAATACCTGTTTCATCATTGCACTGACTAAGTCTTCCAATGAACCAAAATTGTTAGACATGGCACTCTGTTGTGCCTTCAGCTGGTCCATGACATGCCCCCGATTTTGTTTCAATGAGATCTCTTCAGCTAATTTTGTGACCCTGTCGTGCTTTGTTTGTATGGGATCACCAAAATTAAAGTCCAAGTTTCTGTAGAAGGTTGACTCTGTTGGAGTATGGCTTGCTGGTCCACTAACACCGCCATTTACAGGAATCAGAGTTTTCATTGAACTACAAACAACATTTGAATGGTAAGTAGTAGCATCCTGATTTCGGTCGTCCCACCCTTGAAGTGGCACATTACTTCTTATGTGCCCAGATGTATTAGCAAGAATGTCTCCTTGTAAGTGTATATCTGCCATTAAATCGTGGGATTGACTGGAATGTAAAGTGATAGATGAAGCCCCATTTGGACTCCCTACATCTGACGGTGTAGAAATTAACCTATCTGTAGGAGATACAGCAATTTGTCTAGAACATCCACTTGGTGGGTAAGAACTGGGCTGGATTTCAGATGACTGCACAGCATCTGACCAATTATCACTACACCTACCATGATCCAGCACAGATAAAGAAAATTCTGAAGGTTGAGTCTCCACTGAAGACAGATTCTCATATGCTCTGCCCCCTTGTGTGTCTCGGGAACGTGCTACTGCCATCAAGCTGTTATTTTTTAGGCTTGAAAGTAGAGTGCGTGAGCAACTAGAGGTTACTCCTTGTGTTGGATCAGGTGGTTCACTTAAGATGGGTAACATTGTTTTATCATCAATAGCATTGGTCAGGTCTTGAGCAGAACTAAAGCCATTATGCTTATGGTGCTGTAGATCAGGAGCAGTAGATCCTAGCATTCCCTGAACTGCACTACCGTTTTGGTTATCATGAACAATGGCTGACTGGAATTTGAGTGGATCATTCATGGAATTGTTTAAATTCTGTGCAGGATCAAACTGAAAATTTCTTGAGGAAGGCAACCCGTGCACACCTAGACCAGCAGGTGTGTTCAGTCTACCAATTACCCCACTAGGTGGGAAGGATCTTAAAACATTGTTCTGAAACTGTCCAGAACCACTCAATGTTCGCAAATGTCTCAGCCCACTCAGAGAACCCATTCTCAAATAGGATTGATCTGCAGTACCTAAGGCAGCCACCAAATTGGCTTGTTGGTTTGCCACACAACTTATTCTTTTCAGATAAAGCCTATATTTCTGCAACCATCACATAATCCATTAAGGCCCCTGAAAGAAAAGGTTTAGGTCATATTGAACTAAAGCAGGAAGGTTTAGAAAAATGCCTGGAGATGGCTTGCCACATTCTCCCTTGTAAGCTTTTCAACATTCATCAAATCAAGTATCTTTTTAGGTACAGCCTCTGCCACCAAAGCAACATTGTCATGAGGCTCAGACTTGTATTTGGAAATGGATACAGCAATTCAAGATCCAGAACATGACATGATATTTAAACCCCGCGGGCACTTATGATAAGGAAGAGAATGCAATAGTCCCCCATAATAATTCAGAATAAAATTATCATATCAAATAATATTCTGGAAATCAAAATTGACAAAATATACTTAAAATATTCATAAAAAGAATATTAAAGAAATTAAGAGAAAATTAATCTTGATAAAGCTCTTGCAGCAATTGATTAAAAATATATTTACAGTTGTTTTGGTTGCAGATAAATGTTGAAGAGGTGAACGTACTATCGATGCCTAACTGATTAACAGCAGCAACAAACTTGCGGTGCAGCTCCACTGTCCAAACAACCCGAGGCTTCTTTTGGGTTGAGGGGTCTTCTTCATGGTCTTCATCTTCTTCATCATCCTGATCCTTTCTTTTCTTGGTCATCTTTTGATCTATATTGCTTGTTCCTGCTGATGCTAGTCCATTGCCGCTGCCAGAATGAGGCTTGTCTTGGTTGCTGGGGTTGCTCTGCTCCTTTGAGTCAAACTTCTTCCTCCTGATTACGTGCTGCCAAATGTTTTTTAGCTCCTCTATTCGAACAGGTTTCAACAAATAGTCGCATGCTCCATGAGTAATTCCCTTCATCACCAGCTTTGTGTCGCCATATGCTGACAACACTAAAATCAAACATCTTATAACATATTAGTATCAAAGGATCATCAAGCTAGCATCCTTAGATCAGTCTATTGCACACATGAAGGTTTCATAATTAATAAAGTCAAATCAAACTTAATTGTTAGGTCAGAAAGCAAACAGGTCTTTTACTTTAAAAATCCCAATTCTCAACTACCAACTTCATTAAAAAAACTATAATGAGAAGAAAAAGAAAAGAAAAGAAAAAGATCAACTGACGAAGTTACTGTTCTTACTTATGACTGGTAAGTCCATCTCAAGTCCTACAAGCTCAAGTAACTTAAATCCATCCATGTCTGGCATATGAACATCACTGATAACCAGGTCAAACTTGTTTTTGTTTTCTCTCAACAACTTCAACGCTGTTATTGCCTGACTAGTTGTCGTCACTGCAAAATCATCAGCAATGACCGAAATAAAAATAACTCAAACAGTTCATCAAATAATTTTGGATATATATATATAGAGAGAGAGAGAGAGAGAGAACAAAAAGCAGTTGTTTCTACAGAAGAATATGCCAATCAGTAAAACAACCCTAAACCATCCCCTTGGACATAGAGTTGGATCCTGCAACCGGTTTAGATGGGATTTCATTGATGAAACTCAAGCAAGAACAGTCACGAAAGACAGGCAGAAATGATCAAAGTCAGGGAAAGTGAGGTTGAAGGTGGAGAGACAGAGAGATCGAAGTAGGAAATGGTGAACTGTGAAGTGCGACCTGTCGCTAAACCAATCTAGAAAGAATTACACCTTACATTGGCTAAAAGTTCCCGCATGCAATTGATTAATATAAGTGATCCCCGTTTTAAAATTACATAGCCAAACTAACAGACAGATTCAACATAGAAACGCCAGCTGAAACTTAGTATATAATATAATAAAGCACCTGTCGAAAACCCAAATTCAGAATCTCAAAAAAGGAAAAGAAGCATAGAAATCAAAGGCAGACGCAACGAACCGTGATATTGGCATCTTCGAAGAAGAGTTTCCAACACCAAGAGGCAAGTTGGGTCATCGTCAACAGCAAGAACACGCATTCCTACAGGAAACTGGTCTCTGGGATCATCCATTATCGCCTCCACCGTCATTTTCTCGGCAAAGTACTCACAACCTCAATCAATTGACTATGGAAGAGATTTAAAGTTAGACTTTCAATTTCCGTTATAATATCTGTCTGAAATCAAAAACCAGACTCTGAAACAGAAAAATACCGGGAAAAGATTTTGCATAGTGCAACGAATAAATCTTTTACAGAAGGAAGGAGTGATGAGGGAAATGTGATGATGTAGAGGAATTAAAAACCATAAATTTAAAAGAAATTTTGCTTTTTTATCTTTTCTTAATGGCCCAGTAACAGTTGTATAAGAAATAGAATCAACGCCTATCCAGTGTAGACAGTGAAAGCTGATATGTTAATAGAGAGGGACTTTGGACCGAAATGGACCTTCTATCTCGTTTAGATTCCTGGAATCAAGATCGAATTTTGAAATCTCCACGAAAACTAATGCGTCATGACCACGCGCTTGTGGGAGAAGAAACATTGGACGGTGCTCGAATTCACTTATTAAAATTCACATGTATTCCCAACCAAATGGGATTATGCCTATTTCGCAATCTCTATATTGATTGCACTTTCTAATTTGCAATTTTCAAACTAAGCCTTTAATTTTGTGAAACATAAATTGAAAATCTTATTTGTTCATGAAATGTACATGTAGATTTCATATATTAAATTATAGGTAATTTTTTTGGTACAACAAATATAGTCACTACATAGTACATTGAGAAAAAATGACAAGTTATATTGTGTTAATGATATAAACATAAAATAACTTATTGCATTTATATATTGATTTTATTATTTTTAGATTTTATTTATGAATCTAATTTTTTGATTTTTTTAATTTATTACCTCTATTTTTTTATATTTCAACAACTTGCACAAATATATTAGTTTATAATTTTGTTAACTTGCTCATTTATTTATTTTAATTTTTCAATAATTTTACAACTCTATAATTTAATTTGTGGGGTTATTAAAAAATAAAAAGTAAAGGAGGTAAATTAAATTTTTTTTAATAATTTTTGGATTCATAAATAAAATTTAAAAATATTAAATTCAAAATATAAATATAATAAGTTATTTTAAATTGACACACAATTAGTATATTTTAATATGTTATTGCTATGAAATTTTTTTTTAAGCATATAACATAGTAATTAAATTAATGTAATCAATTTTATAATTGGACTGAGAATAACACTCTAAATTATATTTAAAATGTCTCTTTTATGAATTTTTCTGTTACTGAATCGCTCAATCAAAGACAAGGATCCTTAGCTGTGACCAAACAAAGTAAGGGACATCATGATAATTTAATTTAGGAAAGTACATGACATTTTAATATATCATATGTTAATAAATACTAGCATTATACAAAGAGACGAAAGTCTTGAAAAATAGACTTATAATGAGACCAGATTTTCTCTTGTTAACAAGAGATAATATAATAATATTATATTATTAATTTTATATATTTTAATTAATAAATTATTATTATTTTTTTTTTATAAAAAAATCTCTTGTTACCGGCAACTTGTTGATAAACAATTAGACTAAAATCATGCAAGAAACGAAGTCTGACAAAATGTCAGTGTATATTTAGAATTTTTTTTAAGGAAGGGGACCACAGCACAGAAGAAGAAGAGTTCTCTATTGCCATGGGAAAGTGTAGGCGTGCTTGAAGGCTGGAAGCCTGGAACCAACTCTCTCTCTCTCTGTGGAGCTCCATTATTGAATACGGAAAACCACTGATAAAGGTGCTTGCTTTTTTGCCTTCTTCTTTCTTCTTTTCACTATCTCTTACCCTTACCCTCGTGCTTTCTGCTTTTTGGCTTTTGTGAAAAATGTAATCATACAACTTCAGAAAGACATTTACCTCTGTTTGATGTTCTAAATTTGAAAGAAAGCACTCGACCGGCTGAAATGAAGGATTTAAAGCAAAAACCGTGCGCCTACAATCTGAGGCATGCATGGTAATGGAGGAGATGGCGACTTTGGGAGAGAGTTGGTACGAAAAGGCAGATAATGACTAATCAATAATGATAACCTGTGAATGCTAACAAACTCATATAACAAATCATCTGTTTGTTGAATGCCCACTAGGTTGATTGATGCCTGTGGGGTTTCTATCGCACCGCCCCACCAAAAAAGTTTAACACAAAGCCTTTATCCAAATCCTACTGTAAATTAACTCTTACTTCCTCATCCTCAAATCACTTGTTGTGTTGGAATATCTGCACACATAACCAAAGTACAGTGACATAATTTGTGATTATCCAAATTCAAAGCACCATGATTAAGCGTCCACTAATACGTTATTTAATAAGCTTTTCTTAAAGACTCATCATTGGAACCAAATCTGGGGATATCCCTTGCTTTTTGCAGGCACATGGCTTCCTCTTTGCCATCTCATATAAATTTTTCTTTTGGTATTTTACCTGTTAATTGGAGAAGAGCAGTGAACTGGCTTGGATATGTCCAACTTAGTTGACGTTGTCTCTGATGAGTAACATAATACTAAGTTGACAATACAAGTTTTAAACAGCATACTCACATTTATTATTATTATTATTATTATTATTATATTCTTATTTTGGGTAAGAAAAACATGTCTACGCATACTTGATTATAACCCAAAGCATTAAAATTCTTGAGTGCAATGATGGCGTGGTGCACTTGAGATTTTATGATTTTATTTTAATAGAAAAACTGCATTTTTCAAGGAACAAGGGGTGTGGAGTTGAGGACCTCTGACATGTGTGAAGGAAAATCAACCCAAAAAAATATCCAAAATACTTGAACTTTTATGTTCTCTTTTGATGACCATGCATATTTAATTTGAATGTAAAAAGTATTGATTATTTATAGATATATTAAAGACTTAAAAAAAAATGCCAACATTTAAAGTAAAATTCTAATTATTACAGATGATAGTAGAACATTGGACGTTCACTTATTGTACATCAATGGACTTCTTGTCTATTTGCAAACAAACTGATAATCAAAAACAGGGTGGGGGCCAACCATTGTTTTGATGTTCCACTGGTCATCTGAATCAATTTTATAGTTTGAAGTCTATACTCTATAGTCGATGCAATTCCAACGCTCTGATTCTGTATCATGATTGAATCTTACTAAACTTTGGCTTATTTTAAATATTCAGCTAACAAGTTAGTATCCTTCATGTCCCCATGCACTTGAAGCTGCCACAACAAACCAAAAAAAAAGAATGTCAGCTAAATTCTAAATTCCAAAGATATTATATTTGTCTGCATGTATAAGAAAATGTTTATCTTTGTGCTTTACCGGGTTTACCTACCTATCAGAATCAGAAAAGGGCTAGAAAAACAGTTTTAAAGGAAGAGGAGTAAGAATACCTTGTCTGGAGAGGGCCCAATCCTTGTCCTTATCAAGGGCCCAAAAGAAGTACCCACGGAGGCCCAATGAGCGAGCGAACAGGACCTTCTTTTTAATGGACCAGACATCATCGTACGTGATCCAAGAAGTGCCGGCGTAAGAGTAATAGGAAACGCTAAGCCCATCGTAGACAACAGTGGCCTTGTTGTCCTTATTAAACCCTAAAATTTTATCATAGTCCATAGTACCATCAGTGCCAGTGGCAGGCCCAACCGCAGGAGCCCCTATCCCATGAACTTTCGGATCCTGGAGCTTCCACGTCCGCCCGTACAAAGGCAAGCCCATGACGAGCTTAGCCGGCGGTACACCTGCCCGGATCCATGACCCGATTCCGTAGTAGGTGCTTATATTGCTTTTGGGATCATACAGAGCGGCGTTCACCCCAGTGACGTTGTCCCAGGTTCCATGATAGTCGAAGCACATGGGACTAGCCCAGTCCAAGTATTTGCGAATTGCTTCGGCTGGGTACGACCTTGGCTCATCGCCGATCAACACTATTCTGGTGGCGTAGTACACTGCGGCTGTTAGAAGCAGACGAGGCTTGTGTTGAATTCGGGAATCCAAAACCAGAGCCTCGTACCATTGTTGGAATAGGAGAGCGAGGTTGGACATGTCTTGGCGGTTGTTGGGGAACTCCCAGTCCAGGTCCAGACCATCGAAGCCGTACTGGCGAGCCACATTGATTGTGGAATTGATGAAGACTGCGCGAGTTTCGTGGGAGCTAGCCATGGCCGAGAATACGGACGCGTCGCTGCCTCCCCCTCCGATGGATAAGAGAGTCTTGACCGGAGGGTTGCGGGTACGGAGGCCGTTGATGAAGTTATGGATCTGAGTTTTGTGAGATTCGGTGACGTTGAGCTTGTAAGAATCTGATTCTGGTACGAGGAAGGCATAGTAAATGTGGGTGAAGTAGTTGGTGTTTGTGGAAGCGGGGGAGAACTTACTACCTGAAGGCCAGTACGCAGCTCTAACTGAGGTAGATGGTGTTTGATAATAAGATGAAGGACTAGACTCGACCAATGATTGGGACATTATGGCAAGTAGCAAAAGGGGTATGAAGCTGTGGACAGCCATGGTTGTGGTACACGAGTTAACAAGAGACGAAGCAATTAGTTTCATATATAGCAGTTTCAAAGAACAGGGGGATAATTAATATATATATATATATTTATCGTGACATTGAGTGGGCGTTGTGATTGGAAGGTTGTGTTCAAATTTATCTGGTGGGTTTGAACTTTGAACCATCCACTGGGCATTTAAAGGAGGAAGAAATCAAACGCATGGAAACAAAATTGGACGAAGCTAACGAATAAAATACAAGTCAAAACGTCTAGAACGGGACAGTCGCAGGACGAGGTCGCCGGGATTTATGGTCAAATACAAATAATTAATACGACTAGAAACAATTATTATGTATGTTTGTCAGAAGTTTTCATCTCATTTATTAATATGGTGATTTTTTTTAACCGCTTCTTTTTGGTTTTAGTAACTTCGAAGCGAAGAAGATATTTGTAGTATACGAGCAGGTGGGGTGTTCTGCACATGAATCAAATGGATTCACCAATAAGAAAGGTCAAACCCACGTGGTGATCGGAACGACGCTTAGTGCAATCGTTGTAATACCACATATGGGGCTGATGGTGAATAGTGTATAATGCTTTAAGATATTTTATTAGAAGGAATCTTCAATCTAGCAAACGAAAAGAGTCACATTTTTGTTATTGTTTGACTTGGTCTTCGTGTTAAAATGATTGGGGTGAGCAAATGAAGATAACCAGCTTAACTGACCCCACACTCATGACAAGGAGAATGGTGTTAGTCTGTTGGCCCAAAACCAAAAGCAAATGGTGTTAAGAGATTCGACCTGTTAAAATGCGTTTGACTCATTAGATTAAGTTTGTTTAATTTACTTAAAAGATGGGTTGGGTTGAAAATTTTTTTTAAGAATCTGTTTAATATATTTCTATCAATTCAACCTATTTTGCCCACGAGTTAAACGTGCCAGCTCGCGAGTTAAATGAATTATCTTTTTTTTTTTTTACTCACACATTCTAGCGCTCCAACTCATTGTATTTTTTTATTTAAAAAAATAATCATAATGTATGTATTATATTGTCTCTATTATTTTGTAATTTTTTATATTTGAATATTCTGCTTATAATCATATTCTTATTATTAATGAATCGTTGAATTATTGGATTACTCTATTTGTTTTAATTGGTTTAAATTTGCTTTTTATTTAGTTATTCTTTTTTGTTTATTTATATTGATATATAAATTGATTAATTAAATAAGACATATATTTAAAAAAAGTCATATTTGAATTTTTATAATTTATTTTATTTTAATTTTTTGATGGGTTAAACGGGTTAATTCGTTTAACCCACCAGGTGGGATAAATTGAGATTTTCAACCCACCACCTTATGGTGAGTTAAATAAACTAACTTATTTAACCCACTAATTCAAATGAATCAGTCAGGTAGACTCACTTTGACAACTATATTAGTGATCTTCTGGAATATGGTGTGTGATTCAACGAATGCGGGTACGTGGCCCTGATGAACAAGAATAAGTCAAATCTTATTGGGCTTAGACTTTTTGTTTTTTTGATACATATCTATCAGTTTGGTTGAACTTAATGGGCTGACTTGCATGGCATTAAAGTGGCGCTGACTTTGGGGTTCAATGGATTCAATAATAGCGACTCTGAACCTTTACTGTTTTACATATGGTAAACGCACCAAATTAAAGTCAACGGGAATTTGCGTAATTCTCTTAATTTTAAATCCTTGTATTTGACTTCTCAATTTATAACCACAAATCATAATGCAAAATATAACTTATCCTTTTAAGTTTGACCAAATGAAATATTAGAAGAACCTTACCTTCATATTTTAAGAGTAGACTATTCCGTGTTAGAATTATGAGTGCAGATAGTTGAACTTCGAAGATTATTGTGTGACGTGATTGAATTTCGAACAGGGAAAGCTGAACTGTCATCGAGGAATTATAAGTTTAAGAAATCGCATTCTTTTATTAACAAATAACTTCAATCATCCCATAATTAAGAACATAGTAATTTCATCAACATTTTCTCAAGTTTAACTAAATTATAGTTAAGATTTTCTTTAAAAAAAAATTACACTCAACTTCCTTTTTAGTTTTCTACACAATATGTCCTTCTTAAAAAAATAAAATCACTTAACTGTCGTATTAAGAATAAAAATTATATTATCATATTTTTAGATATATTAAAATGTAAAAAGCGCTTAGCTTAATTTTAAAAGAGAAAAAATACTAACTGTAATTAAATTAAAAATGAAAAATTTGAAATAATTCATCCTAAATAAATTAGCCAATGACATTTGACTTGGAGCCTCATTGCCTAAAAAAACGACTCAATTAATGATTCAAATTAATGAATCATTAAATTATAATTTTTTTAATATTAACCATTAAATTCTTAAAAGATGCAGAAAATCCAAATGACGAATCAAAATTTCTGCTTTTGTAATAATTTCACTATTTAATATTATGGTACGAGGATTGCGACCAATGGAGGGGATGATGCTGACTCATGAATAATGATCAGAACGACGTCGTATGGGTGAAGGGGCGTAAGTCGTCGTCGTCGTTTAGTGAAGCTGAAATTAATTACAGATCCCACCGTTAACTCATAATGTGATCCCATGAATGTGGTTTAGTTAGAGTGCACATTTGAAACTCTTCGCCGCCGCACTGAGCGCTGTGTGAAATTGGATTGCTGATGCGCATGCTCCATCCCCACCCTTTTATTAACAACTTGCGCTATCAATCCCTTGACACTCATTGCCCAACTTGCATCTATAAAGGTATCTGAGAGCACTTGGAAAAATAGACTTTCGGACGTGTGAATGGGAGCTCTCAGATGATGCACTAAAATAAAGAAAGATAAAAAAGGGTAAAAGGGAGGAAAGCAGAATATGTTCTTTCGAGGTTTAACCTATATCCATCTGTCTATCACCATTAAGCCCAATCTCATGTTTTGGTTTGTCATCATGCGATTACGTTTTGAACGCTTTTGTACTGTGTGTGGCTACGAGAAAAGCCGAGAGAAGAGAAGAGGCGAAAGGATTAAAGTCGTGCACTTTGAAGTAGGTAGGTTGATATGGTAGGGATATTTTTTAGGAGGTAGGAGGAGATGGATGGGAACTGTGTGGAAGAGGGCTTTCGAATGTGGACTTGTTTTCGACAGACAGACAGATCTCTAAAAGAGATTTGGTTCTATGTATTGATTAGACAACTTCAAAAATAATCATAGGAGTTGTTTGCCCAATGGGATTACTTCATATTCCATAACTCCAACTCATTCATGCCCCTTTATGGTGGGGCTACGACTTACGACTTCCCCCATTAAAGTTGCCTACTCTATGACTTGTGATTGTGCCAACAATTATTATTTATACCAAAAGCCAAAGTTATACCAAGCCAAAAGATCAGCTCACAGATTTGATCCTCTTAATTTACATTTTAATAATCATCTTAACTTAATACACAATACCGCTATCATGGGCACTAGAAGGACTCCTCATCAGCTTCCCCTTTTAAGTGTCGGCCATTTGTCCCTTCTCCCACTATGCCACACATCATTCCCCTTTTTTTTTCTTTTTTCTTTTTTTTTTAGCGTTTCCTCCCTCCTTTAAATAAATTAACTAAATTCTAATACCTGAGGGCCAAATTTAGTATCTTTTGCATACAAATATTACAAGAGAGATGGATTAATAAAAGCATCTTGAGGAAGATAGGGAATTAAGTTGATCTGTTTCTTTAGAAGTCTCAGAATGAGATGAAGTAGTGATCATAAGCTGACAATGGATCAGTAAGATTAAAAAGAGATAGATATAGGAAAGAAGGGGTATTTGATTATAATTTAACACGTAAATATATGGAGTTTTCACTTCAATTCATGATGATTGTATCCAACTGGATCCGGGCTCAAAAAGAAAGTGGGGTGTAAGACACAGAAGTGGTACCTCGTAAGCAAATGTAGGGGAGGTCAATTGAAAATCGAGAAAGTTGAAGCAAAAAGCAAGTGACTTCAAAACTAGAGATGTAAAGGAACAGCCTTACAACAAATGGGGACAGGGTACACCCAGCTTGAAGGACTTTCAAGTACAGAGGAAAGTTGTTTGGTCTACATGTGAGTGTTTGGCTTTGTCTCTTACATGATTAAGGTACTTTCAGTGCTGCGCGTGATCGCATTACTTGATAATCTTCTTCTGATCTTTCCTATGCCCAAAAGGCCAACTTCCCTTCCCTTAGCGGCAATCATCCCACAATGTGTCTCTGCATGAGCCAATCACAGGGACAGGGACTCAATTTGCCATGTTGATTAGGGAAAGCCTCAAATTCATCCAGTTTATGCAGTTTTCTTGATGATGATGATAAGAAATAATTGCTTGCTAGCTTCACATATTGTGCACTAAAATATTCTCTGTGGGTCACTCTTTGGAAGTAAATAACAATGCAATAGTAGTCACTATTTGGAAGTACGATAACAATACAATTGTATACAATAATGTATACAGCGACATCAACATGGCTGAATAAAGGGCTTCCAATCAAAGTCAAAAGCGTACTAGAAGCGATGTTACTGTTTCTCTTGAGCTTATTCCATATATAGGAATACGATAAACCTTTAATCTCTTACCCATATGCCTGCTTTTTTTTTAATCCATTTTACGGTGTCAAGAATCAGCGAAGTAATATTTGTTAGACTACCAACAAGGGAACGAGAAGGTTAGTACTCTGCCATGGAAAGAGTAAGCAACGAGCCGTATCTTTGTCGTAACCCCAGCCTACTGTGTGCTGGAGAGGCTCCTCCAAGTCCAAGTACTCCATTGCAGAACCCACAGTCAAAGAAACACCTATCTGTTGAGGAGGAAGAAGAAGAAGACAAGGACGCAAAGGTAAATTGTTCGTTGGATCTGAACGTTGCCGGTGATGATTCTCCTGGTGAGTGCAATCCAGAACTCAATCTCATCAACTGTTTAAATATGGATATGGATATGGAAAAATCTAAAACTTCATCAGAAAACCCGGGTGGTTCTGAGGCAGAGCCACGAGTATTCTCTTGCAACTACTGTCAGAGGAAGTTCTACAGTTCACAAGCGCTTGGGGGACACCAAAATGCGCATAAGAGGGAGAGGTCAATAGCGAAAAGAGGACAGAGGCAGATAATGGCCTCAGCAGCAGCATTTGGGCTTCCTTTTCTGCATAATAGTCACAGCTATACAAGTATGGCATCTTTACCCCTCCATGGTGCTGCTCGTAATAAACCTCTTGGAATTCAGGCACACTCCATGATCCACAAGCCTCCTCATGTCTCTTCTAATTATGGGTTTGGAAGCAGTTATGGACATCATGGTTGGTCAAGGCCCCTGATTGATCAACAACCCAGAGTAGGGAAACTAGAGATGGCCAATTTTCACAGAACAACATCATCAGGGTTGTCAACACGAGGCAGTGTAGGTAGGTTTGAAATGGTAAAGACGATGGTGGGTTCTGCAGTGAATGAAGAAATCAGTGGGTATTTGGTAAGCGGAACTCGTTTAAAGACTAATCAAGAAGAAACAAAGCACCTTGATTTGTCCCTCAGGCTCTAAGCCATGGGCTTATTTGTATTGGATGTTCAGTAAGTAGGGTCAAGCTTCTTGACAAGTTTCTCTTCCCACAGTGTGAATAATATTAGTGTAGATTTGTTTATGGGAGGATCAAACTTATTTAACGGTGAGGTGCATTGAGCTGATATTTTCAAGTTTGTTGAGTTATTCTCTTGCCAAGACTTTGATGTCTTTTTGTATTCTGCCAATTTACGAGAGATTTTAGTTCTTATAACTTTTGTCAGTCTCAAAACTGGGTTAGAATCTGCAAGAATTTGTTCCAATTTTGTTGACTATTAAGGGATTCATGAACTTAATTCCCACTTTCTGTTAAATGGCTGATCATCTCAAATATCATGTCGGGTATCTGCTTAGATTAATTTTTATATAAATCATGGATCTGATTCAGTTAGAAGCAAATTCATGAATCCTAAATGTTAGACACAGTTCCTCATTTAGCCAAGGAATCCATCAAATGACAATACAGATTCAAACTAATGATCCTATGGTAATTTTACTGTCATGCATGACATATATTGAGTGAAAAAAAAAAAAAAAAGATAATTTACATCTAAATACTCATTAAAATTTTGACACAGGGTTATTACTTCTTACTCAATGAGATTTTAATCTCATGTCAAGAACATAGACAGGTAAAGTAATAACAAAAAATAAGTACACAAAAAACACTTAAAATTTTTAAAGTTGAAATGCATATCGTCAAAAAATAGATTGGTTTCATTATACACAATTGTACACGCTCTTCTTTCTTATTTTCTTTTTCTTTCACTAAATACTGAAAATTATTATATTTTTCCCTTAACAAAAAATAAGTAGACAAAAAAACACTTAAATTTTTTTAAATTTGGGATGCATATCGTCAAAAAAAATATAGATATCATTATACACTGCTATACACACTCTTCTCTCTTGTTTTCTTTTCCTTTCACTAAATATTGAAAATTGTTATATTTTTTCTTTTGACAAAAATAAACAATTTTAAGTCAAGGTTATACAAAACGCCAAATTAGTGTGATAAACAGATATCTGGTACGCAAAAATAAGACCGTTTCTTTGTCCATTTGTGGAACAGAGCATGAGATATAGACTTGCTCTATTATTAAGGTTATATAGTATGGGAAAGCATGCATGTCCTATATGCGTATGCATCTACTAGGTCATTTTCACCAGTGGCCTCAAATCTAGGAAAGATTCATAAATGTTGACATTTAATAGTATAATAATTTAGTACACATGGATGTTAGTCATCAAAACCTGCCGTCTCAACCAATACCAAATTCACATGGCAATGCCTATTTCCACATTATTTCATTACTACCTTCTTTATCGTAATGGACCCTGATGCATCTCCATGACCCCCATTACTTCTTGTTCTGAGAGGGATATCAATCTTAATAATCTTTTTATTAGTACCTTTTAATTTTGGTGTGTTTACCTTCCCCAAGACTCAAGCTTTTTTTTAATCCATTCCTCTACTGTATCCGCGATCTAGAAAAAGACATATTTCCCCAAGAAAGAGGGATTGTAATTATTGTGGATAATTTGACAAGCAAACCTTTGACTATATGATAAAAAATATAAGAATTAAGCAACATTGAATGTGTAATCCTTATTTATAATATAAAGTCTTCCAACTTTTGTGATTACAGAAGCAGAGCAGGGTTTCATAACACTTAGCTCTTCCATTGCTTTGGTAATGTTAGGTTAAGTTTGTGAAGTAACAACTGAACCAAAAAAAAAAAAAGAGTTTGTAAAGTAAAGGCTAATCAGGAATAAGATTTATTCAAAGGCGATAGACTTCATTCATCGATGTTGTAACTCTTAGAGATTTCGGAGCCATTAAGATGACGATGTTGTTACTTTTAGGGGTTCCTGGAAAGGTCTGGGATTATTTTCTGTTGGATCTGAACAGTGAAATAAACAAAACACAGCAGAGAATATATGAAATCTGATTTCTTGGGCCTTGAGTCAGAATTGCAGCTTTAAAATGGATGATGATGAATTTAATGGAATGGGCCGTAGAAACTGGACCCCTAATAGAGTATTGGGCTGAACTTATGCCATACAAAAATTTAGGGACAAATATATATATATTTTTTACCAAATGTTGAAGGACAAATATTTCATTTTAGATATACATAAATGTGGTGTTTTAAAATTTAATTTTCAATTTTTTTTATAAAATTATTTTTTTTAATTTGATCCATAAAAAATAAATTCATTATTAATAATATTTTAAAAGTATGATAAATTCAAATATATAAAAAAATTATTGATAGCAATTTATTGATATAAATTGAAAAATATTTATTTGTGATGCAGAAAATTAAAAAAAAAAATAATTTTTTCAGGAAGTAAATTGGCAAATATTTTATTTTCTGGAAATCAAAATGAAATTTTATTAAAAAATCTACATATGTAAATTATGACAAGAGGATCCAGTTTGATTTCGTTGGGCCTCGGGGGCCGGACAGTATGATACAAGAGTTTCTTAACGCTTGTCGCTAACTAGGATCTCGTCTTTAAGAACCCAAACAGAAAGCAAGGATCCACATGGGTCACAATTAGAATTCTAAGGCAACAAAGTGGTTAATTGCGGCTGGAGATGATATATTTTTTTCCCTTCGACATTACGGTGCTCTCCAGGAAAAGTGATTTACTTCGTTTCCGCAGGCAAGAAAAAGCTTAAGAGTAAGAGATGAGTGATTTCTTTTGTTTTTGTGGGGAATGACAGGCATTGATCACTCACTGTGTTTCTATTTAGCCACAGCTATTTGTTTGGAAAATGACCAAACTAAGATCAAACAATTTACAGAAATGAAACTTCTTTTTCCTCCCAGAAAAAAATGTTATATCCTAAAATTAGAGGTTCATAGTTTGATGATGAAGAGAGAAGAGTTGAAATGGGTAGGCCACTTTATACGAAGTTCATTTTCCAAATGAGTGGTGAGTTCGATCGGCAAATAGCTTGCAGTACCGAATAGTTGCACAATAATGGATGTTAGGGATAAGTTGTGGCCCCCAATAATTCCAGCCCCTCTAATGCTTCATTATCACTTGGTCACACGTCCATCATAGATCAACTAACCTCTCATGATGCCACAGTCATTAATTTTTACATGCAATTTACGCTATGCTATGCCTACCATGACGCGTGCTGAAACATCTTAATAGTAAAAGGATTTCAGTGATTCAAAATTGATCAAAACAGAGTGTTTCATTTGCAGATTCCAGGAGCCTGTGCATTTTGAACCTCCTCAGTAAAAAAAACCTCAATAATATATGAAAGAAATAAAAATAAGAGTGGTGAGTGAGAGGCGACAGTGGAGCATGGCATGCGGTTGAGGAATGGAAGCCATAATTGCAGTGCCAGTAAGCTGTTCCCTTGTTGTCCGACACAACACTCTGCTATTCCGCATGACTTCCCCAGTTCTCGTTCTTTACAAATGAGTGGTCTTGATCACGGGGACCAAACCCGGTTAACCCGGAATCGCCCCGATCCCCATGAAGTGGAGATGATGGACAAGTATCTAAAGCGGGTGGAGCCCACGGGGAATTCAGCGACTGCATTTATTAGATAATAGAGTCACTTGTATAAATAATAAACACGTAGCGGGAAGGAGAAGCATAAAAGGCTAAGGGGAAGCAAAGAAGTAAGAGTGTGAATTGCATGTGATCTTCTGGAGCTAGAGGTTCAGGGTTCCAAGTGGTGTGTAAAATGTTAATAAAGCCGCGAAAGAAGAAGCTGGGCACGGTTCCTGTTTACCTCAACGTCTATGATCTCACGCCGATCAATGGCTATGCCTATTGGCTTGGCCTCGGAGTCTACCATTCTGGTGTTCAAGGTTACATATACCCCAACTCACTTTTTTATGCTGCCTTCTTTCTCCGCCCCAGTTTGTATCTTACTTTTTCTTTTTTGCTTTTATAAGATGTCATATCATATGTTTCTCGTTACATCCATCATACTCAAGACTGAACACACCTGGGCAATATTTTCTATTACAATGTATCGTTGACCCTTTAAAAGACCCTTGATTTGATTCCTAAATGAGTGTGTTGTAGTTCATGGGGTTGAATATGGATATGGAGCGCATGAACATGGAGCGACAGGGATTTTCCAAGTGGAACCGAGACGCTGTCCTGGTTTTACTTTCAGAAAATCAATCTTCATTGGAACAACAGATCTGGGTCCAAAAGATGTTCCGGCATTTATGAACAAACTAGCTCAGGACTACTCCGGCAACACATACCATCTTATCACTAAAAACTGCAACCACTTCTGTAATGATGTTTGTCTCAGATTAACTGCAAACTCTATCCCCAGTTGGGTTAATCGACTGGCTCGAATTGGTAAGAAATACTCAAATACTTTCTTTTTTCTACTTATCTACCTTGATTAATAATCAAACACTAGTTATATCCCGAATTCCTCCCCTGAAAATGCATAAGAACTATAGCTAGCTCTTTTGTTTTCGCTTTAATTAAACATGTTCAAATGTGACATCATAACACAAGTGGTTATGCTCCGCGCTTGCAACTTATTATAATGCTATTATATATACATGCAAACATATACAGAAGGTTCTGGAGCTCCCTTCCCCCTTCCCAACCGAGCATGTTCGGAGTTTTAATGATAAGTTGCGCTTTTGAATATCTAGGTTTTTTCTGCAACTGTGTACTTCCACCTGAGCTTCATGAAGCAAAGATTTCACTAGTCCCAGTAAATAATGGGATCCAGGAAGGACAAAATTAACAAGAAACTGAGAGGGCTTTCCAGCAGGTACGAGGCTCCCACCAGTAGTAGCCAGAGACGCCTCGTCGTTCCTCCACATTTATCTTTGACTAATGCTTAATTCTTCAATACCAAAACTTGGAATTTTAGAATCATAATTGAACTATTATATTCGAAACAACCGATTGAAGATGAGCAGAGGAAGCAAGCAATTGATCATACCTGCTGAGTATCATTTATATCTAATCTGGCAAATGGCAATAGCTAGCTGTTAGGGAGAGAATGGCTGATTTATCTCCAATCTTTGTAATATGAATGTTCATTCTTCGCTTACCTGTTCCTGATTCTGTGTAACATAGTGTACATTGGTTCAAGTGTAAAATGCATGCGAGGCGGTTGAGTTATTGAGAGTGTGGAGTCCAAATGAACAAGAATCTAATTCCAGGTCCCACTCAACATTATCCTTGTTACGAGTGCGAAACGCGAGGTAGGAATAGAACTAAGGGTAACACAGAATCCAAAGTAGTACGAAATATTATAGCTCATGAAGCTGACAAGATTGATGAGGGTCCCATACTACAGAATCTTTCATATTATGGCCGAGTCTCGGCTCATGGACCATCAATTTGCGTGGTCCTAGTCCATCCACCCTTGTGTTAGAAACAATAGAACACTGCTTTGCATGTGAGGTTACAAGTCCTCTGTTGCTCAGAATATTAATGACCATTCTCATTTTTCAGAGCTTTTAATTTTTGTTTCCCCTTCCCAGTGAAGACTAGTTCGTACCTCTAATCCATGAATTCTGCGTTCTTTCTTTCCTTTTTCCTTTAGCTATCTTTAACCCATTACTAAATAACAAGTTGTTTTTCTTGGGAATGGGAAGAAAATTAAACGCGACACATAGCTCAGTTCGAGTGTATTCACATTTACAGATTGTATGGGTAAAGAAGAAGCGACGCCGATTCACCCTCTCCTCTACTTTGGAGACAAATCAGCGTAGCGTAGAAGCATAAAAATCTTTATTTTTAAAAGCCTTGACCACACCCCTCCCCTTACTTTTGTTTTCTTTACCAGCTCCTTGGAGCCTCTATTTCGGTGCCGCTCCACCCTTTTTTTTTTTTTTAATCTTCTTGTTCAGACAAATAATAAAGAGTATTCCCCAAAAAAAAGAAAGGACAATTTGGTGCAGGACATGGGTTCTCTCTGTTCTGTTTTGTGCTTTATGACTTCACTTTTACGACACCAGGTCTTTTCTGTTCTAACTTTTTATACCCATAATAATATAATTATAAGAGTAAGCTCTGGGTCCAAACCCTCGAATCATTATATAAGCTCCTATAACAACGACCTCACGCAAATCTACAAATCGTTTTGTTCAACCTGACATGTAGCATAGTTAGCCACCTAAAATAGACCAACAAATGCGATATGAAATTTGGTATTTGCTGATTGCTCGTGGCGTGACGATATATGTGGGTATCAAAGCGTCTAGTCCGTCTTGTGTACAAGTGCTTTTGGCATAAACAGTTGAATGTTAATAGAGGTGGAAATTAATTTAGTATTTAGAATACTCTAAAGCACGCGGAAACTAAAGAAGCAGAGGTAAAATTAGAAAAAGAATGAAATCCTAACCAATGATGTGCTTTTGCTAGCTGCGGAACACAGCTTGTGGTGGCTTTTGAAACCGACACCACAACGTCTAAATTATTTGTCGGCTTTGATGAAAATGGCTCCCACTTTTACTTTCAAGCCCATGCCCACATGGGATGTATCCCAATTTCCCATATCTAATCCTTGTCGTGCAAACCTCAAACAGTGTTCTCTTGCTAAGTTGTATTATACTCTCTCACACAAATTATTTTGAGCAAATGTTAAACTGAATTATATCTGATATTTTTATTTTAAAGTTCACACTCAATTCTCTTAATATTTGATATATATATAGCGAATTTTTTATTTTATTTTATTTTCTGTTAATGTATTTGAATTTTGTACAGACTAAAACTATGCTTTAATTCTTCATATAACAATTAAGACTAATAATTTAATGTTAAATTCTAACATAAGAGTGTAATTTTATTTTTAATATGATAATGAAGATAAACCTAAAAATTTAATTTTATTGACAAAATAAATTGAAGAAGAAGTTGTTATAAAACTTATTTAATATAACATAATTAAAAATAAACTTATAAAACTAAAGAAATATGGAATACATGACCAAGTGATATGAATATAAGATGGAAATTGTCGATAATTTACGAGGGAGAAAAGGGGAAATCCATGGAACCCGTCCTGTCAGGGGGTGAGAGGCGAATCGTCTATGACCGTATAGAGACGGCGGGTCGAGCCGACACCAACCATTACGAAAAAGGGAAATCTTTGGGCCATTATATCCTTGATGACTGCCATACATCTATTCATTTCTTTAGGATTTAGATTGTCTTCTATTTTTTTTTATCATGTTTTTTTTTATGTTAAAAAGAAGAAGATAAAATTGTAAGTTTAATATGACCTATTATTCAAATGAATTCGACCATTTCTATATCTCTCTCCGTTCAACCTGATATATACACACTACAAAAAAAAGAAGCGTTCTCACAGATAAAAAGAATTATGTGAACTGTGGATTTTGGTCCCACCAAACTGTGCAACAAGATCGTTAGATTGGATAAGTTTCACAATTGATCTGTAAGAGTCCCCCAATCTAACCATCCATATTACTGACAGATGACAACCCAGCCCTCAAAAGGTAACGGAACTATCACCTGTTCTCTTTCCTATTTTGGCCATTTCATGACTTTCCTATCAGACACTGTTTTCTTTGGGTTTATATCAGCTGTTTTACAATGCCTTCAATAGTAGATAGGTCTCAGATTTCAATTTGATTTTGTACTTTACCTTTCTTTTTCCTTCTTTTCGTCCCTTTTAAATTAATGAATATTAGCCGTTCAATTAGGTAAGTGATTCTTGGTGGCACCAGGTCCACCAAACTTTTGGGTCATTCCGGTAACAGAAGCAAAACTAAAGTAAAGGCCTTCCCTCGAACTCGCATGTCCAGAAAGCGTGTTACAAATTACTAATACAATTCCACGAAATCCAACTGCTAATGAGTAGTAATGAGCGCACCCAAATAAAAAAGGGAATCCCTAGATTTTTGCATAAATTCTTTTTTACTAAAAAAACACAAGCGCACAAGAACACAACAATTGTGATTTCAACGAATTTCTTCAATATACATTAACAACAGAATGGAAGCAATTCGTTCCAAAATGCTTTGATCAATTTGCATCTCACACGATGAACGCAAAATAGGAGTACAACAAAATTTACATCACAATGCAATAAGTTCCACGAAATTCTAATAAATCAGAAATGGGTGGACTTTTTTTTTTGTTTTGGGGGGGGGGGGGGGGGAATGAACCTTCTTGTTCTGCTAAATCTGTTATATCTATGATCTATCAAGTATGAATCTACCAACCTATAGATTCTAATTCTAATACTCCATAACTAGATTTATTCAAGCTTTAATTATCTTCAACAAACAAATGGGTTAGCGGGGATAAATCGAACCAGTTAGTAGGAGAGCTGCATACTAATAATGGAGAAGAAGAAGATCCAAGAAAGAGCACCAAATTAATGCATGTTCACCTCTTCCAGGCATAAACAAGCAAAGAAAATCCAATGGGCATGACCAGCTCGTTCTCCTCCACGCTCGACCATTCCATCACAGAGGAGCTTCCACCAAAAGATCCCACCGACGATGACACTGAAACCGATGACGATGAGAAGCTCTTACCCATTTTGCCCCATTCATTCCCCAAATTCCAGTTTTGCTGCGTCCACATATTCATCAAATTTTTGTCCCCTACAACTTCCTTACCTCCTTCTTCATCTTCTTCCTCGAATTTGAACATAAAAAGGGCGTGTCCATCACTGTTCTCTTTCTCAAAAAGCCAATTGTAGACGTCCCACGAGATCTGAACGGGTACCCCCTCCACTTCCACTCTCTCATTCCCTCTAAACTTCCATTTCAGTCGCTTAATCTGAAGCACACTTTTGCCATCCACACTGAAGCAGAGCCTTGAGTCGTCCCTGTAACCACAATCTATCTGTATCTCCCTCATTTTGCCTCCGAATTTCGCTCTTGTAGTGTAGATTTTGTTGGCAACCACATGCTCCCTTTTGAGAACCAGAAATTGGGAACTCTTGGGGTCGCGAACTTTAGTCTTGGCGTACGCATCCTTAGTGGAATCGCCGACCAGAAGAATCATCTCCTTGTCCACAACCAGGGCAACGTAGAAACGCGAGTGGGGTTCAGGTCCGGACCCGAATTTGGCCTTGGAGAGGTTCCAGAAGATGTGGATATTGGGGGAAAGCTTCTTGGCTCCATGCTTTTTCCAGAAAATGAAGGGCTTGATGTGGAGGTGAAAAGAAGCTATAGTGACAGAACTGGAAGGAAGAGGAGGAGAATCATAAGGGGGTTGATGGAGGTGAAGATGGAGGGAGCGACCCAAAATGGAGCGTGACCATGTGAGGGTAACGATGCCGGCGTCGGTGTGGTAGAGATAGGTAGTGAGATTGGGGTTGGTGGAGAGCGGCGGCGGCGGCGGCGGCGGAGGAGGAGGACCAGAGGAATGGTGGGCGACGCCGTCATTGGTAGTTGGGGAGGGGCGAAAGCAGGAAGACATTTGGGGGTGATCGTTGAAGTGGGGTTGGTTATGTGATTGAATATTGAATTCAGGGGTTTTGGGGGATGCGAGAGGAGGATGGGTTTGGATTCAATTATAATTGCAGGTGTAGGTTTTTGTGAACGGAAGGGAAAGGGCTGGGCTTTTATGGGAGAGACAGAGAACCATGACTGAGAAGACGACTCTGACCCTGACATGAATATGAGAGTTGGGAACAACTGTGTAAACCATCAACGCAAGAGGACCCCACCTCGTATTTGGTTAATCACAACAATGAACAGTTATTAATCACTGTTTTCTCAAATTATTTTTGGCATCATTGATTATGGTGTATTTCGGTTAACATCAAGATTCTGCTATTTAGATTTTACCATACAGAGTTGTACGAAATGAGACAACTACATTAAACTTTACTCGAATTTTGGTATAAAGTTATAGATTTAAAGTATAATCTTTAGCATTACTCTTTTTTTATTTTTAAAGATGTTAATTCTAGGGCCTAATTATATTTGACTGTAAAAAGAGAAGAATGTATTTTGATTTTTTACTTATTATAATATTATTATTTTGATCCTTTACTTATTAAAATATTTAAAATAATTTTTTATTTATTCAAAAAACATTATAATTGATCTTTTATTTTTAAAAAATTATAAAATTTAGTATCCTATCAAATTTTAAATCACAAATCTAATAATTAAATTTAATATTTTAAAAAAATAAAAATAAAAAACTAAATGTGACATTTTTTTAATAAATAAAAATTATTTTAAGTATTTTAACTAATAAAAAAATAATTATTCAAAAAAAATAAAAATAATAATTTTATAATAAATAAATGACAAAAAAATATTTTATTTAAATCATTTCATTTCAGTTCGTTTTTAAACGATTTTATATTGGTCTCTCGTGTCATTTGAAAAAGTTCAATGCTCTGACAACATAAACTCTTTGACCAAGATTTTTGACTGTGTGAGATGTCATCAACATCGCAAAATCACTGGAAATTCCAATACATTTGCGATTTAATCCCTCGCACCATTTATTGTCGATGCTAATGAAGCCCCCAACACTATTGATTCGGGACATTATCTTTATAGATATAAAAGATTAAATGTGTCTAAATCTAAGGGATGGTGAGTTGTTAAAATTGATACAATCAGATTAAAAATAAGAATGAAAATATTAAAATATTATTTGATTAATAATAAATGAAAATGTGCATATCTTTTTTTATTTTATTTAATTAATAAATTATATATAAAAATTAATTAGATAGTGTATATATTTTATTATATTATTTTTTATCATAAAACAAAAAAAA
Organism: Delonix regia; assembly: GCA_037074485.1. Classification (NCBI taxonomy): domain Eukaryota; kingdom Viridiplantae; phylum Streptophyta; class Magnoliopsida; order Fabales; family Fabaceae; genus Delonix; species Delonix regia. Next base: position 5,206,163 of record CM073452.1, read on the forward strand.
AGATGGATATTTCTTCAAATTATTAATTAATAATATATATTTAATAAATTAATAATTAATTAAAAATAATAATTTAATAATAAATTATGGTTTTGATGTACTACATGGGTATTTTTGTCTGAATTTTATTATAAATAATAATACTTTTATCAAATATATTTTTATTTTTAAAAGACTAATCTTATTCCATAACTTTAGTTAAAAAAATAATTTTTTTATACAAAGAAAATAAATTTTTTTTTAAAATATGAATAAAGACTCAATTTGTTATTGAACATAAGACATTTCCTCACTTTAATTTTAGTAATAAAAAATGTTATTGAATGTTGTGAAAAATTTAAGCATTTATATTAAATTAAAATAAAATAAAATTTGTGACCAAATAAAAACTTAAGCAAACATTCAAAAACTAAAATTAAAAATTCCCCATGCAAAAATGCTTATATATCAAATTAACAACTTTTATTACGAAGTGAATATATGTTGACAATTTAAATATGCCACATAATCAACCATTTAAGAAGCTGCCCACTCTTTTATTATTATTATCATTACTTTTGAAAAGTAACAAATTATAATAATAAGAGAGCACACCATTGATGAGAAGCTACCTTCTTAAAGATTCAAGAAAATGGGTTTAGTTACAATAGTGTTTCTGATCTGCGTCAAAAATGAAACCAATGTATGACAGTATGTGTATAGTATGTTAAAATTTAGGTATTTTGAAAAATCACATATTAAATAAAGGAAATCTAGCAGTAAAAATAACATCACTGTAAAGAGCGTACAGGGTAATAGAGGTGAATTCAAATCTGAATTAAATCTAATACAAAAGTAATAATAAGTCATTTTAATAAATCTAACGGAGTTATAGTAAATGGTAACAGATTTTATATATTTTTTCACAAATTTTTTCGCAAATGATATACATATTATTAATTGGAATAGTATATAATTTGAAGAGAAGAAATGAGGAATTTTAATGATTTAGAAGTCAAAGTAAATCGTGGAATTTTTGAAGCACTGAATTTTGAGTTGTCGCTGTTTGAAACGTGAACGCGTGAAATGAAAAGCGTGTGCTAAAGGCCAAGTGGAAGTGATGCGTCGAATGCCGCCTTCAGCCAAACACTTAATTTTCTTTATTTGTCTTTGGATTAATTGACTAGTATTATTTCTATTTCTCCTTCAATTCTTGTCACCCCCACATTTGTCAACTTGTACACATATTACTAGCCTTTATTTTTCGATTTGTTTTGAGATTAAAGAAAACAAAAATCTTCAATTTTGTCTCTTAATTCTTTACATTATTTGCTTTTTTAGTTTTTTTTTAATTATAGAAAAAGCTCACCTTCTTAAGTCAATTAACTTTTCTACTACGGTTAATGCTGAATTTGTTAAACCAGCTTGTCTATTAATACATGATAAATATATCTAATAAATTTGCATGGTTTTATGTTTAATAATGCAAACACGCGCAAATTGATCCGACTTCGAGAATATATTATGGAATAAATTAAATATATATTCAATGCATGCATTCGGAAAAACTCATCTATGTCTTTTCAATTTAAATTCTATTTTAATTGGCACATGAAGCATATATTAATATTTTTACTGAAAAGTTCAATTTCCCTCATTTAATAATGTTGGTTTGGAAGTCCATCTGTTTGATTAGTAGCCACAGAGGATAAGTGGCATCCTGGTACTCACGGGATGTACTCGATGTGGGACTCCAGCAACTTATCTAGTTTATATTAAATGCGGAGACCTTTTTCCAAACATGACATACCACGATGTACCTTTGAATCTTATACCAGACAACGAGTGCTCGTACATAGTAGTCTACGCATATGGATTTGGGTAAACTGCATAAATATAAAATTGAATCCATGGGAGAATTAATTATAGCGGCACAAGAATTAGGTATTTGATTGAAGAACATTTTTCACTGGTTGAGATTAAGGAATTATGTACGAGGGAGTACAAATAATCGTGTGCGCTTGCGTCATGTACTGATCCAAAAAAAAAGGGAGTAAAGGAGAGAAAGAAGCGACCTAAAACTATGATCCGTGTGATAGTAGTTTGTGAGTTGTAACCCTTTTTGCAAAAAGCAAAAGTGAAAGTCCAAGTGATGAAACGCTAATATAGGGCTAAGTCTGAAGGCTTTTATTCTGTAAGCGTGTGGTGTAGTGCAGGGGAGGGACGAGCGACAATGACAGTCACTCACAGCATCTAATCCAGACGAACAAAACAGAGGGAGAGGGTGGCCCAGTTGGTTGATAACACCGTGACTCGCAATTAGGTAATTAACGAATTCAAAAGAGAAGCATGGTGTGTTCCCCAGTGTGTTTCTTAATCATGCTGAAATCACTCATACACGAAAAGGAAAGAGGGAACCCTGCATTTTTTCAACAGGACACAAGGCATAGCTTGAATAGGAATGGCAACGTCAAGCTTTTAATATTGTCAATTCGCCAGCTGGTCTGTAGACAGCAACGCTTGGGTAAAGGTACAGTCCAAGTCCCAATTCTAATATGTACGTATTGAGCTGCTGCTTTGTTGCCTTTGTGCCATACCAATTTAATGAGATTGGATAAGCATCCTTGTTGTTCCTGAAATTTTAAGTCTCCACGAAACCATATTGAAGCTTCCCTCATACATTTTTCCTTTTTTTTTTTTTTTTTTTTGGTAGGGTGGCATACCCTCAAATCACGAAGGCACGTAGGGGTAAGGGATGATAATGGGTAATGGAAGTTGACACAAGTTGGGATACGAACAACGAGGCAGTGGCCAACACCACCCAGTTTGATTGTCGCTTCCCAATTTGGAAGTGTTCGAGCTGTATAGTAGCTGGATGTTTTTTAGTTGTCATATTGCGTGCACAAAATATCTTCGAACTTTATTCTAATACCTTTACTCTCGTATTGTTTTAAACCCAAAAGTTTAATTACTCCTACATATGTTTGGGAATTTGTTTACACCGTGTTTCATTCAAAAAATATATAAAATTTAAAAATTACTTATTTACTCATCATACATCAAACATCACCCAAAAAATACACCAAACTTGGGTTTCTGGATCTTCTATAGTTTGAACTTATTCTTGGAGAAAGATTAAAAGAAAAAGAAATGGATAATAAAAAGAGAGAGATTGAATTCTACTTATATCACTACTTTGTTGGATCGTGTCTCATGAGAGTAGTAATTGTACCATCTAAATTCTCTTTGTTAATTTTTTTTATCAATTTTAAATAAAAATAAATACAATAAGTTGAGCCTACTAGAATAGTGGACCTTATTTGAATAGTGTAACCCATTCATTTTATATATTTGACACTTCATCCACATCATCTCCAACAAAATAAAGATTACTAAATTGAAATGTAATGGTTTAAATTCTTGTTTATAGATAATCACATATAATCATATTACTTAATATAATTATATGCAGTTATATATTTATTGGTCGCATTTTAATCCAATGATTTTTATTTTATTAAAGAATTTCCTATAGCCGCTAAAGGTTATTCTTGCACCTTTTATATTTCAAAAATCAATAAAAAAAAATGAAGATAATCCAAATTAAGCTGATATAAAAGTAGAACATCACCTTCCTTTGAGCTTGGGAACAATGCCAGGAAAGGAGTTGGAAATTTGTCGCCCATCTGGACAAATTGGACTTGTCGTTGCTTTATTAACTATATATAACTTGTTTCTCAAGTTAGACTGTGTATTTTTTTGTTTCATATATACATATAATTCGTTGGGAGTAGGTTTCAATGAACAACTTGCTTTTCTTTTTTTTCGGGTCAGCAGAATAATGAGAAGGTATGCAATTTCTTCTAGCTTTAATGACAAAAATTACGGCATTTTTATTTATCTAATATTTTTCAAGAAATGAATAAGATTTTTAAGTTCCAATAATGAATAAACCACTATAAAAAATCTATGCAGTTACGTATATATTCTGTATTTTGTCATTCACTTTTACCATTTACATAACTTTTTCGAAACATGAACCTTTAATTTCTATCTCTGTGTAACATAAAATTTTTTGTATACCTACTCTTCATTTTTTGTTTGTTTATAATATAGAGTACTCGTTAGGTCCACCTGTACACTAATCCATTTTTCTAGATTATACAGTCAGACAAAACTTGGGTTTTTTTTTTTATCTACCAATACATTTCATGTATATTAGTTCTACCAATAAACTAACAAATATATTATACCATGCATCTTTATCAATGTTGTCAAACTCATTAGTTTAAACATAATTGTAAAGAGAAATAGACTTATAACGTAAAATCGTAAGAGTTTATCCCTATCCATATACAAATAAAAATGCATATATATATATATATGTATATATATACAAAATACTATTATAATAACCCAAATTATAGAACTAGGAAATAATAAAAAAAATTATTAAAAATATACTTGAATTATAGAACTTTTAATTATAATTAATTAGGTAGAGATTGAGTTTAAAAGTTTTTTAAAAAACATTGAGATTAAATTTATTGAAAGAAAATTAAAGGCAAGTTTTGTCATTATAATACTTACTAATATAGAAATTCAAAGTAATTAAATTTTAAAATAATAGCAATTTTAATAGTAATAATAATGTAACCAAGTTAGAGTAAATATTAAATACATATATATAACGTATTTTAAGCTATGTAATTAAAAAAATTTGAAATTAGACTTAGCTATTTAATTAAATTTAATATGTTATTTGCTATTAATTACAAGTAGAATGTATTAAAGTTTTAATAATGTAATTATATTTCTAATATAATTTTTTTTATGTTTAATGGTTGAAATAATTGAGTTATGCGTAAAGTTAGTTAATTTTTCTGAAAAAAATTGATTGGAATGTTAGATTATTCATATTTAGGCAAAGAACTTAAAAAAAAATAATTTGGTTGACTCTGGTCAAACTTGATGAGTCTACCCGAATTTAATTGATTCTATATAAGTTTGATTGATTTTATTTAAATTTGATCAAATTTACTTTGAGTCAAATTTTACGACCAAGTTAAATTAATTTTTTCATCTAAAAATATAAAATCAATGAATTTAACAAATTAATTATCGATTTTGATAACTATGATCCCTACCTGCCATCCTTAAACAAACAGGAAAAGCGAGTCTCAAGAGGGTGTTTCTCCTACCCCACTCTCTTTTAAAGGGATATTGTAATAATGAGTTGGATATTTTAGGAGGTTGAATTCCTTTTTACTAGACAAAAAATACTTATTTGTAGTGAATGTAAGTACATTTAATGTTCAAGATTTGATTTTTATGATAAGTATCATTTATATGGATCAAAACTTGATTATTAGATGTATGCACGCTCTGTACATATAAATTATTATTATTATTATTATTATATATATCTTTAAAAATTTTTTGTGGATAATAATAACAAATAATTTCTATAAAATTTAAAAAATTAGAGGGTTCAAATTGGCCACCCTTGCCCCACCCACCGCCTCATCCCTTACCGTCGTCTTATTGCTGGTGCCTCTTCCCTGTCAGTGTGATCAAAGTCCCACCCTTTTCCCGGACAAAATTAATTATTAGACTTACTTATATTCGATATACAAAAAATATTTTTATTATTAGATTACTTTAAATTGTGTGGATATAATAATATTATTATTAAAAATACATAAATTAGAAGTCTTAAAAGCTTGAGCTTTGTGTCATTATTTTTGCATTTGCTGTTGCCTTAATCATGGGTTTGTAACGGGGGAACAAGGTGGCCCCTTAACCCAACGAATGGTACAAGAGCCCAAAAAATACCTAAATGAATAAACGACGGCAAAGGAAAAGGACATAAACAAAGTAGAACGACAAAAAGCAGGCGGAGATCAACTCAAAACGTCGGGTAAGAATTAGAAAACTTAAAACATATTATTACCAAAAAAAAAATATTAGTAGATTCTTATACATCTAAATGACAGTTAATTTACTTTATTAATTTTAATAAACCTATATGTTTTAAAATAATTTTATTAAAATTAATACATCAAATCAATTATTATAAATATATTAATATCACCAACTTTTTTCTACCATTATTATCGGTATCAAAGATGACATGAGCATGTGGTAAAAGACTTTGACTTAAGACTGGTTATAAAAAAAATATTAGTTAATTTTAATATATTTATATAATAATTGATTTAATATATCAATCTTAAGAAAATTATTTTTAAAAAATTTATTAAAAATAATTTTATTAAAATTAATGTATCACTGTTATATAAATATATTAAAACTATTTAATATATTTTAAAACTCCAATAACCATGCCTAGGTAGTCTTCGAGATAATGGGCAGCATGCATTTATACCTTGCTAGCTTTGGTACTGAGATCTCTGACATGTTCAAGAGAAGCGTTTCACAAACTAATATATATCCTCGCACACAGAGACTAAGACCAATAACCACAGAAACTTGATGCATGCATGCATGCATGCACGGGGCGAGGAAGGGAAATTTGAAGATTAAGGACTTTTCTCTAGTACTGCTGAATCTTCCTAATGGAGAAAATAAGCCCGAGCATTGAAGGTCCATCACGTGCTACACAGGACTTTAATATTCAATTTTTTTAAATAAAAAAAAGATAAAATTATTAAATGAAACTTTAATATTCAGCCTTGACTGACTTCATCAAAACCCAGACAAGACTATTCATGCAGTTTTCCTGTACGTGCAATTCATTAGAGCCAATTAATGGAGTTTTACTTTCTTCATGTGGTTAAAGTGAGCAACTTCATTAAACAAGACTGTGTTAATTATCGCTTGCCTGCGCGCATCCATCGGCATTGCCATTAGTCAACTGAAGCAGATGCAATTTATTCAAATGGCCTGGGTCATCGGGTGTAACTACTGATGTACCAAACGACGACTATTTTCTTCATGAGATTCAACTCATCATCCTTTTTGTTGTATAGCGCAGAATTAGATTAGGGCATCAGGCGTTCATCTTCATAGAAGATCAAGTGTGAATTTCTTGTAAATTAACAATCTATGGCTTAATTTAACGGGAGTATATTGACAGAGGCCTGTTTATATTCATATAATATGGCCTTCAAATTTGAAAAAGTGATCCACTTTCACAGGTTAGATAGAAATAGCTAGATGCTAGTCTTTGTCCTTTTCTGTCCCATTTTGGTAATAGGGAGTTGAAGAAGACCACTATTGGTCAAAGTAAACCCATATGAGAGACGACCCAAAAAAAAAAAAACTCAGGTTGATCATTAGTCTTTTCGTGGAACCACGGGTGACAATTTTCCAACGGGATCTATACGTTTCGCCAAGTTTAATTAATATGTACTGTGAATACCAAATATAGGTCAAACTTACAGCCCTCCATTGAGAATGATAAAATGGAGTTGAAGAAATATAAATATATTTAACCTTGTCTTGAATGTATTTTAAATAAAATATGGCGTGAAAAGCTGAAAACCTTTGGTTCAAGTAACTACTCTTTCTATTTTGGGAATATAATTGCTTAGCGTCATGCTCATTAATCACTTGCTGGATGTTAAATTTGTGAGTTTATATAGAGTCATAATGAAGTATAGACTTATAATAAAAAATTATAAGAGTTTATGTTTATTAATAAATAATTATTGAACATAACTAAAATTTTAAAACACAAAAAATAATTCATACATGAATTTAGAATACTATTGTACTAATCCAAATTATATAAGTATGGAAAGATAAAAAAATTTATTAGAAAAATTTTATTTAAATTATAGAAATGTTAATTATAATTAGTTAGGCAGTAATTAATCAATTGAAAAATTTTATTCTTTAAAGCGTTGAGTTTAAATTCTACTGAAAGGAGATTAAGAACAAGTTTTGTCATTGTAATACTCATTAATTTAGAAATTCAATACAATTAGAATTTAAAACAATAATTTCAATAGTAATAATAATACAAACAAGTTAAAGTAAATTATATATAGATATAACGGAAAAAAATTATTAAAAAATTTGAAAGTAAAGTTAACCTAATTTTCACAATACAGTATGTTATTTGTTATTGGTTGAAAATAAAATGTATTACAGTAATGACTATGTAATTGTATTTGCAACATAAATAATTTTTTAGTGGCTAAAATAGTGGGATTGGACTCAAAATTACTTATTTTTCCTTTTAAAAAAAGTTGATTTTAATGCTAGGTTGTTTAAATTTAGACAAAAAACTAAAAGTATTTTTAACTTGATAGACTCGATCAAACTCAAATTTACCTAGGTTTGACTGAATATATCAAAGTCTAACCAAGTTTGTTCTAATTCTAATTATACCTTTGAGTTAGAATTATTTTTCCACTTACAAATATAATTTTGACAAGTTTAGTAAATTGACTCATAAATTTGACAATCATAATTCAATGCATACAGTGGTTCCTTTGTTTTTTCCTTTCCTATTTCTTAAAACTTTGTAATATAACCCTGAAAAGAAAATTTTAATCTTCATTAACTTTCTTGACTAATTATATGATTAAAATTTAACTTAATAAGTTTATTTTATAATTTTCTCTCTATTTCTGTAGAATATGCTAATGGAAAATTTTGCGTAACGTGTACATGTCCAAATTGCATAGCTGAAAGTCATTTTCAATTACTATTAATCGAGTGGGGAAACAAAAAAAAAAAAAAAGGTACACGGTTCTGAAAAGTGGAAGCCCACTAGTACCTTTTAATTCCATCCACAAATCGACATTACGTTACCCACTGAGCTATAATGAAATATAGCCTTCACTTTTATTAGGCCCAACTATACTCTTCAATGGAGCCCAATACTATGTCACTTACAATTAAATCTGTTGATTTTGAGTGATCCAAATCTACAAGTCTTTGAATAATAGTCCATAAAATATAAGCCCAATATAAAATATTAATTACTTTCTACACCTGACATAAGTTTTTTACTTTCCATCACCTTATCTGTTAGCAAAGATCAGTTAATACTTAGAAAATAGTAGATAATGCATGGAGTTCAAGGAAAATCATTAAAATGAGCTCTCAATTTATCTCACTGATAAGAGTCACCCAAAGGTGGGGTTTTTCTTGAGTCATTATTGATACAATACATGTGGCTAAGCATTACTGATAGTTAGGGAAATCAAAAGTGTGAATGTACACTCCACCATGTGAAGGGATGGGGAAGCTCTATTAGTAGTGATGGGAGAACGAAGACACCAGACATGCCATGTACTTGTGAACATGAACCATATGTCATAGGAATAACTTAAACCCGGTTCATGCTTCTCCTCGTTTGCTGCAAATTTTCTTGTGAGAAAAAGAGAAAAACAAAAAGCTTCTAATGCTCCAAAACAGCTCCTTCAAAGTATTTCAGCTTTTGTGCTGAGTAGGTCACCAACCTTTTATTTTTTTTCCCTTTCACTTCCAACAAAACTTTTCTCACTTTTGGATTTATGCATGACTCTCATTCACCTGATCCAAGGCATCCATCAAACACAAATGATTCTCCTCTTCTAAAATCAAAATAAGCTTGTCAGTTTGGTGGCATGTTAACTCAGAAAAAAAGGGTTTAAGGCCATCCATGTTTGTCTCTCTCCCGGCATTTCAACTAGAGATTCCATGCATCATCATTGGTTTTGACTGCTTTTTTCTCTTGGGAAAAAAATCTGACCTTTCACTCCATCTGTCTCCAACTCTGGTATGTCTTTTGATGAAGTTTTGTACCACAATATTGAACGGAGAGAGCCTTTTCGGTTCATAATTTAGAGTTGGTTATAGCTTACTGTTGTTTGAAATGTAAAATAACTTTATTTGTTGATTGTGTATATTAAAACTTAAAATCCTTATCTTTTAAATTTACTTTTTCTTATCTTCATTAACGATGCTTACCAACATACCAATGACATCTCAATTCTTAAATAATTGAGTAAATACAAAGAGTCAAGGGATAATGATGAAAAGTCAAAATGCCAAAAACAGGTCCAATATAATAATATCTCATCAAACCATCAAATCATTCACGAACCACTATTAATCAAACTCAGCTAATTAAAAGGAATTTGCATAAAGCATTTTACCCTTTCATTCTTTCTTCGTCTGTGTGACAAGTGAGAGTAAATTTGACACAGTTCAGAAACTGTTGGAATTTCCATCTTGTATGCTCCGTCAGGTGAACCTCAAAGCATCCTTGATCCAGCTACCTCACAAGATTCAAACTGTGGACGATGAAAAAACTCACTCACATGCCATGATTTAACCTCTACTTTGTGGATTTCAAAAGTAGAGCAAAATAATGAGAGTAAACAACTTTATTATTTGATGGTTGTGGGGAACAAAATCAATTCCAACACACAGGAGAACAATCATGAAGTTTCACTGATAGAGATGTGACACCAAAACACACGAACTCCAACATATTATTCTCAAAGCAGTTAAAGCCTGCAAGGCCTAAACAAAAAGGAATCAAATATACCGCTACTCTTAGATATAAACGCATTGCTCCAATACAAGCCAAGCACTAGAGAAGTATATATATGTCTTTGGGAAGAATGAAACACTGTATTGAAGTTAATGACTGTAAATTCCCTGAATATACTGAATACCTCACAGATCTTGTGGTCAAAATGTAAATATAAAGAGCTAACATTTTGTGATTTCAGTAGAGAAATTGACTGTGTACTATTTATTTATGACAAGTACATATTGGAGAAAAAGAAAAAATGCATCAATCATATGAATTACACTGCAGATATAATCTACTCATAATTAGCTTATAATTTTCCTGGAGTTTGTTCTCCCACTTAATCATGCGGAAGTTGAGTGAATGAATTTGTTAAAGCTATAATTATTATTGTGGAGAAATACAGCAGTGACAGGATTCTAGAACCGCCTAATTATTGTAAAACTGAATAAGATTTGGAGTTAATGAAGATGACATGAAACTATCAAAGATGACTAAGAAATGAGGTCTATATCTAATATCCCCCAACCAAAAGCATTAAAAGTCAGTCAAAATTAACGTAAGAAAAAATATGCCTTTAATGGAAGTTTGAAGAACAGAAGTAATACCGAAGGTAAAGATAAAACTGAAGGTTACCGCTGATTAAACTACCAATAGCAGCAGCAGGTGTGTGGCAAGAAAACGACATATTCGCTTTTGAAATGTTTGTAAAATCCTCGCCAATCAAAACGGATGAATAAAATTTGTTTTCCACACGCTGATGATAATTGGATCGCCAAATTGATTCAGTGATTTTGATTACACCATCATTTTCATGTTTGTGTTTGAACAGTTTCAAAGATTCTGCTTAGAATTTAGAATTTCTTTAACTGAAAACATGAACTTTTCTCCTTTTTCTCGACGTAAACACCATCACCTTTTTCAATCTCCATACAAGTCGTAAGTAATGCATTTCATAATTAGTGAACATGAAGTAAGTTTCTCTAACAAGCAATGAATCAGAAAATTTGTAATTGGGACCAGAGAGGGGTGGGGTTTTGGTGAGAAGAGGAGTTAAATGGGACCCTTGTATAAATCATTAAATTACCCACTCGATCTCAGTATAGCGTCCATTCTCTGCATCAATCCCTAACGAAAAGGTATCAAATTTAAATTTCTTACTTTTTTAAATCTTAAAATACCATCCCATACAGCAACAAAACAAATCTATGTTAAGCATTCCACTTTAATCTCAGCAGATAGTATTCTGTATTCTACTTCCATCACAATTCTTTACATTCAGAATTATACATACATATTATATCACTTGTACGGGTGTTTGAAAGTTACAGAAGTAACATTTTTTATGAAGAGGTAAAAGGTTGTTTTTGGTGGCAGTGCATAGAGGTATCCTTAAGGTAATACTGCTTATTCAACCAAGTTGCAGAGACTTCGAAAATACAGAGGATATACAGAAGGAGAATCAGATATGAACGCAGCTGAAGCACATGATTTGTTATCTAGTTTAAAGCACTGTTTTTTAAAACTCTTATTTTGAGGTCATAATTGTGACACAACTGAATTATACTACGATAATCATACCTTTTACTCCCATTACTATATTTTGTCTAGTTACTTCCATCTTTTATTACAATCGGAGCAGAATAAAGTGTGAATCTTTTATCTATATTGAATTGGGTATTAAAAAAAATCCAATTATTTGAGTAAGAAAGAAGAGAAATATGGGCGCATAAAATTCTACAATGTTTGAAATAAAGGGATACCGGCCAGTTTCTAAAAAGCTGTGCCCTTTGACAAACCTTCCCTTACATTTCAGACGAAACTCGACAGGGTAGCTCTGCAATCTGCAACTAGAAACGCTAATTGCAGATGCTATGATCTTAGAACAAAGGCATGAAACATAGATAACTTCATAGATCACAACATGATTGGCTGTACATATAACATTAGCTAATGGGTCACTTGGAAGGTTTCCAGGATCTAGGGAGGAACTAAAGCACTTAAAGTGGAGGGAACTAAGGCTGAGAAAAATGGGTTAATTAGTGCAATATGCGGCATTGCCTTGATGAATGTGAAGCTGCAGAATGCTGAAACTGTTGAACATGTTGGATGGTGTGGCGTTACTGAGATGGCATGACAGAGCAGAGCTCCATAGACCCGTAATCGAGAAGCTCCTCAATCATTTGCTCAATATGATCCTCTTCAAGAGGCTTGAACTGCTCACCACTTTCCACTTTCACTTTCTGCACAACCCACTTCGCCTCTGATTCTTCTAACTCTTCCTCCTCCCTTGGTTTCTTCTGTCCCAACATTGTAATATTGGTTTCGCTGCTTTTCAGAGAGGATGAGTTGCTTGTGCTTGTGGACACAACATTTGGTGAAGTTACTCTCTGAGGCTCCGGTAATGCTGGCCTCGTCATTTGGAGCGAAGCCATATAGCATCTATGCAGTTTAGCGGTCAAAGTTGCGGATAGAAGCTTTGAGGATGATGATTGAGACAAATTGGGGTTGTAAGGGAAATTGGTTCTAGCCCTCGGACCACACATCAGCCTCGCTGCTTCATCGTACGCTCTGGCTGCATCTTCTGCCGTTTCAAATGTACCAAGCCATATCCTCGTCTTCCTGCACATAACAGAAACTTTTAGTTCTGTATTATGTACTGAATGTGCGTCCGATCGAGACGCATGAAACGTGCATGGACGTGAAAACTAAGGTGAACTTACAATATAGGGTGCCGAATTTCTGAGACCCAAGAGCCCCAGTGCCTTTGTCGGACTCCTCGATATCGCTGTTGTGGTCTCGCCATGTCTGTGAAACAGAAGCGTATTCTTTTTCACAAGGTCTTCGTGAAAAGCTTTTGAGTGTGGTACCAACACAAGAATGAGAGAGATGGGCTTTTGTAGTTGAGTTCGTTCACGGTGACATACACCCTTTTCCTTACCAATCTGGCACCCAATTATCACAGAGGACCCCACAGGGATTTTGATTTTCGACGTCCAGCCTTCTTTTTCTCTCCTTTTTTTATTTTTATTTTTTCTGGGGACCTATAAATGGCTATATTGTGATTTTCAACTCATGATTATTGAATAAGTATTTCAATTTTCAAGTGACAATTCAAGCAGCCGAGTTGAATTCACATGCCTCTCCGTCTACGATTAAGATATGAATTGGAAACAGCATTGCCCTGCTATCTACGGTCACAATCCCACAGATTCTTGTCATGTGAGTATTGGGGTAGGGAGCAATTGTAGATAACGACTAGTTTGTAGTTCCCTGTGTTGTGAAGTTGGAACTGCGATATCTTTCAACATATCCTTTTCAAATATATAAAGCCCCAATTGCCTTGGTGTTGGCAACCGAAAAAAATGGAAACCCTATGATCGAAGCTTATGCGTCATTTTGTCAGTTTTTATCGGAGTTTGGACCTTGGTCTGGACCATCTGGAGACCAAGTTAGGGATCAAATTCTGCAATATGGTCAGTTTAAGGCAACAATTTTTCATTACTGTTTGCGCATCAATTTGTGAAGAGTATGATTGGGTCAAACCCAAGTTGAGGCTCATCAATTAAGATTCTCAGACCACCATCATTAGCCTAACAGGATCAAATCCTCTTCACTACTATCAGCTCATTAATACCCATAATCAGTACGGACCATGTTTTCTCAATCCATTACTCTATTTCTTTTTAAACAGTTTATATTTGTGGCAAATTCACTAAACAGGGGACATGCTAGGGGTGTCTGATTAGTAAGTGAGATCAAGTTGGGAGTATTTCTTGCATTGTTGTTTGATGGGGATTTTTGAGTGTATATGTGTAAACACAGCTTTGTGCTCTGCATACTTGATAAGGAAACATAAGCATATGGTGCTTGGGATGTGCGAGGACATCAACTATGTTTCAGGTTTGCAATTTTAATTGGCAATGGCCCATGTTCTTGTAGCTACTATTCGCCCACGTGGCATGAGTTAATTCTCCATACTACTTATTGTGCAAGACAGAAGGCCAGATACAGAAAGCCTAACACCATCTAGAGAAAAAGCTCCTTGGCTAGTTTCTGAATTGAAAAAGATTAGCTTACATTATCGATTGGGTAATATAAACAAACACTTCCTGCTTCTTTAATTTCTTAACGCTGAAAATTAAGCAGCATGCATCTTTCAGAAGTTACAGGAATGAGATCTTAGCAATATTCTCAAGTCAAGTATATTGGTCGCCTCACTCCCATCCCATCTGTGCTGTGTCTCATGCGCCAAACTCCTAACGGCAAATTACTTCTCATTTGAATAAAACAATGATGGCGTCAGAGGGTGAAATCTTGCTGCCTGCTTGCCACGTGTCACCGCCATAATCAGATGGCTGTCAATATTGTTCTGTTCATTTTATCCATGGACAATCACTTTTACTGAAGAATATATTATAACCGTTCGGACATGTAGGAATTAACTGGGAAAAGAGAGAATGTTTGGTCGACTTTTTAGCTCAGTTTCTGTTGGATTGCCAACTTGTCCAAAGAAAGAATGAAAGGTAAAACTGTTTTACTTTTTGTTTCTGTGTAAAATATCTGAAACAAAAGAACAAAGTAACAAATATAAGAAAAAGAACAGGAAAAATGAACAGACCGAAGGCGACAGGAGAACAAGCAGCATGTATGTCATGGCTTAAAAGATTTAGAACTTTACCTATATCCCTTTCTATGTCACTCTCTCTTCCAGCATTTTTATTTTTATTTTTAATTAAGTTGGAGGGGTTTACAGCTAATCAAACTGATATGCAATGAAGGTCAAGAAAGCGGGATATATATAAATTGATTGGGTCCCAGCAATTCATACGCGTGAAGTGGGTCCAGACTCCAAAACTTAACATGGGTGATCAGAGCAATAACCTAATTTACCTAACCCTCCCGTGGCTTGTTGCGCCCCGAGTCCATGAACTCTCTCGCAAAAACACTGTGCCTCACATGCAAACTTGCCAACATGCAAAATCCATTGAATTCAGATATATAAAAGAAGGGTCACCAATCGCTTAAATTGAGATTGTCTGTGTCTTTTTCTTTATGTTTAGTTCTTACTTGGTGAACACCCACATGCAAGCACATATAATATTCGTGTGCGTCACTTGTCCTTTTCTTGGACTAGTTTTCTTCTTTAGATCTCGCTGTTGAATGTATATGCGAGAACCTTTACCCGTAAACCGCCCCTGAAATTCTTTTCTTGTACCAAAAGAAAAGAGATAAGTATCCCATTCTTTTTTCTCCAATTCTATCGGACACCTTTTCTGACCTCCTCTACATACAAAAAGACGAGGTTGACACCTATTTTCAGAACAATCTTAAAAAAAATTTCCCATTCATGGATGAAACAGCTGGAAATGAGATTCATATATATATATATATATAGCTGATCACCAACACTTATTTCTCATACGTTGGGGTTTTGGGTAATTGAAGGTCAAAGAGAAATTTCATCATCATCTAGTTGCCGAAATGGTGTTTGGAAGGTAGTCATACGACGCGGTTTCGTTGCCCAGCAAGTTAAAAAATGAAGAGTAATTTAAGGTGATGTGACAGTGGTATGTTCATCTTCACATGGGATTTTGATTTTGCCTATCCTATGCCGTCCCTCTTTGCTCCTTTCTATTTTTTGATTTATACCACTCATGACTGACGACTCATCTTGAGAGACGCCAAGAACGAGATATATGCAATTTCCATCCCATGTGCACGTTCCTATTTTGTCTCCACCAGTAACGTGTGTTTGCAGATTCATATATACATCATGCTGCCAAACATTTTATCAACAACTTCTTCATAAGCAACATAAAAGTCCATCGATCATCTCTGCCTCCAGTTATGTATCCTACTTCACTATCTGTCTTCGTTATTAAGGTTTTGAAATCTCACTCTTGTTAAGGAGTTGATTTCACTTGAGTCTTGCATATCACTCGACAAGTTTAGTGATTTGGTAGCATAGTACTCTGACATGAAGAAAGAATGCTCTGGGTCTTATTATTTTGGTTTATTATTATTATCTTTTTAGAAAAAAAAAGGAGTAGAGAAATGGAAACTATTTATCCACGCTACTCCATAGAAGGTACATCAATGTGCTAGAGAACAGAGTTTGTCCCCACTGCAGTTTAGTCAAGGGGAAGCACGTGCTTAGTGAACTGTGTGAACTAAAAACTACCCAGAGTTGGAAGTAAGCGAATCACAGCCACAACTCGCCATTGAAAATCTTTACACATAATCATGTAAACAAAATTAAAACATGTAATTATACATGATCATAAATAAGAAGAATATACTATATTAATAATCTGACTTAATGAATATGACATTATTGCTATGAGTATTAGTTGAGTCAGAATATTTCAACTCTCAATACTCAATAGCATATCTCAAAGTGTTTGACGGTAGAGAGAATAATAATTTTTGTTTGTTTAAATATAGGGCTTCAGTGTGCTATTCATAAGGTTTTATTTTAATAATATAATTAATCAATATTATAAAAATAAAATCCTTAAGAATCTTTAAAATGATTTCTCATTTAATTAATTAGAAAAATAAGCTCATTAAATCTCTTTGGATAATAATATTAAATTAGTAATTTGACGGGATGATTACTAATACTTTTGGGTTGTGGGTTAGGTTTTTACTCAGTGGGTTTGTAGATAATCGAACCCATCATCACCGATTATTCACAAATAAAATAAAACTCAATCCATTCATAGTTTACAAATTATAACATTAATTGCCTAATTAGTAATAACAATATATTAATCTAATAGAATAATTAATGCTAATCCATAAATATTAAAATTATTCTAACAATCTCCCACTTGGATAATATTAATTAAATTATTATATCAATAAACGAATACACAATCAGGTAAAATAATGTTTACATAAACACATGGATATATGCATATTTATAAACTATACAAAATTCAGAAGTGAAACTATACTCAAAGATCATTGAAACCGATAAGGAATTAAGTGATATTGAAATTTCCATAAATAAGTTCCATTATTTGAATAAAATGGAATACAAAGTAACATTCAAAATGTTAAATTACAATTCAAAAGTCCCTTTAGAACTTAATTCAGATTCCCACTAAACCAAGGCTACATCAAAATTTTCAACAATGCCCATATGAGTCACATGACTCTTAAAGACTCCTATGGGTAAGCCTTTGGTCAACAGATCCACCAACATATGTTCACCAGGAATATGAACCAAACGAGTTTGAGATTTAGCAACCTTTTCTGTGATGAATATGAACTTAACATCAAAGTGTTTAATGTGACTGGAGTTCCTATGATTCTGAAAAAATCTGATAGTAGACAAACTATCGCAATATATGGTTAGAGGTCGTGATATAGAATCAACCAAATACATGACAGATATCAGTTTCCTCAACCATATGGCCTAGCAGGTAGCCTCATAACAAACGATATACTCTGCCTCCATAGTCGAGGTAGCTGTTACTGATTGCTTATAACTCTTCCATGATACAACTCCTTTAGACATTATGAAGATGTATCTAGAAGTGGATTTATGATCATCCACACAAGATGCATAATCAAAATCTAAGTAACCCATAATTTCAAATGGCTCAGCTCTTCTAAAAGTAAGCATGTGATGCTTTATACTTTGTAGGTACCTTATAACTTTCTTCGCAGCCTTCCAATGATTAGGACCGCGATTACTCAGGTATCTTCTAAGTACACTGACAACGAAAGCAATATCAGGTCGTGTGTACACCTGAGTGTACATAAGGCTGCCAACAGCAAATGCACATGGAATCTTATTCATTTTGATTTTCGAATTATCATCTTTGGGACAAGATGATCTAGACAACATTTCACCTTTTTGTGCAGGTGCAACACAAGAAGCGCAAGTATGCATGTTAAATTTCTTCAGCACTCGATCTATGTAGGTTGCTTGAGATAAACTAAGAGTGTCATAAGATCTATCATAGTGAATCTGAATTCCCAAGACAAAAGAAGCTTCACCAAGATCTTTCATGTCAAAGTGGCATAACAAAACATGTTTGACCTTATTCAACATAATTACTGAGTTATTGGCCAATAGTATATCGTTAACATACAGCACGAGTATCATAAAGTTATCTGTATCAAATTTCTGATAGATACATTAATTAGCAATATTCTCTGTAAAACCAAGTGAAGTAATTATCTGATCAAACTTCAAATACCACTGTCTCGAGGCATGTTTAAGCCCATATATGGACCTTTTCAATTTGCACACTAAGTGCTCTTTCCTAGCTTCAGTGAATCCGTCAAGTTGTGTCATATAAACATCCTTAAGTAAATCACCGTTTAAGAATGCTATTTTGATATCTATCTAATGAAGTTCAAGATCTAACTGTGCAATAAGAGTCATTACAACTCTGAAGGCATCTTTAGTAGATACAGGTGAGAATGTTTTTGTATAATCAATTCCTTCTTTCTAATTATAGCCTTTAGCTACAAGTCTGACTTTGAATCTTTCAACTTCACCATTAGCCCTTCTTTTGGTCTTAAAGACTCATTTACAACCAACGGGTTTACAACCATCTGGTAACTCAGTTAATTCTCACACATAGTTACAAGACATGGAGGACATCCCATCATTTATAGTCTCAAACCACTCAGATGAATGAGATCTTAACACAGCCTCATCATAAGAAATTGGATTTATGCCATTAACAACGTCTGACTCAAATTCCTGCAAGTATACTATATAATCATTTAAAATTGCAAGTCTACAAACCCTATGTGATCGTCTCAAATTAAGGGCTGGTTCTCCTACATCAGTTATAGGAACTTCTACAATGGGATTAATCAGATTCTCAATAAGAGTGTTATCTCTAATATCATGATCTACAGATAGAGATGGCAATGGTAGTATGGGTAAGATGGTATCCACACAATGCAGGTTCATTACTTTAGGGACACCACTCCTACTGTCCAAGTCATCCTTAAAATAGAATGCTCTGTCAGATTCAATGACCCTGGTAATATGACTGGGACAATAAAATTTACATCTTTTGGATCCTAAACAATACCCAATGAAGAATCTGCTAATAGTCATAGAATCAAGTTTCTTGAGCTGCGGATTATAGGGTATCACTTCTGCTCTACAACCCGACACACGAAAGTGCTTCAGACTAGGCTTCTTATCAGTGAAAAGCTTATACGGTGTCTTTTCAACAGACTTACTCGGAACTTGATTCAGGACATAGGCTACTGTCATAAGGGTATCACCCCATAGAAATTCTGGTAACGAATAGTGACTGATCATGCTTCTGACCATGTCCATCAAGGTGCGATTACGCCTTTCAGCAACACCATTCTGTTGTGGAGTGCCAGACATAGTATACTGAGCCTCAATTCCTTGCTCCTATAAGAATAGAGCTAACGGTCCAGGGTTTCTCCTGGTTTTAGTATACCTCCCATAATATTCTCCACCTCTGTCTGATCTTACACTCTTGATAACCTTTTCAGACTTTAATTCAATGGCAACCTCAAATGTCTTAAAGGCATCTAACGAGTCAAATTTTTCATGTAACAAATCAATCTAGCCGAATCTAGAATAATTGTCTATAAAGGTTATAAAATATTTGTAATTACCTATAGCAGCGGGAGTAATTGGTCCACTAATATTTGTATGAATCAATTCCAAAATAGTCTTAAATCTATTAGCCACTTTCTTCTTAGCTCTACCAGGAAGTTTTCCTTTAATGTAGTCAATTCAGGATTCAAAGTAAAAAAGTTTAGGTTATGCAATATTCCTTGATTAACCATTCTCTCCAATCTCTCTTTTGAGATATGACCCAAACGTCGATGTCATAATATGGAAGAGTTCTTATCAATTATTCAGCGTTTGTATCCAATGACAGCATTAATTGATGCAACAAAAGTAGAATCTAAGCAAACATTCGCATTCAAGCAATATAAATCGCTTATTAATCTAGCAGTTCTAACAATGACTGAATTAAAATAAACATCAATTCTATCATTTCCTTGTCAAAAGGAATATCCATCCTTGTTTAATACTGAACTTGAAACCAAATTTCTTCTTGAAGAAGGTACATAGACGACATTATATAAAGTTAAAGTATGTCTAAAATACAAGTTCAAAACTACAGTTCCTATGCAATCCACTGCAGCTGAACTTCCTTCCACTCCCAGAATGGTCTTTTTCTCTCTCATTTGGGCTCCTCTTGTCTTTTAGCCCCTGCAAGGAATTAGTTACATTAACAGTTGTTCCAGAATCCAACCACCAAGTGTCCATAGAGGTTTCAAAATTATTGGATTCAAGATAAACTAGAGCTAAATGGGCAATTTCAAGAAAGATACCTTCTTTCTCACGCTTGTACTTCAGCTTGAGGCAATCTGAGATCTTGTGGCTAGGCTTCTTACAGTAATTACAATCACCCTTAAATTTCTTCTTCTAACCCTTATTCTTCTTATTGTTCTTTTTTATCTCAAAGAACTTTTTACCATTAGGCTTGCCCTCATGTTTCTTTCCCTTGAGTTTTTCATTTCCAGCCTTGCTTAATGAACCATGAGAGATGTAGTTCATTGAATGACCATGTGAACTCGATTCCTTTAATGACTCTTCCTTCTGAGTCATGATGGACATCATCTGATTAACTGTCCATTCAACTTCTTAGGAGCTGCAGGTGATTCTAAGAACCCCATATTCTGCTGGAAGAGACGGTAAGACTTTATAGACTAGATTACTCTCACCCAAGTCCACATTTAAAAATTTTTGCTTGTTGAAGTAATTCACCAGCTTCATCATATACTCGCGTACACCAGACACTCTGTCATAATGAGTGTTATCCAATAAGGAAAAATAGTACGCCTTATGCATCTTCTTGAACTTCTTGAACTTTTCACTCATAGTCTGAAGGTATTCCACAGCAATGTCCTTCTCAGGAATACTCTGTCTGATTGTCTTCTTAATAGTATACTTTATAACCATCAGACAGATCCTATTAGACTCATTCCACTGCTTGTGATAAGCTCTGTCAGCAGCACTCAGCAGTGAAATTTGCCGATCTTAGCTCTCTCATGGCCAAATCCTCCTTAAAGATGATCAAGTACATGTTAAAGGACTTATGCCAGTCATCAAAATTAGTTTCATTCAAAGTTTTCACCATAGACAGTTGCTGGAACAAAGAAGCTGATGAAACAAAATTAGGAAACATTAATTATGTCCCGGAAACATTATTATAAAACAAGGTTTCTTTTACAAAATTCAGCTTATGCAATTGTATCATCAAGATGTGCATTATAATCCCACTTAAAGTTTTGGATTACAACAAATCATGAAAGAAAACTCATGTGTACCATAGATTTGACCACAAAGAGAAATAACAAAATGCAACCATGGTTTTGATATCGATAGGATATAAGAAACAATGAAAGCATTGTTTTAAAATTGCTGCTACCCATTCGTAAATGTATTTATTTCATTTGAAATCGTAATTGTATTTACTTCACAGAATTATATTAATAATGTCACACCGATAGAGTATGTTCATTATCAACATAACATGTATGTACACTCTCTCTAGTGGACTCATCGTAACATTCAGACTCATCCCTGATGATGGTGACTAAATTATCCAAAATTATAGGAAATTAAATGACAAATACGGTTTAAATTATTTATAAAAGACATATCATCATAATTGGGCCCAGGATAGGCGAGCACACAATCATTAGGTGCATATGACACAAAGTTACAATAAATTCCACATACAGTTTTATCCCTTTTAAGGCATGTGCTTAAATTAGGAATAAAATTAACAATTAATACAGAGAAATTAATTAAAATTTATTTACATATAATCAGGGAAAGTGAACTGAACATATTGTCTCATATTATGTCTAGTCTATACATAAATTTTCTCAGATCAAAATATTTTATCTACATATTATTTTAATGCCCTTAATTTTCAAAAAATTTTAAAACTCCTATTTCCAATGCTAAAAAAATTATGAAAAAATACCATAATTTAGATCAGGGCGAGTGGAGGCAAATTCCAAAATTTGAAGTTCATCTGACCCGCAATGTGGCTGCACACACCAACAGACACTGGAGGCCCACGCGCTCCTTCTTTAACCTCTGGCTGGTCGATTTTACTCGCTAGGCGACCCGGTAACCCGGCCATTCGACCCACCGATTTTCCTGCTTTCAGACTTCAAAAGAAGGGTCTTTTTTATCGTCTTTTCACGATCTTTAAAGCCCTTATATAGGTTTTGCATCAATCTCTTCCGGTTAAGCCATGTTTCCATTTGGAATTTGAAAGTTTTCGGTTTATCGATTTAGTCCGAAGTGAAGGGCTCACCGATGACGAAAAACAATAGAGGCTTCGAATCGCCGGCAATCTTTTTGAATGGCGGCAGCGAAATAAAAGAAAAAAAAGAAGGTTTCTTGCTGGAAAATGAAGTTCTTGCCGACAATGGATTTTGACGATAACGTTAACGTTACAAAAAAAAAAAATACAAGCCAGTAATTGGTTCTGATCGTAATAATTATGATTGATTATCGAATAACAATAATAATATGTGAATTTAAAATTTCATAAGCTATAGAAAAAAAATTTGGCTGACGAAATTCAAAGAATAAATTTTAATTCAAAATACCAAAGCTGATGAAGATGAAATTTAGAGAAGAAAAATTCATAATTATACAACCTTGCTCTAATACCATTTGTAAACAAAATTAGAGCATGTAATTATACATGATCACAAATAGGAAGAATATATTATATTAACAATCTAACCTAATGAAAATGACATTATTGTTATGGGTATTTAATGAGTCAAAATATTTCAACCCTCAATGCTCAAGAGCGTCTCTTAGAGCGTTTGACGGTAGAGAGAATAATAGTCTTTTTATGTGTCTAAATTTAAGGCTTCAGTGTGCTATTTATAGGGTTTTATTTTAATAATATAATTAATCAATATTATTAAAATAAAATCCTTTAGAATCTTTAAAATGATTTTTTGTTTAATTAATTAGAAAAATAAGCCCATTAAATCTCTTTGGATAACAATATCAAATTAGTAATTTGATGGGATGATTACTAATACTTTTGGGCTGTGGGTTGGATTTCTGCCCAGTGGATTTGTGGATAATCGAACCCATTATTGATTATCCACAAATAAAATAAAACCTAGTCCATTCATTGTTTACAAATTATAACATTAATTGTCTAATCAATAATAACAATATATTAATCTAATAAAATAATTAATGTTAATCTATAAATATTAAAATTATTCTATCAAATCACACACTCGTGTTTCTACCATAATCTCCTTCATGTCAAAGCCATGAAATTAACAAATGAAAACAAGATTAAGTATCTACATCCTTGGCACGAAAGCATGGAATTAACAAGATTTTTATAAATTCCCGATCGAAGCAGTCTATTCAATTATTGTCCTAAAGTGGAATTTCCAGTAATAGAAACTATCAAGTGGGATCAAATGGGAGGGTGTAGGAGATGACAGCTTGTGAATGGCTCTAACTAACGGACAAATTAATAATTCAAAATTAGGACTGATTGCGATGATTAAGGAATGCCAAGACAAGACTAGAAAGTTGGTCTAAATTAAACCTACTGGCATGTGACTTGATTTATAAGGTAAAAGAAAGAGTAGTCTTTCCTGCCACATATGAAGTCTGGATATTGAATGAATTTGCAAGGTTCCATTTTGGATGGTAGGAGCCACATTTTCCTCTGACAATGTCTTGTTATAAATAGAACGGAGTTTCCTACTTTTTTATTTTTATGCGGATGAAGTGACCGAGCTTGCTCATTTTCATACATGAATTGAAGAACCATGAATCTAATTGTCTGACCTCTTTCTTCCCAATGAATGATAACTGCATTTCGGTTTTGGAAATTTTGGACTTTACCATTTAGCCCATTTTGGCTGCTCTTTATTTTACAATATTACATTACTATTGGGCCACAAAAGAAATCCAAGGCCTCTAAGGAGCTAATGTTAGCCCAATAGTTGAGCCAAGCCCATGAAAGTTGAGTACATTGACAATGAAAGGTCTACTTTTAGTTAATAGGCCCTTCTCAAACAAAGGCCGGCCCTAGACAACCTAGAATGGACCCAAAAATATGTTGGCCCACTACATATGTACGAAAATTAGATCCACATTTTTCTTGTTTTAATAATTTTTCAGCCAATCAGAGCTTTGAATTCAGTTATTCTGATATTTTCTTAAAAAAAAAAAAAAATTGAAGACTCGAACTCGTTTGCCTTTTTTTTTTCTTTTGTTTTGGGGATTAGTATAAAGGGGAAGGCAGGCTGGTTACTAGGGTTTGTTTTGCGAGGACATCCGCACCTAGGTCGTGTGTGGCGCAATCGAACTCGCAGAGGAAGCGAAAATGGTAGTGAACATTAATCCCAATAATGTTGAGCTAATGGTGTCGAGATTGTGTTGTTTTAGGATTTGTATAGTTTCGTATGACTGAGGTGTGTTGATTGTTGCAGCCGTCCCACAAGACCTTCAGAATCAAGAAGAAGTTGGCCAAGAAGATGAGGCAGAACAGGCCTATCCCCTACTGGATCCGCATGAGGACTGACAACACCATCAGGTTATTGCCTCTTTTCTCATTCTTTTGTACCCTTTCCTTCTCTTTCTCTAAATCTTACTCTTTCTCTTGTTCTTTTTCCTCTCAGGTACAATGCCAAGCGCCGCCACTGGCGTCGCACCAAGCTTGGATTTTGAGGTGCTTGCCTCTGTTTTTCCCTTTTCTCATTTGGACTTGCTAAATTAATTAGGGGCTTTTCTTTTAATTTACGAGAACAATGTTTCAGAGCTACGATGATTTTATATTTCTTTAGATTAAAGAACCAGCATGTAAGGAACCTATTGTAGTCCATTAATGGTGTTTACCGCCTCTTTCATATTCTAGTAATTTTGATTCTTCTTAATTATACATTGTGATACTTATTTATGCCCTTCCAGTGATCTCCTAACTGTTATGTCTTCGCAATGGTGGTTCCTTGAACCTCTCAACGGGTCTGCCCTACTTTCCTTTCCTGCGCTAATCGCGATACATATTTGGTTCGATTAATGTTTATATATTTCACGTCATCGAAGATTTTATTGGTTTACCTATTTAGATTTGATTAACTTGTCTGTTAGCAGCTACCACTTTTAGTAATATAATATAAAATTTGAATGTACTATTCATTGGTAAAGAACATTTGCTTAGTTTTTGCACTTTCCATTAGATACAATATGTATGGAATTCCTTTGATTCCTCTTCAAAATTGACAATGTCAACTTGTGAAAAAAATATTATGATTTATTTTGCTACTAAACCCTTAACCCTTATACAGAGCACTGGGTAAACATTTATCAGATTTTACGTTTTTTTCAAGCGTGTAATTTATGTCTTTTGGAGGGAGCATGAATCTTTCAAGTTTGATACGACACTTAACGTGTAATACCACCTTCTCAAGCCACCGTTGCCGCCACCATACTGTGGCGATGGAGGGTTGTGATGGTAGGAATTTTATACTGTGACTTTTTTCTTGAGTTTCAGAAAATCCTGGCCCTTTTGGACACATTAATAGATAAGCTTGTTGAAGACAGTTTCACGTAGAATGTATGTGATGGTTGGACGTTGCACCTACAGAATACAGTTTCCCGAAATTCACTTTATATAAACTTTTAGAAGGCAGATTCAAATGAAAAATGGGCTGATTGAACAACGATCCCACATAATACTTGATATGATTGATTGGCGTGTATGTATTTAGATTTACCTGGACTGCGTCATGCTTTTGATAGCCACGCAACCTAGATATTGATTGCTTTTGGACGGAGAAAATTCTATTACTCTATTTACCCCTTTTCCCAATTTTCTTTTGTAACGGGTGGCAGTTGATTCTCTGTTGAACCACTAGGCCTTCGAGTTCATCTTTTTGATGGTAAATATGTTCTGTTATCCTCCCATAATTGCGCAAGTGGTAGCAATTTCTGGCTCTAGGCACTCCTGGACTGGCTGATGGAAGTGGGGTATTATTCCACGCCGTTTCACTTAAATCAAAGATTCCCCGTCTCCCCTTCCCTAATGAAAGAGACTAAGGTTTAACATGTAGTAGATCTTTATTATTTTTCTTGATTGGCTACAGTGGTTAAACTATCCGAATATAAAGTTGATGTCGACACCAATGGACAATTGAGTTGATCTCTGGCCAAGGGCCATGCTTGAGTTTGTGGTGGCAACCACATTTGGTAGGCACATCGTCCTAACATGAATTTGGTCAATTTGGATTAAATACGTTAAAGTGGATATTGGATCAGTTGGAAAGCTGTGGCCCCAAATTCTTCACTAGTTAAGAGCCAACGTAACGGGACCGTAATATATTCAGCAATCGACCTTATTCCAACTTCATTTTATGCATTGCGTTTTACTCCAATATATAAATTTACTTAGTTAAGGTAAAAGTCCTCTTAGACGCATAATACTCTTTTTCTTAATGTATGGCCAGTTGTCTTTCTGGTATTTATATTATAGCGTCTGGTTTTTGTTAATTTATATTATAATCATAATCATGATGGAGAGGGAAAACAGAAAAACACAATATTTCAAGAATTGTCCCAATCGGAATGACGAATGGAAATCATCAATGGGTGACCAAAATATTTGTTAATTCAATAGGTGACGTATATTAAAAAAAATTATCATTTAATTCGACATATTAAAATGAAATTAAAGGGGATTTTGGCGGTTAAACAGTTGAATATGTAATTAAAAAGTAAAAATGCCACATGACGTGAACCTACTTGACATTACACTTTACTGAAAAAGATAATTTTACCCTCTGATATATGTGAATATTGCAGCATATGCCCGCCATCTTTTTCATTCGATCAATAACATCTCGGATAAATCTGCAGGGCAACTTCGTGCTCTTCGCCTTCTCTTCCCGTCTCGGTCACTTTGATCTTGCCCTTCTCATCTAGATTCGCTCTCGTCGTCCACTCTTCGACCAAGTGACATACCAATTCGATTCTCGTACCTTATTAAACCCTGCAGCTAGATCCATTTTTACCATTTTTCTAGTTCGACAGTTGAGGTTTTAAGGCAAAGATTGTCGTAGCGTAACTATTTGATTGATTTTTCTTTGCCAGATACTTTCTAATTCACAAATAATGGCTTCAGCAATGCTTTCTGTTACTTCATCCTCGACCTCTGCTTCACTGTCGATGCATGACACTCACAAGGTAGTTGGTACCCCAATTTGTTTCTGGAATTTTTTAATTCATTCCCTCCTCTTCTTTCGCTTTCGTCCGGTTCCTACAAATGCGCCAAAAGCCAGATTTGTCTGGATAGTTACATGTTTTATGTTCCGGACCCCATATTTTCAGTATAAAACTTCAGTGTAATTGTGTCTGTTTGCCTCCTTTTACTATTTCTGTCGGATCATAATTTTTTACTTTGCAATTTCAATAGGGAAACCGGAACTTTCGGAGCAGCGGTCTGAGATTTATCAAGGAAAAAGGCAACCCCTTTACAGCTGCGATGGTACAATATAAGGAACCAATCTTTTTACGTTTGTTCTAATCCAGCAAAGTATTTAGTGTCGTAGCTAATAAATACTGCTGATACTGTATCCGAAGTACATAATGAGGAATGTGGTGAATTTTTTTTTTTTCAATGAAAAAAACTATCGATTTATTAGGCCTACTATATCTACATAAGTACATATAATATATTGTATGATCATATAGTTTTTGGGCCTTCCGATTTAATTTTTATCAGTTTTGGTTTACAGTCTTCTGGCCGAATATCTATGACTGTTGCTGTTAATGTTTCTCGATTTGAGGGCATACCAATGGCTCCTCCTGATCCAATTCTTGGAGTTTCTGAAGCATTTAGAGCAGACACAAACGAAGTCAAGCTCAATCTAGGAGTTGGGGCCTACAGAACTGAAGAGCTACAGCCATATGTGCTTAATGTTGTTAAGAAGGTCAGTGTTCTGTTTTTGGTATATGAGCAATGACTGACATCCTTTTCTTCTCTGTTTGCAATTTCTCTTCTCATATATTTGTTCCCAACTTTACTTCTTGGTAAGAAATCTAAAAACAAGTTTGAGTTGAGTCAACATTGTCTTGAATATAACTTCTTGCTTTTCTAGGCAGAGAATCTTATGCTGGAGAAAGGGGAAAACAAAGAGGTAATTTTTTTCTTTACATTATATGCCTTTATGTGTGGCCTGGAACTATTGTCGTTTGGATTATTGATCACAGTTCAATTTTTGTGTGCAGTACCTACCTATTGAGGGTTTGGCTGCATTTAATAAGGCAACTGCAGAGTTATTACTTGGAGCAGACAACCCAGTAATCAAACATCAAAGAGTATGCAATGGATTCAGAAAAGATAAATGTCCTAAAGGATATTTATATTTATTGGTTACAACCAATGAATGAATTGAAACAGCAAATAATCAATCTGGTTTTCACTTACATTCTTCAATTGCACCCAGGTTGCAACTGTCCAAGGTCTTTCTGGAACTGGTTCTCTGCGACTAGGTGCAGCTCTAATAGAACGATACTTTCCTGGTGCAAAAGTTCTGATATCATCTCCGACATGGGGTGAGTATTTATTTCTTTATCTTTTCAACATCTTTGTGACATTGGTTTACAGGGATCATATGTCGATAACAATATGCTCTTGCAGGTAATCACAAGAATATTTTCAATGATGCTAGAGTTCCATGGTCCGAGTATCAATATTATGATCCCCAAACAGTTGGTTTGGATTTTGAGGGGATGATAGCAGATATTAAGGTTACATCCTGATGCAGAGTTTATTTAATTTGGACTGAGAACAATTTTTGTTAAACTACCTCGGATGCAAATTGATGTTGAAGGATATTATGTCTTGCTATCTCGTTTAGCAGTTATTGAGGTTACATCCTGTGCAGAGTTTACTCCCTATGAACTAAGAACAGCTTTCGTTAAGTTATTGTGGATGAGAAAATACTTCTAAGGATGTTTTGTTTAATGCTTCTTTCCTCTTTAGTCTATAATCTTAGATCTTGACAAGCAATATCAGTGTATATGCCATATCAGTATAATAGCGTGTGTTCGATTTGTGATTTATTTAGCATTAGTGACTTGGGCATCCTGTTATGAAGGACAACATAGACATTGTGACACACACATTCTCATTTATTTATATATTTAATTCAATTCATGATGAAGATTATCTGCCTAATTGGCTGTTTTCCCATTTTTATAGGCAGCTCCTGAAGGATCTTTTGTGTTACTTCATGGATGTGCTCATAACCCTACTGGTATTGATCCGACACCTGAACAGTGGGAAAAAATAGCTGATGTTATTCAGCAAAAAAACCACATTCCATTTTTTGATGTTGCCTACCAGGTACTGATGTTTTGGACAACTATCAATCATTCAAGTGTATTTCTGGAAACTGGACAGCATATATATGACACATTCAACATATGTGAAATGATGAAACTTGAAAGTGGTCCCATATAGTGAATGATACAGGTTAGCCTTGATATACATATTGATGCCGTTTTAACTCCTTATTAAATTTTAGGGGTTTGCCAGTGGAAGCCTTGATGAAGATGCAGCATCTGTGAGATTGTTTGTGGCGCGTGGCATGGAGGTTCTGGTCGCTCAGTCATACAGTAAAAATCTGGGTCTTTATGCGGAAAGAATTGGAGCAATCAATGTCATTTCCTCATCACCAGAAGCTGCAGCAAGGTGTGGTAAATTTAAAACATTATGCATGCTCGCATCTGATGTTGTATGACTATGTGCATGCCTGAGGAAGAGGGAATGGTATTAAAACTACATCTGCGAGTGATTCTTGATTAATTCTGTTTAACATGGTCTTCTCTTGCATTTTCCTTCCACTTCTGGCAAGTTGTAGATTGAGGATATCACTTTATTAAATAGGTGTAGGTAGTATGAAATGGTAGGAATCTGATATCATAGAAACAAGTGTTATGACAGCTGGTTTTGCTGCTTTTAGTAATTGCTAGTAGGAATATATACATGGCTAGGTTTTCTTCCTGAAACATTTTTTAAGCAATGATAATTATCCTACTATTTCTTTTAAAATGTTAATTGCTATACTTGGATGTCTCAATATAGTGACAAAATGGTCAGATGTTATATCAAGATAGAAGATGTTAAAGTTTGTATAGGGAAACATACGCCTGACTTATCCTGTCTTAGTTAACAACCTGCTAACTAGAAATTACGTATTTCAGGGTGAAGAGTCAACTAAAAAGGCTTGCCCGACCAATGTACTCTAATCCCCCTGTTCATGGAGCAAGGATTGTTGCCAATGTTGTTGGAAACCCAGCTCTTTTCAAGGAATGGAAAGCAGAGATGGAAATGATGGCTGGGAGGATCAAGACTGTGAGACAAAAGCTATATGACAGCATTTCTTCAAAAGACAAGAGTGGGAAGGATTGGTCATTTATACTTAAGCAGATAGGCATGTTCTCATATACGGGCTTGAACACAAACCAGGTAACACCTATCGTCACTTTCATACTTTATTCCTTTTGTCCTTTTTTTGTTTTTTAATTTCTGATTAGTAGTTACTGACCGTTGATAGCCAATAATATTTTGCCGACTCCTGACCTTTTTCTGTGGGGAAATTCCAATTTTTAAGTTAAAGTAGCATTTTGACGTGAATATATTTCTTCTTACTCTGTCACTCTGCATTTTATTTTCTCGCTTAAACACCCCTTTATCACAAACTAACTTCTTTACCCTTATAATCTCCTTCCGAAGTTGTGAAATCTTGCACCTGAATGAATTTTATTACAGTTGTGAATCTATAATTTGGTTTTTCTATATTACAATTTTGACTATGCTATCCCGAATTATAATGTGTGTTCTACTTTTGTCCGATCAGAGTGAGAATATGACGAATAAGTGGCATATATACATGACAAAGGATGGAAGGATTTCCCTGGCAGGATTGTCTTTGTCCAAATGTGAATACCTTGCAGATGCTATCATTGATTCCTTCCATAATGTCAGCTGAAACTCGGTGAAATTTGCCGTGGAACCCCACTTATATTTTTGGTGAGTATCATATCCAGCCATGCGTGTTAGACATACATGAAAATAACACAATATATGTATTGCCATGATTGGCGTATATTTGTACTTGAAATTTTGTAACCTGAAACAAGCGAGTTGAATTAAAAGTATCGATGCGTAAGGGTCCACCGATAACGGGTTTATGTACCCTTACTGAAGAATTTGATGATTTAGATTACAAAATGAATAATAATTCGACCATAAGATTAATAATTGATTAGACGTAGACAAAATAACATTGGCATTTGCTGATAAACACATGATGCGTAGAGAAAATTATGTGATATTGAGTTATGAATAGACTATTTGCATGTCGTGAAAGCTTGCAGTAAACATTTAAAAGAATTGTACTCAAGGCTTATCAATCCAAATCATCATTTTCGCCCAAAAGTTAATGCAAAGGAAAAGAAATAAATGGGACGAAAGAAAAACCGTAACTCAAGCTAACTTATTGCCAATTACCATAGCTTTATATCTACTGAATAGGGTAGCTTGAGTCATACACCCCACAGATCCTTGGTGCCGGGAGGCGCATAGAGCGATCAATTTATGATCAGAGCAGATATTTGGCTATTCTTATATGTTAATCCTCTATAAAAGCACAAGAAGAGATGCCGTTCTTTAGAAAATTTGGAGTATAGCAGTCACCTTATGTCTCGACACGAAATAATGTTGGAATTCTTCGAATCAGATCATGATTTGTCAAGTGGGAATTGGAAGAAAAAATAAGATTCTCTGAATGGTTCAATGCTCTACAAAATGAAATATCCACTCTGTACACAACATTTTTCATTGAAAGCCGCATCATCATTAGCAATTCCATGCTCTTCAACCCCTAATTAGGCCAACTTTCCCAGATGAATGCTGCGTGTACGCAGAAACAGTGTGGTTGACATAAATATGTAATTTGAGTGTACAAACCCAAATGATTCGTCAACATCACAAATATGTGCTGGATTCTGTGTGTATGAAATTGATAGCGACTATCAGTGAGTTGAAGAGAGAGGCTGTGTCACATGCGGAACTCTCAGTGTTCCTCCAAGCTCAACAGGAACAAGAGGGATGAGAGAGTGCAGAACATCTGTAATCAGTGGACGATAACTAGGTTCTGGTTGCACGCATAGCACAGCCACAGCAGCAATCTACAATATCAATGCACCGTTATGCATTAATATGAATGAATAGACGATGCTGATCTGATATTACAAGGAGGCCCGTAGTATCTAACTGGAATAAGGTTTTCTGATTTCCGAGGTTTACAAACCTGGTATAAATGCTTGGGATCCATTGTATTCTTGATCACGGGATCCACAATGTTTGGAAGCTTGGATCTGTCAGTGAGCTGTGGCATCGCCTGCAATCATCAATACCTATGTCATATCCAATACTTCGAGATGCAACCTAATCTGTTTTGATTTCAAGGCATCAAAAGCAAGGCCTACCCATGTGACAATAGATTGGCACTGTGCTGATGTTAGTTTTTCCACGGGCCTCCTACCTAATAGAAGCTCCAGAAGCACTACTCCGAAAGCATACACATCGCTTTTATCGGTTAGTTTACCTGTAAAAAATATGTTCATTTCAATCTCTTCAACAAAGAATGCAGAATATATTGTACATATAATCAGTATCTCATTGTTAAATGCAGTGTCCTTTTGTTAATATCTAACCCATTTCTCAATATTCCTTAAAAATCATCGAAAATGGGGCAAATAAACCGATGCCACTCATTGAGTAGCACTCAACAGTCAACATATAAAAGTCATCAACTTGAAAAGCTTATAGCTTGGCCCATCAGGAAAGGCTCTTAATTTTTCCCATCTTTTCAGATAATAGTCACAAGAATCAAATCCACCTCACTGATGCTTCCGACACATTAGTTAAGGTCAGGTTTTAGTTGCAAGTCCCCGTACAATTATTTTATCATTGAAAGCTGGCAAGTTGAGCAACTAGGCATATGAGATTTTAAAGTGGAAGTCACACCACAATCAAATTTAATAGTTTAAATGGCCTTCTGTTAGTTGGGGAAGATGAGTACAAGATGCACAGATCATATGTTTCCAACCTTATGTCATCATTAAAGTTCTCAAGGCTCCAAAAGAAACAATATATTGGATGTGGTTTGCTGGAAGCACAACAATATGTGAAGCATACAGCATGATGTCAGAAAAACCCATATGCCGTAAAGGATAACAGAGTTTGATTGACTTACCATCTAATAGATACTCCGGGGCTACATAACCCAAAGTGCCAGAGAGTTTTATGTTATCCCTGTCTTGGGACCCATTAGTTATGGCAAGACCAAAATCGGAAAGCTGAATCCACCAATGCGTACATAAAGCACAAGCACAGAAAGAAGCTTTGGTGAATGCAATTAATTACCAAAACAACGTACTTTAGAAACTAAGTATGAGGTTACAATTCCATGAATTACCGAAAACGAAAAAAGACAGTAACTTCAACAGGATTTTACCTTGGCATTGAAAGTTGCATCTAAAAGAATATTAGATGATTTCAGATCTCTATGGATCACTGGAGGGTTACAGTTTTCATGCAGATATTCTAATCCTCTGGTTAACAGTAAATGTAAGCTATATGTTAATACAGGCACCAAGCACAAGAAAGGTCGAAACTCGATTAAGGAAGCTAACCTTGCTGTATCAAGAGCAATCTTCATCCTCGTGTACCAAGTCAATGCCGAGCCATGAGAGGGTCCTATTCGGAAAATAACGATATTAGTATCTTCAATCTCCGTTTTCTATAGGGTAATTAAGGCTCTAGATAAATTGCTTTACCATGTAATTGAGTTTCCAAGGATCCATTCTGCATCAATTCATAGACAATAAACCTCGTGTCGCCATTAATGCTACAACCCAGCAAAGAAATTATATTTGGATGCTGAATTTTACTTAAGAAATCCACCTCGTTCTGCAATTCCATCTGACCATTTAGCTGAATTAAAAAAACAGAAAAGCAAAATGAATTGTTAGCAGATATTACCTGAAATTCTCTCTCAGCTTTCTGACTTTCACAGTGCAATTTCTTGACCGCAGCATCCAACTTATCATCTAATCGAGCCTTGTAAACACATCCAAATCCGCCCTTACCCAAGATGTTACTTTCCAGAAAATTGTCTGTCGCTTTTTCTATTGTCATATAATCAATTACTAGAACAGACCCCTTCTTACCAACCGTCTTGAGAGAACTGAATTTGCTCACGAATGGGGCTAAGCCAAGCCCTTTCTCAGCTTCTTGAACATCAAAACAGAACAAGAAAATTATAATCTCGGAAAAAAATGTTGAAGCAATGAAGTTGCTTTACTTGCAGAATTTTGGAGCAAAACAGAAGAAGAATAGTGAAATACCTGATCTCTGCACATTTTTTTTGTTGGGTTTGGACGAACACTTCCTGTAATAAACCCAGAAGTACAAAAAAGACAAAACGACTGCACCAAGTGCAGTGCTGGCTACGACGAGGACTATTACCATTTTTATGTGTGAATCTGTTCGGTTCTGTTCCTTCGCCACCTGAATA
Source organism: Delonix regia (assembly GCA_037074485.1). Taxonomy (NCBI): domain Eukaryota; kingdom Viridiplantae; phylum Streptophyta; class Magnoliopsida; order Fabales; family Fabaceae; genus Delonix; species Delonix regia. Next base: position 5,241,330 of record CM073452.1, read on the forward strand.
CCTGATTAGCATGAGGCGTATATAGCAGTGAGCATCAGTAACACGGAATATTTTTTACCATTGGCGATTTAGTAAATTAAGGGAGCTTAGACAAATGAATAGGGTTCAAATTAAAAAGATAAGAGGGTATGAGGGAAAGTAGTTAAAATTATTAAAACTATCAGCATGAAATGCTGGTGGCAAATTTTGAAATTCCAATTTGCTATTGTTAAAACACCAAATGAAATCCAACCTATCCGAAGAGACAGGTAGCGATAGAGACAGTGAACAAAACAAGCGTAGAGGTAGATGAAACAGGTGTGAGAGAGAAAGAGAGAGAGTAGAATGAGTACCTGGAGAAAAAGCAGCCATTGATGTTGGAGTGAAGGGTGGGACTCGAGGTGAGGAAACAGGAGGGTTAACTGCGGCAGAAACCCAAGTGGGTTCTTGAAGAAAAGGAAGAAGTGGGAGAAGCATAAAAAGAAGCTTCATTTTCATTGTTTCTTCAATGTCCCAAGAACTCATGAGGAGAGGTTAGGCTTTAGCGTCAAATGCAGCCCGGAAAGGGACACCCGCACAAGCAGAGAGAGTTGGTGAGGCCTTTGAATTTGATACTGAAAGTGAATTGGTGTTTTGGATCTTGAAGGCAATCTTTTTTTGAAAAAATTAACTTTTCTTCTTATCTTTCAAAATTTTCCTTTTGGTGTGTTGTTTTGCGTAACTGTCTTTCTCACTTGCTGTTTGTATGCAGAAGGAAAAGTAGGGAATGGGGGGACAACTGTGGAGAGAGGTGATTGTATATGTTAGGATGGGAGCGAGCGCACGACAATCATGTGGACCTGTTCATCGCTTCAGCATGCACGTATGAGTTCTTCTTCTCTCTCTGTCACATTTGAATCTATGATGCATCAGCCTCTGAGAAAAGAAAAAGATGTGATTTTAAAATGACAAGGAAGGCTCTTCTGAATTATATTCTTCCCGGCCTTTCAATCATAATTGCCCATTCTACATCTTTTACGCATGATAATTTGTTGCCATTATATATGATTGTATTAAACATAGTGAGAACAACAAATTCAATGATGTTTAAATCATTATTAAAATATGTAGAAGTTGAAATTTCGGTCTTTAACAAGGCACTATCTTTTTTCTTATTGATCTTCTTTCCTGTACTTTTTATGGTGGGAGGTTGTAACTGTTAAAATCAATACTGAGATGGGCCACAACTCACATCGCAAGGACAGACCAAAAAGACTCATAATATTACCAATTAGAAGAAAGATAATCAGTTAAAATGTATGATGAAGCCAGAAATATGTCGTTGATGAAAGCCACCACATGTAAATATCCCGAAACTGGTAAAAAGCAAGCAAGAATCAACGACGACACACAGAAATTGCATTGCACTTAAGAATTATAGGAGCCACCCAAAAATATGCATGATGGACATAAGTAGGACATATTTGAAGAAGTCACATGCACTCACACTACCATATTTTAAATTAGGGATAAATTTAAGAGAATTTTTAAAATTTTAATTTTATCTTATATTTTTTATTTAGTTGTTTAATTTATAAAAACTTATCTCCCTAAATTGTAAGCACTTATTTCCTTTAGTTCAAATCTTTAATATAAAAACTTTCACCCCTTAAAATTAAGTTGTAGATCCATCCTTCTTCAAAATGCTCCAAATAGTTTACATACATAGATTCTTGTTTTAGTAGCAAGCTACACACTGTAGATACCACGCCATGGTGATAGCAAAACCAGAAATAAAGGTAGGTAGCAGTGGGCTTTTACCCACGTCCATTTTATTATTGGTCGAGCCCTGATTGTAAAGCCCATATTCGTTCCATGAAGTGAGAGCTTTTTATGCACGCAAGCCCTAAGATTGTAGCCCACGTAAATTTATTTATTCAGAGCAATCTATTTTTGGTCCCTTAGTTTTTCAAAAGTTATCAATTCTATCCCTCAATTGATCAAGCTAAAAATATTCTTTCACTTATCTGAAATTATCAACTTTAGTTTTCAACTTTTGAAATTATTGTAGTTCCCTATTCATTTAGATGGAAAGACTGTATTATCTAACGAGTTTAAAAATTGGGAATCAAAGTTGACAATTTCAAATAAGTGGTGTACTATTTTTGGCATTATCAAGAGGATCAAATTGACAAGTTTTTAAAAAATAAAGATCAAAATTTTTTTTTCTCTATATTTATTTATTCCTCACTTTTCTAGTTAGAAAAATTATTATATTAATCAAATGATTTAGTTCTATTTTTTTTTAATTTAGTACTTCAAAATTAATTTTTTCAATTAATTTTTATACAATTTTTTCAGTTAAAATAATCACGAAAAAATTATATTAACTTAATAAACTAATTAACATACAATATAAACTTAAATTAAAATTAATTGATGATATGGACACGCTTACACCGTCATGTAAAAAAGTTCAAGTGAGCATTAAACAATGCGCTTGTCAAATTTCAGAAAATCTCGAATTATTTATTTGTGATATTAAACAAAATAATTTGAATTTTGAAATTTGAAACACCTAAATATATATATATATATATATATTAATAATCACAAGAATTTCAATGTATGTTTCAATGAATTAAAAATTTATTTTTAAATATTAAACTAAATAAATAATTACAAGTAAATTGTTAATTTAATATTTTGAAAGTAAAATAAGGAAGATAAAAAAGCTGAATTAGGGTAACCTTGGGTATCAAATATTTGCCAGTAGGCAATAAGAATTTAAAAAAAAAAAAATTGAAGCAAATTAAAAAAAAAAAAAAAAGTGAAAATTGGATAAAAGTGGTTAGGTGGTAGGCAGCTTCGGGCACAACGACGAGAAAGCATCGGCCGCCAGAAGCGAAGGCGGGTTGACTGCGTAGGCCACGTCACCCCTTCCTTAGTAACCATCTCTCTATGCTCCAGCTGGCATCTTCTTCCCCACTTGCTTCTTCTTATTGTACAACTTGAGGAATTGTTCTCTCTCATTCTGGATCTCTGACTATGTATATATTCATACTATATATTCTTCAGTTTCGCAGCATCAACTTACCAGAAAGCTCCAACTCAGCATCGCATTCTCCTCCTCTTGTTTACTCTTTTAGGATTTAATTTGCAAATTTATTTTATTATCCGAATATGCCTTTTATTCTGATTTATTTTCCATGAATTCTTCAATGCATTTGTTTAATGATTCTGTGATACTCCAAAAGAAAAATATGTAATTAATATATGTAAAAATATGTCAATTAAAAATAAATTTATTGTATTTATATTTAATCTTAATATTCTTTTTTAAATTTTGTCTATAAACTCGAAAGTCCTTTGTTTTTTTTATCAATTTTCTCCTTTATTTTTTCTAATAGGCTGAAAAAGTAAGCTCATAAATTTATTAACTCAATTCTGCTTCCTTTCTAAGTTTACTAATCCCTTAAATCTATTTTTACTTTTGTTTCCAGTTATGAGCTGATATTTGTTATAATTTATTGGGAGAAAAAAGTAAAAATTTAAGTTGAAAAATTTATAAATACAAAATTTATATTCATAAAATTTTTTTAAAAGGGTTATAATTAAAATGTAAATATATAAACTATTTAAAATTATATTTTAAAACATTACTTACACATATGTGGCGCATGGTGATAGCACATTTGAGTGTCTACCAATTTATTTACGTTGCTCTCTATGCTACATTCATAATTTTGAATTATTAATATATTTAGTTATAATATTAAGATATAATTATAATAATAATAATTTAAAAAATAATATTATTATAACTATATTTATATATTATAATTGAGTGTATTAATATTTTAAAATTATGAATATATCAAATATATTATTTTTATTTATTTTTATTTTGGCAAATGCGTAAATCCTTTTGAAATAAAAAAATATTTTTAATTCTTATTTTTAAAAAAAATATGTTTATGATACAAAATTCTTAGTGATAAATGTATAAAACTCTTTTTTTGAATTTAATATATTCTAATTGAAATTCGAACCAAAAACTAATCCATAATGCTACGCTCGATACATGTATAAAACTTGAAAGGTCATTTTGCTTATTTATTCAAACATGGCAGTTGGTGGTAATAAATAGTAGGAATGAGGGTAAGCGTGGAGATTGAGGATAACCATGCCACCGGATGTTACGAGCCCACGTCACATGGCCACTCTTGACTTTCACACCAGCGAGAAAGTTTTAGGGGTAGGTGGCACAATTTCTGTGTCCTTTCCTTTCCCATCAATTCACGCGCATTCCTCACGTCTCTCACGCCCTTCTTCCAGCGCGTACCCTTCTGACGCTCATTTACTTGCAAAAATAAATCGAGTCCTGCGCTAAACCTAGAAGCATCCACGGTCAATAATTGAGTTTGTATCTACGTGCGGGCCACGCTCTCGGGTTGAGTGTGCTGTATGACTCAGCTCCTTTTTCTGGACTGCGGTGCTCCTCGTAAATACAAAAAGAAGTCCTGGTTTTCCTTTCCATTGCTCGTTTCAATATTTCTTACATCTCAGCCCTTATTGCTCTGCAAGTTTTCTTTTGTTTCTTCCACCTCTCTCCAACTTGAAGAACAATTCATTCTGCCTTTTATCTTCTCGTTTCCCCTTCTTTTGTGATTATCATAGCAGATGGGTGTAGCCATTCTCAATCCTCAAGATTGCCTAAAGAGTTCATCATCTCCTCAACCTCTACCCTCTTCTCTTCCCAAAATGAAAGTTCTGAAATCTCATCCCTTCGCTAACCCTAAAGCTAACCGGAGTAACCGAAACCTCCCCACCCGTCCAAAGCGGTGTGCTTTGCGTACGCATAATGATTCACACCTAACCCGGTCAGCATCCACTATCAAACCTCAGGTCAATAAACCTGTTATGGGTCAAGTCAAAATCCTCAAACGCGGCGAACAACTAACCGACAAGACGGCTCCGGCACCGGCACCGGCCCCCGTCAAGCAGGCAGATCGTGGAAAGACAGATCTGGGTTTGGCGGGTCGGTTGTGTCCGACTCCCGAGCTGGTCCCCGTTGACCGACTTGCCGGCTTTTATGCTGGATCCTCGATGTTTGTCGCATCGCCGCCGCCCAGTTCTGTTCCGTTGCCAGCTTTTTTCACTAAGAAGGCTGTCAGTGACGCTACAAGCGACCTGCGAAGGATTCTGCGGTTGGATCTGCACTAACCTTCCGTACTATATGTTTCGGCAGTCTATTATCGAGAGGATTTGAACACTGGTCTTTGGTGATTGGGGAATTGAATCCTCGATCTTCTCTTATTTTTTCAGCGGGAAGATCGAGTGGGCAACTCTAATTATTGGGCACTTTGTTCAGATTACAGTATATAGAACTACTGGGTTTAATCTTAGTTGGGTCTTAAATCTACTTTTTTTATTCCCTTTTGCTGTTGTATCTGTCGGTTAGATTTAATTAGGTAGATGTCTGTTTGTTGTAGATTGGTTGAAAGGTGGATAGGCTACTGTATTTGGGATTTGTCTGTACCATTGTTGTAAGTATCTAGGAGATAGAACTTACTTATGTGCTAATTTATGTATTTTATCAAGTTTTTAGTGAAAATTTCCATTTCTTTTCGGAATAAGGCGTCTTCCATCGGTGATATCTTCCCTTCCTCTATACCGTGGTTTATAGTAGTTATGGAATGCCTTGCTTTTTATGCTTGAACATGACTTTACTCAAAAGAAGTAGGAAGCAGAAGCAGTAGAAAATGATACCGAGACTGTTATGTTATGTTTCAACTTATCCAATATCCATTCATATACGAAGTTCATAATATTGAAATTGAACGAGATTGTGGAAACCAGAATGGAAGTTTTAGGCCAAATTCTTGATACTGTAGAAGGTTAATTTTTTGCCCTTTGTCTTCTATAGTGCTTGAATTTATATTACTGGACTCCGCTGTTATTTATTCTACTGATAACAAATTATCCAACAAGGAAATGAAGGAATGAATTATTCAGTTTCGTCCTTAATCCTGCGCAGTGCCGGAGTTGATGGGTATTATTATTTCTTGTCCTGAAACAGCAAATCAGAGGCTTACTGAGATAAGCATGCTGCTGCACTTAGCTAAGTAGTTAAAATTACTTAAACACGGTATAGCTGGAAGTACTTCTGAAATGAGCTCTGCAAGCAGCTTATATGCTTGGACTAAGAAGGATAAGTAAATTTCGTCTGGAACAGGCGCCGAAGAGTTGATCTTTACACGTACTCCTCCATTTAATTTTAATGTTAGAAAAATTATGGCTGTCCATTATGAAATCAAAGAGCAAAAGCGATCGCCGTGGCGACGTCATCCAAGTCCGCTATAGAAATTGCATCATGGGCTGTTCTAAACATATACTTTATTATTGTCTAGCACTTCTGGCTCTGTTCTAGACGCCAAATAATGGGCTGCGACTTGCAATTTGCTGCTGACCCTAAGAATATCACTTCTCTGTTTCTGGTTTGTGTTTTGTAGCATAAGAGATCATGGGGTCCGCTACTGTTGCTTGTAATTCTGTTAGAAGCTGTTTTTCTGCAACTCCAAATGATAACAAGGGGACAAGTGTCATCCTCTTTGAAATATGCTTATCTGAATTTGTGCTGCCAAACTTGGCGAAATTACCATGGCTGGATCCTTGGAGTGGGTAAGTTGAACTGACTGAGTTTGCTTGGTGCCAGAGTAACCTCATGAAGTAATAGAAAGATTGGGCCTTCACTTGTCAGAAATGTGGTTCAGCCATTTATGAGTTGCATGACTCTCATTATGGCTCACATTTACAGTGGTGGGTGATGCATTTCGTCAAGTCAACTAATTGGCTACATTTACTCTGTATACTTCATGATTTCTCAATTCGGTTCTCCTCGCGACAAAATAGACATAAAGATCTGAGGCAACCAAAAAGATTGTCCTTCCACTTGTCTCGTATAAGTATATCTTTCTCAGAGATTAATGTTCTTTCTCTCCCCTTTGTGTCGGTAGATTCGTAAGACTCTAATTATATAAGCTTATTTCGACACCAGTTAATTAATTGGTTGCGTTTCTTGATAATTTTGGTTATGTGGACAGCTAATTTGGACTTATCACTAGACGCCAATGCTCTTTGAAAAGAGACGGTTAACAGTAAAGCGAATAGAAACAAATAAAGATAGTGGCTTTCACCAAATTCGAATTTAAACACGGAAGATGTCAGTTCTTCAAAATTGTACATAATTAAGCAAAATCTTATATATATATATATATATATATATATATATATATATTAGAGAGAGAATCATTGTTCATCTTTTTACGTCGAACAAAAAAAAGAGAAGAGAGGCAAATAATTTCAGATTTGTCATTTTATGTTGGTGGGGTGATCCATCGAGCCAATTGGAGCGCCATGATAAAAATTAATTGTGCTATTAACAATAATTTCGTCTTTAAATACTTCAGTACTTTCTTTTCTCTAGAGTGTGTTTGTTTTGGCATTTAAAAAATTATAAAAATTTATTTATACACAATGTGATTTTTTTAATTTAATTTGGTGTTAGATTTTACACTTAAATTACACGTGTTTTTTAAGATACTGTCTGTACAAAAGTGCAACAAATTTATTTTTATGTTAGATGAATTATATTAATAATAAAACTTTTATATGTATATATACATATATATTATAAAAATATTATAAATTACTTTTGACCAGTATAAAGTTTACAAATCAAAATGCCTCAAAATCCGATTTGCACAGCTTTAATTCAAACACGTAATGTCATTTAAAATTGCAATTGGCTGTTGAATCCATTTGTAAATGAATGATAACAAATCAAAATTTCAGACTTTGAAATTAGTGGGCCTATATATATATATATATAGTGATCAAATTCTCCTTCTCAAATTGAAAAATATTTTAAATTGTTAATTTAGTACAACATACCTTATCTATTAAGTTAAAAATATTATAAGTTCATTTTTTAAATTAATAAAAGTATTACAAATTATCATTGAAATGTTTTTGAGTAGTCCAACAAAATAATTAATATACAAAAAATATATTAATTTCAGTGACTGATATTATACCTATTAATTTATAGTGATTAAAAAAATAATTAAATAAATAAATGGAAATTTGAAATGATGAATTGATTGAAATGTGCGGTGTGTGTGCAACTATTCCCAATTGACCAAAGGGAGACGTAAATTCGCCGAAAGGCACCTTTTGTCATCCACGCTTTGCTTTTTTCATCATTTTCTCTCTTTTCTCCCTCTCTCATCTTCCCACGTGCAATGTGCATTAATCTTAACGATTTAATTATTTTAAATGATTTTATTGATTCATATTTTTAAACTGACTTATTTAAAATTATTCAAATTTCAAGAAACATATCACAACACTATCCTGCGTCTCTTATCATTTGTTCTTCATTTCCTTTCCCCCCCCCCCCCCCTCCCTTCCCTAATTTCCTATACTATTTCCAATTTTTTCATAATTTTTTATCCAATAAAAACTCTCTCTCTCTCTTAATCTTTCATTTTTCATATATCCTGTCTCTCTTGTACATCACTAAATTTTCGTCTCTTTAAATATTTTCTTTATATTTATTTTTCCTTTCCTGGACTTACTCTCATAGTTGATGTTATAAAATATTTTGATTGATATTATAAGTTTTAGATTGCAAACTATTTTCTTTTTGTTTGTTTTTGGCATTAAATAAGCAAATATTCATCTCTTACCTTATGTTTCGATCCAGGAAAAGAAAAGATAAAGATATAGATAAAAAAGAAAAAGAAAAAGAAAAAGGAAAAGCAAAAATCCATTGTCTGAAGTTTTATTATTCAATACAAATATTTTAAAATAAAACTACCTAATGCAGATTATATCCTTAATTGTATATTTATCTATTATATATTCATACACATTAACTTTTAATTAATGTGAAAAAGGGAAGGAATATATTAAATTCTATAACAAATAGATGAGTTACATGTTTCAGAAAATGAAAACAAGTGAGAGGGAAAAAAAATAAAGAAATTAAATTTATATAAAATATAAAAATAAAAGTTTTACTGAGTCAATGAAAACAAAATTAAAAAAAATTAAAAATTATATAAAAAGAAAAATTATAAGAGACATAGGTCAGTATTATTGTATCTTTTTACAATTTCGAAATTTTAATATAAAATTATAAGATAATTTTATCCATATATATATATATATATATATTATTACTAGACATATTTCACTTTGGCCATATATATTTTACATTTTTCTTGATATAAATTATTATATTAAAATAATAAATAAAAAATGTTGATTTTTTTTTTCCATTTATGTAGTGTCAACACATGACAAATTTCTGGTTGTACAAAAATAAAGAGAAAAAGTATAACATTTTGATGTCCATTGAATTATTCCTCAAACTTAAAATTATTATGGTCAGATAAGTCGAAAGTAGAATGAAATGGAAGAGATATATTACACACTTTTTTTTTTTGGGTGTGATATATCACATATTTACTATTGATGATGTAAAAATTAGAAAAAAAAATAATTTTCTTGCAGTTTTTTTTAGTTTAATTCTTTTCAATTTTGTTAGAAAATTTTGGCTGATTTATTGTATGCAGCAACTAACAATGGCACGCCAATACCAGTTCGTTTATTTACTATAGTTAATGAGTAATTATTTTTAATAGAAACATCAGATGGAGTTGATAAAGAAATTTTTGCAAATGATGGTTTTAATTTAAGAAAAAGTTATATGTAGTTGTTTATATTTTTATTATAAATATTTTTAATTAAAACATAATAAATATATACTTTTTTATATGTAAATAGTTATTGTAAATGAATATATATTTTTAAATTAACTTATACAATTTTTTTATTTATAATTAATCAATACATTTATTATATGTTAATTAGATACTTAATAATAAAAATATAATTAAATTTATATAAATTTAATATTTTAATTATATCCTCATTAAAGTCAAGAAAATAAAATACTGTCAATTTTTTATTACAGTTTTCACTTGGCTAAAAAATGTGGTTATAACTTTAAAAAAGATTCATGCATGTGAAATATAATACGATGGGAAAGAAAGAAAAGAAATAAGGAAATACAATATTACATAAAAAGAGAAAAAGATTGTGGGGGTGGCGTTGGGAAAACAAAACCGATCACCTTAAGTTTTGGTAATAACATCAAATCATGTTTAGTATACAATAAATTTTTTTTTCCAGTATATAGTAGATTATGGTCATAATTAAAAACTTTTTTTAATAGTAATAAAATTTTTTTTGGTTAAAAAACTGAAAATAAAACTTAGTGTAGAATATTATTTTTTTTAAGATCAAGGCACCTTACCTTACAAAATTATTAATTATCTTAACTACTTTGAATTTTTTTTTTTACTTATCATCTCACATATATATTCTTTTAAATAGTTTGACAATAAAAAAATAAATTTCAGATATTTGTTCGAGAAATTGAACTGTTCTTTAACATTATAAAAATCTTTATCAAATAATTTTGTTAAAGAAAAATTCACATTAATACTAAATGGGTACATGCGCTGCCTTTGTTCCACTTAAAAAAAAAAAATCATTTCATGAAATTTATTTTGCAAGAAAAACTATTTTCTGAGTTACTTTACGGTGAGGTATCTGGTATAATTATAAAATTAATTATACAAATATAATCGTTATATGACGCAATATGATAGAGTCCTTTAGTGATGAGACGTATAGAATTGTTGACTGTATACTCATATTACATAATTTGTAAAATTCATATTTCAAACTCTATATTTTATAAATTTTCCATTTGAACTCAATAGTCATTAATAACCAAAAAAGAAAAAAAAAACTCAATAGTCATTATTTATAAAATTTTATATGTATTGCACTATTTGTATCTTCTTATTGACAATGCAAAAAGAAATTTATAAATTGATTGCTTCTATTCTTACTTTATCTTAAATTAAGTAATGTTATGTTACTAATCATATATGAAGATTATCATCAAAGTGTGTCACAGGCTAAATTAGAATCCTTAAAGTGAGGCTTGCACTTTAGAAAATATCGTACATGAATCTTTAGTAAAATTTTTATATCTTTACTACTATAAGAATGTGATGACTGTATAATCTTTGCAAATAAATATATTTATTTTGCAGTTCATTATCACCTACTTGAATCTTTAAGAAATTTTTTCTACCCATGTTATATTTTTACTGAAATATTATCTGATCGTAAGAATATAGAAATTTATATTTAAATTTAATATTTAATGTAGTAAATATTTGATATGATCGCAATTATTTATTTAAAATGTTAACAATTTAGAAAATAAAGTATTAGAAACGTTTTTCTCCTTTTGATGTCATACTTATATATATATATTTTCTATATATTAAATTTGATATCTCTCATCCTCTTGTCGCCAAAAATCAAAAACACAAAAAACAACGCCATAAAATTAGAAATCAAACTACACATTTTTAGGCTATATTCCTCGACATCTCACCTTGTGGACCCGCAGGCAGTCGTAGCGAGGGAAGAGACGGGAAAGAAATGTGTTTCTTCTTTCTTTAAAAGAAAATTCTTGTTTTGAGGGAAGAAAAAAAAAAGAAAAAGAGAGAAGATGGAGCGTGTAAAATTTGATAATGATTTTCATTCACTTTTTATTTTTAAAAGATTGAAAAAAAGAATTTAAACTCCGAAAAGAGTAAATTCTTTAAATCATTTCTCCCCGCAGAATTGAGAGAAGAAGATGGAGAATATATTAAAAACACGGCGAGAAAGAATAATTAGATAGAATAATAAAAGGTTTTAGAAAATAATTTCATAATGTAAAAAAAATGAAAATTGAAGAATTTTGCACCAAAGTGAGAGAGGAGGAAGGAGAGAATAACAAGAGAAGTGAAAAGGCGATAAAAAATGACAAAACCCCCATATTGTCACTTGCTTAGTAGTTTCTATCTATTTTGGTACTCCACTTAATAAAAAGTCTGAAATGGTCCCTAACTACTCTGTTATTCATTTCGGTCCCCCCTCTCCATCCCGCCGTTACGAAACTGTTTAGTTGGATATTTTTGCTGAGCTGGCTGGATAGTGATGACATGGAAAAAATAATGTGACAGCACTGCATTGCCAGTCAGCGCTAAGATGGACTAACATCTGACCCAACCCAAAAGGCGACTTAAAATTTCCATCACGATGATTGGGCACACACACACACACCGCTCTTGCGCCGTCGTCGTCCCTCGGCCATAAGAAGCGTTGCCCGGTGTCGTTGTTTCCATCATCCAGTATGAGTTTCAGAGACACAAGGGGAAATGGGGAAGGACCATCCGAATCCCATGGCTGAGTTAGGTAATCTCGACTGCCCTCTTATTCGTCAGTGTGGGGAGATTGATATAAGATTTTGGCAATGGGACGAACAGAGCATCATTATTAATTCCTAGTCCCTACTTATATTTTACCTCATTCCTCCTTTATTCTTTCAATGCAAGTTTTGTTGATTTCCCATGTCTGAGCCAGCAGGGTTTAAGTATAGGATTCATACTAGTCAATAGCTTATGGATTTCCCATTAAATTATATTATTTGAGAGTCAAATTGAATTGCTTTTCTGGTATGCGAACTGCACTATATTAGTTAAGTGAACCTTTGTTACTTGTATCATATTAAGTAAACCATATTTGCTTGTATCATTATTAGTTAAGTGAACCCATTTTTGCTTGCTTTGCTTTCCCATATTTTGAGCCTTCTTCTTGTGATTGCAGATGTGAATGACCAAGGCACGGGTTGCAACTTTTTCATGTGGGTGGATGAAAGATGCTTGAACTGCAAGAAGGAGAAGTTCGAAATGAAGATACTCTCACATATGTTGGTTGCAATGGGATGTGATTTATTGTTGTGTTGTGTGGTTATAGTGAAATTGTTGTTTTAGGATCCACATTGTTATTTCTACTTAGCTGTGAGTTTGTAATTGTTGTTAATGGTAGTAATTAGTGATTGATGACTGGTGTGGTTTTAGGGAGTTTCAATGGTTCCATGTATGTTGTTATTTAGTGTAATTAGTGACTGAAGTAATTAGGGATTGGTGATTTTCTTTTGTTAATATAACCCTTGTACTGTGAGGAGATCTTTAAAATTTGTTGGAAGTTGATATGGTTTGTAATCTATAATATAAAAGATAGAGATAGAGATATAATTGAGTTTTTTCAAGTTTGGTAGCTTTTCGAAGTTCAGAAAGATCCAAGTTGCTCATTCCTGATTCACATCAGAAAGGATCAAAGTTCCTTTTTTTTTTTTTTATTAAAGTTTGACAGCTTTTCCTAATTTTGTTATGATTTTATTTTGTACCATTTAAGTACAATTTATACAATTGACAATTGACATAGTGTTTAATTAAAAGATATCTTCATAGTGTTTAATTATCTTAAAATCTGCTAAGGTCAGAATTTTGGAATCTACAGCTTAGAAAAGTTTTCACTTTTGATTTCAGCACAGAGAATTAACCTTTCACATAAAGTTAGCCTATTTGGTCTTGCTTTACCTTCATCCCTATCATTGCCATCCAGTTAGTTTCTCTTATATGCTTGTGGTCAAATGTCCATAATCATTATGCTGAAAGCAGTACCAGATTGAATTTTTAATGCAGCATAATGCTGGTCTAAAACCTGATAATATCATGATAGGTTATATTGCATCATTTGTCTTTTGAAGAGTGTTGATAGGTGGAGAAGATAAGCTCTTAAATAGTAGCACATTGAATGAACTCTTTTTTGCTTCTCTTAGAGTTGACATTATATCATTATCGATGTGGCTAATGTTGATTATCATATTTCTTTCTTTTTAAAAAAAATTATGAAAGGTTTGATATAATATTAATGGGAAAAATAAAATCTAGCATAGACATTAGGTAATGGCTGCTTTTGGCATTGAGAACATATTGCTTTCCTTCCATGGCTCCATCTTTCTTTGTCCTTTTCTGAATTGACGTTCTTTAAGAAATATGTATGCCTAATGCTATGGTGCTCTCTTATATGAGCTCTATTGTGCGTAGATTTTTGAAAGTAGCGGTTAAAGCACATATTTACTTGGTTGCATAACCGTAATAAATGGATTGATGGACTATGTTTTAGTGCTTTGTGAAAAATATGTATTGCTTTTAGCTTGGAGTTAGTGGACTACAGTGGATCAGCAAAGACAACAAAACTTATATTCCTGCTTCTGTATTCCGGCATTCATTTGAGATACATGAGCTTGATATTTCGATTTATGATTTTTTTTTTGGCTTGATATTGAGGAAATATGCTGTCATTTTTCTGACTTGGACTTTATTGTGAGGTTCTCAGATATTACTGAGTTTAGAAATTAGTCTTCTCAATCAGTAGAAAGGCATAATAAGATGAACCTTGACCGTATTGTCCTTTTGATACCAAAAGGTGTTTATAACAAGAGTTACTCTTGGTAGAAGTTGATTATATCATAAATTTTCTACTGTACTATGTTAATTCTCTTCTCGATATGTAATTTTTTTTCAGTTGTCTTTTCTGGTTGCTTAACATGTTAATAAAATGATTTACACATCCTAATACACTGACTATTTTTTACTCTATATGGTGCCATTTTTGTTGATCCAATGTTCTTTGTTTATATATAAATGGCAAGATTAGTTCCTTATGGTCCTTTATTACTTGCCAGAATACAAAATCCACAAGCAAAGATATTGCAGAGTTGTGTTCATTTTCAGTGCCCATTTTTACATGTATGGTCCTTCATTTTATATCATATTATAAAACCAGAAAGAAAGGAAAGACAGGAAGAAGAATACACACGAAAGCATAGAAATAAAAGGAAAGAATGATTTCATTGTATTGAATCAGAAAGTGGGCTGTATCTATACATGAATAATAACTCTCAACTAATCTAAGTGATATGAAACTAATTCTAACAACTCTAACTACTTCAACATAACTTCAGCTCTAACTTCTCCCTTTGACTTGAGCTACTTTTACATGAGCTAGTATATGATGAATCTGGACCTCCTTTGCCACTGTCCTGTCTTCTCCTGAGCAAAGTGTAGAGATACTGACTTGAAAAAAATAACAACATCACGCAACTTAAATTAAAATTCTAACTTTAAAAATAACAACTAGAAACACTTTAAAAATTAGATTAATATACTAACTTGAAAAAAGACTAGCATCACACTGTAGAAACAAGACACTATTAGCTATATCCATTTGCATTCAACTTATTAACTTTTGCTGATCACACACCAAAGGGTAAAGACATATGTTGCAGGGGGAGATCTGCACCCTGTAAAGAAAAGAATATAGTTAAATTGTATGAATGATGGGAATAGATTCAGAAGCTTTCAATCAAGAATCTCATTCTGAATTGACATTTCCATACACATAATGAAGAGCACAAACAATAAGATATCAACCAGTATGTGAATAACCACTACATTGTTCGCATATGAGTGTGTCAAATCCTGTTTGGGTTCATCAATCCAGACCAATGGCAATTACTATTACGAAAAATATATTTTTCCTCTTTTGGAGCTAATAAAAAGAATCATGAAAAAAACTAATGCAAATACCACGCTTTTCAACTGTGTACTCCTATCTATAACTTAAATTACGTAGAGTTGTAGCAGCCACACGTTCTTTATCATTTAGCTGTCTGTTAACTGCATATACATTTGTGATAGAAAATCAATAAAAGACCAAGAGTGAATGCCCAACACAATAAAAGATATTAGCGAAAATTCAATAATCCATCAAGATCAAATGAACTTGTCTCAAATTACAGCAAAAATTGATGACTTAAGCTCCATACGTGCAATTGTGAAACTAAAATTTGCTCATTCAGAGCATCTTAAGCTGTGCAAAACATTTGACTATCAAATAAACTGAAGCATGGAATCTAAATTTTAATCTACTAGGAGAAACATATATTTAACTCCTAAGAACAAGAGCATCAGAAAATCTGCTGTAAAAGTTCATCAATTGTATGCATCACTTCGATGAGGAAAAACTAAATCATTATACAGCAGCAAGACTTGTCTATATCAATATTCAAAGTACTGTTTTTACATTACACAGACACATAAATGCACTCTTAGAGTGAGAGAGACGAAAAAGAAGAAACCTGCAGCTTCAGTCGCATGAGATCCAGGTGCTACTCTGATATCCACCTAACCATAGTTCAAACGCAGATAATCAAAAACTGACATAATCAAGAAAGAGATGACGAGGGCCACAATCTTCATTATTGACTCACACCACGGATGGCGACACTCTTCACCGCAATCAGAGATGACGAGAGCGATGCTCTTCACAACGGCAACATTGTGTGGTGAGCGACGAAAGCCGTGGCAAAGGCTCTCAAGATTCAATTTTGTTTCAGTCGGGTCGGGTCAATCTATTCTGATTTGGACTAAACAGAGTGTTGAAGTGGCTAGGAGAATGAGTCAGTTTGTTCCAACTCAGCATTTGATGTGACACATCGGCAATAAACATGCCACATCAACTATTTTTTGACGGAAGACTAATAGAGGGGCTGAATGGTGAATGTCTGGGTCAGTCAGGGACGACAATAGAATTTCAAAAGAACGGAGGACCAAAATGAAAATGAGTCATTGAGTGAGAGACCAAAATAACATTTTACTCGATAAAAAATAGGACAGTGCCACATGTCAGGAGTGGGACCCAAAGCACCCAATACAGAAAGAAAGAAAAGAAAAGGTTGAGACCCACAGGCACAGCCACCCCTGCCTTACTCTCAAAATGACCAACAACATAAAACATATAACTGGAATCTACTCCATCCTCTCCACCACACAAGATCCAACCCCTCCCCCTCTCCCTCCCCCTCTCTCCTCACCTCCTTATATATACCTTTCTTTGTCCTCCTCCTCTCCCTTTCCTCTCACTTCACCGCCACCTATTCTGTCACTCTCTTTCTCTCTCGCTCTCTCTCTCCCATCTTCATATTCTCCAACCGCACTGCCATCGGACGGGGACGGAGACGAAGACGATGTTCAAGGACGAGTGGGTCAGGGCGGCCATGACGGACGACATGGTGGTGGTGCAGCTCCTGATTCGTCTCAAGCAGTCGCAAGCCGCATCACTCTCTCCCAAATCTCACCCTCCCTCCGCTGCGGTCGTGCCTCTCTCCTGGGGCCTCAAGCAGCCGCGTTCCAGGCTGACTCCCAGAAGGAAGGACGCTGATTCTACCAGATGTAGTCCAACCACACCCCTCTCTTGGAGTGGCGCCGCCTCTCCTTCCCTCACCGCCGATGGTTGCGAAGACTCCAGCCGCCCCTCCCTTGTTTCTCAACAAGCCCCCAGATCCAAGGTTCTTTCTCTTTCTCTATTTCTTCACTGCTCTATCTGTGTCTCATCCCCTGCGGATCTCACTCTACTCTGTGGTGTCTCAGAATTTTTCTCGTTTGACCCATATATCTACCCCATACACTGCACCTAATTCCGCCCAAGGACCTCCCTCTGTCCCTTGCCGGTTTTAAGTGGCTCGCCGTGTCCCTGTCGCATTATTGTCTTCGGAATAGTCACTGTCTCCCAATCGCGCATCGTTTCGCTTCTCCGCCTGAACACACCAACAAGGACAAACCCGTCAACTTGGAATTTGGGTTTTGCTTCTTTTTTTTTTTTTTCACTTCGTTTTCTAATTATCTCCCAACATTCAGATTAATTATGGACGATGTAGATTATTGTCTCAATTTTATCTTCTTTTTTTTTTAAAAAAAAAATTGATTCAAGAATCAAGATGAGGTCTTTTTTGAGAGAAATGGGGCGGGTAAGAGGAGGAGTTGCGATATTTTGGTTGAAGTGAGGTGATGGGTAGAAGCATCGGGGAAAAAGAAGGAAGGAATGGCGTTTTCATCTCGCCTCTTTTATTGTGAAAATGACGAAAACGCCCTCGGAAATCCTAGGTCCTTCTCTCTTATTATTGAGAAAGTAGATGGTGTGGGAGCGGGGAAGTTCTCTTGGTGAAAGTGATAGATAGGTCCCTTTGCGTTTAGTGTTGAAGTGAGGAGTGATGGCTTACCCAACAAATCTGTAACTTGGGTCTCCATTTCACCATGCGACTCGTCCATCTGTTGACTAAGATCTTTGTATGATATAAAGCGGTAGATCTTTGATCCAGTCTTACGGAGTCGTTAATATGGAGATGGAGAGGGAGACTTTTGGGGTGGTGGGATGAGTGACGAGACGAGTGAGAGGTGTCACGTTTTGCGTTGATGCGGTGCTGATTGGGGTTATCACTTTCACAGGTGGGATGCCTCATGCCTTACACTGTCTTACATCCTCAACTCATAAAACCTTGCCAAGTTGGGGTGGGGTCCTGCCTTGCCTTTGATTTTCTTTTTTCCAGATTAAAAATCGTAATTTAAATTGAATAGGGGATGGCATTGGCATGTGGTTATGTCACGTGACCTCTCCTAAGACGAGCATCACGTGCCCGGTGCTGCTGTTACTGTATTAGGGTTGGGCGGTCCGCTACAATGCTGAGCCGCTTGTGATTTACCAGCTGTCCAGTGTTCATTCACTTGCTCCAATTTTGTTTTCTTTATTCTTCGCTTTCTGCGAGGGGGACCCCTACCACGAACGCATGGGACGACTGTTTCTGTAGCTGTGCATGTCTTGTATATCCATTTTCCATCATTAGATTAATTCCCATGCGTCAACCTTCGTTTCTTTTCAATTCTAATCTTGCCTCACTGTCTTTTCCCATACCCGCAACATTTCAAGGATTCCTCCCCTCACCCCCCCCCCCCTTTCTGTTTTCTTCCTATTTTCAATTCTTTTCAGTTTGCTCCCTGCTCAACTTCATTTTTACTTTTCAACGCAATTTGGTTTTGACTTTAAAGAGGTGGTAATATATGACTTACCACCAATGTTTCATTCTATTTTCCCTTGTTTTCGTACAACACTACTCCCCTTTTTTCCTATATTAGTGACACCATTGTGATTCTGATTCGTTTTTGCATCGGATGCCATTATTTATAGCCAGCCTAATTCTTTATTCACTGAAAACTTTCAGGCTGCGGCTACTACTACAAGTGAATATACTGGGAACTCTGCCTCCACCAAGAGGTGCAGAAGAAAAAAGGTAAAGAAAGCTTGTAAATCTTTTTCCTTTAAAATTTATCTAATTTGCTGGCATTCGCCATGTTCTATGGTATCTGGGTTGGAAGTCAATTTCCTGCTATGCATATGTCATGTGTGTTCATCGTGATTCTTTTTGGCCATCTTCTAGACCTTTGCTGAATTGAAGGAGGAGGAGAGCATTCTGCTGAAGGAAAGGATATATTTAAAAAAGGTATCCATGGGGGGTCTTCCTTGGATATTTTTCAAAAAGGATATATTTTTGTGTTCTTTCCATCCCCAGCACCTCATTTTTCTGACTCGTTTATTAGATGGTTACGCCTGGTCATTGATATCCTTCTTATCTGGCAGGAGATAGCAAATCTAAGTGCAACGTTTAAGGTGCAAAGAGCTAGAAATGAGAGCTTGAAGAGGATGAAGGTAAATTCAAATGCCCTTAGAGCCGTCTCCGTGAATTTGTTGCTTATGCATAACACTTCCGTTTCTTAATTACCTCATTTTTTTTGCCCAGTTTGATTTAGGTCCGACATCTCAGAACAATCCAAGTTCAACATCTGATGAATATACACTTTCTAAGGTCCAAACACATGCAGCTGAAGATGATAGTGATCCACAGTCAGATTCTAAGGCAGCTAGGACTGAGTCGACAGGGGAGAGTGTTTTCTTGATACCAGATCTTAATATGATGCCATCCGAGGGTGATTCGCCTTATGTGGAATGAGTTGAAATATGCCCTACATGGTTTCGTTGTCCAATACAAGCAAAAGGCAACTGGAGCCAGTTGGGGAGAGTTATGGAAAAAAGTATGGAAACAATGTACAGGCCCAAATTGGGAGCTTTTTGAAGGCCCACGGGAAAGGGGAAATTAATGGACAAAGTAATAGATAATGTCGCTACTTAAACCAATTGTCGATTCTCATGTTTGGGGAATGTTTCTTGGTTAGTGTAGCCGTCCTACTAGCCAATAATTAAGGCTGTAGAGATTTTCATGTTGCAGATGTCCGAAATTTCTTGTGGGGTAAAAGTAAAACCTCGTTACTTTTGATTTCGGAATTCTTGTTCAATCATAAATGTATCATTCTTTGTAGGTTAAAAGCTCTCGGATTCTATCAACTTACTTTAATTAATCTTATACTATTGTTCAACCGTAGGTTGCTTCATTTTCACTCATGAGTCATCTATCAACTCATTTGGCATCTCCTTGAATGCAGAGGATGATGTTGCCCCACGTTCGTCAAGGTGTTGTTTTCTGTGGCTCTGACAAAAATTACCTTGATTCATTAATCAGGATGCAGAAAGCAATAAAGATTCAAAAGCCCAAGACGCATGTCACGAGGACAGTGCAATGATAGTAACTTTGATCCTCCGTCTTAGACATGCTCAGAAGCCGGTTGAAAATGTTTTGGCATTGCTAAGTTTACTTTCTTATTAACTATCAGCAGTACTCTCAATTACAGAGTACTGACATGGGTGATATATAATTTCCTAGGATAAAAGTAAATTTTCCGAATCATAAACAATATGTTCCACTTAAAATGGTACTGACACGAATACGGATTAGAATAAAATTATAGTCAGTACAGACTACAGAGATACCCGCCGAGTGACACGGTGAATATTTGCAGGAGGATCCTAGTTGACACCGAATGTAAAGGACTAGCTACATGAACCCAACACTATGCTTGAGTAATATTGAACTGATACCCATAGGAGCTGAGACCCTGTTCTTTTTGCAGCCCTGTCCGATATCTGAACACGTCTGACTCCTTCAATTACTCGAAGCCGCATTGCTGACAATTACAAGTTCTTGGTTCTCTCTTCTTTCGCCTTTTCAGTCTTCATCTCCATTCTGAGGCCTCAGTTTGAGCAAGTAAAATAAGCCATTCATATCATTCTGTGTGTTTGAATGCTGTTTTGGGGGTCAGATGATGCAGAACTTGAGGGTGTCTTTGACACAAGTGTAGAGATTACAATTCTCTATATTATATGGATTTTGCACTATAGAGTTTACAACAATATATCTCTTGCTCTGTTTGGAAAGCTTTAAAATTATTGACATATTTCAACTTTTCCTGACAATTATTAACTTTTCTTACGGGATTATGAAGTTCAGAGCTCTTCGTGGTCTATCACTATTGGACAATTGTACACCGAGGCAACTTTTCAATGGACAGATCATTCCTAGCTTTTATTTGCCTGATGTAATAAGCATGCATTCCTGTGAGTCTCCAACTTCATATTTTCCTGCCTCAACTAACATCTTTTTCTGGTGTTTCAAGTGATATTACCATGAAAATTTTTCACATAAGACCAGACGAAATTGAACATTCATTCATTCTGCTGATAGTGGGTTTTGAAGTGTATTGATTATCCTGGGAGTCTTCTGATTGAGAATTCTTTAAGTGTCTTCCAAATCAAGAACATAGCTGGAGGCATAGCATGTGTAAATCACGTTTAATGTAATATGACAAGATAGGGGTGTTGAAATTCTTGTTTACTCTTGACAATCAAGATGCCTGTTTCTATCCACCCATGGATAGTTGATTATTGTAACAATCTAATAAACCATCATTATTAACAAATCTGACTTGCGGTGAGAACTGTGCCTACATAGGAAATGTGCAAGTCATCATCGTTGACAAGCTTATATCCCAAAATTATTTTCAATGATCATACACATATAATTAGTTATTTATATATTTATTATTTTTTAATAAAAAAAAATATAATAAAATATCAGTAGCTTTTCGTTCCAAAATCATCATTTGGGTTTGGAGATGCTTGGGATCTGCTATTTTAATCAACTTCTTTCTAACTCTTCAATTAGTATCAACGCAAACAAGCAACAAAAAGTATATTAATGAGGAGATAAATACATAATTCCGGCTATGAACATGCATAGGTTCATTGACACTTAATGAAAATATGAAATCTGCTACTTAAGGCTGTTGTGCAGGTTCGTAAGATTCTGAATGTAATCAATTAGCATGTCGATTGCTTGCTTTGTTTTCTTCGGGAGGATCAGTGAGATGATTAGCTGTTTTTCATTACGTGCAAGATATATAATAATCATTATGAGTCGACCATGGGGAGGTTCAAGCAACATTGATAACCAACCAAAATAGCTGCTCAGAGGCAGTCTCCCTTTCATCACTTAGCCTGCAACTCACAACCATTGTAATCGTGCAAAGCTCGTAAGCTGCTGTTGCGACTAATTACTTTGAAGAAACAGGATAATCATCAGGAGTTGATCTTGCAATGTACTCGGGTGGCACAGGATAGGGTGGCATATATGACTTATAACCATTCCAGAAAAGTTTCATAATCTCGTATTAGAACTTGCCAGACGAGGGTAGATGGAATTGAGAATAAGGTCTTTGTCTTGGTGATACGGGTGGAGAGAATGGAAGCAAGGGATTCCGCTAAAATGGACAGATGTAAAGTGACCCAAAAAGAATTTGGGAAATATGGGCCTTTGGAGAAACTGATGGAATCTCCAATTGGCCCAATTGACATGAGCAGAAACATCAACAAGAGAGAAATGAAAGAGCATGCTCAACCTGTCAACTATCATTGGTCACAATTCACAAATACATCTGTTTCTTTTAAAGTTCACATTTCTTTTACAGTTACATTAGCTGACCCTCTGTTTTTCATTCACCATCTTCTTCCTTTCACGTTGACTAATTTATTTCGCATAACGGAATGCCCATTATGCTTTCAACTTTACATCAGAGTCACATATTTTTCTTTTTTTTTTTTTTTAAAAAGGAAATTCGACCCAATGGCCAAATAAACCAAAAGGAAGAAATTACAAAACTATGGACCTGACAAGCCAGTGTTCTTTCGTGGCTTTGAATTGTCAAATTTATGCCTAAGACCTACCAAATACCCTTGATTATATTGCAATAGCCAACTATCATTGCCTTGCTTGATAGAAACGTTCAACAACTTAGCCTCCCAGGTCTACATTTTCACCTCTCTCTCCATCTAAATTGATCTATACATGTAACTCTGTATATCAGTACGCGTAGTATGCATGGAAAGAGCACCCTTCTAACGTTCATTATATTTGATTCCGACTTTTTCTGATATTCTTTGGTTAAGCAGAACGAGAAAAGAGAAAAGAAGAAGAGGAAAAGAGAAGAGGATTAGCGCGACAAGACATGAAAGAGCACATAAATGATGGAACGTAAGCATCAATACGGGCTATAGTTGCAGACCAAACACAAGATAGAAACCAATTTGAAAGAAAGAAAGAAATTGCAGAGAACCATGTGTGAATGAATGCTAGCTCATTAGAATTAATTGCATGTGTTCTGGGATGCCTTTCTTTTCTTCATCCATCATATCGCCTCAATTATTATTCTGGTTCGTTTGTTTCGTTTTTAGAGGCAATTGTATGGTCCTCGATCTTTGCTTTTTATATGCATAAGCTTACACTTATTGCTTAAAACAAAGCAACATCGTATATGTGAAGAACCCCCAAAAGGGCAGAGACAGAAAGAGAGTAGCTAGCAATTGAAGATAGCGAGGTCTCATAGGGTTTAGGAAAGCCTAATTTGCAGGCCGAAGAAGGAGGGGCCAATAGTCCATCTTTCAACTATAACTCTCCTATTGAAACTTTCTCAAACCCCAAACACCAAATATGATTGGCAATGACCTATATGTGTAACAAAATGACAACCATATTTACTGGTAAGTAATAAACAGAACTTTGAAGATGTATGTGTATAAGGAGAATCTTGTGAAGATTACTTGAAGCCAAATTAGTAAGCAAAGTGCATGATTTGAGTATCAGTTTGGAGCCAAATTAGTCCCCCCTAGGCCTTTCATAATTGTTGCGTATACCATTTTAACTTGGTTTGAGATGCACAATCATTTTGGGCAAGAAAGTGGACCTCAAAAAGCATATATAGAAGAAGAGAAGGGTGAGAAGCGTTGAGGACGAAAGGTATGGAGAGATCCAATGAGAGTACTTGTAAAAGGATAAGGTAATCACATCGATCCTCAGTGGGGGCAACGCGTATCACGCCTAAGCTTGAAATGAGACACGTTCCATGTCCAATGTAGAGTCTTTTTGAAACTGTGCATTTAATTAAAGTTTGTGATTACAACTGTTTCTTTGTCCATACCCTATCCCTTTGGTTACGGCGGCAGAGCTTTTGGTTGTTTTAGATATATGAGGTGGTTTGTTACTTTCAATTAAATTATTTAAATGGTTGTTTTAGATATATGAGGTGTTTATTACTTTTAATTAAGTTATTTAAATAGAAGAGTGAGAATATTTATAAAATGATTTAATTGAAGTTAACATACGCATATATTTAGTTTAGTATCAAACTAATGTAATTTTAAATTAAATTAATTTTGACCAAACGTAATTATATTTTATTATAATTTATATTTATAAATTTTTATCTAAAAATTAATTTTTTTATTTATATAATTTATTTAACGTGAAAATAATTATTTTTTATTTATGTATAAACCCTAAATAAAATGACTAACTAATTTAATATACTTATATCAATTGTTAAACCCTAATAGTGTCATAGGACTAACTAATTTTTTTAAAAGCTTTAATGGTTGAAGTAAAAGGTCAAGCACCATTAGCCCTTGACGTGAAATTAGGTTTGCTCATGCTATAAATTTCCAACATCAATTTGTTACGCTTTGGACTTCCTTCCAAATCAAATGAAATCTTTTTGATCCCGAACATATTGCTAACTATAGGTTAATTACCAGTTAGGGTTTCTTTTTGGCTTGCATACATCATAATCAATGGCTTCCTATATAAGTTTAAAAAAATTGATTATGTACATATATGTTTGAGCTCTCTTTTAATGTATTTTTCTGCGCATAATATATACATTTAAAATTTTTATGTTCAATGTCGTCGGTAACATAGATATTACTTATATATATATATATATATATATAAATTTGGTGCAGTAAGTAATAAAACAATTATTTTACAAAGTTGAAATGAAGATTTTTTTAAAGGTGGAACTAATTATATAACAAAATACTAATTAAATTAAAACAAGCAATTATTAAATCCCAAATTGAGGTATCAAAAGTTTCCCAATTATTTAAGATGGAAATATTTTCAACCCATGGTATGGAGTGTTTGGGGACATATATAATACAGTAAAGAGCACAGGATAGAGATAAAATCAACGTCAAATTATAATGTTTGGCAAGCAATGAGGCAGATGATTGAAATTTCTAACACTATTGAGACCTAATATGGATTTTCAACTGTTTTTTAAAAAGAATTGCGGGCAGTTTGTGATGTTTGAATTATTAGATTAAGATTTTTGACTGTACGAATATCTAAATTTAATGTACACGCATTTTTTTTAATATTAATAATTAGATTTATAATTTTTTAATAAATATAACGAATCGATTGACACCACGTGGTGGTTATGCCTCTTTGAATTGTGTTTATCTGATAGCATAAATTATTTGAAAAGTCCTACTTATTAAATTGACATTGTCAAGCTTGTCAATTGTCATTGTCCAAGAAACAGACCGTTCATGTATATCACTAACACTATCTAATTTCGTTCTGTCTCTTCAGCAACTATGATACAATGAATAAAATAGTTCGTTTTTCTACTAGAAATATTCGAATTTTAATTTTCCATGGCGACATATTTTAACACAAGACATTGTGTCTCATAAAGTGGAGTACCTAAAATTGATATCATCACATACAGATTGGTTAGAGTATGAGTATAAAATAATTTATAAAATAAAGAAAAATATATATATAAATATTTTTTTCCACTCACTTTATTTTTCGTCTTTTATCTTTCTCTATTTTAAAAATAATTTACACTTCAAAAAAATCCACTACGGATTGTTCATACGCTGCCGCCAACGTATAGGATGGTTTCTTCGAGAATGCACCTCAAAGTCTCACTTTAATTGACTTTGAGAAAATTCTCAATAAATAAATTAATTCACGAGAATCCTCCTTTCCTTATTCAACTTGTATATTTGGATTGCTTTTTGCTACGTACATATTGTAGGGGGGATCAAGTTAACGAAACCCTTTTTTTTTTTTGTCTTTTCATTTAATTTTGGGATTGATCTTGAAATGAATAACATTATCTATATAATCTCCCAAAAAATTACTTACTCATTCGTATAAAATTAACATTTAACAAAGATAATAAAGCAATAGAAAAATATATTTTATTTGTATTAAACTTGTGGATAGATCGTAATATTATGTTACTTGTGGAGTGATTTTTTTTTTTTTTGGGATTGAAGTAGCATATCTATGCAATCTCTGGAAGTATATTTTTCTTGGAGCCAAAGTCATGATAAGATTGCGGCTTAATGACGACACAATGTCTATATTCAACCACGGTTGGGTAATTGTACGGCTAGAGTAGTTAAGCTTCTAAAAGTCAAAGATTTACGAAAGCCATTATTGACCTTTCTCAGTTCAGAAGCAGAAGGCTTTCTTTTTGTTCCTTCTAAGGACAATGACATGTGATAATTTGTTTTCATATTTAATCCTAATTAATTCCATAAAATGTATCTAACATGGGCAATTACATGATCGGACTATTGGGGGCCGTAGCCATAGTCCTTTGCTGTGAACACTACTAGTTTTATTCTCGGGTATTTAGTTCAACATTTGAAATATTTAAGAATTTACTTTATAAATTACTTTATTAAATTTGATATATGACTTTTTTAAAATCGTGTTTATCCTTTATATCTATGTATGAATTATATTAATGTCTAAAAGACAATTTTCACTTAAAATTTTTTAAATATAAATTACAATATTATAAAATCACGAATATATATAGAAATCATAGCCAAGCTTCATGACTCTCTTCAACCTACACCTTCTTCTCCACGCCAGCGCCTATATGAGTTGATAAGATAACTCTTGTGGGCATGCATTAGCAACTTCTATTGGATCCCCTCCTTCTTTTATAATTACAACCTCCCTCTCCTTACTATTTGTCATCAGTTTTACTTGGATTAAGCTCCTTCAAATACTTGGATTCCTCAGTGGTCCTGATGCAATTCCTTTGATAGTGCAACTACCTGAGATGGAACAAAACAAGGGTCTGCAGAACAACTTCGAAAGTGGCTCACACAAGGGCGACACAGTTGATGTTCCACCCTCAGATCGATTCCTAACACAACCTATTGCTTACCCTTAAGCTTTAGTCCAATCTTGTTCAGAAAATATTCTTCAAGAACCTAAATTTATATGTCTACTAACCTCATTTCCAATAAGCTTATTTTTGCAGGACGGAGAGCTGCTACATCTCAAGGCAGTTTCACAAGGCACGCATATCCCTGTTTATCCACTCATATGGTAAAAATTGTCACTTTAGGCAACTTGTGGAACACTACCAAGACAGTAACCTATTTGATGATTTTCTACAGAATATTATTATCAAGCTGGAAGGTGAGTGAAGAAGCAAATGGCAATTGTGGCCATGCGATGTCACACTTAGTAGCAGACTTGACTTTACTGGAAACATCCACACTTAGTGTACATTCCTAACGACATTGAGAATGACTATTGGACTCCTTTTAATCCATTGTTTAGCTCAAAATTGCTTGCAATTTGGCAACTAGAGTAATTCATTGAAACTGAACGGAAACTGATCCATTCTGTTGCGTGGAAAATGACACGGTACAAGTATAAATCGTTAACGATTAAAATAGTGGTAAAAAAATGAGTGTCATCCTCTGGGAACTCTTGTTAAAACTTTAATTGAGTACTAATGCTATTGTAGTTACCTTATCCAGCTAATTACAATATTCAAATTAATCAAGAAAGAAAATAACACAAAAGAACTAATAGAGCGAAACTAATGAGATATGAATATATAATGAAGAAAATTCCTTAGGATTACAGTTTAATTTGGTATTTCAATTGCAATATTGTTACTTTCTTAACTTGAATTCAATGCTTGTGAGTTAGTTTAAGCCTCTAATTTCATTATAAGAATATGTGATCATTTATAAATTCTATCGCCTTTATCCAATTCCCTATATTTCCATGAGAATCAAATTAAACTAATGCATTACGTATGACTATTCACAACTCCATCATAAAGGCAAATTGAGTTAATTCAAGCAATAAATTAACATAAATCAAACTGTATTTAGTCTTATAACTAAATTTGGGTTTTTCTTTCAGAAATCCCTAAATCCTCAACATAAACACTAATTGGTCAAACAAAGAAGGCACAATGCAAAATTGAACTAAATACACTCATTTACAATAAAATTCAAGAAGAAAAGTAACAATAATCATTAATCTACATGCCAAATAGCCATAATCTTAGAGAAAGAAAACCTAGCTTAACATATTTAGAGGTACAATCAAAATCAAGTTAGAATACATGGTAAAGAAGAAGAAAAAAAGAAGAGGAAGAGAATGAAAAGTCATTTCCATCACTTTAATTAGTTCCTTTCTTGATTTCTTCGCCTTGAATGCCTTCCTCTAAGTTTTAGTTGCCCTCCAAGTTGCCTTTTTGGTGTCTCTCTATCTCTAAAGTCTATCCCTCTATGAAAAAGGCTAGCCCAAAAAATATGAAATATTCAAAACAAAATACTACACTCTAATTAGAAGCCAAACCCAACCTATGCCCTGTAGGAGATCCTTATAATGGTTAATAGTGCATGCATGGCATAGAGTGTCACAAGAGTTTACCAAAGACCCAAAAGGATACAAAAGACCATTCTAAGTTGGGACAAATAACGGTTAAACCAAGGTTGAGGTATAATGTACTGGGCAAAGAATTTCAAAACCTTTAAAAGTGTTTTCCATTGTATGAAGGGGCTAGGGTGGGTGAGGTTATCATTGACGAGATGGTATCCCTCTTTTATTGTATATATCCCTTTTCTACTACATGTCTAAGTCAGACTATCTAGGATTCCTATTATAGAGAAATGGGTGAAGGTAATCCTTTCAATCATACTTGGGTCATAAAACCTTAGTTACTTGTCTCAGTTCCAACCTGTTCAATCTGCTTTAATTAGATCTTTGACCATGATGTCAAGGGGGCTCTACTCCTTTCTTGATAGGTATCCATAGTCAGTTACTAATAGGGATGGAAGAGCCAGACATTATGTTCCATTGAAGTCCATTCTAGATGAGGTGTTGTGCTTTGACTATTCCTTTCTAAATCTGTGATAAGTTAGTGCCCTTTTTCAAGCAGGTTTTTAACGAATTTGGGTTTTTTTTTCTTTTTGCCAGGATTTTAAAAAGTTATGCACCTTGACTATCATATAGAATTCCCTAAGTTTGCTTAGCAAGGAGAGCCATGTTGAAATTGTGTATGCATTGAGTTCCTAAGCCACCTTTGTTTTCTGGCAGTTTGAAAGTTTTCTAACTTGCTAGGTGGATCTGCAGCTTGTGATTAATGGTACCCCAGTAGAAGTTAGCAATCTTGGCATCAATTTAAGCACTTTATATCCTAGGTAGATTAATATCATAGAGGTAATAGATTATGGTGAAATTAATTACTGATTTGATCAATGTAAGTCTACCTGTTTGAGAGAGTAGGGAGGCTTTCCATGACTGTAACTTCCTGTTAATCTTTTTTGCTATTTGCTGATAGGTTTTTTGCTTTTTCTTTCCCAGGTTAATGTGATATCCTAGATATTTACTAATGTTGTTTGTGGTTTTGATTCCAAAGGCACCTATTAGGAATTTTGTAAAACTTTTGGGGATGTTTGGGCTAAAAACTAAGACAGACTTCTCTTTGTTAACCTTTAAGCCCAACATACCATTATTATTATTTTGGTAATGCAAACTTATGAGTTAGCTTCAAAGAATAGGAGAGTGTCATTTGCATACAATATATGTGTGATAGGTTCAATGTATTTTCCAATCTTAATGCCTTTCCATACTAACTTCTTTTCCTTTGTTGCAATCTTGCAGGATAGTATGTAAGTACTTAGATTGTAGAGGTATGAGGATAAAGGATCCCCTTGCCTAATTCGTTTCTCGGGTTGGTGGTTAAGGGATTTATTATTATTGGTCAGGAGCTAATATGATAAAGTGGTCATGCATTGCATAATCAATCCAATCCACTTGGGGAGAATTTCATTCCTTGTAAGACTACTTCAATGAAAGACCAATAGACATTATCAAAGGATTTAGTGATATCTACCTTGAGAGTGCCTTCTCTTTTCCTAGTATGCTTCTGATTTCAGATGATGTTTAAAACTTCAAAGGCAGTAATGGCATTATCAGTGATAAACCTACCTCTAAGATAAGCACTTTGAGTAAGGGAGATATAGTGCCTAAGAAAGTCTCTGAGCCTAGCACATATGATTTTGGAAATGATTTTGTATGTGATGTTACAAAGACTAATTGGAGAAAAACTTTCATTGTTTGAGAAGTAAGGTTCTTGGGGATAAGGGCAATTAGTGTTTTGTTGAAACTTTGTAACATATATCCCTTATATTAAAAAAAAGATTGTCATTTCAATCATATCTTCTTAAATTATATCTAATATTGTTGAAAATACTTCGCATTAAAACTATCAGGTCTAGGTGCACTATCTAGGTTAAGTCTGATGACTACCTTAGTAATTTCTTCTTCATCTATAGGTCTCTCAAGCATGCAAAAATGATCAAGAGATAGCTCTAGAACATCTAAATTGCCTAGTATTATAAGTATGTTACTATTATAAAAAAGTGGAAGAGTGTATACTTACCTGAAGTATAAGTGCACATGCTTTTCAATTTGCTCCTCTTCATCCATCCAAACGTCATTCTCATCTTTGAGTCAAACAATCTTTTTGTTACTTGATCTTTTGGAGACTATGTATGGAAATATTTAGTGTTCCTATCTTCATGTATCATCCAGGATTGTTTAGCTCTTTATGTCCAGAGCATTTCTTCACAGTCATAGAGGAACTCTAAATTTTACCTCAACTTCTTTTTTGATTGGGCCACATGTTCTTGTTGGATGTTACTTTGCATGTCATGTAATTTATTCCCAAAATCTTTGATTTTCCTTCACAAGTAACCAATGACTTGCTTGTTCCATTGCCTCAAAGCTAACATGGTTTTGCAAAGCTTACTATAAAGTATGAAGCTTGGTGATCCTTGGATAGTGTAGTTCTAAGATTTTTCAACTAGGGATTTGCATTCCTTATAGGTTGTACATAAAATTTCAAATTTGAAGTGCTTCCTCATGCTCTTATTAATTTATTTTTGTTGTTGTAAGGAGCCCAAGAACGTGATTTAAAGTCATTATGGGGAGAGTAATGAAGGTGGTGCTTGGAAAAGTAGTCATCTAGGTTATATTGCTTATAGCCTTATCCGGTTTGGCCTAAATGTTGTGGTCATTGATAACTCTATGAAATAAAGTTATTTAAGTCACATTCATGCTAAGTAATTGAGTAATTTTGTTAGTGTTATGTTGGTTTTTGAGTTAATTTTATTAGTGGAATCATCTTTGTCTTTGATAGTTTAGAGTTAGCTTTTTTCCTTTGGGAATAACCCTTGTTAAGTTGATGTTTCACATGCATATTTTAGCTAAATATAAGTTACTCATGTTGTTCTTTATTATGCCCAAGCTTTGGCAAACAAAATAAATAAATAAATGTTTTGATATCAGGAATATGGATCCCTCAACTTTGAGATAGCTTTTGGTCTTCCAGACGTCAAAATTTGGAATTAGCTATTTTATGAAAAATTGTAAAGCTCTTTGAGACTTTCTAACAAGTGGCGGTTTACCAAATTTTGACATCAAAGTGCTACAGTGAAAATAGTGAAGTTAATCTAGTAGGCTATGATTTAGCACCTAGGTACTAGAATGTCAAGAAATTTGTTCATGTGTAGACCAAATGCATTTAATTGCCATATATTTACCATAGCAGTTCATGTATTTAATTCCAATTAGACTAGATAGAAAAATTTTTAAATTTATGAAGGTGTTAGGGCTAAAAAGCATGGTAGATTTAGATTTGTTCATGTATGGAATAGATGTATTAATAAACTTGTCCATAATTATCTTAACCTTTCCACAACTAGCATTGTCACAGTTAGAAAAGAGGAAGGTGTCATCTGCATACATTAAATGTGAAATTGGGGTAGCCGACCTATAGATTTTAATGCCTTTGATTTCCCTCTTGAGTTTTGCCTTTCTAATCATGCTAGAAAGGACATTGGTACACATGAATAAATAAAGGGAGATAGGATCGCCCTAACAAATGTTGCATCTAGAATTAAATGATTCAATAGGCTGGCCATTAATAATAATTTGGTAATTGACCAAACAGATACATTACATAATTATTCTATTCTAAATGCTTGGGAAATTCATTCTAGAAAGAACAACCTCAATAAAATCTCTTGGATAAAATCTCTTGGATAAGAGATTTTATTGAAGACTTTAGTGATGTCTAATTTAAGAGCATATCTTTTGATATATTTTCCTTTACTACATAAATCAAAACATTATCATGAATATATCTTTCTTAGAACAAAGCACTTTGATAAGGGAAAATCAATTTTTTAAGAATTCGCCTTAATCAATTCACTATAACTTTAGAAATGATCTTGTAGGTCACGTTGCAAAGACTAATGAACCTAAAATCCTTAAAAGTTTGAGGGTGATATAATTTTTAAAAGAAGGTCACTTTTGGTAAAAGAAAGCACCATCTATGTAACATCATCACCCACAATGTCTTAGAAGGTCTAGAAGACTTTGGCAGGAAATCCATCCGGTCCAAGAGCATTATTAGGTTGGCTAAAGACTGTATTCTTTATTTCCTAAGCTATAAATTCCTCATTAAGAATCATTATTTGATCTTATGCATTGTGCCGATACTTGTAAGTAATTGGTATTTCTATCATCTTGGGAAAGCTATGTTTGTCTTGCCCTTTGTGCCTATTGGGACTCTTCACAATCTTTAGAAAAATTCCATTTCATTCCTAACATCTCTTTCTAAACGATGCTTGTCTAAGGATTTAATAATTTGTTGCAAAGTCAAGCAGATGAATTTCTAAAGTTTTGATTCTATATAATATTCTTCAATAAGTAAAAGTGCCCATGGTGGAAGAGAGATTACAGTGAAAGATTGAAGTTGCAAGAACTAGTCTTGGGCGTGTTCCAACATTGAGAAATAATTCCCCTACAACCCATGAAGTTCAACCACAAGTTAAAAATAAGTTCAATCTATTTGTGATTGTATCAAATTTTAAATTCAAATTCTTTAAAAGTTGAAAAGAAATCTAACATTCACAATACAAGTACAATTGAAAAATATTCGGAACACCTTGAACGCTTAAAAATAATAATTAAAAAAAAACATATAGTCAGTAATCCACGACCTAGAAGCCTTAGATCATAATAGACATTTATAATAGGTGTTGTAATACCATTGAATTAAATTTTTAAATAAGCTGTAACTGTCAGATCAAATTTTAAAAAGTTATTTATTTTGGTAGCTTCTAATTTAATATAAACCACCATATGGAACTGTAAATTAATATAAACTATTAGATGCTTACAATATATTAATTATAGTAAAGGATCTAAGCTCCTAAGCTACATCATGATTAAAAGGTTTTGATTAAATCATGTTTAATACTACAATAAATAAAGTGGTCACAAGTACAAAGCAAAATGTAATTAATCAAAAAGTTAAAATGTAATTAGACTTCAAAGATAAGTGAAGATGGAAATGAAAATAAATGACTAAATTAGCTTAGAAATGTTAAAAGATACAGGAGTTATTTTTCTTGAGAAAATGTAGATATCCGTGGTTTAATTAAAGATTCAGGGTGCTCTCTTAACATTGTTGCTTTTCCACTGTGCCACGATGGCGAATATTAATAATTGATTAATCCAGCCTGAAGAAATGGGGTAAAAACAAATTAGAAAAGGGCGCATAGAGTTTTATTGAAGATACAGTGAAAAAAATTGTTTTTTATGCGATTAAATAATTTTAATATTTTTAATAATATTATTAATTTTATAAAAGTTTGTATAAACTAAAATTTTCAATTAATATTATTCATATAAATAAATTTAAGTATTTATTATGGTTAAATTTAATTCAATTTTTATTTGACTAAATGTAGAAATAAAATCATGATAAATATATAAAAATTTTTAATCTAAATAAACATATCATTATATATGATTAAAATAAGTAATTTTTAGTGTATTCACAATATTAAGTGTACTAATGTACTGAATTATAATATAGGAATATAATTATAATTTTATTTAAAATTGTGGGTGCACCAAATATTTTATTTTAAGATAATTATAAAAAGATGAAAAAAAATATATTTTACCTTGCATTTATTTTAAAGAATAAACTAACAAATACTCTTTACTTTCACCGAACAAAAGAAAATTAATGCTACTACTAAAGGAAGGCTTATAAATTTGTCAAACACCACCTAAAGACAAACGATGAGGCAGTTTTCACGAAGAGAAGATACATTGAAGCCATTATTGAAGCGACTTTATGAGTATGATGATTTTTCCTACCATTACGATTATATAGCAACTCACAAACACACACCTTTCCCCCTCTCTAAACTCTGACTCTTTGTCTAAAACTACACGCCGATTATCTTCTCATCGTACAACTGCTGCACCAAACACCTACCTACGCACGGACACACACACACACACTCTCTTTCTCTCTCTCTGCGCCTCAGTTTCTCCAAAGCTCGCCATATGAAGTCGTCATAGCAAAAACATCGACTTCCTCGTGGTGCCCAAGGTTTGGTTGCTCTGACTGTCCTTTTTATGGCGTTCCATAATCACGAGCTCTCCCAAGACCTTCCACCCCACCAATTCTCTGACTCCGATCAACACAATTGCCTCACCCACGCCCTTCTCCATACCCACTACACTCACCACAGCAACAATAACAGTGCCAACAGTTTCCTCAACCCCCACACTTCCGCCTCTGACTCAACCGGAGCTGCTCCCCACCGCCCGATTCTCCACCGTGACCAGAGTGACGTCATCGACGACGTCGCTGCCGGGAACTCCATCATCGATGGCGCTACCTTGTCCCACGAGTCCGCCGATTTGAAGACAGCCGCCGGCGACAACCTCAATGCTAAGAGCGAGGTGGTTGTGGAGGACAGCGAGGAGGGGTTGGTGAAGTGGGAGAATGCGAGGTCCAAGGCGAAGATTCTAGCGCACCCGCTGTACGAACAACTGCTGTCCGCCCACGTGGCGTGCTTGCGGATCGCCACGCCGGTGGACCAGTTGCCGAGGATCGACGCTCAACTAGCGCAGTCCCAGAATTTGATGGCCAAGTATTCGGCGCTAGGACAGGGAGCACAGAGCGTGGATGGGGATGACAAGGGACTCGATCAATTCATGGTATCTTCCTAAATTCTTTGTCATTTATTTGATAATTTTTTAATCAATTGCTAGGAATTCGACTTTTTTGAGGTAATTTTTTTGTAATATAAATTGGAGCCGAAGGGGAATATACTGACTTTGTGAGTGTCGGGATTGCTGCAATTAAAAAACTTAATATCAAATCTTGGCCTCCATTTGCTTTGGGGGCCTTTCAATGCAATTGTTATTCAAGTGACATGGATTAATTACATACCTGATGAAGAGGTTTCTGGGCAAGGAAACAGAGGAACAATGGAAGAGAAATGAGGTAGTGGACGATGTTTTGATATACTGTTTGGGTTCGGGGATGGAATGAAAACAGGGTTCTTCGTACAAAGAATGAAATATGTGAGAAGAAGCAAACTCTGAATGATAAAAATCGGGAGAAACGAATAAAGGATGTGAATGATGGTTTTTAAACTGTATTCACGCTGAATCAGACATTTGAGGTCTTATTTGTCACACGGTTGATTTTATCTGCTCCGGGAAGCATAACAATCATATATCTTGTGGCATAATAGATGATAGATTGGCCTTTACTTTATTAGTTATTGAACTTCCGTTACAGTTTCTTCTTCTAATCACATCATATTTCATTCATGACTCATCTTGGCAATAGTTTCTTTCTACTCAAGTCATTGTTGACTCATCTTACAAGCTTCAGTCTAGAAGTTCTGGAGCCTGGTTTGTAATAAAGTACATCATTGATTATAAATACTTCTTGCAACAATGATCAATTCTGGGTCAGCACATATGAACACTTGCCTGCATGTGTATGGATTGTAATATGGAATACTATTCTTTACTATTTACATGGCATGTCATTCCAGCTATGGAGGAGTTTATTTACTATGATACAGTTCAGTTTTAATATGTTTTTACTTGATGTTGCAGTCGCACTATGTTCTGTTGCTCTGTTCCTTCAAAGAACAACTCCAACAACATGTCAGGGTTCATGCAATGGAAGCAGTCATGGCTTGTTGGGAGATAGAACAATCCTTACAAAGTCTAACAGGTGCAAAAAGTGACTACCTTCATTGATTGTTGCATCTTAAGGGAAAGAAAAAAAGAAAAAGAAAAATTAACTGTTACTACTTCCACGATGATTTTATAATCAGCTTGTCATCTATTGTGATTGTAAGTTCCCTCAATTATATTGCCGCTGAGATAGAACGATGATTGTTTCTAAATCGTAAAAGAACATGAAAGCGAATCAGTAGTGCATGTTCTAGTCGTCTTTAATTTTAGCACATTCTACAAATCCTAACTTTAGTGTACTTAAAACAAAGTTATTGAAATTTTGTAAGTGAGTACTTAGAAGTTAGAACTGCCGAAGCACAGCCCTTTTATCAAGTTGATGAGTGCTAAATAATTATTGCCAAACAGGAGTTTCACCTGGAGAAGGTACAGGAGCTACCATGTCTGATGATGAAGATGACCAAGTAAATAGTGATGACAATCTATTTGATGGTACTTTGGACGGTTCAGACAGCATTGGGTTTGGCCCTCTTATTCCAACTGAGAATGAGAGGTCCCTCATAGAGCGAGTCAGGCAAGAGCTGAGGCATGAACTGAAACAGGTTTATACATATGGAATGAGGATATGGCTTCTTTTTCTCTTTTTGGTTTTCACTTTCTCTTCAGATCTTTTCCCATATCTATCAGTTTTCTTGGATGTAGGGTTATAAGGAGAAAATTGTGGACATAAGAGAGGAAATTTTGCGTAAGAGACGAGCAGGGAAACTTCCCGGTGATTCCACTTCTGTCCTTAAAGCTTGGTGGCAAGCACATTCCAAGTGGCCTTACCCTACTGTAAGTATGGCTCATCATAACTTAACTTTTTGCATTGCTGCATTTTTTGGGTAAACACCACTTTCATGTTATTATTTTCTCTTGTTTTAAAACTAGCTCGGCGCAAATTCACGACCAATAATGTGATTTTCAGGAGGAAGACAAAGCAAAGTTGTTACAGGAAACTGGTTTGCAATTAAAGCAGATTAATAATTGGTTCATCAATCAAAGGAAGAGGAACTGGCACAGCAATGCTTCAACTTCAACTTCAACTTCAACGGTCCTGAAGAGCAAGCGGAAGAGGTATTTCTATTTCTTACATAAAAATTTAAAAAGAAAAAAGAAAAACTAATTGGACTCGTCTTTTCAGTTTACATTTTCATTGAAAATAATTAATATCGCAGGGGATAACCGCGCTGATCATAACACATACATGGAAAGAAAGGTCAGAAACCAATCCCTGAGTGTTGTTTCTGAGGGGTGCAGGTAGAAGCAATGAGAAAGAAGCACATTTTGATTGTTGTGAAGGAAGAGGGTTAGTGATAGTACTTGATACAGATGAGGAGGTAAGGAGGTAATGTTGAAGAGCCATTTTTATGTATGGTCGAAGGCCTGCATATAGTTTAGTATTTAGGACCTCTTGATGCATCATATCTAGCAGGTTAATAACGAAGCCGATCTACGGGCTTGTATGTTTTGTTCACAATCAAATGCTCGTGATATATATAAAATGAAATAGTGAGGGGTTGTGGGTGTACAGTAATTAACGATCAATCCATTTACCTTACAATCACATAACCGTGATTTTGTTGTCTAAAATGTTTGCGAATTTCGGGATTTGCGATATAGAGGTTTTCTTGGAGTTAACATGGTAAGCTTTTGTCAATTTGATTTTCTTTTTTTTTTTCATTTGGCATGAGTCTCACTGAAATTAGACGGGCGAAAATAATTGTCTTTTTTTATTTTTATTTTTTCCTTTTGGTGGGGGCGATTATATAGGATAAGTTTTGAAAGGCTGAGGGGTCTTAATACATAAGTTAAAATATCTTAATTATTAGGTGTAAATTTTGGGGTCTTAACTGATATTGTTTGAGTTTATTATACTAATAGTTTGAGGATTTGTTAAATTATTTTTGATATTCTTTTGATTTTACATTATATTAGAGAAACTTATTCTCTAAATTGCGTTCTAATAAAAGAAGTTATATATTTTATTTCTAGTATAATGATAAAGGCAATTAAGTTGATTATAAACTTGAGCTTGTGATTGTGAATTCATTCTTAATAGTTTAAATAGCTAAGAAATTTTATTCGTAAAAAATTAACTTTAACGATAGAAAGTTAATTAGAGGATATTTGAGTATAATTTAATTAAACTTTCATAGAAAAGTGTAATGTGCGCATAATATTAATTTCATAGAAAAATGTCTTTGGAATGCACACGTTGTATGGTTTATCATTTAAGTTTGCCTACGAAGGGCATGTCTAGTATGAAGGAATGAGAGACTATCCAAAGAAAAAGGGTGACGGAAAGAAATAGAATGTGTTTGGTGTGAATGAATGGAAAGCCTATGGGAGAGCTCATTCCCATGTATATGGGAATAGGAATTCCTTTACTTGATTAATGGAATCATCTGGCTTCTTCCATCATTGTTGGAATCTCCCTTCATCGCCAGCATCACAGATGAAGGGGACGACTCTGGCGTCTTCATCGTCATTGGTTGCTTTTTCTTCACTATCATTCTTCGTCCTTTATCTTTTTTGGCATTTTAATTGTCGCTGGTCGCTTTTCTCTCATCATCGTTCTTCCTCCTTTATTGTCGTTCGCATCTTCATTGTCGTTGGTTGCTTTCTAGTCGATCTCCCTTCATCGTCGTTCTTCCTTTTTCATCGTCTCTGGTCTTTCATTTGTGCTAGTCACCAGATTTGGGCAAAGCTGCAAGTTGCAACTGAAAGGGTTTTTTTTGTTCTTCTAATAACAGTTTTATTTTTAATTTTTGTTTGTAAAGCTATTTTAGTCTTTATCTCCATCATTAAAAAAAAAAAAAAACCTTATATTTCTCACTGCATGCTACCAAACAAGCCCTAAGTCTATTTCAAACATGTTGACATTTACCTTGTAAGAAATTGATAGATGCACATATGGATTTAATTTAAGATACCATGTAAGAACGAACTATTTCTCTAGTAATTGATAGGGCCAATGGTCTTAAATGTGAAAATATTTTTAAGAAATAGATATCAAGTATTTTTTCAAAATAAGATGAATTAATAGTTTAGATCTTTGTTAAACAGGATAGTATTTTATTGGTGAAAAAGAGGTTGAATTGCTTCTTGTACCTTACAGCATATGATACACATTTTATAGTGTAGTTCAATCTTTTTTTTTTCCTCTAATAAAATATCTTCCTGTATAATAAAAAAAAATATTAATATATAATGTTTTAAAAAATATTTATTTTTTATTTTTTTTAAAAATCTTTGCATTTGGGGGCATTGGATCTCCCTATGAATTACGAGAGAAATGATCCCCAGGATATGCTCTTCTTGTTAGTGAATATGGAGTTTAAACCATTGAGTGTATGAGGAAGGAAAAAACAAAAAGGAAAAGAAAAAAGAAAGGTATTGCCATTATGATCGTCAAACTCATAAGTTTTTTTAATTTGAATTTATGAATTTACAATTAAACTTAAGAAAAATTAATAAATTTAGTAGACTTGGACTTTGTGCAAACTCATTTAAACTTGTAAGTTAACTTATCAAACATACCAACTTCATGATTTTATTTATTAAAAAACGTGTCAATTAACTTGTAGTAAACAATATAAGAATTCAAATTTATAATCAAAAAAGATATAGACAAGTTTTTCTTTTAAGAGGTTATTATAATATGGCAAAAATGCACTGAACTCCCTTAAACCCTAAACTCCCTTGAATTTTCAGTCATGTGCAAATAACTTTTGACCTTCAAATCATGACATTAAACCCCTTAAACTTGAAATTATGTGCAGATAAACCCACCATTATCAAATAAACCTCCTTAAAAGTTTAACTTTTTATGTAAATAACTCCTTTAAACTCTAAATTAAGTGCAGATAACCTCCTCGAGCTTTGGGTCATATACAAATAGTCCCTTTGTTTATCATGCTTTTTTAGTGAAATAATTGGCTAACTAACGTCATGAGTTTACTTGTATATAATCTCAAGTTTAAGGGGTTCAATGTCAAGTTTTAAAGGTCAAAAAGATTATTTGTACATAACTTAAAGTTAAAGGGAGTTATGTATAATATAGCCTTATAATATACTTCATTACTAGTTTAAATATACATAAAAATAATAAAATTACATTAAATAAATATTTATTAAAATAAAAATAAATAAATAAGTATACTGAGGGTGAAGAGGTGAACTAAAAATAAATTTCATTTTTTTAATTTTTGTAAAGAAAATATAGTTGACTAAATATTTTTCGTTCGCTAAAAAATTGATATGATAGTTAACCGTGTTAAAATACAATTAACTAATTACGAAGAGAATAAAGTGATTCAAAAATCAGTTAACTATATAATTTACAATAAATTGAATTGAATAAAGTAATAAAGAAACTTCCAAAATCAATCGATTTAAAACAATGTAGTTAACTTATAAAAGAAAATCAGATATACAAAAACAAAAAAGGAAAAGAAGACATCATAAGTTTGCATTGGTTTAGCAAAGAAGGCCTACATTCAATCCCCTTGACTTCTTTAGGGGTATATTATTATCTTAGCAACATAATACAAGACTTAGGTCCTAAACACAAGGTTTTCATAAGTTAATCTCTAACTTATCTAGAGTTTGTAACTCTTTTTCACACTTATCTTCTCACAAACAGAGATAGAAAACTCATAGTAAAGAAAGAATAAGATTTTTAACCTTCACATAATGGGTTTATAATGAAGCACTTAAACCTTTGCTCTTAGAAGCAAATAAAACTAGAAACTAAGCTTAGAATCGATTTTTTTTTTATATAAGAACTACTTGTGTATAGAAGCTCCTACCTCTACAAGTATACATAGCATTCCTAAGATTTTCCCTGTTAGAGAGAAGCTTTTCATCCAGAGCTGGTTGTGGTTGAAGATTAACTCCTTTGTCTCTATATTCTAATATTACAGCTAGAGGAAGAAAGGCACGCTTGGAAGGATCGCACTCCATTAAGTCGTCAAATCTAGTCAGCATTTCTTCAGGAAAAGTAGAGCTTGTGTAGGTTGATCTATTAGTGATGTGATATGGATGTTTCCTTAGATTTACATGTAGTTTACTTTAAGTTAAGCTAATAAACGAGCTGCATAAATAAGACAAGATAGGTAGTTATACAGATATTTAAGTTAAATAGACTGTCACAATATGGGCTTAGAAAATAATTTAGGCTTATTTGTCATTTAACTTTTGTCAAAAATCAAACAAAGGAAATTTGGCCTATTTTTAGGTCAACAATCTCCTCTACTTGATGATGAAAAAACCAAATGAGGAAGACTATAAAAGCTCCGATAAAACCAAGATTAGATTGTTTATAAAATCAACACAACCAATCATACAATCAAAACATTATCATCATTAGAATATATATCAGTTAAATTCAACAAAAGGCTAACCAATTAACTCAGTTAACATTGTCCAGAATCATACACGCATATTATAGATAAAAAATTCAGCATAAATAGTCTAACTAAAAGACTAGTTAACTAAAAAATTGAATAACATAAAAGTAGTTAACTAAATACTACTACTCCCTTTTTTTGTCATCACTTAAAAGGGGTGATTGGTAAGAATAAGGACCATCATCAACCAATGCCTATGTGTTAGAAAACGCCCAAGCCACTAACGACGTTGATGAATAAGCTATTTTAACCCCATGTGAAATGTAAGAAGAGTCTAACGAAGTTGCTGAAAATGACACTCAAGTTGTGTCTAACATTGCTTTAATGCAACCTTTGCATCCTACAACTTAACATTGATGACTTCTTGCTTTTGATTTTGAGTAGATAGACTTTTGATTGTTTAGAATCTCAACAAGGATCTGAAAATGACTTAAGAGAAAAGTACTAACTATAGTGGATAATGAAGGCACATTAAGAATAGAATCATCTAGCGGAGGATAAGAAGAGACATGACCTTTAGAGGCAGGTGTAATAGTATGATTAGAAGTGTGAGTCCACTATCCATTAATGAAAGTGAATTTTATGAGTTTAAAGGAAGTTGCATCATAGGTGGATTTTGGTTTCAGAAATAGGCAACCTATTTGATTTACATCATAGGCCTTGAACACTTTAGTGAGAAGCATTCTATAGAAGAGGCTTAAAGAAGAATCAAGGTGCTCGCTGCTCATTTACATGTACTAAAGTATCTAGTAAAATACATTTATGGGTTGTTAAGCATGAAGGCAAAATAGAAGAAACAATTCCCACTTGCTCAGTACTTCTAAATAGCAAATTTTAGGAAGAACACAGGTCACAATCATATGTGTAAGCACTCTCTCCTTGAACAGAAGGCTAATGCAATGAGTTTGCTTCTATGTAGGTTTTTCAAATAGTTCTTTCTTAACCCCCTCAAATGTAAAGTTAAAATACTTCGACCATTTGCTTTTAAAGTATAACTTGTCCAAGGCTTCGATGTTCATGTCTAAAATGTAAACTAAGATTTCTTTATCAATGTGATGCGGATTCCATTCACCAAAGATTCTAGGGTAATGCCATTATTCTTCACTGATAAGTTAATATAAAATTTTCTCACTAAGACATCATGTATTGGTTCTAATATAGTGAACAGGGGACCTCAGCAAAGATTATTAATTTCAAGTTCTACAGAACAATGAAGCTTACTCAGTTTTACAAAAAAGACAAACCTGCTAGGGGCTATGGGTCCCTATAAGAAATAATTCTTGAACTTGGCCTCATATTCTTGTTGAGCAAGGCTGAAACCCAAGAAGGGGATGAATTGAGTTTTATAAAATTTTTATTAAAAAACTCCTTTAGAAACAGAGATGACAAAATCAAACAATGAATGCAGAATGTAAAAGGAGTAAGGGAGAAGTATGAACATAGAGATTTATCATAGTTCGACTTTTACCCAAGCCTACATCT
The DNA here is from genome assembly GCA_037074485.1 of Delonix regia. Classification (NCBI taxonomy): domain Eukaryota; kingdom Viridiplantae; phylum Streptophyta; class Magnoliopsida; order Fabales; family Fabaceae; genus Delonix; species Delonix regia. The sequence continues at coordinate 5,284,764 of CM073452.1, forward strand.
AGTCCCCAAACAACTTTTTGGGATTTTTTACTATCTCAAAAAATTAATACAATTCCCAGGAGAACCTCTCCTTAATTCCTAAGCTCTCACAGTTTAACTCCTTCAAGGAACCTCCTTGAAAACTCTCTCAGGGATATACTCCCCCTAAACTCAAGCTCTCTTTTAGCTTAAGTCTATCAAGGAAGCTCTTTGAGCTTTTCTCTTAAAAGAAAGAAATAATTATATATGAATAACTCTCTAAACAGAGTAGATAATATAATGAAGCACTAAGACGATAAAGAGCTAATAAGTAAATGAAAATAAATGATATAAACTCTCTTAAATGTTTTTCTTCTTGTTTCAGAGGTCTTAAGCCAAGTTTATATAGATTGATGTCCAATAGATCTAGTAGGAGTGAGTGGGAAATTTGAGAATTCAAAATATAGTTGTTATAGATCTGTTATAGCTTTTCTGTCACTGACCAGTCGACTACTCCTTTATTTCCTATCACAATTTTCAAACTTTAGACTCCGACAGTCGACTACTCACTTTGAACCAGTCAAGTAGTCACTCACAAATAACTTTCAGTTGATCAAGTTTGAACTGATAGCTAACTGGTCTTATCTATGAAAGTGACCAGTCGATTGTTCACTCATAGAGAGTGCTCAATCGATCAAATTTCAAGCTGGTAACAGATTGTGAGCTTCTCAGAAGGTGACCAGTTGACTACTGGCTAGTGGCCAGTCAACTATTCACTGATAAAAAGCTCCCAAATCAACTTTTCTCAACCTTTAAGACCTTAGATTAATTTTTCATTCATTTTAGTTGATTCCTATTAGCTTAATACCATTTACAAAGGTTCCTAAGACAAGATTAAACATTGAAAACACCTAGAACTTAAGTATTACATAAGAAAATTTTTCTTCTTGTGTTGTTATCATTAAAACATCAATCTCTCAGCAAATGAGTTTAATAGTTCTGGTGATCTGAAATGACAAAGGAGATGTGTACCCTTAGTTTAGAGAAGTTTGTTTAAAGCTTTGGGTTATATATTCTCAATGAACTTTTCTTTTTCCTTATCCTTTGCTAGACAATAAGATGTTGGAGGAGAAATGTCCATTGGAGAGTCCTTGTACAGGGGTTGCTGAAGAGGAAAGGTAGAAATAATGTCATTGTCGTCGTCTAAAGAAGATATTGTCTCACTTAAAATGTGACTGCCCAGCACGAAAAAGGAATAGTTTTAATTTTTTTCTTTAAAAACAAAAATCAAAATTAAAGAGTTGCCACCAAATTTTTTAAAAGATAAAATTTGGTAAACCAATTTAACATACAAGGTGAACTGCAAACAAAAAACAAATTCGAGAGTCAATTGTGTGTGAGAAAGGTGTGAGGCACCCCACATAACTTGTTCTTAAGAATGATTACCCAAAATTGATTACGCAAAAATTATATGACTTTAATTTTAATAAGAATTACTTTTATCAATCACAAGCAAATAAAAGATTATGAAGGTGAAATAAACTGAAGAAAAGAGAATTAAACAAAAGGAAAATAAATTATTTGCAAAGGGTAGACTTAACCTATGATCAGAGCTTGGGACCTACATATCTTACAGTAGGAATCAAAGTCCACATAGTTCGACTAGAATGACATGTCTCTTGGATGGTGATTTTTATTTTGTGAATAGAACAAGATAAGTGAAATTAAATTGATTTTCATAATCAAAACAATTATGAGATTTAGTTGGTGTGTTTTAATTCACAAAAATAATGTAATCCCACTTTCATGCTCTATTCATTTTCTCTATTTTCTATTTTAAAAGAAAAGAAAAATTATTTTTTTGTTATTTAAAAGAGTAATTTTGAAAATGGAAAAGACATTTTGAAACAAGATTTTTTTGGTATGTTGATCTTGAAATAATTTAAAAGTGCTCAGGGGAAGAATATTTTTGTCCTTTTAATTATTTCTTGTTTAGTTTTGAACTTTATAAAAGGAGAAGTTTAAAGAAAAAAAAAAGAGAAAGTTAAGATTTTAAAATAAAATTATGTGAAATGCGGAAAGAAATTTTCAACCAAAAATGAGAATGAATTTTTTTTATTACTTATTTATTCTTTACCCTTTCTACTTTTTCACTTTTTATAATTTTTTCTAACAAGATATTTCTAAGAAAGAAAAGATTTTAAAAAGATTATAAAGATATTTATTTGGACTTAATTTTTTTTAAAAAAAAAATAACGAACACCAATTGTGTTTGGGTCATTAGAATCTTAATTTATTTAGGAAAAATACAACTGGTTGACATCAGACAAAATCTTAGGAGACACAAGGTCTTACACAGTCACACCAGTTGATTCCTTAAATGCCTGAGGAGACATTCTGTTTCACACGACAACTCTAAAATCAAAAATAGAAATAATAAAAAAAAAAACAATAACAATAACAAATACAAATCAAGTGTAAGTGTGTACTTGTATATAATTAATAATGTTTTAGTTAAGTATGTGAGGCATCATGATTTTATGCATTTACTATTTCTACCTATTTCTCTAGTTGTTAAGGTTTGATAAGCACACTTTAACATGAATCCAAGGCTTTTGGCTTATAATATTACATTTCCAAGCATGTGAAAAAACATGAGCATGGTGCAAGAAGACAAGAAGAAAAGAAAAAGAGGAATAAACTAAATAAATAAAAGAAAGAAACCACAATGGATAAGAACGAAATCTTCTAGATCAAAATCTTGTATCCACATTAAATGGTTCATCATGGTGCATCATTTAGATTCAATAATTATTGCTATTTTTTTAGTTGATAAAAAATAATAGCTCATGGATCCTTAATATTATTTTCATAGTCATCATTTTTCACTTGCATTGCTCTCCTTCTTTTGCATTTATCTCTAAAACATTGGCAAGTAAAAAAAAAAATCCATAGGGAAAACATTAGGAAGCAATAAGGCAGATTAAGGCGTTTAGGCATTTAGCTATATTTAGGCAACAACACCATTATTTACATTAGGCTTATCCATCATCACATAACAGAGGGAGAGTCTTGCCAGTTTACACATAGTGTATCAAAATTTTCCTAACTTCTCTATGCATACAAATTAAAGTAGGGATTTACATACATTTATTTGAGAATGAAAAAGGGCCAATTTTTATTCAGCTTTCTCGATTTTCATTCAAATTTCTTGGATATCAAAATTTACTTTGCTTATTCACAGAAATAGAGTGGAAGGGGAGTTTTTTCACTAAGCCCTCACCTCCTTGTTCCTTTCTCAACTTTTTGCTTTTTAATTTCTCTAGGTTTCTTCTTCACTCCATCTCACTTAAGTTTCTTCCCTATCTTGTGCCTTACTTCTTCTTCTTCTTACCATGACCCTGTTTCATGCTATAAGAATAGGGGTCAAATCTTTTAGGCCACCACCAAGTTTTGTTTCTTTTTCCACATTCTACCTCTTTTTTTTTTTTCTCTTCAACTTAATCCTTTCTCCATTAATTCTCCACTGTATTTTTTTTATTTTGTTCAAAACCTCCCCTTTAAACTCTCTCTCTTTCTCTTTATATCTTTCTCTCACTCTTTGCTTCTCTCTTTCTCTCTCTTTCTCTCACACACATACATATTTTTGTTTCTCTCTTGATCTTTTCTTTTCTTTTTTTTTCCTATTTGTCCCTGCTCACTACTTTTATCACTACCTTTAACTCAAGTATTTTTCTAGGCTTGTCGTAATAGAAACCAATGAGGTGGCCAATGTTTAATAGCCCTAAAATTCCCTATCTCTTGCTCCATTTTTAGGTGAAGAAAAAATGGTGCTTTGTCTTTTATAATTTCTCTATGTTGCCATGGTTGCACTGTTGTACAAAGCTACTAGTGAGATGTGTGTGTTGTGGAGAATAGGATAGTGAGTCATCTTCTAGCCTTTCCATCTTGGTGTAGTTTAAAGGCAAAGGGAAGAAAACATGTACAAAGGTAATAAAGAGCATGACACTATCACCATATTATTACTTATTCATGTGGCCTTTGGCTTGATTTATTTTATTTTGTCATTTTATAGGTTTAAATGTGGTTTGCTCTTTTCATGATTATTTTCATTTCATTTTTCTAAATTTCAAAGCCTATCATTGTTTATTTTTATTATTGTTTAATTTTGAAGTTACCTTTTTTTTTTTTTTCAATTTTGAACTTTTCACTTTTATTTTAAAATTATACTAAAGATTTTTTTCTATTTTTTATTTTTCATTTTGCCTTCTTTTGTTTTAAACGAATTTTTGAGATGAAGTATTCATAGATATAATCAGTCATATCTTTCCTTTTGAAATTGCAAGTTTCGTTGCTCCCTTAAGACATTTTGATACAGAGAATATTGAATTTTCTTCGTCGGTGGTAGCAGAAAGAGTTTCGTTGAGGAAAGAGGGTTTGCTTGCATGTCTGCACACAAAAGTTTTAAGGGTTTCCATTGTGAATGTGGAGACAATGGAAGTAAAGAGAAAGAAAGAGAAAGCAATGTGCTTACAATGAAGACAGAAGAACTCAATTAAGGGTTCTCATAAAGCAATGCACTAGGTAATGGTAAGGAGATTAGGGCAAGCAAAAGTTTTGACTAAAGAGAAGAATGAATGATGGAAATGAAATTTCAGACATTGAAGGAGAGATAGAGAGCCTTTAGTAATGTGTTATCATTGGGTAATTGAGAGAGTTTGCCATAACTGACAGTTGATAGAGCAAAAATTTCATTTTTGATGCTTTGACTTCTAGGACAAAGTTTGACATAAAACATTTGCATTTTAGGGTTTCTGATAGAAGGGACATTTTTAGGCCTTACAATTTCAATTAAATACAAAATTACAGTTAATTGAAAAACAATAAACTGTCAAAAGTAACAACACATGAGTAAGATAGATAATTAAACAAGTAGTCTTATATTGAGAGCATTTTATAATAGAAATTAGATATTTATGAAAAAAAAAATACAATTAACTTGAAAATTTTATAATAAACTATATTTTGTTATAAAAATAAAATAGAGTTGACTGAAAAATTTTTAGCTGACTAGAAAATTATAAAAGAAACTTAATTTTCTTGAAATTCTATTATGCCTAGGTTAAAGTGAAGATACTTAGACCTGTCTTCATGAAGAGACTTTGTAAAGATGTCGGCAAGCTGATGTTAAGCTTGTACATATACTACCTCTATGTTTCCTTATTGCACATGACAAACCTCAATGTGTTTAGTTCTTAAATGGTGAATAGGGTTCTTTTTAAGGCAAATAACATCTATGTTATCACATATTATAAGCATTTGTTAAATAGTCAAAGACTAATCCTCAAATTGTTACTTTATCCATAAGAGTTGAATACAACATATAAGGACCATATATTTTATCTTAACTGTAAAGATAACTACTTACATAAAGAGATTAAGTGTTTGCCAAGTAATTGACAAGATCCATTAGTACTTTTCCTATCTAATTTATCACTTGTAAAATCTTTATTAGCATACCTAACTAATTTGAAATTTTTAGTATTAGGAAACCATAGACTGAAATCTTGAGTTCTCATAAGATATCGAAATATTCTTTTGATAGCTGTATAGTGCGGCTCTTTTGCATTAGTTTGATGTTTAAAGTTTATAAAAGATGCAAAGGCAAGTAACATTCTAATAGATTCTAATCTATCTAATGGAGCATAAGTTTCATTATAATCGATACCTTTTTGTTGAATATTCCCTTAAGCAACAAGGTGAGCTTTATTTCTTACCACTTCACCTTGCTCATTTATTATGTTTTTGAAAATCCACTTAGTCCTAATAACTGTAGCATCTTTTTCTCTTTCAACAAGAGTACACACTTCATTATTTTTAAATTGATCCAATTCCTCTTCCATGACTTGAATCCATCCCTCATCATTTAAAGCTTCATAAATGAAATTTAGCTCAATATCAAATAGTATAATATGGTCCTCAAACCTTCATTTAGATATCTAATGATAAACTATGTTGGATAGGATAATGAAGGCCTTCATTCTCTAGGAAGTCTTTGGCCTGATATGGAATTATCTAGTTGACTTGGAGAACTATTCAATTGACTGGAAGTAAAATTAAGTTGACTATTTTTATTTTCTTATTGACTGAAATCTTGAGCAGTGGCAGTATTCTCATTTCTTCTTAATTCAAACAAATTTTTTACTAGTTTTTAAATTTGATGAGATATAGTGACAGGAATGGCATTTTGTTCATGTCACAACAGTTTTCTTAGAGTTTTTGTTAGTATCATTAAATACTACATGCATAGATTCTTCTACAGCTAGAGTACGTGTATTGTAAACTTTATATACTTTATTAGAGGAAAAATAACCTAGAAATATACCTTCATCACTACAAGCATTAAACTTACCAAGATTATACTTACCATTATAGTGAATAAAACATTTACAACCTGTTGGAAGATTTGGCACGATTTGGTAGTAGATTTCAGAGATCCTAAAAGTCTATCATAATATCTTAGATACTTTATTGATTATTTTATTTATTTTTATTTTGTTATTTTTTTGGTTAAGATCAGATCATATAAGATCTAATTAAAATCCCTACTTATTAGGGATACTTGATTAGATTAGAATCTAAGTTTAAACTTGTATCAACTATATATTTTGTACCCTAGTTCTATGGGTTACGACAGACTAAATAAAATAATTCTACATGGTATCAGAGCTAGGTTATCTAGGCCTCATGATATCCTTCGGCACTATCCTTGCCACCTTTAGTAGCGATACACATGGGAGCATAATGGCACCGTCAAGTGACAACCCTAATCGCACAAACAACCTTGTTGCATCTCATGGATAAGCCAATACTAATCTCATTCCTCTTTTGATCACATCACATCACTTGACTAGCCACAATTACCTATAATGGTCAGTAAGCGTAATGTTATTCATGAAAAGAAAAGGAAAAGTTGACTACTTAACCGGAAAAACAACTCCACCCGAGCTTACTGACACTCTCTATAAAACTTGGGAGACCGAAAATAGCTAATTCAATCCTAGCTGATTAACTCCATAGCACCAAACATTGGAGAAAACTTTTTACTCTATCAGACAGCCCATGAAGTTTAAAAAGCCGCTAGAGAGTTATATTCAACTGCTAAAAATAAAGCTATTATTTTTAAGATTGAAGGCTTTCCACTTATTTTTGCCAAATCTACTTGATGTGATTCACTTCTTTAACATCCTACTATGCCAATGGCATTAGCTAGACCAATATGAAAATCATCAATGGTCATGTGTGGCTGATACAGCCTATTTCAGAAAACTTGAGGAGGAAAAAAGGGTCTACAAATTTCTCCTAGGATTAAATCCTAGCTTTAAAGAAATTAGAGGTCGTATACTTTCACTGGACCCTTTTCCATCTCCAAGAGAAGTTTTTTAAGTAGTAAAAAGAGAGAAAAGTTGAAAAAAGCTCACCTCTAATAACTTCCTTTCTAATGTTACTGATAACTTTGTCTTTACAGCTAAAACTTCACAATCTGGAGATAACAAACACAAGAAATCACATATAACTTAGTGTGATCATTGTAATAAGGCCGGTCATCCAGAGAAAGATGTTAAGTAGTACATGGCAAACCATAAAATAATAAACAACGAAGCCGATATGAGGGACAAGTCCAAATGACAACTACATATAACGGGAGAATTTCTGATTTTGAAGTATTTAGTAAGGATCAACTAAAAGCCCTTCACAAGTTAATTATCACTCACCTCAATACCTCTCCCAATCCAGACATTGCTAACGGCTTGATTACCCATACAGGTAATTCATCTTTTGCCTTTAGTTCCAAGATTTAAGGAACCAACACTTGGGTCATTGACTCTGGGGTCACAAACCATATAATGGGTAATTTTTCTTCTCTTACTAATTTCAAACCTTGTAAGCCTAATTTAGTTATAACCCTTGCTTACGGCACCCCTTCTAAGTTGACCAGATTTGGGACAGTCTATTTATCTAACCATCTTGTTCTCCATCAAGTTATTATAGTTCCTAACCTCACATGTAACCTCTTATCTATCAATAAGCTTACAAAAGACTTTAATTGTGTCAATAAGTTCTTCTCTAGTGGTTGTTATTTTCAGGACCTGGCATCAGGGAGGACGATTGGCAATGCTAAGGAAAGATGCAGTCTTTACCTACTAGAACAAGAACCAACTATGCATTATGCACACTTTAATTGTAACTCTGAGACTCTCTTATCGCACTATAGGTTAGGGCACCCCAATCCCGATTACATGAAGAAAATGTGTCCTTCTTTACTCAATAAAGATTTCACTTTGTTTTAGTGTGATATTTACCGGTTATCCAAACACACATGCACCTCCTATCTTGCACTCCCACATGTTCCCTCTTACCGTTTCTCCTTAATTCATAGCGACATCTGGGGTTCATCTTGAACAAAAAATTAACTGGTGACAAATGGTTTGTAACTTTCATAGATGACCACACTAAACACACTAAACTTACTTGGACCTATTTAATGAAAGAAAAATCTAAAGTCCCTTATATTTTCAAAATTTTCCACTCTCTCATTAGAAATTAGTTTCAAACCTCTATTAAATTCCTCAGAACCGATAATGGAACTGAATATTACAACGCTATTCTTAAAGTCTTCCTTAATGAAAATGGAATTCTTCACCAAAGTTTATGCATTCATTCTCCATAACAAAATGGAGTTTCTGAACGCAAGAACAAACACCTCCTAGAAGTAACAAGAGCCCTCTTACTTGCCTCCAAAGCACTAAAAACCTATTGGGGAAAAGCCTTATTGACAGTCACTTACTTAATTAATCAAATGCCCTCAAAACCACTAAAGTACTAAACCCCACTAGAGAAAATGTTTGAAATTTATGCTGAAAATGTTATTCTTACTCGCAACCTTTCTCCCAAGATTTTTGTATGCATTTGCTTTGTTTACATATATAATAGTGGCAAACTTGTTCCCCAATCCCCTAAGTGTGTGTTTATGGGTTATTCATCCTCTAAAAATGGCTAAAATGTTTTTCATCTAACACGAAAAAATTTTACATTTCCATGGATGTTACCTTTTTTGAAACAACCCATATTTTGCAGATAAATCCATTTAGGGGGAGAGTACTGATGAATGGGCTTATTATGAGGCCCCATTCATCCACTGGTCATTCAAATATTTTATGGTTTTAATATATGCATCTACAAGATATTCACATGTGTGTTTGTTGTCAACTTGCAACCTAGTGTTTGTGAGATTGCTTGCTCAAATAATTAGATCATGAATCCAATTTCCAAATTATGCAATTAAAGCAATTTGCCTTGATAATGTTGACGAGTTTACGTCTCAAGCCTTTAATGACTATTATATGTTTGTTAGAATAACAGCTGAGCTTGTTGCTCATGTGCACACACAGAATAATCTAGCAAAATCATTTGAAACGCCTCTAATTAATAGTCAAACCAATGCTTATAAGAACAAAATTCCTTGTTTTGGCTTGGGGATATGCAATTTTACATACAACAGCACTTATATGCATCAAACCAACATGTTACCATAAATGGGAACATTACAATTAACTTTTGTTCATGAACTAGATATTTTCCATCTTAGAATTATTGGATGTGTGATATATGAACCAATTGCTTGTCACTGCTCTTGAAGGTAAGAGAATGAGAATATGAACCATCAACAGGTGGTAGTATAAGTGGGGTTGAGGAGAAATCTAGGTATGTTGCTGGGTTAAGGTAATATGTTACCTTTATCTGAAACAAACGTAAAAGTTTCACAAAAAAAAAAAAAGATCAAATTTACAGTCGAATGAATTATGAAATAGTGTTATAAGAAGACATGGGCCCAGTTTATCGAAGAGGTAATAGTATTCATTCATGCCATCCACCCAGAGAACATCGTCTGGTTCCCAGTTGGAGCCAAAAACGTGCAGGTTTCAATACGCATCGTAATCTAAATCAACAAAGCCGTAAAATAAACGATTGGAGAAGAAGGAGAAGAAAAAGTGAAGAAATTGTTTTCACATTTCAGAACACACAAAACAAGGTAGGGGATCGAGGGATTTCAACGTCAGTAATTAACAGTTAAAAAATATCAATAATGCCCAATCTCTCGAAGAAAATGGTCTTGCAAGAGAAAGGACTCGCCCAAATTTCTTAGGTTCAAGTAATGCAACTCGCTACTTAGTAGTATCACATATTCAAACAAATTTAAGAATTAGAATATGAACGAAATAGATTATGTACTGTTTGGCTAGAGTGCTTGGGGTTGAATTGGTAATGAAATCCCCGAAAGCCAAAAGCTGCAAGCCGCCTATTGTACACTAAGTTTGGGAGATAGGAACAATTTCGTATACAAAAGTTGCAAGCCGCCTATTGTACACTAAGTTTGGGAGACAGGAACAATTTCGTATACAAAAGCTGCAGGCCGCCTATTATCTATGCGTAAACTGCATAATTGAATTGAACTGAATCAAGGTAGGACCGCAAGCGATGCTTCTAGTTGAAAAACATTCTTCAATCGCATGTTTTTTTAATTTTTTTTTTGGTTCTTTTGTTATGGTTCACATATCAGCTAATCCCAACAATCTCTCTGGGCACCGTCACACGTCGCTCCTCCGTAAAGTTGGCCAATGGCGGAGGCGGGAGGCGTGGGGACGTCGGGGCGGAGGGAGAAGGCGAAGGCCTCAACCTCGAAGCGAAGCCCCTGCAGGGAAACTCGCGATCGTCGTCCTCAAAATTGAGGGCGTAACTGGAGGGGTCGTAGCTGAAGTCTGCGGATTGGGTGGGGCGGTGGTGTCTGCGTCCGATCCGGGACAAGAGGCAGCGACTCCTGCCACGGTGGGGCTCCGGGAAGTCGCCGGTGGGGGATTTCTTACGCCAGGGGCTTGAAGAATTAGGGGAGAAATGTGTTCTTGGGGTCCTGGGTGTGGCGGGTAGCATATTGTAGTCTAAGTCGGCGTCGTGTAGGGATTCGCCACGGACAAAGGCGTGATCGGCGTTGGAGAAGCAGCAGATAGAAGATTTCAACTTGTGCCTCAGGGACGAATCTGGGTGGTACTCGTTATGCATGATGAAAAAAATGCAAATATTATTGGGTGGTTTTATGGTTTTCAGGAATGTGAAGAGGGACGGAGAGGAAGGTGGTTGAGGGGCGGGATATATAAGTCAGAGAGAATAAAGAAATGTAACGGAGATATGTGATGTGACGATGCGTCCGAAGAAGCCGTGGGGGATGCGTGGTAGCGGTTGGTTTTGTGGGTAAAGCGCGTGATAATTCAAGCATCCCCTTTTGCTACTCTCACAACCACTACTGTAATTTTGTAGAATGGTATCTTACCTTCTCTGCTTTTCGTATTCTTTTTTGGCTTTGTTCATCTTCTGATGCTTCCCATTTCCAATTACACCCTTCATTTTCTATCTTTGCTGTAAGATTTTCACACGGTTTCATGAAAAGCGACGCTCATTTGAAATCTCCCCCTCCATCTTTACCTCTTCCTCTATTTTTGTTTATGATCCACAATTTAATTATTTTTTTCCCTCGGGTTGGATACATCCATCTTTGGTTTATGCATTGTTCACACTTCAAATATTCCTGACAAAGACAGTAACATTTCCACAAATTGGATCGCGTTAGATTAACGTGGATTCCACATGATATGGGTTTAGGTAATGATCCATGCCTAGATATTGTGTTGTATAGCATGGGATTATAATTCAACATTTCATTAATGTGTGATTTTTTTTAAAAAAAATATTTTTATATCTTAATTCATAATAACAGTTCTTATGATTTAAATTTGAAGTCAAATTTTAATTTTTTTTTATTTTAGATTTGAAACAAATATTATATGCAAGTTTTAAATCAAAATCATTAATTACTACTTACAAATTTTGATAAAATATTGTATAATATGTAATTATCAATCATATCATAAATAAAAAATGATATAAATATGATATTCGATTATATCTCTTAAATTAATCATTATAGATGTTTAATATTTGATTAATGTAAATAGTGAAAGTTTTAAATGTTTCAGCACTCCCTGATAATGAAAATCGCAAAATGAAATTAACATAGAGAGAAAGAAACTAGCACAAAAGTGAAGCGACAAAAGAATACATACAAAAAAGAATTAAAAGGCCTGTGTGGTGGAAAACGACAGCGTTTAAAGCTTCTATGGTGACGCTTCTCAGCAACGGCAGTACGGCACATCAGCCATAGCAGCCTTGCTCTACAATTTGGAGATGAAAAATGGAGAGAGAGAGAGAGAGAGAGAATGCAAATGGGGGAGTGGAAATTTCTTTTTCCCCATTTATGTTAGCATTCCCAGTAGAGCTCCAATTACTCACAGTATCGAAGTATCCTCATTTCAGTGCTGTTCCTTCCTTAGAACGTCATCATTTTCCGTTTATCCATGTTTCATTAGCATCAATGATGATCGTCAATTATTAATTCCTCCAATAGTCTGATAATTCCGGGCCCGGGGTATTGATAGTATGTTAGTTTATGCCTTTTGATTGTTTGGATATAACGGTTAAGGGCAGGAGAGGTTTGGGGTGTAAAATGGAGGGAGAACGGTTCGGAGTTGGAGGTAGAGGATGGGCTACTGGTGGAAGTGTCTATTGGCGGTGTGTTTGTGTCCATGTGTTTGGGCCAGTGAAACGGCTTGGAAATAAGAGGAAGGTTGAGCCAGCATTAATTCTAGTTTGAGATGATCCCTCAATCCAGCAATTAAAAAGCTAGCTAGTCAAGCATCAGAGAGATCGGTTAACTTGGTGGAAATTTCCTCAAGCCGTGATTGATACTCAGCCACTGATATCTGTTGACGGCACTCCTTTAAGGCAGATCTGGGATCATCATACACCTCATTTGTACCGAAACGCAAGAGCACTGCTTCCAAGAACGCCGGCCGTGAATGAAGTAAATTGTTCTGCAGCTTCCACTTGTACCAACCGACGTACCGAACGCCGGCCTCATCATGAGCAAGGACGCAAACTTAATCCGTTGATCAACCGGCGTGTTTAACAGGTTTAAGCATTCCTGGATTTTGAAGACCCAATCCTTCGGACCCGAGCCGTGGAAATTCGGAATTCGATCTTCATGTCCTTCTCATGAACGGAAGCCACATACTGAGTTTGAATATCGCTCTCTGAGGGTGGGGAGGGCTCGGAGGTGATGCTGCAGTTTGCTTAATCATCTGTTGCAGAGTTTCAATCTGTGTTTGTAATTTGCGAAATTTGACGAACTTTTCATGAAAAATCAATCCTTGTATTTTTCCTCAATGCGTTCCAATCTGGTTCCTTCAGCTTGAGCCATGAAATAGGTCGGGAAGGAAGGAAAGCACGATAATTATGTTTCAAGCAAGAAGCGAACTCCAAAATACGAAATTGCAATTCAAATTCTTCTCTGATATCTTATATTCGCATCTCCTCTTTCTATATAACAATAGATGCATGCAAGAAAGGAGTAAAGCAAACAACAGAAAGCTGGTATAACAGAATTAACCACGCGGACATCAGGGAGAGGTGTGACTTCCACATCGCGTAATCCTTGAACCTTTCAGTCATCTTTCTATTCCTTGTTCCTTTCTGTTAACGCTTCATCAATCCCTTCATCATTTTTCAAATGGTCCTTCCTTGATCGTATCACACATCCTACCAAGATCAATGGAGAACCAAAGAATTCGCATATTATGCTTGCTCCCTTGGTAGTCTCGTAAGCCGGTGAAGCAGTATTATTGGCTATGTTGGATCCCTGACAGTTATGCCATCTGGAGGGGTTCTTCTTTCCAGAATAAAATATGCGTCATGAAAGAGACTGCATCTTTTTCCAGAAGAATTAGAAAAACGAAAAGAGTAGAAATTATAGGTTCAGATACTAATGTGGGCTTATATAATTTGTGGTTTCGAGAATCTACATTTATATTCAGCTTTCACAGAGCAGGGTTTATGCTCTCAGGTTTAATTCTGGTAATTAACTCTTTCTTTGGTTTTTCTCAAGTAGAAACGTTCATACAAGTTTCTTGCCCATGAATGGAAGATTCCTTACAATTAAAAGCTTAAGCTCAAGGGTTTTAATTAGAATTATAATTATTCTCTCATCAAGCTTCCTTTCTATCCATTCTTAACCTCAAATAATCTTGTGTTGCTCACTCTTCTCACTTCAGGGTTAAGTCCTCATTGTCCTTTGCGCATTTGTAATATGACTTAGCAGATATCAAAGAAGAGTATAATTATGACATCATACTTCTACGTACATAATTTCAATCTATTTATTTTAGTTCGACCACATTAACGCCATTTGGCCAAATATTGACGAGAGCTAGATTGTTTAAATGTAAACCAATGCCGCCGGTCCCAATTTAGAATCGTTGGTTTGTTTGGATGAAAATTTTAATTGTTTTAAGACCTATTTATAAAATATTCACATATAACAAAAATAAAAAAATAAAAAAAATTGAATTTTTGCACGTGTATATAAAAATAGTATTAGTTCAAAAAAAAACCCAAAAATTAAGATAATGGGATTTTTATATTTCATCTCCCTTGGTGCTTCCGTATTTACATAAAAGATACAGCGAGATATACTGTGTAAACAAGCATTCAAGATGTTTACAAGTACAGTATCATCAGTTCAAAAAGTGCCAGTAATTTTTCACATTGCATTAACATGGAATATTGACTCAACCATTTTCGTGGGTGAAGTAGTAATCATATGTGCATGTCGTCACCACTGCATGTAACGAGGCCCAGAACTTTCAACCCCTGGAGAGAAATCGCGTACAAAAGCTTTAGATGTTATTCACAATGTGTTGTCAGTTCAGGTACCGCCTGCAATTTTTTGAATTGCAGTAACAAGGAATCTTCTGTCCATCTTCGTGGTTAAAGTGGTAATCATACGTTATCTCTTCACCAGGAAATATGTCCCTCTCCGCAAAAAAGACAACCTTCAAAACCAGATCACCGAGTCAATGTTGCATGATAACAATCAATTGGTGCCGATTAATCCAATAATCATAATCCATAGGTGGGAAAAGTTTAGTAGATTCAGTAAATAGAATCACGAGTGAATAACCAATTACCTTCTTTTCATGTCTTACAGTCATCACTTTAGCCACGCAATTTGGCTGATCAGGTAAAAGAACAGAGTTAAGTGGTGAGAACAGAAAACATAGCAACTGAGAGCTCTAATCGTTATAATCATGTATCGGTAGATGAATGATTCGCTTAGAAGAATATGCTTCAATATGCATTGGAAAATAACTTGAGAACACTACCCATAAGTATTCTGTAACTAGCAACAAAATTTTACATAGCATCAATCGTGCTTATAGGAGAGCATTAACAAACGCACATCAAAGTTGATAAAGAACAAAGTAAACCATGGGCAAATTGCGACGTCAAAATTTGATGGACTATACCAGGCAGGAGTGATTAACAAAACGAGCAATCCCTCCTTTCCTTGTGGCATCAATAATATGCTCTTTGTCTATCCTGAAGAAGTAGCAGGCACTCTTATACTGTACTTTTCTCCCAGACTGATACTCAATTTCTCTTTTATCAGCCACACGTAACCCAACAATCTCACCAACATACTCAACAACCTGTAGAAGCATTACAAACACATCATATCTCCAATCCTAGTTTAGGAGAACATAATTTGCATCTTAATCTTAAAGGCCAGTATCCACCATTTCACCCCGGGAAATGAACCGAGAAGTGTAAAGCCCAAGGGCATGTATGCCAGATTTGTAAACAACAAGGTGTTTCCAACCCTTTGCTTGTTTGTACCGAGCATATTCCTTCTGCAGAAGGTAGGACATTAAATACTTTGGGCAACGGACAGAAGCATATCTCAAGTAATTAAGATATTCTATTCAAAGAATTAACAATCACTAGTTCAAAATATCAAGTCCAGAAGGCCCAGTTCAAGTGAAAAGTCCAAAATATGAATATGCAAGTTTTGCTTGAGGAAACTAAAATTTGACTTGAAGAAATCAACATTGGTGCCTAATATTAGGCACTTTGATACATAAATCACAGGGAAGGAAAATATCTAACACTTTGGTCGGCTACTGAGGACTGAAATAGATATAATGCAATTGTACCAACAAGACTAATTTAACAACCATAGAAAATCATGGGCTACATATAAGACTTAAACATACCCGGCAATCATATTCAATATCTGATGCAGAAAATTTTGAGAGTCCCTGTGAACACAACTTCTGCCCATTAATGTGAATCCAAGCATTTAACTGCTCCTGAGGAACAAGGCATCCACCCTTGCCTCTATTGCCGTAATAATTATGGTGAAAACCATCACTCCTGCGCCCCTTGTAACCCTACAATGCTCCAAGACTTGGATTGACTGAGTCATCAGAATAGCCAAATAATGCTAAACTGACTGTCCACCTCACTCTAGGTAAGTCTCCAAAATATGGTGAAAAATGAAGAATTACCTCTGTCCTAGCACAGGTTGATTCCATTTTCTCCAGACAGCCCATCTCAGTGCCAATACGATCAGGTTTGGTCTGGCAAATGAGGTCATTAGCATGAAGCACACATCTTCCATAAAATCCCACCTTTTCATCGTCAACACCTTCAGTCTCACTTTGCAACAGGTTCTGCAAAAAAGTGAGAGAAAAAAGTTTATTATAATTGCCATAACAGAAGCATATTTGCACAGTTAACCAAATTGACAATCTTCCACATAAACCAGCAAAGGATATGCAAAATACTTGCCAAACCAGAAAAAGCACCCAGTTGATGGACTTGGGGCAAGATGAAATAAAGTTGTAAAATTTTCCAGGTTTAAAATACTTGGTAGGTATGGTAGAGATGTTCAATAGCAATACAAATCAATCAGCCTGCTCTTAACATACACGGTTAAACATTTCACCTAAAAAGAATCGAGTACCAAAATTCCCTGCAGCTAATTTGTTTAGGTAACAGGATGTTCATTGACAGGTAGCAACATCAAGATCTTCATTTCCATTTGTCATGCCCAACAACATGCTTCACGTATACTGACCATTTCTATAGCTTAATGGAAGTTAACACGTGAAGGTCAAAAAGTTGCATGCATCAAAATCCAGAAGACTAAAATAATTACCTTTTGATGAGCACACCAAGGATGAAACTGTACAGAGCAACCAACAACCCTGCATTCTATACAAGAACCACCCCTTCGATTACAAATGGAACAAACCTGGGAAAAATAACGACAGTGAACATTCACTAGTAAATGTCACAAGAGAACAAAGTCAAGAAAATGCAAAATAAGTTTCATATCATACATAATTGTCAAGTCAGATACCGTGGATAGCATAAAGTTCTCCATTTCTCATAGTTTAGATATTTTTCTACAAAAAATAGTGCATCATTTTCTTCATTAGAATTTTTTTTTACCTTCTGCTTTTAGGAGGTACAAATTTCTTATTCAAGCACCTTGAATATATATCACAATAGCTAGTTTTCCTTCACCTATAGCTAACAGACTCTACATAAGATGCTTCCCATTTTTATTAATGTCGGCTCTCATCGCATCAAAATTGAAAGATGAGCAATAATCTGATTTTACCAAATTACCCACCACAAAAGTTGATACAGGTGAAATTGTTGCTGGCCTATTATAATTCATCATGTGAGACAAATGGAACTAAATTAGGACTATGATAATAGTTAAGAGTAAATGGCAGATGTATTTGATGCTTTCATTAGGATTTATTAGGTTTAAAATTGACTTGGAAGCCTAGGACAACCAAAGATCAACAAGGAAGTATGGTATGACTGGGAGTTGGGAGGGGAAGGGAGGGAAGGAATCTAAAGAAAATTAAGGGGTAATAGAGGGAAAGGGAAGGGACGATGAAATGAAAACCTCCCTTTCCCTTAAGCCAGATAAATTCTTCCCACCAAATCTCCCAGCTTGTGGGAACTTAAAAATAAAAAGGAGGGAGAACTAAGGATCTTGGAAGATTAGTGGAAGAAACCCTTCCTTATTGATTATTCTTCCCCTCCTCATTTGATGCTTAACTTTAGTAATTGCAGAAAGCCTGTAACCAGTAAGACAAAGTAAAAACATAAGAAGTACAATCGTCTAGTTAATAATATAAAGCAAAATGTCCTTGTTTGCATGAACTTTTTTCTGTTTGCCATTCCATCTGCATACCAAGATACAGTAAAGACTAGACAAATGCAAATTGGTTATTGATGGAGCACAAACCCTTGGAAGAAACACCCAAAAGACCAGCTTGTTAGGGAGGGTAGAACTCCTTAAGCCTATAAGGCCCCTCTGGCAAGGAAACCTCCCTGTTGTAGGACTCCATCAATCATAAAAAAATTATAAATTTAATACCATGCAAACACACATGCAAGTAAGATCTTGTAGCTACTGAATACACAAGGTTTGACAAAGTTCAGACTTCATAAAACGTGAAACACAAAAATTCTAAAAGAAACAAACCCAAGGGGAATAATTCTACTTTATTACTTTATAGATTAAATAACACAAGCAGTTGAGCAAATATATATTTTCAACTCAAGTATTTCAGTATAAGACTTACGGTATCTGCTTTTGGACGTGAAACACCAGTTACATCAAAAGCACTCATGGTGTCAACATTGGGGCATCGTGTTCCAGGAGTCCAAAGCCCACAAACCATGTGAACCCACTGCTTAACAGTTGTATCAGATACTCCTGCTGTAATACTGTTATGTACATTAAAATTACCACTAGGGTATCGGGCATGTTGCACATGCATGGTAGACCTCTCAACTTTCCACATATCTGCAGTCGATGTCCCAA
Source organism: Delonix regia (assembly GCA_037074485.1). Taxonomy (NCBI): domain Eukaryota; kingdom Viridiplantae; phylum Streptophyta; class Magnoliopsida; order Fabales; family Fabaceae; genus Delonix; species Delonix regia. The sequence goes on from CM073452.1 coordinate 5,303,581, forward strand.
TATTTTCAGGCCTTGATACACATTTTTGGTCACCTTCAGATGCAGACTTTGCAAAACGAAAGGAACTCATTTTCTTTCCATAACTTTCATGTGGAGTTGTATGCTTAAGCTTGCCCACTTTTTCAATATTCCAAACTTTCAACAGGCTTTTGACAATTGTGTGAGTCTGCAGTGCTCGAGTCATAGCTCCGCCTCCATAACCACATAGGACACAAGCCTTGATTATGACCAGCAAAACAAAAAAAAATAAATTAAAAAAAAAAAAAAAAAGGGGAGCATCATGCATAATAACCAAAAGCAAAAGAGGAAAAAAGAAAGGTTAATGCCTGTAAAAAGCAGAAAGTAAACCTAGATCATAATGAAAATTTATATTTGTGGATGGCTAAGGACACAGAAGCAGAGGAAAGATAGTGACTAGATCTTGCCGGGCAGAGACTAGAAAATTGAATAATAATCCACCAGCTAAAACCAAAGATCAGGATTGCAAAATGACAAAAGAAAGCAACTCAGGATCGGTATTGACAAGTTGAACCCAAAAAAAACCTTACTGGCATGATTATCAGTAAACATACAGTATCTTTTGAATTTGTTCGGCATGGTCTGCAACACCATCGGCCTTTAGGTAATGTGCAAATGCCATAGCAAGCTTGATGCACCTAATTAACAGAACAATGGGGAGAGTATCAGCGTCTTGGTTCATGAAAACCTGTGAAATAGTTTGAGAGCCAAATATAATCAGAAAATCCACATACTCTGATTAGACATTGATTACACTCCAACAGACAATTAATTTCATCATTGCTTGAGCTTCGACATACAGAGCAGAAAGCATCTGATTCCACATTGGAGGCACCCCTGTGTTCTTGAACATATCTTGAAGACCATTATGAGATGAGTACTTAACAGTTAGAATAACAATATTAATCCTTAGCATTAAATCATAATAGACAAAGGCAGTTTAAAAGAACACCCCTAACACTAAACAGGCAGATAAGTCAACTATTGTTATGCTCACTTTTTTCTATTTGTGTTACACAAATCATGCTCCCTATCTTCAGCAAACTCCCAAATCTTCTTCACTCTAGTTTCTGGCATGCATTTCAAAACCTTGGTGAGGGAAAATACTCAGAAAATCAATTCTCTCCTCATAACAACCAGATAATGGTAATGTTAAAAAGATAGTGTGCATACATAGAGATCAAGGTAAACAGAAAACCACATTACAATAGACAAAGGGAAGATGAACGAGTCTATCAGTATATACAATCAATACAAATTTGCAAAGAAAATTAACTTTAATATAATAAGGCGTCACTGTCATCATATGCTAACAGATTCCTGACAAAGCCACAGCCAAGCAACAGGACTTAGCAGAACAACAGAAGACACTAAAATTAAAGCATAAGTAAAGCACGAGCAACAATATGTTCATTAATTAAAATTTGATAATTCAGCATATAACTAAAAGACACAGCTAGCAGCAAGAACTTGGACAGCAGATATGTAGGCCACTAGCCAAGGGAGTGTGAATTAATATATCTATTTCAAAAGTTATACTTCTTTATGAGTTGCATCTCATCATTTTTCATTTTAATATATTCAACTAAATCTATATAGGGAACAGAGAGATAACTAGACTATAACCAGCTAAGCATAGGTTCTCAATAAGTGAGATGACAGTAAAACTGTATTCTTTCAAATACTTCTGGTGAGAAATAAGGAAAAAGTAACATATTTTAATGTTTTCATTCCTTAACCATCTATTTTTCTTCTCCTATCAGTGTACGGAGACTGTGGAGGTCATATACAACTGTGTACATGGTAATGAAAATTCCTGATATTAACGAAATGAAAATTCCTGATATTAATAAGAATAGGTGGCAAGGGTGGGAGTACTACCAAATGCAGACTTCACCTTTAAGCTGATGTTTGGCATCAAATGAATATCAATTTTCATAAAGCATTCATCCTTTCAACTACTCCTTGCATTAGTTTTACCAAAATTGTACACTAAGCACTTGTCTATTTCTATTCTGGCATGACAAACATAAAAAGTTAAACACTACAAATTCACCTGTGAGTTCATAAATGCTGCGCTTCCGAGTTTCCTTGCCCTTCAGCTTCAATGGAGCATGAATCTTGTCAACAATACTACCACCCTGCTTAGCTTTGACATCTCTCTTCACTTTGCAAATAACAAGTGGCTTGTTGCTTGTCTTCATATCTTCCTTGGATATGTCAACATTTGTTTCATCACAAACTATAGCATTCGTGGTTCCATTATTATCTTTAGAATTCAAACCAGATTGTCCATTACTTGTTCTGGATCTCAACTTCTTCCATTTCTTTTTTGAAGTGAATCTGAATTTTTCATTTGTAGGGACTCTACTTTTTTTGGAAGTTTTGAGAACCTTACTGAGAGAAACAATTTTTGCTGGCTTTGGCATCTTTCCATCAAAAACTCCACTAGAAATTTCACCATATTCTCCACATACTACCGGTCTTTTTTCTCTAAAAGCATTTACCTGCCTGCTATAAAAGGACTTCATCGTAACATTTTCTGGTTCCTCACAAGCTGGCTCTTGGTTTTGAAACTGTCTAAATGATTCAGAAGCAAAATCCTTTCTTAGTTTCTTTCTTCCAGAAACTTCAGCAAGTTTGTGAAACTCAGCATCACTATCTGATTCTGACTCATAAGTATTTTGTCCCTCTCTGTCACTGTCATGCCCTCTTAAATGACTGTTACAAGAGAGAAATTTGGATGAAAGAGTAGCTCTGCTTGTGGTGCTAGGCTCAAGAAAAGAAGCCCAGGTTGTAGATCTTTGCTGGCCAGATGCAAAATACATTTGCATCTTTTTGGACAAATCGGAAGGGAAATCAACAAGCCCAGTACTTTCATCATTCTCATTATGCAATGAAGAAGGAATTCCAGAAGTGAGTATAGCATCTAGCATCTTTACGTCTGCTCTTTTTTGCTTTTTACCTTTAAAACTCCTCTTGACTTTTAGAGATTGATTGGTTCTGCATTTAACAGAAAGCACAGGAAAGTTTTGATCCCTTCCTTTCTTCCATGTCAAGGAATTTAACAGTTTAAGCTCCTGAAGGAGACTGCGACGTGGTTGATCATTCAAGACTCCTAGATAAGCCTTCTTCACGTGAGTCTCACAAGTTGACCCAAGGAACTCAGAACTCCTATCACTTTCAAATGCATCAGATGACCAGCCTTTCTCAATGCCCGACCCCTCATCAACTACAACATTATCAAAATATTGATTGTCTGCAGCCTCAACAGTGGAAGAATCAACATTGTTAACCTCAACAGACAACTGAGTAACCACAGGGGCAGAAACGTTAGAACTCTCTTGCTCTTTGAAAGAGTCATCCATATAGGTAGTTCTTTTCAGGCGCTTAGCAGGAACATTTCCAAGTTGATCCCCAACTTGCTCTTCACAATCTAAAACGGTAGCTGGCTGATCCAAGGATCCCACATCACAAACTCCTTTCCCGACCTTTCTTGGTACATCTCTCCATTGAGGAGTGTGCGAGCCAATTTTGTTAAGATCATGGCCATCAAACTTTGAACCTTTCTCAAATTGGATATATTTATCTTTAGAAGCATTCCAATCTTTGGTAAAATTTGAAGAAATCATCAAAGACATTCCACCACTAGTGTTATCTAGTTGTTGTCTACAGGTAAAAGGAGAAGATCCAACTCCCAAGACAAAATTATTTCCAGCACAACTCACTTGAGCAGCACAAGTATATTTGCCGACTAAATGTGTATCTGGTGGTTGCTTGGAGCATGTTTCACATTCACAGGATCTATTATTGCGTTTACTTCTTCCAAAGCTGGACAATCATAAAAGCAAGACAACAACAGCAACTTTATGGCCACAATAGTGCAATGAAAACACCACAAACAAAGAATACCGAACTAGTTTCCAGTAAGATACAGCATCAGAAAGCAGAAAGAACTATAACAATAATAGCTATCAGCAATCACCTCCTGGCTCATGGTGTTTACGAAATAGCATTTACAGCATAAGTGCACAACAAGCATAGAAACAAGATGAGACTGGCAAAGCTCAGGCACCACAAAAGTAGCATCGGAATCATATAAACAAGGAATTATTAACTAATTTCCAGTAAGACGCAGCTCCAATAACAAGAAAAAAAAAGAGGAAATAATCATAATATAACATTATAGTCCTCAGAAATTACCACAAAGAGGGTTCATCATTTCGAAGATCACAGGATTGTTTACATTGCAATTCTGTCTCTTTAGAATGTAATGATTTGGGTGCAAAGGTTGAGAGACTGCAATTTCCGCTCAAACCTGAGTAAATGAAAAAGCACCATGACTACATCCATACTACAAAACAGTTGCAGGAATCCATGCAATATCAAACTCCTACAACCATTGAGAATGGGGGAAAAAGGAAAATGGAGTATGCTTGCCTGTAAGAGAAGCCACTTTCTCTAAATCATCAGTAATCCCATGATTCCCACAAGCCCCTTTCTTTAGCTGTGATTTCAACAAAACTTCAGAAGTACACTGTTCAGATGTTGCAGCCTCATATATAGAGTGCTGAACATTTGAAAAACTGCAGGATCTCCCTTGTGTTTGATTCATTTCATGCAAATACAATGCATATTGCTGCTTAGATAACTCCAGTATCTCTGTCAATGCAAGCAATCTCATATTTTCATCAAGCAAACATGTCTCCATATTAATGCCCTGTTGTTCCAGCAAAGTAGGAGCCTGATTTGATGTAGAGCTAGAAACATGCAAGGGGCAGCCCATCAAGAATCCTTCAGATGGCATCCGAGAAGCCAACTGACTACCTAAGGATCTTAAAGTCACATTACTGTCTTGTCCAACAGAAGCAACCGTGTTAGAACCACAAGAAAAGTTCATACCAGCAGATGCATCCACTGGCATGCTTGGTTCACAACGTGAGATCTTTCCATTTGGTGCTACGATACAGCAATCACTGCTTCCACCAACAGCTCTCATGAAGCCATGATGTTCCATTAATGTAGTAGTTCGAGATCCTGAATCAAATTTGGCATAAGATTCTTTAGCACAGACCACACCTTTATCATTGTTCAAAAATTTGTTGGAACCAAGTGAAGAAGTGTTTAACTGCCTTTCTATGTGATCATCACTGAAATCAGACAGTAAGGTATCAGATCCAGAATGAAGTAACTTGGACCTGATAAGCCCACCATCTACCAAAAGTTCATTAGCCTTTGTGTTCCCCTGAGACTGACAATTAAATTGCGAATAAGGTGAAAACACAAAGCCCTTGGCCACATCATCAGTTTCTGATCTGGCTCTAACAGTACCTAAACCATTATTAACACCTGAAATGTAGTTCCTGAGTTTCTGCTGAGATTGTTCTTCAGCCATTTTGGAATTAGATGCACCAGCAGCATAGCAAAAGTTATTTTGCAATTCCTCCTCTATGCTGAGGGAAGTTGCACCTAATATACAGGAGATATTGTTAATTAATTGTTCTTGAAATGGAAAAGAAAACTATAGATTTAAAAAGGACAAATAGAGTGTACAAAATAAGAAGTATAGACAATCAGCTAAGAGAAAATGCTGATTTCACGCACTATTTTGAGCCATCCGCTTCAAATACTGCAATTTTGGTGGACTGACATGGGCATCAAACTGCTGTGGTTCAAGAATGGATAGAATTGAATTTCCTGTCTGAGGTTGTTGACCAAGCCTCAACTCAATATTTGAGGAAGTTGCTTCTCTGCCAACAATACCCTCATTTCCATTCTTATTTATACTGAAGCCAAGGTCTTTCAAAAGGCTTATTGGATTATGTGAAGGAGAGTGGAGAACAGATAAATTTCCATTCCTTTTTAGAGAATCAACATATGCAGGAACAAGCTGAGAACCATCATCCCGTTGATTTCCAACAAATATTGGGGGAGTTGTATATGTAGACTGGCAACTTGCCCAGTCATGCAAGTTGATTCGTGAAATTCCAGTAAAATCTTTGATAGGACTGTCACAACCATTGTGGATAGTTGTCTCTTGTTTTTTGGAAAATGCACCAATAAACAGATGATTAACTGTATGAGGGTCCTTTGGAAACACAACAGTGTCAGAAGGCTTCCTAGGGCTTAATGAGACCGCAGATGAATTCAAAAGATAAGAAAAATCTTTCTTGGACATATTGGAGTTAGTTGCATAGGATTTCGTCAAGTTGGCTGCTGCAGATATTGATAATGCTTCTGGCCAGTCCCATTCACTCTCATTTTCTGGAGACCTAATCTAAAGCATCATAAAAGTATCACCATCCGGTGTTCTCGTTGCTTCAATCACATGCAAATAAAAAATACAGCTCTCAATGCCAAGAATGAAAGAAAAGAATGGTAAAAACAATATACCAATTTATCATATTTTAAAGTTACTTGAGAAAGGAAAGATTAAAAAAAAAAAAAAGAAGATGAAAGAAGTGCTCAGAGAAAGGCAAGCATCCATAGTCAAAGGATGCATTAAAAGACATTTGAAGCATTCATATGCAGAGCTGAAGATGCACGCGGCTAGTAGTATTCATTCTCTAAGATTATAGTAGAAAACAAACTTTTGGGTTTTCTTATTTCATAATCATTTATGGGAGAAGCCGAAATACAGACATGTACTCCCAAGTGAAGTTAAACTGTCCAATGGAACAAGAGCAAGCAATCAAACATGTGTAATTATCATCTTGAACCACAGACATATATTATTCATGATAAAATATCAACCACTTGATTGTATAACATCTACATCTCACCCCAAACTTCAAGAAGTAGAGATTCCGCCATTGTGCAATTGTCTCTCCACTTTCCATACGAACAGCGTCCCCCGGGTTGACATCATGTAACCCTGAATGCTGCAATATCAGAACAAATGAACCATAAAGCACGAAGTGAGCACAATGATGTGAAATTGTTCAATAACGAGGGCAGATGTCATGAATATTGTACAACCAATTTGAACAGAATTTACCTTGCAAAATTTAAGGACAGACATGTGGCAACTATGGCATGAGCAAACAATACCAAGAAGCCCTGTATTGCTGAGAAGAAGATAGCCACCTTTTTAAATGAACAATAAAACTGCAAGTGTCAAGATATATAAAAGAATATATGGTATCTATAACAATAGGAAAAGATGTGCTTCAAGAACTCACTTTTTCGCATGCAGAACACACGAGGGCACCCACTCATGAAAGGAGTTGCCATCTTAGAAGACCTTCCTTCTAATGCCATATTCGGCATAGCTTGAATATCTGAGCTGCAAATATTTAGATTAGATGCAGGGGTTGTACTTGTACCACAGCATTGCCTTGTAGAAGACAGAGGCTCCCTCGCTTTCTCACTACCAGGAACTGAAGGCTGGACAGGAGTATTAACTCTCTGAATTTCAGGAAATACATAATTGATGCCACTACTCAGACCAATCATTGCCCTAGAAGTTATAACTGGAAAGATATCCGCCTTGGTTTGCATTTCGTGATTGCATATATTTTCAGTCATTAGCCCCTTACTGGTTGTCAGGAAGGTCCGACTTCCTACGGAATCAACAACAAAATTCCCAGCTGCACCAGGAAAATTACCAGAGAAGGCACAAGGCTTTGGATCTGACAACTCCTGGAACTCGCACTTAAATAATGATGGAGCACCAGAAAGGAGAGCCAGAAATGAATTTCCAGCATCACCATGGCCTGATGCATGGTTGGTTAACTGAGAAAATCGGGGGTAATTAGGATCTTGCATCCCTCCAACAAACTTTGATCTTAAACCATGACCAGCTCGTGGATAAATACAATAACTTGAATTTACCTCCATCTATTAAAAAGAAACAAAAAACGAAGGGAAGTCATACAATGGTGCGAATACAAACATAACAAAATCCCTTCTCTCAAACTGTTTTGAGAAACAAAAACACGTTCTGAACCCTGAAGTGCTATATCAAATATGTAGAAACCATAGATGCATAGTTGCAGATAGTTAAGCGAAATTTAGCACCAAAGACCAGTATCATACAGATACTTGGCCACTTGCCATCATGCTGAAGAGAATCTTTCCGATCAATAACTTCACGTTATCCACTTTGACTTTCTAAAGTGTTTACCATCTCAGTCTTAAAATTTGAAGCTAATAATATTTTTTCACCAGTCAAAAGAAGCATCCACACCCAAATATCTTAAGATCATAGTCTAAAGCTATGGTATAGAAATATAACACACAAGTCTACAGTGAAGAGACCAAATGATTTTCAATATCTTTTCTTCATTAAAAATTATTAAAAATCCTCTTTTCATTTCAAATTGTGTACGTGATCTAACTACAGCATTATAGCATTATAAGTTTCTTTGTCACTAGTTACAGAATAGAATCTTGTATATACATGCGTACTTGGATTTATTCCACATGCATAATTGGAAGGGACCGGAAACTTGAATATTAGTCGTTATAAGTAAATAACAGAAACCATAAAAAATAAGCATGCCACTGCACTCCATTCTCCATATTACATGTTCCACGGTTAAATATAATTTCGAAAAAAAAATGTATTCGCAGATGACAGAGCACCGGAATAAAAATTAAATAGGCGTTCACGTTGTCATCGTGGAAGAACGATGGAACAGTACATACGAAAACAACAAGGAAAAGGAGACACGAGTAACTCCGAGAATAACGCTTTTAAAGCAGAACATTGATGAAAATGAAAGTGTAATCACATGCAAACACATTCAGGCACGCATAGCGCATTGGAAAACTCCATGAAACCCGAAAAGCGCACATACGGAATCATAGATAGCTCAAACGAACGGGAGCGAATAAAATGCAAACAAATAGCACTAGTTACCTGACAGACCCCTAGGCTGCTACGATGCAGAGGAAACCATCGTAGGTGTTGATGGCTGAGATGTAGAATCACATTTGATGCGCCACGAGCAGTCCACCTCTAAGAACCCTATCATTCCACATATGAAAGCACCAAATAATCACAAAACCTCGAGTGATCAAAGTCCAGAAGAACTCCACACCACTTACTGCAGGTGGACATAGACAAACATGGAGGTTCACAAAGACAGAGACAATGAAGAAAACCCTAGATTCCACGGGAGAGGGATGTGAGGAGAAAGGGGAAGAAGCGAGAAAGAGAGGGGCTGAAAATGCAGAGGCTCAGCAGAGAGTGGAGGGAAAGGAAGAGGGAAAAGTGATGTGAGCACCTGACCTGTGAGGCTCAGGGTGGAGTAATCCAAGGCGAGTCTGACCACAAACTGACACAACAACTTGACGGTTGTAGTGGATCAGACAAATACGGAACGTCGATTTGGAAGGAAGGATGATGAGGCAAATGTGGGCCGTTGATCGTGAATACAGCTGGTTTGCTCAGTTTGGGACAGTGATGGCCGTGTGGTCAAGTACTCTTATATTGCTTGGGCTTGCATCTAGATCCTGCGATCCCTGCTTGATCTGCCAATCAAACCCTTTTACGTTTTACTTCTTTGTTCGTAGGCAGAGGAGGGGTGTTTGGAGGGCAAGGGCCCACCATCGCATTTTCTTGTTCTGGAATATGAGCGACGATTTTGTTTGGAATTGGATAGACCTTTCCACTCCAACAGAACAAAACGAAATGGGTAGACTTTTTATCGAAAAGATTAATTTTTAGTACGAATGGGATTTTTTAAAAAACGAAAATAAAATTGGACATAAAATTTTCAAGTGTTTTTATTACAGAAATTATGTCGATTTAAATTTTTTTGATTTACGGAAAAGATCATTAAAAAAAATTCAGTCACCCAAGCACTATAGCCAGAGCACAAACAAAATAAGTTCCTCCCGGTTACCACTTTGAAGCTTCAACCTTTCAGTATGAAGAACTTCCATGTTGGTATGAGTAAAACACAAAGGGCAAAGCTATTCATGTCTGTCTTTCGGAAGTATACCTTATGTGGGACAACAAAAGTGCTATCGCAAAGGATGATTAAAAAAAAAAAAAACAAAAATGCTAAAGATCACAGAGGTGTCGGACAGAAGATCCTTACTTCCTGTTTTCTCCCCAAACTTTGGTCTTCGAACGGAGGTATTGCCCAACTTACTCTTTGACTCGACAAGGATGAGAGATTAGTGTAGGATTTAAATCCAATTATTGAAATTTTATTATATATTTTTAAAATAAAAAATATATAATAAAATCTTAATTATTAAATCAAAATTTAATAATTAAAATTCTATAAGAGAGTTTGTAGTAAGAATATCCTACTACAAATGCTTTGTAGGCGTGATAGTGACGAAAGAAAAAAAAAACTAATGCAGCAAAAGAGGCAAGAAAAAAAAACTAATTTAGATCACTCATATTCTGACGAAAACGTAATGTTATATTTGATTTTATTTGTTGTTATTTATATTAAATTAATATAATTATATATAATTATATTTTTTATTCTTAAATTATTAAATTCTTATCAAATAATTTATCATAATCAATATAATTTTATATTCTTACCAAAATATGAAAAAATTTAAACTAAAAAAAGACACACATAAAAAGCGTAGACGTTGAAAATTGTTGGAAATTATAATTTGTTTTAAAACCTTGATTAATAATGCTTTGGCAAATTGATATAGTCAAATGAAAATTGTACGGTGTATGTATAAAATGGAATATACATAATTAAAAAAAATTATTGATTTTCATTATACACAGAAGTAATAAATGCATTAAAAGAATTGAGTTCTATATGTAAGATCTGACCCTCGGCCAATATAGATATTCAATTCAACCTAGTCTCATTTACTTCTTTTTATTTTTTATTTTTTATTTTTTGTTTTATTTAATATAGGTCATTTTTTGATTGTACCAAAAAGATGTTTGTATAAAATAAAATATAAATGATCAAAAGACTAAGGAAAGATATTTTCACCTTAAATTCTCTCCAATTAAATATATGTGCATTAAAATATATAAAAAAATATCCTAAAATATATATACTATATTCATATTTCACACTCCACTCATTTTTTCTGCGTTTTTCTTCCTTTCTTTAGATGATGTACCACTATTATAATGTCAAATTGAAATAGATGCCCAAAGACGAAGTGAACAGAAGAAATCACTAAACGAAGAAGCAGACACATTATTGTAAATGGAAAAGTGGGATGTATGATGTAGAGAGGCTAAGAATCTTTGTTGGGCAAGGTGGCGATCCAAGCAGGTGGCAGCATTCCCGTTTGCTCTTGGACAGTCTGAAACAGAGGAGGCAGCATCTTATACACACCCGCAACCTCCTTCAGAGCCAGAGCGCCGCCGTCGCTGCCGTGGGCACTTTCCGAAGCACCACTGGTCCAAACACTGATCTTAGGCTGAAGCCCACGGACTGCGTCGGCATTAATCTTGGCAAGCTCCTGGAAGACGCCATTGTTTATGATTAAGTAGTCCCTTAGAGCTGCGTAGTTGCCTCCAAGAGAATCAAGAAGCTTGCGAAGATATGCGCCTTGGGCTTCCCCGAGAGCCACAAGTCCCTCTGCCTCCTTTCTCTTTGCGTATAGTTCTGCTTCCGCTGCTTGCCGGCGAGCAAAGAAAGCAGCTTCCGCCAATGCTCTCTGTGCTTCCGCTTCTTTCTCCTTCTCAAACAGGATTGCTTCTGCGGCTTTTTGTTTCCTGTAAAGCTCCCAGTTCGCCTCTTGTACCTATTCCATGTTCAGGGAATTAAAAGAGGATTGATTACTCGCGTCCCTTGTAAAATTTTCAGTCTTTGGTACTCTTATTTAAAGATTACGTGTTACGTTTTAATCGCAATGGCTCAGAGTATACATATCCATTAACTCCACGGGTCTCCATCAAGGGCATAAAAGGTATGTCTACGATCATACAAAATAAACGCGTATACAATTACGTCCCATTTTAGATTGTCAAAAACCTTGTCATTTTATTTGATTTTGTTTTATGTACTTATTTATGGTTTTATCAGTCAGCATTTGGCCACTTCTCCTTATGCCTATGCTGTGACTCTTGGCTAATGAGCAAGAAATGAAACAGTCGTGCGTAATATCCTATGGGCGTTGGCAGACTTCAAAGTTAAATCCTGATTGGCATCTCTGCCTTTTATTCTCAGTAGACTATAATTGGAAAAATTAAGCCAAATCAAGAAGTGGTGGTGTTATATGAGTTTGAGCTGCATCTGGCTAGCCTATTGAAGGACTATCACAGTACTTAAGAAGAACCGAGGTGATGATTAGTATACAACTTTAACCCACGAAGCAAAAACAAAAAATACAAGCGCATATCATGTGAGTGTGTGTGTGTGTGTGTGTGTGTGTGTGTGTGAGTATATTCGTTTGTAAAGGAGACTGAAATTTGTTAGCTAGGAATGAGAACTAATCTTGTTTTTCATTTCTATTTTATAAACTTGATTAGCAATAACACCAAGGGCCAATTGACGTAGTCTGATGAAACTGTATAGTGAAAAAACGTACCTTGGTTTCATACTCAACGCTTGCTTTGGTGAGAAAATCGGCTTTAAGCTTCTCTGTCATGGTCAAGGCATTCATGGTCTCCACCTCCCTCTGCAACTCGGCTTCCCTGAGAGCCACGGCCTTGGTTGCCTCCACCTCGGCCACCTGAGCAGCCATAGCCCAAGAAGCCTTCTTCTTGGCAAGCTCAGAATTGGCCTCGGCCACCTCTGCCTCCCTCCCATTCTCAAACACCTTCACTTCCGTCCTCACCCTTATCTCCTCCTTTTCCCGCTCTCCCTGCCTCTGCGTCGATACAACCCTCGTCTCTGCATCAATCTTGGCAGCATTCTGAAGCGTCTGGCCTTCCCTCGACTTAGCTCCTATCTCTCCCTTCATCTTAGCCTCAGCCACGTCCACTCTGGCTTGGTTTGCAGCTTCCATCTGTGTCTTCTGGCCCAAGTATGAAAAGTACTCGTGACCAGGCACGTCCACCAACTGCTTAACATTGGCATTGTAAATCCAAAGCCCAAATTGGTTGAGCTCCAGTTGAACTTTCTCAAACACCTCCTGCTTGAACTCTTTGGTGCCTTTGAAAATCGCCTCCATGGTCATGGAGGCGGCAAGCACACGCGTCTCTCCCTCTATGATGCCTTGCACGAGTTCGTTGACGTGGTTGGAGAGTTTGTCATGGGAAGAGAGAAGCCTAGCGTATTTGAGAAGGCTTTCGTGGTCGTCGACCTTGGGGCCGATGGTGAAGACGGCAGGGAGCACAAAAGGGAGCTTCTCGGCGCTCATGGCTTGGACTTCGAAGGTGTAGTTCACAGGAGAAAGGTCGAAGACAGTGCAGGATTGGCCCGGGAAAACCCATGATTTCTTTGCGAGCTTTATGTCTTTGATACCAACCCCGGTGATAACCAGGTATTCCGTTGCGCTCGCTACTTTGTACATGGCCTGGTTCTCAAGAAAGGTAGTGTTGTTTCCGAATGGGGGATGGGGTAGATAAAGCAGAGCTCTGGAGATGAATGGAGAGGTGGGGATGAACGATTCATATATATAGAACAATAGTGAGTAATAGACGTGTGGTGATCTGAACAGTCAACTGTTAGATCATATACTTCCTAGTATACTTCCTAATAGTTATAGAAAATCCGAATTACGTGCAGGTTACTTTTACTTATAGACAGTCAACGCAGCACACCCTCGATGCGATTTTTTGTTTTATTAACCCAGCTGAATTTAGAATAAAATTATAGTCTATTTCTCGCAAATAATTCAGATTTACTAATAATACTATAATTATAGATTATTCTGAGGAGCCGCATCAAATTTTTGAAAAAAAAAATTATAAATTTTGATTTGGATAGAATTTCAATCATTTTCCTAGTTTATAATAGTATTTTTGTGTTATTATTGTTATTATTATAATTTTTTGACTAAGAGGACTTTTCTTGTTTAATTAGGATATTTGAATTTATTAAGATTAGATTTTTCCCTTATAAATAATTACTCTTTGCTTCTTTTAGTATATTTAATTGAATAATGATTCAAAACCTTGTTCGTTAGTTTAAACTAAAGTTTTTTTTTTATCCGGCGGATTCATTATATAATAATAAATAAATGGGAGAAAGACTGTTTCAATATTCAAAGTGGGAGAGAGTTATTGCTTAAATTATGGCATTTATTGCTCAAATGAAGTTCAGCAATTCTCTATCCGTTATAATTAATCAGAGGTAGCGTAGCTATATAACAGACCAGCGCGTCGTTGCATGGTGATGGAAGAAACTTGAATTGTTGGGACATGGTGGGATGCCAAGAAATTTACTTACACATATATCTTGAAAAGATATAGATAAATTTATCAACCAATAATTATATGCAAATCACAATTATTAAATGACCTCGTAAATTTGAAAAATAAACAAATTGAAAGTTCAAATCAATTTGTCATTATTAAAGTGAAAATGTACTTGAAAATAATCATAATAGATCAATGCTGCACAGCACAGTCTAAACCATTACCTTGCACATGCTTTGATGGGCTGCAGACAGAAAGTTTCTTTCTTTAGTTGGATAAATTTTTAACTTACAAAAAATTAGCACCGGTTAATTGAGAATTTTTAATTGTATTGAAGAAATTAATTAATGTTTAGCCCAAACGAGGGTAAGGAGGGAGGAAAACGTGAATTTTCGAAAAAAGCGATTTTATAATGCATTTTCTGTGTCAGACGAATGATATTTTTTTGTTTTTTTGGTCCCACTGGGAGGGAATTTCTATGGCATTGCCAATTGGAATGGTTTTTCCAGCATGTGTAACATTCCAACTCCTCGCATATTTCACCACGAAATTAGATTCGAATTTCTCTGAAACCAAGGCTTACGGACATATAGAACTATTTTTAGCATTCAATGGAATTTTTCAGATAATTTTAAAATATTCAAATACTAATTATTAAGGTAAAATATCATTTCTTCTTATCATAAATTTTGAATTATACGCGTGGCCTTGGTACAGGAGACGGAACCTAATTAATCAGATAAAGTAGCTGAACCAAATATATCCTACATTGCAACTATGGGTTTCAACGTACAAAGGATAAAATTTACACAATTATAATGACAGAATTTAAAAGCATTTAATCACGGTCACCGAAAAATATCCCAACATCAAGTTTAGCTAATAAATATTTATTGATGGATAATCTAATTAGACTAACATATTCCATCAATTATTATATAAATGTGTTAGTAAAGGCTAATGTTTTTTCATACTATTAAGGTTAAGTATTGAACAAACAATCGGTTGCCCAATAGGACGACAGAGGAAGAAGATCCCTCAAGTAAAGCAACATTACTGGAGAAGATCTAGCAATCGATCGTGCCCTTCCGTTCATCCGCCACTGCATATTGCGCCACGTCTATTTGAGAGGCAATTTTATTTTTTTCTCTTCTTCACCTCTGCGCTTCGTCTTCATTAGCTTGCCTAGAGAAGGCTACAATGGAGTTGGTCTCCTCCTCGTGTAGTTGGACTGTGGGATTTCTTCACTTCTACACTTCGTCTTCGTCCCCACGTTGCAGTTGCTAGAGAACGCCGCAGCAGTGGAGTTGGTCTCCTCTTCGCCGTTAATGGAGAACGCCCGAATGGAGGTCGTCTCCTCCTCTACAATCATGCTCTAGGCATGCCTCTGAACCTTATCTGATCTCCTTTCTTCCTTTTCCCTGGGTATGGTGGTTTTGTCGAGCTTTGAAATCAAAGTCACAGGATTTGAAATACTTACAATGCATAGTTTCTGTAAGGAGATTGTACATCAGAGAGTAAGGTAGTGATCTGAAAATTGCAACAAATAAATGAAAGCATTGAGGATACAGCTTAAAATTTTCTGCATTAGTTGAATAAAAAATTTGCATCTCAGGATCACAGGAACAAGAAATTATAATTCTATATCTATTTGTAGCAGGAATGATGCTTTGTTTGCAATGCCCATGCTTCCTTTTAAGTTCTATGTTCTTTTATCCTATCAATTAAGCATCTGAATAAAGTTATTTCTTCAAGTTTGAGTACATATAATAAGCACATAGACATGCCTTTTGTCTCAATATGAGAATGATTATAGGAAGGAGTTGCTCTTCCCTACCAACAAGAACTTCTGAGAACAAGTTACCATCAATTGAAGAAATGAAATCTCTTGACTTGAAAATGTCGGTAAATTTCTTCATATAGAATTTACTAATTATGTTGACACATTTGTTGGCTGGTCTTTTCTATGGTGCAAATCATTTAAATGCATTGAATTGAACCATTAATACTTAGAAGTACACTGAAGCACTTTGGTTGCATTGAATTGACCTAACCCTATGTTTTCCCATTTTAATTGCAGGAATATGGGGATCACTAAAGCATTGTGGTACTTAGTACCTAATATTTAAACAACTATGTGTTTTGGAATTGATTTGATTCTGTAATTAGCCGCTAGTTGGAATTAGGTAGAATTGATTTGTTGCTGATATGGTTTTAGTATATTTGTTTGGATACACTATTGATGAGACTTGGCTATATGATGTTATTACTAAATTGATTAAAAATAAGTGTTGTTTTTCCATAAATTGGTCTGTTGGAGTTAATAAAAAACAATTGTTGTAATTACCTATTTGGCTTTGCTTGGGATAGATGAAAATAGAAAGTTTCTCATGTTATATACTGCTGCAAAATGCATTAAAATGCAGCACCGAGGAATGAAGCAACATGATGACCCAACTGGAGCCAAATGCAATAAGAAGCAAATGGAAGCAAAATGAGGCAAAATAACTCAGAATGGAGCAAGATAACGTAGGATGAAGCAAATGCAGTACGATAAAGTATGATGTAGCAAATTGTAGCAAGATAAAGGAAGAGGAAGCAAAATGAATAGTTCAGTTTGAAATGTGAAATAGAAATGTTCATTTGAGGATGCCATGTAGAGTGAAGCAGGAATGTTCATGTGAGGCTGCCACACTTGCCACAGCCTTGTGTTTGACAATGCAAGGCAACATAATTTCATATCACATTAGCTATCTGTAAATTAATCCTCATTTTAATCTTATCTTCTTTCTGACAGTGTGAAGAACATTTTGCTTCCTATTGTTAATTTAGAAATTATGAAATTTGATGCATTCTAAAAGTGTCATAGTTTGTATTTAACAAAATGGTTGCTATAATTACTATTCAGGTTTGAACCAATGCCTGTGTTAGCTATATCAACGACTGGAACTAGAGTGCTTCCTAACCTTGTCTGTTTAGGTTTGGTAACCCACAAGGAAGAAGAAAATGACAAACATATGTTGAGCATTGTAACAGGCAAGGATTAAGAATGCATCAGACCCATGGATCAAAATCCAACAGCCTGCAGGACTGAATCAAGATGAAGCAAGATAGAGCTGCTTGAAGCCAAATGCAACAAGAAGACCCTTTGAGAACTATAATTGTCAATGTATAATTTGTACTTGTAAAGTGAAATACGAATGCTATGTAAAGTGAAATACAAATGCCTTGTAATATGTAAAAGGAATGCCTTGTAAAGCTAAATAGGAATGCACTGTACAATTTGTACTTGCCAAAACCTTGTACTTCATTATTACAGAATAATACATTGGTATTTGACTACAATTATTTGACTACAATGAAAGTTGTAATATGCTTGATTATCAGTTTGATAACTTACATCTTTTAATAAGTTAGAAAAAAAAACCAAAATAACCAAAAAAAAGTGGTCAGAACCCATGTTGTAATGAGATGCTCATTCATCCATGATTTTACCCAACCTTTAATGACTTATGCATATTCAAACAAAGCAAATAACATCAAAGATAAAGACTTGTTTAATGTACTCCAAGTACCATAAAAAATCATATAAAGCTAATTAGATCCCTTGTAGTTAATATCAAGGAGAGCATGTTGCAGGTGTTGAAGAAGGCACTACGTTCTGGACCTGACTTAATGATTCATTATCCTACGCAAATGATTTAAAACTAGTAAGTACAAATGGAGTCCAAGAAGGGTATTACCAATGAGCATATGCATAAATGTTTTGACCCCATGGTGTAGAATTTGTGAACAAATGATAGTTGGAACCTTTTTTTTTTTTTTTATGACCATAAAGTTCAACCTAACCTTAGGTCATCATTGTCTCTTAGTCCCATTTCATTATTTGAACCTCTTTGTTTGACCAACACATTCACATATAGTGGTTGTGGCCTGATAAACATTATTATCCAGGCTATGTTGTCCTGATTAAGTAGCCATAACTTGCTTACAAAAGTTATCCAACTCCTATTCAACCATAGAATGCAGCTCTTCACATATAGACACCTCTAATGCCAATCTAATCATCTTGGAACAAAGTTACTTGAATTGATGTGTGCTAGCCAGTTTTGGGTCTCCTTCAACTTCTTTTCCTCTTGAATCATACACAATACCATCGCATGCATTATTGGTCCATCTCTTCAAAATATACTGGTCAGACACTCGTTCAATGTCTATCATAATAAATACTTTCAACGCATAGCAGTATAGTATTTTAAATGTCTCAAATTTCATGCAGTTGTAAGAAATGGTCTTTAAAACATGATCAAATAAGACCCTCCATTCATCGTCCTGCTTAACCGTTGATACTGTATATTCAAATATAAGTTGAGCTTCAGTTTTGTGCCTTATGGTAATTGCAAAGAACAAGTCAAACTCTTTCTATACTATATCAAATATCGAAAATGTGTTACAAGCCTATGATTAGTAACCATGGTATCTCTTTGATTTACCTTTCAAACTCCCTCTTTACAACACCTACATGAAGTAACTGATCCATCTTTTTTCTTGTTCATATACTATTTCATTACACCAAATCCTACCTTCCTTCCATAGTTAATCCAAAATTACCATGCAAACTCTACAATATCAAATTGCATGCCAACTATAAGCTTTTCCTCCAACATCACCTTTTAATTCTATCATTAGTGGACCAATAAAATTAACGACAAATATGGGAGCATTTTATGACTTAAAA
The DNA here is from genome assembly GCA_037074485.1 of Delonix regia. Lineage (NCBI taxonomy): Eukaryota > Viridiplantae > Streptophyta > Magnoliopsida > Fabales > Fabaceae > Delonix > Delonix regia. The sequence goes on from CM073452.1 coordinate 5,322,591, forward strand.
TTTTTTTTTTCAAATAGGGTGGAGTGAAAAACTAAACAAAATGATATGTTCCAACTAAAAAATATCCATTAACTATAGCAAACTTTTTCTCCTAATAACTAACATTTGCAACAAACTAAACATTATCTATTCCAACTAAAAAAGGCCATATATACATCTATATACACACTAAACAACATGCATTCATTTTGTCTTAAAAACAACTCCAATTTTTACATTACCATTAAAGCATTATATATTTACTTCTAAGTTCATACAAATTTCTTTTCATTTTAACTAATTTCAAGGAAATGAACACCAAACATAAGTTTGCACAATAAATGCCATATGCAAAATGCTTCTAGGAATATAAGAGCATTTTTTTTTTAATCAAGGAAGATGTAAGCTTTTAAAATACTAAGTCTAGAAATTCTTACAAGCTTTTTTAACATACTCATCAAGGAAGGTGAAAACTTTTAATATATACGAAGTTTAGAATTTCCTTATGTGTTCTCTTACCTTGTGAGCTTTCTTAGCTATAACTTCTACCTTTAATTTGCGGGAACATTAAGTGCTTAAGCAGGGGACTATGTTCGCACCGAACAATTGTCTTTGAAAGAGAGTATGATGGCAGAAAAATGGAGTAATTCTTAGTGCCAAACATGATGATTTAGTTAAAGATGGCTTCATGCTGATGAAGAAATGAAACGAAGAGCTCGGGCCTACCTCTCCAAAATGACATTGTATTGCGTCTCTTATATTCAACAGAAAAAAAATTCTCAAAATGCACTGTTTCACTAAATGGTGCATTTTGAAAGGCACATATTAGTTGATTAGAAGGGCTCCCAAGCGACATCGTATTAAGCAATATTTAAACAAAGGAAAGGAATCAAAACACATCATTTCACTTAAACATGTGTTGATTTTGCAATCACAATGTGGCATGATTGTGGACATTGGATGGAACAAATGGCCTTGTTTACTGGGGAAAATAAAGTAAAACTACTCTTTTTTTACAAAACCACTATTATTTGAGGGGATCTTCTTCCTGAACGTTCTAAGATCCCTAAATGACAAAAGGAATACGCAAATTGACTAGCTAGCCATGCAAAACTTAGGTCTTGTGAAAAGTATGACACTAAAGTACACACACATTTGGAGAGTGCCAAAGTGTCAACCTAAACTCTAAGCGTAATTCAGTCATCATACCTACCAAACACAAATAGTGCCTCACATGCAAGTGTGATATGGATTAAAACAAAATCTTCTTAATTTGTGTTGGTCTATTTCAATTACTACTAGTCATAAAACCCATCATATGTTCTTTTAAGAACTCCATTGTACACAACCCCATTACCTCCTCTAATCACATCCCCTTCCGCAAACCCATGTGTTGCATCCTCCAGCTTCTCAAGCAACAAGTGGAAGAGGAAAGCAAAATAGTAATGGTAATGAGATATCACAAATCCACCCATAAAGTATAATTTGAAGTTATGTCATAATTTATTCACAATACATGAACACAGAATTGGGAGATATTAAGGTGCAAATATCTTACCTGATGCTAAAGATGACGTAGTGCAGTCTTGCGGAGAGATGTCAACCCACAATATCCAAAAGAGAGTTCTCAAAGTAGGCAAGCACTAAAGAGAGATTTATCATCACAATTGAGTTATGGCTTACATTAAAATAACTTATAGGGTTTTATTTTAATAATATTATTAAAATAAAACCCTTAGATATATATTAAAATAGTTTTCTCTTTCATTATTTAAATAAAGGAAGCTCATTAACTCTCTCTTAGTAATTAACTCTTAATTAGTAATCTGATGTGATAATTACTAATGCTTTTAGGCTATAGGTTGGATCTTTGCCCAGTAGGCTTGTGTATAATCCAACCCATCACTGATTACTTACAATGAATATAAACTCAATCTATTCTTAATTTATCAATTATAATATTAATTACCTAATTAGTCATAATAAGAGATTAATCTAATAGTATAATTAATGTTAATCCATATAATATTAAAATGTTCTAACAATCTCCCACTTGGATAACATTAATTAAATTATTAGGTCAATCAACGAATGCATAATTAAGCAATTAACATTTACATAAACACATGGATGTGTGTATATATATAAATCATACAAAATTTAGAAATGAAACCACACACAAAGATCACTAGATTCGATGGGGAAACAAGTAATATTAACATTATCATAAATTAGTTTCAATATCTGAATATAATGGAATACAAAATGACATTTGAAACATCATATAAAAATACAAAAGTCCCTTAAGGACTTAACTCAGAAATTTGGTGTCAAATTGCACTACAAAGGCCTCTCAAGGACTCAATTTATCACTATATCAAGACTACATCAAAATTCAATAAGACCTATATAAGTTATACGATTTGAATTACTCCTATAGGTATCTCTTTGGTCGATTGATCTGTCATCATGTGCTCACTGCAAATGTGAACCATACGAATCTGAGATAACAACAATTCAAAAATAAAATCATGAATCAAAGATATTGAATCCAATAAGGAAAACATTGTTATAAATGATAGCAAAATTTCAATTATGAATTATATCCAAAGTTTTGGTATAACCAAAAACATTGAATCCAATAAGGAAACAAATGTTATAAGTGCCAAAATATACTAAAGTATTCCTTAAGAACATAACTCAGACTCTCACCAAACTAACACATTAAAATGAATATACCAAAGAGTCATATGTTTCCAAAACTCTAATGGATTTGTCTTGGTAAAAAAATACCCAAAATGAGTATGAGATTCATAGATCTTCTCTCCAACAAATAAGAATTAAGTATCAAAATTTAATGCAACTGAAATTCCTATAACTTTGAGAGAAACGCATAATAGAGTCATGTCGCAACAAAATGGTCAAGACTTAAAATATGCACCTAACAAAAATTAATTTCCTTGACCATATTCCCTAACAAGTGACCATCACAAAACTAGCAACATACTTTTCACTTATATATGAAGCAGTTGTAAATGTTCATTTGACACTTCTCAATAAAATAACTCCTTCAAGACATCATATAGATGTAATCATAAGTGGATTAAAATCATCAACAAATGATGTACAATTTGAATCAGAATATCCCATTATTCACAAATGATTCAGATTTCTAGATAGTCAATATGCAATGTTTTGTACCCTGTAAGTACCTCATAACTGTCTTTGTAGCCTTCCAATGATCATACCCAAAATCACTTAAATACCTGTCAAGCACACCAACAAGAAAAATAATGTCCATATGTGTGCACATCTAAGCCTATATTAGGCTACCAACAACAGATTCACATGGAACTTTGTCCATCAAAGTTCTCTCATCATTATTTAGGACACAACGATTTAAACAACCTATCACCACTCTGCACAGGTGTAACACAAGGAGTGTAAGAATACATATCAAATTTCTTCAGCACTCATTCAATATAGGTTGCCTGAAACAATCTAAGAATGCCACAAAATCTATCATGGTGAATTTGAATTCCCAGAACAAAGGAAGATTCACCTAGATCTTTCATATCAAAGTGGCATAACAAGATGTCCTTTGTCTCATTTAATAAGCACAGAGTTACTGGCCAATAGGATGTGATCCACACACAACACATCCTCATCAAGTCTTCATCCAGTGATGTTGGTTCAACATCCATTTAGTAACTTAGCAATTTCTCACTCATTATTATAGTGTATGGAGGTAATTTTATTATTCATAATCTCCAAACACTTAAATGAACGAGGACCTGATACAACTTCATTGAAAAAGAGACAAAATATGTGTCATCAACAACGTCTGACTCAAATTCCTGCAAGTATGCTATGTAATCATCTGAAATTGCAGGTTTACAAATCATTTGTGATCGTATCAAATTAACGACTGCTTCTCTCACATTAGCTGTAGGAGCTTCCACAGTATAAGCAACTAGATTCTCAACAAGAGTGTCATCTCTAATAGTATGATTCACAGGTAGAAATGATAAAGATGACATCCTCACAATGCAGATTGATTACTCTAGGAACATCACTCTCACTGTAGAAGTCATCCTCAAAATAAAATGCTCTATCAAATTCAATAACCCTGGTAGTATGATTAGGACAATAAAATCTGCATCTTTGGATCTTGAACAATACCCAATGAAGAATTCATTGACAGTCCTAAAATCAAGTTTCTTAAGCTGAGGATTATAAGGTGTTACCTCTGCTCTACAATCTCATACATAAAAGTGCCTTAAACTAGGCTTTTTACCAGTAAAAAGTTTATATAGGGTCTTTTCAACTGATTTACTTGAAATTTGATTTAGAATATAAGCTACTGTCTTAAGGACTTCACCCTACAGAAACTCTGGTAATGAAGAGTGATTGATTACGCTTCTGATCCTGTCCATTAAAGTGCAATTACGCCTCTCAGCAACTCCATTTTGTTGTGGAGTGCCAGACATAGTATACTAAGCTTCAATTCCTTGTTGCTGTAAGAATAAAGCAAAAAGTCTAGGGTTTCTCCCTATTTCAATATACTTCCCATAATATTCACCACCTCTATCTAATCTTACACTTTTGATTAGCTTCCCAGACTTTAATCCAACAACAGCCTTAAATGCCTTAAAGTGATTTAGACGTTTCATGCAACAAATCCACCCATGGCAATAAGTGTTATAAATCCACTAAATTTATGTGGATCTAATCCAAAATATTCTCATATCATTTACCCTTTTAACTTTGAGCAATATTGAAAAGTTTTCCCATAATACATGCAACATAAGATTCAAAATCTAATAAACAAAATATTCCCTGTCTAACCATCCTTCTAATCTCCCTTTAAAGATATGACTTTAACACTGATGCCGTAGGATTCAAAATCTAATAAACAAAATATTTCCTATTGTCTTTGAGCCCCTTCATTCTCACACCTATTCTTTAACTTGAAGCAATCAGAGATTTTATGGTCATGCCTCTTACAGTAATGACATTCACCATTGAATGATTTCTTCTTTTGACTCTTATTATTCTTCTTGCTTTTCTTGGGTCCAAACAGGTTCTTGCCATATGCCTTGCCTTCATTTTTCTTCCCTTTCAACTTTACGTTTCTAGCCTTACTAGTTGAACCATGTGAAATGTAGTTCACTAATTGTACGTAAGAATTCACCTTTTTTATCAATTCTTTCTCTTGGGTCACTTTAGACATCATATGATCAATAGACCACTTTGGCTCTTGGGAATTATATATGATTCTCAGGACCCCATATTCAACAAGAAGGGATTAGAGAACTCTATAAAACAGGTTGCTCACATCTAAGTCTACACCATAAGAGTTCAGTTTCTTGTAGTAGTTAACAAGCTTCATCATGTGCTCACACTCTCCCGACACTCCACCATAGTGAGTGTTATCCAACAAAGAGAGATAATAGGTCTTTTAAATCTTATCAAACTTATTGAATCTCTCATTAACCACTTTGAGATACTCAACTGTGGTGTCCTTATCAAGAATACTTTGTCGGATAGTCTTCTCAATTATATACTTAATGATAGTCAGACAAATCCTATTAGACTCATACCATTACTTATGGTAAGCTTTGTCAGTAACGTTAGACTCAGCGGTGAGATCCGCTAGTTTAGGTTCTCTCATAGCCAAATTTTCCATAGTGATTGTCAGATACATATCAAGGAACTCAATTCAATCATCATAGTTTGTCATGTTTAGAGTTTACATCACAGACAGTTGCAAGAATAGAGAAGTTAAGGGAAAACAAATAAGAAACATATAATTATGTCCCAGACACATAATTATAAAACAAATTTTCCATAACAAGACTCAACTTCAGCAACTATGTAACAAAACATTCATCATATCCTTCCTAAGAGCTTAGACTATGATAAATCAAGAAAACTCATACCCACCAAGGAAGCATATTATCAAGAGAAACGACACAAAATGCACCACAATCTCTATATCAATAGGATACGAGAAACCATGAATACATCAATTAACAAATCGCCACTGAAAAGTCACAAATATGCCTTATTCACAAAGTTATATTGACAATGTCACACCGATAGGGTATGTCCATCGTCAAAATAACCATATTTTCTACTGCTGGTTGCCTCTACAGTAACCTCTCCTTTAATGATTCAATGCGTACTTTCTTGAGTAAACAAACAAAAACCATAACAATGGAGTTTTATTAAGCCAACACCATCATGATTAGGCCTATAATAGGTAAATACATGACCACTAGATGAAGATGGGCCAATATGGCCCAAAACAAAGTCCGTTTGCTTATTTCATCATTTTGCGCACTGGATTGGGAACAAAATATTCATATATTATGCAAATAAATTTTGTTTTAATTCCATTGGGTATGGTTGGCAAGAGTGACCAATATATGTTGTTTCTTATCATGTATAATTGTCTCACAAATTTTTTTAAATCAAAATAGTGTCATTATATTGCATTTTGATGCCTTAAATCTCTAAGAAATTTCAAAAAACATACTTTCAAGCTTCCAAAAATTCTAAAAAAATCTCTAAAAATTAGGAAATGGCATGTAGAGACAAACGGTAGAAATTTAGGGTCAAAAAAGTCAGCGCATGTAGCTCACGCGCTTACACATGCATGGACCTCACTTGGCACACACGCTAGCACCTTCTTTTACCTCTAAATGGGTCGCCTGACCCTTTTCGCTACCTAGGATCCGACCCAATTATATAGCGTTTCAATGAGCATTTTGGTCACCAAAATATTCAGAACTTCATGATCTACTACTTCATTATCTTATCTTGGCCAAAACACGAAGAAAAAGATAGATAAATGGCTTAAAATTTTTGGTTCTTCGAGCATTTCCAAGCTCCCATGGTGGATCGTGATACTGAGAGATTTAAGGAATGAAATTGGTTGAATTATGTTTGAAATAACTTCATAAACAAAATACCTATGTTTATTTTGTGAAACGCGATCTATACTTTAAGTAATTTTGCTCGAAATGTTTCAAGTCCTTTTTAGCATTAATAGGTTGAAATTGGTCAACTCTTTTCAAGCATCATACTCGGTATCATTTTGTTTAGAATTTTCAAATTTACAAAACCCCTAATTTTATTTTGAAAGAATCCTTAAAGTTTGCATTAATTTCATCCGAAAAAAAAAAATTAAGGTTCATATTTGTTCATGCAATATTCAATACTGCACTCTCATAATAGCTAGCAAAATTTTAATCTAACCTGAGGCTCTGATACCGATTGAAGTCATGTAATAATTTGTTCACAATACATAAATACAGAATTGGGAGATATTAAGATATAAAGATCTAACCTAATATTGAAAATGACATATTGCAGTCTTACAAAGAGATGTCAAACCACAATACCCAAAAGAGAGTTCTCAAAGTAGGCAACTACCAGAGAGAGAGAGTTATCGTCGCAATTGAATTAAAGCTTACATCAAAATAACGTATAGGATTTTATTTTGATAATAATAATTAATTATAATATTAAAATAAAACCTTCATATATATATATTAAAATAATTTCCTCTTTTATTATTTAAATAATAGAAACTCATTAATTCTCTTTTAGTAATTAACTCTTAATTAACAATCTAATAGAATAATTACTAATACTCTTGGGTTGTGGATTGGGTCTCTAACCAATAAACTTATGGATAATCTAACTCATCACTGATTACCCACAATGAATATAAACTCAATTCATTCTTAATTTGTCAATTATAATATTAATTGTTTAATTAATCATAACAATAAATTAATCTAATTACATTATTAATGCTAATTCATATAATATTAAAATATTCTAACATAATTCAATATCTGACCCTCATACACAGATATTCACCCTCCCATATAATATTCTCTGGGTAGTTTAGCATTTGCTCAATACATTACCTGAGAATCTAACAGATCGAGTATAATGTTACGTAAGACCCGCCTGAACAGATCCACCCAAATCCTACATGGCCCTAAAATAATCTACCACTTTAAACGTCAAATGGAAAACGAAAAAGCACCAACTGGAAAGGGAAGAACATAGTATGGGAAATGTGTACAGAGTTCTTTAAGGGACACATGACGCGGCGGCGCAATCTCCATTCCTTAATGAGTCCGAGCGGTTTGACTGCACCACTATAGTAAGAAGCGTGGATATACCAAAGTAAGTGACACCTGAATCAGATACATATCTTATACAATATAAGATGTGATACTCCTACATTCACATTAGAGATATTTTTTGCATAATATGTCTCTAAATGTGTCAAAATGACATCAAAACAAAATTTTAATAATTATTTATTAGTTGTAACTTCATTTTATTATTTTACCTTTTCTACCATATTCTGATGTTCCTTTATTTATTGTGCTCATCTATGTACATCGATCAAAAACATCTGTCGATGCCTCTAAAGTCTGATACACACACACCCCCATACTCGTATCTTAAAATTTAAAATAAATAAATAATGAGTACTTAGACCTGACCCACATAATATCTACTAAACTTGGAGAGTACACGCATACAAGAGTTTAACGCCAAAATAATAACACTTATTTTCTCTCTCCTGTGCCAAATGGCACCTGAAATTAAAAAAAAACAGAAATCCAATAGAAAGCAATGAGAGAAGGCACATATTAAGTAATGAATGAGTGCAGTTGAGCTCAGAATCATTGAAGAACCCAATAATGATCCATATATGATAAAATAGCATAGGGAACAAAATCAGAACAGCAACTAAAAGCAAAAGTCATACAAAAATTTTTCCTTTTGAAGCTAATTAAGAGTGGATGTGTCACACGTATATGAAGAGCTGCTAAATTTAACACCCACTAACAGCAAACAAAGTTAAGGTTTAGACTCCTGTAAAAGCCTTCTTGACACCTCCAGAAGACCCAGCTGGAATCACTTTCAGCACATTAAATCTTACAGTCTTCGAAATAGGCCTGTGAAGGGGGAAAACTAATATTAAAACCCGAGAAACAGCAAACACAATATTTCAAGCTACAATGTAACAGTTTGCCAGATAAACAAGAAAAACAGCTACAATGTAGCAAGATTGAGAGTCATATACCAACCTGCACTGCCCAATGATAACATGGTCTCCCTCTTTCACACGAAAACATGGTGATATATGTGCTGGAATGTTTGAATGTCTCTTTTCATACCTAAGAGAAAATCAAACAGATGATGAGTTGTCAGTAAAAGCGGAAGGAAACTCAATTTGTTAAGTTGAATGAGCCTTACCTTTGGTATTTTTTAACAAAATGAAGGTAGTTGCGGCGAACAATGATAGTCCTTGTCATCTTTGCACTATGGCAAGTACCAGCAAGAATGCGACCACGGATGGACACAGTACCAGTGAATGGGCATTTTTTATCGATGTAAGTCCCTACACAGGCAGACAAGCCATGCTTGTCAATATAGTCAACAATTGATCATACAAATCATAGTATAATGTCATTTTATTGTATCAATTTAATGCTAATAGAATCCTGTAGTTATCCATGTAATGGAACGCCCTCAGGTTTAGTACCATTTACTAGCAGATTGTTTAAGGCCCTTATTGGAACCAATGCATAAAAAATTAATTTCCTTTTTCATTAGGAGATGTACCAAAATATAGCAGAGCATTGCTATTTTATTTTAATATTCTGGAAACTCCAAAATTATTGGAGTAAAAAAAATAAAACACAAGAATAGCATTCATAAACCACTATATTAATCAGAGCATGTTATAAATACACGTCATACTTTGACCTTATTTCAATCTCCACACTCCCTTCCCCAAGGAGAGAATATATTAATTATATCAGGTTGTTTGCAGCTGAAAAATTTAGGCTACATGGAAAACTATTTGAAATAAAAGTAAATAAAAAATTCAGCAGCTCTGTGGTTAAGTCAAAAACAAAAGATATTCGACCAACAAACCAAAAAAAAAAAACAAAAGATGAGATTATGTTCGTAATTGTGGTGACAATGGTCATTTCTGCAAGGGCCTATGTCCAAATCCCTCCAGGAACTATCTTCTATTTTCCCCTCTTCCACTTCCACATAGTGACTCCTATTTCCTAATCACTTCCCTTACAACCCGCCCCCTTCCAAAGTGGTAGACTTTCTATTGTAAGAAAAATAAATGGTGAACGCGGTTCCCCTGACATTAAATGCATTGATATGAATGGAAACGTATTAAAGTCAGAGTCCAGGTATAGAATTTTAGATACGATATATCCCAGTAACCCCCAACCTTAACCAGAGATTCGATCTTTTTACACATGCTACAGAAAACCTCCGAATAGTTATTTATGCTACCAAACATTGAACAGAGCTCATTATATCTAAAATTTCAGGAGCAAAACCTTCGATGGCTTCTCTAGGAGTCTTGAAACCCAATCCAATGCTTTTCCAGAATCTGTTTCCTCCTTTTCCAGGCCTCTTTCCCTTCCCGGATTTCTTCGAGCTGCAAAATTTAACAGCAAACAAATGAAGATTAATAGAGGCAGGCAGCAGTTCAATCAACAGAGATATTGATAAGAAATACGCTAGAATTTGTAAAGATACAAGCAGCATAACACAGCCGAATGCACCAGAGATAATCTTACCAGAGAAACACCTTGGGTTGCTTCAAGAAGGCCTTCTCAGTCTGTAAAACAAGCAACAATATGAATTTTCAGAAGCCATCGAAACAACCACTCACTGAAGCACAAGTTTGATAGATAGATCCAAACCTGTTCCGCCATTGTTATGAGCTCGAGGTGACTGCTACAAAGCAAGTGAAACACCAGGCACACAGCACACGGCGCACAAAAACCCTAATCCAAGCTAACAGCCAAAATAAGCGAGTCCCGAGCTTTAAGAAGCTTAGGCGAGACTCGCTATGACCAAAGTACCCCTTCCTTCCTTTGTTTGCAATTACAAGTGGAATTCAAAAAGGTCTAATAAATAAACAAATTTAAATTGATACAGATTTATAAAATTATTCAGAACATCGATTAATTACATACGCAAATATTCTCTTATTTAAAAATGTAAAAGCTATTGTACATACGGTATGTTTAAAATTTTACGTAAGAATGGAACGTAGAGTACTAATAATGAAAGAAATAAAGAAAAAATGAGTATAATAATAAGATATATATTATTCTATTCTTTAGAAGTATAATAAAAAAAGATAAGGCTACATAAACTCTCAATCAGGTTTAGTTACTAAGTACCCCTTCATTTGTTCACAATTACAATTGATTTTTAAAAATGTCTAACAAATAAACAATTTTGAATTGATACTCATTGATAAAAATATTCATAATATCGGTTAATAATTGCATATTGAAAATTTAAAAGCTTTTTATACATCAATTTTGTTAAATTTCCTTCTTTGAAACACATGTATATTATGTACGTAAATAGATATAATCAATAAGATAGCCAACCAGCATTGTATATTTTCTAAAAAGTATATAACTAAACAAAATCACCTAATACAAATAGTGTTTCTATTCAATATTAACATACGACTTTATGTTTAGTTAGTAACCATATTGTTGATAATAACACAAAAATATTATCTATATTAATTGAAATGTAATAATTATTAAATATGAAATAATTTTCAATCAAATAATTATTTAAAATATATTTTATAAAATCAATATAATTTTTGTGTAATTCCTGAAGATAATTATAATAAGGAGTATAATAAAATAGAAAAAATATTATACTTAATAATGATAATATTATCATTAAAAAGCACAATATTGTTAACTCCATAGTATTATGGTTGCAATGTGTGGGCTTTTTTATTAAATATTATAATTAAAAAAATTAAATTTTAAAATCCTACTCCAACAAAAATATTACACCTAAATATTTAAAGGGTATTGATGATTTGTTATATGTTATGGCGAATCACACTTCAAATTAAAAAATATGGCAAGGGACTCACTCCCAATTGGGGCGAGCCTTAATTGGGGGCATGCTATATATATTAAAATAATAAAAATATATATTTATAGAAATATAAAAAAATTAATTTATTAAAAATACTAAAAATTTTGTAATTTGAAATATTTATGAGAATTATTTTCTTTAATTGATTTGTTAGATAAAATTAATAATTATATATTAATTAATTGTTTTTAATTTGAATGTTTAAGTATGATGATAATGTTGGTGTGTTTTAAGTTTAAATTTAATTATTTAATATATTTTGTTATTTTTAATCATTTTAATTATTATTTTTATTTATCACCCTTTAGAAAAATAATTTTTGTCATTATATTTTGTTATTTTTTTTTAGAGTTTTGGATAGAACAATAGTATTATTTTCAAAATGCTTGCAGCTACAAGTGTAAAGTCATTTTTCTTTATCTCTTCTTATTATTAGATTATAATAATTTATGCCTTAAAATTTGTAATTTCATAATTCTTTTTGCATTTATAATGATCAATCCAGAGCCTAATTGTTTGTATAAATTTATGAGTTATGTTGAAAATTTACAGTGTGAAAAAGTGTATATATATTTATGTGATTCTTATTTTTTGTGCTTTAAATAAATTATAATTTTTTATTTTTGTTTGTAATATTATTTATTTCAATATAAATTTGAATTAAATTTATTTTATTCATTTTATGTTATTGTTTTAATCGTAACTTTTAATTTAAAAATTATTATATTTTAATTTTTTAATTCTAAGATATGATAACAAGTGAAAATTGTGCTTTCTTTATTCTTGATAATTTATCTAGTGCACAATTGTTATGTGCAAATTTTGTTAAGTTATATTATAATTTTGATAAATTATATTAATTAATGAGTTACATATAATTTTGAAGTGTGAAATAGTATTTATATATTTGAAGTTGTAATTAACAATATTTATGCATTAATGAATGTGATACTTACTTTTTCTTTTTAATATGTGAAAAGAAAATAATCAGTAAACACAAAAGGATTTATAGTTTGTACATTAATGATTTCTGCTTATTTTATTTTTCATAGTTTTAATTATGAATAAAATCTTAAATGGCTCCAAATACTTAACATTTATAAATGTCAATTTGTAAATGTTAACGTTTAAATAGTAAAATAAATATGAATAAAATCAATAAATTCTATTTGATTGTAGAAATAAAAAAAAAAACTCACAAAGTAGTTTAAAAATGAGTATAAAATCATATTTTTTTGCTCTTGAAATTGATATCCTAATTAACTTTATACAAATATTTATTAAATTTTTATATACTTCTTAGTGGGCCGGGTTTCAACCAGGTTTGACAATTTTTAGTTGGTGCATCCAAGCAACTCTAATTAGGCTTATAAGTCTAGTAACAATGGAATCCAAGCCCATTGATGTTGTTGTAGACTCCACCCAATGTCTGTCAAATTAGGCCAAAATATATGGACCAGCCTGACTGCCTGAGTCACGTAAAGCTCTGGTGCTGGTGTATGACTGTGAAGTCTATATGGCCCATTTGGTTATTAAAATAAATATAATGAAAATGGGAGTATAAGTAAAAGTATAAATAAAAATATTAAAATATTATTTGATTAAAAATAAATGAGAATGGATATGTCTTGCTTTACTTCGTTTGATTAGTAGATTATATATAGAAATTAATTAGGTAGTGTGCATATTTTAACATATTATCTCTTATTATAAAACTTTAAAATATAATATTTTTAATTAATAGAATAATATATATTTAATAAATTAAAAATAAACATATAATAATAAATTAGGGTTTTGATGTCTTTCAGGGGTATTTTTGTTTGAAAATTATTATAAGTAGAAATATTTTTGTCAAGTATATTTTCATTTTTAGGATACCAATTTCATTTCATAACTTTAACTATTGAGATAATTCTCTCCTATACTGGAGAGAGTAAGTTTTATAAAGAATGAAAATGAAGACCTAATGTGTCAACAAAATATGAGAGTGGAAATGTTTCCATTCTCATTCCCAATCTATCTCCCATTCTCATTTTCATTTCTTTGTATTAATTCAAGCAACTATACGGACCCTATGTTTTCATCCACGAAATTTCTTTGGAATTAATGTCAGAATATTTTTGCATATGAATGTATGTCTCTATTGCTCAGAGAGGGGGAAATAAGAGCTTAGTCCCATGCCATTTAAGGCCCATGTGGTAGCCCACCCGAAATGAGCAAAACCCAAGTAGGGAGTCTAGGCCCAAAACAAGAGGAAAATCTTTGGATGATGAATTTTGCTATTTTTTTCTTATAAAATTTATTTATAATTTTTGAATTGAGAGTAATACATAGAGTTCAAATTTTAACGAACATGAACGATGGGATAGGTAATGATCCATTGAAGTTTGTTTTTTATTTTTTGGCCACCGGAATTTAAATAAAGGCAAAGAATTCAAGGCCTTCCGAAGCACTAACCTTGAGAAGTCGAGTGTTTCACTGATCACCTGCTTATTAGAAAAATCTGTAATCGCAACTCCGCAGACCCTGGATGGCTAAGCCTTTTGACTCTTATTAATATCTCTTATCGAAGCTCTACTATTATAACTTCCAAATTTGGGTGGTTCTATACGTACCCCACAATAGATTAAATGGTAGGGTACTCTTGCATTAACAGCGGGAAAAAAGAAAAGGGTTGTGTGTATAAATTCTTTAGACTTAAATGCATTATTCAAATTGCACTAGTTTATTCATTTACTATGTATTAAGAACTGAACAAGAATCTCTTTTGCTCTTTCGCCAAACGAGAGTACTCTTTATTGTTCACACTTCTTTGCAAATTTTTGTAGTTTCTTTACAACATTATAGAAATACACAAATTATTATAACTTCTTTGTGGATATAAAACACATCATATATGGCTTTTTTACTACCATACAATAATTGGGGTAATTATTATCCCATATGCATAGCTGCCAAAAATATATATTCATATGTTATTTTTTCTTTTGTAATCACAGTAGTGCCATAACCCAAGATGTAACACTGTTAGTTATGTCATAAGTCATATTGAGTTATGGCTTTGCTCATTTCTTTTTTTGTTTTTTTAAGAAAAGTTTAATTTGAGTTGTGGCCTGCCATATGTCACAACTCATAATTTATTTTTTGTAATTTTAATTGAGTTGTGACCAAGACTAAGCTATAATTCATAAATTTATTTTTTAAATTTAAATTAATTACTTAAAATAATTTAATATTAATTTTATTTTATTAGTAAAAATAATTACTTAAAATTCGTTAAATTTAAAAAGTAAATATGTATTTTATTTTAAGTGAGAATGATTTAAATATATGTTGGTCAGATTAGCATTGGGCTAATGTTATTTTAGATTAACTTAATTTTCAAAATCAATTTGGTCAAATATTATTTTACAATGCCGTGATTTGGGTTTGAAATTTAATTTTTGTCATATATATAATTTATTTAATATAAAAGTAATTATTTTTTACTTATATATAAACAAAAGTTTGAGAGACAAAATTAATTTTTGAAAAAATTTAACATCAAAACAAATGATAATATTTAGGTGTACAAAGCAAAAAATTTTAGGTGTATAAACGAGCTTTTGAACATTTTAAACATTAAAGGAAAGGTATGATGATTATCTTTTTAACAAAATTGTCTCTTTTCTATTATTTGAAATTTAAAATTTGAATAAAACCTTGAAAAGTAAGCGTCGAACTTGAGCTAAAAGTGAATCTGATTCAACTAATTTCTTCAATTTTTTTATCAAATGTTACGTGGTTTCTTTCAATGTTATCATTATCTTGAAAAATAAGTGTCAAACTTCAGCCAAACGTAAATTACTTTTAAAGATTGAACTTATATATAGTTTCTTATATTTTTATATTAGTTTTAATCATAACATGATAAATCTTTAGTTCATTAATAATAGTATATAATTTAATTTAAAAATAATATAATTATACATAATAACTATATATGTATTGTGACATAATTAAAAAACTAAACAGCTGTCATAAATTATATTATCTTATAGATCGTACTATATTTAATATCTACATAAATAATAAATGTAACATTATAATTGTATATAATTTTCTTATCTAATATAGACCAAACTATATTTAATATGTTGTGTCATATTTGGTACATTTATAATTTTGAGTGCACCAATGTACCTAGGGATTACAATTATGTCCCTATATTATAATTATGTGTACTTGTGTAATGATCCAATAATTGGAGATTAGTGGGATAATGATATTCGATCATATAGTTAATGAAAAAATAAAAAGAGAGAAATTTTCAAGAAATTTGACTAAGGTATAATATTTTAGTAAGTGAAAACATACTTTGAGATTAAGGTTGACTCAATGGTCAGACTTTATGTGCATATTCAAGAAACTAAGGGTTTGAATTAGGACTTCCCCAACTTTCCTTATTTGTTTTTTTTAAGTGTTGAGACGTGTCATCCTCCAATGCGAAAATGACCAAAATGCCCCTGGCATTATATCATCATCCCGATAAATTTGATGCAGAGAGCTGAGGGAGAGGAAATGTGAAGCACGTCCACCAGAGCTACCAATTTGTGTCGCTAGAGCTGTCCTTTACCATCGCGTTAACGTCGCCGGTGAGTTGTTGGCTAGTAGTTGCCATTTCCGACGAGAAACCATGAGCTTGCAGGGTCCAAAACGGCCAGAAAATCACAGCTAAGATTCGACGCCGATAGCATTTTCTTCGGTGTTCGATTTATGAGTGTTGTTCCTAACTTCCTTATCAGCGTTTCCCCCTTAATTTGAAGCTCTGTCAATTGGTGTTTGTGCAGAATTTCCAGCAGGTGTGCTAAGGTTCCAAGAAGGGCCAATTTCATGAATTTCGTCCAATTAAGCTCAAATTGGTGAGTTGTGTCGAATTTTGATATATATTAGTATTTTTGATCATTTTCGGTCATTCTTTACTGCCAATTGCATGGAATTCAATCTTAGGATGAAAACTCCAATTTTGCCTGAGAATTAGGGTTTTAGAGGGACCAAATTGAAAATTTGGGAGTTGAGGGGAAATCAGTAGCTTCAAGATAGCCATTGGGATATTTAGAAGTTGTTGATTGGTTAGGAATTATGATATGGAATTTGTTTCAAATTTCCTTGAATTTTTGCAATTATATAAATACTCTATGAAGACTACGGATGTGTAAAAATGATTTATAGTATAAGCAAGCTAAAAAAATCTAATTATGGTAGTTGTGGGAAGATAATGAATGAAAATTGAATGGACGATAATTAGTAATTTGATTATTACTTGACAATATGCCTAAGTGGAAAATTCTGGTTGGGTTATATGATTGAGACTTTGTTTCTTATTATGGTAAGCCTCTTAGGAGTTTAGGCACTCTTTAGTGTTAAATCTCATGTTAGAAGGTGATGGCATATAATATATGCTTAATGCCACAATTGGTTGAAAGAAAAGAAAGAGGAATAATTGATTTCTTTTCGGTTGGCGTAGGAAGCTTTTAAGGGTGAGGTGATCGCCTAAGACAAGGCATTTGATCGCTTGTATTTAACGGCGCTTTGGTGCGGAGATAGCACTCCCTAACACTTTTTATTATACAATCCATTTTTTCCCTTACTTGGAAATGTTTTATAATGTAATATTTAGAAATGTTTTACAATTACATTAGGAGTCATGATTTTATTTAATCGATATTGTGATTTCTGTATAGATGGATATTTCTTGACATTATTATATATTATATCTTGTATGATTGGATAAAGACTTTTGAGAAATTTCATGCGTATGGTTATGAATAACTGTTGGATAATATATTATTGAAATACTAATGGATTTCATGCATACATGGCATAATTTCCTATGCATGCTTGTTTTATTTTTCTTACCCTTGGAATGACTAGTTAGGACACTGGCTGCAAATCGCAGTATTGTTAGCCCTTGGTGCACCTTGGTAATTACCCAGCTAGCAAGATTGATGAAGGTGCTAGCCTCGTATGACGACCATCACATGTGGACTAATAAATGATTAATTTTCGTGAGTTATAACCTAACATCTGTTGGTTATTTTACTTTGAGGATTATATGTCCTCACCTGTTTTGATTTACCCTTGTGGGCTGTGTGTCACACTGAATTAGTCCATAGTAGTCATTCCCCTTAAATAATATTCTGAAACTTAGTGATTCTTTTTGTAAGGCATTTTAATTCAAGGTTTTACAATGTGCATTATTATCTGGTTGCTGTTATTTAAAACCTAAGTGTTATCTTATTTCATACAAATCATGATCACATGTTGATTGCAAATTATATATATATATATATATATTGTTTACTGATTTTGGAATGCTATATGCCATAAAATTATTATCTCATAGAGGGAGGCTAGTGAATTCTCAGGGAGAGCAAATGATTGATAGGAATCCTTTAGGTGAGCCCGCTGGGATCTGCGAGATTTAGTTTAGACCATTTTTTATGTGCACAACTTTTTTTTTTTAGATGTATATGGATAGTGTTGATAACCATTATTTTGTTCGTTTTGGGATTATATATTTACCACAGCTAAACTTTTCGCATTGTTTGTTTATTGGTGTATACTGTTGGTTCATTATAGTGAGAGCGGAACTCTCTTTGCATGTATTGGTTTGCCTGACAGTGTTTTGTAAAAATTTATGAATGTCTTATTTACTAAGGAGATTCTATCGAAATTTCTATAAAATCCCTTGTGTTGTATAACTGTTTATCCTTATATAAAGGCAAAGTTTACTTGAATATGGTGTAATTGCATAGATATTGGTATGATCATGAATTTTCATCTAGTGTATGCTTGCAGGTTTGGAGATTTTCCTTGTGTCCTATGTTGGTCTCACTCCAGAGTCTTAGGGTGTGACAACTGGTGTATTCAAAATTGTTAATGTACGAAGAATTTTACCTTAATATTTACATAAATAATAGATTAAAATGTTGTTATTAAATTTTTTTAATAGTAGATTATCTTTTAAATTGGGCTTAAATGCAATTCCTTATATTTGTATTACACTATTTTCAATCAAAACAAAAAATAACATTTAAGTAAATATCTTTGGTAACTGTACATATCAAATAATAATTACCTAAATCATTATACTGTAGTAAAAAAAAACCCCATCATACATGATTATATGATGCATAAGTTTATAGAGGTGAAAATTGAAGGAAAAGGCGTTAGGTAAAGGAAGTTGATGAGAAAATTGATGTGACGTTAAAGGTTGGGTACTTAACTCTTTTTTAAAATTTTTATTGGCGAAACGAATTTATTTCAGTTACATGGACAACCAAACGAACATTAATGTGGCAGTTAGCTACGCTACTCCGGAGCTAAAGTAATGTGCCTGTAGCTGTGGGCTTGCATTTCAACTGCACCAGTTAAACAAAAAATTTGGAAAAAAAATCGTAGATATTTTCATTATTTTCATATTATTTATAAGTACGATAAAAATAATTCCTATCTCCCAGCTAGGGGCCTCGGAGTATGGTGCTGGACCAAGCCATTTGAGTGTTGCCACCTGTCATCAAGTGGGTGTCACGCGCTTAATGATTCCCACGCTCACTTTCATCGGCATCAATCATCAGTTACCCGTCCTTTTCTTTCTGCCCTCACACATTCTCTTTCTCTAACTCAGGGTGCAAGGTATCTCTTTTTTGCCTCGAAATTCCTGCATATTTTATGTTCTAAACGTGGATCTTAAGCATTTAGGATTCCAGAATCACCTCCTCTAACACACAAGCAAATTACAAGACCGCACTTCCACTAATTCACATGGTTCCAATTATGTTCGTATACGTATTCCTCACGTCAGATATTGAAGGGGAAAAAAAAAAGTGACACATTTTATAAATTTTAAGTAAAAGATTTATATACCTTTTTAATTATAAAAATTTATCAAATTTTAATTGAGATTATTATTGAATGAAATGCTCATAATATATTAAATAAATTTTAAATTTTTATAACCTAAATATCCTATCAAATAAAATTCAATCGTTGTGTATGTGTAGTATAGCTACGAGGTTAGGAACCAAGCTTTGTGTAATCATTGTTTGATCCAGTGAAGGACACCCCTTGTCTCTTATGAATTTTCAATTTAATTTCAAACTGTCTATGTGAAATGATACTTCATAATTTATCAATTCCCCCTCAACTTCCTTTTATAATTTTTTTGATGAGTTTAGTCGATGGAGCTGAATTTTTTTTTTAATAACTCAATAATATCAAAGATCCAGACGACAAATAAAATAAAATTCTTATTTTATTCAAATTATACTTTTTATTTTTATCATAAAAAATCATAGTTTTCTGTTAAAACCATAAAAAAGATGAACTACCTTTACTATCATGTAACAAAAAACAAACTATAATTACGCTAATTTGACCAGAATATTATTATAAAGATGGACGTTCATATCATGATATAGACATGTAGGTAAGTATATATGTAATTGTAAGGAACAAGGGATAAGTTACATCAAATTTTTTTGCGAAATTTTTCAAGCAAGTTACCATGAATCAAATATTTTTCATAGTTTTATAAAAATTTATTTTTACCATTAATAATTCCTGAGTACCCTCATACCCTGTTTTATGAGTGTGAGGCTAATTTATCGTTTTAAATATACATATATATACACAATGAGGTTTGAAGAATTAAGTGAGGGTCATCATTCCTACATTAAGATATTCTATTTAGGTAATTTAAAAGAAAAGCAAAAAGATGCTCTGTTTATGTAATTAGGTTGAATCAGTTAAATTTTGGTTGAAATGCTACCTCGTTTCTATATCTTTATGATGAAATAAATTAATAAAAGGCAAGTGGTTCCGTAAAGGTTGGGTTGGGAACAGTTTTAAAGCGTTGAATGATACAGCCTACCTATATTTAATAGCAATAATGCTAGTGAAACACAATTAAGTATCTCCACTAATTTAGAGGTTCTAAAATTTATTTAAACATAAGTAGACTGTATTTTTAAAAGATTGAACTGATTAAGGATTATATATTGCATATAATAAATGAATCTTAACTAATAAAGTTAGTTTATAAATATTTATTATTATTAATATTAGACACAATAAATAATCATAGATCAATTTTATTGATTAAAGATTATTTATTATATATAATAAATAATTTTTAATTAATATCCCACCGTTAATTTTTTTTTTAAATAAAAAAAGTTGCAAAGTTTTAAAGAAGAGGATAAGAGATCCATATGAATCCAAAACATTGAGAATAATTTGTTATGGCCTATTTTTTTCCTCATAAATATTACAAAAAATAGAAGCCTTCAGTGTGGACGACACTTTATCATCGTTTAGTTAAGTCGATTCATTGAAATAACAAGTAAGGAAAAAATAGTATAAATTTGAGATATTTAGTATAAATAATTTTAAATTAATCTAAAAGATTTAGAGATTAATTTGTTATTTAATATTTAATAATTTGTTTAAAATTGAACATTCAGGCTACTAACTTATGGTCATTCAAAATAGTAAGAAAAAAAAGATTAATTTCTGAATTTTTAGAAGTAATGTATACATTTAAATGTTCTTAGAATTGAAATTTTAGATTTAGCATTCATGATTTCTTAAAAAAAAAATGTCACAAGGGTTCTCAATTGGAGCGGGGAAGCTTCATTGATTACTGAACAAGAGAGCCCCCGGGTTTGAAATTCATTGTGAATGCCGAAAGGCTGACCGAGAACCTGGTATTGTTGCAAGTACGAGTTTTTTTTTTTTTTGGGTCAGTAGTCGCAAGTACTATTTTCAAATTGTTGACCAAAATATATTCTGAATATGGTCGCAACGGGTAATTGAATTCATGAACCGTTTAATTTCTATATTATTTAGAGCATCAGTAGTAGTTACTTCCTTTTTATGTAGTTACTGTGTCGTCCCACTTCAGTGACAAGAAAGTCAAGTTTATATAAAATATAAGAGAACAATACAAGATGTTAAAATATCTAATTTATAAATTAACTTTTAAATGTTGTACGATAGGAGTGCCGGTTAAATGGGAAGCAACTAAAATGTCCAATAAAAAAAAGATGTCCAACAGTGCAATTTCAACTCGAATCAGTCTAACAAGCCCGCTTGAGGGTTCTTCCCTCTCAAACTATTTTTCAAATTTAATATATTAGCTTACACACCACGCAGTTTGTTTTTCTATTTATACATACA
The DNA here is from genome assembly GCA_037074485.1 of Delonix regia. NCBI lineage: Eukaryota > Viridiplantae > Streptophyta > Magnoliopsida > Fabales > Fabaceae > Delonix > Delonix regia. The sequence goes on from CM073452.1 coordinate 5,344,788, forward strand.
CGCACCCTCTCTCTCTCTACATAAAGATGCCTACTTTTTCTTTTTTTAAGAGTTTTTTCCTCTTCAATTCTTTTTTTTTTTTTTGATAGACTATCCTCTGCAATTCTCACATTTTAATTTGTATACACGAGTATGAACGCGCCGCCGTACTGTCAATTTGTTGCAACACTCATCATCGGACTCTGGCGTTATAACGAAATTTCCTTGAAGTCTAGAAGGTTAGGCTGATTTTAGAAAATGTAAAGAACAAATTTTGAATACAATCGAAAAAGTACCATGCTAGTAATTTTGGGTGAGCGAAAGTAATTTTTAGGCTAATCGTTGGATTAAATGAATTTTCACATACTCACAAAACAGTCAACTTAACATGACCATAAATACTAGTAAATATAGACGTTAAATTAAAAAGTACTCGGGACACCAGTGTTGTTTCCCAGAAAGATCGAATACCCGGCGAGGAAGGGACACCAGTGTCATTTACCGAAAAGGTCAGGGACAACGAAGGCTTTTGGAAGGTTAGGTGTATTGTCATTACCGACAAAGAAGTGGTTTTATCGTACACTCATACCCGACCTCTTCCCAAAACTATTATACGTGGCAAGCCTTTGCGTTTGCCGAGAAAGGCTGTCAGACGAGACACCCCCATCTTTTGATCACGTTCAGTAGTCCACATCGCACCAGCCGTTGGATTAGAATCCTAACCGCATCCCCACTCCTTCTCTACGCCACACTTAACCAAACCCTAACTCAACCATTGTTAAGTAAGAAAACTCTATTCCTCATGGTCCAGAGCACCCCTACACTTTCCCTTAATCACGACTAGCCCTCTTCCCTAACAATCTATAAAACCGGCCTCCGAGAGTCGATAGGTTTGCAAAACCAACTCCCCAAGGGGGTCCTCTGAGGGAAGAAAAAAAAAAAAAGTCCTCTCTTTCTTTCTCTTTCTCTCTCTCTCTCTCTCTCTCTCTCTCTCTCTCGTTCTGATTTCACTTTCTGTTCTCCTAGTCCTCCTACTAATGGCTACATCATCAAGAACTAAATCAAGCGGACCAGTGCTTCGCTCAATCTCGCCGTCTAGCAGATTCTGTTCATATTCAACACCAAATACACCTTTTTCTTCGCCATCATCGGCTTTCGCTTCCTCTACGAGCTCGGGCTTCTCATCCCGGTCTTCCTCCTTCTTTAATCAACCTCTTACCCATCACCATCACAGCCAACATCGATCGGCTTCTCCGACTCGTGTCAATCTATGTACCTCTGCCCCTCCCTCGTCCGCCGTCCGATTCTCAATTGACCACCGATCCATCTCTCCCAACCGATCTATCTCAAATCATGTCATCACTAAGAAGAACCACCCAATCTCGGTCCAGAAGAAAACTTGTATGTGTTCGCCGACGACCCATCCGGGTTCGTTCCGGTGTAGCCTTCACAAGAGTATGGCGACCAATAGTGGAAGCCATCACGCTGATTCGTACCCGTCTAATCGTCTAAACATGCGTCGATCCGCGATGAAGAACTCTCTGGTGAGGATCGGAGGAGTAGAAGGCGACTGGGTCAAAAGAGCGCTCACTGCTCTGATCCGGCCTTCGTCACATCAGCAGAGGAGGAGAGCGGCGTTCGAGCCGAGACCTAGTCGTCTCTCTGTCATGTCCAAGGCTGAGGATCTCTGATTTTTTTCTGCTTTACAGGTTCGTTCTTGCCTTGCCAGTGTTCTGGTATTTTCTGGCGTCGTGATCAGTGGTTACAGTCAGAATCTGGCGAAGCTGTTCAATGGCGACGGCTTCTCGCGTGTCCTTTCCGGCGAGTTTTGGTTTCGTCGTCTGGAGTAGTGGTGGGTCGTTTCGGCGTTCAGTGCAGTACCAGCCAATATCAGAGCCGATGTGGAATTGCTATCGGGAACCATGGAAGATTCCGGCATAGATCCAAGAGATTGGATCCAGAGAATTCCTTATTGTACATGCCATTTGCTTTGGAAGGAGAGTTTCAGAAATTTTTTTCGCCCAAATTAAATATAATTACTTAAAAGCTACATCTCAGGCTAAACTTGGAAGATAATCGAATCATATTAAGACAATGACCTTTTAAGATTGATTTTGGGAAAACACTAAAGATTAACTGCGCAGACCGTTCGGGTCCTTTATGCTGCGATATGATTCCGTTATGCTTATCGTCAATGACCTCGTCACGTATCCGGTAGTTACTTTTAACCTGTTTGGGTGGTTCTCTCCCTAACCCGTGCAGCCGTTGACTCTGTTATCCTCCGTCAAGTTGCTTTGCATAGCGTTTGGTGGGAGGTATATTATTTTTATATTCCTTTTCTTTTTTATATAATATTTTTGTTTTGTTATTTAATTCGTTTTATTGCAGTTAGGTCGTGTAGCATTGTGTTGCAGGTGCTCCTTTGTGAAGGAGAGCGGATCCCCTCTCCGTTGTGAAGGAAAAATGAATTGACTAATGGCACTGCTGCTCTCCATGGAATCTGGGAAGGACTTTCTTTATTAAAATTTATAAGGATATTGGAAAAATAAAGTGAAACTCCAAATTAGATTCTCAATAAGAAAAGGAAACTCGGGTCTGTTCTCAAATGGGGAAAAATTCAGGAAAATTAAATAAAAGCTGGAAATTTGGAATATTAGTCCTCTAAATTTGGAGACCAAAGACGTCATTAAATTCTGACAAGACTGGGGCAGGTAGCTCTAGTTTATGACTTCACCATTATTGCTGAACATTATGTGAAAAAGCATATTACCCTGTTGTTGCCAGCTAAGTAGCTGCGTTGTTCATAAACATTTAAAAAACTACTAGAAATAAGTTTTAAATTGGAAAAATTAAGTTTTACTGTAAATCTGTAAACATATTGTAATTACTAAACAGGTACCCGTGCTATGAGGTTAAAAACTTGACTATAATTTATTGCATAGTAAAAAAAATTGATGTCATGATAGAAAAAATCACACGATATCGGTAGTAATTCGCGAGCTTTGATGGAGGATGACAGACTGTGGGTTGGAAAAAAGAAAATTTTGGGAGATTATCGGAAATTTATTTAGAGTGTTCATTTTTAGATCTTATGTACTCATAAATTATAAATGTATTGTGTAATTTTGTTATTTATCAAATATTAATTTTATATAAGTTTTTAAATTTATATACTTTTATTATTTTAATTAGTAATTTAAAAATGATAATTTTAAAATTATATAATTATTTTATAATTGAGTATTAAAATTATGAGTAAGCTTTATATATGTTTTAAAGAACATAAGATTTTAAATAAATAAAAAATATTTATTTTATTTTAAAATAATTCTTATTTTTCAACTGATCAAATTTATAATCAAATAATATAAAAATAATTTTATTTTATCTTTTAATTATTAATTTAATATAATAATTATTAATAAATTTAGAGTTGTTGATTAAATTATTTAATATAATAACTTAATTTATTATTGATTATTTATAATTAATTTAAATATAGTTTACTAATAGTTTATATCAAAATTTATTACTTAATTAATTAATTTAGTAAATTAAATAAGTAATAAATTAATATTAATTTACCATATTTTACAATTTTTTTCAACACTAGGTTCAAAAATAAAAACAATTTTATGTTTACTTTGTTGAAATGACATCATGCAATAATAACATATATTGCATACATGGAGTCAATAACGTGCTGGGGATCACTAAGCGGTAGATATGAATAACCCTCATCTCTACTGTACTGAGAACAAGGGAGTAGAGAGACTATTAGAGAGAGACCCTTTTATCAATTCAGAAAATGTTGTCACACGCTCAAATGTTATATGGGCCTTCATTTTATAGAAACCTTGAAATAATAATAAAATAATTTTTTATTTAAAAAGTATAAATTTTCTCTAATTAGTTTAATTTAAAAGTTTAATATATTTCTATCGACTCTTTATAAATAATCTAATGATATAATTATTAATTAATAATAATTTATAGGTTTGAGTTTTTATTTATATAATCTTATAAGTACTTCAAGTTATTATTAATTATTCACTATATCAACAATGACTTAATTTATTTTTAATTTAGTTTAATATTAATTACATAATAATAATTATACAAAATTACTTTAATAATTAGATTAATATTAATTCACAAAATAATATGAAATTATTTTAACATAGTTAAGCAATTAAATTTTTTGGACTTGATCTCATTTGTGATATTATAAATAATTCACATATTTAAGATAATTTTTATTTTATTATTATCTTTTCGTGACCACACTCTTCTTCATTGTAACAAATGTCCAAATTTTCTTTTTTGATATTTCTGTTATCTTGACATGGTATAAAGTAGATATAATGAACATAGACAATCAACGCATGTTCGGCATTAGAATATGCAACATTAAAATATCAGGAGTTCCATATTGAGGGGAGAGTTTCAAATGAATAAACGGCAACCTAATTACATGTTGAAAAGACTTGGATATGTAACAAAGATGTATAGAAGGAAATTAACTACCTAATGGAGAGGGAGACCCATCACCCGAAAAGCATAATTAACATCTCAACAATGTTAAGTGCTAATCAGAATTATTGTTAATCCTCCGCGCGCTTTGGTTTATTAAACATAACAAGACAAACAGTTTAGGAACATACAGGAACTCAGATGTTTGAAGACAAACCACAAAGTCATCCTAACCTAATCATTGACACTTACTTTCGAATCCTTATGAAGGATTCACTTATGGCTGACTGGTACCATTCTCTCCAGTTAAGTATATGGCTGAAGAAACAAGATGAATTGGGGTGGGTGAAGAATAAGGAAAGAGAAAGGAAGTCATTAGAAGTTTCGAGAGGTATGGAGGATGAAGTGGCGTAATAATGTCGTTATTTTGCTCCAACGCGAAATGGCCATGGCACTTTGAGCCCATGAGGTAGGCGAGGAAAATTAAACAGGGAAATTGGAATACAGCATTGCTGAAAATTCTTGGATTGTAAAGTAAAACGCGTTTTCAAAACATGTTTTTATTAAAATGTGTTTTATTATTTTTTAATTAAAAACATGTTTTTATAAATGATAATTATTTGATTCATCAAAAAAAAAAAGAGTTCATATCATAGTTTTATTATTAGAGAACTTGATGATTAAATATATACATAAATTATACCGAAAATTAATCATGTTACAATATCGTGGTTGGACAGTTTCTTTGTTGGGTGGTTTGAACATTGAAGGAAGCGTATGGCTGAGAATTGAAATGATGTTGAAGTTGCAAGGAGAATAACATATATTTTGAAAAAGGAAGAATACAAGCACGTACACGTTTGCCCGCAAGAGTTTGTCCATCGACCAATGTGGTCCTTTCAGTGGACGCAACACTCTTTATTGATTGTTCTTGCATTCGGCTAACCATCACGACTTCCGCGACCACAGCACCGTCCTAATGTGGCCCCTCCTTATCTTCTTTACTTTTTTTGATTTGTTGTCATAGTCAAATACTTCAATCATATTGGTACAAATCTTCAATTCATAGTTGAGTAGTCCCAGGACATTGCAAGTTGTTGAAGTGATTGAGGTTGTCTATTTGGTCATTCCAAAAAGAATTTAAAAAACTCCTTATTTTTTGGACCCAATAAAAATTTGGCATGGAGAGTGTTGTGGATTGGGCCATGTGGGCTTTGAAAATTGTCGTTTGAAGTGATTTCGTTTCCTTGCGATTCTTTTCCTCCCTTCGTGGTATAGAATCTGGATTCATCGCTAGGTGGTTTTCCTTACCTCCGTCATGGATTCTGTAGTTAATTTTTCCAATAAGCCATACGACGGCCTTTAGGTAAATTTCTTTTATTTTTTTGGCAGACCAAAACGGTGCGTCTTGGTTTAAGAATCAGGAATAGGACCGGAGAAGTTGTTCCCGGTCAAGTCGAGGTATCTGAGATTGGGGAGGAGGGATAGTGTGTGGGGGTGCGCACCGGTAAGGAGGTTTTGAGAAAGGTCGAGGTGGACGAGGGAGCGACAAGAGGAGACTTCGAGAGGCAGAGTGTGGTTGATGGAGTTGTTGAAGAGGGAGATGGAGGAGAGGCTGGGGAGGCGACAGAGAATGGAGGCAGAGAATGGGCCTGCGATGTTGGTGTTGGAGAGGTCGAGGTGTGTGACACAGGTGTTGGATGCGTCGCACGTGACACCCAACCAGGCACAAGGGGTGATGTCACGGTCGTTCCAGGAGGAGAGGGCGGAGTCGGGGTCGTCCAGAGTGAGCTTGAACTGGTAGAGGTTGAGACCCTCCTGGTTCAGAGAGACAGAAAATGGAAGAGGGAAGGGGAAGAAGACGATAAGAGACACAGAAAGAAGTAGAAGCATGGACATGGTGGCTCTGCTTCTAGAAAACAGAATTCAGAGGCCATCCTCCCTAAACCAAGACGCACCGTTTTGGTCTGTCAAACAAAAAAAAAAACTTATCTAAACGACGTCGTATGGTTTACTGGATAAATCTAGTAACCAGCATCCTACAGGAGACGATCCGCGCTCCCTCCGTCACTTGCCTTGTCTCTTCTTGTCTGCACCACGCTATGCCTTCCTTTTCCTCTCTAAGAAGATCCTCTCTACCCATCCGACCAATCTTAATCCAACGGCTCCAGATCTGTCATTCCTCCACTGCACCATCTTCTTTTCCTCCTTCTTCTTCCTCTTTACCTTCGCTAATCAATACCTGCAACTATAACTGTAATCAGCAACACAATCTGATTTCTGGGTCCTTTTTGAAGTGGGCTTCAGCAGTTGTATCCATCTCGAGTCTAGGGCTTCTGTGTTGGTTTTCTACCCCCAATTTCGAGTTCGATTCTGCTTTTCTAAAGAGGGCATTTTCTGATGCTGACTGTTCTACTGAGAGCGCAGTTGATGCTGGACGGCGTAGTACACGGTCATTGTTTAGAAAATTATCCTTGCCAGAAAGTACTGATCATTTGCTTTTTGGAGGCAAGTATCTGTAATTATTGGATTAGAGTCTTACTTTCATCTTTTTTACCCTGAAGTTAATTGTTGCATAGGATCAACTTTCGGTGAAAAAAAGTATTAACATTTTGTTTTTTTTTTTTGTTAACTTCTCGAATTATGCTAGCACAGTCATAGAATAAGTTTTGTTGCAGATGCATACAGGAGAAAGGTTTTCTTCAACTATGAGAAGCGCATACGGTTGCGAAGTCCTCCAGAAAAGGTATTTTGTAATAGTGTTCAAGCATATCATTTTGTGTATATGTAACTAAATCATAACATGATTATTATAAACATAGTTAGCGGGAACTCGACGTAGTGTTGAATATTTTGTAAGAAAATTTCCCCTTTCTTTAAGCTTGCATATAGCTAGTTTATGGTAAGTTACCTAACCGGGAGAGGGTTGTCCCCAGGACTGTACATTGTGATGTGGATGTGGACCCTATTCAAGTGGGGCCACCCTTTCTCTCCCTCTCTCCCCCAACTGCACAAGGTGCGGTTTCTGAGAGGATCTGCGCCCAAGCACCATTGTTTTCTGAGAATATGCAGATTGGGTACCCTGTTTCTTTCTCTGAGAAGACTATAAAACTGTTTATATTGTTTTGTCCCGCCTCATTCTTCCTTTTGAATTTTCCCAAGCTGTCACTTTTTCACTGGAATTTAAAAGTTGTGTGGATTATGTAATTCTTCTCCCATTTTTTATACAACGTATCTGCATGATGATAAAAATACTAGAGTTTTTTTTTTTTTTGGGTGTGATATTAGATCTCAAGCAATCTGATGGTCATGCTGATTTCTTCTTAGTTTCATCATGGTCTCTGAGCATAAAGTTATATCCCCCTTGTTTACTTTAGGTTGATTAAGGGTCTACCCTATGTAATTTAAATCTCACTTTGCGATAAGTGCTCACTTCATTGGCAATCTCTACCCTTTGCATTAAGGTTTTTGAGTACTTTGCATCTTATCGTACGCCAGAAGGAGAATTACTCATGAAACCAGCCGACCTAATGCGAGCAGTTGTTCCTGTCTTCCCTCCATCTGAATCCAAACTTGTAAGAGATGGATACTTGAGAGGAGAAAGAAGTCCTGGCCAGTTACGCTGTGCTCCTTCAGATTTTTTTATGCTTTTTGATGTAAACAATGATGGGTTTATATCTTTTAAAGAGTGAGTATTATTTAGTATATGCATTTCAGTTTTCTTTCCTCTTTCTCTTTACCTCTGTATGTTTGGGTATAATTTATAAATGCCCTCATGTTTCTCACGCAGGTATATTTTTTTTGTAACACTACTCAGCATCCCGGAATCAAGCTTTTCAGTGGCATTTAAAATGTTTGACCAGGACAATAACGGGTCAGTGCTCATGCCTGCTTCTTTGAATGTATATTATATAGAAGCCTTAGTTAGTCTGCTGTGTATTGTGATAATTTATTTCTTGTTCCAAATTTTCTACAGTTTACTTAAATATCACCTTATCATCCCGTTCTAAGTATGTAACTATCTGCTGAGCAAGTAGATATTGCTAATGTCTTTTGTCAATGGCTTCAAATTCAAAGCTACAGAAATGTTATATTCTAATTCTACAGGGAGATAGATAAGGAAGAATTCAAGAAAGTTATGGCATTGATGCGATCTCATAATAGGCAAGGCGTTCACCACAGGGATGGGCTGCGAACTGGCCTAAAATTCAATGATTCTGTAGCAAATGGAGGGTTGGTGGAATACTTTTTTGGCGAAGATGGAAAGGGATGCCTCCAACATGATAAATTCATACAATTTATGAGAGAATTGCACAATGAAGTAAGGTTTCTTTTGGTTGCTGCTTTCTTCCTAGTCACTGCGGGTTTTGGTTTATTTAAATCTTGTAAGGAATGACTGTACTGTATTCTGATTTCTGACTTCTGGAAAATCTATGTAAGGTAAGCTAATGATGATGAAAAAATGTTGTCTGTGACTGTTTCATCTCTTTTAGTCTATGATGTAATTTCTTACTTGAAAATGTTACGTGGTGCAGAGGAAGTAGAAAAGACAGAAACTTCGTAATAGAGTCAGGAGTTAGGATTAAGAATAGGGAAGGTTGAAGTTAAGCTAGAGAATGAGGTTTCAAGGGTTTATAAACAAACCACTTCGATGTGTAATGAATCTTATGATGGTTGAATACTGAGTCCCAAGGGCTATTTATTCGAGTTATACTAATATATAAATAACCTTGGCCTATTGATTGCTAGTAGTCCCATCTGAACTTGGCCTGCTAGCCATTAAAAGGTCACATGCTATTCATGTTACTAAATGTTTTAATATAATCTAAAAAACATTTTATAATTAAAACAGATTGGAATTTAGCGAAAAACTCAAACATAATATGGAGTGTGATCGTCCTGCTTCAGAGAGACTTAAATAATGATTGAGGTTGCACTCACTGCAGCAGCAGCTTCAAATGACATCTAGAAGTCGTAAATTGTTTAAATATGTATGATATATTGCATATTTTTTCATATCTTCATAGTGATAGATCTGGCACTTTTTCCACTGATAAATACAAGTATAATATCATTGTGGTGGCAGTGATAATTGTTACACTTTGAACTGCATAGATTAGTACATGTGCTCTTATGTGTAGTTTCTGGTAGTTCTCTACCAACTTTGAAAGTTTTCATATTTAAGTTCCTTGTTCATGTCAAGTACAGAAACAAGCATTCATACTAGTTTCCTCTTGTAAGTATGTTTGTGATGTATGGTTGTTGCACTTCTGGGTTTGGCATGCTAGAAAGTTTTAGTCTTCAAAAGAGCATGGTGAGGTACAAGGATAAAGAACTGAGTAGAATTCTGCTCCATTTTAAATGTTTGTGGTTGTGATTGAATAGGATAACAGATAACTTGAAATGCTATTGTGTGGATTTATATTCCTACGACAAACTCATACATTTAGGATTATCCTTTTCCCTTTGGTAGATAATTTGTGTCAGAAGTTATTATGTATGAGTAATAATTATTAATTGTAATATCTTCTGTAGATTATAAGGCTGGAGTTTGCCCATTATGACTACAAGTCACGGAAAACTATATCAGCCAAGGACTTTGCACTCTCCATGGTTGCTTCGGCTGACATGAATCATCTAGACAGGTTGCTTGATCGGGTTGATGAATTAAACAATGATCCACGCTTTAGAGATGGGCGCATCACATTTGAGGAGTTCAAAAATTTTGCAGAGCTTAGAAAAAAATTGTTACCTTTTTCATTGGCCCTTTTCAGTTTTGGAAAAGTAAATGGCCTGTTAACAAGAGATGATTTTCAACGAGCTGCATCACATGTATGATACTTATGTTTGATTTCTTGCCAATATTAATAGTGATAATCAGATATTCATTCTAACGATGCTTTTGTTTTTCTCTGGGTAAAAAGCTTTCATTTTTTGTTTGGATGCTGCAATGTTCTAGCTCATCCTCAATATTAAAAAAAATTGCTTGAAATTGAGTATTCGGTAATCTTTTCTTCCTGGTTTTATCCGTGGGACTGGGATCTTGAAACTGGGTTTCACGCATTTGAAACACAGTTAGTTCATTAGGTGGTCAGAGAGAAACACATTTTACATTCTGGACTCTTTTTTTACCCACACTATTGGAAACAGATATTCTCTTTTACTATTTCTATCCTCTCGTGTATTTTTTAAAAAAATTCTTATTTTGTACATGCATCTTTAGCGTTCTATCACTTGTCTTCACCATTTTTTAATGTAAGTTATTTGACCCTGGTCAACAAATTCACCAACTATTTATTGGTTAATTGTTGTAATTTCAGGTGTGCGGCACATCTCTCTCTGACAATGTGGTCGACATTGTTTTCCATTTGTTTGACACTAATCGGGATGGAAACCTGAGTTCCGATGAGTTTTTGAGAGTCTTGCACAAGCGAGAAAGAGACATTGCTTACCCCGTGGAGACAGGAATTCTGGGTTTCTTGTCGTGCTGCTGGAACTGCTCAGATAACTTGTCATTTTCTCGGCTGCTTCGCTAACATCACCTTAGTCTGTACCAACCCGAAGCAAGAGGACAAAATTTCTGATAGCTTGTGTATTAATATTTTGTAGAAATCGATGTATGTTCGCCCCGGTATCCGCCAGACTGCTGTTGCTGACGCTTTTTCCATCTGATGTCCCAACCCTTTTACCGTGTAATGTAAATACTAAATAGAGACCACAGTTTGGTGTAACTTCGTAACAGTGGAAGAGAATCAGCATTTCAAATTTGCAACTTGCTCTTATCCGTTCAGTCTGGAGCTAGATCCTCTTCCCTAAGGCAATAATTTCAATTACTCTTCTAATTAGATCATTGGCTAATGCGAAATTTTGTAATGTATTAAGGCATCTAATTAGTAAGCCATTCTGAGCTCATTCATCGGATTTTGATTTTGTTGATCCATTTTCGTGGATATGCTGAAATCGTTTTAGAGGAGATCCCATTTGAAAAGAGAAGAGAAAGATGGGTGGGCGTATGAATTTCAGTTTAATCGAATATGTTTTCAGAGAATTACAGTGCCGGCAGAATTATCGTTTGCTTGGTTTTATGGTACAATAAGTGGAATTAATGTTACAATCAAGTAATACTATCTTGGTAATTTTGAAAAAAAATTAACATTTGAAAATTAATTATTTTAAAGTAGTTAAATCAATAATTAATAAACGTATTTTAATCCTTACAAATTAGTAAATTTTGTAAAAAGACTCAAATTCACATTCTTTATATTTTCAACTATTTTCTCTTACCTAACTAATGTTTTTATGAAATTAATTTTTTTTAAATTTAAACTGACATGCTTAATTTATTGATTGAGCTAGCATGAGGTTGAGTTAGTTATAGAACTACTCTAATAATTGAAATGCTCTGGCTTGAGCGTGCAATAATCTGTCTAGCAGAAGTATTATTTATACGGATGCTCAACAAGTGTGTAATGGGTTAATAGGTGATAATTCTGATGACTCAGGATGCGGTCTCCTGATTAGTGAGAGCAAGAGTATCCTTAGGAGTAGAGGTGATATTAGTGTTAAGCGGATTAACATATCAATTAATGCCCACAAAATTGCTAGAGTTTTTGCTAGTTATTCTAAGTTCAAAGTGTGGAACACCTATTTTGCACTTCACCTTATTAATCAATAAATTCTGCTGATGCTTCTTCTGAAATAAAAAAAAAAATTGAATCATATAAATCTAAGTGAAAATTTGTGACATAATTGGACACTCTGGAAAAAAGCCTATAAATTCTAAGAACTAATCGGATTGTAATTAAATTAAACTTTATATTTTTAGAGTATGCCTTTTGGAAAGTGTAATAAAGTTAGATAATTTTTATGATGAAAGACAAATACTTTAAATTTCAATTATAATTACTTATTTTATTATTTTACTTTTTATGTAATTACTTATTTTTTTATATTTAGTCATACATAATACTGATAATAATTATTTACAATATCTACTTTTTTTTCTCCCTTTAAAGACGAAGAATGATACTTGTTCAGAAAATTAGGAGAGGGACAATGCTAACATGCCCTTTACATTTATTAAACGAGATTATTCTTTAAATAATACAAAATCCCGGTCTCGTAATATCATGCAGAGAAACTAATATTAAATCCACAAGTGGCACCAAATAGCAATCTTCATACTAGTTTCTGCTATGCAGTGTCCCACCTTGTAGTTAATGGCAGCATCAACAAGGGTTCATATCGCCTCCCGTGTATCTCATGTGGTTTTCTCCCGTCAAATTTCGTTCATCCATTATGTATGTGGCTAAGATGGAGCTACACAATCTATGATGCCAAAATGCACCGTTTCAAGTGAAACTTCTCCACCTCGTCGAAATGATGTTGTTTAGGTTCTTTTTTATTTTTTATTTTTAAATCAAAGCCATATACTCTTCAGACCAAATTTGTCTTCCCTTAATTAGGCATACCGCTTGGCGCGGGTGTAAGGGTCATGGGCTGTTGCTGTGGTATGACTTTGGTTGACATACACCAATTATATTCGCAGTAGTGGGTCATTAGAATCAGGTATGCTGATTTTCTCTACTCTTGTGAACTCTTTCTGCTAATAATGCATCTTTGATCGCCTTGCCAATCTAATATATCCGATAACAATGAGATGCATGTAGCTGGAGAAGTTGATCGACGAGGTCAGTTTTATGAAGAAGCAGACATGGTGCTAAGGGAAAATAGAGTATGTATTTTGATTGTTTACTCTAATATCAACCATGAAATTTTTTGCTTCACTGAGTTTTGTTGCAATATGATACCTATCTATCTAATTTTATGTTAACATATCAATTATATTATCCTTCACTTGTAATAATATGTCATAATAATTGATTATGTGTGTTTAACTTGGTTTACTAGTGGCTTGTAAATTCATTCCAATATGAAGTTTTCTAAAGCTTTATTTTCTTCTTGGTGTGTTCTGTAATGCTATATAGCCTTCGATTAGTTAAAGCTTGACAGTCTTTAGCAGAAAAATCTATTTTGGCCTAAGACGAAGTGTTATACTTGTTTGTTGTTTTGTAATGCTATAACCTTCATTACTTCCTCCTTTTCATTTATATATATGTTACACATGTTTGTTGTTATATTTCAGTGTGTCCTTAATGAACCAAGGTACTTTGAGCTTTGATTATTTTTGAGTTCATTATTTACATAATCAATTACTTGCAAATCAGTGGTAGTCATTGATATTTGTACTAGGTTTTTTATCTAATGAAAGGACAATAATTATACAAGACCATAAGATATGAAATGAATGACTAGATTCACTTACTTGGTGTGTTTAATTTGAGAATGGAGGCTTCCATATGTTAAAAAATTAAATCATAGCTAAAGGGAAAGAAGAATTCATTGATTAGAGCCTTACTTGGGTGCGTTTAATTTGCATTAACAACATTGATAATTGATATTTCTATTATTTTTAGTTTAGTGATTAGGGCCTTAGGAGATTTTGAAGCTTGTTTGGTGCATCTTAGCTGGCATGGTGATATACAACTTATTCCAACCACTGTCTTCACCCTGCATTAATCACCATATGCCAATTTTATTAGTTGACATATACCTAACTATACTTCTTTTCTTAGTAATCTTATCTAATACCTCAAGTGGTTGCTTCTATCTTCTGGTTTACTAGAAAAACTATTTATTATTGTCTTGCGTAGTAACATTTGTCATTTTCCATATGAGATGCAATTCTATGGGTGGGTGAAGTCAACACTGGAAGAAATAAATAACTAGCTCTTCAACATATGATAGTGGTTGACAAGCATAGAGGAGTAGAGCTAATGATTTTAGGTATATGTGATAGTGATTTGATTTTGTATTTAAATGGTAATGCTAATGGTGATGGCATGAAAGCATTAATCGCATTATGTTATTGTGTTGTGACAAAGAAAATTTTTAACAATTATGAACTTGAAAGAGATACTGATATGCAGTTTGCCTCAAACTACTATTTTTAACTTCTTGGGCATATTATCTTGCATTATGTCTATTTTTTGCTTTTTCTTCAATAGAGTCATTGTGAATTCATCTGGTGCTTCCTATGCCTTTGATATATATTTAGTGTTCCTTTGCGTATAGCTTGTAGATAATGTGAATGCTTTAATGGCGGAGCAAATACTATTGTCCATCATTCATGGCTATATACCTGTATGAATTATTGATTCAATACACACATCTTTCTAGCCAAGTTGTTTATCTGCTATATGTAAATTACAAACAAGTGAAGAAAATCATAGGGATGATGGTCACAAATGTGATTTACATGTAAGGAATTAGCCTTATCTTATGTTTTTGCTTCATTTAAAACTAGAAAAGCATACCGCTCTTCAAAATTCGCATTGCACTATCTGTGTTCTCTCTCTATACATGTTTGTGTGTGGGTCTAAGACTGCTGTGTCTACTTATTTGAAAATGATTCGAAGAAAATTTATTATTGTACCTTTTTCGCTATATTGTAATATAAAGTGTAGTCCATGTGGGTAGGTATCTTTCCTTAATATAGTTATTTTATAGTAATTTTGGTGATTAGTTTAAGTGCATCTTTATCAATGTTGGAATCCTATATTCTTAGAAGAATCACATAGGATATTTGCTGATTAATAAGTCATGATTCATGTTTAGTGGCTTGAAACTTGGAGAAATTGTGGGTTCCAGTTAAATGGTTTTTATTTCCTTATATCTTTCATGCTCTAAGAGTCTTAGTTTTATATTTATATTGTTGTCTATTTCCTTTTCTAGTTGAGGATGATTGGCTATCATCTATGGCTTACTTCCCTCTATATAAAGCTTATTACTATTTTTTCTGATTTTTTTTTTCTGTGTATCATGTTTCTATCACACTAAAGTTGATACCATTTTTCTTCCTCTTATATCTATTATTGACTATGCTTATTGTTTTGTAGGTTTAGGACATCCAAATCAACTGAAATAGAAAGTATTGGTGACATAAGTGATAAAGTGAAGAGTAGGTTTGGTTGTTTTTGCTATTGCACAGTGGGAAAAAAGGACTGACTTTAAGAGCCAAGCACAATACACTATTTTGCAAAATAAGCACCACGAAAGCACATAATTGAATTAATTTTTGGGCAACTAGGTTGACAATCAAAGACCAATAAGAACATATAAGGAGGAAGAGTAAGTGCCATGGAGCAGGAACAATACATCAGTTCAATGAAAACTAAGACATCATATGGAAAAACAATCTATATCTTGTCATGTACTGTAATATATTGTAGAGTTATAATAGGGTTGTAATTGCATTGTAAGCTTACGTATAAGAGTTTGACATAACAATGTATTTGTATTTGTATTTGACATTTGAAAAGCAATAACTATATCTTTCTTGCTTACATTTGTGCACAATGTTTACAAAAACTCAATGGATCTAAAAAAATACAGATGTTAAGTACCTATAATATATACAAGTGCTTAGTAGGCCTAAAAAATTAAGTGTTCCCAATAAATTCAAAGAACAATCTTAACACCAAAAAATGCATGATTGCACAAGTATGTCAAAAAACTTTTAGAAGCACAAATAACTCTAGATATCTTCATTTTACAACAACTGTGTATGAATCTCTATTGGTTCCTGGAAGCACACATGAAGACAAAGTGATGAGGTGAGTATTAGACAGTTAAACACACACGAGTGTAAACCTTAAACAATTACCATTAAAAATCTTGTAAAAATAAAGTGATTATCATTCGATGTTGGTCTGCATAAGATGTAGGAGGTGCTGAGCATGACATTTTGCATAGCAACGAAACTGATGAGTCATAGTCCTACAAGAAACATTGTTTATACTTATATAGTGGATCAAAACAACAACTTCATGAATGCATAAATATAAAAGTATGTGTACCCGAAAGAGTGGATGTTGTGAACGTGTATTGGTTGATGCCTTCATTTTCTTAGTTTGTTACAACTCAACCCAACTCTTTAGTCGTTTTCGTCTCATGAGTTTAACCCTTGTCTTGAACCCCTTCGCTTGACCAACCCCGTTAAATTCTGAGGTAATAGGCTAAGTTGTTTTCTCATTATGAATTTGCTAGCCTAAACGAACACCTACCACTTGCTTAGATAGGTCATCTAATCCTTTATCCACAAGATAGTGCAATTCCTCACATGAAGCCACCTCAAATGCTAATCTAATTGCATTATAACATACTTGCTTGTACCACCGTGTGTTATCTAGCATACAGTCTACGTTAACCCTTGTCCCTTTCACATCATGCACCATGTCATTTCGTGCATTCTTTGTCCATTGCTTTAGGATGTATTAGTCTTACACTTTGTTAACTTTTAGCATAACGAACACTTTCAAAATATAACTGCACAATATCCCATATGTCTCAAACTTTTTGCACGTACAAGCAACAACCTTATTCACAGGATCAAATAAGACTTGTTATTCACCTTCCTAGTTCACTAAGGATAAAACATACACACTTATAGGTTGATCCCCATTTCTATGTTGCATTAAAACAACAAATAATAAGTCAAACTCCTGTTGGAATAAGGTGAATACTGTGTTTGTGTATATCTATGCAACTTAATTTAGGATTGATGAATGTTGATAACTTAACCGTGAAATCTTGTGATGAGCATCATACTTTGCCTTCAACTCATTGTACCTTTTTTCTTCCACAACTTACTTAAAGAGTTTGAAAAATTGCGTAATGTTTACATTTGGTCTCATAGAAGCCTTGAAATTAGAGTTCAAACTCTCACTCAGTTGCAGGCTTTTCATGCCCAATGTGAACGCTTGTTTCATATAACACGTAACCTTTTTTTTTTTCGCATAATGCATATACAGACTTCAACTAAGTATTCTCTTGCACATCATGGTTCAGAAACATTTTTTCCTAAACAGCCTCGAAGTGGGATTCATCGTCATACTGGTACATGAATTTCTTAAAGTCAATAAGGAAATGAGATGCATCTTTCATCACATTACTAAGATGCTTTATCCCATTCTGCATTAGGTGCTATGTACACAGACTGTGTAAAGTATCGGGCATCACCTCACCTGTAAGGAACTTAACTTAGAAGTATAGACACTAGTATTTGGCAGTACTACATACACGTATGGTAACCAAACTAAATTCTCATCTAGTGCTTTGGACATTGCTTGATCCTGATCGATAAAGATGGTATGTGGTTTTTTGTCATTGTGGGCCTCCAAAAATGTCTCAAACAACCACTTAAATGATTTAGTTGTCTCATCATACATTATGCAGCTTTAAACACAAATGTCTAGCTATAGTTGTTAAAACCAGAGAATAATGCAAGTGGTCTACGTGCACAATTTGTACAATAAGTTGTATCCAGTGAGATCACATCACTGAAATATTTATAGTCCATGATCATGCGTGCATCCACCCAAAAAATGTTTATTATCTGCTCATCTACATCCACTTGTTAGGCATAGAAAAATGAAAGGTTATCCAATAACTGTCATTGAAAATATTGCAATAGATAACCTACCTCTCTGTAAACCATACTGCATTGTCTTTTTGACTGCAGATAGTTCTTGTTATTTAGTCAATGTTAATTCTACCTCTAATGTGTGTGCTCATCAACAAAAATGTAGCTTTTTCAATTCAATCTCATGGGCTTGAACTTTAGATATATTACGATGAAAAACCAACATATGCGTAGTCTCCAGAAGTTGCAGAAGGTGATTATGGCTATCCACAAATTTATTAACTATTAACTTTCCTATCCTCAATACAAAGGTAACTCTAACTTTACAACCTGTTTTAGTTTCAAACTTATAATTTGTAGTTAGTGTCTCTTTTATCTGGCTTCTAAATACCCTATTTACAGCAAATAAACCTACAGGAAGTTGCAGTGCCATCTTTCTTAAATTTGTTGAAGTATTGCTTTTGTATTCCAAATCCCACCTACAAACCATAGTTACTCTAAAATTTCCAGGCACTTTCTATGTTGTCAAATACCATACTAACTGTAGGCTTGCCTTAAACTCCATGGTCGTCCTTGTTAGGCAAGTTAGTAGTTAAGGTGTCTAATTCCTTGAAATTCATTGACCAAAATCATTTTACAATATTATACTAAGTGACTCAATTATTTTATTCATACTTATAATACTTATATTACTTGGTCTACTATCACTTTTTAAGTCCCCAAGTCCCTCGACCTTGTGTAGTAGTTAGAAATATATACATACATACATATACATACATACATATATATATATATATGTATATGCATGCCAACTTTTTCTTTCTATAGTATATCCAAACATAAAGATAATCCAATTAAAAAATAAATTATGCCCTAAAGTATCAACTTTACTTGTACCAATTACATAATTTCTACTATTGTCTTTATTATTGGGCTATTACAAATCAAATATTGAACAACTATGTATAAAAATGTCTTCTGACTACATTATAAGTAACCAACAGTAATTATACAAGATTCAAATTGCAAAATATATAGTCACAAGTGGAAACCAATCAAGGAGAAAAAGTTGGCACATTAAAGCATCAAATCTGAGCATAGTAGGGAGACAACTAAAATGAAGATACCACATTCATAACAAATATCCAAAGTTAAACTAGGGAGATTTAAAAATTAATTTCTCTTCATACAAGATTTTACTTGAGTGTAGTATTCTATTTTTCCTCATCTTTATCTTCACACACACATATCTCAGGATACCTCTTTTTCTTCTGTCTTATAGATTTCAAACACACAATGCTTGAGTCTTATTGTCTTTTTTTGTTTTCCTTATATCAGAATGCCATTTCCAACAAAATAAGCTTTGCACACTCACAACACTAAAACCCAATGTTATTTATCCTTCAAAACCATGAACCTCTCAGTCCATATGTTAGACAACCTTGATAATGTTCCAAACCTCTGCTGCTTATTGCTATGAAAGCACAATGAATCCAAAAGTCCCTGTATATTAATGATCACGTGTAGATGGTTTCGACACAAAAAACAGAGCACTGAAGACCCATGATCAAGTGCCTTGATCATCCTTCTTTTATTGCAACAAAGTGGTCTAGAGCACACACCTCAATCATCGTCCCTTTCCTACAACCAAAGCCTCCACATTTTCATTTGGTTTTAGCACCATTGACGTGATGCAGACATGGAAAAAGAAGAAGCTTTAGCCTCCTTCAAAACTACGCCGTCTTGATCATATATTTAAAAAAGAACTTCGCCACACCACGTCGTCTCACCTCATCCGAGCATTTCAGAATATAAATTCACAAAGGAAAAAAAAAAAAGAAGAACCTGAACAATGTCGTTTCGGCGAGGCGAAGAAATTAAAGAAAAATAAAAGGGCCAAAACGCACTGTTTCACTTAAGTGAAACTATGCATTTTGGCATCACAAATTGGGTGGCTCCATCTCAACCATAGATGCAATGAACGGATGAGATTTGATGGGAGAAAACCACGAAAGGCAATCTAAACCCCATCAACAGAAGCATGGGAAGACGACAATCTAAGTCTCCTCTGACACAAGTGATATAGAAAATCAACACATATGGGAATGTCTTGTGTTATTCACATCCTTTACCAAACATCCGTATGTCATTCTTACTACAACCGGTGTTATTTGTTATTGTTGTGGTAGAAACTCTAAAATGAACGTTACTTTCGTTGGATTAATGATATTGTACTTATTTCCAACACTAAGTTGCAAGAAACGTTTGAGAGGAAATATAAATGAAAGAGGGAATGACTATTGCTACTTCTTAAGCAATGCCATTGATTCCATCACGTATTGGGTGGAATGCCCATTCCCACAACTTTCACAAGGGAGGGGGATTTTTTTCTCTAGTTGTTAATCAAACAAAAGTATTTTTCGTTCTCATTTATACTTTAATATTATGTTAACCAAATATACTTTAAATGATTCAAGTTTGATTTATAGTCAAAATAAAATTAATAATTTTGAATGTTTATATTAAAAAAAAAAAATCTTAAATGTCATTTAAGATGATGAACATGATTTGACATTATAATTAACCAATGAATTTTTTTTAAAAATAATTTTGTAATAGGCTAAGTCCAAACTTTGCCATAAAACACCATTTTGGTCGCATAGTTATTATTTAATTCTCAATTTGACTCATTATTATTTTTTCTTAATTTGATTATTCAATTATTAGTTCATTCTCAATTTATTTTCATTTTCAATTTGATCTTTTACTAATTTAAATATTTAATTTTAACTACATTTAGATTAAATGTATTAATATTCAAATTATTGAGGGACCAAATTAATAAATAAGGGATTATATTGATAATAAAAATTAGTGAAGGACTGATTGAAAAATTAATTTTTAAATAAGATACTAAAATAATAATTTTTTATATTAGAAGGCCAAAATTAGAGTAGGCTTAAGCTTAAGCCCATACAAAAGATGCCTACAAAAACTTAACTGGCCCACCTAATCCACAAAGAAAGTATACCCTGGGAATATCCTATAAATAGTACCGTTATGTCTCTTCTGGTGGAGCGAATTCACAGTTTTTAATAGCCGAAGATGGATGTTTGAATCTTTCCAACCTGTTCTCCATAAGGCGCGTGGGAACCAAGTCCCCTCAAAGTGAGTAAGTAACAAGGACGACGATAATGCGTAAATGCGTACGCGCCATCTTGGGAAGTAGAACTCCCCAAGATCTTCACCATCGTTAACTTACGCGAAAGCTTAGAGATTCTCATTGCATATCCTCAGCAACCTCGGACGCCCTACTGTCTCTCCTTTCTCCTCTCTCGATTTCTATTCGAGAGGGAGCACACCAACTGAAACGCTGGAAATTGCGTTCTTTATTTCTCCCTATGCCTGATTCAGAAAAGGAAGAAAAGACAGGCACAAAGGTGTCAAAGCATATTTCCACCGGTTCTCTTGCATGAATAAACTTCTGTAATAAGATACACTATAACGTCGAGTCAAGATTGCCTCAAGTGGACTGGGATGATGAATAATAATTTCTAATCCAGTTTTTCTTAATTCATGTTTTGATCATTTTTGTTCCTTATATATTTGTTTGATATGTTTCAGGAGTCCGCTTATTTTTCTTTGACTGTATGGTTTGCCAGAAGCAGTTTTGATCTTAATCAAAAGTTTGATTTTGGGGGTTAGCATTCTTCCTTTTTGTCTACCTATTGTTAATTTGTAAAATGGGGAAGCCAAGCGGGAAGAAGAAGGATCTCGTAGACCACAAGGCTGCACATGCGAACGGCAAGAGCAGCAAGCCGTCTGAGCGAACCTCCAAAGCTCTTGATGAAGACACCGCAATGTTCATCAACATGTCTCATGAGCTCAAGGAGGAAGGTAACAAACTCTTTCACAAGAAGGATCACGAAGGCGCTCTGTTGAAGTATGAGAAGGCCCTCAAGCTCCTTCCCAAAAACCACATAGAAATTGCACTCCTCCATACCCATATGGCTGGGTGTTATATGCAGATGGGTCTTGGGGAGTACCCTAAAGCAATCAATGAATGTAATTTAGCATTAGAAGTATCGCCCAGATATAGTAAAGCTCTGTTAAAAAGAGCAAAGTGCTATGAAGAATTGAATCGTTTGGATTTGGCCATGAGAGATGTTAATTATGTTTTGAGTTTGGAACCTAATAACCTCACAGCATTGGAGATCCTGGAGAGTTTGAAAAAGACGATGGAAGAGAAGGGCATCACTATCGATGAACAAAAGATTAGTTTGCCTAATCCCGGTGCTCGTTTGCGTAATGTGGTCAGAGAGAAACTAAAGAAGAAGAGAGGGAAAATAAGTGAGGCAGACAAGGCAGAGGATAAGGCTGTGGTTGAGGAGAATGTGAATGCTGTAAAAAATGAAGAAGTGGTGACAAAAACAATTGATAAGGAAAAACTGCTGGTTGAACCTGTTAAGGAAGAAAAAGCGGTAACAAGAACAGCCAAGTTGGTATATGGAGAGGATATAAGATGGGCACAGTTACCCGTGAATTGTAGTATGAAATTGGTAAGGGATATCATTAGGGATCGCTTTCCAGGCTTGAAAGGTGTTCTTGTGAAATATAAGGATCAAGATGGTGACTTGGTCACCATCACAACCACTGAGGAGCTGAGGTTAGCTGAATCTTCAGGTCATGTGCTGGGCTCGATTCGACTCCACATCACAGAAGTTGATCCAAGCCAAGAACCATCTTATGAAGGAATGAACAAAGAGGACGAGGTGCGAACAGGTGATGGTATTAAGAAAGATGGGGTTACGGAAGAAGGCAAACATCTTGTATCAAACAGGATGACCACTGTGGAGGACTGGATTATTCAATTTGCCAGGCTGTTTAAGAACCATGTTGGGTTTGACTCTGACGCATATTTGGATCTTCATGAGATTGGAATGACGCTGTATTCCGAAGCAATGGAGGATACAGTAACAAGTGATGATGCTCAAGAACTTTTTGGTATTTCTGCAGACAAGTTTCAAGAGATGGCAGCTTTAGCAATGTTTAATTGGGGGAATGTTCACATGTCCAAGGCGAGGAAGCGGCCTTCCGTTTCAGAGGATGGGTCGAAAGAATCATCTTTCGAGAACATCAAAGCTGCATATGGGTGGGCGCAAAAGGAGTACATGCTAGCAGAAAGGAGATATGAAGAAGCCTTGAAAATCAAACCCGACTTCTATGAAGCTTTTCTTGCTCTGGGGCATCAGCAGTTCGAGCAGGCAAAGCTGTGCTGGTACTATGCAGTTGCATGCAAGATGGATCTAGAAGCAGGTCCTTCTAATGAGGTTTTACAGCTCTATAACAAGGCAGAAGACAGCATGGAGAAAGGCATGTTGATGTGGGAGGAGATTGAGGAGCAGCGCTTAAATGGAATATCCAAATCAGAAAAATATAAAGCGCAGTTGGAGAAGATGGGTCTGGATAGTCTTTTCAAGGATGTATCTTTTGATGAAGCTACAGAGCACGCTGAGAACATGAGGTCACAGATCAATCTTTTATGGGGTACCTTACTGTATGAACGTTCTGTTGTGGAATATAAGCTAAGCCTACCAACATGGGAGGAATGTTTGGAGGTTTCAGTTGAGAAGTTTGAACTCGCTGGAGCTTCTCCAACAGATATTGCTGTGATGATTAAAAATCATTGTTCCAACGTAACAGCACTGGAAGGTATGGGATGAAAAGAATGATATTCATGATGTATATTTCTCAGATTTCTTAGTCTAAGTTTATAAACTTCATAATGAGAAATGACTGACAAACAAGTTTACATAATTACAGGTTGGGGGTTCAAAATTGATGAGATAGTACAGGCGTGGAATGAGATGTACGATGCCCAGAGGTGGCAATTTGGAGTTCCATCGTTTCGACTTGAACCGTTGTTTCGCCGGCGGGCCCCAAAACTTCATTACATGTTGGAACAATTTTAAGCTTTTTGTTTTTTTCTTCTTGTGTTTGGCAGTGTCCAGAGGCACCAGTAATGCTTCTGGGTTTTTTTCGCTGATCACATTTTACGACAGGTAAGTGGCACAATACATGTACTACAGCGTTGTTTGCCATGTTCTTATGAGTTAGTAATAGAAAATCTTCCCAATTATTTCAGAAAAGCTAGTTAGCTTCAGTAGCATCTATTCTCGGAATGGATGAAATTTTTTGAAACATGAACAAGGAAATGCTAGAGAATGCTTTCTGATTGAAAACATTTTAATTATTTAGGCTGTTATATAGCAACTTGCGGTATAGTTTTCTGATTATAATCATGTTCCACTGAGTTTCTTTTTTCTTTCAGGTTTGAAGTACAATATGGTGAAACTTTTCTGTGTTTTTATCCCCGGAAAGGTGACATAAAAGTTTACTGCAATTTGCGTACTCCATTTTGAATTATGTCAATATATATCATCTTGTTTCCCTAGTCAGGCTCTAAGTTTAAGCTGAGTTAGCTTCATATTTATATGTATTATTTTTTTTCCTCGTAAGATGCATGTGTATCTAAGAGAACAGATCCACCCATATTAGATATTCAGAATGGAAATGGTGCGCTACTTTTTACCTATTAGCGGCTCACTGCTCATTGGTTTATGTAACTCAGGAGTTAACTAATTCTCAAAAAAAAAAAAAAAAGGAGTAATTTTTATTTAAGCAATTTGAATGTGTACGTGTCTATATATATATATATATATATATATATATTTAATCCTTATTTAATCTTTAAATTTGATAATTTTGAAAAAAAAAGAGTAAGGAATTAAATATAATATTTTTTTTATGAATGAGAAATTATTTTAAATATTTCAATAAGTTAAGAATTATTTTAAATATTTCAACAAATAAGAGACTATCAAAGATATTTTAATAAATAAAAAATTTAAATAATAATTTTATAATAAATGAAAGCTTAAAATAATATTTTATTTTATGTATTTTACGTTAATACAACAGCAATACCATTTATCTTAGAAAGAGTATCTTTTTTCTATATGCAATTTTAATTAATTAAACTTTGTTTTAGGTTAATCACACAGTAATAATCAATACTAATGAATAGGATTTGATACGTGATTATTTACTGAAATTCTACATTTTTCACTTTTATATTGATATCTAATTATATATATAATTTTTATTAAATTGAAAACAATCATAAGTGAGATTAATTTATCTCAAACATAAATAGTAATGTCAAATGCGATCATAAAAATTATGCAAACATCATCCGGCGATGGTAATACTTGTTGCACAAGTTAAATTGTGGGCAAAATGTCTTTTCCTTATTTTCAGTTCAATTATGTTCTAAAAGTCTATCTCGTATCAATTTCGATGTTAGGCAAAACTATCAATATTTTCATATATTTTAATGGCATACAATTGTTTAGCACAAAATTAGTTAACCTGTCCATATAACTAGATAGTCATTAAAAAATTTAGACGTGAAGAATGCATTATTTACATAAATATTATATTATTAATGTCATCACTCTAGCCTCTATATATAATTGTTTTAATATTCTTATTCTTAAATCTAACTTAATTGAGTCTCAACTCCTATCTACGAATATATATATATATATATATATATATATTTACATTTTTTACGAAATTAGTAGATGTTAGTTCATTTGTAAGGCCGCATGTACAACGAATACGTTAATTTCATTAAGTAACTAGATGATGCAAGCAAGTAAATTGTAATTGATACAAAATTAACGGAGACGTGTCACTCTAAAATTTTTGGAACCAAAAAGGCTTTTTTATCTGAAAAAAAATAATTTTTAAATTAATGTCGTCATAGTTTGCAGAATTCTGAAGACAACTTTAAAGAAAACTACATGGTCTACTCCAAATTTGAATTGTTTATGGTAAGAATTTTTTAAATTAAAAATATATAATAAAATTTCAGTCATCAAATCAAAATTTAATGGCTGCGATTTTAGGAGAGGAAGCACACTACTGCAGATGCAGATGATCCGCAGGCATTCCATTTCCAAGCTGAGAGAGTGAGACTTCGAGGGGACTCAATCATTTCGCGTTCTAGGGTTTTTTCGGTTCTCTCAAAATTCTTCCATATACTCAAATCTCCAATCATGGAGAAAGTCAGGACAGCATCCCATGCCGGTTCTTGGTACACCGACAATCGTAAGTCCCCGAGTTTTGACACGATCCTCCCCCTCTCCCTCTCTTTGCCAAGCGCAGCGGAGGAAGCAAAATTCTAGTAACAAAAAGAGTTTGACGATCGTATCTGAGCTAATGTTCTGTCAATTATTTGATTTTTAATGAAAGATAGATGCTTTTACCTCTTGCGA
Organism: Delonix regia; assembly: GCA_037074485.1. Classification (NCBI taxonomy): domain Eukaryota; kingdom Viridiplantae; phylum Streptophyta; class Magnoliopsida; order Fabales; family Fabaceae; genus Delonix; species Delonix regia. Next base: position 5,371,065 of record CM073452.1, read on the forward strand.
TTGAAATTGGGATAGTGGAATTCATTGAATTTGATGGGGCTGATCCTGATCATGTTAAGAAGGGTGCTGTCCTTGGAATCATTGTCTTCTGATTCACGTAGTTGGTTAAATGCAACGTAGACTGGTAAAGGTCTAAGAATGCTCGGTTGATTATTTACTATTCTGTAAACATCCAGGCTGGTACTTAACTTATTTTAGAACTCCATTAGTGATGGGGCTGAGAAATTCGGGGCTCTACGCTTTTGATTAAGTTCCTCTATTACTCCATGTTGGTATACTTGTCAGACAGCAACGTTTGTTCGTACAGTTGTTTTAACGTTATCCGTCTTCAATATCACTTTTTCAGGTAAGCAGCTGTCAGACGAGCTCGAAGGATGGCTGAGATCATCTGGTCTGACCAAGTCTCCTGATGTACGAGGAGTAATAGCTCCGTATGTTTCTACGCTCTGGGCGTTTTATCGTTTATGATTCGAATTGATTCTTATGGATTTTCCCCTTCGACATTTGGGTTCATCCGAATGTTAGACATGCAGGGTATTCCTATTCGGGACGAGCTGCTGCCTATGCCTTTGGAAATATAGATCCATCTAACATGTGCGTTGAATTTTTTCTTTGCCTTTCTGCTTTCATTACTCTCTTTCCCTGTTGGCGTTCACTCTACCCATGCAAAGCATAAATGGTCGACTGACATGTTTCTGGAAATGAGATGTACTTCTCCTTCAAGTATCCTCCTCCAAGTACTATGCTGTTTACTGTTCACTAGTTTTTTTTTTCCCCTGTTTTATACTTTCAGCAAACGGGTATTCCTTCTCGGTCCATCACACCACTATTACACTCCAAAATGTGCTCTTCCTATTGCCACAGTCTACGAGACACCCATAGGGGATCTGCCTGTAGATTTGGAAGGTATTTTTGAAATTCTAATGTATGGCTCATTGGTAATTCTTGTCTGTATGTTTTATAAAATTTGGACTAGCTTAAGAGGATTGGAAAAATTAACATCCTATTTTTCAATACAATAGTAATGCAAACATCTCTTAGATGTTTGTAACAGGTGTATGTATGATTGAATTTCTATAGTGTTTGAAGTAGAAAAAGTGTACATAAGCTAATTCAAATTGTTGGGATATTGGTTTTCTATTCAAGAGTTATGAAGATGCGTGGGATAACTAAACCAACTTATCAGGAGGAAGTGGTTCAATTTTCAATATAATTTTGGCTTTCTCTTTTTGTTTCTCTACATGTTGTCCTTATTCTTCTGTGTCATTTTACCAGTAATTGAGCAGCTAAAAGCTACGGGGAAATTCGGACTGATGGATATTCGTGTTGATGAGGCTGAACATAGCATGGAAATGCATTTGCCATATCTTGTCAAAGTATTTGAGGGGTAAGCTTTGTTATATGGATACTTCTGTTCCGAAGCTTTGCAACAGAGACTGATTATATCATACTGATGCAGGCACCAGGTAAAAGTAGTACCCATTTTAGTTGGTGCTCTTAGTGCTGAGAATGAAGCCATGTATGGGCAAATACTTGCCAAATATGTGGATGATCCACATAATTTCTTTTCCGTGTCATCTGATTTTTGTCATTGGGGATCTCGGTATGTACAGTTAGTTTACTCATTCAATTGTCTTTCTGTTTTCCTTGGTTTTACTCGTAGTACACTCTTAATTGTAGATATGCCCACGAGCACTGACTGACAGACACATGTATAATTGCATACGAAGCAATTATTCTATGTTGTTTCCCTGGTTATCACCTTTTGTGCCACATCATCCCAGATAGTACTTCCTTGGTTTCTTCATGATATTACTGGTTAGATGACAATGCTGTTTAGATATGATACTTCGCTAGTAACATGAAGTTTTTATCTACATACGCTTTGATGGTTTATCCGTTTCTTACAAGTAGATATTCCAAGGTTCTGTCAGTGATCTGACATTTTTTAGATTTTGGTGTTTGTCATGGCCATGTATCATGATGCATGCCACTTATCACCAGGCTGAGGCAGCTGTTGATCATTATCTACCCTTAAATATTTCTGGTTCATATAGTTGTGATGAATTCTGCCCCCTGTGTGCTGACCGGTATTTTGATCAGATTTAATTACATGTATCATGACAAGAAACACGGGCCTATATACAAATCTATTGAGGCCTTAGACAAGATGGGCATGGACATAATAGAAACGGGGGATCCAGATGCATTCAAAAAATATCTTTTCGAGTATGACAATACAATCTGTGGACGCCATCCAATTAGTGTTTTTCTCCATGTAAGTGCATTCTAAATTGTTGCAATCCTAATAGAGCTTTTAGCAAGGGACAATATTATTATTATTGTCATCACCATTGACATTATTGTAGGAACTTGTGATCTCTCTGCTTCTCCAAATTTGTACATTTCCAAATGATTTCCTTATCATGCTCTTCTAGGAGCAGAACTGAATAAAAATTTGAGAAGTTCTTTTCAACCGTGCTTCTTATAAAATAAATAAAACATGCAATAAAGACAGAGAAAGAACATTGGTAAATGACGCACTTTGTTGGTATTTTCCTGGGAGTTATTTTCATAGTTTGATAGTTTGAGCACCAATAAGCTTTCCCATTCGGAAACAGACCAATTGTAGTCCATCAATCATGGTTGTCAGGTAAATTTATTTAAATTGGTATGTTTTACATTACTAAATATCTAAGGTGTCTGGTCAAGTGCCAACTCTAGTGGTTACCATAGTGACTGTTATTTGAAGAAAAAAAATTCAAGGCTTCTTTTTTTGAACTCGTCAAGATTGGAGAACGTGATAGCAAATGGCATTTAGAATTGGAAAAAAAAACTTGGATGGCTTTTTTTGTAATGTTATAAGCTTTCAAATATTTGTAACCCTGGTGTTTAGAGTTAGAAAATATTCTTTACCTGTGATTTGATTTGAACAAATTTGTGGTGGACACAACCTGCAATCCTAAATATTGAAGGACTTCAACCTGTATGTGGCCCCTCCGATATATAACTGTTGAAACATACCAAATCGAATTAGTTTCTCTTTCAATACTAGTATGTTATATTTACTGTCAATGTCTTGCAATTGAATCAGATGATCGAGGATTGCTCAACAAAGATAAAAATAAATTTCCTTCGCTATGAGCAGTCCAGTCAGTGCAAAACGACAAGGGACAGTAGTGTTAGTTATGCATCTGCAGCAGCAAAGGTTGATGGTTCAAGCTCTAGTTGAAGATCACCAATCTCCTCTGATGGGCCATTCAGCATTTCATTTTCTATAATTTGACTATTTATATTTATGTTCAGAACAATTGCATTTCTGATTCCTTGTTTATAAATCACTGGCGCTAACAGATATTGCTGAAGCTGTTAAATAATCAATTTCCTTCTTTATGGTTGGAAGGCAGTGATTATGAGCTGTGCACATGCAATTTGATCATTGCATTGCATTGTGTCAGTGGCTGCTGGAGGACAAGGATGCCCTAGAGCAGGAGATTACAAATTTTTATTCAATAGTTCAAAGTGTGCTGCGGAGCATTTTTTTTTATTTCAATAAATAGTGTTTTTGATAAAAAAAATTTATCATTATATACAAAGACATAAATATTTAAAATTATTTTTTTTATATAGGATAGTATCTAGTTAAAGAATAAAAAAACTAAATAGTTTCTAATATTGACAGTATATTCAAGATGAGATTGACAATATTAATATATCATAATTTTTAAAAAAATTAATATTTAGTTAATATAAAATGTGTGGCGTACTGAATTTTTATAAAATCATCTAAAATTTTTTACATTAAGGGATTGCAATCCAAGTTCGAGCCTGAAAAAAAATAAGGGATTGCAATCCAAGATTCTTTACAGTAAGGGATTGCTGATATCCTCTGCTGTAGGGGATACGATCTTGTGCTGATAGTGGTAGAATGTATATTGACAATGGTGTGAAAGTATCTATAAAATCATAATTCCGAGATGTTTGTGGTTGGAAAGTAACGTCATGATTGATTTACTTCTGCAGAGGCTGCACGACGATTGAAGATAACAACCCATTACCCCTTGGGCTTTTAAGGGTATAATGGATTAGAGTCAACCCAATCTTCCGATGATAAATAACTCTGTCTGTACCCGGGCCTTCGTACCCTAACAATTTGTTAATTTTGTTCTCCTACAAGTTATGCCACTATTTTCCACTTCTTAATTTGAGATAATAATTTTGGTTGAAATTTGAATTGTTTTAACTGTCTCCTACCGCAGAGGATCCGAACTTAACAATTCTAGTGAAGAATGTAGCATTCAGATAAAGCATGCTAAAAATCATTGCCGAATGCCGACTCTAATGTTCTAATAAAAAAATGACCCAATATGTTTACTAAATTGTAACTCGCCAATTGTTCACCCAGAAAACTACACCAAGCTCCCGACGCTTGTATCAATAATTGATCTCTCCACATACTGAGCAGTTAATTCATCCATGACATCCTTCTTGCTGCTTCTTTGAGAATATTAATTGCCATTTCTTGATTTTGTTTTAGATATTTTCAACAAGTGAAGCTAATCTCGACTCTAACAGCTCTTTAAGGTGCAGCAGTCTGCTGTTCTTGAAGTGAAAGAGGAATGGTGGGCCTCCACGTTGTACCATTCGGACTGTCCTTAAGAGCGATACCCAAAACAGCCAGATCATTCCTGATTGCGTCTGATTTTTCATACTCCTTATTTATTCTGGCAGCAGCCCGTTCTTCAATTTTCTGCAAGACTTCAACTTCTGTCAAGTTTGCACGCTTTAAAGCTTTTTCCCTAAGCTGCTGCAAAACCTGCAGCATATAAAAAATGTATTTTGATCCATTTAAACATACTAACCCAGAATTCAACGGGGATTCAGGAATGAAGCTAAAAGATTCCGAGTTGCAAATCACTGGCCAGATTTCAGCTGAGTAGTCGAGTACATAGAGAAATCTCTGGAGGAATATGCATTCGCAATAGAGACCATGGGTATGATATCTCAGAAAAGAGAAAAAGGGATGAAAGAAATAGCATCATACCTCAGAATAACTTGCAGGCATAAGTCCTAAAACAGTCAGAACTTTCCTTGTAGTCTTCTCCAGAGCAGAAAGTGATTCAATTCGCAATTCTTGTTTCCTCCCCTGAATCAATTTTGAACTTGGAAATTTTAAAAAGATTAAGAAGCTGCACTTATATGATATCTCTCTCTCTCTCTACGAAATTAAGAGAAAAAAAACATTCGAATTAGATACAATTTCTAAGTTGGTTTCCAGATTTCAAGGAATAGAGAAGAGCATAACTTCAGAAAGCTAGCTACAAAGCCAGAGAAAGATCCAGACTAGACCTTAGTTCATGCTTTGCTTAAATTGGTTCATCATGATTATATAATTAAATAACAATTTTGTTAATACATATCTCCTTGAACCAAGATCATTTGTTTAATATCTAATATAAACATTAAAATAAAACAAAAATATTGCATACAAAAAATGACTAGAACCTGGAAATTAAGCACTTATAAACTATTAGCTCATTCAATTATATAATTGTCATTAGGTGTTATCTTCAGATCCATATGAGAAAATACTGTACCTTACGAGTATGTAGCAGATCATTGATTGCTTTTAAAGGGTCAGACAATGCAGCCAATACAACTGGGGTGTGAAGGTCATCAGACATTGAGGCCAAGAAACCATCATGAAACTTACTAATCATATCCAAAGTATGAGGTGGGATGGAATCCTTCCTATTTGTTAGATCTTGCTGGTACAGAAAGCTTTGACATTCATGTAAAGTCTGCAATCACATGAATTTCATCAAGATAAATCCATAAAACATATACAATATAAAGATAACGAAAGCAAACACAATCAAGAGCATCAAGGAGGTAGATGCATAAAAAAAATTAGTGTGCATCACGTGACTGGGAGATTGGCACCTCATATATATAGAAAACACGGTCTGAAGCACTTTCAAGCTGAACATGAGAGTAGTTAATAGGAGATCGATAGTGAGCTCCCATCAAAAAATATCTCAAAGCCAGTGGATGGTAAAGGTCTACAACCTGACAACATAAAATGTTATTTGCATAAGGATTAAACAGATTATAACAGTAAATGATATTAGACTGTCTATTTTTTGGATATAAAAAGAGATGACTTAAACAGGATACGTCTGAACCATCAGGGATGAGTTACCTGTCGTATGGTGAAAAAGTTTCCCAGAGACTTTGACATCTTCTCTGAGTCAACAGTGACAAAGCCATTGTGTATCCAGAGACTAATATTACTTTTCTTACATGCAGCACAACTCTGAGCAATTTCATTTTCATGGTGAGGAAACACAAGATCGATCCCTCCACCATGGATGTCAAAAGAGTAACCGAGATAAGCTGCACTCATGGCACTGCATTCAATATGCCACCCAGGTCTTCCAGGACCCCAGGGACTCTCCCAAAATGGTTCACCGTGCTTTGCAGACTGTAACATAGCATGGAAAACCCATAATAACTAGCAGCAAACTGAAAAATAATATTTTAAAGTATTTTATAGTCATCAATCAGGCCTATATAATGAACAAAGCATATTTTACAGAAAATTAATTATCTGTACTTATGCCATATGAAAAATCTATGTTGCGCACTTGATTATTTATCATTTAATTCCAATCTTACAATCAGACGATGATAGATTTGCATAATCATTTTGTGTAACAGATACTATACCTTCCAAAGAGCAAAATCAGCAGGATTTTTCTTCCTTGAATCAACAGCAACCCTCTCACCTGCTCGATTATCTTCTAGGTCTCGTCCAGATAACTGCCCATATTCAGGAAATTTTTCTACGTCAAAGTAGACATCCCCATCAACAACATAGGCATACCCATTATTAATAATCTGCCAAATAGTAATGTTAACTGGTTAATGATGAGAAAATATCATATTTCATAAGCATATTATATGAAAGAGCAGATTGATAATAGCAAGAAATGCATTTCACAACCCAATTGCATATCCAAGACCAAATAAGCATTCTGAGAAGCAGAAAATAGACCACAGACATAATAATCCATAATATGTCAATTTTCATGCGTTACATATTAATACAGCAGTAAAATGGATAGCAAGGGGACCTGCTCAATCATATCAATGATTTGGGTCATGTGCTCCGAGACTCTTGGTTCCACAGAAGGAGGTATACAATGAAGAGTTTCCATGTCTCGACTGAACTCTTCACAATATCGCCGGCTCAAACTGATTGGATCCTCTCCTAACTCCTTTGCTCTAGCAATTATCTACAGAATTTGAAAAGTGCAGACTAAGATCCTGTCATGCCAATGTAAAAAGCAGTGGGTACTTTGTATTTGTAGCAAAGGGATATAATTAGATTCAAAGCCTTTCAAATATTAGAAGTGCCACAAGATTAAACTTATGATTTACAGAATAAAAACTGAATTGCCAAGAGATGAGGCATGCATAGAATCTAACTAGGAGTTGGAATCTTAAAGCATTAAGTGATGGTTAGAGAGATGAAGCCATTCACACACGAAATTAAGATGCATCATTAACTTAACCATGTTGCATATTCTACTAGGACTTCAATTCTCTATTCTACTCAGTCACGGTATAATAGTAACCATTAAAGTGCCTAGTACTAGAAATTGCATTTGGCAGCAGTTTTTTTTTCCCCTCATTAAGTGACATCACACAATTTCAAAGTTGAAAAACGTAACCTAATTATACAAACTTCACATTTAGATCACTATTAGCATTACCTCAAAATTATATTGGCAAATAATAGCAGGAAAAAAAGCTTTTGTAATATTCAAAACTTCAATAATGCCAATCTATATGTATTTTTTAAGCTTAAACAAACAAGGATAAAACTTAAACACAATTTTTAGGTGTTTACTATTCAGTTCTCCAATAAAAATATTATAAGTCAACGTTTTTTATAACACAGCACTAACGGAACCATTTAAAAAAGTTCTTTTACACACGATATATTTTTATTGGGGAACGTTTAACAACATCCAAAGAAACTTTACCCAAGCATTGTCCAAAAACAAAAGAAAATGCAATACAAAAGGAAAGCAAGCAAGAATTCAAGTCATCTTCAATGCTTACTAAACTTGTAATAAGTAACCAAAAATAAAATGTAATTCCTAGAAAGTAGGCATGAATTAAAGACACATAGTAACAGCAACTTGACTCACCTTGTCATCTACGTCAGTAAAATTGCGAACATAACAGACTTCAAATTCCAAATGCTTGAGATATCTGCCTAATTGTCAAACAGAGTACAAAAGAAAAACCAATCAGTACTGAAACTTTGAACTTCAGGATTGTTTTGATTGTATTGTAAGCACCAGAACAATAGGACATTGTTAATCAAAATTATTTGATAATTCGCAATGAAGTGTTAGAATTGGTCTTCTGTCTAGTCAGTGGATCTGAAAAACACATCTTGTAGCATAAGCACTCATTTCCATTTCTCGAGTCCAAAAATACATACTTTACGTGTTATTTTATTTCGTTTAGAACTGGCTCAGGCTCAGCTAATCACTAACAAGCATCTAACTTGGATCCTCAATAAACAGGAAAAGCGATTTTTTTGAAATAAGAATTTCCACTTTGTTTTCTCGTCAATCATTCAGAGATTAGGATCATTCCCACGTCATAATATCAAAGCCAAAAAGCCACTTGCTATAAACAGAGGAGAGAAACCTGTAAAGAACATCAAAATTGATGTAGACGCGAGCATGTCCAATATGGCTAAGATCATATGCAGTAACTCCACAGACATACATTCCAACTTTCCCTTCCACTTTGGGTTTGAACAGCTCCTTCTTTTTACTCATCGTGTTATGAAGCCACAGCTCTGGCGATGGACTCTTGACCCTCTCACCGTCGGATTTCCCGAAGCTCTGTTTAGCAATCGACGGCTGGGATGACCGCAAAGAACTGACACTAATACAACGAGTAACCGAACCCAGCTTCTTCCTCCTGAAAATGGTGGCGTGGGCACCCCAGTTGGTTCTGATTTGAAATGTTCGAGCCGGGTAGGGAAGCATCGAGAAGAAAGGTCTGTAGCACTTCAGAAGAGTACTCATCTCCAGCGATTCCGTTGCCTTCTCCAGCCCTTGTTCGTCTCCCTCGTGCCCTCAAATTGGACGTTATCAACAACGACCGAGTTCTCTCGTTTTAATGGCAAAAGTACTGAGTTACCTCGGAGGAGTTTATCCGAGTCGAAAAGGTATTCTGAATGAGCGGACCACTGAGAACATCGCGTCAACCGAAATCTTTTAGAAATTAATTTATGAAATATTGGTCACATTTTTTGTGTAAAGAAATGTGTAGTAATAATGTGTGAAAATATGTTGATTATATATTTATTTAAGATAATTTATTATATTTATATTTAATTTTAATATTTTTAAATTTTATTTATGAATATATAATTTTTTAAATAAAATTTAATTTATCTTTATACTTTTAATTTTTAGTAATTTTATAAAATATTATTTTTAAATTAAAAATAAAAATAAGAATAAATAACTGTAAAATTATAAATATATATATATATATAAATTAATTAATTAATAGATATCTTTCATAATTAAATTTTATTAATATATAATAGAACTTCATTTATATCAGTCTTATTTTTTCTAATATTACTGTTTGTTGATTTATATTTATTAATGTTATATTTTCTTGAATCATGTAAGGTTTTACTTGTTTTAAAAATTTTGTTCTAATATTAATTTATGTGTTTGGGTATTATTTTGTTTAGTTTCTACCCATAATTTTAGTTTTATTATACCTCTTCTATTAAATCTTATAATTGTTTCAATTTTTGTACCGTTTTCCTCTATTTTTTTTCATTGTCTAAATTACAATTCAAATCTAACCATATTCCTAAATTTAGTATTTGTCTTGTTTTATATTATTCTAAAGGTGTTGGTACATAATTACTATTTTTTGTTTGGTGTATACCTAGTTTCATATAAATATATCAAATCTTGTGATCTTATAAGTTATTTATGTCTTAATTCTTGGTTCTCTAATTCTGTTTCTTTTGTTATTCCAATTCTACCAGTATTATTTATATTATATGTTGGACTATGTATATTTGGTAGATGGAGGTTCATAATTTCCAAAATTTCTTGAAGTAATATCACTTTGCATATTAATTTCATTGTTCATTTATTTTTTCTTTTTCTTTTTCTATTTTTTGTTCCTTGTTTAATTATTTCATCACGTATTGTCCATAAATTATTATTTATTATTTTTTGAAGTAATATCACTTTGCATATTAATTTCATTGTTCATTTATTTTTTTCTTTTTCTTTTTCTATTTTTTGTTCCTTGTTTAATTATTTCATCACGTATTGTCCATAAATTATTATTTATTATTTCTTGTCCTTTTTTGTAATTTTCCAACTAGTATTCTTGTCTCTTTTATACTTTCATTAATTTGTTGATTCATTATTGGTTTTTCTGTCTTTTATTCAAAAGTTACTTCTCTTATGGCCTTCATCATATTTATTTCATTTTCTTGGTTTATTTTTAATAAACTTTCATTTTCCTAAGACTTGTTCTATTTGTATTATATGATCTTTGATTATTTTTAATTATGTTTTTATGTCCGTTACTTCTAATTTTAGTTCATATATTTTTTGTTCTAATGATTTTGCTATTTCACCTAATCTTCTTATTTTAGTATTTAAGCTTTCTTTATCTAATATCTTTTTGGTTTCTTCGAGAATTCTTTCTATTGTTCCATCTAAGTCATAAATATCAAATTCTTCTTTTATATTAGGATCTATAAAACATCCTAAATGTTTCATTAAGAACATATTGGTCTAATTTAATTGATTAAAAGTACTATCTCCTTCTCCATTTAATATAAATGGTATAACTATTAGTGATTCATTATCTTGGCATATTTAAAAACTATTTGGTAGTTTATTCATATCTAAGTAATATATTCTTGATTCAATTCTACTAATTGAATCCATAAAGCTAAAGAATTAAAATATTCAAACAAGAAATTAGACAAACTTATAATTTGGGCTAGGAGATTAAGGTTAATAATTTCCTCGTTTATAATCAAACTAAGCTCTGATACCATAATTGTGACACCTGGCTAATAATTCCATACGGGGCTTATATGGATTATCATTAATTACAAAAATATTAAATTAAGCTATGGAATAATTTTTGACTAAGTCTAAACTGGGTTATAGAAGCAACTCTGTACTCTTTTATGTAGAGGTCTTTTCTAGTGTTTTAAATGCACAGACCTTCCCCTTCAATTTAACTCAACACAACCTTCATTAGTTTCCTATAAGAGGTGTAGTTATTCCATAACTAAATTCAATACTAATGTAATTAATGATATAGTCAATAATCAAATAATAGGAGTGAGTGCTTTAATTATAATTTCATATAATAATCCCCTTAATCCCTTATAAGAAGTTTAGAATTCCATGCCTCAATGAACTTCCTTTATTCTTCAAGTAATAATGGAAACACTGAAAATAATTAATAAAAACTTGATGATGATCTCGAGGATATTTAAACAATTATTTTTATTTATGGAAATATTGGATTCAAGATTTTGAGGAAAGGGAATACGGAAGAGAACTGGACTGCTATGGAGGCAGAACACTTGAGAGATAAGATAGATTGCTCAAATGCTTGATATGTTACATTTCTTATTACAAGGATTTTTATAAACCAAGAATTCTCAGTCTCTTAGAACTATTACAAATATTATTATTGTCCAGTGTTATTTGTTGAAGATTCCATATGTCTACTTGTCTTCTTAGGCGTACTGTCTTAGTTGTCTTTAATCGTCCTTTAGATGCTCCTTGTCTTGGATATTTATTAGTCCTTATCTCTTTCTTGTTTGCATTATTGTCCTTGAGATATTCTCTTTTTGTCACTTCCTTTGTCTTATTTTGCCTTTGCTTTCTTCTTTATGTTTACTTGCTAATAACATTCAAAGATGTCCACAGTTCTTCATAGTCTTTTTCTTCTTTTTCTCTTTCTTCACAATATTTACAATTAAGACTTTTATATTCAAATAATACTTGACATATCTTTTTCTTTATTTTTTTTGAATTGTCCATATTATTTGACTTTACTTTTTCATACCATAATGAAAAATTGACTCTTCTAACTATTCTTCCCAATTAAGGTTATGCATGTTGTTAGGCCAATAAAATAAGTCCATTAGGCTTCATCACTTGTTATTATCCTGTTCATCTCAGAGAAAATAATGTTAACTTCTAGAGCTCTTATTCTTGAGATAGTATGAGGAAAGTCTTCTTCTGGGATATCTTCATTTTCTTTTTCTTCAAACTAAAATGGCTTCTTAGTAGTGCCAAATTTAATCAAATTAATTAGAAGATAAATTTTTTCTAAGGTTATTTTCATTATTGTGGAGTAGCATATGATGAAAATTCTATATTGAGTTACTATTTCAAAATAATGTTTAGCAGCTTCTTAGATTGACTTTGGTAGCTAGCTAATTTCATTCATATTTGAAGAAAGATATATGGACTGAATTAATCCATAACTAAATTAGGTTTTTAGTAGTTATGGGTTTGTACCTAGAAAAATAATGGCTTTATTTAAAGAAAAATGAGATATATATTTGATAGTGGATGTGAATATTTTCAAATGGTTTATTTTGCTAATGAGAGGTTTATAAGTTTTGAGTTAATGGTTAAGGATTAAGAAGATGTAGGGGCTCAAGTTTTTTTAGGTGTTGATGGAGTAATCTGGTGGTTCCAGGAGATTGGTTTAGCTTAGGTTCTTGGTTTCTTTTTTGGATTTGTTCTTGGGCTCTCATTATTTCTGAAAAGGAGATTATTTGATTTTTTAGGTTTAAGCTTGCTGTTTGATTGGTATGGATCAAAATTATTTGTCTTTCTACTTGTTTTAATCATTTTTTTAAGTCATCCACACGGGTAATTAAACTAGCCATAGAGCTACTTAGATTATTCACAGAATTAGTGAGTTTATTGATATGAGATGAGAAATAAACTATGCTTGACAACAAATTTGAATACCTTTCCAGCTCCTTGATTTTTCTTTATCCATAATTAAATAGGAGAGAATGTTGGAACACAAAATGAACAATATGGGGAGAGTGAATCACCCTGACGTAGCCCATGCTACAAATAAAACACGTTTGAAGAAACATCATTCGCTAGCACCTAATAGCTTACTATATTGACACATTACATTATTAATTGTATCCATTTTATTGGAAATCTCATTTTAGCTAGCACAATATGAAGAAATCTCCAAGAGATTGAATCAAAAGCTTTAGTTATATCTTATTTCAAGGCACATCATCTCTTCAATTTTCCTTTTGAATGATGGATTTCAGGCATAATTTTTGAAGTCATAATATTATTATATGAGATGACCCTTTCTTTAATGAAGGCATTCTGATTTGGTGCAATGTATCAAGAATGGAGTTGAGTCTGCAACACAACAACTTAGAAATAATCTTGTAGGTAACATTGCACAAATTGATTGGACAAAAAATCTTTCATCGATTACGTTGTGTTTATTTTTGGAATTAGAACAATATTTATTTTATTAAAACTCTTAAGGAAGGATCTCGTGTTATAAACATATTAAACCATGTTGATAATGTGTCTTTCAATAATATCCTAGAATTCTTGAAAGAATTTTGCATTAAAACCATCTAAACCTGGAGCATTATTAAGGGCTAAGCTAAAAACTACTGATAACTCCTTAATTGAGTTATATTTGTATATGTTTTACTAGGGACTTATCATGTATTTTGGATAGATTCATTTAATTTAGAAACCAAATAATGTTAATTTCATTTATTTTATGGGTTAAACTATTTGGTTATTTTTTTATATCAAATTCATTTAATTTTACACTATTTTGATAGCAATTACGAGAGAATTTATTTAATGAAATAAAATCAATGATTAGAGGCATGAAATAGGAAGATTCAAGGATGTTTTGAAAGTTTCACAAACATCTTGGAAGTTTTGAGAACCAAGGAAGAAAGTTGAGATAATATTCAATTTTAGATTATGACACTCAACTTTGATGCCACTATTGGGCCCCTAAATGTTAGAATATGAAGATGACTATTTCATGCAAACTTGTGGATCTCGTCGAAAGCTTTCCAATAAATATTAATTTGCTAACATTTGATATTGGATCACAAGGTTATGGCCAAAGGATTAAAGTTATATCAAAGGATATAATCTAGAGGTTTAGGTGCCTAGAATTGTTTATTGGAGATTAAAGTTGCTTCTAAATTTTTGGAATATTTGATTTTTATTTTTTTATTTTCTAAGGGTATAAAAGGGGCTTTTATTATTTTAAGGGAGGAAGGTAGAAAACGATGCTAGGGTTCAAAATTTTCTCAAGAAAGCAAGGAAACCTTCCATTTTCTTGGTCTCCAAAGGTGTTCTCTTAAAAGGAGATGCCAAGGTTTGGTCTCCTTGGACCTCCTTTGGCTAAAACTCTATAGAGGTCTCCTTCTTTTGTTTTCTCTTTTTTATTTTAATTTCCTTAATGTAATTTAGATTTGATCTTGCTGTTCGTTGTTGTGTTTGATTTCTTGAGAATATTGAGTAAGGATTTCATAATTTTATATTTACATATGTTAAGTGAGATTATTTCTTTCTTCTAGTAATTATGAGTTGATTTATAAATGTATATTGTTTCTTATTTAGGGCTTTTATGTGTTTTAGTAAATTAATATGACTACAAGTGGATTGAATGATTTATTTACTAATTTCTTCAATAATCTCTTATCATGAAGTCAAATTCCCACAAGGTGTTTGATGAAATGCCTCTTGAGAATTGAGTATGATTTACCTTAAATGATTAGATTCGACTTTTAAGGTAAATTCATGCTTTCATTCTCAAGCTTTTTCCAAAAGCTTAATGTAGCTTAGGATTAGCTTTCCTTAACTGATTGAATATGAAATTTGAAGGAACATTAGTGATTAAAGTAATGCAATTCTACCTAATTAATTGAATACACTTTTAGGTAGGTAGTGGTTGGTAAGTTAGCTCTTGACCTTAATGTATTCTAGGAAGAATTTCACTTAACTGATTGGATTCAACTTTTAAGCGAAGTTAGAACTTGAGTTAGGATGATTACTGAATTTGGGTTTATCTTTTTAGTGAGTTAATTTACTCAAAAGCGAAATTAAACTATGTAGAACAAAGTTAAGAATGAATTTGATAACACAAAATATCCTCACTCTAACTCCAAATTAGCTTCATTTAAAGTAGTGTCTTGAGTCTTTTATATTTAGTTTTGGCCCTTTAGAATATTAGCTTGGCTTACTTATTTTGTTCATTAGGCTTAATCAATTCCTAGTGATTGGATTTATTTGGGCCACTATTGTAAATTTGTAAATAATCGCACTAACTTATACATTTGTACAATTTTATATTTGGTAAACAAAAATTTGATCTTAAGAACAAGACGATAACACATTATCCCCATGAGAACGATGCTAGATCTTTCATATCCTTTTACTATAAATTAACCTATACACTTATGATTCATTAAGATTTTTGTTTGATCTATTGAGGAGTGAAGCTTTTCTTAAGTTCTGCAATATAAGTATAAGAAAAGACTGACAACAAAGTAAATCTTACTAATTCTACATGTCATAATTTGAAAACGCAGCTTTGAAATAACCAATTGCTAAATTTTCAACTTGATCTTGTGTGTTTACCCAATTGCCATCTTGATTCTTAAGGCGGGTAATAAGCTCTAAAGATATCTTTTTTCTTACCCAGGAGAGGAAATATGTAGTATTACAATCCCTCTGGATAAGCCAAGTTTGCCTCAACTTCTAAGCCTAAACCATCTCTTCACAATCATAAGGAAAACTTTAACTTGCTTCTGATTTCCCTTTAAACTTGAAATAAGCTTAGATTAGAGAATTCTACTGTAAATTCCACAATTCAAGTTCAAGTTCAACAATGTTATTAGAAATACAACATATTGTGGTCTTATTCCAATTGTGTTGAATTGTCATAGTGGATTGAAGCTTTATAAGAACCACGAACATTGAACATCCTGCAAATGATTATTGCCAAGCTTGCTTGGACAAAACACGACCTTGATCAAATTTTGGCAAAATGAGTATAAATTTATGAAACCTTTGCTTAATGCGAAGATTGACGTTGCAAAAGATAAGGATCATAGAGTGATCCAAAGCAACAACAGGCAAAATATTCATGGAAGAAGATGAAAAATGCTGCATTTAAGCATCATTACACAAGGCCTTGTCTAGTCTTTCCTAAACTTCTCATTCTTGTTATTTGACCAAGTGAACCATTACCTTTTAAGCAATCTGTCTATCAAATGACAACTTGCACAAAGAGATTGAAATTCAACGGCCATATGAATCGCATTGCAGTTACTAAATTTATCACTCAATTGATGTGCATG
Source organism: Delonix regia (assembly GCA_037074485.1). Taxonomy (NCBI): domain Eukaryota; kingdom Viridiplantae; phylum Streptophyta; class Magnoliopsida; order Fabales; family Fabaceae; genus Delonix; species Delonix regia. The sequence continues at coordinate 5,387,557 of CM073452.1, forward strand.
GTTTAAGTCCCCCACAATCACCCATAGATTGAACATATGTTGCACAACATTCTTAATCCATTCCCTCAAGATACTTTTATGAGTTAACTTTAGAAATCTATAAACAAAAGAAACATAATTTTTTATTATTGCAATTAGTAATGGCAATATGAATCCAATTAGGAGTATAGTAAAAAATATTGCAGCTTCTATAATTTTTCCATGCAAGAAGAATCCTTCTACTTATGTTGACAAAACCAAAAACATGCCAAAAGTCAAACAGAGAAGTTTTATTCATATTCTTTTGTACTAATAGTTTTGTTTATGAAAGAAACAAAAAAACTTGGTTCATATTTACGTACTAGTTTTCTTTTTTAAATGTTGAATTGTTGTGGATTTCCCTAAACCATGACGATTCCAACTGAGGATAATCATAAGGACTCAGGAAGCTTTTCTAGGGTAGCTTCCTAGACCTTGAAAGCAATAACGTCTTATTCTAAAGAAACCAAAACATATATGTTTTTATCTTCCTCCAAGATGGTCTCCAGAATTTGTAAATGCGCTTTAATTTTCTTACAATGCGGTCTCCAAATGTCCATTGAACTTTTAAGTTTTTAAATAGACAATATATAAGTGTTGTTGTTTAATTATCTCAATTCTGAAAAAGCCCAAAGATGAGGAGGATGTACTATGAATAAGTTGAGCAACCAGAGAAAAGAGGAAAAACACTAACTTAAGAGACATTTCCATAATGTTGCCTGGAAAATAGCAAAGATAAGGATTAACTCATTGGATAATACCCAATGCTGTATTGTTACATGACTAGTTATGCCAAGTTATTGAATTGTTCTTCAAGAATTGAACAATTTGACCTACACTTTGAATAAGCTCTTCATGGCCCAAAGAAAGGGATTCCCAACAATTGTGACGACTCATCTCAAATAAAGGCAACCATTGTTCCTGTACACTATGTACTTATTGATAGTTTGAAATCTCATTTGATAATGGCTAGCTATGCCACTTTAATATAAATTGTGAACCATTAGTAATGGGTGGTTATGTCGCCTTAATATATATTGTGAATCTTTTGAGTTCCTTAGCAAGACATTATATTCCATTAATCCTGTAATTTATGGTAGGTCATACTGCCTAAATGATTACAGGAAAAATGGTGTTATTACATTTCTTAAGCCACAACTTGAATTCTGATATCAATGGTAGGCTTTGCCATTTAAATAGTCTCAATAAATCAAGAGAGGACAAGAATGTATCATTACTGGGAATATCTTGAATTAAATTGACACTAAAGGGATTCCTAACCGTCATAAAAATATTAATGTCCAAAGGATTACAAAAGAAATATTAATAGTTCTCTCTCAAACTAATCTAATTTTGACCACATGATGACTTGGATGACATATTAAGATAAATATTATATTGCCTGACTTTGTCTTAGGTACCCATTGGAGATGACTTAGTTAAAGGCAGGGTCGCGCTTGCCAGTTAAGTGTTATATGCTAGGGTTTGAGAGACTTGATCACCTAGGTATAACAGCTATATATTGGGCTTCGTGAGACTTGAATAACCCATATATAACTTCCTAATGCCTAATGGTTGAGGACATTGTCTACGTCGATTTGTCATATATTTGCTAATGCATATTTGTATGTTATGATATCTAACATCTATACATATTTCATAAAGAACATAATTTAAAGTCAAATTGTATTCCATGGAAATTTTAAGTATCATATATGTTTTTCATGTTATTAAGAAACTATTCTCACCATTCTGTTGATAATATTTTTAGATAGTGAATTACCAAATTTTTCTTTAAGTCCATGCGAAATGGATATTTGTCCTATCGATTGGGAAGTACTTGTTATTAAGATCGTAAGATGTCATATGACTTTACGCATCATACCACTTATGTTCATGTCACAAGAAGGCATGAATCTTACTAGTTTTTTAATTATTGAATAAGTCTTTAATATTAGGCCTAATGTCGATAGATACATACATGAATATAGATATAGGTCTCATATCCCTTCTCCCAGATTTGTTAAATTATATATATGGATGTATGAACAAATAAATGTACAAACGTTTGTCATTATAATTATACTATTATGTTTTAGATATCCTAATATATTTTTCATAATTCTCACTTCATAATAATTTTTACTAAAATTTATAATCAATCTTATACTTTGTAAAAAGGGTGTTACATATGTGTATTAGAGCAGGTTGATCTAAATAGAGGCCCGAGGGTTATGGCTATTGTGATCGATCTAAGTGAATTCCTGAAAAGTCATTGGTTAGACCTTATAGTGGGTTAGTTTATAGATAAGAAATTACTAGTATTTCCTTACCTATAGGCTAATTAACACAGAATGGATATTCTATGAAGTTGTGGTGTTTCTTTTTTCTATTATTGAGGCTAATCACCTTAATAATATATGTTCATGTATCCTAGAAAAGCATAGTAACTCGTTGGAACCATTCTGCTGAATCTCTATAAGAATTGACCCTAACTATGTAGGAGTAGGCTACTACTATGAACTAGATCTTGCTATACCTACAAAATCATAACAACAGGAGACAAAGGAGAGAAATAGAACATCAAAATGGTTAGTCTAAATTTATGAAAGCAAATTCACCCTCTTTTAATGGGGAATATCATCCTAAAAAGGTTGAAGCTTGGTTAAGAGAGATAGAGAAAACTTTCAATGTTTTAGGATTCACTAGTGAATAAAAAGTCACTTTTGCTAACTACAAATTATCATAGGATGCTGAACATTGGTGGAATGAAACTAAATGACTATTGAAATGTCATGAAACCCTGATATCTTAGAATATTTTCTAGGAAGTATTTCTTGAAAAATATTTTCCTAAAGAAATAAGAAATGAAAAAGAAGTTGAATACTTAAGATTAATATAGGGGAACATGACTTTTGAATAGTATTTGGCCAAACTTGAGGAATTATCAAAATTATCCTCCTACCTATGATACAACTAAGATGAAGCCTAGAAATGTAGAAAGTTGGAGTTTGGGCTCTCACACCATTAGCAATAAGAAATTATCTTGAGTTAGTGAACAGTTGTAAGGTGGTAGCTAAAAACCTGAAGGAAGTTGAGGCTGAAAGGATAGGATCAAATATATGGAAAATGAAGAGGGTTTTTCACCCATTCTAAAGAAATGATAAAAATGGGAAAAAAGCCCTTTACCCTAAAAATTTGGCAAACCAAGTTTGTAGAAAATGTGGAAGACAACATCTGGGTAAGCCATGCTCCCAAGGGCCAATTGTTTGTTATAAATGTGGCTAGACAAGACATTTTGCTTGAGAATGCCTATAGTGGAAGGGGAAGAATCTTGAGGCCAACTCAAACCCTAGGCCACAACACCAATGGCGAGTTTATGGCTTAAATAAAAATGAAACTGATCAATCTTTTAATTTGATACAAGGTATTGCATTATAAAAAATGTTGAATTATCAGTATTGTTTGATTTTGGAGCCACACATTCATTTAGATCTCTTGACTATGTTAAAACTTTACAATTACTAGTATCAACTTTACTTTATAATTTTTCTGTTATCACTCCCACTGAGAAAGTTGAAACTTTTCATGCTTGCGTAAATTGTCCCATTCAAATAGGAGAACATATTTCTATTGTGAACCTTATTTGTCTACCCATGATTGACCCTCATGTTATTCTTGGAATGGATTAGATGTCAGCAAGTAATGCCGTCTTGAATTGTCAAACTAAGTCCATATCTTTTCTAAATCCACCCTCTTTCTCAAATACCAATCCGGTAGTTGAGGAGGAAAATTTTAGAGAAATTGAATCTATCTAAACTATACTGTTACTAAGCTAGAAATAGTTAAAATCCCTATAGCAAATGAATTTCCTAAGGTCTTTCTTGCATAAATTCCAAGCCTACCTCCAGAAAGGGAAATAGAATTCTTTATAGATCTAGTACCAGGAACTGGATCTATCTCTATAGCTCCATATAGGATGTCACATGTAGAATTACAAGAATTAAAAAATCAAATAAATGAGTTATTGGAAAAGAAATTAATTAGACCGGGCGTACTTGTATTATTTGTTCCTAAAAGGGATGGTAGTTTTAGATTGCGTATAAATTATAGGCAATTGAATAAAATAAAGTAACACTTAAGAATAAATATCCTCTCCCTAGGATTGATGATCTTATAGACTAACTTCTAGGAGTTACTATATCTTCTAAGATTGATTTAAGGTTCGGATACCACTAAATTAGAGTCAAGGTCTGATATTCCTAAAACTACTTTTAGGACTAGATATGGCCATTATGAATTTGTAGTTATGCCATTTGGACTTACCAATACTCCATCAATTTTCATGGATTATATGAATAGGATTTTTTGACCTTGTTTAGATCAATTTGTTGTAGTTTTCATGGATGATATTTAGTTTATTCTAGGAATAAGGATCAACATGCTGAACATTTGAGGATAGTCTTACAAATTTTTAAGGATAATCAAGTATATGCCAAATTAGAAAAATGTGAATTTTGGTTACCAGAAGTCAAATTCTTAGGCCACATGATTTCTAAAAAAGGAGTATATGTAGATCCTAGCAAGGTTGAGGCAATCCTTAAGCGGAAAAGACTAAAAACAGTCATAGAAATTAGGAATTTCCTTGGACTAGCCGGATAATATTGTAGATTCATTTAAGGATTTTTTTCAAATTGCCTCACCTTTGACTAAGTTAACTAGAAAAGGAATCCTATTTGTATGGACCCAAGAGTGTGAAATGAGCTTCCAAACCTTAAAATAAAAATTGACTACTGCCCTTGTATTAAACATACCTTATCCTTTATGACATTTTGAAATTTATAGTGATGCTTCCAAAAAAGGATTAGGGTGTATGTTGATGTAGGATAGAAAGATGGTAGCTTATGCATCAAGATAATTGAGGCCTCATGAAGAAAATTATCCTACTTATGACTTAGAACTTGCAAGTATAATTTTGGCCTTAAAGATTTGCAGACATTATCTATATAGTGACGCTTTTGCTATTTATAGTGACCATAAATGTTTAAAATATATATTTGATCAGAAGGAGCTTAACATGACACAAAGAAAATGGATGGAATTATTAAAAGATTATGATTTAAAACTTAAATACCATCCTGTAAAGGAAAACATTATGGCTTATGCTTTATGATGGTAAATGAAATAAAATTAATAGATGAAATTTACAATTTAGGAATTTCTTTCACCAAAACCATTGGAGGATTTAGATCAAATAGGCTTGAAATCTTAAGTGAATTCATAAAACAACTTATGGAAACTTAAGAATTAGATCAAGCATTACAAAATAACATAGGATAAATAGGATTTTCCAAAACACCATATGGAATAAAAAAATTTCAAGAACAATGGTGTGTTCTTGCAAATGAAGAGCTTAAAAGGACAATTCTAGAAGAAGCCTACAAAAGTAAATACACCATTCATCTAGGATCCATAAAGATGTATCATGATTTAATAAAATTATATTGGTAGCCAGGAATGAAAAAGGATATAGCTAAATTTGTGCCAAAAAGCCAAAATAGAACACCAAAGATCATCTGGGTTATTATAGCTTTTAAAAATCCTTAAATGGAAATAGGAAAGAATACCAATGGATTTTATGACTGGATTACCTAGAACTGCATTGGGATTTGATGTTATTTGGGTAATTGTAGATAAATTAACTAAATTAGCACATTTCTTGCCTATAAAATCTCTTATTCTTCAAATAGGTTAGCTCAACTGTATATACAAGAAATAGTTAAGTTACATGAAGTACCTATTATTTCTAATAGAGATCTTAGGTTTATTGTTAGGTTTTGAAGATCCTTTCAGAAAGTTTTTGTGACAAGATTACTCCTAAGTACTGCCTATCATCTCTAAACATATGGACAAACTAAAAAGACCATTCAAACCTTAGAATATATACTTAGAGCCTATATCTTAAAACAAAAGGGAAATTGGGATAATTATGTACTATTAGCAGAGTTTGCATATAATAATGGTTATCATGCTAGTATAGGAATAACATCTTATGAAGCATTGTATGGAAGAAAATTTAGGTCACCATTATGCTAGTAAGAGGTTGGAGAAATAACTTTATTAGGACTTAATCTAGTACAGGAAACCTATAAACAAATTAAAAAGATTAGGGAAAAGCTACTTGTAGCTTAGAATAGGCAAAAAAGTTATATTGATTTAAAAAGAAAACACCTAGAATTTAAAGAAGGAGATTATGCTTTCATTAAAGTAACTCTTACTACTGGCATTAGCCAAGCTATTAGAATTAAGAAATTACATTTGATATATCTTCGCCCCTATCAGGTTTTAAAAAGAGTAGGACCAGTTGCTTATTAGTTAGCCTTACCACCACACTTATCCAACCTGCATAATGTTTTTCATGTATCCCAACTACGAAAATACATTCCTAACCCTTCATATATTTTAAAAGAAGACATAGTGCAACTCTAGGAAAATCTAACATATCCGGTAAGACCTATATTAATATTAGGGACTAATAAAAAACAATTAAGGAATAAGACAATCCCCTTAGTGAAAGTGGCATGGGAAGGATTGACTTTTAAAAAAGCCACATGGGAGAAATAAGAGGATATGAGACAAAGATATCTAGAGTTATTTAATTAAGGTAAGAATTAACCAAAATTGAGGATAAAATTTTTATTTAGTGAGGGAGAAATGTAATATCCCTAATTTAGTGATTTTTAATATAAGCTAAATTATTTAGGGGGATATCAAAAAGAATTAAATAAAAATAAATATGCCCAGTTGAATTATTCAAAGAAAACAACCTACAATTTAGTTTTAATGCATAGGGGCAAAATGATTATTTTTGAAAAATGCTAAGGGCAAAATGGTAAATTTACAAGGCCAGGGGCAAAATGGTCATTTTGAAAAAATGCCAAAGGTAAAATGGTAAATTCATTAGGAGTGACATGTGACATTACCTTAACCTATAAGGCCTACACCATAATAAAATATTGGATATCCATGGGAACCACACTATAATTATATCTTAGATATTTATGATTTGAGATTGAATCACAACCGTTAGATTAAAAATATATGGTTAATCCTAGCTATCGAATTCTCTTTAAATACCCTACACCTTACCCCTATTTATATCATATCCTACATTTTTCCTCATACCTATTCCACTCACACTCACCTCTCCACTTTGCCACTACACTTAGATCAAGAAGAAAAGAAGTAATTTTAAGAGAATTACAAGAAAAAAGAGTGTATCCAGGTAACATAATTTAATATATTCTAGGTTTTCTTCTTCTTTATTCCTTTTCCTTCTTTATCTTCTTGAATGGTCTTCATAGTAGTATAAGGGTAAAAAATGTTAGCTATGGTATAAAAATATAGTTGAATTTAGAACACACCATAATATTGTATAACCACTCTATGAACACCTCATCCCTAATTTCCTAATTATTTAATTAATTGATACACCAATTAATTAATAATTAAGCAAATAAGAAAATTAAAAATAATAAAGCTTAAAATGACATCTTCAAGTGGGGACAATTTGAAATTAAAAATAAATAATGAGAGATAATTAAATAAACTCATCCAAAAATAAAATTAGCTAATTAAAATAATAAATTTAATCAAAATAAAAAAAATAAAAAATATATAACAAAACAAAAATAGAAAATTAAAAAAAATAAAAAATATAAACAATATAATAATAGTAATAAAAATAAAAAAAAGTAAAACACTCTGGACTTACTGCTCCTATAGTGGCTATCATGAACGGGAAAGAATTGCAACTTACTCTTAAGCTGCAGGAAGAAAGCTGAAAAAGAGAAAAGCACTGCTTAAGCAGAGACTGAAGAGCGTTTAGAGGAAAGGATGAAAAAGGGAGCAGGCGGAGACAGAGAGGAAAAGAGCAGAGACCGAGGGACAGGGTATAGTTTGAGAAGAAGAAATTAATCATAGAGAAAGGAAAAGAAGGGTTATTTCTGGCCTGGGGGCATTACTGGGATGGATTCACGTGAGAGACACTGCTCTGCCCCATCTTTAAATGCTAAGTAAAACACATTTATGAAGGACTCCTCCTTTAAACCCCCCAAGGTGACTCTCATCGAAACCACATAACACATTCAAAAGCATCAGACCCTTCCATGGCAGCCATGGCCATTGCAATCCTCACCTCTTATCTCTCTTCAAACCTTAAATCCTCTTTCACTGCCTCATCACATTCTCCCTTTCACATTTTCCCTTTTTCACACTTTCTCTACGTTTGCTCGTACTACCTGTTCCCCACAGAGAAGCCAAAAACCAGAGACACACACTCATAGAGGCAAAAGATTACAGATAGACGAGCTTTGAGCAACTTCTGCAATCTCTTTCATTGGTGGTAACATGAACATTCAAGATTCAGACTAAAGTTATTAAATGGCCACGCTTTCCTTCATATAATGCAGTTTAAATATGTAGACACCCAAGACAAGAAGTGGGTCCTCTGAAGTGCCTCAAAAGGTATCTCCTCGTGCTGCTCGCTAACTCAAGCCTGGTACCCTTGAGACTAACTCTGCTTCTTCGTTAAGTCAAGCTAATAGAACATCAAAAGAAAGAAGCCCCAAAGTCACTGAATGCAGATCACCCATAAGCCCAATTCCAGAGAGGAAGCACCCTAGCAAAATCTCTGAATTGGAGTCTTAGGTTTCTTAACTTTAGGAAGATTTAGAGAAGCAATTGTTTAAGTTTTAGGACAAGCACAGAGGAAGATATGATAACAGCATTAAAGTGGTGAAAACCTACTATGCATTGGTGAGTGGGTACATGGATGAGTTGTTGTGGGCAGCGATGTGGCTGTATAAGGCCACCAATGATGAAACCTATGTTGGCTACGTTATTTCCAAGGCTCACAGCTTTGGTGGCATCGGCTAGGCCATCACCGAATTCAACTGGGACGTCAAGTATGCTGGCCTCTAAGTCCTTGCCTCCATGAGCTTACATAGGAAGGAAGAAAGGACGGAGGAGAACAAACGAGAAGAGAGAAAGAACAAAAGGGCCAAAGAGAGAGATAGAGCAGAGGAGAGAGAAACTGAAAAAGGAAGAAGTAGAAGAGGAGAAGGAGAGGAAGAAGAGAGAAACAGACTGAGGAGAGAGAGGGTCGCCGGGAAGGAGACATTGTCGGAGGTGCTGCTGAGAAGAAAGGGCTGTTAGAGGAGGAAATCCGTCGGTGCGAAACAGAGCCATGGTTAGAGAGTCTCGGGTTACTTTACATGGTGAACAGGGAGCTATTAACGTTATACAAGTTAGCTTCCATCCATTTTTTTGTTTGTTTTGTTTTTGCCTTTTTGGTGTATTATTATTATTATTATTATTATTATTATTTTGGCATTCCAAGAAAAGTTCTAAGAAAATCATCGTGTGAGAATATTATTCTCCTCGAATGCTCAGGGTTGTGTGAAATTTTAATCTCTATAGACCCTGAAAATTAGTACATACTTGTTTAAAATATATATATATATATATATAATGGAAGAATAAATATTTTAAATATTTTTTATTATTTAAAAAATGATTAAGTTGGGGTTTGATAAAATTTAATTAATTAAAAGTGTCATATGGAACTTGGGTTTCTATAGGCTCCGGGAAATCGATTCTATTAAAACAAGAATAAAAGAATTTTAATTTCAAAATCTTTAAAAAATGTGAAGATAAAATCCAGAGAATTCCCAAATATTCTATTCCGCATTTTGGATTTTGGCGTTAAATCACTTATCTCCTCAGGCACCCAAAGGTTAGTTAGTAGAGATCGTGTGAGACCTTGAGTTTCTTCAGGTTTCAAAAATTAACCTTAAAATATTGAGATGAATTAATAGAAAAAATAAGGAGGTTTGTCCTACCTATTATATAACTAAAAATTCTAAGAATATTTTTCATTTTAGTTTTACTTTAAGTTTAAAATAAATTCTAATTTTAAAAAATTATGTACAAAAATCATAAATTCAAAAATCATAGAAATATTTTTCCATTATAGTTTAAAATTCATAATAAATTCTAATAATATATATATATATATATATATATAAATTAAAAGTCCTATTAATCATAATCTAACTTTCAAAATTAGAAAAATCCAAAAAAAATACATAAATTCAAAAATCTAAAAAATGATTTTATTTTCATCCTAATTTCAACGATAAATTTCAATTTTGAAAATCTAAAAAAAATAAATAAATTCAAAAATATTTTGTTCATTATAATTACATTTCAATTCCAAAAAATATAAACTTCCAAAAATCTTAAAAATCTCATCCTATAATCATTTCATTTAAATTTCAAAATAAAGATTTGAAATACAAAACTAAACAAAAAATTAAAAAGAGAGAAAATGAAGAGATCAAAAGAGTTAGATTGATCAGGTTATCGTATATTAAAACACACAAACCAAATTCCAATCTCGTTTTGTTTACAAAATTCTGTTTAATTTAAACTCTCATGTTCTCATCACAAAAATTAAAAACCACCAACTAACAGATATGCCATTTTGGTTGAACTATGTAGACTTTGATCCCTATCACATGGTACGTAGGCCCTAAGCTTTCATCCTAGGTCAAGTCTGCCCTTATGTAAATATCTATTTGTTTGCTTCCATTATTGTTGTTTTTGCCTTCTCTGTTTAACGGGCATGCATGTTAATAAAGGGTAATTGAGATAAATTTAAGGTCATATTTTGTTTCAACTGACTAATTTAAGGTAACTGTCATTATAGATAGGTGTTGTGAGGTGCCTAACACCTTTCCCACACTCAAACAAACTCTCAAACTCATCTCTGGTTTCGCATACTGTTTTGCCTTTTTTTTCTTTTTTAAATTGGTTTCCCAAAGTTTTTTCTTAAAAAATTTAGTGGTGACTCCAAATAAATTGATTTTCAAGATACATTTGGGAATCAATTTAAACATTTTTTATTCCTTCTCACTGAAAGATCAGTTACAACACAATCCCTTTTGGCCTATGGTTATTTATCTTGAAATTTTGTCACCATGAGCCCATTCAAGGTCAAAGAAAGATAGAATTAGATAAGATTAAGGTTAGATAGATATTTTGAAATATATAAGGAAATATTATGTGTTCTAACAATTTTATGATAAGAATTTTAATGTGTGAATTTTCTTATGCATTATGTATCCTTATATGAATATCTTGTTATTCATGCACTATAATTGCCTATGTTATTGTGCAACTCAACTTTGTATGACGGGGTGACAATATAGTTGTTTGAGAAGAGAACTATTATTTATGAAAGTAAACTATTCAGTACACTATGTACTTATTCATAATTTGGAATCTCATTTAATAATGGTTAGCTATGCTGCCTTAATATATATTGTGAACCATTGGTAATAGCTGGCTATATCACCTTAATATATATTATAAACCATTGGTAATGGGTGACTATGTCACCTTAATATATATTGTGAACCTTTTGAGTTCCTTAGCAATGCACTATATTCCATTATTCCTATAATTTATGATAGGTCATATTGCCTAAATAATTACAAGAAAAATGGTGTTATTACACTTTTTAGGCCATAACTTGAATTCTGAGATCAATGGCAGGCTATGCCATCTAAATGGTCTTAAGAAATTAGGAGAGGACAAGAATGTATCATTGTTAAGAATATCTTGAATTAAATTGACACCAAAGAGATTCTTGATTGTCATAAGATCATCAGTGTTCATTACAAAAAAAATCTTGATAGTTCTTTATCAAATTAATCTAATATTGACCACATGATGGCTTGGATGACATGATAAAAATTATATTGCCTAACTTTGTTTTGGGTACTTGCTGGGGATGTCTTCGCTAAAGGTTGGGTCGCGACTGCAGGTCAAGTGTCATACGCTGGGGTTCGTAAGACTTGATCCCCTGGGTATGACAATTACATACTGGGCTTCGTGAGACTTGAATAACATATATATGACTTCCTAATGCCTCATGGTTGAAGACATTATCTACCTCTATTTGCCATATATTTGCTAATACATATTTGTGTGTTATGATATCTAACATCCATATATATTTCATAAAGAACATAATTTAAAGTCAGATTGTATTCCACAGATATTTCAAATATCGTATATGCTTGTTTATGTTACTAAGAAACTATTCTCACCATTTTATTAATGATATTTTTAGATGGTGAATTACCATATTTCTCTTCAAGTTCATTCGAAATGGGTATTTATCCTACCAATTGGGAAGTACTTGTTATTAAGATCGTAAAATGTCATATGACCTTATGCGTCATACCACTTATATTTGTGTTATAAGAGGGTATGAATCTTACTAGTTTTTTCATTACTGAATAAGTCTTTAATATTAGGCCTAATTTCGATAGATACATACATGAATATAGATATAGGCTTAATATCTCTTCTCCTAATTTTATTAAATTATCTATACAAATATATGAACAAATAGATGTATGAACTTTTATCATCTATAATTATATTATCATGTTTTAGATATTCTAATGCATTTTTCATAATTCTCACTTCATAATAATTTTTATTGAAATTTATCATCAATTCTATACTTTATAAGAAGGGTGTTGCATAGATCCTTTAGACGAGTTGTTGTTTGAAAAAACTATCAAAATCACGATTCAAAGGAATAATGTTAGAGCAAGCCTTACAATTATAGAACCATCAAAGCATTGTTGCAACTTGAGTTCTTCAACATTTGGAATATAATCTTTTAAAAATTCCAAGTGAAGATCCAAAGCATTTATATCGGGTGCAATATAGCCAGCTGAGTTAGCAAAAATGGATATGCTAGGTTGTGCATCATTCCTACCACCTTCGAGCATTTACCCTTTGAGATTCCTGTTAAAACCATTAAAAGGAGAGTTGTTCGCAGCCACCAGTTCAACCTGTATAGTAGAATAAGTTCAAATAACTACTCAAGCTGATATTCCATATGATTAAGAAGAAAAATGTTGCAATTAATACAACGTTGTTTAGAATGCTCTCTACAGTCATTAGAAATGTTTTTCAATGACTGATCCCCATTTATATTCTCCTTGCAACTTAAAGAAAGATCTATGTCGGGGAAAGGTTCAATAACCTCTAAGTCATTAATGTCTATATTGTTTAAAGAGCTAAAGGAATGAGTGTGAATGAGCACTAAAGTAATTCCTTCTATGAGCTTAAGTCTGCTAAAATATTTTAACTCCATTAGATCTTTGTCATGTATAAAATAGAAGCCGCCTTCCAACCTTTTCATCCATCTTACTTTGGTTAAACACCTAAAAGATCTTTTCTTTTTAAATGAAGTTGAATGCTTTGAGACTAAGGGAAATATGAAATCTTGTGCAAAGTGAATGCCAAATTTCCTGAAGATATGTTGCTTCATCTGTTTCCGTGGATACCTAATTTGTGCAAAAGATCAATTTGCAATCCTTAGACACGTGTCTTATTCTTGAACATAGCATGCATCTTCTAATTATCCTTTCATATTTACAGTCCACCCACACTGCAACTTCATTATCAAAATGAACGAAGACAACTATGAATAAGGGGAAAGCATGATTCAATAAGAATTTCACATGAAGGGATTTGCTATTTTAAGTATATTGAAGTTGGCCATCAACAAACAATGTATTCCCGATCACGTGGCCTAAAATTTAAGATATTCAAATATTCAAGTGATAAGCCCCAAAATTGCTCCTTAAATAGCCACATTTTTTATATTAAAATCTCTCTATACCAAGTTCGATTTCCAATCATCAAAGACTAAAAGAGAATTCAAAATAGACCACGACATTTTCTAATAGAAAAATTTGGTCTTCAAGGGTTTTAAATTCAATTAAGAAAATGATTTTATCTCTCCTAATAACTTGGAAATCCCTCTAAAGTTTCCAAGCACCATGTAAAGCTAAGTCCAAACAATAATCTAGAATAAATTTTTCATTAACTAATGCGCCAATTAGACAACTTTGTTGGTAATTCCTTAAGCGCTACAATATATTAGGGTCAAAACTAAAATGCTGTATCGAACACGACAAAGAGAAGAAAAAATTTTCCTATTGCGTTTCTATAAAAGAGTAAGAACTAAGCAAACCCTTGGAACTACTTTCAGTCCAATTGAAGCCTCAAGCAATTATATGTTGACAATTCATAACCTGTGACAATGAATTAAAAACCCTAGAAAACAGAGTACCAATCGAGAAAAAAGCAAAATCCAGACAATAAACAAGCATAAGCAGATGATGAGACAACCTATAAGAAGTATTCTAAAATGCGCAGAAGAAGATAATACATACAATACTAAATAGAAGGCAAACCACCACAATTGTGACAAATAATGAACGACATGAAAAAATAGAGACTAACAAAAACCAAACCCCAGAAGCAGGAGTACATTGATGCCAAAAAGGACAATATGAATAAGAAGAGATTGAATAATTAAACATGCAATGGACTAAACACACTAACCGAACAAGGAGAGAGCATTGACCGTGGTGTCGAAACTGCTAGAAAGGTAGACTTGGAGTATTACTTGAACAAAACATTTTCTCGCATGCGTGGCCCTTCCGCCATCTCTTTCTAACAACTTGACGGAACCTTTATTTTTTTTTAATTTATTTATTTGTTATTTGTTGATGCTTAAATTAGAGGTGTACATGAAGTCAATCGATTGAATCGACCGAGTTGGGCTGAGCAAAAAAACCAAACTTTAAAGTTGGGACAAGTCTTAAATGCATAACTTAGTCTGGTTATATATTTTAAAAAAATTATTTTTCATAACTTTTTAATTTTATTTAAAATTTATTTTACTTTTGATAAACTTTAAAAATACCTTTTTTTTAATATAATTATTTTTTATTCCAAAACTTAATTTCTTGTTTCAATTTCACCTCTTAAAAAATTAGCTTTATTAATAAAAGTTATTTTTTTTACAAATTAAAAAAAAAAACTCAAGTCAACCTGATGTGATATAATTCAATTTAGTCATTAATTAAGTTTAATTAGAACGCACAAGATCTCAAACCTTGAAAAATAGATTATAAAATTTCGTTGGGCACTGAGCCTATGTACGCTCTTAATCTAATTATCTTATAGGTTTTGTTAGTAAGTATGTTTAGAGTTCTGATTAAAGATTATTTATTATGTGTAATAAATAATTTTAACTAATTTTATAAGTTAAGGATTATTTATTATGTACAATAAATAATTCTTAACCAATATTATAACAAGTTAGCAAAACTCTTGTCTTAATAAATAATACAATTACATTTGAAAATTTTGGCTCAATATCCTTCAATGAAGGGCTTAGTGTGGCCAAAAGAAAATGAAGGGTTTAGTTCCGAAAATACTATTATTCGGAAAGGAAAATAAATTTTATAGAATATTCAAATAGACTGGTAAAGCATTTTGATAAATTAAAAGAAAATCAAATTGTTACAAATGATTTACTTGTGAGTAGTAATCTTATATTTACGAAAATATCATATTTTAAAATATAATATAATTAATTATTAACTATAAAATAATAACATTAACACTATTTAGCTTTCGCTTTTGTAAATTTCAGAAATAAATTTCTTGTGATTACAAATTTGAATTGTTTACATATAGGTCGTTAAAC
Source organism: Delonix regia (assembly GCA_037074485.1). Taxonomy (NCBI): domain Eukaryota; kingdom Viridiplantae; phylum Streptophyta; class Magnoliopsida; order Fabales; family Fabaceae; genus Delonix; species Delonix regia. Next base: position 5,403,227 of record CM073452.1, read on the forward strand.
AAAATTTTAATCATTTTGATTTTTAAATTTCAAATATAAATGATTAAATATGTCCCAATATTTTAATAAGTCGCATTAATGGGCGCAATGTGAATCTCGATTACAGCAAATCCGGATCGTAAATTTAGTGATGTACCCCCCAGTTTACTCCACTTGTTCAGATATCGTGGCCTGAAATGCAGGATATGTGTTAAATTAAATAACCATAATACAGATCTAAAAACCATGAGCATTTAATGTAGGAAATGAAAAGAAAAATTTCCATTACAAGCGCTAGGAAATTTTTTTTTTTTAATTTTTTTGGAAAGGGAAGACATTATTAAGGACGTCCCAGAGATTTCAGGTCATGTTTTTTGGGATCACAAATTATTAATTTTATAACCGTGACTATAATTTTTATTACTTTTTTGCCACGTACTTTTGATTAGTATATCGGCTTAAAGTGATAGTAATTAGCAGATAATTATTAAACAAAGCATAGTAAAGTCTAAAATCTATAAAAATAACGAATGTCTATACTTGTATAAGTATAAAAAAATATGTGAAAGTGCATTTTAAAATTGTCAGTAAATATCCCACTATATTAATCTCTTTTCTATAACTTTCCTTTTCGTCCTTGTTCATATAATAAAATAATATTACGTGCTTAAAATGAACATTAGCTAATTACAAAAAATTAAAACTACAAATTTTGGCGAAGATATATAAGAAATTAAATTTTGACTTATTTTGATAAGGTTGTATAAGAAATTTATTTGTATATACAATTTAACTTATTTTGGAAAAGATATATAATAAATTCTGAAGCAAATCATCCGAGTTATGATACACGGAGAAAAATTTTAAACTATAAATTTTGGTAAAGATATATAACAAATTTAAAATTTGACTTATTTGGGCAAAAAATGTATATGGAAATCTGATACTTCCCGCTGTCTCCCATCCGGGGTCTCTGGCTTTTCTCCTTCGCAAGAATCCTCCGAGTTTCTCTCCCTAATTTCTTCTCAAACCTGCTTCACCCTTCCCCATTTCGCCGTTTCGAGCAAGTACGCAAGATTGAAGCTTTCCGTTCCTTAGATCTCATTCTTAGATATTGGTTGGCAAAGTGATACATTGAAGGCTGATACAAGAATCTGGCAGAATTGTGCAGGTTCTGCAGTTCTCGTAGTTTCTCCAACTAGGCATATTTTGATTTGTGATGGGTTGGAGATATAAGGCTGGGTTATTTCTTATAGCCGCTGTTGTAATTATATGGGTCACCTCGGCCGAAGTCACACAGGTAAGCTTTTGCGCATTCTATGCGTCTAAAATTCTGCATTTGGTTTTGTTAGCCAAATAAATCAAATTCTCTTCGATTTTGGGTGAACGCATTTCTTAATGTTGCATAGGTCTACGTTTCTGTTTGTTTTTCTTTGCTACATTTTATTTTTCTTTTTTTTTTTTTGGTTGTTGTTGTTTTTGTTTTTGGTTACTAGTTTTTTTTTCCTTGATTCCTCCCGTGTCCTCAGGCTTCTATAGTACCAAGGTGATTAAAATTTTTATGTCCTCACATAGGATAATATCTTGGTGGAAATATCAAATAGTTGCTATTGTGCCTGAGGGAGATGTATGCAAGTTGACGTTTAGCCTAACGACTCTTGGTTTAAAATGAGACTTGGTGTAAAAGCTTCCTAAGGATTAACTTCTTCAATTGGTACACCGTTGTCTAACTTCATAGGCAATCATAAAATTCTGTAATTGGCATCAAAATTCCATTGGTGGAGTAATTGATACATATAGCTATAAACATGCAGTCATGACTTTGACTGAATTAGAACTACAGTTCTTAAGGGGATGGATGATACAATTCCATTAATGTGTTGTGATGTTATATGTTACACATGCATACCAGATGACATAATTATTAAAAGTTTTATAGTTAAGTTATTGGTATCTCTTAAAAGAAGGTGTTTCACTTCAGATTTCTATTATCGCAACCTCTGAATCCTTATCCAACATGGCAAGACACTATTCTGTTGAATTTTTTAATATTTTGTAATTCTGCTCAAGGGCTATCTACTTCCATGAAACGTTATCTTGTGGTATGCCAGCATCAAAGCTTTCTATCTATGAATGCTTTTCTGAGTAATATTTTTCTTGACAGGATATTTTTATGGACTATAAGCAGCCATTTGCATTGACATACCTTGGAGCTTCTCTTATGGTAGTGTACATCCCAATAGCATTCATTAAGGACTGGTTGTGTAACTTACTTAGCCACTCTTCTAAAAGTGGTAAAAATGCAGAAACCGTGGATAAGTCTTCTGCCAGAAGTTGCTCTCCTCGCAAAGGCAATGGAGTGCAGAACAACTATGAACTGGAACTGGGGAGTTTGAATCGAAAAGATAGTAATTTAGACTGCTCAACTCTTGCAGAAGAAGAGCCATTAGTGGCTAAATATAATGAGATTAATGTGCTAAAGGTAGAGAAAGAACTCACGACCAGGCAAATTGCTCTATATGGATTTTCCATTGCACCTATCTGGTTTATGACAGAGGTAAGTTACTTCAAAATGATATCTACATTTTGCAATTAGGAAGGACCAAAGCATGCAGTGCAACAGATTTATTACCCTTTATTACACTTCTGATGTTTTATATGCCCTGTGAACTTCTTTCTGGAATGGTTAGATCAATGGATAGATAACATTGGTATATTTTGCAAGCTTTAAAATTTTGAGAAGCTAAAGTTGACTTGTTCTTAAGGTAGTCAGATGTCTCATTGTATTGATCATATTGGTGCAGTGACTTGTTTCCATGCCTCTTGTGCTTGAACTTTTGTTCTTTCTAATCTATATCTTATTGTTTCTTTTAGTTAGTCCATTCATATTATACCATCCTCAGGTGTTAGATTCTTTTATCTTTCATCAATTTCTCTGTTTCTGACTTCATAAATGTTTAATTTCAATTTTTACTTTGTTCTATGACAATGTTTAGGAAGGTTAGCATTGGAGTTATTTTTAATTCTTTTTTGTTGCTTTCAGTATCTATCAAATGCTGCCCTTGCACGTACAAGTGTTGCTAGTACAACAGTATTATCATCTACTTCAGGACTTTTCACACTTTTCATTGGCGCAAGTATGGGCCAAGATTCTTTAAATGTGGCAAAAGTAGTTTCTGTCTTCATCAGTATGGCTGGGGTTGCCATGACAACTATGGGGAAAACCTGGGCTGCTGATGAGTCGCAATCAAGTGCTGGGTAAGCCCAGCACATATATTTGATTTTCTGGTTTAACTGATTTCTTAGAGGTTGATCAAAGTAATGCATGCTGTTGTAGTAGGTAGTCCACTTTTTCTTTTTGAAATTTTGATCCCTAATTGCTCATGTTATCTGTCATTTAATGCAATGCAGAACTGATATAGTTCCTAACCGTATGCATTTTTATAACTTTTTTTTTTTTTGATAAAGTAAAATTGTTATTATTATATCAACTTTTGTGTTCAGTTGAAGTACATGTTAAGATCTCTTCTCCCCCCATACTAGCATCTCTGTTGGCATCTTACTTTTACGGAATAAGAAGTTCTCAGACATCTGTTCTGGCATTAATGAAGGAGCAGGTTTTTAAGTAGTATCTTATCTTCCCTTCTGAACTTCCACTTACAACTCTGGTTTTTCTTCTGTTGTTCTGACAAATATATATCTTCTGTCCCGTTTCTTAAACAGCCTCCTATCTTCCTTTTCTTATATTCCACATGCAGTTATGGCTTTTCCTTGCATGTTTTGGAAATGTGTATCTCTGTATTTGTTAACTATTGTTAGTGTTATTCATTATCTGACAGAGACAGAAAGGAAGTATACAAAATTAAGCTGCAGTGTTACGGAGCCAAGTTGTCTTAGATGATAGTCTCATTATCTTAGGATGTTATAGGATATCATGTGGCCAGCTCAATCTACGGAGTTTCCTAAATGAATTTGCCATTACCAGCTTTCTCTTTATAATTGGTTCTTTTTTTGGGGCGTTGACAGTTGATATTTGTGTTCAGTAATGGAAAGCGCTCTCTGGTTGGAGATCTTTTTGGCCTTCTCTCGGCCATGACATATGGTCTCTTTACAGGTAAGGCAATATCTCAGCTGTTAGCTCTTTATCCTGTCAAATATTCTTTATAAATTATGACCACCTCTTTTACCATTAATATGCAGTTCTTCTTAAAAAAATTTCTGGTGAAGAAGGGGAAAGGGTTGACGTGCAAAAGCTGTTTGGATATATTGGATTGTTTACACTGGTAGCACTGTGGTGGCTTGGTAAGTCTTTATATTAGCGATGCTTCTACATTTACTCATCAATACCAACTTATGTGGTTCTCTGAGCACATACTACTTTTCATGAATTCATAACTTGGTTCTTGCACACTCATGCACTTCCTTCTTTTCTTTTCCTGTCATATTGGCTTTTCGGGGTTGCTGTTATGATTTATCGTTCCAGGATGAAAAAAATATATTTTTCATTTCATGTAACTTATCGCTTATTCTGTCATGTTTCTTTCAGTCTGGCCCTTGATGGCCATAGGAATTGAACCTGAGTTCAAGATTCCCCACTCTGCTACTATGGATGAAGTGGTTCTTGCCAATGGATTTATTGGAAGCGTGCTGTCAGATTATTTCTGGTACATGAAATCAATCTTAATAGTTTACACATTTACAACCCACTCAAAATCTTACACTTGAGGTTTTCTTATCTACTTAGGGCACTTTCTGTTGTGTGGACAACGCCCCTTGTGGCCACTTTGGGCATGTCACTCACCATTCCTCTTGCCATGTTGGCTGACATGATGATCCATGGTCGGCATTATTCAACAATATATGTTCTTGGCTCAGTTCAGGTATAAATCTACAGAGATATCTTCAATTTGATGTTATCTCTTACCAATCAGGCCATCCTGGGCTTTAACCCGGTGGTACCAGTGGGAGAATCCTTGCATCCATTTGGCTTGAAACACAAAATTATAAATTACCATGTTTGATTCTTGGTGTAATGGTGTTCCTTGTAAAGCACTCTCTGTCCAGAGATTGTATATTTGTATGCATGCATGTTTCTGTGTGTGTGAGTGTGAGTATTTATTTATCTGTTTTTTCAAAAACTAATGTAGATGGTAAATTGTTAAAATGCTACTGTTATGGTTTATCGGTCTTCTAGAGTTGTTTTGGGTAAATTATTCGGCAAAGTGGATTTCGTTTGGATGTTAAGGAGAAATGCATTGTTCTAGGCTTAGGATATTTAGAGTTGAACTCGCGTATTGTCTCTTTTTATTTTTATTTTTTATCCTAGTGGGGCCTTACATGCTACTCATGCTAATTTATGAGTTTCATTTTTGTTATACTCTAGGAAATTATGTCTAGAGTCTAGACCATAATTTACTGGCTGTTGATTACTCATATACAGGAGTCACAGTTAGCAAATCATGTGATATTTTTCTTCACATATTAATGGGAGAATTCTGTTGTCGTTGATTTGCAGGTATTTGCAGGCTTTGTGATAGCTAATATGTCAGATTGGTTCACGAATAAGTTGGGAATATAGCATATTGTGATGTAGCTTATTGGGGTCAAAACTGACTCTTTCCTCGGGCAGTTCTCTTCCCACTGTTCGATGGGGTGCAATTCCATGGATTCACGTGTTGAAAACCAAAGCCTTATGCCTGCTTTTTCTTTTTTCTTGGCATTTCCATAGGATGAAAGAAAGTGAGGTGTGCTTTCCATTCATGTATATGATTCTAGAGTGAGGTCTGTGTTGTAATTACGATCAGGTTTAACTTTTAGCCGGTGCATGTATAGAATGTTTAGTCTAGTGAAGCCTTTTGAGTTTTGACCTCTGGCCAAAAGGAGAAAAAAAAAATTAAAAAAAAGAAGTCTTTTGTCCTGACTCGTCAATGAGAACTTGTTACCTTAAAGATGTCCCCGATCCAATCAGCCAGACCAACTGCAATGAAATTAAACAGAGTATCTTACCGTATCCGCAAAGATCAGGGATTTTTGGGTGCAATCTGCAGGGATCCTGACCTATAAAATTCAACAGGATGAAATCTCTCTTATTGTTTATATTGTTGGATTAAAATACATACTATTTTTAGTTTTATTGATATTGTATAGATATTTTTGTATAAAAAATGCAACTTCATTTTAATTTAAAATTTTTTTTCTTATTTATTCTCCATATAGAATTTTGTAATATGATAGTTTAATTAGAAATATATATTCACGTTAATGAAAAATGTTTTTGTCATAATAAAATTTAATTGAAGTGTAATATAATTTTGGTGCCGTCTTTGTTTTGAGTTCACTCATAATATGGTAGAATGAAATTTTATTATATATTACATACATGTAAATTTGTTAATTACTAAATATTAATTATATATAAATTTCTGAATTCATATGTTAATTTATATAATTTTGTTATTTTAAATATTAAAATAAAAATAATAATCTTAAAATTATGTAATTACATTATAATTGAGTGCACTTATAAAAAAGATTTTACCTATAATTTCTTTTCATAAGAAATTTAGGTTTATTTTGAAAAGGAAAAATTATTGTAATTTTAATGGATTAAAAAAATTTGTAATCTAGTATTATTGTAGTTTTTGCATTAGATATATCATTAAAATACTAAGCGCTTCGGTACCTGTTTTAACGTTTAAAATATATCCCATTTATATTTTAATTAAAAGAAAATACCTTTAAGGGTTGTAATTCAAATTTCGACTCGGTTAAACTCTTAGATTGAAGAGTGTTTATGGATCCATTAGGCCTAGTCTAACTCAATTACATCGATTGACCAAAGTCAAAACAATTTTGCATTTGTGACCAGGTCAGGTGTACAAAACTCTACTGAACCAATATAATTTTTATAATCTAATTTTATTTTCTAAACTAAATTTTATTATGATAAATTTTTATAATTATTTTCAAAATTTAATCATTTTCCATTCTTAGTCTTAATTTTTTTCCATTCTATTTCCTACTTATTTCAAATCTTAAACTTTTTTATTTTCTTAAAAAATATGTTTTCATTAATAAATTTTTTTGTAAAAATAAAACAAAAAAAAGTGACCCAACCTAAACTTGATCGAATCGAGGCCAACCCAATTAAAACTAACCAGACCAAACTGAGCCAGTGCCAGTCATGAAAAACAGACTGAGTCTAAACCGGATCGGATCTCCACTCATGTGTAAACTCGACCCAGAGGAAAGATTTCCACCATAAGTAGACAAATACGAAAAAGAAACCTCCACACTATCGTGCTTCGTAGACTTTCTCGTTCCTCTGTTTGGTGCAACATACCAGGTCGTATCTGATCTTCTGTCAGCTGAGAAAACGAAGAAATTTGGCTTAGTTCATCAACACTGAAAATTATTATCCTCGTCTGTTATGGCGTCGACCATGCGATGCAAATCACTGATTCTTTTTCTTTTCGTTCAATTTTGCTTGTCTCTGTTCTCTTCATCATTCGCTCACTCTTCTGGGTATGAATTGTCTTTTATTTAGTCTTTCTATGACTAGCACAGTAGCCCTAGCCTTCAGTTTCTTTTTTTTTTTTTTTAATCTTTAATTGTGAGCCGAGCGACAGCTGACAATTCAGTTATTAGTTTTATTCTTATTTTTTCATTGATACTGAGACGAGCTCAATGCAGCGCTTTGATCTCTTTATACTGTTAATTTCCTATATTTGCCCGACTTATACTGACGAAAGTGCTTTAAAGCATGTTGACATTGATTTTTATCTTTTAATAATATGTGCAGGCCTGCTGAGGGATACACCATCAACGGTCGAGTGAAGATCCCGAGTATGTACTTACTTCTTATGATATATATGATAACTGCTGACATATTTTAATTTCGCTTCAAATTCTGGATTGATGTTTTACGCGAGACTCTGCCGCTGGAAAATTTAATTCTTTTCAATTATGGCAACCTTTCTTTCCTCTATAAGCAATGTTAGATTGAGAAAGTTTTTGAACTTGAATGGTTAAATGAGGCATGTGTACTCTGTGGGTTTTAGCTACCATTTAATGAAGGAATTCTTGCCCTCATTACTAACACAGACTTAAGAGTACAAAAGATGTGGAGAGCACTGGCGAAGTTGCCTCTAAGGGCTGAGGATAGATAAATACATTTCAAGTTTTATCGCCTGTTGGTCTCTATATGAGCTTTTTTCCCGTGGGCCATAAGGTTCATAAATGCTTTATGTGGGATGTTTGGATATCTGGATATCGGTCATTTGTTAGAGAAGATTGCTTAGAATTTAATATAGATTACGCTAAAATATATATTTTGTGGCCAAAAGAATTGAACACTGAATTAATGCTATGGTAATTGCTACATAAGATATGCAAAATCACATCATAATGTTTTTGTTAAAAGATTTTTCAGACTTAACGAAGTATATCTGATGGTGTCCAGAACCTTATGGCCAACAGAAGAGGGTGTCCAGAAGTTAGTGTTTCTTGTGATTCAAAAAGTATATCTGATCGTCTTATTGATACAAATTTAGCTGAAATCTCATTTTGGCAAGTTTTCAGGGGGTTTTGAATCTTTTGATGAGTTTGGGTGATTAAGTTAGCAGCAGTTTAACAGACATTGAAATCTGTCATTAGGTGTTTTAAAGTTCATTTAGTTACCAAGAAGGTTAGACTGTGAAAATTTTATGCTTAAATTATCTAGTGTATTCAACAGGTTGCAGATATATTCTCTGACTATACATGGGTTTATGCTTTTGTTGTATGATAGTAATTTTCAGTTTTCCAAACATTCATCAATAAATCATTTTGGCAGCTTTGGGAACAGGAGAATATGTTCTTCCTGGAAAAGTGTCAAATGTCAAGGTCATTCTCAATGGTGGTCAAAAAGTTACTTTTCTGAGGCCTGATGGATATTTCTCCTTGTATCCTTTGTTCTCAACTTCATTTGTACCTCTGATTAATTTATGCAATGACACTTTCAGATATAAATCAGCCTCCTCTCCCCATCCTCTTTTTGTTGTTCTTGCTTTTAAGGAGTTGTAGTTAGCGCTGGTTAGTCATTGTTGAGACAATTTAGTTCCTTAATGTGTATGCTTAAAGCCACAATGTTCCAGCAGGGACTCACCTTATTGAAGTGGCTGCAATAGGCTATTTCTTTTCACCGGTAAACACTCACTCTGGAATTTACATCTCAAAGTTTTTCCCAGTACCTGGTTTTATATGCTATATATGCTCATTGTTTTCATATTGAATTTATTAACCAACAGGTACGAGTTGATGTTAGTGCCAGAAACCCGGGCAAGATTCAGGCTGCGTTGACAGAGAATAGAAGGGGGCTCAGTGAGTTTGTATTAGAGCCTTTGAGGGAGGAACAGTACTATGAGGTTGATTCAGTCTACAAGTTTTCTGTTATACTTTGTTTATTTTCCCTTCAATACCCTTCAAATTATCATCTGAATCTCTGCCTGATATTATTTTGTTTTGTTACAGATTAGAGAACCATTCTCTATTATGTCCATTGTGAAAAGCCCAATGGGTCTGATGGTGGGATTTATGCTGCTTGTTGTCTTCGTCATGCCCAAATTAATGGAGAACATGGGTATGTATTCTGAACATGGCTTGTAAACTTCTTTCATTCCTTGAGCCCGTCTCGTTTGCATGCATACATATCTGTATTGGCCTCAAAAGGTTTCCATGATTAGTTTGAGGAAGCTATCATGTGCTCACCAGTCCCTTTTATATTGATTACCGTTTTTCTTTTCCTCTTTTGAAGAATGGGATTTTTCTTGTATTCATTTACATTCTGTTTGTTCTGTTTTTTTTTTTCTCCTATGTTATTTCTTTCTTCTATCTGAACAAATTCCTCATTTCCAATTGAAACCAAGAACTCAGTTCAGGAGGCTGGGGTTTCTGATCAAAATACACTGTTAAATTTCCAAGTTTTCAGCATTATTCATCGTCTTTGTGCTTATCCTCCCAGGGTTTAATTTTCGTGTTTCAGATTTAGTTATATCTACTTCTCCAGTCCAATCTGCCGCCTCTTCATGACTAAATACTGGAGTAATTTTTATGGTTCGGGTCTTAATTTACTTGTTCTGAGTGCAAGCCTTCTGTTGTGTGCTGCACAATCTGAAATGTCTTGTGTTTCGCTTCCCTGCATCCACATCCATCACTCTTGAACAATCTACGCAATGGATGGCAAAAAAAAAAAAAAAACTACGCAATGGAAGTTATTTCATATTTTATAGAACTATAAGCAGCATATTGCAACGCGCGTAGCATAACTTATACTGATGGTTCCATTGTATTGTGGTGGCAACAGATCCGGAAGAAATGAGGCGTGCACAAGAAGAAATGAGAAATCAAGGGGTTCCATCTCTGTCAAGCTTGTTACCAAACGCCGGGAGAAGCAACTAGAAAGTATACCAGTTATGGGAAACCAGTGAGCAAGTCCCTAGCAGGAGCCGAGTTAATATATGAGAGTTAAATCCTAAATATATTTGAATTTTTCCTCGGCCTAGTCTCCCTTCAAAGCACGTCCGTGGCAAAAAGAAATAAATGCGATTGAGATCTGAATCTGTTAACACAGAGAGAGCCTATTAGGGCCGTATAGAGATTTATCATTGAAGTTGATGGTCCTGATAATTGCTGGGATTTTTTCAGCAAGTATATCATAAATTAATTTTAAACATTTTTAGCACTAATTACCTGCGATGGAAGATTGGGTTAAAGTTACTTAGATAATTAATTTCCATATCGAAATTAAAATTCTTTATACCAAAAACCGTCTAATTTTTTTTGGTTTGCTTTGAAGATCAAGAAAGTGTATAGTTCTGTTCCTATTTTGCTCCGGAAAAACATTGAGTTATGCACGAGTATGCATATCTTCGCCAAGCAGTTCTTTTTTTCTTTTAACAACTATACGTCAATGTGATTTTTAAATATGGTTTTGTCCAAGAATAAATTTATATAACTGTAAGTTATGGTTATAAATATTCATTTAAAAAGTGAATTCTGTCTTCAATATATATCCTATACATAAGTATTTTATTTATAAACTTATTTTGAAAAAATGTTATGTCAAATCAAATAAAACTCTTGTTAGCATGTAAACATTTTTACACTCAATCTAAGTACATTGTCTCTCGTGTCCCTATTGCTACTTGATAGGTAAGATGTTATATAAAGAAGTAAGCAACGTTACCAAATGCAACTATAATGAGGTCGAAGGTCAGACGGGTTGGGTTGTCTGGAATCGTGAAAAGGATTGCTATTCGCAAGTTAGGATAAACATGTAAATTTTGATTTTGGTGAATTTTGAAAGGTTATTGCGATGTAGGATCAATTAACTAAGCCGAAACTCAAATTCTGAAGCACCCTTCAGCAGCTTTTGCTTGTAGTGTTGTGCTCCCTTTAGCTCCGTTGCATCATTATTGACATTTTAGTCAAAGTCCAATCCATGTGTATATATATATATATATATATATATATATATATATATATATATGTATGTATATACCTTCTTAATATATGCATCGATAATTTGTTCATAGTATAAATTTTTAGAGTCAATGAAAAAAAAAATAAATTAATATTTAATAAATAAATTAATTATTTCTTAAATTAATAATTTTTCAAAGTTTGAGAATTAAGTAATTAAATGATGAGTTAATTAATTGATTCTTAAATTAAGAATAATTCTTTGAAGTGTACGAGAAAATTAATAAATTAATTAAAAAATTTTTAAATTAAAAGTTTTTGAAGTCCAAATATTTTTTTAAAGTAAACGAAAATAATAATGAATTAATTAATTTTTATAAAAGAAGACTATAAATACAATTTAACATGGTATAAATTAAAACAAGAGAAAACGATATATGATTTATTCAACCATTTAGATAATCCATAATCATATATCACTCAAAGTTAGAGGCTAAGTCAAACATTGTTCCATCAATTTCTGAGATTTTAGAATTTTTCAGAAGAGCAACAATGAGAATAGCTTCGTACAACAAAGAAGATCCCTTATGGTAGTGTCTTTCCAATAAGTTTATTGTGTCATTTCTCTCTCACCATTTTTATAAAATCAATTTGATGTACTTTCTCCAATTATTATACTTTCTTTTTATCACAATACATTACTAAACTTAATTGTTTACTAATACCTACAAACAAGGTTGATTTAAAATGTATTGATATATAATAAAATAAACTGATTTTTTCCAAAGGTTTAGGGTTTAGGATTGCACATGTAAATAAACTAGTATATAATTAAAATAGACTCCATTTAACATTGAAAGCTCTATTAATCTAACAATCAACTTCTTATGCAATGATTTTTCACTTTTCTCATATATGTATTAAAAATTATTTGAAATACATAAATTTGTCATAGTTAACAAAAAATAATAATAAATTAATTAATTAATTGCCTCCTAAATCAGAAATTTTTCAAAGTTTAAGAATTTTGTATAGTAAATGAGAAAATTAATAAATTATTTTTTAAAGTTTGAGAATTTTTTAAAATGAATGAAAACATTAATATACTAAATAACCATATCTTAAATTAGGAATTTTTTAAAGCTTGGACTTTTTTGAAATCAACAATATGTTTTTGCCTGTGCAACCCTAAACATTAATTTTATGATTTTTTCTTATTTATTATATATTTTTTATATCACAATACATTATTAAATTCAATTTTTTACTAATGCTTACAAATATTATTGATTTAAAATATATTGACATATAATAAAATAAATTAATTTTTTTTAAAACTTGTACAATGCTTAAACAAATAAATAAATAAATAAATAAATATATATATATATATATATATCCTTTTTAACATGAGAGTTCCATTTGATTCATAAGAAGTTTTGTTCGAATAAATCATCAACTCCATATGCATTGATGTGCGTTGACTTATTGGTTCTCTTTAATATAATTTTTTATTAATTTTAGTGTTTTAACAACTCCTCTCTCTTTAACATGAATATTTTTATGGTTATATTTAGAATAAAATTTTAATCTTCAATTTAATAACTTTTCAATTCCATTCAATATAATTGTTTTTATTTTTTTGGTCTTAAATTTAGCAAGAAAGCGAAGGTAAAAACCCTATTAAATATATACATTTAACAATTTTGATGCCTAAATACTTTTAGTCAATGGCAAATAAAAATGTTTGTAAATATATTTATATATGCTAATTAATATTAGGTTCTCAAATAGTTTTAGTCAATGATAAAATAAAAAGGTTGTCAAATATATGCATGCATGTTAATTAATATTAGGATTTATAAATATGTAATTGTTTAAATACTTCTAGTTAATGATAAAATGAAATGGTTGTTAAATAGATGCATGTATGATAATAAATATTGGAGTTTCCAAATATTTGTAGTCATATTAAAACAAAAAGGTTATTGAATATATGCATGTATATTGTAAAAGTAATGAAATATATATATATATATGAGATATTGATTAGGATTGACGGAACAGGATCGTATATCTAAAAGAGAAAATGTAGCATTATTTATTTCATTTATGCTCACTGTCTAATAAGATTATAGATCTCCACCATTACTACCACAATGTTCATCTCCTCATCCTCTCTTCTTTAGCTGATTCAAGTGTCATGCCTCTAACACCGTTACTCTTCGTTGTTCAAATAAGATTGCTTCCCTCTTAATTGTGTCTAATTTTAACATAATGTTTATTATGATACATTAATTAATTTAAATTTTTATTAACAGTCACAAATATGGTTCATTTAAAATATATAAGTATAGATAAAAATAAACTAATTTTCTCATTTTAGGAACTTTAATCTCACTTGTTTCCAATCCTTTGATAGCATATGCCTATATTAATATTTATGGAATAGAATTTTAAAATTTTAAGAAAGAAACTTTTTATCCGTAATATTGAAAAGAGAACTAAAGATGTATTTTTTATCTCTTTGCAAAGAAAAAAAGTAAGGTAGTGAACTCCGAATTCTAAAGGATCCAGATCATATACTCTATTTCTGATAATCCTACATAAAATAAATTCATTCATTGCATTTACTTTAAACTTTTCCAAACATATAATTCTGTAAATTATTTTCATGTCCTATCGTTTTATTACCGTCTCGTTTGTTGAATTTCTTGATCATTTCCTAACTAGCTATTTGCTAATTGGAAAAGTAATATGGGGAACTCGCAATGAAAAAATTTGCCCGAAAAGAGAGGGAACCGGAAAGAAATTCATAAGCAACTATCAGTTACGAGTAAATCAACTACCTGTAGGCCAAAGAAACTCCGCTTCACCTTCCGCCTGGAGTCCTTCTTATTTCACCTTACAACCCGCATGAATCGGAATCCAAAACCTTGAAGTACCGTGAGAAGCGAGCAGCAAATTTGAATCCGTTTGATCAAGATGGAGACTTTACCGACGACGAGCACGAAAACCGATAGGCGAGGGAGATCAAAGCCTCTTCAGACCTCGAAACCTTCGCTCGTGATGGCCTTCTTCTCTTGTGTTGCTTGGCTTTACGTCGCCGGCCGGTATGCCTCTGTTCCTTTCTGTGAATTTTGGGTTCTCCACTTGATTTGTGAGAAATTATTGGATGTGAATTTTCTCATTGTGTTGATGGCATTTGTGTCGACTCAACCGATACACTATGGTTATTTTGGGATGTCTATTGCTATATCTGGAATTGGAGATTTCTATCTTTTTCTTTGACGCGAGGTCCGCCAGATTTATTTAGAATTCCGAGTTTTTATTAGAAGGCATCAGCCAAATTGGGCAAATTGCATTTGGATTCGATTTTATGGCCCCGTTTTAGCGGGAGACAGCAATTGTACTTAGCTTCGTAATTTCTCAATTTTTGTTATTAACTTTAATCATCTGAATAGAATCACTATCTGTTTATTATGCATATGGCGAACTGTTATTTTATTTACATTTTTGGATTAATAGGTTATGGCAAGATGCAGAAAACCGAAATTTACTTACCAGTCTTCTGAAGAAGAACTCCGCCCAGGTATTATTCAGTTCCAAGTCCCTGCCTTTTGATTTTAGCTGCTTATTGGTTGCAAGCGGAAAAGTTATGAAAGCGTTACATAAGTGGATAAATTGAATTTTTTTTTTTTTCTTATTTTTCCTCTGCAAATTGTTTGATTCATTCAAGTCTCTAACCATAAATGAACGGGAGTTTGTTGCCAGAGGCCCAAGGTTCTTACAGTTGAAGATAAGCTAATGGTCCTAGGATGCAGGTAAGGTCACACTTCTTTGTCCTCCGTTTCCTTTGGTAAATTTCTTTCATTTGATAATGTTTATGACACCTGTATATTTATTAGGGACCTGGAGAGGAGGATAGTTGAAGCTGAGATGGAACTGACATTGGCGAAGAGCCAAGGGTACCTCAAAGGCCAGTCGCTGCAAAGTGGCTCTTCTGACAAGAGGCTTCTTGCTGTCATTGGAGTTTATACTGGTTTTGGAAGTCGTTTGCAAAGAAAAAAGTTCAGAGGGTCCTGGATGCCCAGAGGTCTGTTTGAATTTCAGTTGAAGTTTTTCAGTCTCTGCAAATTCCTAAGCAATCTTTTCGATTGTTTTTTAAAATTATTTTGATTGTTATACTTCTCAACTAGTAGTATGGGTTTCAACATTCTGTCTATAGTTTTCTTTATGGCACAGGCTCCATTCTATATAATTGACAAGTTTATGTTTTTGCAGGCGATGCCTTAAAAAAACTTGAAGAAAGAGGAGTGGTCATTCGCTTTGTAATTGGCCGGAGGTTTTTTCCTCACACTTATCCTTGTTAGCTGTTTGTTACCCATATGATTTCCTTTGATGATTAATTATTTGTCATAAGTGACAGTTAGTCAAGCTTCTTTTATGATTTGATGCTTTGTTATTGACAGTGCTAACCGGGGTGATAGCTTAGATCGCCATATTGATGAGGAACACAGTTCGACAAAGGATTTCTTGATTCTTGTAAGCAATCTAGTTGCAATGTTGCTGTAGTTTAAATTAGTTCAATGCCTCAATCTTCTATGTTGGGTTATGTGTGTGGGCAGGGAGCCACTGAAATATAGATCCCTAGAAATTAGGGCATTCAGGGGCTTTTACATTTATTTGCAAGCCAGTATTGTTTGCCCACATATTTAGACGCCTAGTGCAAAGGATAAACTCTTGAACCTTCTAAATTCATGTTAATTGATACTCTCTTTTTTCTTTATTCGATAAAATATATTGATGCTCTATTGAGTAAGCAACCTTTTTTCATCTAACTTTGTTAGACTTTAGGTATAGAGCTTGACCTCTTGTTGTTAATATATCAGGAAGGTCATGAAGAAGCTCAAGAAGAGTTTCCTAAAAAGGCAAAATTTTTCTTTAGTGCTGCGGTTCAGAACTGGGATGCTGACTTTTATGTGAAAGTTGATGACAATATTGACCTTGATCTGGGTAAAGACCCTTTATATACTAATGCCTTTGCTTAGGAAATCTTGTTCATAACTAATTATTATGTTTTTGTTCATGAGAACTTATCAAAACATTCTTGTTGCTGTTTTCTGGTTTGACAGAGGCTTTGATTGGAGTTCTTGACCGTCGTCGTGGTCAAGATGGGGCATATATTGGATGCATGAAGTCAGGAGAAGTTGTATCAGAAGAGTACATTCTCTATTTTATCTTTCTTCTAAGTTAGTTGGGATCATATGTCTATAACAGATCTGTAAACATATTTGGCAGTTTCATGTTATATAGTAGGTTCTGATCTCGTATCAAGCTCTATGGAATTGTTCTTCCTTCTCAGTGGGGTTATCTTTTAGTTTGTTCTCCATTTTCCATTGAAGATAATTGTACTTATTGAACTTTGATCCCTTTTCCAATCCCTAGGCACCTCCTTTTGCCAAGAAAATATGCAATTTCTGGCTTTGAGAACTTCTATGCTATAAATATGTAGAGGCCTTCCACAATTATGCCAATGCTTAAATATATTTTTGATTTTTAATTGTTATCTTTCAAAAATTGTTCAGCCTGCTTACAATTATTTTTTTGGTAGTTTTGTCACTTTCTCCTTCATTATAGTTGTGATAACATTATCATAAAATTATTGCAAGATGTATCCTTCAATTAAGTTTTCAAATTCAGCTCATAAACATCTTATTTTGATTTGTTATCAGGGGAAAGCCATGGTATGAACCCGAATGGTGGAAATTTGGGGATGAGAAAACGTAAGTGGTCTGTCTTTTGGATGGGAAGATCATATGAAACTTTTCTATTTATTTGTGTTTTTATTTTATTGGCACAGATGATCTTCAATGTGAGTGTTTTTTTATAATATCAAAGGGAAACCAATTGATTTTTTTTGTTTAGGGTGCATTATGTGCTGTACAAATACTGATGTTGAGATTCTTGACAACACATGACATTAGTGCTGAGAAACGTTGGTGGGAACATTTAATAGCTTTTTCACTAGTTTTAGTCCTTGTATCTCACGGAGCAACTAGTGAGCGTTATCAATATGCTCTTCATACATTAGTAGATTTTACTTCTTAAACGTTTTATTTGTACTTTTCTTAACTTCTTACCAAAGGTAACCCAGGGAGAAGTCTTTGGTCTGTGCAAATGTCCCTTGTATTTAATTTGTATATTAGTATTTACCATAGTTGTGATGGTTCTATATGTTACTAGTTTTCAATTTTATTGTTAGTATGGAGATTAGACAGTTTTCAGCTATATATACCTCTTCCTGATGGCTAAAATATATGCATTTTTTTAAACAAATATTGCTGATGCTTTGTGGCAATTGTTTTAGTAGGATGGAAATATTTATTGAGTTATTTTATCTGTAGGTACTTCCGACATGCAGCTGGTGCACTCTTTATACTTTCAAAGAATTTGGCACAGTATATTAACATAAACAGGTTGGTTCTCAGTCTCATGGACTTGGAAGATCTGGTTTTGTGGAAATTTTGAAACTGAGATAGGTAGAAATTGTGTTTGGCTTGGCTTATATCATTAAGCATCCTGGTTGACAAGCATTCTCTGGACGCCTCTATGTTTGAGGAACTTCAAAAGTGGGGACCTGGGAGGGGCTTTAACTTAATTTACCAAGCGATTGAGTTACCTGATTCTCTTTTATTTCTGAAATACTACTGAACACCATAATGGTTGCTATGAGCACGGTTGCAATTGTAATCTACCATTAGTTTCAAGCTTGCATAAGAGTGACGCTGCAAATAGGCATTCTCATCTTAGAATAACTGAAAGTCAAGCTAGAAAATTCCAGTACCATTCCTTTCTTGCCTCTCGTCTCAGCTTGAGGAGGAGTCTGGTAGGTGGGGTTAGGAATGCTTGCCTCAGGGTCGAGGGCTGGGGAGAGTTTAAGCTTGAGAATATGCACCTATCACTGATATGCGTTCTCCCCCTTGTTTAGAAAAGTCTCTCCTTGTCCACATTCATAATGTTCTTTTGTTTAACACATTGTCCACCTACTAACTAAGAGATGAGAAGTTATTCTTTATCTAAAGAAAAATATTATGAGATGCTAATGTCGGTCTTCAATTTTCATCATAGTGGATATGTTCAACTGTATTAAGAAAAAAATCTTCCAGTTTTTTATTTTCTATGCTCTCTGAATTGCAGACTGATCTAGTTCTGTTATTTGTAGTGTGTCTCTTAAGACTTATGCTTACGACGATACATCGGTGGGCTCATGGATGATGGGTGTCCAAGCAACTTATATAGATGACAGTCGCCTTTGCTGCAGTAGCATTAGACAAGGTGAAATTTCTTTAGCAGCCATTTTCTTTTCGTCATTACTTTTTTTCATCCTTTGGGCCATTTGAGGGAGAGGGAAAAAAAAAAAGAAGGGGGTGGGGGTTTTCTAGCTTTCTCATTGTTTTTTTCTAATGGAGTTAGGAGTTGAATAGATTCTCATTTTTATTTTTCAAAAAGCAAATGCTCTTACTACTGGTGCTCATTTTCAGACAAGGTTTGTTCCTTGGCTTGATGTGAGGAGAACAGCTAGTCGTCAGAAAACGCAACGACATTTATCTGGAAGATTATGTACACTCTTCAGATGCATCTTAATCCATTAATAGGATAACTCTTTGAGATGTACAGCCCAGCAGCGACAGTGAAAGGATAACTAGTGATTGACGGAATTTTATCATTCCGGTCTGTGACAGCCATTGAAGCTCACTTGATGTTTTCATATGTTTTGTAGACAATTTTTTTTTTTTTTTCCATTTTTGTCTGTTAAACCATCTGCCGATAAAAGAACACTTTATTTTAATACCGAAAACATTTATGTATACTTGTAGCCCCGTTCTTTAGTTAATAATTGATTCACTTTCGTATTGGAGACTTGGTCAATTTTATTTTATTTTTCTTTTGGCCTAAGGTCAAATTTAATTTATGAAGCTAGGGCACACTGCGATTTTACAGTAACGTGTTTAGTATGATATTATCTGCCAAAGCTAGGCTAGTGACGAGGGATTTAGGTAGTGGGCAAGAGCTTTTAAACTATGTTTTGAAGTTTTAGAGGTGATGGAATTAAATGATCATTAATAAAATAATATAGAATGAAGTGGAGTGAAATAGAATATCTAGGGATAGTTGATTGTTGGAGAGTTTAAAAATGGTGGAAGAGACTCCAAGTATTTTTTGAAAAATTTATAATAAAATGAATGGAATTAAATGATTATGAATTATTTATTTATTTTTATAAAACAAGTCTATCACTAAAAATATTTTTATTGATAAATTTGTTATATATGGTTATGACTGGGAGAGAATATTTAGAGATTTTTTGTGTGTTTTGATTTTGATGATAAAGGTATAAAAAAATTTAAAAAGAGTTAAAATATTTTTATATTTATATTATGAAAATTCTCACTACAAATGAAAAATAAGAAAGTTTAAGCATGCAATGTCAAAAATATAAAATTATATATTTATTATAGTTTTATTAAATATTTGGATTTATGCTAGTGTCAATAATTTTAAGAGAGTGGGAAAGAGGTAATAAATTTTTTTAAATTGAAAATAACAGAGTATTCGTAATTTAAATTGCTGGGAATTCTATTTCATTATTAATCCCAATTTAGATAAATGATAAAAAACAAGATTTTAAATAATAACCAGAGATTTTGGTGTTCATTCGTAGCCATTTCATTTTATTTTAAAATAATCATCCAAACATATATTAGTTTCACTTTTAACTATTTATTATTCTTTCCATAGTCATTCATGAAAAAATAATCCTTTAAATTTGAATTTTTATGTTGCAGAAAAAATATAGCGATTTGTACTTTCATTAAGCTTCAACTTTCCGCATCGTTCTTTCTTCTATGGGCACATTAACGTTGTGTGCTGGTCTGCTACAGTATGTCTGAGGTGATCATTCTTAGGGAAGGTAAATGTAAGGAAAAGTTTTATGGCAGAAGGATCACTCTCTTTCATGAAAATTTGGGAAGTTTTATACCCTATCATTATTTGATATGATAATTTTATATGCACCACAAGATTAAATAAATGTATTTGAATATGCTTGTTAAATTAAACATGTAATTTCTTGAAATAATTATTTTATGTTAATGTACATTATACAACGAATGAACTTTCTTGTTGACTAATAAAACTGAGATATTGGCACCTTCGAAATAATTTTATTTTACTAAATTATCTTTTTCTCATACTTATAAGTTATTTATAATATTAGTTTACAATTTTGTTAATTTATTTTTATACATTTTTTATTTTTTATTAATTTTAAAATTATTTATTTTTATTTTTAATTTAAAATCTTATATTTTATGACTGTTCATATTGTCTTAGTAAAATTATATAAAATTCCTTTTTATTTGAATATCCATTTACTATCGCTCTTAATTCTTCTTATTTATTTTTCCATCAGTTTTGCATTATTTCTGTAAAATTGGCTTCTACATATAAATTTATTGTATTAGTTTCTATATTTTGGGTTAATAATACTATTAATTAAACTTTAGTCCATTCCTCTAGCCTTTTTTTGTTGTCTAAATTATAATTCAAATTTAACTATATTCCTAAATTTGGTATTTGCTTGTTTCATATTATTCTAATAGTGTTGATAAATAATTACTATCTCTTGATATCTACATGGTTTCATATAGATATGTCAAATTTTGTGATCTTATTGGTTCATTAGTCTTAGTTCTTCCTTCCTTAATTTAGCTTCTTTCGTTATTCCACTTCCACTAGTATTATTTATATTATATGTTGGACTATGTATATTTAATGGATTTGGAGGTTCTTGATTTTTATAATTTCTTGAAGTAATATCACTTTGCATATTAATTTCATTGTTTATTATTTCATTATTATATCCTAATGTTATGTTTCCTAGTTGTTTTCTTATTTCTTCAAAACTTTTTTTTTTGTCCCATTCTCTTTTCAATCTCATCTTGTTCTAATTCTTCTAATACTTTCATTATATTTATTTGTCTAATTGTTATATTTTTATTTTCCTTAATTTTTGGTTTAATTAAACTTAAATAATTAAGTAAATCTGACCCTATTTAGCATGCTAATTACATTATTTTATAATATTTTTTAGTTATTTTTTCTAATTTTTCATTTTCATTTATTTTTTTCTTTTCCTTTTTTTGTTTTTGTTTTTTTAATTATTTGATCAAATATTTTCCATAAATTATTATTTATTATTTTTTGTCCGTTTTGTAATTTTTCTGCAAATATTCTTGTCTCTTGGATATTTTCATTAAGTAATTTATTCATTATTTGTTTTTCTGTCTTTTCTTCAAAAATTACTTTTCATTTCAATGGCCTTCATCATATTTATTTCATTTCTTTGTTTTATTTCTAATAAGCTTTCCTTTTTCTTTATTCCTAAAAGTTGTCTTATTTGTATTATATGATATTTGATTATTTTTAATTTTTGTTTATGTTACTTCTAATTTTATTTCATATATTTTTTGTTATAATGGTTTTACTATTTCACATAATCTTTTTATTTTAGTATTTAAGCTTTCTTTATCTAATATCTTTTTGGTTTTTTCAGGAATTTTTTCTATTATTCCATTTAAGTCATAAATATCAAGTTCTTTTTTAATATTAGGATATATAAAACATCTTAAATGTTTCATTAAGAACATATTAGTCTAATTTAATTGATTAAAAGTATTATCTCCATCTCCATTTTATAGAATTTAAGTGCACTAGCTTAAAAAAGTATCGGAATTAATAAAAGAAATATTTTTAAGAAAAAAAGATGTATGAGGACAAAAATAAAACTTTGATTAATTTTTTTTCTTTAACAAGGAAAGTTGCTTCTTGCCTATAAAATTTCTCCAAAAAGAAATGAAGACATCACGGGTGCTCGGATTTTTTTTAGTATACCTTTCTCAATTTTTTAGCTACCATGGAGTGCCGGTTTTTTTTATTGTACTATGACAATAGTAAAATTTAATAACTTAAATGTGTCGTCGCCAATGTTTTTTATCCAAATGCAAATTTTTTTTTTATAAATTATAGCAGTTACATTTTTGTTATCAAGGTGACTTAT
This sequence comes from Delonix regia, assembly GCA_037074485.1. Lineage (NCBI taxonomy): Eukaryota > Viridiplantae > Streptophyta > Magnoliopsida > Fabales > Fabaceae > Delonix > Delonix regia. Next base: position 5,425,788 of record CM073452.1, read on the forward strand.
TTTATTTTATTTTAGTTATGCTAATGGCATAAACGAGACTTGTTTTATCTTTTTATGGTATCATTTTTGTTATCAACATAAACCAATTACAATCTCGTTAAACTCATGAATGATAGAAATGTAATATTTTTTTGTCTCTTATTGATATCGTGTAAGTCATTAGCGTGATAGAATTAACCACCCATAAGCCTAGTTGAGGCAAAATTTATATTTTTGGTTTCAAAAAATTTAGTTAATTTGCAAAACAATCCTTATATATGGAAAATTTACAATTAAATATTCTTAATTTACCAATATTAAATGTAGTTAAGTATTAAGATTATGTAAATATATTTTTAGTTCAACTAATGTACTATTTCTATAAAGTTTTGATTAATTTTCAATGTAGGCTTTATATGCAAAAAATTTGTAATTAAACTATAATAATTTTATCAACATTAAATGTAGTCTAAATTAGTAAAATTATGTAGGTATTTTTTTAGTTGAATATATAACAATCTTATAAATTATTTAAATTATGAACACATGATTATAAAAACCTTAAAATTTAATCATACAATATAAATATATGAAGATTGATGTATGTAATCATAAAAGTTAAAAAGGTATGAACGGATAGAAGATGGAAGTATAATATTAAAATATATGAATACAATTTATGATATAAATTAATTATATAATATGTACACGAAAATAGGCAAAAGAAAAAAAGTAATATAAAATAATGAGATAGGATGACACATATAACATACATAGATGGTGCACGAAAATAGGCAAAAATTTAGTCTTGAATTTATGTTTGAGAATTCAAATGATTTTATTTAAGAATTAATTTATTACTTTTTTTAATAATTTAAATTTTAATAAATATTCAACAGTCTCTAATAGTTTTTTAAAATTTGAATTATTAAATTTTTATCTAAAAATTTAAATTTTTAACTTTACCAAATCTTTTTCCCTTGGATATACAGCTAACATTTAAGGGAGAAAAATTACAAATTCACAAAAAAATTACACGTCACTTTTGCATACACATTAGTAATATAAATGAAAACTATATTGTAAAGAGAAAAAATATCAGCCACATACACATTTCTACTTTCCTTATATCATTCATTTTCGATGCAATCGCAAATAATTAAAACACCGAAATTTAAATAGAAAACAACGACTTTTTTTATTATACTGCAGCCAACAACAGATAAAATCATTAATAAATGAAAAGTACGGCCACCAATCGTCTTGACTACGTGATTTTGAACAAAATATTGACAGTCCTGGCAAAACATATCACGCGACTAATGTTTTTAATAAAAGAAAGTTCACATGTCGCGTGATATGCTTTCCCGCAACTGTTAATATTTTGTTTAGAATCACATAGGATATTACATATTGGCCAATATTATTGGCGGTGGCACTTTTCATTCATTAACGAAGATCAAGAAGCTAGAAAAATACACATCAGGCTTTCTTTTTCATTAGCCTAACTTTTTTATTTTACAGGATTTAAGTGTGTTAGCTTAAAAATGTTGCGGAACGAGTAAAAAGAATATTTTTAAAACAAAAAGAATTATAAGGACAAAAATAAAACTTTGATTAATTTTTTTCTTTAAGAAAGAAAGTTGCTTTTTGCCTATAAAATTTCTCTCAAAAGAATGCAGACATCGCGGGTATTTTTATTTTTTGCATACCATTCTCAATCTTTTTAGATACCATGAAGTGCCTGTTTGGTCTTTTTGGGACAATAATATGGGACAACTCAATTTTATTTTACCATAGCAATAATGAATTGTCTATCACTTTCTTTAAAGCAAAGGAAGGCTCTCTTTCCGCCAAGAGAAAGCTAGAAAATGCTAGTACGTGGAAACAAAGCAATTTTCTAAACGTAAAAGAGCTGCCAGCACAACCTTACTCGCATAAACATTTTCATTTTTCATTTGTACCTTGCTTTCTTATATTATATACATGAACAAATTATATCTGAATCAGCTACAAATTGTTCTGCATCCGCAGGTTTACTGAATGGTTAGCCTCAATCTTACTTTGTGTTCACACTAAGCAACCCAACAAAACCAAATGCAGTTGGAGAAATTCCATCAATACTCTCGTCACCATAACAATCAAACACTTTGTGGGGTGTCTCAATCGGGTTGGAATATACCGAATTTGAGCTGGATTTATGAAGAAACTGAACTGTGTGGGGGTGTAGTTTCAAGGTGAAGAACCCCATAGTATCTCAGCGCTTATGGTGGCAGCCTCAACATCTGATTGGGAAGCCTCCTTCACTCTCCTCAGCATTTCTAACTTGAACTCTCTTCTCTCTTCTGTGCTCAATCCTTCCCCTACTTCTAATTGGATAGCAAATGTTGCAACACAACTAGCAAACGGAGAATTCTCCAATTCAGATTCTGACTCTGTTCCTACACTAACCCCGCTTTCGTCCTCCTCATGCCAGTGCAGTCTTTGCAAGTCCATGAGTTTTTTAACCAAGTCTTCCTCGAGCATCGCTTCAATTACTTCACTTCTCCCAATATAAGCAAGTTCGAGAACGCAATCCAAGGCTGCAACTCGAACGGATAAATCTTCCGAACATAAAAGGCTGATAATTCTTGGGATTTCTCCAATAGCCAAAAGTTCATCCACCAACGGGCTTCTGATGAATCTGATCAGAGATGACAAGACTTTAATCGAACAGCTTGAAGCCATTGCTATTAGGGCCTTAATCGTTGGACCCATTAGCACCAATCCAACAAATACATTCTTGTTGAACCTAACTAAAGCGTCTATAGCCATAGCCGCTTGTTCCCGAACCCGTTTTGAACTCAATGGATCACAGAGTATATGTTCAAGAATATTGAATACCTTGGCCCTCAAAACCAAATCTTGAAAATCAATATCAAAACCCCTTGACAACCTTTCCTCAAACCCAATCAAAGCCTTCACCTTCGCGTCCTCGTTCGCCGATTGTAGCAGCGTTTTGACAAGATCTCCAATGGTTAATTGATCAACGTATGCCTGGATTTCGGACTCAATAGCATATGCAACCTGGGAAATCTTGTGCTTGGTGACTTGACGGTGAAGGAGAGATCGAAGCCCATAACCTTGATGTTTCTCAAGCTTTTCGATCAAGGCTCTGAGAGAACGAAGCAACTCCAAGACCTTGTGAAGATCAGGGTTGGCTGAGAAAATTGCAACTGCCTTACTTTCAAGCTCCAGAAAAGCTTCAATGGCAACCTTGGAGTCATTTTTGTTGAGAAAGGGGATGGGGTTAGTGTGAAGATCTTTGGAAGCTTGTTTCAGAGCTTCTAATAGAGTTAGCACACGCTCGGTATATGTATTTGGATTGTGAGGGTGATCCATAACCACTGAGAATGAGAAAGATAGTGAGAATGGAAATTCGCTTAATCTGGCGGTCGTAATTAATGTGAGTGAGAGAGATCAAGAAGGTTGAAGGCGACCCTATACTCAACTGAAGTCTACAAGTGTCCTTTGTGTACTAGACGCGACGCCGAGGTCGTGATGAAAGACAAGGATTCTCTTCTCCTTTCCAGACTTCCTTTCTCTTCCAAATAAAAAATTAGTTTAATTTTTTCTGAAAATTAACCAAAATAAAAATAAGATTTTGACCAAACTCTTGATTAAAAAAAAATTAATGTGATCGTAATTTTAAATGTATTAATATATTTAATTATAATATAAATATAATTATAATAATATTAATATAAAAAATAATAATATTATAATTATAATTTTATATTATAATTAAGTATATTGATGTAAAAATTTTACTAAAAAAATTATATAATCTGTAAATTTAATATTTTTCAGTTTATGTGTTTTTATTTATTTGTCTTCTTATAATATAATTTTTCTTACTGTTTTCATGAATAATTATACAATATAATATCTAAAAGAAAGTGCAGAAATATACATACTTGTGATATGTAGCAGGCCGTATTTATCTTGGGTTCAAGATTATAAATAATAAATAAGGACCATTTTAATCAAAACAAATTTAATTATAGTTTCTGTTGAATATCTTCATAATTTGTTCAAAATACTTTTAATGTTTTTCAAGTTATTTTCTAGTAATATCGTTATCATTTACCTTCTCATGAATGGTTAGATAATATAATAATCAATGTCGACATCCTCGTGATGCATGTATCCAAACTTCGATATATAATATGAACGTTATTTATTTTGTATTAAAAATTATAAAATTAATATAATTTAAATTTTATTTTATTTATAAAAAGTCTTTGTTTTTATTGATATACATTTAATATACAATATTGTGGAAAGCAAAATGATCTTTCAATTACTTTATATATATGTATATCACTTGTTATACTGTATGAATAATAAATATAAAGGTCCTGTTAGTTAAAATGAATTTAGTTGTTTATCTTTTAATTTAAAAAAATCCCTTTAAATTTTAAAATAAAGAAAATTGTTATATAATCATCTCCCCAAAAAAAAAAAAAGGAATATACTACTTTCTGAGTAAAGATATGAAGAGTTTAATATTTTTAAAATACCAAAATATATTATTATCTAATTATCTTGAGATTTGTGTTTATAAAGTATAACATTACATTTTTTAAATATTAACAAAAACAATATAAAGATAGAAGAGCTGAAGTTCTTAAAAAATAAGACTCTTTATGTATAATATTTACCATTTCATCTTTCGAAAAAGAGGACTATTAAGTGCATTATGGAAAAAAAAAACTGTATAAGAATTTCACATAGACAAATCATAATTCCTTTATAGATGGCAAGATTATAAAAATAAATATTACTTTAATTTATTTTCATATAGTCGAATGATGTTTTTCTTTTCATGTACACTTGTGTTCAGGAAGGAACATGACATGTTTCCCATATTGTGTAGATTGCATGGACAATTTGTCTCCCAACTCGTTGACAATGAATATGCATCATCTTCAACCTTTCATGTCCCAAACTAATCATTAATTAATATTTTTATCTAGTAAAACATAAATTACTATTATTGTACTTGCTTTAAAAAATAATCAATATGACATCCTCTGGTTACAATGCTTCATGGATGGATTATCAAGCAGATAGTTGTGTGGAGTCAAAAGTGCAAAGCAACTTGTAAGTTAAGGATCCCGATACATATGCTGAGGAGTCCATCGAAGATGCAGATTAAGTTTTCCAGATTTAGCTCCATCTAAGGGAAAACTTCCCTGAACTTCCCCTTCTAGGATCACCCTTGTGAGTGTCATCGTCACTCTTCCAATTTTGTTCTGCAACATTCATGCATCTTATTAAAACTAGTACCTAAAGCAGAATTAATAAGACAGGTTCGAGAGCTCACCTTCCCAATAAGATCTTGATCCCAGACTTCAAGAATCAACATTTCATGTAATGCATCCTCCACAACAAAGTACAATGTCTGATTCCAAACAGGGTTTAGACCTGCATTTGCAACCTGACAATGCAAGAACTATATTATTGAATCTATCGAAAACATGCAACCAGTTTGGAATGAAAGTTCAGATTTATATAGATCAAACTTGAACTTGTTCGTGACCAAAATATGATTTAACCACTTTCTGGTATGATGAAAGTGAGAGAGATTTCTAGGATGTGCCGAGTTCTTACCCTGGTCTTGTGTTTTTGGTCTGCTTTTTTCAACTTAAGGGCCACATAAGGGTTAGCCTTGCCCATTAAGTCCACATCTGGCAGGTCTTCAGCTGATATCACTGTCACAAATAGTACCCCTCTTACTATCACAGATTTTCTCTGTGATCTGTTAACATCACCACCCAGTGTCTGATCTGATGCACTCTTAATGGCCTTCTCGAAAGTGGTTAATGCGTAATTAGGACTAAACAGGTTTGTAAAGCTACTTTCAACACCAAACGGGCAATACAAGAGCTCCAAGTGCACCTATATATATGTACCAGGAACCTCAAAAAACATTACATGAACTGTTGGCAAAATAATATAGGATAACAAACAAATTAAAGATACTGTTAGTATTACCTCACCCCTGTATTTTTTATCTCTTTGGACCTCCAAATCCTTGACCAGTTTCAACCAGACATCCTTAACTTTACCAGGTTGAAGGTCCTTTAGCGGCACTTGGGCACAGCCTATAAGCTGATCGGCCTCAATGCCTTCATCATCAAATATTCTTACTGTCAAGTGCTGCGTTGACGCATCTTCCACGGTGAACTCATAATTCTCGTTCCATACTGGATTCAACTGGTTGTTCTGAGGATTCCATAACATTAACAATTACCCTGAATGATAATAGTAATGATAAAGAAAGCATGCACAGAAAAACTTGGCGAAGATGGTCTCACGATTGTTTTGCTGGTTTTGGTTCTCTCACGAAGAGGACGAACAAATAAAACTGCAAAAGGATCAGATTTGCCAATCAGATCTTTATTTGCCAAGTTCTTCGCTTGCACTAGTTTTACTTCCAGCGTTCCAACTGGTTTTAACTCCAGGAAGCTGTAGAGCACAAATAATTTATTCATTAACTAATAAAATTATTTCTTTGACTGATCAAGAAAAATTATACCTGTAATCCCTTGGTATAATTGGTATGATTTTGCGAACTGGCCAAGTTATAGAATCCTCAATAGCATCTCGAATTGTTTCCTATAAGTGTAATTCTCAACTCATTACTCTTTAAAATTTTGGTAATTTAACTATGAACAAGTAACAACTATTGAATCAAGGCATAACAGAAGTAGTATCATAAAGACATTATTCTCTAATTAGCTCATACATCTATAGCATCAGATATTCCTGGGAGTGTTGAAATATCACCACCTACAACTTTAAGAGTAAAGTCCAGATGTTTCTGTTACCAGAAAAGGAAGAAAAAGTGTAAATATTACTGTTGAATGTTCAACTGTGCCAATACAAAATTTAAAAATATTTTTACTTTATTTTATAGCGAAAGGATGAAGCTAGAAAGATAAAAGAGATTACCTTTTCCCTCAGGGAATAACAAATAGCTCCGAAGGAAGGAAACTCATTTACTAATGGTGCGAAGATCAACCTGAAAACCCCAGTGAATCCAATATCTTTGACCTACATAAGTAGCTACGGATCAATTAAAAGTATGCATATGTTGTGCAGATAAAGATAATGGAAGCCTATATGAAATTGTTTAGATCATGTATACAGTAAAAAACAGAGACATAACTGAAATAAGTACATCATCATGTTGAGGTTGATTATTGATTATAATGTAAAGTGTCTTACCTGAACAGGTAGTACAACACCAACACGAGTTTTAATATCAAGCACAATACTGGGGTTACCATCCCACTGCACCTCTAACTCCATAGTCACTCTATCAGCTCCACTTTCTTCTTCAACAACGGAAATTCCTACATATTTCCACCAACTTTTATTAACATAGTACTGATATTGAAGAAACGAAATACAAAACCAACGTGTTTACAAATCGATGACAACCAAAGCTATAGAAAATGGCACTGGTCTGCCGTTAATTAGGCTTACAAGATTGAAAGAGAGCAGGGAAGTTACCTGTTAATTGAGGAGCCACAGTTCCAAGAGTCAACTTGGAAAAGGTGATTGAAGATAAGACTTTGGGTGTATATTGTTGAAGAATGGGTTCCACATTGTTTTTTATCAACGCTGATGCTGCCTATGCCAAATTATCCATGACATAATCATATAACAAACAACTGTAGGAGTCAGAGCAGAATCTTGATTGATGAAAAATGGAAGCAATTTTACCTCATTAACATAGGGCCAGATTTTCTTGAGATGGGTATTGAGCCAATTTAACTGCAGAGATAAAAGAAGCAATATCAGTGAGAGGCCACATCAAAAATCAAAATGGAGAGAGTAAAGAGGAAGTTGAACTTAACTTCTGTCTGCGAGTGAAGACTACCCAAGGTGGATAGAACTTAGAGGGGATAATTCTTCTAGAATCTTCCATCGTCATTCTGGCAAAAGCTGCGACCACCATCGCCTGAAACCAGTGGGTTCAATTATCATGGAAAATGGAAAATGCAAGAGCTAAATGAATGTGGGTTAATCCGGTATTGTACCAAATCGGAACGACGCTTGGATCGGTAACTATGGAAACGAGCAAAAGCGAAGATCAGAGCGATGCCAAAAGCGATGCCGATGATCATGCCACTGATGAAGCCCATCTTCCAACAGGTGAAGTAATCTGATTCGGCCTTCTTCTTCAAATTCAAACATGGATTTTATGGTGAGGGTGAGGCTCATTGCTCATTTGGGATAGGGAGTGCAGTGATGGCTAATATAGATTGATTATTGATAAAGTAATCCATATGCTTTGTTGCTTGGAACTCAATATAATCTAATTAATGAAGAAAGTAATATGTGCTTTTCTTTTCCTTTCGTCTTCGTTGTTTCTTACTCTCTTTCTCCTTTCTTCGTAACACTTCGTTTACTTTTTTTCCCCTTGTCTCATGGCCAAGTCACAGCCAAACGCCATGTATTGGAATGCAATATAGAATATTGAGGAGCTTCAACAATGCAAGATTGGAAGTGGTGAGTTGGGTGTAGCACTTGTTTGAAGGCTTAAGAAGCAAAAAGGAATGTCTATATTAAATATGCTTTTCTTTTGAAACTCTTCTGTTAGATTGATCTGTGCTGGGATATAAGTTTATGGTGCAGAATTCTAGATCAGGAATTAATGAGTTCTGGAGAATTCAAATTCCAGAGGTGCTTTTCCGCAATTGACTGTCACTTTCTTGACACTTCTTCGCGCATCTGAATTTTCGGGAAAAAGAATATGCCCACTCTTCATTCCTATGGGAACAAAATGCCATGGATCATTAACACAAGAAATTAAAGTTTGGCTTGTGACCATAAAATATAATAAATGAAAGTGAGAATCAAGATGTAATAGGATGCCCCAAACATATTGGCGAATCTATTTATAATATGCAAATGTAAATATTAGATTGCTAACATGGACATGTGACCTTAAATATCTCACATAATTAATACATCCGAATGGTTTCTTTTTGCAGTTTTTAGTATTAGCCTTTTTAATGGCCACGTGTTCATCAAGTCAACTTTTTACGTTGACAACTTGGATGACTTCTGTAACTTGGATAGGCATTAAAAATTTTTAGGCGACAGAATTAACTCAAAAAGAAAAAAAAAAAGAAATAAAATTTTTCCTCAAATTTAGGAGACGAAAGACGTACGTATGCCGTTTGTTACTGATTAATATTGTAGATTTGAAGATTATCGAATATATTCAAAATCAATTTTATTGCTCAATTATAATTTACTAACATTATATATCCTTAATTTGTTTTCTTGATTGATAATAGGACCTTCATCCATTTATAGTTTTACCTTTGTCCAAACCATTATTGTAAATGCGGACTCGTTAATCTTTCAAACAATATAATTATTGCCCTAATAAATTATTAAAACATTGAACACATATTATTTCATTAATTAGAGTGTTTTAGTTTTCTAAATTATCATGGTTTAATTTAAGTTTTATTAATAATTAAAAAAAAAAAAAAAAGATCATGATTATCTTATAGTATATACTTATGGATGAGTTTACAGGAACATTCAAAATTCAAAGGTAAAAAAGAAACACAGAGAAGAAACTTTGGTGCTTATCACTTTTTGAGAATCAAAATTAACTGAATACTTATGCTTGAATCAAAATCTAAATGGAAAGTAACTACATCCTCCCACGACCTCCATTTTGCTCGAGTACGCCTGTATGGGTAAAGATTGAAGAATTAAAAATAGAATTCCCCTACCTGGGCTATTAGGGAGGCTAGCCTAGTCCTCTTCTAGTATTTTACGTCATCGAATTCCAGTACTCTTCCTATGTGTCAGTGATTGTGTTTATATGTAGATGCTTCTCAAGAATAAGCTTATCTATTCCTCTAAGATTTTTGGTCAAAGTATAACATACAAAGATTTATAGTAGTTTTAGGCCAAAATCTCCATGGAAGGAGGGTTCTTCCCTTACTACGCTTCATTTTTTGTGTACCCTTTTCTTTTTCTGGTACTGTTGTTCACTTATATCACTCGTGATCGTCTCCCCTCGTGCTCCTCCTCCTCTCTTACTCACAATGCACCTACCTATGACTCTTCGCTTTTGCATTCTGCAAAAGATTTCACCATTCCAAACACAAGCACTGTTCACAGTGTAAGCTTGCAAGTCATCTTTAATTTTGTTAATTGTAATTGAGATTAAAGTTTTCTGGTTTTGTTTAACGCTCGTATATATGTTATTTCTGTTCATGTTGGCACGCAGAGGCAGTGGGAAGGACTGAGACTGAGTCATTTTGAGAGGCAGGAATATGGATTGGCAAGGGCTCGATCAGCAATACGAGAAGCAGCTCGAACACGAATATATGCTTCATTCAAAGAAGGGGACTTTATTCCCAGAGGGCCCCTCTACGTAAATCCTTATGCCTTCCATCAGTTAAGATCTTCTCGCTTTTACGATTATCTTCAGTTTTGAATGTTGTTTTAGTTTCCATAACTGCATGATTATATACTAGAACATAGAATAAACTTAAACGCAATTCACAATGCAAGCAAAACACTAACTGGTGTAGGTTATGATATATAGTATATAGAACTTAATTTTTAGCATATTTACTTTCAGATTTTTTAACTCTTCTGAAAAGTTGTTTTTCAAGTTGATAACAAACTGTTAAAAAATTTGAAAGAACATAATGGAAGCCGAATGGGTCATTAATTGTGTTCGTCTTACCCCATTGAAGATGCAACTACGTATGGGAACGATATATAGTTAAGTATATTGAACGACAGAATTGAGGAACTTTGCTAAATCACACCGTTGGTTTCCAAGTTGAGTATTAATATTGGGAGTGCATATATAGAAAGAGAATGGGAAGAATCAGAATGATCGAAGGGGAAGAGGGTATAGCATGGTTATGGAATAGTGGGAAAACATAAGCATAACTTAACGTGGCCTTTGCGTTTACTAAGCATTGGAAACTTTACTCCTGTAGCCTGCAAGCTACGTGAAAATTCATTCACCAAATTAGTAATGTTGAAATTCTACTGTGCCCATAACTTGGCCTATATATATATGTGTATGTGTGTGTGTGTGTATGTATGTATGTATGTATGGTCCCCTCCACCCTCTCCCCCAGCAGTACTACTTAATCACCTAGATTCAATTCATTAGCTAGACCAACATAGTTGTCAACTATGTTTTTACTTACCTTATCATAGCACAATAATTAATAAAACAAAGGATAAGACTTAATCTATACCTTTTCATGCAAGTTCTATATATGATAAAACCATTAGATTAACCAATTATAATACAAACACACTTGTCAAGAAATACCTAGTAAAACATTACATATATAATTTACTAATAAATTTTAACTTGGTGATACTGAATCTGTCTTCAAGATTGAAAAGTTCAAGTTCAAATACGAGTTAGAGCCTAATAAGCCAGATATAAATTTCTAAAAAAATATATATTGTATTTGATGAACAGGAGTCATAGGGAAATGGAGAAGCGTTTCCGAGTATGGGTTTACAAGGAAGGAGAGGCACCCATATTTCACAATGGACCTTTGAACGACATATACTCAACAGAAGGGCAATTCATGGACGAATTTGAAAGTGGGAAGAGTCCCTTTTTAGCTAAGGACCCCAACGAGGCCATCACTTTCTTCCTTCCAGTCAGTGTAGTCAATATCATACTCTACGTCTACAGACCTTACACCAATTACTCCCGGATACGCCTTCAGAACATTTTCAAAGATTACATCGATTTGGTGTCTCACAGATACCCATTTTGGAATAAAACAGAAGGAGCCGACCATTTTATGCTTTCTTGCCACGACTGGGTATGCTATTGCTATTGTTGTTAAAATCTGAATATAAATATTACATGATGATTGAGTGACGAGTGAACAAAGCATAGGAAATTATCAGATAATCTCATTTTGGACCAAACCAGATGGAATAAACTAAGCTCCAATTCAACAAATCATGAACTTGATGTTTGTATGTAGTATAATATATATGTTTCTTAACTTGTTTTCAGGCCCCAGATGTTTCAGCTGCTCATCCAAACCTCTTTAAGCACTTGATTAGGGTTCTTTGCAATGCGAATAGCTCAGAAGGTTTTCAACCAAAGAGAGACGTGTCGTTGCCTGAAATCAAAATCCCATATGGAGAATTGGGTCCTCCTTACATTACGAAACCTCCAAACAGCCGAACCATCTTGGCCTTCTTCGCCGGTGGTGCTCATGGCAGCGTAAGAAAAACACTATTTAGGTATTGGAAATACAAAGACAACGATATTCAAGTTCATGAGTACCTGCCTAAAACCTCAAACTACACTGAATTACTGGGAGAAAGCAAGTACTGCTTGTGCCCTAGTGGATATGAAGTGGCAAGCCCCAGAGTTGTTGAAGCCATATACGCAGGCTGTGTCCCTGTGATCATATCTGATAATTACGTATTGCCATTTAGCGAGGTTCTTGATTGGACCCAGTTTTCGGTTCACATTCCGGCCTCAAAGATACCAGACATTAAAGAGATCTTGGAAGGAATTTCAATGGAGGAGTATCTGGAGAAGCAAAAGAAAGTGACAGATGTGCAGCGACATTTTGTGGTTCATCGGCCTGCGAAACCCTATGATCTAATGTACATGGTGATGCACTCGGTTTGGCTGAGGAGGCTAAATTTAAGGCTCCCACACACATAACTAGATCAAAGATTAAGTGCAACTTTGTTCCTTTTGTGTAATATTATATCAAATTATCTATGCAAATTTTCAGACAATTTATATAGATTGTTAACGGATTTTAACCTTTTCAATTAAGTATATTTAATTAATATGAGGACAAAGTAAAGCATAGTCTGTATAGATACATGCATAATAAATAATTTTTTCTATATAAACAAAAAAGGAAAACAGTTGATATGAATAATGAGGACAATGCGCAGTAAATTCGTTGGTATTCCTTGAGTCTAAATTCATTTTACTGTATATTTTAGGAAATTTATAGCACGGAATTTCGAAGATTTTTATTAAGTATTCTTAAGGAGGCTTTTTGGTTGAACAACATTTTCAAAATTTCTGACAGTGTTATATAATAATTGATATATTCTCACATATGATTGAAGTCATGAGAAAAATTTACTGTGAATGTTAAATTCTTTGGAATCCGACATTCCCACAAAACAACCCAATTTCATTTTTACCAAGATATAGGAATGATAAATTCTCACGAGGGTAAGAGTGTCTCTGGAATGTTTAAATTCTATTTTATTCGTCCTTATCCTAATACACACACATATATTGATTAATATCTATTCATTCTCAAGGGAGGAAATTAGAATGAAAAAGAAGAAATAGGGTGGATTTGAATTTTCGCATTTAAATTTAAATCATTAAATTTTTATTTAATAAGTCAAATTCTATTAAATTCATCTTACTTTTTGATAATCCATATCAAAAATAAAGTTTAAGAATTAGAGATTAAAATTTAAAAAAAGTTAATAGAGTCAAACCTTTTAGGTTGACATGCTAATATTAACAATATGAATCTATCGTTATATAGCAGACATGTTATATAATAGTGAATAAAAAAAATTTAACAAGTAAAAATTAAAACAAATAAAATATATATATGTATATATATATATTAATTATACAACAGATCTGTTGTATAACAAAGAATTTGAATTCCAACATTAGAGACCAGGAATTTCTATTGAGAAGCGAGACATAGCGACGGAGGTGCACCGAGCCGTGATCAAATCTAGATACTGATGCACCCCGTTCGGCTGGGACACTAAATTGTGAAAAGCTCTCAAACCTCTCCACCTATAATTCTGTGCAACTTTGTCCATACGGTAGATTACCATCATACTAGTTTTATATTACATTGACGTAGATCCTAAAGAACTTTTTACTTTTTCAATCAATTTTCATTTAATTAAAAGAGCACAAATACTTACACATGCAAATGAAAAATGAAAAATACTTTGCTTCCTTCATCATGTTGTTGTGACAGGTATGTATTTATAAATTATATTAAATAATAGTAAATAAATAAAGTTAAGAACAAATAATAAGGCTCACTGATAGATATTTTGGCCTAACGCAACATGATACGATAGCAGAGGGTTCATTAGATCCCAAAGATTGAGTGAGGTATGGAATCTGTTAACCAGCTGAGTCATAATGCAAGTTTTTCCTGATGGCTCGAACAGCACAAATTGATTCCTTAATTCGTTCCAGTATTGACACTCTAATCCAACGAAACTTCAACTAAAAAAGAAATAAAACATCCCAGCAAGATTAACATCTAAGAAACTGATCACTTCACTTAAGAAAGCTATGAAATATGAATCTAGGAAGAGACTACTGTGGAAAAAGTGGGTATAGAAACTTCTAAAAGGCCTGTAATTAACTTTTTTCTCAAAATTAATAAAGAACGAAAAAAGATGCAAATGAGAATGGTATTTGCAACCGTTAGTTCCATTGGACTCGCTTGCTCACATTTATAGGCAAAATTTCACCAATCCCCTTTTATCTTCTCTATTCACCTTACCCCGCATCCGCTTCAACATTTCAACCAGCAATAACGCTGAAGGGTCAATTTACCCTTAGTAAGGAGCTGTGTGACCAATACCTTAAGAAATCAAGTGTGGTTAAACCAGGGTCCAACTGCACCATTGATGTGGCCATTGCTGTGGATGCCTACCCCATTGGGGATGAGTGATGGAGGGAGTCCCACAGGCAATGGGGGCGAAGCAGAGGGATATAATCCATGATTGTGTGGGAGGGCATGTGGACTCACGAGAGGGCTGCCAGCTGGGCTACCTTTACGCTGTTGAAGGGCATGGATCTGCCTCAGCCCTTCTTCATGAATACGTGACAATGTTTCCAACTCTTTCATTGATAGAGTCTCCAGACCAGCACCGTATAGAGGAGCATGCCGTGACATTTCCTCCTGAAGTGAAGCCTCCAGCGTGTGAATATATTGCTGCAAAAGGAAAGCACGTATTGACGTTCCAAGGTTTTCGAATATTAAATGTTACTAGCAATCAAAGAAAAAGGGACTACTTTTCTGGGTATTAAACAAATGCTCCTTTTAAGTTTAAAGCCAATTCTAGACCTAGTGAATTTTTGAGCTGGAGAACTTCAGGCACTTAAGAATGAATTCATGGATACTGTCTCAGATACAGCAACAAAACAAAATTTGAAGTGCCCAAATGTTAAAGTGTTGAATCATATCTGACACAGGTGTCAGGTATTTGTCTCAAATACGGCTTTTTTTTTCTAAAGTGTTAAAACTTCATAAGATAATATTAACAACAAAATTCTCATGAAATACAAATCAATCATACTTATATTATTCAATGTTACTCTCCAAACCTGTCATTAATCCAATGAGACCCTTGAGAAGACTAGACAACATTAATATTACAGACCAAGCCAGTTGAACAATTTCTATATTCCATTAATATCATATCAAAAGCATAGTAATTCAAAAGAGAAGTTCCACAACTTAACCATGCTCAAAGTCATTCGATGACTATGACATGTAAATTATACAAGATGATGAACAATAACAATCAAACTATTATAATAAAAGAAAAGCACATTCTCTATGTTAAACAAACCTGGCAAGCCTGCAATTTTGACTCCATGCCATCAATATATGCTTCACACCTAGCAACCTGTTCTTCCTTCTCTCGTTTTTCTTCCTCAGTCTGCCCAACAGTTTGTGTCAGTCTACGAACTTCATCCTCAAGCGACTTCCGTATTTCTTCCCGAGTGACATTTTCTGTTGCATATCTTTTCAGTTCTTCATCAAATCTCTTTCGTGCAGCTTCGGCAGTCTTCAATCTTTCAGCAAGTGCATTTTTCTCCTTGACTACTTTCTGTGCATAATACAAATTAACACGAATTTAAGACTTAAACCGATTAGCACGTTACAGCAACTAGTTATCAGTACAGAGCCAGAAGCCTGGCTCCCTTTCCCAAACCCAACATTTTTCAGGCCAGCAAGCGAAAAGGTAAAAAATATTGAAACATATTCTGAACTAATATTTCAACTTTCAAGTAATTATTGATCTTCTAGATCCACTGATGTGATTGATGACTACCATCAAAACAAGATCTAATGAAACAAATTCCACTTGTATCAGAAATAACAAGCATACCATAAAACTTGATGACAAACTTGTAAATGATAACAATATAAAATACTTCATCCCATTATTTTCTTAATATTAATTAGTAACATGAAGTAAATACTGTTATTCAGTAAAAACAAAACATGAAGCAAATGATGAGTGAGGTAGATGGCTGTATAAGCTAATAGAAGATCCACTAATAATGGTACAGCCACAAGACATATAATCAAACAAAATAACTTATTATATCTATTAAGAAAGAGATGCACCGATACAAGCCACACTTTTTAAGTCGAAAATCTATTATTTCCCCTTTTACAGCTATGTAGGCTGGCCAATCAATATAAGCTTGGATTGAAGAATCAATCCTGAAGCCACTGATGCACCCAAACAAGCCACTCAAGGAAGGAAACAAAATCTACCCTTCAAAACTGCAAACAGATAGGGGTGGGGGCTGAAAAAGTAGCAAATTTGAACCCAAAACACTTGCCCAAATGCTCTTATCCCAATGGAATAGAGCATCAAGAGTTTTGGAAACCTTAAAAATGATGCATGTGTACCAGTCACAGAATACAATTGCAAGACATCACTAGTGATAGCAACACTTCCTACACAAGATGCATGTTCATGAAAGACAAAAGCATGATCAGTCCTGCATAGTAATTTGTACTAGACAGCATTTAACATTTAATAGTTTAGCATTCCTTGGCATAATTTCTTTACTAATAATTTAGAAACTAGGAAATTTTTTCTATAATACCTTTAATTCATCACGTTTCCGGGACTTCAATTGGGAAAGTTGTGTCTCTGCATCATGCACACGGTCCTGAAGAGCTTTCTTCTCAGCAGAGAGCTTTGCTATTTCATCATCCCGCTCTGAGCGAAGCCACTCAAGCTGACTCTCAACTTCTTGTATTTGTTCAAGTAGCTCCTTCTTCTCCCGAGCAAACCGATCCATCTCAGCCCTCATTTCAGACTGTCAAACCATGAAATGCATTAGAGCCAAAATTTCCAACTAACAACTAACTACAAGAGATAACCCTGGTATATTATCAAATTAGACATAAAGGAACCTTGAGGCGAATGCTTGTGGCCTCAGATTCACTCAGCTTTTGTGCAACAATAGCTTTTTCCTTAGCCACATTAGAAATCTCAGCTTTCTTTTCTTCGCGAAGACGAATAATTTCATCTTCACTAGCACATAACTGGTGCCATAGGGCAGACCGATCGACGTTTGCAAGTTCAGCAACTTCACGCATCATACACAAAACTGGTCTGATAATTTCCTGCTCCTCACAGACCAAAGTAACTAAGATATCCAAATCCAAATCTACTTCATGACCATTGTCAGTAGTGCTGGTGGCACGGTCAACAAGCCTCTTCAACATCCTCCCACGATAAGATTCATTGGCATACCATCTAAACAATATCATATATAGTAACTTTACAAATTCTTTCACACACGGGTCTCTGGAGAGTGCCATGGTTTCAGCAAGACCAAGAACTGAAGTAAAATCATCTCTTTGAACACCAAAGGGTCCATTGGCATCTCCCTCTGCGCCAGCATCTGAATGAGGGAAACTTTCAGAAACATTTCTGGCATTATTAGTCAATCTTTGTGAGACACGCTTTTCTAAAACTAAGGCTACAGACTGAGCACCAATTGCACCTCGAGCTACAGCTCTCTCAAAGGTTTGAGAAGCTTCAACAGCAAGACAAGGAATAGATAGCATCTCGATCAGTACATAAATATCAGAAAAATAGCAACTAGCTTGGAAAGCCTGCTCATCAACCACATGCAGTCCAGTAGGAGCAGTGCCATGTTCACCAAATAAGAAAAGCCCACATGACAGTGCTGAGCAACTGTCACCCAAGTCATCGTCACAATCAATGTCCCTCAGTATAGTTTCAGCAACATCCCCCCAACTATTTATAGTCTTGCTCAAAAAATCAAGGACACAAGGTGAAACCTGAAGACCAAGATTTTTGAGTCTGACACGAACAGATCTAACCTATATAAATGTAAAAAGAAAATCAGAAATGCTTCAAAAGACATTCAAGAAAGATGACACAAGTGTATTGAAGGAACATGGTGAAATTTCAAACTAATTTTAAGCTTACTGCTTCAGGGAGATGTTGACACTGAGATGCTGCTTTGAATATAAAATCTATTGTCGCAGTGAGGGGTTCATCATTTGAGTCTGTCAAAAGCTCAAATGATTGGAATAGGACACGTTCCCACACTTCACTACCACACTCCAGTTGACTAAGAGCCTCAAAAACCTAACAAACAAAAATTCCATCAAAAGGAGGGGAATACAATGCGGCCTTGCATTTGTAATTTTCAACAGTAGTGGAGTAACTGTCTAAAGTAAAAAATATTGCTTTCCCAGGACATTAGATGTATATAATATGATAATATAAGATCTTAGATAAGACATTGAGGACATGTATAATAGTCTATCTTACAGGTATTCGCAAAGCAGGTTCAGCATCTGGCTTTTGAAGTCGCTCAAGAAGTGCATAGGCAGCTAGTGGATGTTCTGAATGCTCAACCAATTTGGGAACCAGAGCTACTAGGTCAGCTTGCAAATGCTTAGGTGCTTTGTCCAACACAAGGGAAATTTTCTGTGCAGACTGAGGCCGCCGTCGTGGCTCAGGGCAACCTTGTGGAACAGCCCCATCAAGGGTTCTTAGTGAGTTTACAATCAAACCTAAGAGCTCCTCAGACTGTTCTGGCCACTTGGTCTGAAATTCCAAGTTCACTCAATCAATACCATAGATAAATTATATAAAAACCATATCTTATAAATAAAAATTGTACCTTTGACCGAAAGGATGGATTTTCTGAAACAGCAGCAGATGTTTCTGGTGGACAAATAGGTTGTCCAGGAAGAGATTTCTCCTGAATAACGGTGCCATTTAAATCAGAGCTTTGTACAGCAGATACACTACTACTCTCTTCGTCAGCAGAATCCAATCTCTCATAAACAGGAAATTGTGCAGATTCTGTTGCTCCATTTTCTCTATCACATTCAAGAGGACTAGCAGCTCCACTGCCATATGGAGATGCTTTTGAGCATGCATCAGGAGAATCAGCAACAGAAGACCCTTCAGAAGGTTGGCAGCATTCCACCATTATATCCAAAAGTAAATCAATGATTGCCTGTTGCAAGACCTTAACTCCCATCAGCAAATTCATCAAACTAGGGGAAGATTCATCAGCCTTATTGACTTTCTTCCCATCACAACTACCAGAGAGCTTGGTTGGAAGAAGTAAACGCTTTACTTTCACAGGATCATCAAGATAAACCCGGAGTCCAGTCAGAAACCCAGCAATTGCACCAGCATCCATTAAGAGTTTCTCTCTTAAAGTTACTTGTGGCTGTGAAGGATTATCTCCATATGTTAGGTGAAATCCAGCTCTGGAAAGAAGATTTCTGAAAATGTCTTCTTCATCTCCACTTATTCCTTCACTGTCTTCAGAGTCAATGAGTTCATCAGGATCAGTTGTCAAAGCATCCTGATCATCATCTGAAGCTAGAACCTGGTACAACAAAAGCCAGATTAAAAGAAGCAAATGAAAATAAATGACAGTGGCAATAAAAATAATAAAAAGATTAGTAGCTGGAATAAAATTTATATGAAAATATTCTGACTTCACAACTGACAGGCTAACAAGTAAATTATATAATAACAATGATATACTTAAACCTGGTTATATAGTATGGCTTGGGTGCTGGATACAAAATGTTCACAGGTTTTGCTGTATTTTAAGCCCAGAGAATGCAAAAGTATGAACAAAAGCATGAATTAACTTCTGTAACACAGCAATAGTAGAATTGAAGGGAAAAATAATTTTTTTTCCTAAACAGATAATGATTCAAAACAAGAAACTTTTCTGTACTTTCCATTGAGAAATGCGAACAAGAATATCATATATAAGAGCGTGGATGTTTTTTAATCATCTTAAACATTCAGTAACAGAGTTGTTAGTCACTGCCTGCATCTTATCGACAAGTAGCAAGTGAAAGTTCTAAGGAATAGGTCATTTTTCCTACCTTGCTATTTACAATTCTATGACCTAACTATATATACTGACTGACTTTGGAGCAGTTTGGTGTCTTTTCACTCTCACCAAAAGAAGTGTCCTCATATTAAACATAAATGATCCCTATAAATCCTTCTCCACAACTCATTTTTAAAATTAAAAAGAAAAACACACACACATACACATCATCCAGCAGCTACATGATAACTGCTACACACTCCCCACTCTCCATGACCCAAGCTCCACTCAATTTAAGTTACAACTAAGGGTGAAAATTTTACCCCATAAAAAAAATATTTATACTAGAATAAAATTAAAAAAATGGATTCCAATGCAAAACCAGATCTCATAATTCAGATCAGTGATGAGTGGGCAGACAAGCTGAGGGTTAAAAATTAGCCATCCCATGGACAACAGGAGAACAGAAAGATGGAAAGAGACAATAAAGCAGAGACAGGTGGAGAGAATTTGACCTCTACTCTATAGATAAGGCAATCCTATAAACAATTACCTCTAAGTCCGAGAACTCAAACCAAGGACAGCAATCCAATATTTCACAGACAAAAACAACAGTGTCACGGACAAGAAACCCTGCATCAGCTTCCAATATATCAGACACCTTCATGAATTGCAAAACAGAATTATTCCATGTCTTTGTACATATAGAGGATTCCTTCCACACCGTCTTGGCTGGATTCTTTTGATTCACAACAGCCATCCTGTATTTGACCCAAAAGTTTTTATCTGGATCACTCCCAACAGCCTGGTCACTCTCCAGATAAATACATATGGTGTCAAAGGACTCGTACACACCTGTGTCATGGAAACATGAGCTTGGAATAAAATAACATGAACACAAAAATTGTATTAGCAAGACAGAGTACCTACCAATCCGAAGTTCACATCCACCAGCCTGAAAGAATTTACTGAAAATCTTTCGAGTCTCCATTATTTCCTTAAATGACAGGAAATTCTCCACTTTCCACGTGAATGTACTTCTTTTTACATACCTATCAATAAGGGAACCACTGCTACTCAACGCAGAATCATGATCGATCAAATCCTGCATTATTGATGTCTCTTTCAATATAAGAACTTCTGCTGAGAACACAACAGTGTCCTGTACAAGAAAACCTGAATCTTGGTCAAAGAGACTGGTTAGGGTCACAAATTCACGCCAGCCCCAATCTTTTGCAGCCTTGGAGTAGCGGTTCTGAGATTCCTTAGTGACAGACTTCTCCTCCATCTTCTGGTTCACAACTGACAATCGATGACTAACAAAACAACTCCAATCACTGGAAGTATTTCTTGAATCTGTAACTTCAAGAAACACTGAAAGGTGGCATGGCGGCTGAGACTGCCCTGATAGCATTAAAAACAGAAAAAAAGAATATGAGGCTTCTTTATTGATCACTACCTCAACATTATTTCGGTCTATTAAATAGTATGCGAAGTTTATGGACTAGGTATACTCATGCCTTAAAAAGAGTCACAATTATAAACCACAATTTATGATGGTTCTTGCTAACTTGATATCACCATATGTACAATTACAAAGTATCAAACGAGGTAATTTTGTTCACAAAAAAAAAAGTGGGGGGGGGGGGGGGGGGTTTTAAAGATGCATTAACAACCCTTCAAATCAAACAATATAGGTAAGAGTTGTACCATAGTAGTGACGAAAGGATCTCATTTGAGGGTGTCACTAATATACATCAACTGCTAAATTTACAACAGCATAAATTTTAAATAACTATAAGCCTATAACCAAGCAAGTGATAATCAAACACACTAAAGAATTTCAGGAACAGGAAAATGGCACACCTCGGGGATATACTATAAGACGACAATCCCGATTACCAATTTGAAACCTCCTGCTCTTGATGCAAAGACCCGTAATTTTTCTCTTCTTCAATAAATCCTTTAACCTTGTGAAATTTTCAATCCTCCAAGTGAACTTACCCATATGACCATCTGATTTCCTTGCCCCACTCCCACTTCTCCCTGCAATTAAAGCCGCATTCTTAGAGAAGCTACTAAACTCTTTAATCACATGAAATGATGTACTAAAAACTGCAGTGTCATCCACCAGAAACCCTGAATCAGGCCCAACAAAATCTGACATCTTCATATAATCATTCCATCCCAAGCTCGTATTATCACCACTCTTATTATCAGCTGCAAACCGCCCATACGAGTCCCTATGCATGTGATTCGAACCTGGCTTCTGGTTCAAGACTGACATTCGAAATAAACACCAGCAACTCCTATCAGACAACATCACCGTCTTGTCCGTATCCTTGCTTTCTAAGCACATTGATAGATATTCGACCCCATTAACCGAGCTCTGATACACACTAATCCGCAAATTACACTCCCCAGCTGGAAAAACTGGGCTCATTATCTTCTGAGTTTTTATCATCTCCTTGAATAAACTGAAATTATGTACTTTCCAAGTGAATTTTCCACTCAACACGTCGGACACTGGGCCCGCGACAACAGAGGAAGATATCACGGATGATGAAGAAGAAGATGCCGACGATAGCAACTCATTGTTATCTCGGGTAAAATTAATCGACTCATTAAGAATAAGAATATCGGCGGTTATCAATACCGAATCACTAATAAACAAATAACCCAATTTCGAATCCAATACAGTCGAAGAAGGCGTGAAATCACACCACCCGTGTGATTTCTTCTTACTTGAGAACCGATGCCACGAATCCCGATGAATGGTCTTGGAATCATCGGTGACGTTCACGATTGCTAAACGGTAACTAGCAAAGCAGTCCCATTTGGAGGACGAAGTGCCCCGAGGGTCCATGATTTGGAGGTAGATGGAGATGTAGCCCGGCAAGGCTTGGGAGTCACCCTTGGGGTATATCAAGAGGCGGCAATCATAACCTCCAACCTCGAAGTACTTGCTCCACAGTGCCCTAGCTTTTATCCGGGGAAAATTATGAACCGTCCATCGGCAAACGGCCGAGTACTCACCCCGGCGTTCGACGGTCACGGTCTCCTGGGCGCCGCCTCCATCCCTTGACCCCACAGCTAAGTCCTCCGGAGCCGCCGCCGAAGAGCCTAAAACGGGTTTGTCAGGTAACGCCAACGACGACGATGAAGTGGCAACGTGCGATTGGTCTGTAAAAGAAGGTGCAGAAGATAAAGACGGGACTGCCTCAGACGAAGTATGCTTCATTGTTGTTTTGGGGCTTGTTCGCTCGTTCCTTGCTCTAGTTTTTTGTCCTTAATATTGACCAATATTCAAGTAGGAAAATAGAGAACAGAGAGAGAGAGAGAGAAAGAGGAGTTTAGGGGAAGCGAGGATACACGGACGCGGTGAGAGGGTTGCACAGGAGTCAGGGAGGAGCTTAGGACAAGGGGGCGCAAGATAGTAACCGTGCGCTTAATTTTGGATGTGTGAGTTCGTAACTTGTTAGCGCATGATAGTATCTTGCGCTTCGTTTTTTTAATTTCAGATTATCGTTCGTCTTCGAAACTTTTCAAGTTTCACGGTGAATTGGCCAATACTAGCAGTGACTAGATATTAGATGTTCCAGGGACTAGCCATGTTACTTGTTGTAGGCATTTCCTAGCCGTCCGCTTTGTAGATTGATGAAGTGATTCAGGTAGTAGCTTGTTAAGGCCCGTCTCTTGTTGGGACCCACTACGAGTGCATTGATTATAGGATGTCATTAGATTTTTCCTTCACGTCTGTTTCGACGTCCAATAGGGCCACGTCGGCCTTTCAAGAAATTTTAGGGTTGTTTTTTAGTTTGGTCAGCGTGCGGTGATATGATGGATCGCATTGATTCTCACGATATTTTTACCCTGCTTATCCACTTTCCACCCTTCGATTATTACGTTTAAGTAATAGTTGATACGATGTACAAGAGTAGTAATATTAATTTTTTAATAATTTTTATTTCTTAAAATAATTTAATTATAATTAATACACTAAATTAATTGTCACTAAAATTAACTGATATTTTTTTCATCCAGCATAGATATGCTGATTTTCTTTTTTTGATTGGTTAAAATTAGTACGTGGTGCAATGGAAAAAATTTTAGGTCTTGAACTTCCTTTTTATTATTTATTCAAAATGCCACTCCCCTTAGTGGCCCAAATTATATGGGGAACCAGAATTATGTCTCGAACCTCAAAAAAGCAATTTATAGAGCTATTCAATACTTGATAGAGCGATTCAACCCTTGATCACAGAAATTTTAAAATTATTAACTTTTTAGCAAGACTGTAAAAATAATAATTATGAATTTATCAGATCGTCACATAGGTATTATCAAATTAAATAAACGATAACTGATTTAGTAAATCCAGCGAATAAATAACAAATTGTTATTAGTTACTTGAATTGTCTTTTTTCAAGGTAATACTGGTTTACATGCACTAAATGAAAAATAAAAATGTCTAATATTGTTGCAGCTAAAGCGGACAGCATAGCACTCTCGATGTAAGTGTCTAAAGTAATACCCGATGTAAAACACGTGTGATACAGCATTGCAATGGAGGATGCGAACAACGCTGAAAACTGACAGATGGAGTTAAAATAATAGCTACTGTGTAACATCATATAGAAGTTGAACCACTTGCAACAAAGTAATTTAGAATTAAAACTAAGACCAGAAAGCTTGCTGCTCATCACAAAAATAACACTGGGCAATCACTAAGCAAAGCCAAGGGTCAGGGAGTCTAAAAGATTCCCCATAACTAAACACAGAAACTTATGAACCACCACAGCCATAAAAAAACTATGCAAATTTATATTTTAGTTTCATATACTGGTCTACAATCATAAATTACACTCCCCACTCTTGGTCAATAGCGGAAGGAAAATTTCTTGACAACAAGAGGTTGCAATGCCATAACTCACGCAAATAAAACAAGTCGATTTCCTGTTCAATCCAAATGGTAGTATATGGATACAAATACAATAAGACATCAAAAACATATTTGATGAAGATTAAGTACAATTTGTAATAACCCAATCAAGCCTCACCATCAAAACTACAACCCAAAACACTTCGATTCTATGTCAATAAATACACTAGTGACCATAAGCAATTGAAGCTGAACAACTAGAAATCGGCACAACGATGGAATGCCGAGAAGAAACCTCTGTGAATGGATTCACGAAAGACAAGGAAGCACAAATAAAACTCACATGCCAATCGCTTCACCTCAGGCAGGAAGGTAATGCAAGCCCATGGCAAACGAAAGCCAGTACAACATAAACAATCACTAGCAGGAGAATTATAAGTGCAACCCTGCAACATGCCAGCTTTTGTCAGTAGCATAAAACCCAAAAACGGAGTCTCCTAACAACTTGATCATATCAGGGATCAAGATCAGAAACGAAAGATCAGTTAATTGTGCTGAGGGACCGTAAGACACCAACAGTTAATTGCTTCCTCTAAATTATTCTATAAGCTAGTGGAGAAAATACTCTCCAGTGACAGTTCAAAATAAATCAATTGCACTCTCACCAAATAAAGGGGAGAAGAAGCTCATAATTTGCAGTATTTTAACAGAATTAGCCCATATTACTTAAGGAAGTGAACCTACTGATCATGTCATTGTCAGGAATAACTCATAAGATTTTATGAAAAAAAAAAAATTCTAAATCATTCAAGAGATAGTAGCTTTATCATTTAAAATTTAACCCACGTTATTTGTAAATGGATGCCTAACAGCATTAATCCACCTTATACTACTCCACGTCTGCAGCTTTATCATTAAAATTTAACTCACTGTCAATGGATGGTTAAGAGAAAGAATCCCCCTTATACTAATGCAAGTAGAAAAATTAAAAGTAGCTAATTTGAGTTTTAGGCAGAAAGCATACATGAGCTTAACATTTCTCCACCAGATTGTGCTTCTAAAGCGCCGGGCTTGCTTTCTAAAGCGGAAGGTGTTTCCTTGCATATGAGCAGCCTTATCCACCAACAATTCCAGTCGATCGCCTCTATCAAGAACTTTGTCAATATTTTCTATCATGACATTTCTTACCTATTAAAATATCAAAAGGAAAGAAATGTCAGACACCCAAATAAAAGACTAAAAGAACCAGCCAGATTTCACCAAAATAAGAATCAAAATGTTGCAATGATTTTATAGGAATATAGCATCAAATAGACCTTTTTCCATTAGAAAACATATTCCACCAATTAATGGTAAAATAATGCAGAATTCACATTTGAAGAAACTATCGGGAATGGGAACACAGCCACATAAGCCACCTCCCAGACTGCCACCAGATACCGACAGTCGTCATCTACGATTACCAACCTTTAAATATCAGGTTTCCTCAATTTCCCATGACATTAAAAAATAAATTAAATAAAAAAAGCTCTTGTGACTCCCTATGCAGTTGATTGAATATTCCTCTCTCTACCTGAATTCAATCAGTAAGAAAAGAAATATGGAATAAACCCAAAACAGAATTTTGAGCATGACATCCAACATATGCTCTGGCCATCTTTAGCCAAAAACACAGTTCCTCTTCGAATAAAATTAAAATAACAGAATTTTGGACACAAGTCATTCAGACAGATCTTTCTGTCAAGGATAATTATAAAGCAAGTGCCATATTGGTCAGTTGTCACTGATATCAAAAAGTCAAAGCAACTAGTTTCCAACAACCATCAAAGAAAGGAGAATAAATATATCCAATGTAAAGATATTGACTATCCAAATTCTTACAAAATAGACTTAGAAAAGTATTATTGACGCTTCAAAATTGATGATGAAAATTGTTAAAAAGTCAGAAGCACAATGTAATTATAAAGGCAATTAGGGCCAAGTGGCCTTTCATCAGAGTCAAATAATGTTGTTTCCCATTTTATAAGTGACTTGTAAGATTATAACATTTCTGCCTTTTGGAAAAAGAATTTTGAGATATCGTGTAATCTATATATATATATATATATATATATATATAAACATGTATTTTTTTCCATTA
Organism: Delonix regia; assembly: GCA_037074485.1. Classification (NCBI taxonomy): domain Eukaryota; kingdom Viridiplantae; phylum Streptophyta; class Magnoliopsida; order Fabales; family Fabaceae; genus Delonix; species Delonix regia. Next base: position 5,453,004 of record CM073452.1, read on the forward strand.
TTAATAGAAGAGGAAACGTGTATGATGTATCATAGATCACTACTATAGAAACAAATTTTTGGAACTTCTATGTAACAGTTATTCAAATCCAACATCTGTTCCTGCTGTCATTTTTCACTTCAGGGTATAAATAGAAGTTGCCAGCAAACAGAATTAACACAGAACAAATGAAGACGACTTTTACATGTTTCTTAGTAGAAACAAACTGGAAAAATACTAGTCTTGCTTGAATAGTGATGCCAACTCAAGATTGTTATATTATATCACATGATCATGCCACATCATTTTCTCAGTTATACTCATTTAAATGGTTCTCATGGAGAAGCAAACTGTTAAAATTAAATCTCTAACTGATCAGAGCAACTATAAAGCAGATACAACTGCCCGAAGACTAAAAGAAAGAAAACTAACATGTCAAACAGATAAGCATAAAATCATGCAGTGTTTCAAACCAACCAAATTTGATTTGGTACCGTTGGTAACTGATTTACTGGACAAATCCAATGATTACCTGGCTCATTTCACCTTTTAGTCGATTTATCCTATCAGCATTAGGATCACTTGAGTAATATTCCATTTGCTGGCTTAAAATTCTTGAAAACTCCTCATTCATTCCATAAGCATGAGCTGAAAGAACTGCACGTCCATAAGTCCTCACAAATTTCTGATGAATGTCCTCAAGAAATGCAAAAGGAATTCTCCCTGCAGAAGGATGAAAAGAATGTATGATAACTATCCTCTGCCAGATAAAAATCACTATATGGGAGGATAGTAGAGTTTTATTAAACATCAGGCTATACATTCACAAGACAATAATATTGCAAAAAAAGTGATTCAATACATGAACTAACTCACGTGGAACACCACTTAGCCCTAATTGCCTTTATAAGGACATCATGCTTCTAACGTTGATGAAGGCCCAACTAAGAATTTAGGATTTCTTCATGATTCTTTGCTTGCAAACTAAATAATTGAGAAAAATATCATTTTGGTCCCCCACATTTTAACTTAGAGCAATTTGATCCACCACAAATTTGAAGTGACAAAATGATCCCCTAGGAATTCATCAATAAACCAAACAAACCCCTCGGTCATCTTAGTACTAGAAAACCGTTGAGGTGGACCATGTTCTGCTGATGTAGAGGATGCACATATGGGATAAGTTTTTTTTCCACCATCATCAATACCTCATCAAATGAGAAGCATTTTTAGGGTTTCTTCGATCCTAAGTTAAAAGAAGCCATGAATATAGTACAGATTTGATTGAAGAAATCCTATACACTTGGTGAGGTGTTGGTAACAGTAGAAAAAATTTATCTCACATGTGCATCCAACCTCCATGTCAGTCCATCTCAACAATTTTTTAATTGGAAGATGACGAAGAGACTTGTTTGGTTTTCTGAAGAAATATTTTGTCATTTCAAATTTTTGGAGAAACAAATTATCACTAAGTTAAAACCCAAGGCATGAAAATGATAATTTTCTCCTGAATAATTAGTTTCTTCGGGATTCCTTTTCCCAACATGAGAAAGAAAAAAAATTAAAAGCAAAAGACTCTAACGAGTACTTGTGCAGGTCTCCAATGACATCTTGCGGAGACGTAGCTTATACAATTAGATACAAGAGGCCAAATATGTATGTGAATTGGCCCGTCTAAATTAGCAGATACCTTCCAAGTTTCAATAGGCCAAAACTGAACCGAATACGCAAAGGATGATGTGTGTGTGTGTGTGTGTGTGTGTATATCTATATATATATATATAAGTTCGATTAAGTTTTCATATATACTGTACATAACAGACCAGCAGAATTCCTTCAGCACAGTACTTGTCAAAGTCAACGGCTTCCCAAGCCTCTCATAGCATGCAGAAAGCCTGAAGAGTATACCAGCGGAAGCGTAGATGGGATCATACCCCAAAAAAAAAAATTTTTTTAAGCTTCAATCAAAGAGAAGCGTGTCCAATTTTATCGGCCAATTATTAGGGTTCCAGCTGGGAATCAAACATTCAACCCGAAATTTCACCGCTCGACGCCAACTTCATCAATAGCGTACAGCAAAAGGTATATCAATAAGTAATAAGAAATGAAGAAGGATAGAACTTACTGCCGGCGGTTTCGTCGGCCATACAGAGGACAGTAAGACCATCAGTGCGCTTGACGTGGAAAATATAGCGATCCTGAGAATATGAGACGTGGGAATCATTGTTGCCTGGGATCTTCTCCAATATCTGACGCGCGATGGCGCCGGCGTTGGTTGACGTGGCGCTGAATTCCGCCAGAACCACCGATCCTCTCGCCACCAGCGCGTAAAGAATGGCCATTATCGCGACGCCAGATTTGATGACAAATTTGAAAGAAAGAACTTCCCCTCTTCTGAGAATTATCGGGGAAATTAGATATACATGGAGGTAGATCAGCTCCAACCGGCCGGTCTCCTGTGCTATGTAATTGCGCTGTCCGGTGCCTTTTGGCGGAAACCCAAAACGAAAATTGAGAATTGTAGTTTGTCTTATGGTAAGAGCCTCTCCCTAATTGTCCTTGGTACAACAGAGGGCTTTTGCAATAATTATCAATAATAAAATAAAAAAAACTATTTCATTCTTCACTTTCAAATTTTATCCTAAATTCTTTCATTAAATGTTTTTAAATCTAGACTCCAGAGTATGGTCTATTAAGTAAAAACATATTTAATTCTTATATTTTAAAAATAATTTTAAAGTTTAAGTACTTCTGTAATGATATTTTATAATGATAATTTTTACTTATAATTTTTTAATAAAATAATTAATGAATTCCTAAATTTATATTATCATTACTGACAATAAAAATAACTACAAATATAATATGAATCTTCTATAATAATATTATTGTTGTGTATTCTTTAATATTTATTTTAAATTATTAAATAAAAATTTAACAATTTATATTTACAGATAATAAATACAACTTTATTTAAATCATTAATTTTTATCAAACAATAAAAAATTGACACTAAAAAATCTACAGAAATAGCGAAACTACAAGTAATCTCATGTGCTTCAAGTACTTATTTTCCCACAAATAAAAAATATATTACACAAGTGATTTTGATTATCTTCCAAATATCATTAAACAGTGCGAAATAGCGATTAAGTGAATTTTTTTAAATTGTAAAACTTGCTCATAAAATTCAAGTAGGAATTTAAATTATTAAAAAGAAAAAGCAAGGCAAAAAAGTTGGGCCATAATTGGGTACTGAACAATTAAAATATTTAACCCATGAGCGATGCAATAAACGAGACCTTTAGTCCACGTCGATCAAACGATGATGGAGTGCATAATGCATTGTCCTCCCCCACATGTCCAGGCCCATTTTCCACGACCAGTTCGACTTTCCGGGCCCTGTGTTTTAAACTTTATTTAATTCTTTAGATTTTTTTTAATTATTCTCTTCAAGATCAAAAAATCTTATGAATATATCTCTCACGTAGTTAAAAAAATTATCATTTTAGTTCTTCATATTTTAGCCTTATTTTGATTTGATCCTCTATATATATTTTGTTTCAAAATGACTCTTAACATTTCTTTTACTTTAAAAAAATAATTTAGTTGTCAATAAGTATCAATTTTCATATTAGAAAAGATGAAAAGCTATCAGGTAATCGTAGAAGACCAAATTGAGATAGGGTCAAAATATAAAAGACCAAAATAGTTTTTTTTTTTTTTCTTGCCATGTAACATTAACTAGTTTGCTTCAAGTCCAATAAGTTTATAAAAAAGGCTCCTAGTGAGGGATAAACGGAGGGTGCATTTTTTGTTTAAGGATATGAAAGTATGGAGATGGACATGGATGAAGGAAACGGGTTGAGGGAAAGTGTTACACTAGATTAGAAGGATGGCATTGAGGAGGAAGACTAGATGCTAATAGGTGAGCAATTTATTAAAAAAGCATTAATAAAGGTTTTACAAAGTCTTTGCTGCTAAAGAGTTAGAATTTCAAAGATGAAGTTACTATTAGAGATACTGGCGAGAATATGTTATCTCTAATTTTGCTTATGTTTGATATATGGAGACGATTTTGAAGGACAGGGCATGGATAGTTATAGGTCAGTTGGCAATCTTGAAGCAGTGACTGTTACTGTTGTCAGTTTCATCGTATTCTAAATGAGGGAATGGCTAAGATAAATTTAATTAAATTGGGGGGAAGGTTGGGAAGGTGATTGTGGTGGAAGAGCTAAGGAGTGTTAGAGGGATTTGTATAAGTTTTGTGAAGGCTATAGTGGAGGTGGAGGTGGCTAATCCATTTATAGAAGGGTTTTAGGTTCCAAGGTTAAGGCCCTTAAGGTTACGAGTTTCGGTAAAGTTATAGAGCTTCTATTTTAGATGTGGCAAAATGGATCATGATATTAATGTTACTCTTGGAGGGGTGATTTGATGGTTAGTAGTTCGGGTGGACCAAAATTCAATAGTAATCTTGGGGTAGCTTCAGTTAGACCGATAATTGATGTGGTTCAAATCTTTTTGAAAGGGAAAAGGATGCTAACAAACCAAACGTTTGGAATGAAAGAGAAGCAATGTAGAAGTGGCAGGTGATCTATGGTATGAGGCTGAAAGCATGGAATGTAAGAGGAAGTTTGTTGAGAAATCTTTTTATGAGTTGTTATTGGACAAATCCAAGAATTATTGGGAGAAAGGACACGTGGATGGGATGGTTAAAGATATTTTGGGTTACAATAGTGGTTAGGAGAAAGATGGAAAAAGGCTAGACTCAAAAAGCACATATTAGGCCGATCAATTTGTGAATAGGGACAAGGCAAAAGCCCATATGAAGGAGGATAACGTGTTACTTGATAATGAGTCAACATTAGAGGATCCCAATTAGGCTGGACGGTTTGAAAAAGGTGATAAGAAGAAGGCCTAATTGAATGAAGACAATGTAGGGTTTAAGAACGTGGTTTTCTAGGGAATAGGGGAGCTGTCTGATGTGGATTTGGGTTTTAGTGACCAAGTAAAGAAAGAAAATAAAGTTCGTCATGTGGTGTTTTATTGGGATTGTGAGGTAAAGTTTCTAGAGGAAGAAGAGGATGGTAGTTTAAAGATAGATATTGTTTAGAGGTTGGGTAAAGGGTATAAATCAAAACTAATTAAGAAAGTTAATCTTATTAGTCTGAAACAGGTTACTAAGAAAAGCCTTACACATCTAAGGATTAATAAAGCAAAAGTTAAGGTATAATAGGGGAAACATGGATGTTAAACTTGCAAGTCAACTGAGTCTACGTTTTCAGGTGACCCAGACATTCTAACTTAGAATCGTCATTGACTTATTCAAACTCACCGGTGACTTGATCAAAATCACCTGACTTACCAAGTTTGGGTGATTCTACCGAGTTGAAGTCAGGCCCAAAACTGCAACCCAAAATCATTTTTTTTTAATTCTACAACCGGCCCAAACCGCAAAAAAATATGCTGACCTAAGAGTCCAAGACCTATAATTCGTTAGCTAAAACTAATCTCACAGAATATACTTCATCTTTGTTTTGTCTTCATGCTCTTCGATTCAATGAACCTGTGTGTGCCTTACTGCACTGCAGCAGAGCAGCAAGCTAGGAACGTTCGATTAGAGCAGCAGCAGTGGTCATCGAAGCATTATTGTAACATCACTACCTTGTTGAGGTCTATTTCATTTTCCGTTGCTGAGCCCGAGACTGTAAGTCCCTCTACTCTAAGACAAAAGTGAAATGTGAACTGAATATAGAGATTAAAAAGGACCTGAGTTATTTTGTTCCTACACATTTATCTTTTCTCATTTTGAATTAGTTTTGTGAATCAGTTCGCTTGAACCCTATTTAAAAATGGTGTTGGGTTGTTCCTCATTGTCTGGTACTCTGGTTGTTCTGTATTGTCAGATTGTTTGTCTTATTTTCCTCCTGCATTATTGATTGGTTACTGTATTTTGCCATTAATTAACGGCTTAGCCCATATCTCATTTATGCACACGAGCATGATTTGCGAGATAGAGAAAAAGATTAAAGAGCACTCTACCATTAAGAATTGGAATTTTAAATTTTATATATTAATTCAAGTTTATCAAAATTGACTGATTCATTTTTAAAGCTGATCAACGATCACCTCTATATAACATCACTCTATGAAAAATACCTAACGGTTGTTTCAAAGTAAACTTTTCTTGATGATTTTGGATGGCCAGCGTTGTGAGTGAAAAGTAAGTGGATTTTCTATGATATTGTACCTTGTTCATTTACATAGTTATTCGCTTAAACCAGGAATGATCTAGTTGTAAGGGGATTAAGTAGTTGTTAGAGATTTTAGTAAGATTATATATGAACCCTGGCAGTCTAGCTAAACAACTTGTTAAGCTTAACTAATTTCTTACTTGATATTAGAACCTTGATCCCTGCCTTCATCATTATTCATAATTGAATTTAAAAACATGAAATTTAAGCAGATTATATTGACTCTCACTTAATAGTTTAGGCTTATGTGTTTGAAGTTAAGCAAGCCTTTAGCAGTAGCTCACATGAGTTATAAGGTTCAAATCTATATACTGAAATATTGTGAAGGACTAGAATATTGAGGCTTATGTTAGTTAGTTTCCTTTTCGTGCTAATATCAAGTCATGTAAGTGTTGTATTAAGTTATAATATGCCATTTACATAATATGAAATTCTGTATTCTAAAACATGTTTTAGTTTGTGCAAGGAAATATGTCTTCAAATGCAAGTGGGAGTGGCCCTACTCGTGCTAAAAAAAATGTAGTTGCTAGAAGGAAGAATTTTCTTGCTAATAGGATTGATATAGGGTGGAAACATGGAATGGATATTGGTGGGGATGGTAAGAAGGTTCAATGTAATTATTGTGGCAGAGTTATGAGCAGAGGAATCTATAGGTTTAAACATCACTTAGCTGGCACTAAAATTGATCTTAAAGCTTGTGTAAGTGTAAGAGATGATGTAAAGGCAACAATGTTACAACATGTGATTGAGGCTAAAACTTTATCATCTAAAAGAAAGAAACAGTGGTTAGATGTTGGTGAGGAGGAAGCTCAAAGTACCTAAGCACAAGCTAACTCTTAAGAGTTGATGAATTTATTAAGAGGTTCAAGGAAAAATAGCAATGGGGTTGGTAGCTCACAAGCGACCATTAATAACATGTTTAAGAAAGATCTGAGGGAGGAAGGTTGCCAACAGGTGGCAAAGTTTTTTTACATAAGTGTCATTCCCTTTAATTGTGTAAAGAATCCTGTGTTTATCAAGATATATGAGATTATAGGAAAATATGGCCAAGGGTTTAAGCCTCATTCCTATCATGAGATCCGAGAAAAGTACTTAAATATGGAAGTGAAAAACATGCAAGCTATGCTTGACAAGTTTAAAGAAAAGTAGGATAAAGTGGGTTGTTCCATTATGTCTGATGGGTAGACTAATAAGAAAAAACGTTCCATTTGCAATTTCTTGGTCAATAATCCTAAAGGGACAGTGTTTTTATATTCACTAGATACATCTCATATATCTAAAACTATTGATAAAATGTTTGTCATACTTAATGAAGTTGTTGAGAAGATGAGAGAGAAGAATGTTATGCAAATAATAATAGACAATGCTGCAAATTACAAAGCAGTTAGACAAAAGTTAATGGAGAATAGGAAACATGTATATTGGACTCTATGTGCATCTCATTGCATTGACTTGATATTGGAGGACTTTGAAGAAAAAATAGAGTTGCATAAAGAAACCATAAGCAGGAGAAGAAAAATCACAACTTGCATTTACACAAGAGTAATGCTCATTAACATGTTGAAAATTTCATAAAAGGGAGGGACTTGATTAGGCCAGGTATGACTTTATTGCCACAGCTTATTTGACAATAGGTTGTCTTTATGAGCATAAAGCAACATTGATAAATATGTTTAATTCTAATGAAAGGAAAGACAATAAATTTTCCTCTACCAAAGATGGAAAAGAAGTGGCAAAAAGTATCATGGATAATATGTTCTGGAAGAACATTGTGACTTGCCTTAAGGTTGTTGCTCCTCTCAAAAGGTCTTCGCTTGGTGGATTTTGATAAGAAGCCAACAATGGGATTTATATTTGAAGCAATGGAAAGTGCAATGCAAAGATTAAAATGAACTTCAATAATGTTTTAAAAAGGTAAATAGAATACCTTGTATTTGTACTTATTAATTTTGTATACATATGTTTCACTTTATAATTGATTATTGCAGATACCAACCTATATTGAATATCATCGATGAAAGGTGGGAAGCTCAATTACATAGGTTTCTACATGCAACTGCATACTACCTCAATCCCCATTTTCACTATAATCATGACTTCAAACCCGATTATAGGATTAAGCAAGGATTACATGATTGCTTAGCAAGATTAGTTGAAGATGCTGAGGAGAGAAACAAAATTGAGTGCTAACTCACTAACTTCTATTATGCAAGAGGAATGTTTGGCTATGAGGGGGCAAAGTCATTAAAAACAAAAATGTCGCCATTAGAATAGTGGGATACCTATGGAAATAGATGCCCAGAACTTCAAAAATTTGCAATTCAGATTCTTAGCTTATGTTGTAACTCTTCTAGGTGTGAACGTAATTGGAGTGCTTTTGATTTGGTAAGTAATTATATTTGATTTGACATAAAACTGTAATTTACTTTGTTTTTTCATTTTGTTAAGGATTAGAATACATCAATTTAGCATTTTTAATTTGTTTAGATTCATACTAAGAGAAGAAATCACTTGCTCCAAAAGAAGATGAACAATTTGACATTTGTAATGTGCAATTTTAGATAAAAGGCAAGCAATCAAGGATAACTCATGAATATGACTTAATGGATAACCGAAGGGAGGAGAAGTGATGTTAATGTTGAGGATGAGGAAGATGATGAAGATAAGGTTCTTCAACCTCTTGTGCCCATGGCAGGAGTGTGTGATGATTTTGTGGTTAACTTGGCATTGGTTGATGACTTAAAGGATGAGAAAGAAGAAAATTATGGTTGTGAGGTAGGTAATGAAGATGATGAAGGTGAACACTCTAGAAATGATGACAATATAGTAGGATTTGAAGAATTATGGTGAATTTTTATTGTTGATTTTGAAACTTAGTGATATTTAATGAGAATTAATGTGTAGCGTTTATTGAAATATATTTGTAAACTTGAATGACAAGTATGAAACTATGGATTATGGATTATGTATGAATGTTTTTTTTTATATAGTTATGTTTAACTTGTATTCGATAACAAATGTATATAAACTCTTACAATTCTATGTTACGAGTTCACCCCCCCCAAAATGAGTCTATCTAGAATCGCAATTTTGACAACCTTGAGGGGAAGGGCTGTTTTAAAAGAAGTTGTAGTTTTCAAGGAGGGTTCTTTCAATCAAAGATTGAGAGGAAGATTGAAGAAGGTACATGGGGATTGATTTGTTAAAATTAAAGAACTATTTGATGTCTTAATTTCTATTTGCATAGGTAGGGGGTGGATTGAAGATGGGGTGGACTATAGAAAACTAATTTTCAAAGCTAATGACATTATAGGGAAACTTGGGCTGGGTGGCTTATTAAGAAAAGCCACAAGGTTATTATGAGTCAAATAGCTTAGAACTTTCAAGGTATGGGGGCGACCTTGACTAAGAAAAACTTTAAGTTCCTTTGTATGAAGTTGTATGGGTTTTTTGTATAGATGGTATGTTAAACCTGAAGATATAGTAGAGGGCTTGTGTCTTTGATGGAAGGAAAGTTAAGAGTATAATATTCTGTGCTCAGGTAAAAATGTGATTCTTGATGAAGTAGTTAGTGTATGGAAGAGATTGGAGATTTTTTGTCATTTGTGTATGGTCTTCCTAGGAAGTAAGGCAAAACTAAGTGGTAAGATTTGAAAGAGTCTCTAAAACTAAGGGAAGGGTGTTCCTGGCTTTGCGTTAAGGATTTTAATGATATCTTTTTTAACTCAAAAAAGCAGAGAGGTAGATTGAGAAGTTGGGAAAGCTTTGCTTTATTTCATGATTTTATGAATTAAGGGATAAAGTGGATCTGGGTTAGAAAGGGATTAAGTATATATAGTCTTAGTTGAGGGACGTGAATATTAAGGAACAATTAGATAACGCGATTTGTAAAATGTATTAGAGGTTATCTTATCCTAAATCTCAAGTGTTTAATCTCAAATATAAGAGATCATACTACTCTCCAATTTTGGTGGTGGTGATGTTATAACACCTAGATCCTTCAAGTTTAATGTTCAATGGACTAAGCACCCTGATTTGCTAGTTGTAATTAAGAATAGTTGGGTCAGAAATATTGGTAATGGTAGACTTTGCCTGGTCAATTTATCTAGAAGCTTAACACGGTTAATGATGCTTTGCTGAGATAGAGTAAAGAGCACTTTCCAATAACAAAAAGGTTATCTACTCATTTATGTTGCAATTACATTCTTGTTATGAAGGTTCATGGTATGAAAAGATGGCAACAAAGGTTCATGAACTGGAGGAAAGGGTTAAGGATCTTTAAAAAAAAAGAGGAGATGCACTAGGCTCAAAGATCCAAGGTGAAGTGGTTAAGATAGAGGAACAAGAAAACAAAGTTTTTCCACATATTTACCATATTGAGAAGCCATAAGAATAAGTTTCTTAAAATAGAAGGCAAAAATGAGGAGTGGAGGGGAGAGGAAGAAGAAATAGAATATAAGTATATCGAGGTATACAGGAATTTGTTATCATCTGTAGGCGTAAGGGAAATAGATTAGAGTCATTAATTTGATTGATCTATTATAACCAATAAAGATAATATGTTGTTATTGAAACCAGTTTCGATTAAGGAAATTGGAAGAGCGATTTTTTAGTTTAGTAGTCTCAAAGTTGTAGGCTCTGATGGGTTTTTAGGAGTTTTTTACTATTTTTCTTAAGATGTTGAGGGAATAGATTTTTAGTTTGGTGAAAGAATTTTTTGAGGTGGGTTTTTTATTTGACGAATCTAAACTATACAAATCCTATTATGATCCATAAGAAGGACAACCTAGAGTCTGAGCAACTTTAAACCTATTAACCTTTGTAACTTTATGTACAAAGTTCTCTCTAAAGTGCTTGCTAAAAGGATGAAGGGGCTTCTTTGCAAAGTGATTTCCCCTAATTAAAGGGCATTTATTCCTAGTAGACTCATCCAAGGCAACATTATCATCACCTATAAGGCTTTCCATTATTTGAAGACAAAAAGGGGTAAGCAGTACAAAATGGCAATAAAGTTTGACATGAATAAAGCATATAACAGGGTAGAGTAAGACTTTATGAAGAAGGTTTTACTTAAAATGGGTCTTTTGTGTAGAATGGGTCTCTAAGGTTTTATAGTATGTGTATGTTCAATTAGTACAATTTAATGCTCTTGGGGAGGAAAGTAATTGGGATAAAACCATAAAGGAGCTCAAGGTAAGGGAATCGTCCCTCGCCTTACTTTTTTATTATAGTTGCGGGCGTGCTCTCTAAGATGATTAACTCTTTTATGAGGGATAAGGGTCTGAAGGGTATTAAGCTAGCAAAGAATTTCCTTGTGCTTGTGAACTACCATTTTATAGGTGATTTCGCCTTTTTTTTTTTTTAAGGTTGATGCTAGGAATTGTATGATTATGAAAGGATTGTTATAGGATTATTGTATTGCTTCAAGGTAAGGGATTAATCTAAAAAAGTCTTGCTTACTCTTTTCTAACAATACTCCTTCGAATTTAAAAATGTTCACGAAGCTCTTACTGTCCAGTGTGTGGGAATGCTACTAAATCTCATGAACACTTTTTTATTCTATGTGATTAGGCAAGGTTGGTATGGTTCAATAATAGTTTGTCTCTGTTGGTGGATGAATACAAGATAACTCATGTGGAATTATGGTTGTTGAATTTTTTTTTTAAATCCTAATCTTACTAAGTATGATAAGGTGCTAGTTGGGGTGTTACATTATAATAGTTGGAAAGTTAGGTGTCTCTGTTGTTTTGAAGGAGTCTCTCCAGATCCAATTAGGACTTTTTTTCATCTATTAAAAGTTTTTTAATCGATTAATGGTTAGGAAATGGCTGGTTTGGTGAAGTGTATTAGAGTAAAGCAGTGGACTTTGATGTAAAGCAATGGAATCCACCTAATAAGGAGTTGTTAAAGATTAACATTAATGGTATGTTCAAAGAAGATAAAGGAGTTGTTGATGTAGGTGTAATAGTTAAGAGCCATCTTGGTTCTCTGGTGGATTGTTGTAATGCTCCCAATTTTGCTTCTTCGGCCTTTATGAGTGAAGCTTTAGCATTAAATAATAGAGTGATGTTGGCAATCGACTTGGGCTTGGATCAAATTTGCCTTTAATCTAATAATCTGAACCTTATTTTCGCTATAAAAAAAGGTGATAGTTATGATTGGAAAAGTGAAGTCATTGTTAGAGATATCATTTCTTTAAGTAAGAATATTTTGAGGGTGTCTTTAAGTTGGGTTTTGAGACCTTGTAATTTAAGAGTTGATTAGCCTATTAATTCCTTTCATAAGGGGATATGACTTTTTGGGTGGAATCTTGATCCTTCATCCTTTTTCTTGGTAATCATCAAGGTGGATGCTTCTGGGAGAAGAAAGTAGTTGGCTCATGAAAGTTATGTATTATATTGTTGTTCTAATTTTTTTTTTATTTGTTGTTTGTAGATGTTGTTTTCTTTTTTGGGTAAAAAAACAAAAAATAAACAAGCTTGTTTCATTAACATTGAATTTTTTTTTATTCCTATGTTCCTTGTATAGATTTTTTTTTTATTTCTTTACTCATTGCTTATCAACATTAACTTGTTCGCAAAAAATTGGAACTCCATCCAAAACTTTAAATTTAGGCAATTATGTAAAATTTACATAGCTCTATATTAAGAGTATACTTTAGTATGATCATGTTTAAGTAATTTCTCATTAATTCAATTGATAAGTAGACATGAATCTTAAACTGTCTATGCGCATTATCATTTTCTTTTGAAAGCTGGAGAGAATATACCTAAAGATAAAGTCTAGTTAATATTTCTTTTCATTCAAAATATAAATTATTTTAAGAGCATTCCTAAAAAATATTTATTTCAATGTTTTATATTTTGTATTGAAAACTTTAAATTTATTTTATTAAAATTTTAGATGATTGATCAATATTTGTTGAATATATATTTATTACTTTTCATATTACATAAATACTAGGAAAAAATATTGTGGTCAAAATTAGTGTTAGTGTAGCTCATTATTGTCACAAAAGAGGTCAATTGCGAATTTCAGAAAAAAGAGTACAAATTTTCAAAATAAATAAGAAATTGTTCACCAATTTAAACATCTATAAAAAATTAAAAAAAATGTAATTTTTAACCTTCTAATAAAAATGTTCATGTAATATTCCAAAATTTTACATTTAAAATTTTTATCTTGGGAGCTATTATATTAACTTAAGTAACTAAATTCATGAATCCTAGGCTTGCTTAAGTGACTAAGCTTAACCAAAACTTCTGTTAGGATCTATGTTTGAATCCCTTCTCCTGCATCAGAGTATAATTTTTTGTTAGGCTACCACGTGTCCTTAATAGTGAAATTACCAAAATCCCCTTAAGACATTTTCTTCTCCTTCATTTTCTCCTTCTCTTCTCGAACTCTTCCTCCTCTTTAAAAATTTTTTTGGCTTCCTCTCCTTGATTCACTCTATCACCAATAACTTGACATCTGACCAGTAACCTAGGCAGCTTGTGGTGGTCGGAAAACGCCCAGAAATCTGATGAAGCAACGGCGATGGTGAGTCTATTTTTTTTTTTTTTTGGAGCAAGAATTTTGTGATTTGAACAAATTTAATCCTTTTTTTTTCATGCTAAACAATATTTTGACCTATTCTCCATAGATTTTAGCCTTTAATTTCGTCAAAATTGATCTAAAATCAAGCTCTTTATGGCTGGCCAATGCGAATGAATAGTAATAGTGGATGAAAAATGTTGATTCTTATTGCAATCAAGGTGCAATATAACACGCAAGTATACGTGGTTAGCAAGTAATACAATGATGAATTAAGTATCGATCCTTCAAAGACTTGGGTTCAATATTTACTGACAAAAGTTGCAATTTGCGAAGTTAAGGATTGATTGAGCAAATGTAAGATAAATTTGTTTAGTTGATGCAAAATATTAACAACCTAAGATTTTGATACTTCACCACATGCAGGGATGTTTTTAGTTATGATTATGACTTTGTTTTAACTTATGAATGAATTGCTAATCTAGGACTCTTTCCTTCTTATATGTTTCTTTCAAATGCATACAAGCTAAGTTCTTTCCCTCTAGTTCCCCATATGTCTATGGAAACCAACTAGGATGAGAACCTTATAAATCCAAAGCCTAAATGTGATGATCACACAAAATTAAGTACTTTCGTCTTAACTACGAATTACATTTATGCAAACAATGATTATATACATCCAGTTCAGATATTTAGGTAACCTTGTCAGGTTGACATCAATTATATTTTCTTTTCTAAGATGATCAAACTTAGAAAATAATAACTGCAAGATGAACATAAACGATCATTCATTCAATGCAAATTGTCATAACATAAAATAGAAAAACATCCTTAGCAAGGGCTCGGTCAAAATCCTAGGAACAACTACTTAGCCTCTCATGGGCATGAATACAAAATTAAATAACAAGGAAGTGTATAAAGATAACATGAAGCTAAAGAAGAGGGAGATGTTCATAAGGGAAAAAACTCTTTATTGAGCCCTCACATTGAAACTAACTATTTCTTCAGCCACTTTTAACTTTTAATTCTCTCCTCAAGTGTTTCAAGGCAATCCTCCATACTTTGTGCAGCTACCTGCCTTCAAGACCTTTTATATAGGCCTTAAAAACCCTAAAAGTGCATCATAGGCCGAGTATAGAGCCTTCTTTAATCAAAGAAAATTAGGGTTTTTAGAGGTATGCCCAGGCGAGGTAAATTTGCTGCTAAGGCGCAAAGTCTCTGGTCTTAGCGCCGGGGTGCCATGCTTAAGAAATGATTGGCACCCAAGTGCTAGTTTTCTGGCACCTGGGCGTTATTTCTCCAAGCACGCTTCCTTCTTTTACAACACTTGGCACCTGGGTGTTGATTTTTTAGTGCTTAGGTGCCATCTTTCTAGAATTCATGCTCGGTCGCTGTTCTTACGGAGTCTGAATGCTGACTCTCTAGATTTGGTGCCTAGGCACTGTCTCTATGGCGTCTGGGTGCTAGCTTTTTGATCTTCTGCACTTTTCCTTTCATTTTAGTCCTTTTTCCTGAAATATCCCATAATTCTTTCCAAAACTGATGTTAGTAAAAAACTTTCGAGTTAAATATGAAATCCTAGATTGTTTTTCTCAAAAATTGTTATATTTGTTCAATTAAAGTTTCCTCAAGGCTTTGTCTTGGAGAAAACAGTAGTAGTAATTCAAAATTTGGCTAAATAATTTCATTGTTTTTCTATAGGGCTTTTGTTTATAAGTAACTTTTGTGTTGTTCTCTGCCCATTCAAGCTCAATTTCATGCAATTGTGCTTGAATTTGGAAATCCCTAACTTTGGATGAAGAACATGAATAATGATGTGAATAGTGTCTGATATTCGAAATTTGAAATTAGGGCATGATTTATAGTTGTTTTGGAGAAATTTTTTAGGGGTTTTGATCATAAGTAAGGTTCTAACAATTATCATATGTCAATTTAATGATTGGTACACTAAATTAAAAGCCCATCTTTCACGTGAATAGTAATGTAAACATTTGTGTGAACAGTAACCAAAATTTGGAATTCAAGCTGGGGCTCAATTTGGAGGAATTTGAAATTTTCTTATTCTTTTGGCATCATTGGGCTTTAAGAAGAGGAATAAACTTTGTTGATAGTTTTCATTTTTAGTGGTAAGTTATATTGAGAAATTTTCTCGAAGTTATCTTAAATTTTCATTGTTATATGAGGAAGATTCATGTAGAAAAATTCAATAGAAATGGCTATGTTGAATAACTACTTTACTTATGATGGTTATAATTTTTAAGTCGGTAGATGATATTGAATAACTCAAGAGCTAAGTAGAATGGATTGATTGACCGACTTAGGCAAATTTAATTTATGAGGTCATAATCTTGAAATATTGGCATAATTATATTTTTGGACCTAAAGGCAATGAAATTGTCAATTGGTAGAAATTTCTATCATAAGGAGATACATATGTTATGAAAACCTTGAAAGATTTTTTTAAGTGCAATATATATGTATGTTGGTCTTGGTCATAGGTGAAAGAATGAAAACTTTAACATATGAATCATTTGGGTTCTATGAGCATATTTCTACACATATATGCATGTAATTGTTAGTCATGACAATGATGATCATTTGAGGGAATATTTGTGATTTTAAAGAAAGGAAACAAATTTTGGACGGAGGTCATTTGAGGTTGACAAATTACTTATTAATCAGTTTATTATGGGACTATTCATTATAAATTTATTCAAGCTTAGACATTTATAGTGAGGGACATTAAGGTCATAATTTATTTTATTTTATTTTAGGAGCATTGAAGGTGCACTATTTCTAGCGCATAGTAGAGGAGACAATAAAAAAATGTGTTATGCATGCATGTTCCAAGTGAGTAGATAATGCTAATTACATCTATTTTCTGATTTACGCAAATTCTTGTGAAAATAATTGTTATCAAATGTCTCTGTGCCCTAGGATAAACTTTTTGGAATTTAAAAATATTTCATCATTTTTGCATCCTTTGAGTATTTTTAAGCTTTCAATCTGATCAAAATCTCATAGAGTATTTTACTAAATTCTCTAAACATATGAATTATTCTAATTCTGCATTTTTTGAAGCACTATGATTTTGTACCTTTGATTATCTTGTTCAGTATTTCTGAATCATTCTAATTATGTATTTTTAAATTATTATGATTATGTATTTCAGAATTCCTCTTATTTGAATTTATAAGTTAAGAATGATTCTAAACTTTTGAAATTCTCTATTCTGTAAGTTGAAGTATTATGGTTTTATATCTAGGAAATACTTTGATTTTTTAATTATAAAGATATTTGATCCTATATATACAAGGTGCTAAGATTATGAGATTTCGATACTTTTATATGTTTTAGCAAAAGTTTGATTCTGGATTTCTTTTTTGAAACTCTAACTTCTGATTATGGATTTATATATGTTAAATCAATTTTTGGGAATACATCCAAAACAGAACCCTGTAGCTAAAGGCAATAGACGTTAGGCGTAGTGCATTACGATCTATATTCTAATTTGACTTGCCATGTTACTACCATTATGATATTCTATCTGAGGCCTAAGACATAATTCTGATTATTTCGAGCTTGAAGCTCGTGACTGATATGTCCTTACTATGCTAGCCTTGAGCTAGTTCTATTATTTTAGACTTTTGATGGTTTTGTTGGATATTCCCAACCATTCTGTTTTGATTTGGATACTCCCAAATATTTTGTTTGATTGATATGCTTTTATATTGCAAATAAATTGATTCATTTTCATTCAGGGTTTGTTTATATATTCGTTTGGGACTACATGTGAATATTAACAAAGTTTTCCTCATTTAGTACTATTTGTATTAATTGTTAAGGTGTTCAGATATCGAGATAATAAAAGGTTTGTGAAAAAAGCTCTATTATATCTAGTATGTCCCTTTCGTTGCATAATTAGTATTATCTGCTCACTGAGTTTTCACTCATCCCTCTTTACTTAATATTTTTTAGATAATAGTGCTATTTGGACCCCAACTTATGAATTAGGGGCTTAGCAAGTGTCTCTTATGTGAGTGTTGCATTGTTCACAAAAGCAAGTCATTCTTTGTTGTAAAGTTTGTAATTATGATCTAGTAGCTCCTTAGTATACAAGCGCATGGTCCTAATTTGTTATTGTGGTTCATAACTATCTGTTGATAATTCTGTTTACTCCTACTATATTTGAAATCATAAGTATCAGGTAGGCTTATAAGGGTGAGATTTATTTCGTTTCCCCATACCAGTCACATTCTCATTCGTAGGGGTCATGATAGTTCACTACATGACATGGAATAATCAAACACTAACTTTATTATCATTATTATTTTATGAAAGAATTAATACAAAGGTTTACAAATTCAATAAAATAAAGATATTATGATAACAGTCTGTCATAACTTTAATCAAACTAATCAAACACAATAATTCTATAATGGGATATTACTCTAATATATATGTATACACACGTACATGCACATAAAAACAATTTTTTAATGAAAGTTTCATCATAGTAAAATGTTCTTATTACTTTGGACGTATATTCAATATTTAAAAAATTAATAAAACTTCTTGTCCATTTTTTTATTTTAATAGTAATGATTATTGCACAAGATGTGCACTTAATTATATTCTAAAATTTGAATTATAAATAACAACAAAAGTTAAAGTATTTACAAAATTATGTTACTTAACATAAATTCTTTAATACAATTGTAAAATTAGTTTCACTAATATAATTATTAGATGATACACTAGGAGAAAGAAACATGAATTATGTATCATATTATGTTTATTGTATAACAAGCTTAATTGTTGTATTTATATTTTGACTCTATTATTTTTAAATTTTATTTATGAATTCAAATTTGTTTAAAATTTTTTAATTTATTCTTTATACTTTTATTTCAGTAACACACACAGAAAGATTAATTTTTAACTTTATTAATTTACCATTGTACCTTTTTTTTTTCAATAACTCTATAACTCTTTAATTTAATTCTTATTTTTAATTTATAAATTAATGTTTTATGATGTTACTAAAAAATAGAAAGTATAAGAGATAAATTGAAATTTTTTTAAAATTTTAGATTCATAAATAAATCTAAAAATATTAAAATAATTAAAATGTAAATCCAACTAGTTGTTTTAAATTAATATATAATGAACACATTTTAACATATTATTATTACACATCTTTTGTGTTAGATAGTAATTATACACAACAATTTTATAGATAAATTGAAGATTGCATTCATATATAATTATTCCAAACAAAATTTTAGGCCTGCACCATCATGTGATTCCTAATGCAATTCAGATTTATATTTTTAGGGCATTCAGTTCCCCTCAAGTATAGTGATTTTGAAGGTGGTTTACTGTTGCCTCTCTAGTAGAAAATCCCCATCTTGCATTTGATCCAATGCTCAACAAGCTGCCACGTCTAAACATAACATTCAAAATGCATCGTTTCACTTAATGAAACAGTGCATTTTGGCACATTCTTTTTAAACCCTATATACTAAAACAACGTTGTTTTAAGGGTGAGGCAATCTGCAGCATCTTCTTCATCATTGCATTTATTCTATCTATGCATTCAAGGCTCTCTTCATCAATGAAGAGAAGACATGCAACAGGTTAAAGGTTATGCTAAGGAAAGAGATGATAACCATAGACGGAGACAGTCAGGGAAGAGAGCAATTGCAATGGAGGAGAAAATGAAACATTTGAATAGTAACAAAGAAGACAGAGTGAGAGAAAGCATTTTAAGAGTCATTTCTTTACTTTGACATCTATATGCCTAGCTCAAACCACACTTCCTTTGCCTCAACCCCAAATGATAGTGTTTTAGCATACATGATTTAAAAAAACAAAAAAAAAAAGTGCCAAAATGCACCATTTCATGGAGTGAAAGGTGCATTTTGAATGTTATGCCTAGATGTGGTAGTTTGTTGAACATTAGATTAGATGAAGGGTGAGGATTTTCTACTGGAGAAGCAATAGTAAACCACCTTCAAAACCACTATACTTGAAGGGATCTTGATGCTATTTTTAGGTGGACAATTTGATATAGGAGTAGAAGCCCTAAAAAAAAAAAAAAGGATTGGGTGAAATTATCTAGTTTAAAACATAATATTATGACTAAAAAAGAATATTGCTATTATACAATATATATATATATATATACACACACACACACACACAATATAAATTGTAGAATACATAACTTGATATTTAGCCTAATCAATAATGCAAAACATGGTGGGACACTCCAGTTTAATTAGGGTGACATATTATATATTGTTGACAAACGTTTGACATTGGACTTTTTGTTAAAATTTCTAATGGAATTGATTTTGTTTATCTGTAAATTCCTTTTTGGAAGGTGATGCATGTGTTTATATTTAATTTCAAAATTGTTAAAGACGATGTCCACATAATAGTTAATATGGTTTTACGTTTTTTTATGGTGATAAATATTTTAGGACAAATTTAAAATTTAATTTTAAGGAACAAAAATCTTTAAATTTAAGATTTAAACCAAGAAATGAATTTTTACAAAATAAAAAAATTATCAATTAAAATGCCAAATTAAAAAAATATAATATATAGTTACATATAAAAATTAAATTTTAAAAAAATCTAAGGCTGCACAGCTACACAACACCCCTTGTATAATTACATATAAGATTTATATAGGCTTGAAACATTATATATTTCTGAATGAAATTCATACATATAAAGGGGTCTTGAAACATCATATATTAATGAATGAAGTTATCTTTATCCATCCATTTTTATATCCATTAAACAAGGTTCTTTTATACAAAAATGATTAGCTTTAGTGGCAACTTAAAAAGGTCGTTGAAATGATTAAAAAATACATGCAAAGATATCAAATAATTAAATCTAAACTTACTATCTTTATATTTTGACAGTCATATCCAAAAAATAAAAAAATTAATTAAATCCTTAGATTTGTCCAAGTGAATTCGCCGTCTATTTTGGCAATTTTTTTCATTTCATATCGAGAAAAGTAAATAATTGGTCCTTATTTTTGCATTTTATGACAAATTAGTCTCTCACAAATTAACTGTAACAAATTAATCATTTACAAATTCAAACTTGTACAAATTAGTCCCTCACAAATTTAAATTTGTACAAAATCAGTCTCTCTATTTTTATTAATGAGGGACTAATTTGTCACGGTAATTTATGAGGGACCAAATTGTCACAAAGTATAAAAGTAATACTTTTCTCATTTCATATCAATGGTGGGAGTTGATTTATGAACTTTTTTAAAAAATATGATTAGTAGACATGATCATCGAGCTAGGCTTTTAAACATTGGGTTTGAATTTGGGCTCAAAAAAAGTCTAAGTCTGTATTTTATTAAGGCTTTTTTATTCAGACTTTTATCATATTTTACAAGTCAGGCTTATCGAGCCAATCAGATTTTTTTATGTCATAGTAAAATCAATTTGTTACTTAAAATTTAAGATAAATTATATAGATAATTGTTATTATCACATGTAAGATTATATATAAAGAAATTATAAATATAAATGAGTTGTTATATTGGTATAAACTATTTAAATAAAATGTATTAGTTTTTTATTTTTTTTAATCAAAATGTCACGTTATATTAAGTTTTTCTTTAAATAATAAATTTTACTTATTAAAAAAGTATTCATTCTTGTTTTTTGGGCTCACAGTGAGCATTTAAAAAAACATCAAGCCCTGCTTGTTTTACAAATTAGACTTTTTGGTTTGAACTTTAATTTTTTTCAACCAAACTCATCGTACCGAGTGGCCTTTTTAAATTATATCAGGTTTAATTATTAGTCACAATATGTGATGAGTTACAATAAAAAAAAACTTTCACCTATGATTAGTCACCACTAGAGACGAGTTACAATCAAAAAATTAAAAAAATTGATTAGTCACCATAAGCGATTTACAATAAAAGATTTTAAAAGATATATTAAACTTGATTAGTCACCAACAGTGGTGAATCCCACTTGGATGTGTCACCACTTATTGCTAGTTGCCATGAAATATATTTAAAAAAATAAAACTTTAAGCATATGGTACAAATAATTTTGTCAAAAAGGATTACAAATTTTTAATTATTTTAATTATAATCTTATGATAAAAAAGCCTAATATTCATAATGAAAATAAATTATATATTTGATTTTACTTATTAAATTAAACAAATAATATTTAAATTTGTAAATGAACACAACTAATAAAATAAAATTCAAATTCAAATAATGAATGGATAATTATTTAGAAATATAAGTAGTTATTAATTAATCGGTTGATATATAATTATTTAATTAATAAATCATTTTATGAAATAAAGGAATAAAATGAATTCAATATAAAAAATATAAATAAATAGGAAAAAATAAAAAAATTGAAATTTTCAATATTTAAATATCAATTATTTAAATTAAAAATTGAGTAAACATAATAATTCTGTTTGATAAATATATAATAATAAAAAGAACATATGTAATATAAATATAAATAAATATATAGTTTATAATATCAATAATGAATAAAATAAATATTTTAGTTAATTTATTTTAATAAATAAAAATTTGATACTTATTTTAATTATTAAATTAATTTTAAAACATTCTAATTTTTAAAATGAAATAATAAAATAAAATTAATATAACTTGAATAGTGAATAACTAATTATTTCGGAACATTGGTAGTTAATAATTAATTAGTTAATCGGTTAATATATAATTATGTAATTAATAATCCAATTTACAAAATAACAGAATAATATAATTCAATATAGAAATATAAATAAATTTGAAATTAATAACTCAATTGAAAATTTGAATATTCAAATATTAATTATTTAAGCCTTATATTTTGTTAAATTTAAAATATATAAATTGAATAAACATAATAAATATATTTAATAATAAAAAAAATATAGAATATAAATATAAATAATTATATAGTAGATAATGCAAATAATGAATAAAATAAAGTAATAAGAGAAAATACAAAAAAAAAACTGGTAAGTAATAATTTAGTAATATAGAAACTTAGTAATCAATTGATTATGTAATTAATAATCCAATTTATGAAATAAAAGAATAATATAATTCAATATAGAAATGCAAATAAATTTGAATATTTAAATATTAATTATTCAAGCCATATATGTTGTTAAATTTTAAATTCATAAATGGAATAAACGTAATAAATATATATAATAATAAAAATAATATGTAATGAAAATATAAATAATTATATAGTAAATAATACAAATAATAAATAAGATAAAGTAATAAGACAAAATACAAATAATTGATAAGTACTAATTTAATAATATAGAAACTTAATAATTAATTGATCAATCATTAAGTAATTATTAATTCAATTGGTCATAAGATTAAATTACATCAATTCTAAATAAAAAAATAGAACTATATAAAATAAATAATTCAGTTTAAGATTAATATTTAAATGTAAATTACTTGAAATATAAATTTTCATGATGTTTGAATTTATATATTGAATAAATATATATATATATATATATAATAATAGTAATAATATTTTTAAATAAACTTGTCAAATAAATACTATATATATATATATATATAATATAGGTAATGAACGAAAAGTAATTTGATAAAAAAAATAATAATAAAATAAATAGAAATAAATAATTGAAATAACAAACAAATAATGATTTAATGATATAGATAATTAATAATAAATTAATAAATTCATCATTACGTAGGTTGGTTTATTATATTAAAAGTAAGAGTGTGATTTAAATTAAATGTAATAGCTTTGTCTTATTATTCCATGCCCATATTCAACACCTAAAGTGTTTTGCTTATTCGTGTCCCAAGCCTTAAAGAAATTTCATCTTTTCCCATTTCAGCCGTGCATTTTCATTTCTCGCCATTTTGGTTTCATTCTTTGTTTTTAGCTAGGTATTTCGTCGAGAGCTTTCCTCTTCCATCTTCGTGCTTTGTCGTCCATGTTTCTTCTCTTAATCGTTGAGTAAGCTTACGTCCTCCATCCTTTTTCATGCAATTTAGTGGCTGCGAAACTTAGGGTTCCATCGACTGGGTAATAATCTTAGATTATTATTTTGGCTTTCATTTTACTTTGCTTAATTTTTCTGATTATTGTTTGTTAACATTCATCTTCCCCATCTATGCTTTCCATTACACTTTCGCTAGGCTTTTTTTATATTAATTTGTTTATTTTCTTTGGCATTTCTCCTATTATTGTTTGTCTCTGCTCCTTTCACGCCATGATAGAAAAATGGATGGGAAGATTTAAATTTAATGATAGTTAAAGGAAGAGCTTTTCGATTTTCAACATTGAAATGGTGTGTGCATTTTACTTTCCCTCTTTTGTTGTTTATTGATTTCATTTATATTTTTTTTTTGTTAATGTTATCATTTGATCTTCACTTACTCTATTCTTGATATCCTCTAAATTCTTCATGGCTTTCCCTTATTCCTGTTTGTTCACTGGGCAGCTCAAGGTAAGATAGCATTTTGGTTTTATTCAAATTATTTTGATGATATTTTTTTATATAGTTTATTGTTATATCTAGTTATTGGTCATAGGCATATGCTTTATAATTATATAATAAATCTTATGAAACAAAACAATGTTAAATTATGGCCAACAAAAGACATTTGAAGTAAAAATAGGGTCTGGCATTGCTCTTCTTCACCCTTTTCTTCAAGAGTTTGTAAAGAATGTTAAGATAACAAGACAGGGTATCCTAATGTGTCTAAAATATTAATCATAATTAATCCGAATATTAGGCATTGACTAACCCTTGAAGTGCTAAAAGTCTTTCAAGTAGGAGAGTTTAATAGAATACAATTGTAGAAAGATGCATAGAGGCTTGGGTACATAAAAATATGGTGCACCACTAAGCTCTTGGATTAGAAGGTCCCTAAATTTGACTTGTGAGTGCTGGCCAATACATTATAATATGGCACCATCAATGTGTAGGCACATGTACATGACTCATCATAGTTTCTTCTTTTTATAATTTTTTTAGTCTTGTGAATCTTAATTAATATAATGGTACAATAATAGTTTATTTTCTTTTATTTTTTTCTTAATCCCAAGATATTGGAGTTAGTTTTATTTTTTTTCTGTACATAAGTTATCTGAGTTTCATACTAGTTATCTGAATTTGGTATCCAAAGTATTTAAAATCACATCAATAAATGAAAAATAGATGTTTTCTATATGTTAGGCCAAACATGAAAAAAGGAACTATTATTTGATTTGAAATTACAACTGAGTTGGTAGGGCCATAATTCATTATTTTAGGTAACATTAACATTGGAATATGCTTATTCAAATAATATAGTGAATATGTTTATAATTTAATAAAAATAATAAGAATTAGAACTTTAAAAATACAACAATTTCAGATTTTCTTTTATTTTCTATATAAAATGTGGTGCTGGTAAATTTTATTCTGTTGTTGTATGTTTAAATTATGGGTTATAGAGAATAATTGGAGTTTGCCAACTCTGGCACCTATTCTTTTACCCCAATTTATACATAGCGTCCTTATTCTAAGGCTACTCAAATGAAGTCATATATTGATTTATATAATAGTAGCAAGTTTAGATGATTTTTAGAATTTTAAATTATTGTTTTTGTTTGCAAAACTTTAACACCATTAGTTGAGATATTTATAAGCTTTTTCCAATACCAATATTGTTAGCATAAATAAGGTTAAATTATTTATTGTTATTCAATAGGCAAAAGTTACATTTAAATTTTTTTCTCTGTACTTTAACAATCAAATGCTAACATTAACTTCAGCATCAGCTTCAGGATATATCAAGGTGCTTTTTTAGACCAGAGACATTGTTAGATTTGGCGAATAGTCCTTATCACTATTTCAAAATATCCGAATTTGGTAATTTTTTTTTATGATTCTCTAAATCCAACCACATTTACATGTTAACTTTACAAATAAATAAGTTTTATTTGTTTACAATTACATAATCATTAAAAAATCATGTTTATATCTTTAGAATTACACAATCATTAAAAAACCATGCTTATGAGAATCACTGTACAATTATCTCTAAATTATCAAGTCCAATTATATAGTGTTTGTGCATATTATTCGTGAATGAATTATGTGATATGTATGAATTAGGGATGGATAAAACTTGGATAAAGATTAGGAATATGACTAATGTTGCATGTATACGAGGAGCATATAGTTGTCTTTATTGGGCATTGAGCCAACCATGGGTGACTAATATGATTTGATTCCCATGCAAGGGTTGCATGAACATATCATTTAAGTTAAGATGTAATGTTAAGGATGATCTATTCAAAAAGGGTGTTTGTAAGAGTCATGAAGTGTGATACTTGTATGGAGAAGCACGAACCCATCATGAAAGTCCTATTTATGAGTACAATGAAAAATTGGAAAATGATAATGGGCAAAAGAAGGATGTTGAAGAGGAAGAAATTATTGAAATGTTACACGATGCATATTGACGTGGGAATTTAAAGGATATAAATTATGGTTCATAATAGAATGAATCGCCTAATACACAAGTTAAAAAGTTTATGGAATTACTGGAAGATGCTCAAAATGACTTTCATCTAGGTTGTACTAGAGTGTCGAAACTGTATTTTACAATCAAGCTATTTTATGTGAAGTGTCTTAATCATTGGAAAACATATCAATGGATGCATTGCTAATTTATTAAAAAGAAATTCTTCCTGACGGTGCAATTGTCCCTAACTTTTACTATGAAGTAGAGAAGGTTATTAAGGATCTAAGATTGGATTATAAGAAGATAAATGTGTGCATGAATGATTGCATCTTATATTGACGTGAGCATGCCAATGCACAATCCTATCCCAAGTGCAAGATGTCTAGGTGGAAATGTTAACTGTGAGGTTTAATGTTATAAGTTTTGATGATGGCAAATATGTAACAAATAAGTTAAACATACAGTATCAATATATGCTTAATTGATTAATCATTAACATATTATACTTTATATTTAAATCATTCATTATATGAGATATATTTGCTTATATTATATCCAATATGCTCTAATATTATAGACAATCAAAGTTGGATATATATATATATCCAATTTTGATCGTCTATTATATTTATAGTAATCTCATATGTATAGTAAAAAATGTTTACATTCTACTAATTGTTATTAAAATATGCATATTATGATATATGAATTTGACCAAGTATTTAGTTTGAAGTTGGACTAACTATCATGGGCTTATTATTATTATTTTTCTAAATTCATTTGGACCTACATTTATTAGCTCAATACATTTTAGTCCTCAACATATAAGTTTGGGCCAAAAAGATATAGATATATAGATTTTAATGAAATTGTTTTTAGATCTTGAATCATTATTTTTATCATATCTCTCATATTAGAGGGAATTTCAAAATGAAACAATTACATGTGAAAATATATTTAATCATCTTTCTATTCATATATCACATGCTTAAAATAGAGTTGAAAATAAGAATTTATGAATGTCAAAGTTTTATGTATAAATATCATACTTTTTCCTAACCTCTAGTTAAAATTTCAACAATATCTCATCAACCGGTAAGAATTTTGAAATGAGGTTTATTATATATGAAACTAGACTCACGTAGCTTTCCATTTGTAATGTAAGGTTGATTTAAAATGAAAGAGTTACTAACATCTCAATTTGTGACTATATATATCAATTTCTAATCTAACCTTTTATCACCATTTCAACAATATCTCAATAACTAGATTGAATTTTGTAATAAAACTTGTCAAGATAAAAAATAGACTTATATAACTTTTTAGCAATATATAATTTGGTTAAAATGAAGTTGAAATGAAGGAGCTATGTGCATCTAAATATGTGGCCACGGAATAGAGAATGGTTATGAAATCAACAAATGGAGCTACTTATTTCTAATAATCAAGTTGTATAAATTTGTATTTCTTCTTAGCTCCAAACAGTTTTTTTACTTTTTTGGCCTATAAATATATGTTTCAAGTTCAGAAATCACAAAAAACAAAATGTTATAATGTGATTTTTAACTCGTTTTATTATCTTTGAGAGAGAGAAAAAACATCATTGAGCTATCTCTATTATTCAAGTTTTTAAAGCTTAATTTTATATATCTATTCATTGAAATAGTCTCTTGAGCAATATCATTTTTTTTTGCAATATTGGTAAAACAAGGGTGGTGTATCTCTTGGAAAAGCAAAACAAGCGTGTGAATATTTTGGAGTGATTTTCCTTTAGGAAGAGAGGTGCTCTTTAGTTCTAGAGTAAGAAACAATTATAAGTTGAGTTAAATGTTGTAGAGGCTCATAAATGCCCGATTAAACTTGTGGAATTAGTGAATAAATCTCAAGAAGTTTTTTAGGAACTAAATGTAAACTTGGATTAGATTCAAACTAAGATAAATCTTGGAGTTTACTTTTTCTACCTTAATACTCTTTATATTTTGAATTGTTATATATATACTTTATTTTTGTTGTTGATATTGCATTTGAAGTACATTTAGTGGCAACTTATTCAAAGAATGTAATACATGCACGTTTAATAGTAACAAAAGTCGCTGCTAAAAATGTATAACGACTACTTTTATCACTCCTAAAAAATATTTTTAGTGGACACAACTCCTTCACTGCATGAGGTTATATACAGAACCTCATGCAACCTCATGCAGTGAAGGAGCTGCCAAAGACCTTTAGCAGTGGCATGTAGATTTTTAGCAGCGGTATGCAGACTTTTAGCGGCTACTTTTGTCACTGCTAAAAGCATGTTTTTTGATAGTGATAATTGGTTCATTTATTATAATTCTTAATTAATTAATTATCTGTGAGAATCAAAGAGAACCCTTGGCCGAAGAATTTTAAATAATCAAAGAGAATATCCTATATTTTTTAATAAAATAGTCTTCGAGGAGCTAACATGAGCAGAAGCCATAAATTGGGATAATAATGCTGCACCACGGCACTAATTCCGTAGATTATAAAACATTTGGTCATCTCTAAAATCAGTTATAATTATTCGACAAAAAAAAAGGTACATATTATTATTATTATTATTTTACATAAAAAAGAGCTAATTATCTTATTAAATAATTATTGAAATGCCATAAAACGTAGCCAATTAAAAAAAAAAAAAAAAGAGAAAGGATACAATCCGTTGAAAGAAAAAAAAAAGAAGAAGAAAAGAACGAAAATTGAGAAGGTGTTGGGTATATATGTAAAAATTTTCATGTATTCCTTACGTTGAAGTTTATAAATAAATACATGCTAATCTTTAAGAATATTTTTAGTTAGATTATATTCAAATCGACATAGAGAGGCATGAGTGATTGGTTTTGAGCCACTGAATAATACATATTAAATATATGATTTATTAATAACAATATAAAAATATAAAATTTATTAAAAATACACAATTATTTACAAAATTTATATTTATATTGCAATATTATATTAGAAAATTATATATATGTATTTTTTTTTATTGTTTAGGGTATCAATCCATTAAGCTACAGTCCCAAATTGGGGGAAAATCTTTTAAATAAATATTTTTCATTCTTATCTTACCACTAATTCGAATGTGATGGTTAAGAGACACAGACCCATTCTATCTATGCCAACTTGTATTGGTATATATATATATATATAATGTTTTAATTTAAGATTACATCGTAACAAATACATAAAAAACATTTTTTAATTTTATTTTGTAAATAGCTCATGTAATGAGATAAAAAAAAAGTCAGTTTATAAAATTATACTCTGTTCCCTTAAAGTGAAAAAATAAACTCCATTATATTTATTTAGATTAAATATTTATTTGAAAATTATTAAAAAATCATGTCCTTAAATTTAAAATCAATGAAATTTATAAATTTTCAAACAAAATAATTAGCATTAAATAAAATTTAACTTAGTAGATGCATTTTATATTAACTTTTGTTTCAATAAAAGAAATCAATTTTATCTTAAAAATTGTTTATATCATCTTTTTTACTTTAAAAAATTTATATATTATTATAATAAAAGAAAAATACGCATAATTCACCTATCTCAAAATACATAAAACAATTTATCTGAAAATAAATTCTGAAAAGAAAAGATGATTTAAAGTTTAATATCCTTTTTTTTTTTTAAGTTTACAAGTTGTTGATATTTTACACAGTATATCTAACTAAATCAATATATAAGTTTACTGTGCAACTCCTACGTACGTACTCCATGTCTATCATCAAATTGTGTAGCTTCACGATATGTGTTTCCCTTTAACAAGACATGAGGCATTGCGTAGGGTTTCCAATGACGCCAGAGGGGGTTGATATAGATTATCATAAAACATTTTGATTAGAAGAATACAAGAAATTTCATGAAGTTTGAATTTAGCTGATTTCTTTTTTTTTCAGTCCCATCCATCACCGTCTAAAAAATGCTAGCCTTGCTTGAGGGCCGACATGTAACCTCCATGCACGTGCTTCTTCCATTATGCTTAATTCATTTTAAATAATTGATGCCAACATATATAGGCTGGATTCCACTTTTAATATTAAAATCACCCCATGCATCCTATGACCTTCCTTTTATCCTTCTCCAGTTGTTTTTCACTGTTAAGAACAAATTCTTAATTTATCTCCATGTATGAGTTAACACGGGTTTCGACTTACTAAATTAGTTTGTTTAATCCACTATTTTGATAAATTACATTAAAATTTTTTGTTTATTTAATATATGTAGGTTAATTTATATAACTCACTTATCTCGTGTGTCTTAAACATATTAGTTCGATAATTTATATTTATTTTGCTTTTAAATATATAATTATTGATTAATAATAGATAAAATAAATAGAATTTTAGTATTATAATTAGTTTTTTGGTTTTGAATTCTTTGTTTTATAAATATTTTTTAATATGTTAAATGAACTCACCTATTTAACTCATTTAATGACTGAAAAATAATATTTTAACTCACCAAATTAAGATGAGTTTAATACATCAGCCTACCAAGTTAATTAACCCACCTGACCCATTTCACCGCTTCCATTTTAATCTTTTCACTGCACTCAATTTCTTTCTTTCTATTCAGTCCCAAATCAGCGGAAGAATAAGTGATTTTCTGCCCATTATTACTGTTTACCTTTTTGTTGACCTTTCCTATGATACACGTAAAGCCAGAAAGTTTCATTTTCAAGGGTTATTTCACAATTCCCCTTCAATTGCCCATTGGGAACCGTGTTCAGGCCTTTTATTTGTGTGTTCTTTTTTTCACATGTCCACAACTATTTCACAATGAGCGATAATCTTGCTTTATTGTAAATAAACATTTTTTTAATTCGGATAGAATACTAATTATGTCTAGAATAATATTTTGCCTGATTAAATATATTTATGATTATAGTTATACTAATTAACTACACAAAAATGAAATTAATTATTAAAAAAATTCAGCTGATATTTAAGTAATTATTTAATAAAATCTTATTTATATTTAATAATTAATTACCTTATAATTAAAAAGCATGATGTTTTAAGGAACATAAAAAATTTAATTTGGATGATCTTATGTTCTAATAAGAATATGAGGTTATATTTTTAACAGTCTAGATTTATAAATTTTAAAAAATTACATATGCTTATCTTAATTTAATATAAATTTAAATTATTAAATTTTTATTAAATTGTTCATTGTGATCAAATATGACATCATATTAGAAAGGAATCCAAATTGTATAAAATCATATACGTAAAGATCTTATATATATAAACTGAGAGTATATTTATTTATTTATGAAAAAGAATGAAAGGAATTGAAGAAGTGAGCCCCGTGGATACATGTGAATGAGCGAGTAGGTATTCTATTTTTCTATCTTTCTTTCTGTTACTAAATCTTTCCCTTACAAGAAGGGATTGAAGTCGCTATTGGGTAAGTGAAGGAGAATCGGAAGTTAGCTATCCCAGAGCGAACAAACGGAAACATCATAAACTAGCCTTTCAGAAGGATCCAAAAAATCCAACTGTACGATATCACACTCTTCCACTTGCCCATCACTCATCAGACTTTGCTCCAGCTCGCACCTCACAAATGTGTCTTTAAAAATGGTCCCTTCCTCTCCTCTCTCCTTGCCATTCTGCATCCAAACCAACCAAAACACTCTCTCTTATATCCCTCACTCCACTTTCTTCCTTCTGCAAGCAAGGCTACCCATGGCTTCCACCAAACTGTGTGCCACCATTTTGGTGCTCTCCCTCCTAGCTCACTCAACCTTCACCGAGGCCTGTGGGTCATGCAAGCCCATCCCCAAGCCCAAGCCGATACCCAAGCCTTGTCCTACTACTCCAGCAGTGCCTCAGTGCCCCACCTTGAAGCTTGGGGCGTGTGCTAACATTCTTGGCCTTGTAAACGTCGTCGTTGGATCTCCTGCTACAGCCCAGTGCTGTGGATTGCTGCAAGGTTTGGCAGATTTAGAGGCAGCACTTTGCCTCTGCACTGCCATTAAAGCCAACGTGCTTGGTATCAACTTGAATGCACCTCTCACCCTCAACTGCCTTCTCGGTGCTTGCCAAAGAACTGTTCCTCCAGGTTTCCAATGTCCATAGATAGATATATATATGTGTCTCCATTTCAAGACTTGCTTGAATCCATATCTTCCACGTCCAGTACTTATGATCTACTTGTTTTTGTGTTTTGTTTTGCATGTATACTTGTTGCTGCTATGGGTGATATATATTAAGAATGCTTCAATTAAGTCTTTGTTTCTGCTAATGTTTTGTTAATAAATCAGGCAAGCCGGCCCGCTTGCCTTTGTTTGTAACCTTGCTCGTTTCTAATATTATTTATGATCAGAGATTTGATCTGTTCTGTACCTTTCATTTATGTTGTATAGTAATCTTGGCCAAATAATAGCACCGATAATTACTCATTAATTAATGCGGATATTTCGATAAGGTTTGTACTTTGACACATGAGATCAAGATACCAAATTATAGTTATATTATATTATATATATATATATATTACCGAAGATGAAACAAACAAGTCAAATAACTCGTTCAGTTTTTGTCCTTTTCTTTTATACGCTTCTTTCCATCTTTAGTCATGAAAAATTTATAATATATAGTGCTTATATAGGCATACATATACGACTTTCGCATACGTAATACGGTACATATGTGTTATATATAGAGTGCATTCTGAAAATTGTATGATGTGAAAAAAGTTCGAATAAAATCTAGAAAAAGTACTTTAACCACTTTATCAGGAAAGGAAAAGAAATCGTAACTGGAAAATTTAAAAAAAAAAATCAAGTATATTATAAACTCTAATTTTGAAATAATAGTTATGAAATAGTACTAAATACAATTTTTTAGTTTATTAAATTTATCTATACTAGTATATATAATTTTTAGATCGATTATATCTTTGGTCTCCTAAATTATATAATTGCATAGATGAAATATATATAAAAAAAATATCAAAGGCATAATTTCAATTTTATTTATAAATTGTAAAAACACAACCGTCTCTTCATCTGCTAAAACTAAAGGTCACATCGTCCCGCGCATGGGATAGAAATTTGTACTTCTGTCGTATTTTATTAAATAATAAAAAAATTAGAAAACTATAGTTATGTACATCTAAATGTCCACTTAACAAATAATCTTTTTGGGGTAAAATATAAAAGGAAACGTACAGCTAAAAAAAATATCAGGATACTGCATCCTTAAATGCTACACAGAAAACAAATTCCTTAGGAAATGGACGTACGGAGTTTTGTCAAAAGACGTCAGCTTCAAACATCATATGTCTCACGAGCACCAGTTTAACAGGTAATTTTTTATATTGTTACCATCTTATATATGAAAATAAGAAGAAAAGAAAAAGGAGCATGATTTACTAAAAGACTGATATCAGTTTGGATGATTTGACTTTTAAATAATTTTTATAAAATTAAAAATTTAAAAATAAAATTAATTAACGCAAATAATATTTAAACAAGTCAAATATCTTATTTATACACATTTAATTACGTTAAACATCAAATTTAAAAACATCCACAATACACTTTAACTTCGTAAACATCCACTCCCACATACGATAGACGAAAGACTTGGACACTTGGCAGAAATTATTAAGCAACATATCACCTCTCCTCTCTCCTCTCTCCTGTCTCTGGCCATATCATATGGTTGTGGGATACGGCGTTTGCTACTTTTCCTCACGAGAACGCAAACAGGTTTGTCTTTGCCGGGTCTTCCAAATCTACAGAGATCCTCCTTTTTCTTTTTTCCTTTTAATTTTTAGTTTACTTACTTTGTTCATTAATTAGAGGCTTCAATTTGTTCTCAGGATTTCTTCATATAAGTACATATTTGCAAAAATTTCCTGACCAAGTATGGAGATTAAGCACAGATGGACAGTAATACTGATATTTGCAAGCGTATATTTTAAGTCACCAAAATGCTGTTAAGTGTAGTCAATTATCTAAATGTACTCATAATTTTAAATATATTAAGATACTTAATTATAATGTAAGAATATATTTATAATAATATTATTTTAAAATATAATAATATTATAATTAGTTACATTGAAAATTATGAATGCATAAAAAATTTTATTATATTTAATTGCCATTAGAAATTTACATTACCATATGCATATAGAGTTATTTAATTATCTATATACATACGGTAAAAATTTAATTATTTTGTTGCCAAAATAATTATTTAAAATATATTCGTTCTTCTTTAAATTAATGTTTATAATCGTTAATATTAATTATTTTTGAAATTTTGAAAAGAAAAAAGAAAAGAGAAGTGGGATGCGGCTAGAACATGTCAAGCCTATTACTGTAATTATATTTATTAATTACAAAAAAATAAATCAATTCTATTAATTGAGAGCTATTAATGATTAAATAAATTAATATTATAAGTAATTATCTATGAATATTTTTGGAAATATAATTATTAATATAATAACTATTATGTTATGATTAAAGATTAGCGTTAGGAATTTATACATATACACTATCATTGCTAAAAAAAATTAAATGAGCTTAATTTTTTAATTAACTAATAACACTTTTAAAAAATATTTGAAAATGCAATTATTCAAAATATAGTTAACTGTTTGAAAACCCTTTTATCGCACTTAGCATTTATTAACGTTAAGCATGCTCAATATTCCAGAATGAGACGTCACATAGACG
Source organism: Delonix regia (assembly GCA_037074485.1). Taxonomy (NCBI): domain Eukaryota; kingdom Viridiplantae; phylum Streptophyta; class Magnoliopsida; order Fabales; family Fabaceae; genus Delonix; species Delonix regia. Next base: position 5,488,060 of record CM073452.1, read on the forward strand.
AAACGGTTACGTTTTGGAAACCGCTCTATCGTACGGTGTGTGTGTGTTTTTTCAGTTGGACTAAAATTTCAAAAAATTATTTATAAATCATAATTAAATAGATCCACCTTGAGTAAAAAGGAATATTTACTTAAGTGACCAAATCTTCATTTACCTATTCAAATATAGGGCTTTCTATATTTTTAATAAAAAAAATCTTATCTTGAGAATATTATAGTTTTGAACAAGATTGTTTATATGTTTATACAAAGGAGAGAGTTATATAATATAAATATTAAAAAAAGAAAAGTAATTTCGAGGTTAAATTAATAAGATACTTTTAATCTAATTGGATCCGACATATTTTGGCATTTTATGAGTGGCTATACATCTCAATTATACAGAGAGAGTTAACATTTTTACCCATAGCAACCTCACGCTTTTGCTGTTGGTTAAAGCATGAAAGCTCAAAATCTCTAACCTAACCCCACCTCCCTCCTTTCCGGCTACCATGTAAGCTGCACAGTAAAATTATTTATTTTTTTAAATTTTTTCTCTTGTCTATTACTACATATCTATTTAAAGGTTCAACAACCCACAAACCATGCTCCGTCCTCTTCCGCCCTCTCTTTCTCTCTCCATGATGTGAAGGGTGTTTGTTCATGAAGGGTCTTCTTCGTGCTCTTCCACAGCTTTCTTGAACTGTGTTTGTAAGCGCTTCATGCAAACAGAATTTCCATCAACACAATTCAAGAAAGCTGTGGAAAATCACTGAGATGATCTACACCGTCATCTGTACTAGTCTTTCCAGCATAATCAACGAATGCATCAGGTTTCATATAATTTTCTGTAGTTTATGTTTTAATTCTTCTTTTTCTCTTTTGGGGTAAAATTTTCCTGTTATATCAGCACGCAGAGAGCTAAGGAAGAAATTGCGATTTGGTTTGTTGCTGAAAAGATCACATCACGGTATATGCATGCAGATTCCGGTGGCCAAATATCAAGTCTCTTTCGTCTGCTCCGATCTAGAGAACAAGCTAACCGACGCCTACGGTTACATGTCGTTGTCGCATCTGTATGCATTGTGCAACAAGTTCAACAATAGTATGTGTGAGGGGATTCCTTGCGGTGGCCCCTTGATTCAACCCCTTTTGTGCTTTTCTTTGTTTAGGTGGTTTTGGTGCTTCTGTAGCATCCTTGAATTGCCCAGTTTGGTAAAAGACACACGCAGGCGTGACGCACAAACAAGGTAAAAAATGTTGAAATTAGTTGGAGACGGAAGCGGAGGCCAGCCTAGCTTCGTTTTCGTCTGAAGCTAAAAAGATTAAAAGAGATTGTACGTTACGGTTGTCACTCATTGTCAACACGTACAAGCAAGCTTCACCTCACCCTCTCTCCCTTCTTTTTTTATTTAAAAAAAAAATCTTCTGCTTTCTGCTTCCTTCCCAACTGTATATGGGATTTTCTCATCAAAAGCTAAAGTAAATTAAATAATTGAGATATAATAAACTGGGAATTATTTAAATGAATGGGTATATACATATTGTTTGATTTTCTTTCCTTTTCTTTTTGCAGACAATCATTAGCCCATCTCTTCATATCAGAAAAGGCGCACACCTGGTTTCTTTTTTCTACAATGGCGGTTGCTAGTGACAGGCGAGCACTGTGGCGTGAGGTACTTTGGCTCAAGTGCGCAGGAGACATGTGGTCTTGTCTAGTGACGCTCTTGTTAATATTTGATATCTTCAAATTAAACCCTCTTTGGCTTAGCCCAAAGTAAACAAAACAATTCCCCTACTCCTTGCGTCGTCATACATTTGTAATCTTCCCAATTTGGCCGTTTGTATTGATTTGGAACTTTGTGACTCCATTGTTTCCTCAAAAGTCGTTGGGTGGATACGAGAGTTGAGTCTAAATTCTCGATCTTAACCATTAATTAAATGCTCGAGAGACTGCAGAATGCAATAAAGTAATAGTAAAGTTTGACAACGATGAAACGTAACATTTTATAACTTGCAGTAGGCATATTCTGTGGAGCCTGGACCATCCCTTCCTTGGACAGACTACAAAGATAGTTATTTTGGAAAATGCTTCATTCCTTTCTATCCCCACTATTTAATTCTTTCTTTTTTTAAAAACCAAAAAGATTGAAATTATATATATACGTGTTAATATTTGGGGTTTGAGCATTAAAAACAGAGGAACACAGGAAAAGGAACTTTAGGAATGTTAGTGGAAGGTGACTACGCGAGGCCGATGTGACTCCATGAATGAGATTCTACCTGCAACTCGGATGCCATTGATCCCAAACCCACATCACCAAACCAATTATTTTTCGCTTTGTTGGACCACAAGAGCAGTTTGCTGACTCAATGTTCGAGAGTCGCCGTCGGGTTTCTCTTACTTTTAAATTGGAACCCAAATGAGGCCCATCAAAATTCTACCAAGGACTGGGCCCCCAAACGGTCTTGAAGCCCAGGCCTATCCTTAAATGGCACCAAAAAGTTAGTAAAACGATTCGACATATAATTAAAGAAATAAAAAGGAGTAGTGGGACTGCAACGTCGGAATGGCTCGTTGTCGTTGATTCTCGGTCTCCCTGTGGCTTAACGTGAAGCTCAATGCGATTGCAGAAGAAGACAGTTAGGTGTGACTGTTTTTCTATTTCATATTTGCTCCAGAGCGGAGCATAGAATCAAAATTGACTTTAGTGTTTTGACACGCACTGCGCTCGCGTGGCTCCTCTTAGTTACGTTGTTTGTTCGAGTTTTACCGTACCCCCTCCACTGTGGTTGACGGTGCGGATGCCATCTGGCTCCGCTGCGTCTCCGATCCGATCGCTTAAACCCTAGCTTCAAGTGCCGGCTTTCACTCATATCCCAATTTCACCTAGGGAGCTATTGTGCGTCTGTGATATTATGATCTTCAAACCATAAGAAGAGAACGCGAATTCTGGCGGCAAGGGAACAAGATGTTGAGACAGAGTCCTCCCAAACACAGGCACGATGGGACTTCGCCGCTGCCTCTCGGGATGGACTGGAGTCCTCCACCACGAAATTGGGTTAGTTTCTATTTTGTTTTGCACTGAGCTTAATTATATTTTAATTCCGATGATTATGAGTAATCGGATGTTGTAGTTCCCTATTTCTCGATCAACTTTGTGCGCAATTATAATTTGATCTCTTTGACCACTTTCTGGTCAATCTTCTCTCTCTATTGATGCCAGTCAGGTCTCTTTCAGAATTCGTAACTTGAGTTACTTGATTGCTTGATGGGTCTCTATTAGCATGATTTAATTGCGACTTTTCAGCTTCCCTCCGCCTGATTCAGGAATTTTCAATCGGCGAGACACGTGTGATCTTGCTGAATTGTGTTTTTTTAAGCATATTTGGTATGAATTTATTGTAATGCACCGGGTTTGGCAATTTTCATGTAGAAATGCGAACATGACCCCGATTGAAGTACTAGCATTTTTAAAGCCATGGAATTAATTGCTTCTTTATCATTCGGAGTTTCCTCATGGAAGTTGTTGGGTTAATTTTGTTCCTCTAGTTCATGTTTGTAAGGTGTTTGGACGTGCAACATTGCCATTCTTCATCTACTGGTTGAGTAATAAAGCATGCGGAAGGCTTCTTGCAACTATTTCTCTTTTACTTCTTACTCTTACAAACTCTCCGTGCCATTTGACTATGACTCTTCAGAAATCATTGAATTAATGTTTTATAATGCTTTCAAAGAGCAAGACGTTTTGAAGATGCTTGAAATATTCCTAATCTGGAGAAAAGGTGTGCCGAGAAGTTATTTTCGTATTAAATTATGCGAAGGTTTTAAGATTATATAGTTGCAGTTTTCTTCTTTTCTTCAATTCAAGTTGAAGAAGGTACTCTGTCTTTGGGGAACATAAAATAGATGTCTATTAGGATAGGCGGTGGCTTTTTTATCAGTATACTTTCTTTTTTTTTTTAACTATTTTTTAATGCGTCTTCTTCATTCACTATTGCTATTGTTCTCTTGGTGTCATAAGCTAATTACCCTTGCTTTTCCTTTCTCAGTTATCGTCTGATATAGCTTGTATATCTGTAGAATTAGCTTCCTTAATGTTGTTATATCTTTTTTTTTATTTACCTTTTGCTCATAAGGCTCTTATCATGCAGAATGGGCGGGATACAGTATGGCCACACAATCATCGTACAGGTTGGAGTTATTGTGTCACAGTACCTTCTTGGGTCTTTGTTCCAAAATCAAGAAATTCAGATCCTATAGTGGTACTTTAGCTAATTAATGCCCCTTTTTCATTCATCTCCAAAGTTACTGAAGTTTAATATTCTGTGCATTCATAGTATACTGTGGAATAGTAGCGTCTTTGTAAGTATGCATTTTTAACATCATTAGGGGACAGTTCTACAGGGTTCAAGTTGGTCTACAGTCACCAGAAGGAATCACATCCCTCCATAGAGTACTGAGAAGGTTTAATGATTTTCTTAAGTTGTTTGCAGATGTAAGTTTTTGCCTTTTGAAATGCGTCTTTAGTTTATGAGGTTTTTTTTTTTTTTCTTTTTCTTTGAGTTGGTACTTTGACCCAGATGCTGACAACACTGTTGTCAATCGAGTATTAGTACCTATAAAGATTTTTTGTAAGTGTGTTTGTGACTGTTTGTTTAAGTTACACTGATTTGTAGGCATCTGTTTTGTTATGTGCTATCTTTGTAGCTTAAAAAGGAGTTTCCCAGGAAAAATATTCCACCAGCTCCACCCAAAGGGCTTTTGCGATTGAGAAGCCGAGCATTGTTGGAAGAGGTAAGGGAAAGGCTTAGTTTATTACAATACTAGTTGTTGCACTTTTGGCATTGTGGATCTGCAGGTGGCGTCTTTCTTGAATTTTCTTATTTAGTATATTCTTTCTATTGGAATAGGATATGAATGGAAATTTATGAATATGAAAAGGTGTTATGCTTGTTCACAAATATGATGCTTTTGAGGGGTTTGTTCTTTCAGTCTGAATTCAGCAAGTTTCCTAAATTTTTATTCTTTTTCTTTGGGTTGATTATGCAATCAATACAAGGCACTGATAGCTTTCTCTATTCAGTTGGATGCCTCCTGCTTCTTGGGTTTTGTCATCTTCCCTATGTTGTGATTGGAAAATGGCACACAAATTTATGTGCATTTTATGGAAAAAGTAGTTGATATAAATGTGGGCAGAGAAAATGATTTTTTTTAATGTCAGGTTGTTTTATTTTAATTTATTTATGCTTGTGTAAATCTATAATTTTTAGTATGTCTATTCAACAAACATTTGAAATTTGGAACTTTTGGGGAAAGATCATGGATATAGAAGCCATTCCCCTGTTCTATATTGATAGTAGAGATTGACTTGTCATTAATAGGAAATTTTCTCTAAATATTCACGTAATGAGTTCTTAACTAGAAGGTCCCTTAATTGAATCTTCAAAAGCGTTTTTTATACTTTAGAAAGCAGTACTGTCTTCACATCTGTATAGGTGGCTCCATCTAATTTTTGGTGACCCTATTCAATCTGTTTCTATGAATCTCATGTTGAGCCACTTGTATGGTTGTGCAAATTTGTGAATGTAAGAGTTTTGCAGGTGGTATTATTATTTTTGTTATTTTTTATTATGTAAATGGCCGTAGGTTTTGCTAACATGTTATATTTGTTACAGAGAAGGTGCTCTTTGGAGGAGTGGATCACCAAGCTGTTGTCTGACATAGATATATCAAGATGTGCTGCAGTTGCATCCTTTCTTGAATTAGAGGCTGCAGCTAGATCTTGTATGTGCCTGCTTATTGCATCTTGCATTTACTGTGCCTAAGACATGTCAGTTTTGCCTGTTTTATTCCAACCTTAGTGAATTATCATATGTACTTGAACCTCAAGAATTGCAGATATAGGTGTTTTTCTTGGTTGATTTCTTATTGTCAAATTTTGACATGTTATACCTTATTAAAACATTTCTCAGCATTCCAAGATGCAAATCAGCAGAATTCAGAATCAGATCCTGCTTCCAATAACACAACTTTTTCAGTGCAATCACCTGTCCATTCAACTTTATCATTAGTTGCTGGCAGTTCATCTATTGCATCAGATTATGGTAGTGATACTGCATATGAGCCATCTGAACTTGGAACACCAGGGGTTGGGCAGGATGATAATTCGGAAGTTGGCACAGATGATTTAACATTGGATGAAGATATGACAAATTCAATGGAAAAGCTTGTCAAGTATAGCATATCAAATATTGATGAGGGTTTGTTTATGGGTCAGACTATTCTAGAGCAACTGGAAGGCCTTCCTAGGCATAAAGTAAATGCCAGACATTTCAACTATGTTGCAGAGAACAAAAATAATGGAAATGCTTTTAATGCTTCTCTTTTAGCTAAGAACACGATGGAGCTTTTCTCTGAACATGAGCATGCTAAGGTTATTGGTCATAATCGGAAGCTTTCAAATGAGAGTGCTGGAAGTGATGGAAGCTCTTTGCGAGGTAGTGACTTTTCTACTTCTGGAATTCCAAATTCATCTGGTGATGGCTCTCTTGACCTTCCTGGAAATGCTGTGGTACCCAGAACAACAGATGTTTTAGGTCATGCAGAGTTGCAGTTTAGTGATGATGCTCAAGTAGTTCTTCCGCTGGATCAGCGCCATAAATTGAATAGGATTCTTTTAACCATGCAGAGAAGGATAGGCACTGCAAAAACTGACATGGAGGACCTTATAGTTAGATTAAACCAAGAAATAGCTGCTAAGGATTTTCTTGCAACAAAGGTTTCTTTCTCATGCATTTACTTGTAAATAATTTCGCATTCATCTTTAGTTCATCCAAAGATGAGAATAATTAGAGTACATTTGTTGTAATTTCTAAATCTACAACCTGTGGAGCCTTATGAATTGTTTAGAGTTCCAATATATGCATATAGAAATATAGTATATGACCACAAGTTGTTGGAATTTTCAGGTCAAGGATTTGGAAGTAGAACTTGAAACTACCAAACAGAAGAGTAAAGAAAACTTGCAACAGGCTATTCTGATTGAGAGGGAGAGGTTTACCCAAATGCAGTGGGATATGGAGGAACTTCGGCGAAAGTCGTTGGAAATGGAGATGAAACTAAAGTCTGAAGTGGTATTTGCATTTGTTTATGGATATTAAACCTTTCTTATAGTTGCACGTCATGCTTTCAATAATAAATCGTGACGCAATGCCAGGGTGAAAATGCATGTCAGAGTTTTACAAAGGAATCAGTTAAGGAGAAAGAACTGTTGCAGACTTTAAATGCCACAAAAGATCAGCTGGAAATTTTGTCAAAACAGTATGATCAGCTAGAAGCAAAATCCAAAGCTGATGTTAAAGTCCTGGTTAAAGAGGTCAAATCTCTCCGAAATTCCCAAACAGAATTGAAGAAGGAACTTAGTGAGTCAATAAAGGAGAAGTGTGAGGCTGAGGTATGTTATCACTTGTCACTAAGCAAAATCATTAGTTGTTCTTCTTTGGTTTGTATATTGCTCTAGATTTTTCCTTCCTCTTATGTTGAGTTTTTATATTCTATTAGTTTTTACTAGTTTTTCATTCTTTTCCACAAGCCTTCTCATAATTTACCCTTTGTTATAATATATGAACTTTACTGAGAGAAGTACATTATGTTTCAAGCTTGAATTTTCCAGCAATCACTTGCACACCACTCTATCATAAAATTCTTTTTTTTCATATGAACCTAAAATGAATGACATACTATGATTTGCTTGTTTGTGCATTTAGAAACTTCTTCAACATGAAAGAGAGAGGAGGGAACATGCCGAATCTGCTTCAAGAAATCTTCTGCAGAAATGCAGGCTTCTTTTCAACCAGCTTCAACAGTGCAACATCAATTATCCTACAGACGATCAAGATAACACTATCATGAACTCATCATCTTTTGAAGACACTGCAAATCAATTAGCAATATCCGATGATAAAATTGGGGTTCTGCTAGCAGAGGTACAAGTTATATTCCCCATAGGCCATTTTGTAAATTTACCAGTTTTGCAAAGTTGAGCTTTAAATATTTTTTTACTGCAACGTATTTAGAGACATAATCTCTTCCTACACTTTTATTTTCCCACCATAATTAGAGATATCTCGTTGAAATTTGATCAGGTAGAAAACTTAGGGAAGGACCGGGGAAATGCTGCTTCTGATGTGGATAAAATCAATGACATAAAAGATGCTCTCATCTGTGATGATGAATTGCAAAAGATCATCGCAGATTTATTCATCGACAATGCTAGATTGAGAAAAAAGATGAATTGTGTTACAAGGAATGCTCTCAAATTAGACATGTCAGCAGGTGATGATTCTCCAGTGGAGACCGTAACAAGTAATAGTTGAGCTGATGTATATTTTTTTTTTCCTTTTAATTAAGATCCCACTGCGTCCGTTTCTCATCCTGGTCTGTCATCATACATGGTTCCTTATAGTTTAGTTCATCTCACTGAATGCAGTATTACTCCTAGTGTACTTGCAAATGTACAAGTTTTTGCTTTGCAGTCAGAGCACATATACGAGCTTACCATGTACCACATTTTTTGTAAACTTCATACCTCCAATAACGGAGAAGTGGAACTCTATTAAGATAAATAATGTTTTCTTATATCTTCTTTATGTTATCTCGGTTCTCTCTCACACACTTTTTTTGGGTCAATTAGAGGCTCTTGCCTTCATCTGCATTTTTAGTATGCATAGGACTCCAGAGGCAAAAGCTTTTCTTGCCCCCATAGGTTTTGGATGCAATTGTATTTTGGTCGATTGTTGACAGGCACTAGTGTGTTAACTTGATTTATGTCGGTTGGGCAGCATGATAAATCTGACTTCAGTGGGCCTCAGAAGAGAAAACACCTTAGTTTACCAAGAGAGAACGAGCAACCAATTAGGCGCTTTCATACTTTGTATCTGATTTTACTTCTAAAGTTTACTTGTGAATTGCTCATGTAAACAATTACGTACATGCGTCTCACGTTCCACAATTCCTAAACCAGCAACAGAGTATGTGACTCGGAGAAGTTGTACGTGATGATTTACTTAAAGCGATGGCAGTCTCTGACTAAAACAAAAACTCATTATCATGGTCTTTACAAGTGAACCAACGAGCAATTACTGGATACCAGATCCATTTTTCATAAATATTGTCAAAAAGTATCTACTTCCCTTCAACATTTAAAATCTAGTTCTTATTTCAAGGTCGAGACAAACTGAACTGAATTTATTAAATACGATAGATCAATCCTCTGCCAATTGAATCAAATATTACCATTGGTTGTTACTTATGATTATAGTTAAAGGAGATTGTGAAATACTTATATTAATAATCACATTCATCAATTACCAAATTCTGAATTTGCTTTTTTTTCCTGGACATATACGTGTTATTGCAATTTGGAGACTGTTTTTTTAATCTTAAACCAAAAAAGAAGTCCATATCCCATACCACGCATTCTGTCCAGGGTTGAAATTTGAAAAGGAAATGATAAGATACGAAGTTTGAGAAAGAATCCAACCCTTGATTAATGCTTGTACGATGGATACATGAAATGATAGCTAGCAAGAAATAAATAGATAGGAGAGGGGGGAGGGGTACATTTTGCAATTTGCAGGGTGGTGTTTGCAAGGGAAGAACTCATTCAGTGGAAAACTGTAAAGAGCACATGATGGCTTGCTTTCTCAAAGACTCGTCCTTTGGTATGTCAACAGAAGCAGAACTGCAATCACATCTGCATGAGAACATGTACTCAAAGTTTAGAAATCTCCTTGCATCAATTACAGTGCAATTTACTCGCACTGGTTAACTTCTAGGGATGTGCTTCTACTTTGCTAGATGACCTAAACCTACTCAAACATTAGCTAAACATCATTGGAGCAGTTATGCGGTCCCTTTTCTAAAATCAAACTAATTAACATATCATAATGTATCAAAACCAGCAAAAAGAGCCTTCATAGTTCATACATGTTTGAAGTTTGTTGATTCATTCAAGAAAATTGGAGTACCTCAAATAATTATCTATTTGACGTGGCTTCACAAGCACATATAATGGTTTTCCACTAAGCTTGCACTGTCCCTGTAAGAAAAGGCTCAAATTACATTTCCCCATAATGGCATAAACATAACTTACAAACTGTTCTCAGCATACATCACTATAGAGATAGATTGGGCATTACCTTAACTTCGGGCACACCAATGACACAAGCACACTCAACCACTTCAGCACCAACACGTTCTACAATATAAAAATTGTAATTGGAACAAACAAACAGAACAAAAAACCGAAAATCTGAAGAATAAATGGCTGTAAATATTACCTAGAAGCCTTATTGCTGCTGAGAGAGTTCCACCTGTGGCCACCATATCATCAATAACTAAGGCCCGTTCACCGGGCTGAACAGCCCCAACATGCAACTCCAAGCAATCAGTTCCATATTCTAGCACGTATTTTTCTGAAATCACTTCTCCTATATACCAATCATACCCAAAAGTTTAGGCATCAACCTGTAGTTAATTAACTTGGTACTTTCAACTTAAACAGATGAACTTTAGAGGAAATTGCTTTTTAATTTTTGAAAGAGATAGGTCTTGATTACTTTAGTTATTGAATCTTAAAAATACATGATTTCACACACCAAAGAGAATATTTCCTTTAAAATTTAGGAGCAATGTGTAGATTAATATTTGCAGATAAGGCAGGCATACCTGGCAATTTTCGAGGTTTGCGTAAAGGAACGAACTTTGCGCCAATGCCCAAAGCAATTGGTGGACCAAACATGAATCCTCGTGCTTCCACTCCTACGTGGAATCCATTTGCAATTTATTTAAGGTAAGCCAATTAAAGGTAACAACATTAAACATTATTTATCATCGATGCACTTAATGATGAGTAATTACAAATGATAACCATCTTTCAAGATAGTTGCAATTCTTTATGAAAATGAAAAACACTAGTAAATCATTTGCGTTCAAACAGGAACAACCTTGGATCTCTTTATTTCTGTTAAGTTAAAAACCAAAGATCTTAGTGCAAACGTTCAAATCACATGAAATTTGCTTCACCCTCTTGCTAAAAGTCTATAGCTTAACAGTATGTAATAAAGTAAAAAGGTAGTTTCAAAGCATATAGTAATGAACCTTGAGCTAAGAGAACAGTACTGTACCGTACCGGCAACAACGGAAATGTGCTTGTCTCTGTAACGATCGACAAAAATGTCGACCGTGTCTTTGAAGGCCTTGTGATCCAACAACAATGTCGTTATGTCTTGAAACATTATTCCTGCGAACACCATTTTTTTTTTTTAGGGAAAGAAAGAAAGAAAGACACATACAAAATAGTTTCAGATCTGTTGGATATAAAGCTTAAAAAGACACTGCAAGAAGAATATAAAACAGGACAAGGCCAGCTGAAACAGGAATTAAAAATTATGATAATACAGACTGCGAACAAATCCTTAAAGTTTAAGAAAATTGGAAAGAAAGAAAAAAAAAAAAAAAAGGATCCCACCTTGTTTGGGGAAGTGAGGAACCACTCTAATGGCTTCGGAGATGGCTTGCAGCCTAGGGTCTCCTTTAAGACCATTCTCTTCGGCAAACATGTTGTTGCAGTCTCAGGGAGGCTCTCTGCAATCTGTGTGTAAAGTTTGATGAAGAAAAAAAGGTTGAGGCTTTTTGGTTTTCCCTCCGAAACTCGAAAGAGTTTTCTTTCTTCGTTTCAATGTATGGACATCTAGTTCGAGCTTATTTATGTTCACTGTTCAGCGAACCAGAGCACTATGTAAGACTCGTAAGTTGGAACGACGCCATTTTAGACCACGTGGATCTCACGACTGCACTTTGATTACGTTCTTTGACATACTACTCTAATTGATCTAAAACAAAGAAACCAGTACGACATATTCAGCGCGAAATTAGCCAATTGCTGAATTGTCTTGGAGAGTTTATTTTCTTTTTTTGAGTTAACTTCTTTTTAAAAATACAAGCATATACGCGTGTGCGTGTGTTTATATATATATATATATATATATAATTGTCACGTCTTAAATTTAAGATGATATGTAATTAATTTTGAGTTTCCAAACTTAACAATAATTTTTTTAATTTTTAAATATATGTAAATAGCCTTATAGTATTAAATGAACTTTCTTGAAATTTAACATTTTGTACAAACAATTTTCTTCAACTTTTGATTAAGTACAAATAATCCATTTAAATTTTAAAATCATACTCAAATAATTCTCTTATATATGGATAGATCTAGAATTTAATTTTATGAAGGTAAAATTTTTTTTAATCAAAGATTTGAATTAAAATAAAAAAATTCTTACAATTCAAATAGACAAAATTTTATAAATTAAAAAAATAAAATAAAATTATATATATAAATTAAAATTTTAAAATTTTAAGTATACGATTGGATTCATTTCTATATATATGTAAATAGTCTTATAGTAGTAAATGAACTTTCTTGAAATATAACATTTTGTTCTTCAACTTTTGATTGAGTACAAATAATCCATTTAAATTTTCAAATCATACTCAAATAATTCTCTTATATAGAGATAGATTTAGAATTTTAATTCTATGAAGGTGAAAACTTTTTTATCAAAGATTTGAATTAAAATAAATAAATTCTTATAATTCAAATAAATAAGTTCTTATAAATTAAAAAAATAAATAAATAATAAAATAAAATTATACATATATTAAAATTTTAGAATTTTAAATGCACGATTGGATTCATTTCTATTCTTATATATGATACTTTTGTTAATGATTAAGTAATTAACTAATATCATGAATTACATGCCTGTAATATCAAATTTAAAAAAATTGTCAAGTTTTGAAACTAAAACAAATTATTTATATGTGAATTCAAGTTGTAGGAAATTCTGTACAATTTTTTTTTTGTATATTGAAAAAATGGCGGGTGAGTAGTAACGCGCGGATAGAGGAGGGTGGGGGAGGGAAAGAAGAGGAAGAGAGGAGAACTGTAGATGCGCACGCGAGTGGTACTATAAAAAACATGATAACATTATCATTAACTCACCTTCCTCACTTCTCTCCATATCACAATTATATCATTCCCATATCTTTGCTCTCTCTCTCTCTCTCTCTCTCTCTCTCTCTCTCTCTCTCTCTCAACCCTCCCCTACGCCCCACCCACCATTACCTCTTCTCAGCCCCACCTATTTCTCTATTTAATGAATTTTAATCTTCAAGGTTAAGGAGAACTTTATGTTTCAAGTTTCATTCTAATCCTGTCTTACGTCATTTTAATCCTGCCACCATTCAATTTAACTATCAGTAATCATTTACATTCTCAAAAAAATTATGACATATAATTATTAGGTATAAAGTCATATTTGACTTATTTTTATGAATTTATAGTTATGATGATATTTATTAATTATCCAAAAATCAATTTAATTTAGTAATTAATTACCTCATAGTGACATAGGTTCTCCAAAATTTAAAACCACCATTCTTTAACTTTTCAATATTTAAGGATTGTATTTAATTTGAAATAGTCTTCTTGTTGGCAAACAATTATAAAGTCAAGTGATGTGATCATTTATTTAGTCATTTATATACTGTATAAATATTTATATAATGTTTTGATGGCTATTAAAGTAGTTAATGATTATATTTTCTTATTTTTATTAGATCACTTTATTATAATTTTAAAATAAAATAGAATAAAATTTTATTTTAATTTTTTTCTTAGCAATCCAATTTCAATATAACTAAATTTCAATCTTAATTTGATTTATTACTTTTTTCTTTGAATATTATTACAATCTTAATTCATAATATATATTTTCATTATAATTTGAGTTTGAAACTACTTAAATGAGCATAGGGAGGTTATTTTTGTTATGCTCAATTCATTACTTATTAATACAATTTTAATTTAGTTTGTATTAATTTAAAAATTAACATATTTAGTTTGCTTAATCTCATATAAATTTAAATTAACTATTATAATATTCATATTAATTAAAAAATAAAACTGAGACTGAACTAATGAAACAAATAAAAAAATAATGTTATATCCAAATAAAATGTGGTGTTTAACTTTCAAAAAGTAAAATTAATAATAAAGATATACTTGTGAGTGATGACAAAAATTAATTAACTGATATCAATATTTTGATGTTCTGGATGGTTCGATGGAAAATGAAAGGGATGAAGAAGTGGTGGGGAAGGGGGAAGGCAGGAGTGTGAGCTAATGATTTTGCTTTATCATATAGGTAGGCGGGGACCTCGTACTGTGTCTATTCTCCTTCTCTTTCTCTTTCCACTTATAGTTTAAAAAAAATAGTTAATTTTGATATATTTATATAATAATTAATTTAGTATATTAATTTTTAAAAAATTTATCTTTGAATAATATTTATTTTTTAATTATTTTATTAAAATTAATATATTAAATCATTAACTATTACTTAAATATATCAAAATTCCTTAATATATTTTCCTTTTCTTTTTTCTACTAATTCCGTTATCCTACCAAATCCCAACCAAATCTTTTGCTCTCACTTTTTAACTAATCATAATCTCCCACATCCTCCTCCACAGTCCCATTTCCTATATCCTCTCATTATTCTGACATTGCTTCTTCCTTTGTCAATTTTTTAGTATTCTTCTCCATGTCACATACATCCATATCTAAAAGTCGAGGATCTGAACGTATTAACTACATGCACTAGCACTTTAATTTTTTGTTATATTTTTGTAATTTTGTCGTCGTTATATATGTGTACCATTTTAAATATTGCAAGAATTGGCTTTCTTGCATTTAAAATTGAAGATAGATTTTGAGCAATTTAGTCCACGCGTCAATGCCTTGTCTGTATCTATATATGTCCAGGATAATCCTTCATTCTCTTGCAAAAGCATTAATTAATGGTAGATTAGTTACAGATTTGTTTGAGTATGATAATAAATGGGGTGGGTGATGCGTGAAGCTAAGTAGGTGTGACGTGCGAATGAATATATTGTAGGCTATCAAAATCAGGTAGATTCCGGATCTTCCAAATTTGATGGATCATTATTGAGACAGAGTGCTATATTGTGCATGTGCGTGGTACTTTGTATAATATAATCATGTTTGATAAGATCATGTGTGATTAGCAGATCGAGGGAATCAATGCCAGGATCTCCGTTAAAAAGAATTCAAAAGTGTAATTTGGCAAAATGGCAGCCTAGACTGAAAGAGTTGGCTTTTTATGGTTATAACAAATGAGTAAAATAAACTTGTGTTTTTCATTTATCAAATAATTATTATTTTAATTTTTTATTTATTTAAATGTTTAAAATATTTATTATTTATTTAAAAATATCATATTTAATATTTTACTTTTTAAAAAATTATTATATTTAATCTCTCTGCTAAACTTTAAATTTTAAATTTATGAGATTAAATTTGATATTTTTTTAAAAAGCGATGATCTAAATCTGATATTTTTCAATAAATAAAAAAATTATTTTATAAATTTTAAAAAACAAGAGACTAAAATGATAATTTTATGATAATGAATGATTAAAAGTGTATTTTACTCTTTATCAATTATTTACATAGTTTATCATAATTAGTTATATAAATTTTGCTAACCATGCTAAGATGATTAGTTAAAAATTATTCAGTACACCTAATAATAATAATAATAATAATAATAATAATACTACTAATAATAATAATAATAATTGTTTATAAAAAATTTTTACTACATCTCCGTATTGAAATTTTTGGTTTATAGGTATGATAAATAATCTTTAACAAGTGAAATTAGTTTGTAAAAATTTAGGTTTTGTTAAGAAGTATTTATTACACCACTGACAATAATAATTAATGCTTTTGTTTTTACTCTTCACTGTTTTCAATTAATGATTTATTTAATTTTACTTTTATGACAACATTACCCTTCATTTAAAAAAATATTATGATCAATTTTTAATAATTTTTATGTCTCCATACATCTAAGTAGTATTTCTACATTACCCTTAATTGTTGTTCTTTTAAACATATTTTTTGCTTATTTTAGAACTGATATTTTTAAATAGAGTTTTGTGGAATATCAAGAGTAATATGGAGATATTACTTAGATGTATGAAAATACAAAAATTCAATAGAAAAATTCTAAGAAATAAAAGAGATTGATTATGTCTATTGATAAGTATTAATAATAATATTATCATAAAAACAAAACTAAATAAATCATTAATTATTGGATGCAGTGGAAAATAGTAAAAAAACAGTACTTATTACTGTCAGTTAATACAATAAATACTCATTAACCAATACATTTAGAGTACTAATAAAACCCTAAAAATTTATTATCACTATTAGTGAGTATAATAAATAATGGTTAATTAGTATCTTAAGAGCACTTATTATGAAATCCTTATATTTAGATTCAACAAACATTACATATTGTGAAGGCAATAAATTATTACGAGATAATAGCTCAGAGTCCATGTGATACACGAAGAAGATTTTAGAGCGATCATAGTCCTTTTGCACTATTGTTCTTGTGCTTTATTTCCCATCTCCACCTTCTTATCAATTTTAGTATCTTTATTTTCCACGTGAAACAAAGAAAGAGCTCTTTCCAATTTCAAAGGACATAAACAACGAATGAATGATGAACGACACATTTTTTTTTTCAAAAATTTATTTTTATATATAAATTAATAAATTATAATTAAATTATTTATTAGCGTTCAAAGATTTATTTCGATAATTTTTTTTTTCATCTCTTTACACTCATAGTAATTGAAGGAGTGCACTTAATAATTTATAGTTTCTTTGCAAAGGTGCTGAAATCCTTTTATGAATATGCTAACAATATTGGGCCTGGAAAAGCCCAAATACCTTGGTCAACAGCTCCAAAGAAAAGCCCAACAACCTGAAATCCCTTCGTGTTTGAGATATTGGTCCAGCGGCTGTGGCTCATATGCCAAATTAATTAGTTCTGTCTAAAATTCAAACAACTGTCCCGGTAGTAAATTTGAATTCATTACATTATTTATTTTTATTTTATAATCAATATTTTAATAAATATTAAATAAATTTTAAAGTTTGAATTATTAAAATTTTATCAAATTTATTTGTATTAAAAAAATACAATAAGTTCATTCATGAGGAGTATGTGTTGCTTGCGACAAGTCATTATCAATCATTCATGAGACAAAAAAAATAAGATAAAAAAGATGATTTTGACCTTCAAAAGAAAAAGAAAACACAAACATGGTGAAGTCACGTTGATTCCATGAACTCTTCAACTTGCGACGAAGATTGATGAACCTCTGTGAAAACGAAAGAGTACCTCGTCTAAACTTACAACCTTGTCCTCAAATATAATGAAGACATCTATGTCATTTATAATTTTTCATTTTTCAAATCTCATGTAATGTTTTTTTAAGTGACTTTTGCAACTGAATTGAAAAATCCCAGAAAATTTTGAATAAAATTTTGTAAGTTTAGTTCCCTCTAAAATGAATTGTCTTTTGTCCCGAAAATAATAGTCCACACCCCTTTCTATTTTATTGTTCAAGTAACTAAATTTTCTTATTCATAGAGTTTTATAAAATAAATTAATCTTCCATTATGCATCACCATTCACCACTAATTATTATATAATCGTGTTTGATACGACACACGCTTAAGAGAGAGAGAGAGAGAGAGAGAGAGTAATACGAGATCCACACACTAAGAAAAGCAGACCCAATCAATGTGAATGAATTTGTGGAGGCGGATGCATCTACACGTGTCTCACGCAGTTTCCACATCTTACAAACACACCCTTATATGTCCATCTTTTTCGCCGCTGTTAGTAAAAGATAAAGATGACATGCTGGATAGAGAGTGCAAATTGGCTTTTTGATTTACATGCATAAATTATTTTTTTTATTTTTAAAATATTATAGTATAAAAAATATTATAAATTTGGAAATTCGAGTCCTAGGGTATATTTTGAGGATTCAGAGTGATACACTTTAAGTTGTAGTGTATTTTTCTTTTTAGAACTTAAATAAAAAATGGAAGGGATCAGGAGAGAGAGAAAGAAAAAGAGGAAAGGAAAGAGAGAGATAAGTAAGAGAAAATGAGAAAGAGAATAGGAGGGAAAGAAAGATAGAGGAAATGAAAGAGTGAGAAACTGAGATATTAGTATTTTCATGAAAATTAATTTTAATTTTAATTTTAAAATTTTAAAATAAAAAATATACTTTTTATCTATTTATTTATTATAAAATTATTATTTTAGTTCTTTATTTATTAAAATATCTAAAATAATTATTTGTTCATTGAAAAATATTATACATGACCCTCTATTTTTAAGAAAATTATTAAATTTAATCTTTTTATTAAACTCTAAATTATAAATTTAAGAGACTAAATCTAGTATTTTTTAAAAATAAAGGACTAAATATAATATTTTTTAATGATTATGATATTATTATAAAATTTGGTATTTTTTAATAATTTATTCTAAACTAATAAAAGTGTAGTACATAGATGTATTAATTGTGTGTAATTAATATTAGAAGAAATATATGATTTAATAATTTAAATTAATTTTAATAATTGTATGTAATAAAAAAATTTAAAATTTAACTGTACACATCCATGATTTTGATATAATAATTCAAATTTAAGAAAATGTACCATCTAAACTCAACAATTGTTTTAAAAAATGCAAAAAATTCAAGCGACTTAAAAGATTGTAGTGTTTGACAAAAAAAACTCCATAAAAAAAAAAAGGCTACGGTGAATTTAGTAACCATGTTTGAATTTCATGTATTCAGATTATTTGTTTAAAATAACATATCAGGTTAATGAAATTTCAATGAGTTTTTAAATTTTTATAATCAAAAGAGCGTTATATTTTTAATTGAAATTACAAATAACTATTGTAGTTTAAATTATTGTATACCATTTACACATTTTAAGCTTGTTTTATAAATAATTTTGCTTCGTTGAGTATTAAATTTGTTTATAAATCACTTTTTATTTATCAAATTTTTATTTATACAAAAGTATAAAAAAATTATGTTGCGTTAAATAAATTATATTAATAACAAATTTTTTTAAATATAAATATCTAAACATTAATTATAATTATGGAAATTTATTTTTTATTAAAATTAAATTTACAAATTTCATTGATACTAAAATGTATATAACTTTTATCTAACCACACATTTACGTGTAAGATTACTAACACGCGATACATTAGAAAATAAATCGAATATAGGCAAAATAAGTTTTTTTTTTAGAAAATTACACGTCACAATTATGTTTAACATATTTATTATAAATCATATTTACTTTTTAAAAATATTTGAAAAAAAAATTAAAAATATATTTTTTTATTTTTAAGAACACGAATTTAAAATTATAACGCTTGATTCTTAAAATATATTAAGATCATTTTCAAATCTAAATTTTTTTAATTATATTATGACACAAAACACATTAAAAAATAAATTGAACATACGCTAAATAAGTTTTATATTTGAAAAAATTACACTTGAAAATCAAGTTCAACATATTTATTATGAATAATATATAGTTTTAAATTCATTTGAAAAAGTATCAAACCTAAATGTTGCTTATTCTTAAGAACACGGATTTAAAATTACAAAACTTAATTCTTAAAATAATTTTCAAATTTAAAGTTTTTGCATAACTTGTGACTGTAATTTTCCGTACTCTCTTTAAGCGGCGAATCTATTTCTTGCTT
Source organism: Delonix regia (assembly GCA_037074485.1). Classification (NCBI taxonomy): domain Eukaryota; kingdom Viridiplantae; phylum Streptophyta; class Magnoliopsida; order Fabales; family Fabaceae; genus Delonix; species Delonix regia. The sequence goes on from CM073452.1 coordinate 5,507,814, forward strand.
CAGACGCAGGTAGGAACATGTGGCCTCTTTCTGTATCCGTTTGATTATTTCCAGCGTGTTCGATTCCTCGTAAGAACAAGGGTTACTATATTGCTCTGTGCTTAATTAATGCCTTAATCTACTGCTCGTGGTGCAAGTTAGCCTTCCGCTTCCTTTTCTCCATATTCAAGGTTCTCAGAGTCTGTGTCTTTTTCTTTTCCGTTCAAACTCATGATTCTGTCCATAGCGTGGACGAACTGTTATGGTGCGCTCTTCGGTTGGTGATTAACCAGAATGAATGGCTTTCTCTGCCTCTCTTTGCCCGCATGTCCCTGCTACTTCTTCTCATCGTTCCTCCCAGGTTCTCTCTCCTCTTCCATCCTTATTTCTGTTTGTTCCATGTTCTAAAATCTCAACTTTGAATACTGTTGCCGCGTCTATTGGGGCTGCTTTAGATTAGTACACGGAAATTCTGAGATAACAGTCTCGGTATTTGAAATTGCGCTCTTGGTCTCTATATTGATTGATTGTTTTATATCTTTCAATGTTTTAACTTCACAACCCAGTGGATGCTGTGATTTGCGACCAACGAATTTTTTTATGTTAACTGGCTAGGGTTTTAAGCTTCCTAGCAAGTAGCTAAAGCACTAATACGCGTAGACATCTCCTTAGCTATGCACATGGCTAAGTACACACACCTCTGTTTTTGGGTTGGGAAATTTACTTGATCCTCCTTCGTTAAGCTTCCTAGCAAGTAGCTAAAAAATGCCGAAGGTTATATATAATGCTAATAAATGTTATCCCTATAATTATTTTATTTTCCAAAATAAAGGTGCATGTGTTAAATTTCAAGCTGAACGTCAACTTTGTCAACGTTAGGATGGGTACCTTGAGTTAATTTCATTATTTCATATAATAGCCAACACATATAGTTTTTAGGTTAATTTGGTCGTTTCAATTTTCATTCAAATATCTACTGGTTAAGGATGTGTATAGAATTTCTTTAACAAGGAGGGGAATGATAGTCAAAGGCGAAAGGCTCTAAAATGCCTCTAGGCGAGAGTTGCCAAAAAAGTGTTTACTCTAGTGAAGTAAGGTGCTTAAATAGGAAAAATACTAAAGTATGCTAGGGTTCTAAAATTTTGAAGGGTGTTGGAGAAGAAGGGAAGAAGATTAGAAGAGCAAACACAAAGTTCTGAAATAAAGTTCAAAATTTTGAAGGGTGTAGGAGAAGAAGGGAAGAAGTTTAAGAAATGTAAAACACAAAATTCTGAAATATTGAAGGGTTTTGAAGGAATATAAAACACAGTTTCAGTTTTCAAGGAGGGTTTCTTTTACTGCCTCTGTGCTATGCGTGCATTTGGAATTGGATGAGGGGCCACAAGGACTTTGTTTCAGTCTATATGTTTACTAAACCCTAAAAACTAATAGGTGAAAATATGTTTTATGGTTGGGCTAGGCTTTATACAATGGCTTTAATAGTTTGAATCTAAACATTTGGGCTGAGCTTTTAAAACTAACCTGAAGTAAATTCAGGCTTCAAAATGCACTCACCCGGACTACCAAAAGGCGCCTCCAGGTGAGTGTTGAGTGTCTGCCTTAAGGCAGCGCTTCTCACACTGGCCTCAAATGGCGCCTTGCTTCAAGTGCCGTTAATTTCACTCTGAATGCACGTGATCCTACAATTCCTAGTGTGAAATAGTCTCCCATAATTTGAAGATTTGGTCCAACTTTTGAATCTTTTGGTGCAGGACTTGATAAACTTGGATGATTCTTTTTTTCCCCCAAAGAGTATTTTCTCTATTGGTCTGATCTGGAAGTAGGCTTTGGATTTTCATATCTATGATCTTTTCCTCAATAAACTGCAAGTTTTTATGTCAACAAAAGTTATCTCATGAAAATACGTAATAAATAACTAATCAAATATTGAATGAAGTTTGGACATTTGATTCGTTGGTGATTGGTTGCTCATACAAATCATTATCTACAATGGTTTAATGTTCTGTGCAGTTATGCTCTCTTAAGCTCAACTGGAAGCATAGCCCGATAGTTTTGGTGTCAATCAGAAATAGAAAAGGTTATTCATTGAAGACTGTTAAATCAGTCTTAAATGACAAAAAGTCGGGCATCAATGACTATGAAGCAGCTGAATCTGCAAGGATCCTTCTTGAAAGGTTGTTTGAGCAGACTCAGAAGTTGGAAGAACAGATGACTGGAGACATTCATCTTGGTCAGGGTGTCCAGCTTGGGCTTAACCTTCAAGTCCTGGAGTCAGATCTTCAGGCAGCACTGACAGCCTTGAAGAAAAAGGAAGAACATCTGCAGGAGGCAGAGAGGATGGTTTTGTTAGAAAACAGCAAACTAAACCATACAAAGGAGGACCTGGAGCGGCAGGAAAAAGAAATTGCAGCTGCACATTTGAAGTATGAACAACTGGAAGAGGAGCTGAAGGAGGCTAATCATAACTTTGCTTCTCAAGCCAGCCAGATAGAGGATCTAAAGCTCCAGGTTAGAGAGAGAGATCAACAGATTGCTGCTGTCCAAACTGCACTTTCTCTGAAAGAAGAAGAAATGGAGAGAATGGAGAAGGATTTGGCAAGGAAGATTCAAGAAGCTTCTTATGTTGATTCTGAACTTCAATCGAAGGCTCAGCTTCTAAATGAAGCAAATGAACTTATGAGGAAGCAAGAAATTGAACTTAAAGGGCTTCGAAAAGCCGTCCGAGAAAAAGAAGTTCAACTAGAAAATTCTCAAGCTCAAAAGAAACTTGAAGAAGAAAAGCTGAAAGCTGCAGAGGCCACGTTGGAAAAGCAGGCAATGGAGTGGTTGTTAGCTCAGGAAGAACTGAAGAAATTGGGTGAGGAAGCTGCAAGACGTGTACAGGAAAGTACTGAAACAGTGGTGGATTTCAAAAGGGTGAAGATTCTTCTTGAGGCTGTGAGGTCTGAATTAGTTTCTTCTCAGCAATCACTGGCATCTTCTAGAAAGAAAATGGAAGAACAAGGGCAATTGTTATCACAGCAGCTGGCTGAACTTGCAGAACAAAGGGAAAGTCTCATCTCATACGTGGAAAATTTAAAACAGGCGCAAATAGAAGTGGAGAGTGAGAGAGTGAAACTTAGGGTTGCAGAGGCTCGGAACAAAGAAATTGAAAGGAATTTAACCAGGGAAAAGGAGCTTGTGAAGGAGTTACAGGAGGAGTTGATGAAAGAGAAAACTTCCCTGGAGCAGGCAGTTCAAGAAATGTCCTTCCTTCAAGAGAAATTGGAGCAAAAAGGTTCTGAATTTAGAGAAACAATTGCCCTTCTTCGTGTAAAAGAGTCAGAGCTCGTGGATGCTAAGCTAGAAATACAGCATTTGAAATCTGAAAGGGCATCACTTCAGGTTGCCTTGGAAGAGAAAGACTTGGAACTTTCTAGTGCAAGGAAGATGTTGGAGGAAGTAAACCAGGAAATCGCAGATCTAAAGATACTTCTGAACAGTAAAGAAACACTACTTATTCAAGCAACAACTATGCTGAAGGAGAAAGATGAGCACGTGCTGGTGATGCAGAATGAGTTAGATAATACTAAGTTGAAGGCTTCTGAGGCTGAAACTGTGGTAGAGCGAATTCTAGAACTTACAAAAACACTGGTTGGCTCAATCAAGGATGAAGATATTGTCTCATTGAGATCATCGGATGAAATGGGCAACGAACCCCTGCAACTATTATTGGAGAAACCTACTAATGAATTTGGGTGGCGGCAAAAACATCTTGAGAAAGAGCTTGAATTGACAAAAGAGAGCTTGAAAACAAAGGAAATGGAAGTTCTTGCTACACAGAGGGCTCTAACAATAAAAGACGAGGAACTCAAAATGACTCTTGCAAGATTAGATGCAAAAGAGAAAGAGTTACATAAAGTGAGGGAAGAGCTGTATGAGGATGCTAATGACCTGAAACGGCTTTATGCTTTGGCTCAGGAGAGAATTGGTGAGAAAAGCTATGGAGACTTGGCTATTGAGAAGCTTCAACTCGAGGCAGCTCAGCTTGAAGTTGAAGCTGCCACCAATGCTCTCTATAAACTTGCAGAAATGAGTCGGCAACTTTTGAACAAGGCTACCCTGAATGTTGAGGCTGATAATTATATCAATGTCCTACAGAATAACTCTGCCATCGTTGACATTGACAGTTTAAGTGAGGTGAAAACAGGAGTTGCTCGACTCTCTGCTTTGACTGAACAGCTTGTCAGGGAGGCTGGTGTTGTTCCCGCAAACTAGTACAGGTTGTGAACGTACATCATGTATAAACTACTTACCTTTTTTCTTATTTTTCACCGCATATCTTAACCTCTCTACCGTCCGGGGAGTGTGAAGTGTGACAATTAGAGTGTGTTTGCATCTCCTGATTTTGTGTCCAGGTTGCCATTTTGCCATCTGTTAGTGTATATTGTAAATACAGTTACAGTCGGTTTCCTGTTTAAGATTTTAAAACTGGCACAATTTCATATTTGACAGCCTTGCAAACATATGGCCCTAGGTATAGCCGTGTTATGGGTGACCTTTTGCACGGTTCAGAGAGCACTAGTGTATGTGATGCAAGTGAACGTGTGCGAAAAAGCTGAATCTAGGATGAGTTCTTTGTTCCGCTGTTGACCCTATCTATGTTCCTACGATGGGCCAAGAACACGCTCATTCTTCAGCCGTGAAGAGAATTTTGAATTGCGAGGTACCATTGCGAGCTCAATATATACGAGTGTTATTCCGTTAAATAAATTTCAAATCATTCACTTACTTTTACTACTCATGCTATGGACGTGGGAGCTTCAATTCCGTTCCTGTGGGCTTTTGAGTCTCGGGAGAAAATGTTGGAATTCTATGAAAGAGTCTCGGGAGCCACAGGTACTGGTTTTCAAACTCTTGGCTCTCTTGGACACACTCGAAGTCTAAAGTAAAGATTGAAAGACAAAGGGCAATGTACACTAGGGCCTCTTACGTTCTCGACCTAACCAGCTTGTAAAGCCCTTAGCACAAGTAAACAGTAAGCAAGAAGCTACATTGTGGTTTGCCTTTTCTTACCTCCGTTCTGGTTCCTCTACGCATAATAGCTATGACTAACTTCGTACCTAGTATTCGTATTCTCTCTTTTCTGAGGTAAATCTTTAGAACAATTGCACCAACTGTTGGCATGTCATCAATGAGCTAAGTTTGTAAAAGCATCCAAGAACAGTGAAGGGTATGGGGCTTTCATGAGTAGATAGGTGATCTCATTCGAGGGGATAATACACTAGTTTATCAGCTTCTCAGCTTTGTTCTCCTTTCCCGAAGCCTGAAATACATACAGAACGAGCATACGATAAATAGGAAAGTTGGCTTAGACCTTGATCTTGCCCTACATATTGAACCATTCTGGTAACTGGGGTATCTATTCCACGCAACTAAGACTTTTCTCACCCAAAATATCAGTTGCAACTTGTAAGAAATGAATTGTTAGCAAGTAAGCATCGCGATACAATGAAGTGAAAGACAAACAGGGGGAGCACAGATTCACGCATACAAAGAAGTGAATAAACTACTAGACAATGGCAGCAGGTCTCGACCCCCGTGAAAAAAATGTTGGCAAGTCAACTTCGCTCCCCAAGGTTTCCTAAAAATTTAGATTAGCCAGATTGCAACTTTTTACAGATCTGAGCTCAAATCAGATTCTTCTCCCTTTTAAAGGGTGGCCTTCAATGCAAAAGAGATCCGCTATAGGACTTGAGCATTTTATTTGCCAATCAGCTTGTAGTAGGCATATAAGCCAGAGCCAATAAAACCGAGAAGTTGTCCAACAACATTCCACTGCAATCAAAACAGAACCCATTCTATCATAAAAAAAAACATCTAAACAGTACATATACATCCAGCTGGGAAGAGAAGGTAGGTCGGACAAGAGCACTCACAAAATCAAATGGTAGCCCACCAAAAAGTATCCAGCCAATGCCAATAGTAAATAGATCCTACACATCAATATAGTATAAGAATTCATGCAAATAACCGCATACAACAAATTCATTCAGATGAAACCATAGAAAAAAAAAAAAAAGTAGTTAGTAAATGTGTAGCGTATTTTTGTAGAGATGAGTGGACATTCTGAATTCAGTTAAAACCAACGTATCATGACAAGTCACAAAGTCAACGTACTGATCAGAAAAAACCTTTTGACACTAAGTTCTATTTTTTCTTCAATTGACAATTGTTTGTATCCTCATATAAAACAAAATTGACAATATGAGAAAGATGATTTCCCAAAAAATTCACCAATTATAGTCCATTTCTTCACTTAAAAAATGCTAACAAACAAAATTATTGCCCGTTATATTTAGATCTCCCTCTCACTGAACAGTATGTGCAAAGTTCCACTTCCTACCCTTCACAGTTAATCCTTGCATTAAAAAGGCTATGCAGTAGTCAATTACGCCAAAATTCAGAAAATGAGGCATTATAGCATCATCAATGCCAACCTGGAAGAATTGGTGAATCATGCATGCAAGGTAAAACAGTTAATTAGTTAGTAAACAAACCTTCAGATTACCACAAATTGTTTGTGTCAGAGCTGAATTTAGAGTTGTGTTCAGAAAAATACTGTAATTCAAGAAGAAAGCCAGTACGCAGGAAAAAAGCAAAACAACCTGCCCAGACAAAAAAGAAGAAAAGCAATATATAAAATTACAACTTGCCAAGATATAACTAAAAAAGGAAGAGGAAAAACTATAAAACATGAAACTGGTCACTCTATAAGAAAGCCATTGCTGTTTATGAACAGGCATAGTAGCTGAAAACAGATTAGTTGAACGGTAATTTTGAGAATACAAGTCTCACTGTATATAAGAAGATAAATTTGGAAGAGTCATAGAGGCATAGATCATTAGAAATATAGAGATAATTGCCAGGGACAGGACACAATCCCCCCTATGTTCTACAAATATACTAAACTACAAACAATTAACTGTGAAAGAAATTTAAAAACTGCAAGGTTTAAGTAGATATTAACAATTACCGGTCAACCATGTATGAAATAAAACACTAATACTATGCATCATTTATGTCATGGTAAATATCAATATACTCCCTTACATCAAGCCCTTCACATTTTGCCTCGAAATAGTTTATTCTGTTAGCATATTACCCTCCCTTTCAGTTAGAATATTTGATGGAAAATAGCTCAAGGTGGCAATCTGCTAATGGAACAAACCATAGGAAGATAAAGTGCAATTAGGCCAATTACATGGGGCATGATTTATTCTATTATATCATTTGCTACAGAATGAAGACCCAGATTCCTAGTTAGCATTCTAAGAATGAATACCTATGTTCTTCAGGCCAATAATCCAGGGTGACTACCACTATGAAATCAAAACAAAAAATATTCAGATAGCAAGCAGAACATACAATAAATCCAGGTGACAACAGATAGGGAAAATTGATTGTCATCTTCATGTCACCCCGAATTAATGTCCAAATAAGCAAAACTGGTCCACATATTATACCTAAAATACAGTAGAAGAAGCATTTCAAATCAGAAACAGAAATAAATGGACCACATGTTTCCTATAATGCTAAAAGTGAAAATGAAAGTATAAAGGCCATTTGATACAATCTACCAACTCACCATTGCACCACATAAGGCCAAAGCTATTAAGGCCACTGGATTTTCCTGAGAAAAATATAATAACAAACAAGCACGGAACTGTTAGGACAACTAAAAGGAAATATGGTATAAATTCCCACTATGAGAGAGAGTGAAAGTAAAGGAATACAACCAACACGGGCTATGGTTGCGAGATATATAGCTGTGGTGATGTTTGACATAAAGACAACAGCATAGCTATAGGCATCAAAAGAGAAGTCCCGTGCTCCCGCAATAAACGCACCAATGACAATCAGGCCAACACTGATAACAACCTTACAAATTTCAGTCAAATGAAGGAATCAGGGAGATACACATTCAAAATTTTTGTTTGATTTAATTGAGTTATAACAAAAATGGGACAAAAATAAAAATAGCATTGAAACCAATCATGTTATTCTTCATGGAATGCATATCAATGAATATACTAAATTGACTGCCAAACATACCTTTTATATTCTAAGTCCAAAATACCATATATACAATTCTTATACGAAGTTTATTGCCAAGCATGCATAAAACTCATAATACCTCATATTCATCTATTGCCCAATAATGTAACAAAGAAAAGGAGTTTCACTTAATGTGAGCATTATGTGCAACACTCTAATGTAATTTGGAGGTATACAAGAATATATAGCATGCAACAATATGCATCACCGTCATATGTCAGTTAGTTACATATGTCAAACCTGTGGAGACTTCATATGTTGACTTTTGCTCTCATCTACATAAGCTAATTGACTAAGAATGACTTTGTGAAATATGGCAAGCAAACAACTAAAGAACTACAACAATCAAATTCAATCAACGAATCCAATTTGCATCATGTGATAAATTTCATTAACTAATTACCTTTATTAATATTTACCTCTGTGATTTGAACATCATGATATAAGAAACTGTCATTCTTTTCAAATCAAACAACTTAAGTCTAATGACTCTTTGGCATGTGATATCTTCATCCAACAAATGCCAAGACCAAAGGATTTCTCAAGACAGCCACTTGCAGAAGAATGCATCAGTTGATAAGGACCAATTGGATTTTTTCTTGTTTAGGATATATATCAGCATTCTTGAATGCAACTTTTTCACTTAAATAGTTCTTATAGCATCATCAAGTTTCTAAAGACCTTTATCCATCTCACTTATTGAAACAATATATCTCCAAAAGACATGGTAGCAAAGGTCCAAAGGACCTTAAAATGCATCCACATATATGAGACATATTCCCACAACGATAATGGATTTCATTCAATTATATATCTCAGCTATGTCACCTAAATTTCAGAGTCAAAGTCACATCAAGTGTCAGAGAGAAGGTACTTTACCTGAAAACAACTGAGGATGCATACCTCTGCCCCACCAGCATATACTCCACCAGCATTGTAAATACTATTGTGGTTCTTCGAAGGGTGGTGTACATTGGAACATTTACTCCACGAACTGACTCCACGGTAACTATCTTTCAAGGAGAAATGCAGGATTTAATTAAACAATTTTTTTAAAAAAAAAAAGAAAACGAATAATGATTAAGGATTTGTCTTCTAAACAATGGGAAGGAAACAAATACCATGTAAAGTAAATATGTCCCTGCCAAAGGAAGAGTGTGCCTCAAAGTCTTCAGTGGCACAAATCTTGTTGAGTTATCAGAAGAAATCAAAGAATCGCCTCCTCTGAAGGAAATTAACCTCCAGCACCTCAATACATAGAGCAAACAACAAGAACATACCATCTGCAGCAGGAAGAAGCAAAGATTATATTTATAATTTTGAAAAAGGATCAATCTGAATTCAAAATGAAAGGCCAAGGTGGGCAATAGAAGCATAGGCACTGCATAGAGTCCAAACCATTTTGGCCTCGTAAGTCAGAACAATTTCTTTCTACCTCTACTCAAAGATATGCAAGTAGAATTCTTGTGTTCTTGCCTTTACTAAGTTGAATATTCCCTAATTACATAGTTTAAAGAACTTCAACTCTTATTATATCAATTCTGATTAACATTAACAAGTGTCAAAGTGTTAAATAAGCAAGAGAGACAAGAGAAGAAATTAAAGACCAAAAATGGAGGAAAAAAAGATAGAGCAAACCAAAAAAAAAAAAAAACAAAAATCAAGAATGCAATTTTGAAGCAGAAGCATTAACTTATATGGGGTTCTATCCTCAATGACTACAAGTTAAGGACCACAATGAGAGTTATTTGTCAACCAAGAATTATTATTGAAATTGAATGTCTCAGATAGTTTATACTCTATAAAACAAAATATACAGAGAACAGGAAATCGCAAGTCTTCTGTACAGTTTTTCTTGGTTTTGAGACAGAGCAAGAGAAAGATTTCTTGGAATTTTAAGCATGCATGACTTTGAAGGAAAAGTAGTCGTAATTATTGCTAAAGTCTCAAGGACAGACTGAAATAATATAATTTACCTTAAAATACTCTAAAATGCATTCATCGATATTTAAAAAAGACAAAAAAAGAAAGAAAGAAAGAAAGAAAGAGAGAACTCAGTAAAGATCAACCTGAAGAAGCGTGATGACATTTGCAGACGGGAAGTCATAAGATGAAAGAGCTGCCTTATTGAACATCACCAAGAGAACTAAAAAACAAAAACAGAAACTAATAAGTCACTAAGCAAATAGTTGTATTCTTCTCCTAGATGGAGAGCCCTACATGTTAGAAGTGACAGACAGATGTTACAAAAGCATTCAAAGCAAGAGAGGAAAGTAGATTAAACGCGGAAATAACATTTGGCTTTCTCTTCCTATTCATGAAAAATGATTTACAAATGAGTTTTCTTTTATAATATTATGTCCTCATATTGATCATGTTTTGCTTACATCAAGTTATGTTATGTCCTTATACTGATCATAAGGGCGAGAGAGAGAGCTAAAGACCATGAATATTACGTATATTCCTTGTGCAAAATGGATCTCTCAGAATGCCTCAAACGCATTATTCGTTTCAAAAACTCCTGAATCTTTCCGATTATAATGGTGAATTATATTCCCTACAATTCAATAAAAATGAGCTTATGAGTTACATACGCATGCCCCAGAGAACAATGCCCTCTAATCGTTCAACCAGGCAGGAAGTCACTACAACTCTTTTTTACTTCTCACTCCTTTCTTTTATTTCCTATCAAATTCACTCAGGAAAATTATATTTTCTTTACGTCTTCTATGTTTAACCAGTACCACAATGAAATGAACTTGCACTCAGAGACATTGAAACGCTAGACCCAAAGAGATACTTAAATATCAATGAAACTCCAGTCTAACATGAGAAAAGCGATCTTCCTTAATCGATGAATTTCATCGAGTGAGAAACTTGGGATCACTCAAGGTAAGATATAAAGCTTCTGAATTGCAAAAATTGTACAAAGAAATACCAAAAAAAAAATTAAAAAGAAAAAAAGGAAAACGCGTGATGAACGTACCCGCACAGGACATGTAAGAGATTGCAGCGTAGGCTCCTCGTTTAGTCATGGAAGAACCATTGAAGAGCTTCTCGTCGACCTTGGAAGGCTTTCCTCCATCCTGATCCTTTGGAGGATTTGAAACCGGCAGTGTCAGCCTCTCCGTCGAATCGGACGGCTTCAGAGACATTTCTCAACTCTTTCGCTCTCTCTGGCGCGCCTGTGTTCGAAGAAGGCTTTTCCCCTACTCAACTTCTGTTGTTGGGGACGACGGAGATTGGGAATTTTGTCATGTGTGTAGTGGTGGAAAGGAGGCTACACTCCGACTCGCCGAGTCAAGTGCCCAATCCATGACACGAAAGAGAGTCGCAACTCGGAACTCGGAGGTTGACTCTTGACTTCCCCAACTTTTTGACCTCTACTTCTCAAATTGCTGAAAATTCATCTTATTTTCATCCACAGAAATGTCAAGTCATAAAGTGGGAGATATGCATAAGGTAGCTGTTATTATGGTTACACTGTTTTCCTCCTTGATGTAATTTTATTTAATATTTAATTTAATATTTATTTTTAAAAATCAATTAAATTTTTTATAATTTTAAAAAATAATTTTTTGGTTAATAAACTTTTTATTTGTCCTTATATTTTACTTATATAATTAATTATATGTCATCTTAACATTATAAATATGTATAATAGATATCAAGAAATTAAATAAAAATAGATAATAAAAATGAGTTGTGTTAAATTAAATCATGCATCTTAAAAGTAGAATTTGATTAGTCAAGTTAATTAAATTTAATAACATATAGTAAAAGCTAAATTATAAAATTGTATAAAAATAAGATTTAATTATAGACTTTAAAATTATAAAAATTAAATTAATTATTGAATGAATTAGGCCCCCATCATGGGAGATACCTTGGGTCCCTCTCATTGGATTTCAATTAGCTTAGGATTTCATTATGATCTTAAATTAGTGAAGCTCGGACTTCGCACTTTTCTAATTATTTGATCAAATTCATGACGCTTTAAAGAAGTATTTATCATGATATTCGGATATTCTTGCAAGCCATAGTGATGAGCATAGTAATTAGAATTTTATGGTTCACCAATTATATCTTACAATTTGTAACAAATTACAAAGTTAATAATATAAATTGAATGTTAAATTGAAAGGAGTTTCAAATCATATAATTCACCAAGTTGAATCTTATAATTCACAGCAACTCACGAAGTCAAACATATAAATCAATAGTTGAATTAATTATGAATTCTGCAATTTGAGCAAATGCAATTCAATAACATGACTTTGCTATTTAAGAATGTAAAAAATCAATGCATTGACATGATAGTATTGTATTGTTTAAAGTATTATTTATTGTATTGTTTATGTTTTTTATAAAAAAAATACAAAGAATATATTATTTGAAATTATTTTAAAAATTAATAACTTACAAATCACATGGTTAATAAGTTTTTTTACGACTTATCTTAAATATTGTATACATATTATAAATATACACATATGCCATATTTAATATTTCAAAATTTTTTAACTTGTTACTAAATCTTACAATTCGATACATTATATAATTTACTATTTAAAAATATATTCTTTGATTTGCAATTCATATCACCATTTGATTATTGTGGTGTTGATAGAAATTAACGGTATGTTTAGATGGATCATTTGGGGGAGGGGGAGTGACAAAAAGTGAAATGACCAAAATGAATTGAAATTTTATATGAATGTTGTCTTTAAGTCGGATGGAATGATAAAAGAATAATACAAAGACTTTTGATTGTTATTCAAAACTTCAATTTTATTGTCCTTTCAAATTGGGAGTCAAGGATGAGATGAAATAATATAAGAAATTAAATACTAATATACCATAATCTTATTAATTATAATAATTATTATATCCAAGTAAGACCTTTTGCATTTATTATTACTATTGTTGTTGTTGTTATTATTATTATTATTATTATTTGCATAGTTTATAAGATTGAGATCAATGTTCTTATTATTTTTTTGTTGATTTATATTGTAATGGCCAATTTAGTTAAAAATTTAATAAATATATAATTTTTAGCGACAAACTAATAATAAAATTATTTTAAAGTCTTTCAAACTCTACTTAAAAAAACATTTTTATCAATTCATTGCCATAAAATAATAAATTTCTCGCTCTTTCACAATCATAATTATGTAACATGAATCAATAATAAAAATATTATTAACCATGTATTTATTTTATAAAGATAATATTTAAAAAAATAACTTATAAATTATTATATTCTATTAATTTTATTATAAATTTTAAATAAAAATTAAATAAACATTTTTTTGTTTTATCAAAACTCACAAACAATATATTAACATCAATATTTTTATTACACTTTATGTCATTTTATTAATGATAATTTTATTCCATCTTCTAAAATACTCCAAACATTGCCTAATTCTTCAGGTTTGGGATTCTATTTCACATTTTCTTAGTTTTGAGTCTCTTTGCAAATATGGTGGGAACTTTTCTTCCCCGTGACACAATGTAGACGTTTGGTTTTTGGTTTGCTTGGGACATGGTACAAGTAGCTGATATGGGCCGGTGTTTTCTTATCTCCATCAAAACCAGGTCACTTTCTGCTTGGAAACTCTTGCGCTTGGATCCATATATATGGCTTTCTCATGAGTGGGGCCTTCAGAAACCTGGAGACAGTACATTGCCACCTTTGCATGTCTTTCAGCTATTCATATTTGAAAGCGACGTCTTATTATTTTAGGTTTCACATTCGTGCATTTCAGTTCACTATTACACTTTCCAAGTACATGCTCGAGAGTACTATGCTATAGGCTTCGTGAGATGGTTTCATTTTATGTTCTCATACCTCAAGATGTGTTTGAAATATAGCGAGCCAAGGCCGGATTGAATTACTCGTACCCTTGTGCTGCACATGATCTCTCGCTCATGTACGTTTCACTGTTTTACCGTATCTCTCAAGTTCCGCTATCTTTGAAGTGTACAAAAATACTCACAAAATAAATTAATCTTCTTTTAAATTGAAAAAATATTTTTAATGGTTTATTTATTATAAAATTATCATTTTGATATATTATTTGTTGAAATATTTAAAATAATTTTTTATTTATCAAAAAAATAAACTTAATTTTTTACTTTTAAAAAATTAATAAATTTAATCTTTTAATCCCAAATTATAAACTTTAAAGAGATTAAATTTAATAAAAAATGTAATAAATTAAGTATGATATTTTTTTAATAAATAAAAGACCAAAACTTATTTCACCCTATTCTAAAAAGAAAAAGTAACTAGGAGACTAAGTATCAGTTTCCAATATAATCAAGAAGATGAATTGAATATAATAAATTTTGATGTCCATCATTGGGTAATATTATTATTTATGCAGGATGTTTGAGCTCTCTAATTAATATGAAAAAATATTTTAAAAAAAATATAAATACAAATTCTGATGTGAAAGGAAGTCAATAAAAATATATCTAGAAAATAGTATAAAGTTATTTAATTTCCACTATTTTATGTTGTTTTCAAAACAAAAAGTAGTATATTTTCAATTTAATTTAAAAAATTATTGACACGCAAGTTTCACTGAAATCTGGCCATCGACATGTTGGATTTGGACGTGTTAGCTAACAAAATTAACATTTACTTCAACTCTATCTGTACCTTTTTCTTTTGGAAGTAGTTGATAGATAAATGAAGTAGCTGGCCTGTTAAACGAGGTTTGGTTTGTTAGAGGTTCATGGTTTCAATTACAAATATTCAATATAATCCAATTTAACTAGTGTTTGGTTATAAAGGGATTGCGCGGAAAAACAAGTTTATCATGACATGGATTTAACATCTTCAATTAATTTAAAATATTTTTTATTTTATAAATAATAAGGAGAAGCTCCAATATCATTTTATTTTTTCATTATAATTTATATTTATGTAGTTTTCATATTAGTTTAGGACACAAAAACTAAAAGCTTTAAAAACACACTCACATATATAATAGTAGCAATAAGTTAGTACAATTATGTATACTAGCACGACATGCAAAATAAAATACATGTTAATATTTTCTAATCTTTTTTTAAACTAATTTATAGTATATTTTTATAGTTCAATTGCAATAAATATAATGATTCTCGCGTATTCATTCAAATGTATGCTTTTAGGAAATAATATTTATTTATTAAATTAAATTAAAACTAAAGAGATAAAAAAATGGCAAACTCATAATATATATATATATATATATATATCTCTATCTCTCTCTCTCTCTCTTTATAAATAAATCCAAAGGAGTCATGAGAGATCATAGTCTCTTTTGGATTTTTAAAATTTTAATTTTAATTTATAATTTTATCTTATATTTTTAATTTATAAAAGTTCACTATTATGGATTGTAAAAAATTATCTCATGTGATTCAAATATTTGATTCGAAGACTTTTGTCTCCGTTAAAATTAAATCTTAGATCTGTCCTTGTGTATGTGTGTGTGTGTGTATATATATATATATATATATATATATAATGATTTGATTCCAAAGAATGAGAGTCTTCAAATTAAATTAGGCAAACTTTTACAATTAAATGGGACAAACTCTTAAAAATTCAAGAACTTAATTAATAATATAAGATATAAATTAATTACAAATCAAACACTTAGAGATTTACGTACAACCACTTCTAAAAATTTTTCCTAAAAAACTTTATAAGAAGTTTCAAAGAGCGAGCTCAGGCTCTCATCTTAATAATAATTATCAAATTTTAGTATGTAATCAAGTCATATTTATAATAAAACTTTCTACCTAGACAACCTTTTATGAAAAGTTATATTTTTTCTAAAAAGTTATGTTAGTATGTAGAGTCATATTTTTAAATTTAAATTATAAATAGACATAACTATTTTTTTTTTTGAAAAGTCATATATTTTTTTTGAGAAGTTGTGTAAAAAATCATATATTTTCATATTTCAATTTTTAAACAAATGAGAGAATTTAATTTGAACTATTAAATTTATTTAATCCAATACATACATAACTGAGTTTTTCAAACTAGATATTTCCATCAATATATATATACACCAGCTTGTCTTTCTGTCTTTTTATCTTTTATTTTTAATCTTTTGACGAGTAATTTGAAGTAAACCTGATTTTAGCTTAAAAAACTTGTGTTGGACTAATAAGTTTGGCTCGAAAAGAAATAAAACCCAAACAAAAAATATTTGATTTGTAAAATAGGTCAAGCTTAAACTTTTTTAAAGCTCGGCCTGAATTTAAAAAACTCAAATTAATACTTTTTTGTTATAAGTAAAAACTTATTTTTTAAATAAAAATAATGTAACATGACACTTTTATAAAGAAATCAAAATAAATACCTCTTATTTTAAGGATTTATATTAATATAACAACTCATTTATATTTATATTTTTTTTATCTATACTCTTAAATGTAATAATAATAATAATTATATATATTATTTATCCTCAATCTTAACTAAAAAAATTAATTTAAAGTTTGATTGGCCATAGGTCCAACTTAAAAAAATATTAATAATAATTTGATTAAAATACAAAATTAAACTTTTTTTTTAAACTTAAATTCAAACGTGACTTTTAAAAGTTTGACTTAATGTTTAAGTCTAGTCCGAAGTGATTTTTACCAGATGGATGATAATAAATCTACAGATAAGGAGGCCAAACCCAAAATCTTTTAAGAACCATCTTTTTTACCAAATGATAGTTAGTGATTCTTAATATATGGGAGAAGAAAGTAAGTGATGGATGGCAAGCCAGGAAAATTAAGAGGCATTGAAGACTGAGAAGGGTCGGCAAAGCGGCTTTACTTGTGATGCTGCTGCTCTTTTATCCGACCCATCTTCCACGGCGCTGTCTCTTACTATCTTTATCCCACAACACAATCATCCTTTTCATTCCTCTTTCCCACGCTCAAACATAAGTATACTTATCATCACCCCCAAAACAATAATCCCATTCGCAAAATTGTTCCTCCTTCTCTATGTTTATATATTTCACACATTCATGGAGCTTTGAGGTCACAGCTTAAATTCAAATCACAGAACCGAAAGTGAGTTCACTTAGAGGCATCACAATAGCACGAACCTGTCTTTACCGCAACGGGAAGAACCGCCGGAAAGCATAGCAAACGAGTAAGATTTTTATTTATTTTTTTGTTTAAAAAAAGTCCTTTTTTTTTTGCTTAAGAACTTGATCGAACATTTCGATGATATATTTCACATAAACAGATCTTTAGATTCTCAAAGCCAGAAGCAGATAATGAATTATACATTGTATAGGCCTGATTACATATTATTAACAAGGGAATATATATTTGTGTGTATATATTATATATATATATATATATATTATATCAAAGGTTAAATGAGTAAATATACAAATATTCTTTTTCTTCTTCACAATCAATATGTGATGTTATCGGTCACCACATATGACATGGATATACAAGTTATACCAAATATTGATTTTTTTTTTCTTTTTGATTCCATTTTGATCCTTCAAATATGTCTCTGCTTTTTATTTCTTTATCAAATAAATGGATTACAGTTCACTTATTCCCCATATTCACTCCTTTTTTAATCTGTTATCATTAAATATTTAATTTTATTCCAATTATAACCACCAAAAGTAGGGCGAATAAGGAAAAAAAAAAGCAGGCAAAATTACCAAAAATGGTAAGCAGATAAAACAAATCCCAAATTCGTTGCCTTCTTCTATAAATATAAAAGTACCTGTTTTAAACCTCCCTCCCCCGATAATTCCCACCGACATGCTTCAGCACATAAAACGGAAGTGGGACCCTTCGATCACGATACCCACGCCATCTCGCTCCACGTGTTCACTTTCGTTTCAGCAATCGATCACATTGGCATCACCGGAAACCATAGGCGTCGTATGGTAATGAAGAAAGTCCCGAACGCACAGGATCACAGCCTCCTCTTCCTCTTCAGTATTATGTAGCTACATCCGAGACCAGACAGACGCACACATCAATTAGGTGTTCCGGTGGGTGTAGCTTCCTCTTCTCTTCATCCAGATCTCGCATCTCAGGGTTCGCGTTTCAAACCCTTTCACCTTCCTCCATTGCTGAGACGCCGATAATCTAGAAATAGAACTAATCGGAGCGTCCATGCCCGAATTATTCGGACCACGGATCTAGGACGCGACGAGAACGGTAAGCTCCGGGGATTTATGGTTTCTAATTTTGGAAAATTGTTATTTCAACAATTTAAGCTTATATTTGACGAGGGTAAGCTCTGAAATTTAAAAAACAAACTATGTTATAACGCTTTTACTTTATAGCTTTGAGCTTGGCGAGTCGGTGTCTCCGAAAGTGGAAGACTGTTAGATCGGGAGCGGGGGAAGAGAAAGATTGTCTGGGTGGTGAATCAGCTTTAAGAGATGGCGCCGAGCACGATCCGGAAGGCGATTGGGGCGGTGAAGGACCAGACTAGTATTGGAATAGCGAAGGTGGCTAGCAATTTGGCACCGGAGCTCGAGGTGGCGATCGTCAAGGCGACGAGTCACGACGATGACCCAGCTAGCGAGAAGTACGTACGCGAGATCTTGAGCTTGGTGTCTTTTTCTCGTGGCTATGTTAATGCTTGCGTTGCCGCGGTGTCCAAGCGTTTGGGGAAGACCCGGGACTGGATTGTGGCGCTTAAGGCCCTGATGCTTGTGCACAGGTTGATGAATGAGGGTCCTCCTTTGTTTCAAGAGGAGATCTTGTATGCCACGAGGAGGGGAACCAGGCTTCTCAACATGTCCGATTTCAGGGATGAGGCTCACTCTAGCTCCTGGGATCATTCGGCTTTCGTCAGGACCTATGCCATGTATCTGGATCAACGGCTCGAGTTGATGCTGTACGATAGGAAAAGTGGGAGTGTTGGGGGTGGTAGTGGCGGGGGTAGTGTGGACGATAGATTTGGGGGTAGAGATAATTTTCGGTCGCCGCCTCCGAGACCATATGAAAATGAGTATGGATATGGAGATTTTAGGGGGGAAAGTGGGTACGGAAGTGGGATGCGTCGGACGAGATCGTTTGGGGATATGAGCGAAACGGTGGGCCGTGAAGGTAGAGAGGAGAAAAAGGTTGTGACTCCATTGAGGGATATGATGCCTGAGAGGCTTTTTGGCAAGATGGGTCATCTGCAGAGGCTGTTGGATAGATTCTTGGCTTGTAGGCCTACGGGATTGGCAAAGAATAGTAGGATGATTTTGATTGCATTGTATCCCGTTGTGAAGGAGAGCTTTCAGTTGTATGCCGATATTTGCGAGGTTTTGGCTGTTTTACTCGATAAATTCTTTGATATGGAATACCCAGATTGCGTTAAGGCTTTTGATGCTTATGCCAGTGCAGCTAAGCAGATCGATGAGCTTGTTGCCTTCTACAATTGGTGCAAAGATACTGGTGTGGCAAGATCATCTGAATACCCAGAAGTTCAGAGGATTACTAGTAAATTACTGGAGACACTGGAGGAGTTTGTGAGAGATAGGGCAAAGAGACCAAAAAGTCCAGAGAGGAAGGAGGAACCTCAGCCTGTGGTTAAAGAAGAGGAGCCTGTACCAGATATGAACGAAATAAAGGCACTGCCTCCACCTGAGAATTACACTCCGCCTCCTCCACCTGAGCCAGAACCTAAGCCACCACAGCCACAAGTAACAGAGGACTTGGTGAATCTGAGAGATGATTTAGTCACTGCAGATGATCAAGGCAATAGATTGGCTTTGGCACTCTTCGCTGGTGCACCACCTAATAATGCAAATGGATCATGGGAGGCATTCCCATCAAACGGACAGCCAGAAGTGACTTCGGCTTGGCAAACCCCTGCTGCAGAACCTGGCAAGGCCGATTGGGAATTGGCATTGGTCGAGACTGCTAGCAATTTATCAAAGCAAAAGGCAGCTTTAGGTGGTGGGCTTGATCCGTTATTGTTGAATGGCATGTACGATCAAGGAATGGTGAGACAGCACGTCAGCACTGCCCAACTGAGTGGAGGGAGTGCAAGCAGTGTGGCATTGCCAGGACCCGGAAAGAACACAACCCCTGTTTTAGCTCTCCCAGCTCCGGATGGATCTGTGCAGCCAGTTAATCAGGATCCATTTGCTGCATCATTAAGCATTCCTCCCCCCTCATATGTGCAAATGGCTGACATGGAGAAGAAGCAGCATTTACTTGTACAGGAGCAGCAGGTGTGGCAGCAGTATGCGAGGGAAGGGATGCAAGGTCAAGCTAGCTTGGTCAAAATCAATGGAACTGGATATTATGCCGGGGGTCCTATGCCAACGATGCCTTATGGGATGCCCCCAGTCAATGGAATGGGACCTCCCGCCGGGTATTACCATGCACCTTACTGATTTTTCCCTTTTCTTCCCCCACAAATTTATAGATGATTTCGATAATTTTTTATGTTGACCTAGTGTTTTTATTTTTTGGATGATGTCATATTATTCTTGAGATTTGCACATTATTGTGATGGGGATTGTGAGGAGACTGAGTTGAAGAGCCAAATTTCTTGACGAGGGTTTGATGGTGGGAAAATGTGTAATTCAATTGTGATGTCTCTATGTTTTGTGTTTGTAGAATTTTGTTCTCGATTTTGTACCAAGTGTTTCTTGCTGTTCAGAAACATACACTTATCTACTGTAAATTCTACTTACTGTTGGTGCTGATTGGTTATGCCTAATGCTATGGCCAATTCTGGGAAATAAACTATCGAGGCCTATTATTCTGAACCGCACGCTGCTTGTAAATGGTTTACTCCGTATGAAGATAGCGCGGGTAAGATATGTTATGTTAGTTTGTGGATAAGGCTTGTGCAACAATTTCTGGTGGACTGTAAAAAGACTAAATTATATGGTAAATCATATATATATATATATATATATATATATATATTTTTTTTTAAGGAAGTTATTTTTACAATAAATGGTCTGGAGAAAAATGTTAGGATGGTTGTAACATTTTTTGGGTACACATTTTGATGTAACTTTTAAGACAGATAGGATTATTATTATGTTTTAAAACATTCTTGATGGTGTATTTGTGAGATATGAATGAATGGGGGAAATAGGAAAAACTGTAGACCAAATTTCATTAGAAAAATGATGACGATATAAACTGTTGTTTGATGTTTTAACAACAGAGTCAATAAATTTGAACTTGTAAACCTATTGTCTTAAGTCGTGATTACGTAACATAATTTTGTGTTTGAATGTGTCCAACAGTGCAGACAGTGGAAAATTAACAACTGCAAACCTTATTATTATGACTTGAAAAAATTTTAAGTCAACTTTAAACAGTAAGAAATTCGAATTTCTTGTAGTTATTACAGGCATTGTAAATATAAAAAATAATAACAAGCTATTATAAAACACCTTTAAAAATATTAACTACTACACCTATAGTTATTACAGGTGATTCGTGCCAAAACCATAACAACCTTGTCAGACAATTATTTTCTTATTTCGAATGCCTTTTTTCTTACTTGTTCATAGTTTAAAACACCGTGTATAAAGTTTTTGTATCGAAGAAAGTGTAATAAGAAAATATTTTCTAACAAATATATTTGATGACATGTACATTTATTTACACAACAAGGGAAGCGGTATAGAAGGTTCGCGAAGCAATGTCTGTCCCAACAACCACCCTAATATGAAAACTCGATCCTTTTATTAATGCTGCAAAATTAGGCATGAGGGTCACATAGATTTAAATTATAACAGAATAGGGTAGACGTAAGTCCTACTCGAATTTTTCGAAAAAGAAAAAAAAAAGAGAATATATAAATTTACATAATAATTCTCATCTACGTTCTACCCACCGAAACTTTAATTTTTGTCCTTCAATGTGTTGAATTGGCTTTGGACTAATGATATTTTCTACCAACTTAATTTTTAAAATTAATTTAGATTAAACATGATTTTATATGATCTTGATTTGTATTTAAAAATTAAATTTTATTATTTTTACAGTTTATTTAAATTTTTTTAATTTCTGTGAAAGATAAAATTTACCAATCACATTTTTTCTTGATGTCATTTCTCAAAATGGAGGAACCGAGTGGAATCGGTGTAGATCACGTTGTCGTTTTATCATGGGAGAGTTTTTGCGCACAGCTGTATAGGCACTGCCTCCACAGGGTTCTCGAAAATTAATTAATGCTTTTGGCATCTAGGACCCCACCATTAACTGCTTCTTTTCCACTTCCAAATGAAAGCCAAACCCCATTAGCTACTTCATGCTTTCTTTTCCATGCCTTTTTTGTTTTGGAATAATGAAAATCTGAAGGCATCTTCAACTGCTAGACTCCTTACCCAAAAAACAAAGAAAGAAGAAAAGACAGAGCAATTGATACAGCGAGCAACGGCACCTTCAGTTCCAGTCTGGCTTCATCGTAAGTTTCAACCCAAAGACCGTTTGTTAAATATTAGAATTAAAATCCAGATGGAATACACATGGGAATATTATATATTATATATTATATTCTCCATCTGCCAACTAATCTAGCTTTTAATTTGATTAAAAGTATTCCTCCAAGTCTAATATTTTACAGTGGTAACGTGGGCAATCAATTTGGGAGTTTCGTTTAGGTGACTTGTAAGTTTGGTGGGGCAATCAAAGAGGAGAAAAAAGCGAGGTCAAAGTTCAAAACTGGAGACCCTAAAAATGGAGTTATAGTACAAACCACTAACTGAGCTGACAGATATTTAAAAAATCAACGACTCAACAGCGATTTGGGTGGGCCCCTTGTGGGGGCCACGCCGTACCTCATCTGTCCTATCTCTTCACCGGCTCTTCGGTATCGCACCAGTACTTCTATTAGGTGGCCAAATAAAATCGTCCATGATAAATTTTTATATATTTTATAAAATAATTTAACTTAACTATTTAGTATATACTAATTTTTAATGTTAAAAACCAAATCATTCTTAGTAATCTTTAAACATTTTCAGTGTGACTTCATAAATAGGTATGATTTTATCTTCTTATTTATTTTTTTATATTTAGGTTTAAATTTTACTATGTTGTAATGGATGTCTCTCGCACAATATTTAGTATTAGGTTACAATAAATTTGGAAAGAAAAAACAAAGAGTCCTCATCATAGGAAGCCAACAAAAAACATAGCATTCACTGGTAGCGTAATGAAGGTATCTCGTTCACAGGACTTCTAAATTTTCCAAACTTCATAGCTATTACGTTCTGCAACTTTGATGCATGGCTTGTGTGGGTTTTTATTGCAGTCTCTAACTGTCTTAAATTTATATTATTTTCTTGCCGTATGATTTTAAGGGCTGTCCAGTTGCTAAAATCAAAGTAAAAGAATATATATAAGAGAGAAAGATATTCTTATTCCTATGTTTGGTTGACAGGTTGAGTTCTTATTTTTATTTTTTATGGAATATGTTCTCCATCATATAAGGGAGAGTTCTCTTCTTAATTAAAGCTATGTAATGAGATTGATCTCTTGAAAATAAAAATATGTTTGATAAAAATATTTATACTTATAATAATTTTTGGACAAAAATACTCATATAATATATCAAAACTCTAATTTATTAGTAAATTATTATTTATTCAATTTATTATTATTTATTAATTATTTGTCATTAAATTAATTTTAATTTTTTATTATTTATATAATCTATTATTATTTATTAATAAAATATTTTTAATTTATTATTATTTATTATTTATTTTTAATATTATTTGTTATTATATTAATTATATTATTAAATAGTAGTTCAAAGAAATATATATATATATATATTGTTTTATAATAATAGATAATATAATAAAATATGCACATTATTTAATTACCATGTGTAATTTATTAATAAAATGAAATAAATGAGACATGTTCATTTTTATTCGTTCATAACGAAATAACATTTTAATATTCTCATTTTCACTCTCACTCTCATTCTTATTTCTATTCTCATTCCTATTGTATTAATTTTAATAATCAAATAAGCCCTTAAAATTCAAAGGTTTCTAGTATCACACATCACTTTTATTAACCACATCACCGGGCTTTTAACTGTGCTAAGATAAAATTTAATAGTAGGGACCATTTTGAAATCTTTAGAAAGTATAAGGAGTAGTTTGAAAAAAAAAAGTATTAGGACCAAATTGAAATTGATACAAAATATAAGCACTAAATGATTAATCACCCCTAAATTATATCATATGGTTTTTTTTGTTTTGAGCTAATGTGATGTCATTATTTAAACATGTGTGATGACATAGTTAATTTTTCTCCTTCGAATTCGCATTAATTGATTGAGTACGGCGAGTTGAACAAAAAGGCTACTCTAGATAAACTAAATTTATACACGTATTAATCTTTGAAGTTATATTTACTATTACGTGAACTTTTATTTATTTTTTATTTATGAGAATTAGTTTATTAATTGATATTATATTAATTTATTACTTAATAATACACTATATTGTAAATTTAATATGATTAGTTAACATATCTTATTATAAGTTACAGCAATAAAATTACAGTCATTAATGTATAACATATTACTAACAAAATAAGATCAAATATTTAATTGTCAGGTATTTTTATATTAAAGGAAATATTTAATATCAAATAAATGATAGTAAAATGAATAAATATAACTAAAAAGTTAATTAGTAATTCCTACTAATAGTGAGTGAAAAACAAATATCTGGATCGAGGCTTCTTTTCCTTTTATTATTATTATTATAAAAATTTTAAAATTTTTTATTATTTTTTATCTTCAACCGAAGTATTCTTCCCCTACTTTTCTCTATCTTCTTATTATTAAATAATACAATTAACGTAATTAGTTTGAACACTGATTAGCAAATTTTTTTTCGTTTTTTCTATTAGAATTAGTATTTTTTTTATTTTTCTATTAGAATATGTAAAATAAATATCTTTTAATGTGTCGCTACCCCCATAGTCCATAAGAAACATGTAAAAACGTTGTGCACTTTGCAGAGGGCAGTTCACTAATTATATTAAAACATTAATCAATAATCATGTTCATTACTTAAAATAGAAAGTTCAGACATCGAATTTCTCTTCCTATCACATCTTCATCTAAGTAAACATCGCACGTGCACCCTCTGTAATTTTGTAGTTTAAAATATTGTATATGTTTATTTATTTAAGTCAAAATTTTAATATATAAAAACAAAAAGAAAAATAAATTGAATCGGATAGGTATATCAATTTTTATACTATTATGTCTTATTCATATATAAATTATTACGAAATAAGGTTGTAAAAAATATAGAAGTATAAAAAATTAAAAAATAGTCCGATAATAATTTCTAACCGAATAGGTGGTCAAAAACCCCAAACTAAAAAACTTATCTCAAACTTTGGGATTTTTTTTGGTAATTATATTATTATTATTTTCGTCTTGTCAGATATGTGAACCAACATCATACGGGTATTGCTCCCCTCAAATAGTTGAGGGCATTGAGGAATTGACTTGGTTTAATTATGAGAAAAGATTAAGATTTTACACAATTTTTCATATTTTTATTGAAATTTTTAATTAAAGCATCATACTGTGTAATTTAAAAAAAATATAATATAATTTTATTAAAAATTTAGATAAAAATATTAATAAATATGTATCTAAAGTTAATCTTTTAATTGTATATTATTAATATTTAACCATGTTATTATTCAGGCGACGTACTTTTAGGTCCATTTTATTTATATTCATTTTTTCAAAATATTTTAAATGAAAATCATATTTTGCCTACCAATTAAGTTATGCATGTATATACTTGTATAATTTAAATCTCTACATATTTTGGTAGGGATATGAGTTCATGTTTGATTATGGTGAATTGTTGAATGGAAATTTAATGATTTAAATTTATATTAAATTAATATAAACATATTTAATTATATTTTTATCTGTAAATTTAAATTATTAAATTTTCATCTAACGATTTAACAAATATAATTTTATATTCTCACCAAATATGAAAAAATCCAACTATATAAGGAGAATATTACTTTCATAGTTTAATATCGAACGAGATCTGTGTGTTTCTTTTAAAATATATTAATTTATAAATTTAATAAATTATTAATATATCATATTGATCCTAACCAAAAATATTATCTACTCATTATTATTTTATGTAGTATACATTTATCAAGGTATTGTATTAACAAATTCACATTTCAGTCACATTAATAAGCCCCAAGTATGCATAACTGAGCTTTGAGCCCATTAAATCCCACAAATTCACTTCCTCCAATATCTCCTAATGATCATTATTTGTACTATTTTCTTTTTAATGCAAATATCCATTGGAGGGTTTTCTTCATATAATTCCCTACTTTTCTTTCCTTCCAGCCAGACTCAGAATTAGGTTAGATTAAAATCGTTCAATTTGTATTTAAATAGTTTTTCCAATTAAACCCTAAAATTGTATGAAGGGGGAGGGGGTGAAAGCCTAAAACCCAAGCCCATCCAACCCAATATTGGGAAGCTAGAGTTTCAGCTTAGGCTTTTGGTTGTGATACCGTCTTCATCATATTGTTATGCGACCCAATAAGTAGAACAATTTTGACTGTGTCGTCATTTATATTTGTCTTGTTTTAAATAATTCTTCACATTTTTTAACTTTGAAAATTTTTTTCTTTCTATTACCATTAACCTCTCAATTGAGCCGTTGTAGGGGACAAAATGATTAGTTTTTTTTTAATATTAAAAAGTGTGAAAAGTTAATTTGAAATAAAATAAATGTAAAAGACTAAATTAAAATATAAGAGATTTAAATAGTATTTTTATCAATATGATATTTTGGTTGCATTGCATGTGACACTTAATCCCACTTGAAGTTAAAAGTAATTAAGCATTGACATTGAAAAAAAATATTTTTTTAATTTCTTATTTATCACAAAATTATTATTTTATTCTTTCATTATTTGAAAGACCTAAAATAGATTTTTAATCTCTACTTGTTAAAAAATATCATATTTAATCACTTATTTTTCATATAATTATTAAATTTAATTCATCTATCAAAACTTAAATCTTACATAAGGAACTAAATTTAATATTTTTTAAAAATAATAAAGGACTAAATAGAATATTTTTAATATATGAAAAATTATTTTAAATATTTTAACAAATTAAAAATGAAAAAAATAATTTTATAATAAATAAAAAACTACAAAATTTATTTCCCTCCACTGAAATCATAAACATCAGTTCCTACTGATGGTTTGACTGGGTGACTGTGAATGGAAGCTGCCACCCATAATGACCAAATGGTTGCTTCTTCCTATAACGCTCCGTCGGCACTTTAAATAATGACAAAATGCAAAAAGACAACTTACGTATAAAATCAACACATGAATTAATTATATTGTTAATATATTAATGATTTCATACCTAATTAAATATATTATTAATACCTCAGATGTTGTGATGGCGTGCGTCATCAGAAAAAATCCTAAAAACGAAAATTACATGTTTACTATATCTGTAAAAAAAAAAAGATATTTTGTTAAATAATGTCTGAACAAATCAAAACAAGCTATAAAAATAATAGAGCAAATATATATATATATATATATATAGATATGAACGGAAAAAGGTGATTTTGGGTGGGCAAGTGGGCCCCCCAAATTCAATTTTTCAACATTTGAGACTTTGACGTTGTACCCGCATTGAATTAACTCCAATTGGCCCTTTCATAATCTTGAATCCGGATTTTACTGGAGATTAAGATAATAAAAAATTAATATTTTTATTAAAAGTGGCCATAATCCTCAACCCTCCCAGTGGGATCAGATTTACAGTTTTTTTCTTCACAGAAATTTTTTTGTTTTTGTCGTCACTGAATTTTTTTTTTTTTTATTTCTTACTGCACAACATATATATACTGTACCGTATGGGATGGGAGTTTTAAGTTCTAACTCTCCTGTCGTCCTCTTCCGTTCCCCTCAAACAGGTCAAAGATATCACAAATTAAAAAATTATATTCTAGGTACCTATATTTTTATTAGTTTTTATAAATTAAAAAAATTTATAATGAAATCTTTAGATTTTGTAATTTTTTTAATTTAACCACTATTATTAAATCCTATTAATATAATTAACTGTATGTTATGTTAATATTCAGAATATGTATGACTTATATTAATAAAAAATGAAAATATAAAATATATAATAATAGTGGCAAACTGAATAATCATTTAAATTATGAAATTTGGTTATGAGTTTTTCAAATTATAGGAACTAAATTAAAAATGGAGTCAGAGGACAAAATATGATTTTTTTCATGAATTATTATCTGTTCTTGTTTGACTTTCTTCCAATAAGAAGGATTTCCTGATAACGTTTGATTCAGTTAAAAAAGTATATAATACATAACTGCATGACTTTTTATCTACATGCATTAAAAAATTAAAAAAAGGTAAAATTTAATATTATTAAATATATTATATCTATATATTATGTTTTTATTGACTCAAAATAAATCATTATACTGTGTTAAAAAAAAAAAAAAAACTCACTCTTGGCTTTTTTGCCTCCACTTTTATCATAAAACAAAAACAAATAATGGAGAGTGGAAAAAGTTGATTCCCACTCTCCAAAATAAAAGGCTGCCAAGTGAGGAGACACCTAGGAGGGAGGCAAGGCGAGCGAGCGAGGGAGAAAGAAAGAGAGAGATTTAGTACTATTAGAGTATTTCAAAATAAAAAAATATTTTTCTAAATAAATTAAATTTTAATAAAATAATTATTTTAATTTTTTACTTATTAAAATATCTAAAATAATTATTTTTTCATTAAAAATATCATACTTAAATTTTTATTTTTTTAAAAAATTATTAAATTTAATCTCTCTTTTAAACTCTAAACTCTAAATATAAAAGATTAAATTTTATATTTTTTTAAGCATAATAAACTAAATATGATATTTTTTAATGAGTATAACATTATTTTAGATATTTCAATAAATAAGATATCAAAATAATAATTTTATGATAAATGAATGATAAAATATATAATAATTTAGGACAATTATAAAATGTGAAACTCATAATTAATTGTTTTAATTTGATATAACAATTGTCTAATATAACTTTATTTTCTTGTTGTCTTATTTAACTTTTATTAAACGGCGAAACTCAAAACATGGTTAAAGATCAACGAATTTTAAAAGAAATTAATAAAAAATAATATCAATATAAAATATACTTATAATTTTTTTATATGTAATTAAAATTTAACTTATTTAATCTACTTATTTTCATCAAACAAAACCTATATAAGAATTTAGTCAAACCCCTTGGCTAACTCTATTATCTTATAAAATTATTGGCACTCTATATTTCTTATTGCAAAATTCTGTACCTTCTTATATTTAGTAAAACCACCGTCTCTCTCTTTCTCTCTCTCCCTCCCCCGCTTGCTTTTTATTTTAGGGAGTCAAGACCAACTTCTTTGACTTCTCATTTTTTTTCAAACGAGAGTAGGAATCTTTTTCTGTACGTAGTATCAAAATGATTTATTTTGAATCAATAAAAATTATAGAATATAAATGTAATATTTTTTATAATATTAGATTTTGCTTTTTTCTTAAATTTTTTAATACATGTGGATCAAAAAGCCATAAATGCATTGCTTATCTTACATTCAATTCTGAATATCCGATTTCTACCCAGTTTGAAAAGGACATGTCCAGTTGTCAACCCGCTAACACAAAACGATGACTTTTACTTTTAGTTCCGTTGTGGAACCACCATACAGAGACCACGCCCACCTCTTAGCTTTCAACCTACAAGTGACCGAACCCAAAGTCCCACGCAGATTTAGGAGAAAAGTCACAGACCCTTGTTCTCACTTGTTCTTGCACCCGTCAAAACGCGCTCAATCTTGTTTATATCATCTACGTGGTGGATGGGATTAAAGGATTTTTTTTAAAATTTGTTTAATATATATTTATCAGTGAATTAAATGAGTTAGTTAATTATTTATTTGTTTTTTTAAATTTTTACTTTTTTAGTCTAATGCCTCGGTTTATTATATTTTTTTATTTAAAAAATTAATCCTAATATATGTGTTGTGTGTTTATATTATTTTATAATTTATAAGACTTGAATATTATAATTATAATCATATTTTTATTATTAATGAATCATTAAATTATTGAATTATTTTACTTATTTTAATTCGTTAAAACTTATTTTTATTTAATTATTTTTTATCTATTTATATTAATATAAAAATTTATTAATTAAATAAAATATATATTTAAAAAAAATCAAATTTACATTTTTATAATTTTTTATTTTTTATTATTTCTTTTGTAGGTTAAACAAATCTACTCACTTAACCTAGTTGATTAAAATTTTTATTCTGCTATGATGAGTTAAATAAATTACCTGTTAACTTGAATAAGCGGATGGGCTGAATTGCGGCTTTACTTGTTCTCCTCTACATGCTTATTATTATCATATACTTCATTAATTGACATACTTCAGCATAGTTCCACTAATCATGTTTCTTTTCTGACTCCTCCATATACTTCCCCCCTTTTGCAACTTGCTCTGCCTTCTTCTGACTTCTACAACCAAATCCAGATTACCAGTTAGTTCATCATTATATCTAGTTTTTCCCCATGTAGTTACAACTTCTTGGGGTAAACATGGGAGAAAAGCCTTCTTTCTTCCATATAATTACTACCCTAACCCTATGGTTGTCTATACCCCTTTTGTCTGAAATCTGTTTGGTTGAGGTTCTAGGAAGAGTTGGCAACCTGTCTCCTGGTTTTCAAGGATCTCAGGTGAATTGGATAGACGAAGGCGGCAAGTTTCTCCAGTCAAACAATGGAGAATTCAGCTTTGGCTTCATCACTACTCCAAATGACTTCACTTTGTTTCTACTAGGGATCGTCCACACGGCCACTTCCACAGTGGTTTGGACTGCTAATAGAGCAATTCCCGTTTCCAATTCTGATAACTTTGTGTTTGATAAAAACGGTAACGCCTTCTTACAGAAAGGAAGATCCATGGTTTGGTCTACGAATACCAGTGGCAAAGGGGTCTCTTCAATCGAATTGCGGGACGTAGGAAATCTAGTTTTGCTTGGGAGCAAAAGTAACATTATTTGGCAGAGTTTCAGCTACCCAACAGATACCTTGTTGCCAAATCAGGACTTCACTGAAGGAATGAAACTTATCAGCGAACCAACCTCTAATAACTATTCTTACGTTCTTGAGATCAAATCTGGTAACGTCATTCTTTCTGCTGATTTCCAAACTCCTCAGCCTTACTGGTCTATGCAGAAAGATAGCCGCAAAACCATTGATAAAGCTGGTGGTGTGGTGGCTTCAGCATCACTGAGTGAAAATTCCTGGAGGTTCTATGATAAAAACAAGTCCTTGTTATGGCAATTCATTTTTGCTCAACATTCAGGGACGAATGCCACTTGGATTGCTGTGTTGGGAAGTAATGGCTTTATCACTTTCTCTGATCTCCAAAGTGAAAGGCCAACTACTGTTTCTCCAATTAGAATACCACAAAACTATTGTAGTACACCAGAACCTTGTGACCCTTATTACTTATGCACTGATAATAACTATTGTCGTTGTCCTTCTGTTCTTAGCTCTCGTTCTAATTGCAAACCAGGGAATATTGTCTCTTCTTGTAGTAAGTCTAAAACTTCTATAGAGCTCGTGAAATCTGACAATGGAATCCATTACTTTGCCCTTGATTTTCTTCCACCCTCTTCAAAAACTGATTTGAATGGTTGTAAAGCTTCTTGCCTTGGAAATTGCTCATGCCTTGCTATGTTCTTCCATAACAATTCAGGGAACTGTTTTTTGTTGGACAGCATAGGAAGCTTCAAGACTTCTGATGCAAATTCTGGCTTTGTTTCTTTCATTAAAGTCTCGAGTGATGGAGGCGGAGGGGATGGTGGAAGGAGCAATAAGCACACCATAGTTGTCGTGGTCATTGTCTCATCAATATTGCTCGTCTTGTTGGTTCTCGTCTGTGTGGGATTTCGATACTACAGGAGGAAGCAAACGTTGCATGAGTCTCCTGGGGAGAATTCAGAAGAGGACATTTTCTTGGGGAATTTAACTGGCAAGCCAAATCGTTTTAACTATAAAGATCTTGAAATAGCAACTAATAATTTCTCAGTGAAGCTCGGGCAAGGGGGCTTTGGTTCAGTTTATAAAGGGGTTCTACCAGATGGGACTCAGGTAGCTGTGAAGAAATTGGAAGGCATCGGGCAAGGGAAGAAAGAGTTCAGAGCAGAAGTCAGCATCATTGGCAGCATCCATCATCACCATTTGGTCAGGCTCAAAGGGTTCTGTGCGGAAGGATCTCATAGGCTTCTTGCTTACGAGTATATGGCTAACGGGTCATTGGACACATGGATATCCAAGAAAAGCGAGGGAGAGTTTATGTTGGATTGGAATACCAGGTTTAATATAGCACTAGGAACAGCAAAAGGACTAGCTTACCTACATGAAGATTGCGACTCTAAGATTGTACACTGTGACATCAAACCAGAGAACGTGCTTCTTGATGACAATTTCCTAGCTAAAGTTTCAGACTTTGGTTTGGCTAAGCTAATGACTCGTGAGCAAAGCCATGTTTTCACGACACTAAGGGGCACCAGAGGATATCTAGCGCCAGAGTGGATCACAAACCATGCTATATCAGAGAAAAGTGATGTTTATAGCTACGGGATGGTGTTACTGGAGATCATTGGAGGAAGGAAGAATTATGATCCTAATGAAACTTCAGAGAAATCCTATTTCCCATCTTTTGCTTTTAAGATGATGGAAGAAGGAAAGCTGAGAGATATTATCGATTCAAGGTTGAATATAGATGAAAATGATGAAAGGTTTCATAATGCCATTAAGATTTCATTGTGGTGCATACAGGAAGACATGTCTCTGAGACCTTCCATGGTCAAAGTTGTCCAAATGCTTGAGGGTCTCTGTTTTGTTCCTAAGCCTCCAACTTGTCCCCAATTGGGTTTTCGCCTTCACTCAAGACCCACTTTAGAACAGTCAGACTCTAATAGTGACACTCATCTCTTTGCAGTTGGGCTTTCAGGACCAAGATAGCAGTAACATAGTTATTATTTGGTACTAATAACATATTTATCTCTGTAATGTAAATTTTGTTTAGTTTCTTGAGGGAGCTGTATTTATCAGGTACCAAATTCATATTCATTCAACTATATATAATTGCCTATTTAAAGCAATTTGACTAATATCCGTTATATACCATGAGAATATTAAACTTGTCCAGAAATGTGCCACGTTTCTCTAATTTCCAGAGATTTGAAATCAGGTTGAATCTGAAATATGAATGATTTACTAGTAAGAAAAAAAAAAAAAACTATGATCCTAGGTTGAGAAATAATTTTCGTATGGGCGGAACTTGAAGCCTTGTCCGGAGCTGGTAGGAAAGGTTTAATTGGAAGTCCAAGTTGTAATGGGAATTTTATGAAGTAAAAAGCTTTTGTGGTCCTAATTAATGTCTAAAATCATTATCTTGTGCTAGTTTTTTATTTTTTTAAAAATTACTAAATTTAATTTTTTAAACTTAGTACCCAATTGCTTGATGCTTCCCTTTTCATGCCTTTCTATACAAAACTATGTACCCAAAACTAGAGTGCATCCGTTCAATTATTTGTTGAATAATCATACTTGAATATTGAGTCACCATTGGTACCACAAATGATATAACGTTTGAGTCAAGTTTTAGGTGGTCTTGGGATAACGACACCGACAAACAAGTATAAGGGTCACCATACCTTGTGATTTGCCAGTGGTTTTCATTGGCCTTGTGGCAAGGCTAAGCTCTCCAATTGCAATGACGACCATACTTAAGGCACTTGTCTTCTTCATACTTTTTACATGAGTAATACACTTTGAAGGTATGGTGTGCTTGCATTAAGTAAATGTTTATTGCATGATGTAGAGCCTTTTGATCATTATGTCACATGCTAACACATAATTCTTGGTTGTCATTCATGTACATATTAGAGAACTCTTAATCCCTTGTATCATCCATATTTATTTGTTCAAAGAAAGTAGTTGTCGGATCTACGTAGTGTTGCTTGGTGCCTTTTTGCACAACATCATCACCTTCCTTATCACATTTAGCATCATCCTCACTCTCTTCTTCATTGTTACCTTCATCATTGGCAAACTCATTGTCACCCACAGGGGGAGCATCATATTCATCCTCTGCTTCAAAGTCATCCATAATATTCTCTGTCGCCTTTAGAGAAGAAGGGATTACACACACAGTGCAGTGGGTTGATTTGAGGAACTTGGCATAGATGTATAATTGATTGTATGGCTCACGTACTAGTTAGCATATGAGAGCTATGGAGTACATGTGTGGAGGTTGGTAACATATGGGTCTATCAACTTAATTTGAGCATGTGAGTGTGGACGAAATATAAACATCGGTAAGATTATTCTTTGTATTCAAGCCGACTTCCACCGTACTAATGTATGTGCATAACTCGACAAAATGCAACTGAGTTGGAAATCATGCATTTATCTCCCACATGGATTGAAAATCTTCACTGTCAGGAAGCTTACAAGCACAATATCGAGTTAGACATAATGACACTGAATGTCTATACACTAGTTGGAAAACTAGTTAATTCAGTCCACAACCCTATCTTTTGTGCAACTTTTTGTTTCAACCTCTCTAATGTGATATTTTTGTCTATTCTCATAACATTGACCATGTTGCAAATAAATGTTGCAATTCATCAGTATTGATTATTTCTCCATTTGTGTATATCACTATAATCTCCTTCCTATTGTTCAATTGAATCCCTATAATGATACTATTATTGATTTCGTTATCAATTAGGGCTCACTTTACTATATATTATTACAATACAAAAAAGTGCTTTTGTTTATATTTTTGGCACATATTTCTTCCATTTTTTTTTATATTTGACCATATTGATATTCTTTTTTCTCCACTTTATCATAAAATAAATAATTATTTCACTTTCCTTTTGTTTAATTTCTTGCCATCTTCAATATCATAATCCATATGCTATATATTATATTTCATTTTATTTTACAATATGCATGTCTTACCATATTGAGCATTTAATTACCATTTATCATTTTATTTAAGTCAATAATTCATTTACATAATTTTTCCCCAACAACTCTTTTAATTTGTAAAATAAAAAAGTGGTATAACATATGGGTAGTGTTTTCATTTCTACTTCCTCCCAAAAATTTTTTAACCTTGAATAATTATTGAACTCAAAATATATTTAATCTAGTTTATGTTTTAAACTATAATTTATCTATCTCTGTTTTATTAATCTAATTTTTTGTAAAATTTATCACATATTTACATATATTTTATTAGAATGTATTATTGTTTATATACTTCATATTATTAAAATTTGTTCTTATCTATAATCTTAATTATTTAACTTTTCATACTAATTAAATATATTAATTTTACCAGTTTCATCATTACATATTTCATTGCTTCTTTTCCATTCATGTTCCACAACTTTTGGCATGTCATTTAAAAATGTGCATCATGCTTTATTTCTTTTTTTTATTAATGTTTTAAATAAGAATTATTATTATTATTAAATTTAAGCTAAATAAAAAAATTCTTCTATTCGTAGAAGCTTCTCTAAGAACTCTAATTTACTAAACATCATAAAAATTATTATTAATTTATTTTACTTACTATCATATCAATGTTATGATCAATATAACAATATAATTTTAAACTATTTGAAAACAAATACTTAAAAAAATTTGAAAACTAGAATATATTATAATATTACTTCTTTTTTAGAATGGATCCTTTCTTGGTGGGCCTTTTCAATGGACAAATTACTTGCTATGGGACTCCTTCCTTACAAAGATGAAAATTAAAGACAAAGATGAGTAAAAGAAGAAATGAAACAAGGAATGAAGACGGAGGAAGGTGAAAGTTATAAGGGACCAACATGCTCTAATATTAGATAAGTCTTTTTTTTTCTTTTATTAAAAAATATTTAGATAATCTATTTTAAATAATTTTTAATAGGAAAATGCCATGTGGCATTTGTAATCTTTGGGACCAATTACAAATTGCCACATGGCCATTTTTACAGCTAATCTATATGCTTGCATTGGTGTCACTCCATGGGACTATTCAGTCACGTGTAATGACTCTTCATGAAGGAGCTGACACCAACCATGACTAGTTGCATGGTAAACCTTGTGCGGTAGTTTACCATGCAACTAGTCAATTTTGTTTTTAAATAAATAATAACTGGGTTGCATTGGTTGTTTTAGCGGAACCTAGTAACTTATACGAAAAAATGTTTTTTTTAAGTTATTGAAAAATATGAGTATGGTATTTC
Organism: Delonix regia; assembly: GCA_037074485.1. NCBI lineage: Eukaryota > Viridiplantae > Streptophyta > Magnoliopsida > Fabales > Fabaceae > Delonix > Delonix regia. The sequence goes on from CM073452.1 coordinate 5,544,324, forward strand.
AAAAGAAGTCTCATATTATTTGGGAAAGTGAAATCTTATATAACATTATTTTTCAACAACTAATTTATAATGGCTAGTTTCTAACGGTTAGTTAACAACAACTTGTTAATGGCTAGTTTTTCTCTCATATAAATACCAAGCATATCTTTGGGTTACAAAACACAACAATAAAATCTTCTCCTTTCCTCCCTTCTTGCTAGCTTCTGTTCCTGAGTTATATCTCAGAAGGGTTTAATTAATCCTGGGAGAAATTCATGTGTTCACGAAATATTCCTAAGGACAGTGTTCTTTAATGTGACTCAGACTACCTCTTTCCTAACAATCTTAGGAATATGGACACCATCGATACTACTACCAATACCTCCAATGATTTTGCACTATCTCTTATCGCTGCAACCTCAACTCATGGAGCTATGACTGTTCCAGTCATGTCATCTGTTTCCTATGCCAAGCCATTTCCAAATATATTAAAAATCCAAGTGTATGATAGACAAAACTTTCGAAGATGGCAAGAGCTGATTTTCTTTACTTTGGATATGCATGGAGTTGCTTCAACCCTTACTAACCCAATGCCACTGTCAACATTTAATGCAAAAAACATTGGAGCTTTGGATATATGCAAACAAGGTATGTAGACATACAATAATTAGCACTTTGTTTAATGATTTGTTCGATGTGTATTGCACATATAAGGAAGACAACAAAATTTAGGAATCAATGATTCTCAAATATACTGCCGAGGATGCTGGAAAGCAAAAATTTGTTGTAAGCAACCACTACAAATGTGAGATGACTGACGAAAAGACATTAAAATGCAAATCAATGAATATCACAAACTATTAGAGGAACTTCGAGCTGAGAAAATCAACCTCCTTGATGAGTTCACTGCTGGCATACTGATTGAGAAGTTATTAGATTCATGGAGTGATTACAAACAGTAACTTAAGCACAAGCAAATGCAATTGTCACTTGTAGATTTAATTACTCACATCTTAATAGAAGACAAAAATTGAAAAGAACTCAAATCTGAAAAAGCAAAGGAAATGACCACAAAGGCAAACTTGGTACAAGAAAAGTTGTACAAAGAAAGGTATGTGTGAACACCCCTCCCGAATTAACAATAATAATAATCACAATAATAATAATAAATAGAATTAAAAAAATTAAAAATAAATAAATATAAAATAATGAAATAATAATAACAATTAATCAAAACAAAATTGCAAAAGGCAAACAAAATGGAAGTAATATGAACCAAAAATAATAAAAAGGAAAATTTAAGATATAGGTTTGAAGAAGAGACATGGCAATCATCTTGCAAGGAAATAAAATGAACAAGGCCACATACTTGAAATGGAATTGCAAAACACTCTCACTTGCTCACACTCACACACTCTCACTTGCTCCCACATGCTCACTTGCCCTCACACGCATGACACACATCACTCTCACACACTCACACTCATACTCCCACATGCTCATTTGCTCCCATATGCTCATTTGCTCTCACACACATGACACACATCACTCTCACACACTCACACTCTCACTCACGGACACAACACTCTCACTCACTCACATTCACACTCTCACACACTCTCACCCACGGACACACACACTCACCACATGCATACACTCATGCACACATATGCACAAGAGGACAAAGGGGATAAAAAAGCAAGTGGGAGTGGTTTTGCAGAGGAGGCAGAAAGTGGGGTGGCTGGTGCAGTGAAAGAGGAATGTGGTGTGGCTGGAGATGGCAGGAAAAGGAGGGGACCATGTGCAGCAAAGTGGTGGCTGGAAGTTGTAGAAAAAGCAATGGAAAAAGGGAGCAACATGGCAGAAAAAGGGAGGTGGCGTTGGAGTATAAAGAAGAGCAAGCAAACCGAGAGAAAGGGGAAGAAAAAAATGCTGGAGAGAAAGGAAGCCTCGGCTGAGAAGAAAAGAGCTGGAGGAGAGAAGAGAGAAAGGAAAAAGAAGGCAGAAACCATGCTGAAAGGGAGAGCCACGTGACCGAGAAGGGAAGAAGAGCTGAAGAAGGAAGGGAGAGCAACGAAACCAGCAACAAACCGAGAGGAAACAACGCTGAAAGAAAGAAGAAAGTGGAATCAGCAACGTGAGGGAGAAACAAAGCTGAACGAAGCAAGAAAGCAAGGCAGCCATGTGAGGAAAAAACAACAGAGAAAGCGAACCAGAAATGGAGTGAAACCGAGAGCTGAACGAAGCTGTCCAACGTGCAGAAAAACTATGGAGCAACGTCCCAAAATGTGGAGTGAAAAGGAGTTGAAGTTCAGACCATCCAAGGAGCAGAAAAATGGAGAGTTGGATGCCAAAATGATGTGCAGAAACAAGGAAGTCTGAATGCAAAGCAAAGTGGCAGCCAAGGGAGTGATAGAAGTTGAACCATGGATGGGAAAAAAACTCTGTTTTAAGCTAAAAAAACAGAGGTGAACAGAGGAGAACTTAGGGAGCACAAGGAAGAAGAGGAAGTGTGGAGAAGAAGGGAGGCTTTCAGCCACCACCTTCCAGCTGAGAAGTAGAGACACGTTCTGCAGAGTTTTCCAGCGCTGGAGCCAACCATAAAACTCCAACGAAGCTATCCATTTCTACACTTCCAGCCGAGACCAGCCACTTTGGGGGGTTGTTGGAGGTCCATCTTCCATTGGTGAGTGAGGAGGAGAAGGTCCTTCTTCATTGGAGCACAATGGAGGAGCTAAAAACGCCAGGTATGGCTGCACGTTGTGTCTTGGCCGAGAATTCTGCATGCTGTCACTGTTCATTCGAATTCCTTCAAGACAATCTCATGCATGTGCACTGTTCACACATTCTAATATGAGATGCTACTGTTCACTTGTTTAAATTTGTTTAGTTTTGTTTATTACAATTGTTTAAACATTAACTTTGATTAATTATGGCTATTACGTATAAAATTAGCATGTGAGAATTTTGTTGTTCTTGATTGCCGGGGATTATATGAGTTTCTTTTTTAATCTCTTTAAATCCTTGCAACTAATTAAATAATTGGAAGGCAATTAATGTTAATGGAATATTAATGAAGGAATGGTGAAAAATAATTGAATGATAATTAATATTGTCATGGTGGATAAAATTATCGTGTGAGAATTTTGTTCTCCTCGATTACCGGGGATTATGTGAGATATTAATCTCCTTAAATCCCTACAATGAATTAAATAATTGGAAGACAATTAATATAAATGAAATATTAATGAAGGAATGTTGAAAAATAATTGAATGACAATTAGTAAATATCGTCATGATGGATAAAATTATCGTGTGAGAATTTTGTTCTCATCGATTACCGGGAGTTATGTGAGATGTTAATCTCCTTAAATCCTTGCAATTAGTTGAATAATGGAAAAGTGACAATTAATATTAATAAAATATTAATGAATAAATGGTGAAAAAAAAAAATAAAGGAATGACAATATATACTAATGAAATATTAATGAAGGAATGGAGAAAAATAATTGAATGATAATTAATATTGTCATGGTGGATAAAATTATCGTGTGAGAATTTTGTTCTCCTCGATTACCGAGGATTATGTGAGATATTGATCTCCTTAAATCCTTACAATGAATTGAATAATTGAAAAGCAACAATAATATTAATGGGGCGAATGGTGGAAAATAAGTGAATGATAATTAAATATTAATTTTGATCAAATCATAATAATAATCATAATCAAAATGCTTGCTTTAATAAACATTCCCTATTATTTACGAAATTATCGTGTGAGAATATCGTTCTCCTCGATTGCTTGGGATTATGTGAGATTTTAATCTCCTTAAATCCCTATAATTAATTCCGAAATAATAATAATATTAATAATAATACAATAAATAAATAAATGTACAATAATTAAATATTAACCTTGATTAAAATACGAAATGGATCGTGTGAGAATACTTGTCTCTCCTCGACTTCCCGGGCTCGTGTGAGATTTTAATCTCCATAGAACCCGAAAATTAGCATATATTCGTTTAAAGACAAACAGATAAACAAATAAATAATAACACTTAAATTAAATTGTCTACCAATAATCAATAATAATAATAATCAATATTTACCAACAATAAATTCAAAAATTCATAAAATAAAAGAATATATTCCTTGCATTATAAATTATGCATTAATTTCTGAAATATAAACCCTCAAAACTAAAAAAAAATAAAAAAAAAAAATACTAAAATCGACAAAAAAAAATTTAAAAGAAAAAATGTGAAGAGTTCAGGAGAACGAGGTTAATCAGATTGTAGTAAATTAAAACATACAAACCAAATTCCTATCCCGTTTGTTTACAATGATCTGTTTTAATTAAAATCCTCCTATTCTCATCACAAATCAAAAAATCACCAATCACAAAAAAGCCTTTTGGTTGAACTACGTGGACTTTGATCCCTCTCACGGGATACGTAGGCCCTTGGCTTTCATCCTAGGTCAAGTCTGTCTTTGTAAATATCCATAAGTTTGCATGCATTTTCGCTTTTTTTGTTTCCTATGTCTAACGTGCATCCATGTCAATAAAAGGGTAATTAAGATTAATTAAAGGCCATATTCTATTTCAACTAACTAGTTTAAGGTAATCGTCCTTATGGGCGGGTGTTGTGGGGTGCCTAACACCTTCCCCACACTCAAATAGACTCCCAAACCCATCTCTGACCTCGCAGACCATTTCGCCTTTCTTTTTTTGTTTTGTTTTAAATTGGTTTTCCAAAGTTTTCCATTAAAAATTTTGGTGGCGACTCCAAAGAAATTGATTTTCAAAATTCCGTTTTTGGGAATCGGTTTTAAACTTATTTTAATTCCATCCCGCCAAAAGGTCGGTTACGACAGTATGATAAAAAAAAAACTGATTACAAGTCTAAACAATATAATCCCACCTTTAAAAAGAAAGGAGATTGTTTTGTCTGTGGGAAGCCAGGTCATCATACTTCTCAATGTAGGAAGAAAGTAAGAAATGCTAAGCCTCCAAAGCCAAATGTAAATTTGGTTCAAGGAGATGACATAATTGCTGAAGTCATTCCTTAAGCTCTCATGGTAGCCAATGTGAAAGAATGGGTAGTAGACTTTGCACTTTGGTACTACTAGGCATATTTGTACAAACAAATATGCCTTTGCCTCCTATACTATAGTGGGAGATGAAAAAGAACATGTGTACCTTGGTGATTCAAGAACTACAAATGTTCTTCGAAAAAGTAGGGTTCTTTTCAAGCTCACATTTGGTATGACCTTGGCCCTTAATGACATGTTGTATGTACCTAACATCAGAGCAAATTTGATCTCTGTGGCTCTGCTAGGAAAGGTTAAGGTTACAGTGTCATTTGAATCTGACAAGATTATAATGACAAAAAATAATATTTGTGTTGGCAAATGTTACTCTAATAAGGGACTCTTTATACTTAGTATTTCTGAAACTATGAATAAAAATGCATCTTTTTTTGCTTATTTAATTGACTCTGTAGATTTGTCCCATGCTAAATTAGGACATATTAATATCTCTTATATTAAGAAAATACAAAATCTTGGTTTAATTTCTAGAATTATTAATACACTTTTAAACAAATGTGAGATTTGCACTGAGTCTAAACAAATTAAGAACTCATTTCCTAATGTACAAAGAGAAACCAAATTACTCAGTTTAATTCATATAGACTTAGGAGAGCTAAAACAAATAATGACTAGAGGTGGGAAAAATTATTATATAATATTTATAGATGATTTTTTAATATACACTAAGGTGTACTTATTTAGACATAAAAATGAAGCATTTAAGACGTTTCTTTTATATAAAGCTGAAGTAGAAAATCAATTAGATAAGAAAATTAAAAGAGTGAGGTCAAATAGAAGAGGTGAATATGTATTGTTTAATGAATTTTGTGAGAAAGAAGGAATAATTCATGAAATTACTCCTCCTTATTCTCCTGAATCTAATAGAGTAGCAGAAAGGAAAAACAGAACTCTAAAATAAATGATGAATACTATGTTAGTTAGCTCTTTAGCTCCAAATAATCTTTTGGGGGTAAGGCTCTGTTATCTACATGTCATTTACAAAATAGAATACCTTATTAGAAGAATGATAAAACACTATATGAATTATGGAAATGGTATGTACATAACCTAAAGTACTTCAAATTGTAGGGGTGTTGAGCTAAAGTGATGTTACCTAATCCCAACAAAAGGAAAATAGGCTCTAAAACTTCTAATTGCATGTTTGTTGGATATGCTGAGAATAGTGCTGCATATAGATTTCTTGTCTTGAAAAGTGATGTGCTTGATTCTAATACTATAATAGAGACTAAGAATGCTAAGTTTTTTTGGCATACTTTTCTTTTGAAAATTGATAAAATTTCTAATGCACTTGCATTCACACATTCACCTATAATTAATGAAGAAAACATTGAGAATTCACATAAGGGTTTGAGAAGAAGCAAACGACAAAAGAAAAAGACTTGATTTGGTGATGATTTTTATACTTATCTTGTAGAAAATAATCATTCAACTTATTATGAGGCTATTGCATCTCCTGATGCATAACTTTAGAAAGAAGCAATTAAAACTAAAATTGATTCTCATACAAAAAATAAAACATGAATTTTGGTAGATTTTCCTTTAGAGCAAAGACTATAGGTTGTAGATGGGTTTTCAAAAGGAAATATAATCCTAATGGATCTATTGATAAATATAAAGCAAGATTAGTGGCAAAAGGTTTTACTAAAAAATAAGATGATGATTATTTTGACACTTTTGCTCCTGTTACAAGAATTTTATCTACTAAAGTTTTGATAGCCTTAGGCTCAAGTTACAAACTTTTTATTCATCAATTGGATATTAAAACAACTTTTCTAAATAGTGATTTAGAAGAAGAAATCTACATGGAGCAACCTGAGGGTTGTGTTGTCTTAGGACAAGAAAACAAAGTTTGTAAACTTCTCAAATCCTTATATGGATTGAAACAAGTGCCAAAATAATGGCATGATAAATTAGATCAAGTTTTGACTAATGATGGATTCACTGCTGTTAAAGTAGATAGATGTGTGTATACAAAACTTGAGAATGGTGATTGTGCTATTATTAGTTTATATGTAGATGATATGTTGATCTTTGGTACTAACATGAATATTGTGAATAAAACAAAATTATTTCTTGCATCTAAGTTTGATATGAAAGACATGAGTGAAGCTAAAGTGATTCTAGGTGTTAAGATCATTAAGAATGATGATGGTACATTGTTGAGCAAGAACATTATGTTAAAAAATTATTGAGAAAGTTTGGTCATTACAATGACAAACTGACGTACACTCCATATAATCCTAACAGTCAACTAAAGAAAAATAAAGGGGAACCCATTGCTCAATTTAAGTATGCACAGATTATTGGAAGTTTGTTGCATTTAATGAACTTCACTCAGCGTGATATAACTTATGCAGTGTGTAGATTAAGTAGATACACACATAATCCAAACCGTGATCATTGGGCTGTGTTGGTTAAACTAATAAGATATTTAAGAGGTACCATGAACTATGGTATCATATATAGTAAATTTTCCACTGTATTAGAAGGATACAGTGATGCTAACTGGATCTCAGATTTAGATAAGACAAAATCCACTAGTGGTTATGTATTCACCCTTGGTGGTGGTGCAGTAACCTGGAGATAAGCCAAACAAACTATTATAGCGAGATCCACTATGGAGTTAGAGTTTATTACTCTGGAATTGGCTGGTTATGAGGTAGAGTGGTTAAGAAATTTCTTAGCTAACATACCATTAAGAGTAAAACCAACTCTTTCTATGTCAATGCATTGTGATTACCAAGCGACAATAGTCATTGTTAAGAATAAAACTTTTAATGGTAAAAGTAGACATATCTGTTTAAGACATAATGTGGTTAAGCAGTTGCTGAAAGATAGTGTGATATCGATCAATTATGTAAAATTAGAGATAAATCTAACAGATCTTTTAACAAAACCTTTAGCAAGGAAATTAATCATTGAAACATCAAGCGAAATGAGGCTCAAGCCAATTTAAAATTAACAATGATAGTAACCCAACCTTTGTGATTATAAATCCCATGAAGAAGGTTCATATAGGTAATAACAAGTTAATTATTAATTTTGCTAGCACTATTAATTATTGTCCCTTCCTATGATATGAGAAAGTGTTAGAATGCATTGATTGGAAGGATGAACACAAAGCTCTTAATGATTTTCATATCCTTTATGGGTGGTGTATTCATTGCAAATACACTTGATGAAATCATCTATATGAGTGTGGAGTGGGGCCGCTCCTATGAGATATTGGTAAAATCTCTAAAGCACTCATGAACTACCAAACGCACACATGGCCAATTAAAGTGCAAAACCGTGATCACCGCAATAATTATGAGGGGTGTGCAATATGGCTAATAAGATCTCCAACTTGCAAACAAGAGCTTATGATTCATAGAAGTTTTAAACTTTACCATAACTCTATGAGTTACGTCTCATTAACCTAGGTCAGGTTTATAGCCTAAAAGACATTAGATTCGAAACTATTACACTTGTGTATTTAACCTAGAGATTTCTTTACAAGTAAAATTTTCTTTTAAATGATTCTTTTGAAATATGTGGGGGATTGTTAAAAAATATAAGTACGGATATTTCAAAAGAAGTCTCATATTATTTGGGAGAGTGAGATCATATATAACATTATTTTCTAACGACTAGTTAACAGCTAGTTTTCAACGACTAGTTTTTCTTTCCTTTAAATACCAAGCATATCTTTGGGTTACAAAATTCAAAAATAAAAGCTTATCCTCTCCTCTCTTCTTGCTAGCTTATGCTCCTGAGTTATATCTCAGAAGGATCTGTTTAATCCTAGATTTGTGTGTTCATGAAATATTTCTAAAGACAACATTCTTCAACGTTACTTAGACTACCTATTTCTCAACAATTGCATGCCTTTATTACATGTAATCTTACTGAATTAATCTTATAGGCATGTAATATTATTCATCGTGCTAAATCAAACTCATTATTGTCTTTCAATGGATCAAAAAGCCCTATGTGAAGTGTGAACAACCACTCATTTAGATTTTTCAAAAGGAATGTTAGGTGCGATTAGCTTTTCCTTATTGGGATTCTTTCCCTCTTTTTTTTTTGGTATATATAAGGAGACTATTAATTTATATATTAAGCGGCACCATTGTATTTCTTTAAAAATGTACTGTCTTATTGATTGTCTTAAATTAGAATAAATCAAAATTATTATATTATTTGGTATTAATTTATCAAGGTTATGGAGATTTTATCAACATGTTGACATCATAACAATTACATTAATAAGCCCCACTTGAATAAGGCATTGAGTTCATTGAATCCCACAAATTCACTTTCTCTGATAATATGGATCCCTTGTATATCTATTGTAATTTTCAATTGTTTATATTAAATTAATAGTATTATTTGATGGTTTGTATTTAATATTTAAAAATAAAATTAATAATATATTAACATTGTATCTTATATTAAACCCTAAACTCTAATAATTAAATCTAACCCCCATCTCCTAACTGTTATTTGTATTATTCTTTTTCTTTTGTAATGTCAAAGATATCTGGAGGGCTTTGTTATGTGCATTGCAGGCCAAGCTAAAGCTGATGTGTGTTTCTTCTATTTATGCAAAGATATTATCCTATATTTTAATTAAAGTATAATAAGTATATTATTTTAAAATTATATTACTAAACGTGTATGATTAATATAAATAATTGTGTGATTTTTCTATTACATTATAAATTTTTTAATTCTTGGTTAATCATACACTAATCAAGTGTTAATTAAAAAACTTGATACTAAATATATATGTAATTGTATTTAAGTCTAATTTATTCAAATATATCTCCACTTTGCTACATTTCTTTTCGTCTTTTCTTTTTATTTAAATAACTTTTTATAGATGGCCCTGTGAGTGTGAGGCCATAAATCTGCGTTCAACTTGTTCCATGAGACTCATTTTTGTAATTAGTTATTAGGACAAACAATAACAATAAAAGTAGTCCTTAAGACCTGTTATTGGGACCCCCTTTAAGCCAAACTAATAAAATTAACCTTAAACCTTAATAGATTTAGGTTAGATCAAAATATTCCAACTTGTGTTTAAGTAGCTTTTCTAATTTAACCCTAAAATCTTAATACTTAAACAAGCTAAAACCAAGCTAGTTGAACCCATATTGACAGTTACAAATGTGGGTTAGGCATGAATCAAGATCATTTGCAATAGAGACACCTTATTGCAAATTTTGTTGATGAGTGCTGAGTCCACCAAATTAAAAATATCCTATTCTTAAATATGAGAATTGTAACTAGGGTGAGTAGGGTCATACCCATGAGAATTGATGAATTCAACAATTTAGAAAGTTCAAAAAAAGTACATGTTAAAAAGAAAGAAATACTATTGGGGGTTTTGCAAAGTGATAATGGAAAACAACAATTAAATTTAAAGAAGTTAATCAAAACAATAACTAAGGAAATATTTCAAATATATAAATATCAATTAAAAGGGATTTAAATCAAGAAATGAGATACCTAGCTAAGGAATATTTCTGTTTTGGTTCTTCAAGAATTGATCGCTAATAAAAAGTTAACTCCTTCTTGATAGCAAGTGGTTAAAATCACTAACAAGCTCTAGCAACTTAAATTCTCCTAAGTTCAGTGGCTAAAAAGCACTTTCTAAACAAATTCTAATTAAATAACATCCTTAAATAAGCATTCAAAATTTAATTAGTTAATAACATTAAAACCAATAAATTACTAACACCAATTCAGTTAAAATATAAAAGTAATGCTCAACAAATTAGTTCTTACATTCCATTAATATAAAAGAAAGCATGGTCGCAATCTTCTATATCAATTTTCCATTAATATTGGTTTAATCCAATAATTATGTATTCAACCAAACCAAATGGAGAATAAGCTTCAGTAAGCAAGATAAATAATGAAACCTGCTTTATACTTACTCAAAGATAACATAAATAAATTGGGAATGTAAAAATGCCATAAAGATAGGAGAAGAAGAAGATTTAAGCATATCTTATAACCATTGAACAAACTAAAACTTCTATTCTTTAGCTAGATTGGAGGAGTTTTAGCAACACATGAGTGGATATTCCAAAAACTTCAATCAAAATTAGAGTTACAAGGTTAGAAAAATACTTTACACAATGTTTCTCTCACTAAACTAGAAAAAATAGAGGAAGAAGATGAAGAAGAATGCTATCTAGAAAGAGATCATAAAATCTAACCTAATGGGCATATTTCTTCATTCCTAACAACTTCTTGACTTTTTCCTCAAAACATATTGCAAAATGAATAAAAAATCCACCAGAATCCTCTTTTTCCTTTTTCTTGTGAGCACTTAATGTCCAGGAGAAAGAAATAGGGTTGAAAATGAGCTATGAAAGTTGTTACTAACTTAAAATAGAAAGTTAAGCTATACCTATAGCTTAGTTTATAGCTTACAACTTCTATGCTTTGGAGGACACACCTACGACTTAATTTAACATTTAATCTAACTAGATTAATAAAAAACTTGCACATAACCCAAAACAACTATTTTAAACTTGATTTCCTAACTAGACATTGAAATTAAAGCCAAAACAAAGATAAAAACATGTACAAATAAAAACCTAACAATTTCCCACACACTTAACCCATGCTTGCCCTCAAGCATGCTTTGAAATAACACTCTTCAAACTGTTTTACACTTACTCTAAAACAACTCACTCAAACAAAAGCATCTCAATGCAACTATTAACTACTAAGAAAAGGAAACTTAAATAGTCAACTTTCATAAGTTTACAAGATAGGAAGTAAATTTCCAAGAAATCACTAAGCATAAAACACAAGGTTTATGAGTTTGCTTGGTTACTTGCACTTGGAATATTAGCATTTTTTAAGTCCAAACCTCAAAGAATAACTATAAACTCACTAAGAGACAAAACTGAATGTTCTTAAACATTATATGAGAGTAAAGGATCTATCACAAGTGGAATATTAGCACTTTTTAAGTCACACCTTAAAGAATAACTACTTGTGACCATTTTTCATTAATCAGTGGAGTAAGAACAATAAACTTTAGTGTTGTTTTTCTTTTTTCCTTTTCTTCTTCAAGAAGGGAAAGGAAAAGCTAAAATTCATGCAAGTTAACAAGTCATTTGATTTCATAATATGCTCAAACTGATCAACACATTAATAACATTTAGTAAGCTTAAGAGAGTTCTCAAATATGGGCAATCAATGAGTTGGCATGCAAATGATTACTTCTATCAATTGTTAATGTTGAGCTAATGTTATATACTTATGAAATCTCTTCTTCAAGAACAATCAACCATCAAGTAAACAAGAGGACGTACATTATCTAAGCTAACTCAACTAGATAGCCAAATCAATGCAATAATGAGCTTTAAAGAGTTGTTAACAATGAGCAAACCAAAATTTAACAAAAAATTTACATGCTTAAGTTGTAAAACATGGGTATAATGTATGAGTTAAAACAAAACAAAAACTAAACTAAAAAGAAAGGAAATCAAGTACATGTAAGATTAAAATTATGCATTTCTCCCCTTCACTTATTCAACACATTGTCATTAATGTAGAAACAAAGTAAGAGAGAAAGGAGACTTCCTAATAGCTATTGTTGTTTAGGGGCTACTGTTGGAAACATATATTTTTGAAATTTTATTGAAGCTAGTTATCCATTCGTGCTTTCCTCCTATTCATGTGCTATAATCTCTGTTCAACACCTGACTATAGGATTGTTGAAAAGGAAGAAGGAGTGTAAATGGGTGATAATTAGGCTTCTTGGTGACTTGGTCTTGATAAAGTACCTTTAACAGGAAAAGAAAAGCCATCACTATCTATCCTATGTATGAGACCTATGCTTTCTAGGCTTCCAATGTCTAATGGAAGCATATGGTGATAAATGTGAAAAGTAATGTTCTCTAGGTCTACTAATTACTCATTTTTAGCCAAATTAGCAACATAATAGCCTAGAATGAGGGTCTCCTACATGATATAACACCAGATAATTAGAAGGCAAAGTAAAAATTGAAGTTAACCTTGTAGTTATAGACCATACATTAAGAAGAAAAGTTCATCCTTAGATAGGACACTAAGATTGTCCCTTCTACCTGAGAAAGAGTATACTAAAAATACTTTATAAGTGTTTCCCTCACTTAACCAAAAGAAATTGAAGAAGAAGACGAAGAAGAATGCTATCTATAAAGAAAGAGAGATAATAAAATCTAACCTAATTAGCTTAATGACTTTTTCCTTAAAAGAAATTACAAAATCCATAACAAAAAATCCACCAAAACCTTTTTTTTTTTTTTCCTTTTTCTTGCTTGTCCACAACGTTTAGGAGAGAGAAAAGGCATTAAAAATGAGCTATCAAAGTTGTTACTGACCTAAAATAAAATTAAGTTGTGCCTATAGCATACTTCGTAGCTTACAACTTCTGTGCATTAGAGGATATGCCTACAGTTTGCTACAACACTTAATCCAACTAGATCAGCCCAAGCTTACTCATAACCTAAAACAACTATTTATAACTTAAAATTAAAATCCAAACAAAGATAAAAACATGTAAAAATAATAACCTAACCACTACAATATAATATAAGCCATTAACTTTTGATTTAATGGCTGACATTTTACTATAGATGATTTACGAGTGGTTAGGAATTTGGTTATGAAAGTGTCTTTGTTATTGATAGCCTCACACATTCATAGAATATATGACTCTGTTAAAAAAATGAATAAATTCTTTAACTATAAACCTTCATTTAGCATATGGTGAAATTGAAGTTAGTGTAAACAATAACTTAAAAAAACTTAATCACTTAAATTTATGGAAGACTAAAGTTGTAATTTTAATAAGAATCCAATAATAGACCATAAAGCATCAAGAGTAGAAAGTAGTAAATTATTAATGACTCTATAATCACTAATTCTTTTATTAGTATTGTGCTATCATATACATCTTCTTTTGAGATTAATGATTATTCATTTTCCTCACCTATGTCAACATTACTATCAACTCTATTAGACGAACTGGAATCCTATAAAAGAGAAATATTTATTAGCACTTTCTTAGTTTGTATTTTCCACCAATTTAATTTTAGTAAAATTTGATGAAATTAGAAATATTTATTTCAATAGTTATATGATGAGGATCTTACATGAATTTCAAACTAACCAAGCATTAAAATGATTAATATTACTTACATTTTATGTTAGTTTTTTTATCCTTTATAAATTTTTCCCTCATTAAGTGGTCTGTTCCTTTTGTTTCATTTCCTGCTTTCAAAGGATTTTAAATTTTATCTTTCATTGGTGTATTCATATGTATTAATGGTACATTCATTCTCTTACCATTATGATGGAAATCATTGATGGCATAGTTCCCTTAAGCTTTTTCTATAATTATGAGTTGCTATGTTTGGTTTTCTAACATTCTATAGAACTTACACCATCTCTGAAAGTGAGAAACCAAGGCTCAAAAGCTTCTATATTTGTTTTCATACTGAGCCATCATAGATCTTTACATAATGATTCATTCTCTAATATATTTAACTTTTAGAAATTCATTTCAACGTATTGTTGCTTAAAATGTTTGATTTAATTGCTCAAATTTTGGAAAATTTACTTTGGGTAACTTGAGTCTTATTAGGCAATATTTGGTAGATATTTTATCAAATATTTTTATGAAATTAAATTTTATGCCATTTAATTGATGCTTAATTTTGAAAATTAATTTTGAGCAATATTTTTATGGCATATTTGGTTAAAATTTAAAGTAGGGATAATTAATTAATTAATTAATTTGTCACATTTTTTTAGTTGATTAATTATTCAAGTAATTGTTTAAAATCTTTGTAATATTTGTTTGTTTATGCATTTTGCATGCCTATATACATGCATCTAGAAAATTTTTGATGTCATGTAATTTGTATGATTTTAGCGTAATTAGAGTTCACCCACAACACCTTTAATTATTCTACAATTGGTCATTTAGCTGTAGAATTTACATGAAAGAAAACGACATCTTGTTGTAATTAATCATATTCAACTTGGTAAACATTATCCTACAAGAATGTTATCACATTGATATGATTAATTAGGATGAGATAGTAGATTTTTTTTTCTTAATTTTCCCATAGGGATTGAGGAAAGGGGTATTATTTGCTGGATTCATCATAAATTGTGCATGAACCTAATTAACTAAAACTTAGCCCATATGCAATTTTATTTACTACTAGGCTCATGTTTAATTTATATGTTTTATATAAGCATGTTATATGGAAGTTTTCAAGTTCCAGAACTTAATGGGGATAATTATAAGATTTGGAAGGAGAAAATTCTTCTCCACAATGCATGCAAAATCCTACATTAAAAAAGCATATACACCATATATCTAGCTTGTGCATATACCTTACAATGCATTTGTGCATGCACCTTGCATACAAAATCCTTCACTTTAAAAATTGAGCATATTCATCAAGCATCGCACATATATATATACATTGCACTACATTTCTACATGCACAATGCATATAAAAATAGACATTTTAAAAAATCAAGCATATGCATCATGCATCTCACACTTTGGACATATGTCAGACTACATCTCATAGTCACTAATGCACTTGCCATAAGGGATCACATGCTGACTTTGAAAAATGTCCTTTAATCTTCTCCTTGCATCTGTTGAGGCATAATTATATTTCTATCAATTCCCACACAATCAGGGCACATTTAAAATTTAGTTAAGTCCTGCACAGTTAGAGCACCTTTAATTTCTATTAAGTCTCGCATAGTCAGGGCACATTTAAAATTTTGTCAACTCCTACAGGGCACCATTAAACTTCTATCAATTCCTACACAGTTAGGGTACTTTAAATTTTTTTCAAGTCCCACATAGTTAAGACACTTTTAATTTATTTTAAGTCTCACATAGTTAGGGCACCTTTAATTTCTGCCAAGTCCCATACAGTTAAAGCATCGTTACTTTTCAATCAAGGTCTGCACAGTCAAGGCACCTTCAATTTCCTTTAAGTCTTACACAAGTCCAGACAGCTTTATTTTCTAATCAAGTCATGCATAATTCTAGGCACCTTGACTCTCTTATTAAGTCTTGCATAAGTCTAGACACCTTTACATTCCAATCAAGTCCTGCACACATCCAGGCACTTTGACTTTTTAATTAAGTCCTGTATAAGTCCTACACATTTACATTCCCATTGAGTCCTACATCAATCCAAGCACAATCATCTTTAACCAAGCCATTTCTTACATAAACACCTTCACTTTTTGTTCATACTCTGCCCCTTTCGTAGGCTAATTAAAACAAAAAACAAAAAAAACAAAAAGCAACAAAATGCTTGTTTTCATTTGCACTTATTCCAAAGTAAAAGATATTGAAGTTGATATATTTCATTCTTTTCATTTAATGAATGTGTGGAAAGGGGAAACTTACTAAAATTGTATTTTATTTGGGCTTGCTTTTATCTTCCACCTCATTGCTTTAAATGAAGACACCAAGGTCCATCAGCATCTTTTAGATTGATTTCCTATTTAGTACAATCACATTATGGGTAATTAAGTCTTTTTGTTTTTGCTACATGGTATTTCCTCTTTATTAGGTAAATTATGTGTTCACATCTTTACTTACTCTTAGGTAAGGTCATCTATTCACATTGTTCACATTTCTTACCTAACAGACAGGTAAAGAGGGGCAACTGTTAACCCCAACCCCAAAATTAAAAAATAATAAGATAAAATAAAAATCATGTTAAAAATAAAAAATCGCAATGGAAGGAAGACAAAATTGAAGTCAATGAAAAAGCAAGCAAGCAAGAGGCATTTTCAAAGAGAGAGGACATGATATAGATGAAGACTAAAATAAGAAGAAAATTAAGAGAATATTAGAAGCTGAGGAAGAAGTGATATGAAGAAACTTAAGGGAGCGAAACTAAAGAGAAAAGAGAAAGGAAGGAATGCCATGACAAAGAGCATGAGAGACATCAAGAGAAAAAAAAGAAAAAAAGAAAGAAAGAAAGATGGAGAGCTTGTGAAGAATGAAGAAGAAAGACAACGTACATTAAGAAATAGAAAAGAAGAAAATAACACTATGTTTTGGTAGTTAAAAAACAGTGTATCAAGGAAAGTAAATGAAGGAGAAGAAAAAGAATCTTTGTTTTCTTAAGTAGAAAATGAGGCACAAAGTGGGTAAGCTTTAGAGGAGATGATAAATGAAAAACTAGGAAAAGAAGAAATGAAAATAAAGAGCAAAGTACATGAGTTCTTTTAGCTTCTTCCTAGTAAGGGTTAGATTTATTGTTATTGTGTAGGTATTTTGCTAATGGGTTGAGGTGATATATTTATGTATTTTAAGAGTCTTGTTTATGATGCATGGTTTATTCATTTGGATAGCCTTGGAAGTGAGATTACTTTTATCTCAAAATTTCTCCTTTAAATTTTGTTTTTACTATCACTAAAATGGACAATTTAAAGGTTAAAAATTGTTTATTCATTCACTTGAGGACTTTAGGACGATACAACCAATTTTTAATAATCTTTCTTCCATAGGCGTATGAATTAATGGACAAATCCTAAGGAAATAAAAGAAAAGGGTTCATTCTTCTTTTATGTATTTCTATGCTTAAATAATATGAAGGTTAACTCAACACAAATGCACACTCCTCCACTTGATTTGCATGTTTGCAACTCTCATTATGCATTTCTCTATTTTATTCTATATTTTGGTTTTATTTCAAGAATGTTGTGTAGGACTTAGCGTCTCTTCAAGTATTTTGGGTAAATCATTAAAGCCATGTGAGATCTTTAGTCTTCATAGGCTTTCAAATTCAATGTTTTTTATTACTAAGAAAAGGAAAAATGCAAAAATAGAAATAGAAATAAATTAATTAATACGATTTTAAATTCACAAAATAATTCATTTTTCATTTTGTTTGAAAATGTCACCATGTAAGATCATTAGTCTCCTCAAGCAATTAGGAATTACTTGAAAAATGCCACATGAAATCTTTAATCTCCTTAAGCTTTGAAGGTTAACATTTGACTTTCAAAAATGAAAATCAAATGTTTTTTCCTTAATTTACAAAGATATTAATTTTGCCTTTATTTGAAAACTCATTGTGTGACATCATTAATTTCTTTAGGCACTTGAAAAATAAGCAATAAAGGTCATATGAGATCTTTAATTTTCTTAGGCTTCAAATGTTAATACATAGTTCATTTATAATAAAAAAAAATAATAATAATAACCATTTAATTTAGAAAAATAAATTCTTTTGCCTTCTATTTTTTTTCTAGATGTTATCATGTGAGATAATTAATCTTTTCAGGCGCTTTGAGAGTCAACTTACAAGGTCGTGGGAAACCCTGTGTCTCCTCAAGTTTTACCCAATGTCGACCAGGTTGTGTAAATATTTTTACCAAGTCCTAGGTTTCAAACACCTATACCTTGTTAAGGTTTTCCTTTTTTCCAAAATAAAATAACCTCTCCCCCCTTAAATCCTAAATAAAAATAAAATAAAATGATTTAATTTCCTACCTTTCACTTAAAGTTGTTGTGTGAGAACACCAATTTCCTCAAGCACTTAAGAATCAATCGATAAAGGTCATTGAGATCTTTAATCTCCTTAGGCTTTGAAGGTTAACATATGATCTCCCACCATACAAAAATAAATGAATAAATCATAAAATAACTTATCTTTGATATTTTTATTTTGAAATTGCCATGTGTTACCCTATGTCTCCTTAAGCAATCTGGGGTCGATCAATGGAACCAAGTGAGACATTATGCCTTTTTAGGTTTTGTCTGATATCAGTCCATCACACTTAAAATAATTTCAAGTTTCTTTGACCTACTTCAATTAAGTTTTCAAAAATTAAAATTAAATTTTCTTTTTAATAAAATTATGAAAATATAAATTAATAATGTAAAATCTTAAAAATACTTTTCCCTGATAATTTTGTTCTTATTTCAAAATTAAAAGTAAGAATACTAATTTAAAAAATTTTAAAAAGTGTAAATCTAAAATTCCTAAAAATATATTTCCATAACAATTTAACTCTTTCAAAATTAAACAAGAAAGCTCACATTTCCAAATAAAAAATATAAATTCTAAAATCCTAAAAATCTGTTTCATTAATAATTCCTCTCTTTTTTCAAATTTAAAATAAGAAATTTCCAATTTAAAATCTCTAAAAACATGAAATCAAAAAAAATCTAAAAGTACTTTTCCCTTAATAATTATGTTCCTTATTTAGGGCAATATTGATAACAAAATCACTTAAATTTTAGATAAAATCTCATTGATTTCAAAGAAGTTTCATCTAAAAATTAGAAGTTTACCTCTGACTTTTACTGAGCAAAGATTAAGCATTATGGGTGATGAAATTTCAGGAAATAGAGCTGGAACAACAATAGAAAAGAAGGGAGAAAATGTCAGAAAAACATAAAGATGATTCCAATGCCTAAGCATTAATATTTCAGCACTTGGGTGTAAAAACCTAAGACTTAGTACCCAAGCGCCAGAAAAGTGATGCCCAGGCGCCAAAACCAAAAAGATAGCACTTATGTACTACAATACCAGCGTCCAGTGCCAAATACAAAGGAAATCCAAATTGAGTCAAAAGAAATGATGCATAGGCATAAGAATTTCAGCGCTTGGGCACTAATTCTAGAGACTTCAAGCCTAAACACCAAGAAACTAGCACCCACGTGCTTCAAATTTGCAGAATTCATTGTCCAGGCACCGTAGAGCCAACACCTGGGCATAGAAAAAAGAGAATTATTGCCTAGGTGCCAGAAAGTTATCGCCTGGGCATGCTATCAGAAACCTTAACTAAAGAATTAGAGTTTTAGTTAAATTGAGACACCTTGCATCACTCAAACTTGTACTTTGGAGGTTTTTGAAGCCTATAAATAAGACCCTAGGGGTATCTTAAAGAGACGGCAAGCTAAAGAGAGTACTAGAGATACTATAGAGGAGAGACATTCGAGTAGGGTTTCAAGGTGACTAAGAAAGGGTTTTACTACAGTGTAGGCTGCTCATTCAGAGTTATGCCTCCTCTAAAATTTTTCTTCTTCCCACTTCTTATTTTGTTTTGCTTTCTTTTCATCTTTTTGATTTTGAACTTATGTCAATGATCAACTAGTAAGTTGTTTCTAGGCTTTTGACTGAAACCTTTGTTAGGGTTACTTTTCTATAAAAGTTTTATTTTAGACAAGATGAATAATTGTTTATATTCATCTTGTGCATATTTCTTTCTAAGTCTGATCATCTTAGGATAGAGTTTTTAAATTAGGTTAACCTGACAAGGTAGCTTAAATTTCAGATCTGGTTGCATGCAATCATTGTTTGCTCTAGTGTAATTCGCAGTTAAGAAGAAAGTACTTAACTATCTTTGATAACCATAGTTAGGTATAGATCTTATAAGGTAATATCTTTGTTGATTTCCATAGACATAGAGGGAATTGAGGGATTTAACCTAGACTATATGAATTTAATAGAAACATATAGGCAACTAAGATTCATAGGTTAACAATTCAATCATTAAGTGATCTGAAGTATTAATTGTAAAAGAAAGTAATCTTGCTTGTGGTAAAGGTCAAAATCCTAGGTTCATAAGATAAAGTTAATCAATCACATTTGAATTTTTGCTTGCACTTAGTTAATAGAGTTCTAATTAGTAAAAAGACTTAATAATAAGTAATCATTAGTAATTGAGTCCAAGTCTCTGAAGGATCAATACTCCACTTATCATTATACTACCTAGTAACCACACACACTTGTGTGCAAGCATTGCATCAATAATTTCACTTCTAGAATTAAGATGAATCCAAACTCCAAAAATTAGAAAAATGAAAAAGGGATAAAATGAAGAGAGTAAGAGAATGAGATCAAACTAACTTTGTAAATTAAAACACACAAATAAAATTTCTGTATTATTTTATTAATGAAAACATGTTTGATTTTAACTATATTGTTCTTTTACGAAAATAAAAATACTAACCAACTAACATGCCTTTCTAGTCAAACTATGTGGACTTTGATCTCTATTTCAAGGTACGTTGGCCCAAGGTTATAATCATAGGTTAAGTCTGCCCTTCATAAATATCCATATTTTCCTTTCTTTAATTTATTGTCTTCTAATTATTGCTATATCTGTTTTCACATATTTTAATGAAGGTAATAAAAATAAGACTAGGGCTATATTACGTTGATTTCACTTAACTAATTTAGGGTAACTTTCCTTGTGGAAGGGTGTTGTGAGATGCCTAACACTTTTTTCACACTCAAATAGACTCTCAAACTTATCCTGTGTTTGTAAACCACTATGCCTTTCCTTTTTTTTCTTTTTTTAAATTAGTTTTCCAAAGTTTTCCTTTAAAAGTTTTAATGGCGACTCCTAGATAAATATGGTTTGTAAGGCCTTTTGGAAGTCAATTTGTTTCTCTTTTTTTTTTTTTTTCGTACCATCTATGTTGCACTCAACTAAGTTATCTAACCTTGAAGGGAAGACTTTTAGCGAAATTGAGAGTGTGTGCACATGTGACAACTTAAGAGAAAGATAAAATGAAGAAAAAACACATGAAAGGGCAAAACATGCATTCAAAGTGACATTAAAATGAGTCCAAGTGTTTTTCATGTAAGAAGAACAGACACATGAAGAAAGACTGCAACAAATTCAAGGTTTGACTTGAAAATAAATGTAACTCAACCATGTTCTTTTGCTATGAATCTAACATTGTAGATGGTAGTAGTAACACATGGTGGATTGATTCTGGTTCTACAATTCATATTTCAAATATCCTACAAGACTTTCTAAACTAAAGGAAGTTGATGGGAAGTAAGCAATTCATATATTCAAACAACAAAATGGGCTAACTAGTTGAAGTTATAGGAACTTGCAAATTAGTCTTGAATTCTGCCATTGTTTTTATTTTGGATAAGACCTTTTATGTACCAAGTTTTTTTAGAAACTTAATTTCTATTTCGAAACTTGTATCACTAAAATATTCCTTTGAAATTTCAAATAATATGTTAAAGTTATTTTATAAATCTAATCTGTTAGAGATGGTACAATTAGTTATGGTCTTTTTCAAAATTCAATTATCAACATATGATACAATGTAAGTTTCTAACAGCATAGGTGTAAAGAGATGTGTGACCAATGAAAATTGCCATATGTTATGGCATCATAGGCCTAGTCATATTTCAATAAAGAGGCTAAAAAGGTTAGTAAAGGAAGGAGTATTAAATACTATTGACTTCATTGACTTTGATATTTGCATAGATTGCAGTAAAGATGAGCAAACTAATTAGACTAAGAAATGTGCTAAAAGGAGTTCTACCTTAGTAGAAATCATACATATGGATATATATAGTCTAAATATAGACTCAAATGGTTAGAAATACTTTATAACTTTTATTAATAAGTACTTGCAATACATGTATATCTATCTGCTTAATAATAAGTATAAGGCATTAGATGCTTTTAAGGTTTTAAAGCAAAAGTAGAGAAATAATGTGGTAAACAAATTAAGATAGTGAAATCAAATAGAGGTGGTGAGTAATATGATAGTTACAATGAAGATGGACAAACACTTAGTCCATTTGCAAAAGTTCTTAAAAAGTATAGAATTGTTTCCTAATACACTATGCTTGGTTTTTCAAACTGAAATGGTATAACAAAGAGAAAAAACCAAACATTATTGGACATAATATGTAATATGCTTAACAACTTCAAGCTTCCTAGGTTCTTGTGGACTAAAGCTCTTAAGACAACTGTGTATATACTTAACCGAGTTCCAACCAAGGCTATTGAAAGAATGTCATTTGAATTAATGAAAGGTTGAAAACTGAGTTTAAGACTTATGCACATTAGGGATGCTTGTCCGAGGTGCAGATTTACAATCCATAAGAGAAGAAGCTGGACCCAAGGACTATTATGGCAATTTTAATGCATATGTCGGAAGGTCTAAGGGATATAGGTTTTATTGTCCATCATATAGTACTGGGATTGTGGAATCAAAAAATGATAAGTTTATTAAAAATGACTTGATTAGCGGGAGTGATCAAACTCAGAACTTAGATTCTGTGAATGATCATTTGGAAACTCAAACTCCAATAACAAGTAATAAATTGGTCATTATTCATTCAAGTACAAACGAAAATTAAAGAACCAATCATTGAGGAACCACAAACAATTGACCATAACCAAGTTAATTTGGTTGTAACACAGACACTAGAACTTATTGTACAACCAATTGAGGAACAAGATCCCTAAGAAAATGTTAACTCAACATTAAGGAGATTAGCTAGGATTATGAGATCTCTAATTCCTAGTGACTACATTGTGTTCCTATAAGAATATGATTATAATGTAGGAGCCAAAAATGATCCTAAAATGTTTTTACAAGCTATCAATTATAAATAATCATAGTTTTGCCTTAGTGCTATGAAGAATAAGATGGATTCCATGGCATCCAACAGAGTTTGAGATCTCGTTGAGTTGCCTATTAGCTTAAAGGCCATTTATTGTAAATGGTTCCTTAAGACAAAAAGATACTCATTAGGCAATAACGAGATATATAAAGCATGAGTCGTGGGCAAGGGATTTACTCAAAAGAATGAAATTGATTACAAGAAGATATTTTCTCTTATATCTAAGAAGGATTCCTTTCGTATCATATTGGCATTGGTTGCCCATTTTGACTTAAAACTACATCAGATGAATGTGAAGACAACTTTCGTTAATAGGGATTTAGATGATGAGGCATATATGAAACAATTTGAAGGATTCTCCTTTAATGCTGGTGAACATTTAGTTTACAAGCTTAAGAAATCTATATATGGATTGAAACAAGCCTCCCGCCAATGGTATCTTAAGTTCCATGATGTTATCTCCTTATTTGGATTCGTGGAGAACATCATAGATTAATGTATATACCAAAAGGTCAGTGGGAGTAAAATATGTTTCCTTGTGCTGTATATGAATGATATATTATTTGTAACTAATGATAAAGGGTTTCTATATGAGGTGAATGATTTCTCTCTTAAAACTTTGATATAAAAGATATAGGTGAGACATCTTAAATCATTAGTATTAAGATCCATAGAGATTGAACTTAATGTATTTTAGGTTTTGATGGGTGTTGAATCCACTAAATTAAAAATATAACCTACTCTTTAAGAAAATAATTGCAACAAGAGTAAGTATGGTCATACCAACAAGGATTGGCAATTTCAATAGTTGTGAACAATCAAGAAGTAAACACGCTAAAGATTTAACAAAAAAATAACAAGGATACCAAGTAAAATTAAAGAAATTAAATAAGTAAGAAATATTTCAAATATAAAAACAAGTCAATTAAAGGAAATTTTATTTAGAAACAAAGCAGTTAACTAAAGAATGTACTATTTTAGTCTTTCTAAGTTAATCATTGATTAAAATAATTATCCTCACTCTTTTTGGTAAATGGCTATAATTGCTAACAACCTCTATCAACCAAGATTTCCTTAAGTATGTTGATTAAGAAAAGCTATTCAACCAACTTCTAATTAGCTAACAACTTCAAGTGAGTACTTAGAATTTAATTTGTTAATTCCATTTAGATGGAGAATTCAGTATTTCTAATCTATCAAAACATTACAAAAGTTTAACAAACTATCTTTCACACTCCATCAATATAGAAGAAAACACATCAACAATCCCCTATATTAGTATTCTGCTAAACTTTAACTAACTAAACAATTACAGATTTAATCAAACTAAATGGAAGATAATCATTTATGAGCAAAATAAACAACGGGCACAATCATTCCTTCACCTAAATACAACAAAAACATAATAGGAATGCAAAAAAGAGAGAGAGAGAGAAAGAGAGAGAGAGAGAAAAAGAGAGAGAAGGAAAAGATAGGGTTTAAAAATATCTCACAACACTTGAAGGAACCATAACAACAATCCATAGTTAGATAAGCAAACTTAGCTACTTATGAGTTAAAGCATCCATAATCCATGTCCAAAATCAGTATTACAGAGTTGTAAAATGAGTTTCATGCACTTTCTCTCATTAAAAACAAGTAGAGAAAGAATACAGAAGAGAAAACAAAAGAAGATGACTTAGTGGAAGAGAGTGACATCCAAAATCTAACCTAGAATGCAAAATCCTTTAGTTTTAAATAACTCCAAGCTATTTTCCTAAAACAAAATTTAAAATTCTTCAAAAATGACCCGTAGAAGTTTCCTTGCCCATTTCCATCGTGTTGTAACATCCATGAGAGAGAATATGAGCAAAAAGGGTAAGTTGTCCACTTTTTTGTTTAAAATCAATAACTTACCTGCAACTTACTTTGTTGCTTTCAACTTTTTTGTAATATAACATATGTTCAAGCTTCGCTTCTGCTTCAACCATTTATGGCCTAATTTCATTACCAAAATGCTAAAATTAAGATCAAAACAAAATTAAAAGCAAGTAAAATTCATAACTTAGCAAATTGCCCCACACTTATCCCATGCTTATCCTTAAGAATGGTTTAGAACAATATAACTCAAAATGATATCAAGCTCACTATAAATAACTCAACTAAGTAACAACATCCCAATGCATCTCATCAGCCATCAAGTACAAATAACTCAAATAATAAACTTCAACAAATCAATCAAGAAAGAAGAAATTTTCTATAAAGCATATAAACATAAAACATATAGTTCAGGAGTCAACAATAACATGCACCATGAGAACAAACATTCCATACATCCCAACATCAAAGGAACATTTTTAAACTTACTCATATATAAAACACAACACCTTTAAGCATATAATGGAAACAAACAAATGATCAAAAGTGACTAAACAAAAGTTCATTCCTTCCCTTCTCATTATTTACACTATAGCAAACACTTTTTTTCTTTCTTCTTTTCAATGATCAAAGTATGTGTAGGTTTTTCAAAAGTAGATATTGGTCATACCCATACCCAGTTACTTAGCTAATCAACACTTTACTTTATTTTTTTTCTCTTCATTTGAGCACTTTTTGTCTTATCTAGAGTGTCACAAGCCTTTTGATGCAAGGATGGATATTTGTGATACCTAAACCTGATTACTCAGTTAGTCACAACTCTAGGCAGCTACTAGCATTACTCATCATCACTTAAAAGTGATCCGCGGAGTCAATATTAAGAACTCAAGTGCTATACTCTTTGTTTCTTTTTTTTCCTCAAAAGAGGGTAAAGGAAAAACTAATCCAGCAATTTAACAACCCATTTAGTTCCATAAAAAATGCTTGAAAGGACTAGCAATTAGCTCTTTAAGAATATTTAATAAACTTAAAGTAATCCTAAGATGAAGGCAAAAATAACTTGGCATGCATTTGAGTGTTTCTTTCAACCTAAACCCTAATGTTCCATGCTTTAAAAACTTCCTTGAAATAAGCAATTAACCAAATAACAAATAAATGGAAGTAAATTATCTAAGTTAGCTTAACTCAATTGCCAATTCAATACATCAAAGACATAAAGAGAGTTGTCTAAAGTGAGTTATCCAAAATTAAACAAAAAATTTACATGCTTACATAACAAAACGTAGGTAAAATATGGGAGATAAAACAAAAACAAAACTTAATTTAAACTAAACTAAAAATGAAGTCAAGCACTAATTCAGCTCAAATTATACACTCTTCCCCTACACTTATCTTTCACATTGTCCTCAACATGAAAACTAACGAATGAAGAAAAGAGACTTCCTTGAATGAGCCTATGGCTGGTCAGGAGGCAGTGTGTAGCCTGTAAAGTGAAAATACTACTAAAGTTGGTAGTCTATTCTCCATTATGTCTGCCTGATATCTACTAGAATTTCCTCCATTTACTGCAGTTACACTTCAAGGCCCGATAGAGGGGCAACGAAAGAAGGAAAGGAAGTGCAAGGGGTAGGTTGGACTTTTGGGCTTGATAAGCTACTTGCAGAAGAGAAAGAATATCCACCACTCTCTACCATATATATAAGCCTCATAGTCTCCGAGCCCCTCATATCTAAAGGTAACATTAGGTGAGAAATGTGCAAAAGTATGTTTTCTAAATCCAAAACTTACATATTTCTCTCCAAATTCGTTATGTATAAGCTAAGAATAAGGGGTCACCTAAAAGTGATGACATTAGAAATTTGAGTGGCAAACTAAAAACCTAGATTCAACCTAAAACTCTGGACCATGCACCATAAAAAGAATAACTCTAACTTAGATAAGACACCCAAGTTATCTTTACAACCTGAAAATTAATATACTAAAAATCTATGTATATATTTCAAATTTAAGACCCTAACTAAGTGATCTTTAACTAACTAGGGTCATTGCATCCAATAGGTGAATATATAAGGTCTTCATAAGCTTCTATAAGAATAAACTCATAAGGGAAATCACAGTACACATGTAAATAATCAACAACGACAATAAAATCAGTGTCTACAAAGCCTAAAGCTCTGTTAAAATCAGTTATGGACATGGAAAAGGATTTATCTATTAACCTGAACTGAATGAGGTCAAGGGTGGTAAAAAAAATATGTCAGTCTTATTAAAAGTAAATGTGACATAGAACTCATGCACTAAATCTATCAATACTAGATAGTCAATACCAAAGTAATAATTCCAGCCCATCCTATCAATATACTGTAGCATATTAGACTTTAAATTAAGTAGCTCTAAGGTGGGAAAGTAAGGGCACCTATAAGAAATAAGAGGCAAAAGTTGTATGTCATTATATCTTGCTAACTAAGTTTGGTCTTCAAAGTGCAAGCATGAGGGATGTGCTGAGGAATCAGGTGGGAGAACATTTTTCCCTTTCTTCATTTTTGCTCGTGACTTAGGTTGAGACAGGTTAGCTTCTTACTTCTTATTAATATGAGTATATGACTACCTTAGGGCCTCTGAAAGAGCTTGTGTAGTAGCTAGGATGAATTATACAATAGGTGCTGAAAGGAAAGAGGGATGTGGTGCTGAAGGTGTCGGTGTCTCTTATAGTAGAGGAACATATTGTAGAGGAAAAGATGGTGGTGAAATTGAAATGGTTACTTGTTCTCTCATTTATCTTCATCTTTCTAATATGAGAGGGCAATTAGGTGAAGTTGAAATAGTGGTGAGTATTCTTGCTTGTCACATGGGCGACCCGAGTTTGAACCTCGACAATAGCACCAAAATTTTGATAAGTGTCGAATCCACCAAATTAAAATTATATTATACTATCTAATAAAATAATTGCAACAAGATTGAGTACGGTCGTACCCATGAGGATTGGTGATTTCAATACTTGTGAACAATCAAGAAATAAATGCATAAAAGAAAGAAATAAAATGAAGGGGTTTAACAAAAATACCAACTAAAACAAAAGAAATTACATAAAGCAACAAGTGAGAAAATATTTTAAATATAAAAACAAGTCAACTTAAAGGAAATTAAATCAAGAAACAAGTATCGAACTAAGGAATGTACTGTTTTAGTGCGCTATCTCCTTAGTGTGGGCTTAGTTATGACAATAGGTTGTGTTGGTGTAGTTTGCTAATGGCGACTTTGAGTACATCTAAAGATGTTGGGAAGGGACATGGTGGCTACTGGAAAAAAGAAGAAAAAAAAAAGGTGAACAAAAAAGAAAAATAAATAACTTGACGGTGTTACCTAAAGTGCTACCCGATAAGGAAGATGATGGTTATGTAGTAAGTGGTGGAGAATGTCAGTGAGTTTAAAACAATGTGGGTGAATAGAAAATGACATTGGCTAGAATAAAGAAGGACTTCAAATTAGAGCTAATAATAAGATGAAAGAGGGATGGATATGGGTACTTTACTGGTCTAACTTGAGAGCTTCAAGAATGGAACATAAAAACAAAAGAATGCTAAATAAACAAAGGAACATTGGTGAAAGTCTGATGAAGGAAATAGAGATTGGAAGCTTCCAAATACAACCCTCAAAGCTTGAGTTCTTCAAGAGAAAGTGGAATAGAGCTTGTGACTAGTGAAATTGGTAGGTTTTGAAATGAGAGAAAGTTTTGAAATGGTGTAGTTGAAACGAAAGAGAATGAACAGAAAGGAAGGGGAAGCTTTGCTGGTAGGTTTAGAAGCTTTATAAAATATCTCGTCAGCATGAAACTATGGTGGAAGACAATTTTTGTGGGTTTTGAAAATGGAGTGTGGCTAGAGTAGACAAGGATGAACTAAGATAGGGGGCTTTGAATGGAGGGTTGGAGATGAGAGTTTAGACCAAAAAGGGATTATGGCCATACTGAGATGAATGTCGACAATAATGGGGGGAAAACTAGGGCTTCAAGATTTAGAGAGAGATAAAGACAAGGAAAGAGAGTGAAGGAAGGTGAAAATGGAAAAGTAGAAGTACATAGGTGAAAAGGTAAAAAGGTTAATAGGAAGATGTAAAAGGGCAAAAGGAAAAATTAATAGAGAGGGGGAAAACAAAAGAAGCTCTACATTTTGAAAACACTCAAACCTTCACCACTTTTAGCATTCACTTTCTCCCACACTTCAGACTAGGTTACATCACCATTGAAAAGTTACCTTTTTTACCTAAAAAGTATGATCAGTAAGAAGATTTCAAATTAAGTTAGGAAATGAAGAAGATGAAAGGGAAAGGAATGAAGCATTTTAAGGTGTGGGCACACCAAAGGAAACTAAGAATAAAATAAAATAAAATAAAAGTAACTAGCTTAAGACATAGGCACACTTAGGTACACTAAAAGTAAAATAATACAAAATTAAAAAGAGAAGGTATGAGAGAGAAATAACTAAGATATAGGCATGCCTTAAACAACAACAGACTTAATCAAACTAAATGAAAGATAATCATCTATGAGCAAAATAGACAACAGGCCCAATCATTCATTCACCCAAAGAAAATACAAACGTAATAGGATTGCAACAAAAAAAAAAAAAAAGAACCAAACATGGTTTAGAAATATCTCACAACACTTGAGGGAACCATAATAACAATCTTTCATTAGATAAACGACATTAGCTACTCATGAGTGAAAACATCCACAATCCATATCAAAAATCAATATTACAGAGTTGTAAAATGATTTTCACCCACTTTCTCTCATTAAAAACTAGTAGAGAGAGAAGAGAGAAGAGAAAGCAAAAGAAGATGACCTAATGAGAGAGAGCAGCATCCAAAATCTAACCTATAATGCAAAATACTTCATCCCTAACTAACTTCCAGCTATTTTCCTAATATAAAATGTTAAAAGCCTTTAAAACTAACCCTTAAAAACTTCCCTTGCCCATTTCCATTAAGTCATAATGTCCATGAGAGAGAATGTGAGCAAAATGGATAAGTTGTCCATTTTTCTATTTAAAATCAACAACTTAAGTCGTGGTCGTAGCTTACTTTCTTACTTTAAACTCTTTTGCAATATAACACATGCCCAAGCCTTGCTTCAACTCTAAATCCAACAAAATTATTCCTCCAACCTAAAACTAACCAAAATAACCATTTATGGCCTGATTTTGTTACCAAAAGACTGAAATTAAGATAAAAACAAGCAAAATGTACAATATAACATGTTTATCACAAGAAACCTATATCAACAAATTCTTTTAGAGATTTTAAATAAAAGATTGCTCACCAAGTGTAACACTTATTGTGAATGATGATACGTTAATTTTGAGTCATTGCCAGAAGAACGATCTAGAAAATAAACAAAAGTGTAACATTCCATATATTTAACTGTTGGAAGCCTTATGTATACTTCGATTTATACTAAACCTAACATTGCATTTGCAATTGGAATGTTAGGCATATATCAAAGTAATCCAAGATAATGTATAACTGAAATGAGAATCTTGAGGTAGTTAGCTACTCTGATTTGGATTTCGCCAGTTGCATTAACTCTTAGAAATAGACATTTGGTTAAATCTTTATACTTGCCAATGGAGCGATGTCTTGGAGAAACACAAGGTAGACATTAATTGCTACTTCTACCATGGAGACTGAATTTATATCTTGTTTTGAGACAACGTTGCATGGTGTATGACTTAAGAGCTTTATTTTTTGTCTTAAAATTGTAGATTCTATCTCATGGTCATTAAGAATATATTGTGGCAATTCAGGTGCATTTTTTCTGGCTAAGAATGAAAAAGTGGAAGTCGAAGCAAACATATCAACATTAAGTATTTAGCCATTCAAAAACGTATCAAGGAGAACAAAGTTACTATTGAACACATAAGCACTAAATTGATGATTGTTGATTCCTTAACAAAAAGCATGTCACCTAGGATCTTTAAGGATCATGTGGCCAAAATAAGACTTCGTTCCACATTGAGTATATGATTTACATATTATCATCATTTGTAATATAGTTAGTATTCATTTGTAATAAGAAAATAAACAATATTAAGATGACCCAAAATAAGCATAGGGCTTATTCATTAAGTGGAGAAAGTGACATGCATTATGAGCATAGGGCTTATTCATTAAGTGGAGAAAGTGACATGCATTATGATACACATAAGGTAATTCTCGCTTATAAAGAACTTATCACTATGATTTGTGCATTTAGGTTTTCTCTTTTGGAATGTCAATAGGTATTAAAATTAATATAGACCAAGTGGGAGAATGTCAATTTTTTATCGTTAATCAAATTTTCTCTCATTAAGTGGTCTGTTTCTTTTATTTTATTTCTTGCATTTAGTAAATTTTAATTTTCAATTTCGATTAATGTATTCATTCTCCTACCATTGTAATAGCAACTACTAATGGTATGGTTCCCTCTAACTCTTCTATAAATATAGGTCATTGGGTCTGGTTTTTAACATCATATAGAACTCACACAACATCTTTAAGACTAAGAAACTAGGGCTTAGAAGTATTTGCATTTCTTTTAATAGTTTTGGTGTTTATATCATTTTTTATGTGACGCAATGGTGGTGTTTATATCATTTTTTATGTGACGCAATGGTTTGAGGTATATTATTTCTACATTATTTCTTTCATTTTGGGCAAACAAATCAAATTCAAGTTTGTTTTGTATGAAAGTCCTTACATTTAACCAAATCATCTTTTTTTTTCTTTTTTGCCTTTTAAATTTTATCTTTTATAGAATTTTGCCTTTTAAATTATTAGGAAACCACCGACGGGTTTCACTGGCTAATCAGGAATGGGAGGTAGCACCCAAACGAGCAAATGGCTGGTTGCTTCTTCCTGAAACACGATTTCCATCAGAATTTTAAATAATAAGAATAAAATGTATAGAAGACAACTGGTTTGTTTGATGTAAATGTGAACAATAAATAATTATTCATATATTATTAGTAATTTAATTCATAAAATTAACACTTGAATCGATTATATAGTTAATGAATTAATGATTTCTTAGGTAAAGACAAGGTTTTTGTGCTAGTGGGTTTAAAAGGACCGGTCAGATTATCAACCCACAAGCACAAAACCTTGACTGTTGCTTTTGCCTTTACGTATTTAATTGCCATGCTTCCCCAGATCCAGTTTCCCTAATTATGGTTCTCTTTTGACTCCACAAACTTCCCTCCTTTTGCAACTTGCTCTCCTTTCAACTCTCATGATCAAATAAAGAGTAACCCATGGTTGGCCTCTTCTCAAGTGGCTTTGCCTTCTTCTGACTTCTACAGCCAACTCTCAAGTGACTTTTGCCTTCTTATCCAATTATCAATTTGCTTTGCTTTAGCTCAATATGAGGATATGACTTCCAAAATTTTCTTCTTTCTTCAATATATCTAGTTTTCCCCATCTAGTTACAAGTTCTTGGAGTGAACATGGAAAAAAAGCCTTGGTTTTTCTTCCATTTAATTACTGCCCTCCCCCTATGATTGTCTATACCCCTTTTGTCTGAAATCTGTTTGGGTGAGGTTCTACGAAGAGTTGGCAACATCTCTCCTGGGTTTCAAGGATCACCCATGGATTATATAGACGTAGGTGGCAAGTTTCTCCAGTCAGAGAATGGAGAATTCACCTTTGGCCTCATCACTACTTCACATGACACCACATTGTTTCTACTAGGAATCGTCCACAGGGCCCCACTTCCACAGTGGTTTGGATTGCAGATAGAGAAATTACTGTTTCCAGTTTTGATAACTTCGTGTTTGATAAAAACGATAACGCCTTCTTACAGGAAGGAGGATCCATGGTTTGGTCTACAGATACCAGTGACGAAGGGGTCTCTTCAATGGAATTGCAGGACACAGGAAATCTAGTTTTGCTTGGGAACAATAAAAACATTATTTGGCAGAGTTTCAGCTACCCGACAGATACTTTGTTGCCAAATCAGGACTTCACAGAAGGAATGAAACTAATCAGCGAACCAACCTCTGATAACTACGCCTATGTTCTTGAGATCAAATCTGGTAAAGTCATTCTTTCTGCTGATCTCCAAACTCCTCAGCCTTAATGGTCTATGCAGAAGGATAACCGCAAAAACATTTATAAAGATGGTGCTGTGGTGGCTTCGGCATCACTGCGTGAAAATTCCTGGAGGTTCAACGATAAAAACAAGTCCTTGTTACGGCAATTCAATTTTTCTCGAGATTCAGGTAAAAAATGCCACTTGGATTGCTGTTTTGAGAAGTGATGGCTTTATCACTTTCTCTGGTCTCCAAAGTGCAAGGCCAAGTGTTGTTTCTCCAATTAGAATACCACAAAACTATTGTAGTACACCAGAACCATGTGACCCTTATTACATATGCACTGGTGAGAACAATTGTCGCTGTCCTTCTGTTCTTAGCTCTCGTCCGGATTGCAAACCAGGGATTATTGTCCCTTCTTGTAGTAACTCTAAAAGTGCTACAGAGCTCGTGAAAGCTGACAATGCAGTCCATTAGTTCGCACTAGATTTTCTTCGACCCTCTTCTAAAACTGATTTGAATGATGTATAGCGTCTTGCCTTGAAAATTGCTCATGCCTTGCTATGTTCTTCCACAACAATTCAGGGAACTGTTTTTTGTTGGACAGCATAGGAAGCTTCCAGACTTCTGAGACAAATTCTCGGTTCGTTTCTTACATAAAGGTCTCGACTGATGGAGGCGGAGGGGGTGGTGGAAGGAGCAATAAGCACCCCATCGTTGTCTTGGTCATTGTCTTGCCAACATTGCTTGTCGTCTGGGTTCTCGTCTGTATGGGATTTCGATACTACAGTAGGAAGCAAACGTTGCGTGAGTCTCCTGGGGAGAATTTAGATGAGGACATTTTCTTGGATAACTTAAGTGGCATGCCAGCTCGTTTCAGCTATAAAGATCTTCAAATAGCTACTACTAATTTCTCAGTGAAGCTCGGACGAGGGGGTTTTGGTTCAGTTTATAAAGGTGTTTTACCAGATGGGACTCAGGTAGCTGTGAAGAAATCGGAAAGCATTGGGCAAGGGAAGAAAGAGTTCAGAGCAGAAGTCAGCATCATTGGCAGCATCCATCATCACCATTTGGTCAGGTTTAAAGGGTTCTGTGCAGAAGGATCTCATAGGCTTCTGGCTTACGAGTATATGGCAAATGGGTCATTGGACAGATGGATATTCAATAGAAGTGGGGGAGGGTTCATGTTAGATTGGAATACCAGGTTTAATATAGCACTAGGAACAGCAAAGGGACTAGCTTACCTCCATGAAGAGTGTGGCTCTAAGATTGTACACTGTGACATCAAACCGAAGAACGTGCTTCTTGATGACAATTTCCTTGCTAAAGTTTCAGAGTTTGGTTTGGCTAAGCTAATGACTCGTGAACGAAGCGATGTTTTCACGACACTAAGGGGCACCAGAGTGGATCACAAACCATGCTATATCAGAGAAAAGTGATGTTTATAGCTACGGGATGGTGTTGCTGGAGATCATTGGAGGAAGGAAGAATTATGATCCTAATGAAACTTCAGAGAAATCCTACTTCCCATCATTTGCTTTTGAGATGATGGAAGAAGGAAAGCTGAGAGATATTATCGATTCAAAGTTGAATATAGATGAAAACGACGGAAGGTTTCATAATGCAATTACGGTTTCATTGTGGTGCATACAGGAAGACATGTCTCTGAGGCCTTCCATGGTCAAAGTTGTCCAAATGCTTGAGGGTCTCTGTTTTGTTCCTAAGCCTCCAACTTGTTCCCCATTTAGTTTTCGCCTTCACTCAACTGTATTTAGACCCACCAACGAAGGTGGCACTTCTGTAGGCCAATCAGACTCTAGTGATACTCATCTATGTGCAGTTCGGCTTTCAGGACCAAGATAGCATGACAGAGTTATTATTTGGTACTAATAACACAGTTATCTCTATAATGTAACATTTATTTTGTCTTTTTGAGGGAATTGTATATATCAGGTACCAAGTCCAGATTTGTTCAGCCATACATGATTGCCTATTTAAGGCAATTTGACTAATATCCGTTACATACCATGAAAATATTAAACTTATCCACAAACAAGCCAAGCGTCCTTGATTTCCAGAGATTTGAAAACAGGTTGAATCTGAAATATGAATGATTAACTAAGAAAAACTACGGCCCTATGTTGAGACATATAATTTTCTTCTTATGGGTGGAACTTGAAGCCTTGTCCGGAGCCTACACTTTCGGCAGGAAAGGTTTAATTGGAAGCCCAATTTGTAACGAGAATTCTATTATAGCAAATATCAACGCAAACAGTCCAACATGATGCTGAACCAACAAATAACCCCTGTTTAAAGGCTTAAATGACGATAGGTATAATCTGGGCTTCTGGCTTGTCAGTGCTTCCTTTTATATAATCAATGAAGCAACAACAAGGTGACGAAAAGATTCTTAATGTTAATTAATGGATGGCTGAAAATTCACCTGGACATGACAATAAAATGTCCTCGCACCTCGTGTATATGTTCCTGTTCATTACATTTGAATGTGCATATCTCTTTTAAGAGAAGTTCATTTATTGTACTGATGCTTAACGAAAAAAATGCATGAGAAAATAAGAATATGTTATTTGAAGATTTGAAGAATGTACAGTAAGCTTCTTTTTTTTTTTTTTATTTGGTGGTGGGGGTATTAATGTTGTTAAGAGCATGATTGATTTGATTTGATTTGATTGATGCCTGCCTAAACTTGATGCTTCTCAATACATCCCTTAATGAGTCTCTAGTTCTGGTTGCTATTTTCTAAAAATATACAAACAAACGAACAAAAAAGTAAGCTTTATATAGCAGAAGCAAATTCTCATTCTATATGTTATGTGAACAACCAATTTTCTTACATAAAGTTTTCAAAAGGAAAGTTAGGTGCGATGAGCTTTTCTTTCCTGGAGTTCTTCCTTTTTTGGCCATCAACTTTGAGCTTCAATTTAATTGAAAAGCTCCATCCTTTTCAAGGGAATCCACCGTCTCTTCTGATATGCCTCAAAAGGTGTCAATTTTAAAGAATTCTCTGTTAATCAAACTATGCGAAAACGAAAAGATAGAAAATGACTGCATTTAAAATCAGCATAACAAACGTTACGCTCTCTTGGTTTGATTATCAGAATACCGTCATGCACTAAATATTGCAGGCTTGACTTGTTATGTATATCTGAGTCAGTGCATATATATACATATATATATGCACAACTTAGAAAAACAAAGGTACCCCACCTTTTTGGGGCAAATCTTTAGTACATTAAGCAATCTATAGCCAGATACAAGGAATTTATCCCTCGTTGCTCATGCACAGTACATCTATATCAATAATGCCATATTTTAAAACTAACACAAAAGGGACACAAGGCTTGTGGGTTCACTAGGCAAGTCTTTGTGTAACGATGCATAATTGAGGCCATAGAGGGTGACCCACCAAAGTTTTTGTAATAAATCACCTGCCGGTGGAGATGCCCTGAGTTCCCGATCCAAGTTGTTTGTGGTGAGACTTTTAAAAGTTAGGTTTGAATTAAGTTTTAAAAATATTGAAATTTATATTTTAATTAGATTTCTTATTTGATTATTTATTTATTTTTTTGAGTTACGTTAATCAAATTTTTTTAAATTAATTTATTATTTAAAATTTGAAATAATACTTATTATTATTATTATTATTACTTTTAAAATTATATATAAAAAAATTGTGATTATAAATATATTTTTGAATTGATATAAATTCTTTAAATAAGATATATTAGTTTTTATTTTTTTTTTATCAAGATATCATATTGTATTAAGTTTTTTTAAAATAATAAATTTTTTATTAAAAAAATAATTATTTATACTTTTTGAGTTTGGATTGACGTTTAAAAATGATTGAGTTCGATCTATTTTATAAATCAAACTTTTTAATTAAATTTTTTTTTAAGTTTTATATTTTTAGATTGAATTCATCAAGTTGAACACATTTTATAAGTTATGATCAAATCTTGTGTGTATATGATAGAGAGTGTGTGTGTGTTGGGACATTTTAAATGGGAAGCCAAATATGAAACTCTTGAACCATAAGGAAAATGGTGTAGAACATTCTAAACAAAACAATATATGGTTTTATTTGTGTTTGTGCATATCGATCTAAAAGGCAACACATTAAAATTTGATTTTAAAAAATAAAAGTGTTCAAATCAAATATTTAAACTAAAAAAAATAAATTCTTATAATATAAAAAAATAAATACTTATAATTTAAAAAATTAAATATAAAATATAAAATAAAATTATATATAAAAATAAAATTTTAAAAATTCAAAAGATAACCGCCGTCGGTCATGGTCTAAGCTTAATAAAAACTTTGAGATTGTGTATTTGTGTTTGAATTTTTTATCCAAAAAAGTAAGAAATATGTTAACTCCAAACTTAGAAGTGCTCAATTTCCAAATGGAATACACAAAAGATATTCTTAAGAACCCCATCATCGTTATCTTTTACAAGACAGGTGGGGTATGCCTATGGTTGTAATCTCACCTTCTATGTTCACTGTTCCTTTGCCATTAAGATTGATTGAACAAGATAATCACCCAAAACCCATGAAAATAACAGTGAACTGATTTCTAGAGAGAGATTCATAAATGTCAAGAAAACTATGATTTTTCTAATCCACTGGTCCATTGTCCGCTGTAGCAACAGAAACTGAAGCATCTAGGATCCATGACTAGGTCTTAGGTATTTGTAGAGAAAGTGGAGAGAGACAATTGCTTGAGGCTGTCTCCTTCGTTTTCACTGAAAGTGATGATTGAAGAATCTGCAAATCATGCTCATCCATAAACAACTCAAATATAATGTTGATTAATAAAGATATATATGTATATATTTAATACTGGTAAAAAAAATTATTTAATTTTAAATAACATGACTTATATCTCCACTTTATTGCTGAGCTGGGGCCCTTTATAGTAAAGTTAGTTATACAGTAAACTATATTTGCATTAATGTGAATAATAGTTAAGGTGCTGTACTCTCTGAATGGTTTTCATCTATGGAAGAGTTTCCATAAAATAATATCACATCAAAAACTGAAATATAATAATGCTAATTAACAGCATATTTCTAAATTCAAGTATCGTAAGAAAATTAGAAGAGTTTGCAAATCTCATAGACACTTTATATTCTTTGGGGAATCGCATTGGATTTTGGATCAGACGGTTCAAATAAATTCACCTTTTAATTATCCACTAGAAATCGAAACGCTGACATTAAAAATTATCCGTGCATCTGCATTTAAGAATTTAAAGTTATTGTATTTAAAATATTTTGAATTATTAATTTTTTATTCAATAATTTAAATTTTAATAAATATTAAATAATTTTTAATAATTTTTTTAAATTTAAATCACTAAAATTTATTAACAAAATAGTCAATTTCTCAATATTTTTTAAATAAAAGAGACTATTTAATTTAAAATGAAAAATCTAATATATATATATATATTACTAGTAAATAAATCATAACCAAATTTTGGTAACAGAGTGTGAGGAAGATTGATAAAGAGAGATACTTCAAGTTTTTAAAATTATTTTAAATAATAGAGGGATTAAACTTTTATTTGAAAATATATATAATTAAAAAGTTACAAACACAGGAATTCTCAAAATAAAAAATGTTCAGATTTAAAATTATTTATAATAAATATTTTAAACCCATAATAATTAAGCATAAGCCAAAGCCTTGGTTGGCACAAATCTTATCCTTTGGTATGCAAGTTGGCTTAAAAGTATAAGTGAGCTAATTTGAATGAATTAAATTGTCAGCCCTTACCTAACTTACTCTATCCAAAGAAATTCACTAACTCGCTCTCAATGATTTATGTGTGAACAAATACTGGGTCGGATCAACTTATTGGCTCGAAACTATATTTTATATATTGATATTGGTCTTGATTTTAAAGGTGCGGATAACCCAATTCGATTTGTCTCGAAACAATCGAGTTAGTCCATATCCTTATTATGATCAAAGTCTAACTCATGCTCTTATTTCTTTTTTCTTTATCTATTTATATTTAATTTTAAAAAGTAAATTGCATCAATATCGTGAAATAAAAAAATTAATTTCGTTAGCCCAAAATAAGTTGAGAACTATCTATAGTTTTTAGATGGAAAAAAAAAATTAGATATATTTCAGATAAATTAAAAAGAGTAATGTAATTAACACTATTGCGTGTGAAAAATCAATTACATCAATTGTGCTGCTTGCACCAAAAGCCTTTAATTAATCACAAGTTTTATGTTAATTGAGTTGGAAAGTTGGTCCTACTTTATTATTCCTGAAACCCTTGTTTTACTTTTGGCCAAAAAATACAAACTCTTGTCTTGTGAAAAAAGATTTTTTATCATACTGCAAATTTTACAGTGAAATGTAAGTCATTTAATTTTGGATTGAATGACTCACATTTTTTTTATATTTTATATTTTTTAATATAAATATCACTGCAAAATCTACAATAAATACATTCTACTATAGATGATCTGCAGCCTTTATTTTACTTTCGAATTCTATACACCACCATGCTAGCTTTCTTTTCATTCATTACATGCAAAAGATAAGAAGTTGATATAAGTACATGAGTACAGAGATAATATTATATATATATATATATATATATATATATATTAAAATTTATATCACGATTAATATAAAAGATAAAATTTATGCGTGCTTTATGAGCTTTCTTTATTAATTTGTGATAAGAATGTAATAGATTACAATTTGCAATTATGTTTCTTAAAAATATCGATAATAAAGATCTAAAGAATTTTCACTTTTAGAGTAGTTCCTAATAGAAATAGACATTTCAATTATATATCTTCTTGATCAATTTTTGTACGATAAATTATGAATAATTGCAAAGAAAAACAAATTCTTATAAGATTTTATTGTAATTTTAAAAGTTTATCCGACCCCAAAAAAATAAAACCCAACTAAAAAATGTCTAATTAAAAAAACTTGTTAAACCCAATTTGAGTACAAAAATCTAAATAAATATTTTTTTAGTAACAAATGTATTATTTAAAGAAAAATTATTTTTCTTATTAAAAAAAGAATGCAATGTAAGATTTAAGATATTAGAAATAAAGTTATCTTAATCTTAAAGATGTAAAATATACGTTTATTAATAAGATTAGCTCATTTTTAATTAAGGTGATTATATATAAAATTGTAAGTTAATGCGACATGGTATCTCAAAATAGTAACTAATGACTATCATTAAAAAATTTAAAATAGTATAATAACTAATTTATATTAATAATGTCTCTATATATAATTGTTTAAGTAATAATAGCTATTAACTATATAATTTATTTAAAATTTTAAATAATAAATATAATTGCTTATAACTTAAAAATTTGTCAAATTTAATAAGTCTAACTTTAAAAAATAAATAAAAATTCTAAAAAAATGTCGGATTAAAAAATGAATTGAGTATTTTCTCTTTAACCAAAGCCAAACCTCAATATTTTGAAACCAGACCCATCATCAAGTCTAATGCTTACGTAAAAGAATTGCAATCAATAACATGGTTATTCTCCTCCAAAATAATCATCACGGCTGAATTAATTGTCATTTATCTCTTAATTTTGATTACACTTTGATTACTTGTTACCCAACTCCCTAAACCTGATATGACTTGTTACTTGCCGTGGTTTCACCCTCCTAATAAAATATCTCTAAACTGAATTAATTCACCTAACTAAATTTAAATGTAATTTACATATTAGTTTTTAGAAAGATGAAAATAATTAAACCAATTAATTATGTGATTGATTTGGAAAATCAATCAATGAAAGAAAAATAAACCATTACTTTAAAGGTTATGTGTTGATTTTGGTATTTCATGTCATTAAAGATTTTTGTTTTGAGTAATGTTTGTGGAAATAATGAATGTAGATAATGGTGGTGATTTGAGAAACAATGGAAAAGAGTGAAGGGTGAATGCTAAAGATTCAAATAATAATGCAAAGCAATCATGGTTTGAAAAGGAAGGTGTCTAACGCTTATGCATCACCTTTCTTGCTATCACAACCATAGCCTAATTGATCTGATTGTCACCTCCAAACTTATTAACAGTACCACCTTTTTTTTTTTTTGTTTCTGAATTATTTTCTATCTTTCCTCCAATTTACATCTATTAATAAATCATATAAATTATCTTAATATTTGTTTAAATTTGGTTTGCTTTTATTGATAATATTTTTTATTTTAAAAATTATATTGAACTGTCTTAATATTCTGATATATATAGTATAAAAATATTTATTTCAATTTATTATTTTTCAAAAAATCAAAATTTTTTAATAATTTAGATTTGTAATTTTATTTTTGATATGATAAGTGTAGGGATTTGGATCATCTCTATTTATTTTCATTTTTTTTTTTATCAATTTCAGAGAGAGATAAATATAAAGTGAGTGAGACATGCAAAGACAATAAACTTAATGTTAAGCTCTAATATGATAATACAAAAAGCTAACTAATTTTATTTTTTCAAATATATTATATAAAGCTTCATTAATTAAAATATATTAAAAATAAAACATAGTTATTTTTAAAAAATCATTAAATAAAATTTATTTAAACCAGAATGTGAGTGTATTTTACTTTGATTTATACGTTTTGTCACAAAAATATCATTTTTTTAAATTCAATCAAATAAGGCATAATTATTAGTTATTTAATATAAAAATATTGTCACCATGTATAGATATATTGATTATTAGTCCCCCTAAAATAGATAATCAGTCTAAAATTTACCAAATTAAATTAACCTTTATCTGTTCCCTGGGTAGTATTTCAAAAGTTTTGCATGTCATTACACAAAAAGTACAAAAATTATAATTGGAGTGGTGTCAAAAGAAAAAAAACAAAACATTTCTTAATATCATATTCCCCGCCTGAAATCATTGTGACCGTTGTGAATTATTCTGAAAGAAAAAAATATTTAAACTTAAATATTATTAATTTGACCTAAGTTTTATTATATATAATCTCAAAAGAGAAAAAGATTTTTTTAATTAATTACTTATTACAAAATTATCATTTTAGTTTCATACTTATTAAAATATCTAAAATGATCCATCAAACTTAGTATTCTACTATTAAAATAATTACTAAATTTAGTCCCTCTACTAAATCTTAAATCTTAGACTTATTTTTTTAAAAAGTGATAAACTATATGTGACATTTTTTAATGAATTGATGGTTATTTTAATTATTTTAATAAATAAAATATTAAAATGATAATTTTGTAGTAAATGAAAGATTCAAAATATTTTATTAAATTTCAAATTATAATATTAAAATGATCGCTGTGCATTTTTCCTTTTGGGATAAGTTTGTAGTGCTACATAGAATTTATGATATTTATCTTGTTAAATGCTAAGAATTTATTTGTATTACTAATTAGTGTGATTTATGAACAGGGGTAAATTATATAGGCCGGCTCAGATGGGTTTTAACAAGATTTCAGATTCTGTTTTAGTTTTAGTTTGGTAAGTAATTAAGGTAGGTTAGGTTGCTCTGAGTTTATATATTATTTTTAAATTCTTTTTATTTTATTACAATAAACTTTTTATTAATTAAGACTTTCTTAAAACATTAAAAATTAAAATTTGAGATAAATAAAAATAAAAATGAAAAAAAAAATTTGTAATGAAAATTGATTAACATTTGAAATAGAATTAATATTTCTAAAATTTATTATAAATAAAAATATAATATAAAAAATAAAAATAATAACAAGTATGGATCTTATGTGAACCCAATACCCTGAATCCTAATTTCAAAATCTAATTTAAAATAATTTACAAATTTTTATTTTAACCAAATATAATATAATCAAACCAGATCAAATTGATCCGGTTAATAGGATCCATAAGCACCTCTATATATGAATGAAGTTTAACTTCAATTTAAGATTTAATTTTTCAACAAAAAAATCATTTATAGAAAATTCTAGAATTTACTGTGAAGAAAATAGAAAACAAATACTATTTTTAAAAAATACATTTTGTGTAATTTGGAATATATGCGAGATTTACTGACTCTTTTTCTACCTATACTTTATTCTAGCTAATAGCTAAATCTCTTCAATTGCATTAGTGCAGGGTATAATTCACAACCAAAATGGAATATAAGTAACTATTTTGTTATGTTTTATCTTAAAACTTTGACCGAGAAAAACAGCATCAGGATCAGACTCTAGTGTATTAGGTTTCTCTCTCATTTAATTTTAAAGAAAATGTGCCTTCCAAAAAAA
Organism: Delonix regia; assembly: GCA_037074485.1. NCBI lineage: Eukaryota > Viridiplantae > Streptophyta > Magnoliopsida > Fabales > Fabaceae > Delonix > Delonix regia. Next base: position 5,588,087 of record CM073452.1, read on the forward strand.
AAAAGTTCAAAGAAAATGTCACTGAGAACATTGACCCTGAAATTATAATAAAGAGATTTTTTGTTACATGTATCATTTGAAAAGGAAAGTAAGCCGTTTTTTTTTTTTTATAAAAAAAAAAAGCACAAATGCAGTAACATTTACTTAAATAAAACTAAATTATGCTAATTTCACATGAAATTTGATTACATTGTACTTAATATTTATTTTGTTTAAAAATTACATTTGACTCTTTTAACATTTTTATATATAATATATTATAAAAGTTTCTCCTCCAACGTTTTGTTCAATGAATTAACTTTCTGCACAATTTAAGACTGTAATATTATTCTTTTTTTTTTTTGTGGACTAAATATCACTTTATTAAATTTAAACTCTAACATAAGATTGCGGATTTTAATATAATATTAAAATAATTACATAATTTTATTTTTAAAAGAATTTCACTTTGTCTAAATAAAATTAAACTTATTCATCGTATTAAAAAAATAAAATTAAAAGTTAAATATAATTTAACTAAATTAGAAAAATTTATATGCAGTGTCCTCTTAAATAAAATGACTGTAGAAGGACGGTGTTAAACTGTCAGTTGTTAGTTACTTAAAAGTTAATTGAGAGCGTATTTTTCGTGAAATCCGTAAAACCGTATGAATAACTGTATAACTTTATCGAACCGTATATTCCTACACTGTTTCTGACTCGCCATTTGCGGACAGCGACCTCAGTCGTCACGAAATTGGATTTGAAGGACACTGGTATAAAACATCTCGCACCCTTGTCCCCCCGCTGCTTCATTTTTAAATTATAAAAAAAAATGAACGAAATAGATAAATCTTCAGAACCATTCACACATTGAATCTTTCGGATCTTGTTGGTTTTCTCAGGGTCGGATCCTCCGATCGTGTAATCCATCCTCATTGTCGTTCTCGCCACCTTTGCCTTCCTTTCTCGGGCAGATCTCCTGGTCCTCTGCAAATTTCTGGTTAAACCCAAGTATCAGAGCTATTCGGTGTTTCATGGCATTTTGACTATCTTTCGCTTTACGAGGTAGCGATGACTGTGCGGAATTTCACTTATCAACTGTTGTGTTTGTGGGCAAACTGTTCGGAACTGAAAAACATGGAAGATAGTTTTTTCCTCTTCGGGTTTATTTTTTATTTGTTACATTCCAGTAATGAGAAAATCTCAACTTTATTTTAGTAATCCGTCGATGTGGTTGTCATAAACATCTCCGATTTGCTCCGTTGCTTGTTTGTAGACTTGTCGTCATCAAATTTGGACACTATTAGTTCATATCCGAGTCTTTTTTTTTTTCACTTGACAATGCTTGCTTCACTTGGCTCCTGAGAAATTGCTGCAGAAGCAAGATCATTTAGAGCTTTAGATCAGGTCATTGTCATTTGTAGCCATGTAGACTTGTTTCTCTCTCTTTATAGTTTCCCTTGATCCCATTTTATCCCAATTTATCTTTCTTATTGCCTTTGATGACCAAGCTGAGATTTCATACATCTTTTTTTTATCCAATGAAATTTGTACCTTACTAGTCTCCGTGCCTTTGAAACGTTGAGTTTGCATTCTCATAATTTATTAAAAATTCTGAATTATGATAGTTGTTCTGTGTTTTTTTCTCCCTCTTGATACCGTAAATAACTAATGCAGTTATGCCCTCACCTGACAGGTTTATTATTTTGTGATCTCACTCCTATCTTTCTCCTTCTAGTGGGTAAGTTGCAATTAGACCTAAAGGTTCATGAGTCTCTTTTCCGGAAAATAGTAATCTCATTTTGTTCTTTGGGTTGTATAACAAAATCCAGCGTGGGAATGATAAGGTTAAAATGTGTGCAAATTTGAAAATTTTGCGCATTAAAACCGACCTGGCTAAGAAGGCCGAAGATGAAAGTTATATATAAACATAAACACTAGACGGGTGGTAAAACTTGTTCTGTGAGAATATTAGTTTCTGGTTTTCTTGTCTTGAATTATCTCTAAGTTTCAGTTCATTGTATGTAACTTGTAGGTTGGCGTGAATGATGGAACCAACTAACTTTTCACCTGCTGATGGGCTTGAAGCAGTCCACCAAAATGGTGTTCATGAAGAACCTTATAATTCTGGAAGGCATGGCTTTGTTTCAAATGATGTAGACCCTAGTGTTGCTGAAATAACAGAAACTGTAGCTCCAAATGGAAATTCTGAAGATGAGGTTCCATTGGATAACTCTGCAACTAATAACTTATCTATGGCAGAAATTAAAGAGGAATCAAGTGACAGCACCGTCAGCAACAATGTGGCAATTTCTAAGGCAAGTGACACTTCTTTCCTTCGAGTCGGTTTTGTTAAGTTACTTTACATTTTTTTAATCTCTTTTATATGCTTCTTTTCTAGGAAGAGGAAGTGAAAATTACAAATCAATCAGAGCACTTAAAAGCATCAAACAGTCCTGTCAAGGTCAAGACTGTAAAGGCCCCTAATCCTAAAGGTGTTCATACAAGCGGGGAGAAGAAAAGCAAGGATGGGAAGGATGAAGAGGCACAATCTACTGTTTTAAATGGTTCCTTGACTTTAAAGTCTCGGCAGCCTGCTAAAAGTAGATCTTTCAATGACCATAAGACTCAAATTTCCAAGGTACACTTTGTTGCTATCTTTGCTTGCTTCACCTGATCTTCACTGAAACACTCAGATAATTTTGCCTCCCATTGTTTCTTCTTTTATCTTTTAATGCCTTTTTCACTATCACAACTTTGTAATCTTGGCAATCCCTAATAGTTTTTCTTTTGTACTTTGTTTTTCTCAGCGCTCTGAAAAGTCTGTTGCAGCATCTTCTGGAGCACCGACGTATGTTGCTTGCATTGATTATTGTATATCAGTACTTTGAAGAAAGAAAATTTTGATACATAGAATTGATAATGGTAATTCTCTGACTTGTGACTGTGATATTATGGATACAGGGAGAATACAAAACCAAAATCATTTAAGAAAGGAACTCTTAATAAAGTTCAAGGAGAACCACAAACTTCTTCGTATCCTTTTGTTTAGTTGAGTCTTGATTTTCCTCGTGGGAGGAAATAGGGTATTACTTTGAATTTTTCTTCTTGTTGTTTTAAATTGATGCAATAAGTTTATTTTTGTGTGTGGTGATGTGTATGATTATTGCTTATTCTTAATCCACTCCATAGAAGTATCACTGTAGAAGATGCAAAACCTCGCAAAGTGGGGATGCTTCCAAATTATGGATTTAATTTCAGGTGCAATGAACGAGCTGAGAGAAGAAGAGAGGTAACTAATTATAGTTTTGTTTCCACCTATTACATTATTGTGCAGGTTTATTTGTAGGTTTAAAGAGAATTCCTTTTTTTATGGGCAGTTCTACTCCAAGCTTGAGGAAAAGATTCAAGCAAAGGAAGTGGAGAAGAGTAACTTGCAGGCAAAAACCAAGGTGATATTATTTGATATTTTGAGTTGAAATGTAACTGTTATATGTCCCGTTTATTCACATTAATCTCTCACTTCTTTTTATAGGAGACCCAAGAGGCTGAGATTAAGATGCTTAGGAAGAGTCTCGCATTTAAAGCAACTCCACTGCCGAGTTTTTACCAGGAGCCTCCTCCTCCAAAGGCAGAGTTAAAGAAGGTGGGTTTCTTTGTGTATGTGTGCTGGTGTGCATGAGCAAATGTTTTTGTTTGCTTTCAAGCTATATGTGATGTGGGTATGTGCATGTCTTTGTATGTCTGTCTGATTGCACTATTGCACCGACACACACACATCCACATTGCATATGGCTTCAGAGAATAATCAGCATACAAGAAAGATTGTTTTGAAAACTTTTTAGAACTCTTTGGTGGTGTAAACTTTCTTCTCACTGTACCCTTGTTTCCATTGATTAGCATCCATCTGACTAAGTTGATGTGTCTTGCTTGTTATTTGATACCCTGCGACTGCAGGATAGTTGTCTCTTTTGGCTTGTTATAAAGAAGTTTACACACAGTTGTAGTAATCATTTACTATATTTGTGGACTTTTTACTTGTAATGCTTATAAAATTTTAGATTAGTAATGTAGGTATGCTGGAGATGATAATGGACGAAGATGTTTTAAATTATGGAGGTTGGGTATATAGTTATGTCATTGCTATGGAAAGCTGTATTTTCTGATGTTGTTGGAGCAACACCCATAGGAGGTTGAAATAAAGTGTTTTCATGCATATAATAATTTAAAAAATTCTGTATATTGAAGTTCATTAATCTTGATATCAATTGGTGAATCTGACTCTTCATGTTACAAAGTTAAAGACTATCTATCAATCGTAGTATTGCCTCAATGCCTCAACTATTGCAGTTAGCTGTTTTCATCAATCTTTATAAGGAATAGATGTGGATTGTGATTTTGTGATTTACACATATGATGTTCGGTTACTTTGTTTAACTGCTGATTAATGGAACCAACTGATGCTTACAAGCTTTTAAGGTTCTTTTGTTTTGTTACAAATATTTTATTTTTCTTGATTTGTTGTCCTAGATAACTATTTCACTTATATTTATCTCTCGATGAATTAGATGACTGGATGCAGGTAAAACTGATTTTACTCAAGACTTGGATGAATATTGGAAACTTATTGTCATATTTATAGATGGTCTAGTGGGGTGTTCAATTTGTTGATCTCAAATATATCATACGGCAGTTGCACAAGTTCTTTCTGTGTGTACGTTATCCCAATGAAAATCCTAATCTTTCAAAATTAAAACTGAAAGCTTTTCTAATGCTTTTTTAATTATATGGTCATGCGCCTTGCTGCTGTCTAGATGTGGCTGTGCCTAAGAAGCATGGACACTTGAAAAAATAAGCCATGTTCATGTTCAATGTGTTTGGTCCCTCATAGCAGAAATGATATGAAAGTGCAGATTTTGTTGTGTTGCAGTGTTGTCCATGATTATTAAAGATGTAGTCATTGTGCAAAAAACAATATCCTGTTTGAAAGCTTCTGCCTCTTATCTGGACCACTGATCATTTTTCTTGATCTTGTTTTATTTTAACAAGTTTGGTAATTATCATTGAAATTAATTTTTTTGGCCATTGGACTTTACAAATGTAGATACCCACTACGAGAGCAAAATCTCCTAAGCTTGGTCGGAGGAAGAATTCAATTGACTCACAGTCTGATGAAAACCCTAACAGCTTTGCCGGACAAGGTCGTTTAAGTCTGGATGAGAAAGTGTCCCAGAGTAACCCCACTAAGAGAGCTACTCATGCCCATCAAAAGAAGCCACAACGGAGATCTCTTCCCTCTAGACTGCCTTCTGAAAAGACCGGTTCATCCAATTCTGCAACTATGGCCACATCATCCAAGGCACTGAATGACGAAAAGACCACGTTATCCAGTGTAAAAAATAAAGATATCACCTTGTCCAATGCAAGGGGTAAAGAAAACTCTCAAATGGATGCAGCTGATAAAGAGAATGGTACCTTGTCCTGTAATACAAGTGAAGCTCCATCTCTCATTGAAGAGCATAGTGCAGTTGTCTTAGACAAGCCAATTGAAATGGACCCTCGAGTGAATGGTGACATGGTGGTTGAAGAGCAACCTCAGCTCTTGGTACAGGAACCTATAGTGGCAGATCATTAAGCAAGCGGCAGGAACAGAAGCATATGTTGACTTTTCCATCATCTCGTGAATATCAAGGCATATAGCTGAGATTATTTGACAGTGAAGGCTTGAAGATTTGCATTATTTGGTTTGTGATGTCATCTTGTCCATAGCAGCGTTGTTTATTTTATGTGCTTACTCTTCAAGGTTGCTGGTTTTGTCCTTATGAATATCTCTCCTGCTTGTGGCCATGTATGTAACTACTTGCCAAGTTATTGTAGCTTATGTTGTTTTTGTATGCAGCATTTGTCTGTTTTGTTTAGTGTATATGAGGGAAGGTTTTGAGGAGGCTTGGCATTGGATGGCGTAAGTTTCAAGCCTTGCTTTGTTGAACAAATGGCGATTTCACATTATATAAGCTGTTTGTGTTTTGGACACCCTCTTCCCGGCTTATATGCTTGTCTTTCAAATTTCAATCACAACTTTTGATTTCTTTTGTATTGTCACTATATAGATAATAGATAATAGATTAGGATATGGAAGTGGAAAGCTCAAACTATGCGCTGTTCTCTCCCCTTGTATGTAATTATAAAATTTTATTTGATATTTCGAGACCATCGCTTAAATTGAAGAGGGTACCCAGTTTTACTGTCCCAACGTAGACTGTATGTTCATTAACATTTATTGACTGGATGCAATTAGTCTGAAACGAGTAACCCAAGGATTGTAGTTCCAAATTCATATGAAAAAGAAGTAATGAATATATTAGAATTCACATTATTTTCTTATTAACATTTGCTGTCATGTATTGTATTACTCAAAACCAAATTGAATTGGTAAGAAATTAGTGACATTGTATTTTTAAGTCTAGCACGTAATTTTTTTCTTCTTTTTCTAATGCCAAAATTGGTTTGATATTTTTTTTTTGTTGTCATTCCAAATTTGGTATCATGTAATATCAATGACGTACCAACTATCACCTAATACACACTTAAAAATTACAAAAACAAACAGCTTAATTATATTGCAATGGGCTTGGAGATATGACACTAGAATTTATAGTGTTGATTACGAACTTCTTGGTGTCTCATTGATTTTTCAAGAAGCCACAGGATTACCCAATATGGGTTTTCTGGTGTTATTATAACCGCGGAATTGAAAGCTATCATTCTGGGAAGCTACTTTGGATTAAAAAATCTGCTTTACGATTACAGACATATTAGACGACGTTAAGAAATGCCTTTACTTATCCTAAGATAAAGGAAGAAAAAGCCTCTAAACCACGTACGTACTTTCTCATTCTCGCATGCAGTGATGAAGAGGTTAAATTGAAAATACCTTGAAAGAATATATTAGTTAATCTTAATATATTTATATACTAATTTTAATAAAATTATTCTTTTATTAGTTCTCACTCTTCTTTCTTAATTATTTTATTAAGACTTTGACACGATGATATATTTTCTACCCTTGGGGCATTATTGTCACAGTATCATTCATTACTGCACTGATTTCAAATGACGCAGTTCTTTAATTGGATTAGCGTCTTTAACTTCTTATGTGGCGGGGCCTTTAAACGAGACTTAATTTCAAATCCTTATTATTGCCTTCCCTCTTCCATTTGATGAAACTTCAAAATGTTTGACTGTAAGTATAACAATTATTTCAATTCCTTCTGATCCAGTTACTGTGAGAATAATTCCTTATAAATTGATCGTGTGGCCTTTAATGCATCTCATTCTCGTCAGTAACCTCATGTTTGTAAATTGTAATTTAACTTTCAAGTTAATTTGGGCACCCGATCCTAAAGAAATCAACAGTGAAGCTCATACAGTCTCATCTGTTGCGAGGATTAGAGGCTTGAGGAGTAAGAATACATTCTGGCGAGAATCATTGTGGAAACACATGGGGAACAATACATCACTATTTCTGAAACGAGGTACTGTTGAGTGGTGTCAAAAGTCTCAACCATGATAATTGGCACAGTAAAAGGGGTTGACGAAAATGGAAGCTCACTTCATTGAACATATTCATGAAGCTCGTGACTAATCTGTCTTTTAAATAATAGGGTGGTTGAATTATACTTCCATGATCAAGACACCCAAAAATATTTTGTCTCTGGCGTCGTCATCCTATGTAATTTACTTAATATTTTATCCAGGGATTAAACTATTATGGATCTAAATATGATAGACAAATCAAATTTGATTTATTAGCCTCTTAGAATGGAGTAAGAAGTTAAAATTTTTTATCAATTTCAAAGCCGACCTTACCGCGAAGGAAGCTTCGCCTGTTTAGTTTAGTGGCGTAAGACGTCAATAATTGATTGACATGACAACTGCATGTGATGTTCGTGTGCCATTGTTTGGTATTAGCAATATTGCTTAACAGTAGAAGTGGTAGGTGGTAACCTAACTAAATTTCCTTGGGAATTTCAATGTAGCACGTTAGCATTTAAACAACTCATTCGCAAGACCCAAATGCTCCAAAGTTTGTTCACACTATAGGGCAATCTTGTCATTGATCTCACATATTATACCATCAGTGGAATCTTACATATGAAAAAGATCTGAGACAAATGCCAATGGAAGAAGATGGCAAATCTTTATTCATTATTTTTCATAACATAACATACATCACCAAAGGGCAGAGATCAGAATAATACACAACTTAGAAGTAGCAGTTTACAGTTCAATAAAAATGAGGCCTAAAAAACAAGAGCTTGGTAAGAAAAAAACAACCCTTCCACATCAGGGAGAGGATTGTCATGGCAGACCTGTATAACTCGCTACCATGGCCAAAGCCCCAGAACACAAGGCCTCATCACACTCTGAACTGTCAACTGCATCCAGGATTACAACATCACAGATTGTCCAACTTGAATTGAAGCTGCCCTTTGAGTAAAACAGAGACCCCAACCATCACGTCCAGAAACAGTTTAAAAACGTGAAAGACTTGGTAAACATCAAACGGACTTCGGTACAGATAGCTGCAAAAGACTTAAAAAAGGAGAACCAAGGACACACATGGTGGTAAAACCAACGCAAGGCTGAGCTAAAACCATCGGGTGCCAACACCACTAACAAAGAATCCTAACTCCAGAACTCGGTATCTATGTTCACAGAGATTTACAGTCACTTAAAAAGATGGCATCCCATTAATAGGAGCCAAAAAACTTAGAACAGATTTCCAATTGAAGAAACCTGCAAAAATAAAAATTAAATGACTGTATTCTCTGGAAAAAAGGGAACCGAGATGCTGGATGACTAAAGACCCACAGTTAATGGACCCAAAAACTACTGTGCAACGCTAGTCATAAAAGTTGTCTAAAAAACCTCCTGCCTGGTCCAATACATGGCACTTGCTTGCTGTCCTAATTTGCAGTGGAATTAAGTCCTCCTGCTCAGAAGAGGATGTCACACCTCCAGAGAAGTTCCAGAAGCATGTCAACGGATCTGCTGCTGATTGCACTGCAGTGCTGGATGTTTAATCCCAAAAGGGTCCGGCCCAATTTTGTCAGAGCAGACAGGCCCTTATCTGAAACCAAAACGCAACCTGACAAAGAAAGGATCTGCAAATTGAGCTGGTCTGCACTGGCCAGGGCTGCAATTCCAGCATCAGTGATTGCACACTTGGAAACATCAAGATCGGAGAGCAATGGACAATTTCCTGCAATTGCTATCAAGCTAGCATCACTGATCTTTTTACAGCCATCAAGGCTAAGCATCTCAAGAGTCCAACCATGCAAACTGGCCAATGATGAAATTACTTTGTCTGTCAGATTTATGCAACCACTAAGATTAACCTTAACCAGACCAGCCTCAGAGTTTTCAATCAGTGGAAGTAACCCAGCATCTGTTACTGACTCAAGGCCACTTAATTCAACATGCAGGAGCTGAGGGCATAATTTTGCTAGTACAGCCAAGGAAGTATTACCAAATCCAGGGCAGTTACGGATTGTTAGTGACTGCAGTGACTTGCAAGGAGACACCTGAGGCAATCTCAAATTCAGATCTTTGAATCCGAAGCAGCTAACCAGAGCAAAAGCCTTCAATTTGGCACCGCAGTTAATAATAACACCAAAAAACCCAAATTGGGTGATCCTGTGGCACTCCTCCAATTGAAGGCTCTCAAGTGATAGAGCAGCTTTGGCAAATGATAGCAATCCATTGTCTGACAGAAATGCACATTTACGAAGGTGGAAGTGTTTAAGATTTGGACAGCCCTTCCCTAGAGATTCAAGTCCAATATCTGTAACTCCCTGGCAAGATGCAATTGTTAGTGACTTTAGCTTCTGCAACCCATGACCGTTACCCATGACCCAGAACCCCCTCTCGCTTACATTTGGGAGGCAAGTCAGTACAAGATCAGTAACTGCCTTTCCATAATGTCCAATGACAGCAAGAGAGAGGTCAGAAATAGCCAGTGCCTGAAGCTTCACCTTTGTCAGATCAAAAGACCGTGAAGAAAACAGGCTAGAAATTCCCTGATCACCAACACTGGTGCAGTCCCTGATTGATATAGACCTCAGATTGGGGCATAACTGCCCAATAGCTTGTAAGCCTTCATTACCAATTTTAGGACATGATTCTATGGATAACTCAGTCAGGTTTGGGCAGTTCTTTGCAATAGCAATTAAAGCCTTGTTAGAAATCATGGGGCACTTACAAAGGTCAAGCTTCTCTAAATGATGACATCCACTTGCAATCTCAATTAGGCCTTCATCACCAATTGTAGAAATATCCCATAGTGATAGCCCCTTCAAAGAAGGGCATCCCTGGGCAACTGACTTGAGACCTAGATTGGTCACTCCACGATCTGAATTGCTCCCATGGATTGAAAGTTTTCCCAGACCTCCACGAGAAGCAGTACCAACAGCAATGGCAGCAAGTCTAACATCTGTTGCCTTCTTACCTACCAAGCTCCGAGACAGGTATCCATCACCCCCAAATTCCAGATCATCAGCCTTCTTTTCACTAAACTTGTTCTCATGTCTGGTAACTTTGTTGCTGCAGATTTCATCCTTACAAATGCTGCTAAGAAGCATAAGCCAGCGCTTGGAAACACAAGCACATGCACTCCTTTCTTGGCCTACAGGCAACCTTCTAAAGATCTCAAAGAGGCATTCATCTGGCAAGGCTTCAATAGATGTCTTCTGCTTCTGCTCAAACCATTCTCCGTCGAAAACAAATGGAGCAGTGATGCGAGATCTCTTCCGAGGAGGAAAGTAAACATCGACATGGTTGCCAAGAGACAATAAGAGATTAGATTCCTTGGGATTAGTGTATATTGATCCCCTGGGGCAAAAATCGTCACCTCCTGATAGCCATAACCATATGCAGAGTCAGAAAAATAACGTTGTGCAAACAAAGATTGAGCAGACATGTGAATTTAACCAGTATGTGCAAGACAGGAGGTATCTATACAGTGAACGAAACAATATAACAAAAAACAGACGACCAGATACATTCGTGAAATTAATTAGGCTCTCTTAAACCAACAGTAACGTTAAGATTTGGAATATCTTTAAACAAAAACTACTTAATTATGTACTACAGTAACTTACTCTACCAACGTATTTTCCACCAAACAAAAAGACTAATTAAATAATTCCATACTGAATTATCTTATCTTACATATAGAAACCAACCTCATAGCATAATATAAATTAAAATCTGAATCCCTTAATATCCCTCTGCAGATCCGATATGGAAAAAGAGGACTTGACATGAAGAATTCCAACATCCTTATCAATCCCAGGATGAAATTAAAGACATGACAATCAAACCCCTCAATGATCAACCCATGAAATCTGATAACAAATAGATATATTTCTATATTCACGTATCACTCAGTCATCGAACACCAAAGAAAAAAATCTAAAGCAAATTATTCACATGATCAACAACTAGGAGTGAATCTCAGCCCAAAACGAAGTCATACAAAATTAGAGACTAAGTTTCCACTGCATATCCAAAAATCTAAGCAACCGCAAGCCAGAAAATTTCAAGGTACAGCTGAATCCATGAATCAAACAAAACGGGATTAATTCATGAACTTACCGGTGAAGCCGATGACTTTGGACATGGGTACAGCTCAACAAACCCCGGGAGGTCAAATCTGCACCGCTTTCCACCAAAGAACCCTCGAAAGAGAGCAAAAATGATAGAGCAGAAGAAGATTGTGGCGTTGATTGCGATGTATAAGTGTTCAGGGCAAGAATGCATGAGAGAAAGTGGATCTAGAAGGTCATGAAAACCCTATTAGATAGGGCAAAAAAAGAAGACGGGAAGAGGAATTATTGCGAAGAGAAATGAAGGGTTCAAGTTTGTCAAAGGGAGCTTTTATCACAAGCAGAAATGGATTCCGGTACGCGACAATTCATTGAATGGTACCCACATGCAATGTATCTGCGCAAAGAAGTGGGGTTTCTTCGTAATATTCTCCCACCAAAAAAAAACCAGAAACCAGATAGATAGGGATCTGGTTTTGATTCTCCAATTTATTTTTCAATTTGATATTTGCCCTTTTTTTTTATTGATGGGAAAATATTGGATTTTTTTAGAATGAATAATCATTGCAGAAAAAGTAATATTCAAATGTATACATAACTTTTTCTTCATTATAAATAATAATTTATTTTCTTTTATCCTTAGGAATAAGCTAATTCGACCAAAAAAAACTTGGAATAAGCTAAATTCATTTGTGAAATGGTATTATTTGTGTGTGAAAAGTTTTTGTTTTTCCATAAATCAATTTGAATGTTTTTATATTGTAGTAGAAATATGAAATTATATTCAATCATAATTAATTATTAAATGAATATTTAATGGTCTAAATTTATATAAAAAAATATAACCATAAATAATTATATTAATTTAATATAAATATTGACTATTAATTTTTTATTTAATAATTTTTTATTATTGAACATGACTTCGTATTCTCATGATAACATAAGAATTAAATTGCTCCTTTAATTGAGTTGTGATAGATACAAATTATATAATTAGACAATAGAGAAGGAGAGTATCATATTTTATACAATTAATGTTAAGAGTTTTTTTAAAAATCTTTTAAATTAGTTAGTGTTTTCTCAATTACTCAAGAATATTTGTTGTATAAAAAAACACCTATAATAAGAATTTAAAAAAGAAAAGATGTATAATTCAAGAGGATTATACAATTGTTGACCAAAGTCAAGGCAGAAAGAAATAATATGCTCATTAATCTTGAACTTAGTGGCAGAATAAAGCTGGAAAATACCCACTTGCTTATTCTTGTTAAAAAAGTTCATTCTTTTCCTTTAATTATGGCACCAACTTTCCAAGTACATGCCTGAAAACCAACTTGATATTTTCAAATGCTTTTCGTTTAATATTATTGAAATAAAAAATCAAAATTATTAAAAAAAAAAAAAAAAAACTCACATTGATGCATAACATATTACAAATGTGGCAGATCCAGTTTTGCATTGGCCCATTATGGGTTCCCACGCTGGAAATTGCCTCTTATTCCCATATAAACTACCAGGAGTCCGCAGATAGGGCTATTAAAATTATTAGTCATAATCAATAATATATAATATATTTCTCAATTATTAAAAAGTTACTAATTTTAAATATAGATGGTTAGATTTATACATTTATTTAATATTAATTGAATTACGTATTGTTAATATATCTAATTTTAAATATAGAACACTGAATATACAGTCATTAATTATTGACCGCCTGACTTATTCTTTATGGACAAAAATTAAAAAAATCTGAATTGGCAACTAAAAAATTATCAATTCCGTACGTAAAATATAAATGTGAATCAGGGAAGATAAGGTTTGGCTTTCCTTGCAGATTCACACGGATTCGTGTTTCTTAAATTCCCAGGTTCATTGCTTCAAGTCAAAGATCACCCCCTCTTTTGTTTTTATATTCACATCACACCCCTCTCTTTTTCCCTCACCCCTAAAACATGCAAGGAGACAGAGAGATTCGCTTTTCCTCGAAGCATATCATCCACTTGTGTTTACACTAATTAATTTAATAATATAAATGCAGCATCTTTATTATATTATACAAACCCTGATTATCAAATTGTCTTCAAGTTGTAACCTCATACCCATATGTTCGATTTGATGGAAAAAAAAATAGTCAGGATTTCACTGATATTTTTTCTATTTGATGATGCCTCCAACTCACCCTCTATTTTGACTAATTCTAACGCATCCCACGGTTCTTTGCACTTTCTCATGTTCTTGGTGTGTCCTCCTGATCACTCTTTTTTAGGCTCAAGACTAGTCTGAATAATTAATGCATTACCTTTTAATTATTTCGGTGGTTCAATGTAGTTTGCACGGAGAAGCTTGCCTTGTGGAAATTGAATTATGGAGGCCCAACTCTGAACGATAAGCTCACAGTACAGAGCAATAGGGTGAGGTCTTAATCATAGACCCCCCAAAAGGATACAATTAGCTAGGTTCTGTGTATATACACTGTGGAATTCATATGATTATGAACGACAAATAGGACATGGATACATTAAAACAGAAATGGACACATATGGGGATGTCCGTCCATCGCTTTGGGAATTGAATAATTTCAAATATAAAGCCTATCAAACGTCTTTAAAGTAAAATAAAAAATAAACAAATATTACATAAAGTAAAGTTTTTAAAAGTCAAATTTAAATTAGAGTTTAAAAATAAGTTTAAGTCTTTTTTTTATTTAAGTCAATTAAGTTATTTCAAGTCAATTTATTATTTAAAATTTTAAATAAATAATATAATTAATTATTATTATTATTTTTAAGATTATACATAATGAAGTTATAATTATAAATATATTATATTGATATAAATTTTTTAAATAAAAATATTAATTTTTATTTATTTATTAACATGTCATGTTACATTAAATTTTATTTTAAATAATAAATTTTTATTAAAAATATTTATTTATAAGAGTTCAGTTGACCTATTTTACAAATTAAATTTTTTTAATCTATTATTTTTCATTTAAACTTTAATTTTTTAGATTGGGCGAATTTTTTAAATTATAATTAGATCTAGTAATAATATATTTGAGGTTCATTTTTTCTCTTTTTATTTATTTATTCTTTTCTCTTTATTCTAGAGATATTTTTATTTTTAAAATATTTTTATTTACAAAGAAAAACTAGTTCTTTCATTTTCTTTTTTAAATATTGACATATATTTACAAGAAAATAGATATTAAAATACAACGACAACAAGAAAGATAAATATTTTGAATCTATCAATTTATTTATTTTTATAACAAAATAACATCTTGTTTGCTAATTAATAATACACCAAATTAGGTATTAAAATGTTTATAATAAAATTCAATATTACCCTTTTATGTGTATATTTTGGTAATTTCTTAAAATATGGTATATTTTTCATTATTAACATTTACCAAAATTAAAATAATTGTCTTATTATACCCCCCAAATGATTGGGTTTGAATGCACTACTGAGTATTCATTTCCCATTAACGCTAATCCGAGTAGGAGACTTTTCCTTGCGTTGTCCATAGGCAAATTGACGTGACAATACTAATTTGATTGACTAATTAATGAGAACCATATAGATGGTATTTACATTTGTGCACATTGATATTTTCAAATAAGCTATATGGGTATGGGCCCTACGTCCACTTTACAAAAATCACCCTGAATTGGGCCACCCTTACTTTTTCATTTGTCTATGGCACGATAAGTAAGACTTTATGTGGAGTTCACTTTTTTTTTTTTTAATTTTTTATTTTTATCTCTGTTTTTACTTTTGAGTTATTTTACAATTTAAATGATCCAAATCCGAACAGAAATGTTACGTGACACTCGGTGGTGGTGGGGAAGGACCCGCCTACACCAATGAATGGCTTATCTTCGTCAAGTCACATGTAATTTTGCAGAAAGCAGGTACATGAAGCGTGAAACGCATTTGCATTTGTTTGTCGTATGAGTTTGGAATTCAGGAAGCAAGTGTGTCAGGGTCCAATTTGGAGGCCATGGCAATTTCATTTTTCATTTTTTGGTTTGACTCAAGCTGCTTTGCTTGCAGCCTCTGAACCAACATCAGCTTCTACTGCTGTTGTAATTCCAGGCACAAAATTAATTTTTTTTAAAATAAAAAAACCAACCCAAGATGTGATAAAAAAAAATAGAAAAGAAAAAAGGATTGGGAGTAAATGAGATGAGACTGGAAAATAAGGTCATAGACGAATATTCCACAATTATGACCAGAAAATTTTATATATATATATGAACATAGAAAAGGGGCCTGATTCTGGTTTGGATTACTACTTATAATATTTTTACCTATTGTTTTAAATATATGTTATTTTGAATAATTTGATACAAATACTAATAAATTACTAAAAAAAAAGATAAAAATAAAAATAAAATAATTACTAAAATAAAATTTCATTTGAGAAAAATTTTGAATAAAAATAAATGAAAATTCACCATAATCTTAAACGACCTCTTCAGCATCAGCGTTTAATACAGAAGCTTGTAGCAGAGGCAAGAAATGAGCAAGACATCCTTCCATACGACAAATCTAATTCATATAGCCAGAAAGAGAGAATACAATAAATACACCATTCATAACTATAGAGCTGGAGGTTTGAACTACACTTGGATTCCAAGTCATATATACACTAATCAATAATTGAGTTTCACTTCAATACTGGATCTAACTACAACACTACATATAAACTTAGACTTCATTTTATTAGATAGTGTATATATGTGTTAGAACTCCAAATGTAAGTAAGAATTTTTTCACTGAAGGAATTCCGCCTCGGCTCCCTTGCCCTGCAAAATCCAAGAAATTTAGGACTATCTGGGTTGATCAGTCATACAGACCATCTTGCTCCCAATTATCAACAAGAAAGTCAACCATTTCCTGTCACGTAGATTATTTTAAATCTATTAGAAAATATTATTCATGGCCCATTCAATGAATGAAGAAGAAGAAACACCAAGTTCAGAAGCACTTACTCCCAGAGGGATGGGCTGGGGAAAAGGCTTGTTTGTCCCTAGTAGGCTCTCGTAGGTAGCATTACGACTGAGTCAAACATAATCTCAAAATTAGAGCTCAACAAACATCTTTAAATAATTAACTTCGGAGTAAATGCTAGTTAACACTCATGGCTTAGTTGCAGAAAGCAGGAGTATTTGCTAACCTTATTCTGGGTTCTCGAACTTGTGTCTGATTATCTGACCTTCTGTTTCCAATCCATTGCTGCCTTATCTGGTTCCAGAGAAGAAGACCTGCATGCATCAAGCTCTTCTGCAATTAAAAGTACTGCCTTGATACATATGCAAGCAAAAGGTTAAAAAATGCAATGATGAGAGAGCCAGTACACATAAGCATAAAAGAATTTTCTGAAATATAGTTTGTATCTTTCAGTTCTAGACACAGCCATTACAAATAATAACGTTAAGAGTAATAAAATGATTGAAATTAACGTTTAAAACAATACATAGAAAAAAGGAAGTTTCAACCCAAAAAGACATGAAGTTGCTGTAACGAATTAACTTTCCCCACGCAAATCTTCTCCTTTTGTCAATAAGAAGAAGGAAAATATAGAAAAAACAGGAATGCAGAACCAGCATAAAAGGTGGCACTCAACCTATTCCAAGTTGAGTGATATTAAAGCGTTTCCATGGGTGAAGGCGTTTCAATTTGAAAACTCCGTGGGAATATATTAAGACACAGCAGATACAATTTCCTCCAGAATCTTGACAATTTGAGCAAAAATTGTCTCCACATCTGGGAAAATGACTACCATGAAGGTACAAAATTACAAGCACTCTTTGAGAAAATGTGAGACAAGCACATGAAACACCTGATAATAGATAAATAGGTAACAGCAAACTTGCCATGATTGATAAACTCAGGAGGATCAATCTGACTGCCGGCACTACTCTGGGGATCGAATGTATTGTTCAATGTGCCAATTGATGAGATGCTTCTCTGGGACTGAGCAGCACTGTGATCCATTCCTAATGGGCTGCTGTTCCAGAAGTCTTCTAATCCGCCATCTTTCATCACTGTTGGACTTGGAGTTCTTAGTCTTTTAGATGGA
This sequence comes from Delonix regia, assembly GCA_037074485.1. Taxonomy (NCBI): domain Eukaryota; kingdom Viridiplantae; phylum Streptophyta; class Magnoliopsida; order Fabales; family Fabaceae; genus Delonix; species Delonix regia. Next base: position 5,605,778 of record CM073452.1, read on the forward strand.
TCATCCATTGAAATTATAACTGGAGGTTTTGTGCAGCATCCTAAGCAGCCTCTGCTCTGTTACAAAGCAGGTTCAATCTCAATCATGACTAGTACCTGCTGCTACTGACTTATTCGGTCTACCAGCTTGAATTTAAAGAAGAAGACAATGATGATCCGCTTATGTCATTTATATTTATAAATATGATCCAATTCAACATCACAACCTAGCATGAGTGTTACTCTCTTTACTGTATTGTACTTTTCATTAGACCTGATTAGTAGATACACCGCGAGCAAAACACACAGAGATCTAATAGCCTTCTATTGCTAAGAGTATCCTCAACAGTACCATTATAATTAGTACTTGCAAACGAGATGTATCCCTCCCGAAAGGTAAGATGAGAAAACTAAATACAGATCCAGAATAAGAATGCTAGCAGTTCTGTTGATGTCATAATCTCTTGACATGCCTTAGGGTGAAAGCAAAATGATTTACTGAAGCAGAAGCATGATGCTCTTCCACACATATAGTGATCCACTAAATAATGCAGACATCTCTTGCCCTTCCACGTTACATGTTCTTCTCCCTCAACTCACATAAGCACATGATAGTACATTTTCTTTCCAAAACAGATTTTTCTTTTTTATAGATAAACAGAAACAACACATCCTCCTTCATTTTCCATGTCATATAACATCAATGGACACAGGAAAAATGCACTCAAAGGAAAAATGTTAATGTGAGTTAGAGAAATATGTATCTTGATAGCATAAGAGAAGCACAAAAAAGGTCGGGCAAGGCTTAAAAAGCCAGGATGCAGAATTACACAATGCCCTTCTTTGCCTTTTATTTATTTCTTTCTCTCCTTTTTTTCTGTCTTTCAACTAAGTTCATAATATGCATAAAGACGCCTCTTATGATATGGAACGAAGATGTCCTCAGTTAGTGTAAGACAGTAACAAACTAACAATATATCTCCTGAAATTAAATTCAGTAATAAACAATTCTTCCTTACACTGAAAAGCCCCTTGCACTTAAGCTTTAACTTTTCCATGGCAGAAAACGCCAGCACACGAAAACAAGCACCACAAAATAGAAAAAATGACCAGCATGGTTTCTTCCCGGAGCATCTCCCTAATAGAGATATCAAACAGCACCTAGAATACATACCTCCTATGAAATCCTAAAGAGGAAGCATAATTATATGCATCTAATTACCAACTTCCCAAGAGTCCAAGGAAGGAACGGAAAACAATAAAGCGTCAGCAAGTTTCCCTGTTCGCCAGATCTTATGCTTGCTTTAAAAAGAAGCAAGAACAAGCATGAGATTCCAAAATAAGATTTATAAAGTATTAATGACGACAGAGAATGACCTTAACTTGCCCAGAAAGCTCAGAAGGCAAAGTAAAATAATATAAAATAAAATAAAATCCAAGCTCTAGCTTCAAGTTTCAGAACTATTAATCAGCAAGTATCCTTTGAGCCCAGTGATTTGAATCTAACCCAAATCTCAGGTCGTTTTCTTCCACAACCTTGTAGCTAAACAAAAAACTTGACGTGCCTTGTTTTTCACTAGCTCAGAAAGCTGACCAAACTATATAAGCAGATCATACCTACCCTCTAATATAGAAATTTTCTGTCTGGTTTAAACAGATAAGGTAGAAGTGAAACTCAAACGGGAACTTAATCTCGTTTTTCTCTGCTACCAAACAAAGCAACAAAAAAGACCAAGAAACTCACCCCATCGATGCCAGGATTCCACAGACCCAAGGGGGAACGTATCTACAGAAGTGCATTTATGCAAATCAAAGCAGAGAACTGTCCCATTAAATCCAAAATGTCCCATAAAATCTGAAATCCAGTAAGGAGAGAATTCAATACTCTGCATGTACAATTAAAAAATTAGGGGAAACGCTCAAAATTTAATATATATAAAAAGAAAGGGGAACAAAAAGGTAGAAAATATTCCTGCTGTTTGGTTCCCGAGAAGAAAAAATGGGATAAAATAATCCCAACAGGCTAACCCTGAATCTAAACTGCCCGAGTGCCCGTTTTCCGAAACCAAAAAAAAAAAGAAAAAAAAAACTAATAAAAAAAGAGGAAGAAGAATAAAAGATCGTGGCTGCCCAGAAATCAAAAGCGAAGATTTTCTATCAGTCTCCTCCTCCGAATATATACGGATAAAAAGAGGAGAAAAATCTTGAAGAGAATTTCATAAACCTGAAAGTTGACATGTTCAAATTAGGGATTACGAATCTAGTCTCAGAAAGCGTTGGCCGCTATCCCTCAAATTCAACCCTGCTGTTTTCAGATTCTAAACGGAATATGGTTATAAATTATATGGAGAAAGAAGGGTACTTCTCCTTCTCTATTTGTAGGAGAACGGAAGAAGTTGGATTGGTTAGTTTATTCCAACACTACATGCTTCACACGACAACCACCACTTTTATAGTCGTCGGAGGAAAATTTGATATTTACTCCTGAACATCAATTACAACTTGCCTTTCATACATAATAAAGTAATTACAATAGTTTCAACCTTTTGTTCTGTGGAATGAAATGGTAAACATTAGTTTTAAATAATCGTTCTCGTTAATCACAGAAGATTCTCACTATGGTATGAGCATCTGGTTCCTTTCGCCACCCATGCCATGTCTTCTTCCACCATGTTCTACTTCTGCAATTTTCCATACCTCATATGTTTCATATATAGCTGGTTTCGGTAGAATCTCTAGCTTAAAATATCTCATCACTGCTAATAGCTGAAGCAACTAACTCTTCCAAAAAAAAAAAAAAAAACGAAAAAAGCAAATTTATCATTATAATTATAAAAATGAAATAACTTCGAGTAAAATTAAGTTTCAAAATGCCTTAGAGTAAAGAGGCAGTAAGAGTGGAATAACTTCCCCTGCAGAACATTTCCGTATCATATGTACATTTGATTTTTCTTCTCTGTAAAATATATTACTTTAAAGCAGAGATCATATTTATAATGGCAAACTATGGGCAACTTCCTATCATGCACATTACGTGAAAAAGCAAGCATATACTTATCAACAAGAATTCAAACTTTTGCTCCATTTATCTTTACATCATCTAAGTATGTTGCGTATTGGTTACCATGATCAGCATGCACGAAGTTATGTGGTGAGAATTGGGGGAAGGTTTGATTTGGAGCCCAGAACAGGAGCTTTGGTGTCAGGAAAGAATCGGAATTCTGGTAGCGCTGTCACAGTCCCGTCTTTGGTTATATCTATGGGGTAGCGTAGGAGGTGCTTAAATGAATTTCGTTGATCAAAGGTTTGCTTTGAGTATATTTCCCAGTTCCTGTTAGCAAGATAATTAACGAGCTGGACACAACCACCACTTTCTGGATGGTCAAAGGCTTCATCATCAGGATGATCTCCAAGGTGCTCATACCATAATGCCCGTCTGAACCCATATATCTGACCTCTGGGTGGCCCATAGGATGTTAGATGATATGGTTGGAATGCGCCCATTGCAATCTCGCTGTCCCTAGCGCCATCCATGGATCTCTGGTTTATGTTTGCAGAACCAATGATTATGTACTCATCATCAACTGAAGCAAGGGAAAGTCACCAAAATTAGTCAGTATGTTGGACTACTTGATATTAGAGTACATTCTCATGAAGAATCGCATACAAAGTATTGTTGTAAGAGTTTTAAATCCCTCACCTATCATCATCTTGGCATGAACATAGATCATGAAGCGCCTGGCTTCTTGTGCTCTCCTATAATCAGTATCAGGATCTGGTCTCTCTGGAGGAACATACTCTTCAACTTTCTTACCCTCCCGATTTCCAAGGCAGAAAAACGTCAAGTAATCCCTAGGGTGGGCTCTAATTCTCTTTCTCTGAATAGCTGCAGCAACATCATTATACATCATCTCCATTGTCCTCCTCTGCCAATCCAGTATTGCTTGAACTGAATCGCTCTCGGGTATACCTTCTGGCCACATTGGGATCACAATGTACACAGCAAACCTTTCGCCTGCTTCAATCTTGCTCACAATTTTCAGTGACAGCTCCTTTGGTATAAGATGCAAAGCCCCAATATCTTCAACTTTTATGTCAGATGCTTTCCAACCATACGAACTCCCTAAGAAATACTGATTTTCAATGTAGATGAAATTCTTGGCTCGCCTAATAGCATTTATGTAAGCATCCTGAACACTTCTGTCAATGATGGTATCTTTCCCACTAACAAGGCCTAATTCAGCCGCTTTATTTGGATCTTGAGGGAAGCCAGAAGCTGCACCACCATCAATGGATCTGAACAACTGAACAGTCCATGACTCCATGTCATTTGATGCTATATATGACTGAGGTACTAGAATCTCATCAAGCCTACTAGGAGGAAGTAACAATTGCTTCCCATCTTGCTTCTCCCACCTTTGCTGAAAATTGAAAAACACATCCCAAGCCACTGACCCTTCTAGTCTACAGTGAATATCATGCCACGGTTCTCTTGGGCCTCCTTTCTTGATGGAAGCCCCTGGAAAGTTTGGCTGATGGAAATCGTCATGATGGGTCGTGTTCAGAGTTGAAAACAAAGGATGTTCTTGTGTATCATATCTCCCATCACACAGATCAATACCACCAACAAAACTTACTATCCTCCGCTTCCTGGATCCCCCACCAGGTACTTCACTATCAACAATGACTGTCTTCTGGTGATGAGTAAACATTGTTGAAATCTCAAAACCCTGAATGATGCTGCTTCCATCATCTGGGTTACGTGGGCACAACAAACAATGCACTTTTGTATTCTTAAAATACTCTGCAGTTTCCTGATCATGGGTTGCCATCAACCCATCTTTCCTCAGTTCTTCAACCGAAGTTCTGTCATCCCACACAAGCATAAGAACATTCACACCTTCATCAGCTTTTTTCTTGAGAAGCTCCCCAAGGGTCATGTGTCCCCCATAAATTGACCTCCTTGGGTCCCTTATTAATGTTATTTCAGTATACACTGACCAACCAGTTATGTAAACCAAGTGCCTAGCATTTGTGATGGCATTGAAAATGTCCTCCCAGCATCTACTAGGCTCATAATATTTTCCTTGAGACAGGGGAATTCTTGGGAGATAAGCATCTGGGACATGAGCATCTTGGTACAAAGTAACTTTGCAACCACTTTTTTGAGTAAAGAATGTGCGAGGAACTCCGGCATACCTTGGACTCCTTATTCCTTGAGACCAATTTGCATGCTTTGTAACATCAAAAAACTGCATCCTAACATGTATTTTAGAGCCACCTTGTATGGGACGAGAATCCTCATCCCATATGGCAACCCATGTATCCACTATGTTACCCTTCAGGACTTGCACAACAGGCACATGGGCTCTTCCAATTAGAGTTGCCCCAATAGGATTGTCATTTTTTATTGTGAATATAATGTGGGTGATCGAGTGGGCACAGTATATGTGAAAGGTCTCGTTCCATTTGGGTTTGGAGGCATGACCTACCATTCTAGTCCGTCCAACTCTGGCCTTGTCTAAATCAACGGTTGCATACAGTTTTGTCCCAGCAATCTTCATAAAATTTTAATATGTTACATTTGCAAGGAAATTTCACGTAAGAAGAAAAGAAGTATGTTATATGCAAGCTTTATCACTCTTAATTCTTTTGGTTCTGAAAAAGTGCACGCTAAAAATTTGTTTAAATCACAGTTGAATCTTATACTAAAATTTAGGAGGTAATTGCTTAGTTGCCAAATTGTTTGTGGCACTTGTGCCCTGTTTAGCATTATAATAATATTAGAAATATACCCAAGTATTAAACTAGTCAATGACGAAAAAAATTTTTGTTACATATCTTCAGTTAAAAGAAAAAGGTTCGAAGTTAGCATACCTCAGGTTTGCGCCGCATAAAACTCTTGAGTTGGACAAGAACTTTTTTCCCGAAGTTTCTAGTACCCTTATTTCCAAAATTGAAAATAGGAAAGAAACAAAAATATAAAACGTATAGGATGAGTTTGGATATGTTTTTTTCCCAACAAAAATAAAAAATAGATAGTGCAGTTCATTTATGAGAGACAAAGGAATTCGTTTGTAATTCAAAACTCTACCGAGTAACAAACACCAAATGACATTCACACAACTTATTTCGATAACGGGAAGATAAAGCTTGAAAAGCTAGTATTAATTAATTTTACGATTTCATGCTTCATATGCTTCTCTTTTAATAGTAAATAGCAACACATACAAGTCATTTTGGGCTACAAACTCAATGGCAGCTTACATGAAATCTGCTCTTTCTCTCTCTTTTTGTTAAACATAATGATTAAAGAACAAGAAAGAGATGTTTTGATTAAGGCACCTTGTTGCGGAGATTGAAGTTGAGTCCGGTATGCAGCCTGTCGATCTCATATATGGTAACATCAAGCGTCCCGTGCAGCAAATGTTGCATTACGTTTATACTTTCTGATGCTGCTGAACGAGTTGTAGAATCAGTATTAGAGAATCTGAGTGAAGAAACAGAGAGAGAATTTAATCAAACATGTAGCAGACTATATATATTAAGGAACAACAAGAACTAATCATTGACTCTGAAAAAAGGAAAATTTTCAGTCACTAAAATGTACCCTACATGGAAATTGAGGTCACAGGAGGTTATGGGGGCACTTATGAAGACAATATGATGATGTTACTTTTCTTATGATCTTAAGCGTCAAGTTTAAATTAGCATATGTATATCAGAGAGAGGCAAAGGGAAAGAAAGAATCTGAGAATGTTTGATCTCAAGAAAGAGATATATGTAAATGAAAACTTGAAGCTAGAATCAGTCTCCTCCTTTACATTCAAGGAGGACGGGGTTTGGAATTTGGACCACCAGGGATTACGAACCTGTTTTGCCAAGGTATTCTTATTCTTGTTCTTTTCTTACAGTTGGGATTTCTATTCTATTTCAGTCTTTCATTTTTCATGTCTTTCATTAAGCTACTGAGATTATACCAAAAAGGAAGGTAAACCATGCAAATTCATATCAAAATGATCGTTATAAAGAATGTGTGATTAAATTAATGGGAGTAGACTAATTTTGAGATATTTGATTAATTTGTAAAAATGTTAAATTTAATCAATCGTGTTGTTATGTATTGTAAAAAGGTGAATTTTTCGATGTCCTTAACTTTTTCAGGGCATGGATATCTTTCTTACCTAAACAAGTTAAAAAATGTCATGTATTAGCCACTTGTAAAAGAAGAATGGATGGGTAAGATTAAAAAAAAAAAAAAAAAACCTATTTTCTGACCAATTATGTGGTTGGAATTTTCGAATAATTTTGCGCTTAAAATTTCTAAGCAACTTTCCATCAGAATTTATGGGTCATTTTTATAATGCCAGAAAAATTTAAGGTAATCATTAACAAGATAATTAATTAAAGTATCTAAATTTTATTAGATAAATTCATAGCAAATATTTAAAAGATTTTAGATGATTTTTTTTAACATAAATAAAATCACACAAGTAAAAAGGATTTAAATGGTATTTAGGAGCATATTTTAGAGTTGTTTTTGCAATTTACTTTTTTACTTGTGATTATATTTTTTGTTAAACTAAAAGTTAACTGATATCTTTCAAATATTTGCCATGAATTTATTTAATAAAAATAGGATATTTTAATTAATTATCTTATTAGTGATTGTCTTAAATTTGTTGGGTATTATAATTATGTTGAAAAGTTTCATTATAAACAACAAAAAGTTTTATATGATGATATATAAATTTTTTCACACGTAATAATTGTGTAATTAATTATAAAAATTATTTATAAACTTTAATCGAAAGTTGATCAGAAATTTCGTCACATAAAAAACGTACTAATGCCCTTAAAAAGTTAAACATATCGAAGAGTTTATCTTATAAAAAATTGTGAACAAGATATTAATTATTAAATGATTACAAAATTTAACTTTTAAAATTAGATACAAAGTCCTTAAAACAGCCAAAATATAACTGTGGAGTGAATAAACGGGTATTATGTGGTATATGGTGTGCAGATTTTCTGCTAGTCAGCACCCATAATATTAATAGGAGATAATATTAAAAATATATATATGAGATAAACTATTTTTTAGCTACTCTAGCTGCTCATATTGTAAATAATTAAATCTTTTACGTCAAATTTAGAATTTAGAGTGTAATATTTAAAATTGACCCACGTAAACCCAAATATGAAACGACGCTCGTCTTTGTAAATCACAAGGTATGCTTATTTAGGAGGCCCATTAAAACAGTTAAATTTCTAAGTCCTCTTTTCCTCAATCATTATATTTCATTAACCATGAATCTGCATTAAAGATGACGATAATATTTTTTTTATTGATTTTTTTCTTAATTTTAAAAAATAAATAAATTCAGAATGCGTGAAACTTATTTAAATAAAACTCATTTAAACTATAAATTTCACTCAAGTCTATCTCTTTTCGAAATAAATAAAAAAATTAATAAAAATAAATAAAGCAATTTCAAATCCATAATATTCACCGCGCTGAAGCTTGTGCAATTTTAAGGTATATTTAATCAATTAGACGGTCATTGTACAGTGTAGTTGTTTTCTTGTTGCCTCCTTTTGTTTACTAAACAAAAATTTATACATTAAACTGCACGAATATTTTGCAAAGAGCATAAATTTTTCTGGGGTGAGAAAAGGTATAATATATTTTAGTAGTACTTAAAAAATTCTATTACATGATATCATAATGTGAACGTCCTACTTTTGATGGAATTAGAACGTTGATTAGCTCAAATATACTAACCCAGACAGTTTAGGTGGTGAGAATAGGAGGAAGGAACTCAGATTTGGACCCCAGAATAGGGGCCTTGGTGTCAGGAAAGAATTCGAACCCTGGATGTGTAGTTACTTTCCCATCTTTAGTTATATCAATCGGGTAGCTCAAGAGGTGGCTAAAATCTAGACTAAGGAAAGTATCTCTATCAATTGCATCGTCTGAGTATAATTTCCAGTTCTTGTCAGCAACAAAATTCACAAACCTCACACATTCTTCACTTTCTGGACTGTCAAAGTCTCGCACATCAACATCTCCAAGATGCTCAAACCATAAAGCCCTTCTGAACCCATATATCTGACCTTTTGGTCTCCCATTCTCTGTTAGATGATGAGGTTGGAATCCCCCCATTGCAATCTCTGTGTCCCTTCCTCCATCCATTGATCTCTGATTTATGTTGGCTGAACCAACTATTATATACTCATCATCAACTGAACAACACAAATGTATAAGAATGATTAGTAGAATCTTATGTCTATGTTTATACCGGTAAGGTTCATATTTATACATCTTACCTATCATCATCTTTGAATGAACATAGATCATGAAGCGCCTGGCTTTCTGTGCTCTCTCATAATTACTATCTGGCACTGGTCTCTCTGGAGGAATATATTCCCCATGCTTCTCAAACTCTCTATTTCCAAGGCAGAAAAAAGTGAGATAATCTCTAGGCTGGGCTTCAATTCCCTTTTTCTGAATGGCTTCAACAATATCAGTATACATCATCTCCATAGTCCTCCTTTGCCAATCCAATATTGCTTGAACTGAAGCACTCTCAGGTACACCTTCTGGCCACATTGGGATCACAATGTACGCAACAAACCTCTCTCCTGCTTCAATCTTGCTCACAATCTTTAATGACAGCTCCTTCGGTATAAGATGCAGAGCTCCAATATCTTCAACTTTTATGTCAGATGCTTTCCAACCATACGAACTCCCTAGAAAATACTGGTTTTCAATATAAATGAAATTCTTGGCTCGCCTAATAGCATTTATGTAAGCATCCTGAATGCTTCTGTCAATGATGTTATTTTTCCCACTAACAAGGCCTAATTCAGCCGCTTTATTTGGATCTTGAGGGAAGCCAGAAGCTGCACCACCATCAATGGATCTGAACAACTGAACAGTCCATGTCTCTCTGTCTTCTGATGTCGTTACTTCAGATGGAGGGACAATAATCTCATCATGCATGGTAAGAGGCATTAGAAAGTCCTTTCCAACTTGCTTCTCCCACCTCTGCTCAAAATTGTACAAGACATCCCAAGCAACAGGTCCTTCTAGTTGGCAATGAATGTCATGCCAAGGTTCTCTTGGACCACCTTTCTCAATTGAAGCATCTGGGAAGTTTGGCTGGTGGAAATCATCATGATGGATTGTGTTCAGAGTTGAAAACAAAGGATGTTCTTGTGTATCATATCTACCCTCACACAGATCAATTCCGCCTATAAAACTCACAATCCTCCTCTTATGTGATTCTCCATCAGGCACTTCACTAATGTCAGGTAAGTCACTGTCAACAACTACTGCCTTTTGGTGGTGAGTGAACATAGTTGAAGTTTGAAGCTCCTGAATTATGCTTCTTCCAACATCTGGATTTCTAGGGCACAAGACACAATGTACATTAGTATCCCTGAAGTAATCTGCAGTTTCTTCATCGTGGGTTCCCATCAACCCTTCTTCTCTATATTCGTCAGAAGTTCTGTCATCCCACACAAGCATAAGCACGTTCACTCCTTCATCGGCTTTCATCTTGAGCAGCTTCCCCAAAGTCATTTCAGATGGCCCATCTGGGTTCCTAGTTAAGGTTATTTCAGTGTAAATAGCCCACCCAGTTATGTAAATCAAGTACTTAGCATTAACAATGGCTTTGGAAATGTCCTCCCAACATCTTTCTGGATTATATAATCTAAATCCTCCGGACAGTGGGATGGATACCTTAAAATCATTATGGACATGGGCATCTTGGTACAAAGTGACTTTGCAATTTTGTCTCTGATTGAAGAATACGTGAGGTACTCCTGGAAACCATGGACTCTGTATTCCTCTAGACCAGTTAGGGTGAGTGGTAGCATCAGAGAATTCTATCTTGACATGTATTTTAGAGCCACCTGGTATAGGACGATGATCTTCATCAAATATCTCAACCTGTCTGTTGAGTAGGCCTCTCTTCAAGACTTGATCCACAGGGACATAAGCTCTTCCAATTAGGGTGGCTCCAATAGGATTTCCATCTTTGACTGTGAATATAATGTTTGATACCTTATGGGCACAATATATGTGAAAGGTCTCATTCCACTTGGGGTGGGAGGGTTGATTTTTTATCACTCTGGTTCTCCCAACTCTGGCTTTATCTAAATCAACTGTTGCATACAGTCTGGTCCCAACAATCTTCATAACAAATGAATTTCACAAGTGGAGAATCAGATGGAATTAAACAAGCTTATAACTAGGAAGAAAAGCATGAGAAAATACCTCAGGCCGACACAGCAAACATCCCTTGACTTGGGCTAGAAATCTCTTCCCCCTGTGAGGTATATCCTTGTTTCCACAATTTCCACGAAAGAAAGAATTCAGTTAACTTGTTTTCAATTGCAAAAATTTGAAGAACGCAGTGGACTTCAGCATTGAGAGTATTTGAATAAATTGCATCAACATCATAACTTGTGCATTGATCACATTGTTCGTAGACTATTCATCTTCATTATATATTTATTTAGTTAAAAAGTTGTACTAAATATCTAGAGTAGACTTTTTAAAGTTCAAACTAGCAAACCATTGATAACTGTCATCAATAGAGAAAAAGAGAGTTTGATGAAGGTATACCTTGTTGCAGAAATCAAAGTTGCATCTAGTGTGCAGCCTATCAACTTCATATATGGTTACAATAAGCGTCCCGTGTAGCAAATGCTCCATTATATTTATATTTCTATTTCACGAACCGAAAAGGAAGAAGTCAGTTAGAGAAATAGACAGGGAATTTTAACAAACATGCAGCAGACTGCAGACTAAATCAAGGAATGATTGTAAACAACGACACATATAACAGAGAACTTACACGTAAGGTTGCAGGTGGGGCAGTCGTAGAACTTTTCTTCTTGATGAAAGCACTATTCCTCTAGAGCCAAAGTTTACAATTTTGTATATATATATGAAGAGAGAGAGAGAGAGAGAGAGAGAGAGAGAGAATTGTAAAGAGAGAGAGAGAATTGTAAAGAGAAAGAGAATCTTATGAATATTTTGTGTGAAGAAAGAGATGCGTATCCAGAGAATATAAGCTAGAATCGATTCTTCCAAGAGTACATGGTCAAGACTAGGAGCCCATTTTGCCAAGTTATGCTACATGAACATAGCCCAAGATACCCAGTATGTATTCGTTTCTTGCCTTTTTCTAAAAGCTTTTTTCTTTTTTCTGTGACCTTTTAATTCATTACCTAGTCAACTTATTTGAATGATCAAAGAAAGTAGTACTTTTATATATATATTGTTGGTCGCAATGTGGCATGTCTCGTTTGTTAAGAGACAAAAGAAGTGTATAAGAATAAGTTGTTCTTTTTTTCTTTTTCTTTTTTTAATTCATTTATTCGATTTTCATACAATTTAATTTGGATCCTCTCGTTTATTGCCTCCTCTCGTGTATTGCCGCTGTGTTGGAAAGAGATGAATACAAAGCAAATGATATTCAATCCCATTTGAATATTTAAGACTCACTTAATAAATAAGTCCTACTCATCATATATCTATTTTTTTTTAACATGATAGTAACATAAAAAAAAAAAAAAACATGATGCCATCTAAATTTCATACATTTTGTCTTAAAAAAATACTTTACAATTGATACCTTTGAGGCGGTTTGTACATTGCAGTAATGACTTTGAGTAATGAAATTAATTATAACATATATCTAAATTACTACACGTGAATTTCACTTAGAATTATATTTGACATCTTTATATTTATTTATATTATTTTTAACACGTCAAATTTATATTACTTATTCTTTTTGCTCTATAATCAAATGACTCATTCTTAATCTTAGTTTTCACTGGTTTTCTCTCGCAACGGAGGCTCTATATATCATCCCAAGAATAATTGCGTTACTATGACAAAAAAAATTGCACACACGTTTCATTCTGGAGTTCAATTTTTTAAATTCATGGTTAATTTTGAAAACAAATTGTGTATTTGAATGATCAACCTCCGTTAAAAAAATCTATAATATATATATATATATATATATAGTTTGCAAAAAAAAATTTCTTTCGAAAAACTATTCATAAGCCACAACAGTCATTACTCATGGGAGTTCATGCTGCTTTTTTATTTTTTAGTTGTTACGGACCCACTTTAAGTAAGAAGGTAAATAATTATAGGTCTATCAACCGAAAAAATTTCAAAAAATATATGTTTATTTATGCTCAAGCAAAAGCTTGCCTAATGAAAAGGTCCAACAATTGCCCCACTAATAAATGAAGGACCCAAAAAACTCCAATGACGATGAAACATGTAGCTCTGGTTGTGCAACTATATTGTCAATCCTCAACAATCTCCGCCTTGACCTACCCGTTGACTTCACAAACCCCATTGCACTTTTGCCCCCAAAAAATCCTCAAAATGTTTAAGATTATATAAATATACAACTCTGGAATGTGCCTAGTTATTTCTGGGTATGTTAATCAGAAAAAATGCCATATATGATGTTTTACCCATAAAAGTATTTTGTTTCCTCAAGTCATGGGATCAAAATTGGATGATCTGGAAATAACATACGTCTTATTAATCAAAATAAATTAATTACAGAATGTATGGCTTGAGCTTTTGGAAAAAAAGCTAAAGACGGTGATGCATTGATTCAATTCAAACTTTAAACTTCATAATTCAACGACGAAAAGTAGCCTCTTTTCAGTGTTCACATAACCCCAGTGTGTGATATAATTTGCTTCGAAATTGTGGATGCAAATTCAAGAGAGGCATTTTGTTTCTCTTCATCATTTTGTGGATATATGCACATATAATTGTCGTGGGGGAGAAGAGAAGGTCATTTAATTGAGTCGTTAAGAAGCTATGGAATTATCAAACTTGTGAGGTGAAACTTTTATTGCAATTTGTACTGTCCCAATTCCACTTTCCGACCAAGCCACCGACAATCAATATGAACTCACAACACCTCACAAACTCAAATGACTTGCTCCTTCTTCACATTGTACGCTCAACCTGCTATTAATATCCCCCCATCTCTACTAGTACTTTAGACTTAAACCTCCTCTCTCTCTCTCACTCTCTAATCTCCACACTCACACACACATATAGATGCTCACGCGCTAGTATGGTACAATCAAAGAAGTTCAGAGGAGTGAGGCAACGCCAGTGGGGCTCTTGGGTGTCAGAAATTCGCCATCCTTTGCTGTAATGATCACTTGCTTTATTTCTAGACTCTGCCATTATGTTCATTAACTAACATCGTTTCCTACTGTCAGATTCTGAATTCTGATATGTGTGTGTGTGTGTAGAAAGAGAAGGGTATGGCTTGGGACATTTGAGACAGCAGAGGCAGCAGCAAGGGCATACGACCAGGCAGCCATTTTGATGAATGGAAGAAATGCAAAGACCAATTTCCCAGCACCCGAGAATGAAGCTGAAGATGGTGGCACTTTCTTGTCTCCCAAGGCTCTTTCAGAGCTATTGACCACAAAGCTTAAGAAATGCTGCAAGGACCCATCCCCATCCCTCACTTGTCTCAGGCTTGATTCTGATAATTCTCACATCGGAGTGTGGCAAAAGAAACCTGGACCTCGCTCTGATTCCAATTGGGTCATAAGAGTAGAGCTTGGCAAGAAACAAGTAGAGGATCATAACACCACGTTAGCTAATGCAGCAGCAGACATTATTAGTGGTGAAGCTGCAAGTGGGGTGGAAGAAGAAGAGGACAAAGTGGCAATGCAGATGATTGATGAGCTTCTTAATTGGAACTATCCATGTGGTTCCTCCAGTAGCCCTCAGGAAGATAAAAAATCACCTTCAATCTCAGAGTTCTTGAATTAGAATGTCCACTTTCTGCTTATATTTTGTTCTTCTTACTCTCGTCTTCTTTTAAAAATGCTAGTAAATGCTTGGAATGGCAATTCTGATATTGCCCAGTATACCATGCATAATGGAAGATACTCTGTGTGTGTGTGTGTGTATATATATATATATATATATTGCACAAGAAGTGATTGGAATAACACAAGCCTCGCACACTATTTTCTGTAGCCAATTTCCTGATAGAAGGCAGTTAAGAGGTTAATTTTCCTTACTGGTCTCACTTGGTGATCTGTGATTCATAATTGGAGCAATAAATTGAAAGGAAATTGCCAAGATACCAACTCTCATCCTTTTTCTTCCTTTCGTCCTTCTACTTATGGTATGCTATTTATAATTAAAAATGATGCCTGCCCTTTTTTAAAATCCATGTAACAAGCATTTACTTTAATCTTATCCACAATGGTGAATCACTGGGGCTCAGATATTGGTCACTCTGATATTGGCATTTATCAGCCCTGTTTTAATTGGTCCTGAAATAACTCTTACTTATATCAAGCACTGTATGTGGACCATATATATAAAGTCTGTTGGAATACTTGCATCTTAAAGATTTCTCTTGTAAATTTGCACTCATCATCAATGCGTACTGAAGTGATCTGACTCATAACTAGTAATGCATAAGCTGGACATCTCATTGTTAGCAAACAAAATTCTGCAATTCATAAAGCTTCCACTTATTTATTTTATCAGTGGTGTATATGAAAGGCGATAAGCATTTAACTTGATGTATGCACATCAAGTCTACTTAGAAATCTTTCTTGAAAGATAACAGAACTACAAAATAGAGATTATTATAGGTATTGGTGTAGAAAATGGGGAGTTGATCAGAAAGGAAGAGTTCTGAGTATCCATAGGCATATGGGATGATAATAGAAAAGATAAGCAATAGGGCCTTAGATCCTTTGCTTTGCCATTTAATATACTCACCTACCCGTAGAAACATGAACATAAATACATATGTTTTCTTCCTCTATTTACTATCAAGCAATTAAAACTTAGTACACGTGGCCATGATATGCTTAGTCCGTTATCATTTTTTTCCCTCTTTAGTATGGGTCCTTTCTCAGATTAACTATCTCTCAAAATTGATATTCCAACAATGGATGGATGGAAATCCTTGAATGCAGACATACGAAGAACAATGACAGACATGTTTCGAGAATAAGCAAGCTAATTAACTTTTTAATACTGAGCAAAATACAAATTTAAGAACTAAAGAGAAGCGAAAAAAGAAAGTAGTATAGGAATCAAGTGTGAAAATAAAAGCAGCTTTGAAAGTGACAGATGTTTTCACTATGAAGATCACATGGCAGATACATTCTTTTCTAAAGTTGTTCTGACAGCAATGTAATTGCTGTCCCATAATTTAAGGATGAACTAACTAAAAGGGGATGGTTGTTGAACTTTCCATGTTCCAAAATGAATGGAAGCTGCTGGTTTCATGGCACCAAAGTCTGTGGTCTTCATTTATTTGCTTTTTGGTAACTTGGACAATAAGTTGGGTAAGCTTCTACAATACCATAAAGGAGAAATTGACATGAAAGGGTGACAAGACTAGTAGTTGGATTATCAATAAATGCTCAACCTTATGCATCAAGGAGGAAGGCAGCACAAATGAAGATGAGGCATTATTTATTATTTGGGGTAAATTTTTCAGTGCAAAGAATAAAAAAATAGTCTGTCTGTTACAGAATCCAGCATACTACACGTCTTTTCTCTATAATTGTGAGAACGATACAAGGCTTCTCATCAATGTCTCTCTCCATGCACTTTTTTGTGGGAAAACCCTTTCTTCCAAATTATTTGAAGAATTAATTATGCACATCAGTACAGTTGGTTGCCGTACATTACTATCTTTCTTAATCATTCTCCGCTCTGGAAAATAGAGTGGTGAAATTTGTTCAGTACAACAGGTGGATTTTTCTTCTAAAGATAACTATCGAATTATGTTGGCTGTTGCTTCAATTTATCTGTTTTCTAAAATCCGAAACCACAAATTAATGCGGTGTGCTGATCTCTTGATCTTATAAACTAGACTGTCAATTTTTTCTTTTCTTTTTTTTTTTCTTTTGGCCGATACTGGCCTTGCTCTGTTTAATTATGTAGTCGGCATAATTACTTACCCATAAAATCAATTACATAATTAATACATCATAGTATGGGGTAGGGTCCACACACAAAAGATAATAACTATAATAGAAATAATTAGTTATAAAAAGATCAATAGTATAGGTTTCTGAGGTCTCGGAACAATATCAAGGCAGGCATCCAACCCTCAATTCTGCTTATTGAGCATACTCCGAGTTCCATGATCATCATTTCTTGATATTGAAGTACCGTGAGGCTCAATTAAAGGAAACTACTGAGAATTGCAGTCAAACTGAACACCAGACGACAACCAAATTATAAGGAACACTAAACTTGAAACAAAGTGACAGCGTAAATTTGTAAGAATGGCAGAGTGGCCTTGAAGCCAAACTTGGAGCAGAAAACGAAGACTTACAGCCTTTCAGATAGGTACTTTGCCAGAGAATCAACTGGCATAGTTGAATCAGCATTGCCAAATCCCCGATTCCTTATCTTAATGCAAGCCAGGTAATCAACTGCAATCCAAGGGAAACTCAGCATTACTTTATTTCCAAGACCATTAGACTGTTGATTCTCTGGATATTTATCTCGAAGATTGAGGGATTTTTTCACCCATTCAGGATCATATGTGACCTGGTACCAGGCTGATGCCTTCTGTTCATACAATAAATGTTTCTCTTCATCATTTAATTCTTCTATATCTGTATTAAGTTTCTCGAAAGTTTGCCTAAATTCTTTCTTCAGGGCACTATATGCATGCTTGAGCCTTTCCTTAAGATCCCCTTGCTTCCTGCTGCTGTATTTGGGCATGGACCAGATCTGTCCGGTTACAACTTCTTCTTCTCTTTCCACTTTGTATTGACTTAGCAGTCCATTCAACTGACCATCATACGAACGCTTCTGTTCCCATGCATCAATAATAAACTCAGCAGATCCCGGAACCCAAAGATCAGTATCATAAGGTATATCACCTAGCACATGGTTTGAACCAGCAGCATCAATATCTTCATCATAAGCATCCTTGATTCGCCGGTAAAGCCTACCCAGGATTTTCTTGGATATATATGACTGGTTTGGCGCTTTCCCCATAAAATCGGGGTATAGTGTTGGTTTTAAATGATAAGGCATTGTGACACTCTTCCCAGTCTTTGGAGAATCAACAGCTGTGGCTGCTAACTCTGCCAGGGTTATGCATTTCTCATCTAACGCACCAATATTGCTGCGATCAGCATGTACCACATGTGCATTGCAGATTGTCCCCAAACTATCATTTACGATATTTCGGACATAAAAATCTATGATGTCCTGCAGTATTAAGACAACAACATTTACTTCAAGGAATTGTTTATGCATTTTCAGAACACCAATAATGTAGACTGAACGAGAAAATTCACTTTAAAATATGATAGATCAAGATAAAATTAAATGACAATGTGCAGTGAGCGCACAGAGACTTGCAAGAGAACACATTTGCAGAGCATACTTCAACTCCTTAATTTATGTAATCTGTTAAAGACTCAGGCAGCTTTGTCCAAATCCCACATAATCTTAGTACCACACTGCCACCAAAGTACAAGCCAAAGGCATCTCTATGGTATCAGAGCCTAGAATTATGCATTTAGCCTTGAACTTCAATTTCCAAGGTACAGAACAGACCATCATATTTCATTTTTGCTTTCTTTTTTAAATTTCTTTTCTCTGCTTCCTGCTTACATATTTCATCAATGAAATAAGAAGAAAGAACTTGATACAAAAGAATTTACACATGGCAACCATAAACGAGAGAGTGACAATATGAACATGGTAATGCTACTGCATCATAGAAAACGTCATTTTATGGCTGTGTATGCAAGATGTGGGCATCACATCATGCACAAATATTTTGTTTCAAATTTTCATGTTTGTAGAAAACTTAAAATTTTATGTCTCAATTTAGATCACAATACATATCTCCTCAGGGTTAACTTCAATTACTTTTGGCAAGTCCTTATCCTGAACATGCCTCTTGAACTTCTATACAATACATGATGGTATAACATAATGTAAAATACACAACACTCCTATTTTAGTTTTATGCATGGAAAACACTTAACTGTGGAACATAAGAGATGAAAATGAAAGAACACATACCTGAGTGGTGACTTTACGAGTATGATGTTTGCTTTCTTGAGATGAATACTCCATAGGTGCAGAACTCTTCTTATTGGGTGGAATAAGATTCTCATCCCATGTGACAAAATATAGGTCCCCATCAAGGTCACTTCCAGAAGCTTCATTTGTGTGCGGTCTCTCACCCTTTTGGGGGAAAACAAGACAATCATGTAAATGATACAAAGAAGGAGCATCAACTGCTTCCAAAACTCTCACATCTCCGGGATGGAGACATGGATTTTTAGCTATCACCACAAATCCTTTAATTACTTGCAGCTTCTTTATCTCTTCAAACCTTGCACCGTGCTTTGAGAAACAATTTTCAAGCGACGGAGTAGAGACTTGAATGAAGCACTGTTCATATTCAAGCACACCCAACTCATCAAAGACACCCATCAACCATCGCCCAGATGAAACAAAGATCCTAGCTTTTTCTCTAAGGCCCCAGAGCTGTGCAGCACGTACAGAGGTTAATATGCCTCTTAGATGAGGTTCCAATTGGGGACTAAATCCAACACTTAACATTATTGCTGCAGCATTTCCATGCTCAGCACAAGACCTAGTGAGAACATCAAAAGCCACATCGGCATCCACAAGCATTTGATTTAACTTAGAAACCATTGCCTCCTGCATTTTCCAAAATACTTCATCAGGCACATTCAAAGCTGAAAGGAGTGTCACAATCTGCCGATTAAGGAAACCAGGCTGAAACCTAGTCCAAGAACAGATCTCCAAGGTAGTGTGGGTAGATTCAAATTTGTTCATACTTGGTCTTAGTGAAAGTTGGGACCCATCCCCTTTAGCTGGCCAACAGGCCACAACCCCTTTAAAACCAGCATATCTGATCTGATACGCTGAGGGTACATCATCCAATTTCAATTTTTCAGCTACTTCACTAGCAAGATCAGGAGTAATGAGACCAATTCCATCAGAGAAAACATAGTTATTCCTCTTAATATCAGGTATTATATTATGTGCTGCAACCTCCACAGTTGCATAGGTGGATGAGAAGCACTGTCCCATCCTAGCAGCACACTTTGCAACATTACTCTGGTTGAATTTGCCCATCCAATCTCTGATATTATCACAAGTTCTGTTCTCGTCTTCGGCAAAAAACCAAGCAGATCGATCTCTCAATTGGTTTGCTGAGAAGGCCAAAAATGAATATTTTCGACCACACAACTTAAACCCCTTTTCTAAGATTGTCTTCACCCTTCTATATATATTTGTCTTCTGTGGGAAGGAGTTTGATGTGATTTTCCTCACTATTGGAGCAACATAATAGTTGAGGGCATTTGCATTGATTGTCTGCATGCCCTCATCTGTAAAAGTGACTCTAAGGAAGCGATCTGCGACTTCTTTGAATTTCCTGAGAACTCTATTTGACATTTCAACTGCTGGTGCCAGACAATATGCTTTAGTAGGAGTAATAACCAGCCTTCGCACCTCAACAATGTCATCTAATTGTTTAGAGCTCTCATAAAGCTTAGGATTTCTGAGCAACCATTCTTGGACTGTTTTTAGCCTCTTGGCTGCATCAAACACTGGGCGCTTGTAGGAACATAAGTGCTTCAATGCAGCCACATTTACCTCCTTAGATTGATTTCTCAACAACTCAAAAAAGCTATCTGACAACCTGTGTTGATTTAGTATGCCTTTGTGAATGACTGCATTAATTAAGAACATAAGTTCAAAAGGGATACCCTTTTCGAAATGAATACAGAAGAAAGGATCCGACATGGGCATCTCATAAGAAGGTTCAGTCATTATCCTAATCGGTCGGCTAAGTAAAATCTCCTGGACTCTTTGGTCTTTCAGATACTTCATTGCCTTCATCAATTTTGCACCATACCTAGGTGGGATAGAAATTCTATAAAAATTGCATCGACCGATGGCCCCACTAGAAGTAAAATCTGTGGTTCTAATCCAGGGATCATCATCATCCAACAAGTCAAATGGAACTAATTCTTCAATGTCATCATCAGCTGTTCTATACCAAACCCAAGGTGATGAAGCCAGCTGTAATAGAATAACTAGATATGACGTATCACTGTATCTCCTGATCTCATTTATGTCTCTAACCAAGAACCCCACCTGAAAATCGCACTTTATCACCGCCTTTTTCTGTATACCTTTGAAAGAGAAAGCAACATCTCTATTGAAACAAAATTTGCACATGCCATCAAATGGATCTACCAAAAAGTTGACCCCTTTGTCTGGTCCTCTCCAGGCAACCAAAAAGTTATCTGGGTTAACCAAAGTCCCAATTTCAACAAGCACATCAGATAACTTAAAAGGAGTTGTAGTTCTCCTCCTTTGGTTCAAGGTGTACGGATTTTCAGGTCCCAAGCTAACCATTAAATGTTGATCCTGCCAAAATAGATCACAGCGATCTGCAGATTTGCAGGCCTCAGTAGCAGATCCAGGTAATGCAAAATGCACAAACGCATGAGGCTCCACCATCTTATAGTCATCTGTTCTTCCAATTTCTGCAGTATTAATGATTTTAAAATCTGGATAAGACTCTTGCGGTGTCCAAGAAGTTTTCAGCCGACACCTATCTACAAGTCCAATTTTATCTTCCAAGTATCTCACAAGATCCTTCGCTTTGACCTGACTATTGAATCCACCAATGCTAACTTGAGTAACAATAGTTTCTTTTTCCCTTCCGTCTAGCTCCATTTTCAAGTAGTCTGCAAAATATAAATTGCACATTTTTGTAGGTTAGATTAACTTTTGAGATTGCCGCCCACAAACATTAGCCAAGAAGAAAAGGGTGTGGGAGACTACATTTCTAATAAACTTGTATATTAAAAGTAATATTCCTGTGATCCCAAGTATTAAATCATTCAAAAAACACATATAAATGAGATTTCAGAATGGGGAATGTAAGAGGAAGGGGTTAGCCCACTGTACTATCCGCTCTAGCAATTGATTAAATTTGGAAGCACATAACTTACAAAGAAGTATTCAACGAACTAGTCACGAAATATAGCAAAATCAACAATGACTATTGAGACAAAGAGAGAGACACAAACAGGCACACACACACACATAAAAATAAATTTAAACTCTATACACGGTTGAAAACTTCCAGTTCTACAAACTGATTTTCTTCTGCATAGTTATCAAAATGGATAATAAGTAAACTCATCGAGAGAGAATCAACACATATTATAAGTCCTACCCCCTTCCTTTCTTTCCTCACTCCAAAGTATAAACTTATTTTATAGAAACTAATTGATGATGGCCACCGAAACTTGACTAACACTTGAGAAGAATTTTCCACAAATGAGGGAACAGAAATAGAACTTCACTCTAAATAAGGTTCGGCAGCTAGATTTACTTCATTAAATTTCCCCAAAAGAGGCCATGCATTACCTATAAGCACTGGAAATCATGCCCTACGACATCCAAGCAACCTCGGATATGTACCGATCATTGCTAACAAAACTTAAGATATCAAATTCGAAAACTTGCTGCCCACCCACTACCAGAATCCAACCGGTCTAAAACCCTCAAACAAACGGCAGGACATTTTCAAGACTTAACCAGAAACGGCAATACGACATTGTTTGTTCTAATCACGGCACACTTAGCTTGAGTAAGAACACAAGTTTTATGAACTATACCTAAATCTATTGACCAAAATAGAAACCAATTCCCACCTCACCCCAACCCCGGCCAAAAAGAACCCACAATAACATTAAGACACCAATTTTGGACATTACACTCTCCATATATCAACGTCGAATCAGAACTAGTGGAACAGTGAGATCAATTCATGTTATGAACAAAAGTGGGAGAAGAAGAGAGAAACCAACCTTCCGGGTCAGGTACAAGCTAACACGAAATTGAAGTGTGCGAAGGAATTGCGAATGTGGAAGGCAGTGAGGGAAGTATTTGTAGACGGGGCGAGTATTATTCAGTCAGCTTCCCTAGCAAGTTTATAAAAGGACCGCGTCTGCTACTGTACTCTCCGCGTGCTGCTATTATTGCGTTTTCCCGCTTTGCTTTGGCGTTTTGCTTTTGGCATTCACTCCTTGTGACATGGAAGAGTTTCCCCGCATACAATACGAGACCTTTGTTGGGTCAATTGTTGAACATGGTCGAATGCAGCTTCTCCATACTTCTCTAGGAAGGAATCAATGGACATAGGGTGAAAAAACGGGTATATTTGTCAGGAACGTCTTCTATATTGTTTTCATTTTTTTTGGGCCAATCTTTTATATTGTTGTCATAAATTTTAAATAATATATATGTGTGTGGGTATTAATTTTACTAATAATTTAATTTAATTTTAAAATTATTATCTTAATTTATTCATTTTATAATAATTCTAAAATATAATTTTAATTTACTTTAAATAGTGAAATAGCTTTGGAGATCACGTCTATTTTGACCTCATTTTTTATTTAAGTGAGAGTTTAAGAAAAATTAAAATAGAATAATTATTAATAAAATGATATAAAATAACTTAAGTAAATATATTATATGAGAATTTAATTTAAGAAATAGATGTATTATTATTATTTTTGTTTGAAAGTTAATGACACATTAATTATTTTTTTAATATTATCCTTTATAATATGAATACATAGTTAATAATTTTATTATTGTTGATATGGAGGCTCGAGCCTCTCGGGCCATTTAAAATTAATTATAAATAATATATATGTGTGTGGGGGTAATTAATTTTACTAATAATTTAATTAAATTTTAAAATTAATTATTATCTTTATTGATTCATTTTATTTTAATTCTAAAATGTAGTTTTAATTTACTTTAAAATTTTAACTAAAATAACTTTGGAGATCATGTCTAATTACTTTTGACTAATATTAAATTTTTTAGACATTATGTAAAATTTATAGGGACCATATTAATATTAAAACAAAAAGTTATAGATCAAAATAATAGTTCCTTCGATAACTTTGACTTTCTAATTGGGAAAAAAATATTTCAAAAAATTTAATGTTGAATCACCAATAAATAATCTTTAAAATTTTAAAATATATCTTTGAATTTTAACATTATAAAAGTTACATTTTTCATCCAAACTTTCTCTCGTTGAACAAGTCTTATTCATTCGCTTCAGCTTTTCACATGTCAAATGACATATTTTTAAACTTTAATTTTATAATGCAATGGTTTTTAAATTGATATTTGAAATATCTAATATAACGTTGAAAAAAATTAAATTTAAATGTAAGCTATTATATTTTTTTATTGAACTTTTATAGTAAAATTATAGTATACATAAAAAATTATAATTATGTGATGTTAAATTATAAAAAATTATATATTTATATGTAAAACTTTTTTGTCACGTTAATATTAGTAAAAATATATTTGTTATATTTCAAATGAGCAACACGATCATAAATATATAAAAAAAATATTATTTTATTCTTTCACATTTTAATCTTCTGTCAAATTGATCTTCCACATTTGCTTGGTATCAAAGTAATACTTTACATTTTTTTAATGATAAAAAAATAGTCCCTCAGCAAGTTAACAAAGGTTGATAAATTGAGACAAAGTTTAAATATATAAGACTAAAATATTATTTTTTTTATAAAGAAGTCTATATAATTTTTTATAAAAAAAATAAAAAAATAATAATTTTGTGCAACTAATAAGAAAATTAAAAATATTTGCAAATAGGCCATTTGAACGTGAAGGCATATGAATCAATTTGAATTTCCTTATATATTTTTTCATATTACTACTATATTAAAGAAAAACAGACACAGAATAAATAATATTTACTCTAATTTAAATATATAAAATTTACTTAAATAATAAACACCACTTATTGTATATGTTTCTCTCTATCTAAACATAAACATTGCATTAAATAATAACCATCACTTATTATCTCTCTGTACCGTGAGTAACAAAGTCACAAGGATGCAGATTCAATATCTTCGGGAATCCAGACACTCGAATTCGTATATGTCTATTTTTTCCACTCATTCAGTTCCATTTGACTCTCCTTTGCAATTCAAAGCTTGTTTATTTGCCGGAGGGTGAGGCGGATTTTCTACGTTCAGGAGAATGAAGTTCTGGAAGATCCTTAACAACCTGATCGAGCAAACTCTACCGGATTGGCGGGACATGTTCTTGTCCTACAAAGATTTGAAGAAACAGTTGAAGCTTATATGCCCCAAAGACGGCCTGATTCCACCGAGTAAGCGACCCAGATCGGAAGGTGATGGTGTTTGCCAAGATGTTTCTAGGGACGAGGCCGACGTGAATAAAGAGGTTGACGACTTCCTGAAGCTTTTGGAGGTCGAGATAGAAAAGTTTAACGCCTTTTTTGTTGAGAAGGAAGAAGAATATGTCATCAAATGGAAGGTAACTTTTGGTTTCGGGTAATTGTCTATTATCTGGAGGATCTTTCCCCCTTTATTTTTTCGTTGGAATTTATGCAGTTGAATTCTAGTTTGGGAGTGATAGTTGAGATATCCTGCATGTAATGGGTCTAGCGTCTAGCTGTAAAGGAATTGAATTTTTGAATTTGTAAAAGGCATCTTGGTTTTGTTCTCAGAATTTTGTTGGAGTTGACATTCTGTTTTAAATTTGAGAAGACCACCCAAATTGATGGTGAATGAATGATCGGTGTTCTGCTGTTTGAGCCATGACATGCTCAACAAATAGAATTATTGTGTTTTTGTTTAGATTAATGATTGTGTCACTGGCACGTACATACAAGATCAACCCACCAACACACACTATTAGCTTCCTCCTGTTATAGTTTAAAAATCATTAAATTGCAAACTACCTGGGCGCTTGGGTTTATTATCTCTCTACAATATCATGAAGAACTATCCATATAGATCCGGATGACTTGGCGTTCTACAAAAACTATGTCTTACGAGGGCCCTTAGGCTTAGCATCTCCTGAAGTGGCAACCATATCACATGGTGAATTTAGCAGTATTTGATGTGCTGTGTGTGGTAATTCTTGGAGATCATGCGTTATACTTTTGATTTTGGCATTGCTTTTGTCATTTTGCATGTAATATTAAACGCATATATTTAATTAAGCATGTCTTGATTTTTTAAAAAATAAGTATATTGTTTTGCCTGCAATTCTTGTACACATAAGGTATGTTATCACTTCGGTAGAAAAATTTCAATATTTAATGTTAGATATTATGCTGTGCCATTGCCAATTATTTATATGAGTTATAACCAATGGTTTATGGTTGCAATGCAGGAGTTGCAAGACAGAGTTGATAGGGCCAAGGATTCAAATGTAGAGTTGATGTCAGTAGGGAGGGAAATAGTGGATTTTCACGGAGAGATGGTTTTGTTAGAGAACTACAGTGCACTCAATTACACAGGTATTTTTTCAGACAATGTGCAAGAGTTGTAAGTGGCAGATTCCTTACCGGTGATGGGATTGTAAATTGGAGAATTAACATATCAACTTTTAAGGATGGTGAATTGGGTGGTTTATAGGTGAGATTTTGAGAAGGCTAGTGATAGTAAAATTATTTTGAACGTGTTTAATTTGCTTCAGGTTTTTGAGGTGTTTCTGGTTTTCATTTTAATCTTGCCAAATATTGTTTTGAAGGTTTGGTTGGGTGTGTTGGCAGAGAGTCCTCTTATCAATCTAGGTGTTCCAATTTTGTTAAGGGGGGGGGGGGGGGGGGGGAAGGGGGTGGGTATGTGGTTCAGCATATTGCTAAAGGGGTTTGGGGGTAATTTACTTTCAGTCATCCTTATATAGTAGCCCTTTTGAATTTCTTTCTTTGTTCAAAATCCCCGTGGTACAGGGTTCATGATACAAGAGGGATTGTTTTGTCTTTCCCTACGTTTTGTTGTAAGGCTAAAATGAATGGAAGTTTGGATCTTGGTATCTTGTGGTCTAAGTCACATTATTTTTCTATGGAAAATCCTTTGTCCCTGGCATTGGCCAATAGGTGATTCAATGCATATATGCAAGTGAATAAATAAACCAATAATATAACAGATGTGAAGAATTGGCACAATGACTATTTGACAGATAACTTAAGTTGGCTTGAGGAACTATTGAGTGTAAACTAAATTTTTTTCCTTGTCAAAAAAATAGAACTTCGTTGATTGGGAGGACAGTTGATTATAAATGTTTGGGATGCTTTCTTTAGCTTCCACGTCATATCTCATTCTTTGCGCAGGTCTGGTGAAGATAATAAAGAAATATGATAAGCGAACTGGTGCACTAGTTCGCTTGCCTTTTATCCAAGAGGTCTTGAACCAGCCCTTCTTCAAAATTGATGTGCTTAACAAGCTTGTAAAGGAGTGTGAGATGACGCTAAGTATTATTTTTCCCAAAAATGGACCTTCTAGCACAAGCTTGTCAGTTAGTGAGGAAGGTGGGTTGGGGTGCTTCGTGGGTGGGTGTGAAGAAAAGAAAGAGAAAGTGGCGCAGGTTCCCAAAGAGCTTGCTGAAATTGAACATATGGAGAACAGTTACACCAAGCTAACTTTATCAGCACTGCGTACTTTGGAAGAGATCCGTGGTGGAAGCTCAACTGTAAGCATGTTCTCTTTGTCTTCTCTGCATAAAAAGGATTTGGAAGTGGATTGGGAGAAAATAACAGCTCTAGACCAAGCAGCCAAATAGATCTTGGGCATAACAAAGAACATGTGCTGATTCTCCATTTCCCCATATATTCTGTTCATACATTCTTAAATGGTGAGAACCGACTGATGATGAATTTGGATGGAAAATGGTTGACTTTGGCTCATAGTTGATGGGTGTTGTCAAATTTTCATTTCTCTTTTCCTTTGTTGAAGAAAAGAAAAATGATGCTTTCGGGCTTTGAGGTGTCATGAATGCTCAGCTGTGATCAACTTGTTAATAATAAGCCCCTGTTGTAGATTAATATGAAATTGTAATTTAGAAAAGGACGAGATGAGTTGATGATGTTGTATCATGTATAATCTATACTGATCTACAGTTTGTTTTGTGGATAAAGGTTTACTGGCAAGGGATAGCAACTTTTCATTGTAATAGAAAAAGATGATAAAAGGTTTGGGGTCCTGTTACCAGTTGCATGTTTGATTTAGGTAGAATGGTATAACATTATTTTCTCGTTCTTTATTGTTGGTCTCTCTTTTATGTGAACGATGGGAAGCTTTGTCGGCAGCTACTGCAAATTTACGAAGAGGGCTAGCCAAATAAATAAGAAAGAGATAATAATTCTATGTATTTTTACTTTATGAGGATATCAATCCTTGTATAAATCTTACCCTTCTCAAATTGTATGGAGAAAAATGATCATTTCAGAGCTTTTTCATATTTCACAGGTTTCGGTTTTAATTGGGATTTGAGAACGTTGAAAGGCCGCTGCTTATGCACTACTGTTTACTTATTTTGTATATGTTTAACTAATTATGTCGTTTTCTATCCTTCTTCTTGGATTAAAAGTCAAAACGCTAAAATGGCCAAAAACAAAAAACCAAACACTTAAATGACAGTTGTAATGTTCCATTTTATCTCGCACTAGTCAGATAGTTTTTAATTTAATTTAATTTTTATTAAATTATCTTCTTAATTCTTTTTTTTTTAATTTAGTCTTATTAAATTACTTTTACAATTTGATCTCATACTAATAACATTTTAAAATTGATATATTTCTTAAAAAATAATATAATTAAAAATTTTATTTGTAAAAAAATAAATTAAGGAATACTTATATGTGGGTAATTAAATTAAAAAATATTTGCTTTATAAGAATGAAATTAAGAAAACAATTTTATAATAAATTAAATTGAAAAATACTTTATAAAAAATTGAAATAAATTTTTAGTCATAAGGTATTATCGAGAATTTAAAAAGTACCTTATAAGATTTTTTGGTTTGAAAAAATTACACACGTCAATGCTTCAATAAACAAGAAAGATTTATTTGAATAATAGAAATTATCAGTTGCGCCTGTAGCTCAGTGGATAGAGCGTCTGTTTCCTAAGCAGAAAGTCGTAGGTTCGACCCCTACCTGGCGCGTGGTTTTTAATTTTTCAAAAAAAATATTTGTGTTTCCGCTAGTGTCAAACGTCGTGAATGTAATTTTCTTCCTCCCTTCGGAAAAAAATAAGGTTGTCGTCTTCGTATGTCAGAAGTACAAATTGAAGATTCTATGAAATTAAAAGGCCACAATGAGACTTGCGTGACCAACCAAACAATGTCTACGTGTTGGCCAACGCCAAGAACATAATTATCCGAACGAACATCCATTCAAACCAGTCTATAAATGTAATCCCCACTTGAGATCGAGAACCTCATCGTCTTCATTATTCCCTTCTTTCAACTTGTTCCTACGCTTAAAATTACCAATATGTCCTTAACAGCAGAAGCGCCAGGATACCTTCAAGTCTACTCCGATGGTTCCGTGAAACGCTTTGCCCCTGAAATTGCCCCTCCTTCTTCACAGTCATCCGACGGCTACAAATCCAAGGATGTCATCATCCACCCCTCAAATCCCATCACCGCAAGGCTCTTCCTCCCTCATTCTCCTTCCTCCTCCCACAAGCTTCCCGTCTTGGTTTACTTCCACGGCGGCGGCTTCTGCATCGGCTCCACCACCTGGCTCGGCTACCATAAGTTCCTATCCGACTTCTCCGTTGCCTCTCAATCCATTGCTCTTTCCGTCGACTACCGTCTGGCTCCGGAGCACCGGCTTCCTGCGGCTTACGATGATTGCTACACCTCACTTGAATGGCTTAGCAATCAAGCCAGGTCTGAACCGTGGCTTCAGCAAGCCGATCTTTCCCGGGTGTTTCTCTCCGGCGACAGCGCTGGGGGAAACATCGCACACCACGTGGCAGTGAAGGCGATCCAGAACGATGCACGTGGCTTGAAAATCAAAGGGATACTGCCAATACATCCTTACTTTGGAAGTGAGAAGAGGACGGAGAAGGAGAAGGCAGAAGAAGCAGAAGAGAACGTGAGAATGAATGACATGTTTTGGAGGCTGAGTATACCAGAAGGCTCAAACCGTGACTTCTATGGCTGCAACTTTGAGAAAGCAGAGATATGTGAAAGTGAGTGGTCTAAGTTCCCAGGCATTGAAGTGTATGTGGCTGGTAAGGATTTTCTGAAGGAAAGGGGAGTGACGTATGCAGAGTTTATGAAGAAGAAAGGAGTGAAAGAGGTGAAGCTTGTGGAGGCTGAGGGAGAACAACATGTGTTTCATGTGTTCTATCCTGAATCTGAAGCCACTCGCCTACTTCAAACCCAGATGAGCCACTTCATAAACACACATTAGCATCCATATAAGTGGCTGTCACTCACTGGTTTGTGTGTGCCTAACTACGTCAATAAGGACGTCGTTATGATGATCTGTTATTGTATGAAGCATGCACGAGGGGAATACTCAAACCCTTGTTATGGCTCGAATTATAATATAGAATTTAACTTTACAACATCTAATCTAACAGTAAAATGTGTAAATTCATAATATATAATCATAAATGTATACTTTGATTAATAAATAGCTATTGAATATAACTAAATCTCAAAAATATAAATGAAAATTCATATTGTAATAACTCAAATTATATAATTAGAATGATACAAAATTATTGGAAAAATATAATTGAGTCATAGAAGTTTTAATGTCAATTAATTAGGTAGCAATTGAATTTAAATTTTTTTTAAAGTATTGAGTTTAATATCTATTAAAATGAATTAGTAGTAAGTTTTATCATTGTAATGCTTACTAATTTAAAAATTCAAAGCAACTAGAATTTAAAATAATAATAATAATTTGTATAGTAATTATATATATATATATATATATATGATATTGTATCTTAATTCTTAAGCATGTAATGGAAAGAAATTATTAAACAATTTAAAACCATTTAATTACAATATAGAACGTTATTTCTTTATTGATTACTAGTAAAATGTATTACGATCATAACAATTAATATTGTATTTGACATAAGTTATGTTTATTTTGGTTTAATGATTCAAATAGTTAGGCTGGGCTCAAAATTACTTATTTTGTTATTTAAAAAGAGTGGGTTGTAATACTATATCATTCATATTCGGGCAAAAAAATTGAACGTTGCTTTATTTAATAGACTCAAGTCAAACACAATAAATTTATTTAAGTTTGATTAAATCCACTCTGAATTTGATTATACTATTAGGTTGAAATGATTTTTTTACTTAAAAACATAAATTTGACAAATCTAATGAGTTAAATAGTGAGTTTAACAACTATGGTGAAGACATCAAATGTCAAATTTACCATAGCAATATGATTGTAGTATTATAATATCCCTATCAAAAAATTGAGTTACATAGCTAGATTTTTCCTAGTTTCATTTACGTATTTATTATTCAAATATACTCGTGCATGGTTTGTCAAAATTGTGATCATAGTTATATTTAAATTTTGATAAAACAGTTTAAATTAAACTTCCATATTGATGGCTTAACTTGAATTGGATCAACCATGATATTTAATTTGTACACATATAGATATGTGAAGGAATGAGATCAAGTTTGATCCTAAAAACAGTAGACCGTGAAATGTACGGTGAAACATTATTTTTTAACAAAAATAAATTATATAAATAATTTTTATATGTGCATAATATAAAGTTATAATTATTAATTTAAATATACATATTATTAGTCGATAATGAGAATATCTACATTTTTTTCCCTTCACATATTTATAGATAATTGTTCCCAAATTTAAAATTTATAACTTCTTTCCATGTGATATAAAATTTAGACATATCTTTTCAAATTGATTTACTATGTGCTTTTTTCTTTTGCCCATGTTTATTATGTGCTATATGTTAGAACAATTAACATTTTGATAGACAGTTGACAAATAGTTTGTTAGTTTACATTCTATTAGTGTTATACAGTTAATTTCTTTTTTTATTTTTTTGTTAGATTTTTAAAATAGTTAGCAATTTTGATTGAAGTTAACTACTTGTATAACTTTTATAATTGATTCATGAACGAATAGTTTAAATCAATTTCAATTATTTTTCTCTTCTTCAACTATATATTGAAGAAATTCTAATATCTTTTTCATCTTTAACTTGCTCTTTAGGAGATAGTTGTTTCAACTATGTCATTATGATTCTTTGCATTTGTTCTAACAATGGTATTAAAGCGGCAATTGATCATATAGGATTAAAAACAACTTTCAACTCACGAAAAATATGTCATCCAACAGTCTATCATTAAATATGTCTATCATATTTATCAATGAAAAATTATCAAATATAGTTGGCGAAGATGCAAGTTTTCATGAAAACCTATGACCTTTAGGACATTATGACTAAAGACAAACCAATAACTCCTTAACCAACAAATCCTACTTCGGCTTATATCAAACACCACAGTAAATGAAATGTAAAGAAATCCAAGGCCAAGTCACTTTATTTAGAATTCTACTGCAAACAGTGTGCTCCACAGGATCATGGCATGTAATACAGCAAATAAGGCATGTGATAAGTTGAAAGAATAATATCAAGGTAGTGATAGAACATGCCAAATGCTGATTTTGAACCTAAAAAGATAATTTGACTCTTTCCAGATGCAGGGGGATGAAACACCTCAATAAAAATGTTGATCGAATCTCATTTGATTGTTAATAATATTAGACTTATTAGTGAAAAGTTTATAGACAAAATAATTGTGAAAAAAAAGTTCTTGTAACTCTTCAAAAAAGATTTGAATTACAGATTTCCTTTATTGAAAAGTCCACGAACCTAAGCAAAATCTCATTAGGTGAACTAAAAAGTGCTATTCAAGCATAAGATTAAATAAGGACTCTAAGGACAGTGTCATTTAAGGAGCTTTTTTTGTGCAAAAGCCACATCCCAGTGAAGGAAAGCAATAGCTCGACAAGAATAACAAGGGCAAGCATGACAATGGAAATAACAGTTATGGTTCAAAGAAGTCATTTCCTCCTTGCAAACATTACAAGAAAACAATGCATTTAGAAAAGTGCTACTGGTGGAAAATTGATGTTGTATGTTGTAATTGAAAATATATGGAGCACATATCTAAGGTCTACAATTTAAAAACAAACCCTCCAAACATTTACAAACACAACTGGCAGACATTGTTGATGTACAGGAAGATCAACTTTTTGTAGTACTTACTTCTCAATAAAGGACACATATGATACTTGGCTCATTGACAATTGTTGCACACATAACATATACAATGATGATGTTCACAATCATTGATGACAATCACAAATCCAAAGTAAAGGTGGGAACTAGAGAAATTGCAAAAGTCAAAGATAGAAGTTCAATGGTTGTTTCAACAATCTCATGTATCAAAACTATCACAGATGTTTTATACATTCTAAATATCAGCTAAAATTCATTAAGCATTGACAGATACTTGAAAAGAACTACTCCCTTCATTTTAAAGATTAGAAGTACATTATTTTTTTTCCCTTTTGAGTATAATTATTTTGTGTCATGATGAACAACAAGACTTTTACCATGAATTGGCATAAAATAATTAAGTAGGCATATACCAGTGCTTTATAGCTAGTTACAAATACATGTCATAAAAGGTTCCATCAATTCAAAATGAGAAGCATTGCAGAGTTGAACAAGAAGTTGGCAATAAATATGCCTAAAACCATGTGTGATGAACAAGTTTGGGAAACCTATCAACAAATGGAGCGAACAAAACTACCATTTTCAACAAACACAAGTAGGGAGAACTAGTTATAAATCCCAGTTCATCCACACAAACGTGTGTGGTTCATAGAAAACTAAATCCTTAAATAATATGTACAAAGATCAAGGATGAGCTACTTTGAAATTAATGAATTCCATTGATCAGAAGCAAATCAATGGCTTCTTAAACAAGTAGCTGGAACAATCTTTTGTTGTCTACATCTAGGCTTATACATTCACCTAAAGAAACACACTTCATAGCTGCATAATGTTAAGGTATATTAAAAGAACCAGCGCACATGGAATTTTCTTTCTAAATCTAGAAAAAAAAGACTTTGAAGTTAATGGACTACTCTAACATTGACTTTGTGGCTACATTGAAAATTCTGTAAACCCTTATACATATTTTTTTTTTGGCACAAACTTTTTCAAATTAATATTAAGAAAACAAGAAACTCAACTCAATCAACAGCATAAACAAAATATATTGCTGCTACCTTTATTGTGAACTAGGCTAGCGTCATAAGGAAGATGATGAAATACTTAAAATGTGAACAAATAGAAGCTACCAGAATCATGTGTGATAATGTTTCAATAGTTGTAATCTCAAAATCACCGTGTTTCATGGTTGAACGAAACACATCAAAATCAAGTTTCATTTTATTAAAAAAGTTCAACAACTTAATGAAGTGCTATTAGTTCATTTTTCATGACTAACTAGCCAACATTTTTACCAAGCTATTGCCAAAGGAAAGTTTTGAAGATTTGAGACAAATGATTGGTGTTTGCCATCAAAATAACAATGAGGAGTGTTAGAACAATTGACATTTTGTTAGATAGTTGATAATTAGTTTGTTAATTGACATTTTGTTAGTTTGTTATACATTTAACTTTTATTTTTTTTAGGTTGTTAAAATAATTAGCAATTTCAGTTGAAGTATAATTACTTTTCTCATATGAAGTTTGAAACTAATATATGAACAAAGAATGAACAGTTTGAATAAATTTAAATCATTTTTCTCT
This sequence comes from Delonix regia, assembly GCA_037074485.1. Lineage (NCBI taxonomy): Eukaryota > Viridiplantae > Streptophyta > Magnoliopsida > Fabales > Fabaceae > Delonix > Delonix regia. The sequence continues at coordinate 5,640,583 of CM073452.1, forward strand.
TTTTTTGGCTTTATATTAAAGAAATTTTATTATCTTCTTTTTCTTTAATTTATTCCTCAAATGATAGAAGTTTCAATTTCATTTTTAAAATCATTTGTTTGTTCCAACATTATATGTGTAAGGTACACAGTTTCATTTAAAAATTGATTTTGGTAAATAGTACAACTTGTATATGACAGTTTCAACTAGGGGTGAGTATAAGCTGAGTTAGGTTTTATACTGGACAAATTTTTTTTTAACTCGAGATTCGATTAGACCTAGGTAGTGACCAGGCAAGGCCGAGCCAAGTTAGCTTTTTATTATTATTTTTTTAAATATAAATTATTTTGTAAAAATAATTTTTTTAAACCAAAAAATGAAAAGAATTAAGATTTGAAAGGAAATAAAATAAAATAAAAAAAATTTAAGATTTGAAATGAAAAATATAAAAAGTTGAAAAGAATTGATATTTTAAATTTTATTTATAAATAAAATTTATTTTAAATCAAATTAAAAACATATTATAAAAATTAAGAAAATTAAAAATAAATACTAGGCTAGGTTTAATATCATCATTAGGACCTGTTCCAACTCGGTGAAATTTGAAATTTTTTTTTTATTTGTCCTTGTCATAACCCAACCTAATGTGATTGGGTTGGATTGGATTCATTAGGTCAACCGAGCCAATAATCACCCCTAGTTTCAACATTTAATTATGCTATTAGCTTACACTGCCTCTGCCTTTTGATTTGATAATATAATCTAACAATGCAAGATAAGTGAAATATATAGTAAGTGTAAATATAATTATTAAATTATTTTTAAATTTTACGTGACCATATAAGATGGAGTTATGAATCTTTTTGAGTGATTAAAATTTAAAAATATTTAAATGAATAATAAATACATTTTAGAAATATGTTATAATATCTTCTTTTATTATTAAAAAAAAATAACTCTCTTATTAAAATGGCATGATTTTTTTATTTATATAATTAACATAATTATCAAGCAATATTTATTATAATTTAAATATATTAAATTATGTCTTATATATATATATATATATCCATGTATTAAATTTTAAAACATAACATACATTATTTATTTTCACAGTGGCACTATATATAAAGAATGACCAAAAGCAGAACATCCTGAACTTATCTATTTATTGTAATTTTACGGAAGTATTAATTTTTAGTATATATAATACGATTTTTTGCTTAAATATTTGAATATATATTTTTTATATTTTTATGGGTGAAGGGCCGTAGGCGATCACGGTTGGCGAATATGGGCTCAATGCAAATGAGAGTCCACGAAAAAAAAGAAACTTATGGGTTTTGTTCCTTTGTTTCAAACAAAAAAAGAGGAAAAAGTAGATGGCGTCGCGTCGGCTTTTAAAATTCCTCTATTCCTCTAGTTTCAATCTCTGAAACCCCATCAACGCTGTACGGTGTTATACACTCGCGACCCTGAAGAGGTTTCGCTCTTCGAGGTTTCTTTTCCACCCAATTGTATTTGAGCTAACGAATTTCATTTGCAGACTTTTTAAACCCTAACCTAGCATTAGCTTTCATCCAAATTTTTTAGCAGGTATTTTCATCCCATTCTAAAACCCTTGTTAGTTTTCTCTCTTCATGGCTTTTTACTTTTAAACCCTAGTTTTATTTTTGGGTTTGGCTTTTGAAAATTCAGTGGACTGGTCGGCTTAACTAGGTCTACAGTGGTTGGATTTGCAGAATATGGGAGAAACAAAGGACGAAGGATACGAGGAAGAGCTTCTTGACTACGAAGAGGAAGAAGACAAGGCTCCTGATTCCATTGGGACCAAAGTCAATGGCGAGGCTGCTAAGAAGTAAGTTTCCTATTATCTCCTGTAGCCCTGTGTCTGCGTTTCGAATTGTCTGATACTCTGATTTGTTTGCTATGACTGATTAGATGGGAAATTTGATTGGTAAGTCTATGTTGGGGTCATGGTAAAGTTTCCATTAGAAATGTTGGGAAAATTATTACGAACTGTTTGTGATAATATTGGATTAAGATATGCAATCTACCGTGATTTTTTAAAGTTGTCCAATATTACATTTAAATTGGACGATAAAAGCTTGTTCTCTATTTGTAATTGCCTATGAAGTAGAAATATGTCGTTCTTACTTCTTTTTTGTGGATGGGTATATTGGAAGATGTTTGCCAAAAGCAGTAACTTGACTTATAACGAAAGCACAGAGATTGAGTGTCATGAAAATAAATATGGCATGATTTACTTTTCTATGTTATATTTAATAATTTCAAGTGATTTGCAAAAGAATTCTGTAGCTTATGATTTTCCTCTCTACCTGCTTATTTATGTACCCTTTACTACTTCTCTGTTGGCAGAGGCTACGTTGGGATTCATAGTTCAGGATTCAGAGACTTTCTTCTGAAGCCAGAGCTTCTTCGTGCCATTGTGGACTCAGGATTTGAGCATCCTTCTGAAGGCAAACTATCACATTACCTAAGCTCATTAATTTAGTCACACATATTGTACCTTTTGTATGATGTAATTGTGATTTCAACTATCTTTTGAAAAATATGCTTTTTTTTCTTTTTAAAAAAATTTAAGTAGTTTGTTTTGAACTTTTCATTCTTTTTTTTTAATCAAAAAAATTGTTCCGTTTACTATAGTTATTTGTTTCTAGTTCGTAGTTTAGGGGATTTTACAGAAAGGTTGGATAATTCATCCCCAATATATTTCTTCATTTGTATATGTTTGATATCCTCTCTTATGCATCTGTTTAATTCTCATTTAATCATTTTGCAGGTAATTCTTCTGTGATAATCTTGTTTTGGAGCACTAATGTGGTTTGTTAAAGCTATCAAATTAAAAGGGTTTGAAAGGTTTATTTTACTTACAACTGGTTCCTTCAACCCTCCTTTCTTTGGTTCATCATCAGTACAACATGAGTGCATTCCGCAAGCAATCCTTGGTATGGATGTGATTTGTCAAGCTAAATCTGGAATGGGGAAAACTGCTGTCTTTGTTCTCTCAACCTTGCAGCAGATTGATCCTGTTGCAGGCCAAGTTGCTGCACTTGTTCTGTGTCATACAAGGGAATTAGCATATCAGGTAATTACAGGGGCATAATTTGTGAAAGTTTATTGTATTCAATACTACTTTTAGTGGTTTCTGAGTCAAGATATGTGTACAATCTGTTTCATGTAGATTTGCCATGAGTTTGAGAGGTTCAGTACCTACTTGCCTGATCTCAAGGTTGCAGTCTTTTATGGTGGCGTCAACATCAAAGTTCACAAGGATCTGTTGAAAAATGAATGCCCTCATATTGTTGTTGGAACACCTGGAAGAATACTAGCACTGGCTAGGGATAAAGACCTTTCATTAAAGAATGTCAGACATTTTATTTTGGACGAATGTGATAAGATGCTGGAATCACTGGGTATGTTTAATCACCGAGTCTTGAACCCTACTTTTGCACTTTCTGTGATTTTAATATGGTTCTAATAGTACCCCCATTGCACTTTCTGCAGACATGAGGAGAGATGTACAAGAGATTTTCAAGATGACGCCTCACGATAAGCAAGTTATGATGTTCTCTGCAACACTCAGCAAGGAAATTCGCCCTGTCTGCAAGAAATTTATGCAAGATGTAATGTCCCATGGCCAGTACTACTTGAATTAGAAGTCTCTTTTTGATATTGCGCACATTCTGAGAGCCTTTTTAGGTATTTAGGATGCTGTGGTTCTGTCAATACTTGCTCTTCACAGGGGTCTATCTATATGGTGCTTTATTCCAGCTGATTTTTATGATGTCAAGCTGGTTGGGTGAAGTGTGTGATTGGGTGGCAGCAGATGGGGCTAGGAAATCTGGATGAGGATGTTTTAGTAGTGCTTTGACTGTGCCTTCTGTACTTAATCCATTTTCCTTTCCTTCACGTTTGAACTTTTTTTTTTGGGTTTCTAGAAGCCTGTGCTGGTCAGATGAGGTCTTTCACAACTCAGGTTTTCTGTTTTTCTTTCTTTCTTCCTTTGGGAGAGGGATGGGGTGCTAGTGTATCTGGGGTTGTTGCTGCCAATTTTCTTAGTTGTCAGTGGCGCTTGCTTGGTGTGACTTAGGGAAAAAAAAAAAGGGTATCTGCAAGGAGACAGAACAGATGGACCTGAACTGTGATTCAAGGGATCTGCATCCATCATTCATTTCCTTCTGGATTCCATTAGCCTGAGCAAGGCTCCTAATATGATTTACTGTGACATTTGTTCCTTACAGCCGATGGAAATTTATGTCGATGACGAGGCCAAGTTGACCCTTCATGGACTTGTGCAGGTGGTTCTTTTGCAACTGGAAATTTTCATTATTTCCTTTTGTTTTATAAATAACTTGTCTATGGATTGCTTGGCTGATTGAAATGGCAGCACTACATCAAATTGAAAGAGGAGGAGAAGAACCGGAAGTTGAATGATCTTCTTGATGCCCTGGACTTCAACCAAGTTGTTATCTTTGTGAAAAGTGTGAGTAGAGCAGCTGAGCTTGACAAATTACTTGTGGAGTGCAACTTCCCATCTATATGCATCCACTCTGGCATGTCGCAGGAGGAAAGGTTTGTATTATGGCGATGTCAGTAGATGCTGAGAAACTATGTTCATGTTTAATTGATGAGTTAATCAGTGATGATTGAGTTGTGTTTTTTCATGAATGTTCATTTTACGTTCCAATTCAATTGCATTGTTGATTATGGGGAGTATGTGGTTATAATTTGAGTGTAAATGGATTTATGATTTATGCCATGCTTATATTCTTCTGCAGTATAATTTTAGAAAGAAATGTATTCATGTGAAAGGGGGGATCAGGATTTGCAATGTTTTACTCTATTGGTCTATTAGACTACTGGGAATGAGCATTCTGTGTTTCAAATATTTTGTATACACAAGAAATGCCATTTGGATAAAGACAGGTATTGTCTTTGACAATTTATATTGGTTTATATTTTGCTCATGGGGGATGCATGTAGTGTTGTTGTCAGATGTTTTCATATTTTGTCTTTTGATGTGAAGTCCTCAATTCTTTAAGTAACAATTGAAATATAGTATGTTTATGTTTCTTTTCATTTTCATTAATTTTTTAAAATTTGCATTAGAGGCATTTGGACTATATCTGACAGTTAATAAAATGAATAATTTTTTATTATGGAAGATCGTGCATACTATTAAATTTAAGAAATGTGTTCAAAATCTGAGGAGTAATTTAGCTTGTTGTTTCTGAATGTAATCACATGGGCTAACATGTGGCGTAATGAACTATTACATTTGTAAAGGGTATCATTCTGTGTCAGGAAAAAGGTCTAGCTTGGAGAATTTTATAAATGTGGCTGTGCAGGGGTGCTGCTTTTGTTATCTCCTTTCATCTACTATTTGTCTTGGTCTCTGATGATGGTCCTGTATTTTTATTATGTCATTAAGGGGTTCAATTGTTTGCTTTTCTGTGGCTTACTAAATTAAAACATTTTAGCATTGGAAATGGTTTTATGTATATGCACCGGTAACTTGTGAGACTGACCTTCATTATGTGTTTTGTAGGTTAAAGCGCTATAAAGGTTTTAAGGAGGGGCATACAAGGATTCTTGTAGCAACAGATTTGGTTGGTAGGGGAATCGACATTGAACGTGTTAACATTGTTATAAACTATGACATGCCTGATTCTGCTGACACGTATTTGCACCGGGTACATTTGATAATTTCTTTTTTTTGCTTTTTAAAACTTTCAATTTGTGTTTAGGGCAATATTTTCATTCCAGGCTATTGGAACTTTGTCCAGGTTGGCAGAGCTGGAAGGTTTGGCACCAAGGGGCTTGCAATTACGTTTGTTTCATGTGCTTCTGATGTTGATGTTCTCAACAATGTAAGGTTATTCTTTCAATCATTGCATATTTGCTGGGCCTGTATGCAGTTCTAAATTTGCTTGTTTTTTATTTCAGGTTCAGTCAAGGTTTGAAGTTGATATAAAGCAGCTTCCTGAGCAGATTGATACGTCTACCTACAGTATGTTCTTTCTCATACATGGAATTTAGTTAACATGACAGTCATTCGAGATTCCGTTTATATACCTACGTTTACTTATTTGCTTTCTCCATTTTGTGAGCATCTGTAGCTGTTCATAATATTATTATTAAGAAGCTGGACTTCAACAGCTGATAAAAGCACATTGCTGTCATCCTTTATTGTCTGCTGAATTAGTGCTTTTATTGTTAAAGTGTCATTTTTTTTTTTTTAAATTTTAGTAGCAACTTTTTGTGGGATTTGGAGAATTTTTAAAAGGGATTCCTCAACTGGTTCATAGCACAGAGGCAGTAATCAGTTTTGAAACTTAAATTGCCCTTCCTGAAATTGCTCCAAATACATTGTTTTTCTTTTTCAAGTATTTAGTTCCTAATTGCATGAATTCTACGTTTTAAGATGTTATTAAATCCTCATGCTTATTTTTTCTTATTTTAATTCTATGTTAAGTGAAGTTTTGAATTAAATTTTATATATATCCTTGTTTTCTTTCATCCTTGCTGTTCTACTGCTGCTAGTTTTTGTTGCTTCTTAGGGCAGATGGTTTAATGCTATTTTGTGACACTGTTAAGTTTCTTGCTTGGTTTCCTTGACATTTTATGCAGTGCCATCATAGTGGTATGTTCGGGACGAAACTTCAATTGCTTGGACAGCATGAGTGGCCTTTGCAGACTACTTACATCTCACATATTAGTGACATGAGACTTTCTGAGCAGCGTATGATCCACCATGCTGATGTCTGAGTCCTTGTAGTTTAATAGACAATCAAATCTGTTCTCTTTCAGAGGGTTATCAGCATAAAGACTTTGCAGTATTATATGACTTATAAATTTATGGGGTTTCATTTGCTGTATTCTGTATCTTATGTAGAATTGCTTTTAGGAGCTGCGTATTTCCTTTTAACGTGTCATGTTTGAAACAATTTAGTTTGGAAGTTGATATGAGCCATTAAGATACCACATGCATATTTTGCCTTTCGTTAATTTTATTTTTATGTGGAGAAGTTTTGGTTCGTGGAAATGCCCTGATATATAATCTTGGTGGCCGGGATTTATTTAGGAGTTCTAAGTATGACTTTCAGCGGCAAGCCCTTCATTTTTCAACAAAGCTCTTGCAGAAGCAGAGTATCAGGTTGGTTGAATTTGATTTTAATGTCATTCGGTTTATTTTATGATGATGAGATTTTGTTCGGAAATGTTGTATTGGATCGTGACACTGGGCATAGTTTTTTGGAGAAATGATTTCTTTCTTCTTGTTTTTGATATATAGTGTGTTGGGCATATAAGATACTCTACATGAGGAATGGGCAGTTGATATTCATCCTGTTGAGAGAAGTCTTTTTACCTCTTTGATGCTCGTCTACAATGTTATGCTTATTTGCTTTGTAACACTTTTTAGCGCTCTTAATTTTTACAGCTAGGTTATAGCCACATCAAGATAACGTCTGATGGTTTTTTCTTTTGGGAGTTAGTATAAATTAAAATGCTTTTAGTTGTGAGGAGCAAAGTTTGAGATGAATAAGAGAGATGAAAGACCTCAATGCAAACTTTTGCTAATATTATATATTTTAGGGGTTATACAGCCATACCGGAGCTTAAACGAGGGAGCTAGAGAAGATTTAATTCAATGATCTTACAGAATGTTGAATAGAATTGAATCAAGGAAGCTAATTTAGTCGGAGTATGTTAGATATTGTTCAGCTCAAAATCTTCAGCCATAATACTCGATAAGATGTTTTTTAAATAGGGGAAGTAAATGATTTGAATTTCCCATATGTTGAGTTTTGAGATAGTCTTAAACTTATTAGCCCAAAAAAAGAAGAGAGATAGTTTTATAGTCGTAAGATGAAGCGGCAAGGCCATATGTAGTTGGCTGCAAAGTAAATACGGCGGACTGAATGAGTCTTTCGTAGATGTAGTATACAAATAAACTATTGTGTATGAACAAAGTCCCAAAAATGAGAGCACTTTGTGAAAACTTGTGAAAGAAGGCTTTTGCCTCCTAGGCTGGTTTAAAAGAACAATTCGTACTTCCAGGCCCATTAGAAGCACAATATTCGCAAGAAGGATGCGTAGGAAGCAAGAGAACGTTACCACCCCCAAGTAGTCATAATATTTTTTGTGAACCATCGTTTTGTTTTTCTGTCAACTATCTCCTTTCTTATTCATAAATGCAATCGCTCTTCGCTTTTCTTCTGTTTTTATTTATTTATTATTTTTGGCATCAGACAAACCAACATTAATATAAAACAGGAGTAAAATTAGTCCTAGCATTGGATACTGCTCCATACGCTTTGTACTTTCTCGTATTGTGTGTTACTGTCTCAGTTTTGTTCTTACTCATGTTGTAAGTTATTAAAGAGGATGCTGTGCAACAGGGGTGACATCTCATGAGATCGTGTGAGAGCGACACTTCTCCCAAATTGAATTTTTTACTCCCCAGCATAGGTGGTATAATAGGGGATTAATTAAAGAAAGACACAAAGTGGAAAAAATTAAAAATTTTAAGTGGACAGTGCCGGATTTAGACTTCACTTTTTCTGGCAGGGATCTCCTATACTCCATCCATTATGCATAATTTCACACATAGTTGAAATATTTATCATAAATTCTTGCAATACAAATAATATGTAAAACATTTTTTCAAGAATTCAATCATGTTAATTCAGTTATATTTATAGACTCCAATTATGAGTATAATTAGACCGCAATGAACGCTTCTATTTTCTAGTTTTATGTATTGGGTAATTCTTATATACAACGGAATTTATATGTTAATAAAAGACTTATACACCGGACTTGTATTTGTTCTACAAATGTTTTATTTGTACTGATCATGATTCTATTCTTAGTTTATTGTTGTCATTTATCTTTTTTTTTCTTTTTTTCTTTCTTTCTTTAATATAAGTTATGTTATGGGAGATAAAATCACTCTTTATCTTTATACCGATAGCAAAGAACCTTACTAGCTAAGTTTATTGACGATTGATAATGGGTTGAGCCATAGACTTGTTGCTTGTCAACTTTTTAAACACCTTAAATTTAATAAAAACTGTAATTTCCTGTTTACATATAATTAAACATACATGTAGTGGCCTATAGATATATATATATATATATATAAGTACGAGCTGAATCGCAATGATTTCTTTTGGTTTTATATTGTCACTAGTTATATAAACTAATAATTTCTATCTAAAATATGTGTCGATTAGTAAACTATAAATTACAATATTAATTATCAATTTATTTTTGGCTTTATGCTGTCACGGTTGTGTCACCTACATGCATACAAGAGATTGTACACTCTTAATCATCACAATCAAATTTGGAAAGTCAAATCAAAACTTATTTTACTTGAAAAGAGAATAATGTAACCAGTAAAACTCGCTTAAATGAAATGTTTTACTTACCTCGTGTTTATTTCTCTCTTAACATAAAAACAATGAGGAAATCAAAGTATCAATTTTTAAAAATTCTTGTTTTTGTTTTGTCAATAGTGTCGGAAGCCAACATTCCGTCTTATCACTCCCACGTGTCATTTTTTGTTACGTATACTATAAATCACAATACTATTATTATTGAGTATCATTTTATTTCTGGTTTTATGTTGTCATGGTTATGTCATTAACATGTAAAAGTTATATAATTGAAAGAATTATATTAAAAAGCATGTGCATACGTATACTGAATTACAATTTTTTTTTTTGGTTTTATATTGTCGCTAGTTATATGAACTTATAATTTCTATCCAACATACACATCAATACGTATACTATAAATAACAATATTAATTACCAATGTATTTTTGGTTTTATGCGGTCGCAATTGTGTCATCAGCATACAAAAAGGTTGTGCACTCTTAATCATCACAATCAAAAATTGAAAGTTACATGATTTCAGAGAGAGTAAAACTCATTTGGATGATAGACTAGGGTTGTAGGTGTCTATTTTTCTTTTAATATGACAGAAAAATCAAGGAATCCAAATGGCAATTTTCAAACGTTCTTGTTCCACCCAATACTCCGTCTTAATCACTCCCATGTGTTATTTGAGGTAGCTCGTTTAAACACTTGATTTTCAGTTAACTCAAGATGTTCGTATTGTCTCGCATTCTTCTAAATTCCAAGTAGCATTTCTCATTAACCTATGCTTACAAATTACAGCACTGTTGTGTTTTAATTTTGCTTAGTGTCGTCCCTTTTCTTCCATAAAATAAACAGGTCGTCGCCGTTATAACATAACTAAAACCTTCACTGCAAGACCGTACGTTAGTATTACCAAAGTTTACAAATATAAGTAACTTTTCATTCCGGTATACGAGGAAGGAGTAGAATGACATACAGATATATAAAGACAATAAGGGAGTAAAAATCAACACACGACACTGCGTTGAACGAAACCTCCCCTAAAGCCCTACACTGTGTGTCACTACACTTGAACACAAAGCTGCGAGCTGCGCATTTCATGGAGTACACGGAAAGAAACATAAAAACGGCGATACGAGCGAGGAAATTGACGACATACTTCTGTCGTCTAGTTTTGTGTGGCGTTTGGCAGCATGTAGCAAATACATAAATGCATGCATATATATATATATATATATATATATATATTATTTGTTGTAGCCTTAGTTAATTATTATGGATTCATTCACGACTCTCGTACTTGCGAGCCCAGATGTGTTTGCCGTTGACCTTGAACTTGGCGATGCGTTTTCCCATCAGGATTTCGTCCACAGTGGCCACACTGTCCAGCACCATTGTCGCAAACAGAGGCTGCTCGTCTGCATTGTCTGGTTCTCCCATGTTGATCACCTGCACGCAGGACTCTCCAAAGTTTGTGGTGAACAACTGTAACACCTCCTCCTCCGACACAGGGAACCCCCTAGAAAACGTCAAAAACATGGTCTTGTCTTCGTCCCTCGCTCCATCCGACGGCTTACTGCTCCAAGACAAGTTGTCGTCGGTGTCAGACCACCACGAGTCCTGGTCCTGACTCAGCGGCGGCAAGCTCAGGTTTCCGAACACGGGGTGTGGGAAGCCTGGAATCGCCAAGGGCACGTTCGGGCACGGGCTCGGGCCTGGGCCAGGCCTGAAGCTGCGGAGAACATTGTGCAGGATATCAGCGAAGATTCTGACACAAACGTTGTTGAGGATGCTTTTGATGCCGGCTATGGCGGTGAACCTTTTGAGGAGGAAGAGTCGAAGGGATATGTCCTTCTCAAGTAGGGTAGTGGTGAGAGGGAGGCCACCACCTTTAGGGACACGTGGGTTTTCTTCCTCGAGGCACTTGAGGCATGACTGAGCCTCGTTGGCCATGGCGTTGAGGAGAGGGTTAGAGAGGCCCACGAGCTGAGGGATGACGTTAGGGTACCCTACGTTCTCGAGCCAGAGCCAGAGGGACATAATAAGAAGGCATTGGGATGGTTCGAGGCCTAGTTTGAGAAGCAAGCAACAGAAGACCTCGCGGTCCATTTTGTGGAAGAGGTGTATCTGATTTTCAGAAATGGGGAGCATTTCGATGTGGGACATTAGGGAAATGGTGGTGTATCTGTGATTTGGTACACAGACACACTCATTCCTTATATAACCCTGTGAAGGGAAAATTTCAGAAGATAAAAGCACTCGAAAGTGAATATGTGGTTTACTTTGTTCATTAATGCAGTTAATGCCATTAATGCATCTCTAGTGGTCTTATGGACAGGGCTTAAATGAGTCTCTCTCAATTAACTTTATTATTTTCTTTAATCCTTTTTTTATCCCCATTCAATGCCTTTACATCCAAAATCCAACACACCGGATTCTCTTTAAATTCATCAACTTCTGCACTTTTTTGTGGGCAGAAGATATGGTTTTAATTATGCCATAAACACAAAATCTCATTGGTTAAATTTATTGTATATGCATATGAAAAGAGCAAAAAATTTAATGCCATGCTTTTATTATAATTATATGAAGCCTTTTGCCAATTTTCGAGAGTTCCATCCATCAAAATATAGTGGGTTTTCACATATAATAATAGGGGAAAATAGTTTATTATAAATTTATTATAGCATAATGAAACTAAATGGTGTCATTGAAATTAGGCATGACTACTGGGAATTCAAATAGTGTTTATGAACTTACTTTTGTTTTTTTGGTCAGTATTCATGAATATGCCAAACTCATTAGCTTCAGAATTCAAGACATATCAGTTTTTCTACGTCAGAATTTAATGGAGATAGTTATTAATCGCCTCTGGGGATGACATCAATTGACAAATCACTAAATGGAAGTTTGCCTGCTATATAAGTCAATATGTAACTCACAGTTACTATAGTATATTGACGGTAATATTTTGGGTGCCACTATAAAATTAATTATATTGGAACTTAGGTAATACATTTAAGTAAAAAATATGTTGATTGTATATTAATTTAAAATAATTTATTAGATTTATATTTTGACTCAATATTTTTAAATTTTATTTATGAACTTAATATTTTTTAAAATATTTTTAATTTACTCTCTCTATTTTTTAGTTTTTAGTAACCTCACAAAATATTAGTTTATAAATTAAAATTAAAAATAAAATTATAAAGTTGTGAAAATATTGAAAAAATAAAAAAGTATAGGGTTGAGTTAATAAAATTATAAACTAATATTTCCATGTAAGTTACAGAAAAATAAAAAGTAAAAAAGGGCATATTAAACAATTAAAAAAATTGGATTCATAAATAAAATCTAAAAATAATGTGATCAAAATATAAATATAACAAATTATTTTAAATTGTTATTTAGCAAAATACGATACGTCATTATTATATGTCTTTATCTTAATATACCATATAATAATTGTATTAATGCAACTAATTTTATAATTGCACCAAAGAATTTACTTATATTGATATTATAATAATAGCATTTATTTCTTCTAAAGAATTTTTTTTAAAAAAAAAAGGAGATTAGATGATGGACATGCCTAATATAAAGAAAGGAATGTTTCTATGTTACAGTCAACCACACCGAAAATAAAAAACGCCACGAAAATAAACAAATTTGTACGAATGTTGCATTCCTATCCCAAAAATATTGTTTTAAATTTGAATCAAGCATGAAAATTTATCATTGTCATCAAGTAATTTTGCAAACCAAACACAACCAAATATAATATGTGTTTGGATTTGAGATATAAAAATTTATTGGACTTAATATACAAATAAAATGTGATCGTAAGGCCATCAATATATGCCGGACCAATAAATTTTGATTGCTATAGTTTTTTTAAAATTCTTTTTACTGTTTTATCACACAAATCCTCAAATCTTAATTATTAGATGAAAAATTAATAACCGCAAATGATTTAAAAGGTAAATTTTTGATTGGGTGCAATTTCTAAATTTGATATGAACTATCAAATTAAACAATTATTTCAATGTTAGGTTCATACATTTAACAAATTCAAATTCAGATTTGAGAGGAAGGCAAAATAACATTGAGTTTTGAGGGGTAAAGTGATGTGGAAGATGGAACCAAGCGATTAGCATAAATATGTAAAGGAGTTAAATAAAACAAGTGAGGACATTTATGCGTTTGCCGGGAGTCGAACCCGGGTCTATTGCTTGGAAGGCAATTATCCTAACCGTTGGACTACAAACGCTTCATGTTTGACCTGTTGACTTCTGATTTATAGAGTATAATCTACTGGGATCATTTTTACATAATAATTATAAATTTTTTTATAAAAATAAAAATACATTAATATTTTATCTTATTTTTTAATATAAAATGATATGTTATTAAAGAATAATAAACTGTAAGATATTCAATTTTTCTTTTCAATTAGGAATATTTTGTGTAAAAAATATACTAAAATATTAGTATATTTTTAAATTTAAAACTGTTTAAGGACAGATTCATGACCCAAAGGACCAAATGATAACGATTGAAAGATTTTGGGGAGTTTTAACAGTGGTCGAGCATTGTGATTGGAGAGAGAATTTGAGATCTTTCAATGTTAAAATTCTCAACATTTTCGTTCTTTTTTCGTGCAATGCTATTGCGTTTCCATATGGTGGAAAAATAGTTCCCATCCACCGAGGTTTGACCTTTAGATAATTGAACACTTGCACAATATCATAGGATATTGCTAAACAAATATATATTATATTAAATTGAAAGCATTATGCCGCATATGACACAATACTTTTAGTACTTCATATATTGTACAGAAAATTAATTTTATTAATAAACTTATTAAATATATATAATCTGCTTAAAATATAAATTTATTTAATTTAATTTAAAACATTAGTCTTAGTTACTAAAAAATACATTCACTCATAACATTAAAAGGGTCAAAATAGATCAACCTGATTTATTTGGATTGTTTCATATAAATTGGGTTGTTTCATATAAATTGGTAGGTTAGACTAAATTATTTAACCCATTTGAGGATTGAAATGTTAAACTTAACTTATCTTTGTAAATAAAATCAAGTTGACTTGTTCAACTTACCAAAAATTTTTTAAACAATTTGTAAGAAAACAGTTCTTAACAAATTTTAATCATCAAGCTATATATTTAATTCTAATACAAAAAAAAAATATTCATATCATTTATTTATGGTGGATCAAATATTAAATATTTAAAGATAAAATAAAAACAAAAGCTATTTGAGATTAAGTCAAGTTAAGTATTTTGAAAGAAAAAAAATCTGTATAACGTTAAGTGGACTAACTCATCAATTTACTAAATCAATTCTTTTAATCTGTAAATTAAGCGATTTGAAAAAATTTGACTCATTTATATTAAAAATTATAACCCAACTTATTATTTCAATGGGTTAAACGAGTTTAAACCTATTTTTGATGACCATACATAACATGAAAGTCCAGCAAGATTTGAGATCAAATTAACAAAGATCAGACAGCTGAGTCGTGACTATGTCCATATTTTGAAAAGCTAACCGAACCAAAGAAACATTTAAATAAAAAAGAAAGAAAAGAAAGGTGGGAGAGAGAGGGAAAAGAACGCATGAGACTGCATCAACAAACCCTATCTGCTCTCCCTTTATTTCTCTAAAGTAACAAAAAATTGAAAAGGAAGAAATTAAAATAATTAAAATTTTAAAAAATAAAATAAAAGAAATGAATAGGAAGAGGCAATAAGGTGGGATGTCAAAATCGGGAAAATGGAAAAAGGGGCTTTCGTAGAAGCGGCCCCGAGAAGAGGCAGGTCAACTAACCCCAAGAGGACGCCATGAACCGTACAGAATTCTTGTATTTTAATTTTAAATATAAATAAATTTAATAAAACATAAATGGTTGAATGAAAATTTAATAATTTAAATTTTAAATATTTTTAAAAGTTATTTAATATTTATTAAAATTTGAATTATTAAGTGAAAGTTTAATAATCAAATTTATTTAATAAAAAATTAAAAGATAAAATCATTTAATACAAGTGATCTCCAAACAATTTAAATATCTTATTCATGTGAATAAAAAAAATACATTTTTAATCTTTTACTTATTATAAAAATATTATTTTATTCTCTTAATTGTTAATATAATAAAAATAATTTTTTACTTGTTGAAAAATATCATGCTTGATTATTTACTTTTAAGAAAATTATTAAATTTAATTTTTTTTATTAAAATTAAAATCTGAAATTTAAATTACTGATATTTTTTTAAAAAAATAAAAATTAATTATGAAATTATCCAAAACAATATTTTAGACATTCTAATTAACACATTCTAATACAACAAAAAAATAAAATTTCACGTATACGGAATGCTCAATGGTTTGACAAACAAAATTAGAGAAAGCAGCACGTAAGGTGCTCTAAATGAAATTGTAGTTTGCACAGATTCTTAGCATCTACGACACGTGGCACATCGCAGTTGGTTCCAACATTTGCGCCAACGATCTGGATCGGATTCCGATGACATGTCGTTGCTGATTTCTGCAAACTTCACTTCATGCAACATCCCCTTCTTCAAGAAATGAACGACACCCAGATTGTCACTGTTTTATCTGAAACGGTAGAAAAATAAAATTAAAATGGTAGAGAGAATGTAAAGCTTGAAAACGAACGTGGGGATGCATGGAAAAGAGAGAGAGAGAGAGAGAGAGAGAGAGTGGTGTTGGATAGCTATAGAGTTGACACATCAACATAAAACTTGTCGTTTAGATTGGAAACGACGACAGCTACTACAATGAGGCAGGACCGCGTGACGAAAGTTACAACACCACAATGCGTCATCCAACCTTAAACCTCCCACCTCAGTTCAAAACAAGACTTTCAAATTTTAACTTCTTTTTAGGTAACATAAATTTTTTATTTAGAAAAAAAAAAAAATACTCCTCTCGTTCGTGGAGCTTTTATTTACTTATTTATTTTGCAGTTAATTACTTTGTTAAGAATATGATAATATACAACGCTTTCTGATAATCAATTTTTGTAAATAGTACATTAAAATCTCACAATGTACCATGCATGCAAAACAAATTCAAAACAAAGCAAAGAAAATAAAGTGATTTGCTTATATTATGTACATCTACTTGGTAATGATATTGGACTTGGATATTTTGGTTATGTGGTGAAAGTAGATATGATTCAAAATTTAAATGCAAAAAAAATTTAAACTACTTTTAATAAAAATTAATTATTTATATTTTTAAAAGTGTTAAAAATTATTTGAAGTATGTTTGGTTTAATATTTAAAAAATTCAAAAGTCTGTTTGCACATTTAACGAATAATTTTGTTTACAAATATTAATGTTATATTTAATGTTTAATTTTTTAAAAGTTAATTTTGTCCTCTAAATTTTTGTTTATACATAGATGAAAAATAATTACTTTTACATTTAATAAATTGTATAAATGATAAAAATTAATTTTTTAACTAAAATTTTTAAATATAAATTACAATGATGTAAAATTACATTTGATCCAAATCAATTTAAAAAATGAAGTTGACTCAAAATCATATTAACACATTATCAATCCAAACATATATTTAATATTTAGTAAAAATCTAAACTATTAAACAAAAGTTAAATAATCCCAATCTTCTTGGTAGATTTCGATTCTCAATGAAAATAGTGTTCAATATTTAATGGATACCACATGATAGATATATATATATGGGGCAAGGTGATAATAGCAAAAATAAGTAGTTAATTAATTAATGGATGGATTAAGATTTAATTTTTAGATATATGGTATGTGTGTGATGCCAATGGTATATTGGGTATTCAATATTCGTATATCATATATAGTAATTAGATCAAATGTATAATTATTTGTTAAAAAATTATTATATTTTAAATTGTTTATTTATTATTTATTTAATTGTTACATTAATATTTTTATAATTTGTAAAAAATAATTAATAATGACCAAATTATAAAACTTAAAAAAAAGGAAAGTATATTTTACATTACATTTGGAGGGGAAAATATGAGTATTAGATATTTCCAAATATATTCAGTCTCAAATTCTCAATACCTTGTTATATTTTTGAGTACTTGATAAATTTTCGATATAGGAAATTCTAGGTGTAGATAGGTATTTAAAATATAAAATTTTATTGGATTCACATACGGTTCAAATATTTAAAATTTTAATCGGGTAATTGTCCATTGCCATCTTTCTATCTATCAGAAATATGTTTACCATTTGGGATCCTTTTTTTTTGGTCCTTTTTTCTTAATTTATTCAAGATATTTAACCTTCCCAAAATTCATATTCTAAATAATAACAAAAAACATTTTCATTAAATTTATACTATATGAGAAAGGCGGAAATGAGATATTCATTCTTTATAATTTATGATGATAATTAAATTCGATTACTATAAAATCTCAACACTTAAACATGCATGAATTTATATCCAAATATAGAAAACGGTCAAACTTTCTTTTTTCCTCGCGGAGAAACTATTTTTTTCACTGAAAAAAAAAAAAATCAGAGTAATGGTTTCCTACTTCATATTTCGTCACTCAAGAAACAAGGAAAAAAAAAAAAAATCCATCCTTATTTATATAATATTAAAACGACGTTTTTGTTTTCTTTTTTCCGTGTAACAGTTGAAGCTGTTATAGTCGATTTTTTACCGCATGGAACCATTCTCTGTTTTCTCCCTCACTAAAATCCAGCTCTCTCAGCATTCTGACCCTGACCCTTTCTTCTTCCTCTTCCTCCTTCATCTTCCTTTTCCCCCAGTTTTTCCTTCGTTTCTTCCACAATGGGTAAAGGTGGCTCTCTGAGTGAGGGTGTCCTCAAGAAGATCATCATCTCCTACACATACGTTGCCATATGGATCTTCCTCAGCTTCACCGTCATCGTCTACAACAAGTACATCCTCGACATGAAGATGTACAATTGGCCTTACCCCATTTCCCTCACCATGATCCATATGTCCTTCTGTGCCTCCCTCGCCTTCCTCCTCGTCCGTGTCTTTAAGGTCGTTGAACCCATCTCCATGTCCCGCGATGTCTACATCTCCTCCGTCGTCCCCATCGGAGCCCTCTACTCTCTCTCTCTGTGGCTCTCTAATTCGGCTTACATCTATCTCTCCGTCTCCTTCATCCAAATGCTCAAGGCCCTCATGCCCGTCGCAGTATACTCCATTGGGGTTCTTTTCAAGAAAGAATCCTTCAAGAACGAAACCATGGCCAATATGGTATCGATCTCGCTCGGTGTCGCCATTGCTGCCTACGGAGAAGCCAGATTTGATACTTGGGGTGTGATTCTTCAACTGGGTGCCGTCGCCTTTGAAGCCACCAGGTTGGTAATGATCCAAATCTTGCTTACCTCTAAAGGGATCTCGCTAAATCCAATTACTTCTCTCTACTATGTCGCGCCTTGTTGTTTGGTGTTCTTGTCTGTGCCTTGGATCGTCGTGGAGTACCCTCTGTTGAAGGAGGTTTCTACCTTTCATGTCGATTTTCTTATCTTTGGGACCAATTCTTTGTGTGCGTTTGCTTTGAATCTTGCTGTTTTCCTGCTCGTCGGCAAAACCTCTGCTTTGACGATGAATGTGGCTGGCGTGGTGAAAGACTGGTTGCTGATTGCTTTCTCGTGGTCGGTTATCAAGGACACTGTCACACCCATCAATTTGTTTGGATATGGGCTTGCCTTTTTGGGCGTAGGCTATTACAACCATTCGAAATTGCAGGCGCTTAAGGCCAAGGAGACGCAGAAGAAGACTACACAGACTGATGAGGAGGCAGGGAGGTTGCTAGAGGAGAGAGAAGGGGATGGAATGGGGAAGAGGAACGAACAGCATAATTAATTTTATAGCTAATTTAGATAGATTGAGAATGAAAAAGAGTATGAGAATAAAATGAGGAGAAAGAGCAATCTCAAGTTTTTGGTTTTAAAAGCAAAAGGGAATCGACGTACTCTGTTTTCCTTTGGCATCCTCTGCTCAAATTGCCGATTGATTATGGCATTCCAGCTATTCATGTTAATGTTGGTGGCCGTAGTTGGTTATTGGTATTATCAGAGATTTGAGATTCGCATGTGTTGTTTAGACATCCAATTATATGTCCTAGAAGGTTTTTTTTTTTTTGGGGTTATTTTCCCGTGTAGTTTTATGTTAAGCTCATGTAGAAACTTGATTTCTGGAGTTCTTTTGGCCAATCTCGCTTTTGGTGATTATAGGCTCATTGATTCATAATTCATTTCGCTTTACTCGGTTCAGAAATAGTGCACTAAGTGTTATCACCAAGTACATGCTGGTAAATCTGAATAAAATTTTGGTTCAATTTGACTTTTATCTGTGACTCAAACTGTAAATAAATTATTCTCTTCTGATATTCTTTTACTGGAGAAAAGCTTTAAACTTTGACGAAGCCGTTAAATTCTTCTTTGATCAATGAGGCAAGATCCTGCCCAAATACTTGGCAATGCATTCTATATGGTGTCCACGAGTATTCTACTGCTGTCATCGGTGCTATCATGCATCCCCTTCGTATCGGAGAAGTTTGAATAATTGGTTTTTGAAATTTCTACACCGAATGCAAAGCGTTTGAGATCTGTAAGCCACAGAAATTAAAGATTATGTACGTTTGAAGTTGCATCTAATTTCACTGTCTTCAATTTTAAATATCTGTTGATGATTTCATCAATGGTTTCTTTCTCTTTCCATTATTTCCTCTTAAAATAAAAAAGTTTAAGTTGCTACGTTCCAAGTGAAAATGGATAAGGACCTGACTCGTCCACACAAATCTGGCTGTGAGGAGCTTATGTTTCCTTCCTGACTGGAAATATAATACATCACGAAAGATAGTAACAACTTAAAATAGACTACTTTCTTGTCTTTAGTGATCGAAATGCAGAATGCCTAGTACAATATATTGTCTGTCTTTGGTCAGAGCGGGCCAACTAGTTTGCCCCATATTTAGATTTTATTTGGAAGAGAAACACGATTGTATTGGAATCGCTTGAGGTTCTCGGTTCTTTAGCTTCTTCTTATGTACT
Source organism: Delonix regia (assembly GCA_037074485.1). Classification (NCBI taxonomy): domain Eukaryota; kingdom Viridiplantae; phylum Streptophyta; class Magnoliopsida; order Fabales; family Fabaceae; genus Delonix; species Delonix regia. The sequence continues at coordinate 5,661,088 of CM073452.1, forward strand.
TGTTTAGCCCTGTAATCCATACAATTAGACAAAAATATGATATTTTATTAATCAACATTCTTCAGCAAAGGGTTTAGCTTATCAGGGTCTTCACTTTTGCCAATTCTAACTAACTAACGATTTATTTATGTATAATTTCTTATAATGCTAAGCGTGTAGTACTCAATTTATGTTTCTAGATAGAGGGGAAGAAATCATTATTGACATGGGGCTGGTAGTCATCAGATTCATTGCTGAACACAAAATTGAATGTGTACCATGGCTCTTACGGGACCATTCACTACCCTACCAATAAACCCAAAATCATTATCGGCTCATCTATAACTTCATTCTGATGGTTTGGGTAAGATCATCTTGCGTAAGTATGGGCATTGGGCTGTGAATGGGACACGGCGGCTTGGGTTTGATTCATCACAAGGAAGCCTGATCACCCACAATTAATTGAAATTCAGGGCTTGGTAAATCAAAATGTTGCCATCTAACTTTCTCAACTTTCCCAACAGTATTCTAAGATCAATTAACAGATAAATAAATGAATCGTTGTTGATGTCCTTGGGTAAATGAACCTGACTGGGCCATATAATACGTCTCCACAGGATAGGCTTCTAATGATCGACCACTTTTAATATGGAATTGACATTAGGACAAGAAAGTTTGATGTTTTCAATGCATGATTAGAGTATTTTCGATGCTATAACCGACTTGTCACCAGAAGTCTCCACATGAACACACACTATTCTTGAAGTGGTGGAAGCGAGTGCGGTCCCTCACCACAATCTCTCGGTTATATATCTTAGATATGAACTTCGTAGCAGAGTGACAATCTTCACAAACGCGCAAATTCTTCACAAATCTGATGGGTGTTCCAGGGGGTGTATTTAGAAGAGCAAAAGCTATAGCAAGCTTTTCACTGTGTCTGTATAAAGAATCCTCTTTGTCTTCTTCGTCAATGTCAAGCAACACCTGTGATGTTGTAGGCACATATCCTGCCCTCTTCATCTCCCTTCCCATCTCATCCACCATTTCATATATTTCTTTGTACTGATAATGTGATTTATCTCCAGCCACAAACTCGTACATTTCATTATTTAGCTCGATCATAGTGCTCCCTGGAATCTTTTTCATCCCTTTCATATCCATCGTTTCTCTTATCTTGGTTTTCTTCTCCCAGTGCAGCAATTTTGCATAAATGTTCGAAAGTAGCACATAGTTAGACTCATGCATGGGCTCTTTTTCTATTAGCTGTTTTGTGATGCTCTCTCCAAGCTTGAGTTCTCCACGGGCATGACAGGCAGCGATTATGCTTCTCCAAATGATTTGGTTTGGTTCAATAGGCATTTGTTGCACAAAAACCAGGGCTTCTTTCACCAGTCCAGCTCTACTGAATAGATCTACCATACAACCATAGTGTTCGATCTTGGGCACAATTCCGAATTTCTTCTCCATTGAATTGAAATAGTGACGTCCTGTTTCGACTAACCCTGAGTGACTACAAGCAGAAAGCAACCCAACAAGAGCAACATCATCTGGGAACACTCCTGCTTCTATCATCTCTTCAAATAAAGAAACAGCTTCTTCGCCACGACCATGCATTGCCAGACCAGCAATAACAGAAGTCCACGAAACTATAGTGCGTACGCTCATTTGCCTAAACAATTTTATGGCTTTGTCTACATCACCACATTTTGCAAACATGTCTATTAGCGCATTACAGAGCTCCACGGGCTGTTGGAATTTTTCTCGCTGAACATAAGATTCTATCCACTTCCCCAGCTCAAGTGCCCCTAAATTCGTACACGCAGATAAAACTGAAACCATTGTGATCTCATCTGGGCGAACTCCCATAATCTGCATTTCCCTGAACAATCTAATGGCATCTGCAGAACGGCCTAAACGTGCATACCCGCCAATCATGGCACTCCATGTTACTGAATCTAATTTCGGAGTTTCGTCGAACACCTTTCTTGCAGACTCAACCCCTTCGTTACAACAACAATACATATGAATCATTGTGTTCTGGACATGAAGATCATCATCAAACCCGAACTTCACTACCGACCCATGAACAGATTTGCGCAAATGCAAATGTGCAAGTCCCGCACAGGACTTGAGCACAAATGGGAAAGTGAATTTATTAGGCAAAACTCCATAATCAAGCATAGTTCGGTAGAAATATATAGCCTTTTCCTTCAAGTTACCCGTTTGAGCATACGCCCTAATGACAGTATTGAACAAGAACGTATCATAGACGCGGGTATCGGCATCGGAGGAGAATACAAATGACGTCGCATAGTGGATGGCATCAAGATCGGAGGAAATGGACGCGAACTTGGTGAGGACTAACGGGTTGTTTCGAAGACCCAATTTTAGTATAAGGGTTTGGATTTGGGTGAGCTTCTGGATAGTATTGCAAGATTGAAGGAGAACTAAGCAGCTCTGCTCCGCAACTCTTCGTTTTGTGGTATCAGGTGGAAGTTGCAGGGTGGTCGAGAGCTTTAAGGTGGTGATCGTACGAGACAGCTTGGTCGGAGATCGCATAAGTTCGTTTCAGAACCCCTCACCTCGCTAACACCTTAAATGGAAACCCAATCCCAGTTCATACTTCCCCGTCCTCTTTCTCTCTTCAACCGAGAAGATGAAGCCATAAACGACCTGTCGTTTTCAAGGGGTCTATGTAGCTACCAACGGAAATTTTTGGTCTGAACGACAGTCTAGGCGTTGCCGTGTTTAGTTTCGCACCAACTATTTGCCTTATTGTTCTCATGTGGCTGGTAGGAGGAGCGGCCACGTCAGTCTCCGTCTACCTTTTGCGTACTTGCCTGTGATATGAATATGATCACAGAGAAATCGGGGAGTCCGCGCCATGAAATGCAAGGCTGATTGAGAAAGTGTAAGAGGATGATTAGAAGGATTTCAGTATGGTATCATCTTTCTGAAGGACTCGTAGCGAGAGGGATTTCAAAGTTTGGCGTTAATGTGGTTCGTTCTTATTGTCATGGCTCCCAGTCACACCTTCGCTATCAAAAGATTCCAGGTCCCTCCCACTCTTCATCAATTTTTGTATTTGTTTTTTGCTTGGGCCATGAAACTTCATAATGTTTAAATGTTTGGGTTTTCAACCGTTTAGCTGATTCAATTGTTTGCTATAAATTTTACGTTTCTTTTTTCTGCAATTTGTGGTCCTCCAGGGCCGCTTGTACAATATAGAAGTCTAGTTAAGCAAGGGAAGCTGCAACATGATCCTTATCAAGACAGTGTTGCTTCAGAGCTAGAGAATTTGCTCGCTAGGTTGGAGCAGTATGAGAAAGAAATGGAGGAATATCGTGTAAAACTAGAATTGAATATCCTATTCATTGCCCACTTCAATTAAAAATTTTCTTTCCTATGAAATCTTCTGATGCTTAGCTTGTGGCTCATTCATAGTTTTTAATCTTCAATCTTTGCAGGTCAATCTATCCAATTGGGAGAAGAATCGGGAAAATGAGCGGCGTAGGCTTATGATGGAGGAAGTTGAGCTCCAGCAACAAGAGGACTGGTGGATGCGATTAACCAAGCGTCGAAATAAACTTGTTGAAAGATGGACCTCGCGGTAAATTTTGATTGAATTTGACATGGTTTGGTTCAATTTGACTCTGATGTATCAATATCTGAGTTGGACATATTTACTGCTTCTGCTCAAAATGTATCTGATCTCAAAATTCGGTCAGTTAATGTGTTTTTTGTCAAATTTAGTGTAAAGTAGTTACTTTCTTGGTTGTATTCTGAATCAATGTATGTCTTCACGACTCAGGAAAAAACCAGAAGATATGGAGCCAGGAGTGGGAAAATGGGTTTCTTATCTTAATCGTGAGAAGAAATTGGATTCGCTCGTTGGTCCCCGTCCAACTGCGCCACCAGCACCAAAAGGACTATACATATATGGCAATGTTGGCAGTGGTATGACACTAGACATTGTTCTGGTTACCAGTAAAGCAACCTTTTGTCCGCCTCGTTTGGTTTCAAATTTTTATTTTGTTATATCGGTTGAAGTTTCTGGTTGCATCATTTATGTCACCCGCTACATTAGTTATATTTTTTTTATCTCAGTTCACTTTGTAACCTTATTCTGCTCACTTCTTTCTTAACTAATTTGCTAATATTTTATATACTGAAGGGAAGACAATGCTGATGGATATGTTTTATAGTGCCACTGAGCAAATTGTTAAACATCGAAGAAGGTACCACTTTCATGAGGTGAGTCTTAAATTATGTATTTGGGCAGTACTTGGATCCTTATGGGGTAAATTTGACATGGATGCCAGTTATGCTGTTCCTGGAATGTATGCTCTGTTTTTCATTAGTTAGAGAAATGTTGTGCACAAGGTGCTGAAAGAGAGTTGTGTTGTTCCCCATTCATTTGCAGGCCATGCTAAGAATAAATGAACAAATGCACATTATATGGAAGAATCAAATGGAGGAGAAGTCTTTGCAATCAAGAATTTCTGATTGGATTATGAATCTTCCCTTTGACGCTAAAGCTAAGCAGTGGCTAGCTGCAGAAGAAAGATACAAACAAGAAGTACAGATGAAAAACATTCTCCTTGCTGTAGCAGATAAGTTTTTCCTGGATCGGGAAGAGGATGAAAGGGGAGCTAGCATTCTGTGCTTTGATGAGATACAAGTAAGCAAAGCACTTAAATTGTGTCATTGTGGATACCCAGTATCTACATACTTACTTGGAGGGTACCATGTATTGTGGACTGTATTGTGAGTGTCAAGGGATAACCAGGGAATGTTGTGTGTGATATTATAGCTGACTGAGGGTTGAGAGAACTAGATAATTTGTCCACATAATTTTCTTAGTGGCAGAGAGGGTTAGGTGCATAATTAGCTTGGTAACATCATTGTGAATCAAAAGGGAATATCAATGCAGCTTCAATAATGTGCCTAAGAAGTCTTAATTTTGAATAAAGTGCTTAGTAAGTGTGAAGTTATCCTTCTAGAGAGACAGAGTAACTCCCGAACGTGGATTATCTTACATAATAGTACCTTCATACTCACTGGAAAAGGAGCTTCAGTGGGCACTAGCTTCCTATGAGTAAGGCTTGTGATAGCTCCAAACAGTACAAATAGGAATGTTAGTCTAGGGTTATATTGACATGCATAATTTCAGTGTCAGGTCATATTTCCCATTGGAAACTCAACTTAAGCTTGTAAAGCTTCGCTAACATAAGATTAAATTGCATCTTTTGCCCTCCCTCCTTGACTATCGATGCTAGCATGATCTCTAAGTTTCCTCCATATTGGAATGCTTGCAGTTATTTTCTCCATTGTCTGGCTTTTAATTTTTCACATTACTAAATTTTGCTGCTCTTTATTTCAGACTGTCGATGTATTTGCTATTGTGGCTTTATCTGGAATTCTGAGCAGATTGCTGAGTACTGGAACTATAATTGTAGCTACCAGTAATCGAGCACCAAAGGACTTAAATGAGGTGCTTTTTTTACTAATAACTTATTCTTGTCAGGTGATTGTATTTTCACCTGTCAATTAATAATGTGTAGGGTTGTTAATTACACTAATAACGTCCCTGATTAATTTTGGGGGACTCTGAATCCAGGCAAACAGAAAGAAGACAAGTTATTCATTCATTCATTCTGGACATGTGTTGTTTGTGCAGGCTGGTATGCAACGTGAAATCTTCCAAAAACTTGTCTCCAAATTGGAACAACATTGTGATAATGTATTAATTGGGAGTGAAATTGATTATCGTCGTTTTATAGCACAAAGATCTGTGAACCAGGTGAGAATTTAAGTTGTGTAATTGTGTTATTTCCCCCTTCATCTGTATTAATCTATGTGCAGATTTGGCATCTATTTATATTTAAAATACAAAGGAGAAGAGTAGTGGTACAATGACTTTTGAAAGAAGTTTGCTTTAACTTAATTTTAATTCATTGGAGATTTGCATCTGTAACTATGTCTATACGTGATTATTGAGCTCATAGATTTCTTATTATCAGCTAGTGTCAAGAGGGAATGACAATATCATCTATAAGTTAATATAGTCACTTACGCTGTAATAATATTTAATTATTTTTTAATTGATTGTTTCTGAACTCCCCTTAGCTTCTTTTTCTTTCATTTTTCTGTTTGTTTTGGGGGGGGGGGGGGGGGGTGGGGTGTTGTGGATGGGCAGAGTCTCCCATTCTTGCTTTATGAGTATTATTCAGTCCTTTTTTTAGTTAACTTCTTGCTTGTGCCAACCAAACATGGTCAACTGTGGCTGTATTTTATCTTCCTCTGGTTGATTTAGATAGCTATATCAATGTCAACAATATATCTTTTCAAAGTACAGTCACTGAGAAGACTTTTATGCATAGTTAAATTGATTTCCAGTTAAAAGCTTTAATTTAAAACATATTGGGATCTCAACTGGTTACAAATGTAGGTGCACTATTTTTGGCCTCATGCAAGGGATGCTGTGAATGATTTTGAGAAGACGTGGCATGATATAGTGGGAAGAATAGGAGGAAGAGTAATCCCCACCACTATATCAGTGATGTTTGGAAGGTAGTCCATTAAATTTATCACATTCTGACTAAAAAGGTGCATAATAATAATAATCATCATCATCATCATTATCATATGATTTGTTTCTATGACAGGACACTTGAGGTTCATGAAAGCTGTAATGGGGTTGCACGCTTCACATTTGAGTATCTGTGTGGTCGTCCGGTACATTTACTTTTTCCTTTTTGTTTTGTTGTTGTTTCAAATTAGTCCATTGTCACTGAACCTTACTCTCTGGCCTTTATTCTTAAACCTTTCATTTCGCTTTGTTAATTAGCAAGTTAAATTGGTGCCTCTATTCAATCTTTCTGTGGCTTAATTGGGTAACAACAACTTCCAAGAGTTAGGTTCCAACAGGATGGAACAAAGGAGTATATAAATTTTGTTGTCCTGGTGGTTTTAGTCTCACCTTTGTTCCTTTATAACCAGTCAACCTAGAACCCGAGAGTGGGGGTGTGGAGGACTTGAATTACAAATCAATAGATAAATGTTCTTAGTATTTTGCTACAAAGTAGGGTTTATAATATGATGTGAAAAAATAAATTTAGCTTGTAAGAATGAGCTGGAGTTGGAGAATGCTCAAACTGAAGGAAGAAAAGAATGGAGACAGCAATGTAGTATGAAAGTCTGCCAAGAGGAGTGATAACCATTAAAACCCAGAAAACCATGTCAAAGTGCTTGATTGTGGAGTACTTAGTGATGATTCAAATGCCTAGCTTTGTTTTTATTGCCCTGTTCTGTCAGCATTACTTGCCTTGCTTCCTAAATCCATCTGTGTGTTTTTGTTTAGGCATGTGCACATGATGACTTACACTCTCTCCCCTGTTCTCCCTTTCTTCTTTTTGGTTTTCAGTTGGGTGCAGCAGATTATATTGCGGTAGCTGAAAACTTTCACACTGTTTTGATATCTGGCATTCCAGTAATGAGTATGCGCATTCGTGACAAGGTATATTTGATTTATTTTCTTAATTTCCATGGCTACTTTGACAGGGAGATATATAGATAAGTTTGGTTGACATTAGAATGGACTTGCCTCTGTAATTACAATGTGACCTTTACAATAAAAAGATATGAAGCTCCAATACTTTGAAAATGATGTCGGATACTTTTATTTAATTTGACACAACATTTCAAAGACACTACATCATGTAGTGTCTTATTTCCGTCAATATATATGCTTCTTAGGTTTAAAAGACATTCTTCCTTGATTTTGCATAGTAGATGAGTTTCTTATCTTTTTCTAAAATACAAGGCTTCGTTCTTTATGTGCTAGCCATGTCAATAAAGTTTTTAGTTTGGTGTATTCAGTTAGCTGCATACCATTGTCCTGTTCTGAGGAAACCATGCTACTTTGCAGGCACGGAGATTCATCACCCTTATTGATGAGTTATACAATCGTCGTTGCTGCTTGTGTTGTTTGGCAGCCTCTTCAATTGATGAATTATTTCAAGGAACTGAGGAGGGAACACTCTTTGACTTGGAGAGGTAATTTTATCCATTTGTACCAGCTATATTGTAGATCAATACTGCTCCAATGTATCTTATGATTATACAGTATGTGTTTATGGCCTGAAACTAAATGGTTATGTTGTCTAATTTCTCTTTCATTTCACTAGTTTCGTATTCCTTTCACCATTCCTTGGCAACTTTATGATAATACAGTGTCAGAATCTTGAAAAGACTAAAAATTAATATATCATCATTTTGGTGCCTTTTTCTAATGATTGGACTTCATATGAAATTGCCACTTTATAGGGTAATTCATGTTTCAATACATTGTCCAATAATTGATTACATTGGAATCCAGATGGTTAATCAAGAGGCATTACCTGATTAAAATCTTTTAAATAACATTGTGAAAATTGTGTGCGAATGCTTACCTACTAATAGGACCTAAAGAAGTGTGAAGAACCCACCCTTAAAAATCAATTTGTAAGGGGAAGAATCACACCCCTTAAGTACTCTACCAAGCATCCCATACTACTAGGTGTGGGATTTAGGCATCTCATACTACCCAATGTTCCTATTAGTTACTCACTCTTCCAAAGAGTGGCATGATAAAGTCCCAGCAAGTTATGCAGCAAAGTAAAAATATACCTGTCTAGAAAATGATATTAGCAACTTCACGTGGTACTCCTATGTGGCATGAAATGAGAGAGTAGGCAAGAAGAAAGGGCTTTTCCTGAACATTGTACCATAAGTAAAATTATTTTCTTCTGTTTTATTTGCCTTTCAGTGCTAGCTTGCTTGGAAGCCCAATTATAAAAAAGATTTTATGGCATGAAATTAGGGCATCTGTGGAACTTTTCTGAACATCTTACCATGAGTGAAATTTAGTTTCTTGTTCATTCCAAGGTTATTTGGAACCCAAGAAAAGAAATTTTATGGATTAGGTTCATAACTTAGAGAACCAATGCCCTATAACTGAATGGTGCACTTCCTAGTTCCTATATATTACTGAACTTGACATACAAGAATAGGAAAATCAGGGAAAGACAACCAGTCTGAAAAAATATATCAGCAAACACATTTCCCCTTTGATAAGGAAGCCAGAATTGATAAAATCAGGAACTTGATCAATAACTCAATATACTTCGCGTGTCATCTTCTTTTTAAACACGTCATTCCAATTGATAGCTACTGATATACTTGAGTTCTATACTTGAGGCTTGCATTTTCATTTTGTTAGAGGCTAGTTTTGAATATTTGAAAAACGAGTTTGACTGGATGATTGTCAGCTTTGTTGTTGCTTGGTTGGTCCTAATTAAAAGATGCCTTGGTAACTGAACCCCCTTACCCTCTTGTTTTGTTTCCAGTTTCCAATTTGAAACAGAGACTGAAGGTGGGAAACTTCGCCGAAATGTCTTAGCAGAAGGCAATGTGGGCTTGGGGGGTGCCCCTGCTGGTATCACGTCCATTCTATCTGGTCAGGAAGAGATGTTTGCTTTTCACCGAGCTGTGAGTAGTGACCCTTTCTCTCTGTCTCTCCCTGCTCGCTATTGCAACAGAATCTCTAGTTAGCATGATGTTAAATAATGAATCCATTCAGTGGATCCTGTTATCCTGTTCCAGACTAAAGTGTAGTCTTTTATCATAATCACATACTTGAATATTTTTCCAGTACTTGTTTGCTGGCTGCTGGTGATGTAATATTATGGTAGATTCTCATCTGTTGTCTTCTGCATCCCAGCAAAGTGTTAAATATAGCTATTTATTACAAGTAACCTAAGTTTGAGGATCGAATACTTATTACTAGGTGATAAAATTGGAATACTATATAGATGCGTAGGTTCTGTCGCGTAGGTTCTGTCATCTCTGACTAGCTTCCTCCATGGGTTCTGGTAGAGTATATTTTGTTGATGAAAACGGGCAGAGTATACTTAGTTCTAAATCTTAGTTGGTTTTGTATATTTTTGTACATTCCAAACTGATACTGTTGTCTCCTATGGTCTTTATGTAATTATGTTGTTCTTGATTGATGAGAGAATAAGAAGAAAATATGAACATATGATCTTTTCTTGTAGGTCTCACGCTTGATTGAAATGCAAACGCCATTATACTTGGACGGTGTCAAAAATTTCCACCCTTACTTTCAGAGGCAACGTCAAGAATCTCTTAAAAAGTCGTGCAATAACTTACAATCTGAGTTACCAGTCTGAACAGTAGACATTTTGTCCTGCTAGCAATTCAATTATTTAAGATGCCAGTTTTTGGCTTCAGCTCTGATCAGCCTACACTTTGTTTTCAATAATAAGCATCGGAAGATGAGTGATTAAGTAGGTAATAGTATTGATTCTTTATTCCCTAGTGCTATATCCGTAGATAGTGCTGCATTGTAACATAACATTTTTGAGAAGTTCTAAATATATAATTTCTGAATGATGTTCAAGCGTATCAGCATATTTGTTATTTGAGTCATGAATCATGATTAACCGAGTTCAAGAGTAATTCCTGTTACCTTTTCAATCTCGCCTCTGGGTGGATTGAAATTTACACTGTTTTACATGTTTGAGCTTTGATTTCGTTGATATCTATTGGTTTAGCTTCCACCTTTATCCATTTCATGTCGTCAAATATTCGAACATGGAAAATTAAGCTTCTTGGTGAAGTTTTTCTGGTTCTTCCTTAATAATGTTTATCTAGCAGAAGATGATAAGGGCTAGCGGTCACAAATCCTTGTTCAGGGTCATTGATGCACCATGGAAAACAAAAGGAATCACGAAACCTTGAGGACATGTTTCACTCTTTTCCTCTAGGGCCACAATACATACACTAGGTAAGTAATGTGACAGACTGCCTCATTCCTTGACGTGCCAGCTGTTTATATCCTGTAAAATGGTCCATGGAATCAAGTTCAGAGATTGGATGCAGAAGAATAATTAGGGAAGGGAATGTTACAAGAGTTAAAGAGGAAGATAAAAGGATGTACTGACTGGATATATTCTACATCGAATGTTAGCAACAACGATTGCAGAGGCATCTTTTTGACATAGAGAGAAGTGTTTGGACATGGGGATTTTTTGCCGAAATCAACCACTTTCACATCAACACTGCCTGATTTGCAAGGCCTATTCACTCCACTTATGCACCTTATTCTGTATCTCCATCCACATGCAATGTGCCAACGCCCCCAATAACCAGGCTAGATTCTTGGATCAATAGACTTGACAACAGTATGGCAAAGATTAAGGAGCTTCATGATTTATGCTGAAAGGATAAAGGGAAGGAAATCACACGCACTTTATTGTGCTTAATGGTGCATTTTGTTCTCAAATGTTAAAACGTTATTGTGTCTCTCTCTAAAGATGCCTGATGATGCATAGTATTTTGTATTGGATATTCATCATATCTGTTAACTGAGAATGACAAATTATGAAATATGTGGGCTGGGCATATTCATTTAACTTAATTTGAGCTTTACTATTTATACGCAAGCTTTAAGATTAATAGTTATACAGCTCAGTTTTATCTTCATTGTACCGTCCTCATTTTTTTAACTGGTTTTTTTAAAGATAGGAAAATAATAACTATTCCCATTTTTATCCAAAATATACAGTCACTCACCAACTTAGCACAATTCGTTTTCGATGTCAAAAAAGGGAAATAAGCTAGAAATGAGAACGGAGCCTCCAAAAGATTGAAAGAAAAATAATATCATTAAAAATGGACGAGTAATGTACGTTTAAGAAAAGATGTATTCCATTTTCTTATTAAAAAAAAAAAAATGTAGAAGCACCCCCTCAACTTTGGACCTCTCGTAAATAGGTTCCTGAAGTTTCAAAACTAAAAATTAGGTCCTTAAACTTTTAAATTCCAGTAATAATTTCTTTGATATAATCTTTTTCTTGCAATGATAACTCATTGGCCACATCAAAATCTCCATATGTTACGATGGGTATTTTAGAAGCCCTTTTCGGTATAGTGGTGTCCGACTTGGCATATAGGGAATCAGGAAGCAAATGAATTAGCATCGTCAGAAAAAAAAAATAAAAAAAAGAAGACAAATATATATATATATACATTTTTTTTAAGTGTAGAAGTTTAGGGACCTAATTTCTTATTTTATAAGTTTAAGGATTAATTTGTAAGTGACTTAAAAGTTTAACGGTACTTCTTGCATTATTTTTTTTCCAAAGTTTTAACTATATTTGTAATTTGTTTAATCTTTTTTGTTAATGAAAGAAAAAACTACATTTTATTCCATTGAACCAAAGTTAATTACTTAATTGGTGCATATAATTCATAAAATGATAATCTTATGTTCATGGAAACAATTATGAAACAATTAATTATTAAATTAGAACAATCTTTTATTAAACAATTCTTTAGATATATTAACTTATTTAATAATTAAATTTCTTTAAATTTTTTTTTTGCGTTATTAACAGGTATGATTATAATAATAAATATATTAAAACAGGGAAATTTGATTTATAATTAATTATTATTATGTGATAATTAAAAAATAGTGTTCCAAATAAAAGCATAAAATCGTCATTCAATTTCAAAACGTAATAAAACAAATCTTAAGATTTCAAATGTAATGAAAGGTCTTCTTTGAAGTATTGATTGGTGTCAAGTCAAGGTGATCCTTTGTTATCTTGTAATATGCATATTAGTTTAAGGAGTAAAATATAATTTCTAAAAAAAATGGAGAATCTTTCAAAAGGTCAAGTACTGATCAGTTGAATTGAATAGTTGTAACATGAGATAAATGGCTAAATTGATTTATTCTAGATTAACCCAAATCCTTAAAAGCACAATTTCATTATTATTTTTTTAAAATGGAAGTTTAATATGAAGATATAGAATGAACGAAAGCCTTAATTGAACACGAGAGAGCAAAGTGCTTTCCGTGCATGAATGCGAGAACCTATTGGTAATAAGTGGAGGCTTACATTCAAATCTAGGGACGGTGGCACCTAACATTAATCCAATATAACCTTTCTGGTTGCCTATTAGCGATTCACGAACTTAATTAATTCATTTGTTTTTCATGTTATGCCCGGTGGGCCCAATTTGGTTGTTCTTGAAATGGAAGGCCAATAATGCGTCTAGGAAAGAGAAAAAATATTAAACTCATTACATATTTTTACACTTAAATGATAATTTAATCCTCACAAATATATTATGATAAATTAGTCCTTTTCGTAAAATTAATATTATGAGAAATTGATTTTATATTGAATGAAAAAGAAATATAAAGATTAAATAAGTTGAATTAAGCAGATTTACAAATTTCTCCTTAATAGCAATAGTCGAATATGATACAAACTGGGATCAATTGCAGTTTAATTACAAGTGTTTTTAACTGAACCTATAAGAGTATGTAGATTGATAGGATAGTTTTATTGTATATTGGGCTTGCCTTATATAATGGGCTAGCTAAGGGTTAGTAGTAATTCCTCAAATTACCATTCTATCTTTACTTAATAAACATCCTTTATTGGTAGATTTTTATATGATATCCAACATTTCTCACTCATAAATATAACAGGAGTACTCATATGCTTTAAACCCGAGAAACATATTTTCAGTAAAAAAGAGAACACTTTCTTTTTATAATCTGCAATAATTCATATAGAGAAAGTAGGTCGTGCAACCAACATACTATAAAAGCATAAGTGCTATACATCAATTACGAGTATATAACCTCTCATCGAAAACAAACCTGTATGTAAATCATAAAGTATGCGTGCACCATAGATCATAAGAATCACATTTAGATATCTCAAAATGATCTCATTTATTATAATATCATGTATTTACAATCATGACTCACAAGTCATAACTAGTATACTGTTGAATATTGAATAATAAGATTCTCTTTATGATTATTCTTTTCTCATGATCCTATCAATATAGACTTAGCTTGTTTTTTCTAAACATGTCCCATCGACTAAATCAGCGGACACCAAATTATATTTTAAGTACTTGATCAGAGTCCAAGGGTACAAATATAAAGTCAACACAAAGGCTCAAAGGTCTTACACAACATAAATTGATATTGTACTAATGTTAACCCATATGGTCATTACTTGCACACACAGTATGAAACATGTGTTACAACATTCCTCCTTTTTCCATAAAGTGTATATCTATTTCATAAGTAATGTTGTACAGATGACATTTAGACACCATAAGTATAAAACAAAGTACTTTGATCTACACAATGTCTTGAATTCACATCTGGCAACTAAGGTATACTAGAAATGGTGAACTAATTTCACCACATCAATCATAATGACTTTATGTCATTAATTTGGTGATTTAAATGATTTTAACTGTAATTGCTCTAAAATCATCCTCCTGATAATTTCACTTAAAATATTATGTCATCTCCAATATTGTAAAGACACTGAGACTACCTATGTGAGAAGGCTAACATATTTGCTTACTTGACATACTTAATAACAATGAATAAATAAATAATGTACATAACACTCCAATAAAGACATGCAAGCATAGAAATCAAACTTTATTGATTGTTAAAAAACATTAAAACAACTATCTTAGTGAACAATGGGAAAATGACAAAGAAAAACTAATGAAGTATCATAAATTCTACGCAATCTTAGAGTTCTAATGTGTTTAACAAACACATCTCTATAAACAAGTTTGGTCAATGGATCTGTTAATATCTCATGTGTAAATATATACTTCACTTTCATAGTCATACGTGCAGACATTCCTTCACATAGTAATATTTGATATCAATGTATTTGATTTTATAATGATACTTTGGATCATTGGTATATGCAATTGCAACCCCACTGTCACAGTAAACTAACATTGGTTCAGTGTTATATGCTTTGCACAACAAGTGTTCCAAAAACCTTTTTAACCAAACAATTTCTTGAACTGCTAAGGAAAGGGCCACAAACTCAACCTCCATCGTAACCAAGGATACTCAAGATTGTTTCTTACTACTTCATGATATGAGACCATCACTAAGTAAGAAAACATATTCAGAGGTAGACATTTGCTCATTTAAGTTTCTTTTATGATCAACATTTATGTATCCTACCAATTACATATCTCTACTACCTTGATAGCCAAGCGTATATTTAGTAGTCATTTTCAGATATTTTAAGATCCTTTTTACTACTTCTCAATGTTTAGGACTTGAGTCAATTTGATATTTACTTATTAAGCTAACTGTTTGATAGATATCAGGCTTAATACACATCATAACATACATTAGATAACTAACTGCATTCCTACAAGGAGTTCAACTCATACGTTCTCTTTGGCAATCTTAGGATCTATTTCGGCATTTAAGGTTCGACTTATATTGATAGGAGTGTCTACAAGGTTCCAAGTATCCATACTAAAATGTTCCAGAACTTTTCTTATGTAATTCTCTTGCAAGAGATACAATAATTTTTTAGAACAGTTTCTTGAAATCTTAACTCCAAGAATGTATGCAGCTTTACCCATATCTTTTATTTCAAAATGAGATGACAACCAAGTCTTTACCTCCTTAATGAACTCCATATCATTTCTAGCTATGAGTATGTCATCAACATCTAAGGTTATAATAAAAAAGTTATCTTTAGATTTTTTAGTAGATATACAGTTGTCTTCACTCATCACAGTGAAACAAGTAAAGATGACAGTATTGTGAAAACAATATACCATTGTCTTAAAAGTTGTTTAAGGTTATAGATAAACTTTAAAAGTCTACAAAATTTTTCTTGTTGGCTTTCTTTAATGAAACCCTCAGGTTGTTCGATATAAATCTTTCCATTTTATTATCCATTAAGAAAGACAATCTTTACATCCATATGATATAATTCAAGATCTAAATAAGGTACTATGGTTAAATGTAAATGAACAAAGGTAAATTGTACAACATGAGAAAAAGTCTCCTTATAGTTTATAACTCATATGGAGTGGTTGCAACTAATTTTGTAGGCACACGATTAAGTACATAAGCTATAGACAACAAAACATCACCCAAATAAGTGATTGACAAATTAACCTATGCCATCATAGAATAACCATATCGAGAATCATTATATTCTTTTTTTTTTCTTTTTTTCGTAACACCATTTTGTTGTGGAGAACTTGGAATAGTCAGCTAATAAACTATTCCTTTTTCATCACATAATTCATTGAATTGAGCCTACAAATATTCTAAACTTTGATCGGTTTGAAGAACCTTAATCTTCTTATTTAATTAATTCTCAACTAAGTTCATATAATTTTTGAAGTAGCTCAATGCTTTTGACTTATAAGAAATCAAATAGATATAACCGAAACAAGTATAATCATTAATAAATGTGATGAAATAGTTCGTTCTATGTCTGGCCATAACATTCATAGGCCTATAAATGTCAGAAAGAACTAATTGCAATGAAAATTTGGCTTTGGTTGCTTTGCTTAAAGGTTTTCTGGTAGATTTTCATGCTAAACAAGATTCATAAGTAGACAAATATACTTGTTCAATACTGGGAAGCAAACCTTCTTTTGCTAACTATTGCATTTTATATTAGCCAATATAACCGAGTCTATATGCCACATGTTTATATTGTAATCAAAATCATGTGTAGAGGCAAACATGGAAAAACTGACATTGTTATTATTATTATTATAAGGTTCATCATCTAAATCCATAGAAATAAAACCTCCAATTACATAACCAAAACCATAAAAAAATTGAACTATTAACTCAATTTAACACAATTATTATGGAAAAATAAATCATAATCTATCTTAGGTAAAACCTAAAACATTCCAGTAAATTTAATGTGCATAGAGGATATCAAATACGATGAGGCCTCGACCACCACGTAGGGCTAACTTGCATGTTTTGATCCCACTGACAACAACCTTTATGTTGTTGCCCATATACATTCAGAATGCTTTATATGGAACTTGTCGAAAATCAAAGATGTTTTCACGGTCCCTCGATATGTGGTCTATGACTCCTAAGTTTACAATCCACACAGAACAAAATTCAATTAGCATAAAAGAGCTAAAAACACAAGGTTCACTAGCGTAAACAATACAAGGTGCCTTTTTGGAAGGCTTATGGTAATCATTCACATAGTGACACTTCTTTTGACAATTATAACACTTAATCTTTGCTATGTTCACTTTTCACTGCTTCTTTTTGCTTTGTTAATCTATCTTTGACTGTTTCTTAGGTTAAGTTAGTCCTTTCTTCTTTCCTTAGTTCTTTCTCTTTGAATGAAGTTTTCCACCTGAGGTTGCCATATGCAACTCAAGTATTGACTAAGCTAATTCAAGCCTTTCTTCCTCCAGTTCAAAGTCTCTCTAGACATCTTCCAGAGTTGTGATTTTATCATTATGGGTGAGATGCATCTTCATATGCTCTCACAAACTAGGCAAAGAGTGAATGACAACTTAGATTTGCTACTCATCTATTAAGACATTTCTTGCATCCCTTAGCTTTTCGAACATGTTTATAATTAGCCGCAAATGTTTCTTCATAGAATGTTTAAGGCATTTCTTATAGGAATCAAACTTGACCATAAGAGTATGCAACTTGAATGCAGACATAGTTCTTAACCTTGTTCTCAAGGCATTCTAAAGCCTATAGCTCTTTGGTGATCCTTGAACTCCCTTGGATGTCATCATCTCGAGTACTTAGCAATGTAATGCAAGTAGTGAAATTCTTTTTCTTCCAAGTGTTATTAGCCTGTAGGTTTCGCTTATTTTAAGTTGTGTTACTAACTTCTAGCTCTTCTATGACAATATTCAAAGCCTTAAAAGCCTCTTGCTCTTCTAGAAGATACTAGACTTTCATACTCTAAATCTCATAATTGTCACGATTGAGCTTTAAACCTTTATTAAGCTCAATAACAATATTTTTTAAAACAGTAGTAACTCTTTACATAAAAGAAAGACAAACACAAAATACGGATAAAATAATTAAAATAAAAACACACAAAATTTAATGTTCACAATGCATATACATCATAACATTATGTATCGTTTGATTAAGCTAATTAACCCATGCATAATTTGGAGTCGAAAGAGTATGAAGTGCTAATCATCATCCTAAGGTAATGTGCAAGGTGAAAATTAACAAAATCAAAATATAACTAAGTGTCTCAATCATACTATAAACAAATTGTAAAGCATAATTTTATAAATGTTAAACCAAACAACATTTCAAATTTGAGGATTTCATTCAAAGAAAAACATTAATAATATTAAACTAACATGTAACATATGTTTAATAAATAAATTTATCACATGTTAAACTAATTAACATATAATAAATGAAACATACAATGTTTGACTAATTATTTATCATTAAGTATGTTAAACTAATTAATATATTAACAAATCAAACATGTAATGTTAAACTAATTAACATAATTAATAAAACAAACATATAATGTTAAACTAATTAACATTTATCAACAAACATGTTAAACTAATTAACATATTAATAAAGTTGCATTTTATGCTTTAACAAATAAATTTATTACATGTTAAATAGATTAAGATATAAATAAATAAATGTGTCATCTTTGGTGCACTCACAATTTATGAGTGCACCAGTGCATACAAAATGTGTTGGAATAAAATTTTGCCAAATGTTAGTGCCATGTAAATTTGTTAATTACTAAATATTGACTTTATATAAGTTTTTGAATTTACATGTTAATATATATAGTTTTGTTATTTCAAATATTAACCTAAAAATAATAATATTAAAATTATGCAATTATATTATAATTGAGTGCATCAAAGATTTTACCATAAATTAAACATATAACGTTTTATTTTAAAATCTACTATGGAAATAAAATTAAGAAGAAAAATTTAAGAAAACATTGTTAAACTCATTAATATAAAGGAATAACAAGTAATCATATATTATTTAATCCAAATTTATTGGGACATATAAATTTTTTTTTTTCACAAAAAATTAATTAATTGCATTTATTTGGAACTAAAATATAAGTACATAATTTATATTTTTTAGGACATTTCCAAAAGTTCATTAATTAGGAAAAAATTGTTTGGGCCTATAAGTATTATTTGAAATGGGTTACATACCCAATTAAAAGAGTAAATTCTTTTTTTAAAAAAATGTAAGGCCCAAAACCTTTAAAAAAATGTAAGGCCTAATATCTCTTCAAAAGGTGAAAGGGCCTAAATTCTTCCCCCCTTTTACTAACGCCCATTCATAGGCATCAATGATGTTGTGTCGCGTGGCGCTATGGTTGATGAGAAAGGGCAGCTTCTAGCATCATTATCAAAGGCGTTAGAGGGCGCTATGATAGAGCTCCTTTTTAAACTCTTTTGTGTCTCCTTATCGACAACCTTTAGTTGGCAAGAAGGACGATAGATGTTGTCGGCATCAGCGATCAGCCTTGTGGGAGCGCCACCAATAGCCACTGCTGTTGGCAACCATGGCAGAGAAACATTTATCTCTCTCTGTTTGTTCAAAAAGGAAGGTAGGATCTCAAAATTTTGCGACCATGGTGAAGGAAGGCTAGTGTTTTCTAGGCAGGTAGTGCTGATGATGAGTGTCACCGATGACCATGAAGGAGAGGACGTTTGTTTAACTAGAGAAGAAATTTTCAAAAATTTAAAAATTTTTTAATTTCAAAACCTTATTTAATAAAGTCCCAAATAATGTTTTTAGATCATAATAAATTATACAAATCTAATCAGGAAACTAGTTTAATTCTAGCTCTGGTGCTAATGAATGAAAAAGAAAGATAAAGATTATATAAGTTGAATTAAGAAAACTTATAGATTTCTCTTTCATAATGGAAGTGGAATTTGATACTAACTAATATCATTGATAGTAGAAAATTATCATAGCATGTGAGAGATATCTCAAGATTTCCACACCCTAAGTTCCTTTCTCAATTGCAGTCTAACTACTAGCATTTTTAACAAAATGACTTTGTAGGTGGATATGATAATTTTATTATATATTGGTCTTGCATTGCATAATAAGCTAACTGGTATTTAATGATAATTTTTTAAATTATCATTTTACCTTTACTTAATAAACATTATAAAAAGTTAATTTATTATAATTAATTTATAAATAATTAAATTATCATAAAAATACAAAAATAGAGAACGGAAAGGATATGAAGCGTGGGAACGGGGCAGCACCAACACAAAAGTGACATGCAAACCTCGAGAATCACGTGCTTTGACTTATTTCATCTGAGAAAAAGGCGTGAGAGTCAAAGGCCTTGCAATTGAACGAGAAAGTGAAGGGTCAGCATTGAGCTTCAAATTGATACACGGAGAGGAGGGATGGATTAATGCATCCTCTTAATAGTTTTTTTTTTTTTTTTTCAAATTTTGCTGTAAATTTTAAAGAAAGAATGTTCCATACACACTACTCTTGTTTTAAAATTTGTACAATACGTAAAAAAAGGATTTTGCTATCTAGTATTTTTAGAATATTAGTTAAGGATAATTTATTACACATAATAAATTAATATTAACTAATAAAATTAGTCAAAAATCTTTTAGTGTACTCATTACCAACAATAATAAATATTTTCAAACTAATTTTATTAATTAAAATTAATTTATTATGATTAATAAATAATTTTTAATGAGTGCTATGAGCAAAACTCATATTCAAAAGGGTTTTGTTAACTGTTCGCATTTATTGCATCCACTGGCACCAATAATTATTATTTTTTTACAAATTTTCATGTCATGTAATTAATAGTTTTTTTAGTTTTATTTTAAAGACAATATTGCTCTTTATCTTTTTCAAAAATTATATTCAATCTTTTTTTTTTTTAAAGTTATAATCAATTTCTAATGAATTTTTATATGTTTATATATTTAAATAATATCTCTATATTACTCTTTAATATCTCATAAAAATTTATTTAAAAAGATTAGTTTTAAAATAAACAAAAATTTTTTTAAATTAAGAATAATGTAAAAATATTACTTAGATCTATGTAGATATAAAAATTGTTAAAGATTGGTCATTAATTTTTAAAAATAAAAGAGATTGATTATACATTTTGGAAAAAAATAAAGGATAATATTGTTATTAAAATAAAACTAAAGAAGCCATTGCCATTAAAATTTGTGAAAAAATAACAATTATTAGTATAAGTGAGTACAATAAATGCTTTTTAAAGATACTGGTTAGCAAAAACCTTTTAAAAAATATATAAAAAAATTTATCCGTATTTCTTACTTGACCTGCCTGCAAATCAACTAAATAGAAACAAAATTATATGAGAAGAAGTGATTCAAAGACACAGAATCATAGTGATAAACTTTTATTATTTAAATATGCATAATACATCAAAGATATACCCAGCATGAGATCTAAGAACAAGATCATAGGAGCACCTAAAGTTAAAATAATTTTCATCAATAACATAATTTAAAGAAACAAATAATGATATTACATATTTTTTTAGAGTAAAGAAGTTTATATATTATAGTTTGGTAATCCTGTTTTATTCCAGTGCATATAATTCAGCAGATACTAGGTAAGAACTGAGGAAAAATATTTGCATCTCAGCAAATTGATAATGGTAAATTCAAACGACATAAGCAGCAGGATTAGCAAAGGAAAAAAAGTCAAACGACGTCAAAATGCCATCTCTTTCAGATGTCGCATTTGTGGATTTGTATGGTCGGTTCGGTTGCCCGATTGGCGTATACCCGAAGAAGGCAGAAGAAGCAAAGAAAACCTACGATATTCATATACGTACTCATATAATATTTTATAGATATTTGTGCTACATGTTACAACGTTAAACGGGAGAGAGAATGAGAATCAATTGCAGTGAAACCCTTCCTCTTACTAGCTGTACCTTGAAGCTTCCTTTTCTTCTACCTTCTCTCGTTTTCACCGCCGTTGGAGACGGATTATTCAACAAATCAGTGCCGGTTTTTCACGCATAAATCGCTCGCACTCCCAAACGAAAACAGAGTATCAGTTTTCCGTTTTCTCTTATACCCTTTTTTTTAAAACGATGTTTTTTTTTTGGAATGCCCATTTAGCCAGAAACGAATCTCCCTCTCCCTTATACTCTTAATACGCCCGGAAAATACGAACTTGATGGATTTGGGGATTCATTAACCCTAGCAGAAAGGATATCACAAAGTTGGGATTGATGGGGAAGGGAGGAATTCTCCCAATTGATGACAAAACAGACAGGCTTTTCTCTATCTCTGGTTTGGGGTCGCAATGGAGTGTTCAAGAGGGCTATTATCATCCAGGAGGTTTATTTGCCAGCGTCGGTCAGATGGGAATGGGGTTTGGCGTTCAACCCAACGCTTCTGATCCCCGCAACAATGGCGACGAAAAACTTCCCTATACTGAATTGTACGTGAAGTATGTGCAATCACAGGGCAATGTTGAGAATGATGGAGCTAAGGAGGACGAAGGGTTCAAGAGTAGGAAGAAGGGTGGCCTTAAACTGAAAATTACGATCAGAAATCCGTCGCTGAGGAGGTTGATTAGTGGCGCGATAGCCGGGGCGGTGTCCCGAACCGCCGTGGCGCCTTTGGAGACTATAAGGACTCATTTAATGGTTGGAAGCAGCGGCCATTCTACTGGTGAGGTGTTCGGCAATATTATGAAGACTGATGGATGGAAGGGCTTGTTCAGGGGTAATCTGGTAAACGTGATTCGGGTTGCACCTAGTAAGGCCATAGAGGTAATATACTGTGTATATCTATATCCCACATGATTTTGAAAATTGTTTTTTTGCTATTGGTATGAGATAGTTGATAGCTTACTTGGTTGATTTTGAAGGATTTTCTGCGGTTACGTGTTTGATTGCTTCCTGGCTATCACTTACCATGTATTTTGCTGTTATACCCTTTTGCTATGGGGAAAAAACATTGTTGCAGCTTTTCAGTGTTTATTATCAAGTTTTTTTTTTTTTTGGAGAATTATGGCATGTGAAGGAACCTGTTTAAAGAGTCAGTCATGTGGTGTTAGGTTGTAATAAATAACCACATTATATAATTTTATTGAAGAACCTAATGGTAAACACTTATAGAACTTTAACCAATTGCTAACTTTGATACCAAGTGTGGTCTTTTATATGGGTTTTAGCACATCTTATAGTCATCTTGCGAATGTCTGCTGAATTTGTTTCAGATTTATAGGATGGCCATTCATATTTCCGAAGAAGAGAAGCATGTTGCAAGACTTTCGAGACTATGTTTTAGGTTTTCTGCTGATGAGTTTAAAATAAATTTGCATTCCTTTTTTTCCCAAAAAAAAAAAAAAAAAGTATTTACCATCTGATAAAATGTGGAGAAATCTGATCTGCTAATGGTAGGTTCGATGAGTGATTGGGCAGAATCCATTGCACCTGAGTTTTTAAGTTTATGAAGGAGTTGGACATGGCCAAAACAAGCTTCATATGTAGCTCTTCAGTCTTAATTTTGATAGGAATTGCCTCATATTAATGAAGTACATCATATCAAAATTGGTATACTAGCTTTAGTTGCTGCTAAATTTGTCCTTAGATATTTTTTCTGTTACTATGTTATCAGGTTCTTCTGAGTTGCCTCTACCTTCATTGAAGACTTGCTCTAAGTAATGAATTCTTTACATGATATTGTCTACCTTAAACTATTTCAGACTAGCAGCTCTTGCTGCTTGAGCTTCCTCCTACAAAATATATGCTTGTCTTTTACAAGTATTGATTTGTATTGTCCTCACGGAAAAGGGCTTTTTTTGAAGCTAGCATTGGGCCAATTTCCTTCCTCTAGAATGATCTCCATGACAAATATGGAGGCATATTATTGTCAGAATCCTTTTTTTTTTTTTTTCTTCTTCTTTAACTGGATTTAGAGCTTAGTTGATCTCCCTTACTCTCTTCTAATCGTTTAGCAGTTGATTTAGAGCTTAGTTAGCTTTAATTTAGGTTGATAAAGAACTTTGATATGATAAATCCCTTCTCTTTGTGGAGAAGGGAGGGAGGATTATTTCCCTCTCTAAGACATCTGTAACCTCAGTAAGTTATTTCACCTAATACATAGAAGATGAACTTCCTGATATGCCCACTTAAATGGTTTCTCTTTCAGGGTGTTTTTTATGAAGATCCATTTGGCTTCAGCTTAGCCCAGGTTTTTTGTTTTCTTCTGTGGTTTGTTGGGGGGTTTGAACCCTTGACACTTGACACTATCCATAAACCCACTGTACCAACTAGGCTATCCTTAAGCGGTGGCTTAAACCAAATGTCTTAGCTGTTTTATAATTTTGTTTAATATTGCTTTTGATGACCATAATTTTAGCTGCCAGTAATTTGGTCTCATCAGGAAATAGTTTCTTAAAGATATTCCACGTCTCCTCCCCATGTTAACCCAGCAGGGTGATTTTCCCTAATATGATTTAGAGAAAGAATTCTAAGCTACATGTTTAATACTATATTTCATATTTTTCATTGAGGAGAGTATATCTAAATGTTCATGTTCAGATTAGAGAAAGCATATATATCTCAATTTTCCAGCACCCAAGCTATAAAATCTCCTAATTTGCTTGCGTTGCATATCCTTCTATAGTCTACTTTTATGTACTAAGTAGTGGTATTGATATAATTTGATTCTTCATAGAAAGAGAGTAAAACAGTATACTTCATGTTGTGCTTGTATATGTCTTGTTGGAAATTCATGTTTCAAATTGGAAGAACAATATACCTATTTTTCATGAAGTCACCAATTCAACTCTTTCATGGTACCCTTTTTTGTATCTCAATATATTTTCACCTGTCTCTACAGCTATTTGTTTATGATACAGTCAACAAGAACCTGTCACCAAAGCCTGGGGAACAGCCGAAACTTCCTATTCCTGCATCATTAGTTGCTGGCGCTTGTGCGGGAGTTAGTTCTACCATATGTACATATCCTCTTGAGTTACTCAAGACTCGGCTAACTATTCAGGTATCCACGTGAAAATAAGCCACAGTTAGTCTTCCTCTACCTATATTTAACCATCCTACCTAAAATTAATGGGGAAAGTTTATGCTGGATTTGTAATTTTGCTGCAGAGAGGTGTTTATGATGGTCTACTTGATGCATTCTTGAAAATAATTCGAGACGAGGGTCCTGCAGAACTTTATCGAGGCCTTGCTCCTAGCCTTATTGGAGTAATTCCATATTCTGCCACCAACTACTTCGCCTATGACACTCTAAGGAAGGCATACCGAAAAATTTTTAAGCAAGAGAAGATTGGAAACATTGAAACCCTTTTGATCGGATCAGCAGCTGGTGCTATTTCAAGTAGTGCTACTTTTCCACTTGAGGTGGCTCGCAAGCATATGCAAGTGGGAGCTCTGAGTGGAAGGCAGGTTTACAAAAATGTGATTCATGCACTTGCAAGCATACTTGAACAAGAAGGGATTCCGGGATTATATAGAGGGTTGGGACCAAGCTGTATGAAGTTAGTACCAGCCGCTGGAATCTCTTTCATGTGCTATGAAGCGTGCAAGAGGATACTGATTGAGAAAGATGACGAGGAATAGGATGGGAGGCAGAATAGCAGACTTCCTTTTTTGGTGACAGGTGGAATTGCATACTTTATTCGTTCGGCTTATTAGTTTTGCATCGTCTTTTAATATTATTACTGGATCGTTTTTTTTTCTCCTCACGTTACTTCCTTGATGCAAAACGAGAATGGAATATTGGTTTTGGTTTCTGGTTATATTTTTACATAGTGAGGCCTACTAGTTGCTAATCTGTTTTGGCATTCTCCTGGCTTCCTCAAAAAATACTCATCATCAACTATATTTTCTTCCATGCAAGGTTGACTAGAACAATCAATTTTACTGAGAGATTAGACGTAGTTATCACCACAAATAGCTGTTACCAGTTTGCTCAGTTCTAGACGTAAACGTTAGTAGTTGTCAGTATCAAGGAACTTTAATGCGATTATATGCAGCTGCTTTACCCATAAGTTTGAATTAAATTTTGTAAAAGTAAAGCTTGTTCCGGAAATAGCACCAGATTCGTCATGAAACTGTCCTACAATTAATTTGGAAGTATAAAATGACACTAACACAAAGGCGCCATATATTAGCACCTTGTTTCCTTTCATTAAATTATTATCATAAATAATTCGTATCTTTGGACAAAAAATATCACACCGACATGGAACTCTACACAAGTAATCTGGTAAGGACCAAAAGAACAAGTACAATAAATAACAGAATCCGTACGTACTGCCACAAAAGGGTTTTCTCAACCTTTTCATGGGATAAATTCCCTACACTTGGATCATCCAGACAACAACTTCAATAGACTGCCTCTTGCTATGCCTATACACATGGTTGCGACCTCGCGCTCTCGAAACGAAAGGGGCAGTGAGATTTAACGCAGCCAAAATCATCTTCAAGAGACTAGCAGTTGACGCCACATTGACCATTAGCAGAAGCTTTGGTGGCGTCAGTGGTGAAGGGATCGATCCTCACCCACAGCAGTGAGAATATGGAAGCAAGGAGGATAGACCAAACAATAACAATGGTCGGGGTGCGATTTTGCCTTCCCAACAGACCCTTCAAGAATGGGTACAGATGGGCAATGACCCATATAGCAAAAAACAGCTTTCCAAATAGAGGACCCCAAGATTGGTAACCACTGTTTATGGCATAGGACACACCAGCCACGATCCCTACCAAATTCACTATAAGGACAGTTGTAGGAGGAATCAGAAGTGACGTCCATTTGAACACATAAAGCTCAGCAAAGTCTCCGTCTTCATCTGATGCCTTTGACGTGACAGTGAAATTTGTATCGATACCAGCAAGCACTTTGAGAAGCCCTTGGAATACGGCAAACAGATGTGCAGATGTACCACCAATAACCCAGAACTGTTCATTCCTCCACCAGTCTTCTATTCCAACCCCACTCCACCTAAGCTCAAGAATTGAAGTCGCAAAAATGGATACGAAGAGGAGAATAAACCACATGCTAGCGAAGTTGCTTATCTGCATGAAATCAAGTTAAGTTCCAAGGTGAGGAATGCTCAGCTCAATGATCCGAGGGCATTCTTCCATAGTAGACCCCCAAAAAAAAAAATTACTATATAATATGGAAGAGAAATAATCACCTACCTCTGGAATAATAAATTTATTTGTTAGAAGACAAAACGCAGGAAGCGCACAGTACGCAATCAGCGGTATTGAGGTAAGCGGGTAGACAATTGTGTTAATATAAGCCAGCCTCTGCAGGGGCTTTAATCTCCCATTGTAGCCATACCATAGGGGACAATGCCTACTAAGGAAAATCTCAATTGACCCCAAGGCCCACCTAAGCACCTGATTAAGACGGTCAGAAAGATTGATGGGAGCAGAACCCTTAAATGCAGGGCGAAGTGGCATGCAATAGACGGAGATCCAGCCACGTGCATGCATCTTGAACCCGGTCAAGATATCTTCAGTCACAGAGCCATAAATCCATCCGATCTGGTGGAATCAGCACAGGTATGATAAAAAATAATCCAAAATATTAATGTCACATGTCAGATTTCTTTAGTCCAGAAAGCAGAGTGATAAATTTCAAGTCTCACCTCCTTGCCCCATTCTGTCTTGTCTTCATAACCACAGCTGATGACATGGATTGCTTCCTTTAGAAGAGTTGCAGGGTTAGTTGAAGGAGGAATGCCACCCTGCTCCATGAAGGTGGCGGCAATAAAAACGGGGGACTGACCAAATCGCTTCTCTAGGCTCTTCTGAGACATAAGAAGTGACCTCTCTTCATCATATCCTGCAAAAGGGAAAAGAATGCATTAAATGTTGCGTAGTATGTAGAGCTGAAGACAAAATGTCATATCTCTCCAGCAATGCTGCCAACAAATCTGGCAGTGAACAGTAGCAAATTAGTTTAAATTTAACGTGAAATTGAACATGGAGTGAGAATCAAATTACATAGGATATTCAACATCTAGTAGTCTCGCATGCATAAGCAACTGTAAACAATGGAGTTATTGGAAAGAAAATTTCATGACAGCAACAGACCTTCAACACCCTCCTCTATGTCTTCCATATTGAAAATGGGAATGGTGGATTCAGTTCTTTTTGCTGCCCTCTTCTTGTCGATGTACTTCTTATTGCCACCCCTTCCCTTCTTTCTAGAACCCCAACAACTCTTCACAATAATATTGGGCTCCAAATCTTCCTCCGTCAAAACAGGATCATAACCATATAGAGCCTGTCTGTTAAAACAACAACCAGTTCCGACATAGACTGGGCCCTGGATACCATCCAGCCCTTTCATGTTGATCTGACAGGTGAGGAAATGAAATTTAGCCAATGCAGGAAGAATGCAAGGAAAGTCAATATTTTCTAATACTTGAAAAAAAGTTGGAGACCTACGTCAAAGAACACAATATTGCGATTGGCATATCGATCGTGCAAATCAATGCCATCAAACCGCTGCGGGAATTGTACATAGCAAGTCTTCTTTCCAAGAACAGGATCCATCATGAAACACATGGCTTCTTTGAGAGCTTTGCTATTGTTGAAATAGTGATCACAATCCACGTTCAACAGATATGCACCATTGGTCAAGACAGCTGAAACTCGAATCTATATCACATATAATAAACCCAGGTTAGATATGCAAGCTTTGTTCCAAAAATACCTTTCCGGTAAAGCACAGCCAAAAAACCAACCGCATCATGGCAAACTATAACTTACTAAGGAAATGCTAAAAATTTGGCTGAACGGAATGACAACAGAGAATATTTGTTAATCAGACTCTATCAATGAGCTTTATCGAATACATTAGCACCAATTTGTAGGTTATTTTCCATATATGCAGTTTTGTAACTTAAGCTGACAAATAAGACCCAGCATTAGACTTTGACCCAAAAAGAATAAACTTCCATTAGACAAAGGCCACACATTTGATAAGTGCACCATAGATACAGCCATCAATGAATGGGATGGACACATTAGTTAAAACCAAGAAATGAACTGAAAGAGATGCTTCAGCATGGCATACCAAAGCATTCATAGCTCCAGCCTTCTTGTGATGCTGGAAGCCTGGTCGCTTCTCACGAGAAACATAGACAAGTCTAGGTAGCTCATTTCCATCTGTATCAAGCCCTCCACTGTGACCCAAGAACACCTGTATACAGTATAAATATTACTATCAACTAGAAAACATAATAGAAGAAGGGAAGAGACCACAAGTGCGCTTGGAGAAAGACATGATACCTGAATCATTCCAGGATGATCCCTAGGATTATTTCCAGGCCAGGGAGTTCCATCCTGCATGGTCCAACCTTCTTCTGGCATCTTTTGAGCTTTGGCAACCAGGGCATTTATCCGTACTTTGAATTCTTCATATTCTCTCTGTTAAGCAAAATGATCAACATTTAGATAATCTAAATTCAAAATAATAATTGATAAAATTCTCCATCATCAAAATCAACCTTCATTGCTCGGCGCTCCTTCACAAACGAAGGTTGAATCTTGTCCTTCAAGTAATCTATCTTCTGGGCAAAGTAAAACTCAGGGGCTCTCGGCTCAATATTGTGCTTTTTGCAGAAGGGTACCCACTTCTTTGCAAACTCAGCTGTTTCTGAAAGGGCTTCAAAAGTCAACATGGCTGAACCATCATCTGATACATAGCAGGAAACCTTGTCCACAGGGTAATCAACAGCAAGTATTGACAAAACAGTGTTTGCAGTTACAAGAGGAGGCTCTTTGAGAGGATCCACTGTACTAACAAAAACATCTACAGGAGCCAACTGAGATGGTTCTCCATCACGGTCATATCTAAAATTGAAAACTAAGAGTAAGTATAATGGCAAATTCTACCATAATTATCCAAAAATGTGAAGCCCACAGTAACAGTCATAAACAATCCTGACCTTAAAGAAAGCCTGTCAAGATAGGTCTCACGATTAATAGGAGACCACTTTGGAAACTGATCCAAGAGCCAGGATAAGGCAAACCAAATCTCACAGATAACTGATGTCAACCACAAGGGGTATGCATCTTTGACAGGGTGAGTTGTACGGTATTGTAAGAAGAAGCCCAGAATGATAAGCCGGAGTATGATTACGACACGATAAGGGGTCAAGTGAGAAGAAGAAATAGGCACCACGCGACTCAAAGGCTGTCGTGCATCATCAACCCTGTCAGGAACAATAAAGAAAATAAGACACAAATATCTAAGCAATCAAAAGCTGCTACATCATATTATTATAAGTGTAAGATAAAAGATATAATATATAAGATTGTTCTAGGCTTTTAGCAAACAAACATTGTAAAATGATGTCATATGACTATTATTAGTGATTACAACTTACAAGGAAATGAAAATGCAAACCTGATATTCAAAGTGATTTCTCTAAGAAAGAGAATGCAAGCCAACTCTGATGAATTTGAGCGCAATTCAAAGAAAAATAGATTTTTTTTTTTTCTTTGGTTTAAGTTCAAAGAAAATAATTTAGGCTGTGTAGTATCAATGAACAAAGACTGCCACATTACTTTCCAAGTTTGATCAGCAAGTAACTGAATATTTAAGCAAGTGGCTTACATTTGCAGTTCTTCTCCATTGGAACCTGTCCCTTCCATGTCACCCTTCCCTTCAGTGTATCTACCAGTCATTTGCACCATATTTTTCTCCTGCTTAAGCTTCCAACCTTCAACCCTTTCTTTCCAGTCAACATTTGGCAAACCATAAGAATTCAAGTCCTTTGAAGGGTCTACAATTCTCACAGGAACTGCAATAAGAAAATCAAGGTAAGTTAAGAATTCACAATAACCATGAAATAACATATGGCAGCACACATCAAGTCAGCTCTATACCTGGTTGCCTTGGATCAACATATGGAAGTGAATGAACCTTTTCAGATGGACCCAAAGGACCTGATGTAGTTCGCACAGATTGTGTATCAGGTGTCGCATAAGGGATCTCACCAGACATCTGAACATAGAAAGACAATTAGTGAATGTCGTTGCAGAATGAAGTGCTAAATATGAACAGAAGATTATTAAGCAACTGGCAGGAGAACTAAAGAGACAATAAAAGCATATATCAATTATACAATTAACATTTATCATTATTTCATAATTTCACTAATACCACCACATACATAATGCCTATAATTCAGAGCTACTTGAAAGAAATACCAATTACAGCAAAGAAGACAGAAGAAAAAGTTCATAATAGCTGCTGGTGGTTATTTTCACTTTCACATTGCAGATCAATACCATATGACAACCAAACTTTTGATGAGTAACGGGGAGAGGTAGAAGCAAGAAGGCAAAATCCAAACTATGATCCATGAGCAGCAATAACAGCGATGAGTAAGTTATTTTGACACACTACCTGCTGTCCATTGGTGAGAAGAGGAATTGGTTGCTGAGGATCATGTCTAGAAGATGAAGAGAGGTCTGCATCTTCTCCTTCCCATTGCCGCCGAGCCTTGGTATTTCCCTGGCCATAGTTGAACTCATTCTCTATATCATCCACGTCATCCTCATCATCATCTCCATCCACTCGTGGACTCCCTGAAATCCAGATTCATTGTCTTCATTCCCAGGGAACCAAAAAATAAAAAGATCAGACTGGAAAAAAATTTGTAAACGAACTAACCCTTGTGCCTTTTGTACCTAGTCTTGCACTGGGGGCAAGACTTGTTCCCATCTTTTCGCTCATATTCATAACAAGGACGACAAACTGGGAATGCACACTCATTGCAAGCAACAAAGACATCACCAGTTGCTGTTAATCCAACAGTATCACCACATATTTGACAAATTTGGCCATTCAAATTCTTTAAGGGTTTGGGCTGCACAGCACAAACATTTCACAAATTAGAATTATAAAATTTAAGCCAACCTTTTCACCTAAAAAAGAAAGTTGAAGCCAATCAATATCAATTTCATACAAGATGCAAAAGAAAAATGGCATGCCCCATCCACAGGGACGTTTATACTTGACAAAACAGAATGAAAAACAAGTTCGATGCCATCATATTCTTGATGTTTGACAAAATTAGTAACAAGGTGCATTAAGATCAGCAAAAGAATTAAAGTAATAAAGTATATCCACCTATTGCTAATTACTATCATAGTTTGAGCTGCTGCTAGACCAAAAGGCATCCTACCTGACCCGACAACTTCCATATTCTCATTAGGAATAAATTTAGTGTATGAAAATATGCAATATTCTGGATTTCACGACAATAAAAAAATCAAGTTCCCCGCCTCAATGCATCAGCAGGAGAATCGTCAAATTCAAATTTTAATAGCAGCACATAAGTCACATGGGTGCAAGCACTAGCAATCAAACTTCTTTATATCCAACCATCCTTTTTTTTTTTTTTAATTGTATATCCAAGTATCCAACCCTCCTAAAACCAGAGTGATAAGCATTTTCCATCAGCTAACTGACCAAGAAAAAATACCATCTAGGTGTTTGGCGAAAAGGAAATATAATCCAATGCAAAATAAAGAGGCAAGAGGGGAAGGAGAAGAAAG
The DNA here is from genome assembly GCA_037074485.1 of Delonix regia. Lineage (NCBI taxonomy): Eukaryota > Viridiplantae > Streptophyta > Magnoliopsida > Fabales > Fabaceae > Delonix > Delonix regia. The sequence continues at coordinate 5,693,586 of CM073452.1, forward strand.
CCTATCAGGACTGACAGACTTAAATTCACGGAATCACAGGCACCTATATCTGTAATTTTTAAGAGGACTAGAACTTCAATCGCCCGCTAATATTGTAAAAATAAAAATTGAACTGAGGTCAAGCTCACTCCCACAAAGATTCACAGTGAACACCTAGATCAGAACTCCAAATGGCAATCTAAGAAGGTAACCAAGTAATTCAACAAAGTTTTAGAGCAAAGATGTAATCTGATGCACCAATATTCAATCCGATCACTTCCCATTCCCACTTAAAGAAAAATAACGGAACCAAATTTTCACACCGAACGCCGAGTCTCACAGGAGATAGACAGTGGCCAAACAACAACATTGTTACCGAAAGTCGATATAACTGAAATCTTAAAATGGATATGTTAAAAACACTAACCCCACTATCTGAATCGTGCCGAATTCGAACAAGCTCGTTTCTTTTGTGCGACCCAGCCACCATTCCACCAGTTGCTTGCATCTTGTCCAATTCTGTCTCCGATCTCCCACAGAATGTGCAGATCAATGGAGTTTACGACCGGAAAGATGGTGAGATTTGCATTCACCGAAACGAGGCAAAGCTCGGAAATCGTCGCCCACTCAATACGCCATCTTTCTCACTCTCTCTCTCTCTCTTCACTTCCAGCTGCCCATTCGGCGTCCAGCGCGTCTGCGTCTGTTTTATTACCCCTTTGGCTTATTATTTTATTGTCGCAAGGTATTGCCACCGGCTGGACCGGTTTCCAGTACCATCCCGAAGCCACTTTACTTTCGATGCCACCACCAGCTTGGTCCGCCTCAGTTTGGTTTATTCGCAATCACTGTTTAGCACTTTTTATTTCTTGGGGTAGGTAATGATTTTGACGGGGCCCATTAAACTTGTTGACTTCTTTCTCCAATCGATGTGGGACACGTGTTGTGCCATGCTATAACTCATAAAAGAGACAGGAAGCTATGTAAAGATCTCCAAAGCAAATATTTCGTGAACTGGTACCAGGCTGTCCGGTATCCCCGGCTTGCGTCTCAAACGGCTGTCGGTGCCACATGGCTTAATTAAATTTGATTTCTTAACAAATTAAAAGAAAATTACGTGCAAGCCCTATTGGATGCTTTTCCCTCTTTCAATAATACGAATTAGTTAAGTATTTTATTAATAATTGAATCATACATCTAATTTTTAATTATTTTAATCTAATAACTGTTAATATTCTTATATAGACATACATATCTCGGACAGGAAACTTTATGCAAGTATGATTGTCAGCTTCTAATTATTTTTAATTTTAGGATATATTTAGATTGGTAGAACAAGATAAAACGGCATGTAATAAACATTATTCTAAGATAAAATGATAGAAAAAAAAGAAATATCTCAAGACTCTTTTTCGTCGTCTGAAATTATATTTTTTAAATTCCTCAAAAATAAAAAAAAATTGGGATGAAATGAATAGATTAAATACACAATTCTTGTTATATTATTATTTATCACAAATTATCAAAATAATATTCTAATTATAAAAATAAATTTTAAGTCATTTCCCTCTTATCATTCTATTCTATTATATCATAAGCCTAACTAACTACAAGAATATTGACACCCCAACCATCTCTGCCGACAAGGAAAAGCATTTTTCTCTTAACAGCTGTTTCGATTATTATCACATGATCCTGCATTACCCAACGTGAGGGAGATGCCAAATTCAATTTATATGACGAATGTTTATTTCCCCTTTTCAGGTTTTTTGTTCTTTCTGTAGTACCCAAATCAAAATTCGTCGAGGGCAGCCGAATTTGATATTTTCTGCAATCTGGCCCTCTCACTCCTGTATGCATTTTCCACGTTGATGTTACTTTATGTAAATAAATTGAACACATCAGATTATTTAACCCCTAATTGCGCATTTTAATTCAAGAAGCGCGTTCTTTTGACATAATCATTGTACTTTTGGGGATAACAAACGAGATTGGCAAACTCAAATCTCATGGCAAGGGCTAGGACACAGTGGGGCTTTGCCGCAGAAGACCGACACCCCAAAGAGCTACCTACTTTGATGCATTATCAGCTCTTAAAAAGTATTGTCTGAAGCTACATTTGTGATTATAGCAATATAAAGATGTTGCTATTACGTGAATGATCTGAAATCCTTCTCCAATTACAACATCTACTTGTGTTCTACTGGACTTCGACTTCATTTCAGAAGACTCAACCGACATCAGTAATGGAATAATGGCTTCCGCAAATAGAGTAATGCAAGTAGGTGTCTTTAATTTTGCCCCGAACAAATTCGTTTTAAGGGACAGCCAGCCATTGATAATTTGAGACTGACCCCAACACCAACGTCAAAAGGCAGTTCCATAACCAATATCACTTGTCATTACTGCGTATCCCTCACTGACCCGACTGAAAAAATGGTCGAGGTTGTTGGTGAATGCTCAAAATAAAATAGTGCCCATAGCTGAATTTGTAGGTGAAAGATGTTAAGAAAATGAAACGTAAATGAAGAAACTCCCATCAGAGATCAGACTGTAATATTCTAGGATTAAGCATCTTTTAGGTTCAGTCTTCATGATATTCCTATGCACACCTACTTCTTTAGCTGCTTTTCACTTATATTTCGTTTGTCTTCATGTTTCCTCTCTCTTCCTCTATCTATCTCTCTGTTTTTTAAAAAATATCGTATCTCACAAAGCCCCTTCAGCATTGGCACCTGCACCACTGCCTCCTCTCCTGCTTGCTGTTGTGTTCTTCAATATCTGTAAATATGCAACAACACAATTACTGTGCAAAATCAAGGTTCACATGATTTTATCAAGACCAGGGATACACAAAATAATGTGTCTATTGTTGCAATGCATATGACAGCTTAAGTTTTCAAACAAGCAAGCAATGAAGAAGAACTGCAGGTACGATGTAGAGCTAAAAGTAGAGGTATCGACATCTAGATCTTGATGGTAGCTGATAATTCAGATTCATTAATTTCAAATTAGGTACATCTTAGGGATTGAGATCTTCTATCATCAATATGCAGACTGTAAAATACATGCTCATACACGAGGTAATGATGTGATAAAGAGAGTATATTAAAATTAAAGAAAAAAAGATTGAATGTTCATTTAGCGGTGACACTGCCCTCTACTGTTCGCATTTTATAGTGGAGGATCCCAATTTGCATCTTAGACCATGTAGCTGAGAGAGCTCTCTCAAATTCGTCAGACAGTGAAAGATGTTCCATTCCAAAAATTCTTAGATATATTCACCGTGTTAAAAAAAAAAAGTTAACAGACTCAGTCAATAAGAAATGGCTATATGGATTTATCAGTGATGTCAGCATAGGTGTTTTCCATTAGTTTACTTTGGTAAGTAAATTGAATCCAACCAAGAATCTCTTGTTAAAATCAACATAGATAGGGACAATTCAGGGATTTGGTTCCAATGTAAGATATAAAAGATCAATAAAGCACGAACTCCATCTGTCTTATACATATTGATTCTCTCTTATCAATTTAAGTTTTGATTAAAACGAAAGATGCAAGCCTGCAAGGCTGCAACCATTTGTGACGCCGTCCACATTCAAGAACTCAAGCAGACAAGTACATAAATTAATCAATATTAACTCTATCAACCACCATTTGCCATGATACGGGTAAAGAGGAGGGATCAATGGGTTTATCAACAATGCCAACCCCACTAATAGTGATCAATGGATTTTCCACAATTGTATATAGATCATCAATTCTGCATTGGTTGCTTTAACCAAATCAAATCATATTCATCTGTCATGACCATTTCATATGCATACTTTCCTCTTTAAACTGCTAACGTGTCATCAATCATGAATAATATATTGATATCAGATAACTATCCCTTTCGCGTTCCAATAAAAATTTATAGCTGGTCTGGACGCCATCGGAAAATGATTTGGTGCATGAGTTAAATCCAAAACAAATTGGCTCACATTGGCATGACAATGCCCGTTGAAGAATAAAATGATGAAGAGATGGAAACTAAGAAATCACATACATGTCTTAGCATCTGATTCTCGTTCTGTAAAGTGGACAGCCTCTCTTCCAGCTCCGAATTCTTCTTCTCCAAGTCTTTAACTCTAGTTTCCAAATCAATCAAGTACGCCTTCTTCCTCTCCCTTGCTTGCTGTGCTGAAACTCTGTTCCGCAGTAGCCTAATCCATTTTCACACCGCAACATTAAGAAATTAAACTTACAAGATGCAACGAATTGATCCCATGGAAAGGGGCAATAAAGTAACTTCAACCAAGCACGCCAGTTCAAGCTACTACACATACCTCTTTAGCCGCTTGCTTTCTTTGTCAGCTGGGTTTCTCCCTCGCTTCCTTTGACCCTCCCCTGCCCCTTGAACCCGGTCTTGACCTGCACCTGAACCGGCGTCTGGACGAGAAGCTGACGTTCCGACAGTTTCAACCCCGATCTCCGGCACCCTTCTGATCTCCTCGTCACTCTCAATGCCTAGATTGAGATAAATTTAAAAAATAAATTCAAATAATTCTCAGTTTGTATATAAAATATAAACCAATGCAACAGGAAGGGTAACTATGGCTTTGCAAATTCTACATGTAAGTGATTTATGGTTCAAAAGAAGAGGCCAGGCAATGGAAACCTCAAATACCACAGAGCACGGATGGGGAGTCAGGAATTTTTTTTTAAAATATCAAAGAAAATCAACCAGATTTGTTTTGTAAAATCAGCTTCATCCACATTTCAGGCACAGCTGACATTTCTAGAAGAATTTGACCTTCCTTAACTTCATGCTGGAGAGCAGAACTTGAAGATTTTTCACTGCTCGAAGGGAGAGAGCTTGCGGCAATGGAACTTGTTGCTTGCTCCTGCATTTTTGACCCCCACGACCTGGGCCAGAACGATATAGAAAATGGCTGAATGGATTTCTGCAAAAAGATTTCGTGGATTGTTATTTGAGACGAAGAAAAAAGCGGGACGATAGATGTAATAGCGAGTGTTGAGTAAATCAAAGGGAACAAGCTGTGTGATTATGGCCGTTGAATCTGTTCAAATCGACGGTGAAGAAGGGACGATCGTGGACAAATATGAACCATGAGGAGTCTGATTAATCAAAGGCTGCTATCTGAGATCGTGGAGGAACGTGGAGTGTTCGATTGGTCTTGCATCAGTCGGATGAAAGAGGGGATGGGGGAACATCGAATGCAGACCGGCATGGTACTGACCCGAGTGAGCGAAGATTATCGCAGACATTCTTTTTTTAAATACAACTTTTATTCTTAAAGTATAGCTTATATTAAATTATTTTTTAATAATTTTTTATTGATTAATCATTATTATTTAAAAATAAAATTTATAGAAATGTATATATTTCGTAAATTATTTTGTGATTAGGAATAATTAAAATAGTTATGCCTTAGGAATATATAAAATAACTCGATTATGCGCAAATCGATTTTCTTTCTTCTTTTCATGAATCTCCATCAAATCAATAAGCCCCCAAATTTTGATTTCCCAAATGGAAATAGGAACTATCAATGGTCTCGTATACAAACACTACCAATTGAGAAATCGAGTAAATATGCTGCATGGTAAAATCAGTTACATCATCCTTTACTGCAAATTGATTTATAAAGGTTGTTCGTCCTAGAATATATGTCGATGAATTGTCCATTTCTTGGAGTAGACCTCTTCGTAACGAAATATTAATTTGAACATCTCTGTCTCCCAATTATTGAAGCATGGGACATAGCTGGCAATTTCAGTATTTTGTCGTCATCTTAAATTTCCATCTCTGTGTTTTACACTTATTTGTAATTGTCACAGTGATAAGTTATTATTTAAAAAGAATATATTTTTTTCTGTCATTTATTATAAAATTATTTAATTTTTTATTTATTAAATATTTAAAATAATTTTTTATTCATTAAAAAATATTACATTTAGTCTTTTAATTTTTTAAAAATATTAAATTTAGTTTTTCTATTAAATTTTAAATTTTATATTTAAAAGATTAAATTTAATATTTTTGTAAAAATAAATTATTAAAAATAATATTTTTTTGAGAGACTATTTTAATATTTTAATGAACTAGGGATAAAAAATATATCTTACTTATTTAATACTTTACTCAGTTTTGAGGAATTATGTGCCTTTTGCCCTGGACCTAGGAGAAAATGAGAAATTAAAGAGGTAAAAATCTAGCATAACACACCAATCTTAGTAACTTAAATTGATAGAATGCATGTTTTTAAAAATGTATTGACTAATGCTTATATCAGCTCAAAAATATATTTGCACTACAAAAATAAAAATTATACTTACTTCATATGTATTGATGATCCCTTTTATACATAATACTATGTATACAAAATGATAAAAGAGAAAAGAGATGGTGAAAGCAATAAATAAAGTGTATCTCATACATATTTCATCTATTTATTTAGTTTTAGGATTGTTACCTTCTTTTGTTTTTGTTAACTATAGATCATTCTAATTATTATGAGATATTTCATTTGTTAAGAATAAATAAAATTTTTCAAAATTTAAATTTAAATTTAAAAAATATATATATATTTTTTTTAAAAAACACAATCCAACCCAGACCCAGTATTAAATTGAACAAATAACAATATATGTTGACCCCTATAAAATAATTCAAACTCAAGTTTATATAATCAACTATTGACTCTCAGGAGGCTACTATAACTTAAAAAACAATTTCAATATCTTGATAAAATTATATTATATATTAAAAAATATATAAGATAAAAAAGTTTATATAAGTTATATATTTATATATACTAGTATAAGTAAATTAATCATTTTAAGGTCTGTTGCATGAAGCCTACCGTAACAACAAAGTATGCAGTAAGTAACCGGTTGTGTAGTCATTTTTCATTACACTGAGAGCATAACAAGCGTTTGAGGGTTGGGACACTGGTAGGTTCCACCGGTGGAGAAGCAGCCGATCCTTCCTCTCTTCTTCTTTGTGATTCCATCATGGCAGTTTCAAAAGCATCAGCGTCCTCATCATCTTCACCTTCTTCTTCTTCTTCGAAGGGATGGGTAAAGAATATTTCGTCAATAGCAGCTCGCATCTACTTCTTCCTCATCATTTTTCAGATCCCTCTTTTCAGGTAATTCAAATTTCCTTCTCGAGATGCTGCTCATCTTGTTTTCTGGTGCTGATGGATTCGAACTCGTTCATGATAAAAAAATGTATTAGCCGAGGGAAATTTATGGAAACACTGATGCACACGCCTTACGAATTTAAGATGGATGCTGAAAATTTTACTCGCACTTTTTGGGAAACTTATCCCTAAGTTTGATGTGACTTAAAATGTGATTTAATTTGTGTGAATTAACTTCATTGGTTCACGGTTGTCGTGTTTAAGCATTTCTGCCGTTGCTTTACGGATTATCTTATTGTGATTAAGATTCGTAGGTGGTTCAGTTATTGAATTATGGCGAAGACTGAAAGAACAAATAAGATTATGTTCGACAGAGATCAGTGTCTGATCAGTTCCTTAAGTTTATCGTTGACTTTTTCTTTTGGGCGAGATAAATACTATAGTTCTCTTTGCTATATTAGGAAATAGAATTTGGTTTGATCAAATTTTAAGCTACTTATATCGCACTCTTAAAAAAAACCTTTCAATTACGAATGAGGTCACATCTTTTAGTATGTAGTTGTTTACTGTACGCCTTAGATGCCATAATTGCGAGATTGGCTACCAGCCTGACATCCCTAAAAGTCAAAGCTTGTCATAGCAAAGTTGAATATGCAGTATTGAATCTCATCAATGGCACAATTCTGAGCTATCCCTAATTGATGGTTAAAGCAATATGTCTTCTCTAAACATGAACTATCGGAAATAAACTTAATTGCAAGCTCATTGTTCAATTTTTTCCACATGGCAATCTCTGGTATCGAGACGTCTCGTATAGGCTTCAGTATCCTACTTTGATGTGGTAAAAACAATTATAATGTGACTTTAGATTGCCTAAATTTCAAGATTTGTTGACCTTAACATTTTCTTTGAAATTGATATAAAATTACAATTCTTATAGCAGGCACCTTCTGTTAAATTCACAGATATGAGTTCAATAATAAACTTCTGCCTTTATTGAAATCACTACATTCATAACCTATGCGCTTCAAATTGTTGACATTCTTTAGAATGTAAAAATGAAAAGTTATTGGGATTTTATAATACTTTTGTTATGAGTTTTCTTATTGAATCTGAATTCTTGATTTCTGGTTTTCTGACCATCCTGTTATGATTTGAGGCAGTCCGTGTAGCGACTGACCTTTGAATTTTGGTTTGACTAGACAACTATGTCCGATGAGGGAGCCTATTTACCCTGTCCTAATTTAGTTTCCTCTGATTCTGATGAACATGAATATCAAATACCTTCTGAAACAGTCTGAATTGTTTAACGCCTTTCAGATAATGAGATGGATTTGTTTGTAATAGTAAGAGAAGTAATATAGTTTAAGATAGATGGCTGACTGCTTAGGGTGACTTGGATATCATGTTTCTGGCTCCACTTCAGGTTGTCCTGTACTAGCCATGATAAAAGGGCGTGCTATCTTGTTTGCTTAGTTTCTAATTTCTGAGATGCGTATACTAATTAATCTTTCTTCCTTCCTTCCCTTATTCATATTTTTACATATAGCTAGAAAATATACATTTTAGCATCCAACACATCTGGAATTTGTCTTTTTGTCTCTTTTACAGGGTTACTTGCAGATCTGGTGTGTGTACAACCCCAATGCATGTCACATCATCCCAGTTGATTGCAAGTGAAATATTCCCTGTTCCTATTATCAAGGCTCTTCTGTACCCTGGAGCTGCTGTAAATGGTCTTATCCAGAACAGGACTGTTCCAAGCTGGGATAATCTGTTAGACATTTATAACTTGACCAGTATAAAGGAAGCTTCAGCAGTGACCGATCTCCAACGCTTAGAGGTTAGGCCACACTGTTGATCACATACCCTTTGATAATTGAGCTTTCTTCTGTTGCCTTTAAACTCCATATCCCTGCACCAAGCGGGCTTCTCCCGCTTTCGTGTTATTAGCTAACCTCATCTAGGCCCTCAATTCCATTGCATGGATATCTTCTATCTGGTGCCTTAGTCTAGTCAAGGATTTTCTGTGGCATATTCAATTTTCTAATGATTGATGGCTTGATTCCATCTAAGCTGAGTTACAATTGATTTTTACTATCTCAGGCTATTGAAAATGCTCTATTGATCAAGTAAAGTTGTTTGTTTTAAAAATCAAGTAAAACGTCTAATATACTATAGTTAAGTGCTGATATTATAGTCGTTCCCATTAGCATTGCGAATTTGCAATTTGATATACCCTCATCCACCCTGAATGCAAATCCCTATTGATCATTGACTTAGTTGTATTGCATCACATGGTTCCATTAGGCTTCTGTTTGTTTGCCTGTTCAGACTTTTCAATGACATTGCTTCACAGGTTCTTGCGGGTAGCTACTTCTCCGTGGCAGGCGCACTTGTGGGTCTTCTGAAACCGGGGAGGATGAGCATGTTTGGGACACTTCTTGTAATTTGGGGACTCGTGAAGGAAGGGATTTTGGGAAAACCAGTAAATACTGACCCTTCTAGAGCTGTGTACGTGTACCCGACAATGTTGATTGCCTTGATATGTGCCTTCTCGTCGGTAAAGTATGATATGAAGAAGGTTGTTAGATCAGCCCCCGCTCGGCCCACTGCTAAAGCACTTCAGAGCTCATCCAAGTCTAAGCTTAAATAGATGTTACTCATCTTCCCAAGTTATTTTGTTTTTTGGTTCAAATGTTGACGAGTTCAATTGTACGCAATCCTCTTAATTTCATTATGGAACATATAGTTCAGATTTTCAAGACTTATTTTTTGGTTCACATAATTCGATTACCTGAGCAGTTGTCTTTCTCGATCCGAAGTGGGAAAAAGTTTATCAAGGTGGACTGTCGAACGATGATATTTATGTATATTCCGACAAATTCGGCTCATTGGCTGTGTTTGGCTGCATTTAAGATTGTTTCCTTTTAATTTTTCACATTTTGAACTATTTCAATTGAAATTTGGAAATAGATAAGTATTCAAATATTGTGTTGCCCCATATGTTTTTCATTCTTTCTAACTGATTGATATAGTTATATTAATGTGTTTGAACCGTGAGGATGAAGTCTTCGGTAAATATATATTATATATATAGAAAATGTATAAATTAGTTTTTGAAAGAAAAAATTGAAATTTAGCCCTTATTATTTTAAAAATAAAATACAATCAACTTTCTATTTTTAGCTTGTCTTTTTCTTCTCCTTTTTTTAATATCTAGTTTGAATCAATTAAAATAAGAAGTCAAAATATAAATAATATAATACCAAAGCCCAAGGGTTTATGATATAAACCACTTCACACTTCCATTACTGAAGGGAAAAAAAGAAGAAGAAAAGAACATGTTCATAAATTCATAATAGGAGGCTTACATATTTCTCTTAATTATAGAAGTTTATCGAACTTTGGCTGGGATAATTGATATCACTGATTGAATAAAATACCCACAGTATATTGGGTGTCTTAGGTTTTCACAGCTTAAATCTCCTCTCAAATACGACTGAAGAATACTAGCAGGTATTCCTCTCAGAGCATCTCAAATCTCTATTTTATAAAAGTTATCTATTGTATAATAGTCTAGCTCTATTTATAAAAGGCTAACTATGGTTTGAGTTTAGTAGTAATTCCTATAATTACTATTTTACTTTTATTTAATGAGCACCCCTTATGGGTAGACTCTTTATACTATCTTATCAGATTTAAACCCTAGAAATTTATATGATATTCTAACATATCCCACTCACACATAATGGGAGTACTCATATGCTCTAAACCCAATAAATATATTTTCAGTAAATTAAGAGAATACTTTCTCTTTATAATATCCAGTCATTCATACAAGGAAAGTAGGCCGTATGACTAGCATACTATGAGAGCATCAATGCTGTACATCAGTTACGAATATATAACCTCTCGTTAAAAACGCACCTGCATGTAGATCATAAAGTATACATGCACCTTAAATCATGAGAATCACATTTAGATATCTCTCAATGATCTTATCTATCATAATATCTTGTATTCACAATCATGACACACAAGTCATAACTGGTATACTAGTGAATACAAAATAATAAGATTCTCTTTATGATCTTCCTCTTCTCACAATCCTATCAACATAAACTTAGTTCGCTTTTCTAGACATGTCCTACAAAACTGAATCATTATTCATAATCCTTAGGCAACACACTAAGATAGCAAACACCAAGTTGTATCTCAAGTACCCGATTGGAGTCCAATGTTATAAATATAGAGTCAGCATAAAGGCTCAAGGGTCTCATACAATCATGAGTTGAGATTGTATTCATGTTAACTTATATGATCGGTATTTGCACACATGGTATGAAACAGTGCTACAACATTCTTCTTTTTCCTATGAAGTGTATGTCTATTTCACAAATAATGCTGCACAGATGATATTTTAAACACTACAAGTCTAAAATTGAGTTCCTAGATCTACACAATGTCTTGAACTCACATTTGATAACTAAGGTAGACTAGAAATAATGAACTTATTTCATCAAATCAATTTTAATGACCTTATGTCATCAATTAAGTGACATAAATGATTTTAAGTATTGTTGCTTTCAAATTATCCTCCTAATAATTTCTCTTAAAATCTTGTCTCATTTCCTATGTCACAAAGATACTGAGGTGGTTACCTGTGTGAGAAGGCTAAACCTTTTGTCTACCCAACATACTTAACAATAAATAAGAATATACACAACATTCAAATAATGATATGTAAGTATGGAAATTAAACTTTATTAATTATCAAATAACATCAAAACATCTCTGTCTATGAACAATGGGAAAAAAATTAAAAATACAAATGATGTATGCTAAATTCTACGCAATCTTAAAGACCTATCGTGTCTTACAAACATATCTCTAGAAATAGGCTTAGTTAGCGAATTTGCCAGCATCTCATGCATAAATACATACTTCACGTTCACAGTCTTGCGTGCAACTATGTCCTTCACATAATGATACTTGATATCTATATGTTTGGTTTTGCAATGGTACTTTGGATCCTTGGTGTATGCAATCGCAGCTTCATTGTTGCAATATACTAATAATGGTTCAATATTTTTTGCTTTGCACAATAATTGATCTAAGAACCTCTTCAACCAAACAGCCTCCTGGGTTGATGAAAATAGGGCCACTAACTCCGCCTCCATTGTGGACAAGGATACATAGGATTTTTTTTGACTACTCCATGATATGGCACCATCATTGAGTAATAAAATGTATCCTGAGGTAGATTTTCATTCATCTAAGTCCCCTTCATGATTAGCATCAGTGTATTCTGCCAATTGTAGATCTCTGCCGCCTTGATAGCAGAGCGCATAATTAGCAGTCCCCTTCAGATATCTTAAAATCCTTTTTACAGCTTTCTAATGTTTAGGATTTGGGTCAGTTTGATATCTACTCACCAAGCCAACTACTTAACAGATATCAGGTCTAGTACACATCATAGTGTACATTAGACAATCGAATGCATTCCTATATAGAGTTCGGCTCATACACTCTCTTTCCATGGCATTCTTAGGACACATTTAAGCACTCAAGGTTTGACTTGTTCGGATAGGAGTGTCAACAAAGTTACAACTTTCCATACTAAAACGTTCTAAAAACCTTTTTGATGTAATTCTCTTGCGAGAGATACAAGAGTTTCTTAGAACGATTTCTTGAAATCTTAACTCTAAGAATGTATGTAGGTTCACTTATATCTTTAATCTCAAAGCAAGATGACAACCAGGTCTTTACCTCATTGATAAGCTCTATATCATTTTCAGCTATGAGTATGTCATCAACATATAATGTCATAATCATATACTTGTCCTTAGATCTTTTGGTATATACATAGTTGTCTTCACTCATCATAGTGAAACCACTAAAGATGACTGCATTGTGAAAATAAATATACCACTGCTTTAAAAACTATTTAAAGCCATAGGTAGATTTCAAAAGTCTATAAACTTTTTCTTCTTGACCCTCTTTAATGAAACCTTTAAGTTGTTCCATATAAATTTCTTCATTTAATTCTTCATTGAGAAAGGCAGTCTTTACATCTATCTAATGTAATTCAAGATCTAAACAAGCCACTATAACTAGAAGTAAATGAACAGAGGTAAATCATAAAGCAGGAGAAAAGATCTTTTCATAGTCAATTCCTTTCTACTGTGTATACCTTTTTGTTACTAGTCGAGCCTTAAATTTTTCAATCGTGCCATTGGCTCTTTTCTTGATTTTTAGAACCCACTAGTTCCTAATAGCTTTGTGTCCCCTTGGAAGATCAACAAGTTCCCAAACATTGTTGACACTCATAGACTCCATTTCCTCTTCCATAGCTTTAGTCCATTTATCCTTAGAAGGGGATAAGAAAGCCTTTTACTAATTTCTCCGCTCATCTTCATATTGTAAGAGCATCGTAAAAAGTTCTCCACCTTCAATCTCATATTGACAGTGAGGAGTCTTTTTACGTGAACCATATTTCAGTTGTGATTCATTTAATCTTGTTTCACTATTCCCATTTGGATCAATATTGTTCCCATTCGGATCAAGAACGTTAGTCTCACTCCCATCTGGAATGAGATCCATTTGGTCACTAATTTGGAGCAACTGGCTCGGGAACACTTTCATTCGCATTAAATGATGAACAAGGTTACTGATGAGAAACTAATTCATCATTTACTATAATCCTCGTACTCGAATGAAGTGGTCCTAATGCGTTTGGATCCTCTATCTCAAATTATGATAGATCTTGACCTACCTCACCTTTCTTAGGATATTCATTCTCTAAGAATGTGACATCTCTATATTCGAATTCAATCACGCTCCCATTATCTTGTTGACTTATGAACACATAACCTTTTAAGGTTTTTGAGTATCTAATAAATATACTTTTCTTTACTCTCGGGCCTAATTTCCCAAACTTATGAGACGAATTATGTGTATAGGCAGTACATCTACAAGGTTTCATAACACTTAGGTCAGACTTTCACCTAGTCTATAACTCATATGGAGTAGTTGCAACTGATTTTGTAAGCACACGGTTAAGTATGTAGGCTGCAGACATCAATGTATCACCCCAATAGATGATTAGCAAACTAGCCTGTGCTATCATGGACCTAACTATCTCAAGGAGCGTTTTATTTCTTCTTTCCGCAACACCATTTTGTTGTAGAGTACTTGAAATATTCAACTGATGAACTATCCTTTTCTCATCACATAATTCATTAAATTAAAAGGATAAATATTCTCGGCCTCGATTGATGCGAAAAGCCTTAATCTTCTTATCTAATTGATTTTCAACTACATTCATATAGTTTTTGAAGCAACTTAATGCTTTTGACTTATGAGAAATCAAATAGACATAACCAAAATGAGTATAATTATCAATGAATGTGATAAAATAATTCGCTCTGTGCCTGACCCTAACATTCATAAGCCCACAGATGTTAGAATGAACTAACTATAGTGAAAAATTGGCTTCGGTTGCTTTACCAAAGGGTTTTCTTGCAGATTTTCCTACTAGACAAGATTCACAAGTAGACAAATCCACTCATTTAATGCAGAGAAGAAAACCCTCTTTTGCTAACCGTTACATTCTCTGTTGGCCAATATGACCAAGTCTAGCATGCCATATATTTACATCGTGATCATAATCATGCGTAGAGGTAAACATGGAAAATCTAACATTATTATTAATGTAAGATTTATCATCCAAATTCATAGAAATAAACCATTTGGTTACATAACCAAAACCATAAAAAACTGAGTCATAACTTAATTTAACATAATTGTCATGAAAATACAAATCATAGCCTAGCCTAAGCAAAACCAAAACTGAAATAACATTCCCAAAATTTGAGGCACATAAAGGACATCATGTAAGATCAAGTTTCAACCACCATGTAGGACTAACTTGCATGTTTCGATCCCTTTGACAACAACCTTAGTGTTGTTGCCCACATATATCTAGAATGCTCTATAGGGAACTCACTAGAAGTCAACAAAGGCTTCACAGTCCTTCGCTATGTGGTTTGTGGCTCCTGAGTCTACAATCCACACAGGACAAGATTCAATAAACATAATAGAGCTAGAAACAAAAAGTTCACTAGTTTAAGCAATGTAGGTTACCTTTTTGAAAGGCTTAAGGCAATCACTCACATAATATCCCTTCTTTTGGCAATTGAAGCACTTAACTTTTGTTGTATTCACCTTTCGCTGCTACTTGTTGCCTTGCTGATTAGTTTTTGGCTTTTTCTTAGGTTGAGCTAGTTCTTTGTTCTTTTCCAGCTCTTTCTCTTTGAACCACATCTTTCACCTGAAGTTGTCATATGCAACTCAGGTATTAGCTTGGCTAATTAATATTTCTATGAAAGAAATTTTTTGATTGCAATAGGTGTGCAATAACATTGTCACTGAAGTTGATGACTTGGTTGCTACACTTCTCTTGTACCTAGCCTTTTCTACTAGTTAGTTGTATTATTTGGCAAACACTATTCTAATTACCAATTTTAATTCAGGACTTGTTTTGGCTTATGGTTAACATGGCATCATTTAGTGTGGGTTATAGTGGTGGCACTAATTACTAGGGCTCTGCAATAGAAATTGCTATTATGGGAAGAGAGCATGCTTGAAGATTTCTGAGATAATGGTGAAGCTTATAGGGGGATTTATGATTATCTTGCTACTTGTTGATTTGATGGAAACATAATTAGGCCATATGCATAGCTGTTGATGTAATATATATATATATATATATATGTTTTTTTACTTTTTGGATATGTAATGTGTATGGCAAGGTTAGGATTAGTGGTTGTAGGTGAAAGAACTAATTTGTACTCTGCTAAATAACTAGTGTTGTTAAGCAATCTTAAAGGGCGAACACTTGTGTATTAGCTTATATGCCTTGATGAATGTTAGACCTTGTTTTGCATTTTGGTCCAATGGCAAATGACATTTTGGTGCAAGTGGCAAATGGCTCTCATTCTTCTCTCTCTTTGATCTTGAATATTAGAAAGTGCATGCATATATAAATACTCTTTGGCATGATGTGGTTTAATATATATTTTGAGGAAATTATTCAATTATATGGTCTCTTCAGACTTTAGGCATATGTGTTGAAGAAGCCAGTAAAGTTATGTTTATTTACTTATTGATTAATTAAATGCTTCTGAGTAATAATTATTACTTTTGATAACTCATTTATGGTTTTTAAAATGTTGACTACTAGTTTGAATTTTACATAGCTGTATGATTTAGGCTTGTGATGGCTTGTTGAAAACATATCAAATGGAACTTTAAGTAGGAATTGATTTTGCTACTGAAAACATAAGGAAATTTTGTTTAAACAATCTTTCACAATATTAGAGAAGACACAAAGACTATTAATAAGAATGTTTTCTGGTTTCAGGTCACAATATATTATTCCCATGATATGTAAGTATTGCAATGTCTTCAAACACTAATGAGTATTGAGCTATACAAAGGAAGAACACCACATCTGTCTTCATGATCTAACAATCTCACTTAAAATGGAATTTCATAATACTAAACTTGCTAATTTAGCTATCTCAAATAGTAGATTATCCATGTCATAATCAAGTACAAACACATAATGTAAGTCAGAAATATAAATATAAGGGAAATTGATATCTAAGTTGTTTTCAATATAATTTAGCTACTGCACACACATATGACCACCCTATGTCATTGGTACACAAACCTATCAACAGACACAATATATCTACACAAAACAGTACATCCACCTTTAGCAAAAATACTTAATGTATCGCATGGACAAAAAAATTACAAGTGCATGACATAATTAGGGAGTATTAAACAAAAAGAGTGTCATTAGCTGCGGTCAATTTAAGCATCTCTCTAAACTAAGTAACTTTCATGTCCTCCGCAAGGGATGAGAAGGCCACCATCAACTTTTCATCAATGGCAAGCTTAAGATGAGCACGAATAAAACTCTCTTTGTGAAAATCCTTCAACCTTTGTGAGCTCGTCACCCAACTTCTCTCATTTTATAGCCATGTGAGCCTCATATGCAAGTTTATCAACTTGACCACTAAGTGATTCCAAGCCAGCCACCAACTGTCCACCAATCTCCTTAAATGCTTGTGCAATGTTGTCATCCTCACTACGCTTTCTCTTCTTTTGTGAGCCTGACGTAGCCTTATTCACATGGTGCAATGGGTTTCAGAGAATGCCATGGATCCATCAATGTCAATAGGGGGTGCGGTTTCCGCAATGTCATCTAGCCTGACATTGTCCTGTGGGTGAAGATCTGGCTCCTCATTCACATCAGATGTGCATTGGACATCTTTACTTGAGGTACAATCTTAACCCTATACAATACAAAGTTCTTGGAAGTATGGGAATGGCTTATTCTAGAAGGGTGCTGCTTTAGGGTATGCCTGTAAGAAAATAATAAAGGTTAGTAAATAGAAATATAAAAAAATAAAAGGAAGAACTCATAAAACCTTTCATCAACAAGTATTGCATTAGGGACATAAAAAGCTACCTTCAGATATTCAGCCTAAACCTCCTTATCTAGAACAACACATTTCTTTATGTCATCCCATCCAAATCCACTGGTATTAGGGCTAAAGACCATGTTATTAACCTCACCCCAACTACCCTTTAGCGTCTTTAAGCAAGACTGTATATGTGGAATTGCTTTAATCCCACATCCAGGTGATTGACGATTAAGCATTTATTCAAGTTCTTGCAAATATCCTGCCTTGAAATAACAACCTTCCTAGAATTTTCGTTCCATATTCAATGCCACCAGACACTTTACCAGCATCTTATCCTCCTCTGGTGTCCACATATGCTTTCCACAAGGCACATTCCTTCATTAAGATTGTTGTTCCATTTGTTGAGATTGCTGCTCCATTAAGTTAAATATTTGACATAGACATAAACATGAGTGTACAACAACCACATATACATAGGATAACAAAGTCAATCTTCAAACGCTAATGCATGCCATATTAAATATCATTCAATCAAAATAATATATAAGTTTACAGTTCATCCGAAGCAAATCAAAACACATACAACCAAGTAAAGATCATATTACATAAGTTTAGTGCCATATTACAACATAACATATGACCCATGGATTGATGTAAACTACTTCCAAACTACTACTAATTAAGTATCCATAAGAGCCCTAAACTTAACAAACATCTGGTTTGCCAACGCTTCATGCCAATTACTCTATACATTGCTTCTCTCCATTGTAGATATAACAGGGGTATCATGTGTGTTTCAAGTAGGGCTCATGTTATCCATATCAGCTTCCAAAGGATCACCCTTATTGTGTTGTATTATAAGATTGTGCAATAGACAGTAAGCAAGAACAATATGATTATGTGTTCTTACTGGATAATATGATAGACTTTGTAGAATGCCCACCTCTGCTTAAGCATCCCAAATCACCTTTCAATCATATTATGTTCAACTGAGTGTTTCATATTGAAGCACTCACGCGGTGTCGTTGGAACCCACCCTTCCCTCCACTCATTCAGGTGGTACCTTTATTCTCTAAATGGTGCAAGGTAACCTTCGCAGTTAGTATACCCTCGCATCCGCCAAATAATAGTGACCTGAACCATGGATGATAACTATTAGTCATGCCTTTATATATGTATGTGTGTGAGTGTATATATATATATATATATATATATATATATATATAAGAACATATTTGTAATTACGTGTGCAAATGCTCACTCTATGGTACCCTGAGACCATGCTTCCTACTTATGGCATCACATAAAACCTGTCAATCAACTGCAGAGCCTTCCCACCCAACCATAACATAAATAAATTGGGCATCCTGTGAACACACCCCCAACACATTTGTAATGACCTTCTCTTTCCTGTTGCAATACCTAGGCTGGTCTTGCAGTGCCACCTTTATCTTTACATGTGTTCCATCTAGAGCACCGAGGCAATTTTAACAAAAATTATCTAAAAGAAACTAGGTTACATTACACTTAAAATTTGAAACACCTAATGAACCATGCATATATTTCCTTTTACCTTGAACCATTTCCATTTCTCATAAGTGGAGTTAGCAGGAACTAGCTCTTGCTTTTTCCAAAGCTCTCTGTCCAACCGCATCATTGCTCGGAGAACTAGATTGAAGTACCTACTAATAGTTTCCCTTGACCTCTCAAGTTCAAATTGTATTACCTTATTCTTAATGTGATGAGTAAGAATATGCAAAAACATGGCAACTTACTCATCAACTAACATGTGTTTAGTTGGTCCTAAGCCACCAATAGGATTAAGCATATAACATAACCTATCAAACGTGGCTCTATACATCTTAATTTGGTTAAAACATGTAACATTACTGCCATATATCAAGCTTACCCTAAATCTTAAACCATAAACCCTAAACCCAAAAACATGGCAACTTACTCATAAACTAATATGTTTAGTTAGTCTTAGGCCATCAATGGAATCAAGCATGGAACATAACCTATCAAATGTGGCTTTATACATTCTAATTTGGTTAAAACATGTAACATCATTGCCATATATCAAGCTTTTAAGGTGCACTCTTTTCACATGGAAGTTTAGAATGTATAACTTATAACCAATATGGCGCCTACGCAATGCCTTTCTTATTGTCACTCCCATGAAGCATCTATAAAGTGCAATAATCAATTGAACCCGTCAGATGAATATCCTCTTTATCACTTGCCTATTGACAAGGTCCATGACCTATGCAAAGCAATATCATAATCATTACTATAATTTACTATCAATTACTCATACCGTGTTTGCACCATGAGATAAAAAAGCAAAGATTACATTAATAGCAAAATTGAGTCATTGAACTACATTTTTTTTTAATGATTCTTAGTTTATGAACCCTTAATTAACCATTAATTTGATTCTTATTTTGTTAATCCTTAGTTCATATTGCCAACTACTGATAAGAAAATTTGCATGCTCATGAAATATAATACAATACCTTTACCTTATCTAAAATGTGTTAATTAAAACAACAATGAAAGACCATAAAATATACAACTATTATATGCATTATATTTGGAAAGGTAATTTTATATATATATATATATATATATATATATAATATCATCATTCACTCTTCTCCCTTTTTCTTTCCCTTAATTAGAAAAGATCCTTCCAAGCTTTTTTATTCTGGAAATCTTTCTCCAATTTCTAGTCTATTTAATACAATGCCAGCATGCTAGTTTTAAAAATAAATTTGAGTTAATGATACCAATGTCTTTAAAGATATCATCATATTATATGTGATATTCTATTTATAAGATGCTATCTACCTGTCAAATATATATATACCATAGTGCTTTTATGTTTATATTATGATGACAGTTCACATGGTTTTGGTTTATGGTTAGAAAGGACTTGCACAACCAAAATGGATACTTTGATTCTTGGCGATGATGCTCAGGCAAATGACACCAGTTAAAGAATTAAGAACTCATGAGCTAAGGTTTATATGTGGGAGCGTATAGCCAAGCCCTATCACGTGGGTTTTGATGCAACTAAAATAAAGCAATCCGTTATTTTCAATAGATAAATAATATGTTATTATTATTATTATTTTTTGGGTTTGGAAAACAAAAGCATGACATGCTAATCTAATGAAAGAAAAAGGAGGAAAAAGATTTAGACTCCTTTTATGTGAGTGAAATTGGCTTGAAAATAACAACATAATAAGAAAACATAATACCTAAAGCAATTCTAAGAACAACAAACTAGAGATTAAGTACAATTGTCATGAGAGAACATTATTACACATGGATGTTTATGAAAGGGCCAACAGAGTAAAGGACCAAAAGAAAGCATAAAAGGAGATGTGTTGGATTAGAACATTTAATCGGCAATAATTGAAAAACCTTTTGTCTGCTTGCTTCTCTTTATCATTTTCATATTCTTTTCCAAACCCTCCTCTTCCTTAATGGCTTACCCCCATAAAGAGATAGAGATCTTCCCTTTCTGGATATATATATACATATATACATACATATATATATATATATATATATACGCCTTTGCTTATTTAACAAATCCCACACTGATAAACAAAACAAGGCTAGATGCAAAAGCAAAGTTAGCAAATGTTGTCTTAGATTCAGTAACCCAAGGTGCCAAAATGTAAAAACCTAGTTATTATAATTAAAAAATGACTTAAATATATGTGACTGGAGCAGGAGGTGTATAGCAATAGTATCCAAACTTTTAGGGAAGTTAAAAAATGTAGAGAACAGTGTATTACAAAATAAGAATGCTCTTTTACATTATGAAATCTACCTTTCATAGTAAAATAATACCCGAAAATAGATTACACATTTAGATTCATGGTGAAGCAGAAGTAAACACAGTAAACCGGATGGTGATTGTATTGACAAACACCATGAAGCTAGGAAATAGTAAAATAAAGATCCATTGTCACCAGACACACACCGACAACCACAATCAAGCCAAGAAACAGTGAAATCAAACTCTATTTTTCATGTTATTGCACAAGGAAGGATGATGTTACCTCACCACCGAAGAGATTTGCTATAAAGGGAGCTTTGTTAGATAGGAAAGTTCGATCTAGCAGATTGTTAATGCTTGACGACGTTAGCAAGGACAATCGCAATCCTTTCGCTTCTCTTGAGCCCCATCAAACTCCACACCTTGTTCACTCTCGAGCACCATAGAATAGGGGCATACTTACGCAATAAAAATTCTTTCCCGGGAAAACTTCGTGTTTCCTTTAGATAGGCACAAGTTTTTACTTGCCATCAGGTATAATAATCTCTATTCGCACTGGAAAGGGAATGGAGCCTCATTCTGTGAACCAAACTAAGGAGTGGGCTTGTAGCCCATTTAGTCTCCCATCCTACTATACTCATTCTATTAAAGCAAACGGGCCCTACCCATCATTCAACATAGACATCCATCTGCGTGAGAGAGGCGAACAACAAGCAATCGGTGACTGCTTCCACAAACAGTCGATGATGACCAAATCGAAAACAGACTTGAGGCGTTCGATGAAGAGCAAAAGGCACACAACTTCTGCATCAAAGGAAGTCGTTGATTTTTGCTGTCGTTGTTACGTGCTACATAGGTTCCCCACTGGCGACTATCTAATTATTAATGCATGCTGCACAAGAAGAAGCGCTGCACACTTTTAGCGTTATTTAATCATCAGAGGGCAACACTATGTTTTCTTCAATTAACGGTAATTTCGACATTTTACCCTAAAAGCTTTCTTTTCCGTCATTATTTTCATATTACCAAACAAATTATCAATTTCCATCCTAATTTTCATTCTCAATATATCAAACAAAATTAAATATAAAATTTTTCATTCCATTCATTTCCTTTCTCTCTCTCTTTTCTATTTCATTTTCCATCCACTTTTCCACTAGATACCAAGTTAGACTTTTCTTACTTTTTATTGTTTTTCTGTCAATCACTTTTCTATTACACATAAAAGCATTTGTTTCTTATATATAATTGAGATTTTTTAAGTCAAGGATTTTGAATGAGAGGACTTATAATACTTACAAAAATTTTGATATGGTTAGTCATTTAATGCTTACTTATAAGTTTTATAAATTCTCTTATTATTATTATTATGATTATTATTATTATTATAATTATTATCATCAATTATAAAAAGTTAATAAATGTGATAACAATATAAAATGGAACTTATTCGTAATTTGCATTGCATTTTATGCATATTTTATATTATTATATTGTACAAGTAATTGAAGTGATAATTTTTAATATTAATATAATATATCAGTGAAAATTCCTTGATATAAAATAATTACAACAAAAGATGTTGTAGACAGAAAGAGTTTTGTTTTAATTTTTTTTAACTTACAACATCCGCTACAATAAATATTTTACAAATGGGGATTTGTTATGTATTTATTTTGGTGATAGAGCCCATAAGACTAGCGGAAGATTTGACTCATGGTTCCCCAAAGACTTATATTTATTTTATTAATAAATTTTCTCTTTGATAGTTACAAAATGAATTATTAAATTGAAATTAAATACAATGAGTTTAGTGTAGCTTTATTTGCGGTAACTTTCCGGTTTCATTCCTAGTGGTTTTCTCTTTCTGCACCAAAAAGAAGAGAAGGAAGACAACAAGAAAAAACGAAAATATGGAGATTTCTCCGTTTACTTTCGCTTCGCAACCGGATTCGGATTTCAGGACTCCAGAAGAAGGCTTCTTTCTTTTCTCTCTGTCTTCTCTTCGGACAAGGATCCTCTGCAGCCGGAACGCCGTCGTCTGCCGGCACCTCCACTATCTTGCTGCCCTCACCCGTGGCTTCCTGATAGCGGCGCCGTGTAGCCGTTAAAGTTGTATCCCCACGAAGTGCTGCCCAAGCGTCCTTCGCCGGAGGGCTTATGATGAACAGTTCTGACCTGCTTGACTTGTTATACTGGTTGAGATGAATTCGTTTTGTTTCTTTTTTTGCCAATGATGATTTAGCATCTTTGTCTTTTGCAAGAGGTCGACTGGTTTCCATGGTTGCATTGTCATCGGTGTAACAAAAATTGGAGCACTAGAAAAATTCCAGGGATTTCACCTCCTTTTCATTCTTTCCTTCAACCATAGGGTCGGGTACTACTGCTATCGTCCTCCTGTTTCAGAACGCTGTTGTGGGTTTCTTTAACCCTTCTTCAGTTTCACACTGGGTTTGCGTTTTTTATTCTTTATTTTTTCCTTTTCAACTTCAATTCAATCTATAGATGGCGATCAGGAACCGCGACGATTTTGTGATTGAAATTACGGCGATGCTGAACAGGGCAGAACTGCCCATGACTGCCGACTGCTGCATCTACAGGGTACCCTATGATATTCGCAGACTGAGTGAAAATTCCTTTACCCCAAATGTTGTTTCTATTGGCCCCTTTCACCATGGTCATCCTAGACTGCAAAACATGGAAGAGTACTAGCTGGTGTATGTCAAGAAATTTTCTGAAAGAGCTAGCACAAGTTTGGACAGATTAATCAGCTGTATGGAAGAGGTTGAGCCAAGCGTTCGTCGTTGTTACTCGGAGACCATTGAACTTAGTGGGGAGGAACTTGTGAAGGTAATTTTAGAGGATTCTTGTTTCTTATATGAGCTCTTTTGGAGGTCCTATTATGATGAATGGTCACGGGACGATGCTGTCCAGTTAAAACCATGGCTGGCCACTACTATAAGATTAGACTTGTTCTTACTTGAGAATCAGCTGCCTTTCTTTGTTCTTGAAAGGCTATTCAATTTAGCTTTTGCCTCTAGCATGACTACTAGGATCCCTTCATTTCTTGAGCTCACTTTTGACTATTTTGTCTATTATAACAACATGAAGTTATCCCCTAAAGATGTTAGCATAAAGCACTTTACAGATCTACTTAGAACATTCCACTTACAGCCGTTGGATAGACGACCAAAGAGACTGCGTGAATCAATGATACATCTTCAGAGTGCAACTGAGTTAGTTGAAGCAGGAGTGAGGTTCAGGAAAAGTACCAGCCCGTGCCTACTGGACTTGAAATTTTCGGGGCGAGTTCTTGAAATACCAGAGTTCAAAGTGGAGGACTGGACTGAAATTTTGTTTCGCAATCTAGTGGCGTTAGAGCAATGTCACTACCCTTGTGACTCTTACATTACTGACTATGTTGCTGTTTTGGACTTTCTTGTCAACACAAGCAGAGATGTGGATGTCCTGGTTCAAAATGGAATCATCCTCAACTGGCTAGGGGATAACAATTCCGTGGCTGACCTGTTCAATAGTCTTTGGAAAAATGTCACGCATGTAAATGTCAACTCCCATTACTTTAAGCTCTGCAAAGACTTGAACGCCTTCTGCAAAGACTTGAACGCCTTCTACAAAGATCCTTGGCATAACACGAAGGCCACTCTGAGACGCGATTACTGCAACACTCCATGGCGGACTGCTGCTTCCATTGCTGGAATTCTACTCCTTGTTCTCACTTCGGCCCAAGCAGTTTGTTCTATCTTACAAGTGGTGCAGCAATAAGCTCAAAGCTTACCTGTGAAGATCATGTATTCAGGTGTGCGACTTCAAATTTTAGAATCTAGCCAGTTTAATGCCCTGATTATGGGTGTTTCAAATGTTTTACATTCTTCGTGCCTTCACTGGACTTTTTGGATAAACGCTAGCAAAGATGTTGATACGCTTGTGCAGAAAGTTACGCATTTAAGTGTGCGGCTTCAAATTTTTCAGTGTGGAATCTAACTAGCTTTATACCCTGATGGGTGTTTCAAATGTTTTACGTTCTTCTTGCCTTCTTCAGCACTGGGATTTTATTCGTGCCAGTCCTCCTATGTGACTATAATCGACAAAAATATTTGTAAGTGATTGATGTAGTAATAATCAACAAAAATATTTTTGCCTAATGTTTTTTTCATTCTTTCTAAGTGATTGACGTAGTTATAATAATGCTTTTGAACTGCGAGGATGAAGTCTATGGTAAAGCAAGAAATTCAAGGATACAACCATGACTTGAAGTAGAGGTTCGGACAATAATCAGCCGACTAATAATAACATGGAAAATAAGGGGGAGGAGAAGCCGTTCCATTCCTCCCACCCACTAAATGTTGAATTTATGACTCAGTTCCTCACGCTCATTTATTTTGGTAATTGAAGTGACTTTCTGCCCATGAAGGTATTCAAATACGAGAATATTTACGGGGATTGCTCCACAATTTATATTTAGAGAATTTTTTTTTTGGGAAATGGAGATAAAGGAAAACTCTACTTGAAGAAAATTGACAATCTCACATACCCATATTCCTTGGAATTCTCGTTTTTGTCGATTCTGTATAAATATTTCTAAGTATATATACAAACATAAATAAAAAATTTATATATATATATATATATATATTAATTTTTGTATTTTTAGTTATTTTACTCATTATTTATATTTATAATAATTAAATATAGAAATCAATATAACTTAAAAAATAATTTTACTCATTACATATTAGTTTTCTATTTTTTAAAAACTTAAACGACATAGTAAAATTATTTTTAAAATAATCTAGAGTTGTAATCACATTGAAATGAGAAATAATAGTAAATATTGAAGAAAAATCATTATTTATTTGTAAATTAAGATAAATGACAAACATAAGAATTAGAATTATTTAAATGGTTTTATTTTAAATTTAATTATTTATTAATTAATTTTTTAAAATTAACTTGCTTTATGAAAAAGTTATCTATTGTAACTTATAGAGCTTGTTGTAAAATTTATTATTTAAATATTTGGCGACCACATCTCTACAAGAAATGGGAATAAAGAAAAACCTCCTCAAGGTGAAAAATAAATATAAGAATAAGATATATAATTGATAATGGGGATAAAGAGTCAGGAATGCCTTGCAAAATTGTCATATCTACCCCATAAGATTAGGAAAGAGTTGAAATATGGTGCCTAATAGACTTCAATTTATTTTGTTAATAAAGTTTTCATTTTGATAGTTATCAAACGAATTAATAAATTGAAATTAAATACAATGAGTTTAATAATAAATGTATCTTCCTATTGTTTTTAAACTTATTTTAATTAAAAATATAAATTTATTAAGAGTATATTAAATATATACAAAGCCTAATTAAGTGAAATTAATTTTGGCAAGGAAACTTATAATTATTAGTTGGCCTATAAGAATTTAATGTCCCAATAAAATGGAATTAAAAACAAAATTTTAAGGATTTAAAATAAAAGAAAAAAATGTTCGATAGAAATTATAATTTTAACTTTATTTTAGGGATTGAAATGAAAAGAAAAATATCGTCTGAGATAAAAATATAATTTTAATCATTATATAGTAACTTGCATAATAAATGTTGGTAAAAATGTGTTTGGTTACTATTTACATAACAAATTGTCAGTAAAAATGCGTTTGGATACTATTTGTATAGTGTCAAATAGTAACTTGAAAACTTTTATATAAAATACGAATTATTCTTAGTTTTCTCATTCAAAGGGAGAAAAAGAGGTGTAATGGAAGAAACGTTTTATGGAAAGTTTATATTTTTAACTTGTGTAAGAGTTAGTCAATACTCTTATTTTCTATATACCTGTTTAGAATTAGATTATTAATATATTTCAATATGTCTTGCTAAGTATACACTTGGTTAGTTTTTTTTCATCTGTAAATTACTACAAGGTAATTTCTATAAACAGATTGAACTCTTAGAGTTTTTTAAAACTCAACATGACGATAAATTGATCAATATTATTACATGATGATGATATGATGAGGTAGCCACAAGTATGAGATTATAGTTACCAGATAAACTAAATACGTATTAAGTTACATAACCTAGATTAATACTCCTAGTTCTTACATTATGTATGATAATGATATTTGTATATTCTAAATAAGGTACATGATTACTGAGATTTATAATCTCACCTAAGTTTATTAACATTTTTCAGGTTAACATTCCTACTAAAATAGAGGAAAACAAACCATGTAATAGACTATAAAACTAAGATGTCAATTGTTATTTGTATTTTATTATAAGAATGATGTGTATAATATATTTGTATTACGTGACTATTATGAATCTATTTGTATTTATAAATATGTTTTCATATAAATTGTTTAGCATGTTTTCTGTGAATATTTTTAATATGCATTTTGGTTAGGATAAAAAATCTAATGGCCTTATTTTGATATGAATTCCATATTTTTTTCGAACTAGTCTTTTAAGAGTGTTAAACTACTTTATATAACAAACTTCTACATACTATGCACATAATGGTGATAAAATCCCATTTAATAGAATGAACAAAATAGAATACTAAAATGAAACTAAATAGTACCCATATAGAGCCTTATAAACCTTGTACATGTTAGACTATGGTAGACTATGTTGCCTAAATGACTAATTTAGATTCTATATGTTTCTTAGGAAAGTGATTCATCCCATAACTTTGAAGATCTATGGCATGATTATATTGCCTAAATGGTCACTGGAAAGTGGGGTTACTACATTTTCTTGTACCTCAACCTGAGATTAAAAATCTCAAATCTTGGGTAGGGGGAATGTTTTCCTTGCCATGAACATTTTGAAACATGAACTATGCTAAAGGCTCTTGGATCAATATAGACTTAGAAAAGTAGAAACTAAATATACAGTAAATTTTAAGACATAAAAGAGATTCCTAACTACCAAAAATATTATGATAATAATAATAATTATTATTTTTAAAAGGACTAGACATACCTAAAGTTTTAATTGTAGAGAAGTAGTATTTTTTTAGGCGTTGCAATTTTTGGTACCAGAGCGTTGGTGTCAGGTATAATTGGTATTTTTGCATTAATGATTAGTGGTTATATTGAGGATTTGTGATTATCTGGTTCTAGGTTTAATTAATATCTTTATGCCAAGTGACTAAGATTCCTAAGAATTAGTGGTTGTCTGATTTCTAGTTATGATTAGTGTTTAGATTGATTAAGGGAACATTAGTAAATGAAAATTCCAAATTTTTGCTCATAGAAAGATGGTTAGCATTATAAGTAATATGATTCAATATAATTGATTCAAGCTTGAACAAATATTATATATAAGATTTATGATTTTCATATTTGACAATTGAGGTATAGATGCGAATGATCGGCAGGTTCTCAAGTGATCTACTTGCAAGTTCCAGGTACAATTAGTGCTTTTAGAATTATTGAGTATATGATTATAAGTGGCTCCAGTTATTGGAAATTATGAGTTTAGATATAGGAGTTATGATTTAGGAATATTCAAAACTGTAACTTCCAAGTACTCAAGACAACTAGGTAAGTCTAGGTAAACTAATCAAAATAAAGATATGTATGGCTAAAGTAATTTTAACTTAATGGAGCATTATTGATGTTTTTTAAGAAATTGGTATGATCTATTTTGGATACTTATTTGAGGATGATTATCAGATAGGATCAATTTTGGATAATATAGGTGATTTATTATTAGTAATATTTGTCTTGATGATTTGGAATTTTACAATAAATTACTAAGGATAATTTATCAAAAATTTTGGATTTAGGTTGATGATTTCTTAATACTGAGGTTATATGTCTTGAATGATTGTGTATGAAATTTTAAGAATTTATCAATATTTTATAGAGGATATTTGATCAATAAGATTGGAATTAATAGATTGGGAGCATGATTAATTATTTTGAAATATGAAAATATATGTTATGTAATGATGTTTTCATGAACTGATTGCGTTGCATGGATACCATATGTATATGTTCATTAGGATAACATGACAAATATGATAACCCAAGCCCAAATCCTTAGGGAAATCTCTAATAATATGACAGCTCTAGCTAAATGAATTGAGGGACAGGTTACAGCTCAAGCCACTATTGCCCAAATTCTACAGCAAGTGTAGGAATCTCTCAAGTAAACTAACTTTGGAGGAGATAATAAAGCAAGTAAAAGTGAAAATAATGATAATCAGATTAATAAATTTTTAGCCAAATTTCAAAAATCGAATCCCAAATCTTTCCAAGGAAAATATGATCAAGTAATTGCAGAGAGATGGATGATGCAGATAGAGAAAATTTTAAGAGTCATGACATGTACCGCAGAGCAGAAAGTTACCTTGGCTACTTATATGTTAGAAGCAGAGGCTAAACACTGATGGAAGGGTGCTGAAAGTCTTCTACAAGATGAGGAAACTCATATTACTTGGGATGTATTTCAAACTACTTTTTATGACAAATATTTCTTAGATAATGTGAGAAATAAGAAAAAAGACAGAGTTTCTTCAACTCAAGTAAGGCCAAATGTTTTTGAGTGAGTATGAGGCCAAGTATGAGGAACTTTCAAAATTTTCTACATATCTAAAACTCACTCATGATGAAGTATGGAAAGCTACAAATTTTGAATGGGGATTAATTCAAGAAATCAAAGAGAAAGTGACAACTCTAAAAATTAGAAACTTTGCCAAACTAACTAATAAATGTCGAATTGCAGAGGCTAGTATGACCTGTGGTGAATCTGACAAGAGGGAGACACTAATATCAGAAAATAGAGATAAAGAGGTAGAATCCCAAAAGAGGAATATTAGGCCTTGGAACAAACAATTTAAAGGCAATGGTGCTTAGAATAGAAGGATTCAGACTTAAAGTGATCAAAGGATGAATTCAAATAATTGTAACAAATATAGGAAAAATCATAGTGATATAGGGTAAGGAGTGTGTTATAATTATGGCCAGCCCAGACGTTTTGCAAGATCATGTAGACAGAAAAAGGAATTAATGCTAGAGGTCAGACCATAGAACCAAGATCGAGTATTTGCACTTTCTCAACAAGAGGCCAACCAGTCTTCTTGTTCAATCCGAGTATGATTATGGTCCATGATACTCTTGTAAATGCATTATTGACTCAGGTGTTATGCATTCATTTATTGCATATGACTGTGTTAGGGGTTTGGGTTTGAAAGTAAGAATCTTACCTTATGATTTTTCTCTTTCTACTCCTACAAGAGCTTATGTCATTACTTCTTATGTTTGTTTAAATTATGATGTCAAATTTGACAACTGACATACTACTATTGACTTGATTTGTCTTTTTTATCCAATTTCGATGTTGTTATTGGCATGGATTGGTTATCTGCAAATAACACTCTCCTTGATTAATCTAGAAAACTTGTTTCCTTACTTACTTGTATATCTAAATTTAATTCCTCAATTGAGCTATCCTACCCATCCACAACCCAGGCTGAGCGATACCTTAGGAAGGATTGTCAGGGGTTCTTAGTCTTCTTTTCTCTGCAGCCTGAGGTTGAAAAAGGTATAGAGAAAATACCTATTGTTAAGGATTACTAAGAAGTATTCCTAAAAGAAATTAATGGTTTGTCTCCTGATAAAGAAACTGAGTTTTCAATTAACCTAGTGCTTGGTGCAGATCCTATCTCCATGGCCTCATATAGGATTGCCCCAGCAATAGAATTAGTAGAGCTTAAGAAACAGATAAAGGAACTATTAGAAAATGGTGTTATCAGACCAAGTGCTTCCCTGTGGGGAACATCTGTGTTGTTCGTTAAAAAGAAAGATGTGAGTCTTAGTTTATGTATTGATTATAGAGAATTGAATAAGGTTACCACTAAGAATAAGTTCCCTTTCCCTAATATATATGATCTTTTAGACCAATTTGCAAGATCCTCTTATCCTTTTTATGATATATTAAGATTAGGGTATCATTAATTGAAAATTAGAGCTAAAGATGTCCTAAAGACAACTTTTAGGACTTGGTAGGGACATTATGAGTTCCTAGTCATGCCCATTGGTTTGATTAATGCCCTAGCCATCTTTATAGACTACATGAATAGGATCTTTAGACCATATCTTGATAGGTTTGTGGTAGTCTTCATAAATGACATTCTTATTTATTCAAGAAGTCTTGAAAAGCATGAGAGACATCTTAGGATAGTTCTTCAAACTTTGAAAGAGAAATAACTGTATGCCAAGCTTAGTAAATGTGAGTTTTGGCTATCATAAGACAAATTCTTAGGATATGTTTTGAAAGAAGGGGTAACCGTAGATCTTAGCAAAGTAGAAGCAATAGTGAATTAAGAAAGGCCAAAGTTAATCATAGATATTAAGAGTTTCTTAGGTTTAACTAGGTATTATAGGAGATTTATCAAAGGATTTTTCCAGTTAGTCATGCCACTAATTAAGCTAACCAAGGGAGGTCAACCTTTTATTTGGGATGATAAATGTGAAAGTAGTTTCTAAGAGTCAAAGGCTAAGTTAAATTCTTAACTAGTTTTAATCCTACCTAACCATTGAGAAACTTTTACTATATACAGTGATGCCTTTAAGAAGGGTTTAAGATGTTTTCTCATGCAACAAGCTAGAGTAGTTGCTTATGCCTCTAGACATCTCAAACCGTATAAAGAAAACTACCCTACTCATGACCAAGAGTTAGTGGCTATTGTATTTGCTTTTAAAAATTGGAGACACTACTTGTATGGCTCTAAGTTTGAGGTTTTTAGTGATCATAAAAGCTTGAAATACTTATTTGATCAGAAAAAAAATTGAATATGAGACAAAAGATATGGCTTGAGTTCTTAAAGGACTATGATTTTACTTTTAGATATCACCTAAGCAAAGCAAATGTGGTTAATGATGCCTTAAGTTGGAAGTCTATTCATATAGTATTTATGATGGTTAAAGAACAAGAATTGATTAAGAGTTTAATAGATTTGAATCTCTCTATCTTTCTGCAACCTTGTAGTCTCTTATGAATGAAGTAAGGATTCAAGATGACCTTAGCGATTAGATTAGAAGTACTCAAACCTCTTATCCATTTTTGCTACATATTAAAGAGCAAATTTTGCAAGGGAAGTTCAAAGAATTTAGCATATCCAAAGATAGGATGGTTAGATGTCAAGACAGGATTTGTGTACCCGAGGGAGAAAATCTAAAAGAAATCATATTAGGAGAAGCCCACGAGAGTAGGTACACCCTTCCTCCGGGAACCACTAAGATGTATCAAGATCTTAAGAATGAAATTAGACATAGCTCAATATGTGGCAAAATTTCTTACATGTCGAAAGGTTAAGGTAGAACACCAAAAACCTGCAAGATTACTACAACTCTTCGAAATCCCTATATAGAAATGGGATAACATATATATGAATTTCATTATGGGTTTGCCAAGAACATCCTCTGATTATGGTTCCATTTGGATGATAATTGATGAATTGGCTAAGTATGCTCACTTTATTGTCATCTAGACTACTTATGCCTCGGATAAATTGGCTTGGCCATATATTAAAGAGAAAATTGGACTACATGGTGTACCTAATAGCGTTATTTTAGATAAGGATCCAAGATTCACATATAAATTTTGGGAATCCTTACAGAATGCCTTAAGTTTGAAACCTCATTTTAGCACTACTTATCACTCTCAAACTGATGGACAAACAGAAAGGACAATTTAAACCCTGGAAGATATGCTTAGAGGATATGTTTTAGAGATGAAAAGGAATTGGGATGCGTACCTACTTTCAGCTAAGTTTTCTAATAACAATAGCTATTATTCCAGTATCAATATGACACCTTTTAAGGCTTTGTATGAGAGAAAGTGTAGGTCACCCATATGTTGGGTTGAGCTTGGAGAAATGAGCTTATTAAGACTGGACATTATGGACTAAACCACTAGGCAAATTGAACTTATCAGAGATAAACTGTGTATTGCCTAAAACAAGTAGAAAAGTTACGCTGATAAAAGAATGAGACCCCTAGAGTTTGAAATGGGCGACCATGTATTTCTTAAGGTGAGTTTAGTCACAGGTGTGGGCTGGTCTTTGAAATCCAAAAGCTCAGTTGTTGTTATATTGGTCATTTTCAAATTCTTGATCGGATAAGACCAATGACCTATAAACTTGCTCTTCCACCCAATCTTTCTCAAATCTAAAATGTTTTTCATGTGTCACAACTTAAAAAGTATCAACCAAACCCTTTACATATTATAGAGCATGAGTTAATGCATTTGCAAGACAATTTATCATTTGGTGTGAAATTGATAATTGATACCAATGTTAAATAATTGAGAAATAAGAACATTTAACTAGTTAAAGTGGTCTGGAAGGGATTGTCATCTGGAAAAAGCTACAAAGTAGACAGAGAAAGAGATCAGAAAGACATACCTTCCTTTATTTGAGTAAGATATATATAATTTTGAGGGCAAAATTCCTTATAACAAGGGAGATTGTAGCATCTTATCATTTTTATCTTAATTGAAAATATAAATTTTTTAGGAGTATATCAAATAGGAAAAAACTTATATGTTGTTCCTTATAGACTTATATCAGTTTCCCTCAATTAGCTAATGACATGTGGACAATTTTTTAAAAGATGGGAGTTAATGATGTTATTTAGAAAGTGACTGAGGTGTAAAAATTGTCTAGATGTCATTAATTGATTGGGGAACCTAATATAAGTATATAAGGAACAACTTATAATGTCGGGTAAAAATTATAACTTTAACTTTATTTTAAGGACTAAAATGAAAAAAAAAATTATCTGAGATAAAAATATAATTATAACCATTACATAATAATTTGCATAATAAATCCCGGAAAAAATGCATTTGGTCACTATTTGTATAGTAAATTGTTGGTAAAAATGCATTTGAATACTATTTGCATAGTGCTAAATAGTAACTTGAAAACTTCTATATAAAGCATGAATTCATTCAAAGGGAGAGAAAGAGAGAGGTAGTAGAAGAAGCGTTTCGTAGAAATTTTAGATTTCTAACTTGCATATGTCTTGCTATATAAACATTTGATTAATTTTGTTCATCTGTAAATTGTCATAGGGTAATTTCTATAAATAGATTGAACTCGAGTTTTTAAAACCCAACATAGTGATGAATTGGCCAATATTATAATATAATGACGATCATGATGATGATATGGTGAGGTAGCCACAATATGAAATTGTGGTTACAAGAGAAACCAAGTATGCATTAAGTTACATAGCCCAGATTAATGCTTCTAGTTCTTACAAGTATGTATGATAATGATGATTGTATATTTTGAATAAGATACATGACTACTGAGGTTTATAATCTCACATAAGTTAATTGACATTTTTCAAGTTAACATTCCTATGAAGATAGAGAAAAGAAAACCATATAATAGGTTATAGAACTAAGATGTCAATTGTTATTTGTATTTTATTATAAAGATGATTTGTATAATATGTGACTATTATGAATCCATTTGTATTTATAAATATGTTTTCATATAAATTGTTTATCATGTTTTTGTGAATATTTTTAATATGCATTTTGTCTAATGGCCTTATTTTGATATGTATTCTATATTTTTTTTGGTAACTAGTCTTTTAAGAGTATTGAATTATTTTATGCAACAAATTTCTACATATTATGCACATAATGGTGGTGAAATTTCATTTAATAGAATGAGCAAAATAACATACTAAAATGAAACTAAATAGTATCCTTATGGAGCCTTATGGCCCTTGTACATGTTAGATTATGATAAGTTATGTCACCTAAATAACTAATTTAGATTTTATGTGTTTCTTAACAAAGTGATTCATCTCATAACTCTTGATATCTATGACAAGATTATATTGCCTAAATGGTCATTGGAAAATAGGGTTACTATATTTCCTTGTATCTCAACCTGATATTAAAAATCTCAAATCTTGGGTAGGTGAAATGTTTTTTTTACCAGGAACATTCTGAAATATAAACCATGCTAAAGGCTTTTAGATCAATTTGGACTTAAAAAAGTGAAAACTAAATACATAATAAATTTTAAGACATAAAGAGAATTTTTAATTACCAAAAGTATAATAATAATAACTAGACATATATAAAGTTTTAATTATAAAAAAATAATATTTTTTAGGCATTACAATAAACACCTCTTGAGTTTTTCTTTTTTGAATAGAAGCGCACTTTATTAATCAACTGATAAGCAAGTCAGGTACATAATCCCAAAATCATAGATCAGTAAAAAATATAAAAGTTGTAGTAAGCCTATGAGCTTCCATATTGCACTATTTATTAATCCAAAGACAAGAAATATCTCTGTTATCCTAGAGAAGTTCTTTGCAATCTTCAATGACAGCTCCAAGCTTTGAGAAATCCTCCACTTCTACAGGAAGAGCGTGCTAGGTTTCCTTCGCGTTAGTAAGAATAACCCCTTCACCATGCAGATGTCTGTAAGCCTAGCCAAATGCCACCCTTATAGCCACAACCTCTATTACACGAACTACCAGGGAGCTTAGATAGTTCCCAGAACTTGCCTTTACTCCCCATTGGCCTTTCTGAAAATTAGCTCAAAGCCCTAATGTCTTTCTACTACAAATATGGCAGCATCGATAGACATGTCCACTTCTTGTTTTGGTCTAAATTTCTAACTTCAAGAATCGTATTTTGATGTATAGGCAAGAACGCCTTCCTCTGGCTTGCGCCTATTCTCGTTTGTACTAAAGAGCTCATGAAACAATCACAGCGGGGGCAGAGCCCTCCTGCCTCTATATTGCTTCATTTCTCGACCCCCATATATGCCAGGCTACCATGCAAAAGTCCTCCAATTAAGAATTTGTTAGTACCCTAAATAAT
Source organism: Delonix regia (assembly GCA_037074485.1). NCBI lineage: Eukaryota > Viridiplantae > Streptophyta > Magnoliopsida > Fabales > Fabaceae > Delonix > Delonix regia. The sequence goes on from CM073452.1 coordinate 5,729,906, forward strand.
CTAGCCAAATTCTCTTGAGGGGTATACGCTAAGACCAAGTCACCTTTTTCCCACTGTTGCCAACACTGATTAATCCTTTAGCACATGAACATCACATGAGTCAAGGTCTCTTCTTCCTCACAGAACGGGCACTAAGGATTAGGGATAATGTGTTTCTGGGTTAATTTAGCTCTGACAGGAACCACTTCCTTGCATGCCCTTCGCCTGAACTCATAAACTTTTAATGGGACATCTAGATGCCAAATCTTGTTCCAATCAAAGCCACCCTCTTCTTCTTGCACGTCACCAGAATGATGAATAATAAAGGCACGTATTATTATTATTATTATTATTATTTAAATGCCTCCTAAGTTTAATATGGATTTATTTACGGTCTCTTTTTTCACATGTTTCTTTACTCATGTGAAGAGTTGATTATTAGGTCGAATTTAAAAAATTTGAATTAGACTTTGGCATAAAAAGCTGACGCTGTTTTTTAATTATGCATTATTAAATTTAAATTTGTATTTATATTTTTTTTGAATTAGGCCTATTAAATTAAATTAATTGTTAAATCATGATAAGTCTATTTGTTATTAAGATTTTCAAATAAATAACATAGCAAAAGGTTATTATTCATTTCAAGATTATATATAAAAAAATTATAAATACAAATAAATTATTATATTAAAATAAATTATTTAAATAAAAGTATAATGTTTTATTTTTTTTATCAAAATATCACATTACCTTAAGTTTTTTTTTAAATAATAAATTTTTTATTAAAAAATATTTATTTGAGATTTTCTGAACGCAATATATTTTATAAAATAATTTATTTAACTAAAATTTTTTCATTTAAATTTTATTTTTTGAATAAAGCCTGGTTTTAGATTATGATAATATCTATTCATATAATTTTCTCTTTCTTTCTTCGTATACTTTATTTTAAATAAAATATTTTTTGGACTCTCACTTATTATAAAAGTATCATTTTAGTCGTTTATTTATTGAAATATCAAAAATAATTTTTTACTTATTGAAAAATGTCACACTTAATTCCTTACTTTTTAAAAAAATATTAAATTTAGTCCCTTAAGTTTAAGATTTAAAATTTAGTAAAAAAATTAAATTTGATAATTTTTTAAAAAGTAAATAATTAAGTGAGATAATTTTTAATGAGTAAATGATTATTTTAAATATTTTAATTGATAAAAAATTAAAATAATAATTTTTTAATAAATAAAAAATAAAAAAATATATTTTTTCCTTTATTTTACAATGATCAGGATTTTAGGACTCTAGAACAAGGCTACTTTCTTTCTTTTCCTTTTTTTTTGGGTCAGAAAATGGCTACTTTCTTTTTTTTTGGCCAGAAAAAGGCTAGTTTCTTTTCACTGTCTTCTCTTCGGACAAGGGTCCTCTGCAGCCGAAACGCCGTCGTCTGCCGGCACCTCCACTTTCTTCTGCCCTCCCCCATGGCTCCCTGTTAGCGGCGCCGTGTAGCAGTTGTAGTTGTAACCCCACGAAGCGCTGCCCAAGCGTCCTTCGCCGGAGGGCTTATGATGAACAGTTGACCTGCTTGACTTGGAATACTGGATGAGATAAATTCGCTTTGTTTCTTTTTTTTTTTCTTTTTCTTTTTTTGCCAATGACGATTTAGCATCTTTACCTTTTGCAAGAGGTTGATTGGTTTCCATGGTTGCGTTGTCATCGGTGTACTAAAAAATGGAGCGCTAGGAAAATTCCAGGGATTTCACCTTCTTTTTATTGTTTCTTTAACCGTAAGATCGGGTACTACTACTATGATCCTCCTCGTTCACAACAGTTTCATGGGTTTCTTTAACTCTTCTTCAGTTTCTCACTGGGTTTGTGTTTTTTATTTTTATTTTTCCCTTTTCAACTTCAATCAATAGATGGCGATCAGGAACCGCGACGATTTTGTGAATGAAATTGCCGCGATGCTGGATAAGGCAGAACCACCCATGACTGTTGACTGCTGCATCTATAGGGTACCCTATGATATTCGCAGACTGAGTGAAAATGCTTTTACCCCAAAGGTTGTTTCTATTGGCCCCTTTCACCATGGCCATTCTCGACTGCAAAACATGGAAGAGTACAAGCTGGTGTATGTCAAGAAATTTTCTGAAAGAGCTAGCACAAGTTTGGACAGATTAATCAGCTGTGTGGAAGAGGTTGAGCCAAGCGTTCGTCGTTGTTACTCGGAGACCATTGAACTTAGTAGGGAGGAACTTGTGAAGGTGATTTTAGTGGATTCTTGTTTCTTATTTGAGCTCTTTTGGATGTCCTATTATGATGAATGGTCACAGGATGATGCTATCCAGTTAAAACCATGGCTGGCAGCTACTATAAGATTGGACTTGTTCTTACTTGAGAATCAGCTGCCTTTCTTTGTTCTCGAAAGGCTATTCAATTTAGCTTTTGCCTCTAGCATGACTACTAGGATCCCTTCATTTCTTGTGCTCACTTTTGACTATTTTGTCTATTATAACAACATGAAGTTATCCCCTGAAGATGTTAGCATAAGGCACTTTACAGATCTACTTAGAACATTCCACTTACAGCCGTTGGATAGACGACCAAAGAGACTGCGTGAATCAATGATACATCTTCAGAGTGCAACTGAGTTAGTTGAAGCAGGAGTGAGGTTCAGGAAAAGTACCAGCCCGTGCCTACTGGACTTGAAATTTTCGGGGCGAGTTCTTGAAATACCAGAGTTCAAAGTGGAGGACTGGACTGAAATTTTGCTTCGCAATCTAGTGGCGTTAGAGCAATGTCACTACCCTTATGACTCTTACATTACTGACTATGTTGCTGTTTTGGACTTTCTTATCAACACAGGCAGAGATGTGGATGTCCTGGTTCAAAATGGAATCATCCTTAACTGGCTAGGGAATAACAATTCCGTGGCTGACCTGTTCAATAGTCTTTGGAAAAATGTCACGCATGTAAATGTCAACTCCCATTACTTTAAGCTCTGCAAAGACTTGAACGCCTTCTACAAAGATCCTTGGCATAACATGAAGGCCACTCTGAGACGCGATTACTGCAACACTCCTTGGCAGACTGCTGCTTCCATTGCTGGAATTCTACTCCTTTGTCTCACTTTAGCCCAAACAGTTTGTTCTATCTTACAAGTGGTGCAGCAATAAGCTCGAAGCTCACGTCAAAACTCAACGCATTCCCAATGAGCTTCTTCTTTCCTTTATTGGTAACTTATTTATTGTTGTAGCATCCTGTTTACGCCTTTTCCAACGTGTGCCATCTTTAATTCTAAGATCAAGAAAATTCCTAGCCGTAATAGCATTTAAGCCCGGGGTATAAGATATCCTACTTCCAAGAGGCATTAGATGATTTAAAGATTACCATAGAAGTAAACCGGATTTCACCGCACTATAATTATTGCAACCAATCAAATGATAAGTACTTTTTTTCTTCTCTCTGAAAATATTTTAAGGGCTCCTTGTATCCACTTGTCTCAAATTATTAGTTCTGCCCAAATCTGTTGTGATGAATAAATTGTGAGCTTGCTAAGATTCATTGGGCTGAAGTTCCTTGCCTGAAACATACTCGGTTAAATTATCTCACAACAGCCATGGAAGTAGTTGAATGTCTTGGTAGTGATTTTCATTCAATTAATAACAGAGGTATATATATATATATATATATGGTAATTTTATTGGCACCTTCGCATATTTGGCTTTGCGCTTTTATATATATATATATATATATAACTGTATCTTCGTTTAAATGAACTCAAGCAGCCGTTATTTTAATGGATAACGATACCTGTGAAGAATATGTATTCAACTGTGCGATTTCAAGTTTTAGAATCTAACCAGTTTAATACCCTGATGATGGGTGTTTCAAATGTTTTACATTGTTCTTGCCTTCTGTGCTGAGATTTATTCATATGATTTTATCATTAAAAACCACTTACAGAGCACAGTCTACCTTTTTGGAACTCAAGTAATTGGTTATTCTTTTCATTGGATTTTTTTTATAAACACTAGCAAAGATGTTGATATGCTTGTGCAGAAAGTTATGCATTTAAGTGTGCGGCTTCAAATTTTTCAGTGTGGAATCTACCTAGCTTAATACTCTGATGGGTGTTTCAAATGGTTTACGTTCTTCTTGCCTTCTTCAGCACTGGGATTTTATTTATGCCAGCCCTCCGGTATGACTTTAATCAACAAAAATATTTATAAATTTCTTTTCTTTTCAGTTTTCAAAGTATAAGAACAAGTGCTTTTTTTTTTTCTCGAACAAAATGTACGAACAAGTTATGTAAAATTCTCTGATTCCCCTTTGCTTGGTTGTCAAATTTTCTATAAGGACTAAAATCCTATTTTGGTTCTTCACTCTTTATCTCTTTTCCATGTTGGTCCCTTACTAGTTCAAAATTCCAAACAAATCCCTCACTTTGTCAATCGTCCGTCATTTTAGTCACTCCATTAATCTTCCGTTAAAGAGTAGCGGCTGTAAAAACCTTATGTGAAAATTTTTATGTGATCTTAAATTACCGCCTGGATTGACAGCTATTTTTGTCCTCGCCTGATTCTTTCCCATTCTTTGCCCTATTTTGTTCAGAGGGTATCAGCGTCTTATCTCCAACACCAACATTGTTTGTGTTGCAAAACAATAGAATACCACTTTTTGGACGTCAATTCGTCTGCTTGGCAGGAGCAGTAGTTGAATCGCAGACCCATCTCCTCCTCTCTTCCAAAATCGAGAACCCATCCCTTCCTCGCTGCCAAGGTATTGACTGAACCAATATATTGTAAAGTGTGGGACCAACTGAACTTGTGATTGTTCATATAGCGTAAGAGTCTTTTTCATGAGATTGTAGCAATCATATGATATGCGAGAGGTTCATATATCCTGTGCTTGGTTAGCTTATGAAGCTAAAGGTTCAACTTGAAATGGAAAAGTGAAAAAAAAAAGAAAAGAAAAATCCACTTGAGGTTAGTCGGGTTTCAACTTTCAATCCGAGGCGTCATATTACAAATTAATTTGAAGTATTTGATTATGAGTGTTGATAAAAGAAATAAAATCAAATTTGATTCATACCACGTTTGAAAAATATTTCCAATTATCCAAAATTAATTCAATATTATTATATAAAATACTATTATTTTATAATTACACAATGCTTTTTGCATATTTAAATAATAATGAGTGGGTATCTTAATTTCGAATACTAAAAAATGTTAAAGAAATTTTATTAAGTTGAACCTGCACTTCACACTCATCCATTTCATCTCTGATAGGCATTTGGTATGGTGTAATTTTCATCGTGTCACCTCACATATTGTATTATAATAATTTAAATATGAAGACTGGATTACAGTATTTAATATGCTGTCATATAATAATGGAGTAGTATTTTAGATAGGATCTTAATATCACATTTCAAATATAAGAATATTAATTTAATGAAAGTCAATAAAATTTATTTATAAAAAAATTAAAAACATGTGGCATATAAACATACAAATTATTTAAAAATGCATTATATTTGCGCGACGGGGACGTTCACGGTCTGATATCAAACATTGGTCAGAATATTAGCATCCATGTGCTTGATTGGCAAATTTTCTGAATTGTGACTTAGGTTGGCTTGGGGTTGTTGGAGTTTCCATTCATATAGAGAATCTACCACTGCGATGGAATATAAACAATTGAATACTTACATAGGCTAATAATATATAAACAAGAGTGCAAAATCTGTAGCTAGAATTTTCTTTTCATCTATTTTCTTGTTCTATACAAATCTCAGTAGTACATATACCTCTAAATAGAAGACATATACATATCAGGTGTATATTTAATATAATACTTGATATGATACACTAGCATATATATCAATTTCTTTTTTTGTAAAAGATGTTTCTAAATGCATCGAAATAATATTAAATTAGTGTTAAAATATTTTTAACTATTTTTTTTATTAATTGTGACATTATTTTATCATATTTTTCTACCATATTTTACATAACTTTCTTTTATCATCAATCTTTATTTGATATATGTATATATATATACATACATACATTCTCATACATATTTCAAATATTATATTATATTGTATTTGATACTCGTAACTGTATTGATAGTACAAACAATAGTATGCCAATAACTCGAAAGAAGTAAGAGGAACATAATTTTGCATCTAAACAAAAGTATCAGAGGTCCCCAAATTACATAAACATAACTCTATAATTCAACATTTAGACAAGAGTATGCCAGCAACATAGAAATTACAAGACTAGTAGCTACACTGTTCAAAAATACATGATAACTTAAATATTGATAACAACAAATGTATGCCATTGCTTCAGCAGCTTTTCTTCCATTGCATCTCATAACACTGCTCCTTTTCTTTATAACATATTATTGATGCAACAAAAGCATGTCGCATGCACTTATAATATAATTTAATCTGACCAGATTTTGAGTTTCATATCCCCTGAAGAATTCCTTCAGAACAAAAACATGATAATATAAATATTATAATGGGAAGTAAGAAAATAACTTATGTTAATATTTGATGGGAGATTTTTTTTTTTTAGTCTTTGGGCTATGTTTGGGAGTTTAAGAGAGGATGAAATGAGTTGATCATTAATAGAATGATATAGAATATAATAGAATGGAATGAAATAACTTGAGTAGATATATTGTTTGGAAGTATTAATGAGAAAATGGGAGACTCCTAAATTTTTTGTTTGAAAGTTACAATTAAATGAATAGAATAGAGTGATTAATTAATTACATTTTTTAATATTATCATTTATAACATAAAGACGCAACCAATAAGCTAGAGTTGTTTTCTTACTTTCTTTTATTAATTCTCCTATGTTTTCTTTCTTTTGATTTATCAACTCACAAAAATGGAACATAATGATGAAATAAAATTAGAAATATATATATATATATCTTATGTAAACAACTTATAATATATAAAAATTACTTATTTTAAAATTATTTTAAATAAATAAATAATGTGATTATATATAACAACTATATGCTAATTACCGTTGCTTTCACGTGAAAACCATCCCGTGAGAAGAAACATTCTGGAGAAGATGATGAAAAAACCCTTGTAGTTATTAAATTAAAAATGGTATAATAGTAATCTTAATTATTAAGCCACTCCCTTTCACTCATGACCTTCTAATTTGGGGAGACAAAAAAAAATACTATTTTGGATGGTCTAAAGATTCTCCATTGTCATTCTACTTTCTTTTTAAAAAGATATCCAAATATACATTTTATTTAAATTGATCATTTTTCTCCTTATCATTCTATCCGTGACCCCATCCAAACATAGCCTTAATTCAAGAGATGAAGGCAACTCATTTAAAAATTTCATTAACTAATAAATTGAAAACGTAAAAGATTAATCTTTTACTATAAATTACTGTAAAAATAAAACCACCAAGAAATGAGTAAATGGAACAAGAAAAAAAGAAATTTAACAAATCGGTCGAAGTCAAAACTAATTAGCTCAAAAATTTCTAGAAAATCCGTCTAAAACCTTCTTTGGCCAATATGGTGAAAGAATAATAATAACAATAATAATAATAGAGAAAGAGAGAAAAAAAAAAAAAAAAACTCGTTTCCAAGGAGATTATGAAGTCTAATGATGAGATTGTCTTCTTCCCAAGAGAAGTTGCCATGTTTGACGTTAGGGCTGAGGTAGTTGAACCACCTCAACCTGCAGCTCTTTTCACCGAACAACAATACATGATTGAACGTGGATGATAAATGCCCTATCCCCACTGAATTCTGGCATTGCTTTCGGAGTTCTTTATAGAAGATTTAAGTTTTGTTGATTTTCAACATCAGATCCCAATGATAGAAACCTTGCAAGGCCATCCCTGTAGTGAACACGTTCGTCCTCCATTGGCGTATTTACAGCAACAGAGATGACTGCCGTTGACAGAGCACACTGCGAAGAGGATGACAGCCACTATAACAAAAACGACAAATGGAGGTGCTGTGCGCGTTTGACCAAACTACTTTTAAGGTTTCGAAATGTGTTGGTTCCTTTCATAAATCTGATTTGGCATGGCAGCAAGGCTGATATGGCAAGGATAATGAATCCAACTCAGCAAGAAATGTTATAAATCAGAAATAAATGTGCCATGTCAACTTTTCTTTAGCGGAGGATTCATGGAGGGACTAAAATGATGGAGGGTTGTCTACGTGAGGGATCTGTTTGGAATTTTGAAAGTGTAGGGGACCACAATGGGAATGGGCCACTGAGTAGAGGATCAAAATAGGATTTTAGTCTTTCTTTAAGACTCACAATAGGATGGGCCAAATTTTGGGCATTTTCGCGATGGTTTGAGAGTTATTTGAGTCTCAATATACGTTGATCGGTGTGTTAACAAAGTAAAAAAAGAAGTGAGTAATAACAGAGATGCGTCTCAAGTAGGTAACTCTCTCATGCCATATAATGCGTTTGACCTGTAACCCAAAGCTCATTTTCATACATTTCTGAAAATAGAAAATGTGAAACCATTTAAAAGCTTTTAAACATGCCTGGTGCTTGGATTGAAAGGAGAACAAAATAAAGCAAAGAAAAAGGAGAAAGCTTTAGAAAGTATGATTAATTTCTTTTGGCCCATTGAATTATACACATACAAAAGGAACCCTTACTGTCATGGATCCACTGCTAAATATAATTAAAATTTAAAATTTAAAAACGAAAATAAATATAAAATAACAAAAAACAGAATATTAGTAAAAATAAATAAAACAATCACAATCTGGTTGCTTGAAGAATAAAATCCAACATAATATAATACAATAAAAAAATATAAAACATTCTATAAAATAACAAAAAAATGAAATTATGATAATATTCAAAGGAAAAACCCAACATTAGTGAAGTAAAAAGATTGAAACTTCAGCATCAGAAAATAGCACAAACAAAATACTCAAGTATGCCAATCAACCAAAATAATAAAAATGTGAAAGAAAACTAAATTGGAGGATACAAATAAGGGCCAAATTGCCCCCGGTGTGGGGAGGGGAGGTGGGGGTTGAAGGGAGAAGAGGCATTGCCATCGTCCGAGGCTAGAGGACTGTCGCTAGAGCTAGCAGAGACCACTAATAGCTACATAGAGCGAGGAGTGGAGGAGGTCGCCACACACACAGTGAAAAGAGGAGGAAATATCAAAATTTAACTTAAGGTAAAGTTGGCAGAAAAGGGGGAGGGGGGGGGGAGGAGGTCACAACAAGTAAATTAGGCCTCAACTGTTGCTAGGTCCATTAAATGGGTCTAGCCACGATTTCCTGTAAATTGTAATTAGAACAATTTTTTTTTTAACTTTTCAACCAATGTCGTAATCATAGTTTTTCAATAAATCGTGGCTAGACTAATTGTTTGTGACCCAGTTCAACCAATGCCCTAGACAACTTTTTGTGGCCTAGCTATGATTTCCACAAAATTATGTCTATGACAACTTTTTGTGGCTCAGCTATGGTTTCTACAAAACCATGGCTAGACCATTTTTTATTTTTTCTGGTCTAGCTAATGCCTTAGCAACGATTTCTCTTAAATCGTGGCTAGGCCACATTTTTTTTTTGTGGCATAGTAATGCCCTAGCCATGATTTCTTTTAAACTATGGCAAAGACAACACTGTGTGGCCCAGCCATGTTTTTCACAATACTATGGCTCGACCACTTTTTTTTTTTTTTCAAATGGTTCAGCCATCGCCCTAGCCACAATTACTTATAAACCGTGGCTAGGCCACACTTTTTTTTTTGTATGGGTGATTTTAACTACGGTGTCTTAAACTCGTGGTTAGATGTTCAATCTTAACCATGTTTTCCAAATAAAGTGGTTAAGTCTCTTGTCATATATTACTACGGTTAGGAACAACCGTAGTTATGACATATAACTTAGCCACATTTGGTATAATTGTAGTTAATTTTTGGTTTATCCACGGTTTCAATAACCGTGGTGAAACTACCATGGTTATGCCCATGTTTTCTATCGTGATATATATATATATATATATATATAACAGTTTTATATATATTCTAACTAATATAATTAATATTTATATTTGGATACTATCTTTGGTGTACTTATAATTTTGAGTATTTTTTAATGCACTAGTATACTTAATTATAATGTAAAGATATAATTATAATATTATTCATTATAATTATATCTCTATATTATAACTAGGTGCACTAATATATTTAAAATTGTGAGTATACACAAAATTTAACCTTATATTTATGCTTCTAAAGTTTATTAGGCTTCACTATTAAGGCTTTCTATTCAAAACAAACTGCATCAATACTGCCAAATTTGTAAATTGACATACTAAAGTCTCTGAATCACCATTTCTATTTATAAATTCAAACTCTATTCTCGAAATTTATGCTTTATAGAGAGTTGAAGTCTCAACCGTTGGCATGTTTGCTAGTGCCTCCTCCACTTAATGATCTCAAAATTATTAGCAACAGGACAAGTTTTATCATCTATGTTTTTTATTCATTTTTTTTGGAAAATTTAACAATATGAAAAATCAAAATTTAAAACCATTAGCATTTGTTAATATCTTTTTTCTTTTTAATCATTCTATGTTGTTGAAAGGATCATTACAAAATTTTTTATCTAATACCATGAATAATAAAAATAAAATTCATAGAATAATTTTGTTAAAATTATGTTTATTATATTATTAAATACTTGGAACTTAATTGGATGTTGAAGATAAGCATATAAAATCGTTTATAATTTTGCTTCTTTTCTAGGGATGATAAATTTATAGTCAAGTTGTTTTTAACGGTAAGGGTTCACTCTTTTCAAATTTACATAAACTTGTAAGTTTAACAAGTTTATGCTAATTATTAATTTATTCTTTTCAGTTTTCAAAATATAAGAACAAGTGCTTTTTTTTTTTGACAGAAATTAAGAACAAGTTCTATAAAATTTTTTGACGCGGTCTCCTCTTATCAAAATTTTCTATCAATATATATGAGAAACGTACACAATTGATCCCTCACTTTTATACTTTGTGACAATTTGGTCTTTCACAAATTAATCATGATAAATTAGTCCCTCACAAATTTAAAATTGTACAAAATTAGTTCCTCTCAAATTTAAATTTATATAAAATTAGTTTTTCTATTTGTATTACTGAAGGGCTAATTTTGCATAATTTTAAAAAACTAATTTATTACAATTATTTGCGAAAGATTAAATTGTCACAAAACGTAAAAGTAAGAGACTAATTTAATACTTCTGTCCAATATATAAAGTGAAGGATAGGCTAGATTTTGGGCTTCTCCTCAATAGCTTATGATTTATTAGAGTCTCTATATATTGATCGGTGTGTTAACAAAATAAGGAAAGAAGTGAGTAATAATGGAGATGCATCTCAATTAAATAGCTCTTTCATGAGATATGGTATGTTCAACCTGTAACCCAAAGGTCAATTTATACATTTCTTTATAAAGAAAAGGAGAAACCATTTAAAAGCTTTTAAACATTGGTGCTTGGATTGAAAGTAAAACAAATGAAAGTAAAGAAAAAGGAGTAAGCTTTGAAAAGTTTGGCCCATTGAATTATATATATATATATATATATACACATATATACACCCTCCCTTGTTTAATTTAATGCCACTTGGGTTGGGACCCTACTGAGTACTGGCGACATAAATCCTTAGTATTGCTTTTAAATTGTGTAGGGAATGTAAGGTTTAGTTGCATACCAATATGTAATAAAGACAAGCCCTAGGTAAGAGGCTTGCTTACGAAAGAACAACAATCAAGCCAAGAAATAGTGAAATCAAACGCCATTTTCATGTTATTGCACAGGGAAGGATGACAATACCCCACCATTGAATAGATTTGTTATAGAAGGAGCTTTGCTAAAGAGGGAAGCTCGATCTAGCAGATCGTTAACGCTCGATGACGCTGGCAAGGACAGTCGCAAATCCTTTCGCTTTTCTTCAGCCTCGTTAGACTCCACACCTTGTTCACTTTCGAGCACCACAAAGTAGGGGCACATTTAGGTAATAAAAATTCTTTCTAAGGAAAAGATTGTGTTTCCTTCAAATAGGCACGGGTTTTTACTTGCCATCAGGTATGGTAATCTTTATTCCCACTGGAAAGGGGATGAAGCCTCATTCTGTGAACCAAACTAAGGAGTAGGCCTGTAGCCCATTTAGTCTCCCATCCCACTACACTCATTCTGTTAAAGCAAATAGGCCTTACCCATCATTCAACATAGACATCCATCTGCGAGAGAGAGGCGAACAGCAAGCAATCGACGACTGCTTCCATAGACAATCGATGATGACCAAATCAAAAATAGACCTATGGCATTCAACGGGGAGCAGAAGGCACACGACTTTTACATCAAAGGAAGTCATTGATTTTTGCTGCCATTGTTGCATGCTACATAGGTTCCCCACTAACTATCTGATTATTGATGCATGCTACACAAGAAAAAACGCTGCACACTTTCAGCGTTATTTAATCATCAGAGGGCAATGATATGTTTTCTTCAATTAAGGGTAATTTTGTCATTTTACCCTAAAAGTTTTGTTTTCCTTCTTTATTCTTATCTTACCAAACAAATTATCAATTTTATCAAACAAAATTAAATCCAAAATTTTTTCATTCCATTCATTTTCTTTTTTATTCTCTTTTCTATTCTATTTTCCATCCACTTTTTCACTAGATACCAACTTTTCTCACTTTTTATTGTTTTTTTGTCGATACCTTTTCCATTAAACATAACAACATTTGTTTTTTTATATATAATTTAGATTTTTTTAGTCAAGGATTTTGAATGAGAGGACTTATAATACTTAAAAAAAGTTTGATATGGTTAGTCATTTAATGCTTACTTATAAGTTTTATAAATTCTCTTATTATTATTATGATTATTATTATTATAATTATTATCATTAATAGACCTATTTATCTATTTGCATTTGAAATTTGTTTATATTTTATAAAAAGTTAATAAATGTGATAATAATATAAAATGGAACTTATTCGTAATTTGCAATGCATTTTATGCATATTTTATATTATTATATTGTACAAGTAATTGAAGTGATAATTTTTAATATTAATATAATATATCAGAGAAAACTCCTTGATATAAAATAATTACAACAAAGGATGTTGTAGACAGAAAGAGTTTTGTTTTAGTTTTTTTTAACTTACAACATCCCCTACAATAAATATTTTACAAATGGGGATTTGCTGTGTATTTATTTTGGTGATAGAGTCCATAAGACTAGCGGAAGATTTGACTAATGGTCCCCCAAAGACTTTTATTTATTTTATGAATAAATTTTCTCTTTGATAGTTACAAAATGAATTATTAAATTGAAATTAAATACAATGAGTTTAGTGTAGCTTTATTTGCGGTAACCTTCCGGTTTCTTTCCTAGTGGTTTTCTCTTCCTGCACCAAAATGTCGAAGAGAAAAAGTAGGTATACCAGGAAGTCAACAAGAAAAAACGAAAATACGGAGATTTCTCCCTTTACTTTCGCTTCGCAACCGGATTCGGATTTCAGGACTCCAGAAGAAGGCTACTTTCTTTTCTCTCTGTCTTCTCTTCGGACAAGGATCCTCTGCAGCCGGAACGCCGTCGTCTGCCGGCACCTCCACTATCTTGCTGCCCTCACCCGTGGCTTCCTGATAGCGGCGCCGTGTAGCGGTTAAAGTTGTATCCCCACGAAGTGCTGCCCAAGCGTCCTTCGCCGGAGGGCTTATGATGAACAGTTCTGACCTGCTTGACTTGTTATACTGGATGAGATGAATTCGTTTTTTCTTTTTTTGCCAATGATGATTTAGCATCTTTATCTTTTGCAAGAGTTTGACTGGTTTCTATGGTTGCATTGTCATCGGTGTAACATAAATTGGAGCACTAGAAAAATTCCAGGGATTTCACCTCCTTTTCATTCTTTCCTTCAACCATAGGATCGGGTACTACTACTACTATGGTCCTTCTGTTTCAGAACGCTTTTGTGGGTTTCTTTAACTCTTCTTCAGTTTCTCACTGGGTTTGTGTTTTTTATTCTCTATATTTTCCTTTTCAACTTCAATTCAATCTATAGATGGCGATCAGGAACCGCGACGATTTTGTGATTGAAATTACCGCGATGCTGAACAAGGCAGAACTGCCCATGACTGCCGACTGCTGCATCTACAGGGTACCCTATGATATTCGCAGACTGAGTGAAAATGCCTTTACCCCAAAGGTTGTTTCTATTGGCCCCTTTCACCATGGTCATCCTAGACTGCAAAACATGGAAGAGTACAAGCTGGTGTATGTCAAGAAATTTTCTGAAAAAGCTAGCACTAGTTTGGACAGATTAATCAGCTGTGTGGAAGAGGTTGAGCCAACCGTCCGTCGTTGTTACTCGGAGACCATTGAGCTTAGTAGGGAGGAACTTGTGAAGGTGATTTTAGTGGATTCTTGTTTCTTATTTGAGCTCTTTTGGAGGGACTATTATGGTGAATGGTCACAGGATGATGCTATGCAGTTGAAACCATGGCTGTCTAATACTATAAGATTGGACTTATTCTTACTTGAGAATCAGCTGCCTTTCTTTGTTCTTGAAAGGCTATTCAATTTAGCTTTTGCCTCTAGCATGACTACTAGGATTCCTTCATTTCTTGTGCTCACTTTTGACTATTTTGTCTATTATAACAACATGAAGCTATCCCCTGAAGATGTTAGCATAAGGCACTTTACAGATCTACTTAGAACATTCCACTTACAGCCGTTGGATAGACAACCAAAGAGACGGCCTGAATCAGTGATACATCTTCAGAGTGCAACTGAGTTAGTTGAGGCAGGAGTGAGGTTCAGGAAAAGTACCAGCCCGTGCCTACTGGACTTGAAATTTTCAGGGCGAGTTCTTGAAATACCAGAGTTCAAAGTGGAGGACGGGACTGAAATTTTGTTTCGTAATCTAGTGGCGTTAGAGCAATGTCACTACCCTTATGACTCTTACATTACTGACTATGTTGCTGTTTTGGACTTTCTTATCAACACAGGCAGAGATGTGGATGTCCTGGTTCAAAATGGAATCATCCTTAACTGGCTAGGGGATAACAATTCCGTGGCTAACCTGTTCAATAGTCTTTGGAAAAATATCACGCATGTAGGTTTCAACTCCGATTACTCTAAGCTCTGCAAAGACTTGAACTCCTTCTACAAAGATCCTTGGCATAACACGAAGGCCACTCTGAGACGCGATTACTGCAACACTCCTTGGCGGACTGCTGCTTCCATTGCTGGAATTCTACTCCTTGTTCTCACTTTAGCCCAAACAGTTTGTTCTATCTTACAAGTGGTGCAGCAATAAGCATAAAGCTTACGTCAAAACTCAACTCATTCGCAATGAGCTTCTTCTTTTCTTTGTTGGTAACTTGTTTATCGTTGTAGCATCCTGTTTATGCCTTTCCCTACGTGTGCCATCTTTAATTCTAAGATCATGAGAATTCCTAGCCGTAATAGCGTATAAGCACGGGGTATAAAATAGCTACCTTCAAGAGGCATTAGATGAATTAAAGATTACCATAGAAGTAAACCGGATTTCACTTCATGATAATTCTTGCAATCAATCAAATGATTAGTACTGTTATTTCATTGGCATCTTCGTATATTTGGCTATTCGTTTATATATGTAACTGTATCTTCTTTTAGATGAACTCAAGCAGCCGTTATTTTTATGGATAACGATACCTGTGAAGATTATGTATTCAAGTGTGCGACTTCAAATTTTAGAATCTAGCCAGTTTAATGCCCTGATGATGGGTGTTTCAAATGTTTTACATTCTTCGTGCCTTCAGAACTGATATTTATTTATATGATTTTATCAATAAAAACACTTATAGAGCAGTGTCTACCTTTTTGGAACTTAAGTAATTAGTTATACTTTTCACTGGATTCTTTTGATAAACGCTAGCAAAGATGTTGATACGCTTGTGTAGAAAGTTACGCATTTAAGTGTGCGGCTTCAAATTTTTCAGTGTGGAATCTAACTAGCTTTATACCCTGATGGGTGTTTCAAATGTTTTACGTTCTTCTTGCCTTCGTCAGCACTGGGATTTTATTCGTGCCAGTCCTCCTATATGACTATAATCGATAAAAATATTTGTAAGTGATTGATGTAGTAATAATCAACAAAAATATTTTTGCCTAATGTTTTTTTCATTCTCTCTAAGTGATTGACGTAGTCATAATAATGCTTTTGAACTGCGAGGATGAAGTCTATGGTAAAGCAAGAAATTCAAGGATACAACCATGACTTGAAGTAGAGGTTCGGACAATAATCAGCCGACTAATAATAACATGGAAAATAAGGGGGAGGAGAAGCCGTTCCATTCCTCCCACCCACTAAATGTTGAATTTATGACTCAGTTCCTCACGCTCATTTATTTTGGTAATTGAAGTGACTTTCTGCCCATGAAGGTATTCAAATATGAGAATATTTACGGGGATTGCTCCACAATTTATATTTGGACATTTTTTTTTTTTGGAAATGGAGATAAAGGAAAATTCTACTTGAAGAAAATCGACAATCTCACACACCCACATTCCTTGAAATTCTCGTTTTTGTCGATTCTGTATAAATATTTCTAGGTATATGTACGAACATAAATATATATATATATATATATATATATATAGATATAGATATATTAATTTTTGTATTTTTAGTTATTTTAATCATTATTTATATTTATAATAATTAAATATAGAAATCAATATAACTTAAAAAATAATTCTATTTCTTACATATTAGTTTTCTATTTTTTAAAAACTTGAACGACATTGTAGAATTATTTTAAAAGTAATCTAGAGGTGTGATCACATTGAAATGAGAAATAAAAGTAAATATTAAGGAAAAATCATTATTTTTTCATAAATTAGGATTAATGATAAACATAGGAATTAGAATTATTTAAATGGTTTTATTTTAAATTTAATTATTTATTAAATAATATTTTAAAATTAACTTGCTTTATGACAAAGCTATCTATTGTAACTTATGGAGCTTGTTGTAAAATTTATTATTTAAATATTTGGCAACCACATCTCTACCGGAAATGGGAATAAAGAAAAACCTCCTCAAGGTGAAAAATAAATATAAGAATAAGATATATAATTGATAATGAGGATAAAGAGCCGGGAATGCCTTGCAAAATTGCCATATCTACCCCATAAGATTAGGAAAGAGTTGAAATATGGTGCCTAATAGACTTCAATTTATTTTGTTAATAAAGTTTTCACTTCGATAGTTATAAAATGAATTAATAAATTGAAATTAAATACAATGAGTTTAATAATAAATGTATCATCCTATTGTTTTTAAACTTATTTTAATTGAAAATATAAATTTATTAAGAGTATATTAAATATATACAAAGCCTAATTAAGTGAAATTAATTTTGGCAAGGAAACTTAGAATTATTAGTTGGCTTATGAGAATTTAATGTCCCAATCAAAATGGAATTAAAAAAAAATTTAGGGATTTAAAATAAAAGAAAAAAAATGTCTGGTAGAAATTATAATTTTAACCTTATTTTAGGGATTGAAATGAAAAGAAAAATATCGTCTGAGATAAAAATATAATTTTAATCATTGTATAGTAACTTGCATAATAAATGTCGGTAAAAATGTGTTTGGTTACTATTTACATAGCAAACTGTCAGTAAAAACGTGTTTGAATACTATTTGTATAGTGCTAAATTGTAATTTGAAAACTTTTATATAAAATATGAATCATTCTTAGTTTTCTCATTCAAAGGGAAAGAATGAGGTGTCATGGAAGAAGCGTTTCATGGGAAGTTTATATTTTTAACTTGTATAAGAGGTAGTCAATACTCTTATTCTCTATATACCTGTTTAGAATTGCTAAGTATGCACTTGGTTAATTTAATTTATCTATTAATTGCTACAAGGTAATTTTTATAAATAGATTGAACTCTTGAGTTTTTAAAACTCAACATGAGGATAAATTGATCAATATTATAACATGATGATGATATGATGAGATAGCCACAAGTATGAGATTATAGTTACCAGATAAACTAAATACGCATTAAGTTACATAACTTAGATTAATACTCCTAGTTCTCATAGTAGGTATGATAATGATGTTTATATATTCTGAATAAGGTGCATAATTATTGAGATTTATAATCTCACCTAAGTTGATTAACATTTTTCAAGTTAACATTCCTACTAAAATAGAGGAAAGCAAACCATGTAATAGGCTATAAAACTAAGATGTCAATTGTTATTTGTATTTTATTATAGGAATGATGTGTATAATATATTTGTGTTATGTGACTATTATGAATTTATTTGTATTTATAAATATGTTTTCATATAAATTGTTTAGCATGTTTTCTGTGAATATTTTTAATATGCATTTTGGTTAGGATAAAAAATCTAATGGCCTTATTTTGATATGAATTCTATATTTTTTTGGAACTAGTCTTTTAAGAGTATTAAACTACTTTATATAACAAACTTCTACATACTATGCACATAATGGTGATAAAATCTCATTTAATAGAATGAACAAAATAGAATACTAAAATGAAACTAAATAATACTCATATGGAGCCTTATAAACCTTGTACATGTTAGACTATGGTAGGTTATGCTGCCTAAATGACTAATTTAGATTCTATATGTTTCTTAGGAAAGTGATTCATCTCATAACTCTAGAGATCTATGGCAGGATTATATCGCCTATATGGTCACTGGAAAGTGGGGTTATTACATTTCCTTGTACCTCAACCTGAGATTAAAAATCTCAAATCTTGGGTAGGGGGAATGTTTTCCTGACAGGAACATTTTGAAACATGAACCATGCTAAAGGCTCTTAGATCAATATGGATTTAGAAAAGTAGAAACTAAATACACAGTAAATTTTAAGACATAAAATGGATTCCTAACTACCAAGAATATTATGATAATAATAATAATAATTATTTTTAAAAGGACTAGACATATATAAAGTTTTAATTGTAGAGAAGTAGTATTTTTTTAGTTGTTGCAATTTTTGGTACCAAAGCGTTGGGGTCAGGTATAATTGGTATTTTTGCATTAATGATTAGTGGTAATATTGAGGATTTGTGATTATCTGGTTCCAGGTTTAATTAATATCTTTATGCCAAGTGACTAAGATTCCTAAGAATTAGTGGTTGTTTGATTTCTGGTTATGATTAGTGTTTAGATTGATTAAGGGAACATTAGTAAATGAAAATTCCTAGTTTTTGCTCATAGAAAGATGGTTAGCATTATTAGAAATATGATTCAATATAATTGATTCAAGCTTGAACAAATATTGTATATAAGATTTATGATTTTTATATCTGACAATTGAGGTATAGATGCGAATAATCGGCAGGTTCTCAAATGATCTAATTGCAAGTTCCAGGTATAATTAGTGCTTTTAGAATTATTGAGTATATGATTATAAGTGGCTCCAGTTATTGGAAATTATGAGTTTAGATATAGGAGTTATGATTGAGGAATATTCAAAACTGTAACTTCCAATGCTCAAGACAACTAGTTAAGTCTAAGTTAACTAGTCAAAATAAAGATATGTATGACTAAAGTATTTTTAACTTTATGAAGCATTATTGATATTTTTTAGGATATTGGTATGATTTATTTTGGATACTTATTTGAGGATGATTATCAAATAGGATCAATTTTGGATAATATAGGTGATTTATTATTAGCAATATTTGTCTTGATGATTTGGAATTTTGCAATAAATTACTAAGGATAATTTATCAAAAATTTTGGATTTAGGTTGATGATTTCTTAATATTGAGGTTATATGCCTTGAATGATTGTGCATGAAATTTTAAGAATTTATCAATATTTTATAGAGGATATTTGATCAATAAGATTGGAATTAATAGATTGGGAGCATGATTAATTATTTTGAAATATGGAAATATATGTTATTTAATGATGTTTTCGTGAACTGATTGCGTTGTATGGATACTATATGTATATGTCCATTAGGATAACATGACAGATAAGAGAACCCAAACCTAAATCCTTAGGGAAATCTCTAATAATATGATAGCTCTAGTTGAATGAATTGAGGGACAGGTTACAGCTCAAGCCACTATTGCCCAAATTCTACAGCAAGTGCAGGAATCTCTCAGGCAAACTAACTTTGGAGGAGATAATAAAGCAAGTAAAAGTGAAAATAATGATAATAAAATTAATAAATTTTTAGCCAACTTTCAAAAACCAAATCCCCCATCTTTCCAAGGAAAATATGATAAAGTAATTGCAAAGAGATGGATGATGCAAATAGAGAAAATTTTAAGAGTCATGACATGTACTGCAGAGCAGAAAGTTACCTTGGCTACTTATATATTAAAAGTAGAGGCTGAGCACTGGTGGAAGGGTGCTGAAAGTCTTCTACAAGATAAGGAAACTCATATTACTTGGGATGTATTTCAAACTACTTTTTATGACAAATATTGCTCAAATAATGTGAGAAATCAGAAAAAGACTGAGTTTCTTCAACTCAAGCAAAGCTAAATGTCTGTGAGTGAGTATGAGGCTAAGTATGAGGAACTTTCAAAATTTTCTACATATTTAAAACTCATTCATGATGAAGTATGGAAAGCTGCAAATTTTGAAAGGGGATTAAATCCAAAAATCAAAGAAAAAGTGACAACTCTAGAAGTTAGAAACTTTGCCAAACTAGCTGATAAATGTTGAATTGCAGAGGCTAGTATGATCTGTGGTGAGTTTGACAAGAGGGAGACACTAATATCAAAAAAGAAAGACAGAGAGGTAGGATCCTAAAAGAAGAAGATTAGGCCTTATAACAAAAAGTTTAAGGGCAATGGTGCTCAAAATAGGAGGATTCAGACTCAAAGTGATCAAAGGATGAATCCAAATAATTGTAACAAATATGGGAAAAATAATGGTGATATAGGGCAAGGAGTGTGTTATAATTGTGGCCAACTTGGATATTTTGCAAGATCATGCAGACAGAAAAAGGAATTAGTGGTAGAGGTTAGACCACAGAACCAAGATCAAGTATTTGCACTTTCTCAACAAGAGGCCAACTAGTCTCCTTGTTCGATTTGAGTATGATTATGATCTATGATACTCTAGTAAATGCATTGTTGACTTAGGTGTTATGCATTTATTTATTGCATATGACTGTGTTAGGGGTTTGTGTTTGAAAGTAAGAACCTTACCTTATGATTTATCTATTTCTATTCCTACAAGAGCTTATGTCATTACTTCTGATGTTTGTTTAAATTATAATGTCAAATTTGACAATTAACATACTACTATTGACTTGATTGGTCATTCTTTATCCAATTTCAATGTTGTTATTGGCATGGATTGATTATCTACAAATAATGCTCTCCTTGATTGATCTAGAAAACTTATTTCCTTGCCTACTTGTATATCTAAATTTAATTCCTTAATTGAGTTATCCTACCTATCCACAACCCAGGCTAAGTGATAGCTTAGGAAGGACTATCAAGGGTTTTTAGTCTTCTTTTCTTTGCAGCCTGAGGTTGAAGAAGGTCTACAGAAAATACATGTTGTTAGGGATTACTAAGAAGTATTCCTAAAAGAAATTACTGGTTAATCTTTTTATAGAGAAATTGAGTTTTCAATTGACCTAGTGCTTGGTGTAGATCCTATCTTCATGGCCCCATATAAGATTGCCTCAGCAATAGAATTAGTAGAGCTTAAGAAACAGATAGAGGAACTATTAAAAAATGGTGTTATCAGACCATTTGCTTCCCTATGGGGAACACCTATGTTGTTTATTAAAAAGAAAGATGTGAGTCTTAGGTTATGTTTTGATTATAGAGAATCAAATAAGGTTACCACTAAGTATAAGTACCATTTGCCTAGTATATATGATCTTTTGGACTAATTAGCAGGAGCTTGTATCCTTTTTAGAATAGATTGAGATTAGGGTATCATGAGTTGAAAATTAAAGCTAAAGATATCTGAAGAACGAATTTTAGGGCTTGGTATGGACATTATAAGTTCCTAGTCATGCTTTTTAGTTTGATTAATGCCTCATCCATATTTATAGACTACATGAATAAGATCTTTAGACTAATGCCCTTTGGTAGATGACATTCACATTTATTCAAGAAGTCTTAAAGAGCATGAGAAACATCTTAGGATAGTTCTTCAAACATTGAAAGAGAAACAATTGTATGCTAAGCTTAGTAAGTGTGAGTTTTGGCTATCAGAAGTTGAATTCTTAGGACAAGTTTTGAAAGAAGGGGTAACTGTAGATCCTAACAAAGCAAAGGCAATAGTGAATTAGAAAAGGCCTAAGTCAATAATAGATATTAGGAGTTTCTTATGTTTAACTAGGTATTATAAGAGGTTTATCAAAGGATTTTTCCAGTCAGTCATGCCACTGGTTAAACTAACCAGGAAAGGTCAACCTTTTATTTGGGATGATAAATGTGTAAGTAGTTTATAATAGTTAAAGGCTTGGTTAAATTCTTAATTAGTTTTAATCCTACCTGACTATTGAGAAACTTTTACCATATACAGTGATGCCTCTAAGAAGGGTTTAAGATGTTTTCTCATGCAATAAGGTAGAGTAGTAGCTTATACCTCTAGACAACTCTAACTACATGAAGAAAACTACCCTACTCATGACCAAGAGTTAGTGACTGTTGTATTTACTTTTAAGATTTGGAGACACTACTTGTATGATTCTAAGTTTAAGGTTTTTAGTGGTCATAAGAGCTTGAAATACTTATCTGATTAGAAAAAAATAGAATATAAGACAAAAGAGATGGCTTGAGCTCTTAAAGGACTATGATTTTACTCTTAGGTATCACCCAGTCAAAGTAAATATGGTTGCTGATGCCTTAAGTAGGAAGTCTATTCATATAGCATTTATGATGGTTAAAAAGCAAGAATTGATTGAAAGTTTAATAAATTTGAATCTCTCCATCTCCATGTAACCTTGTAGTCTCTTGTGAATGAAGTGAGGATTCAAGATGACCTTAGTGATTATGTTAGAAGTGCTCAAACCTCTGATCCATTCTTGCTGTATATTAGAGAGTAAATTTTGCAAGGGAAGTTCAAAGAATTTAGCATATCCAAAGATGGGATGATTAGATATCAAGACAGGATGTGTGTACCTGAGGGAGAAAATCTAAAAGAAATTAGTTTAGCATAAGCCCATGATAGTAGGTACACCTTTCCTTTGGGAACCACTAAAATGTATTAGGATCTTAAGAATGAAATTAGGCATAGCTCAATATGTGGCAAAATGTCTTACATGCTGAAAGGTTAAGGTAGAACACCAAAAACCTACAGGATTACTGTAACTTTTAGAAATCCCTGTATGGAAATTGGGATAGCATATATATGAATTTCATTATGGGTTTGCCAAGAACGTCCTCTAATTATGGTTTTGTTTGGATGATGATTGATAGATTGACTAAGTATGCTCACTTTATTGTCATCAAGACTACTTATATCTTGAATAAATTGGCTCAAGCATATGTTAAAGAGAAAGTTAGACTACATGGTATACCTAGTAGCATTATTTCATATAGGGATCTAAGATTTACATCTAATTTTTGAAAATCCTTACATAATGCCTTAGGTTCTAAACCTCATTTTAGCACTACCTATCACTCTCAGACTTATGGATAAACAGAAAGGACAATTCAAACTCTGGAGGATATTCTTAGAGGATGTGTTTTAGAAATGAAAAGGAACTAGAATGCGTACCTACTTATAGCTATGTTTTCCTATAACAATAACTACTATTCTAGTATCAATATGACACCTTTTAAGGCTTTGTATGAGAGGAAGTGTAGGTCACCCATATGTTGGGTTGAGCTTGGAGAAAGGAGCCTAATAAGACCAGACATTGTGGACCAAACCACTAGGCAAATTGAACTTATCAAGGATAGACTACATATTACCCAAAACAAATAGAAAAGTTATGCTAATAAAAGAAGGAGACCCTTAGAGTTTGAAATGGGTGACCATGTATTTCTTACGGTGAGTCCAGTCACAGGTGTGGGCTGGTCTTTGAAATCCAAAAAGCTCAGTCTTCGTTATATCGATCCTTTTCAAGTTCTTGATTGGATAGGACCAATGGCCTATAAACTCATTCTTCCACTGAATCTTTCTCAAATCTAAAATGTTTTTCATGTGTCACAACTTAAAAAGTATCAACTAGACTGTTCATATGTCATAGAGCATGAATCAATACATTTGCAGGACAACATATCATTTGGTGTAAAACAGATCATTGATACCAAGGTTAAATAGTTGAGAAATAAGAACATCTACCTAGTTAAAGTGGTCTGGAAGAGATTGTCATATGAAGAAGCTATATAGGAGACAAAGGAAGAGATGAGAAAGACATACGTTCCATTATTTGAGTAAGGTATATACAGTTTTGAGGGCAAAATTCCTTAAAACAATGGAGATTGTGACATCCTATCATTTTTAAATCTATCTTAATTGAAAATATAAATTTATTAAGAGTATATCAAATAGGAAAAAACTTATATGTTGTTCCTTATAGACTTATATCAGGCTCCCTTAATTAGCTAATGATATGTGGACAATTTTTTAAAAGGTGGGAGTCAATGGTGTTAATAAGAAAGTGAATGAGGTGTAAAAATTGTCTAGATGTCATTAACTGATTGGAGAACCTAATATAAGTATATAAGGAACATCATATAAGTTTTCTACTATTAAATATATTCAAGGCCCAATTAAGTGAAAGTTAACTTTGGCAAGGTAACCTATAATTATTAGTTAGTTTATATGAATTTAATGTGCCAAGAAAATGGAATTAAAACCATAATTTTAAGGATTTAAAATGAAAGCAAAAAAATAATGTTAGGTAAAAATTATAACTTTAACTTTATTGTAGGGACTAAAATGAAAAGAAAAATATTATTTGAGATAAAATTATAATTTTGACACTACATAGTAACTTGCACAGTAAATGTTGACAAAAATGCATTTGGTCACTATTTGTATAGTAAATTGTCGGTAAAAATACATTTGGATACTATTTGCATAATGTCAAAGAGTAACTTGAAAACTTTAATATAAAGCACGTACTCAATTGAAGGGAAAGAAAGATAGAGGCAGTGAAAGAAGCATTTTGTGGAAAATTTAGATTTTTAACTTGCGTATGTCTTGCTATGTAAGCATTTGGTTAATTTTGTTCATCTATAAATTGTCATAGGGTAATTTTTATAGATAGATTGAACTCTTTGAGTTTTTAAAACTCAACATGGTAATGAATTGGTCAATATTATAACATGATGACAATCATAATGATGATATGGTGAGGTAGCCACAAGTATGAAATTGTGGTTACAAGAGTAACCAAATATGCATTAAGTTACATAGCCCAGATTAATACTCCAAGTTCTTACAGTATGTATGATAATAATGTTTGTATATTCTTAATAAGGTATATGACTACTAAGATTTATAATCTCACCCAAGTTGATTGACATTTTTCAAGTTAACATTTCTACGAAGATAGAGAAAAGAATACAATGTAATAGGTTGTAGAACTAAGATGTCAATTGTTGTTTGTATTTTTCATAAGGATGATGTGTATAATATGTTTGTATTACGTGACTATTATGAATCCATTTGTATTTATAAATATGTTTTCATATAAATTGTTTATCATGTTTTTGTATATATTTTTAATATGCATTTTGGTTCGGATAAAATCTCTAATGCCCTTATTTTGATATGGCAACTATATTTTTTTTTTTGGTAACTAGTCTTTTAAGAATATTTAACTATATTATACAACAAACTTTTATATATTATGCACATAATGGTGGTGCAATCCCATTTAAGAGAATGAGCAAAATTATATACTAAAATAAAACTAAATAGTACTTATATGGAATCTTATGGACCTTGTACATGTTAGACTAGGGTAGGTTATACCGCCTAAATGACTAATTTAAATCATATGTGTTTCTTAACAAAGTAATTCATCCCATAACTTTTAAGATCTATTATAGAATTATACCACCTAAATGGTCAGTGAAAAGTAAGATTACTACAATTCCTTGTACCTCAGGCTGAAATTAAAAAATCTCAAATGTTAGGTAGCTGGAATATTTTCCCTACCAAGAATATTCTAGGATATGAACCATGTTGAAGGCTTCTAGATCAATCTGGACTTAAAAAAGTGAAAACTAAATATACAGTAAATTTTAAAACATAAAGGAGATTCCTAACTACTAAAAATATTATAATAATAATAATAATTTAAAAAAAAAACTAGAGACTTAACCACATTTTAAGTTGTCATAACCATAGTTGTTCCTAATCATAATTATGACAAGAGACTTAACCACATTGTTTGGAAAATGTGGTTAAGATTGCACATCTAACCACAGTTTTAAGACACTATAGTTAAATCATTTATACGAAAAAAAAAAAAAATTTGGCCTAGCCACGGTTGATAAGTAATTGTGGCTAGGCAATGGCTGGATCATTTAAAAAAAAAAAAAGTGGTTGAGCCATAGTTTTGTGAAAATCGTGCCTAGATCACACAGTGTTGTTCTAGCCACGGTTTAAAAGAAATCATGGTTAGGGTGTTGACTAGGCCAAAAATATATATATATATATAAAAAGAAAAGGCCTAGCCACAGTTTAAGAGAAATTATTGCTAGGACGTTGGTTGGACCAGAAAAAATAAAAAAAGTGATCTAGCCATGGTTTTGTAGAAACCATAGTTGAGCTACAAAAATTTGTCATATACACAATTTTGTAAAAACTGTAACTGGGCCACAAAAAGTTGTCCTAGCCATGATTTATTTGAATCCGTGACTAGGACATTAGCTGGAGTGGGCCACAAACAATTGGCCTAGCCACAGTTTATTGGGCTAGGACATTGGCTGAAAAGCAAAATATATATATATATATATATATATTCTAACTACAATTTTACAGGAAATCGTAGCTAGGCCCATTTAATGGGTTTAGTAATGGTTGTGACCTAATTTACTTGATGTGACCTCCTCCCCCATCCCCTAATTATACCCTAAGTTAAACTTTGATCTTTCCTCCTCTTTTCACTATGTGCGGGGCGACCTCCTCCATTTCTCCTTTGTGTAGATGCCAACGGTCTCTGCTAGCTCTAGTAATGGTCCTCCAGCCTCAGACGACGGTAGCACCTCTTCTCCTCCCCCCCTCCCCCCAATTTAGCCCTTATTTGTCTCTTCCAAGTTAGTTTTCTTCCACATTTTTAATATTTTGGTTAATTGGCATACTTGAGTATTTTTTGGTGCTATTTTCTGATGGTGAAGCTTCAATCTATTTACTTCATTAATGTTGGGTTTTTTCTTTAAATATTATCATTATATCATTTTTTGTTATTTTATAGAATGTTTTTTATTTTTTTATTGTATTATATTATGTTGGATTTTATTCTTCAATGCAACCAGATTGTGATTGTTTTATTTTTTTTTACTAATATTCTGTTTTTCGTTATTTTATATTTATTTTCGTTTTTAAATTGGCAGTGGATCCATGACAGTAAGGGTTCCTTTTGTATATGTATAATTCAATGGGCCAAAAGAAATGAATCATACTTTCCAAAGCTTTCTCCTTTTTCTTTGCTTTCTTTTGTTCTCCTTTCAATCCAAGCACCAAGCATGTTTAAAAGCTTTTAAATGGTTTCACTTTTTCTATTTTCAGAAATGTATGAAAATGAACTTTGGGTTACAGGTCAAACGCACTATATGGCATGAAAGAGTTACCTACTTGAGACGCATCTCTGTTATTACTCACTTCTTTCTGTACTTTTTAACACACCGATCAACATATATTGAGACTCAAATAATTCTCAAGCCATCGAGAAAATGCCCAAAATGTGGCCCATCCTATTGTGAGTCTTAAAGAAAGACTAAGATCCTATTTTGATCCTCTACTCAGTGGCCCATTCCTATTATAGTCCTCTACACTTTCAAAATTCCAAACAGATCCCTCACATAGACAACCCTCCATCATTTTGGTCCCTCCATGAATCCTCCGTTAAAGAAAAGTTGACATGGCACATTTATTTCTGATTTATAACATTTCTTGCTGAGTTGGATTCATTATCCTTGACATATCAGCCTTGCTGCCATGCCAAATCAGATTTATGAAAGGAACCAACACATTTCGGAACCTTAAAAGTAGTTTGGTCAAACGCACACAGCACCTCCATTTGTCGTTTTTGTTATAGTGGCCGTCATCCTCTTCGCAGTGTGCTCTGTCAGCGGCCGTCATCTCTGTTGCTGTAAATACGCCAATGGGGGCCGAACGTGTTCACTACAGGGATGGCCTTGCAAGGTTTCCATCATTGGGATCTGATGTTGAAAATGAACAAAACTTAAATCTTCTATAAAGAACTCCGAATGCAATGCCGGAATTCAGTGGGGATAGGGCATTTATCATCCACGTTCAATCATGTATTGTTGTTCGGTGAAAAGAGCTGCAGGTTAAGGTGGTTCAACTACCTCAACCCTAACGTCAAACATGGCAGCTTCTCTTGGGAAGAAGACAATCTCATCATTCGACTTCATAATCTCCTTGGAAACGAGTTTTTTTTTTTTTTTCTCTCTTTCTCTATTATTATTATTATTATTATTCTTTCACCATATTGGCCAAAGAAGGTTTTAGACGGATTTTCTAGAAATTTTTGAGTTAATTAGTTTTGACTTCGACCGATTTGTTAAATTTCTTTTTTTCTTGTTCTATTTACTCATTTCTTGGTGGTTTTATTTTTACAGTAATTTATAGTAAAAGATTAATCTTTTACGTCTTCAATTTATTAGTTAATGAAATTTTTAAATGAGTTATCTTCATCTCTTGAATTAAGGTTATGTTTGGATGAGAGGTCATAAATAGAATGACAAGGAGAAAAATGGTCAATTCAAATAAAATGTATATTTGGATTTTTTTTTTTTTAAGAAGAAGTGGAATGGCAATGGAGAGTTTTCATACTATCCAAAATAACATATTTTTTTTTGTCCCCCCAATTGGAGGGAGTGACTCAATAATTAATAATATTATTATACCCTTTTAATTTAATAATTACAAGGATTTTGCATCATTTTTTCTAGAATGCTTCTTCTCATGGGATGGTTCTCACACGAAAGCAACGATGATTAGCGTACAATTGTTATATATAATCACATTATTTATTTATTTAAAATAATTTTAAAATAAATAATTTTTATATATTATAAGTTGTTTACATAAGATATATATATATATATATATATAAAAAATTTTATTTCATCATTATGTTGCATTTTTGTGAGTTGATAAATCAAAAGAAAGAAAAAATAGGAGAATTAATAAAAGAAAGTAAAAAAAAAAAAATTATAACTTATTGATTGTGTGTTTATGTTATAAATGATAATATTAAAAAAAGTAATTAATTAGTCATTCCATTCTATTCATTTAATTGTAACTTTCAAACAAAAAATTTAGGAATCCCTCACTTTCCTTATTAAAACTTCTAAACAACATATCTACTCAAATCATTCTACTCCATTCCATTCTATTCCATATTATTCCATTAATAACCACTCTATTCCATCTTCTCCTAAACTTCCAAACATGACCTAAAGACTAAAAAGAAGAAAACCTCCCATCAGATATTAACATAAGTTATTTTCTTACTTCCCATTATAATATTTATATTATCATGTTTTTGTTCTGAAGGAATTCTTCAGGGATATGAAACTCATAATCTGGTCAGATTAAATCATATTATAAGTGCATGCGACATGCTTTTGTTGCATCAATAATATGTTATAAAGAAAGGGAGCAGTGTTATGAGATGCAATGGAAGAAAAGCTGCTGAAGCAATGGCATACATTTGTTGTTATCAATATTTAAGTTATCATGTATTGTTGAACAGTGTAGCTACTAGTCTTGTAATTTCTAAGTTGCTGGCATACTCTTGTTTAAATGTTGAATTATAGAGTTATGTTTATGTAATTTGGGGACCTCCAATACTTTTGTTTAGATGCAAAATGATATTCCTCTGTCTTCTTTCGAGTTATTGGCATACTAATTATTTGTACCTAACAAGTATCAATATGGGTATGAGTATCAAATACAACATGATATAATATTTAGGATATGTCAATTTTAAAAATTTTAAAATATAGGTATGAAAATGTATGTATGTGTGTGAGTGTATATATATATATATATATATATATATATCAAATAAAGATTGATGATGTAAGAAGATTATATAAAATATGACAAAAAAAGATGATAAAATGATAAAATAATGTCACAATTAATTTAAAAAAATGATTAGAAATATTTTAGCACTAATTTAATATTATTTCGATGCATTTTGAAACATATTTTACAAAAAAGAACTTGATATATATGCTAGTGTATCATATCAAGTATTATATTAGATATATATATGATATGTATATGTCTTCTATTCAGAGGCATCCGTTTGTACAAAACAAGAAAATAGATTAAAAGAAAATTCTAGCTACAGATTTTGCACTCATGTTTTTATATTATTAGCCGATGTAAGTATTCAATTGTTTATATTCCATCGCAGCGGTAGATTCTCTAAATGAATGGAAACTCCAACACCCCCAAGCCAACCAAAGTCACAATTCAGAAAATTTGCCAATCAAGCACATGGATGCTAATATTCTGACCAATGTTTGATATCAGACCGTGAAGGCCCCCGTCGCGCAAATATAATGAATTTTTAAATAATTTGTATGCTAATATGCCACATGTTTTTAACTTTTTTATAAATAAATTTTATTGACTTTCATTAAATTAATATTCTTATATTTGAAATGTGATATTAAGATCCTATCTAAAATACTACTCCATTATTATATAACAGCATATTAAATACTGTTATCCGGTCTTTATATTTAAATTACTATAATACAATATGTGAGGTGACACGATGAAAATTACACCATACCAAATGCCTATCAGAGATGAAATGGATGCGTGTGAAGTGCAGGTTCAACTTAATAAAATTTCTTTAACATTTTTTAGTATTCGAAATTAAGATACCCACTCATTATTATTTAAATATGCAAAAAGCATTGTGTAATTATAAAATAATAGTATTTTATATAATAATATTGAATTAATTTTGGATAATTGGAAATATTTTCAAACGTGGTATGAATCAAATTTGATTTTATTTCTTTTATCAACACTCAATCAAATACTTCAAATTAATTTGTAATATGACGCCTCGGATTGAAAGTTGAAACCCGACTAACCTAAAGTGGATTTTTTTTTTTTTTTTTTCACTTTTCCATTTCAAGTTGAACCTTTAGCTTCATAAGCTAACCAAGCACAGGATATCTGAACCTCTCGCATATCATATGATTGCTACAATCTCATGAAAAAGACTCTTACGCTATATGAACAATCACAAGTTCACTTGGTCCCACACTTTACAATATATTGGTTCAGTCAATACCTTGGCAGAGAGGAAGGGTTAAGTTCTCGATTTTGGAAGAGAGGAGGAGATGGGTCTGCGATTCAACTACTGCTCCTGCCAAGCAGACGAATTGACGTCCAAAAAGTGGTATTCTGTCGTTTTGCAACTCAAACAATGTTGGTGTTGGAGATAAGACGCTAATACCCTCTGAACAAAGTAGAGCAAAGAATGGGAAAGAATCAGGCGAGGACAAAAATAGCTGTCAATCCAGGCGGTAATTTAAGATCACATAAAATTTTTCACATAAGGTTTTTACAGCCGCTAGTCTTTAAGGGAAGATTAATGGAGTGACCAAAATGACGGACGATTGACTAAGTGAGGGATTTGTTTGGAATTTTGAACGAGTAAGGGACCAACATGGAAAAGAGACAAAGAGTGAAGAACCAAAATAGGATTTTAGTCCTTAAAGAAAATTTGACAACCAAGCAAAGCGGAATCAGAGAATTTTACAGAACTTGTTCGTACATTTTGTTCAAGAAAAAATTAAAGCACTTGTTCTTATACTTTGAAAACTGAAAAGAAAAGAAATTTATAAATATTTTTGTTGATTAAAGTCATACCGGAGGGCTGGCATAAATAAAATCCCAGTGCTGAAGAAAAAACCCATCAGGGTATTAAGCTAGGTAGATTCCACACTGAAAAATTTGAAGCCGCACACTTAAATGCATAACTTTCTGCACAAGCATATCAACATCTTTGCTAGTGTTTATAAAAAAAATCCAATGAAAAGAATAACCAATTACTTGAGTTCCAAAAAGGTAGACTGTGCTCTGTAAGTGTTTTTTATTGATAAAATCATATGAATAAATCTCAGCACAGAAGGCAAGAACAATGTAAAACATTTGAAACACCCATCATCAGGGTATTAAACTAGTTAGATTCTAAAACTTGAAATCGCACACTTGAATACATATTCTTCACAGGTATCGTTATCCATTAAAATAACGGCTGCTTGAGTTCAATTAAACGAAGATACAGTTATATATATATATATATATATATATATATATAAAAGCGCATAGCCAAATATGCGAAGGTGCCAATGAAATAACCATATATATATATATACCTCTGTTATTAACTGAATGAAAATCACTACTAAGACATTCAATTACTTCCATGGCTGTTGTGAGATAATTTAAACAAGTATGTTTCAGGCAAGGAACTTCAGCCCAATGAATCTTAGCAAGCTCACAATTTATTCATGACAACAGATTTGGGCAGAACTAATAATTTGAGACATGTGGATACAAGGAGCCCTTAAAATATTTTCAGAGAGAAGAAAAAAAGTACTTATCATTTGATTGGTTGCAATAATTATAGTGCGGGGAAATCCGGTTTACTTCTATGGTAATCTTTAACTCATCTAATGCCTCTTGGAAGTAGGATATCTTATACCCCGTGCTTAAATGCTATTACGGCTAGGAATTTTCTTGATCTTAGAATTAAAGATGGCACACGTTGGAAAAGGCATAAACAGGATGCTACAACAATAAATAAGTTACCAATAAAGGAAAGAAGAAGCTCATTGGGAATGAGTTGAGTTTTGACGAGAGCTTCGAGCTTATTGCTGCACCACTTGTAAGATAGAACAAACTGTTTGGGCTAAAGTGAGAAAAAGGAGTAGAATTCCAGCAATGGAAGCAGCAGTCTGCCAAGGAGTGTTGCAGTAATCGCGTCTCAGAGTGGCCTTCATGTTATGCCAAGGATCTTTGTAGAAGGCGTTCAAGTCTTTGCAGAGCTTAAAGTAATGGGAATTGACATTTACATGCGTGACATTTTTCCAAAGACTATTGAACAGGTCAGCCACGGAATTGTTATCCCCTAGCCAGTTAAGGATGATTCCATTTTGAACCAGGACATCCACATCTCTGCTTGTGTTGATAAGAAAGTCCAAAACAGCAACATAGTCAGTAATGTAAGAGTCACAAGGGTAGTGACATTGCTCTAACGCCACTAGATTACGAAACAAAATTTCAGTCCCGTCCTCCACTTTGAACTCTGGTATTTCAAGAACTCGCCCTGAAAATTTCAAGTCCAGTAGGCACGGGCTGGTACTTTTCCTGAACCTAACTCCTGCTTCAACTAACTCAGTTGCACTCTGAAGATGTTTCATTGATTCATCCAGTCTCTTTGGTCGTCTATCCAACGGCTGTAAGTGGAATGTTCTAAGTAGATCTGTAAAGTGCCTTATGCTAACATCTTCAGGGGATAACTTCATCATGTTATAGTAGGTAAAGTAGCCAAAAGTGAGCTCAAGAAATGAAGGGATCCTAGTAGTCATGCTAGAGGCAAAAGCTAACTTGAATAGCCTTTCAAGAACAAAGAAAGGCAGCTGATTCTCAAGTAAGAACAAGTCAAATCTTATAGTAGTGGCCAGCCATGGTTTTAACTGGATAGCATCATCCTGTGACCATTCATCATAATAGGACCTCCAAAAGAGCTCAAATAAGAAACATGAATCCACTAAAATCACCTTCACAAGTTCCTCCCTACTAAGCTCAATGGTCTCCGAGTAACAACGACGAACGCTTGGCTCAACCTCTTCCACACAGCTGATTAATCTGTCCAAACTTGTGCTAGCTCTTTCAGGAAATTTCTTGACATACAGCAGCTTGTACTCTTCCATGTTTTGCAGTCTAGGATGACCATGGTGAAAGGGGCCAATAGAAACAACCTTTGGGGTAAAGGCATTTTGACTCAGTCTGCGAATATTACAGGGTACCCTGTAGATGCAGCAGTCGGCACTGGCAGTCATGGGCAGTTCTGCCCTGTTCAGCATCGCGGTAATTTCAATCACAAAATCGTCGCGGTTCTTGATCGCCATCTATAGATTGAATTGAAGTTGAAAAGGAAAAAATAAAGAATAAAAAACACAAACCCAGTGAGAAACTGAAGAAGAGTTAAAGAAAACCTTGAAACTGTTGTGAACGAGGAGGATCATAGTAGTAGTACCCGATTTTTACGGTTAAAGAAAGAATAAAAAGGAGGTGAAATCCCTGGAATTTTCCTAGCGCTCCAATTTTTATTACATCGATGACAACGCAACCATGGAAATCAGTCAACCTCTTGCAAAAGGTAAAGATGCTAAATCGTCATTGGCAAAAAAAAAAAAAAAAAGGAACAAAGCGAATTTATCTCATCCAGTGTAACAAGTCGAGCAGGACAACTGTTCATCATAAGCCCTCCGGCGAAGGACGCTTGGGCAGCGCTTCGTGGGGGTACAAATACAACGGCTACACGGCGCCGCTAACAGGGAGCAATGGGGGAGGGCAGGAAAAAGGTGTAGGTGCCGGCACCGACGGCGTTTCCGCTGCAGAGGACCCTTGTCCGAAGAGAAGACAGAGTTTTCTGGCAAAAAAAAAAAAGAGAAAGAAAGTAGCCATTTTCTGACCCAAAAAAAAAAAAGAAAAGAAAAGAAAGTAGCCTTCTTCTGGAGTCCTGAAATCCGGATCGTTTTGCAAAATAAAGGATACGTACCATAAAATTATTATTTTAATTTTTTATTAATTAAAATATTTAAAATAATTTTTTACTCATTAAAAATTATTACACTTAATTATTTATTTTTAAAAAAATTATTAAATTTAATTTATTTACTAAATTTTAAATGTTAAATTTAAGAGACTAAATTTAATATTTTTTTAAAAAATGATTAAGTGTAATATTTTTCAATAAGTAAGAGATTATTATGAATATTTTAATAAATAAGGGACTAAAATAATATTTTTATAATAAGTAAGAGACTAAAACATATTTTATCCAAAATAAAGTATACGTAGAAAGAAAGAGAAAATTCTATGAATATATATGACCGTAATTTAAAACTTGGTTCTATTCAAAAAATAAAATTTAAATTGAAAAATTTTAGTTAAGAAAATTACTTTATAAAATATATTGAGTTCAAAAAATCTCAAATAAATATTTTTTTAATAAAAAATTTATTATTTGAAAAAAAAACTTAAGGTGATGTTATATTTTGATTAAAAAAACACTATACCCTTATTTAAATAATTTATTTTAATATAATAACTTATTTGTATTTATAATTTTTTTATATATATAATCTTGAAATGAATAATAACCTTTTACTATGTTATTTATTTGAAAATCTTAATAACAAATAGACTTATCATAATTTAAAAATTAATTTAATTTAATAGGCCTAATTCAAAAAATATGAATAAAAATTTAAATTAAGAATGCATAATTAAAAAAACAGCGTCGACTTTTTATGCCAAATTCTAATTCAGTTTTTATAAATTCGACCCAATAATTAGTTACTTCGCATGAGTAAAGAAACATTAAAAAAAGAGATCATAGATAAAGTTATGTTAAACTTAAGAGGCATTTAAATAATAATAATAATAATAATAATACGTGCCTTTATTATTCATCATTGTGGTGACGTGCAAGAAGGCGAGGGTGGCTTTGATTGGAACAAGATTTGGCATCTGGATGTCCCATCAAAAGTTAATGAGTTCAAGTGAAGGGCATGCAAGGAGGTGGTTCCTGTCAGAGCTAAATTGACCCAGAAACATATTATCTCTAATCCTTAATGCCTGTTCTGTGAGGAAGAAGAGACCTTGACTCATGCGATGTTCATGTGCTAAAAGATCAATTAGTGTTGGCAACAATGGGAAAGAGGTGACTTGGTCTTAGCGTATACCCCTCAAGAGAATTTGGCTAAGATTATTTAAGGTGCTAACTAATTCTTAGTTGGAGGACTTTTGCATGGTAGCCTGGCATATATAGGGGTCGAGAAATGAAGCAATATGGAGGCAGGAGGGCTCTACCCCTGCTGCGATTGTTTCATGAGCTCTTTAGTACAAACGAGAATAGGCACAAGCTAGAGGAAGGTGTTCTTGCCTATACATCAAAATACGATTCCTAAAGTTAGAAATTTAGACCAAAACAAGAAGTGGACATGTCTACCGAAGTTGCCATATTTGTAGTAGAGAGACATTAGGGCTTTAGGCTAATTTTCAGAAAGGCCAATGAGGAGTAAAGGCAATTTTTGGGAACTATCTAAGCTCCCTGGTAGTTCGTGTAATAGAGGCTATGGCTATGAGAGTAGCATTTGGCTAGGCTTACAGGCATCTGCATGGTGAAGGGGTTATTCTTACTGAAGCGAAGGAAACCTAGCACGCTCTTCATACAGAAGTGGAGGATTTCTAAGAGCTTGGAGCTGTCATTAAAGATTGCAAAGAGCTTCCCTACAATAACAAAGATATTTCTTATCTTTGGATTAGTAAACAGTGCATTATGGAAGCTCATAGGCTTACTAGAACTTGTATATCTTTTACTTATCCAAGTTTTTGTAAGAAAAAACTCGAGCTGTAATGACTAAAAAAATATTATTTTTTTTACAATTAAAACTTGTTTGGTATGACCGTAGTTAATTTTTGGTTTACCCACAGTTTCGATAACCATAGTGAAATCACTGTAGTTATGCCCTTATATATGTAAAACAATTTTACATATTTTTTAACTAATATAATTAATATTTATATTTGGATACTATCTTTAGTGTACTTACAATTTTAAATGTATTAGTACGCTAAATTATAATATAAAAATATAATTATAATATTATTAATCTACAAATAATAATATTATAGTTATATCCTTATAACTAAGTGTAATAATATATTTAAAATTATGAGTGAACAAAAAATTTAACTTTATATTTCTAAAGTTTATAAGGCTTCACTATTCAGGCTTTTCATTCAAAACAAACTGCATCAATACTATCAAATTTGTAAATTGACTTACTATGAACTTTGGATACCCGTTTCTATCTATAAATTCAAACTTTATTCCCGAAAATTATGCTTTATAGAGAGTTGAAGCCTCAACCGTTGGCATGTTTACTAGCGCCTCCTCTGAATCATCTATGTTTTTTATTATTTTTTTTTGGAAAATTTAACATGAAAAATCAAAATTTAAAACCATTAGCATTTGTTAATAATCTTTTTTTTTTTTAATCATTCTACGTTGTTGAAAGGATAATTACAAAATTTTTTATCTAATACCATGAATAATAAAAATAAATTCATAGAATAATTTTGTTAAAATTATATTAATTATATTATTAAATACTAGGAACTTAATTGGATGTTCAAGATAAGCATATAAAATCGTTTATAATTTTGCTTCTTTTCTAGTGATGATAAATTTATAGTCAAGTTGTTTTTAATGGTAAGGGTTCACTTTTTTTAAATTTACATAAACTTGTAAGTTTAACAAATTTATGCTAATTATTAATTTATTCTTTTCTGTTTTCAAAATATAAGAACAAGTGCTGTTTTTTTTGGACGGAAAGTAAGGACCAGTTCTATAAAATTCTCTGACGTGGCCCCTTTTTGTCAAAATTTTCTACCCAATATATATGAAAAAAGTACACAATTGATCTTTTATTTTTATATTTTGTAATAATTTAGTCATTTAATTAATCGTGACAAATTAATTTTTCACAAATTTAAATTTATACAAAATTAGTCTTTTTATTTATATTAATGAAGGACTAATTTGTATAAAATAAAATTTTTAAAAAATTAATTTATTATAATTATTTATAAGTAATCAAATTATCACAAAATATAAAAGTGAAATACTCATTTGATACTTGTATCCAATATATAAAGTGTAGGATAGGCCAAATTTTGGGCTTATCCTCGACGGCTCAGGATTTATTGTGGTCTCTATGTATTGATCGGTGTGTTAACAAAGTAAGGAAAGAAGTGAATAATAACGAAGATGCATCTCAATTAACTAACTATTTCATGAGAAATGGTTTGTTTGACCTGAACCCAAAGGTCAATTCATACATTTCTTAATAAAGAAAAGGGGAAACCATTTAAAAATTTTTAAACATTGGCGCTTGGATTGAAAGGAAAACAAATTAAAGGAAAGAAAAAGGAGTGAGCTTTAGAAAGTTTGGCCCATTGAAATATATATATATATATATATATACACACACACACACGTATATACACCCTCCCTTGTTTAATTTGATGCCAACCTCTTGGGTTGGGACCCTACTGAGTACTGGCAACATAAATCCTCAGTATTAAAGTTCTTGCTGTTCTTTCGTAAGCAAGCCTCTTTCCTAGAGCTTGTCTTTATTACATATTGGTATGCAACTAAACCTCACACTCCCTACACAATTTAAATATTGTGTATCATATATATATATATATATAAAGCCTTAAAAACTTTGATAGAAAAGATATATATATATATATGGAGAGTTGAAGCCATGGGTGCATGTGGGTGAGGTAAGCATGTATGACTCGAGATCTGACCTGAAATGTGATTGGATTAGTTCAAGTTACATTAGGTCTAAGTCGAATTAATTCATTATTTTTAAAATTTTTTATTTTATTAAAATGATTTTTTAATGAGAAATAGAAAAAAAATTAAGATTAGAAATGAATAAAAATGGAATAAAAAAAACATTTTGGAATGAAAAGTAATTAAAATATGAAAGAATTAATGTTTCAAATATTTATTATGAATAAAACTTATTATGAATAAAAAAAATTAAAAAAGTGTAAAATAATATCTTGGCCAAGTTTGATATGAATTTAAAATTTGGCACAATTTAATAAAATTTATAATTTTAATTTTAACCTAACTTAACTTAACAAAATTAACAACATGAAAAATCAAAATTCGAACCATTAGCATAGATTAATATTTTTTTTTATCATTCTATTTTGTTTAAAGGATAATTACAAAATTTTTCATATAATACCATAAATAATAAAAATAAAATTCATACAATAGTTTTGTTATAATCATATTAATTATATTATTAAATACCAAAAACATAATTGGATATTTAAGATGAGCGTATAAAATCAATTTATGCTTTTGCATTTTTTCTTTTTTACGACAACAAATTTATACTCAATTTGTTTTTAAACCTTAAGAGTTCACTCTTTTCAAGTTTAAATAATCTCGTAAGTTTAAGACGCTTACGTTAATTATCAATTTATGTACGGTCCCTGAACCCACTTAATCGTTATTTGTGAAAGTATAAACGTGCATGAGTGCATTTCAATCGGAGGAGGGGACCCAAATTATAGAGGATGTTTTATTATTGATGTATCACATTATTTTCAAATTCCATTATATTTAAAGAGAAAAGCGTAAATTTAGTCGTTAAAAATAGAAAATATTAAAATAATTTAAAAAAAGAAGAAGTAAAAGTCCTTTCTATAAAGTTCAAAGGACCAAATTAATTCACTTTTTTTTAGAATTATTTTATTACTTTTTATTTTTTGAGAAGACAAAATTGATTTCAAGACAAATGAGGGATAAAAGATATATATTTTTCTCCTATAGATGAATAAAATTAAAAGGTTTAAATCGTAATATATATATATATACACACACACACACACACTACTACAGAAATTTCTCAACCATATGAATTAGGAAATATGTAATGTCCATAAGAATGGCACAAACCTCAATTTCCAATTGTTGGACCCCTAAGCACATGATGAAAGTACTTGACTAACATTAACAAAGCAGACGAAGTAACATAAAGCTTAGACTACAGTGAGAACAAGAGAATCTTGCTAAAAGCTATATAATGGAGTGTAGTAGGAGACACTAAATGAAGTTGTGGCTACTTTTTTGACCAATAAATAATGTTGCCTGTTCAAGGTAACCCATGAGCGTTTGATGGGAGAAGCCCACGAAAGGTATTATATAAGATTGTAAAGTTTTGGAATCCTATGTCAATTAAATATTAGGAAATTAATTGTAGTGACTTGATTCAAACCCTGGAAGCTAAGTTAAATATTGAACCCCCTCCGTCGAACAAAGATTGATATAGTCATAACCCATAAAGGAAGATCATAACCATTCGTAAAGCACTCAAGGTTCATCCAATCAAGATTAAGAATGTTAACATCAAATATATATGCACCTTTATTTTAAGGGTCCATTTAATGAAGCAATTATTTACCAGCAATATTGCCTGAGGATTGTAGGAAAAAAGATATACTCAAATTGCCCCACCTATACATTATTTAATCTGCGAAGTGGAAATATTTATTTTACTCCCCCGTGCATGCTTACAAAATTCAGTACTATCATATTTATATTTTGAC
Organism: Delonix regia; assembly: GCA_037074485.1. Taxonomy (NCBI): domain Eukaryota; kingdom Viridiplantae; phylum Streptophyta; class Magnoliopsida; order Fabales; family Fabaceae; genus Delonix; species Delonix regia. The sequence continues at coordinate 5,770,607 of CM073452.1, forward strand.
AAATAAATAAATTTTCGCATATTTACATTTAACACTTAACTATAATTAATTTTAAAAAGAAATTAATTAATTACGCAAACTTGTACGTTTATTTATTTAAATTAATCAAGAAGATAAAAATTTGTTGTGGGTTGTTTCGTCTACTACCCGTGAATAATTCAGTAAAGGGCCAAAAAAGAAGAAGAAAAAAACAAAAAGCAGAGTAATTGCACGCTTAATAAAGCTTCATTAGATTTGAGATGACATGTGTGGTTATATTCTTTATGAGTTTGAATTCTCCGCAGTACCGCATGGTATGTTGTCGGAGAGAGATAAATTGAAACTATTAACGTTAAAAACTACTTTATTGCTCTCTCCTATCTTCAAAGTGCAACTGATACTCTATGTTTGTCATTTACAAAAACCTCAACTTAAAGTCGTCAATATATGGACCTCTAAGAACTGTGCTTCTGAGGCATATATATGGGTGCAATTTTATACGTATTAAAGGTTACAGTTGCGAATCAATTATCTTTCTTTGGAAGACATACGTGTAGTTCTGGAGAAAGAGAGTAAAATATATATATACCCAAGATAGTACATAGCATCTTTCTTAGGCATAATTACTTTTGAGCACATCACGCACATAGAATTAATGATAAATAAATTAAGAACGCTTTTGGGCCAATCGTGTATGTATGTATATATATATATATAGAGAGAGAGAGAGAGAGAGAGGCTTCAAATTAACACTGATATTAGTTGTTGATATATAATTAAAACTTTGAAAGTACATGACTGCTGTTGAGCTTGTTGAGTCATACCGAGAATATGGTGATTAATACTCATTACTCAACGCCAACAAAACTCGTCTAAGTCTAACTAATCAAAGCTTCCTAGAAGAAAATAAATGAAGAAACACACACACACACACACACACACACACACACACACACACATATATATATTTATATATAGCAATGCAAGGTAGGGACGGGACCACAAAAAGGTGAGTATCATTAGGAGATAGCCTCTCTGATCTCATTAATTCTCTTCTCCTTTAGACAGCAGACCTGAAAATCAAATTTAAAGCCATGGATATATGTGCATGTTATAATTAGTACGTATATATATACATGTATATATGAAATTCAAATTTCGTGTGTATATATGGAGGCAAGCAGATAATTAAAATATAACATGTACGTATGTATATATATATATATACCATATATATTTATAAAATCTAAGACGAATACGGAGACCTATAGTCTCTTGGTGCATTGCATCGATAGCACTCCATTCGATTGGCGAAGTTATGCTCGTTGCATCCAGACCTGCCCAGGTTTAACCATATTGTGTATATATAAATTATAATCCAAATTTTGATGAAAAAATGAAATTAAATTTTCATAAAAAGAAAGGTGACCTGGTACATATCCAGTCACCGGATTTCCAGCCAGGGCGGCCGGAGCCGCCACCGAAGCCTCTGATTCTGGGGATGTCGCCGTCGTAGCCACCGCCGGACAAGTCCTCCTTAGGGGCGCCGCACTTGAAGCAGCTGGAGCGGCTGGCGAAGTTGTGGGCTCCGCAGTTGACGAGGGAGCAGTACCAGTCACCGGGCCTGACGTCCGGCCGGGTGGCGAAGCCAAGCGACGGCGAAAAAGAGCCTCTGCCTCCGAAACTTGTTCCAAACTCAAGCGCCGGCCTTGTGTCCCCACAACGTTGGCAGCATTCTCTTCTCTGGAAGTTCAGGTGGTTGCATGTCCTGCACTTCCAATCTCCTGCTCTGCTCATTTTCCTTCACACACACACACTTATTCTTCTCTTGTGTATAAATAAAGCTACGTACTGAAAATGAAAGTAGAGAGTATTAACAAGTCACTTACCTTTACAGTTAAAAAGGCACACAGATAACTTTGTTTTGTTGTGAAAGTGGTGTGGTGTGGTGTGGTGAAGAGGGCGAGGAGGGTGAGTTGGTTTATATACTGCCCATTAAGCGCCTTGATAATCGTAAGCATCACGCAAGTAGCTCAACTATCAGGCTAGGGTTTCTGTGTTCTAAGTATATGCATGGTATCACCAAAACTCTTATTGGCAAAAGAGGAAAAGGAATTTTCGAAATGTGACTCTAGACACACCAGTTAATAATCAATAAATTACATTTTATTGAAGTTTGCAACACAATCTAACAAATGTTAGTTTATTATTATATCACATAATTTATTTATAATTGACTAAATTTTTATTATGTTGTATTTCTTAATTTAGCTTCTCGAAATAAAATTATTATAATAATTTCATAAAAAATTTGTTGATTTTAAATATATAAAAGATATTATTGATAATAATTTTATTTGTAAAGTATTTAATTAAAAATATTATATATTTGTGAAGGATCAAGTTTTATTTGTAAAAATTTAAATTAAAAATATCATTTTGGTGAATCACTAATGAAACCAAAAAAATTTTACTCTAATAATTGGAACGTTTTTTTTTTTCTATCAAAAGAATGGTTAATTTCACAATATTAATTAACATTTGATTAAAGTGCATCTATAACTTGAATAATATATAATATGCACGAAATTTAAGATGAGAATTGATTATGGGAATCTGGAGCTAAAATTGATCAACTTTGTTAAGCTGCAGCCCTGCAGTACTTTTTGGTCCCCACGTAAAGCAGATTAGCATGCGTGCATGATGCATTGTAACCTCTAATTAATGTATCTTTTAAAATGATGTCAAAAAGAGTTTTTTTGGACCCCTCATTCCTTTTTTTTTTTTTTTTTAATAATATTGTTGGCGGGGAATCGCGAATCTCATTAAAATAGTCCTGACCGTTCACAGAAGGAACTCGATAGGAAGAACTAACAAAATTAGACAAAAATGAATGGATAAAAATTAAATTCATCCCTTATTTTTATATTTTATAATAATTTAATTTTTTATAAATAATTATGATAAATTAATTTTTTTAAAAATATCATTTTATTTTAAATTATTTTTTATTAGTATAAATAAAAAAATAAATTTTATATAAATTTAAATTTATAATAATTATTTTATTATGATTAATTTGCATGGGATTAAATTATTTTCAAATATAAAATGAGGACATAATTTTTTATTTTTATTATAATCCACAAACTTCAAGGAAAGCCATGATATTAAGTGACCCCACTTAACCCCTTCTTCCTATATATCTTTAAAAATATTTATATTGTTGAGGGGTCATGTCTCGCTTTCACTTACAGAACTAAGGCATCTCACAAACTATATGGTAAAAATTGATGCTGCTTTTTCATTTTGAATATTCCTCCTTTGTACTTTGGGACTTAATTGATGCAAGTCAAAACGGTTCTAAACGAGTGGAAACTTATATTTATTATTATTTTTGTGAAATTTTTTGTCCTGAAAATTGAGAGTTAAGTGCCAGCAGTTAGCATACCAAACCTCTATTCAAGTAAGTGTACCTAGAGACGGATGTAGAACTTGTTTATTTCTTTGATAAATTGATAGCTAGAATTTATTTAGTGATGAATATGGTTTTACCATTTAATTGCCAAATAACTCTATAGTGGCGATAAGATATATTGTGGGCAGTGCGCGGGCGCGTGCATATATATATATATATATATATATATATTCATATAATAATATTATATGTATGGGTCACTCGTGCATGTCAGATGCTGAAGATCTAGAGGAAACAATTTTTTTTTTGTATAGCTCATGATGTAGGCGAAGTAAAAGTAAAAGTTGCATGACCATTACTTCAAGGAACGTCCTCAGTTTTCAAAGTATTATTTGGCACTATATATAGTGAAAGAGAATGATTCCCATTGATGACCAAATACTGGTGGGAATTGAAGGAATGGTTCAAACTAGAAACATCAAAGAAAGAAATTAAAGAGCAAAAAACTGGTGGATTTTCGATAAAGAGATGATGATGTAAGTCTTCGAGGTTCAAAATTTTGACCATCTTTTCTTTTTCTTTTTCTCTCTTTCATTACTGATATGGCTTTTTCGCTGTCATTTTCTTTTTCCTCCCTTCCCTCATCAATACCCAATATTCTCTCTGCCTTTCCCTCCTCTCTTTTCTCTGTATGTGAGACACATAAAAGAAAGAGAGAAAAGAGAAATAATATATATATATATATATATATATATGTATACATATATATATTAAGGAATAATAAACATATACAATTATGAATGCGAACAACTTAAGACTAATTAGTGAGATAACTCACCATTGTTTTTCTTCTTGGGGAATGGTAAAGAAGACTGTAGCAAGCTGTGGAAAAGCAAAAAGAAAGGGAAAGAAAAAGAAAACTGTTTCGATTCTCTCGTTGGGAAATGCTTCCATGCATGACCATATCATCAAACCCATGTACGCCTACCACGCATGCTTTTGCTTTCTATATATTTGCTTTACCTTATTATTATACACAAAAGGATTTACATATAGTTTGTGGAATATTACAACTTCAGCAAATTTGTGCTGTCAATCATGTAACTACTTTATCTTCTGTATTGCTTTCTTTTTAGTAAGCAAAAAATATTAGTCAGAACTAACATATTCATGTGGTAGTATGATGTGTTGTCTTAGCTAGTCTAATTAAATCTTTCATATGAAAAATAAGAACCTCACACATGATAACAATTATTTATTGACTGAACTATTAGATTGGACTAAAACATCACATTAATTAATATTTTTTACTAAGCAACGTATTACATGTAGATGCATGACATGTACTTTTAAATTAGTTTTAATATCATCTATTACTCTGCACCTAAACTCCCTCGCGCGCGTGGGTGTGTGTGTGTGTGTATATATATATATATATATATATATGACGTGGCAAAAACGAATATAATTGATTGCAATAATTTGTTGATGATCTATATGTTACGTAAATCTATGTTTAAGTTGCATGCACGTGAGGTAGAAAGATTGGGAGTGACGCCATCACAATGATAGAAGTATTCTCTTTTCTTTTACATTTTAGACCTCTAATATCTTTTATAGTATGCTCCTGATTTTACACGGTTCTCCGCCCAAATCACTGAAATATCTCTCGTGTAACGCTTGGACATACCGTCTCTTGGATTAAACGAATTTGGATAAAGATATGCTCAAACTACGTATAGTTATTTTTACAAAAATGATTATTTTTTCTAATTAAAAGATATAATTTCTTACATCATTATCTGAATGCAATTATTTTGTTATCAAAGAAAATTGACCACCTTAACTCATCCAAGGTAAAGTGAGAGAGAAATTGAGTAAATATTTAAAATTTTGAATGATTATATTTTGGAAGCAATTTTGAATATTTATTTTATTTTTCATATATTATTAAATTTAAAAGTTGTTGCAGGAGAGAATTGGCATCATGTGACTAAAATAATAAAATGTCTTGAACAAATTTTTTTTGGTATCAACTAGCTAAAACTTCCAATTCCAGATATCGTTTGATGTATGTAGAAGTATATGTGTGTTGTATAAAGGTATATTTAAATTACAAATTTATAGAACAAAGAAGAAGTAAACAGATTCAAACTAGGTGCCCAGCAACTAATTTTGGTCAATTTGCAATATTTCATTTCACTAAGTATATTGGCATATATATATATAGAGAGAGAGAGAGAGAACATTGATCAATTAGTCTTTATAGTTTACATTATAAGAATAATATAACTTGGCCCAATTCTTGTATTGTAGCCCAAGATAACAGCCCTGTATAGTGTAGTGTAGCTTTGTTAGCTAGCTTATTCTTTTTGCGACTCTGCATGTGTATAGACCTATGTAGAATATTCAATAGTTAGGACACCTAGCAATCTTTGGTGCTCCTCCATGTAACAACCTTGTGTATTTATTCTTAAGTAATGCAAGCCTACGGGCACCCTTCAATTTACAACCTTGACTTGGTATTAGAGCCCCTGACTTCTGTCATGGCGTTTGCTGATAGCTCCTTGTCTAATACTCTTTAATCTCTAATTTCTCCAGCGAGCTCTCGCTCATAACCAATGCTGGCTACGCTCCTTCAAGTTTGCTCTATCAAGTTGGACAGAAGCAATTACCTACTTTGAAGTGCATTAGTATACCCCACCATCCGCGACAGAAAGCTTAACGAATTTCTCACCGGATCCAAAGCCTGCCCTCCTGTGACTATCCCTGACTTTAATGGCACCAATGCTAACCTAGACTTTGAAGAATGGGTAGTTATAGACTAACTTCTGTTAAGATGGCTCTATAACACGTTGACCCCTAAGGTTGCTTATTAACTTCTTGGTTGTAAAACTTCTCAGGAGCTCTGGACTTGTGCCAAAGACCTTTCTTGGTCTCAATCCAAAGTTTGGATCACTCTGCTTAAGCATGAGTTGCTTAAACTTGCCAAAGACTCTTAGATAATGAAAGGTTACTTGTACAAAATCAAAACCATATCTAACAATCTTGCCTTAGCTGGGCATCCCATCTCTCTCACAGATCTGATCACTCAAGCACTTTCCGTTCTCAACTCTGATTATACACCCATTGTTGTCTAGCTATCTGACCAAGAGAACCTTTCGTGGGTTGAGTTTTATGTAGCTCTGCTCACATATGAAAGTCATCTTGAGTAGCTACCCTCTCTGACTAATCTCACCATATGAACCTCCAATAGTTCTAATTATGGTAACTGGGGTGATCGTAACAACAAAGGTCGAGGCTTAGGACGTAGCTCACGTAACAACAAGTTGACTTCTCAAGTTTATGGCAAAGTTGGCCACTCTTCCATCAATTGCTATTATCGCTTCAACCATCCTACATGAGCTCTCCTCCGGTAGAAAACAAAACTCTAGCTCAGGCTAATTATGTTAGAACATTTTAATATTATATGAATTAACATTAATTATGTTATTAGATTAATCTATTGCTATGACTAATTAGGTAATTAATATTATAATTGATAAACTAATAAAAGATTAAGTTTATATTCATTATGGATAATCAGTGATAGGTTGGTTTATCCATAAGTCCACTGGGCAGTGACTTAACTTACAGCTCAAAAGCATTAGTAATTATCTAATCAGATTGCTAATTAAGAGTTAATTATTAAGAGAGAGTTAATGAGCTTCTTTTTTTTAAATAATGAAACAAGAAACTATTTTAATGTATATATGAGAGTTTTATTTTAATATTATAATTAATTATTATTATTATTATTAAAATAAAAGCCTATAAGTTACTTTGACGTAAGCCCTAGTTTTCAATTGTGACGATAACTCTCTTTGGCGGTTGCCTACTCTGAGACCTCTTTTTTGGGTATTGTGGGTTGACATCTCTTTGTAAGACTGCATTAGGTCATCTTTAAAATTAGGTCAGATTTTTATACCTTGATATCTCTCAATTTTGTGTTCATGTATTGTGAATAAAATTATTACATGACTTTAATTGGTATCAGAGCCTCATTTAGGTTATGGAAATTTTTTTTTCTTTAAAATTTCTTCTCAATTTTTTTGGGCATCAATATATATATATATTGGTTTTTCCTTTTCGTTCTTTCCTTCCTATTACTGCTGCCATCTGACCATGCTCCTTCGATTGAAAGCCACCGATGGTTCGTGTCGTCAGTGCCCCTTAGCTAGAAAACTCTTCCTCGTTTTTAAACTGTGATCACTGAAATACCAATCTCTTTCTAATGAAAAATCACTCTAATGGAAGGAAATTAGCCAAAATCACCTTAGGGGATTTGTAGATCGTGAATTGATGATCATTTTGATGCTTATTTCAATGCTTGAACCACTGCAAATCTTCGGCTCACATTTCGGGTCCATCAAGTCATCTGGTGGGTCGATTCGACTTGTCAGAGGTTGAAGAGTGTCGGCGTGGATGCTCATGCACTGATAATCTGAACCCTAAACCTCTACAGTTCACCTCCACTCGCCCTGTTGTAAATTATGGTAATCTTTTTCATAATTTTTTAAGCGTTGGAAATAGGAGTTTTAAAATCTCTTGAAGATTTAGGGCCTTAAAATAGTATGTAGCTGAGGTGTTTTGACCTGAGAACATTTTGGTACAAATTAGACATAGTAAGGAACAACATATTCAATTCACTCTCCCTAATTGTGTGTGAATAACTTAAAATTATTTTCTTTGTATTATTTGTTGGATTTTATTCCTAATTTAGGCACGTTTATTAAAGAATAAGTTGCGTTTGGAATCTGTTGTGACTTTGGGTCATATACACCAATTGATTATATGCTTGCCTGTCATGGGCCCAATCATAACGGTGTTGGATTAATGAAATCCCCTTGTTGTGGTTATTGTTTATTTACTCAAGAAAGCACACACTAAATCATTGAGGGAGAGGTTACTATTGAGGTAACCAACAGTAGAGAGTATGATTATGTTGACAATGGACATGCCCTATTGGTGTGACATTGTTAATATAATTTTGTGAATACGACCTGTTTGTGACCTGTCAATGGTGATTTGTTAATTGATGTATTCATGGTTTCTCGTATCCTATCGATATGGAAATTGTGAGTGTATTTTGTGTTGTTTCTCTCGATAATATGCTTTTTTGGTGTGTATGAGTTTTCTTGATTTATCATAGTTTGAGCCTCTAGGCAGGATATGATGAATGTTTTATTACATAGTTGTTAAAGCTAAGTCATGTATGAGTCATGTTTCCTATTTGTTTTCCCTCAACTTCTTTGTTTTAGCAACTGTTTATGGTAAAAACTCTGAACAGGACAGACTATGATGATTGGATTAAATCCCTTGATATGCATATGACGATCACTAAGGAAATTTTGGCTATGAGAAACTTAAGCCAGCAGATCTATCCGCTAAGTCTAGCACAGCTGACAAGGCTTACCATAAGCAGTGGTATAAGTCCAACATGATTTGTCTGACTGTCATCAAGTAGACGATTGAGAAGACTATCAGATAAAGTATTCTTGAGAAGGACACTGTAGTTAAGTATCTCAAAACGGTTAATAAGAAATTCAATAAGTTTGATAAGACTTAAATGACCTATTATCTTTCTTTGCTGGATAACACTAACTATGATGGAGTGTCAGGAGTGTGTGAGCAAATGATGAAGCTTGTGAACTACTACAACAAGTTGAACTCCTATGGTGTGAACTTGGATGAGAGGTACCTGGTTTATAGAGTTCTTTAATCCCTTCTTGTTAAATATGAGGTCATGAGAACCACTTATAATTCCCAAGAGCCAGAGTGGTCTATTGATCATATGATGTCCAAAGTGACCCAAGAGGAAGAATTGATAAAAAAGGTGAATTCTCATGTACAATTAGTGAACTACATTTCACATGGTTCATCCAACAAGGCTGGAAATGTGATGCTGAAAGGAAAAAAAAATGAAGGCAAGGCCTATGGTAAGAAATCATTTAGACCCAAGAAAAGTAATAAGAATAATAAGGGTCAGAAGAAGACATTTAAGGGTGAATGTCATTACTATAAGAAGCCTGACTGCAAAATTTTAGATTGCCTAAAGTTGAAGAACAAGCATGAGAAATAAGGTATCTTTTTTTAAAATTGCCCTCTTAGCTTTAGTTTGTCTTGAATCCAATAGTTTTGAAACCACTATGGACACTTGGAGGTTAGATTCTGCAGCAACTGTTGATGTAACTAATTCCTTATAGGGGCTCAGAGACAAGAGAAGCCCAAATGAAAGGGAAAGGACTATTTCTGGGAGTGGAAGGAAGTTCAGTTGTAATAGATTGCATAGGAATTGTAGTTTTGAACTTGTATTTTGGACATAGTTTAACTTTATATGATGTTATCTACATACCTTCTTCAAGGAGGAATTTGGTTTCTAGTTCTGTATTAGACAAACATGGATATTTCTTTTGGCAAGGAAATGGTAGAATTGATGTTTTCTTTAATTTAGTCATTGTTGGAACTGCTAACTTAATGAGCAGTTTATGTTGCTTAATTGCAAATGTTAGTTTAGATTCTACCTTTGTGGCATCTATTAATGATGTTATTGGATGCAAATGCCGAAGAATTGATGAGAACTCTTTCATGTTATGGCACCGGTGTTTGGGTCATATTTCCAAAGAGAGATTAGAAAGGATGGTTAAACAGGGAATATTACATGACTTAAATTTTTCTGATTTTGAATCATGTGTTGATTGTATTAAGAAAAAGAAAAAAACTTTCTGCTAGAGCTAAAAGGAAAGGGGTAAAAAGATCTGAGTTAACTTTGGAATTAATCCACACAGATATTAGTGGACCAATTACTCCTACTGCTATGGGCAATTACAGATACTTTATAACCTTTATAGATGACTTCTCCATATTCAAATGGATTGATCTGTTGTGTGATAAATCTAACTCATTAGATACCTTTAAGGCATTTAAGGCTATTGTTGAATTAAGGTTTGGAAAGGCAATCAAAAGTGTAAGATCAAACAATGATGGTGAATATTATAGGAGGTATACTAAAACAGGCTGAAACCTTGGACCTTTTGCTTTATTCTTACAGGAGCAAGGAATTGAAACTCAGTATACTATGTTTGACACTCTATAACAAATTAAAGTTGTTGAGCGATGCAATTGCACCTTGATGGACATGGTCAGAAACATGATTAGTTATTCTTCTTTACTAGAGTTTTTATGAGGTGATGCCCTTAAGACAACAACTTATATCCTAGATCAAGTTCCAAGTAAGTTAATTGAAAATACCCCATATGAACTTTTTACTAGTAAGAAGCCTAGTTTAAGGCACATTCACGTATGGGGTTGTAGAGCAGAGGTGAGACCCTATAATCCTTAGCTCACGAAACTTGATTCCAAGACTGTTAGCGGATTCTTCATTGGGTATTGTTCAGGATCTAGAGGATGAAAATTTTATTATCCTAATCATACTACCAGGGTTATTGAATCTGATAGAGTGTTTTATTTTAAGGATGACTTAGATAGTGGGAGTAATGTTCTAAGAGTATTCAATCTGCATTGTGAGGATGCCATCTTACCTATGCCATTTTTGTCATCTCTACCTATGGATCATACTATTAGAGATGATACACTTGTTAAGAATCCAGTTGATCCTATTGTGGAAGCTCCTATAGTTGATGTGGGAGAACCAGTTAATAATTTGAGATGATCATAGAGAATTTCTAGACCTACAATTTTATATGATTACATAGTGTACTTATAGGAATTTAAGTTAGGCGTTATTGATGACATAGATTTTGTCTTATTTTAATGAAGCTGTGTCAGGTCCTCATTTAGTGGTTGGAGATTATGAATGATAAAATTACCTCCATACACTATAATAATGAGTGAAAACTTGCTAAGTTACTAAATGGATGTTGAAAACAACATCACTGGATGAAGACTTACATGAGGATATGCTGTGTGTGGATGACATCCTATTAGCCAGTAACTCAATGTGCTTATTAAATGAGACAAAGCATATCTTGTCATACCACTTTGATATGAAAGATCTAGGTGAATCTTCTTTTGTTTTAGGAATTCAGATTCACTGTGATATATCTTGTGGCATTCTTGGATTGTCTTAGGCAACCTATATTGAACGAGTGTTGAAGAAATTTAATATGTATTCTTGTACTCCTTGTGCTGCACTTGTGTAGAGTGATGATAGGTTGTTTAAATTTTTATGTCCTAAATGATGATGAGAGAACTTTGATAGACAAAGTTCTATGTGAATTTGTTGTTGATAGCTTAATATAGGTCTTGGTGTGCACACGTTTGGACATTACTTTTTCTATTGGTGTGCTTGATAGATATTTAAGTGATTCTGAGTATGATCATTGGAAGGCTATAAAGACAATTATGAGGTACCTTCAGGGTACAAAACATTACATGTTGACTATTTAGAAAACTGAATCATTTGAAAATAATGGGATTTTCTTATTTAGATTATACATCATTTGTTGATAATCTTGAACCTACTTTTGCTTACATCTATATGATGTTTTGAAGAAGTTATTTTGTTGAGAAGTGTCAAATGGACATTTACAGCTGCCTCATATATAAATAAAGAGTATATAACTAGTTTTGTGATTGTTACTCGTTAGGGAATATGGTTAAGGAAATTAATTTCTATTATGAGCATATTTTAAGCCTTGACCATTTTGTTGCAATATGACTCTATTATGCGCTTCTCTCAAAGTTATGGAAATTTCAGTTGCATTAAATTTTGATACTCAATTCCTATTTGTTGGAATGAAGATCTATGAATCTCATACTCATTTTGGGTGATCCGTTTACCAAGATGAACCCGTTAGAGTTTTGGAAACATATGACTTTTAGGTATATTTGAATTTTGATGTGTTGGTTTTGTGAGAGTTTGAGTTGTGTTCTTAAGGAACACTGTGGTATATTTTGGTACTTATAACATTTGTTTCCCTATCCAATTCAATGTTTTTGGTTATGCCAAAATTTTGGATATAATTCAGAATTGAAATTTTGCTAGCATTTATAACAATGCTTTCCTTATCAAATTCAATATCCTTGATTCATGATTTCATTTCTGAATTTTTGTTATTTCAGACTCGCATGGTTCACAATTACATTGAGCGCATGATGATGGATCTGTTGACTAAAGGCCTACCCATAGGAGTAATTCAAATTATATAACTTATATAGGTCTTGTTGAATTTTGATGTAGCCTTGGTCTAGTAGGAGTATGAGTTGAGTCCTTGAGGAGCTTTTATGGTGCAATTTGACCCCAAATTTCTGAGTTGAGTCCTTAAGGGACTTTTACATTGTAATATGATCCTTCAAATGTTATCTTGTATTCCATCTTATTCAGATATTGTAATTAATTTATGACAATGTTAATATCACTTGTTTCCCTATTGGAATCAGTGATATTTGTGTGTGGTTTCATTTCTAAATTTTCTGTGGTTTATAAATATACACACATCCATGTGTTTATGTGAATGTTAATTGCTTAATTATGTATTTGTTGATTAACTTAATAATTTAATTAATGTTATTCAAGTGGGAGATTGTTAGAACATTTTAATATTATATGTATTAGCATTCATTATGCTATTAGATTAATTTCTTGTTATGATTAATTAGGAAATTAATATTATAATTGATAAACTAAAAATGGATTTGGTTTACATTCATTGTGGATAATAAGTGATGAGTTGGATTATCCACAAGCCCATTGGGCAGAAACCCAACCTATAGCCCAAGAGCATTAGTAATTATCCCATCAAATTGCTAATTAAGAGTTAATTACTAAGAGAGAATTAATGAGCTTCTTTTTTATAAATAATGAAATAGGAAACTATTTTAAGGTATATATGAGGGTTTTATTTTAATATTATAATTAATTATTATTATTATTAAAGTAAAACCCTATAAGTTACTTTGACGTAAACCTTAATTTTCAATCGTGACGATAACTCTTTGGTGGTTGCCTACTCTGAGAACTCTCTCTTGAGTATTATGAGTTGACATCTCTCTGCAAGACTGCACTATGTCATCTTCAACATCAGGTCAAATCTTTGTATCTTGATATCTCCCAATTCTTTGTTCATGTATTGTGAATAAAATTATTACATGACTTCAAATTAGATTTCTTATAATGCTACACCTGCAACAGTGAATGACCTAGCTTGATACATTAATAGTGGTACCATAGATCATATCACCAGCAACACAGCTTACCTTGAATATGTTGAATTAATTTTGTGAAATATATTAAAATAATATGGATTGGTATTAATTTATTATTAGGTCAATTATATTTTAGTTAATCAATTAATTAAGCAATTAAGTTTAGATATATAAACCAGGAATGGATTTAGTCCGAGTTAATTATGGGTAATAAGTGACAAGTTGGATTATTTGTAAGCCTATTGGGTAGAGGTACCAACCTATAGCCCAAGTCTTGTCAGTAATTATCGTATCGTATTATTGACTGAAAGGTCAGAAGAATATTCGATAATTATAATCAATTTTAAATCTGAGCAGTTGAGAGAAAGATGAGAAGTTACCATTTCTTTTATAATATTTTGAATATTTTATTTATAAAAAAATGATAAGTATCTGAACGATAAATAACTTTTCCATATTTTTGAGGACTCATCAAAATGTATTTTGGCTTATCAAATATTTCTCTCTCTTTCTTTGAACTCTCTGACTTTTACGTATGAAAGACTTGGGCAAAGTAAGTTGCTATCTTTACTGTAAAATTTATGGTGGGAATAAATCTACACTCCAGATAAGTTTTCATTCTCATTGATTATTTGTTAGTGTTCATTATAATCTCATAAAATTCTCCAACAATTGGTATTATAGCCATTAGGTTGGTTTTTTGATCATTTGTGTGATGGATCTAAATTAATATTTAAGGCTTTATTAAGGTTATGGAATTTTTTTTTGAAGTTTTGTTTTCCAAATTTCTCATATGATGAAACAAATAAACCCTCTGTGTGTCTCTAACTATTTTTTCTATCACTGCCATCGATGACCACTGTTGCTGCCGATACTCCCACATTTGAAAGTCGTCGACAACCTATGTCGCCAGCACCCCTCAACTGGGCTTATCACTTTTATTTTTTTGAATAAACTGTGCGAAAAAATCCTCATTGACTTCGATCGAAATTCATCCTAAATTTTGAGTCGATTGCCAAAATTATTTGAAAGGATTAATAAATCATTAAAAAAACAAACAAAACAGTACTAATCTTGCTTCGTGAGGTTTCGTTTTTTTCTGGGTCAGCGTTAGGGTTCAACCAGGTCGTTTGGCATGTGCCTCATGTGCCAATCACTTGAACCCCAAACCTTTATAGTTATGTTCTACACGTCCTATTCTAATTTTTGGTGATTTTTTTAGAATTGTTTAAGTCCTGGAAATAGGAGTTTTAAAATTTCTTGAAGATTTAGGGCCTTAAAAACAGTATGTAACGGAGGTATTTTGACCTGAGAAATTTTTTATACTAACTAGACATAATAAGGAACATAATATTCAATTCACTCTCTTTGATGATATCTGAATAAATTAAAATAAATTTATTTTTCATGATTAGTTAATTTCATTCCTATTTTATGTTGTGAAATTAATCTATGAATAATAAAGGTACTCTACCTAGTGGTTGAGTGCCAATTTATTGTGGGTCCAACCATGATGATATCATATTTGATGCCCTTTTATTAAAGTAATTATGATTCGTGACACATAGTTATTGGTATATACCCTTTAATGGTTATTATGGCTAAAATTAGTCATCAAGAAATGTCTAGAGAGCTTTATTTATATTAACAATGGACATGCCCTATCCTGACAGCCAATTTGGCTAAATTGGTCAACCACATTAATTCATGTTACTCATGATAAATGAGTATGTTGCTTAAAAGTTTTTTAAACAATTAGAATAATAATTTCATAACGAAATTCACTAAGTCCACAGAGGAATTGGTCTTAAAATTAAATTCAGCATTATACTAAATCTATAAAGGCATAACTTTTAGCACAAATAAAATTTTTGAGCTTATAATACCATTATAGAAAGCTCATTAGGAGCCTTATGCCTAAATAAATTGTTGAAGGCAATTCGGTTTAGTTTCATGCCCAAATTCTATCGTCTTCATTGACTTTAAGACATTTAAATTCAATATCCTTGTTGTGGCCTTTATATAAAAGACTAACGATGATTGTTTAAAGCTAAAATTAACTTCAAGAGTGGTAATTATTCAAAGCCGCAATATTGTATGTTTGGAGATTTTCTAATTTAAATAAAATTATATATGAAAAACATGTTTTATATTCTTAGTAGTTAATCATGCATCATTTGAAACAATATAAAATCCAAAGTGTTGGCTTTTCCTTGCTCTTAGGCATGATTAAGTGATTTCACTTACCAAGAAAATCACTTGGGCTATTCGCACCTTACAATTGTGAGCTCACCTATCATAGGACCAATTGTAAGGGTGTTTTATTAGTTTGATTGAGGTGTCTATTTTAATTAATTTTCGCAGAATAAATTGTGTTGGCAGTGGATACACCCTATTGATGTGGCATTGCCAATGTAATTTGTTTTTAGTGAAAGAAATAATTAGATTGATGTTTTAATACTTCTTATACTCTATCAATATGGAGATGTTAAAGACATTTTGATTGTATAGGTTTTTTTTATTAATAATGAGTTTTCTTGGTTTATTATAATCTGGGACCTTTAGGTGGGATTATGATAAACAATCTTGTTAATATACTTAAATAAGCTAAGCCTTTTGGAGGAAACTTTGTTTTATAATTATGTGCAAACACATAATACATATTTCCTAATTCTGTTACCTCTGCTCTTGTTAACAGTAACTATCAACGGTGAAAACTCTTAGTGGGACAAACTATAATAATTTGAGAAAGTCCCCAAAATTTTTTTTGGAAACTACATTGATAGCCCCTGACACTATGATGGATACACCTATTACATTTAACAATTTCATTATTTTTTGGAGAGCCCTTCTGGAGTTGTGACACGACCTAAATTAGAATGTGTGTGTGTGAGTGTGAAAAGACATTAATAGGAATAACAGTGGAACATATGAGGGCCACTTTGGAGACAAATTAATTAACTTGTTAAAGCTAGAGAAAGACTATCCTTAGAGTGGAAGGAAGTTTGATTGTGATTATTAATATAAAAATGTAATCTTAAACTTGTATTTTGGACATTAATTGACTATATGTCATGAAGTTTACATATCGTCATCAAGGAAGACTTTGAATTTCCACTTCTGTATTAAACAGATGTGATTATCTAGTTTTAACAAGAAAATAGAAGAATTAATATCTTCCTTGATTATGTTATTGTCTATATTATGACATCAACTTTTTGATCATATCTCTATAAAGAAATTAAGAATGGATGGTTAGACAAGGAACATTATATGACTTAGATTTCTCAAACTTTTGAATCCTAAAGTGACAAATATATATATATATATATATATGAGAATATTTTGGATTTAATCCACACAGATATTAGTTAACCTATAGCACTTATTGCCATTGATGGATTTGTTGCATGAAGCATTTGAACCTCTGGATGCTTTCAAGGCATTAAAAGCTGTCGTTTAGTTGAAATATGATGTGTCAGACCAGTTGATAATAGTGATAGGTTGTTTAAATCGTTGTGTCTCAAAATGATGATGAGAGGACTTTGATGGATAAAGTTCCATATCATTTATTGTTAGTAGCCAAAATATATGCCCAGGTATGACAATTGAAAGGCTACAAAGACAATTGTGAAGTACTTTCATGGTATAAAACACCACATGTTGACTTTTAGGAAATCTAAATCATTTAAGATAGTAAGATATTTTGATTCAGATTATGCATCATGTATTGATGATTGTGAATTTATTTTCTTACATTTATGTGATGTTTTAGAGGAGTTGTTTCATTCAAAAGTGTCATGTAAACACTTACAACTACCTTAACCTTTACATGCATCTTTATGATGTTTGAAGAAAGTGTTTAAGAATAGTCAATTAGACACTTATGGCTACCTCATATACATATGAGTGAAAAGTATGTCGCTTATTTTATGATGGCCATTTGTTAGGGAATGTAGTTAAAGGAATATACTTTTGTTGCGCATATATTTTAGGCCTTGACCACTTTCTTTGCGACAGTGACTCTATCATGGGCTTCTCTCAAAATTATAAGAATTTTATTGCATCAAATATTTTGATTCTCAGTTCTTGTTCATTGACAAAAGAAGATTAGTTAATCTCATACTTATATTAAACATTTTGGTGATCTATTTACAAAAAATTTACCCATTAGAGTTTGAAAAGTTATTACTTCTAGGTGTTTTTTAAAATTTTGATGTCATGGTTTAGTGAGAGTCTGAATTGTATTCTTGAGGGACACTTTGATATATTTCTGGCATCCATAACATTTGTTTCCCTATTGGATTCAATATTCTTAGTTGTGCCAAAATTTTGGATATAATTCAGAATTGAAACTTTACCGGCATTTATAACATTGTTTTCCCTATTAGATTCAATGTTCTTGATTCATTGTTTCATTTTTTTAATTGTCTCTTTATAGCAGACTCATGTAGTTCACATTCTTGGTAAACATTTGCTTGCATATCAGTTGACCAAAGGCCACCCAAAAGAGCTCATATGGGTCTTGTTCAATTTTGATGTTGCCTTGGTCTAGTGAGAGTATGAGTTGAGTCCTTAAAGGATTTTTGTTATATAATTTGACATCTTAAATATCCATTCAGTTCAGATATTGACCTTACATTATAATTATATCATTTGTTTCCCTATCGGATTCAATGATATTTTGATGTTATATTTTTAAACTCTGTATGGTTTTTTATGTATATTTTAGTTGCTTAATTTTGATTGATATTTATTTAATTAGTTGTCTAATAATCAATTAATATCATCCAAGTGGGAGATTGTTGAATTAATTTTGTGACATATATTAAAATAATGTGGATTGTTATTAATTTATTATTAGGTCAATTATATTTTGGTTAGTCAATTAATTAAGCAATTAAGTTTAGATATATAAACTAGGAATGGATGAAGTCTGAGTTAATTGTAGGTAATCAGTGATAGGTTGGATTATCCACAAGCCCATTGGGTAGAGGCCCTAACCTACAACACAAGTCTTGTCAGTAATTATCTTATCGTATTACTAACTAAAAAGTAAGAGAAATATTTGATAAGCATATTTAATTTTAAATCTGAGCAGTTGAGAGAAAGATAAGAAGTTACCATTTTCTTTTATAATATTTTTAATATTTTATTTATTAAAAAAAGATAAGTATCTTAACGATAAATAACTTCCCTATTTTTTTTAGGACTCATCAAAACGTATTTTGGCCTATCAAATATTTCTCTCTCTTTAAACTCTCTAACTTTTATGTACAAAAGGCTTGGGTATAGTAGGTTGTTATCTCTACTACAAAATTTATGGTTGCAATAAATCTACACTCTAGATAAGTTTTCATTCTCATTGATTATTTATTTGTGTTCATTTTAATCTCCCAAATTTTTTCCAACCGAATCTTCTTCTGAAGTCATTGGTAAGCCTCAGATCATTGTTAGTAATGGTCATTCTGTTTCTATATAGCAAAAAGGTCATACTTCACTTCATTACTTTTCTCTCGATTTAGATGATGTATTAGTTGCTCCATGTATTACCAAGAATTTGTTCAGTGTTTCTCGACTAACTTATGATAACAATGTTATTATCTTATTTAACTCCTTGGGATGTTTAGTGAAGGATAAAAATACAAGGGCAACACTGATATAAGGGATTGTTAAGGATGGTCTTTACCACATTGGCAGGTCAAGCTCATGGTACACTGTTCGTTCCATCTCTGCCACTAATGAAGCTATTCCTCCCATTGCTATGCTTTTAGTTAAAGAACAATGGCATCGCCGGCTAGGACACCTATCTAATAACACTTTAATAAAAGTTCTTAAACAGTGTAATATTAAAGCTAATAAGAAACCATTTTTTTGTGATGCATGTAATATGGAAAGTCTCAAGCACTCCCTTTCCCTACTTCTCTCTTTTATGCCATTATGCCCTTAGATCTTATACACACGGATCTTTGGGGACCTATACCCACTGTGTCCTCATATGGCTACAGCAATTATGTTTATTTCTTAGATGATCATTCTCGTTATACATGAGCATATCCTTTCAAAACTAAAAGTGAAACACTACATGCCTTCATTCACTTCAAAAATATGGTCGAAACTTAGTTTGAACAGAAAATAAAAGTTGTCAAAAGCAACTGGGGAGGAGAGTATTGGCGAATTGTTTCTGTCATGCAAAACTCCAACATCATAGTCCATCAGTCCTGCCCATATACATCTACTCAAAACGGGAGAGCTGAGTATAAACATCGACATATTGTCAAATTAGGCTCATTCTCCTTGCTCATGCATGTATGCTAGTAACTGACTGGTGGGAAGCATTTTCTACGACTGTTTTTCTCATCAATAAAATCCCTATCTTTGTTCTTGAAGATATGTTTTCCTACAATGTTTTTTTCTAACGTTCACTGCACTATCAAGATCTTCAACCCTTTGGGTGTGCGTGCTTCCCCTGTTTAAGGCCATTCAACAAAAACATGTTGTAGTTTCACTCTACTAAGTGCATTTTTTTGGGCTATAGCACTTATCACAAGGGTTACCAGTGTCTGAGTTCATCTAGATACATATATACTTCTTGACACATTGTATTTAATGAAGAGGAGTTTCCATTTTCTGATGGCTTCATGCATACTAATACTTCGCCTAATATGACAAAAGCTTCATATTTTATACCTTTTCCCTCTGTAATGGGTACCTCACAACATTAAAACACATATCTTATACAACTTATTAACATCTCTGTTCCTCACACTGTTTTATGCACTTTACATGCATACATTCCACAGTAGCTTGGCATTCATTAGACTTCCCCTATTGCTTCTACTACTCGAAGTAACACACCTACTTCCACTGCACCTATACAACCTCGTGCCTTTCATTCCATGAGAAGTTGAAGCAAAAGTTATATCCATAAACTGAAGTTGCCTTTCGTTGGTACTGATCAAATAGACATGAACTTTGAGCCAACTTATGCAATATGTGCCATTTAAATTCCTCATTGGAGAGCTGCTATGCAGTCTAAATATGATGCACTGCTATGTAACAATACTTAGGTCTTAATTTCTCCTTCACTCACACAACAAGTTGTTGACTACAAGTGGATCTTTTGAATTTAGTACCATTTTGATGGCTGCAAAAGGTTTTTAATAAGACCCTGGAGTTAACTTTAGTGATAACTACAGTTTTATTGTCAAAGCCACCACTATAAGAATTGTTCTTTCCATAGCTATGTTTTAGAACTGGTTGATTAAGTAACTCGATATAAATAATGTGTTCTTGAATTAGAATCTCCAAGAAGCAATCTTCATGCATCAGCCACTAGGATTTGAGGATTCCTTATTTCCAAATCATGTTTGTCATATTTGAAAGGCCATTTATGGCCTTAAGCAAGCACCTCGTGCTTAGGTTGATCGTCATAAACACACTCTGCTTGGTTAGGGATTCTATGAGACTAGAAACGATAGCTCATTGTTCTTACTTCAGACATTTACCTACATCATTTTCATCTTAATATATGTCAATGACATCTTGGTTATAGGGGACAATGAGACACAACTACAACAGTTTATTCAGAAATTACATAGTGAGTGCTCCCTCAAAGACTTAGGTCTGATTTACTACTTTTTTAGCTTCAAAATACAACGAAGTCAACATGTCATAGCATAAGTATGTAGTTAATCTCCTACAACGCTTTGGCATGGACTCGGCTTCAACTTGTCCCCCTCCCATGGTAGTGATAAAACCTTCAACTCCGCGAATAGTGAACCTTTAAAAGATCCAACAGTGTTTCATAGTGCTCTTTGAGCCCTTCATTACTTAACGAACACTCAACCTAATATCTCCTTCACTGTCAATAAGTTCAGTCTCTAGGAACTCTGCATCATGGCATTTACATCAAGCCTTCATAACCATCACAGGGTACTCGATGCAGATTAGGCAACCTCCCCTGACGATCAAAAGTCTATTGCTGGCTCTTGTGTTTACATAAGTGATAATTTAGTCTCATGGTCATCTAAGAAACAGAACGTTTTTGCATATTCTAGTACCAAGTCTCAATATTGAGCCCTTGTACACTTGGCTGCTAAGATATTGTGGGCTAAGTCTTTGCTTAATAAGCTGCGGATCACCTTCACTGATCCTCTAGAGCACCCTTCAATTCACAACCTTGATTTACATTAATTTAGAAATTGTTTCCTACACTTCCTTTTTTGTCAAATATCTCCTTACACTTTTAATTTATTGCAACTTTGGTCTCTACTGTAACATTCACTATTAACACCATTTGCTTTTGGCTGATTTGGCAAACTTTGGCTAACGTGGATTAACATGTTTTTTTTCCTTTTCCTCTAACTCATCCCCTGCCTTATCCTCAATGTCTATCTCTTCTTGATCTCCCTTGTACATTTAAAGCTCATCCTTTAACCTTTATCTTTTCTCACACCTGATCTTCCTCTATATCTTTTCTTCACAAATCATGACAAGATACTTAGTTTTTTCCAACTGTGCTTGAACCTTGGCTTTGAAGGTGGAGAGAGCCAATCCCGACATCTCCTTATTTTAGTTTGACAAATGGCTACTAAAGCTCAGGCTTCCTAAATTCTACATTACCAACTAGTTTTGTTGTTAACCTTATTCACTCATTTTATACAACTCTAACTCTTTCACAAAACTGTCTCTTCCTTTCCAACTCCAACTATTCTTCTTCTTCTTTCTATTGATGGTATATACTGTAAGAGTTTAAGCAAAAAATTGAGAGCTTGTTTAGGTTGAGGGACATTAATCGAGCTTCGTTGTCTATATTGAGCTTTAAATTACTATAAAGCATGTCAAAATCATCCCCATGATGTGGCTGCCCATGGCTTCTTATTTATATTTGCCAACAAAATTCTTTCTATTTATTATATGCATAGGAGACTTCCACATTTTGACAATATTTAAAACACACATACTTCAAGCCTTTCTTAGCTCTAACTATGTGCCTATCACCATTACTCAAGACATTTATCAATCACAATTAGTCACGTTCAATGATTACTCTTAGACCTTTGTTGTGCTTTTGATACATTTTAAGAAGTCTAAAGTGTTTAAAGGCCATTGAAGCTTTTGTATTATTTTAATTTATCATGACAAGAACTTTGGTACTGAATTGCACCAATAGTATGCAAAATTATTCTAATTTTAAAGGTCCTTCCATAAGAAGCCTAAGGAGGCTGAAATGCATTATCAAACCACATTAATTTATACAAAGTATGCAACTCATACAATTATGATCATTGATTACTAATATAATTGGGCCTTTAATATTATCCAAATTATCTAAAACATGTAGTTTTAAATAAAATATAAAATACCATGAATGGGAACCATTTATAAGCTTTTACATAATTCACAGCCATTACTTTTGACACTATTGTTGTCTCTAATATAATTACACTCATGATGGTGGCTACTGACTACCAATAATGTTGTCATTAACATTAGCTACATAGACTAAGATATGGGTATTGAAAAAATTGCAAGTGAGGTTTACTTTAATCTATGTCAAACAAAGGTATCATTATGCATTATACGAAGTTACATTAATTCTATCAATGTTATAGTGTTTATGTGAATTAATCAGGGTGCGTTGTTCTCGCACTCCTTGTAATGCTTTAAATCCAACTCTAATAACAAGACTATATCTAAGAGCATAAAAAAGATATATACCAATTCCATTTTTTATTAATCTTAGACAATGAAGCAAGGGTACTCCTGGTACCTCGACGTACCCGTATCGGATATGTATATGATACGAATATGCGTACTATACATGAATATTTGTATCCAGATGCATCTGTCCGTACAAAACACGTCAAAACATTTCTGGTGTATTTCAAAATGTTCTTCTAAATGCACGAAGTCAGTTCTGATTTATACCCTATTTGCCTTTCGCATTCAATGTTTTCTTCCCATTGCTCTATTTTAGTGCGTCATATGTCGTGTCAGTGTGGTGCTTCATTATGACAATTCTATCGCGGTGTTCCGGCAGTGCTATCATGGTGTTCCAGCGCTTCACCTGGTGCGTCATCAGTCAGTTCTGCACTTTTGCTTCATCTGATTTTTGTTTCTCTGTCAATAGGTGCTTACCTTCATCTTATTTTTTGTTTTTGTCCAGTCATTTGGTCAGTTCTGTGTTTGTCATTCATTTCTGCATAATGTATGTTATTAAGCATGAATAGAAGGGCTATACTTTGTTATAATTTTTGGTTTTGGTAAGTTCTTTTGTGTTTTTTGATTGGCTTCTGACTTTCTACAAAATGTGTTACTAAGCATGAAATAGAGGGGCTATATTTTGCATCATATGTGATTTTTCTTTCGGTTAATTTTGTAATGAGCATGATTTTATTGTCTCAAGCAAGAAAATCTTCTATATTTGTTGCTGCATTATGTTGTTGGATTTTCCTAAATTTCTGTATTTTTCTAAATCATGACAATATGTGTTACATCTAGCTTGATATAAAATTGTTATATCATTAATGGCTACAGGGGCATTTGGTAGTTCTACTAGCTCAGCCTCTAGATACCGATCAAGTAATGAACTTTAAAAGGAGTTAACTCTTTTGTGGGCTTATATGACTATAGTTGACAAAAGTAAATAAGGTGAAAATGTAGTTGTTGGTGGTGGAAATAGATATTGGAAGTGCAATTCCAGTAACAATGAATATAATGGATCATATTCTAAAGTTAAGTGGCATTTGCTAAGGGTGTCTGGTAAGGGGATTGCTATGTGTTCTAAGGTTGATAGCTAATGTTTAGTTGAAATGAAAGTTATGCAAGAGGAGGCTAATCATATGTCAAAACCAAAGCAAGTTCCATTACTACCACCAGCTTTAGGCTTATCATCTTTAAACCCAGATAAAAGTATTGTAGTTGAAAGTCCATACAACTAGGGAAAAAAGAGAGCCGTAAGTGGTTAAGAAAGAGCCTTTAATAATGGAGTTAAGGAGAAATTGTATGGAGAAATTGCAAGGATGTTTTATTCTGTGGTTTATCATTTAATTTGACACGTAATCTATATTATATTAGTTCATTTCAATATGTTATAAATAATGTGATTGCTAGTTTTAGGCCTCCTGGTTATAATACATTAAGAGGTCCTTTGTAACAAAAGGAGAAGTCAAATGTTAAAAGGTTACTTGAACCAATCAAAGGAACTTGGAGTGAGTATGGTAACATATAGTTGGACTGATGTCCAATGACGACCATTAATAAATTTTATAGTTGTATCTGATAGAGGTCTTATTTTTCTTAAGGCTATTCATGGATCTAAAAAGTACAAAAGTAAATTTTACATAGATAATTTGATAAAGCAAGTTGTTAAAGAGGTTAGAGCTCAAAATGTTGTTGAAATTATAACTAACAATGCCTCTGTGTGCAAAGCTACTAGTAAACTAGTTAAAGCAGAGTATCCACACATTTTTTGGACACCATGTGTTATGCACACCCTTAATCTTGCATTGAAAAATATACGTGCTGCAAATAACACAGAGGCAATTGAGGTTGTGTTTGAAAAATGTCGTTGGATCACACAAGTTAGGGATGATGCCATTTTTATTAGAGCTTTATCATGAATTATTCCATGAGGTTGGCTATTTTCAATGAATTTGTTGGATCACACACTTATTGGCTATTGTTGAAACTCGATTTGCTTCCACCATTGTCATGCTTAATAGGCTTAAACTCATAAAAAGACCTCTCTAAATAATGGTAATCAATGAGGAATAGAGTACTTATAGAGATGATGATGTTGGAAAAGCGAATACGGTCAAAAAGGTCATTCTTGATAATTCTTGGTGGGATAAAATTGATTATATCATCTCTTTCACAAAGCCTATTTATGACATGCTTAGGTTTTGTGATACTGATAAGCCAACGCTACATTTGGTCTATGATATGTAGGATTCAATGGTAAAAGAAGTGAAGGCATCCATATACAAACATGAGAACAAGGAACTTTATGAGTATTCAAGGTTTTATAAAGTTGTATATGGGATTATAATTAATCATTGGACAAAGAGTTACACTCCACTTCATTGTCTTGTTCATTCATTGAATCCAAGATATAATATTTATGTTGTTTTCAAATTTAACTTTGTGTTTAAACAAGTGACCTTGATATCATCTTTTGTTTATATAGATATTACACTTCTCAATGGCTTCAAAGGGCACCTAATAGAGTTCCTCCATATAAGGATGATGAGATTTCAACTAAGAGGACTAAATGCTTTGGTATGTACTTTAGAGAGCCAATGGAGAGAAAGATGATTCTTCAAGAATTTTCTAAATTTTGTGGAGCCTTTGACGCATATCCACTATTTGATTCCTTACAAGATAGGTGGATTTTGGAACCTAAAGAGTGGTGGATGAATTATGGTTCTTCAACCGCTATGCTTCAAAATCTTACATTGAAGCTTCTTGGACAACCATGTTTGTCTTCTTGTTATGAAAGAAACAAGAGCACCTACTCTTTCATTCACTCCCTTAAACGGAATAAGATAAATTTAAAAAGGGCTAAAGATTTAGTTTATGTGCATACTAATTTTTGTCTTTTATCAAGGAAGAGTATAATGTAGACAAACTAGGATGCAAGATATTAATGGAGATTATTAAGAGCCATTTGATGGTGTTGGAAGTCTTGAAGTTGCAAATTTATTCTTAAATGAACCATATTTAGAGCAAGAACTCATAGGAAATCATAGTGATATTGATGAAAGTGAAGAAGCTTAATTTATTTTACTTTGTTTAAACATTTGTGCTTTAATTTGTGACTCTTTATTGACATCTTTTACAAATGAATATGGTTGTATTGTTCATTTTTATTTGTTAATATATATATATATATATTTATATTGTCCTACTTGTATCTTAAAATTTTGAAAATTGGCATATCCTACATATCATATCGCATCGTATCCAATACGCGTATTCGTATCAGTGCTTTTTAGCTCTTAGACCTTCGTTGTCCTTTCACTCTTAGACCCATTGCTTGAGCCTCTTAGAATGACCAAGCAAAGCTTCGTTGTCCCACACCCTTCAGTTTCTTCACCAACTCCTTTGGCATCTCGCACATTTCCTCTCATCAGAGCTTCAATTTTAACCTTAATTCCCATTCACTTCCCATAATTTCACGCTTTTCACATCCTCGGCTTCCCCCACCTGCCTCACCACAATTAGACGCTCGTGTAGTGTTGAAGAGAGTAGGTGAAGAAGAGATATGGAGAAAGAGTGAGAGGAGACAGAGGGTAGAGAATGTGTTTTATGTGCACAAAGGAGTTAAAAGAAGGAGAAGGGAGGGAGGAAGAGAATGAGCTGAAGGAAAAAATCTTTATAAAAAACGTCAATTTAATAGATCAAAGTCTGCCACATCAGCCAAAAACAAACGGTAGTAGGGTGGATATAATGGCAAGGACCAAAGTTGTAACAAATTATAAGTGTAAGGAGTGATTTGAAAAAAAAAAATGTAAGGACCAATTTGTAAATTAATGTAAACTAGGAACTAATTCATTAAGTTTTTTTATACATGCGCGCGCATATATATATATATATATATATATATATATATAATAGACGAAGAGTTTATATCTAAATAGATAAGAAGTAGAACTAACTAAATCACAACTGCTTCTTTGGTTTCTTTTTTTTCATTTATCTTATTAATAATTAGATAATATACGTAAATATCTTCTTTAATTTCATTTTGTGGAATGATCTCTTCAATTTTCTTATGGCTTATCTTATTATTAACTGTTAGATGCCTAATATATTGTACGTAAAAAGATTATTTTTTCAAATTCAAAAATATAGTTACGTTGTTAACTCAATGCAACTTTTTTGGCTATTATTACCCACCTAAACTTAACTAAGGTAAAGTGAGAGAGAAATTAAATAAATATTTAACTTTTTGAATTTGTATATTATTTTTAATATATAATTAAATTTGAAGGTTGTTGCCGGGGTGGATTGGCATCATAGAGATGAGAAAAAAATAGGATGGAGATGTGGTATTATTATGAGATTGAAAATTAGAAATGGATTGAAGTGCCAGCCATCAATGGATGGTGCAGCTCATTTAAAGTAGATCATCAGATTAAAATTTGTAAATCGTATGCAGTCAATAAAATTTTTTTTGTTACCATACGTGGTTATCCAAATTTAATTTAGACCATTAGATATATTTGATTCCTTTAATATTAACTATTAAATTCACATATTTCCTGCAGAAAAAAAAAATTAAATCCTTAAAAATCTTAGAGAACTACAAATACTTGTGAGCGTCTAATTTAATTAGCAAAATACAGGAAAAGATAGTGTTTTTGAAACTTTAAGAAGTTTTATCAGTTCGTAAGCTTGCAAATTGAAAAAGATATGTTATATGCAATTACATCGAGTATCCTGAGCCGTATAACTCAACAGATCTGGCTTGTCATGCTGGAGCTATTCTATTTGCGACAACTGGAGTCACTTATTAACCAAACCTCATTAGTTGAGATTGTGAATGCGTATATCAAATTTCAATTTAATTTATTTTTAAAAAATGTAATTTTACACCCGCCAAATAACAATATTTATCTCACCAAAAATATTTTTAGTGTTTAAGGACTAAAATAATTAAATTTGTATGAACAAAAAAAAAAAAGAGAACAGAGGCCAGTAACTCAGGAACTGACTTTCGTGAATCTACAATATTTAATTATACTAAGTATATATTGGCACATATATGTGCAGAGTTTATATCTAAATAAATAGAGAGTATAAGCTAATTTAAACACAACCGTCCCTTCAGTTTTTTTTTTTTTTAATATCATTTATCTTCTAATTAACAATA
This sequence comes from Delonix regia, assembly GCA_037074485.1. Classification (NCBI taxonomy): domain Eukaryota; kingdom Viridiplantae; phylum Streptophyta; class Magnoliopsida; order Fabales; family Fabaceae; genus Delonix; species Delonix regia. The sequence continues at coordinate 5,799,091 of CM073452.1, forward strand.
ATATAGTTTATAATAACTAATATCTTCAATTATCTCTTTAGTTTTATTTTCATTTATCTTATTAATAATTAGATAATTTACGTAGTTATCTCTGTTGGTTGTTTGAAATTATCTCTTTAAGTTTCTTTTTGTTTATCTTATATTATTAACTATTAGATAAATATAATAACCTAATTATTTGTACTTATCGTTTTTTTTAATTCAGTTACAAAAGATATATCTTATAACAAGGAGGTGGACTATATTTTAGGGATCCAATTGTTGTGTGTGTCCAAAAAATGTGTTATTTGGGAGTCGAGGATCTGATATTATCAAATCTTCCGCGATCTTTTCGTTGTGTCTCTTTATTCGTCTCCTTCAGAGATAATTGACTTTAATGGTATAAAATAAATAATATAGAGAATGACAACTTTCTAGGGTGAACTCTTTTCAGTAAGCAGAAACTTCAGATACCTACGTCAGCCACTAAATATTCAAGCCCTTTTCAATATCCTTCTACGTATACGTCTTTCCCTTCTTGTTTCATACATTCAGAGCACAGAAAACTATGAATTCTCAAGAACCTCCCATGGATGCCTCATCACTACATGTAATATTTACTCTTTTAAAATCATCTCATTTTAGTTACATTATGATCATGCAGATATTTGTATGTGATTTTATGTGTCACTTTGATTTAGGACTCATCTTTCATGGACTACGTAAATAATTTATTTCCAGGCGAGTCTGTGAATAGCACTCAGGCGTCGCTAGAGTTTTGTCCATTGAATTTTCAACCTCCTCTATCTGCATCTCCGCGAGTTAATTCTCAACCTCTAGAAATTTCTCCAACTGACAATAGAGTTCGTAGTGTGGAAGATTCTATGAATTTAAGTTGTCAAACTCAAGCGGTAGTTTCTATCATAATTCTTGCTATTATAATTGTGATAATGTAATATCAAGGTAATTAATTGCTATTATAATTGTGATCATATAGTACCCAGGTGATTAGTTGCTATTATAATTCTTGCTGTTATAATTGTGATCATGTAGTACCCACGTAACTAGTTGCTATTATAATTCTTGCTATTATAATTGTGATCTTGTAGTACCCAGGCAATTAGTTGCTATTTTTGCTATTATAATTGTGATCATGCAGTACCCAGGTGATTAGTTGCTATATTAATTCTTGCTGTTATAATTGTGATAATGTAATACCCAGGTAATTTTTTCCATTATAATTCTTGCTATTATAATTGTGATCATGTAGTACCCAAGTAATTAGTTCCATTATAATTCTTGCTATTATAATTGTGATCATGTAGTACCCAGGTAATTAGTTCCATTATAATTCTTGCTATTATAATTGTGATCATGTAGTACCCACGTAATTAGTTCTATTAGAATACTTGCTATTATAATTGTGATCATGTACTACCCAGGTAATTAGTTCTATTATAATTCTTGCTATTATAATTGTGATCTAGTAGTACCCAGGCAGTTACTTGCTATTTTTGCTATTATAATTGTGATCATGTAGTACCCAGGTGATTAGTTGCTATTATAATTGTGATAATGTAATACCCAGGTAATTTGTTCCATTATAATTCTTGCTATTATAATTGTGATCATGTAGTACCCAGGTAATTAGTTCTATTATAATTCTTGCTATTATAATTGTGATCATGTACTACCCAGGTAATTAGTTCTATTATAATTCTTGCTATTATAATTGTGATTATGTAGTCCAGGTAATTAGTTGCTATTCATATTAATAAAGTTGAAAGAAACTTCTAGTCCTTGAAGGGGTAGCGTGTAGTATGTATATGAACAATTTAAAAAAAAAAATACATGAGAAAAAAGGAGGCTGGGTTAACTAATATTATCTAAGTATATCAACGATTTAATTTTGGGAAGATTATTTATCTCATCATTTTAAATGTTTACTGATACAATTTTTTTAATTTAAATGACCAGAATAAATTAAAAAAATATCTTTAAATGACCAAATTAGAAGAGAGTAATATGTCAATGACTAAATTAAAACAATAACTCAAATCCAAGTGATGTACATATTTCTTATTTTCTTAGTTTAAACTCTCAAACTGGCATGCATTTAAGAATGAATAGCATGATGATTAAAAGGAAAAAAAAACTTGATTTTACTACTATTCTTGATAAAGTTTTGCCAATGGCATGCTTTTTATCAGAGTGCATTAAGAAATTAGTTGAATATTGTAGGCAGGTGAAACTCAAATGGAGGAGGCTGCAGTTGCTACAAATGTGAATTCAACCATAGGATCAGAAATTGGATTGAATTTACAGCGTTTTGCTTCCTTACAATCTGCTGGTATCCAAGATAAAAGGCCTCTTTCTTATGAAAATTTTGGGAATTCTCACGAACCCATCCAACCAACAAGCCAAATCTTTTGGAATTCTCAGCAAATCAACCAACCAAGAAGCCCACAAAAGAGAAGGTGATGAGTGTTTTATTTCAAGTGTAAATCATTATTTCTCTTTATCAGTGTTCACAAATTCTATGCTGCTCGCCAGGCAGAAGATATCAAGCAACTCTGGCGGTGTTACTCGTAAACCATGCAATTGCAAGAGGAGTCAGTGTATAAAACTGTAAGAATTTTAATTTTGCATGTATAAGTTGTGGTGTACATTATCACTTTTTCATGATATGTTATATCTATCTGTTTATGTGATTTGTTCTGTTTGTCTCTGCAGTTACTGTGATTGTTTTGCTTCTGGTGAATTCTGTGGTGAGCATTGTGCTTGCCGATGCTGTTTTAATAGAAAAGAACATGAGAATACTGTTGCAGAGATAAGGAATCAAGTTAAATGTCGTAAACCATATGCATTCGAATCTATGATTGTACGTCCCTGTATTCACGAACTCGAAGACATGACAATTTTTATCTATTGCTTAACTGCTCTTTCTGCCAACTTAATGGTTTCATTATTGTAGACTCGTGTCGATCATGGGACATCATCATCTCTCAGACACAAAAGAGGTTGCAATTGCAAAAAGTCAGCGTGTCAGAAAAAATATTGTGAATGTTATCAGGTTGTGTATCTTGTATGCTTCTGATGGTTATATCCTTCATTTCCTTTTTTGAGTTCTGCACAAATCCTAAGGGTTTTTTATTAGATATTTGCTATTGAATTTTTCCATAGGCATGGTTGATTCATTTAAAGAAATTCTACAGCAAATATTTGAATGACTATACTTAAAACTTTTTTATTTTCAATAAATGAAGGCTGGTGTTGGATGCTCTAAGATATGTCGATGCGAAGGATGTAAGAACATGTATGGCAGGAGAGAAGGTAAGAATTTTTTTTAATAATCATTTGTTGTTAGTTTATAGTTCACAACGCTATCTACTTTTTATTTTTACTTTTTGATCATTAGAATAATGATATGAGAAATGTTAGGAGGTTGAGGAACATAAAAGTGTTCAACAAAGCTTTATTTTGTATATGGGTGCATTAGGAACTAAACCTAACTAGAGCTCATGAGTTGTGTTTGGTCACAATGGCTGTAGAACAAATCTATTGAGAAATAATATTTAAACCATGAAATCTCACACAACCTCGCTATTTGAATTATAATATAATAATGTTCTTGAGCTTATTTGCATGAGGGGATAGATACATAAAAATTGTTAAGATTTGCATAAAGTGTAACAAAATGTTATTGTTTGCATATCAGATCATGGTGTTGTTGAAGTTGCAGAGAGTCAAAGAAGACTTGAAATAGTATCAGATAGCAAACCGTACCATAACATGGGAATGGTGACAGACCAGAGAGATTCGTTTCATGAGATGAACCATTTCACACCAGCATTGCAATTTTCAAAGTAAGATACCTTTCAACAATCCTATTTATATAACATATTAAGTACACTCTAATGTTTCCTTTCATTGCGTTTGTGCAGCCAAGTACAATGTCAACCATCTCTTGAAATTTTAGAGAAAAGAGTAATTCCGAAAGGGAATGGAGTAATGAATCAAACATTATTAGAAAGAAGTGGTTCAGTTCCCAACCTGTATCAATATGCTCTTACAAATCCTCATACAAATAATAGCGTCTTTCCTGGTACGGGGTGGCCTATGACTAGATTTAGTGAAAATGAAATTTCACGTCTTCTTGAAAGGAATAATGAGATCACACTTCATGATATTTTACGACTCCTAATGCTTGGAATATAACAGCTCGAAACACTAATTCTTGAGACTTGCGGAGTTAGTTTTAAAGTCACTCTTTAAGGATATGGGAGGTTCAAGTGTGTGTGAACAAGGGGCCTTTTTTTTTTTTTTTTTTTTGTTTGAAGTGTCTTTAAATTTGAATTGTAATGGATATTCTTATATCAAGTCTTGTCCGATGAGACAGCTAATTTTGATGTTAATTAGTCTCTGTCTCTCTACAATTAGTCTTGTGGCTGAATCAACCTCTGGTCTGATCACCTCGAGGACGCCTTTTTCTCGTTCGAAGAATATCGTAATCTTAATTGGATCAACACTAAAGACTGACCATAACAGTATTTTTGGTTTACTGTGTCTGCTGGATTCACTTTTAATTATTCTATCCAAGGACATCTTTTTCTTAAAAGATTATGTTTAACTACCTTGTTTAATTTATCTCAGTTAATCTTTAATTTATTATTTAGTTAGTTGTTTTTTTATATTTGAAAAAGTTATATATCTGATCCCTATAATTTATTAAAATATTAAATTTAATCTCATTTTTTAATTAGTCTTTACTGTTCAAACGTTTAACTTTGGTCATTGATGGCATCCAAATCTTTACTATTCAAACTTCTAACTTTGTATTTGGGATTGTTAATACTGGTGAATTTTATAAAATTTAAATTGTTAAATCAAAATTAATAATTTAAATTTAAACTAATTTTAAAAAAATTATTTAATATATATTTAAATTTGAACCATTAAATAAAAATTTAATGGCTCAAGAGATTTCGGAGATTAAATGCAGAGAGTTGGAACTCACTTGTCACATTGGGCACCATTTTACTTACAATTTTTAATGGTTATGGAACGACAATACAAATTAATTTCTATCTTATAAAATATGATATAGATTAGTATTTGTGCTCTGTTTGGCGAATTCTTATCCAGAAATTTCAGATACGTACGCCACCATATCAAGATTGACCCAAATGGTGAGCAGTAACTACTTAATATTCTCGTCGTTTTAAATCTCTTTTTATGTAGGTCTCCCCGCTTGTTTCATTTTTATATAACAAAACCCGAAGCACCACGCATAAGATATATACAGAGCACAATTATGGATTCTTCAGAACCTCCCATGAATACCCTATCACAAAAAGTATTTTTACTTTTTTTCTCTAAAAAAATAACTCATTTTTATTGTATTATGATCTTGCAGTTATACGTATATATGGATCTAATGTGTCACTTCAATTTCAAGGATCATCTTATATCGACCACGTAAATCCAATCGAGTCTGTGAAGACTACTTAGGCATAGCAAGGGTTTTTTCCATTTAATTCTCCACCACTTGTATATACATCTCTGCAGGTTAAAGTATAAGACATAAAAAGCTATTAAAATATATACGTTGAATCAATTTAAGAAAAATTTATAAAATCCTTAAAGAGAAGTATTTGAGTCATAACAAATTGAAAATAAATTTCACTTTTATCATTTCTATTTTTCCGCCAATATTGAAACATTATTGTTGGCTTCTCTTGTGACTATGCTTCTAACTCTGAAAGTAATTTTCTCACCCTTAAGCGTTAAAAATGCATTTTGTTGAAACAAAAATACCTACAAGATATATATAAATATATATATATATATAAATATACATATTTAAAGTAATACAAGGGTGAATCACCAAGGGCTAAAAGTTTACATGATTCTTATAATTTTCCAATATTAGTTTTTTCACTGTTGAATCATCCATTTGCAAAATTAAATAATAATTTTAATATATGGTTGAAGGGAATCAGGGAAAAAGAAAGTCCAAAAAGCTTTATAAATATTCAACTACGTACTTACCAAATATCTAATAATACCATTAATATAGAAATATATTTCTTTGATCCTATTATTTGGAGTAACTTCAAAACTATTCAACAAAAAAAGAAATGAGAAAAATAAATAAAATTAAAAAAGAACTAATTTATAATATTTTTAAAAAATGAATATCGTCCATCATTATAATTAAAAATGAAAAACTTGTTGATTGATCGATTCCCATATCAACATTGGCAAAAGCGTGTTGTTGAGAATTGAGAACTATTGCATTATGGATAACTCTGTCATCTTGTTTCATTTGAAATATTAGAGACTTAATTTTAAATTTTGAAATGATTAAGAGTTCCTTTACATGCAGAACCATAAATAGCGAAAAGATGCTCAATTTTCACAAGTATATATGAAAATAAAATTCATTGTATGATACAAAAATCTTCAATAAAGACCTCAAATTTTTTAAAATACTTTCAAATATTTCAAAGTTCAACCAAATGATACTTGTTTGACTATCATAACAATTACTTGAAGTTTTAAGAGAAAAATATAAATTGAAGGTAATTTTTGTGCAATTAAAAGATGGCCCCTATAACATCCTAGAGGCTTATCACTATAAAAAAATTAACTTTTTAGTGGCGACTTTTAGTGATGACTAAAAAAGTCGTCACTAAAAGTATGTCTTTAGTGGTAACTTTAAGTGTGTCATCGTTGATTTAAAGTCACCACTCTTGGTATTTAGTGGAGTCATGTTACTAGCCATTATAAATCATCTATGACGACTTTCCATGTGTTGCCATTAAAACATGGAGCAAAAAATCTAAATTTGAAGATATTTAATGACAATAGGGAGAAATTGCCACTAAAAGTGATTTAAGGGCAATAATATCTTGCCACTAAATGCTTTTTGTGATGACTTTACATAGTTGCCACAATAAAGCTTTTGTGGCAATTCTAAATAGTTACCATTAAATGGTTTTTAGTGGTGACAACTTAGTTCTTGTCACTAAAGGCAATTTTGGTGTTATTTATATATATATATATATTTAACAGATAGTACTCTTCGATCTAGAGCCCTAATCTGCCTTCGCCTTCCTTCTTCCTTTTTTTAAAACACCTAGCACCTAAATCTTCCTCTTTCTCTTGTGTGTTTTGATTTGCTAGGTTGTGGGTTCTCAAACACTGGATTTCTCTCTAACTTTGTAGGACTGTGCAAATTTGGGAAGAGAGATAGGTAACTCATCCCCCTTCCATTCTTGCTCAAGCCTTGTTGTTGTTTAAGGTATGTCTTTTATATGCTATTTAGAAAACTTTCCAAATGATGATGTTTTGTTTGATTCTTCCTCCATTACTTTCTATTTTCCTTGAAGAATGATATAATAACTGGAATTAGATTTCCCATGTTCTCTTTGTCTTTTAAGCTAGTTTTGATTTGCTAGCTTATGGGTTTCTCAAACATAGGATTTTCTCATATGTTCGAAAGAGTTTTTGCCATTGATTTCCTTGCTGTGTTTTTCGCCACGCGGTGAAACATGTTCATTGGATCAAATTAACTAGTTTTCATAAATAAGTCAACAATTAAAATACATCAAATTAACTATTAAGCTAGTTATTTGTGGCAATTCTTGAAATTGTAAACAACTTATAATTACTAAACTCAAAATTATATACCAATTGAAACAAATCGTGAAATCATAAGTGCATTATTAGTATTGTCACTTTCTATATAGTGCATTATTTATTTATTTATTATTATTTTTTATAATTATAATTATTTATTTTATTATTTTATATATTTATTTATTTATTTCATACTTTCTAGAAACTATAGCGAATTCTCATCTTGGTGAGAAATGATAAGTTTTTTTCATCATCATTTTTTTTGGCTTGAACGTTATTCTCTCTTTTTTCTACTAATCCCTCTATTTTAGTCATGGTAGTGAAAGCTCATTCTATTTCTGTACCAAGAAGCTTCAAGCATATCTTCTTCTTATTCTTGTTCTTCTTATTCTTTTTGTTTTTCTTTTGCAACTACTACTACATCAAAATAGCCGAATCATGTATTAATTTCTTTCTTTCTTGTACCTTATTATCAAATATTCCTTGAGTGGTGGCTACGTGGAAAATAAGGATTGGAAATTCAATAATTGATGGTCTAGTTTTTCCACAGGGTTACATCACCATAATTGTGGTTAGCTTCTTCTCTGATTTCTCATTTATTGTCCACTTGTGGATATTACATCGTTTTTTTAATTCCTAATTTCTCACTATTTTTTTTTTTTTGCCTAATCTAATAATAAAAAACAAAACCTAATCTAATAACACATGCCAAAATAAAATGATTTACCTTGGTTTGTGCCAAAAGTAAAGTAACAATCCAACTTGATAATTTTCAAACACTCATAATATTTTTCTTGAACTTTTGATCTAGTTAACGAATTTTTCCTAAGGAAGTCAAATATTCCTTAAGAGGTGACTATGAGGAACATAAGTGTTCGTTGAATTCTATACACGCAAGTGCACGTGATCGCGAAAAGTAATAAAAAGCAAGTAAGATATCACTAAATTCCATCTTTCTGGCAAGCGTGGCACCCGACACTGCCTTTATGGCACCTAGGAGCCAACTCTCTGGTTTTGGCACCCTGCCACAGGAATTCTAGTGCTTGGGTGATATTTTTCCAAAAGACTGGCCCATTCACTCAAAATTTTGAAGTACACAATTAAGGCCTAGGCTCTGAGTCTCTTGAATTGGTGTCCAAGCGCTGGATTTCTTGTGACCGGACATTGGAATCTTCATTTTTTCTCTTTTCTTTGCTAATACTTTTTTGGATCTATTTTTTTGTAAATTCATCACACAAAATGCTTAAATCTTTGTTTAATAGTGGTCAAAGGTCCATTTCCAAGTTATAGATAAAATTTCTTTGCAATCACTGAGACTTTATTTATAAATTAAGTATTTCTACTATCAATATTGGTCTAGATAACTTTCTTTCAAAGAGTTATCAATAATGATTGGAAATTCAATAATGGACAGTCTAGTTTTTCCATAAGGTTACATCACCATAATTGTGGTTAGCTTCTTATCTGATTTCTTGTTTATTTTCCACTTCCTAATTTCTCACTATTATTTTGCCTCATATGATAACAAAAAACAAAAAACAAAGTTACATCACCACTATTGTTTTACCTAATATGAAATTCAATAATGGACAGTATAGTTTTTTCACAAAGTTACATCACCACTATTTTTTTTGCCTAATCTGATAACAAAACAAAAAACAAAACCTAATTCCTAAAATCTCTTTCTTCCTTTGTCAAACTTGTGTCCCCCAAGAGTTGTCACCTTCGTTCTTCTTTTGTGTCACCATGTGCCACTGTTAGGCATCCTTCTAGGGAGATTCTTGCAATATTAAGGCTGGTGGTGGCCCATTGTCCAATGAAATTTTTTCTCCTCTTCAACACAACATTAGGGTTCAAATAGCAGGTGTTGTTAAAGTATATGATGAGCTGAATCTTCATATTTCTTTATGCTTTCAATTACTTAGGTGATATTCACTCCTTCCTTTAAAATTTTATTAGCCAAAACTAAAATATTTGTTTTAATTAAAAACTTGAACAAAACTGAAGATAATATGAATCCCTCCTACGATTTAATTTTTCCCTTTAACAATCGTGTCCAAAGTGTAAGATGTCTAGATGGAAGACAAATAGTCATAAAGGCAAGAAAGTACCATGTAAGGTATTGCAACATTTTCTGGTAAAGCCATGGTTGCAAAGGTTATACATGGCATGCCACACAGCTAAGGAGATAAGGTGGCATAAGGAAGGATGTATTAATGATAGTGTGTGATGACATCCCTATAACTCCATAGCATGGAAATCCTTTGATGAACAACATTTGAGTTTTCTATTAATCCTAAAAATGTTTGGTTAGGTCTAACAGTGATGTGTTCCAGCCTTATAGGAATATGAGCATTAGTCATAGTATTTGGCTAGTAGTACTAGTTCCATATAATTATGCAAGCCATACTTTATGATGACACTTCTAATTCCAAGTCCTAAGTGTCCAGGTGATGACATAGATGTCTATTTACAACTAATGATTAAAAAGCTTTATGAATTATGGGTGGAAGGTGTAAAGACATTCGATAGCCATTCACAATCCAACTTTAAGATGTGTATAACTTTGTTGTGGACAATTAATGACTTACTAGCATATGGGAACCTCTCAGGATGGTCAACCAGAGGGAAGCTTGCATGCCCTTGTTGCCATAAAGACACACATTTTGTGTCATTACGAAACAAGTTGGGCTACGTGGGCCATCATCATTTCTTACCCACTAACCTTCCATGGCAATGAAATAGGAGAGCATTTAATGGGAAAGTTGAAAATGCGGGGCACCTTCTCCTTTAACAGGTGATAAAGCACTTTAACAATTGCAAGCACTGAGTGATATGACATTTGGGAAAACTCATAAACGAAAGGACACCTAGTCTAATAATGTTTACAATTGGAGAAAGAAGAGTATCTTCTTTCAATTACCTTATTGGAAAGTCCTTATGCTCTGACATAACCTTGACGTCATGAACATAAAAAGAAATGCATATGATAATATTGTGTCAACGGTGATGCAATTGGTGGGAAAAACAAAGGACATATTAAATAGTTGGTATGACTTGGTTGATTTAGGAATTAGGCAACAATTGCACCCAATAGAACAAGGGAGCAAAATTCTAATTCCAGCAGCATGCTATGCATTGTCTCCACAAGAAAAGTTAAAAGTTTGTAACTTTTTGGCTAACTTAAAGGTTCCTAATGCTTTCTCCTCAAACATTTCAAGGTGTGTTAATGTTCGTGAGCAAAAAATCTTAGGATTGAAGTGTCATGATCACCATGTATTATTACAAGACATATTTCTAGTTGCAATTCATAGTTTATTGCCTAAGGAGGTGGCAAAACCAATAATAGAATTGGATAGATTTTTTAAAAATTTATGTTCTAAGTGTTTGACAATTAAAGATTTTGATAATCTTTAAACTCAAATGGAGAGACAAGGGGAGGAAGATTGTGCTAAGATAAATGAAGAAATGGAAAGAAAATTACAAGAAAAATGAGTTGAGCTTCAATAACAATTGCAAGCCGAGATTCGGGCTCAAATGGCCGCCTTAATGGCTAACTTACAACAGGTATATTTTTAATAATCATCTCTTTATTTCTCAAATAGTGAGAGAATCGAAGCGACATTTCATTCTATTAGAGACACAAACCTTCTAACTCTTTAAGGCAATGATGATAGAACCTACTCAATGACCTTGTAAGAAAATTGCGTAGCTAAGTTAAAGGTATAACCTTATGCCTAGTTCTTATTTGGCTCCTAAATATGTGTGTGCTGGTTTAAGAGTCATGTGTTGTAAAAATATTACGTGCATCTTATGCCATTTTCTAGAATCATTCACTTTTACTTAAGTTGTTATCATTGGCTTATTGCAGGAAATGATAATGCTCATTATAATGACACCCATAGACTATGAAGAGCAAGTTCCAATGAAAAAAGTATTTGACTTTGTTATTTCAATTAGCTATTATTATGTCTTTAGATGAATAAAATTGTAGGTTTCCTATAAAATATTGGAAGTCTAATTTGTATATGTTAGAGGAAGTAACTTTCAAGTTGATTGTATAATACTTTTGTTTTCAACATTTGGGATACACATATTTAGTTTAGTAGGTTATAAATAGTTGTAATTTAACAATTGATTTTATGTTTGTAGTATTTAAATATTGCTTTCATTGTCTAGGATGTGAATACTGGTTATATATGTATTATGTCAGTTTATTATATATCAGTCAATAGGTTTTTAGAGCCTAAATATATATAAAATATGTAAAACAAAAAAAAGATATTTAGCGATGACTTAAGTCACTGCCAAGGCTCATTAGTGGTGACAATAAAGTTGCCATTGGACAGTTTTAATGACAAATATGTTTCATTGTCACTAAAGTTCTTTAGTGACAAGTATAATAGTCTACACAATAACTCTTTAGTGGCTACCATATATTGTCGCTATTAAAGCTCTTTAGTGGCAACAATGCAGTCATCGCTAAAACTCTTTTAGCAACAACAATTTTGCCACTGAAATCTCACATTCTATGGCGATTATGATATATTTTATAATTAATCTGCATGTAGTGGTGACAATTGTCGTCACTAATAATTGTCGTCACTAATACTTTTTAGCAGCAATGCTTTCTGCCACTGATTGTGCTTTTCAATGGCAACTTCTTTGTTGCTATTATATCTATTTAGTCACAGGACATGTTATGACGACTTCTGTCACCATTGAAGGCAATTTTTCTATAGTGTATGAAGCTACCAAACACTTAAACAAAAGGGCAATTGGTGATGGAGAGTGAACGAAACCTCATATACAACCACTTTGTCACTTTTATTATGATGTCACAGGGTAGAGAATAATGACATACACGAGATTATCAACTCTAGCTTTTAGCTACAAGGTATAATGGCCTTTAACAAAGTCATCCAAAAAGTGGGTAAGGTAGCCTACATGTTAACCTTCCTTAAAACAATCGGGTTCATTTTGTATTCCATGTATTACCATTAAAATAGTGTAGAAGGCAAAAATTTTCATCTAGTACGTGATTGCCTATTCATAACCAGAGTCATTGTATATAGAGTTAGAAAATATTTTGGCTAGTGGTATTAAAAAGGAGGACTTTGTCACTAACTCAGGTATCCATCCAAAAGAATCATTCCAATGGGAAGATGCTACTTGGAAGTCCTTCCCGGCCATCCAAGAACAACTTTTAGACTTCATAACAATCAACAACACTAATTTTTGAAGATAATGATTTGTTAGAGGAAATGATTGATACGTGTAATTAAAAAATAAAAAAGTAGAATATGGTTAGAAAGAGGAGTTAAAATCTCGCATGTTTTGTTATTATAGTTGGGAGACACCAATTGTAACTTGCAATAGTCGATTCTTATCATATATAAATAAAAGTCCGTGGGAATGAAGATAATATGAAAGTATTTTAAAATAAAAAGATTCTAAGTGTTTTTACCATTTTTTTTGGAATATCCTCTTATCAGTTAATGTAGAGTACAAACTTTATAAATATCTACTTTTTTATTATTTATCCTCAAATTAGGGGAGAGTAATATGTCAATGATTAAATTAAAACAATAACTCAAATCCAAGTGATATATATATATATATATATATATATATATATATATTCTTTTCTTAGTCTAAACTTTAAACTCTCAAACTGGTATGCATTTATAAATTAACCGCAGGATGATAAAGAAAAATAAAAAAATTGACTCTTGATAAAATTTTGGGACTCCAACCATAAAATCAGAAACGCCTTAACTGCGGCTACTTCCTCCTCTCGTACCCCCTCCCCACACACACACACACACACACACACACAAATAGATATGTATGTACGTGCAGTGAATATATATATATTATAATTTATTTTCATTTTTAAGAAAATCTACTTGCATTATTATTTTAAACAGTTGTCAATTTCCTAGAACTGAATTATCACTTTGTTTCATAATTTATCAATCAGTAGTGGCAGAAACGAATACAACCAATTGCAATAATTGAAGATAATCATGGGAATAGAATGTATTTGTTCCGTAAAGCCGTGTTTGAGTTGCATGCACGTCAATTGGATAAATTTACATGAATTGTTTAAAGGAAGAAAAAAAGAGAAAGTTAAGCTGAGTGGAACCCACCAAAGGCAGCACCACTTCCATAGCCAAAGGCAAGGTTCTGTAGTATATAAGTCATACATATATATGTGTGTGTAGTGTGCCAAAGAGCAAGCTAGCAAGCTACGACTCATATATTTAAGGATTAGCCGAACCTCAAAAGGAGAGGGACTTCATTTCTCCTTACTCCGAACTCTGCTTCTCCTCCTCCTTGCAACATGCCCCGCGAAAATGAGGGTTCCTTGGATGACTCGGTATTCTTTCTTCCCTCTCTCTCTCTCTCTTTCTTTCTTTCTTTCTTTCTTTCTTTCTTTCTTTCTTTCCGTGTTTGGCAGCCCGAAAAATCTTGAATGACAATTAATTTCAATGGAAATTTAACTCGCTTTTATATATGTACTGTTGGGCCTACGAAACCAAACACCTTCGTAGTTTCATGATAGCATCAAAGATCTTCTTTCCATGCCCAAGGTTCTAGTAGACCATGAATTGGGTACAATATCTGCAGGTTTTTAAGCATTTTTACTTTTATTTTTTTTCACTATATACTATGCTCAAGAAAGCTGGTTTAATTGTGCCTCTGATGCCACCCTCCTTTAACATGATCTCATTGTTCCTGTAAACTGGCACCGCTTTTACTGACCTTTAAGTTTCTTTTAATTTTCCTTTTTATGAATTGTAGTTGATTCTTTCTTGTTACTTTGGCTAATCCTACAATTCCGTACTTCATCAAATAAAGAGTTAACTATTATGTTGATCTTTCAGAATATGTCATCAATTTAATTTAGAAAAAAAATTAATAATGTCAATATAAATTTTAAATTGAATTGAATAATATAGCTTTTATCACAGAGTGCACTACGAAATTGGTTGAGTATTGTAGGGAGATGAAACTCAAAAGGAGGAGGGTGCAGTTGCTGCTAGTCAGCAAGGTAAAAGGCCTATTTCTTATGAAAATTCTGGGAATTCTCACCAACCCGTTCAACCAACAAGCCAAATTTCTGGCAATGCTCTGCAAATCAACCAACCAAGAAGCCCACAAAGGCAAAGGTAACTTCCTTATTTCATTTTTTTAAAGTAATTCATTATTTCTCTTTTTTGGTATTCAACAAATTCTATGTTGCTCGCCAGGCAGAAGACATTAAGCAACACTGACAATGTTTGTTACGAGAGGTAGGCTCTAACCGAATATTCTTCTCTTCACAAATCCATCTGCACATATGTCACCTCTTATATACTAATATTCTGTTATAACTAACTTGACTGTTACAACCATACTAACTAACTAATAACTACTTTGCCTGTAACAGTATTACTCGTAAACCGTGCAACTGTAAGAGGAGTCAATGTATAAAACTGTAAGAAATTTAATTTTGTATATATAAGTTGTGGTATCATCAGTTTTCATGATATGTATCCATATGTGTATGTGATTTGTCTCTGCAGTTTTTGTAGTTGTTTTGCTTCTGGTAAATTCTGTGATGAGCTTTGTACTTGCCGAGGCTGTTTTAATAGAAAGGAATATGAAGATAAAGTTGCAAAGATTAGGGATCAAGTTAAAGGCCGTAACCCATTTGCATTTGAATCTACGATTGTACGTCCCTGTATTCATGAGCTCCAAAGACATGTCAATTTTTTACCTATTACTTAACTGCTCTTTTTGCCAACTTGACTTAATGGTTTCATTATTATAGACTCGTGTGGATCAAGGGACATCATCATCTGTCAGACACACAAGAGGTTGCAATTGCAAAAAGTCAATGTGTATGCAAAAATATTGCGAATGTTATCAGGTTGGGTATCTTGTACGCTTTTGACGATTATTTCCTTGATTTCCTTCTTAAAATTGTGCAGAAATCCTAGGGGTATTTTATTACATTGAATTTTTCAGTAGGCATGGTTAATTCATTTAAAGAAATTCTACTGCAAGTATTTCAATAATTATACTTAATATTTTTTCTCAATAAATGAAGGCTACTGTTGGATGCTCCAATTTATGTCGCTGCAAAGAATGTAAGAATCAATATGGCAAGAAAGAAGGTAAGAATTTTTTGTATAAACATGTGTTGTCACGCTATATAGTCTTGATTTGTATAAAAGGAGATAGATACATAAAAGTTGTTAAGATTTGCATAACAAAATGTTAGTGTTTGCATATTAGATTACCGTGCCATTGAAGCTGTAGAGAGTCAACGAAGACTTGAAATAGGATCAGATAGCAAACCCCACAATGGCAAGGAAATGGAGACGAACGAGAGAGATTTGTTTCATTATATGCACCATGTAACACCAGTGTTGCAATTATCAAAGTAAGATAGCTCTTGGTATATATAAATCCTTAAATATTTAACGTAACATATAATGTAAACTCTGATGTTTCCTTTCATTCTGGTTGTGCAGCCATGTACAATGTCAACCATCTCCTCAAACTTTAGAGAGAAGAGTGATTTTGGAAGGGAATGAAATAACAAATCAAGCATTATCAGGAAGAAGTGATTCAATTTCCAACATATATCAGCGTACTCAGAGAAATCCTTATGCAAATAATAGCGTCTTAATTGGTACTGGTTGGCCTATGACTAGATTTGGTGAAAATGGAATTTCACATCATCGAGAAAGAAATAATGAGACACTTTATGATATTTTACGACCCCAAATGTTTAAAATAGCTAAAGCTCGAAACATTAGTTCTTGAGAACTAAGAGAATTGTGAACTAGGGGAGTTAGTTTTGAAGCCACATTTTAATTAAGCATATGGGAGGTTCAGGTGCGTGTATGCGAACAAGAGGCTATTTCTGTAACTGAGTTAGACTATTGAACAAGCTCCCGTAGCATGAGTGGTTTATCGATCTACTAACAGGGTAACAATGCAAATATACCAGAAGATGTCTGCTTATTAGTAAAACACTTTTCCCCTATCAAATATGGATGCAAATAGACTGTATTCATGGTAATTAACAAAACTGCCTGAGGGAAAATCCATACAATCTTCTTACAGGTTGTATTGGATAGAAACTACGGCACAAAATAGAGAGCATAAACTTCTTGGTTGCTTCTGCAATATATAAATAGTTTGATTATTCCATTGAATAGTCCGTCAATAATGAGAAAATCATTTCACTTAACATATAATGTAGTTTCGGTCCACTGCACACACGTCAGCTTACATGAACATAAGCACTAGTAGACTTGATTATTGGTTTAGTGTTTAGGATTTAGTTTTTTAAAAAATTTGAATTTAAATTTAAAATTGTCTGAGCTCATTTTTTAATTAAATTTTTTTATTTAAACTTTTATTTATATTTTTCAAGCTATGTCTATCAAACTAAACAAGTTTTTTTAAATCATGATCAAATCTATTTATTTCTTAGAATTCAAAATAAATAACATAGTTAACTATTGTTACTTATCAAATTTTATATACAAAAGTAATAAATACAAATAAGTTATTGTATTAGCATAAATCATTTAGATAAAAAGTATTAATTTTTATTTTTTTTACCAAGATATTATGTTACACTAAGTAATTGATTAAATAATAATTTTTATCTTATTAAAAAAATATTGATTCAAATTTTTCAATTCGGGTTGGATTTTAAAAAAGTATGAACTTACCCGTTTTATAAAATAAACTTTTCCAATTGAGTTTTATTTTTTTGTAAATCAAACTAATTAGGTTGGATGAACTTTTAATTTATAATTAGATTTAAGCTCCAGCTTTACTAACCATAACTTAGTAATTACTGGTTAAGGGATTATTCCATATTTATGGTGTTGGTATCTAGTATTGGTTATTTCTCTAGAGGGAGTTTCCTCATCATAACCAAAACAATAAATTTCGGTAAGCAAGAGAGTTAGAGAAAATGACCATTTTGGTCCCTTAATTTTTATTTTAATACCAATTTGATTCTTTATAAATTTATAGTGTCAAAATAATCACTCCAAAATTTAATATTAATAAAAACTAATCCTTAAAAAAGATAAAAATGATTATGATTGGTTTAATGACAGAATATTTTTTTATTAAAATTGAATTTTTAAAGAATTATTTTGGTACTTTAAATTTGTAGATTGTCAAATTAATACTAAAATAAAAAGTGAAAAATTAAAATAATATTTTTTTCAAATAGAGTAACAAAGGAAATAATATCAAAGCACAAAGTACACGGAGCGTGCGAAAGTAATAGATTGGTGGATCAATACTCGTCGACATTGGGTAAAGCAGAGCACTTAAGCTACGACAAAGAGTTGCCCCAATTTACACAAATAAATCTGACTTTTTGTTCGGCTGACAACAACTAGGCATATAAAGTGATTCCATCCTCGTTAGCAGCTAATTTCATTTTAGTCATCTTTTGCATGGGCAAATTAACCTTCTCTCAAACTCTAGTTGAATCCCTCACAGAAAGCTCAGCTAGCACAGCTGAGAATTCTGACAACATCATGGCCTCCTTAATGCAACCTTCACAGTTATCAAAAAGGCAAAGAAGGATATCAGCTGCACCCTCCATACTTAGCAACGACCTCCCTTTCAGCAAATATAAAACCCACTATCTGGTTAGTTTCTTCAAAGCATTTAAACTTTCATTAAACCTAGCAAGACCTAGAACAATAAGAGAAGTTCCAAGAAGGTCTTCACTATCACTGCTCAATATTATTTGAAGAAGCACGGGAACTTCTTCAGATCGCACAACCAAGGTACAGTTTCCATGGAATTGAATAAGCTCAACCAAACAACTCAAAGTGATGAGTATCAAGGTTACAAGAACCTTCAATAGCTTTAATCAGTATTTGAACTGTACGTGCTACCCAAATTTGGCCTTATTTTTGTCAAGCATAGCCAAACTGCAAATCAATGAGGAGGCCAATTTGATAATATCTAAAGAACTTGGTGAGCTAATCCGAAAGTTCAGGTAATGAATGGTTTTCATATCAGCCAGTGATTGCTTTAGGTCTGGGTTCAAGGAAAGGTTGAAGAGGATCAATAAGCAAAGCGTTTGAATGACAGGAGAGGAAGCATTTGTTAGTGTAGCTAATGCTTGTATTGCCCCATCTATCTGAGCAAGCAAGCTTCTGCTTTCAGGACTGAACTCAGTGATAGAAGACAGCATTTTAAGTGCTTTCTCCTGAGCCTCAAGGGGGCCTGCTTGAGCTTGGGAGAGACATTCAAAAACAATCTCAAGAATCTGAGCCACTGACATCTGTTTCTAGATATTGGTTTCAAACTTTCAATAAGCAAAGGTGCAGGTGTTTAGCATATATGAAAAACTTACACTTAATCTAAACATCCCAACTTATAAAGTAGTTGACAAAAGAACGCATACATTTATAGATAACCTCAAGCTCTTCGTAACATTGGCAAACACTTCACTTCTTTCTTGGGATCTCTGTCATATTAGATCGATGTTTTTCTCTTGTCCTTTCTCATTGTCTCTTATTTCCGTTTGGGAACGAGGAGCACGGAGCCAATTCACTAATGCGACAGAATCTAGTAATTTCAGTTTAAAAAATTGTCGATAATTACATTCACGTCTTGTCTAAGTCACAAAAAGTCTACTTACCATTTCCCAAGTCATTCTAAACCATGTCGAATGATTACTCATGACTAACAAGAATTTCACAATTCAAGATACATCCCCAGCTAGAAGTTCTAAACTTTTCCTTCCCTTCAAATAAACCAACTAAGTCTTCTAGGGGAACAGCAGTTTACAACTCAATAGCATAGTATGATAACTAAAAAGATGTAACCCATCAAGTCCAATTAAACTAGGAGACCACGTCCGAGCCACCTTCAACAAATACTGGAATAACACCATTAAATCTGCATCCTGATGTGACTGTACCATCTAGTTTATTCTAGTAGATACTTAATACCTTTGTAACATGCCACCACAAGTTTTAGAAGGGGGAAAAACATTCAAAAGCATGGTTTATAAAGAAATAGCAATATTCATGAATTTCAGCAACCAAGCAAAGAAGGCAAGGTTCAAAATCTAAGCCTCTGGCTCATTAAAAGTGACAGTTTGTCAAGATCTTTTGGGCTACATGCACATATTCACCTTTCACCTGAATCAGGGGAACCATCTCCATATGAAACCAAACCCTTCCTTCCAATTGGACCTCTGGATGATGATCTTGAGCTGTCTCTGCTTTCTTTTCATGGAGAAAGTGGTTCCACCAGAGACCTAGATAGTGATGGACTCCTGCTCCTAGATGGCCAGTGCCTTTCAACTGGAGAAGCAAGAGATCTATAGGGCTCAACTGGGGAACAACTTTGAACTGGACTACAACTCCGGCTATAACGTCGAGCATGGTAACATGTGCTGCAAGATATAGATGGTGTCCTGTGTCTTCTGATCCTGTACCTACACATGCAAGTTTTGCCTCATATACAAGATTTCAGTAATAGTAAAATAATGAAATGAAGATTTATAGAAAGTGGGTAAAAAACCTTGAGGAGTTCTTCCTTTTGGAGGTGGGCTCCTGTAACACCTTGGGGAATATCTCCTGTAACTAGAGTATCTAAAAGCAGAAAAGCATAAGACATAATTCTAACATTTAACTCCAAATATCACCTTAGTATAATGATTTACCTGTCACGGTCACTTCTTCCATTGTATTGGTACGACCTCACCGGAGATTAAGAGAGAGCTCTATACCCTCTTGCATAAGAGTATCGATCACCGAAACCTCTTCCCCTTCTGATACGCATGGGCAAAGCATCAGGGGAAGCACTCCTTGAAAAACTCCTCCCATGAGGTGATCTTACCCTATGAATAGGGCTAGGACTCCTAGAGTAACTGCAATAGTTACTTCTGCTTGGTCCCCTCACAGGACTTTGGCTTATGCTTCTCCTAAATGGGGCTCTGCCAAGGCTTTTGCTTAAGCTTCTTGCAGTTGATCTAACTGGAGTCCTGCTCATACTCTTTCTGGTAGAACTCTTGCCCCGGCAGCTTCAAGATAAGTATCTTACAGGGCTCTCACTCACACTTCTACGAGAATGAGTTCTCACAGGGCCTCTACTGACACTTCTACCCTTCCTGCCTCTCATTGGGCTTCTGATGATGCTTCTGCTCAGGCAACTGCTAATGGTTCTTAACAGGACTTTTGCTGAAACTCCTTGTTCAAGCAAGAGGGCTTCTTCTGCCACTTGGACTCCTGCTAAATCTCCTTTTTGGACTAACACTTGGGCTTCTACTCACACTCCCTCTGGGACTAATAGTTATACTCTTACTCATGGTCCTCTTAGGACTCATGCTCATCAACTTCTAATAAAATCCCAGATCTAGAAGAAATGGTAAGCACAAAGGATAACTGAACAAGAGTGCAAAGTAGACCTAGATTTGCTTGGATGATCATCCATCACGTCTGGCTACCTTTCTTCACTCCTGTCAGATCTAGAGTCAGCTCCAATGCCATTACTGCACAGCACTCCATTTAACTTTGGATGTCCTTCCTCCTCTAGCATACCCACTTCCTTACTCTTTTTATGTTCTAAGGGGAGTACTTCTTTCTTCACACACAAGGGACACTGAACTTCTGCTGCTAAAAAAAATCCACATGAACCAAAAATTAAAATTGAGCGAAAAAACAGAATTTTACATCATAATCTTCCCAATTCAAGGACAAAATTTAAATGACTCCTCTCCCAGCTTATAATCAATAGTTCGTTGATGGAAATCAATGATAATGAAATTACAAGTACAGTTTCATCAATCAAAAGAAATAAAGATTAAAATTAAAATACAATAAAGAAACTCTACTGAGAAAAGAAATAAAATAGCTTACAGGATCTTACATTGCATTATCAAAGACTACAAACAGGTTACAAACTAAGTAATTTATTTAGATCAACATTACTTATTGTAGTTAAATGTATATATGATTCAAGTTAAATGATGTAAAGACTTACCAGTGTTCTGACAATAATCTTTTCGCCTCTCTTTCCCTGAGCTTCAAGATTTTCATGCTCAGAGCTATCGTCAGTACTAGACTCACTATCAAAATCAGTGAGACTGCCTGAGTCCCTAATAAGACACAATCCCAATATCTCAGCGACATCCATGACAAATGTCGAAACCACGTATTACTTGTTGTATGAATAAATACTTGAAAAGGATATAACATAAGTCAACAAATAGGCCAATAGGTGCGGAAGAGACTATTGAAATCAGAAAAAAAAATTCAGAGGCCCTTAGCTGCATCAATGTTCCTAACTGAAATACAACTAAGGAAAATGTAATTCAAATGCACTAATCACCACATGACAGACATCCATCCCCTCCAATAACCTAATGGAGAAAAAATGTAAACAATATGTAAATACATTATAAGTTAACCAAAATTAGTTGTGGAGCATAACAAACTAGCAAATAACAAAAACATAAGTAATCAATGGAATCTAGATTTCTAAATCATCACCAACAGATTAATCAACATTAAGGAGACAATACCTTCTTGATTTACGTTTTGATCTCTTATCTTGTCTCCTCTGTTTCTTGTCACAACAATTATCTCCTTTTTTTCCATGTCTATGCTTTTCTTTCCTAGAAGATCTCTCTTCCTTCGCCTGTCATCACTGGAGGAACTTACATAAGATGATGAGGACACATCTGAGTCAGAATCACCATCAGTTTTGAACATTCCATATCTGAACTGGAAGAACTCTCAGACTCAGAAGAGTAGTATCTTTACCTCCTTTTCCTTCTGTCTCTTGAAGCTTTTTTGTGCCTATCCTTTCACTGCACCTCATGACTATTGGCTTGTAGAAAATCCATCCTTTCCATTAATTATTTAGCTTCATTCCATCTGCAGATATAATTTAAATCATGACATCAAATTTAATTATAAATAAAATACCCAGCCAAGCTAGAACACAATACTTAAAGAGGAGGTATAAAATCACAATCGTATGTTATGCCCTAGCTTTCTAAAGAGCAGAGGTTGAGGTTCATTATATTATTTCATGTTTAAACAGCCTCCTTCATCTAAATCCCAAATAGACTAATTAATTCTCACCATCATTATATTCACAACAATTAATTATTTTAACTGCGACAGTTGGATGCCCTTCTTCATCACCTATTTCTTCAATTTTCTTCAATACATTATGCCCTTGAACAAGCTTTCCGAAGACTATTTCCTCCCTGCAAAATGACCCCACAAGTGAAGTGGATAATCAATTAGTACACCTAATTAAACTCATCAAAAAAACGGAAATCTTACAACTGCAAAGTTTCTAACCCCAATACACAAGGTAAAACAAAATGCACCAGATAAAAAAACCTATCAAAATGGTGATTGACTTCCAAAGTGATCATAAAATGAGAACCAAGAGTATCACGATTTGCAATTCCCATGGATAGAAGGCCTGATGCATCATGCTTTAGTCTAGGTGACTCATCTGAAATAAGTTCACCTTGTTAAAGATAAAAACTAAATAAACTTTGAGATATAACTAGTGCAAACTCGATTTACAGAATATAATATATAATATAATTCTAAATCAGAATATAGTTAATATTAAAATGCACTCAACAGCACAGCATAGCATTCTCACCAGGAAGCTTTGAGTCGTATATGCTTTCTCAACCCAAATGGAAATAGTGATTCAGGACCACAGGGGATTATGCCCAGAGAGAAAAGATGAACAAATTTAGGAAATTACAAACCCTGCATTTGATTTTCGACTAAGCAAATACACACATATACACACAGACATACAAACATATCAATATTAATTAATAGGGCCATCCCAATTTGAATCACCATACCAAGCCATAAGCTATTAGGCACCCAGGATAAAAGTAGAAAAGATGAAGTAAACATGCAGTATATAATCTTGGAGTGCCAGGAAAATGCAAGTATTCATGTCACCAATTTTTAGGTACCTATACTCCTAGGGTAGTTACAAGCAATCCCAGGATAATGCTAATCCTAATACAGGAACCCTAAATTCCCAAAAACACTGTTCCCTAATAATTAGAAAATCTAATGAAAAATATTCCTTAAAATCAATCCATAAAATCCCCCAATTATACATTAAGCTCTTATGAATTTTGTTAAGGCTTACAGAGGAATCCAGGTAAACATTGCCAGCTGACTCAAACCGCACAACATTTACAACACCAATGGAACTATCAGGCAATAAAAACTCTGAATAATAGATATATCTATTTTCAGAATTTAAAAAAAAATAATTATAAGGGCTATTAAAGACCCAATGGTTGAGGCTTAACGCTTACAGAGAAATCCAGGTAAAAGCAGCCAGCTGACTCAAGCTGCACAACAATTACAACACCATTGGAAGTATCCTGCAATAAAAATTCTTAATAATAAATATATCTATTCCCAAAAACTTAAAAAGAATTTAAAAAAAGGTCATTAAAGACCTCAATGGTTGAGGCTTAAGTCAAGCTTATTATTATCCACTCAACTCACAAGTCAAAAAGCCTACGCGTAATTATTAAAATCCTCTTTGAGTGCTTCATTCATGGCTCAAGATAATTTGGCAGGAACAAAAAAGCACCCCATATGACACGATGTTAACAAACTTGAAAAAAGAGGTCAAGACTAAACAAATTAGATGAAAGAGTCCGCAGGCAGAAAGAAGCCAAAGATAACTTGAATGTCTAGAGAACAACTAGCATGCCACCATGTAACAATATCCAAACAATTACCTTAAATAATAAAAGAAAAAAAAAGTTGACTTCATAACCTTACTAAATGACAAGCTAGTCTTTATTAGTTTCCAAATTGACTTAGAAAAGAAATTACCATTGCCACAACATGCAAATGGAACAAGGCTTGAAACTTGGACAACTGAATAATCAAATAATAAAACATAAAGAAAGTGAATATGTATATTGTATAAAATTGCAACCTTCAAAAACTAGAATGGTAATTCATCATACAGAGGCAATGCAACAAACAAATACATACCATTTTGATTGAAAAATCACCACCCTGCAAGAGGAATATTAGCAATAAACAAATTATCTTTCATGACATAACATTTCATACATAATGGCAGGCATTCTCAAGCTTATTAGAATAATGAGGATGGGCAGCTTAGTAAGTAAATGAGGGTAACTGGCAAAAGAGGGACACTAGTAAAGCCATGTTCAAACACAAAATGACATGACATATATACAGCTAGAGAAGAATCACTAGACGTAAAGACAATAACATGCCTGCACAATGGAGCCTTTTACAATGCGATGGAAGAAAGAGCCCTTGTAGTGCAATGATTTTCCAGTACTTGTACTAACTCCCCTCTTTCCTGAAAATAATATGAAAGTTGAATAGAAAAGGGGAGGAAATATGTGACTAACTTATTAGAAAGACATTTTTCAGAAAAAGCATCGCTCTTCATCTAAAGGATGAAAAAAAATATTTGCATTTATAATTTCCCACAAATAAAATACATCAAAAAGTCAGAATTGTTCAGTCAGCGGATAAGTGATTGTTATGGTGGAACAAGAAGATTTTACAAATAAGGGAAGGATCAAATCAATAAATGTTACAAATTGAAGAAATTTTCTCAGCAAGTTAAATTAATATATTAACTGTAGATAATGCACGAAAATTTTCAACGGTCTCGGGAACAACATCATAGAAAAGCTGTTCAAACAAGGCAATCACAAAGTAACCAAAGGCAAAAGGTGCCCTTGAGGCGCCAGACCTCTAAAACACCTTAAGGTGAAAGGCGCCAAAAAGGAGCTCGCCTGAGTGAAGTAAGGCTCTATGCTAAAATATGCTATATAAAACAGTAGAAGAATGGAAGAAGAGTATAGGAAGAGTGGAAGAACAGTAGCAGTAGGAAAAACACTTTCAGATTTCAAAAAGTAAAATAACTTCAGTTTCAGAAGTATATTTGGAAGAACTAAGAAGAGTAGAGGAAGAAAGGAAAACAGTAGCAGAACTTTGCTTTCTTCGCACTCTCTTGTTCTTCTTCCCTTGCGCATGAGTTGAGTGGCCCTTTCCTAGTGGGATTGAAGGGGCCACATGGCTGTTTTATTTATTTGTTTACTAAACCCTGGGTTTCATATGTTCTTAAGGTTGGGTTGGAATGGGTTTAGAATTTATGATTTAAAGTTGGATTGGACTTTAAATAATAATTAGTATTTTATATAATTTGAAGTTGTTGATTATTTTATAATATTTGGGTTGAACTTTTACAATTAACCCTAATTAAAAAAAAACTCTATAAAATTTTAATATTACTTAAGATTTAAAAGCGTTCATTCAAATAGACTTAAAGTATTAAAAGACATTAAAAAATGCCACCAGACAAGCACTTCAATGAAAGCAGCGCCTCTCACACCCTAAATCCTAAACCATGAGAGGCGCTGACCTGAAAAAACGCCTTGTCTTTTTAATTTTTTTGGACAATCAACCATTAGGTTTAATATTTACTCAATCTCTATAAGTCACAAATCCAACAATAATAATTACATTACAACATATATCATCAAAATTGAGATATTTATTATAGTTAAAAGAAGGAAATTACCTCAAAAATCATCCTTTCAACAGGATGACCATCTATAGACACGTCCATAAACACTTGTGCATTTTTCTTCTTTGCCATTGTCTTTGTTTTATTCAGCAAAACTCAATCCAACATAACTATTGATCTGAATTAACAATGTAATGGTAAATGAAGACCAATTGATCATTGACATGAACCTGGCCTAACAATGCATCAGTAAGCATGTGCAAATACTACTTAGATGCTAGAGTACCTAACTAACTACATTAGCTTGAAAAATTAAGTTTAAACAAAAAAAACATAATTCATGTTAAGTTCTAATATATAGACCTTAATGAACCATGGTAACTGGGGATTGTGGGTATACAACTATACATATTGAAAATAAGTTATAGATTGTGATCACCAACAGCTCAGTCTTCTTCCAATGTCAACGGAATATTACTTCAGGAATTAGGACACTAATAATGCTCAACTCCACCACGGGAAGGGGAAAAAATGAGCAGAGTAGAGATCACCCGAGACTTCAGCTCAGCAAAGTCATTGATAAATAGGCATTTTTCCACGAAATAAAGTATGTCATGGTGGAGTAAAGAATTTCACAGCTTTGAGGGAATAACTGGTTACTATCAGCCTCACATCACATCCAAACCAAGTTCTCCACAATTATTGTGATGTGTCAATGACAGCCTCTCCAAGATAAACCGCAATAAATTCCACTAAAGCCTTTAAAGGTAAAGAAAATAGAGATCGACAAGAGATCACTATCTTCTAAAAAACACCAATCACCGAAGTAATCACCTAGTGTAATTCAACCAAGAACAAACTAACAGGATGAATATTTTAAATACATCAAATTTAAGTTGCAACCTTTTAAAACCCTTGCTAGCTCTCCGTTGAAAAAAAGTACAAATAAGTGTAATGATTAAGCCATCGAGTTCGGGAAAAGCTTTACAGATTCGCCCAGCCATGGGAGCAAAAACACACTAATCATAGTTATGTGTCAATTTCAGGATGATTCAACGATGCAGTAGAGTTTCAGATCAGTGATTAAAAATTCATACAACAATATTAGAAATTAAAGCACAAAGCTTAGCATTGTCTGTAAATCAGAAACATTAGAAAAAGCACTGCAGAGCTCTGAATGATTCACCTGAGAAATGCAAAGCCACTGAAATGTATCATGTAGATGAAGGGAAAAAAAATGAGCTTAAAAATCTAGGAGCTTTGTGCTGCTTCCATTGAAGGGCGAAGTTACGAGACTGTCCCTTGGTGAGTCTATTGCTGAAAGAGTTCAGGCAAAATAATAGCGTGATGGCGTTGGCAATCGGCAAATGGCAATGTATCACCAATTTTTCTTTTTCATACCATGTAAAATTTTGGCTCCATTAACCAAGAAAAAATTAAAAAATAAATAAATGTAGTTTGTAAACTAAAAATAATTTCTAATTTAATTTGGTCAAATATAAAATTTAGTTAGTAAAATTTACTCAAACATATATCCTACATAATTCTAGTTTTAAAAGAATCATGGTTTTTTTCCAGTAAAAAATCATGGTTTAAGTTAATAAAATATTGCAAATTGATTTAAAGATTAGGGTCACATTTGGTAGTGAGCTTTATAGAATAGGAATGTCCAATGATCAAGTGTGCTTGGTTGTTGGCAGAATAAAAAGCTCATGTCATTTCTTAACTAAGCTAATTTCCTTAAACATGAGAATGTCTATTCCAAGCCAAATGGAAGGAATCATCAAGATGCCTGAGCATGAAAGCATTTTGGACAAAATTGTCCCTTACTTCTCACTCTCCGTTGTTTTATCTTTCTCTTCCGCCACTCTCTCTACAGTGTTTCTCCCTCCTCCGACCTATGTTTGTCCTTGCCGTTGAGATAAGAGATGGAAGAAGCACTGCCTGTTCCATTTGCTTGACCTTTGTTCGTTTGTTCGTTTTCTTCGGTCTCTATTCTTCTGTTTGTTTTCTCTTACCTCTGTTCATCTTCCTCTGTCTATTCTGTCATGGTCGTTGAAGCATCACCTGTTCATTTGGTTTTGTTTGTTCGTTGAAGCATCGCCCCCATCTTACTCCCTCTGTTCTGTTTGTTCTTAAGATCTCCATTCACTTGTCGTCGCCATTATGAAGTGAAAGCGGGTGTCTTGGGTTTGGGCTCCATCAATGAGGTTATGGGATTCTGGGGATGGGAAGCCATGGTCGCAAGGAAAGGAGGAGAAGTAACCGGTGAGAAGAATGAAGCTAGCGTGATGCCAGAGAAAATAATTTTTTATAAAATTTTAAAATAATAATTAATATAATAATAAAAATATTTTAATATTAACTTTTTGTTCACATATTATTAATTAATTTTTAATAATTTTTACAATAATAATTTTTAATAAAAATAATACTTAAATGTTTTATAAAGATATTAAGATAAGTTATTTCATCATCTTTTTTATTTTACTCTTATTTACAATATCCTACTAAACATAATATATAAGTTTAAAATTCTATTCTGTTAAACTTCTTTCTCATTCTCAAATTAATCCTTATACAGCTAAACATGACCTAGGATTCAATTTAAGATCCTAGCAACTTATATAAAATATAGATAAAATCATAAAAATTATCTTCATATTATTTAAGACATACAACTGTGTGAACATTGAAAATGGATCAACATATAGATTTTAGAATTATATATTTTAATATTTCATAAATTAATTTTAAATCATTTTGCTAAATAATTTCTAACAATAACAAAAAGGCTTGATATATATTCTTGTTTGTGAATTTGTAAAAAAGAAGTACCAATTAGTCTTTCACTTATATTTTGCAACAATTTAGTACTTCATAAATTAATTGTAACAAATTAATTTTTTAAAAATTATACTTTATACAAAATATGTTTTTCATTAATTCAAATAAATTGACTGGTTTTGTTGAAGTGATTGATTTGTCACAATTAATTTGTAAGGAATCAAATTGTTCCTTAAAATGTTTTCGTTCGGCCCAAATCTTCTTCTTCAAGTCCCAAAGGCAATAAGAAGGTCCCCTTATTTATAGTTCACCCCTTTGGTCTTATTATTTGATGAGTGCAATTCATATACTTATTTTATGTACTTTCCATTACTTAATTTACTTGTCTCTTATGTATTTTATTATTCTTATGATATTTCATGTGTTATGAATTTTTTAAGTGTTAGAAAGTAATGTGAAGTTGAATTGGAGAATTTGGAAGTAAATCTAAAAGATTTAACAAAGTGTGAAATTGCTAACCAATAGTGTCCCTTGATTCAGTCCTAACTTTGTCTATCTTGCTTAAGATGGAGAGCTTCTAAATTCTTATAAAAGTAGACATCTAGAAGTTTCCAAAAAGTATAAGATGAAGCAATTTGGATAAGGAAAGCACAAGATATGAATTTTTGAAGTTTCCTATCTAGTGAAGTAAATTAAAATCTTTTATCTATCATCCTTAGAGTGTATTTTCTTTGTTTAAAGCCCAAAAATAGTGATTCCAATGTATAAATTGAAGTCCAGTCTAGTTTTTAATAGTTTTATAATAAACTCATTAGGAAGTACACTGAAAGTTATGCAATTCTTATCATCTGTTATTTAGAAATTCATTAAGCCCTAATTCAACTAGGAGTCATTTATAATATTTCTTATGGATCTCAATTTGGATTGGTTTGAGATGCTTTGAACACTTGTCAACACCATAATAAATCATAAAAAGATAGATAATGAAATTTTTAGAATTTGACCTGGTCAACAAGATTGATTCCCATTGTAAAAGTTATATACTTAAATTTGGAGTTTCCTAATTCCTATATTTTTTAATTTTTAGAGATTCATGAATCCTAGTTTTCTAAACTCTTATATGAGCTCTCCACCATAATTCTCACATTATAAATAAAACTTGTAGCAACCCTCTTTAAAATAATAATAAAAAAAACTCCCATTAAACTCTCACCCTCTCTCACACCCATATATTCTCAGACTTACGTGTTTGGAGGCAATATTTTTACCAAGAGTAGGAAGACAACGTTCGAGACATGATCAATGAAGTCGTGCATACTTTGATTGTCTTTCAAACAAGTTTTATTATCTTCTACTTTTCCATGATTTATTTTTTCATTGGAGTTTTGCTTTTCATAATGCTAAGCTATTTTATTTTATTTTTAGGTTAAGGGTGATGTGAAAACCTTAAGATTTTGTTATATTTTTTGTTTAAGATTATTGTGTTCAGATTCAAACTAAGTTGTTACAATTTTCTGTATTCAATTGTTAAAGATTATGGTTCTATTTGTTTAGTCTATCATTTAAGCTTATTATTAGTATAACCTATTTCTAGTTTATGATTATATCATCATATGATTATAAATTAAAGTAACTATTTGTTAATCAATAAATTGCTTCATTGATTTCAAAGAAAATTTAACAAATAATTAAAGTTCTATGTTAGGTAAGAAATTCTTGAATGGTTGGGCATTTTACTACAATTGATAATTGAATTTAATAGATGTTCCTAAAATCAAAACATTATTAGAATCCTATGTGTCATTTTATCTAAAGCATTGACTTAGTAAGAATTGAGAAGTATAATAATTGAAACCGAAACATATGTCTCCTATTGTGGAAGCAACCCCTTAATAGATTCATAATTATCTGATCAATTCCTTTAATTCAATTTTTTCCTTTGCTAGTTTTGTATTTTAATTTTCAGAATTTAATTCCATTATTATCAACACTCAATCCATTTGCATTAGAGTCTTATGTGTTATTTTATCTTAGTTTTCTTAGTTTTTAGGATTTTGTTTGAAGTCAAATCTTAATTAATTTTAAAGTAACTAGCGAAGTTAATTTATTGTAGAATCGATATCCTATTCACAGTTAATTTTTTTTACTTAGAGGGGACTTTGTTCTTTATTTTATTAGATCACAGTTATATTTTAAAAGAGAAAAAAAAACCAACACACATCCTCATCTGGTTGGTAGCTTATGTGGCATCATCTAGGGATCCCCATCATCATACACTTCAAACTACATCAAATCGAGTTAGGCGTTCAACTAAGAATAGTGATCAAATAAAAAAAAACTAAATCTAGAACTAGTGATTTAAATATATATATATATATATATATATATATATATATATATAGTGACCAATATATAAATTTAAGTAAAGTATGAAAACTAAATAGTTAATTTATCTAACAATTAACTTATCAAACAAACGTCCCATCGAGAACGGTGCACCCTAACACCTAATACATCGGTGGTAATCTGAGTCTTGATATATATATATATATATATATATATATATATATATGGGGCAAAACTAAACGACTAACTATTTAACTTTTTATTTTAAATTATATATGTCATTCTTAATTTTATTTTTTTGTTACTTTTTAATTATGCTTCATATTACATCTTAGTCATTTTAATTTTACTTTGACCCTTCATTTTATTTTAAACCTCCCTCAATTTTAATTCTAGATTTTACTTTTGTTTCTTACTTTTTTAAAAATATAGACATTTAATTTAAAAAATTACTCAAATATTTTCTTCCTTCTAACACCACTAAAATGCATAACAAAATTGTTTGATGAGGTTTTTTTAGGTTTCGTTAAAGAGTTTATAAAATAATATAATATAAAGGCAAATAATGAAATTTAATTGAATGACAAAATAAGTATCATTCTATTGTTTGAAATGTATAATAACATAATTGAGGGTCGTTAATAAAATGAACTAATTTATAAATTAGTTTTTAAATATTATCATTGTGATCAAAATGAAATATCCTCAAACTTTTAACTAAAGAAAATTTAATTGTAATTATATTACATAGTCATTCAATTTCATCATAAATTCCCTATTTTGGATGATAAAAAATATTTGAGTTTTGAATAATAAAGAAAAGATTTTGAATCCCTTATTTGCTATTTAATTCCATCTTAACAAAACACAAACAATGATTTAGCTTTTGACTATTTTATTTCATATTATCCATCCACACCCACTCTAAAAGTTTAATCATGATAACGTTTTAGCAATTTATATCTTTTTTGGCCATTTACACTTGTATATCACCACCATATTGATGTATTTTATTGTTTATTAATTTTTTTAGTAGAGTGCTATTAGTCTCAAATCACACCAAGAAAATTGTCGAGAGACGTCGAAGGATAATATGTGCACATTCTTATACTTACAAACGCCAATGTTTATGTGATAACAAAAGGAAGATAATATAACAAGTAAAATTAAGCTGGGAAGGGATGAGAGAGAAGTAAATATTTAAGTATTTTATAGAAGAACTAATCAAATAAAAAATATAAAACTTAAGATTTTTCAAAGCAAAATAAATTAAAAATTAAAAATTAAATGTTATATAAAATTAAATTATTAAAATAAAATAAAATAAAGGATGATAATAAGAATAAAAGGCACATAATATCATCTTGACATACTTATTTTAAAATAAAATTTCCATCTTTTCTTTGATTTTGGAAATCTTTGGCTTACATTTGCCGATTCTTTTGAATTTTGACCTTGTATCAATATACTCTTATAACATTTATTAAAAAACCAATGAAAATCTTTAAAAAATAAAATAAAAGCGTAATATTTGAATTTATAATTTTGATAATTTTATACATATTTCCAAAAAAATTTATCAGGCCACATTTGGTATGCAATAGTACATTTAGTGGAAAAGAAATGTAAATGAGAGATAATAGAATGGAATGTTGTGGCCTAAAAAATCATTTAATATGATAGGAATGGAGACATATGAGTCAATGGGCAAGTAAACCCGTAAGGTGCAAGGAAGCTGATGGGCAAGATCCCTTAGCGGGCTGCACTGCCGATCGACCCTAATCTTCTGTGAAGGATACGAGTGCGAGCATACTTGTCAAGACCCGAAAGATGATGAACTATGCCAAAATGGGGTGAAGCTAGAGGAAACTCTGGTGAAGGCCTGCAGAATATATTTAAAGTATATGTTTAGTATGATAAAAACAATTAAAAAGTAGTCAAAAGACCAAAATACCCTTAAAAAGTTTGGGTTTATAAGCAAATTGTGGATGAAGAATTGAAGATGCAGACAACATGACACGATTGTAGGTAGTTAGTCTACAGAGCCAAGCAAGAGCACAAACAAACCTAAAAAGTGGTGGAGAGTGGAATGTTGTTGGTCGTCTTCAATGTGTTTATGTCATCCGCCCTTGAGCTGCCTTTATAGGTGTGACAATCCTCCTCATGTCAATTTCTGTTGATGGTTAATCTTCAGGTAGCGGCTTCGCTAGCTAGATGAGTGTTGCCAATAGTCGATCATCTTCTCTGATCAAAGTCATTGTCACACCTAAAGGAGTTCTTGCATGCCTCTTTGCTCAATGTCTTTTGATTGGTCATTTAATGCCTCAAAGAATATCTGGGTCTTTAGCCATGTCATTCCCATAAATCAGTCCCTTTCCTTAGCTTTTTTATAGAAAGAACTCCCATCAAATGCACCAAGGCATTTATAGATTGCCCAACAGCATGCAATAGGTGCGAGACAAAATAAATCAAAACTTAATCAAGAGGACTAAAAAATGGAATAATCATACCTTGAACCATTTCCACTGGTTATCAGTTGAATCGTCGGGTACAGGTTTTGGGGTTTTGAACAGCTCACCTTCTAGCCATATCACGACAATCAATACCACTTTGAAATGTCTACTTACTATCTCCCCTGACCTCCCAAATTGGAATTAAATAACTCTATTTTTAACATGGTAGGCTAGAATATATAAGAATATAGCCACTTGCTCATCTACTAGCATATTTTTTGTAGGCATAAGACCCCCTATTTTGTCAAGCATACCGCAAAGTTGATTAAAGGTAGATCTATACATTCTTAATTGGTTGTAGCAAGTTATGTCACTTCTGTATACTAGGTTCCTAAGGTGGGCTTGCTTGGCATAGAAGTTTGAAGTATAGGATGTATGAGCAATTGTAACAACAATAGAGAGGTAATTTTTACAAATCCCTTGGACAATTTTTAACCACTAAACTAAGGGATGAACAAACACTTCTATTTTATTTTGGTCCATAACTATATTAACGGAATAACAAGGTTAAACATGTTTTCCAATAAACATCATAAGACTCATTACGTGGGAGATGACACCAAGCTTTTGAAAAATGAAACTTCAATAATGCTTAAGAACATGCCATATTACAATTTAAATGAAGTGCCAGCCAATACAACATATGTCAACAAAATTATATGGCAGCCCCATATATAGGACCTAGTAGCTTCATCATAAACGTACTTTTATTTACTTGTTGAAAGTGGTTTTCATTTTCAATCTTTTCATGAAGGTACTTTGAAAACAAATATATATAAGTTACCATTTCAAACTTTCCCGAAGTAAGTATCTAAACCATAGTAAACTTTAAATGGTATAAAAACATTATCCCATATCCAACAAAAAAGAACCATAATATGCATAACAAAACCATGGTTTAGCAAAAAAAGAAATGAGCTAGACTCACCAAGAAGGAGAACATATCAACACTAATCTTTAAAGGGAGATGAACTACAAGCAACATAAGGGATAACAAATCAATGCTTATCAAAGCAACAACATTGATAGAAAAACCAGCTAAAAATCTCACAAAGATGCAAAAACATTTTGACTAAAATTATTGATGAAGAGGATGTAGCTAAACTAGTGAGAAGAGGATGCAAAATCATTTTGACGCAAAAACATACCGAAAAAATATTATGATGAAGAGGACGTAACCAAGCCAGTGAGAAGAAAAAAAATAGAAGCAATAGAACTCACTCGCGATGCCGGAGCAGCACACTAATGTCTGAGAGGGAGGTCGAAGCTGGAGACTCTACCGCAAGAATATATGGGATGGCTAACAATGGCATTTTTGTCAACAAAATGTTAATTGCATGTGTCGTAATCGACCTTTCGACAAAAAGAATAAAAAAGATATTTTAAATTGATTCCCAAAATAAATCTTAAAAATCAATTTACTAGAGTCGCTACAAAAAATTTTAACGAAAAACTTTGGGAA
This sequence comes from Delonix regia, assembly GCA_037074485.1. Taxonomy (NCBI): domain Eukaryota; kingdom Viridiplantae; phylum Streptophyta; class Magnoliopsida; order Fabales; family Fabaceae; genus Delonix; species Delonix regia. The sequence continues at coordinate 5,834,407 of CM073452.1, forward strand.
AGACCAAAAGACCGAGCTCTCTTGGGCTCACTCAAGCTCTCCTTATTTTCCTATGGTGCAGAGCTTCCTTTCTTTCTCTTCAACTTCAGTCTCTTTTACAACCTCCCACCTCTCCTTCTCTCTCAAACCCTTTCTTTTCTTCTTTCTCCAGACCTCTCTCTCTCGAAACTCCCCCTCCCCACTCTACTGTCTCCGTTGCTTTTTCCTTTTTCTAGCTTTCCTCTGTAGCTTCATCAGGTAGGAGTAGGCTACAGCCTTATTTTTCCCATTTCGTGATAGCTCTTGGTTGTAACCTTTTTATTATTATTATTATTATTACCATTATTATTAATTAATTTTTATTTTTTGATTTTCTAATTTTGTTTTCTTATATATATATATATATTTATAAATTTTACTTTGATTTATTATTATTTTAATTAGCTAATTTTATTTTTGGATTTTGAGTTTATTTAATTGTCTCCCGTTATTTATTTTTAATTTCAAATTGTCCCTATTTGAAGGTGTCATTTAAGGTTTTGTCATTTTTAATTTTTCCTATTTGCTTAATTATTACTTAATTAGTAAATCAATTAATTAAATAATTAGGTAATTAGGGATGAGTATTCACACCATAGAAAGATCTCCAATTTTATAGGGTGTTTAATGAAATCTTAATTCTTATACTTGAGATAATTTGCTGTTCTAGTTGAATTCTTTTTTCCAATTCCTTTAGCATACCAAACACCCTAATTTAATGAAATATATCCTTAATTTCAATTCCATCACCTAGTTTCTTCTATATCACATAGACCCTCAATAATATGAATCTCATATAGTAAAAGAATCATATGTAACTCAAAATTTATAATACTTACACTTTTTAAAAAAAAAATAATTCCTAGTCAAAAGAAGATAAATTTATTCCTCTTTATGCTTTCCTTCCCCTTTTTTTTCTCTTTCATTTCGTTATTCATCAAACTTCCAAGCAAGTTTAATATTTAATTATTATTATTTACTTATAGTAATAATTAAATTGATAAAACTTTTAAAAATTAATTATTAAAAAGTAAAAATTTTAGTTACCGAAGCATTAACACATGATAGGATGAAAATATATCACATGGTGCTAATATGAATAATAACAATTACATAATTTTAAAATTATCATTCTTTGGGTTAAAAATTAAAATTGCAAAATTATATAACTTTATATGTAAATTCAAAAAATAATATATAACATTCAGCTATTATAAAATTTACATGTCAGTATTACGTAACAAATTTTTACTCTTCCATAATTATTTAGTATACGGATATATTCAATATTATAGTCCTACCAAAAATCACGTTCCATTAAAATGATATTTATTTAAGGTTTATTATTATATTTCTTTTGGCAATGTGGAGTGAAGGTGAGTACAACGTTGTCGTTTATTGTACCACACCGTTGACGCCTGCTACTAGTAGCTAGCCACATGGTTCATCCGGTTGCGGATTCCGAAAGGTAGAGAGAGTCCCGGAATGGCAAATGCCTCCGCCGGCGCCGAAAGCGAGCCATGGAAGGTCCTTGAGTTCTACAGTGGGATCGGCGGCATGGTACGCTCCGAAACCTTAATTATCTCTTTCATCAAATGTATGCCCTCTTCTGTATTTTGTTTTCCAGATAAATGTTATTATTTGTACTGTTTAGAGGTACTCGCTGATGAAATCAGGCGTGAACGCGGGAGTTGTGGAAGCATTTGAAATTAATGACAAAGCCAACGATGTTTACCAACATAATTTTGGTCACCGTCCTTGTCAGGTTTGCTGTCCAAGCTTTGAGTTCAGAAACGCTGACTTTTTTACAAAACTGTAGTTCTAAAGTTAGTTCTACCTTTCTTGGGTGCACTTGTTGTTATTATGCTCCTGTGTTGGGATCTTTTGTCAATTGTAAGTTTTATTAAGTTAGAAGGAAGCTGCTAAAAGCAGCAAAGATTTGCCAGTGGACCTCTTCCATATTTTGAATCGAGGCTTTGATCTTCTTGGCTTGTCCTTGTTGTCGAGCTACGTGAATTTGGACTTTTAGACTGTTGAGCCATGTAGTTGATACGAAAATGATAATGTTGATCTTGAAGTGTTTCTTATGGCTGACAGGGAAATATTCAAAGCCTGACTGCTGCCGATCTTGATAGCTATGGAGCAGATGCATGGCTTCTTTCTCCTCCTTGCCAACCTTACACGCGACAAGGTGGAAGTTTTTTCCCTTCTCATTTCAGAAATAATTATGATTTGCAGTGAAGAATTCCTCAAGCATCTTGAAATTAGGTCTCCAGAAGGACAGCGGCGATGCTCGGGCATTTTCTTTTCTTCAGATTCTTGAACTTATGCCATTCATATTGCGCCCTCCGAGCATGTTATTTGTGGAAAATGTTGTTGGATTTGAGGTTTGTTCATTTGGATTCAACTAGTTGTCTGAATTAATTTCTTTAACAAATTCTTTCACTCATTTTATCTTCTTATTGTTTTTCATCTGTCTCCCCCCTTGGTTTCAGACATCTGATACACATGCAACGATGATTGAAATATTAGATAAAACAAATTTTATCACACAGGAGTTCATTCTGAGTCCATTACAATTTGGAATCCCATATTCCAGGCCTCGTTATTTTTGTCTGGTAAAATCTTTAAACCTTAGGCGTGTTTTAAAAGATTTGGGTTGTATTTTATATTATTGAGGAGTCAGCTAGCAAAAGATTATATATTTTTGGATATGATCACATACTTGTGATCTTTTCCAACCATGCTTGCTCTTTTGAAGAAGAGAGATTTAGATTGTGATACTTATACTATCTTTGTTACATTATGTTAACGGAAAGAAATTGTCGTGGCTGTCACCAAATCTGTCGCAGCTTGCAAAGTTCTCCATCGGAAGTCATATTGTTGAACCAAATTAAGTTGAGCTTTACATTTTAGTACTTTTAGTCTGTCGTCCAAATATCTTGCATTCTTTTTGAGTCACTACGGAGTATATGGACTTATATGGTTCTTGATACCTTCATTTTCATTTTAACATTATCCACTTCCTACAAAATGAAATATCAGATCATATGGGTCCTCAATGGAGCAAAAGCGTTTATAAAATCTTTTGTTCTGTAGTCTGACTGATTGAAACAAAGCCTTGTCAAATCATTGTCACCTACAACATATAGCAAAGTGCTTTCTATTTTGATATGTTTAACTATTCTTCCCTGTGGACAAAAAATAGAAAAAGAAGACAAGAAGTGTGTAGAAAGTAGTCTAAGTAGTCTAATACTCTTTTATGCCACACACCCCATCTGGTCTTTAGTTCAATGATATTATTTGTGACTGTGTGGACAAGATTAAAAAATTGTAAAGATAAACATTGGTTTAATGACATGAATCTGTATTAAAGAAACTATTGTAATTATTAAAATTGAATATACAATGTTCTTAAACAAATATCTGATCCTGTAAAACAGAATAGTTTTCATGTTATTTATGTTTGGGATTGAACACCTCCTTTGTTGGGGCAGCAATCGAGGAAAACTGGTAATGTTCACTTGAGGGAGCTCCTGTTGATGTTTTTGTTGTGTGCACTTTGATGTTATGGTTAAGTTCTTCTAAATCTCTGGACGTGCAAATTGTGTGATTATTATTGTTTTACATTTAAAAAGTGTTAGGGCAGAAGCAGAATTTGTTATTCCTATTTCTTCCTTTAGGATTCTTGTGTTTTTGAAGATGTAAATATTTAGCTTAAATCTTTTTATATTTGGTAGTTATTGACCTATATGAATAATTTTTTTAAGGCAAAAAGAAGACCTTCATCTTTTATAAATGAACATTGGAACAACCAGCTGATTCAATCTACAAGACCATTATTTGAGCATGTTGATACAGTGGCTAATGAAGACAATTCGTCACAAAAGGACTGGGATAAGTTGTTGCAGTCATGTCAGCCGATTGAACATTTTCTCGAATTTAAGAATCCTGACAATGATGCAGATGTTGAGGCTGCATCACCGGTCACTAATTTATCTGAAAATTCTATCGGAAGTTTGGGGAACGATGATGTTTGTGAATGTGATGGGGAAGTGCTAAATAGAGCATCTTTAGACCAGTATTATGTTCCATTGAGCTTGATAGAGCGGTGGGGAAGTGCTATGGGTATCCTTGTTCTCATTTATTGGTTGCAGCTTATAAAATTCACTGTTATAGTCTGGCCATTTTGCAGTTTCAAATTTCAAAAAATTGTCAATAATAGTCATTCTTAAGTCTTTACACCCTTTTCCTTAAAAGAGTTTAGATATTGTCTACTCTGATTCAAAGCGCTGCTGCTGTTTTACTAAAAGTTATTACAGATATGTGAAGGGAACTGGATCCCTTTTGGCAACTGTGCAGGTACTACTTCTGTTTTGGTGAAAAAATTTACTTTTTGTCTCATAAATGTGCTCAAATTTTCGTTCCTGTCCTTTATATTTTTTGTTTCAATTTTGTCCTGCAAGTATCGTCTTTGTTCCAAACCTTTTGCCTTGACTAACACCAGTTGGAGCGGTTTTGGTTATATGATTTGTTTGGAAGATATTACAAATGAACAACTGCTCTTCTTTTTTTTTTTTTCAAATCCAATTGGAACATACTTTCTGACACCCCTCAAACCTTGTATGCTATTTATTTTCCCTTCTTACTATTATTACTTTTTGTTATCAGTTTCTGAGGCTATGAGAATATCACTGCTTGCTTTCCACCACCATAACTAAAATTTTCTACATGTGCAGCTGAAGAAGAAGGACAAAGCATCACTGAAGGAGCAGCGCCTTAGATATTTTACCCCAAGAGAGGTGGGTGGATCTCCTCCTTTGTGTCACATCATTATCAAGAATTTAAAAGCAGTCCTATATTCATTGTTGTCTATGCCTATGCATGTGCATGTTTGTAAACTTTGCTTCATTTCGGTACATAATACTAACATGCTATGTATTGTCATTCCACAACTAGGTTGCTAACCTACATTCTTTTCCCGAAGATTTTTGGTTTCCACAGCACATAAGTCTCAGACAGAGGTATGACAATTTATTAGTTTGAACCTCCTTTATAAATTTTGTTTGGAAGCTCCTTAATATTTTTGTTGTTTAGCCCTATAAGAGTAATTGGTGAGACTGCTGTGCGTATTGGCATGAGTACATCTATTGCTTGTGTTTTCATTCATGTCTAAAATCTTCTCTCTTTACAGGTATGCTTTACTAGGGAACAGTTTAAGTATTGCAGTTGTTGCTCCCTTATTACAGTATCTTTTCGCTGATCCTTTGTGATCTCCAATCACACCATTTGTTAAGCAGATGCAGATATTTCCTAGTCATGCCCATTACAAAAAATTTTGCATGTGAATGTGATCATATTACAAAGTCTTATGTGTGTTTAGCCATGTTTCACTACAAATTTCAAATTTCTAATGTAGTCTTTGGTCCCATATATTTCATGACTTTGTTTAAGCTAATAGGTAGTGGTGTGTCGAAAAAGGATTCTCTGAAGTCAAATAATTTGACTGTAGAGTGCAATACACACAAAAAAGTTAGTGCAGATATGTTTTTTAATTTTAATATATTTCTTGAGACCTTGATATTTAAATTTTTGTTTGAAAATTTACTCTACAGTGAATAATCCCACTGTAGAGAATCCACTCCCAGTTAGTGTCCTACTAATATAATTGAAAGAGATTTAAAATGTACTTGTAAAACATGTCCTTGAAGAAAGGATCTTGTGAATCATTGTCAGATGGTGAGGAGTTTGCCAAGTATTAATTTAGTTAATACACTGTGATACAACATCTCCATTAAGGACTTATTTTCGAAGAAAATATAGGAACATGAGAGGAAAATTTGAAGGGGAATAGCCACTGTAATTCTGGTAGTTATTGTTGTGTCAGTTATTTTCTGTTAGTGTCAGCTTTTTATTTTTGTCAATTATGATATTATGGCAGTAGTGGTAGTAGTAATGTCAGCAGTAATGGTGTCAGTTAATATGTTAATGGCAGTAGTAGTGGGGCAGTTATATTGTCAGTTTCTAAGGTTAGTTTCTGTCTAAGGAGTATATATATATGTATCTATGTTTTCATTTGGGCAAAGAGAAGTTTCAATAAATTCTTCTGGAGATTTGTCCCCTCCATATAGGACTTGAGAGTTTTCAGATTCTGGCTCTCATTTTTCTTTTTATTTTTTGATCTAATCCTTATCTAAAAAGAAAAAGCAATTCACTGGTTCATACCATTTTGGTATCAGAGCCAGGTTGATCTAGCCATGGTCACTACCTGCTCCTCTTCCTTTGTTGACCCCTTTCAACCCACGTAGCCTTCCTTTCAAACTAGTCATCCACCCATTGCCGCACCTACCACCAACCCCGCCTCTACTGAGAATGCCATCCTCCAACAACTGTCATATCTAACCTCACGAATGGAAGCCATGGACGCTGTCCTAAAAAACCAAACAACAACACCAGTAGTTGCTATTGACCAGAAGCGCAAGACTCCTGAATTTCCAGTTGGATTGCAGGCTACAGCCCAACCTTCTTGAGTAGAGGACATTAATGATGATGCTAAATTACCTTGGTGGCTCAAGAATCCTTCTCGAAGACCTCACACTAAAATGGAATTTCCTCATTTTGAAGGAGGAGATCCTCAAGGTTAGATTCTTAAGGCCAAAAAATATTTTCGGTATTATCAGACTTTGGAGGAACTCAAAGTTGATATTGCTGCCATGTATCTGGAGGGTGACGCCTTGGATCTGTTTGCATGGATGAATAGTGAGTGTACTCTTTTGTATTGGGAGGAGCTAGTTAAGGCATTATAGGAGAATTATAGACCAGCAGAATTTTCAAATCTTGATGAGTACTTCTGTGCAGTTAAACAGACTGGAACTGTCCTTGAATATTGTCAGAATTTTGCTAAATGTGTAGCCAGGGTTAAGAATTGGCCAGAGCATTGTCTATTGGGGGTTTTTTTGAATGGGCTTCGAGAGGATTTAAAAGCTGATGTACGAATCCATAAGCCCAGGACTGGGTACAAGGCTATGAGCCTAGCATTAGAATATGAACAAAAAGTTTCTTTAAATCATGGCCCCAGATCTACTACCTGGTCCAATACCTTTAAACCTACTGCATTTTTAGCCAATGCCTCACGTGAAACACCCAACCCAATAACCAGTTCACCCAACGTCTATCTCAGCCTAATTCTTCTAACCGAAATTTAACCTCTAAACATTAGGACCAAGAGAGACAACAACGTATTGCTAAAGGACTTTGTTTCAGGTGCAATGAAAAATTTTCCCCAGGTCATCGATGTAAATCTACTACCTTAACACTGATGGAAATGGCAAAAGATGAATCACAAAATGATGCTGTTGGCGAAACTGTTGAAGATGAACCAAGTGATGAGATGACTGAAATCTCCTTTCATGCCATCTTAGGCAATCCGAACAGCACCACTATGAAGTTACAAGGTGTCCTAGGTGGGAGACAAGTTTTAATATTAGTAGACAGTGGCTTAATATAATTTTGTGTCTACTCAACTTGTAGAACAGTTAAAGTTGCCTGTTCAGAAGACTTCAGCCTTTGGAGTCCTGATAGGGAATGGCGAAATTATTTGCTATAATGGCATTTGTCTTAACTTATCAGTCTAGCTCCCAAATCTCACAATTATCCAACATTATTACCCCTTTTCACTGGCAACAACAGATTTAGTTCTGGGAATTAAATGGCTGGCCTCGTTGAACACAGTGCAAGCAAATTAGAGTGAGATGTTCTTAATATTCTAGTTGAATGGTAGAAAATATAAGCTCCAAGGCATCCCTCCTAAATCTGAGGCAGCGGCTAGCTTCCATTTTATGTCCAGAGAAATCATATCTCCAGGTAACTCTGTTCCTCTTGATATACAATCATTACTTCACTAATTTGAAGTCATATTTGAGGAACCCACTGCCCTACGTCCATATCGCCATCATTACCACTCCATTCCTTTCCTTCCCAATTCCAAAACACCAAATATTCGACCATATAGATATCCTTACTTTCAAAAAATAGAAATTGAAAACCAAGTGACTAAACTACTCAAATCTGGTTTTATACAGTCCAGTACTAGTCCCTATGCCAGCCCCGTCCTCTTAGTTAAAAAGAAAGACAATTCCTGGAGGATTTGTGTTGACTATCGTGAGCTTAACCAAATCACTATCCCAGACAAATACCCGATCCCCAACATTGATGAGTTACTGGATGAATTACATGGTGCAGGAATTTTTTCTAAAATTGATTTACATTTTGGTTACCATCAAATCAGAGTAAATCCGTCAAACATTCATAAGACTGCATTTAGAACACACTCTGGACATTATGAGTATGTTGTTATGCCTTTTGGGCTTACTAATGCTCCCTCTACTTTTCAGGCAGCCATGAATGACTTATTTCGTCCTCATTTGAGAAAATTTGTTTTGGTGTTTTTTTATGATATATTGGTTTATAGCTCCTCTTTGGAAAATCACCTAACTCATTTACAAACTGTTCTCACTCTTCTTAAGGAGGATCAATATTATGCCAAATTCTCTAAGTGCTTTTTGGGTCAGACCAAAATCTCTTTTTTAGGTCATTTCGTATCAGCTAAAGGTGTGGAGGTAAATTCTGAAAAAATCTAGGCAATAATTAAGTGGCCAGTCCCTTCCAATGTTAAGGAATTAAGGGGATTTCTTGGCTTGATCGGTTACTATCACAGATTTGTGAAGGATTACGGATTGTTGGCAAGACCCCTCACTACACTCACCAAAAAGAATGCATTTCACTGATCTTCCGCTGCAGAATCAACTTTTGTTCAACTTAAAAGGGCACTTACATCAGTCCCTGTCCTTAGGCTCCTAGATTTCTCAAAGCTTTTCACAGTGGAATGTGATGCTTCCTCTGAGGGAGTTGGAGGGATTCTTCTTCAGGATGAACATCCTATTGCATATTTTAGTAAGGGGCTCTCTTTTTCAAACAGATTTAAGTTTACCTATGAACGGGAATTGCTTGCATTGGTTCTTTCATTACAGAAATGGCGTCATTACCTCCTTGGCCACCATTTCTTTGTTTGGACAGATCACCATAGCCTCAAATACCTATTAGAACAACACTTTACTACCAATGAGCAGCAGCGACTCCTCTTGAAGTTGCTACCTTATGATTTTACTATCATTTATAAGGGGGGCAAAGAAAATATAAGAGTTGATGCCTTATCAAGGAACCCACAACATGCTGACTTTGTGGCTCTAGCCATCCCAATGTCTTTGGATTTTTCTAATTGGTATGAGGCATTACTCAAAGATCCTTACACATTTGATCTGATGGCACAAATACAGAAAAATCCTTCAATTGCTTCTAACTTTCAATTAGTGGATCAAAAGCTGTATTACAAGGATAGATTGGTGGTGCCTAATAATCATACCCTTCGCCAAACTCTTCTTTCAGAATCGCATGATTCTATGACAGCTGGATATGGCGGGTATTTAAAGACTTTGAAACATTTATCATCTTTCTTTTTCTGGCCTAAAATGAAGCATGATGTTAAGCACTATGTTCAGAATTGCCTTATTTGTCAAAAAGCCAAATACGAAGCATTGGCTCTTGCTGGACTCTTGCAACCATTACCAATTCCTGAAAGAATATGGGAAGATATCTCAATGGATTTTATTACAGGGCTGCCTAAATCCGGAGAATATGACACTGTTCTTGTAGTGGTGGATCGATTGAGTAAGTATGTCCATTTTCTTCCCTTTTATCATCCATATACTGCCAAAACTATTGCTGAAGTGTTTTGCAGAGACATAGTATGCCTACATGGCATTCCTAGATCCATAATTTCATATAGGAATGTGGTTTTCCTAAGTGCTTGTTGGCAGGAACTTTTTCACCTCAGTAACACTAAATTAAGGATGAGCACGGCATATCATCCTTAAACGGATGGCCAAACTGAAGTTGTCAATCGTTGCCTTGAAACTTACTTGCGGTGTTTTGCCCAAGAGCAACCTAAGAAGTGTAGCCATTATTTATCTTGGGCTGAATACTCCTTCAATATTGGGTTTCATTCTTCTACGAGTACTACTCCTTTTAACGCGGTTTATGGTAGAGATCCACCTGCCATCACCCCTTTTGTCCGTGGTGAAACAAGATTGGTAGATCTTGAAGATCAATTGGTTGCTAGAAATGAAATGTTGAAGCTCCTTCAAGGACATTTATTAAAAGCCCAAACTAGAATGAAACAACAAGCCGATGCACATTGCCGTGATATCACTTTTCAAGTTGGTGATTTTGTTCTCCTTCAAGTCCAACCTTATCGATAGCAGTCTCTTGCCCGAAGGAAATTTGAGAAACTCTCCCCACGTTTCTTTGGACCTTATAAAATACTCTGGCGAGTAGGACCAGTGGCTTATGAACTATAACTTTCACCTACAGCTCGGATTCATCCAGTATTTCATGTTTCTATGCTCCGCCCAACCCTTGGCTAGGAATTTCCTACTCCTCCCGCACCACTGCCAATCAATGAAGATTGGGAACTTCTTTTACAACCAAAGAAAGTGCTTACTCATCGTTGACTTGATTTCTACAATAAAAAACAATTAGAGCTCTTGATACAGTGGCAGGACTGTCCTTTGGAAGAAGCCAGTTGGGAGCAATATGATCTCATTGCTGCCCAATTTCCCTCTTTTCGCCTTGAGGACAAGTCAGCTTTCCATGGGGGGAGTAATGATACGGCACCTCCATTAAGGACTTATTTTCGAAGAAAATACAAGAACATAAGAGGAAAAGTTGACGGGGAATAACCACTGTAATTCTGTCAGTTATTTTCTATCAGTGTCAGTTTTTTATTTCTGTCAATTATGATATTATGGCAGTAGTGGTAGTAGTAATGTCAGCAGTAGTGGTGTCAGTTAATAAGTTAATGGTAGTAGTAATAGGGTAGTTATATTGTCAGTTTCTAAAGTTAGTTTCTATCAGTTAATATGTTAATGACAGTAGTAGTGGGACAGTTATATTGTCAGTTTCTAAAGTTAATTTATATATAAGGAGTATATATACATGTATCTATGCTTTCATTTGGGCAGAGAGAAATTTCAATAAATTCTTTTGGAGATTTATTCCCTCCATATAGGACTTGAGAGTTTTCAGATTCTGGTTCTCATTTTTGTTTTTATTTTTCAATCTAATCCTTATCTAACAAGAAAAATCAATTCACTGGTTCATACCACACTGACATGATCTTTTAACTTGATTTATCGTTTCCAAATGATATCCCAAAAATATTGTATTAAAATGATGTTTTAAATTTCCAAATAATTTAATAGATCTCTCTTGTAAAGAAAACCATTCAATATGTCAATGTCATCAATTTTAATGTTTACGTGACAATTACACGTTTTTTTTTATTTAATGATTAGTTAACACTGAACCAGAATTTCACCAAGAATTTAAAAATAAAATAAAAAGAGGTCAATGCAAAATGTACGTCCTTTACTTCTCCAAAACACAGCTTCTTGTTTCAGCCTCACATGGCATCGCGTTGATCGGCAGTAGCGGTGGGCAACCTTAATGGCAGAGGCGGGGGTGGCTATTGTCTTTGACTGTGATGAATGGCTTATCCTTCTCTCTCACACAATTCGGATTTTTTAAAAGTTTTTTTTGTGTAAATTTTTTGGTAACGTTGCAGAGAGAGAGAAAATAAGTCTATACATTGTCTCATTTCTGCGTCTATATCTTGTTAAAACCTAAAAAATAAAAAATAAAAAATAGAGGATTCATTTTGCTCATACACATGGCATCCCGATGTTTGGTTGCGTCATACAAATTTTTCGATATTCAAAACCTTTTATAAGAAAAATGCAAGCTGATCAAAAGTACTATGCAGATCCAGAAAAGTATAATCACTACATAATTACATGTTAATTGAAGCGAAGCGGTTTAGGGAAGCAGCCCAGTCAGTGAAGGCATATCCATGGTATAAAGATATATATATATATATATATATATATATATATATATATATATATATATGGACGACGATTGTGCCGATCAACTAGCACAAGAGTTTCTGCGGTAAAGCTGGACCAGAACTAAATTGCATGAGAGCGGCCAAATCTAGATGTGTATAGGAAGTCACTTTCAGTGGAACAGAAATAGTCGTTCACCTGTCTTCTTCCTCAAAATCTGCCTTATCTATTTTCACAGAAGCTTCATGATGCTGTGCTATCTTTAAGCTCAAAGTTCTGACGTCGGCGAACCGAGGGATTTTTGTTACATTTTTCTTTTTATTTCCTTAACACTTAGCTTTTCAACACGTACCAATTATAGAAAGAACAAAAAGAATTTGAATGAAGATGGTATCTCTGTTACATCTCAAAATAACTCTAGTTAGATGTATCATCTAATTATGTAAATATTAGAAAATAGGTTATTGAGATAAAAATTTTCAATTAAATCTCAAGATAAATTTATGAAGTAGACAATGACCCTAGTAAAATAAAAAAAAGATTAAGAATATATATTTTTATATGTCTCAAGTAAAAAGTTTAGAAAGACTTAGAGGGATTAAAATGAGAGAATAAATTTTTCTAAGGTAGGATTTATAATATTTTATTTTTCAAAAGTTTGCCTTAGTTATTTTATCAATAATAGATTTCTTGGAACTTTAGAGGAAACCACGTACATGTTAGGAGAAAAAGATGAAAAAAAAAAGACAATAAGATGTCACTTCATGCCTATCTCATTTAGTTAGCACATGTACATCACTCTTGAATTTGTAATGGAATTTTATTTAAGCCTCACCTAATCCTTGGAAGCAATTGGCATGAATTTCATACACAAAAATAAAAAAAGAAAAAAGTAAGAAGGAGAAAGACCCACACAAAACCATAAAGTATGGAACCACTCTATTAGCTTAGGAAATATGGAAATCATCGCCACTTTCATTTAAGAAAGTAGAAAGAGTGGAAAAAGAGAGATAGAAAGGTAGATTAAAATTTCAAAAAGAGGTCCATATGCAAGAAAAAAAGGAGAGTGATAGCATGTAGGATAAGATATAGTAAGACATTTTGATAATTGAAAATCTTCAACTAATTAATGAAATGAAACATTTTGATAGTGGAAAGCCTTCTAGTAATTCATAGTTTGGTCATCTTCACTTTAAGAGGTTATTCCTTTTTTTTTCTTTTTTGCTTATTTTGGCTGAAACCAAGAAAAAAAAGGAGAGAGAAAGTAAAGCTCTAGCTTTTGGTTATGGAGGATGAATCATAAGGTTGAGGAGAGAGTTTCTAGCTCATGCTTGAAGTATAACCTTTCATATCTTGCCTTAGGTGTAAGAGAGTCAAATGTTTAAAATCATATCAGCTTTTTAGTGATGTAATTTATTTAACCATCAATTGAGTTTGAGTTTTTTTTTCTAGTAATCACTTTGAAGAGTTAAGAGGTAAGTGATCATGATCTTTTGATCTATTTTTCTTCAACAACATTTTAAAGGTTTTTGACCAAAATAAAGTAAGATAAAATGTGTGTCATGTTACTGATTTAAAAGGGGATAATGCATGTTTTGAAAATAGAGATTGTCATATCATAGTACATAACATTGTGTAAGCAAATTATCCAAATGTTCATAAGAAGTTAGAATCAATCAAGTGATTAAAAAAAAAAAGAAGAAAATTTAGTGAGAATGTAGCTAAATAGGAAAGACATATTCTAGTTAGAGTGATATTGTTCATATGGTAAATTTGCCAACTTTCAAAATTCATAATTTATTTTGGGAAGTTCCAACAATCAAGAAGCCTTCTATTATATATTAAAATTTGCTCAAACTTTTGGTTTGTCAATTCTTCATGCACATACAAAGAAAGCATTGTACTATATCATCATGTTCATTAATGAGCTGTATAAATCCCTTATCTTAACACATTCATAACCTCATGGGAATATTATAAATGATTCAAATATTAAAATTTCACATAGGTTACCTTCGTATGCATTCACTTTACATAAAGCATACCTAAAGCTCTATAGGATAACATCAATATATCTTCATTCTTTCTTATGCAAGTGTTATTCTAAGAGTTGAAGGCTCATCAAAATCAACAACTAACTATCATATCTCTCATATATTCTAAGTTATGAAACAATACATCTTTAATCATTGAGTTCTTGTTATATACATCAAAAGTATCATAACTTTCAAACTAATATAGTCTTGTTCGTTTTACTCCTCTATAAAATCTAAGAGACCACTTCCTTTTGCTTATCCTTACTAGATCCACCTGAAATAGTTAGTTAAAAATAGGATGAGACAAAAAGTCCTAGTATCTTACTTCACATTCCACACATACTATGGCATGCATGAGTAAAGTAATGCACACATCATCGTAACATGAACATATATCAGGGGATCATGCTAGAGTTAACACCTTTAAGTTTGGTTCATGACCACATCACATTAAATATCATAATTAAGATAGGATCGTCATGTCCAAATCTTATATTCCATCACATAACATCAATTGAGAGCCACTAAGGCTCTTTATGGGATTTCACACCATTATACATCAACTCATAGCAATATAAATCATGAAAATTTATTAAGTATGTAATCACTAAGCACAAGCACACATATAGCATATTAGGAATGGAGAAAGAGATACCTTGCTACTTCAAACTAATTCCTTTCTTGATTTCTCTTGTAATGTCAATACCTCTTTTCTAAACTCAATCCTTGATAGCTCTTTTGGCAATAGCAAGTCCCAGTTACATAGAATTCATTATTAAACTCCTATACATGCATCTTCTAGACCTAATTATTACTTGATCTTTTTTCATGACTTTATAATTATACATGGGTCATTCTTTGCCTCTTGAGTCCTAGGTTGTTTTTCTAGGAAAAACGCTCATAAATCATATTCCTTTCACATATATAAGTTAAATTAGATCTTAATAACTTTATGGACCCTTAACATCATTTAGAGTCTCATAATTTCTTATAAACCATTACTAACCATAACATAGTCATCTCTTTTATGCAACTTTTTTTTCAATAATACCTTCTTAGATATGGATAATAAGGGTTTTAAAATTTCATTTACATCCCAAATATTAGAGTAAAATTTATAAAAATAGTGCAATCCCCCTATGCTTCTTCAATTTCAAAAATTTGGCCTAATGACCTTTTAATGGTCTATTTTATAAAACTAACTCTATTTAACTTATTTGAACCAAGAGAAACCATTAATTACCTTTTTTTAATCATCATAAAACTCCTTTTAAATCAGTTCTTAAGTTCTCTTCCCTAAACTCCAATTCTTACAACTTGGCATATTTGAAGGGTTTTAGGAAACTAATGAGAAATCTACATCTCCTAAAATGAGAGGACCTGGGAAAGGCATAAAAGCACTCCATATGACCTCTAAATCATATCATAGAATCAATTCTAAAAAACCCTTTTCTTTTATATATATATGAGAAAATTTCATCACAAAACCTTACTTTTCTATTTACAAATTATATAGTTTTGCATGGCTAACATACCTTTTTCGTATGTTGCTATTAAATCCACCAAATCAGCCCTTTATTTACTTGAACTTACTTTTCACAATACGAGTTAGAGTTTGAAATTTATATGAGAAGAGAGCCCTTATGGAGGAAAAGAAGTTTGCTAACTAATGCAAGATGAAAAGAGGAAGACTTCTTACCCCGTTTGCCTTCCTTTTGTTTCTCTCTTCTTCTTCTTCTTCTTCTTCTTCTTCTTCTTCTTCTTCTTCTTCTTCACATAAAAAGCTAGACCCTTTCACTCCAAATTTGTTGGGTACGATGTGCATAAAGGTAGAAGCTTTTAAGAGAAAAAGTCATAAAGTAATTTATAAATGACCAAAATGTCCCTGCAATCATTTTTCTACCTTCCAAAGCCTAAAGCCTCTGAATAAGTGACCTTCTAAGTCAATTTGAATATAATAAAACTCCTCATGGCCTTTAATTTTCTAAATTAGGCTTATAGTGGCATATATTGATTAAAGTTTATAGTTTTGCCATTAGTTTCTGCCTATTAAGAAAATTACTATAGGACTTAACTTAAGTCATTCTGAAACCTCATTTAGGTTCCTTGAAGTCCATATTATCATGATATAACTTGAGCTTTCGTTACTTAGCTTTATTTTGCTTAATAACTATCTTAGGCCACTTCTTGCTATTTTGGCTTTAGTTTTCCTGATAGGGCTTCTATAGAACTTTTAACTAATGTCTAGCCTCAGATTTTGTCGCTTTAATTAAGGACCTTAAGAATGTTTAGTTTCTCTAGGTAGGAGTTTCAAACTCTTCATTTTTGGTGTCATGTTATTGATGTACAAATTTAGTGTAATGTAATGATAGTGGATTCTAGTTAAATTAGGCATTAATTTGGATCCTAGATATTAGAAATTAGTGTTGATATCGATGTACTAATTTTAGTCCAAATTAGGCTTTTAAAGAGGTTTTAGTGCTTCTTAGGCAAAATCAAGTAATGTAAATTTATAGGGGTTTAATAAAGAATATCAATAGGAAATTTTAGAACCTTAGGACAAATTAGAATAATTTAATATAGAACTCCCATGGTCAAATAATTAATAACTTAAGGCTATAGAAGTTAAGAAAACCTTGTGCACAATCAGTAAATGTTCAAGTGACCATTTTTATTTGTCTAGATTGGATTACATTATACATGTTTCACTCATGGACTTGGATACTTTCAATAAGGGAAAGTGAGTTTGAAGACAAGATAGCTAGTCTTACCCTTAAAACCTGCATTTTTCTATAATGCTATCTTGTGTTGATACATTGATTGTAATTTCAATATTCTACATGAATTTATAAAAAGAATATGTTTATGAATTATGGGAAAGGATGAATGAATAAAGGCCTTATTTCCTCTTTCCTTAATGTGATGATCATCTATTTGTAAATGCAAGAGATTACCCCACCTCAAAGTGGGAAGAGACAAAGCATTCCCCACCAAGAAGTTGAGACTGAGAGTTTACCTCACCAAGAAATGAGAAGAGATGTAGTATGCATTGTATTATATGTATGCAATCAATGGTATACTTGTTTATAACAATGGATTGAATTGTATGGCATGTTTTAAGGTTGGGATTAATGCTTTTGAAATGTAGAGAGCTGTTGAAATTTATATCTCATCCATTTTGTTACTCATAGTAATTTTATGTGCCCAAGAAGTTACCTAATTAACCATCTAACAGAATTAGAAATCCCTATAAGGACATGTCCTTGGATTTATTAAATTTGGAAATGTAATTAAGTGTGGATTGATATCCTAAAACTTGTGTGTGTTGAGAATCTTTTTGCTACTATAAGGTTGTATATTGTTGGAATATGTTGGATGTAAACTTATATGGCTAACATTGCCATTGTAGGATGTAACTATGTATATGTTAACCTATCATATTTATGAGTATTAACAAGAAATCCAACGAAATGACTTTTGAATAATATGAAATTTGGTATGGAGCTTCTTAACATGTTAAAAATCTATACTAGAAAGTTTTATAGCCATTGAAAATGTGCAAGTGGGGTTAATAAACCCAAACAATTTAAATTATGTGCACAGAGACAAAGCTGGACATATTTTATAATTTCTAGAATTGAAGAGGTAAATGAATTATTTTTAACATGAAATTTTTACAACATGTCAAGTACACAACTAGGAATTTTCATGCCAAATCTCATAAAATTCTAGGCTGTTTTTCCTTATAGTCAAGGCCAAACAGTCTTGTCCCTAATTCAAGGGATCAAACTAAATAGTTCTAGAAATTAGTTTGGTTTAGGTGGAATTTGAAAGTGTTTTAGCCCTAGATTTTTATGATAGAAATGAGACAAAAAACAAGGTTTTTTGTTTTTGGAAATTTTTAGAATTTTTAAACCATGTGAACTATATTTGTGAAATCTCTCAAAATAAGGTTGCTTTTGCAAAGAAAAGAAAAATTGTGGCCAAAAATGAAATTAAGGAAAACTAGAGGGCACCTATATGTGAATTTGCAACTGAGAAATTAAAAAACAAAAAATAATAACTAAAAAATAGGGGGATATGTTTAATCAATTGCAAAATTTAAATGAGACAAAGATATAGTCAATTTCATGTTTTAACCAAATTAAGCTAAGAAATTATCTCATATTTAGAGTTAGGTGTTACAGTATCCCTTCAAAAGGCATAAGTAAATTCTTAAGCTATAATCTATAACAACCCATGCACATGTGGCAGAGGAGTTAAAATCAAGGAGGGCTATGAGGATGAGCAACACAAGCTTTGAGAAGCAGTAATAAAATATGTGAGAAGACATGGAAGGCAAGGATGCGTGAAAAGGTATTTAAGGAGCATTAGACAAGGAAGATGACATGGAAGATTTGGATTTTTTATTTCCCTTTTTTATCTTCATTTCTACCTTACCCCTTTTTTTCTGCATTTTTATCAACTGGTGTCATCTCTAGAGTGTAATTGGTTGTTCTCGTTTACTTTACTCCCAATAGCTCACATTATTTGTTGTCTTTAACTGTGACCATAACCATTTACTCATTTATAGGATGCTTTAACCAAACTTGAAATGAATTAGAAGAGTTAAATTAGTATGTCGCTTGGATGAATATTGCTCCACCACAATGAAATATCATAAAGAAAGAGAAGTCACATTCACCATCAAAGACACCAATTGCCCCCATTATCTTTACTACCATTGCTTGCGTTATCGCCATCGCCGCCAATCAACGTGAGGCTGCATTTTCAAAAAGAATAAGCATGAGTTTTGAATATACCTAATATTATTTTATTTTATATTAAATACTAATAGAGTGTTTATTCATTGCTTAAAGATATGCAAATGACTATCACATTAGTATTAAAATTAATATAATTAATGTAATTATACTTTAAAAAAAATCTTAGAATTATTTTAAAACAATACATTACTATTTTACCTTATATAATTTTTTTTAGGAAGATACAATTAAACTAGTATTATGGTGGCATTTTTGTGAACTATGGCACAGATAATTTCATAAAGCACATCAAAACCAATTCTTGTTTGGAGATTGAAATTAAATCTTCATAGCAATTGATAACATTTTGTTATCCACTCTACTTCTTTAAGTTATTTGGCACAAATTAAGTTCTATACTTTTAAATCTTTCTTTAATTTTTTATGTGTCTTGATTTACTACAGTTGACATGAGAAAATTCATAGCTTTATGGTCCAAGACTAATTTTGATAACATGGTTCAATCATAATTTTCTCTAAAATTTAGGTAGAATAATAATTTAATAATTAATAAGAATTTGAATTTATTTTGAAAAACTTGCTTTTGAATTAGGTTTAGATAAAATTACATTTTTGGTCCCTTACTTATCACAAAATTATCATTTTCGTCCTTAACTTATTGTAATGCCCAAAGTGGACTCCCATTGTTAAATAAAACTAGATGGGGACTAAATTTGCTTTTTTTCCTTTTTAAAAATGAGGGATCAAATGTGACATTTTTAATAAGTGAGAAACCAAAACTATAGTTTTGTGGAAAGGAAGGAATTAAAGTAAATCCTAGCATAGTAAGAGCAGTTCTAAGTTGGGAACAACCAAAGTTAGTTAGCAAAGTCAAAAGTTTCCTAGGATTAGAGCTGAATATTATCATAGGTTTATCAAAGGATTTTCACAGATAGCTTTGACATTAACTAAGTTAACCAAGAAGAATGAACCATTTGTTTGGACCAATGAATATGAAAAGAGTTTTCAAACTTTAAAAGGGGAATTAACCTAATCACTAGTATTAATTTTACCAAACTTGGGGGAAACTTATACTGTTTATAGTGGTGCCTCTAGTAAGGGTTTATGATGTGTTTTATTCAATAGGGAAAGGTTGTAGCTTATGCCTCCAAGCAATTAAGACCTTAAAGAAAATTACCCCGCACATGACCTATAATTAGCAACCATAGTCTTTACACTTAAAATTTGGAGACATTACCTCTATGACTCTAAATTCGAGGTTTATAGTGATTATAAGAGTTTAAAGTATTTGTTTGATAAAAAAATAGCTCAATATGAGGCAAAGAAGATGGATTAATTTCTAAGATTATGATTTTTTCTCTGAATTATCATCTTGGAAAGGTAAACAAAGTGGCTAATGCATTATGTAGGAAAACCTTACATGTAGCCACAATGATAACAGAACATAAAATGTTGAATGAAATAAGATATCATCATATGTCCATAGAAAACTTAGGGTTCAAGATGAGTTAGGATCATAGATTAAGGAAGCTTAATCACTTGATCCCTTTTTCATTATGGTTAAGGATTAAATCAATTGAGGAGAAATGTTAGATTTTAAAATCACTAAGGATATGATGATACAATTTAAGGAAAGAATTTGTGCATCAAAGAAAGATAACCTAGGAGAAATCATTCTTAGTGTAGCTCACAGGAGTAAATATACAATCCACTCATGAATCATAAAGATGTATAATGATTTTAAAAAAATGTTTTGGTGGCCAGGGATGAAGAAGGATGTTACAAGGTATGTAACCAAGTGTCTTACCTGTCAAATAATAAAAGCTAAACATAGAAAACCTACCAAGATGTTGTAACCTATTGATATCCTTATGTCGAAGTAGGAAAGTATATCTA
This sequence comes from Delonix regia, assembly GCA_037074485.1. Taxonomy (NCBI): domain Eukaryota; kingdom Viridiplantae; phylum Streptophyta; class Magnoliopsida; order Fabales; family Fabaceae; genus Delonix; species Delonix regia. The sequence goes on from CM073452.1 coordinate 5,855,082, forward strand.
TGAAGTTCATTATGGGATTACCTAGGACTTCTATAGAGTGCCATTTGAGTTACAGTGAATAGATTAACTAAATCATGAAATCAAATCCATTCATGCCTTTGTTAAGTTGGCACAATTGTATATCAAGGAAATTGTTAGGTTGCATGGAGTACCAAACAGTAATATATATGATAGTGATAAGAGGTTCACCTCTAATTTTTTGAGATTTTTACTAAAGGCTTTAGGTACTCAACTTTGATTTAGTATAGCCAACCACCTGCAAACAAAAGGATAGATTGAGCAAACTATCAAGACTTTAAAGGATATGCTCAAAGCTTATACCTTAGAAATGAAAGGATTTAACCTTAGCAGAGTTTGATTACAATTATAGCTACCATGCTAGTATTTAGATGGCACCTTACGAAGCACTATATGGTAGGAAGTGTAGATCCCCATTGTGTTGGGTAGAAATAAGAGAAATGAGCATGTTAGGTCCTAAGTTAGTAGATCAAACCACTAAGCAAATAAAAATGATTAGGGGAATACTGCATGTTGCCCAATGTAGATAGGAAAGCTATGTAGATAAATGAAAATAACCCTTTGAATTTTTAGTGGGAGACCATGTGTTCGCCCATGTTTCCCTAATTATGAGAAGAAATTTTAAGAGTAAAATACTTTCTCCTAAATATATCAAACCTTTATGAATCCTTGATTATGTTGGAACTATTACTTTTTGTTTAGCCCTTCCCTCTAATCTTTCTCAAATCTATAATGTGTTCCTATGTGTCACAACTCAAGAAATATCAACCTGATCTTTCACATTCCATAAACTTTGAGTTAGCATAGATACAAGAGGATTTGACATATAAAGTGAAACTAAGAAGGATTATTGACATACAAGTCAATCATTTCCAAAAGAAAGAAAGATCTAACACCAGGGGAAGCAACTTGGAAAATAAAGTCAGAGATAAGAAAATGATGGCCTTAGCTATTTGGTGAGTAAAAGTTTTGAGGAAAAAAATTATTTTTGAGGGCAGAAATTGTAACATCTCAATCCCAATTCTAAGTATTAAGTTAATTAATCTTTGATTATGATTCTTGGAAAAATTATTGGGTGAAATTTATAATTACTTGAACTTTATAGGTAAAACTTTAATAATGTTCTAAGAGTATGAATTTAGACCAATATGAGGAGAAGCAATGGTTGAATAAGGATAAGAAAGACCAAGGATGAATATTCCATCTTATAAGCACGTACCATATACATGAGGGCATGTTTGGAAATTTTAACCATGAAAAATATAAAGATATGGGCTCAAAATGCAATATGAGTTGTGAAGAAGGTAAAATGCCTAGTTATGATTGGTTAAAAATAGATAGTGGGATTGGTGGCACCATGCATGAGTGGGGACACAACCACTTGGCAACATGAGGCTTTAAATAAAGCACTTACCCACATTCATAGTGAAGAATGAGATGGAACTCACACTATATATATGTGTGTGAGTGGGAGTGCATGGCCTTGTAAAATGAGAGAGAGCTCATGCAAGTGGAGAAAAATTAGAACAAGATAGAGAAAAGAAAAGAAAGAGAGAAAGAAAGCTTGTGGGGCTAGAAAGAGAAAGGAAGAAAGAAAATAAGAAGGAAGAAGGAGGAAGAAAAAGAAAAGAATTGAGGCTAAGAATCTAGAAAGCAAGTGAGTATGAAATATTATGATGTTTTTCTCTATTGTCTTTCATTTTTCTTATTTAATCTAGTATGTGTTTTAGAATATCACTTTAATATCATTTTTAGCTTTTATAGGAGGGAAATTTTTCACTTGGCCATGACACATAAGTAGGTAGTTAGTTAAGTTGCTTAGTTAAACTTCTTTATGACTACCTTTGTGACACTTACATGTGTTGTAGCCATTGTTGGCAGTACCTTTTGAGTAGATGAGCGAGAATACAAGGTTATGGTTGTCTTAATGATAATTTTGCATGCATGTGGTATGACTATGGATCCCTTGGTTACACCTTGTATGTGTTATTTGCTTTGACCTTTATTATGAATTTTGCAACAATAATTATATCATTATGTGTATGTGATGGAGTTGCTTAGCTGACTACTGAGATTTCTTTAAATCTCACTTCTTTTTAACTAAATTTTCAGGAGAAAATCACCATCATTAATCCTTTTATATTTGTTCAAGATTACTTAAGCTTTTCCCCTATCTACAATCTCACTATTTACTTCTTGGATGGGGAAAGTTCATCGAGCTTATTGTGAGAAGGCTTAACTTGAGCAAAAACTTCTTTATTAAAAACCTTATGCTAAGAGTTACTACTTGTTTAATTTATAGGTCTCTCACTAATGCTTAGATGATCTTTGAAATGCCTTAGTTGTGATATTTTGTATTATGACCTTTTGGAATTATGTAATGGTAGTTTGAAGTTTTAGTAAGACTTAATTATGATGTAAGCCATCTTAATATCTTGTGTTATATGTGTGATGATGGTATAGTAGGTTTAAGTATGTTAATGCACCAATCATGAGCATATTGGCCTAGTTTTCTATGTATGATGGACATTGTGTGACCTAGTTTAACTTAGATTATAAAGCATTTTGATGTATGATCTTTATTCACATATTGGTCGTGTATCAACTAAATCTTCTTTAGTTTGAATATTGCTAATAATAATCAAATTATTAACATGTTTAAAGGACCAATATATTAACTTTAAGTTCAGAACCAATGAAATTGACCCAAGCCATGCATGTAGCTTTATAAGCATTTATGATAACTTTCCTTCAAACCAAATCAACATTTATAAGAATCTAAGTTTTCTCCAAGTGGCTTGGCTGAGGATGATGTGAGCCTACCAAGCAAGGAAATCAAAATGTTTTGTCATTTAATTAGTTAAATCAATAGATTTGATATTGATTAGGAAATATATTTATTAATAGTTCCCATAATGAAAAGTGACACAAATTTAATAATAGATGAATTAAAATGAAAGATATTCAAATTAATAGGCAAACTATGTAAACTTTCGAATATATTGGTTTAGGTGTATGTTAGAAACCTTGGTGATGCTTTGGTGTATTACTTAGTTTTTTAACAAATCATTCTTTATGTTTAAAGTTTGGACCTAAGTGAAAAGAAAATCTTTTAGTAAGGGTGAAAAAGGGAACTCATGAGAATAGGGTAATGGAAGAGTGGTGGGTTAGAGATAATAAGGACTTGACAACTAGCTAATTAAAAGCCTTACATGCATGTAATCATAGTGTTTAGGTAGCACTAATAAAGAAAGATTGTGTGCATAAATAGAAGCAACTACGACATCTTATAAACAAGACTAGAGAATAGGCTAATTGATGAAAAAACTAACTTGGAAATATGCAAAAAAGGAAAGTACAATAAATGTTAGAGTAAGAGATAAATAAGTTATCTTATGGAATCTAGTGGCAACAATTAATAAAGTATTGAGAAATAGAAAATGGGGTAAACTAAGGATCTCCTATACACTAGGAATTGACTAAGTGGCACACGTGGAAGAAAAAGGTACATGGTGTTTTGCATGAGCACATGTGAAGCCTTGGGGTAAGAATTGCAAATTTATCCAAATGTCTTTTGCATGCATGTAGGGAAGAGAAATAGGTGTATGGGTGGGTCCCACCTATATGGGACTAACTTATTAAAGTAAGATGGAGATAAGATTTATTTGTGTCTTATGGTGGGCCTAAGGTATTGGGCTTAGGAATATTTTGGAAGAAGAGAATTATTTTGTTGTGTTCTAAGGCATGGGCACGACTTAGTTTATTATTTACAACTAAGTGCTATATAATTATTGAATCCATTTCTCATAGAGGTTAAGCCCATATCAGTGATAGTTTCCCAAGATTTCAAACTTAAACTTATAATTGAAAATATGTTCTCTTTGATTGATTTCACTAAATTAAGATTTGAAATTCTATAGTTTGGATCTTCATATTATAATTCCCTTGTACCCTTATATTAGGCTTCAGAAGGCTAGGTTTTGGATTCGACCTACTTCAAGTTTTAAGTTAAGCCTTAATTCTATAATACTTTGCTTTCAACTTATTTCGGAAATTAACTCTACATTGATCTTAGTTCTTATGTTTCTTAATTTGAACTCATGATAGGAAACATAAGAATTAATTGAGGTTGATTCTTTTTTTATTTTTTTACTTGCTACAACTTCTTTAAACCTTTATATAAGGGGCATCATAGTTGTAGACATCTTTGAGCTCTTTCCAACAAGTGGTAAATCACATCAATTCAACATCAGAGTGGAATGTTATGGCAAACACGTCAAACATATGCAAAAAGGAGTAAAAATAGAGTTTTTTGAAAAAGGGAAAATAAGCACTGTTTTCTTAGATAGAGTCAATCATTCTTTTGCTCAAGCACTAAAAAAGTCTTAAGTTTAAGGGTGTGTTAACTCTATAAAATACAATTAAGTTGTCTCATTTTTAGGGCAAAATAACTAAGCCCTTAGTGTTTTTACAGTCATTTATGACTTATTTAAATACATTTTCAAATTTTGAGTTTGGTATAAGGAATTTAGTTTATTATAATGATCTTGGATGACTAATTTAGCCTTTACCATTCATTTTTGTACGTTTGTTTTACCTTGCAAGAATGAGGAAGGATCGAGAAAGCCAGAGAAAGATGTTTAGAAGGAATTCAATGTAGAAAGATGAACATTAAATTTTTAAGCCATTTGTTGACCAATTGTTAAAACTAGTGAATGACTATTTCAAACTCAATTGTAGATATCTTTAAGCTTTGTTCGACAAGTGATAAATCACTACAATTCAACATTAGAGCAAAAGGTTATAGCAAACACATCAAACAAGTGTAAAAAGGAGCCAAAACAGAATTTTCTACAAAATAGACAACAATCATAGTTTTTTTCTATATTAGAGTCAATCATTCTTTTACTCAAAGACTAGAGAAGTCTTTCGTTTGGGGGATGTGTTAACTCTACAAAATAAACTTATGTTATCCCATTTTTTGTGCAAAATAACTAAGCCCATAATTTTTTTGTTGTCATTTTTGACTTATTATATATTTTTTCCTATTTTGAATTTGGTTTTAGGAATTCAATTTATTATAATTATTTTAGTTGATTAATTTAGCCTTTTCCATTCTTTTTTGCATGTGTGTTTTTGCTTGCAAGTAGGAGGAATGATTTAGATAGCTATAAAAAGGAATTTAAGAGGAATTCAACAAAGGAAGATGAACACAAAACTTCTAAGCTATTTTTTATTAAAGTCAATCATTATTTTGCTTAAGGACATGAAAAGTCTTTAGTTTGGGGTTGTGTTGACTCTACATAATAGTGTTAACTTGACCCATTATTAGTGCAAAATAACTAAGCCCTTACAATTTTCATAGTCATTTGTGACTTATTTATTTAAATTTTCCAATTTTAAGTTTAGTTTTAGGAATTTGGTTTATTATAATTATTTTGGATGATTGACTTAGTCTTTTCCATTCATTTTTGCATGAGTTTTACCTTGCAAGTAGGTTGACGGATCAAGAGTGACATAAAAAGGAGTTTAGGAAGAATTCAATGAAAGATGATGAACACTAAACTTTCAAGCCATTTTTGGAACCATAAATGTTAGAATTAATGAATGGTTATTTCAATTATAGTTGTAGATATCTTCAAACTCTTTCCAACGTATGGTAAATTACTACAATCTTATATCATAGCAAAAAGTTATAGCAAAAAATCAAACATGTGCAAGAAGGAGTTGGAACAAAGTTTTCTGCAAAAGGGATAACAAGCATCGTTTTTTTAGTTAGGGTTACTCATTCTTTTTCTTGAGGACTAGAAAAGTCTTATTCTTAGGGGTTTGTTGAACTTGGAAATAGAGTTATCTTATTATTGGCATAAGATAACTAAGCCTTTAGTGTTTTTATAGTCAAATGTGACTTACTTATATATGTTTTCCATTTTCATGTTTAATTTTAGGTATTTAGTTTATTATAATTATTTTGAATGATTAATTTAGTCCTTTCCATTCATTTTTGTATGTGTGTTTTACATTGCAAGCACATTGAAGGATTAAGAAAGCCATGGAAAGGAGTATAGGAGGAATTCAATTGAGGAAGATAAACACTAAAATTCCATGCCATTTTGGGCCCTTAATTGTCGAAATTAGTGAATGACCACTTCAAACACAGTTGTAGATAACCTCAAACTTTTTCTAATGAGTTGTAAATCATTACAATTTGAAATCACAGTGAAAAGTAATGGCCAATACTTCAAACATATGCAGGAAGTAGCCAAAATTGAGTTTTCTACAGAATGGATAACAAGCAAAGTTCCTTTGGTTAGAGTAACTTGTTCTTTTGCTGGAGGATTAGAATAGTTCTAAGTTTAGGTGTGTGTTAACCTTATTAAAAAAGTTAACTTGTCTTATTATTGGTGTAAAATAACTATGCCTTTAGTGTTTTTTTAGTCATTTGTGACTTATGTAAGTTTTCTAATTTTAATTTTAGTTTTAAGAATTTAGTTTATTATAATTATTTTGGTTAATTAGTTTAGCCTTTTCCAATCCGTTTTGCATGTGTGTTTTACCTTGAAAGCAAGAGGAAACATCAAGAGAGCCATAGAGAGTTAACTTGTCCCATTTATTATGCAAAAGAACTAGGCCTTTAGTGTTTTTACAGTCATTTGAAACCCCGATCCATTACTGAGTACATTACATAGCAAGGCTTGTTGTGGCCTAATCACAGTCGTCCACTTCATCGCTTGTCTCTTTACATGCCATGTCGTTCAGCAAGCCCAAATGCACTACTTCAGTTTTAATGAAACATGTGTTTTGGGTGTTATGTTTTGAATATGAAAGGATGTAGGCGACATGTCATTTTGGAGCAACTCTTTCAACCTCGCAGCATTCTTTTGCATTGGCTCGTCAGGCAAATCTAATCCAGTAGCAGTGTTTTTCAACCTTGTAGCTCTTTCCTTTAATCTTGCAGCATTCTTTTCAGATCTGATACAGTAAGGGAATAAGCATTCTACAAGGTTGGATGAATAATGTATGCATCAATGAAAAATAAAAATAAAAGTTAATTCCACTTTCATAAAAGTTAACTCCCAATTAGCCAAATTAATAAGTATGCCTAAAGAAGGAAACCTTCTAAAGTAACGCAGTAAAAAATTTTATTAGAGAAATATCCCAATATCTCGATTAAAGTAAAAATTGATAAGAAATGACATCTTAAGATCTCAATTGAAGCAGTGACTACATTGTTTAGATGTCTTATCTCCAAATCTCACATAAATGTAAAATAAATAATGCAAGTAATATGAGTATTGGATAAGCAATGATTTTTGTCTCAACACCTACGCGTTCTGCAAGTTCTATGTTATCTATCACTTTTCTTTGGTTTTTATAGTCTACATTCTGTTATCTTTGATTATATTTTCTATTCTTCCTATTAGTTGTTGTACTTGAACTACACTATTTTGTCTTTATCTTCTCTGGTTCGTATCTTCTTTGTTTCTTGGTGGAATGAAATTCACATTGGCAGAAAAAAAAAAAAAACAAATAATGCAAGTAATAGATGTGTTACTGTTGTGCAATAGGTCAAAATTCTTAATGGTTAAAATCAAACTTCAGAATAACAATCTACCATGGGCAATAATAATTGTAGCACACAAAGATCTCCCATGGCCAAGAATGAATGTAAAAACATAGAGATTTGTTACGTTGTGGAAAAAGAAGCATCATCTACTTGGTTCTAATATTTGCAATTAGTTAAGGAAGAAGAATCATTGTCGAGGAAGAATAAGAAGCATATGGTCCTCCAAAATTAGTCAAGGCGAGGAAGCCTCCCACCACGGAGCAGGTTTTAATTATTGAAAGGAGATTTGCAGGATGAATGACCAAGAAGAATTACGCAAACAAATGCTAAGAAGAAGCACATTAAGAGGAAGGCCCAAAACGCGACGTCATTTGCCTGCTTTAGATTCAAAATAAAAAATTTTAAATGTGCATTTTGGGGTTGCACAGTAACGTGTCTTAAGTTGGTGAGGGAGATGCATCATATGGTCTAAATTGTCCCACAACAGGCCCTGTCATGTATTGTTGATAATAAAGAATCTCAATTCAATCATTTGTGGCTTATTTATATACATTTTTGAATTTCGAGTTTAGTTATAGGAATTTATATTATTATTTTCTTTTTAGATCATTAATTTATCATTTTCCATTCACTTTTTCATGTGTGTTTCACCTTGCAAGCAAAAGGAAGGATTAGGAGACTCACAGAAAAGAGTTTAAGAGGAATTCTTTGGAGGATGAAGAACATCAAACTTCCTAGCTATTTTTAGGCTCATAAACATTAGAACTAGTGAATGGCTATTTCTAATAGAGTTATAGATATCTAAAAGCTCTTTCCAACAAGTGTTAAATCACTATAATCTATCATTAAAATGAAAAGTTATGCTAAATACATCGAACATATGCAAAAGAAGCAAAAATAAAGTTTTCCATAAAAGGGACAACAAGCACAATTTTTTTTGTTAGATTCACTCATTATTTTGCTTGAGGATTAGTATTATTACAAATTTGTTTCACTTATCTTTTTTTTTTTTACGCAAAATACTTAGTTTTTAGTGTTTTTACAATTTTTTGTGTCTTATTTATACAAGTTTTTAAATTTTATGTTTGGTTTCATGAATTTAGGTGATTATAATTACTTTGGAAGATTAATTTAGCCTTTTCCATTCATTTTCACTTGTGCGTTTTACTTTGCAAGTAGAAGGAAGTATCAAGAGAACCATAGAAAGGAGCTTAGGAGGAATTCAATGGAGGAAGATTAACATTAAACTTCTAAGCCATTTTTAGGCCATAAATGTAAGAATTAGGGAATCACTATTTCAAACATAGTTGTAGAAACCTTTAACTACTTTCCAAAAAGTGGTAAATCACTACAATCTGACATTTGAGCAAGAACATTTTTCAAAAACATTGAAATTATGCAAAAAGGAACTGAAACAAAGTTTTCTGCAAAAGGGGTTGTTAGCACAATTTTATTTTAGATTAAGTCAATCATTCTTTTGCTCAAAGACTAGAAACTTCTTACGCTTGGTATATGTTAACTCTATGAATTAGAGTTAACTGGATCCTATATATTTTTTCAAAACACTTCTTTTAGTTTCATTTCTTTGCAATGAGCTATCTACTTTTAGTGAAGCCTCTAACACCATTAAATAGGATGTGATGTGTAAAAACCTGGATGACATGGAATACATAATAAAAAAAAACTTGCCATAAGTAGACCTAGGTTAATCTAGAAGGGTTATACAGACATCTTGATCCTAAACTTATGAGCAACTAAAAGATGTGATGCTCATTGAATAGCTTATGGCTCTTATATAATTTATATTACCATTTTTTGTTATTCTCATATTGCTAGTCGAGAAGAGTTAAACTAATAAGGGTTCCTCGTCAGCCATTGAGCTATATTCTATTGTATAATTTGTGACTCGTTGTGTAAAGGAAGGTACAAGGAGTGCAAAAAGATGAAATATGACAAAAATAAGGAGCTAATAACAACTTATGGAAGCTATATGAAATTGAATAAAGATGACATTTTCATCTAGTGCTTTAGGAAAGATTAACAACATTAAAAGGGTGTCACATGATGGAAGCTGTCAAGTGAAAGTTGTGGAAGATATGGTGAGGTATAAGGGAATGATGTTTATATACTAATTGTTTCATGGTATATAGAGTAATGGATATGCCAATATAGGAAAGTTGTGCCCTAGTTTTAACAATGCATTTTTCTCATGGTTTGGTGAAGCAGAAGTGTTGAATAATCAAAGTGCATTTTTGTTCAAAAATTTAAAGTGTTTAGTCCATTTATTGAGAGATCAAGGTTTTGATAATAACAACACAAGAAGAAAAGTTTTGTTATGTATTACTTAGGTTCTAGATGTATTTAATGTTTAATCACGTCTTAAGAACCAATGTAAATAATATTGAGCTGATAGAAATCATTGAAATTGAGAGTAAAATTAATCTCATGTCTTAAAGGTTGAGAAAAGCTGATTTGGGAGCTTTCTATCTATGAACAGTCAATTGGCCATTAGCCAACAGTCGATTAGTCACCTTTTGAGAAGCCCTCTGTCTATTGCTAGCCTGAGTTCTAATTGACTGGGCACTCTCTGTGGGTAAATTATCAATTGGTCACTTTTTTGGATGAGACTAGTCAGCTACCAGCTCAAGCCTGATCGATTGGGAGCTCTCTATGATAGAGCAATCAACTAGCCACTTGCCAGCAATTAACTGGTCGCACCCTGATCAAGCATCAGTCAATTGCTAGCCTTGAGACCATCGACTGGGAGTTATCTGTGAGTGACTAGTTGACTAATCAAGAGTGAGCAGTCGACTGGTCAATGGTGAACAGTTGACTGGTCAGTGGCAAAAAAGCTATAACGACTTTATAACGACTATATTTTGAAATCTATGATTTTCCACTCACTTTCAACGGATCTATTAGACCTCAATTTATATAAACTCAACCTATGACCTTTGAAACAACAAGAAAAACATTCAAAAGAGTTTATATCATTTATTTTCATTTACTTAACAGCTCTATGTAATCTTAGTGTTTCATTGTATTATCGACTCTGTTCAAAGAGTTATTCATCTATAATTATTTCATTCTTCTGAAAGAGAAGTTTAAGGACGTTCCTTGAGAGAGTCAAGTTAAGAGAGAGCTTAGGTTCAGGGGAGTATATCTCTAAGAGAGTATTCAAGGACATTCTTTGAAGGTGTCAAGCTGTGAAAGCTTAGGAATTTAGGTTAGGTTCTCTTAAGAATTAGGTTAATTTTCTGAGATAGTGAAAAACCCCAAGAGGTTACTTGGAGACTAGACATAGGCTTGGATAGAAGTCGAATCAAGATAAATCTCTATGTCCATACTTTTCCCTTACTCCTTTTACATTCTATATTCATTGTTTGATTTTATCATCTTTGTTTCTAAAGGAGTTTTTAGTAAAAATTTAATAGACCTAATTCACCCCCTCTTAGGTTCCAGCCTTGTTCAACAAGTGGTATCAAAACTTGGGCTCTTGATTATAGACTTAACCATCTCAAGAGTATAAATGGCTAGATTTAGTGATAATGTTTTGTCTAAAAGGTTATCTATTACAAAACCTCTTGGTTTCAATGGTGAAAATTTTGCATATTGGAAACTCAGGATGAAAATCTTCTTTGGGATGTGATTAAGGAAGATCTATATATGCCTATGAAAAAAGAAAAAGGCAAGAGCTCTGTCAAACCCAAAAGTGAATGAAATGAAATAGATAGAAGAAACGTTTTGTTAAATAATAAAGCCAAACTTATTCTTACTAGTGTATTTAGCCAAGAAGAGTATTTTAGAGTATCAAATTGCGAAAGTGCAAAAGAAATGTGGGAGACTTTAAAGTTAGCTTATAAAGGAATCTCAAGAGTAAAAGAGTCTAGGATTCATAATCTTACACAACAATATGAATTGTTCAAGATGAATCCTAGAAAAACCATAAAAGAAATGCAAATTCATTTTACTCACATGGTGAATCATTTGGTAGCTCCAAGGAAGACATACTCATAAACTGACCAGGCTTACATGATCATGAAGGCTCTCCCTATAGAATGGCAACCAAAGGTGATAACAATTGAAGAGTTAAAAGGTCCAACAGTAAAATCAGTTGCTGTTCTTTTTGGGAACCTTCAAGAGCATGAGCCAAGGTTGAAGCAGCTCCTTGAGTAATAGGATAAGAAGAAAAAAAGTCTTGCTCTCAGAGCTTCATTGTCAATGCATCCAGATGAGGAAGAATATAATAATGATTCATTAAATGAAATTTATGAAGAAACTTTTAGTTTCTTTGTCAAGAAGTTTGAAAGATTCTTTAACAACAAAAGAATGAATGGAAAGGGACAAACTAGAAGAAATCAAGAAGGTAAAGAACTTTTCATCTGCTATGAATGCAGAAAATTAGGGCACATCAAGTGGGAATGTTCTCAATTTCTAAAGAAACAAGATAGCTCTGAGAAAAAAAAAGGAAAAAAGAAGAAAAAGGCCTACTTGTCTGCTGCTTAGGGAGAAAGCGATGGAAAGTCTAAAGATGATGATGATGATGAAGTCAATCTCTGCCTTATGGCAAATAAAGATGAGGTAAGTTCTCTCCTTTCTTATAAAGAATTACAAGATGCTTTTGATGATTAACATGCTAAATTTCTTATAATAGTAAAAGCATTAAAATTCTAAAAAAAGAACATTCTATTCTTAAAAGAAGAGTTAGAGAAGAAGAAGGAAGAAAACAATTCTATACTTCAAGCAAAAGATTCTTTAGAAAAACAAATTGTGAAATTAAAGCATAACTATACTAATATAAAAAATGAACATATTTTTCTTAAAAATCAAGCTTCTTATAATTGTGAAATTCTATGAAAGGACAAGAATAATTTGATAAACACTCTTGTCAAAATTACCAAAGGAAAAGATAATTTGAATATCTTACTCGGCAAACAAAGGTACATATTTGATAAAGTTGGTATTGGATATAATCCGAAGAAGAGGCAAAAATATTATAAGAATTTCTTTGTTCCTACTATCATAACCAACACCCCATTTATCACTTGTTACTATTATGGTAAGAAGGGGCATGGATCATTCTCTTATCACTACAGAGATAATAAAATTCTGCAAGGAAAGAAAATATAGGTTCCTAAAGGAACAACTAACACTCAAGGACCCAACAAGAAATGGGTACCTAAGAATAAAACTTGATGCTTCTTCAGGTATGTATGAAGGCTACTGGAACAAAGTGGTACTTGGATAATGGATGCTCCAAACATATGACTGGAAACAGATGCAAGTTTATTTCTCTTCAACTAAAGAATAGAGGGAATGTCACATTTGGAGGTAGCGGACAAGGAAGAATCATTGGTATTGGAAAAGTTAGTAAGAGCTCTTCCACCTCTATTGATAATATGCTTCTTGTTGAAGGCTTGAATCATAACATTTTAAGTATTAGTCAATTATGTAATAAAAACAATAGAGTTGTATTTGATTTAAAACATTGTTTGGTTAAAAATTTAGATGAAAAGAAAACTATACTCACAGGACAAAGATTAACAATGTATATGTTATTGACTTGGACGATATTCCTCCTACAAATTCAAAATGTTTAATGAGTGTAAATGATGATAATTAGTTATGGCATAGAAGGCTTACTCATACTAGTATGAGTCTTTTAGATAAGCTTGCCAAGAAAGACTTAGTTGTTGGATTGCCTAAGTTAAAATTTAATAAAAACAAACATTGTGATGCATGTGAGAAGGGAAAACAAGTTAAAAGTTCTTTTAAGGAAAAAGGAAATATCTCCATAACTAGACCACTACAATTACTTTACATGGATCTTTTTGGACCCTAAAAAACTATGAGTCTTAGAGGAAGTCATTATGTTCTAATAATTTTAGATGACTTCTCTAGATATATTTAGACACTTTTCTTATCTCACAATGATCAAGCCTTTAAATCTTTTCTGAAACTAGCAAAGTTCATTCAAAAAGAACAAGGTATGATCATTATGAGAATAAGAAATGATCATGGTGGAGAATTTGAAAATAATCTGTTCAAGGAGTTTTGTTATGATAATAGAATTCAACATAATTTCTCTGCACCAAGAACTCCTTAATAAAATGGAGTAGTTGAAAGGAAGAATAGAACTTTAGAAGATATGGCTAGAACCATGCTAAATGAAAGAAATATTCCTAAAATACTTTTAGGCTGAAGTAGTAAACATTGCTTATTATGTCATGACTAAAGCAATGATAAGGTCAATCTTGAAAAAAGACTCCATATAAGCTATACAAAGGAGGAAAGCAAAATATTTCTCATATGCATGTATTTGGATGTAAATTTTTTGTGCTTAACAATGGTAAAGAAATTTAGGTAAATTTGATGCTAAGTCAGATGAAGTAATCTTCTTATAATAAAAGAACTATGACAGTAGAAGCATTTATTCATGTAAATTTTGATGAGTTTGACCCTCTTAATCTAAGAAAGGTATCCTATGAAGATATTGCAGTTAAACTAAATGATCTTACAATAAGAGACAAGCAAATAACTCAAGAAATAAAGAACAAAAATGAATTCGTAAAGATAGAAGAACAATCCTCCTTGCAAGATCAACCTGACCAGGAAGAAGAAGTCATTCATGAGCTTCTAAAGGCATGGAATTTAAAAAAGGATCATCCACTTAAACAAATAATTGGTGAGCTCTCCAAAGGGGTAATAACTCAAAACTCTCTAAGAAATATTTATAATCAATCTTTCTTATCTCAAATAGAACCAAATAGAATTGATGATGCATTTAAAGATGAATATTGGGTTCTAGCTATGTAAGAATAATTAAATCAATTTGAAAGGAGTCAAGTGTGGAAACTTGTCCCTAGACCCAATAATCATCCAATAATTAGTACTAAATGAGTATTTAGAAATAAGCTAGATGAATATGGAGTTGTTACTAGAAATAAGGCTAGATTAGTTGTAAAAGATTACAATCAAGATGAAGGAATTGATTATGATAAAACATTTGTACCAGTAGCTAGATTAGAAGCAATGCATATACTACTAGCTTTGCATGCATAAATGATTTTAAGTTATATCAAATGGATGTCAAGAGTGTCTTTCTTAATGGATACATATTAAAAGAGATATATGTGGAATAACTTCCAAGTTTTGAAGATCAAAATCTTCCAAATCATGTATTCAAATTAATAAAAGCATTATGTGGTCTTAAGCAAGCCCCTAGAGCATGGTATGAAAGATTGAGTACTTTCTCATTAAGAAAAATTTCTCTAGAGGCAAGGTTGATACAACATTATTCTTCAAAAAGAAAAGACATGATATTCTTGTAGTTCAAATTTATATGGATGATATTATATTTTGTGCTACTAATAAAAATTTATGCAAAGAATTTGCTAAGATGATGAAAAGAGAATTTGAAATGTCCATAATGAGAGAGCTTACATTCTTCTTGGGTTTCCAAATCAAACAACAAGCAAATGGAACCTTTTTAAATTACATTAGTCCAAATACATCAAAGAATTACTTAAGAAGTTTGGATTTGAAAATATCAAAACAAAAGACACTTTTATGGTATTAACTATAAAGATGAATGTTGATGAAAAGGGACAACCTTATGACATCTTAAAATATAAAGGAATGAATGGATCCCTTCTACATTTAATTGTAAGTAGGCCTGACATTATGTTTAGTGTATACATTTGTGCCAAATTCCAAATTTGTCCTAAAGAATCTCATTACTTAACAATAAAGAGAATTTTTAGATATATTGCTGGCATAACACAAATGGGTCTGTGGTATCCAAAAGGATCCACCAATACTTTGATGAGATATTCAAATGCTGATTTAGTCAATTGTAAAATTGACCAAAAAAAAAAAGCACCAGTGGAACATACCAATTCTTTGGAAATTCTCTTGTTTCTTGGTTTAGTAAGAAACAAAATAGTGTAGCAGTATCCACTGCTGAAGCTAAGTATGTTGTAGCTAGTAATTGTTGTGCTCAAATCTTTTGGATGAAGTAACAACTAAAGGATCTTAGAATATATATTAAAGTGATTCTAATAAAATGTGACAATACCAATGCAATTAATTTTACAAAGAATCACATCAAGCATTCAAGGTCTAAACATATATAAATCAGGCATCATTTCATTTAGGACTATGTTCAAAAGAAAGATATTAGCCTTGAATTTATCAAAACTGAATTTCAACTTGCTGACATCTTTACTAAACCTCTTTCTTCTGAAAGATTTTGTTTTATAAGAGGTGAATTTGGAATGGTTAATCCTAATGAGCTATAAAATAAATAATTAAATTGTTTCACCATCTGCTTAATGAGAATGTTCACTAAATTAAGCATCAGAATAGTTTTAATCTATTTTGCAGAATGTTGGTGATAAATTTATATGATTTCCAATTGTTGGATATAATGTTTAGTTGAATATTTGTGCTTAGATGTGTTTTAAGTAGAGTACTTTCTAGAAAGTAAGAAAGTTGGCCTAAATAATTTGAATTAGTCACATTTTGAAGTGACCATTCAACTTTCAAGGAGTGACTAGTCGACTAGTAGAGGGTAGGAGAGTGACCAGTAACTCAGGGAAGTGAGGAGCAGCTAACAGATGGCTCTCTGTAAGGGAGCAGTTGATTGCCAAGTAATGGCCAATTAACTGGGTAATAGAGGCCAATAGTTGACTGGTGGTAAGTGACCAGTCGACTGGGAGGTTTCAAAGAGCAGCCCTGTGAAAAATAGAAGCCAACAATCAATAGCGTACAAGTGACCAGTCGACTGGTCAATGCCAAAGAGTGAGAGTGAGTAGAAATAGGGTCGATAATTGACCACTCACTAAGGACTAGTCAACTAGTCGATGACAAAACTCGCTATTTAGGATAGTTAAACCCCAAAAACTTGCCTTTCTCACTTTTATTACCAGCTGACAACTCATCCCCTTGCTTGCTCTCTAATTTTCTGGCTAGATCTTCCCAAAATCTTAGTGATTTTGTTTCTAAATCAACCAAAACCACCAATTAAACACCTCATTCTAGGGTTACATCAGTTTAAAAGGGAATTTTCTGCTCTCATCCTCTCTTACCCAAAATCTTTCCACTTTTTTTTTGATTTCTTACCTCTCAAACATCTCTTTTACCTCTCTATCATCAACCATGGCCTAAAAACCAACTCTTAAGTGTGCAAAGACTAGAATCCTAACCATTGGCTCCTTTTCCGGTCCTCCACCTTCATGTTTTTCAAGAGCTCAAAAGATAGCCTTTATAGATAACTTCTAACAAAAAGGAGTTCTTGCAAGTAGGTATCTGCATCTCCTTTTGCTTCAAGAGGAAAGGTTTAGCCTCTCTGATTTGTTTTTAAATGCTAGACTAAACAATCTACTAAGCCTAAAACTGGATTATAGCCCCAAAGTTATCAGGCTTTTTATTCCAATCTTACCCATAATCTAACCATATATCTCATTACATAGAAGTTAGAGGTACACAGATTGTTTTTTAGTAATGAAACTTTAGTTGATATCCTGAATCTTCCTACCCTTATTGGTTATTATTTTAAGAATCATCCTAATTCCCTTAAAACTGCGGCTAGCTATAACAAGTTAGAGGTTATGAATAGAATCAATGAGTGGTCATTGACAATCATAACACTCCTATCAATGTCAATGACCTCTCTTTAGAACACAGGCTACTACACTACATCATTGCATATTACTTAATCAACAAGTTAGGAAACTTTGCCTATCTGAGTGAGCCTAAGATGTTCATGATTAAGTACACATTGGATGGAGAAAACTTTAGGCTTTCATAACTGATCACTTAAAAGATGGCTACCTATAAGAAGAAGTCATCCCCACTTCCATATACTACCATCATAGTCACCATTCTTCACCACTATGACATCTCACCATTAGATGTGGAATCCCCTCTACAGATTAAGTGGACTAACCTATAAAGAATTAGATTCATCAAGACTCCACAAGGGCAATAGGTGAGGAAAGCCCAAAGAGTGCTTAAGCCACCACCTCCTCCAACAGCTTATGTGCCTCCTCCAATAACTTATGTGCCTCCTCCTACTTCTCTACCTTCATACACAACCCCCATTAAAGAAGGACCACCATTTCTGATGTCTTATCCTACTGCTCCTATGCCTCCATCACTACACATTCCTACCTCCATAGGGGTACACTCCAACACAACTTGAGACTGTGGTGATTCCAAAGCCCATCCTCCTTGTTAAGATTTATGCCATGTATCAGAAAATGGACACCTTCAGCCTTCAAATGTAGAATCTCCAAGAGACAATAGAAGACATGAATGCTAGGCTCAAGCACATTGAGTCCTATCATGAGCAACATTCAGACTTTTAAGAGTTTAAAGGGTAGTTAGGTTCTCTTATTCCATTTTTTATGTGACAAAAGGGGAGTGAAAATTGGCTCTAGGCATTAGGAAACTTAGGAGAATTAGGATTAGTTGAATTAAGTATGTATATTTCCTTGTTTGAATTTGGCATTATGTTTTCATTATGCTTACATTAACTTTATTTACTTATGTCATGATTTTGAATTCAATAAAAGTAGCTATTTTGATTATGATTGTTATTATCTACTACTATCATCTAGTATCATCTATATAAAGAATGAAACCTTTTAAAGATGTGAAAGTTAAACAAAAGTGAATTCATCAAACTTTCACAAAATCAAAAGATATTATGTTGAAAACTTTTCTTTATGAAGAACTAACATTTATAGGGTTGTTATTATAAAAAAGAAGGAGATTGTTAAGCCCATTTACTAAGAGATCAAGGTTTTGATGATAACAACACAAGAAGAAAAGTTTTGTTATGTATTACTTAGGTTCTAAATGTATTTAATGTCTAATCACATCTTAGGAACCTTTGTAAATGATATTAAGCTGATAGGAATCTTTTAAATTGAAAGTAAAATTAATCTCAAGTCTTAAAGGTTGAGAAAAGCTTATTGGAAGCTTTCTGTCAGTGAACAGTCAACTTGCTACTAGCCAGCAATCAACTGGTCACCTTTTGAAAAGCCCTTAGTCTGCTGCCAACTTGAGTTATGATCGACTGGGCATTCTTTATGAATGAACAGTTGACTGGTCATAAGCTAGCTATCGACTAGCCACTTTCTTTGATGAGACCAGTCAACTGCTAGCTCAAGCTTAATCAACTATGAGCTATTTATGAATGAGCAGTCGACTGGTCACACCCAGATCAAGCATCAGTCAACTACCAACCTTGAAACAATTGACTATGAGCTTTTTGTAAGTGACCAGTTGACTAATCAAGAGTGAGCAATTGACTGTTGGGGTCCAAAATTTGAAAATTATGAAAGGGAATGAGTGAGTAGTCAACTGGTCAATGGCGAACAGTCAACTGATCAGTGGCAGAAAAGCCATAATGGATTTATAACAATTATATTTTGAAATTTCTGATTTCCCATTCACTCCAAATGAATTAATTGGGCCTCAATCTATATATACTCGACCTATGACCTATAAAATAACAAGAAAAACATTTAAGAGAGTTAATATCATTTTTGTTTTCATTTACTTGCCAGCTCTATATAATCTTAGTGCTTCATTGTATTATCTACTTTGTTCAGAGAGTTATTCATATGTATCTATTTCTTTCTTTTAAGAGAGAAGCTCAAGGAGGTTCCTTGAGACAGTCAAGCTAAGAGTGAGCTTGGGTTCAAAGGGAGTATATCCCTGAGAGAGTATTTAAGGAGGTTCCTTGAAGGTGTCAAGCTGTAAGAGCTTAGGAATTTATGAGAGGTTCTCATGGGAATTGTATTGATTTTTTATGATAGTGATAAATCCCAAGAAGTTGCTTGGGGACTAGACGTAGGCTTGAGTAGAAGCCAAACTAGGATAAATCTCCATGTCCATACTTCTCCCTTACTCCTTTTGCATTCTGTATTCATTGTTTAATTTTATCATCTCTATTTCTAAAGGAGTTTTTTAGTAAAAATTTTATAAAACCCAATTCACCCCTCTCTTAGGTTCCAGCCTTCTCAACATAAAGTGCTTGTAGGTTTAAGGTTTAGGGAAAGCAATTAGGTGAAGCACTTATAGGTGATATTTGCCTTAATATTGTGCTTCATTAAAAAAAAATGACTTTGACATGATGCTATATCGTAGGAGAATCCATTGTGCATTACCTTTGAAGTGTGAACTTCTGTATAACCTTGTTAGAGGAATGATATTTCTACATGTTTTCTTTTTCAAATATAAAAACTATAGTTAGTGTGAACTAAATCTAGATTAATTACTTCCTATTACTACTAAGAAATATGGCCCTTCAAGTAATTTTCATAACAAAATTTAGAGAAAATGGAGGAGATGGCCTTTCAAGTAATTTTCAAAGACATATAGACTACATAAATACAATGACTAAAAATTTTATTGAACCATTTTCAATGCAAAAGAGACTTGAATACTGTTAAAATTGCTACTGCAATGATTAAATTTCATAATTTCCATCCCATAGTCTTCAAGACTCATTATTTTAAAACTCATTTTTACAATAGGAATATTAATACATTTCTACAAAGTTACCAATAAATTTCCATATCAACTAAGCCTAAGTATAAATTGGACTTCACAACATAATTAAATAATCCTTAACAACAATAAGATCCAACATACATGTAGTCATAAGTTTTCTCTTGATAGAACCTCTTGAGCAGATAATCCATTTTTACACAAGACCAAAAATTATAAATTAGTAGAATTGGTGTTAATATTATTCCAAAACTTGTTATCGTACTACTGAAAAATATGTTCAATTACAACCATATAGCATCTAGGTAGTACTCTGCATCCATTCTTAGTCCTATCGTATTTCATCTTTTTACACTACATGTTCCTTCCTCTACATAGTGAGTTACTGCTTATATAATAGTAGATAGCTCCATGGATGGCTAGGGACCCTCATCAATTCAACTCTCCTACTCTAGCTATCCGAGAATAATAAAAAGCAACAAAATAGATCATATGTAAGTCATAAGCTATTCAACATGCATGGCTTTTCTAGTTCAGTATGAACCATGGATTTTTTTTTTTTCCACTACAATGTAATAGGCTTGTGGGTCCTAGATGAAGATCTCTGCATAGTTTTTATCCCATTCTACTTAGACATCTTATGTGCTAAGTATTTTCCATATGAACATTTCAAGTCATTTAGTTTTTGCCATATCACATCCTAATTAATGGTGGTAGAAGTTTTATTAACAGTAGGGATCATATTGCAAAGAAATGAAACTATAAAGAGTGCATTGTGTTACTATTATAGAATGAATTTGTATAGTTGTCCCGTAGAATATTATTTGTACATAATTAAGGGATTTGAATAGGAAGCAAATTAGGAGCTAATTAGGGGATTTTGAATTAAGAGTTGTTAGTTTAACTCTTATGACGCAAAGGCTTATGTATAAATACCTCATTACCAAAATGAATACATATAAGCTTTTCTCATCCTCTCTTTTCTTATTACACTTTGAAATAAAATAAAGTTTAGAGACTAATTTACAAATTAAGGAAAAGTATAGGGATAAAATGATTAATTTTTCAAAAATCTTAAATTTAGGGTGTGTTAAACTTACAAAATAGAGTTGACTTGCCCCATTTTTTGTGTAAAATAGCTAAGTCCTCAGTATTTTTATAGTCCTTTATGTCCCATTTATATAAGTTCACTAATTTTGAGTTTAATTCTAGGAATTTAGATTATTATAATAATTCTAGAAGATTAATTTAGACTTTTCCATTCACTTATGCATGTGTATTTTACCTTGCAAGCAAAAGGAAGGATCAAGAGAGCCATAAAAAGGAGTTTAGGAGGAATTGATCAAAGAACACTAAAATTCCAAGCCATTTTTAGGCCTATAAATGTTGGAATTAGTGAATGGCTATTTCAAATATAGTTGTAAAATATTTTTGAGATCTATCAGACTAATGGTAAATCACTACAATCAAACATCAAAGAGAAAAGTTATGGCCAAAATAAAATATGTGTAAAAAGGAGCTAAAATAGAGTTTTCAAGAAAAGTCACAACAATCACTTTTTTTTTTGTTAGAGTCACTCATTCTTTTGCTCGAGGACTAGTATTATCATAACTTTATAAGTATGTTTACTTTACATTATAAAGTTTACTTGTCCCACTTTTGGTGCAAAATAGCTAAGTCCATAGTGTTTTTATAGTCGTTTGGGTCTTATTTATATACGCTTTCTAATTTGTCTTTGGTTTTAGGAATTTAGTTCATTATAATTATTTTGATGATTAATTTAGCCTTTTCCAATCATTTTGGATGTGTGTTTTACCTTGCAAGTAAGAGAAAGGATCAAGAGAGTCATAGAAAGAAACTTAGGAGGAATTCAATGAAGGAAGATTAACACTAAACTTCCAAGCCATTTTTGGGCCTATAAACGTCGAAATTAGTGAATGGCTATTTCAAACACAGATGTACATATTTTGAGCTCTTTCCATTGGAATGACCTCAAAGTGATCTACAACATTGTGTGAAATAGTCATTTGCTATTTCTGATGTCTATACATCGATAAAAGGCTTGGAAGTTTAGTGTTTATTTTCCTTCGTTAAAGTCTTCCTAAGCTCCTTTCTATGGCTTTCTCGATCCTTATACCTACTTGCAATGTAAAATACACTTGCATAAATGAATAGAAATAGCCAAACTAATCATCTAAAATAAATATAATAAACTAAATTCCTAAAATAAACTTAAAATTAGGAAACTTATATAAATTAATCACAAACAGCTGTAAAAACAATAATAACTTAGCTATTTTGCATGAAAAATGGGACAAGTTAACTCTATTTTTTAGACTTTACGCACCCCCAAATTTAAGATTTTGCTAGTCCTTGAGGAAAATAATAACTAACTCAAACCTTAAAAATTGTTCTTGTTGTCACTTCTATAGAAAACTTAGTTTTGGCTCCCTTTTGCACATGTTTAAAGTTTTGGTCATAATGTTTCTTAATGATGTTAGATTATAATGACTTACCACTCAATAAAAAGATCTTAAAGAGGTATAAAATTTTGTGTAAAAATATCCTTTAGTTAAATTTCTATGTTTATGGGCCCAAAAATGGCTTAATAGTTTTATGTTCTTCTCTTATTGAAGTTCAATTAAACTCCTTTCTATGGCTCACTCCATGCTTTCTCCTACTTGTAAGGTAAAACACACTTGCATATATGAATGGGAAATGCAAAATTAATCATCTAAAATAATTATAATAAACTAAATTCTTAAAATCAAACTCAAAATTAGAAAACTTATTTTAATTAGTCACAAATGACTGTAAAAACACTAAAAACTTAGCTATTCTACATAAAAAATAGGACAAGTTAGCTTTATTTTTAAAGTTAACACACTGACAAACTTAAGATTTTACTAGTCGTCAAGCTAAAAAAATGACTGACTCTAACCAAAAACAATTGGGCTTATTATCCCATCTACAAAAAATTATATTTTAGCTCCTTTGCACATGTTTAATTTTTTGACCAAAATGTTTCACTTTGTTATTGGATTGTAGTGATTTACCACTTTTTGGAACGACCTCAAAGAGATCTACAATATTTTCTGAAATAACCATTCCCTAATTCTAACGTTTATAGGCCCAAAAATGAATTGGAAGTTTAGTGTTCTTCTTCCTCTGTTGAATTCCTCTTAAACTCCTTTCTATGGCACTCTCAGCCCTCCCTCTTGCATGCAAGGTAAAACACATGCATAAATGAATGAAAAATGCTAAATTAATTAGTCAAAATAATTATAATAAACTAAATTCCTAAAGCAAAACTCAAAATTAGAAAACTTATATAAATTAGTCACAAATGACAATAAAACACTAAAGACTTGTCTATTTTGCATTAAAAATTGGGTAAGTTAACTCTATTTTGTATAGTTAACATACTCTAAAACTAAAGATTTTGCTAGTAATCAAACAAAAGATTGGCTAACTCTAACAAAAAAAAAATTGTGTCTATTGTCCTTTATGTAGAAAACCCTATTTTGACTCCTTTTTGCATATGTTCGATGATTTGGCCACAACTTTTCATTATGATGTTGGATAGTGGTGATTTACTAGCTATTTGAAAGATCATGAAGAGATCTACAACTTTTAGTTTGATAGCCATTGGCTAATTTCAACGTTTATGGGTTCAAAAATGACTAAGAAGTTTAGTGTTCATCTTTTTCTATTGAATTCCTCCTAAACTCATTTCTATGGCTTTCTCAATCACTTCTCCCACTTGCAAGGTAAAATGCACATGCATAAATGAATGAAAAAGGCTAAATTAATCATCCAAAATAATTATAATAAACTAAAATCCTAAAACTAAACTCAAAAGTGGAAATCATATTTAAATTAGTCATAAACAACTGTAAAATCACTAAGGACTTAGTTATTTTGCACCAAAAAATAGGCAAGTAACTATATTTTGTAAAGTGAACAGCCCTTCAAAATTAAGATTTTGTTACCCCCTAAGCAAAAGAATGACTGTCTTTAACCTAAAAAACTGTGTTTCTTATCCCTTCTGTGGAAACTTAGGTTTGTCTCCTTTTTACACATGTTTTGAGTTTTAGTCATAACATTTCTCTATGACATTAGATAGTAGTGATTTATCACTCATTGAAAATATCACAAAGAGGTCTACAACTTTGTGTGAAATAGCAATTCGCTAATTTCGACATTAATGGGCATAAAAGTTATGTGGAAGCTTAGTATTCGTCTTTCTCTTTTGAATTACTCCTAAACTCCTTTATATGAGTCTCTCGATCCTTCCTCCCACTTGCAAGGTAAAACACACCTGCAAAAATGAACCCAAAAAAATACTAAATTAATTGTCCAAAATAATTATAAAACTATAAATTCCTAAAACCAAAATCAAAATTGGAAATCTTATATAAATTAGTCACAAATGAGTGTAAAAACATTAAGGACTTAGCTCTTTTGCATAAAAAATGGGACAAGTCAACTCTATTTTGTAGATTTAACATATCCCCACACTTAAGATTTTGCTAGTTCTCGAACAAAAAAATGATTGACTCTAACCCAAAAATCTATGCTTGTTGTCCCTTATGCAAAAAACTCAATTTTGGCAAATGAATGGAAAAGACTTAATTAATCTTCCAAAATAATTATAATAAACTAAATGCATAAAACCAAACTCAAATTTGGAACACTTATATAAATTAATCACCAACAAGGTATTTTATTCATTAGGTTAAATCAATTATGTTTAAATTATTTTGACCAACTGAAATTGCGTTTAAATTTAATAACTTATTTTAACTAGATTCACCTTATCCGTAAAAAGCTTGAATTAGTTTTAACTCACTTATTAAATTAATTAATTTAATATTCAAAATTCACTTTAAAAGCTGAATTAAATTAAGAAAAATTTGATTAATAAATCATTATATTCGATAATTGTTTGGCTAGTAATAAAAGTATCATTATTATTATATTAATATATAATTGTATTAATATATTATATTTAGTCTAGCAAACTTAATTGTATTAAAATTCAATTTCGGTCATCTTTTCAGCTCGTCTTCACGTTTACCATAAACATTTACAAAATAATTGGTGCTCAAAAGATATGATCAGATTCTTATTGATTCAACAAAGATCATAAAACTGTCTACTATTAATAGCCCTCTATCATAATTGATTTAACTAATTAGTTATACAATTATCATACAACTGAACTAACTAACTCGCAACAGTATATTCCAACAAATTACTAACCCATAAACCCATACAT
This sequence comes from Delonix regia, assembly GCA_037074485.1. NCBI lineage: Eukaryota > Viridiplantae > Streptophyta > Magnoliopsida > Fabales > Fabaceae > Delonix > Delonix regia. Next base: position 5,880,470 of record CM073452.1, read on the forward strand.
AATAATAGGATCCCCATATTATCCTTGTTCTTAAGGATCTTATGTGTCACATCAAACTTCGGAAACTATGTATGTATGGCAGCTAATGGCTCCCTTGTAACATCTTCTGCACTTGCATTTTTCCTCTTAATCAACACTTGAGCAATAAGTAGATTACCCTTCTTAACTACCCTGAAGTATCTTCTTAGGCTCTATTAAAAAGTAACCATTAGTATCTACCTCAAGTAGTTCAGTACCAATAGGCTTACTATCCCCACAATATTTCTTAAGTAAAGAAACATGGAACACTGGATGTATGTGGCAATCACCAGGTAAAGCTAATATGTATGCCACCTTCCCCACACGTTCAATGACATCAAAAAGACTCAAATATATGATTAACATCTTGTGTAAAGAAATGTTATTGAGAGTGTTTCTACAAAAGAGGTGTAGTTTCAAATAAACCTATTATCCCACTTCAAATTCTCAATCTGACCTTCCTTTTGTTGCCTTATTATACCATTCTATTCTTAGCCTTAGTTAAATTTTGTCCAAGAGTATGAATAACAGCCTCCCATTGCTTTAGTTTAGTATCTACACATTGATTAGAAGAATCTCCAGTCGTGTAAGGCATGTGAGATGGGGGAGGTACTCCATAAATAACTTGAAATGGAGTCATGCCTATTGTAGAATGATAAGATGTATTATTCCAAAGTTTAGCCATTGGTAACCATCGAACCCATTGCTTAGGATGATCCTCTGTTATACATCTAAGATAACATTCCAAAGTACGATTAAGTACTTTCATATAACCATCGTTTTATGGATGATAAGTAGATGAATAGTATGACTTCATGTGCTAATGCCTAAATAATTCCTTCCAAAATATGCCATAGAAAATTATGTCATGATCAATAACAATTGATTGAGGAATGCCATGTAATTTGATGACATTATTCAAAAACAAATGAGCAAGCTCCACTGATGTATATGGATGTTGTAAGGCCATAAAATGGGCAGCCTTACTAAATCTATCAATCATAACTAAAATGATAGTCTTATTATAGGATTTAGGTAATCCCATAATGAAATCTGTTTCTAAGTCTTGCCAAATAGAAGAAGGAGTAGGTGAAGGTTGAAGCAACCCCGAAGTAGCAACTATCTCGATCTTAAAATGCTAACAAATGTCATATTCACAAAGAAACACTTTAACAACACGTTCCATACCCTTATAATAAAACACACTATCCAACCTTTTATATGTTGGAGTGACTCTTAAATGATCTTCATAGGGACTATTATGAAAATTACATAAAAGATCTTGCCTTAGCTACAAATTATTTCTTACTAACAATTTCCTATTCCTGTTTCAAGTATTATTGTCCTATGTATTCTTCTTAACAAAAGTTAGACCTACTTGTAATCGGTTAATGATACTTCTAATGTTATCATCTTCTTTCCATGTCTTCCAAACTCTTCTATGCGAACAAGAAAAACAAGGTAATCACTAAACAAGAAACCTTATTTTCAAGAGGTCTCTTAGATAAAGCATCAGTCACCCCAATTTCTTTGCCTTTCCAACATTCAATGGTGTAATTTAATCCCCAAAGTTTATATGCCTTTTTATGTTACTCTGGATATATAGATTTTTGCTCCAACAAGTACTTGAGAGTCAAATGATCATTTTTAATTAAAAAATGATGTCCCTGAACATATTGTTTCCATTGCTACACCGCAAAAATTATCGTTATGAGTTCCCTTTCATAAGTTGACAAATTCCTCTTCCTTGGACTAAGTACTTTGCTTGCATAGGCTATAAGATGACCTTGTTGTGAAAGTATAGCACCAATGCCATCCTTTAAAGCTTCAGCTTCAATGACAAAAGATAGATTGAAATCAAGAAGAGTTAATACTGGTTTAGAGCTCATGATCTTCTTTAATGACTGAGATACATAATATGCCACCTTAGACCAACTAAATTCAATATCCTTCTTGAGTAACTCAATAAATGGCTTGCAAATACTTCCATAACCTCTTAAAATCTCCAATAATACCCTGTAAGTCCCAAAAATCCTCATAAGAATTTAATATTTATAAGAACAAGCCACGATAACATTACTGATATCTTTTTTAGGTCATCATTCATTCTTCTTTTCAAAATAACATGCCTTAAGTAGTCAATTTATTTTGCCCTAAACTCACATTTGCTTTTCTTAGCAAACAATATGTTCTGCCTACGAACTTGCAATTCTTCTTTAAGATGACATAAATGATCAACCTATGTTTTACTATATACTAAAATATCATAAAAAAGCACCAAAATACTTACCCAAAGATAAGGCTTGAACACAAAATTCATAAGGCCCTTAAAAGTCACCGAGGCATTAATAAGCCTAAACATAACAAAAAAAACTCATACAACCCTTTAAGCATACGAAAGGCTATTTTACACATGTCAATTGGATGCATCAATATCTAATGATACCCTGCCCTTAAGTCCAACTTTAACAAATAACATGTGCTAAGTAATTCGTCTATAAGTTCTTCAATAACTGGTATAGGAAACTTGTTCATAATTGTGTGGTTATTTAATGAACAATTATCAATGTAAAATCTCCAATTACCATCCTTCTTTTTAACTAAAATCATCAGTGTTGTAAAGGAGCTTGAACTAGGCTATATTACTTCATTGTCTAACATTTCTCAAACTAACTCTTCCATTGTTTATTTTTTAGTAGGCCCACAGTAATAAGGCCTAAGGCTAATGGGATTCTCATCTTTTAAATGTATTTTATGATCAAAAGATCATGAAGGTTGCAAGGTTTTGGGAACTCTAAATACATATTCATATTCAAGTAACAATTTCTACAGTTCTTGTTAAAAGTTTGTTATAAAGGAAGAAGTGCTTTCTTGTAATGGTACTTGTATAAAAAAAAATTCCAACAGACTGCAATAACTATTTCTCCTTTCCAATTTCATCTTCTCATGTAATTTGCTGATGACCAATCCCCCTTATATCATGCAACTTCCCATCAAAAGAAAATGTCATCTTATGTTGTTAGCAATCAAACTGAATTGGTCCCAAGGAAGATAACCATTGAACTCCAAGAATAGCATTGTAGCCACTTACACTCATCACATAAAAATTAACTTCAAAGTAATTCCCTTGCATGCCCTATATCAAACCCTTTACAAACACTTTCCACTTTAATTTTACCTTTGCCAGCTACTGAAACTTGAATACCTGATGTATACCCCACTTTAAGCTTCAATTTCTTCACTGATGAAGAGTAAATGAAATTGTGGGAACTGCTCGTATCTACCAACATTGTAACAAGTTGCTTCTTAATGAAACCAAAATTTTTTAATGTGGAATAATCATCCAATCCATTAATGGCATGAATGGATAATATCGGCATCTCATCATGCCCTTTTTCCTCCATTTCTTCCAAAACATCATCCTCAACTTCTTGTTCGTCTATATCCACATATATCTTTCATTACAGTGATGATTAGTTGTATATCTTTCATTACACTAGTAACATAGCCCCTGTCTCATTTTTTTCATCCATTTCTCTCTAAGTCAGTTGGTTAACTGGCTTTTTTGTCTTTGAATTAATAGTATTGCTTTTAATAGCCAAAGAATCCTCCTATTTAAAAGTAGTGATAGTAGGCTTAAAAAAATTTCCACAAACAAGCTTAGTATTCCTAAAAGAAAACTTATTTCTATCCAAAACTGCCATTAATGCATCCTCATGAAGTCTTGCTAAGTACATGGTGTTGACTAGCATTGTTAGATAAAACATTTAGATATAAGCTTTAATGTCACTTTTCAGTCGCTCAAGAACAAGCTAATATGCAATTCCTCTGGTAAAACTACCTCAGCATGAAGATCCTTGAACCTTTTTTGATATTCAAGAGTGGTGCCTTCTTGCTTCAACTTCTTTAATAGAGCCACTAAATCAACATTCTTGATATTCCTAAAATGAACTCCAATAGCTGCTAAGTAATCTGTCTAAGAAACTTCATTTATACATCTTGTAGACATGAAGATTTGGTGCCATTGAAGTGCCCTCCCTTCTAAATGTAATGCAATCAGCCTAGCCCGAAGCTCTACCGAAGTTCCATGAACCCCAGAAAACTGATGGCAGTAAAATAACCAACCTTTAAAGTCATTCGCATTGAATCTTAGAAAATCAATGTGAGAATATTTGGTTGGACACATATAGTTACTGGGACTATTTGTCTGAAATGATCTAAATTGAGGTCGTGTTTCTACAGCTCGTCCCCCTATTGAATTAGATGCACCATTGTCAATAACTAGTGTAGTCAACTACACCATCTTAGTTGCCATCTCAATAACCAAGCTTTTCAAATATGAAATAGAATTTCGCAACTCGACTATCTCTGGCTAGGCAACTCGTGCCCGCTCAAAAGTTCACAAGTCCTTCATCAAGGCAGTGATTGAAGGCTCTGATACCAAATTGGTACTTAAATGATATGATCAAATTCTTATTGATTCAACACAGATCATACAATTGGTATATCTGCTATTAATAACCCTAAATTATAACTGATTTAACTAATCAATTATACAATTATCATACAACTGAACTAACTAACTCTTAACAATATATTATAATATATTACTAACCCATAAACCCACATGTAACAATAATTTTTTTTGTATTTAAAAACTAATTTTAATAAGTAAATTTATTACTAACCCATAAACCCGCATGTAACAATAATTTTTTTTGTATTTAAAAAATAAATATAATAAGTAAATTTAGAAAATAAATTTATTTTTATCTAAATTTATCGCCATTATTTAAAAATTAAACACAAAAATCTAAATGCAAACATATATAACCCCAAAAAAGAAATGAGCTTGAACCTTGTTGTTTATATGTTTGGCCTAAAAAAACCTTGTACATATGGAGTAGTATCCATTGTTCTTCCAATAAATCATTAGTTTAATTTCTTATTTATTAGTTAATTTTTAATTTTATTATTCATTATTTTCATTTTTAATTTAATTATTTAGTTATAAGTTCAATTTTTATTTAATTATTTACTCATTTTTATTTTTAATTGGGTCATTTAATAAAATAAATGTTAACAAAATTAGTTTAAATTTAATTAATATTGATAAATTAAAGGGAAAATTAATCATTTGGTCCTCATAGTTTACCCTTATTTGTAAATTGGTCCTTATAGTTTACTTTTTTTCAAGCAACTCGCCATAGTTTCTAGCCATTTGTAAATAAGTCCCCACCATCAAAATCTATCATAACACCGTTAAATAATTGTTGTCTTTGCTAATGAAATACATATGGCATCTTAGATGGATTCCTACATGGCAAATACCTCTGCCTTGGCATCTAGCAAGAAGGAAGCAGTGAATTTAAACTTGCTGAGAAAAAAATTGGTTAAATGGTGAATCCCTAAATTCCTAAATTTGAAAGCATGAAGTGAATATAGAATTGATTTAGAATTTTAAAATTTATATTTGGATTAGTAAAGAGTTAGAATATAGAATTGTAATTCCAAATTTAATTCTAATTTTATTATTTAGATAAAAGATAAATATTTTTTTAAAATGATAAACATGAATAATATATTAAAAATAATTTATAATTTATAATTTATTTTTTAAAAAATATTTTCTTTTTCTTAATTATATTAGATGATATAAGATACTCTTTTTAATGATTGTAACATCACATTATATTTAGCATGTAAAATAATATTTTAAAAAAAGATTATTTAACATGTCATGTGTGTGATAAATGTTATGTTATGGATGTGTAAACATATGCGTGTACAATGTTGTGTTATATCATACGCATATTATAGTGTTGTGTTATAATATTAAGTTATACTTATATGTCTAAGCGTATATATGTACAATCATATTATTTTTTGAAGACTAGTATATCAAATGTTTTATATTATATTATGTATTCGTTATATATATATATATATATATATACATATGTGTGTGTATGTGGTTGTATGTAACAAATTTATTATATATATATATATATATATATATATTTATGTTTGTGCATATAGGTACATGTGTACACACATTTATATTACATATTCATTATATGTATTTGTGTGTGTATATTTTACATGTTTGATATATATATATGTGCATATGTGCACATGAGCATGTATGTATATATGTGTGAACGTAACAAATTCATTATATATGTATTTTATATTTGTACATGTACGTGGATGTACACGTGCATGTGCGTGTGCGTATGTGTTACATAGTCTATATCAAGGTTGTCAAACTCGCAATTCTAGGTAAACTTGTAAAGGGAAGGTGAACTCGTAACGTAGAATCGTTAGAGTTTACAAAAATGGATATTAAACATAATTATATCATATAAATACATAAAATTTCATACATAAATACTCATTTCATTATCTATAATCTACATTCTATACTTCTCATTCAAGTCAATATGCAAATTTCAATAAGCTTCACAATTTATTATTCATGATAAAATAATACTCATTTAATATAACTAAATCTCAAATAAAAATAATATATAAGTTCGCATTAGTTGAAGAGAAATCCTAATTTCTTAACCATTATAGAAAAGAAATAAATAAAATATAAATTGATCTTTTATCACAAATTAACTAACGAGAAATCCTAATTTCTTAACCACATATGCATCAAATTTCAACAATTTGCGTTAATAATATATAAATTCTTCGTTATTTTTGGGTAACTATGTTAAATAATAATATTTAAATTTTTCACTATGTTAAGACTTAATTGATTTAGATTGAGACCCCAAAATTGTTGAGTATTCAATATATCAAGTCAATTAAATCATAGCTTAAAATATATATATATATATATATATATATATATTATAGAGTCAAGCATTACATATTGTAGTAATTATTTATAATGTATTGCATATATATATTAAAGGCAACATTGAGGTTGAGTGGCATGGCTTGTTGGGAGCAAGTTGTAGTGACGCAGGTTCGAGCCTGCTATGTAACATATTCATTATATATATATATATTTATTTATTTATTTATTTATTTATTTATGTTTGTGTATCAAGGTGTGTGTGCATATACATGTGTGTTTCTATTACATAGTATGTATGTATATATGTGAATGTGCATGTGTATTACATGTGTGTTATTTGTGTATATGTATGTGTACTTAATTAATTAAAAAAATTTTAAATAAAAAATTCAATTATTTTATAATTTATTAATATTAAAATATTAAAATATAACATTCAAAGATAAATGTTAGCAATAACTTTTAAAAATATAAAGTGTTGGTTAGAAGCAAAAGAGTTCCACTTCAATTTTAATATTTAGAATTGTAATTTCTGAAGTTAAAGATAAAAATTAAAAATGACTTTTATTAGTTGTATTTCAATTCCATGAAATTGGTATATAGAATTAGAAATGTAATTCTAAAAGATTAACTAAACAAAAAAATTAAAATTGTTGGGTCCAATTCCAATTCCACTTCCACACCCCAATTTTGAGTCCAATTCTTAATGTCAAACGGGCACTTATTGTCATTTTGTTATTACATAGATGATATTGGCACTGCAAATATCATATAGACATTATATATATATATATATATATATATATATATATATATTATATACTTTTGATACTTATAGTTTCATTTAATATTTAATTTGATAATTTGTAATTAAGTCCTTAAAAATTAAATAAATTTTAATTTAATCCTATCATTATATTCTTATTAATAGTTTATCATATATTTGAGTTAATTTTATTATTATTTATTTTCATCTTTTTTGTTAATATAATCATACATATTTAGAGTATTAAAATAATATATAATTAATTACATCAATAAAAATTTAATAAAATATTAAAAAATTTAACGAACTGAATTCAATCATTTATAAATTGTAAGATCAATTATAAATTTTAAATTATAGAAATTAAATTAAAAATTTACTAAAAGTAAATTTCTTTTCATATATGTATATGTGTGTGTGTGTGTATATATATATATATATATATATATATATATCTAACAAAGATAAAACATATAAATAAACAGGATAAATATGTAGATTCTTAAAAGTACATGCTCACAGCAAAAAATAAAAAATGAAATATATGCACCGGATTTTTGGGTTATGTATCAGTTGACCTAATGTTATAACCCGCAAAATGGGCCCAATAAGGTGTGGGTACATTGTTTGTGCAGCCCATCCGCCGACTCATATCACACTCTCGAAAGGAGATTCAGAAAAAATTGTATAAAATGTTTTTATACTTTACTTTTCTACATCAGAAACCCTAATCTCTCCGCTTTCATCCGCACGCATTCTCTTAACGGCAATATTGCCATAGAAGGCGACCCGCCGATTTTGAATCAAGCGATCTGAAATTGGAGATCGTTCAGGAAGGTTAGTGTTCATGTTTTTATTCAAACTGTTTTCCGATTTTGCATATCTATTGTAATTTATTTGAGATTAACGTGCTGTTGTTTCAATTCTCTTAGATAGATTTATGAATATTCAGTAATTTTAATTTCTGTCTGTTCAATGTGATCTTCTCGTATGAGTTGTTACTGTGTTCTATTTACTTGTTTTTTTATTATTATTTTGATCCTTGTTGGGTATGGAATTTTCTTTTTCTTTTTGCATTGTTTTCCTTTCGAATTATAGATTGACGATATGGTTTGATATTCCCCCCATTTTATGTAACTCTTTGATAACTAGTTGTTACACGATTGGTACCACGTGAATTATGTATCTCTAGAGTTTTTATTATGTTTGATGTTTATTTATTTACTTTTTCTGCAATGAATCGATAAAAAAAATTATGAAAATTGTAAACAGTGAACTGCGCCTAAGTTATTTCCTATTATTTTATTACTATTTTCTCCCAGGCAAATATTTTTTAAAACTATTTTTGAGCTGAACAATTAAGCTCCTTTGTCCTTAAATGTCTTTTATGACTGTAAGATTATTCTCTTGGCGCTAAGTTAAATTCTTGACTGTTACAGGTTTCAGCTTGAATTGAAATTGTCATCATGAGATTCAAAAAGGGAAGTAAAGTGGAGGTCCTGAGCTACAGCGAGGCCCCTTATGGGGAATGGCGCTCTGCTGAGATTATCTCTGGTAATGGGCACACTTACAGTGTCCAGTTTAATTGTTCTAGCATGACTAGTGAGGCTTTAGTAGAGAGGGTTCCGAAGAAATCCATCAGGCCTTGTCCCCCTCTTTTACAATGCATTGACAATTGGTCGGTTAATGATGTTGTGGAGGTTAATTACGCTGGTTGTTGGAAAGGGGCTATCGTTTCAAAGCTTCTAGGTGGAGACATTTATTTGGCGAGGCTGCTAGGATCTTGCAAGGTGTTAAGAGTTCACAAATTTAACATAAGGGCACGCCAATGTTGGCAAGATGACCAATGGGTTACGATGCGGAAGGTAGATTTCTATCTGATTCATTTACTTGTCATCATACTATATTGTTTCTTTATAAACTAAAAAGTATTCACACTCAGATTTTCTTTCAACTCTGTATTTATCTATTTAAATATTATTCTGAAGATTTGGCAGTTTTCTTAGTTTTGATATCTATCAAATCCATGTATGACAATTAGGTCACTTGATTATCTTATAATGATTGATGAAAGGATGATGCTTTACATGGAGATTACATTCATTCCATTTTATTCAAAAGGAACAATATCTGTAACATTGTTATTGCTATGTTTCCTGCCTGAGTTAGTTTAAATATTCTATGAGCGCTCTGAAATTTGTTTCTATGCCTAGTACTGATGTGTGTCTTTACTTTCCCAGGAGGGCAATTCTGGAGTTGGGAAGTCCGGCAGGAATTTAAGCTTAAACGGTTATAGGATGAACCCTGAATTTCAGCAGGATAGAAATGATTGTTTTCCCAGATTGGATGGAAGTGGTCAGCAGGAATCTCATCTAGTGTCATCCACAACACTGAAGAGAGCGTTCCCTGATTGCTCCTCTCTTGTTGAGGCATACCCAAGAAAGATAAGAGCTGTTATGAATAAGGAAGTGCTGGAAAAGGTAGATGCTGTTGCTTACCCACGTGAAAATATGGGTAAAAAATGCATGTATACTTCCTTTAATAATGGAACCAATCAATATTATGAAATGGGGATGGTGAACTGTAATAATATCCCTAGATATTGTCTTGAAAGAATCGAAGAACCCAATGATTCTTGTAGTGATGTGTCTTCAGTTGGCAGTTGTAGTGTGATTAGTAATGGCCCAAATAATCTCTCTAGTGATATGTTAGCAGGTCCTTGCCAAGATGCAGATAGTCTTTGTAGCAATTCCGAGTCTTTAGATGTTGGAGGTGAGGAAGAAAGATGTGCCCTTTACCCAAAAGAGGATATTGCAGCCAGAATTCATAGGTTAGAGTTGCGTGCTTATTGCAGTACTCTAGAGGCAATGTATGCTTCTGGTCCCCTAACATGGGAACAAGAAGCACTATTGACTAATCTTCGTATATCACTCCATATTTCAAATGATGAACACTTGTTGGAGATAAGGAATTTAATTTCTTCTGGTCAGCGTTTTTAAATTCTTACCCAAGATTTGTTAGCATAGGATCTTACACATTATGGTCTGACCTATGTACAGCATTGCAATGTTCAGAATAAAAAACTATGTTATTGGTATTCATTTTGTAATTGCTACTAGAAATGTTGTGAATTATTACGAGTTATGATGCTCTTTATTTGTTTCTTACTTTTTTATTTGAGTGGCTATTTGATGTTTGAATTTGTTCTTCTCATTTTATAATTCATAACAAAGTTTTGAACTGTTTCATCTGCAATGATTTGCTGCAGCTATGAGGGATTCATCTGATTGTTTCTTTGATAGCTGTTTGATGTCTTGACCAATATTTTTACCACAAAATTGTAAAGCTTTTCTTTACTTTCTGAGAAATCTGACTTTCTGGGTTGGGCTGTGGCACTTGAAACTGAATCTTCACCAATTATGATGTAGTTACGTCAGCTTTTGTGCTTAATCATCATTGGTTTCTGCCAGCACTTTTATTTTATTTTAGAAGAGTTAATCGTTGTATAACTAACCAATGATCAACAACAGATGACTAGTCTTTGTAGTGCAACTCAAAATAGAGTCATAATATGGTTAAACTTGATTAGCTGTCTATTTGATAGTATCAGAAGTTTTACTTTTTAAGTATTGATGAATCGGCTACATTTTCCAGGGCCAATGTTGGAGGCCTGCATGCCTTGCTTCCAAAGGTTAAACATGATGCTAGGTTTGCCACTTTCCTCCTGGCAAATTAGTTGATGACATCTATCAACTTTCTTTAACAAATAAGAAATTTCTGACCAGTGTGTGTTATCTTCGTTTCTCTGTTAATATAGTCTATTTCAGGTGTGCTTTGAAAGGGCACTTGCTGTGTCACAGCCAGAACATGAACTTCCTAACAGCTGCTGTGATATAACCGTGACATGGAAGGTCTTGTTCTCTTTTAATTGCTAGGTGGATTATGTTCCTGGAAATGGCATGCTTTACCCTGATATTTCAAAAGTCATGTGTTGGGTTGTTGATACTTGGTAGTAATACTAATGTCTTACATTATGTAGGCTGGATGCATTAAGATTTTTAGTAATAGCCTGATTCTCATTTTGTTTTGGGTTAGGATCTACTTTAGAACTACTATCAGGTTGTCAAAAATTGATTTTTTTTTTTCATTTGTTGAATTGGAAGCTGATTCCTATGATGTCTGGAATTGATAAATACTGATCTTAGCCCAACAACGTTTTGGGAGATATTTTGGGTGAAAATTGTTTAAGTAGAAGGAATGTTACTCAAATGTTGAAATGCCAGAAAGGTGTTTTTGCAGTTTTCTGCTGAAACATCCACTGTCTGTAAATTTGTAAGCAAGCATATAGATAAGAGTGCTCTTATATAACAAGTGTTCTTTTGGCAAGACCCTTTCTGAATATTCTTCTCCTTATGGATTTAATGACGGCACATTTCTATTCTCTCTTTTATTAATTTAATTTTTTTTGTTTTATGGAAATGCTACCCTTGGTCAGCTAATGCTTGTGGTTTGTTGACACTCGGGAAAGAATCCATCGACAGAATATAAAAATTGCATTTTTCTCGCATGACTTGGAGACCTTGGCCCACCAAATCTATATACTTGATTTGGTGGGTCCCTTTTGACATATATCAGGATGATTTGGGCACGTGGCAGATGTGGTATGCTACATCTTTGGTCGTCTAATTCTGGTATGCTACATCTTTGGCAGATGTGGATATGGCAAATTCCCTTGTGGAGACATGGTAATATCGGGATAATGAGTGAGTTCAAGTTTCTTGAAATTCAATTATTGTACTCTGAGGGAGGTTTCGCTCTAATGGCATTTCAGTGAATGCCTTTGGAGAGTTTGCAACCCTTGTTACTTACTTAGTTGAGTGTCGCTCATACATGCTGAAATTATATTATTATGAATAGTAAAGAATGAAGATTTTTTGGATGTTAATAAAATTTCTGTATCTTGGTCTGTGGTTGGGCTCGGTTGCAGACACTTTCTTTTCTTAGTTTTGTTCTGTATCATGAATTGTTTATTAGAGTTGAATTTGGAATATAGCAATATGAAGGTTGTACGTACCAAGTGCGATGAGATCTAGTTGTTTCTAAGTATGAGTTTGGATATGGATTCCCTTCATCTCAGAATCAAAATTTCTCGTATTTGCAGTGATTTTGGTAATAAAATTTTTATCCAACAATTGAAATTTTAACAAATATAAAATACTTACGGACACTTTTAAAATTTAAATTATTGAATTTTCATCCTATTTCGTAGGAGGTGGAGGTGATGGATTGCTTTGACACATGGGGCCCAATCTATTCATGTGATCGACACTTATTTTCTGAAACTGATAATACTTTCGAAAGTCATAATTTATTCAATCGTTAAAATGAGGTTCTTCGCACAACCTCTTCCGGATGATAAGGTGCATGATGCTCACATTCTACTTCGCGTAAAACAATTCACTTCCATATTAGCTGCGCAAAAAAGCTGTTGTGTCTGTATGTAGGGATAGAAACAACGCTCAGTGTCAATTGAAGCCAAATCAAGGGCTAGTGAAAGAACGGACATTGCTGCGCAGTGCGTCAAAATTGTATACAGTCGGCCTAAGATTTTCTGGAGTTGGTCTCTCCATTTTGTGTTAACTCAACCGTTACATCCAATTATTATATTAATCTAGTTTATAAAAATCATTTGTTGAAAAGTCCACCAACTTGATAGGCTCAATTCAGTCAACAGATTAAAATCCAATCAACCAAAACTCAACCCAAAATTAGACTTGAATTTAAAAGCTAAAATAAAAAATAGAACCTCTTTCATGCCCGGCCCGGATATTTACATATAAATAAATATATATATATATATATATATAGATAGATATATTCGTTTGGGCTAATAGTCCCTCTGAGAACACGGACTAGGGAAGTGTTTGTGAATTGTTACTAAAAGAGAAAGCTGTTGGCAGTCCAAATTCTGCTAACCACTACTCTATTTTAACTGTAGAATATGTTCCCACGTACAGTACTGTTGTACAAAACTGCACATCAGTTTCGACCCGCAACATACACCTAGGAACAGTGGTCAATAGCTCCGAATATGAAAAGTGTTTCCATCCATTGTTGATTATAATTACAAAATAATAAATATACAGCATCGATTTTACAGCTTTCCCGAGTCAACAGTCCACCCAATACCAATTCGGATGTTTTTCACAATTGTTAGACAGCCCGAAACACAACGTATATAACGGGAGCACCTCACCGAGTAAGTTTAACATTAAGCTTACGTATTATGAGCTACCGTCTTTCCCTAACCCCTCCCTACGCACGACAAATATCAAGCCAAGGGTACCAAAGGGTTGGCTGTACATCTCATAGAGACGACAGCGCCCGCGAGGAACGCAATGGTATGGCTGACTATAGGTGGAAATTTGAATTAAGAAATAATATCAAATGATAAATTTCACATCTCATGTGTCAATGATACAACTGAAAACACATATCTTAGCATACACAAACAGCAGCATGTATGGAAAAAGGTCCACAGACGCAGAGTCTGAAGAATATGCTCTACAGTAACGAATAAAACTTCTACTCAAATGCGTCGTCATCGTCGTCTGGAAGAGGCTGAATAGCAGCTTGAGCAAGCTCTGCCTCGTGCCTGCAAAGCCACCAATGAACAAATTCAGGAAATTAACAAGAACAAACTCCATAGAGTTTAATAATCACGACGGGAAGTTGAGCGTTAGATGGGCTTTTTGTTAAATGAACCCCCAGACAGTTGGCCTTTAGAAAACTCCAATTCGCCATTAAATATAGGTTAAAAATCACATTTAACCCTCAGACAGTTGAGGATTTGATGGACGTTTGGTTTAATTAATCCTAGACTCTTTGGCATTTAGAAAACTTCATTTCATCATTAAAATATGGGTTCAGAATCACAGCAGCGCTTAAAATTTCATAATCCATCAGTTTTGCGAGAGAACTTACTGTTGTTGTGCAGCTAAATCAATCTGAACTTCAGGCGGAGCCAAGGCAGGAGATTCTACGAAGTGCAAATTTGGATCACTGCAAAAATGATGCAAGAAGCCAAAGATGTCTTATAACGCATTTTGGACAAATTGAAATGAACTTAAAGTATGTAGTAAAAAACAATGGTAGGTACCCGGCAAGTTTCCTGGCAAGGTACAGAAAAGGCTTCTCAAAATTGTAGTTACTCTTGGCTGAAATCTCATAGTACTGCAAATTCTTCTTCCGGTGGAAAGTAACCTGCTTGGCCTTCACCTGCCTGTTCTTCACATCAACCTTGTTACCACAAAGAACAATTGGGATGTTTTCGCAGACCCTGAAGATTGCATGTTCATAAAGTGCCCATAAGATGATTTAAACAACTTGATGTTGGCTAATAATATTGAAAACTAGTTTATGGGTTCATAAAGTGCCCATAAGATGATTTAAACAACTTGATGTTGGCTAATAATATTGAAAACTAGTTTATGGGTTTCAATTACTAACCGGCAAAGATCACGATGCCAAGTTGGGACATTTTTGTATGTCAGCCGTGCAGTAACATCAAACATGATAATTGCACATTGCCCGTGGATACTGCAATATGGAACATCATGTTGAAAACATTATAAATATATTTAAAAAAAAAAACAAACAAACAAAGCAAATATATAATCAAAAAAATGAGTCAGCATTTCTAATGCAGATTAGTCATTGCAAAATGAACACCCACAAATGTAAATTTTTTTTGGCTAGAAATACTTTAATTAACATAATCTTTTCCTATAAGCTAGATCTCATATACAGACCAATTAACTACGGATTAACACAATAGGGAAATGAAAATGCAAAGACAGTGGCAACCTTTAAATCAAAGAAGTCGTGCACAAAAGTCATAGGACAGGCCAAAATCACATACTATTACAATTGATCATTTATGGACAAAATTTGCGTAGGTGAGGCAAACAGAAGAATCTCAGTCTTTGCATCATATATACGAAGATTCATATGTTTGCTCATAGATTTTATAATCTATAATTCTATATGCATGTGTATATTAAAAATACAACAGCACACCACGTAAACTCATAGAATGAAGAAAATTTGCCTAAACCACACTGAACTAAGCTTTATAGATGACTCACTAATATCCGTCTCTAAGGCCTCCAAATTTCTCTTGCCCAGCTGTATCCCAGCAGTAGAATCGAATCTTCCCACAGTTTGTGAAAAAATCCAACGGATGGACTTCAACCCCAATGGTTGCTGTTAGCAGAAACCAAAAATGAGTCCAAATCGAGATAGACACTTTAAACCATGAGCACTAGTAGTTGACATATGCAATAATAAATCTTACGTTCATATTTCTTCTCAAACTCCCCCGTGAGATGCCTCTTCACGAATGTCGTCTTTCCTGCATTATCCCAGACAATTTCAATAAAGCTAAAGTTCATAGCCTCGTGCATTAGTAGGAGACTGTATAACAATAATAAACAAATCCATCAAACCCCACCCTAGAGATCCTAGACAATGCCATAAAGACATACGAAAGCACACAAAGTACTAAACTTCTTCAGAATTTGATCAGTTCACATAGGTATACAAGAACACGTCTTTTGCATAGATATTTATCGGGACATCAACCACGCAAGAGTTGCGCCGTCAATAATTATTAAGCTCAACTCGTACGCCATACAACAAAATGAAGATTTTGGGTTCCCACAATTCACCGGAATTTATTCACAAGCAGAGTACATCTTGAAGCCCTAAGGAACCAAAATTCGTGTAAGAAAATATAACGCACCAGTTCCACCATCGCCAACGATTACGAGCTTGAAGCTGGGATAATCAACGGTTTGCTGATTCGGCAAAGCCTGCACCAAGGTTGCAGAAAATCAATCAGATCTCGATTACAAAAACACGAGTCGATTGGTTGCACATAAAATTTGCAGAATAAAAAAATCATAATAATAAACAAAGAATTCACAGAGAGATCCTGTAACAAAATTGGACGATGAGGAATTAAAGACATACCATGGTTAAGGAACGCAACAACGCAAGTCTAGTTGGGACAAGTTTGAAGTGTTAACTATAGAATTCAGCTAGGGTTTATATGGGATATCGAGTTTGGAGAGCCCTAGTTTAGCGTCAAGCTGACGCGGCTATCTCCACCGTCCGATTAAATCTCCTGCGTCAATTTGAATTGTACACTTCGGAAAATGGGATTGGGCTTGCCCGCCAAGCCGACCTGTGAATTAAACCCACCTACCCCAATTTTGATTTCTTATAATTATTTCTATAATTTACCGGCTTCAGTTTAAAAAAGGAAAATCAGATTTGACTTGTGAAAATTGTGTTGCAGTTAAGTCATGTAATTTATATGACTTTTAAGCTTTTTTTTATTCAACATTTATTTTCTTAAAATCATTTACTACTTTATAATTAATTGTTAATAAAAAATTATGTACGTGGAGAACTAGAAAATTGATGATGCAACATTTTTTTGAGAACAAAGGGATCAAAGACCTCAATTGTACAGCAACAACTCACACTTGAGGTATAAAACCCTGGCTTCAAACAGAGTTCTGCTATACCCCCCATCCAGAGGATAATCAAACAATTGCAAGTTCAAATTGAAATAATTGATCTTTCTTTTGATCGTTTTTTATTTAGGTTTATATCTGGGAAAAAAACTATTAACCATGTCCATTTAGTTTAGATTATTTTGGTTCGGCGTGCTTGCTCATTAAAATCATATGGTTTAATTTATCTCACTGACTTGTCATGGGCTCCTATTATCCTTTGTTTCTTAATGCCTTCAAAGTTCAAACTTTTATTTCCTTTCCTTTTATTAACTTATTCTTAAACTGCACTAAAAGCGGCTTGTTATTCTCTCCAATTATTGATGTTTATAACCAAAGTATAGTGCAAAAAACTGTCACACACACAAAGATTCGAAAGTAGATCATCAATATCTTTAACTCATTACTTCTAATTTATTAGGCCAAAGCACGTAGAAACACTTTTTCCAATCACGCTACTCCACATATATATATATATATGGTACTCTAAACATCAATCAGTATACACCCTTATATCACACCAGCGGTGGTCCCTTCTCGTGAAAACAACAAAATAAATATACTTTACTAGTATAGGTAATCAAAGGCTCATAATTATCATGGCTACTCGGTCTACCTCCTATGGTTTACGAAAACTCAGCAACTTAACATCATCAATCACCGGCCCACACAGCGAAGAGTAGTCATCGCTTCTCATGGTGTAGAATGTGCTGAGGAACATTATGCGAGTTCTGGGGCTAACAGCCACAAACTTAAGTGCTGCATGCTTAAACCCTCCTTTCCCTTTAGACTCATAGGGCACTTTTATGGTGTCTTTGCCTGCAAAAGCTTCAACAATCATAGACCCTTCACAGGAATTGCTAGCGTCTCCCACTGCAAATGAGAGGACGTAGGTCTTGCCAGGGACGGTTCTGGCCACTTGTGCAATGGCACTTTCTTTTCCTGCAACAAGCTCCACAGCTCTTCTTCCTTGAGGAACCGAGAAATGATCTGAGTCTATGTATTTCACGGCCTTCAGAGACTCAACCATCCATCCAGGCAGGGGTGAGTGGTCGTCTTCAATGTTGGGTGGGATTAGCACACCCCAAGATGTGTTGGGGAACACATAGGGTCCTTCTTCAAACCCACCATTCTTCAGTATGTTCTCTGCAGGATGAGGAAGTTATTAACATCTCACATTGATCAATCATTTCAGTTCAGTAGTGGAGCAAAGTGGTTATAATTGAAACATGGTGAGGAAGTTAGCCACACCACAACTAGATTGGATATTATTATTGCTTGCTTAAATGCTTGGTCCCATATGATAGGTTCCTCAGAAGATTTGCTCGACACACATTTATTGTTCTGAATATTCCGCATTTGAGGGGAAAGGTTTTTACTTTTTAGTTAAATTCAAACCTTTCTTCTTCTTCACCTAGTAGTTAATACTTAACAGTGAACAGTGATCCCTATACAGTTAAACTGGATTCAGATTGCTATTATGAAGCCAGACATAATTTAAATCTAGCATGTTTGTAACAGTGATCCCTGCACATTTTGCAGTATGCATTATTGGGTTACATAAATATCCTTGAACAGCCTACCTACCTATCTCTATGGGGCCTATAAATCCCATTTGGACCACAAAACAGCGGTATTACTGATTCGCATCTGGCAACTAATAAACATGCCAATATTTACTTTTACTACTACTCCACCATTCCTTCATAGGCAGGCTTATAGCTTCTTTCTTTTGGATGACTTTTTGTCATGTTATATGGATGCTTCCTTTGTTCAAGAAAATTTATCCAATATGGTGTACATTTGGCGTATGCAAGAACTGTTCTTACTCCCGCTCTTTAATTTCAACAGGCAATACATCAAGCAGCTGGTGTGCCAGTGCATGAAGAGAAAAAGAGAAGAACTCACTGTTAGTAGGTCTTGGAGGGTATAGAGCTTTGACAGCGACTGAATCAATGAGTGGGCCACAAGCCGGGTCCTCCTCCACTCCTGGGTTATGGATAAGCATGTCGACCTCAGGGTATTGGGCCTGGAAGGCCCAAGCATAGGCATCCCAACCATTGCTGCTATACAGAGTTTGCATTGGGAGTACACCAGAGTGTGGAGCCACAGAAACGTTGAGTTGCTCCTCTTGAGCACAAGTGCGTGCTGCCACGAACGTAATGGAATAGTACATTCCCTTTGTAACCTTTAGCCTTTGCTTAATGGAGGCCTCATTGCCAAGCCTCACTGCATAGGCTCCCTCTGGTACCACCAGCAGCATGTCACCTTGTTTTTGCCCAGATTTTATGTACTCCACGAACCCAGATATCTCCCACTCCGGTATGGACCGACGGCCGCCGATCACCACCGTGCCGTTTATGTCCGATGGCTTTGGCCCTAGCTCAAAATTCCCATTTGCCACTAATCCTGCGACAATGTAGAGTAACAAACAACCATTGGGATTTTGTCATTATGTTTCCTCTGAACATGTTACTCTAATGTAGTAACTTCTCCAAATCAACAAGAAACAACTGTTACTTTTCAATAATGCCGAAACTCTAATAATATTTTCATTTTAGTTAGTGTGAGTGAGAATGAGATTTTACTTTGACCGTTTAATATATCAGGTTTGCTTACAAGACCATGTGCATTTTCAGAGCACCCTGCATAGCCTAAGAATGTGGTCCCCAGAAGAAGGAAAACAAAAAAAAACAAAAAGACTTGAAATCTGTCCAGACAGGGGAGCCATCAGATTGGTTATTCGACTTAATTGAAAATCCAGGGCTGGTTTCTGGGAGGAGGAGAGAAGATGCATGAGAAAAAGAAATATTACAAAACATCCAAATGCTATATATGTCACTTTGAATTTCATGCGAGACACAGACATGATTGGAACTTGAGGCGCCTAGAACTCTGCAAATGAAGTTTAAGAGCAATTCCAACCCATTTGGGTAGAGAAATGTTTTCAACCAGAATCCCCATAAAGCTAGCAGCTAGACAATTAAAGAGCAAAGCAAAGGCAGACGAAAGTAGTAATGTGAAGAGCAGAATAATGAGCTCACCGTCGGAAATGGAGAAGGAGACATGGAAGGAGGCGAACAAGAGAAGCGACAGAAAGGTAAGGCATGCCATGTCGGCGTGAAGCGTTGGAGGATTGGAAAAGAAGCATGTAGCCTGGAGGTGCAGGAGCATGGCCTTATATGCATGCCGACTTACGAGAAAGCACTTCGATTTCAAGTGAAATAGCAATTATGCCATTCACGTGATGCTTTGAATGCCCAATTCACTCCCCACTTTTGCGCATTAAAATACAAAGGAAGTGACTCTTGGATGTTTTGCGGTGACATAAAAGAGTTCGAAAGCAAAAGTGGCCAAAGCGGTTCAATCTCACATGGTCTTGCTTCGCGTACCTTGAAGGGCGTTTTCGTCATTTTAATTAATAATGATAATGATATATTTTGCTCCAAAAAGTTGAACCTGACCAAATATTGTTGTATTAGACGAAAGGATCATTGTGGGCGCAGAATGTGGAGTACTGATAAGTTGAATGACGGATGAGACCTTCGTTCTCTGACTGTAGCAAATGCAAGCCTAATGTCGGTTTCGATAATTTATTTATTTATTACGAATAAATAATAAAAGAAGGTTTAAATCATTCTTAATTTTATCGACAGAAAAGGAGGTCGTTATGTATTGTGTTTAAATTTGACTTTAAATTGTGGTGGTTTGTAAATTTAATTTTCGTCAAACATAATTATATATTTATGATTTATGGCCATAAAATTTTATTTAAAAAATAAATTTTGTAATTAATGTATTTTATTTAACACAATTAAATTTATTATGTTTTTATAAAAATTGAAATTTGAAGAATAAACATACTTTTAAAAAAAATTCACATCAAACTCTAATTTTTGACAATTTGGATTCT
The DNA here is from genome assembly GCA_037074485.1 of Delonix regia. NCBI lineage: Eukaryota > Viridiplantae > Streptophyta > Magnoliopsida > Fabales > Fabaceae > Delonix > Delonix regia. The sequence continues at coordinate 5,901,559 of CM073452.1, forward strand.
TTATATTTATTACGAAATATATAAAATTAACAATTAATATTAAAATAAATACATGATCTAAGTTTTTTATTGACTAACGGTTCTATTTTAATAATTTCTGAAACTATAAATTAAACTTTTTGGTGTGCAAATATACATTTTGGCCTTCATGCAACAATCAAACACACTATTATACAAATTTAATTTTTTAAAAAAATAAAAATTGTGACTTGGATGGTTAGCATAGGAAACAAACAAGCCATGTTAGAGTATATTGCAATTATGAATATTAGTGGTTGATCTCATCATCTATGATACAAGGAAGGGACACGGCATGTGCAATGACTGAAGAGGAATACATCATCCAAAGCTGGATAACTAACGCACTGGATCCGACATACTTAATTGAGACAAAAGCGACTCGGATCTATAAGTAACGTCGAATTTGTTAAACAAAAACCCCATTATTTTTACAGTTTTTTTTTTTTTTTCAGATTTGAGAGTTTAATGGGTTTTAAAATTCAAACATTTGCTTTAAAAAACCAAAAAGAATTGGTTGGCGGAAACATTTCACGAGGATGGTGGGCCAGTAATAATGCGGGAGGAGATTTTTAGCGGGACCCACAGAAGCCCAAAAAGAAAAGGCAAAATAAGGAAAAAGGAGAAGAAGAAGAATGAAAGAGGTTCATGTTCTTGGTGAATGGCAAACAGGCTATAGTACGGAAAACAAAGGCATTTTTTTTTTAGTAATTGATATAAGGAATTTTTTATTATAATATAATAATTATTATATATATATATATAATATTTATTTATATAAATGTATTATTACATTTATATTTAATAAATTTAAAAAATTTTAAATAATTCTTCAAGAACTATTAATTATCAAATAAAATATTTTATTTAGATTTAATAATCACGGTCATAATTAGGGTATACGATATAAAAAAAAAAATAGTTGTTTTTTTTGCTTGAGGTGAGATTGTTAATGGGCCTTAATATTGATGTGACAAATTAGTGGGCCCTGTTCGGTTTTTGTTTTTTTGTGCAAAATAACTTTAATTCTCCACCTCATGCATATCCTCGCGGGGAAGACTTGTGGGTTGAGTCCGAATCTCATTTCCTAACCCTACAATAACATGAACACATTAATAAACGGACCGGATTCTCTACAGTCGGAATATTAACTGTAAAGAATATTCTGGTATTAAAATGACAGTCATATTATTTGTAGTAAAAATTAAAATATTGGAAAAATTTGAAAAAGTTAAAAGTATGTGAGAATTTTCCTTATTGTCCGTATTCTGACTATAGGGGATCTAAATTTCTGATAAACCCAATCTTCAACTTTTCAAGAGAAAATATAAAGATGGAAAATGTCAAATATTAGTTTTAGACTGCCGACAATCAGTTTTAGAATTAAAATATTTCAGATTAATTCGGTTGTTGATATGTCTTGTATATTTCTTTTCCTGAAAAGAGAGAAAAAAAAAAGGGTCGGGGGGGGGGGGGGTGAATGGAGACGAAGGAGCATGAATGTAAAGTAACTTCTTTTTTTTTTTAATATGTACTACAAGTGTTGGGGCCTTGATCCTTGAAACAAGGAGAAAGAAGAGGCAAAAAGGCAAGAACTTTGCTCCTTCTTGACTTTTGTTTTTGGTAAATTCTGTCAATGTTTTTGTTGATTTTTTAAAAACGTAATGGACAAGAATTTAAATTTTAAATCTTTATTAATTATTTACGTTGTTTATCACTAATTTATACTGACTAATTTTCATGTATTTGTGGATTAATAGCATTTGATAGAGGTTGTTTAGTATACAAAAGGACCTATAATAGTGGGATTCAGGTCAAGTTACAAGTTAGTGTGGTGGAAGGAGAACATGCAATTAAAACAAACAAAAATGGAAAAATGCCTAAGAGGTCGATATATTGAAGTTGATACATTGGAATGAAAACAAGTTATATTCTTGAACTAAGAAGTACAAAAAAAGAAAAAAGGCAAATAATAATAAGGCAGGCTTCTGGTTTCTTGGAATAATGGTACTTGAGATATTACATTCAAGAATAACAGATTGCTCACAAAGACAATTTCAATGTGTGTCATTTTATGGAGCAAACTGATAATAATGAAATTAAGTTGGTAGCTGTCAACTGATCACATGCTTGCATTTGGCTAAGCTAACTCAGTGGTTGGATGGACGGGCCGTCGCCATCACAGATCCAATCTCACTAATCACCGTCTTCTTCCTCTCATGAAAAGCTCATATGCGTATGTCTGAGTAAGTGACTATCCTATGAATCTCAACAAATTAAGTTGGGGTCATGCGTTTTCACTCCCACATAAATGTCTATATATATGAAGAGCTAACGAGACATATAGAGGAGGATGGTATAATTATATTACTGCAGGAACAGCCATCTCATGGCTTCACATGGATTTGATGTTGATGTTGATGTTGATGCTTGAGCTCTAGAGGATAGTCATTTGTCTCAATCCACACGCAGGCCCCCGTACCCACTCCTTCTTGCTGCCACCGACCCTCTCTCTTATCCTGTCCTCAATTTTCTCAAAATATAATATGCAATGACAGGGGATCTTGATTCGTGGGTAAAAGGGCGCAACATGTTCTACAGACCTGTTTGAAATTACTTTGACTTTTCTGAAATTTTATTTGAAAGATTTATAGATTAAAAAAGTAAAACAGTCCTGGTAGATGTATAAAATCAGCATCAGTGCGTAGTGCAAGATGGATGGACGTGATATGCATATTTTCGAAATTCAATATTAAAAAACCAAGATGCATGAAAGAGTATTGTACCTATGTCGAAATTTAAGAGAATAATAATAATATTATAATTTATATAAAAACATTACATGTTATATTATTAAAAAAAATTATGTTTTAGAATGTTTTATTTCGCGTTTTGGTAAATTTATACGTAGAGACAAATTGAAAATATAATTTAGAATAAGATGAATTTTTTATAAATTAAGAGACGAAAATAATAAAAATAGTCTAATAAAATTATATAGACCTATTTAAAAAACAAATGAACCTAAAAAATATTGAATGAATAAAGTTTTTAAATTATTTTAGACTTTATAAACATCAATTTTTACACAACTTTATATATTAAAAATTTTGAATTTAAAAAATAAAGATTGTTTTGCCAAATTCTTATAAAGTAAAATATTTGGTGTACTATAATTTTAAATATATCATGCACTCAATTATAATATAAATATAATTATAATAATAATATTTTTTAAATTAATATTATTATAATTATATTTTTATATTATAACTAGATGCAGTAATACAACACTAAAAATAATACTTTCTTATAAATATAATTTATAATTACATACAATTAGTACGAACATTTACCTCACGAAGACAAATCAAATGCCAATACAAATGTAAAAACCAAAATATTGGGGCAAAGATCCCTTACATTTGGTAATTCTTATATTTTTCTTTGGGTAAATTTTGAACTTTTCAATTGAATATCTAAATGATTGAGAAAGTGTCACATGACTTTTCAAATTAATTTTAATAAATATTACTTTTATAAAACATTAACATAATACACAGAGACATACTGATATTTTAAATTCTTTATAAAAAAATATTGCATTTTATTTATTTAATAACTTAGATTAAGACATTCTAGACCATTGAATCCAAATGTGAAAAAATGCAGAAACTGAATCCCTGTCCAAGAAATACAATGGGATAAAACCCCACCATAATGACTGGTGGCAGAATCCACTCATACGTCGATTTTTGTGAGTTCCATTACGTCCTTGCACCATTAAAACATCCACTGATGCTCAAAATGTCCAGATGACATGCTTTACTCAACTTGGATTGAAATACTTTAAAAATACAACACAATTTTAGTCTCTCCTCAAAATGAAAGATATTAAAATAATTTTCTGACGGTAAAATACTCTACAAAATAAAAATCTTCCATATATCAATTTAGGCCTGGAAAATATCCAAATCAATTCACTTTTAAGAAAACTATTTTGATACTATTCACTCTTAGAAAACAAAATTAATACATTGATAAAAAAATAAAGACCAAAATTACATTTTTTCTCTTAAAATATTAGTCTAAAAGATATTGAGACTTCCTATTACCTCTACAGATAGGGGGTGATTAGATATCATAAAACATGGAAATGAGGAAAGGAGAATTAAAAACAGTGCATTTTGCCAAACATTTCATAGCCTATGACAGGTTTAATATATATTTATTAGATAGCGCTTGAGGACAACCGTCCTGCCATTCAAAAATGTGGTTCATGAAATTGGAAAAAGTAAAGATGTAGTCCATCTTTCTTTTCCAGTTAAAAGAAGAAAATAAGAAACTACTCAAACATCAATACGATTTCAAACAAGGTCCCACTCCAATCGGAGCAGTTTCATGCAAGACTTAATGATCTCAAGGAATGGTTCTTTGATAAAGAGGCAAGGCTCCCAATGCCTCGCGCTCTGCTCTCTCCTTCTTCACCTGCAAAACGTGGGTGGCAATTATTAAAAATTAATACTTCTCCATGTTTGTAAAATTCAGCCAACACTGATATCAAGTAGTTCATATCATACAACAAACTTCTTAAGACTAGATTTTCCTTTAAAAAAAAAAAATAGTAACAGGCACGCATAACCCAATCTGAAAGAAAGAGAGAAATTAAGATTATCAATCTTAGTGCCAACAAACAGAAACAACTTTATAAATCATCTTTTGTTAACTATTGTCCCTAAAATAGTTACATACAAGTCTGTTTAAGGCTTCGGACATTGTCCAGACTACAGAATTACGCTGCAAAGCAAAATTATTCTCCAAGGTTCTTCTACTGGAAGAGTAATTTTTACGAGTGAAACATACTTTTGGATCATTATCTAGAGATGTCAATGGGTTTCTGCAACAAGGAATACATATCAAACTATTCTAAACTTGGTAATATTAGCAAGTCTAGAATGAACCAATCAGATCATGAAATAGAAACATCCAAGATATGGCAATTGTCAAGTCATAAAGCACTTGGACTAGGACATTAATACTGCCAATTGCCTAATACATTGGAGCAACAGAAACAGAAAAATATTATGTATGTCATGAAAAAAACATATCAGTTATCGTTTTCAACTTTTGTCCTCGGGTAGGCACATGAGTATAGGACCATAAGGCAGAGCATGGATACTCTAGATATGTGAAATTTGCTAACAAGATATTTAGATCGGAACACCCATCACCTGCACCAAACATTTAGTTATTTAATTTGAAAGTACTTACAAGGGCCAGCATATCCTGAAGGTAGTTTCTGAATGGTGTCTGCATTGCCTGTCATAAAAAAGAAAGACATGAGCATTCAAGAAACTTACATGATAGTTCAAAGTTCAAACAAGGTTAGCATAGAAGCACATCCAGAACTGTAGCATCAAATCTTTATGTTATATTCTCATTCATGAATGACATGTAAGAAGAAAAAAGGCCTGATCCGGTAATGTGCCAAGTGCCAAATGCCAAATGCCAATGTACACTGATTGGATTCATAGCTTCACAATAAATTTACATAGTTATTTCCAAGAAATATAAAAGCCAAGGAAAAAGTAATGATGCCGGTAGGTACGCGTATGTGTATAATACACGCGCACACACACATATGAACCAGTGATGTCGTTCATAGAATTTACTGTTCCGTTCAGAATGAGATTGGGGATGTCGGATCATGGTAGTGTCCATTTTCATATATGCACGAACAATGCATAAGCCAATGTTCCAACTTCAATGAGTTTAAATTTTTTATTCCCTTACCCTCCTTCCCTTGTTAAAAAATAATGTTTTGAACTTTTTATCAATTTTGTCATATGTATTCAGAAGTTCTATCTTCAATTGCTGATGAAGCTAAGAGCTGCTACCATCTAGCTATCAAATCCAAGGCAAGTTACCAATTCTCTATTAAGTATAATTATCTAATATTCAACAATTGCCTTATTCTCTTTAAGAAAAACTGTACTAACACAGAAAAGAGAGAAAACAAGTTTTACAGAAGGATGCTACAAGAAATAATATTACGCTTCAAAAATAAGTTCCTAATATTTATATGTGGATAAATTCCATTTATGTAAGAAACAATCAAGGAAATTAGAAAAAGGCATAAAGTAGGAACAAAAAAGGAACAGAAAATGAACCTGAAGATGCTCAGGGAGGTATTCGTGCTTCATGGAAAGGTCCATAGCGCGCTTAAGACGCTGGTTACGTGCGTCGACAATCTCCCTAGGCAGCCGATTCAGGGCCTCCTTCACATCCAGATCGTAATACGGATCGTAGAGATCGTCGTATCGGAGCCCTATTCCCCAAAATGAAATCAAAAGAAAAAAGAAGCAATCCATAGGAAATGATTAAAAAATGGAATTAGGGATTGGTAGAAAAGAAGAGAGAAAAGAAAGGGGAAGGTGTAACCGTATCTGCGAAGGCGTGTGGAAACGGATTTCATGTGCTGAGCAGCCAACCAGTTCTTCCTTGGATCCACAAGTGACTGCAAGAACGACGCCATTGCTCTCTCTCTTTCACTCTGGTGGTGGCTGTGACTGATTAGTTGATGTTCTTTCTCGAAGAGCCTGGGAGCAAGGGCTTTCTTTATCTCTAGCGACGACTTCTCCTTTCTGATGGGCTGATGCCTAATGGCCTCAACAATGCACGACGCGACGCCGTTTTCCTTTTCCTTTTTTTCTTTTCTGTATAAAGATACATATTTGCACTTAAGTGTTGAATAAAACATTCCCTTTTCATATGTTTAAAAACAAAATATTCTTTAAAAAAAAACATATAAATTATTATGAAATTAAAATTAAAATAACATACTTTAGAAATAATATCAATTTCTTTTTAAGAAAAAAAAATTACATTTAGTCCTTTATATTTTTTTCTTCTATTTTTTTTTTATAAAAACATGACAAGTATATAATTTTTCAATTATTTCACGACTTGTGTATATTTATTATAAAAAAAGTATATAATTTTTAAATTTTTTATATATTTTTATATTAATATTAATTATTTGTCATATATTAATTAAAAATTTTGCAAGTAAAAATATAAGAAAAATTTTTCTTTTATTAAAGTTAACTTAATAAAAATATATTTTTAAAATCTTATTTTGATAAGATTTATTCTGTTTCTTATATTATAAATTTAATTCTATATTTTTTAAAAAAATAATTTTAACTGGTCAAAAGCATATATAACACTTTGTTATATTATATAAACAATAGATATAAATATATTTCTGTCATAATAAATATAACTGTACAAGAAAAATCAGTGTAGCGTATTCTTTTATATAAATATATATAATTAAAATATAAATAATGACTGTGTAATTTAAGCATGAAAATAAAAAATTTTCTTTATTTGTTGTGGTGTCTTATTCTATTTAATGTCCTCAAAACAATGTTGTTTTATTTTTCCTTATATTTCAAAATTAGCTAGACTTACATTTCAAAATACTATATCACTTGGTGCTTTTTTTGTTTGTATGTAAAGATGTAGTAGTGAATATAGGCTAGGCTATTGTAAGATTGAGACTGAGTTCGATTTTATATTAGATCTCTTTTTTAGAGGCTCGGGACACGGTTCCAATTTGATTATGCAATTTTAGGCCATGTTTATATATTATTTTTTATAAAAAATAAAAATTATTTCTTAAAGAAAAAATTTAAGATTTAAAATAAATAAAAAAATAAAATTTGAAAAAATTAATAATTTAATTTTATTATAAATAAAAATAAAAAATATGACGTTGGGATGACCCGGGTCTTGTATAACCATCAGACTTGGCCAAAAGTAAAATTTGTAAATTTTTTTTGTTGTAGTTCGACCCAAATTAACTATCAGGACAAAGAGGGTCGATCAGGTCAGTTCTATAAACAAACCTAGAAGTGAGTATTTAGCCTACGTTTGGTGCGTGAGAGGCTGACAATGGAAATGGAAAGACAACGGGAAAGTTGTGAAGATGCGTTTGGTGCACCAGAGGCATTCATCTAAGGGAAAGTGGTTTCCCATCCGTACTTGAAAGACCAATTCCATAAGGTGAGCCACGGAGACGTATGGGTTTCTCTCAGAAATGGACATGTGATTACGATTGTGCCCTTCTCTGTCCCTCACCACTCGATGCCCCTCACATCTCAGAACAGTAATCGAACTCTGGTGTGGAGAGAGAGCATCAGTGCAGATGAACAGCGGCGCGTTTTCAGCCACCACAAACCACCGGGATTGAATGGTTGTTGTCAATCGGAGGTCTCTCCTGGGACACGAATGGCCAGCTTTTCTGTTGCTATCAACCGAGCTCTTGTGTGATGAACAGACGACGTCGCCTGTTGCTGTCAACCGAAGGTGGGCAGACGGCGTCATCTGTCGTTGGCAGTCGTCTATCACTGGCGGACGACGTCGTCTGTTGCTGGTGGCGTCCGTGGATGGGTGCGTGCAGATAGGTTGTGCAGAAAAATTAAGGCACCAGGGGTAGTTTGGTCATTTGACCATAAAATATCTCCTTTCTATCTTTATTTTTATCTTACCAAACGTACAATTATATATCATTCGTCTTTTTATTTCTATTATACTAAACAAAATTTAATATAACATTATCTTTTTTATTTTATTCTATTTCTTTCTTTTTTTTCTTATCCCATTTTTCTCTTTGTATATCAAACAAAGTCTTAAACTTATTAATTGCTTTCTAATATTGGGTAGATTTAACTGTATATTCAGTTCAAGTAAATTGAGTTAAAATTACTTTAATATTAATTTTAAAATTTGAAAAGGTAACTAAATAGGATGACATAAATGCCAATTTGAGTTGCGTAAATTAATGAAAACCTTGTTGAAGTTCTCAGAACCCGTTGCTTCGATATCGATATCCAGCGCCGTAGATTGATTAACATTTCGTCTGCTTGATCTAACTACTGTGTCGCGAAAATGATGCTACAAGCTCGCAAATTAATGATTTGTATCCACAAAAATAGTAATGTACTAGCTAGGGCCATTTGTTTATGTTTGAAAAAATGATTTATTTATTAGTATAACAGAAAGAATTCAATTGGTCTATCGACCGTACAATAAATCGGAATCCTATTCTACCCTAAGGGATATATCAAGTATAATAGAGGTTGAATATTTTCAATTTCTTGATCTTCCCTCTCTTTCAGGTATAAACTCTCCTTTCTCCAAACCCACCTAACCCCTTTGATGAACTTTGCAAGGACGGAAAAAACTCTTGACATCAACAATTCTAAAGTCTTTTCCTGCGAAAATCTCCGAGTCCGTTTCAGAGTTCATATAAATTTTATTCCCCTTTCTGTTTCCTTTGGGATTTCTTCTCTTCCTCCACTGAATCCTTCCTTCCAGACTGTCAGAGAAGATGTTCCTCAACGTTAACTGACTATACACGGAATTATAAGCAGTCCTCTCCAGGGAGGATCGCTCTTAATATGGGAACCCAATCTATTATCCAAAGCAACAGCCAAATTCATCATGTTCTGACAGCATCCCCAGGATAAACCCGTCTACTCTATATATTGAACCATGCATGCCATCTTTACTACAAAAATATATTGAAAGCTAGCTGTTAAGAGTTGTTCTGTAGGTTGTAAGTGTTTTACCTGTTAGTGCTTGTCATCATTAGTGAAACTCATTCTATGTTTCAACTCTCCCCTGTGGGTTGTCATCTCATCCAATAACTCTGCATCAAAGAAATCGTCCGATTTTTCATCCGTTTCAGGCACTTCAATTGGATCCTTAGGGGCACCAGCAACTTCGTCGTACTCAGAAGAATCTAGTTCCTGGAGATCGCTAGATCCGAATATCTTCGGAAGCACATGCTCTCTTATCACTATGAGAAGGAAGAATGGTAACGGAAACAATACTCCACCAATAGGTATCCATGTCACTCCGAAACAGAACAGAAAATACAAACACTGCATCACTGTAAATAAAGCTATGGTTTTGAACGGCACTGACTCCACGAACGAAGCATGATCGCCTTCCAGAATTCTGCCCGAACACATGCACAAACATATTAGAACAACCATGAAAAAGAAAATCAACTGAATACACAAATATTTATATGTAAAAGGTGACTCACTTGTGACGCCGGCTTGGGGTGATGAAGAGAAGCAATATCCTTTCCCAGAACTGATTCCCAGGCAGACTATCAATGGCCATATAAGCGAAATATCCCCATAGAACTGAGGTAGGTATCATTTTAATAACTGACATAGCAAAAACGGATGCCCCCACCAGGAGGGACTGCAATAAGTTGCTCACTCTTTGCTCGTTAACCCGGACTGGCAAAAAGGCATCTATGTGCTTATCTGGATCAAATTTATGTTTTACGCCATCCTTCTCTTGAGGTTTCATTACAGCCTCCTTCAAAGTCTCCAACTCTTGCTTCTGTTAATGCCACATTCAAAATTTCAAACAACATTGGTTTGATTGCTTTTAAATGCCTATATCTATACACACAGCCACTGAGTACCAAGCCAACCCTACTTACCGTTGGGGCTGCATCCATTTCTATAAACACATCGTGCATCTTTCCGTATATTTCAGAGTTGCTCCTTTGTTCCTGAATGCATTCTTTGGCTTTCTTTACCACTCTCTTTCGCATCAACTGAGAATTCATCGAGTTAAATAGATGAGTTGATATATAACAACCTATATATTACTGACTACTGATTAGTATTGATGCAAATTGGAGATGATATTATTTACCTGCCTCCTAAGAACTGCCAAACTCTTGGTATGCATTGGGGACTGTGGAAGGACTCCATTTGCTGGAGGAAGGCCGAGAACACCGCAAGCCACAGTCTAAACCATACAAATATTGTAAACATGAAATTAAGAGAAGGCATATCTCTACTCTAGGAAGGAAGATCTTAAATTTAGAGGCAGAAACAACCAACCATCATTCCAAGCAGTAACATATCATGGTGGTAGGCCTCTGGTTTTTGAAGGTTGAATTCCTTCTGTTGAGCCATCTGGGAAGCTACATTGTGATCGAAGAAGTATAAACCTGCCACCATCACAGCAGGAACAATTGCCGCAATGATATAAAGTACCGGTACCTTACCCATGTCCTGCAGTTCGTAGTTCATCGTCAGATAGATTTTGTGGCTTGCATTAAGTGAATAGCCACTTGCACTTCACCATTCTGAGTAGTCGTGCACCCATTTTTTTTTTTCAAGCAAAATACTCGCATAGCATGGCCGGATCAATGAATGGAAGGAAGAAAAAGCATACTACAGTTATAACGTTAATACCTTCACTACTGTCCAGTGGTACAGAGACGCAGCTTCCCAGGGAAGAGGACAAACCAGCCTTCTGGGAACAGCGTCTGGAACATCCCCAGGTCCAATATAAGAAAGCGCAGACCAAAGCAAGACCACCGCCGGCACCCCATAATCTGCAACAAAAGCTCGCATCCATCCTGCATTGAACGACAGAGAGAAGATCAAAGTAGTTATAAGATAAATTACGTCTAACATGAAAACCTTTTGTCTTAATGATCCTATCTATATCAATTACCTGTTCCATAACGCCATGATCTTGCATTTCGGCTTTTGTGCGCAGTGAGAAGTACCCCGAAAGAGAAGATAATTGCAAGTAATCCGTTTGTATACCGCCATTCAAATTGAAATTCCTCCAACAATGGATTCGCATTCTTAGGGACTTTGAACTCGGCTACCAGTCCCTATGGTTAAAAGTTCAAACAATTGTCACGTTATTCCCTAGCTCAAGTGTTTGCAATCTATTTCGCAGTAAAGAGGAAGCAACACCTTTATAGCCTCTTGAAAGAAAAGAACGGTAATTAACATGCCAAATATTTCCCCTGCAATTCTTGTAAACTTGGTGATAATTGTGCACGTGTTAAAAATTGCAAGAAGAATCAACATGGTTCCTGTCCAAACACAAACCCTGCACGTAGATGAACATACATGTTAGACAAGGATACACTACAACTAAGACAGAATTACATGAAAACAATCAAGTGTTGGTGAAGCCAAAAGCAGAACTTCCGTACCAACCAGCCCAAGCCAGAAACAGATCGGCACCCAGTTCTGGCCTTTTTCTGCTGAAATCGTAAAGATAAGTGTACATAATAACAGTGGGTTCAGCAACCCCCAAAATCAGCATAGGCTGGCCACCAAATATTGAGTGGATAATTCCGCAAAGAGCAGTAGATGATAATGTTTCCACCGTGCTCAATCTTCCATCTGAAAAACATATTCAATGACCACCATACTTCGTACCGAAAGCGACTAAATAGCTTTAGCTTTATGGCTGACCTCGACAATACAAAGATGTTGAGAAAAGAGGTTTACCTGTATCCCTATTAAGCTGCTCACCAAAAGCAATAACAGGGAGAGCAGAAGCAAAAAAGATGTAAAAAGTTGGACCCAATATCCTGGCATAGACCAAATAAGCATAATTAAAATTAGAATTACACTTATAATACACAAAAAGAGGAGCAATTCCCAGTTTGCAATTTGGCCTAGGATGAAGGAGAATTACTTGAAGCCAGAACAGAGACCGGCAACCCAGTCATGTTTGTAATATGCGGCTCTTCCTTTCAGATCTTGAATTATTCCCTGACACGGCCTCATGTTTCCCATTGCTGAAGAAAGAATTTACGCAGAGATTATATATGTGTTCGTGTATATATATATATGTATGTATATATCGAAACTGACAAATTTCAGCAAATTCATTAAATTAGAAGGAAGATATATGGTGTAAGAAGAACTTCGGCAGATCACAAGGGACATATTTCAGATTTTATTTAAAAGGAACCAAAGCAAGAGAATGCATTCAGTTAGCAGGAAAATCGTATGGAATTAAATACAGAGGTAATTCAGAATCGACTTCTTCTTTCTTGTTTTCATTCTTCGATAAGCTTTTAAGAAATATACGGAGCAGAAAATATGAAGCCTGAAATTCATGCATGATATAGTTGTCCAACGACGAAAACACGTTTAGCTTAGAAAACAGTTTGGCTGGTGACCGGTGAGAAACGATTATCGAATGAGATAATAAAATACACTGTAATACACCACAAATGCTTTTATTAAAGGAATTACTCAACACTCAATATTTATTTCTCTCAAAGCAAACACACATTACCCAATCTCGGAGAGGAAGAAAATTAAACAGGGTGGATGCTCGTCCATGCACGTACATATACAAAGAAAAAGCAAACCACGGATTTCAAAAGCAGGAAGTAGAAGAAGACAGAATGAAAGACGTACGTAATATTCAGGTGAAGAAGGAGGGGGCCCACCGGGACCCTCACGCCGAATAAAGAAGGCAGTATTGTGAATGCGGGTGAGTGAGGAGGCCTGAGGCTATAGTGTGGTCGGAGAATTCAGAATACGGTGGGGGTGGCCAGTGGGAGGGGTGGGACCCTTTCTGGTATTTCCTTTCTCTCTCTAAATCGGCTAGCGAGAAAGAGAGAGAGAGGAGGTGAGAGAGGCAGGAGGGCAGGGTGGCAATTGACATGCAAAAATTAGAAGGTTGAACAATGCAAGGCGGGTTTTGTGGGGCCCAACCTGGTACATCCATATTTGTGTATCCAAGGATTTCGCAACCGTAGCCGCGTGTTTGCATTTCATTGGCCATTTGATTTGGGGTGAATGAATGGTCAATGGACCCTGAGGTTCAATGGTGGCCTTTTCAACCGTTTTGGTTAAAAATTTATGTTCTAGCTTCTTGCATTGACCTGATATTATAGAGCTTGCCTTCTCTGTACAGTGTAAGACCCACATGATCCAAATGGGTTGTCTCGGGACATTACGAGAACATACACTTGGCTCATTGCATTGATAATATTGTCATGTATCCAGCTCCAGCTTTAGCTTTCTTTCTTTTCCGCCACATCCAGCTTTAGGTATACGACTATTTTGGCAAGTAATTTGAGTGTTGGAGTCATAATTGCATGGATTTTGTTCTAATCTCCCAATAAGTTTTTAAATTTCTAATGGTTAAGTATATTTTAATTGTACCATAGTAATATAAGCAGCTAAGACGTTCATAATGAACTTTAATACATTATTGTATTATTATATATAATATAAGAAAGTCTGTAATTTTATTTGTTAAGATATCAATAGTACATGTTTGGATTGATATTGAGGTAACATGATTTTGAATCAACTTAATTTTTAAAATTATTTTTGATTAAATTGTTTAATTGTGATTTATGTTTAAAAACTTTCATTTAAAAATTGATTGTTGTTATTTATACAATTCATTTAATGTAAAAATAACTATTTTTTAGTTACATAAAAACATGGGTTTGAAAAACAAAATTAATTTTTTAAAAATTCAAACACCAAACCAAATAATAATGTTTATAACATAAATTCATATTTAGGTGTACAAACAAGCTTTTTAAGTTTTTCAAATACTAATCCAAACATTTCAATATTTAATCAAAAATTTAATTTCATTGAAAAAAATAAATTGAAGAGTAGTACATAATTTTTTCAATAAATTGAGAATTAATTATAATTTAATCAAGCTTTAAAAGAGATTAATGTGATTTATTTCTTAATTTTGGTGATGCATTTTCTCTCTCAATTATTTTAAAAAGTAATTAAATGAATTGACAAAAAGTAATTTCTTCTCTACTTTCGTTTCCTTTTAAATTTCTTCTCTTCCTCCACAAAATCCTTCCTTTCAGAGACAGGGAAGATGATTTAACGTGAGCACTCCTCAACTAACCACATGCTTGCATTTAGCTAAACCTTGTTTAGTATATTGTATAGAATCAGATTGTATAAGTTAACTTATCACTATATTATTAGTCAAACTTTCTTATCCTTAATTAAATCTAATTGTATAAAAAATGCATAATATATTATAATTCTACACTATCATATACTCTCTCTCAGCATTAACCATATATAATATTAAAATTTTACCTAATCTTATACTATTAGATCTTATTTAATCCAACCTTACATAGCATACCAAACAAGTTCTATGCCAACTATCTGGTTTGATGGTTTGATGGACATCGCTATCATAGATCCACCCTCACTCATCACCATGTTCTTCCTCTCATAAAAAGCTCATATGCAAGTGTCTGATCAAGTGACTATCCAATGAATCTCTACAGATGAAGTACAGTGCAGTTCATCATGTTGAATAGTTGTGGCTATGCTCACACCGACGTAAATGTGCTTCCCTCTCGCGATAATGGGAAAATGGATACTCGCGTAACTGATATGTTACCATTCATTGAATTGGTTGAATTTAGTAGAAAGTTTTGTTTAAGCTCTCAGAACTCTGGCATTAAATATCGATAGCAGTGCATCATAGCCATAGGAGTGCAGGCATGCATGTTATGTTGAGTCCTGAGAAACAACTTGGAACAATGACGCACGAAACGGAAGAATATGCTGAAACTTGGGCACCTAGAGGACTATCTTATGCTAATGAATCACATGTTAGGTGAACCACTAAAGCTTTCAGCAAGACATGCCAAGTAATCCAACCACAGGGGGTGATGATAATAGTTTGTTACAGTCTTACTTTATATCACATTCTTTCAGACCAAAGTATCTTACAGATTCACCATGCATGTCATTCTGTTTCTACACCATCCATCTATATCGCATTATGATGCCATTCATTACATTGGCAAGGAAAAAGAAAAAAAAAACACAAGATGCATTGTGCTCAAGCAGTCTTAATTCTATGTACTTGCCGAGTGCAACAAATTGACATATTTCATTTTGACATTAACACTATACATTTAACATAGTATTCATCACATGTAAACTATATATACAAAAACCAAGAGATCAGTAAACCTAATATGCGGCCTTTGCTATTGATCTTCATCAATATCTCAAAATGAACATGAAGTATACCCGTCATGAACACATAAAAAGGAGGGCTTCGCGGGTACGGCCCAGCAAACTCAATGCAGTCGCAGCTATGTGATGACCAGTCAATCCCGCCTGATCAAGCTGCTCATTTGGTGATGCATGCTCTAGGTAACTGTCGGGTAAGACAATAGGTCGCCACTGGCAGAGTTGATTTGGTAAAAGAAATAGAATATCAGAAGGTTGGTCATATAAAATAAAATTTTTTCATAACTTTCCAGACAAAATATATATCTATTTTTTAAATAGATGAACCGTACTGAACATATGCTTTACATTTTTTTTTCTCGGTCACTAAAAATATGATTTACTAAGTGAGGTAAAAAAAAACCTAAATAAGTATAGCCTCCTCCACATTGCTTAAGTAATTACCTTAATTCTTCCATCAAGTCGTCCATCAAGAGCAAGAAATTGAGCAACATGAGAACCAAATCCTCCAATAGAGCCTTCCTCAACAGTAATCAGGAACGAATGGTGTTTACAAAGCTGCCTGAGAAGATTGATGTCCAGGGGCTTGCAGAACCTTGCGTCAACAACTGTGACCTCAATCCCTAGCTTTGCAAGAAGTGTTTGAGCTTTTAGGCAGTTCTGGACCATTGATCCATATCCCAGTAAAGCAACTTCATTTCCTTCAACAAGAACTCTCCCTTTTCCAATCTATGCATGAATATAACACAGCCACTCAAAAAAAGAAACGCCATATTATCTGATATAATGAAAAATCTAAGCAGAAGTGAGATAATCTGTGCCTTTGCAGGTTTAAGATTGGTCTGGACAAACTAACAATTAGTTTACCCATTTCAAATTTACATGATTTTGGTCTACCCGCAATGTATCTAGAAATAGAGTGCCAGGCAATTACCTCAAGGGGTATCCCATTGCATACAGTGTAGTTGTTCCGAACTATAGCACCCCTTGGATATCGGAAGCAAATTGGCCGATCATTGACATGACTAGCAGTAGCTACCATGTGCACGAGTTCAACCTCATCAGATGGTGCCATGACGATCATGTTTGGCAAGCATGACATGAAGGTTATGTCAAATGCCCCACATTGGATGGGACCATCAGATCCTACCAATCCTGCACTTGTAATTACAAAACGGACCGGAATTTTCTGTTGATCAACATCATGGATCACCTGCATACACACCATGTAACATGTTTCAAATTATATTCAATATATTTTATCAGTCATTGACCATCCCTTCTATGTATGTGTAGGTACACTCCCATATGGACATGCACAAAAAGAGAGAGATGCATATTAAAATTAAGTATGAGTAGGTACTAGGTACACTCTAGTTACAAATTTTGCTAACAATGTTGTAGAACTTCAAGCCAGACTCCTAGACAGTTCACATGGTAAAAGATCCTTCAGAGTTCAGTCCTTTCAATTTGGCAGCCAAAGCATGTATTATAGTAGTATTCTAAATTGAAATTACCTAAGGAAAATGAAATAGAACTCTAGTTGCCCATGTTCTCTGAGTCTATGATCACTTTCCCTCTCTCTCTCTCTCTCTCTCTATCAATAATAAGAGTAGTAGTAATAGTCCATCCCTTTCAGCCACACATTAAAATCATTGTTAAATTCAACTACAACTATGCTTCTATAAGACAATCCTGAGTGTCTGTGAAGAACATTTGCTACTATGATAGTTTATACAGAAATACGGGTGACAAATAACCTGGTCATAAGCTCTCTGTAGGAAGGAAGAAGGTATTATGCAAAATGGCTTCAATCCACCACATGCCAAGCCAGAAGCAAATGTAACTGCATGTTGCTCAGCAATCCCGACATCAAAAAACTTATCCGGCATTTTTTCTTGAAACAGTTGAAGTGATGGTTCCATCATAATTCCTGCATGAACTACCACAATATCTTTGTCTTTCTCAGCTTCCATAACCAAAGTTTCCACAAAGCAATCACTATATTTTCGAGGTTGAATAGCTTGATATAAGGGATCAAATTTGCTGGAAACTGAAAATTTAAAATAGATAGCTCATTAAGAACTGTCCGGCCTAATAGAACATTATTCATATTTGGCCAATAATGTTAACAATGAGACCATAAAGAAGCTAAACTGTCATCCTCTGACATGCGCAGGTGCTGAAGATGTGGCTTTGGACATATATGAAAAATTATAAGTATCCAATCAAACCCAAAAAAGAAGCCAAACCCAAGCAGTGGTGATTTCAGCTCACGTCAGAAAACGCTTGGAAAGCAATATTTTAAGCATGTAGGCAGTCTTCTGCCTTTTATACATCAGTAACTCAGTTGTAAGAAGCTACAAGATTTTTACCAAATTTAAGTTAATAGATGAAGCAATTCAATTTCCCCCCTCTCCTAGGTTCCCTCTATGTCTGTGTGCTTTTTGTGTTTCCAACCTAATGAAAAGTGAATTCATTTCCTAAAATGCTTGGATATTTAAACTGAACAAAAGAAATACAACTAAATGTAACAAAATAAATAAGTAAGTGACAAAATTGTATAAGCAATACCATCCTGTTGCCTGTCTGCTTTATCACTTGTCTGATTATATTCTGCTCCTTGATTTTCATCAGTTATTACATGAACCAGGACAGGGCCCATTGAATCAAGAGATGCTACTTCTTCTAGAACACAAATTAGTTCCTCAATGTTGTGTCCATCCACAGGGCCTATGTAGTACAAGCCAAGCTCTTCAAAAAGTGTGGAACCCAGAGGCCCCATCATACCACGCGCATATTCATCAACTTTAGCTGCCCATTCATGCATACCGCCACCAATTCGTTTTGTAACAACCTGATAAAGAAGACAAACAACCACATTAATGTAATGTAAATATTAAGCATAGGACATAAACTTCAATATTGTGTTTATCTTGGAAGGGCTCATCAAGCTCAGCCCCCACAACACAATAAATAAAATTCTACTTTCTGATTGAATAAATCAGATTAAAAGATCATAGAAAATCTCACCAGAATGATGATTATCATTCATAAACACAAATCAGCCAACATTAGGAAATGAAAATGGAGTTTAAAAGGAAAGATTATAAATAATAGGCATATCACTTGTTTTGTAATGAAACCACTAAGTCACTCAAAACTGCTCCAGCATGTAACAATGGGAAGAAATGGCAAACATATAAGGGAAAAAATAAGCATAAGAGTTGCACACGTATCCATCTTCCCTAGTGCACAGAGAGAGAGAAAGGTCTTTCAGTCAGGTTGTTAGAGGATGCTATTGCTACGTGATTGATCAAGACCAGAACCTTAAAATTGTCAAAAATGCCAGGTACACAGGGCACACAACTGTCAACTATTCATATCATAACACTACTCCCCAGGAATATACATTTCATACTGACAGTTCCCACATATGAAGCATGCAAACATCAATTTGTAAACCAGTTCATTATAGATGGATCTCATAACTTAAGCATATGGATCCTGCATAGAAGGAACATAACTTATTTAACACTGATTTACAATATCTATCATTTTTTTTTCCACCAATAATGAGCAGAAGAAGCATACTTTAGCAACTTCTCTAAGCTTTCGGAAAGATTTACTGGACTGGAGCCTGCTTAGGGTACTAGATAGTGCATTGATTGATGCCTTTGGGCCCTCCTCAACTTTTGGATGTAAAGAGTGACGACTGTCATTCAAAATTACTACCATATTCGAGTCCAAATAACCTGCATTGCACATTGCCTCATAAACCTGACCTGCCATAGTTGTCCAATTGCTAATAACTGCAACTACACGATCTCGCCTCCCCTTCATATCACGTGCAACAGCCATTCCTGAAATAAAATATATCAGATATGACTTGAAGATTCATTTGAAACATTATTCATAGGAATATGCTAATTCATCTGACACTGAAAACCTGAAGTGGCCTCATCCATGAGAAAAATGCATCTCATATCAATCCAGATACATATTCTTGGCAGTGTATGACAACAAGGAAATATGAATGAAGCCTGAAAATTTTGCCTAATATTATCAATAACGAATTGGATTTAAAAATTACCAAGTCCTGCAGAAATACTGTTGCATCCATGACCCGCACCAAATGCATCATATTCACTCTCAAATCGGGATGTAAACCCAGAAAGGCCTTTCTTTTGTCTCACTGTCTTCATAAGGGATCGCCTTCCAGTAAGAATCTTATGCGTATATGTCTGCCCATAAAAAATTGAGACTACATTATCTAACAAGGTCATTCATTGGTTAGTTAGAAAATGATATCCAAGAGAGCAAATAATTCAAAAGTTTGTTGGAAAATGAACTCAAGGAAAGGCATAATTATCCACCTTTAAACTGCACTCACCTTTGTACCACCAAAGGAGAGAGGAAAAAAATTTAAAAAGATTAGGGCACCAGCGTTTTTGCAAATATGATAAAATCTTACTTGATCTCCAACATCCCACAAAATCTTGTCCACTGGAGCATGAAAAACATGGTGTATTGCAACTGTCAGCTCCACCACTGCCATACTTGCTTTAAATGAGATTTGTGCCTCCGACATAATCAAAGACAATTCCGAACGGATTTCATCAGCCAATTGCTTAAGTTCCTACAAAGATTATTACATAAGGAACGAGATTCCATGAGCTTGCAAGAACAAAGATGTAAAATGAAAAGTAAAAAGATAAAAACGCTTTAGGGCTTATAACTAACCTTAAGAGATAAATTCTTCAAGCAAAGAGGATTTTCAACAGCATCAAGTATGGGGGTTGGGACTTTCTCCCAGTTGAAATCATCAATGTTGGGACATGCACATATTCTGTCTATGAATCCCTGCTTCAAGATCATGTTAGACACTATTCACTCATCAAGTAATTAATGAAACATAAGTTTTTGCTCTGAAAGATCTATAAAGTAGCTAAATGACATTGCACAATTGAATTTGAGGTTTGTCATGCTTCATAATGTGGCTCTCGTTCTTAATGTTAGAGCTGCCTTAAAAGTCCATATAATATATCAGCTGCATTTCAATCTATATATTTGAACTTGTCCGCCTTAGATTTCTCTATAACATTGTCTTTCTCTTTATCCCTAGAGGTGATATTGACGAAGGCAGCCTCCATAGTTTTGTGACTGGAAAACAAACCATAGAGCATCCATCTACATAGGTTGAGTAATTTCAATCAACCCAGGATCAATGGGAATATCTAATAAACTTTTCAAGATTTAAGTTCTTTAAATAATTAAATTCAAAAATTAAAATTTTAGTACTGCTTCATTTTGCTTTAGGCCTGTGACCTGAGACTATGTGTATATATAGTATGTTTAAGTATTGCCAAGCAGATTCATGACTGCCTTACCTACTGAGTTACTCATGGCAGTTAAATCAACACCAGATTAAATCATCCACGTTATCTCATTGACATTAAGGCTGTTGAAATCCTACAGTAAACATATAAATCTAAGAGGTTTTATACTTGTTTTTTGGGAGTTTTGGTCAACAGAAGAAAAGCCAAACTTTATGTAGTTAATCATAATATTTTAAAATTATTAATTGAACTCTGTTCAGTTTGAACCCTTTTAAGACTAACCAATTATATTTAAAGGTTGAAAAGTTAAATAAAATCAAGCAAAAGAACACTTTTCTCTCATCAATTGAAGGAATTTTCTGTTCCAATGCCTTTGCCAGTATGTGGCCATAATATGAAGGAGACATTCATAGTTGCATTTTTCTTGATAATGTTAGCAAAATTATGACATACAAAGTTACACACTGTAGATATTTATCTGCAACATTGTGTGGAGGAAGTGATATAAACATAAGAATCCTCCAACGAAAAGTCACAATTGAAATACCTTCGAAGCTGTGGAGCACGCAGAGCTTGGGCACAAGCTAATTCTTGAAACATCCACATTAAGAGGAAACTCGGAACTTGAGCAGTCCACTTTCCGATGGGAGTGGACGGCGAATTTAAGGGGGTATCGAAGAGATGCAGTACCCATCGAGAAACCTTTAACCGAAATCTTCAAATTTTATTGAAATTCACAGGGAACAATGATTCCAGAGCTGGAGCTCTTGAGCATGGTCAAAAAATGAAAATTTGATATTAACGAAAGCGAATTCTAGATTTCAAGTTTACAAAACAACAGAAGAGACAAAGAAAGGGCGTCCGAGAAAAGGAGCTTCGCACCCGCAAACGCAAAGGGCCCCGAGAGTGTTATTATCAACCAACAGAGCGACAGCTTATTGGCCAGAAAGGAACAAGGTCAGTATAAATCTTGGGACGTGGAATCAGAAGCAGAAAATATTTCCCCCATGTCGGTTTTCTTAACGTGTATGTGTTTATGGTAAAAATATATAAATTCACATATATAACATAGTAAAAGAATATTTCTTTTTATATGATAAACTACATCAACTAGTTTAATACTTTAATTAACTTTTAATATGGAACATACGATTTTCCAGAATAATATGACAAAGTTTAGGTAATTTAAAGAATATATGTATGTCTTTATATTAAATATATACTTGATCAGTGGAAATGACATTTGTGTAAAACATTCATTGAAATGAAGATGCCAAGATGGCCAGGGAATACTGGGTTAGTAATCGTTAGGCCCAATCCATTGTGAATTTGGTCATCTTGTCTTGTTCACCGTTGGGTCCGTGTTCAAACCCATATGGGATTCTTTCTTATAATTACATCAAAATGATAGGGGTATTTTAGGAAATAAAGTCAAAATAAAGAGGTCCGGTCCTGTTCTTCGAATCATTTTGTTTCGCTTGTTTCATTCCGTGTAGATTCAGCAAAAGCAGTGAAAGATGTCGGGAAAAGGAGCGAAAGGTCTGATAATGGGTAAAACCCCAGCCGCTAACAAGGACAAGGATAAGAAAAAACCCGTTTCTCGCTCCTCTCGAGCTGGTCTTCAGGTTCTTCATTCGTCCTTTTCTCTTGATTTTCGTTCTTTTTGTTGATGTGATCTCATCAATTTGATAATTCATGTTCCCTGGTCATAAAGCTGCCTCTAATTCGTAGATGGTAAATCAGTTGTGCTTTTCTGGGTCGCTTTGGATCCTTGTTTTATTTGTATGCGGAGAACATTTATGTAACTAGGCAGATGATTGAAGTTGCAGGTCGTAAATTATTGCAACATGCGTTAAATGGTAACACGTTTATGCTCGTCTATCCATAGCCTTTGCAGTTCTTTTTGCTTTAGGAAGAAGTATTCTCTGGATGCTCTAGTTGATTAGTTCCTCGATTTCATGTTTGCTGAGAAACGTATTGTACTGAAGCGTATATGAAAGGAACTTGTTTAGGGTGTGTACATTTCTATTCAAATTAGAGTAATCCCTCTGAATTTGATTTGAGGCTTTGTATGGATGTAGCTTAGTGGAGTAATCATTTTCGCATATTGTGCTTGATAGCTCTACTACATTAGCTATGGCAGGATGGGTCAATTTGAAGATTTTGGGTTCTTTTCTTTTGAAATTCCTGTGCCTTATGTCCGTGGTTAGAAGTTATCTGCTGGCATTCATTCAACAGATTTTCTTTATTCTGTCAATGAGAAATATGATTTATAGGAATTAACATCTGACCTTTTTCTCATGCTATAATCACTTAGTTTTATGGCTTTTTACCTTTAAAATGTCGAATGCATTCATTTTTAATTTCGGCAATTGCCTCGTAGTTTTCATTAGGACTTGGCTTTATCCTGAATTCTCTTACCTGTGTTAACTTGAAAGATGAATTTTTAATAGAATTTGAGGCTAACCAACTTTTGGAATTGGCAAGTATAGCCCAGTCTGGGGTTCTAACTTCTAATCTAGGGTTGGTATGGATAAACTTTTTTACCTTGTGTGAGTGTAATAGTCTTTATGTAAAGAAACATCTTATGTGGTCTACCACACCTCATTGCTGATATTATATTCAGTACATTGGTCGTTATAGTTGCAAATTTCCTCTTTCTTCCCTTCCTCTGCTTGTGGATTTGTAGTGTGTACCTTCTTTTGTGGTTACCTCCCGTCCTAGGTTACCAGTATGATGTATACTGAAAGTGAGCAGCCTGAAACAATTGGTCGTGTAGCATGCCTTGAGATTGATTGAGATGACAAATTATGCAAAGGAGGATGTCAGTACATAATACTGGGTCACCAATCAATATTCAATAAGTAACTTGTTATTATATTATATTTTACTTTTTTCTAGGGGGGCTTTATTTGCTGAGTAATAACTGTTATTGCATGGGTTTCTTTGGTTCTTCAAAATGTATAATTACTGTATCCGGGTTTTGGATATGCAGAAATTGTTGGAGTATGGTTTAATTTGTGATGAACTTCTAGGATTGTATTTAAGAATCTCTATTTGTTTATGTATTTGTGATTTTGATATGCTTCAAGATGTCTGATGGATCGTTGTATATATCTATTCATATAGTTCCCGGTGGGACGGATTCACCGTCTTCTGAAGTCGAGGGTGACAGCCAACGGAAGAGTTGGTGCAACAGCTGCAGTTTACTCTGCTGCTATTCTGGAGTATCTAACTGCCGAGGTGTTGGAGTTGGCCGGCAATGCAAGCAAGGATCTGAAAGTGAAGCGCATTACCCCTAGACATCTGCAGCTTGCAATCCGTGGAGATGAAGAACTTGACACCCTTATTAAAGGAACAATAGCAGGTGGTGGTGTTATTCCTCATATCCACAAGTCTCTTATCAACAAGTCCTCAAAGGAGTGAAGGTTCTTACATGGTTAGAATCAACCATGGAAAATGTGGAACTTCACTGTACATTTGATGATATTTTGATTTGTGGATAATCAGGCAGTTGCTCTACTTTGATACAAGCAAGCCTTTGTAGTAATTTTAGTGGTGATCTTTTTATGTGAATCGTATTAACAGACATGCTTGGCCTCCGTGCAATGGTTTAGCAATTAGCAATGCAGGTCAAATTAGCCGTCAAGGTTGTATTTTTGTCAATTGATTCACGGAAGCCCGCCCATCTGATTTTACAAAATTGTATTGGGCTAAGCTGAATCCCGCGTAGCCTCGGGTGCCAGTTTTGAATTGTTTTGGGGTTTTTGTTTTGTGAAATAGTTCTCATAAACTGTTATTGGAAAACAACGCAAACAAGTGTTTGATGTGAAAAACACCCGAGAGTTTGAGACTGGCGAAATTCTAAATTTGTATATATTTTCAAACGTGTCATTAATGGATACTGGTGTCTCGTCTTTTCATACTGATTGATTCTTTGGGACAACATTCTTCATGTTTTCCAAAACTGATAAAAACTACATAATAAACTACGTATGTCCTACTGATTTTAAAGATGAAAAATTGTTTTCGTAAGACAAGATTCAAACAGGCCCTGTAATGGCTGTTTTCTCCTGTTAATTATGTCTTTGACCAAAAGTCCCACACATAAGTGGTCGCGGGATGGATAGATATTTTGCTATATTAGCAAAATCTCTAGAGAGAAAGTCTCGTGTTTTGGTCAGGAGAAAGCGTTATTCTGCCAAAAAAAGTAGCCCACAAAGCAGCACAACGGAGCAGTAATGATCTAGAAGCATTATCTAAATGATTGATGGATTGAGAACTATTATCCATCCAGAAGCTTCTCTGGATTTCCACTCGGCACAGTTGCACATAAATTAGGACTCCAAGTGCAATTTCAAATTTATGCCCCTTCTGAGCACTTCGTTTTAGCTTTGGTGAAAGACAAATCGAACCAAGCGTTGATAAACCTGTGAAGAGTTATCCTTGACTTAACATGTGCAAGTGGGACAGTTGCAGGTTGTTCCCCACTTCATCTAGAAGGGTTCATCCGCGACCATGAGTGCATAAAACCCCCAACGACAACCTTCATATTGAAAACTACTCTCCCAACACATGGAGGGGAAAAGGGGAAAACGCGTAACTGTTCAGACATTAGCAACACAAGCGGATCCAATGGATTAATGTCTCTATTCAAAGCACGCCGGCAACTACCTTTAGATGCTATTGATACAGAAAGGTAATAAATGAGAAGCACTTTATGGGGGTTCGAATGGTAACACGGTATTTGGACCAACCGTAGCTGGATTCACGTCCACCAGACCTCTTGCTAGAAAGCAATATTACTGCGCCTCCCATTCCAAGCATGCAATTTGAAACCATAAGACCAATTCAAGCGGAAATTTTCCATGCTAATGACCAAAGCATAAGAATTTGGACTAGTCCCAACTTACCAATGCTACCCAAAGCGGATGTAAGTAAGTAGGATTTGTCTATCACATAGTACATTAGAGTAACAAAGTTACATTAGTAACTATAACCTTTTGTGTCATTTTAGTTGTGGCCCAGACCCAGTGATAGCTCGTGTTCCTACCACAGGAGAAGGGTACAGGCTTGAGTTTCCCTTGTCAGTACAGTAAGGTAGCTCCTTAGCGGCCCCCAATCCCTCTTTTTTTCCCCCATCAAACAATAATATACAACAACATCGATTTGAGGATAACTAATTTAATGAACTTAGAAAGAAATACTAAAGATACGTCTTACCCTTTGAAAAATCTGCAGACTTTCCTCTCAACCTAAAACATCAGCCTTGGAACCACATCTAATGATTTTAAAAATTGAAGAGTTCCATAAATCAGTAATTACTGAGAAAATTGTTACTGCAAGCCCCCGCTGACATTGGTAACACGTTTCACGAACGCCAGTTCAGAAACTAAGGCAATATGATCACTACCCCATTTCTGTAGACATATAGAAAGAGAGTTAATCAAATTCAATCAACAACCAATTCAAAAGCAAAGTAACTAATTACGGAAATTATAGACAAGAGGAGATTTCTAGGAAAATGAGCATTGCCATCGTGAGATAGAAATTCAAATTGGACAAAAACTGGGTCTAGACAAACATGGATGAGATAATGCCCTCCCCCTGTACATGAACTTTACTGCCGAAAGAATATCAATATTGGTGTTTAACCTCACATTAAAATACCTCCTCTCCCAGCCAACCATTCAAACAAAAATTACAAATTTAATCGTACCTTTGTTGGGAATCCTTGAGTCTGTTCCATAGCATGTTTAGGTATTGGAGCAAGCACCCTAAATGTCTGGAGACCATCAGATCGCCTTTGTGCCAGTTCAAACAGAAAAGTACTCTATCAATCCCTTTTGCCCAGAGTTAAGGATACAAAATGTAAAATCGTTTCTTTGGTATTAATTGATATGCAAAATTAGTTTATCAGAAACACTACTTGGAAAAACCATAAAGGAAATCCTAGATCATCAGCAATGTCATTTTTATGGTATAATTACTCTGATCTCAATTCAAAGTCAAATAAGCACCACAGGGTTGCAAAAAACAGCAGCCAAATAACTTGAAGAGTATTAGCACCCACCAAATATAGTCAACAGTAACGAAGAAGCATCGGTTATAACTAGTCACTAGAGGTTCTCCATTAGGGTCTCTAGTCCCTGAACAATCCTGCAGGTGTGTAAAATACACCGAGTAAAAAAAACCAATATAGAAGAGCTGAAGTTATAAAATAATATCTATGCAACATATATCAAAATTGCATTTAAGAAAAAAAAAAGCCAACCAAGAAATGTGGTAATTTGTTCTAAAAAAAATGTGGCCAAAAAAATTTGAGATTTACCACAACTTCAATATACGTGCTCCTGAGAGGTAGAGAATGCTCCAAGAAGGTGCACTTTGGGTTGCCTGTTGCAGTTTCTATTTCCACTGGGGTCCACAAGGATGGATTATAAGTAGTTCTCTCAGCATCAAAAGATTTGGATTCCGGGCTTGAAGGTAAGTCATCATCCACTATGTCACTTTGTGCATGCAGCAACAAATTGTCAGAAGTAGATTCTAATTCATCAGACTTATCTGACTTTTCAAGATCTGTTCCAATTGATGGTTGGAAGCCTTCTCCAGTATTATGTAAAGCAAATATAAAAGCATCACCATCTTCACCAGTATTTTCACCTTCTACTATGTCTTTATCCATCTCATCAAGGGACAATCTCTCTAGTTTCTCATCTAATGGAAGGTCAGTGTTTGAGGATTGGCATGATTTGCCAACTTGATCTGAGGTTAAAGTACAGCTAATTTGGTCATCAGACATCAAGTCAAATGATGGGCGTTCTTCATATGCCAGATGAGGGATTTTAATAGAATCAGAAACCGCCATCTGACAGGATGGTTTAACTGAGGAAATTTCTATCTCGACACCGAAAGATTGATTTTCTTCCCTGAAGGAGGTTGAGAAAGTGTCAGACTCAGTATGTTTATTTTCTTTAGGGATATCCAAGTTGAATTTTTCGCTTGATGTTTCTGGATTTGCAGGAGAGACAGCATCAGATATTTGCTCTGTACACCCCTTCCCAGCTCTATCAGTGCAAACTGTTTCAAGAGCTAAAGATGTCTTAGGTGTAATGCCATGAATCTCAGTATTTATATGATTAACAGGGAACCTACCTTCACTATAAGAAGCAAATGGCTCTTCTTTTATGCTATCAACTTCACCAATGGCGATAGAATTATTAACAGCATTGTGCTGAATAACCTTCTCGGCATCATAAGATGCACCACTCTCATTTTCACTTTGAGCATCTGGGGAAGACTTAGCAGCCATATCCAATGCAGTCTGATTATGTTGATTCTCTGCCTTGTTATCTTGGTTGTCTGATTTCTGCACGTCTGACAAACCTATATGTAGTTCAGCATTAACTTCCTTGTTACCCGCAATAGATGTGACTTGAACTGAACCATTAGCAGATCTTTCGCTGCGTTATTTTGCCAGATTTGATCAGATAAACCAAACTAATTTGATCATATAAACATAGAATGCACAGAATATACCGAGAATTAGGACCATACGGCCTTGGTGTGCGAACAGCAGAAGCTTGTCCTGATACCTTATCCCTGTCTATTTCAGACAAATTCAACTGCAATAAGATGAATATTACTATTTTTGTAGCTTAATCCATGTTGTGGAAAATCAGAGAATATTATTCATTGTCTATAATTGATGTACAAGTAGAGTATATATATAAGTTTTCAATAAAACCCTAATCCTAATAATATGCTAGAATTCCTACAATTTAGGGATATGATAATCTCATCTATTCACATAAGAAATAAATATAAAATTTGAAATAAAATTAATAAAACTATGCTATTAATAATTCAATATTGAGCTCTTTAATTTAGCCCACTAAACTAGTGATAAGTCCTTAATTGTGTCATATATGTATATGTTTTACTAAACACTCACCATATGTTTTGGATAAATTCTTTGGAATTAGTAATCAATTAATGTTAATTTTATGCATTTTATGGATTGAATTATTTGGTTGCCTCTTTGCAGTAAGTTGATTTGATTTTGCATTGTTCTAATGATAATTGAAGGGGAATTCATTTGATATAACGAAATTAAGAGAGGCTTGGAAGAGAAAGATTCAAAGATATTTTGAAGGCTTTCATAAACGTCTTGGAAGTTAGAAGAAATCAAGGAAGTAAGTTGAGATGATAATCAAATTAATATGGTGAACACTCAACTTCGACGCCATTTTTGGATCCCTAAACGTCATTTCACACAAAGTTGTAAATCTCATCGAGAGCTTTTCAACAAGTATTAATTTTCTAAATTCTGACATCAAATCGTAACATTATGTCCAAAAGACTAGGCGCTCAGAGGGTGGCCGAATTCCTAGAGAACACAATTTTTCTAATTTTTTAGTGTAAAAGGGATTTTTGGCTATTTTGAGAAGAGGAGCAAAGGAAGAGGCTAGGGTTCAAAAATCTCTTTGAGAAAGTAAGGAAATCTTCTATTTTCCAGGACTTCCAAGGTGTTCTCTTGGAGGGAGAGGCCAAAGGTTAGTCTTCTTGGACTTCTCTTGGTCAAACCTCCATAGATTCTTCCATAAAGATTTCCTTCCATTCTTCTCCTTCTTTTGTTTTCTCTTTTTCGTCTTCTTTTCCTTAATGTTATCTAGATTTAAGTTTGTTGTTAGTTGTTGTGATAGATTTTTGTGAATATTGAGTAGGGATTTCATGGTTTTGTATTCACGTATGTTAAGAAAAATTATTTCTTTTCTCTTGTAATTATGGATTGGTTTATAATTGTATATTGCTTCTTATTTGATGCTTTTGTATTTTAGTCAATAACTATGATTGCAAGAGGATTAAATGGTTCATTTGTTAATTTCTTTCATAGTTTCTTGTCATGGAGTCAAGTACCCACAAGGTGTTTGATAAAATAACTAATTGAGAATTGAATGTTTACTTTAAATGTTTAGAAACAATCTTTAAGGCAAATTCTTACTCACATTCGCAATGAATTCCAAGGGTTTAAAGCACCTCAAGATTAGTATTCTTTAAACGTTTGGAAACAACATTTAAGGAAGACTAATGGTTGAAGTAGTGCAATTTTACCTAAATATTTGGAAACAATCTTTAAGTAGGTTTTGTTTGACGATTTAATTCATAAGCTTGATGCTTTTTAGGAAAGATTGCACTTAAATATTTGGAGACAACCTCTAAGTGTAACTGGAACTAGAATTAGGATAACCTCTAGAGGCAAGCTTATCTTTTGAGTGAATTAAATTATCCGTAAGTGGAATTGAACTGTGTTGGTGCAAGATTAATAATGAACTTGATAACTTAATTTATCCTCACTTCAACTCCCAATTAGCTTAATCTATTATAGTGTCTTGAGGTTTTTATTTTTAGTTTGAGCCCTAGTATATCTTGGAGTGGATTAAGTGTTTGTTTCCTTTTATTATTCTTGAATCAATTCCTAGATATTGGATTTTTCTGGGCCACTAATATAAATATGTAAAAAATCATAATAACTCATACTTTCGTATATATTGTATATTTGGTAAGCAAAAATTTAATTTTAAGAACAATAATAATAACACATTATCCTCATGAGAACAATACTAGATCTTTTAGATTCTTATACTACAAATTGATTCATACACTTGCAGTTCCTCAACCAGCGGCTTAGGGCTCTAATTCAACACATCTCAATCATCAAACACAAAGAAAAAAAAAAAAGAAGTAAAGAACTGAGTATACCTTCTGGTCTGAGATAAAGTTGTACAATGGACTCTGAGACAAGAAATAAAAATGTCAACATCATAACAGCTGAGGCAGCTTTTACAAAAAAAAAAAAAAGTGAAAGGGAGACCTTTGGAGTACAATTAAAATCCCCACAGATAACAACTGGAGCATCATCCCAAAGTTTAGACACAGCCTTAGCTCTGTCCAGTAGCACTCTAACCTGCTTGAAGCAAATATATAGCAGAAAGAAATTACAAGAAGAAAAGTAGCAGTTGATGGAGTCAGTCTATACATGAGATATACTGTTATACTGTCTAGTGTTAGAATGATATGCATATTCAGTTAAAGTTGTATTCCTTTACCAAAATAGCAAACTATAATAGGATATTAAATTCATTTTGATTAAGATTCTTAAATTGGGTCTAGACATGTTAAGAACACGCCTTAACCATAGGAAGACAAATCAAGCTACTCTGTTACAGGATTCTGCTAATTAGGCATCAATGTTTCAAATGAATGACAGGACTACGTGATAAAAACAGAAAATGATCCTGGATAAAAATATGCCAGGAAAATATGCCGTAATTCAGAATTAGTTTTTAAATAATCTAAAGCTATTCATCCTAACAAAAGATGAGCAGAAAGAAGAATGATTATCACTGCATTACACAGGACTGAAAATCTGCATTGATGGCATCAAAGATGGAAGAGCAGAAAATCAAAGAGAAGAGGGAAAAAGATCAGAATTATTTTAGAATCTCCAAAGCAGTGTCAATAGCAGTGTTTATTGAATTAAAAGTAAATAAAATTTATGAAAAAGAAAAGGAGTACAAAGATGAAGAGTAAGAAATCCTCCAAGAACGAACATTATGTCGAGCAGTGTTTATTAAATTAAAAGTAAGAGTAAAATTCTACAGCTTATTAGAGAAAAATAATCGACTTGCTCAATCATAATTCCTAAACTTAAATGGCTGAGGATTGGGCAACAAAAATGTCAGAGAACTACAAAGATAGTGGATACCTGGCCAAGCTTAATTTCTCCTCTTTTGGGATTGTAAAGCACATGTATGTTACAGATCACGACTTTATTAGAGCCTGTCAAGCTGCAGATACCTTGTAATAATGTTATATTGAGCATAAAAAAATCCAATAATAAAAATGTATAATAATTAATATATAGGCAAAGAAAATCCTTAACTCTTTGGATGCCACAATCATGAGAAGAAAAATCACAGGCATTCTAATACTGTAGTACACTTAAAGCCCAAGTCAAATGAATCTTGACCTCATACATTATACATCATTCTAAAACTTTATGTCAATGTATTAAAATCATCCTGTAATTGACTTTATAGAAAAAAGCATGCCTTCTCAAAATTTTAACAGTAGAGTATAGACTTTCCAAGCTTTCCAGACAAGATCTCAGTCATGCTGACCTGATTAGGAACATTGAAACACATTCCAGTGGTTAATTTTTATTTTCTGTCCCTATTTCAAAATTACTATAATGTACTTTTTCTTCCCATTTTGTTCGTGGGACAGGTACGCTGGTAGACATTACAGATTATTCATGAAAGTGGTTCGAGAGGAGATTGAAAATTTTTGGCTCTTAAAACAAGCAAGAGAGCATTAGCATGAGATCAACATATTTATCAAGAAGACTGCATAAATCAGAAATATTTTTATAACAGTGAATACAGTAATTCCATTGCTTAAACTCATTTTATATTCTCTTAAATCTCCAAACATTAGGAAGTAAGTGATCTGCATTAATGGTTTACTATCTAATTCATAAATGATATACCAAATGTGATACAGCACCTCCTTTAAGGACTTATTTTCAAAGGAAATACAGGAACCTAAGAGGAAAAGCCAAAGTGGAATAGCCACTGCATTCTGTATTGATTGTTAGTGGTTGTGTCAGTTTTTATTCAGTCAATTATAATATTATGTTAATCACAGTAGTGGTAGTAGTGGTGTCAGTTACAATATTATGTTAATGGCAAGAGTGGTGGGTCAGTTATATTGTCAGTTTCTAAGGTCAGTTTCTGTTTGAGGAGTATATATATGTATCTATACTTTCAGTTATGGAGAAAAGAAGTTT
Source organism: Delonix regia (assembly GCA_037074485.1). Taxonomy (NCBI): domain Eukaryota; kingdom Viridiplantae; phylum Streptophyta; class Magnoliopsida; order Fabales; family Fabaceae; genus Delonix; species Delonix regia. The sequence goes on from CM073452.1 coordinate 5,934,621, forward strand.
CAGTGAATTTTTTGGAGATTTGTCCCCTCCATATAGGACTTGAGAGTTTCAGATTCTGGCTCTCATCTTTTTCCCCTTTATTTTCAATCTAATCCTTACCTATTTTCTTTTTAAGAAATTCCATGGTTCTCATCATTTTGGCACCAGAGCCATTTTGATCCAGCCAGGGTCACTACCCGTTCCTCTTCCTCCACTGATCCCTCTCAACCCACGCAACCTTCCCCTCAAACCAATCATCCACCCATTGCCATGTCTACTACCACCCCCACTCCTACGAAGAATGCCATTCTCCAACAAATATCATATCTAACCTCACGAATGGAAGCCATGGACTCTGTCCTAAAAAACCAAACAACAACGCCAGCAGTTGCTAATGACCAAAAGCACAAGACTCCTGAATTTCCAGTTGGATTGCAAGATACGGCACAACCTTCCTGGGCAGAGGACATTAATGATGATGCTAAATTGCCTTGGTGGCTTAAGAATCCTTCCCGGAGACCCCACACGAAGATGGAATTCCCCCGTTTTGATGGAGGAGGCCCTCAAGGTTCTAGGTGGGAGACAGGTCTTAATATTAGTGGACAGTGGCTCGACACATAATTTTGTGTCTACTCAACTTGTGGAACAGTTAAAGTTGCTTGTTCAAAACCTTCCAGCCTTTGGAGTACAGATAGGGAATGGCAAAATTATTTGTTGTAATGGCATCTATCTTAACTTATCAGTCCAGCTCCCAAATCTCATAATTACCCAAGGTTATTGCCCCTTTTCATTAGCAGTAGCAGATTTAGTTCTGGGAATTAAATGGCTGGCCTCCTTGGACACAGTGCAAGAAAATTGGTGTGAGATGTTCTTAATATTCCAATTGAATGGCAGAAAATATAAGCTCCAGGGCATCCCTCCTAAATCTGAGGTTGCAACTGGCTTCTAATTTCTGTCCAAAGATATTATATCTCCAGGTACCTATGTTCCTCTTGCCATTCAATCATTGCTTCACCAATTTGAAGGCATATTTGAGGAACCCACCACCCTACCTCCATACCGCCATCATTACCACACCATTTCTCTCCTTCCCAATTCCAAAACTCCAAATATTCGACCATATAGATATCCTTACTCTTAAAAAACTGAAATTGAAAACCAAGTGACTAAACTACTCAAATCTAGTTTATACAGCCCAGTACTAGTCCCTATGCCAACCCCATCCTCTTGGTTAAAAAGAAAGGCAATTCCTGGAGAATGTGTGTTAACTATCGTAAACTTAACCAAATTACTATCCCAAATAAATACTCGATTCCCAACATTGATGAGTTATTGGATGAATTACATGGTGTAGTAATTTTTTCTAAAATTGATTTACGTTCTGGTTATCATCAAATCAAAGTAAATCCATCAGATATTCATAAGATTGCACTTAGAACACACTCTGGACATTATGAGTATGTCATTATGCGTTTTAGGCTTACTAATGCTCCCTCTACTTTTTAGGCAGCCATGAATGACTTATTTCATCCCCATTTGAGAAAATTTGTTTTTGTGCTTTTTTATGACATAATGGTTTATAGTTCCTCTTTGGAAAATCACCTAACTCATTTGCAAACTGTTCTCACTCTTCTTAAGGATGATCATTACACCAAATTCTCTAAGTGTTCCCTTGGTCAGGCCAAAATCTCTTCTTTAGGTCATTTCGTATCAGCCAAAGGTGTAGCGGTTGATTCCAAAAAAATACAGGCAGTGGATAAGTGGCCGGTAATGTTAAGGAATTAAAGGGATTCCTTGGCTTGACCGGTTACTATCGCAGATTTGTTAAGGGTTATGGATTGTTAGCATGACCCCTCACTGCACTCACCAAAAAGAATGCATTTCACTGGTCTTCCACCGCATAATCAGCTTTTGTTCAACTTAAAAGGGCACTCACATTAGTCCCTGTTCTTCGGCTCCCAGATTTCTCAAAACCTTTCATGGTGGAATGTGACGCTTCCTTTAAGGGACTTGGAAGGGTTCTTCTTCTGGATGAACATCCTATTGCATATTTTAGTAAAGGGTCCTCTTTTTCAAACATATTTAAGTCTACATATGAACGGGAATTGCTTGCATTGGTTCTTTCACTACAGAAATGGCGTCATTACCTCCTTGGCCACCATTTCTTTGTTCGAACAAATCAACATAGCCTCAAATACCTTTTAGAACAACGCCTTACTACCAATGAGCAGCAGCAATTACTCTTGAAATTGCTACCTTATGATTTTACTATCATTTATAAAAGGGGCAAAGAAAATATAAGAGCTAATGCCTTATCAAAGAACCCACAGCATGCCGACTTTGTGGCTCTAGCCATTCCAGTGTCCTTGGACTTTTTTAATTGGTATGAGGTGTTAATAGAAGATCCTTACACATCTAATTTGCTGGCACAAATACAGCAAAATCCTTTAAGTGCTTCTGACTTTCAATTAGTGGATCAAAAGTTGTATTTCAAGGATAGATTGGTGATGCCCAATAATCATAACGACAAATGAAGGTGTCTTGCACTTGACTTGGGATATGGATAGGAAAAGTCTTAAGATCACAACTTTTTACGAAAGATTGTCAGAGCCAATTAGAAAAGGGTTATCTTGCTTTCTATGTCCACCTTGTACAACTTCCAATATATATCATGAGCTTTTTGCATTATATATCCAAGGATAAGGATGTCCTGCTTCATATAGTCTAACAAGCCTTTTTTCAAACTTGCCAGATTTGACAATGTCACCTCTTCATATGGGATAAGAGCCTTTCGAGCCTAAACCTAGGCATACTTCGCCAAACTCTTCTTTTAGAATCGCATGATATTATGGCAGCTGGACATGGCGGGTATTTAAAGACTCTGAAGTGTTTATCATCCTCTTTTTCCTGGCCTGAAATGAAGCATGATGTCAAGTACTATTTTAAGAATTGCCTTATTTGTCAAAAAGCCAAATACGAAGGATTGGCCCCCGTTGGACTCTTGCAGCCACTACCAATTCCTAAGAGAATATGAGAGGATATCTCAATGGACTTTTTACAGGGTTGCCTAAATTCGATAAATATGACACTGTTCTTGTGGTGGTGGATCGTTTGAGTAAGTATGTCGATTTTCTTCCCCTTTATCATCCATATACTGCCAAAATAGTTGCTGAAGTGTTTTGCAGAGACATAGTGCGCCTTCATGGCATTCCCAGATCCATAATTTCATATAAGGATATGGTTTTCCTAAGTGCTTTCTGGCAGGAACTTTTTTGCCTCAATAACACTAAATTAAAGATGCCTACAACGTATCATCCTCATATGGATGGCCAAACCGAAGTGATCAACCGTTGCCTTGAAACTTACTTGCAATGTTTTGCCCAAGAGCAACCTAAGAAATGGAGCCATTATTTATCTTGGGCTGAATAGTCCTTTAATCCTGGGTTTCATTCTTCTATAGGTACTACTCCTTTTAAGTTGGTTTATGGTAGTGATCCACCTGCCATCACCCCTTTTGTCCGTGGTAAAACCAAATTGGCAGATCTCGAAGATCAATTAGTTGCTAGAGATGAAATGTTGAAGCTCCTTGAAGGACATTTATTTAAAGCCCAAACTAGAATGAAACAACAAGCAAATGCACATCGCCGTGATATCACTTTTCAAGTTGGTGATTCTATCCTCCTTCGAGTCCAACCTTATCATCAGCAGTCTCTTGCCTGAAGGAAATTTGAGAAACTCTCCCCACATTTCTTTGGTCCTTATAAAGTAATCCGGCAAGTAAGACCTGTGGCTTATGAACTACAACTTCCACCTACAGCTTGGATTCATCTAGTATTTCATGTTTTCATGTTACGCCTAGCCTTTGGCCAGGAAGTTCCAACTCCACCAGCACCCTTGCCAATCGGTGAAGATTGGGAACTTCTTTTGCAACCAAAAAAAGTGCTTGCTCATCGATAGCTTGGTTCCTATGATCAAAAACAACTAGAGCTCTTGATACAGTGGAAGGACCGTCCTTTGGAAAAAGCCAATTGGGAGCCATATGATCTCATTGCTGCCCAATTTCCCTTTTTCTACCTTGAGGACAAGTCGACTTTCCAGTGGGGGGGAATAAAATACAGCACCTCCTTTAAGGACTTATTTTCGATGGAAATAAAGGAGCCTAAGAGGAAAAGCCGAAGTGAAATAGCCATTGCATTCTATATTGATTGTTAGAGGTGGTGCCAGTTATAACATTATGTTAATGGCAATAGTGGTAGTAGTGGTGTCAATTATAATATTATGTTAATGGCAGTAGTGGTGGGTCAGTTGTATTGTCAGTTTCTGTCTAAGGAGTATATGTATATATATATATATATATGCTTTCAGTTATGGAGAAAGGAAGTTTCAGTGAATTTTCTAGAGACTTGTCCCCTCCATATAGGACTAGAGAGTTTCAAATTCTGGCTCTCATCTTTTTCCCCCTTATTTTCGATCAAATCCTCACCTATTTTCATTTTAAGAAATTCCGTGGTTCTTATAAGAATGACAACAAAGCTCTTTGACTCTTTCAAAGAGGAAGAAGATAGAACTCACTATTCTTCCAATAGTAGAAGGAAAATTACATGGAACTTAACATGCAGCTACTTTCTCAAGAACAATAAGTTCATACAAAGAAGTATACAAATCCAAATTAATAAAAGGCAGGGTAAATACCTTGTTGGTAGAGGTCCATTTTGATGCATCAACTGTTCAAGGTAGTAAAGTATAAGAAAGAATGCATGCACACCAAAGAAGAAGAATTAAATTAGAAAACTACAGAACTACTATCAAAGTATCACATACCTCTAGCACACAAATCTGCGCAACATTATCCCTAAGTCCCAGTTTATTAAACTCAATGCATTCTTCATATCGCAATTTGAACCTAACAGACATGAGGATGAATAAGATTATTACTATTCTTATATGAAGGACATTACAAACAAAAGTTGCCCGCTAGCACCAGCAAACATCAAGTTAACTATTAATTTACACTCCTTGTCAAAATAAAAATAATAATTAACATATAGACAATGCCAAGAAATCACTAGATATTATGGTCAAGGGCAAGGTTGTCATTTAGGCTATGCATGAACTAAATCCCCTACCAGGTAATTTTAAAGGCGCATTTTCCACGTTGGCCTAGTGCATATAGGATTTTATTCTTAGAGTGCTCCTTGGAATTAACAACAAGTTGATAAAGGGAGATACTATCCCCTCTTACCAATTGAGCAAACCCCTTTGGATTTAACAATCAATCTCACTCCATGCTATTTATCAAACATATAGCCCCGAGTGAGATGAAGTTTTATAAATGCAATCTTGCCACAGAAAATGTTTAAAACAAGACTCTAGATTATACTTCATAACTACACATCAACTAATTTTAGACTAGTAAACTTTGCTAGTATCATTCTAGGCCACTAAATCAACATTAAGTAAATAAGAGTGCAAAAAGACTGCATAATCACCTACACACTGAAATGTGTAAAATACATCAGTTTGTTGTGGGCAAAAAAAACAAAGCAAAAAATTAACAAGAACAATTAGTGCAAGAATATTGGAAATGCAAAAATACTACCAACAAACATAGATCCTACTTTGATAAGTGATAGGACCCAAGGGAATGTGGGGAACCCACTCTTGAAAACTAGCTTGCAAGACGGAAGAACCACAACTCTTAAGTACCTCATCAAGTATCCCATATTACTTGATGTGGTACTTAGGTATTCCATACTACCCATGTCCCTATCATAGCACCGTCCTTAAAGAGCCAACGTCTCAATGACTGAACTCTATGACACTTCACTCGGTCTTCTTGCCAGTCAAAACACTTTGTAGGTAACCCTCTTTGTGACGTCGACCCCAGGCTCTAATACCAATTTATAGAACTCAAGGGAGTGTGGGGAACCCACCCTTGAAAACCGACTTACAAAGGGGAAGAACCACACCTCTTAAGTATCCCATCAAGCATCCCATCTGACTCAATGTGAGACTTAAGTATCTCATACTATCCATGTCCCTATCAATAAGTAGAAAGTAGCATTTAAGCTTCAAAATCAGCACAGTTCATAATAAAGCAGTAGAGAACCTTGATGTTCGCCAAAAGATTGCACAGCCATCAACTGGATTGCCCGTACGCATCTATAAGTTAAATGAACTAAAATTAGAATACAATACAAATATTTTTGTAGCAGGAATAAGAGTATAAGACATAATTAACCAACAAGAGGATAAATATATTAGAAGATAAGAAGGAAACTGCTGGAAAGTGATGATGCTGAAGATCAGACATTTCACATGACTAAGTTACAACTCAGGATTATAACATCAGAGAAAGTTGCAATGCAACTGATCAACAATTAAATGATGAGGCATAATTGCTCAATATGTCCACCAAGTGAAACATTAATTTACTCTGTTTAACTTGCTGTAGATAGCATTCATTCTCCAAAAGGTGACAGATTAAAAAGGCTGATTGCACTCAACAGCAACAAAACTCCTAACAGCCTTTATTGAATAGGATACTTATGTCTTTCACATTCTCAATGATTAAAAATAGTGTTTAAATCTAATCAGTACATAAACATAAAAAATCATGTTGCTTGATAATACTTGTAGAAATTCATACCAGAAATGGAGCCTGAATCAAATGCTCACTAAAGATAGTGTTGTGAGGATTGAAGAAACATGTTTTAGATATGAATGCTTATGTCATTTATGTGAAACCTTAGGAAAAATAGTACCATTAACCCACCTTCCAGATGCCACTGTATCCCCGAAGCTTCAACTCCTCCTCGAAATCTTGAAATCTATCAACCTCCTGGAAGTGATAATATGAAATTATAAGGAATACTCTTTCAATGGTCAATCATATTTTTAAATTGTGCAGCACACACATGTACAATTAATAATAAGTATTGAGATATTAAAGTGAAGAGACTCTTTTTCAGTATATCATTCTTATATAATGTGTTTGTCAAGTTCAACATCTGTGGTTCATATTGTGATTCTTATAGAAGTCAAATCAAATGATCGAATCTTGAAAAGCACCCAACAAAACATGAACATAAATACTATGTTAAATGAATTTATTTGTGCCTGGACAAAGCATTGTGGTGTAATTTATAACAGATGGATAACCTGTAAACACATGATATCAGCAGACCACAATCCAAGCTCAAAAACTATATTCCTTTTTCTCCATTGCCAGTCCAACATGTAATGAGGTATGTGACGGTAAAGTTGGCTCCAGTGGGCAATAGCAAGGTAGTCAGCCAATATATTATATGAAAGAATTATAAACCGTTCTGTCAAGCATAAAATACAAAATATCACAGTTAAACCAACAAAAAATATGAAAACAAAGACAGTTCCTATCACTCCAACCCAGAAAACTGGAACACCAAACCATGGCCACTTTTCTACATCTGATTATTTAGAGTTTCAAAATAAAAAATGAGCAGCAAAGAGGGAAACAATATAAATTTTTATCCTTCTCTCACTTGCAAAACCAAGAAAGATTTACAATGTTATCCAATTTCTAACCTTTTGGAACTTTAAGCTCCTACTTTGGACATTATTATATGAAAAACTGAAGTACTATGCCATATAATTCTTCCCATGACGACTAATCCTCGTCATTGAATCATTCCTGTCTGTGTACTTGGGGTCTTTCATCAAGCACGACCAAAAACTTCAGCAAAATTATCTTATATTGTTCTTTATTAGTGTTGATTTCCAGATTAAAAAAAAATCGACTCAAAAGCATGTAATTGCTCAAGAATAGAGATCATCAATAATAGTATGTTTGCTGATTGCACCTTATCATATAATTCATGACTCAAATTATACTATTACGAACTAAAATATAGAACAATGTAATGTAGCTTTACCAGGAATTCAAGCTTTCTGGTTATGGGAGACTGTCTTGTATGTTAATCAAAAACAAAGGAAAAAGAAAAAGGAATGAAAACTGATAGACATCTTCCTAAAGTTAAACTTGAAGACTATCCGAGATAAGCCAAAAATATTATAATCACATAATAGTGAATTTACCGCAATCAGGGGGAGGTGGCGTAGCTGCATATTCCCACACTCGGTAATCTGGAGGCCGCGCCCGAACCTGTCGGGCTTGATTGGAAGGAGGAGCGTGACGAAACTGTTGAGCATGATTGTAAGGAGGAGGGCGACGAAACTGAGGGCTCTGATGGTAAGGCGGGGAAGGTCTTGGATTAAAACGTGGATTCTGATGTGGCGTTGGGTTCGCGAAGCTTCCGCACTCTCCTCGCCGGATTCCCCAATTGACGTCCCGGACTGACCGTAAGTGCTCGTCGCCAGTCACGAACTGTCCTCTACTGCCGGAATAGGGACGGCCTGAGAATCCTCTTCCACGTCCACGTCCACGTAACTAGAGAAAAGAAGTAAAAACTGCATATTAAACATTCAGGCGCACTTGTTTGTGCTTACCATAGTACGTATAGGCATCTACAGAGAGAGTATACAGGCTTATTCGGATACATAATGGCGGTGTTGGCGTTAGAAGCGGTGGCGGTGGCGAGCAAATGGAACGGCGGAGAAGCACGTCTCATTGTAGGAGGAGAGATGAAGAGTGAACGAGAGCAGCTGCTGCCGCAACTACGCGTGAGATGGTGGGACCGTGATCTGGCGCGTCTAGGCACGCTAAGTCAGGGGACGCGTGGCTTCGTTTTATTTTTGTGTAAAATTTTGATAAGCGAATCCGTAAAAATAATTAACGAATTTTTCTTTTTGGCCAGAAATTCTTCTTTCATTCAAAACAGGAAAACAGTACAAACAAAGAACTGAACAGACCACATCAGAAGGATCCCTATCAAAACAGATACCCAACTGCACACCCATATCAGTAAACATAAGACCCCAAAACTTAAACCGGAAACATACAGCCAACCGATACCTAACCAGCAACCATATCAAAACGTACACTAAAGAAAACCAGACTTACAACTATACTAAACGCCAACTCCAGCAATCTACAAACAAGAGAAAACTACAATGTCAATAACAAAAACAAAGCCAAAAAATCAAACAGATCAACAGAACTACACTCAACAAGCCATCATCCAATACCAGTTGCTGGGTAGAATCCATCACCATCTCTGCTCAAATCTCCACGAAGAATCCGCTTCAGCGAGGATGGAGGTTCGCAGCAGCAAGTGCAATCAAATATGCAGCACAATTCTTCTAGCCCTTATCAAAACTCCTAAACAAGCCTGAGAATCAAACAATTCCCAGGACATACCCTCACCACCCAAGGACACAACAAAAGTAAGTGCTCAAGTGTTTCATCCTCTCCACCACAAACCGGACATAACGCATCTACAACACTCTTCTTTTATACAGTGCCTCTTTGGTAGCAATAGCATTAGAAATTGCTCTCCACAAAAAATGCTTAATTTTGTTTGGAACCTTCAAATTCCATACACACTTCCATAACTCAGTAAGAGAAGAAAACAAACTAGGACCACCTCTCTCTCCAATTTCAACACTTTCTCTGCAATATCTATAATCCCTTTTCATATTATACTTCCCATCCTTTGCCCTTACCCATCTTATTACATCCTTTCTCTCCCTTAATGATAATGGAATGCCTTCAATTGCACGTTTCTCCTTCATAGTCATCTTCTATTTATTCCTTCTAATTCCATCTCTCTCCCTCAATTAAGTCAGCCACCGACAACCCTTCATCTTCCATCATTATATTACTTGGCCTTAATCCGTAACCCTTACAATCTACCACCCATCTATCTTTCCAAACCTTCACAAATCTCCCATCACCTATTTCCCAGCATAGCTCTTTTTCCAGCACCTTCCTCCCCTCCAATATACTAGACCAACCCCATGATGCCTTGTGTCCCTTTTTTGTTGTAAAAAAATCCGAATTTGGATAATTCACCCCCTTAATCACTCTCACTCGCAAGTCATTTGGATTCTACAATATCCTCCAAGCAGGTTTAGCTAATAAGGCCAGATTAAAACTAACAAAATCTCAGAATCCTAATCCCCTATCTGATTTAGATTTGGTCAACTTTCTCCAGTCTTTCCAGCGAATCTTCCCTCTACATCTGTACCTCCCCACCAAAAATTGGTCAATACTATTTAAATCCTCACAAACTTTTTTCAGAAACTAAAAGCAATTCGTAGGATAGACTGGAAGTGCACTTGCAATAGCTTTAACCAAAACCTCTCTCCCTACATGTAATAATAACCCCATCTTCCATCCATGAACTTCTCTTGCTAATTTATCTCTCACACAATTCAATACCTCCACCTTTGACCTTCCCCATATTACTGGTAAACCCAAATAATTCCCTGGATCTTCAGTTTCTTTAATTCCCAAATTCAAACAAATCTGATCCCTAACTTCAGTAGGTGTATTACTTGAGAAAACAGATATTTGACTTATCACAATTTTCTTCTTGCCCCAACACTATACAATAAACCTCTAATATTAACAATTTAAATCTTGAGTTTATATATTACATTTTTTTTTTTTAGTGTTCAAAATAATCTAGCGATGTTATTATATTCTAAAAGGGAAAATTTAACAATTAGTCCCAATAGTTTTTCATTGTTTGCAATTTGGTCCCTATATATATATATATTTTTTTAAATGACTCCTTACAGTTTATATCATTTGAAATTAACTCATTGGCGTATTATTTTGTTTAAACACTATCAATGGGAGGAGGATGTGGCAAATGGAGGCTACCTGTCAGCACATGTGGCTGGTTAAATGAGTCTTACATAAGCTTTGGATGGTCCGAATCACGTGAGGAATAGCTCACAAATCGGAGGCCAAAAACCTTTTTCGTGTTGGGATTGATCTCGATTGGCAGAGGTCTTGTAGCCATCGGCAAAGCTTCATGTCGAAGAGTAGGCTGAGGGTGGTTGTTGAGAGCTCTTGAGAACGCCAAAAAAGTGGTGACTATGGGTGATTGGCGTTGTCGTTGTGGGTGGGAGGTTTGGTTATTCTAGCCTTTGAGAACCACACATGATTAGTCATGTTGATAGAGAATGACGATCATACCTGATCCAAGAGGCATTTATCTGCTAATTGAGTGTGAAGCAGTCTATGAAATGAAGCTAAGAAGAAAATGAACTCTCAAACTAACCTCAGCATCAGGAGAGATGGTGCAAGTGAAGCATAGCTCTTGAAAAGTGTAAAATGTAGGGTTGACAAAAGTTGCTGTGGCATGTATCTCTCTTTCTTGCAAATATATGGTTCTTTTTCTTTTCTTTTCTTTTTATTAGCAAGTTTACTACTTCTTTCATCGTTAATTATCTGTATGATCCTAGCAAACAAAATGGTAAGCCTGCTAAGATAGCAAGAGTTAACTAAATATCAAAGTTGAGAAAAGTATATTTTTGATCCCTCATATTTTGCTATTAGATCAATTTGGTTCCTGAAATATAGATAGTAGTAAATTAATCCCTCAAATATTGCACTATAATCACATTTAGTTCTTCTATTATGAGGTCATTAAAATTAATCTGAGATTGATTGTTTTCTGCTTATGCAATATGTTATCTGCTAAGATGGGTTAATAGTTTGTTCATCATTGAATAATTTGATCCCTTGTCTTGCGTCACTAAATTGATTTAGTCTCTTATCTTTCGCAAATAAATCAATTTGATCTATCAATCTTCGACATTAGATTAATTTGGTCTCTCATCTATCATAATTAAAACAATTTGGTTCCTTCAAGATTTTAGTGTGATCAAAGTTGTTCCTTAGGATAAAAATAAAATAATTATGGTGTCATTTTTTAATGTTGACTAAAATAAAATAATAGAATTATGATAAAATATCTGCTATATTAACACAAAAACACACATATACACAAAGTATTTAACTTATACTTGTCCTATAACCACATAACACATATACTTGTATCAGGTTTATTCATTAGCCTCTTTTTCCTTACTAAATTGTATAATTATTTTCAATTAAATGAATTAGATTTATCATTCGTTAATATTTAGCTATTTGTTGAGTTTATGCAACTTAAACTCCCAAAATATCAATAAGTTTCTTTTATCGCAAACATAATTATAACGTGAATAATTTGAATGCAACTATTAAAACTATATTTCACTTATAAGCTCATATTATAATTATAATAAAATTTAAAAAGGGTACAATATTGTCAAAAATAAATACTTTTAGAAGATTCTATGTAATTAATTAACTCTTTGCATTACATAAATAGTATCTATGTGAATGTCTATTGTTATGTCATAATTTTGTCATATTTTTAGTCTTATTTTGATTGTATTTGTAGTGTTTTTCTTATGGCTTTAAGAATAAAAAACCACAATTTCTAACCTATTAAAACATGAAGCATGTTCAGTAAATTATCATTTATATTCCATTAATACAGAAGAAAGTGTTAATCAATCCCTACACTAATTTTCCATTTATATTGGTCAAAATAAACAATTACAAATTTACCTCAACTAATTGGCATTCAATCAATTATATTTCTAAAATTATATCTTATAAAAATAATTGAAAAATTATTGAAGGTTTCAAAAAGAGTCATAAAAATATTATAGCTTATTTGAAAAGAAATTATGTTATGCTTAAGAGTTTATTGTAGATATAAAAATATATGAATAATAATTATGTAAATCTTATAAGTAAAGGGAAATTATATTAGGTTTAGAATAATTGATGCCTATATAAATTTTTTTGATATTAGATAATATAAAGAAGATAATGGATAAGGAAATTAAGAAAGATTATTGAAAATATAAAAAAAAATATATGATAATAAGTTTAAATATATAAATAAAAAAGAATTATATTTTATAAAATTTAATAAAAGAAGTAAAATATTAATAAATAATTAAAAAAATTATATAGTATTAGCTAATGAAAAATGCACTAATGAATTACCCATTGATTTGGGTATCCATGAAGTATGTGTGTTGTGTAGTTATATAGGACAAGTATAAGTAAAATGTTTTGTATATGTATTTGTATTAATGTAATATATAATTTATTATGCATTGTTACTAAATCTTATTTGTATTCTTATTTTATTTTAGCCAACATAAAAAAATTTTCATGAGTGACAGCATAATTATTTTATTTATATATTTAAAAACCAACTTTGATTATGTAGAAATTTTTAAAAGATCAAATCATTTTAGTAGTAAAAGATAAAGGGCTAAATTAATGAGATAAATGAGAGACTAAATAGTTTTAGTATCAAAAGATAAAGGGTCAAACTATTATAATGTCAAAATTTTTTAGACCAATTTGATATATTTGCATAAGATAAGAGACTAAATTGATATAATAATGCAAGATAAGGAACAAAATTATTTATTGATACATAATCTGCTAATTCACTTTAGTAAATAATGTGTTATATAAGTATAAAATGATTCAACTTAGATTAATTTTAATAATCTATTGACAGAAATACTAAATATGATCATAGAGTAATTTTTGAATGATTAATTTAGTACTTTTTAAGACCAAATTGATTTAATAACAAATAATAAGGGTAAAAAATAAGCACCCCATTTTCAGAAGTAAAAAAAAAAAAAATCTCAAATAAAAAGAAAGAGGAGAATGAAACGGACAGAAAAGAAGCACCTAGCAGAAATCCATCAATCTACGCGGGCAAAAGCATCAGGGGCTCACCTTCACATTGCTTTCATAATAGCAAAGTGAGAGGAGATAGCAGATTAAGTAGAAAATAGCAAAAGAAATCATAAAAAATAAGAAGCATCGCTGGAAACAAAATAATAGGAAGAAAGGAAAAGGAGGAGGAACCACTTCCTATATACACACGCCCATTCCCGATCAAAAGGAAAAGAGAGCAGAAGGCGAAAAATGAGAGTAAGTGCAAGCGAGAAATCAGAACGGTGAAGGAATCAATACGTGCTTACCCATTCATACGCAGTCACTGATTCTTGTTTGAGAAGGCATTAGAGCAAAGACAGCAAGGAAAAGAGGCATGAGAGGGGGGGAGCTCTGAAGAAGGAAGAAATGATATTAAAGGAGATGAACAAAGTGAGTGAGAGAAGGCTTTAAAAAAAAACGAAAAAGAAAAAGAAGATAGCGCAGGGAAGAACAGGTAAAAGAAGAAGGCACGAGAAATAGAAAGTGAATGAGAGAAGGGAGCCTAACGAAGGCAATTAAAAGATGAGATAAAAATAGCTGACGCGAAAAACAATATGGAGGTGATAAAGACGAGAAAAATATAGCAGAAACAAGTAAAAGATAGTGGAGATAGAGGACTGGAGGAAAGAATAGAAAAAGAAGAAGCAACACGAGGGGAGGAGAATTTCTTTTGGTCTCTGGCTATGAAGAGCAAAACAAAGTGGTTTACAGTGTTAAGAAGCCCTTCCTTGTTTTTTATCTAAGATTTCAATTTGAAATTTTAATTCATCTTATTTGGCTTTCTAAATTTAGTTGAACTGTCCATTTTAGTCCAGGTCAGCAGATTTGATGGTGTTATTCAGAGCATGGAGGATTTGTAATATAATATTATTAAACATATTAATTTAATATATTTTTATTATTTTAATATTAATAAAATATTATAAAATAATAATATTTTATATTATTTAATTATTGAATCTACTACAACATATCTAGTGACATGTTACTCAATCATTTAACTGATCAATTTGTAAATTTTTAAAACTATAATGAGTATTTTAAAAAATAAATAACGTATAATGACTTATTTAAAAATTTATATAAAATATAAGGATTAAATTGTTAATTTTTTATTTTAAAAAATTAAGAGTTATAAAGAGTGTTTTGTTAAAAAAGTATGCTTGTTTTAAGTAAAATTTATTAATTTTAAATTGAGAAAAATACTAAATTGGTTATTTGCTTTTATATTTTGTGATAATTTAATTTTTTTATAAATTAATCGTGACAAATTAATTACTTAAAATTTTATTTTATACAAAATTAATTCCTATTAATTAAAATGAAAGAATTAATTTCGTATAAATTTAAATTTATGATAGACTATATTTTCACAAAGTGTAAAAATAAAAAACTATTTTTTTTTTTACTTTTCTCAAAGTCTAAATGGTTTAACTTTTAATTTCACTTTTCATTTTTTTCAAAATGAAATTATGTTAAAATTTTGTTAATTCTTGTATGTTGAGAAAGGAAATGAAAAAATATTATAGCACAATCAAATTTGCTCCTAAAAAATAAAATTTTATAATCTGACAAATTTTTATAAATTAAATAACCAAAATAAATAATATAAAATAAAATTATATATAAAATTAAAATTTTAAAAATCTACCTCCCACGCCTTGTATATTTGAGTATAAATCCTCTCTAGTAATATCAGTTATTGAAGATTCTCTAATATGATTTAAAGTTATTAGATTCAGATTCAATGACTTTATATTTAACAGGTACAAACAAAATTTTAAATATAAAAATAAATATTTTTAAAATAATGTTTTATTTTATTATTAAAAATAAAATAATTTTTAATATCTTATAATTTATTTTACACATCTTATAATATAATTTATAAAGAAAAATAGAATAATTTTTAGTATATTATAATTTATTTTATATATTTAATTCATTTTACACATCTTACAATATAATTCAGAAAGAAAAATAAAATAATTTTTAATATTTTATTATTTATTTTAATAATTTTTAATTTTTAAAATAATTTACAATATAATTTAAAAAAATTAAATCATTTCTACTAAAATTATTTTAATATATCTTATTTTTAAAAATATTTAATTTCATATTTTAAAATTTTTTATATTTATTAAATTTAAAATTATTAAATCTAAATTCATTGATCATACTAAAAATTCTCCGGTAACTAACCAGAGGATCCATATTCCTTATTCATCCTTGCTCTCCGCAGCAGTACTCTAGCGAAAAAAAAGAAAAGAAAGGGAGAGCCCGTGATTTGAAGGGATAGAAACCTACGAAAAGCCTAACAGAGGGGACTAGTACGTGTGGGTCAGAAGGACTAGAAAAGAGAGAAGTTTTGGAGGCTTGAAAAGGAGAGAAAAACAGGATTACTCTGATTTATATGATTTTGCAAGCAAGGAATATTTTCTCAATAGAGATGTGCACATAAGAGGAGAGCCGAAGACGTTGAGTTTAAAATTTATTTTCTTAATCAATGAATAATCTTACATTTTTTACCGTATATTTAGCTATGAATATTTTTAGGTTGATGATTATTTTGACAACTATAAGTTAATTTGTTGATTAGCTATAATTGTTAATTAACCTTAAAATTGTATTATGTTTTAAGTTGTTGAATCAATGTTCAATTGGATGTAATTTTTTTAATCAAGTTTATTATTATTGATTATGTTATTTGTTGATTAGTCACCAATAAATAGTATTTAGTTTGGATTTTGTTTTAGAAAGATCAATAACTTAGTTTAATTAGTATGAGTTTTTCAAGTTAATTGAATATTTGCAATTATATAAGAATATATGAATTACTTCACATAACCAAATTAAATTTGAGTTTGAAATTAACTTCTTTGAATTGAGTTTTTATAAGAAGATAAATTATAATTTAAAAAACTTAGCATAGCAATTCAAAAACAAAAAACTTATGCAATTTCATAATTGGATTAACATTTATTTTTTACTGCAACGTTATTATTACAATTTTATCGTAATACAATTTAAGGAAAAATTAACAATTTTAGCACTTTTATTAATTAAAATTCAAATAAGTTTAAATTTATTACATTTTCTTAGTTGTTGTATTAATCTATAGTTCCATTATTACATTAACATTTGATTTAATTTAGGTGCGTAAGTACAATTTTTATAAAAGATTTCTTACTTATCATCTTCTATTAGATATTTTAATTAAATCGCTTTCTACCTTAGTTTTTAATATTTAATTCTCATGAGAACAATATTTTTATTATTATTATATTATTTATATGAATATACTTGCATAAATACTTTTACGGCGTGACAACTATATAAAAAAACAAAGGCATTTCATTAACTCAAATTTTTTTAATTATCATATTAATTAACTTTATACTATATTAATAATTATATGAATTAATTAATGGTTAAATTATTAATTAGAGCTCTACGCGTTTTGGTATATATAGCACACGATTTAATGAAAAAAACAAAGTACAACATTTAATACTATTGATCATGTGAGATTTAATTCATTCATTGTTTTTACCTTAACAATATAATCAAAATTTCGACAAATTCCTAATATGAAGAGCTTTGTTCTTCAATTGTTTATTTATATTGAGACCCTAATTTCACATTAATTCATATCTCAAGAATATTGGACATATATGTCTCCATCCTATGAGATTAATGTGATAGGAAAAGAAATTTAAATATGCTGTAACTAAATATTAATTGTTTATAAACAGATAATTCATAAAACTAGTGATATGGTCTATTATAAATATTAATTGTTTATGTAACTATCAAAACAATGTATTGCTTTATAAAATTTGATGACTTGGATCAGTACTTATACAATGTTATGACATCTCTCATTTCATTAGATTTACCACTTTCCTTAACAATGGGCTTGAAAACAAAAATATAATTTAAAGAATTAAAATGAAAGGTTTAATTTTTTTTTTTCAGTTTAATTTGAGCCTTCGTATATCTTGTGACACTTTTCTTTGTGTAGAATCATTGTTTTATTAGCTTGAGCGTTTTTTCCGCCCAAGTATTGTAGGAGATATCTGTAATTTTTCATTGTAATAAATCTCCAATTATTCAAATTTATTACTATGAAAAAATAATTTTTAAAATAGTAATAAATTTTATAAAGTCCAACTACCCATGTTTTTTTTTTTTTTTGAATAAACAAGACAAGAAAAGTGTTAAGTATGACTTAAGACACCTACTTGCCTATTAATAGAAAGAAGAAAAAAGCAGTTTAATGTCATATGCGATGATAAGAAGATTTAGATTGCTTAAGCCCTAAGAATGCCAGAAGATATTTTAGGTACAATGCTACCCAAACAAGAGCTGCAAGTAGTAAGATCTTGGATTAGGACCATTAAGGTTGACCATCCAAAAAAAGAGTGCTTCGAACAACGTAGAAAGTAAGAGTGGTGAAGGATTCTTCTATTTGAATGCTCCAATCTCATGTTTTAACAAGCCAACCATCAAGGCGAATCTAGATTTGAAAGGTGATACTGTTAGGATTATTCCGTCTTTTCCAAACCCAAAGAAGAACAGACCACCCAACAAACGAGAGACAGAAATCCTTAGGCGAATTTTCCAATGTGGAACTACCCATTTATTCCTTGGCTAGATGCTATCACTTTGGAGTTTAGCCAATGATTTTTTTTTCAATAATTATACTATTAAAAATTAAACACTTGTTTTGAATTCTTTATTATTAGATTAAACTCTCATCATTTTATCTAATATTATAATCGTCCAATGAATAAAAAAAAAATATGTTTTGTTCTTTATTTATTTTAAAATTATTATTATAGTCTTTTATTTTTTTAAATATTTAAAATAATATTTTATTTATTAAAAAAATATTATATTTAATTTTTAATTTTAAAAAAATTATATTTAATTTTTTAATTTTAAAATTTAAATTTTAAAAAATAAAATAAATTTAATAATTTATTAAAGAGTATAAACAAAATGTAATATTTTTTTAATAAATGAGAGATTATTTTAAATATTTTAATAAATAAAAAATTAAAATAATAATTTTGTAATCGATGATAATTTTCTCTTCGCACCAATTGCTGCTGAATCTTTCGCGACATTCTCATTCCAAAATGAGTTTACCGCTAAACCCAGTGTACGGTCGCGTCGAAAAAGGACCCAAAAAATCAAGCCGATCGGTGAGAGAACGCACAAAACATAGCCCAAACAGGTGGTGCAGATCGAATTTGTCAGTCATCAAAACACAAACGTACACGACAGAACAATCAAACGCCACTTATCGTCAGAAGACGATGATCACAAACTAGGGAGAGATCAGGATTGTAGAAGAAAACGGCGATGTCGTTTGGTTCCTCTCTGTTGTCTCCTCAGTCTCTTTCATTTTTCTCCAAGGTCAAATCTTTCAACACCGAAAACAAAGCTTGTTTAATCTCTCGCTTTAGGGCTTCCGCTGACGTTCCCGATTTTCTTTCTGCCAATTGGTATGCCTCCACCCCTCATCCACCTGATATACGCGTATAGTTGCAGTGCTTGCTTTTTATGTGATTTTGACTGCTCTATTTTTCAGCTTGTTTCCATCGGACTATATTTTAAGCTAAAGTTCCTTTCTACTTTATCTCAATAATATATTTGTTATATAACTTCAGAAATTTACTGTGGTAAAATGAATTTTAGCATGTTCGTTTCAATAATATAGTCAGTATAGAAGTGTTAGTTACAACCCCATGTACGAAATGACGCTAACTATGCTTTATTTAAGGTAAGGAATATGGAGAAAACATGGGTTGACTTTTTTTTTTTTTTTTTTTTTTTTCTGAGCAGTGAGATTTGTGAAAGAAAAATCATGAATTCATGATTCATTTTTCTCATGTATTGCCGTAATTAACAAACTTAGATGCAAACAACTATATCGACATAGTTACCTAATTTCGTAAATAAGCTATCACCTGCATCTGCCTTGTGAATCATACACAGAACATGAAATTGACACTTGACAGTATTCCTCAAAACAGTATTGTAAAACTTGCAATGCCAAAAGATAGTTTGGAAGTTTACCCGAAAAAAATAATGGCAGAAGCTTTATCACCAGTGGCTTGTTCCATATCTTTGGTGTGGAAAACCCTTTCTGACCTCCCTTTCCACGTTTTTCTCCCATTTGCTCATATAGTAATTAGCAATTTTTGGCCTTCTGTACTGCAGGCTTGAATCTCGCAAGAAAAGACCTTTTGGCCCAAGATTAGATGTAATTCACTGACTATGCTTCTTACGACTGAATGACATTGCCATGTTTTCCTTTATATATTAGTCATTTAGCTCTTTCTATAGTTTAATGCAGAAGAAGCTGTACATTACCAGCTTGAGGCATTGAAATACAATGATCAACCCCGTCAAGATTATGGGATTGAGGTTATGTACAGGGTAATTTTGTTACTCAGAATTTTCTTACGGCTTATTTTGGGCCATCCAGGAAACAGCTTAACTAGTAATACTATTTTTCTGCTATTACAGTTCGCTGGATTTGATCCTTTTGAAAGGTCAACCTATTTTGGACCATTCTTTGACTTGGGCCAGGTTAGCAATGTTAAGTGATTAATATTGTACGGCTGATACTGTATATGTTAATAATATTCACTTTTGTTATGTGCAGTTTGAAAGGTTTAGGCGTATTTTTCATCATTCAACTTATCGAGTATTGCTAGGTCACAAGGAAAGAAAGATCTTGAGCAGTTTGTTTGTAGAGGAGGTAAAAGTTACTGCTCTTTTACATTTCTAGCGATAAGTATGTTTATTTCTAAATTCATGGCCTTGTACATTCAGGTCATTTCATTCCGGAAAGTAGGTATGCATGCCTATGTGCATGTATACTTTCCAATATATGAGTTCATACTTCATAATGTCCTCTTACCCTCCGTCTTCATTCTATCCCCTTAATCTGACTGCTTGTTATGCATTGATGAACTTTGAACAGAACCGATATAAGCAGCGGATTTGGATTCGTGGAAGTCGACCTGAGGAAGAGGAGATATTTCAGTTTACCATGGTGCAGGTCTGATCATGGCACCTTCCACAAGATGATTGCATTCTTGCAAGACCTTTGATATTTCCCTTTCAAACAAAATGCAATTATAAGTTTGCTTAGTATCGTTTTGTCTGTCCTTAGTGCGCTTTAGATGTCAGTGGTAATCATACGTTGCAGCAGTGCAGCTCATTCGGTACACAGTCCACATGCATATATCCTCGTTTAGATGTTTTGATGCACTCCTGGGATTAGTTGTGAATTTTGCTGATGTCAATAGACAACTGGCAATTACCGAAGGAGTATTTTGAGAGTCATTTTCTTATTCAATAATCTCAGCTGTTGTATTTATAAATCTAATATATGGCCTTATGATGGAATCTAACTGAAGTATCTATCCGTTGCTTGTAATTGGCAGAGGGTTGGTGGTTGCTGGGATGGTTATTGGTTGACAGAGTCTCTACTTCATGATAGGGATAAATTTGCAGGTGGGTTGGCGTATTGAAAAACTCGCGAGGATCATATTTCCGTGTGGCCTGCTGTCCAAGCAAAGATATAATCTCCTCTGTAAAAATTTGTACATATGTAATATATCTAGCTAGTGTTATGTGTACAATGAGGGTCATAGCTGGCCCCTTGTGGTACATATTTGACGGTCCTGTGCACTCCATTGAATGTTGCAGGAGCTGCATGTTTCTAATGCTCCTAAGGGCATGTATATGTTTATGCCCAACCCCTTTATTCTACATGTACGTACATAATTCAATTCGCCCTCTGATTTCTTTGTCCTAATTCAACAAAAAATATATATATATTTGGCTCTATAAAATATCCATGACTTAAATTCTTCGGATTCCAAAGGATTTCTATGGCCTGAGAATAAGAATATGATGGGGTGTGGTGTGATTCAAGTTACTAGCTCATTGGCAACAATTGACTGAAATGGTTCAAATCAGAGGTCATTTCCTTTCTCTTCAATGCCTGACAAACAAAAGTTGGGCCAACATAAAATTTTGCCAATACAAAACTATCTTTAGCCTGTGAGTAGCTTTCTTGTTCTTCAAGCGGCTATGAACGTGGTGAATCTCAAGTGATGAATGATAATCGAAATTAACAGCGAAGCCTCAAAAGAAATAAAAAGTAAAAAAAGCATCGTTACGGCGCAGTAATTCACCAAATATATCTTATTGCTGCTAATTCTACCGGTAACAAACGTGGCTCTGCGTTTGTGGTGCTCTGCGTTAGGAGAGAAAACAGAAAAAGATGGGTGGGGAAGGAAAGGCGAAGGCAGTGATTGTGGGTGGAAGCATAGCTGGGTTATCAACGGCGCACGCGCTCCGTCTAGCAGGCTGGGACTTGGTGGTGCTTGAGAAAACCACCGCACCTTCCACCGGAAGTCCCACCGGAGCTGGTCTTGGGCTCGACTCTCTCTCTCAAAGGATCATTGGGTCATGGCTTTCGCAACCGGAGCTCCTCCACAACTCCACCCTACCACTTACTATTGATCAGGTCCCAGTCCCACTTGGCCAATTTCAATTGCTTCTCCATCTTCGTGCTTCCTTTCTTATTCAGATCTTCATTTTTTTAATTTCTTTTACCTTTTGTTTCAATTATTCTCGGAGTCGTATTGGTTCATCTAGGGATAATGAACTATAAACAGTGTCTCTGAATTCCTCCCCTTATTTGATGATCTGAAATTAACCGCTGTTTATGTATTTTTCTGAATTCGAGAGCAGAAGTTATAATAAGGAAATTTTTAGCCATAATCTTGATCTTTGGTTGAAACAGGAATCTCTCGAGAAACTGTAGACTTTCTCCCATAGAGACAATGATTTTATTGATTTATTGTTTTTTGAGCAGAACCAGGTAACTGATAGTGAGAAGAAGTTGAAGCGGACATTGACAAGGGATGAGAGTTTCAACTTCAGAGCGGCACATTGGGGTGATCTTCATGGCCTTCTGTACTATACATTGCCACCAAATGTTTTCTTGTGGGGTCACCTTTTTCTCTCTTTCCATATTGCGGATGACAAGGCCTCTGTCGCAGTAAAGGCTAAAGTTCTTAAAACGGGTGAGATCATCGAGATAGTAGGGGATTTGCTTGTTGCAGCAGATGGCTGTCTCTCTTCCATCCGCCAGAGATTCCTCCCTGATTTTAAATTGAGGTTTCCATATCAAAACGAAGCTGATTTTAACACACACACACACGCACATATTACATTCGTATATGCAGAAATCATCTAAGTATTGATTGTGCAGATATTCAGGCTATTGTGCTTGGAGAGGAGTTCTTGATTTTTCAAATGCTGAGAATTCGGAAGCCATCGCTAGCATCCGAAAGGCATACCCTGATCTTGGCAAATGCTTGTACTTTGACTTGGGATCAGGTACGCACGGTGTGTTCTATGAGCTTCTAAACAAGAGGCTTAATTGGATTTGGTATGTTAATCAACCAGAGCCTGAAGTTCAGGTAAATTATCCTTGTTACCCTCTAGCCTGTACACCCATTTCAAGTAAGCCTCATTGGTAAAAAAACTATCAGCTTGCCTGAAACGAAGTTTGTTGCCATTTTGCATTCTAAATTTTCAGGGAACCTCGGTGACCATGAAAGTAAGTAGAGGCATGATCCAGAAGATGCTCCAAGAAGCAGACAATGTCTGGATTCCTGAGTTGGTAAACATCATGAAAGAAACAAAAGATCCATTTTTAAATTTCATATATGATAGTGATCCCTTGGAGAAAATATTCTGGAATAACGTGGTATTAGTAGGAGATGCAGCTCACCCCACAACTCCCCACTGCTTGAGGAGCACAAACATGTCAATATTAGACGCAGCAGTGCTAGGAAAATGCATAGAGAAGTGGGGAGCCGAAAAGCTACAATCAGCTTTGGAGGAATATCAATCCATCAGGCAACCCGTCACTTCGAAGCAAGTTCTACATGCAAGGCGTTTGGGGCGCATAAAACAAGGTTTACCACTCCCTGGTCGACAGCCTTTCAACCCCAAGTCTTCTAGGCCAGAGGACTGCCAGGAGCTTCTACAGAGGAACATACCTTTCTTCAACCATGTGCCTTCGATACTTGACTCCATTTGATTGCCAATACATCAATTTGCATACGACGGTTATACCCATGAGTGATGTAATGATTATTATTTCTCTTATACCATGATAATGCGGAACTTGAAACTTCAAATCTCCCTCAATTTCCAGCCTAACCGATGTTGAATGCCAATAATATTTAGCAGTTACAGGGCAGTCTGTGAAACCAGACAGCATATCAAAAAAAAGTTTTAACCAGTCCTCGTTTGTCAGATATAGTTCACTGTCAAACATCAACATTCGTATCGAATTTATGCCTTTGACGTGAATTTTACTACTATATAGTGATAGCGCCCGGCTCAGGAAAGACCTTGGAACTCAGGAAAACTGCCTATTGACATTATTCAGAAGCCCAAATAATTTCACACCTTATTAATTAATGAATTAACACTAAAAATAGTCTTCTAAGGGTATTGAAAGTTATCCACAGAATAATATTACTGATAACGCACAAGTCCTAACACCTCTTGGGTAAACGATATAGCGCATAATAATAATCGAGGTAAACTAAAATTGGATTTCCCATTCCTACTAAAAAGGGTACAGAAAAGGCATTCCTTTCCAGTACTAAAAACACATTATGCACCAGCTCCATGATAACTGCATTCCCACGTTCTGACAGACAGCAAACTAAACTTTTGCGGGCCATGTTGCTTGAGCTGACATGATAATTCCCACAATAACTCCAAATAGCCCAAGCGCACTACCAAAAATCTCAATCACAAGAATTTTCACAAAAAGTGAGGAGTTCTGAGCATCAGACAATGCACAGCTGCTTCCAATTATTCCAACACACAACCTGTCACCCAGAAATTAATAAACAATAGACAGCGTGATTAAAACAAATCTGCACTCATCGAGAATTAAGTGGGAAGATATGATATATATGTCAAAGAGATAACATACCCACAAACAAGATTTGCAAAGCCCACGATGATTCCAGAGGCGAAAATTGCATACCCAGCTCTCAGAGACTCAGGTTCATAAATTCTTGATGGTGGAACACTCTCTAATTTCGTTTGTAAAATGATAGCCACAATAACACCATAAATAGCAACTGCTTCACAGAAGATCACACTGAAACACCACAAGCAATAGAGAATAATAAATCAAGTGGCACACATGAGTGTATTCAAATCTATAACAGCAGCACCAGAATTCGTTGTTCAGACAATATAAGAAGCAATTTATATTCAAAGTATTTGATTTGAACAATCCTCCTGAGTTTAGAAGATTCAAATTCCAGAATAAGAATTCCAAGTAATTGAATTTTAACAACCTTAATTTTCCATTAACCTCAATAAATTGAGTAAAGGGACCCTCTTTATATGAACATTAACTGCAATTCAAGGGTAACAGGAACGGACAAATGAACCTCTCCCACAAAAACAAAAAAAGAAGACACACAACAGAAAATACAATGTGAAGTCAATGAATCCACATTGTTATTGTTCCATTTTATAAATACCCTCAGCTTCAAAATTTTTCAAAACATAGCCTTAGTATTTTCTCCTCTATTTCAAACAAAAATTTAAAGGCAGTTCCCACTTATATTAAATCATTCTACAGAAAGAAAGCCTTAGTCATCAAACTCACGATGTCATATAAGGAACTAACAGCCATGATATAATAACTTTTCGAATTAAAAGCTATTAAACCAGTATCTCAGAGAGGGTCTAGATTGACTCCTAATTAAAAGCCTGGCCTTCCCCAGGGGCCATCCTACTATGTAGGAGTTGTCCCGCATTGAGGTTGAACACATCCCAGAATGACAATGTGGATAGCATTTACTAGATTACTAGCATACTTTGAAGCACAGACACTTTAAAAAGGGAGCCATGCCTACATCAATGTCCAACACAATTTGAACACCCATATTGGACACAACACAACACTTTAAGTTACATGTGGACACTTCAGATTTGCCATGTCACTGTGTCCGTATCAATATTGCATCTTGTGTCAGTATCCATGCTCCTTAGTTAGCATACAATTCCACCAAGAAACAGCAACTCAATATTTCATACCTCTAGATGAACCCAACCTCCAACGACCCCCATAATATTTCATACCTCATATCAAATGCAACACAACACTTTAGATTACATGTGGGCACTTCAAATTTGCCACCATGTCCGTGTCAATGTTGTGTCCTGTGTCAGTATGCATGCTCCTTAGCTAGCATATAATTCCACCAAGAAACAGAAACTCAATATTTCATACCTCTAGATGAACCCAACCTCCAACCTCCCCGTTATGAAATCCCAAGCTCTAACTAACAAGCCACACTGCTCCGTGGAGAACCACTTTACGTCAACGAACAAAGACTATATTTGAGACACCTCCACAAATATATGACTTGCTTTGGAAAATGTACAATACAAATGCATACTACCTGTCCAGAATTTTGTAAACTAATCAACATAAATACTCCCAACTTTCCTAAAGCTTTAACATCTCACAAGAAAAAAAATTTTTTGGGGGTGGGAGGGGGTGCGGGACTGGAGCTTGCTTTTTCTTTTCCCCTTATATGTTTATAATTTTGCAGTCATTCGGCACCCACCATGCCTTTTGTCTCAAAAATCTACGATCATAATCTCCTTATTGTTCTTAAAGAAGAGTTTAATACCATGAGGCCCCATCATCGGTGATTATCTAATGTAGAAACCTCCCAACTACCAGAAACTAATGTTCCCATAATGTTGTAAAATCATGTCACACAGAAATCTAAAATCATACGTGTTCAAAATTTTCCATTATTAAATTGTCAATCTCTAAAGAATTGGACCTACTAAGCCCCAGAGTAAGTAAAAGCTTTACATAAGAATCCACCAGAAATAATTAGCCAAAGATAGTTTTATATTGATTCCTCAATGTACAAAAGATCATATTCTGCTCTATCTTCCATTCTTTTAACTAAAACTAAACATACTCTTTTCTATCCAAAATATAAGAAACTAAAAGGAAGATATCCACATGGAAGAGTAAAAAATAATAAGTATAAAACAAGAACGGGAATCATGAGTTATTGCTATTAGCATACACATTTGTAACAAGCTCTCCGACTCTGCTATTCTCCTTTTCCTTTTGCATAAGACGTAGAACAACTCGAGATTCAAATCCTCAATCAAAGCTAAAATGTTTACATATATGTCTTCTACATATAATCACATCGAGAAAGGAAAATACTGCAAAATCAACTAAAGCAAACATACTGTCTTCAGCAATTCAACATTGGTTGATAGCAATCAAAAGTGGAAATTCTTAGCAACGTTGTCAACACTCATAAAGACAAAACAACTCTTCAAAATGAATTCAATAGAACCAAAAAAAAAAAAAGAAAGCCCAATTCAATATTAAAATAGCAGCATCAAGGGTTTCCAGAAGCAAATAGTGGAAGCAGACCGTAACTTGAACCAACAAATGGAAAAACAGACTAAACGAATAAAAACAGGAATTGTGCAAAAGGATAAAAGTTTAAGTAGTACTGAGGTTTATTACCTTATAAGATTCTTGGAAGTAATTCGCGGAGCCTTGATTGCAGCACCGATCAAGCTACTTCCAGTTATATAAATCCCCCTGGAACCAAAACAATGAAATCGTTCGGAATTCAAAATTACAAGCTCACAGACGAAAAATCGCAAATGGGAAAAGAGAAAAAGAAAGTACCAGGCGGCACCGAGGACAGAGACACCAATAGAGATGGCGATGCCAACGGCGGAGAACGTATAAGGAGATATCTTCACCAGCGCCCTAGACCAGGAGCTCGAATCACCCAACATCGCAGAGCTAGACATTGTGTCTGCAAACCGTGATGATCGATTGAGAGAAGTTTTGCTTGTGTGATCGGATCTGATATTCTGATAGCGGAGACACAGAAAACGCCTTGTCGTTTTTATGCTGTGCGGAATGTCGTCGAGCTGTGAAACGATGATGTTCACTGCTTGGGCCGTTCTCTAAAATTAAACCGGCGCATCGTCGAGTCAAGAACAAAGAGTTTTTATTATTATTATTTTTTTCCCGTAAATTACTCTTCAAGAGGTGTTAAAATTATACCATTATTATTTTGAAAACGCTTTCTTCACTTGAAATCAAAAGTTCTATAACAAAAAAAAAGCTATAATTATATATTCTTTATCAAAATGACTCTTTATATTACCTATATAATATTTCAAGCATTAAATAAATATTGAATTAATATAAATAGTCATCTTTAAAATTTATTCAAATAGTAAATTTATTGAATTAAAAATAAATCATTATTGAGTACAAAAATCAGAAAAATTATTAGTAATAAATATATCAAAATAATCAAAAATGTTCACAATATCTAGTTAAGAGAGAAGTAATTTTTCCCTTTTCTTCCTTCAAATAAACTGAAGTAGTTAAAATGAGTCAAATGTATTAGCACCCATATCAAACATCATTATATTTTTATCTAAACTACGTCAAGGAAAAAAAAGTGAGATAACAGGGAACAAAAACCCAACCAAACTAAAAAAATGATATATTTAGTTTTTTTTTAAAAAAAAAACTTTTTGGTGCTAATTTTTCTTTTTTATTTTAAGTGAGATAAACAAGTAGATTCATTTAAAATGATCCACCAAACTAAGTTAGGTTTAAAATGAGTTGGGTCAGCCCTTTTAGGCCTTTGACCATTTGACAGCACTTAGACGAACCAAGGATGATTAGTTCTTCGAGATTCCAACTTTCTCCCCAAGCCCATTAACCAGGCCCAAAGCTTGGAACAAAACAGAATAGGACCGAACAGAAAAAGAGAAAAGAGTTCTTAATTGTCAGGTTTAGTTACTAGAATATGGGCTAAGAGAATAGAAATCACATTTTATGTTTTTAGTTTCTTTTAATTAATGGTATTTCTATTGTTCAAAAAATTAACTCAATATTTTTCGTTTAATTTAATTTTAAACTTATTCTCATTTTTAGTTTTGAAATCAATTTTCCGAAATGACCATCACACAAAGTAATATAAGGAAGACTCTGAAATTTTTACAAGGGACCATTCCAATCAAACATTATTTAACGAAGTAAATTCTAATACGGTCATGAATCAAATAAAAAATAATTCGAAAACCCTCAAAATCGAAATTGCCCGATAAACCCAAAATAAGCCAACACTTGCATGGATCATGAAATTGTCATTGTCTCATGTATTCAGGGGTGTCTAATATGTAACTTTTCTGACACCCATGAAAGAAGTATTGTCCTTTATTTCAGCTTTCACACAAACATAATGACGAGATGAGGCATATAAAAACGTCCCCACTATACATCAAAGTCATTTTAATACCTCCAGAAACTACCCTTCTCTAACATAATGGGGGAAATCAGCTATATCTGCAAACGAACTGTGGTGAGCACGAAGCCAGTGGAAGCAGGAAAGTGCATGGAACTATCAGTTATAGATCGTCTAATGGAGAACAACCACATCAGGATGGTGTACTATTATTCAACTCCAGGTGAGTCAGAGGTGGGAGAGATCACTAAGAAGCTGAAACACTCTTTTTCCCAGACGCTCAACTATTTTCCCATAGTGACTGGACGCTTGATCAGAGACCAGAAAGGGCATTGGAGGATTAAGTGCAACGATGCTGGGGTCAGAATGGTGGAGGCCAAGGCCAAAGGGAGTGTGCACCACTGGCTCTCACGTGTCACCAGGGAAAAGGAACTTCAGCTTGTCTATTGGGAGAACATGTACCACAAGCCCTATTTTTGGTCCACTTTTTATGTTCAGGTTAACATTTCTCATTCTGCTTTGCTTAATTCTTATATCTTCTCCATGCATATAGTTTGGCTACGTGTAAATAGACTAGTTTTAATTAGGAAACAAAAGGGTTTGTACAAGAGGGCTTAACTACACTCTTTATAAGTTGGAAGATCAAAATCTTATACTATATAACAGATTTATAATACAGCTTCTAATTTCATAAATATTTTTAAAAATTTTTTTGGTTAAATTCTTTTTAAGAAAAACGTATAATCATTGTACAACAAATTTGTTATACAACGATTGATCGGCTCATCAAATTTAGAATCTGTGATTACTTGTGTAAATTGATGTCACAATAAACTTCACCATACTCAACACTTACTTTGATAGATTATTTATTTTTTCTCAATCTTTTGACTGTGCAAATGACAATCACTTTTATCAAAGATCAACACACGGACATGTCACATGCACCTTCAAAACAGACCACCTCTGACTATCTTTATGTTTCTTGTACGATAATTACTGGTTGGTTTAATGTATGCTCCTGTTGGCAATCTCTGACTAATCACTACAATAATAATTGGCTTCATTATCATCACAGATTACTGAATTTGAAGAAGGTGGATTGGCAATAGGCCTAAGCTGCACTCATCTCTTGGCAGATCCTACGTGTGCCACTATGTTCATGAAGGCTTGGGCTGACATTTCCTCGCGTCGAAACATGACTGCTCCTCCTTTATTTCACCCACTCCCTCCACGTAGACTTGGAAACAACAATCCCAACCACCACATATACCTAGATTTAATCAATCACTACAAATCCTCCATTCTCAAATCTTTTACTGTCACAGAAGTAAAATATACTACCATCGTTTTGAGTTTCTCAGATCAAATGGTTCGGACCTGTATGGCTATGGCCCAAGCCCCTGGTGGACCTAGCCCATCACCCTTTGAAGCCCTAGCTGGGCTTTTCTGGGTCTGTCTGAGTAACATTAAGGGATTAAAAAACGGTCTTGTGGATCTCTCTATATGCTTAGACGTGAGAAAGACCTTAGGATTAGACTATGGCTTCTTTGGTAATTGCATGGTTTATAATAAGGTACAACATGTAGGGCACGTAGGTAAGTTGGAACAAGCAGCAAAGGCCATAAGAGAAGTGGTGTCGAGAATGGATAGTGAGGGAATAATGGATCTAATCGAATGGTTGGAAGAGAATGATATGAATAGTCCGACAATGATGAATAGTCATGATGTAATTTGTGCTAACATGGAGGGAGTGGACCCTTATTTAGCTGTGTTTGAAAATGGGTTAGAACCTATTCATGCGAGTTATCACGTGGAGCCAGTTTTGGGAGAAGGGCAGATACTAATATTGCCAACACCACCTGGGGAGGGTCCCTTAAGCCGTGTGGCTATGGTGACCCTTCTAGAGGACGAGGCAATAAAGCTTTGTGAAGACGATCTTATTTCACACTTGCATGAACTTTGAATGATTTTTGTGCTTTATGAATAGTGAATAATAATTGTGCTTTTGATTCAAAAATATTAATAATATATAATTATGTAAAATAATATATAATATTAGAATAATATAATAAATAATAGTTTTTAAAATAATATTTAAAAGAATATAATATTTTATTTAATATTATGATAATATTATAAGATTTAAATATTATAAAATTAATATTCTAAAATAATATTAAATATTAATTTATTAATTTGAATTTAGACAAATTCTATCTATTTTTCTTTTCTAAGAACAGAAATTCTATTCCTACAATATCGTTTATGAATAGTGAATAATAATTGTGCTTTTGATTCAAAAATATTAATGATGAAGGACAAATATAAGGAAGAAAGCGTGCGTCAGCCGGGAGTCGAACCCGGATCTATTGCTTGGAAGGCAATTATCCTAACCGTTGGACTACTGACGCGGTTCTGTAGCTCTATGTGTATATTTTATATTTCACTATAAAATGTTATGAAGTCTTTTAAACATTATTTCCAATTTTTGTTTATATCTATCACTTATCAATTTATTCATTAATAAAAAATAATTAAACAGATTATTTTAAATTAGAAGCTAATATATTATTAATAAGCATAACACATAGTTTATATCATATTTCTTTACCGGATTTTTTTTTTAATGAATTTGAAATTCTCTTTTAATAAAGGTATCTATCAAACACATTCAATAAATTCCGTCAATTGATTTAATCACATATTTTTCGGAAGGAAAATTTACAATTTCTAAAATATATTGGCCCAATTAATTTACACAGTTTAACTGACCAAATGTAGACTTAACAGACTTGGAGATATCTTCAACAATCTTCCTTAACTGTCAACAAAATCTATATGCCAAGCTATTTCCACACATTATATTTCTTTTTCCGCAATCTGTCTTTTTTTTTTTTAACTTTATTCATGAATAATAAATTAAAGGCTTATAAGGCAATAATCCACAAGCAGAACATCTTTTACTATGAAAATCGAAAAAACGGATAGCAAGATTTTTAAGTTTGGGTAATATTATACTTTGACCCTTAAAATTTTTAATTGTTTCACTTTAATCCCTACCATATTATGCTTTGACCTAGCATATAATATCCTAGAAATAAGTCTTTATATGTTATCTTTAATTTTTATATATATAGTTTTTCTTTAAAATAATAATAATACATATTTTAAAAAATTAAAAATATTACTGTACAAGTATTAGTATTACTTTTACATTTATATTTAATTCTATAATACATATTATTATTATTTTAGTATATAATTTAATGTAATGTTATTATGACACTATCATGTTAGATATAAATAAATTAAGATGCGTGACCTTCTAAACAGATTATTTTAAATTAGAAACTAATATATTATTAATCAAATATAGCATAACACATAGTTTATATCATAATTCATTTTAACAATTTCATCCAAAAAAGAAGCAATAAAGATATAATTTCATGATTGACCGAAAAAAGTTATAATTCCATGGAAAAAAAAAAATTAAACATGTAGTTTTTTTTTTGGGTGCTTGGCCTTTTTTATGGTTAAAAATGATATTAAGCAAGGATAAATTTAATATTTGATTTTAAAGATGGCAAAAGTTTTCAAATTAAAAATTTAAATCAAGAGAGGTAAATTCTTATAATCCAAAAATACTCTTATAAATTAAAGAACCAAATAAAAAATAAAATATAAAAATATTTAGAAAAATTAAAATTTTAAAAGTTCAAAGTGACAACCGCACTACACCCTTATATTCATCCCCTAAATTAAGTAAACTAAAATTTAGTGTAGCACCTCTACTTCAATATTCTTTTAAAATTTACTTATTTGATGTAGTATAGTATGTATTGAATGTTGGTAAAAATTCTATGTACTTAGAATCCCTACTTTTGTAGATTTAAATCTTTAAAATTTTATTCAACATTTCAAAAGTTTTTCTACAATAACAATTTTAAATCGTTAGATTTATTATTACACAAAAAAATGTTGTGATCTTTGATAGCAAGAGTGCTAACTCGTTTGGGTGTAGTTTGATTATATAGTCCCAAATAAATGAACAGATTTCATGCTGGACAGCATCCAACTAAAATAATTTTTGCCTCACATGTTTTCAGGTTTGTTTTATGATTTACTGGCCAGCAGGAAATCTGCACTCCTAAAATGGGAAACAAAGCATACCGTATAAATAGAGCCCACTACTTTGTTGATCCTTTTTTTGGTGAATTTGAGAAAACTTTCAAACTTCTTCGTTGGATTTCTTTGATGAATTTGAAATTCACTTTCAGTAAAGGTATCTATCAAACACATTCAAATTGAATTCTTAAAATTTATAGCATGCGTACATAATTTTTTTAAAATATAAAATTTGATCTATAAAATTTTTTATAAAGCGTAAACACTACACCATGTGAAGGCACGTTAGAAAGACCCACCAGTTTTGCGGGATTATATTTTTCGTCGAAAACATCACCGTCTAAGAGAAATTGAGTGACACAATCCAGATTTTTTTATATTTGATAAGAAAGAAACGAATTCCACGATTAATATTAAAAAATTACACAGTTTGATCATTTAAATTAAATATAATAACCACGTGTAATAATCAAAATTTTAGTCTAACAACTTTCATTTAAAAAACTGGGCGATTAAGAATTGTTATCATGTGACACAAGGTCGAGCTTTTCACTTTGTTCTTTTTCATTATCTTTTAATATAATTTCGTTCTCTTTTATTCACTCCTAGATGAATACTCATTTTTGTTCTTAAAGGAAATGTGAATTATTAATTAATCATCAGAAAGGAAATAGAAATCATTTGTCTAACTATGAAAGCCAACATAACAAATGAAAGCTCTAACTAATTTATAAGCTTTATCCTTAGCTTGCCTTCCAATCCAAAAAGAGGAGTTTGCAGTCATCAATGATAGTTCCTAAATCAGAGTCATCTAAATTGGTTGAAGATAGTCTTGTGATCACCTGTTGAGAATTTGAGAATATGGTCACACTACATAGAGAATTATGGCAGACCCATTCTAATGCTACTCGAAATGCAAGGGCCTCAAGGATTACAGGAGAAATAATTCCTGCAAAAGAAGAAGAGATCACTGCTACACAAACATTATCCTGGTTTTGTACATGGAACCTATAGCCTGAAGCATGCTACGTATCAAAAGTTGCTGTGTCAGTAAAGCATTACCATCCATGGAACTGCTCTTCCTCTAGGTTGGTTCTTATGGTTGCAACATCGAGACACTGCCGTATCTGCTGTGCCTACTGCCACTTAGAAAGAAGTAAGATACCACCTTTAAGTGTATAAGCCAACAGGGATAAATGTCATTTCAATACATAATGGTTCCTCCTTTTCCAGATTTGCCATGCAATAGAACATGCCTCTACCTGCTGAACACCTGCATAGTCATTCATAAAAAACTTTAATAGATCCAAGAAAGTAGGAATGATTCTATCCCTAGTGGAATCCCAGGTTTGCCAAATCTCCTTAGCTCTTTAACAATGAAGGACAGCATGAGAAATATCCTCGATTTCATCACAAAAGGGCATTTTCCATCCTTCCCTAATCCTCTAAGCATTAAACACTCCTTCACCGAAAGGACATTTCTGTAGGCCCGCCAAATGAAGTTTGCCACCTTAGGAGGCATTTGAGTCTTCTAAATTTTCTTCCAGGGCACCTCTTTTATAGCCTTTTATGTTCCCAAGGTAGCCTAAAAAATGACATAATACCTAGATCTCATAGTATACTAACCTTTCTTATTAAAGTGCCAAATCCTTTTGTCAGGTTTGGGAAATCTGCTAATCAAAATACTAAGAATAGCGTTCACATCTTCCTCGACAAATAGCCTCCTCAGTTTATTAACGTCCCAGCCCATTCTATCTTCTAGTATCAACTTAAAGACTTTCATATGATCAGTGTCTGCTATGTTATCAACTCTTGGTAAGAAATATACCTTATTAAGTATCCAAGGATCCTTTCATGCTCTAATAGTACTCCCATCCCTAACCCTCCACCGGGTGCCTTTCTTTAACAATGTCTAGGAAGCCACACTACTCCTCTACGTGAAGCTTGGGTTTGATGACAACCTCGCGAACCTAAAATCCCCTCCAATGAAATATTTAGCTTTGAGAATTCTGAATGAAAGTGTGTTGGATGAGGAGCCTAATCTCCATCCCTATTTACCCAACATCGCCAGATTAAAACAATGAAGATTTATGAACCAAATACTACCACCTTTCTTACTACTACACATCTTATCCCAAGAATGACACCTGATTCCTTTTAGTTGATTACGAATCCCCACCAAAAGGAATTCATCATTCTCTGGAGTTCCTCATATAAGGAACCAAGGAGCAGACATGTGCTCATATAACAACCAGGAATCGCCTGAGCCACAGATTTAAGTAGGATCTCCTTCCTTGCTCTAGATAGGAACTTATTTCCCCAATTCTGCAGATACTTCCAGAGTTTATCCCTAAAGTGTGAGAATTGTAAATTTGTTCTTACCAATGAGTGATAGAAGGCCCAGCTATCTTCCATGGTCAATATCACCTTTGATCTCAAGAATATTTTTTAGGTTATCTCATATTTCTTCACCAATATTAGAACTTAAAAAAGTTCCTGAATTTAGAAAGTTGATGGATTGCCCCAAAGTGGCCTCATATGTATATAGGGTCCTTTTGAGATTCCAATATTCTTCTTCCTTAGCCTTACAAAAAAAGAAAGCATCACCTGCAAATAAGAGATGGGTGACTTTGGGTCCTCTCTTGCTAGCATTATACCCATGAATTCTTCTCAATCTCTCCTCATGATGTAAAAGGGTCATAAAACCTTTAGCACATAAGATAAACAAATAGGGAGATAAAGGGTCCCCTTATTTCAAACCCCTGCAAGGAGTAATAGGGCCAACCTCTTTTCTGTTGATCAAGAAAGAGTACTTCACGGTCTTGATAATCATCATAATCCAGTTAACCCATTTATTTTGGAAGCCCATATTCTTCATAATGGCTTTAAGATATCCCCACTTTACCCTGTTGTATGCTTTATTGACATTCGTTTTTACTGCAATCCAACCTTTCTTGCTTCAGGTCTTCCTTTCATCATGTGAATAAGCTCAAAAGCTGTAAGAATGTTATTAGTAATTAAGCGCCCAGGTATGAAAGCAAATTAGGATTTAAAAACCACACTCATTAAGATGAATTTTAATATGTTAGTCGATACTTTAAAGACGATCTTGAATAGCACATTACATAGGGAAATAGGTCTCAAGTTCTTTATAGACTGTGGGGTACTAATCTTAGGGATCAAAACAACTAGAGTATCAGATAAAGATTCTGGGAATCTACCTTTATTCAACCATTAATTACAGCTTTGGACAATATCTTCCCCGATCATATGCCAAAATTTCTAAAAAAAGGCCAGGTTAAAACTGTCTGGGCGAGTAGATTTGTTAGGATGCATCTTTAACATAGCCCTTTTGAACTCAATCATTGTAAATGGTTGACCCAGGGAAACGTTTAGCTAAAGAGAAATAATTCTTCTAACATGTCTCAATACTGATTCATAGCCACCTAAAGAGGCCGAGAAAAGCTATCTAAAATAATCTAAAATCAAACAATGAATCCCCTCCTTGTCTTGAATCCAAACCCCATCATCATCCCTCAAAGCATCAATACAATTCTTCTTCTTTTGGAAAGTTACATACAAGTGAAAGAACTTTGAGTTCTTATCACCATGTTGCAGCCAATGGCACTTTGCTCATTGCTTCCGCTTTATCTCATCTAGTTCCAATAGTGTATTACGTTTATACTTCAATTTCTTAGACACTTCGAACGACTCATCCATGAATGTTGTATCTTAGTGCAAAGACCAAAGGATAACATCAATCTCTCTGATCTCATTCGAATGATCCTGCTGGATAACTTTAGCCCAAGATTGAAGGTTTGCTTTACAAGAATTTAACTTACTTACGATGTTTATAAAGCTATTGTTACCCCAGCTGCCTACAACATCTTTTAGACTTTCCTGCAAGATCCATTAGTTTTCAAAACCGAAAACATTTCCTCCTCCATGACCCATCCACCTAGTGCGTCATTACTAAAATTGGAGAATGATCCAAGTGGGATGTGATTAAACCTTTTAATAGATGATCTGGAAAGAGGGACAGCTAACTATCATTCGCCAAAGCTCTATCAAGTCATTTTCATATAATCTCATTGTCACAACACCTTCTCTGCCAAGTAAAGAACACTCTTGTGCTGTGAAGATCACTCAAACTACAAGTTTGAACTGTCTCCCTAAAGCCGTTAAGTAAATAAAGTGGTTGAGTGTTCCCTCCATCCTTTTCCAAAGCCAGTAGGATATCGTTGAAATCCCCTATACAGAGCCATGGAACACTAGGGTCAGAGGGTTAAAGTTGTTTAAGCAAACTCCAAGAATCGTGTCTTTTATTGCATTTGGAGTACTTATAGAAACAGGTCAGTCTCCAGGTATTACTAGCTGCACCATTGATCCTAGAGTTGATGAAGTTATGAGAGAAAGACTCCAGTCACCGTATTGGCTTCCTTCCACAATAAAGCTAAGCCCTTACCTCTTCAAATTCTGTCTATACAAAAACATGCTTCAAACTGCAGTAATCTTTGAACCTCCTCCACTCGAGACTTTTGTGCAAGTGTTTCTATAATAAACACCACCTCACGCAAAGCTCTAACTGCTTGAGGATTGCCAGGCCCTAGCAATTCCAGCTAAGCATGATTATGGCTGTTGGCGAGGTTGGTCGACAGCTCCCGTCAATATTAGAATGATTTGTTGTAAGTTTGTTTTATCCATGCATGGGTGTGTTCCTCAAGTTAATGATTCTGGTTCTAAGGCCGAGTTGGGTCAGAGTCGCTTCTTCCCCTTAGACTAGCCCAATGGATTATTTTCTTCAACTACAACCAGATTTAAGTCCATGTTAGTCAAATCCCATTGGCTTTCTCCACTTGATGATCCCTAATTTGCCACCGTGATCATCACGCCGCCAACTATTGGTGATAGTCACTGTTCACCGGCCGGTCGCCCTTAAGGATGCGTCCTATTGCAACAGAAGCTCTTTACTTCCTCCTTTAACCATTCAAAGGGGGCAAAAACTCTTAAAATGACCAAGTTTGCCACATAAGAAGCAGAAAAGAGGGAACCATTCATATCAGAACGTGGCATAGTAGGTTTTCCCGTGGTTCAACAATAGTTTCTTCCTCGGTTTAAAAGGCTCCATGATGTCTAAACTTACTTTGATACGTATGAAGCCATGCTTCCCATCACTGGATGTCTTAGCATTGTATTACAAGAATGTACCCAAGAAAGCACCAAACTTTGCCACTAGCTGCTTGTTCATTAACCCTAATGAAAGACCATGTATCTAAGTCCTAACGGAAAAGAAAAGAGATCATCATCATCTTTAACCCTCCTAACAAGAAGTAGGTGATTGTTAAACGTCCATGGTCCACCATCCACAACTTGGTCCACATTAACATCACAAAAGAACTTAAAGAGGAATCTATGTTCTCCAAGGTCTTTGATGCAAACCCCTCTTACTAAGTTCCATAAGTTAGCAAGTGTGTTTTATATAGCCTTGAAATTTATGACATTCATCATTAAGAACATGTTAACCAAACTGAACTCATACTCTACAAGGGACCATCGCTACTAGAATTTAGGTCGTTTATGCCCCACGCCTTTTCTTCAGCCTTGTGCAGATTGAGTCTTGCCAGGTCGGATTCCATAAGCAGTGTACCAGAGAAGGAGTCTAAAATGTGCTACTAGAGCAGGCCTAATTTGACAAGAGAAAAACATGCCATATAGGCATACTAGGATTGACAAATACTCATTTAACATCAATATATTCTGTCAATTTATTTAATCACATTTTTTTCAGAAGGAAACTTTACAATTTTTGAAATATATTCGCTCATTTATTTTACACAATTTAATTGACTAAATCTATACTTAACATACATGAAGATATCTTCATCAATCCTTCCTTGCTCTTCAAATTGTCAACAAAATCTATATGCCAAGCTATTTCCACACATTATCTTTGTTTTTCTGTAATTTTTTAACTTTATTCTTGAATAATAAATTGAAGGCCAAAAAAGGCAATAATCACAAACAAAACATTTATTATATATAAGTTAAGTAAATGTAATGACCTAATAATTCTTATTTAGTGGAAAATATATATAATCACTTAGTTAGTGAATTAAATAAAATAAATAAATAAATAAAAAGAAGAGAAAAATTTTTAAGAAAGTTTAGTAAAGTATAACATTATCTGTAGTGGAAAGATATCTTAAAATTGAGGTTAACTCAGTGGTTAGGTCTCACTTGCATTATCTAAGAGGATGGCGTTTCGAATCTTAACTTATCCACTTCCATTGTTTTTTAAGATGTTGACACCTGTCCTTAAAAGTTGAAATGACAAAAATGCCCCTTAACCTTATATCTCCTTCTTCCTGATATCTTTGAGCATTCAGCATTTGGAGAATTTTCGTGCATCACAAGTCCACTAATCTTCTATTTCTCATCATCGGTGTTGTCCTCAGTTGTTTGGGTTGTTGTTGTCGACGAATTGTTGGCCAGAGGTCACCATTTTTCGACGAAAAATCGCTTGTCTTTACAATTCACAGTACACCGCAATCTTGGAGGAAATTCAGCGTAATGATGCAATTTTCTTCAGTGTTTCTGCTGTGTTTTTTGTTCCTTACATGATTTTCGGCCATTCCCCTCTAATTTCATGTTATTACACTAAAAATTTCTTCAAATTTAGTGGATTATGCTTGAGCCTGCGTTATGGTTCCAAAAAGAGGGAAAGTTGTGAATTTTTTCAAATTAAACTCGAATTGGTGAGTTAAACTCAAAATTTCGATGTGCCTTCTAGTCCTCTTACTAATTTCGTCCATTTCCTTCTCTCAATTCTAAGAAATTCATGCCAATTGTGAAAAACCCCAATTTGACATGAATTTAGGGTTTTAGAGGGACCAAATTGAACTTTTTGAGATTAAAAGCTTCATTTAGCAGCATAAAGGAAGTATTAGAACGATTAGAAATTATTATTTTGATAGGGAAGATGAATTGATATTTTTTTCATAATTTACCTTGAATTTTACCTTTATGGAATGGTTAATAGGAAGGATAAGTATGTGGAAAAACCTATTGTAAATGACCTATAGTTTAATTATGTTGTTAGAAATTTAATAATGGGAGTTATATTAAGAGAATGATTGGATTAGGTTTTAGCAATTAGTAAATTGATAAATTTATTTATTACTTGATGATATGCTATAATGAAAATTTTTATTGGGATATATTTATAAGGTCTCATTTCCTTATGGTTGTAAGAATTCTTAGGAGAAGAGAAACTCTTAAATTCTAAATTAAGATGTTATGATGGTATTAAGGCTTGATTGAAGAATGTTGAATGATGAGGTGATCATAGTACTTCTCATAGTATTTACGATATAAGCTTAATGCCAAAAATGTTTAGGGGAAGAGAAAGGGAAGTAATTCATTTTTTCCGATTGGCATAGGAATTTCTTAAATATGAGACTTCCACCCAAGTTGAAGGAAATCAGTTGCCTAATTAGTTAACAACATTTAGGTGCACAAATAGTACTCCCAATTCCTTTACGTGATTTTTATATTCTTTTCCTTATTATAATATGTTTATGATTATTGCTATCATTATTATCATTCGTATTATTATTTGAAAATGTTAAATTCTATAAGAGAGTTTTCTAAAGGTAATTTCCAGTGTGAATGGATTGGTAAAGACCATTGAGGAATTGTAAGTACGGTTAAGTGCAACTGCCAGATGGGTTCATATTTGTAAAGTAAATTGATTTCCATACACATTTGTTCTATATTTCCTTGGGTTTGAAAAGACTAATTAGGACACTAGAAGTTAACAACAATTTTGTAGCCCATGGTGCACCTTGGAAAATACCCAGCTAGCAGGGTTAATGAAGGTGCCCCATGTGATAGCCATCACACGCGGACGGATGGATGATTAATTTTCATGAGTTATGACCTCACAATTGTTGGTTATTTACCATTGAGGATTATGTGTCCTTACTTGTTGTAAGTTACCCTTGTGGGTTGTGTGCCACACTGGATATCTATAAGTTAGTCCACGATAGTCCTTCCCCTTAATAAATATTCAAGGATCCATTGTTTCTTTTCTTTTCACTTTATAAGGCATCTTGATTCGAGTAATAAAACATGTCATACAATGTTCAACAGATATTTGGTTGTTGTTTGTTTTTAAGTTAAATGTTTATCTTAATCCATACAAATCATCATCACACCTTTGATTTATTATTATATATGTATATTATTTATTGATTTTGGGATGCTATCTGCTAGAAAAATTTGTTATCTTAGATAATGGAGCTGGTGATTTGCCTGAGGTAGCTAAAGAGTAACTGAGGATCTCCTTGGGTGAGCTCGCTTGGTTCCGTGGGGACTAGCTCCATTTCATCTTATTTGCTTATTTTTTTGGGTTATATATATATATTTCGGGGTAGCTATTCTTTTGTTCGCTCTAGCTATGTATCCTGACAACAGATTGAGTATCCCTACCCTTTGTAATTTTGTGTATTTTGTTTTGTTTCACTATGGTGAGAGCAGAGCTCTCTTTATGTAAGCCTAGTTGATTGGCATGATTTGGTAGAAATATCGTGATGTTCTACTTATTGGGAAGGCTCTGCCAAAATTTCTACAAAATCTTTATATTGTATATAGACTAGATATCTTTATGGAAAAGGCAAATTTTACTTTGAGTATGATACAAAGTTAGAAAATTTTGATACGGTTTTAATTTTCATCTAGTGTTGGCTTGCGTGTATGAGAATTTTTCTCATTTCCTGTGCTAGACTCACTTCAGGGCTATAAGGTGTGACAGTAAATCTCTTTTAATGAAGGAATTTTGTTTAATTGATAAGAAGACTTCACTGATTAAACCCTTATCTTCTCATCCGATAACCTTTTATTTTTCTTACATGTATTAAAAATTATTTGAAATACATAAATTCTTTATAGTCAATGAAAATAATAATAAATTAATTAATTTGCATAAATTTTTCATAATCAATAAAATAAAAATTGAAGTAATTAATCACTACTTAAATTAAGAATTTGTCGAATTGTGAAAATTTTTTAAGTGAATGAAAAAATTAATAAATTATTCTTTGAAGTTTATGATGTGAAAATATTTCACTTTTCATATACATGTATCATGAATTCTTTGAAATGTATAAAAAAAATTAATTTGTGTAAATTTTTGTAATCAACAAGAAAAATAATAAAGTAATTACTGAATTAATTAATTAATCCATTTTTAAATAGAGAGTTTTTCACAATTTTTTGAAGTGAACAAAAAAATTAATGAATTAGTAAACCGCCTCTTAAATTAGAAATTAATATTTTTTTCTACCAACAATAAAAACAATGAATTAATTGATTAATTGTCTCTTAAATTTCTAATTAAGACTATAAATATAATTTGAAATGGTCCAAACTTAAAATAAGAGAAAAAATATATATAGTTAAATAGTTTATAGAGTCGTTAAAATGAATTTGGCTCGTTTAATCTACCATTTTTTGTAGGTTGGGTTAAAGTTTTTAACTCATTTGACATAAGTAGGTTAAACTAACTCGACCTACTTAACTAGCAAGTTAAAAGGGCTAACTCTGTGGGTTAACTCACTTAAGTGGTTTTATAAAGTTTCTTTGTAAAAAGTTTAATATTCCATAGTTTCAAGTTAATTTTATCTTTATTTTGTCTTTAAATATTCAATATTTGATTAATAATGGATAAAATGAATAGATTTTTGGTATTAAAATAAGATATTTGGCTTGATAGTTAAATTATTTAGTTTTGAAAATTTTCAAAAAAAATTATTATGTTTCTTTAGTGAGTTAAACAAGTTGGTCCATTTAACCTATTTTGTGAGTCGAGTTTAATATCCTGATCCACCAAAACAAAATAGGTTAAATGGATTGACCCGTTTAACTTACTAACTCACACAACCTAACTCATTTAACCCATCAAACTATTTTTGACACCTCTACTAATTTATAATGACGCCATCTAAATGAGTCATTATCTTTATTTTTTTTTTTTACTAATTTCATATAATCAATTTTATAGATTTTCTCTAATTTATTATATTTTTTTTATATCACAAAATATTACTAAATTTTATTTTTTTTAATACTAACAAATACAATTGGTTTAAAATATATTGACATATAATAAAATAAATTATTTTGCTCACACAACTAAATAAACTATTATTTTACTATGAAAACCAAGAAAACAAATTGCCAAATCGCTTGGTGCACAGTAACATTTTAAATTTTGTATAAGTTTATACTTTGACCCTTAAAATTTTTAATTGTTTCACTGTAGTCCCTACAATATTATGCTTTGACCCTAACAAAATTTAATATCCTACAAATAAGTCTTTATATATTATTTGTAATTTTTATATATTTCTTTTATTTCTAATTATTATAATATTTATATACTAACATGGCACTAAATTATAGATTAAGATGATAATAACGTATATTTTAAAAATTAAAAATATTATTGCAAAAAAGTTAGTATTGCTTATATATATATATATATATATATATATATATATATATATAAAATTTTGTAGAATACATATTATTATTATGTTAATATATAATTTAGTGCAATATTGTCACGAGAATACGATAGTATCTTGTTAGAGAGAAACAAATTAAGATGTGCAGAGTTTTTAAGTTTAAAGATATTTCTCTATTCCACAAAATAACATCTTATATTTAAATGCTTTTTATATTAATTTATTTTAATATTTATTTAAAAAAATATTTATACCGGTAAAAATTATTTATCATTATAAAAAAATTATTGTGCACCCAAACGAGCATTAAGAATTCTTTAAAGTGTTTAAATTTTTTGTTGTCAACGAAAAAAATAATGAAGTAATTAATTTGCGTAAATTTTTTATAATTAATGAGAAAAACAATAAAGTAATTAATTAATGAATGATTTGAATTAGATAATTTTTTGAATTGTGAGAGTTTTTTAAAGCGAACGAAAAAATTAATGAATTAATTACTGTCTTTTAAATAGTAGATATTTTAAAATTTAAACTTTTTTCTTAATTAACTAGAAAAATATTGAATTAATTAATTAAAAATTTTTTAAATTTTATAATAAGAAACTATAAATATAACTTGAGATAATTCAAAATTAAAATAAGAAAAAACTATATATGATTGAATGATTATAATGTTGTCCTTTTAATGAGTTTATTATTATCACATTTTTATCACCAATTTTACATAATCGATTTCATGAATTTTCACTAATTTATTATATTTTCTTTATATCACATAATATTACTAAATTTAATTTTATAACACTTATAAGTTGATTTAAAACGTATTAACATATATGATAAAACAAATTAATTTTCTTGCACAGGCAAATAAACGG
Source organism: Delonix regia (assembly GCA_037074485.1). NCBI lineage: Eukaryota > Viridiplantae > Streptophyta > Magnoliopsida > Fabales > Fabaceae > Delonix > Delonix regia. The sequence goes on from CM073452.1 coordinate 5,979,238, forward strand.
CTCTTTTACTTTGAAAACCAAGAGAACGGTTAGCCTGATTGTTTGGTGCACAGTAAAATTTTTAATTTTGGGTAAGTTTAGACCTTGGCCCGTAAAATTTTTAATTGTTTCACTTTAATTCCTACAATATTATGCTTTGGCCCTAGCAGAATTTAATATCCTACAAATAAGTCTTTATGTATTATTTTTAATTTATATATAAATTTTCTTTTACTTCCAATTATTATGATATTTTACATGCTAACATTGCACTAAATCATAGATTAAGAAGATAATGACATATATTTTGACAATTAAAATATTATCGCAAAAAATTTAGTATTACTTTTACATATATATTTAATTTTTAGGATACATATTATTATTATCTTAATATATAACTAGTGTAATCTTGATATGTGAATATACACTATCTCATTAGAGAGAAATATATTAAGATGTGTAGATCTTCTAAGTTTAAAGATATTTCTCTATTTAATAAAATAACATCTTACAGTCAAATAATTTTTTTATTATTTTATTTTAATAAATTTTTTAAAAAATATTTATTCCTGTAAAAATTATATAGCATTATAAACCATTAAAGAAAAATTTCAGGAAATTAACATCTTGTGTGAAAAAATAAAAAATTTATCATTTTGTTTTTTTAAATATCGTTTAAATAAAATAATATTTATTAATATATAAAAAAAAAAATTTACGGACTGGCAGAGTAATTCGAAAATTAGGTAACGTAATCTAAGTCAATCAGGGTAACTTCAAATTTAATTGCGAATTTAAATAATATTTGTTTTGTTTTCTTTAAATATTAAATTGAATCTTATCTTTGTGATTATTTCTTTGTTCCTCCTCTCATTTGTTTTTTCCGCATCAGAAAGACCGGCATGAGCGCAATGGGGAGTAGCATGGATGTTTTCTCAACGTCTGAACGTGAAGACGATGAGGAAGCTCTGAAATGGTCAGCAATAGAGAGACTTCCGTCATATCTGCGCATAAGAAGGAGTATACTCGTTAATGCGGAAGGTAAAGCTAGAGAGGTCGATATCAAGCAACTAAGTTCAATAGAGAGAAAGGTTCTGTTAGAGAGACTCGTGAAGATAGCAGAAGAAGATAATGAGAAGTTCTTGTTGAAACTCAAGGAACGAATTAATCGGTGAGTCGTAATTAGGATCGCAAAAACAGCTCATGAATGACTAAGCTAAGAGTAAATAATAATTTGAACTCAAAGTTTCATATCATGCAAACTTTTGTGTGTTTTAATTGAAAATGTTTCCCTAATGTACACCAACTGGTTGCACAGAGTTGGACTTGAGATTCCAACAATTGAAGTTCGGTTTGAGCATATAAACGTTGAGGCACAAGTCTACGTTGGAAGCAGAGCGTTGCCTTCATTATTTAACTTCTTTGATCATGTATTAGAGGTAACTCAGGAAAATACAGACTGTGTTTCTCTCTTGTTTGTTTGATTATCACCCATTATTCATCTTCATCACGCCCTTTAATTTTCCAGGGATTCTTAAATTATATTCACATTATGCCAAGTTCAAAAAAAACACTACGCATCCTTCAGAATGTCAGTGGAATCATAAAGCCCAAAAGGTGAATTTAAGACATTACTTTAAGTAAGAAGAAATCCAATTAGATCTTCTTTCTTTTTTGGTACTAATGTTGAGATATTTTGCAGAATGACATTGCTTTTAGGGCCCCCAGGCTCCGGAAAGACCTCTCTGCTATTGGCTTTGGCTGGAAAGCTTGGTAACGATTTAAAAGTAAGAAAACCAAATATAGGTGTCATAATTGAGAAGTGGGGAGATTTGGCAATTAATGAATTTTTAATTTTGAGTCTAATTTGATGACGAATCCTCAGTATTCTGGAAGAGTGACATACAATGGGTATGGGCTAGAAGAATTTGTACCACAGAGGACATCAGCTTATATAAGTCAGCATGATGTGCACATCGGAGAAATGACAGTGAGAGAAACACTAGACTTCTCAGCAAGATGCCAAGGAGTTGGGCAGAATTATGGTTAGAACTTGAATCACTTGAACTAAATCTCAAAGTTCTAAAAGCCTCTAATTAAGGCTTTTCATCGGGGTTTTGAATTTCATCTCTTTGCAGAGATGTTGGCAGAACTGCTAAGAAGAGAAGAGGAAGCAAAGATTAAACCAGATCCTGATATTGATGCCTACATGAAGGTGAGATTTAAAATTGAAAATAAGGAATTGAGCTAGATCTAAAATGCCCAATGCATTGTTTTTTTTTTTTTTCATACGGAATGTTTCTAAAACCCTGCAGGCAGCCGCACTTGTAGGGCAAGAGACATGCATGGTCACTGATTACATTCTTAAGGTACTAATTCAGATCCACTAAATACGACTTAGTAAAAGTATAGATTTTGATGTTCTCCCTTCTATATAATGCAGATTTTGGGACTAGAAGTGTGTGCTGACGTTATGGTAGGAGATGGAATGATAAGAGGTATATCAGGTGGACAGAAGAAGCGAGTCACAACAGGTAGTCTCTATTTAGAAAGAATAACTTGACGATTGAAATTAAAACCATTGACTAGTTTACTTGACAAAACCTCTTTGGTAGGGGAGATGTTGGTTGGACCTGTGAGAGTTTTGTTCATGGATGAGATATCAACTGGTTTGGACAGTTCAACAACTTTTCAAATAATTAATTCAATCCGACAATCCATCCATATTCTCGATGAAACTGCACTTGTGTCTCTCTTACAGCCAGCACCAGAAACTTATGAGTTATTTGATGATATTATACTTCTCACGGATGGCCAAATTGTGTACCAAGGTCCCAAAGAAAATGTGCTTGAGTTCTTTGAATCCATGGGCTTCAAGTGTCCAGAAAGAAAAGGAGTTGCTGACTTCTTACAAGAAGTATATATGAGTGCAAATCATTTTGTCAAATTCAAAATTATTTTAATCTTAATTTTGCTTTATATTTTCATTTTTTCTACATGGTGTCGTAATAGGTGACATCAAGAAAAGATCAATGGCAATACTGGGCACGTAAAGATGAACCCTACAGTTTTGTCACGGTAGAGGATTTTGTTGAAGCCTTCCAGTCATTTCATATCGGTCTAAATCTTGGAGATGAGTTGGCCAATCCTTTTGACAAGTCTAAATGCCATCCAGCTGCCTTGACCAGAAACAAATATGGTGTTGGCAAGAAGGAGCTGCTGGGAGCTTGTTTTAGCAGAGAATTTCTGCTTATGAAGAGAAATTCCTTTGTCTATGTATTCAAAGCCACCCAAGTGAGTAGATAAGCTATTCATTTGATTGGATTTGATACTTTAGTGCCAATGCTAATTGTTGAATTGCCAACATCTAAAGATTCTAAAAAGCATACTAAAAGTATTGATCATATGGTTCTAAATAGAGTATCTCATGCTTCATTTTTTTTATTTGTAAAATATTTTAAGAGACAGATAATTGTTTCCACGGCAGCGCTCCCTCTGTCCCCTTCCTCAATAATTAATATGCATACATATATATATGTGTGTGTGTGTGTGTGTAAATTAAAACTTATGTTAAAAATATAATATAATTAATAGTTCTCATATTAATATAGTATATAGAGAGAAGATTATTTCAGTTTCTCATATTTTATCTTAATGTAATTTTATACAATAAAAATTGTAGTATTATAGTGGTTCCTTATAAATTTAATAGTAATGAAAAATAATATTTTATCAAACCACTCATAATTACCTTGAGTGATTTTTTTTTAATTTCTAAAAGATTATTATTTTCAATACAAATTAATGGAAAACTAAATTAATATTAAAACTAAAAGTGAAGAACCAAAATAATTATTTTCTCATAATATATATTATATTTTTAATAATAATACGCCATTTATTGTTACTTGATCTTTTACTAATGACAGATTTTTAATAGGTATTCTTGAATTATAAAATTTAAAAGAAACTTTAAAAATATTATTTTACCAATATTTAAAAAATAAAATAATACTATTTTTGTTTACATTTTTATGTTAATAAATTAAAATATTAAATATTACTATATTATCTCGTCATTTATTTTTTTCTCATGCTTTTATTTTACTTAATATTCATTCTTTATAGTTTTTTTTTAAAGATATTTTCCAATTATATTTTTGATGTCTTTCAATTTGTCCCTTTCACATGCATTGTGATTAGCTCTATAAGCTTTTTTTATTTATAAGATTTATAAATTGTCTTGCTTATTATTATTTTAGTAGTAGTAGTAATACTAGTACTATCGTTATTATTACCATCAACTATAAATAAATTTTATTTATTTATACTTAAAATCAATTTATAATTCATCAAAAGTTAGTTAATTAAATGCATCAAATAAAATATAATTTGTTTAGAATTTTTACTTTTTTATGCATATTTTATGTTACTTATTATGTTGCATACAATTATAACATACGTGCCCTCGTGTATTTTGATTTAATATGTTTTATATATATATATAGATATAATTTTTATATAAAACACTATATTATAATATATATTCTTGCTCCTAACAAAAAATGTTTCCTCTTACGGCTGGGTTGTGCAAAGACGTACATTATGCTTCTTTTCTCCTTATACATGTCTTCTTCCTCCATTTCAGCTAACTTGTATAGCTGTCATGACTGCTACATTATTTCTACGAACTAACATGCATCGGGATACCGTGGCGGATGGAGGAACTTATACGGGCGCTATGTTCTTTGCTGTCATTGCAGCTATGTTCAATGGAATATCAGAGCTAAATATGACCATCATGAAACTTCCCATCTTTTACAAGCAAAGAGACCTTACCTTTTATCCTTCATGGGCTTATTCTCTACCACCATGGATACTCAAAATACCAATAACCCTTATAGAAGTGGCCATTTGGGAAGGCATCACCTATTATGGCATCGACTTTGATCCAGATATTGGAAGGTGAAAACTGAAAAGAAACAAGATCATAAATCCCAAATTAAATTTTTAATTACTGGTTTTGTGAACTAATGAGAATTTTCACTGGCAGGTTCTTTAAGCAGTACTTCCTTATTTTGTGTATTAACCAGATGGCATCTGCACTTTTTCGGTTGATGGCAGCACTAGGAAGGGATGTAATAGTTGCAAACACTGTTGGATCATTCGCTTTACTTCTAGTTATGGTTTTGGGGGGTTTTGTGATTTCACGAGGTAAAATAATAATAATGTGACTTCAAAGTTGGCTGATGTCGCGAATGTTCTATGACAAATCTGTTCTTTTGCGCCAGATAATGTACACAAATGGCTCCTGTGGGGTTATTGGTCCTCCCCATTAATGTATGGACAGAATGCTATTGCTGTGAATGAACTTCTCGGGAATAGTTGGAAGAAGGCAATCATTTTTTTTTCCTTGTTAATCTTTTAATAGTTATTAAAAGAAAAATGAGATTTAGAAAGAGACATTGATGAGAAAGTTGCGTGAATGTTTTGTGTTGTAGGTTATTCCGAATACCAACGAGACATTAGGAGTTTTGGTATTAAAATCCCGCGGGTTTTTCCCAAAAGCTTATTGGTATTGGATTGGACTGGGAGCTTTGATTGGTTATACCTTTCTTTTTAATTTCCTCTTCACCTTGGCTTTGCAATATCTCAATCGTAAGTACCATCTTGTAGTTTCCTCGACTTTTCTTTCCGGACTTGACTAGAATCTCTCTTCTGATAATTGTATATTTTGTTGGTGTAGCACTCAGAAAGGCTCAAGCAGGGCCGACCCAAGAGAAATTGCTCGAGAGAAATGCTTCCAAAACTGGAGAGTTCATTGACCATTTGACAGCAGGAAAGAGCGCTTCTGGTGAGTCCTTGACCTTCAATTTCTAGTTTCTCTTTTTGTAGCTTGGAGTTTGATTTTGAAGCCATGACATAATGACCAAGATGACAATTCAGAAACAAAGATTGAAGAAGTAGGTCTATCGTCTAGATCATTTTCTGGACCAAGAGGTGGTAAAAAGGGTATGGTTCTTCCAATTCAACATCTGTCTCTCACTTTTGATGAGCTAAGATATTCTATCGACATGCCACAGGTACTTTTGTAATCTCTTATACTCATTTTTTATACTATGTTTGTATTGAAAATATATTATTGTGTACATACTTATGTTATTTTGATTGAAGGAAATGAAAAATCAACGTGTTTTGGAAGATCATCTCGTACTTTTAAAGGGTGTGAGCGGTGCCTTTAGACCTGGAGTACTAACCGCTCTAATGGGCGTAAGTGGTGCTGGCAAGACTACTCTAATGGATGTTTTAGCTGGTAGGAAAACTAGTGGTTATATTGAAGGAAGCATCACAATCTCTGGGTACCCTAAGAAGCAAGAAACTTTTACTCGCATATCAGGATACTGTGAACAATTCGATATCCACTCACCCTATCTTACCGTCTATGAATCTTTGCTATTCTCTGCATGGCTTCGGTTACCCCTTGAAGTTGATAATGCAACTAGAATGGTAATATAAACAATCTTCTTTCAACATAACAAGATTTAGTACAGAAAATCAAAAGTATCACCAATCTTAACTTCTTGAGAATTAACTAGAACTATTTAAATTATGAGATACAGTTGTTCATAGAGGAAGTTATGGAGCTAGTGGAGCTTAACTCATTAAGGGAAGCACTGGTTGGGTTGCCAGGCGAGACTGGACTTTCAACTGAGCAACGCAAGAGGCTTACAATTGCAGTTGAACTTGTAGCCAACCCATCAATAATATTCATGGATGAGCCAACCTCTGGTCTCGATGCTAGAGCAGCTGCAATTGTGATGAGAACTGTGAGGAATACTGTGGACACAGGACGAACTGTGGTTTGCACTATCCACCAGCCAAGCATCGATATATTTGATGCCTTTGACGAGGTGAAAAAAATGTCATTTCTATTTTGATATATTTAGATTTGAGTATAACATTATACGTTTGATTTACGCATTCATTTTTCAACCCTTTCATAGCTGCTACTTCTGAAAATGGGAGGGGAACAGATATATGCTGGTCCATTAGGCCGCCACTGTTCCCATTTGATCCAGTACTTTCAGGTGAGTCTTGTATTGTTTAGATGAGATCAAACATATTAGCTACTGCTTTGGCATTCACAATTCACTTTATTGTATGATTCCCGAAGGCTATTCATGGGGTTCCTAAGATTAAAGATGGTTATAATCCTGCAACCTGGATGCTGGAAGTGACATCAGCAGGAACGGAAGCTAGCCTGAACATTGACTTTACTAATGTGTACCGAAACTCAGAACTCTACCGGTTAGACTCTTATCAGATACCTCATGTTGACAGAAATAGGAAATGAACTTATTTTTTTGTGTGTAGTTGTTTATGATAAAAAAATGCATATGCCTCGGCTCATGATTTGATGTAGTAGGCATAAAGATTCTGTATAATTTACTAATACTTCCAAGTGTTCAGGAGAAATAAACAATTCATCAAAGAGCTTAGTACACCTCCTCAGGATTCAAAAGATCTCTACTTTGCCAGTCAATATTCACGACCTTTCCTCAATCAATGCATAACTTGCCTATGGAAACAACATTTGTCATATTGGCGCAACACATCATATACTGCAGTGAGACTACTATTTACAGCAGTCATAGCTTTGCTGTTTGGGATTATTTTTTGGGACATTGGCTCGAAAAGGTGCGTGGAAAAAGCAAGACAATAAGTAAAGCACAAAAATGGAATTCAGCATAATATTATCACCTAATGCCTATGATAAACTTAATAAAATTCGCAGGAGAAGGGAGCAAGATCTTTTTAATGCAATGGGTTCAATGTATGCTGCTGTTACCTTCATTGGGGTACAAAATGGTTGCTCAGTGCAGCCCATTATAGCAGTTGAGAGAACAGTCTTCTACAGAGAAAAAGCTGCTGGAATGTATTCAGCTTTGCCATATGCTCTTGCACAGGTAAAATTGTTACTCGAATTACCATATATGTACATAAACTTCTTATTTGTAGAATGAAGTATGGTGCATTTAGAAATGAGCTTTTGCAGGTTATTGTGGAGCTTCCTCACATCTTGATCCAGACTCTGATATATGGGGTTATAGTGTATGCCATGATGGGATTTGAGTGGACATCAACCAAGTTCTTGTGGTATGTCTTCTTCATGTACTTCACCCTTTTATACTATACATTCTATGGCATGATGACCATGGCTATTACTCCCAACTGCCACATTGCCATGGTACTGTCGAGTGCCTTCTACGCAATATGGAACCTTTTCTCAGGCTTTGTCATTCCCTTATCGGTAAGTTTAAGTCCTCTACTATATATTTTGCACTTCCTTTTCAAGCTAAGCTACCGATTATGATCAACTTGAAAACAACAACATATTTTGTATGGTGTTCCCACAGAGAATACCCATATGGTGGCAATGGTACTATTGGATTTGCCCTGTTGCTTGGACCTTGTATGGGTTAATTGCTTCCCAATACGGAAAAATAACAGAGATATTAGAGTCAGGTCAAACAGTCGAAGACTTTGTAAAGGGTTATTTCGGGTTCAAACATGAATTCGTGGGAGTTGTAGCAGCTGTGGTGGCCGGGTTCTCAGTGCTGTTCGCACTCATTTTCGCCTTCGGCATCAAGGCATTTAACTTCCAAAAACGATGAGTTGACTAGGATTGTGAAACTACGTGGAAGCAACAGTTGCCAATTGAAGATTGATTGGACAATATAAAGCTGTGTTTTGCTATTTGGATCTGAGAGAAATTGTAATATATTATATATTTATGTGAACATTAGATAAGTTCAAATTTATGAAATTGTGCATTAGTCAACTAATTCTATTATAGGATAACAAGAGTTTCTACATGGCCATCCACAATATGAGTAATACAAGACTTAATCAAATGTGGGCTAGATGCTGCGCGTGTTGCAATTAAGGTCTTGTCTCAGTCTCCACCATAACTATAAATACAAAATGGAAAAATCATCAAAGAAACAAAGGGGGTGTATCATAAACACGAAGCTTTGTAACTCCCTCCAGCCTCTTGGAGAGAACCTCCTCTATACTTGAGTAAGGATCCCCCCGTTATACATCATGTAGATAATTAAAAAATAAAAGAAAATAGTTGTACAACATGTGTGTAGCAGGAAATAATTTTAAAAAAAATTAAATGAGAAAAAGAAAAAAGTTGTATAGCATCCGATCCACTTTCTTTATACTTCAAAGCGTGCGGCCACCGATCAGACACAGGCGGCTGCTAGAAGCAGACTTCTGGTATTTTATAATTTCATTACTTTGAATAATGTTATCAAACTTAATTTTTATGCAATAGTAATAATAATAATGTATATATACTAGTATCGGATTGGAGTTTTTTGGTATTTTGGCCCCCAAATCCATTTGTCGTAATATAGGAAATTAAGAAAGCTTAACTATTACACCAATTGATAAATCAGTCAATAAAACACAACTAAGAGGTTATTTACAAGAGAAAAACTTTTAAAATAGAGCTCCTGTTGTAGGGATCTTACATTAGGGGATGCTGTGTTCTCCTATGGGAGAACATAGCAATTTTAAAAAAAATTAAAATTGAAAGGGCCAAACAAACCTACAGTGGGGAATCCATACTTTAAAACTTCCCAGTACTACTTTTTTTATTATTAAAAATTAATCATAGCTTATTTTGTTAAAAAATATTAAAATTTTACCTAACATATGATAAAAATTTTGTATTATCAATTATCATGTTTCGTTGTGGCATGTATTATCATGTATCTTTTGATCCACTGAAAAATAGCTCAATATATGAACACAAGAAAAATCACAATATGATAGAAACAAAGTGGCATACTTGAAACCACAACAGAACTAAGCAGTATAATACTAATACCCCAAACAATATAGAAGTTATGCGAAATTTATCTTAACTTTCAGTGTACAGCTTGTAACTTCGCGTTTGGTCCTCCAAATGAGATTCTATCAACACCAGATGTAAAATTAATTAAACATGCACTTGACCTAACTTTGAATTCTTTTTTTTTTCTTTTTAATTTTAACTTGAGTCTATTCTTAATGTAAATAAGATAAGATTTAGTGTAATTTAAATTTTTGTTATCATATTCTTCAACAAGAAAAAAAGTGAATATTTTTATATTCTAATAACATGCAATTGGGTTTTTCCAAAAAAAAAAATGTATAATATTTTCATTAAAAGTTCTAATAACAAATATCTTCAAAAAAATTAACTTAAATAGGCTAAAAATATATTTAGCTAGGCCGAGTGAAGAAGCCCGGGAGGAGATTAGGGCCTGGTCCCAACTCCTTTGCTTCTAATTTCTATGACAAAAACCCCATTTGGGTCTTTCACTCCTTGCCTCATTTCTACTTTCATCCCACATTCCTTCCCTCATTTCTATTTTGGTCTCTCACTTTTTTAAAAATCCAAATTGGCCCTCCAGTAACCTAAATATTTTCCATTTTGATCCTTCTATCATCTCACCATCCATCAACATCTAAATTGGACAGTTAAATGCTGAGTTGTCTCAATCTAAGACTGACTTGTAATCTAACTTCATTCTTCCTCTCTCATTCAACACCATTTTTGTTTCTCCACCACCTAGCATCCCTGTTTTTTATCGCTCTCCATCATCCTCCTCTCTTTGTTTCTTGCATTCTCTCAAGTTCTCTCGACTCATCCTCTCTTACCTCATTTTTCTTTGTTCTGCTCGTTGAGAAAAAGGATTCTCTCACCAACCTTCTTCTCTATTACTTCTTCTTCCTCATGTTGTTCTCATCTTCTTCCGGTTCTTACTGATATCTCTTCACTTCTTCTCCTATGGTGAGAGGGGGGATGCTGTTGCACCTAAAATCTCTATGAAAGTTCAAGCACAACGGGGGGCGGATCAAGGCCTAGCTTGAAGAAGTCGAGAACAAGAGGATGCATTTAACAACAATGGTGGAGTTGGAGAAGTCGAACTGGCACAAGCGCCTGTTGGTGATCGCGGCACAGGGCGTGTTCTTCAACGCCTTCTTTGTCTACCATAGTGAGAAGATTGCTCTGGCTTTTGGCCTCTTAGCTCTCCCTCCTGGAGTAGCAATATGAATCATAAAAATCTTTGGATATATGGAGATTGCCACTATGCCATAATGTTCGTCTCAAGAATTGTTGGTAGAAAAATTATTGTGAGAGATAATAATCATTTTCATTCTTTTAAGGATGGTGAGTGCTCTTGTAGAGACTATTGGTGACAGTTTTCATAGTTTAATCTATTATAAAAAAATATTTAATTATCATATTTTATAAAGAATATAATAAATGCCTAAAGAACATTGTGCTAAACTCTCAAGTCTCAACTAGAGTTAATCAAATGCGAAACGCCAAATTCATTGAAGTGAGAGTCAATTTTCATAATAAACTCGTAAATTCTATATACTTTTCAACTTAAAATAAAATATAATATATATTTAGTGAACACAATTTTGATGTTGATATTAATATCTCTTTATTTGCCATTAATTTCCTAATAGTGGAATGCTTTATAAGTGAATTTTAACTATAACTCTAAAAAATTATAAATGGTGTATATTTAACTAAGTATATTCAAAAGACTTAATACCACGTTAATTGATACACTCGTAATTTCAAATGCTCATTGTAATACATACAATCCCATGGGAAAAAATTCTCAAATGGCTATGGGTGTAAACTACTCTTCGTCTCATAAGCCTCTTCCATATTTGGTCTATCTATCTCTCTTTGTTATCCAAAATCAGTGTAGAGAATGACAATGGTGATAGCAGAATTAGAGTATATAATTAAACATGATTACAAATAGGAAAAATAAGTAAATTAACAATCTGACCTGATGAAGACGAGATTGTTGATCTGAGTATTGGTTGAATCTAATAAGTTCAACCCCCAATGCCTAAGAGCATTTCTCAGAGTATTTTGACGGGAGAGAGAGTGATACATTTAGTATATGAAAACTAAGGTTTCAGTGTGTTATTTATAGGGTTTTATTTTAATAATATAATTAATCAATATTATTAAAATAAAATCCTTTAGAATCTTTAAAATAATTTCTCATTTAATTAATCAATAAAAAATTAAGCCTATTAAATCTCTCTCTGGGTAATAATATCAAATTAGTAATCTGACAGGATGATTACTAATACTCTTGGGCTGTGGGTTAGGTTTCTATCCAATGGGCTTGTAGATAATCGAACCCATCATCGATTATCCACAAATTAAAATAAAATTCAGTCCATTCACAGTTTACAAATTATAACATTAATTGTTTAACTAAAATTAACAAGACACTAATCTAATAAAATAGTTAATGCTAATCCATAAAATATTAAAATTATTCTAACAATCTCCCACTTGGATAGCATTAATCAAATTATTAGATCAGTAAACGAATACCTAATTAGGCATAATAATGTTCACATAAACACACGGATGTGTGTATATTTATAAATTATACAAGATTCAAAAGTGAAACTATACACAAATATCACTGAAATTGATGAAGAATCAAGTGATATTCACATTTTCCATAAATAAGTTTCATTATTTGAATTGAATGGAATACAAAGTAACATTAAAAAAAAACATCAAATTACAATTCAAAAGTCCCTTAAGAACTCAATTCAGACTCCCACTAAACCAAGGTTACACCAAAATTTCAACAACACCCATGTGAGTCATATGATTCATGAAGACTCCTACGAGTAAGCCTTTGGTCAACGGATCTGCCAACATATGTTCACAAGGAATGTGAACCAAACAAGTCTGAGATTCAGCAACATTTTCTTTGACAGATAGGAACTTAACATTGAAGTATTTAGTGAGACTAAAGTTCCTATGATTTTGAGAAAAACTGATAGTAGACGAACTATCGCAGTATATGGTTAGAGGTCGTGATATAAAATCAACTAAATGCATGCCAGATATCAGTTTCCTCAACCATATGGCTTGGCGGGTAGCCTCATAACAAACGATATACTTTACCTCCATAGTCAAAGTAGCTGTTACTGATTGCTTACAACTCTTCCACGATACAGCTCCTCCTGACATCATGAAGATGTATACAGAAGTGGATTTGCAATCATCCACATAAGATGCATAATCAGAATCTGAATAACCCATAATTTCAAGTGGCTTAAATCTTCTAAAAGTAACCATGTGATGCTTTGTACTTTGTAGGTACCTCATAACTTTCTTTGCAGCCCTCTAATGATCAGGACTAGGATTACTCAGGTATCTACCAAGCACACTAACAGTAAAAGCAATATCAGGTCGTGTGCACACATGAGCGTACATAAGGTTTTTAAGAGCAGATGCATATGGAATCTTATTCATTTCGATTTTTGAATTATCATAATTGGGACAAGATGATCTAGACAACCTTTCACCTTTCTATACAGGTGCAGCACAAGGAGCGCAAGTATGCATGTTAAATTTCTTCATCACTCGTTCTATATAGGTTTTCAGCACTTGTTCTATATAGGTTGTCTGAGATCAACCAAGAGTGTCACAAGATTTATCACGGTGAATCTAAATTCCTAAGACGAAAGAAGCTTCACTAAGATCTTTTATGTCAAAGTGGCATGACAAAATGTGTTTGACCTCATTCAACATAGTTACTGAGTTACTGGCCAGGAGCATGTCGTCAACATACAAAACGAGTATCATAAAGTTATCTTTATCAAATTTCTGATAGATACATTGATCAGCAATGTTCTCTGTAAAACCAAGTGTGGTGATTATCTGATCAAATTTCAAATACCACTATCTTGAGGCCTATTTAAGCCCATAGATGGACCTTTTCAATTTGCACACTAAGTGTTCTTTCCCTGCTTTAGTGAATCCATCAGGTTGCGTCATATAAACATCCTTAAGTAAATCACCATTTAAGAATGTAGTCTTGACATCCATCTGATAGAGTTCAATATTCAACTATACAACAAGAGTCATTATAACTCTGAAGGCATCTTTAGTAGATACAGGTGAGAATGTTTCCGTATAATCGATCATTTCCTTCTGATTATAGCCTTTAGCTACAAGTCTGGCTTTGAATCTTTCAACTTCACCATTAGCCCCTCTCTTGGTTTTAAAGACCCATTTGCAACCAACGGGTTTACAACCACCTGGTAACTCAGTTAATTCCTATACATGATTACGAGACATGGAGGATATCTCATCATTCATAGCCTCCAACCACTCAGATGAATGAGATCCTGACACAACCTCATCATAAGAAACTGGATTTTTGCCATCAACCATGTCTGACTCAAATTCCTACATGTACATTATGTAGTCATATGAAATTGCAGGTCTACAAATCCTTTTTTATCGTCTCAAATTAAGAGTTGATTCTCCTATATCAGTTATGGGAGCTTCTACAATGGGATCAGTTGGATTCTCAATAAGGGTGTTATCTCTAATATCATGATCTACAAGTAGAGATAACAACGATGACGTGGGTAAAATGGTATCTACATAATGCAGGTTAATTACTCTAAGGACACCACTCCCACTATCCAAGTCATCCTTAAAATAGAAGGCTCTGTCAGATTCAATGACCCTAGTAGTGTGACTGGGACAATAAAATCTGCACCCTCTGGATCTTGAATAATACCCAATGAAGAATCTGCTAACAGTCTTAGAATCAAGTTTCTTGAGCTGCGGATTATAAGGTTTCACTTCTGCTCTACAACCCCACACGCGAAAGTGCCTCAAACTTGGCTTCTTACCGGTGAAAAGCTCATACAGTGTCTTTTCAACAGACTTATTCGGAACTTAATTCAGGACATAGGCTGTTGTCTTAAGGGCATCTCCCCATAGAAATTCTGGTAACGAAGAATGACTGATCATACCTCTGACCATGTCCATCAAAGTGCGATTACGCCTTTCAGCAACTCCATTTTGTTGTGGAGTGACAGGCATAGTATACTGAGCTTCAATTTCTTGCTCCTGTAAGAATAAAGCAAACAGTCCAGGGCTTCTCCCAGTTTCAGTATACCTTCCATAATATTCCCCACATCTGTCTGATCTTACATTACCTTTCCAGACTTTAATTCAACGGTAGCCTTAAATGATTTAAAGGCATCTAACGAGTCATATTTTTCATGCAACAGATCAACCCAGCCGAATCTGGAATAGTCATATACAAAGGTTATAAAATATGTATAATGGCCCATAGCAAAGGAAGTAATTAGTCCACTAATGTCTATGTGGATCAGTTCCAAAATAGTCTCAGATCAATTAGCCCCTTTCTTCCTAGCTTTAGTGGGAAGTTTTCCCTTAATGCAGTCAAGACAGGATTCAAAGTCAGAAAATTTTAGGTCATGCAATATTCTTTGTCTAACCATTCTCTCCAATTTCTTTTTTAAGATATGACCCAAACGCCGATGCCATAACATGGAAGAATTCTCATCAATTCTTTGGCATTTGTGTCCTATGATAGCATTAATTGATGCCACAAAAGTGGAATCTGAACAAACATTCGCATTCAAGTAATATAAACTGCTTATTAATCTAGCAGTTCCTTGCCAAAAGGAATATCCATTTTTGTCTAACACAGAACTTGAAACCAAATTCCTCTTTGAAGAAGGTATATAGACAACGTTATTTAAAGTTAAAGTATATCCAAAAAACAAGTTCAAAACTACAGTTCCTATGCAATGTACTGCAACTGAACTTCCTTCCACTCCCAGAATGGTCTTTTCTCTCTCATTTGGACTCTTCCTGTCTTTGAGCCCCTGCATGGAATTAGTTACATGAATAGTCGCTCTAGAATCCAACTACCAAGTGTCCATAGAGGTTTCAAAATTATTAGATTCAAGACAAACTAGAGCTAGGGGTAGTTTCAGGAAAGATACCTTTTTTTTCTCACTTTGTACTTCAGCTTAAGGCTGTCTAAGATCTTGTGGCCAGGCTTCTTACAGTAATTACAATCACCCTTAAATTTCTTTTTCTAACCCTTATTCTTTTTATTGTTCTTCTTGATCTTAAAGAACCTTTTACCATTAGGCTTGCCCTCAGGTTTCTTTCCTTTAAGCTTATCATTTCCAACCTTGCTTGACGAAGCATCAGAGATGTAGTTCACTGAATGACCACATGAATTTAATTTCTTTAATGACTCCTCCTCTTGAGTCACGATGGACATCATCTGATCAATGGTCCATTCAGCTTCTTATGAGTTTTATGTGGTTCTGAGAACCCCATATTCTGCTAGAAGAGACTATAGGACTTTGTAGACAAGATAACTCTCACCCAGGTCCACATTTAGAGATTTTAGCTTGTTGAAGTAATTCATCAGCTTCATCATGTGTTCACGTACACCAGACACTCCATCATAATGAGTGTTATCCAATAGCAAAAGATAATACGCTTTCTGTGTCTTGTCAAACTTTTTGAACTTTTCTCTCACTGCCTTAAGATATTCCATGGTGGTGTCCTTCTCAGGAATGCTCTGTTTGATTGTCTTCTCAATAATGTATTTTATGACCGTCAAACAAATCTTGTTGGATTCATAGCATTGCTTGTGATAAGCTCTATCAGTAGCACTAGACTCAGCAGTGAGATCTGTTAGTTTTGGATCTCTCATGGTCAAATCCTCCTTGGAGATGATTAGGTACATATTGAGGGACTCATGCCAGTCATCATAATTCGTCCCATTCAAAGTTTTTACCACAGATAGTTGCTGGAACATGGAAGCTAATGAACCAAAATCAGGAAATATTAATTATGTCCCGGAAACATAATCATAAAATAAGATTTCCTTTACAAAATTCAGCTTATGCAACTGTATCATCAAGATATGCTTTATAATCCCATTTCAAGTTTTGGACTATAACAGATCAAGAAAGAAAAATCATATGTAATAATGATTTAGCCATAAAGAGAAATAACAAAATGCATCCATCATTTCCATATCGATAGGATATAAGAAACAATGAAGGCATTGAATTAAGAATGCTGCTAACCATTTGCAAATGTATTTATTTCACAGAATTATATTAACAATGTCACACCGATTGGGTATGTCCATTATCAATATAACATGTATATACACTCTCTTTTGTGGACTCATCATAATATTCAAACTCTTCCCTGATGATGGTAACTAAATTATCCAAAATTATAGGAAATTGAGTGACAAATGCGATATAAATTTATTTATAAAACAAACATATCACCATGATTGGACCCACGATAGGCGAGCACACAATCATTAGGTATATGTGACTCAAAGTTACGACAAATTCCACACATGGTTTATTCCCTTTTAAGGCACGTGCTTAAATTAAGAATAAAATAAAATAATTAAGACAAATAAATTAATTATGATTTATTTACACATAATCAGAGAGAGTGAGCTAAACATATTGTCCCATATTGTGTCTACTCCATGCACAAATTTTCTTGGATCAAAATACCTTATTTAGACATTATTTTAAAGCCCTTAATTTTTCAAAAATTTCAAAAC
Source organism: Delonix regia (assembly GCA_037074485.1). Taxonomy (NCBI): domain Eukaryota; kingdom Viridiplantae; phylum Streptophyta; class Magnoliopsida; order Fabales; family Fabaceae; genus Delonix; species Delonix regia. The sequence continues at coordinate 5,996,727 of CM073452.1, forward strand.
TCCTATTTACAGGGCTCAAAAAATTCTGAAAAAATTACCATAATTTAGATCAGGGCAAGTGGAGGCAAATCCCTTGACCCGACGGTTTCCATGGCTTCAGGACTCGAAACAACGACCTTTTGATCATCGTTTAACGATCTACAACTTCCTGGTGGCTATTTCGAATGAATCTATCCCAGTTTAGTAAAAAATTCACTCGAAAATTTGGATTTTTCGATGGTTGATTTCGTCTGTTTGAACGCAACTTATCGGCGATACGAAACTACCGCGTTTTTTAATCACTGGCAACCTCTTCGAATGGTCGGCAACCGAAGTTCTTGCTGGTGATGAACTTCCACAATAATGGTAACTTTGTCGAGAAGAAGAAAAAAAATTAAACTGATTCTGATTACCGAATAATAATAATAATATATGAAATTTAAAATTTCATAAGCGAAAATTAAAATTTGTCTGACAAAATTTAGAGAAAAATTTTATAATCATAAAATTTCTTAATTAGAAAATCGTAAGCTCTAATACCATTTGATAGTGGAATTAGAGCATATAATTAAACATGATCACAAATACGGAGAATAAATAAATTAACAATCTGACCTGATGAAGATGACATTGTTGATTCGAGTATTGGTTGAGTCTAATAAGTTCAACCCCCAATGCCCAAGAGCATTTCTCAGAGTGTTTTTACAGCAGAGAGAGAGTAATAGATTTAGTATATGAAAACTAAGGCTTTAGTGTATTATTTATAGGGTTTTATTTTAATAATATAATTAATCAATATTATTAAAATAAAATCCTTTAGAATCTTTAAAACAATTTCTCATTTGATTAATCAATCAAAAATTAAGCCCATTAAATCTCTCTCTGGGTAACAATATTAAATTAGTAATCTGACAGGATGATTACTAATACTCTTGGGCTGTGGGTTAGGTTTCTACCCAGTGGGCTTGTAGATAATCGAACCCATCACCGATTATCCACAAATTAAAATAAAACTCTGTCCATTCACAGTTTATAAATTATGACATTAATTACCTAACTAGAATTAACAAGATACTAATCTAATAAAATAGTTAATGTTAATCCATAAAATATTAAAATTATTAAATGGGGCTTAGCACTTTCCCACAATCGCTCATTGCTTCCCCTTTCTAAACACACACCAAAGCCTATATTGTTAAAAGCCTGTCCTTTGTTTCTATACCCTCATGGACCCAATGCATCATAGCCTTTCCCGAAAGGCGACAACAGCGACGACAGATGCTAGTAGCCAACGTACTCAAAGAGAACAAAGAGAGTTCCAAGCCTGAACTACTAGGTGCTAGTCAAACTATCTCAAAATCAGAGGTGCAATGACTACTAGTGTCTCAACTTGCCCCGCCTATAAGAACATCTAGCTATCAGGCTTTGAAACTGAAGAAGGAAATGCAAGATAGGAATGAGAGTCTAAGAAGCACTAGATGAAAAGAGGGAGATGAAGAGAAAACACAAGAGTGAGGAGATTGAGAAACAAAAGATGCCTGAGGAAACGTGAGAAATACCAAAGACGTCTGAATGAGAAAGAAAGGACTTTTAATATAAACACAGATGGTGAGATGACAGAAGGATCAAATTATAAAAGGTTCAGTTCCTTGGAAGATTAATTTGGATTTTCAAAAGAGCGAAGGACCAAAATGAAAATAAGGAAAAGAGTGGGGGATTAAAATGAGGTTTTTGTCTAATTTCTATAGTTATTTTTTTTTTATCACTTTTCTTTTTTAGTCGGAAGTGAAAGTGATGAGAAGAAAATTCAACCATTGTCCTCTACCATATTATTCCACATGACGTCTTTAGCAGAAATTGGTGCATTAGCGTACTATTACTTTGGTAAAAATACACTTTTTTATCTCAATTATTATAAAATTATTATTTTAACTCTTCACTCATTTAAATGCTTAAATCAGTCAATTATTTATTAAAAAATATCACACTTCATATCCATCTTTTAATAAAATTGTCAAATTTAATTTTTTTATCAAATCCTAAACCATAAATCCAAATGATAAATATAATTTTTTTGAAATTGAAGGACTAAGTGTAACATTTTTTAATGAATGATAAAATATTTTGGGTATTTCAATTAATAAAGGATCAAAATGATAACTTTTTAATAAGTTAGGGACAAAAAAGTATTTACTCATCACTCTTCAACATGTAATATTATTAGTACGGTGTTTTGAAGCCTGGCCCAGTATAAATTGGGCCTCATTACTTGTTGTGCTTTTAACGAAGCCCATCGATTTCTATCACGCCCTTGCTCATTTTCATGTTCCAAAATCATCGTACCATCGAATTTTGGGCCTCTATTTTTAGGCCCATTTCAACCGGGTACAGACCCAGAAATGAAATTTCAAAATGGGGAAATTAATTTAATTAACGAAGATGAGGTCTATAGCACGCTGAGATCCAAATCCAGGGCGTCTGATCCACCTTGGACTTCGCGTAATCACAGCTTTTTTCATTTCCATCACACGGTCCCTATTCAAGCATGCTTTGTGACGTCAAGATCCTCATTTCTGAATCCTCCAACTTCAGTCAAATCTTTCCATTGCAGGAAGCTCAACGAACTTCCTCGCGACACGTGGATATCTTACTTAATGACGAAAATACCCTCTACCGTCAAATCAAACCACCCCTTTCCTTATTTGAACAGTTTTGGGTCACTTCAGCGTTAACGTGTTTTCTGAGGCATTGTACATCCGGCTTAAATTGTCAAGGTCGTTTTGGTCATTATCAATAGGACTGGGTTCTATCAGCTACGCGCGTCTCCGCGGGCCAGAGATTCTAAATGGCTAGTCAATGCCACGTGACTGACCCTGAACTTAGGTCACGTGACATCACCCTCGCCTTCCGTGTCCAGACGTCCCATGACGCAAACTTGACCCTGCCCTATTTGATGCCCCCGTCGTACCTTTCTAAATAGAATCCAAACGGGTCGAGTCTTACTGACCCAGAATCCGACCCGATGCACAACTTACTGTAATGTTTTCTCTTTCAGTAATATTGATGGTGGGGACCTCTTAAATTTTTAACGTCGAGGAATTGTTAGTGTCAATGCCAGAGACCAACTGTGCCCAAGAACTACGCATCAGAGCTCATATTCCAATTGTGAATTCCCTTCATCGATTTTTATTTTCAATGCAATATTTAATAATTAATGTTGTTGTATTTGAATTGTTTTAGTCATCTTCACGACAACGTACTTCGTCAATGATTGAAATCGAACAGTTATACCACCTTTTACAACACCTCTTGAATTATTACCCCCCCACTTTGAAGCTACGTAATGTCATAATTCTTATTATCAGTTGTGAAGATAAAAAAGAAGGATTAGCAAGTACTTTTCCTCGGCTTCTGTAAAGCTTACATTTGCGTACTTCCTCATTTGTACGTAGTTCAGAAGTTTCAATTTGTTTCATTAATCTGGGCAAAGAGAGAAACACCCGATCGCCACATTTTCTTTTGTGATCAGTTCATGGTTACAAAGCTTTTTCTTCGAGACCTTATCTCTCTATTTTCTTATATCTTCCAAAGCTTGCTTTTTTTGGAGAGATTCTTACATATATATAAATATTATTTTGCAAAAACAAGTCATTTAATTTGAGCACAAATATATCCTTATCCCAAACATGACACCATAAGTATGTATGGATTTTATTTTCATCATTGATTCTGGTTTCCATGTGCATGTTCCTTAGGGTTGTCTGCTTCCATAGACATCTAAGCGTTTAGACGAATAGGTCTATCATGTTATGCAATTCCTTAAGCTTTTGCCAACTTCAGCATTATATAAGTACTCTATGCATGCACGTTGCTGCTGATTTATACTTTCTTTTACTTTATCAGTAATTAAAAAACTTATCTCACCTGCTCGTAAGCAACAAATGGGCGATGTGAATTCACTTTGGGCTCCGAAAAAATGTATGGTCAGCTTCTTTTTCTTGGTCCTCTTTAATTTCTCGCAATTATTGATCAAGTCTAAGATTTATACTTGTTTTCTTCCGATTAATATTATTATATAGATTAAGCCATAAGAAGAATAAGAAGGTATGATACTATGATCTAGCTAGGTTGAAGACAACTCAGATCTTATCTACGACACATAAATGGTGCCACAAAATACTACAGACCGACCTCGACCATTCTTAATACCTTGGCCTAAAAGAAGCACGTGTTACCAATAAGTTGTGAGAGGGATCTTAAAAAAGTACTTTGGGAGGATTATGATGTTTTTGCGGGAATCTCTGGTTTGGTAGAAAGGGAAGGGAAGGATAATGGGCTATTGTTAATAGGAAACAGCAAATTCAAAAGACACATAAGATCACACCTAGAAATGGGTTAGGAATAATGTGGCGAAGTTAATCGTGGGGCTTGGATGTACCATGATGTGACCTATAAGAACACATTATTAATTCAAGTGCATTCCCCCATGCAAACTACTATTCATCCCACCTTTGTCATTTCAATTTTGGTAAAGGGATTGTTCATATTTGACAGATAAATGTATTAAGAGCTAGTTAAAAGGTGAGAGTTTTCATATTTTTCATTTGCGTGAATTGGGCATGCTGTCTTTTCTCTTTAAATTATTCATATTAAAAGTAAAATGTATTGAAAAAATTGGAAAAAAGATAAATTTAAAGTAATGGCTTATCTATCCAGTGAACATTTACTTTAGGACGTTTGTATATTTCAAATACACTATATAACAATGTCATTATCACGATCCTGAAATGTTCACACTTGATTATAATTATAATTTTTTTGTGACATTTTAGAACTATTTTTTGTTTGGTTCACTCGAGATCCAAAAAGAAAAAAGAGTTGTAGGGATATATGACACAGACAATATTATAATTACAAACAAGCAATATCTATATATATATATATATGTTAGAATACTACACAATTGATGCATTATTAGACATTTAATTATACAAATTGTGGAAGATTAATGATGACAGTGAAATAGCTAAAGGGGAATGTCTGCAGTCGCAAGTGTGATTACAGACCTTTTTGTTACACTCAGGTGTCATCGACGTGTCACAGGGCTGCCACGTGTGAGACAGCTTATAGTACAACATCATCGGACGGTTGTCGAGCGAAGAGGCTTTCCACGCTGTTTCGCACTATGCAACAACCTTTGTTTTCGCATATATCCATGTAACAGTTGGCATCCCATCTTCACTACTACACCTCTTTCCACTTTCCTTAGATTTTCATTCTATACATATTACTTTCAAGATTCTTTCATAGATTTTGTTTACTATAAACAAAATTACCAATGCCATCAAATTTATTATGTACGTAATATAAGTTGAATCAAATTTACGAAAGGCATGCATTTATAAATCTAGGGAGGCTGAGCACGAAAAGCCTTGAGGAACAGAACCACGATATTTCCTTAGAACTACGTCCTCAGTTACATTACAACACAGTCGTCTTCTCACACCACATACACAAACACAGAATCACACTCTCTCTCTTGTGAAAGTCTTTGGCCTTTGGTGGTAAATTTCTCTCTCTAACTCTCACTTGTTATAGACACGAGTGTGTCTCTTGCTGGCTTTCGTTGCATTTAAAAGGCACACCGGTCAGCCCTCGAACCCCACCCTGATTCGCTTCTCATTCTAAATTCTCACTTTACTCTCTCTCTCTCTTTCTCTTTTACCTCTTTCGATTTCCATCGTAGAAAAAAAAAAAAAAAAAAGAACAGAGGTCACTGATCTTTTTCAAAAAAGCCATTTGCTTTTGTCTCTGGCTTTATTGGGATTTTTCTTACATGGGTTCTTGCAAAGAACAAGAGGAAGCAAAGTGTGTGTGGGTTCATGGGCCTATCATTGTAGGTGCTGGACCCTCTGGCTTAGCCGTGGCTGCATGCCTGTCTGAACGCGGAGTACCTTCCCTCGTTCTTGAGAGAAGCGACTGCTTAGCTTCTCTTTGGAAAAACAGAACCTACGATCGTCTCAAACTTCACCTTCCCAAACGCTTCTGCGAGCTTCCATTAATGGGTTTCCCTGACAATTTCCCAAAGTACCCCACCAAGTACCAGTTCATCTCCTACTTGGAGTCCTACGCTTCACGCTTCTCAATTCACCCCCGGTTCAACCAAACCGTTCACCTGGCCGAGTTCGATCCCACCTCTGGGTTCTGGACCGTTCGAACTCAGGATTCCGAGTACATTTCTCGGTGGCTTATAGTTGCCACCGGTGAGAATGCCGACCCATTCATTCCCAAAATTGTTGGGATGGAGAACTTTCATGGACCCATTGCTCACACCAGCGTCTACAAGTCTGGTTCTAATTACAAGAACCAGAAGGTTCTGGTCATTGGTTGCGGCAATTCTGGTATGGAAGTTAGCTTGGATCTCTGTAGACACAATGCAATCCCTCACATGGTTGCTAGAAATACTGTAAGCTCTCTCTCTCTCTGTGTTTTTCTCATCTTTCTTTATTCCTGGAAAATAATGTCATCTTTTTTCCCATTTGGGTAACTAATCATGAAATGATGAAGTCCGTCCTTTTTGCTCACTTTAGCACAATTTTATGTATGATACGTGCAGGTACACGTTCTGCCTAGAGAGATGTTTGGGATCTCAACATTTGGAATAGCTATGACCCTCCTTAAATGGTTTCCTTTAAGAATAGTAGACAAGTTCCTTCTACTGGCAGCTACTTTCATCCTCGGAAACACCGATCACTACGGTCTCCGGCGGCCCAAAACCGGCCCAATCGAGCTCAAAAATGCCACCGGAAAAACCCCTGTTCTTGATGTCGGAGCTCTAGCCCAAATCAAATCCGGCAAAATCAAGGTATATACAGAACTCTGAAGTCAGAACTGTGCTTGCAAATTAAAAAAGAACAATTATGATCATGTTTTTGAGGATTTGAGCTAACGTTTTGGAGGGTTTCAGGTGGTGGAAGGTGTGAAGGAGATAACAAGAAATGGTGCCAAACTGATGAATGGACAAGAGAAGGAGTTCGATGCTATAATATTGGCAACAGGATACAGAAGCAACGTGCCTAGTTGGCTCAAGGTAAAACTTTAACCTCATCTCTTGCGTTTTTAGCTCTATCTTATTATGGAACACTCATGACCTATCACTGTCTGGAGTTGGACACATGCAGAGCAGCACATACCTACAAATGTCTTCTTTTTCTGCATGCAAAAAAGAATATTATCAGTTTGCCTTCTCTGTTGCCTTGTAATTCCATCCCTCAACCACATTTTTCCCCTTAATTTATTACTTAAACTTCAAACTTAGTATTCCTCTTGTACTGAACGCTTCCCGATGGGTAACGTCATGAAATATCGCGTTCGCAACTTGCAAAATCACATCTTGCTAAAAGGTGTCCTTTTTCTGTTCTCTGCAGAAAAACCTGATTAATCTACAACGACCCCCCCCCTTTTGGTCAATTCCTTCTGATGTATTATGTAGCCCCAATTGATTCTTATTTTCTTGTGTGATATATACCCAGTGTTGTACGTATGTTACCTTTATTCTGCTCTTTACTATATTAAAATCCCAAGAAAAATTCTCTTTAAGGCATATGGTGTCGTTGATCATAGTGTTAGCTTATTTCGCTTTCGAAGCGGGTCAGTGTTATATTTACCTTTTGTCATGTGTTTGGGAATATGCAGAGGTGTGAGTTTTTCACCCAAGACGGAATGCCCAAAACCCCGTTTCCAAACGGGTGGAAGGGGGAGAATGGATTGTATACGGTGGGGTTCACGAGAAGGGGTCTGCTTGGAACCGCATCGGATGCCATCAAGATTGCTCAAGACGTAGCTGACCAGTGGAGGAGTATGAAGGACAACAAGAATTACTGTAATTCCCATATTATCCTACTCGAGAGTTCATAAACCGCGACGCGAATAAATTGTGTACAACAATTTTGTAAAGGAATAAGAAGTCAAAAAAATGATATAAATACGTACGGAGTTGATAGGAGGATCACGTGGGCAATTAATTATTGTACTTTTCTTTCTAGGCTTAATAGAATTATGTGTATGTACAATTTTGTACTGTGCTTTACTCTCTAGTCTTCTTCTGACTTTTGTCTAGTTTTAGCTTTCTTTTATGTACAAGCCAAGGTTCAAAAATAGAATAGTACCTGAGTCTTGATGAATGTTCACAATTTCCCATTTCAGCTAAAATATACATTTGATCAGTTGTAGGAAAAAGAATTACATGATATAAAATAAATTATCATTTTGGTTTTATTTCAAATTTTCATAATTTTAAGGTTTTAAAATAATTCTTTTTTTTAAACTTCTAACTCAAAGTAATTTTTTTGAATAAAATTAAGAAAAATTATTTTGAGTTCGTATCCTAACAAATAGATTATCATTTTAAAACTTCTAATTTATAGATAATCAAAATATTATTCTTTTCATTACATATTGGTCAAAAGTTTGTTTTTTAGTTTCTTCGTTAAATTTTTCCCGGAAAATACAATGATTAAAATATGACAAGTTAAATATTTCATTTTAAAAGATCTAATTGTATAATATTTAACTGTAAATAATATTTATTGTCATTTTTTATTTAAAAATTTTAATAAAATACTTAAAAATTACACATAAGTTTTTGCTTCATAAAATTATATTTAAAATTTGGAGTACTTATTAATTATGTATGTTAAGTGCGTGTGCCTAAGGGTATATAGAGGGAGAGGGGTGTCTGAAGATGAATGAGTTCCTTTATCATATACAACATTTTATGATTTTGTAATATAAAGACATAAAATCTTCAAAGTAAGAAATGATATTGGTATAATTACCCCATACGTCTAGCGAAACAGAACAAAAACTTGGACTTTTTTATTTTTTCTAAAATGAATTATCTATAACAGTGGATGTTTTGCAGTGTCGTACATTGTGCTTTCAGCTTTAGAATTCTAGTTTTTCACTGTCAAGAACAAGCTTCATAATCTTATGTCTTAATCAATGAATGTTTAAAAAAATTCCCTTTTCAGTTAAAATATAAATTTTATCAGTTATTAGATACAGAATTATATTTAATAAAAAGATATTTAAATGATCGTTAATTTCTCTTATGATGAATATGATGTTTGTTTAAAATATTCATTAGTTATATGATAGTTCTCCATAAAAAAAAATTATTTTATAATGTTTATTCAAAACTTTTATAACATATACTTAAAAGTTACCCATATTCAAAGTGTTTGGATGCCTCCCATTGTGTGATTAAATTACCGCTTGTTTATTTCAAATAATTACATTTAAAGTTTGCTATAGTTGAGGCTGAACTTTTTTTTTATAATATGAAATAGATGTTATGATGTATTCATAATTTTAAATATATTAATGTATTTAATTATAACGTGAGTATATAATTTGTTTTTTTTATCATTAAAAATATATAAAAGAGCGAAGATCAAACGCTACATATGTCCAGAAAAGTGGGCACTTGAGGAGCTAAAAAATCTTTCCCAGACTTGTTTTCCATGGTCAATATTTGCATGCGTATCTTTATCTTAACATACTCATTCTTCTTCGTCCTCCTTAATTAAGTTCCATATTTTAATCAGAATGATCATGGGGTATGGATCAACGGTGGTTTTGTAAGTGTGTGTATGTGTGTCTCTCTCTAAGTCATGCTGATAATTGAGACAATGATGGAGCTGTGTCACTGATCTATTTCATAGGGACGTTTGTACGAAGCTCTCAGACCTCGATTGACAGCTCTGCTTCTCTCTCACACTACCTCTCCTCCATCCTCATCCTCCTCCCCTCTCTCTCTCTCTCTCTCTTCTGTGCCGCCATATATAAAGACAACGGATAGACTATAGACGACGATAGTAAGAAAGAGAAAGCCAGAAGTTTCGTAGATGCAGGGTAGAGGAAAGTCCAACGAGTGAGTTAACCCGGGATTTTATTCAATCCCATGCACTCCTCCACACGCTATTCCATGCACGACTTCCTGTGTTCTACTTACGTCACCATTCTTCCTCTCTCTCTCTCTTGCCTGATTAGTACTACTGAGCACTGACCCCTTTTCTTTTGGCAGACAGAGAAAGATAGAGATATGACTTGAGGCAGATTGCAATATTGCATGGTTTTATTCAAACTACGATCCGTTCATCGCTCCCTCTTTGCATGCTTCTCTGATGGCCAACGATCACGATGCTCGTCGTCTATGCCTTCCTTTCTCTCAAAACGACACTCTTGGAATCACACGCGCCCTTTAAGCACACGCAGAGTCCGTTGCAGGCGGCGTATCAATGCAAGTGTACATTGGCATGACATGGCATGCTCAGCTACACTAGCGTATGAGAAATTTTATTGTACATGCATGTGCACGGGCGTCATGTATAGATTGTGTGACAATTTTGAATTACAGTAATATCTGGATGTACGAATCTGTAATACTATTTCTTGAATTTTCCTTTCCCTCGTTTAAAGATGAACTTGTTGAGTTTTTTTTTTTTTTTTTTGGTTTTGGGGTAGTGATGAGGTGATGATGATATAAGACTGAAGAGAATATGGGAAACGTTCCCAAAAGTGGAATTCCTCTGGATTTATGGGCCCACTTGATTTCATTGGTATGTTGCTTTTGAAGCAGCTTGGCTAGCGCTGACACCACCAGATATATGAATCTTGCAATTTACAACCAAAGTGAACAATGACCTTTCCCTTCACCTACAGTTCATCCATTTTCTTTGTTTTCTTCTCTCTCTCTCTCTCTTTTTTTTTTTTTTTTTTTTAATTATGAACAATTACTTGAAATCAAATGTTATCATTCTTACACTTTGCCCATCTTACTAAATTTTGTTAATTTTTAATTTCTAAGTTATGTTTTAATATTCATCTATAAAATTATATTTTTTTTTATGTAAATAATTTCATCACGATAAATTAATTCCTTACAAATTTAAATTTATATAAAATTATTTCATAAATTTAAATTTTTATAAAATCAATTATTTCATTTAAATTATTAAAAGACTAGTATTGCATAAAATAATATTTTTAAGACATTAATTTGTTGTAATTAATTTGTAAAAAACTGAATTCTCACAATACGGAAAAATAAATGACTTAGTTGGTATTGTTCTCATTTTTGTTTAAGCAAAATTACTTTATTGCATTGTAATATTTGTTTCAAAATTCTAGAAATTTTAATTTATCAAAAGAAAATTTCTTGTCCTGATTTTGTTTTAAATTGGAAAAGAAAAAAAAAAGTTGTTGAATATCCTCTCTTTTAACACCGTATAATACAGTGGGATGAAGGAAGAAGCTTCGGGCGTTTGTATTATTTGTACGTGGGCTTTGCTAGCTACAAAAAGCCCTTATGGGTCCGTCGGTCCAAAACAAAGAAAATAGATGGGCCAGCCCATTCTTGAAAGAAAATATGGGCTTGGGCTAGGTCATAGCCCAAATGTGGACAACACGAAACAAGGAAACGTAATGTTGTTCCACGAGACTCACGAGTGTTGCGGTGTCAATTCTTGATTGGAACGGAAAGAGGATGAAAACGCTTTTCCATTAAATATAACCAAGTGGGCCAAGTGAGGTTAGAAGTTTGTTCTATACACAATTTTATGGTTGTGCTCATAGGTGCTTTATTTATATTTATAGTACATTCAACTATGTAAAATATATAAAAATTAAGTTAATATTAAAAATGGGATAAATTACTCTTCTTAATATTAAAATGTGCTTAAATTAAACATTTTTTTATTTATTATGAAAATAAGTTTAAACTTATCTAATTTAAAATATAATCCAAATATATTTATTACTAGAATTAGAAATATAATTTTAGAAAATAAACCAAATAAAAGAATTATAATCGTTGGATTGAATTTCAAATTTATACAGTAATTTCAAATTAATTGTTGACACCAAACAGGGGGTGTCTAAAATATTGATATCTTTATGAAGAATATAACATATTAAGCATATATATTATTTAAGGTTTTATTTTGATATAATTTATTTTATATTAGAAGCCGTAAATTCAATTTATTCTAAAATTAAGAAGTTGATTAATTTTTATAGTAGTCTGATGCATATATAATATTTGTTATATTATACCATTAACATATATAATCTTAGTTTAGTCAAAAAGGGCAAAAGTAAAATATCAAGTTAAATAACTATAATAAAAAAATTAAATTAAATTATCAAAGTAAAAAACGGGATAAATTTAAGAAAATAAATCAATATAAAATAAAATTGGAAGATAAATGTAAAATTTGAAATATAATAAAAGGACAAAACATTATTTTGAAAAGCAATTTTATTGAATTGCTTCCCCTCTTCTTTCATATTACCTCTTGATGTATCATTTCGGCCGTCTTACTCTATATTTCGTTAATGGTTCTTTTCACTCTTCTTTTCCATCCGATAAGACTTCGAAATTGGATCAAACTTTTATCACATTAAAGGGTTCGTATAGGTTTCAAGACAACAATGGAGTCAATAATTGAAAAATCATAAATCTAATTATGTAGTATGCCTCGTATTATATTCAAATTAAAATTTTCATCACCCCCTCAATATATCCAGTTTATAACGATTTGTACATAAATAATTGACCCACTTTTTTCAGCCTTATTTTCATATTATTTATTCTATTGTTGCTTTGTTTTGTATCCCCAGGCGATTTCTATTTAATTGAAGGACATATTCAATAGCCAAATTCTACATAATATTTTTAATATTCATAGTCAAAATATTAAGAGAAATAGAGTTACAAAATTTATTTAATATAATAAAAACAATGATGGAATGAGAATATTAATAAGACAAAAAGACTAAAATGACCTTTATTAACAATTTTCACAACTCTTGTTATTACATTTTGTTCACTAAGGGTCAATGCTAGTGATTGTCAACATCTGTTAAGTGTTGGAAAAAATGATGTTGTACAAAACAAGAACCATTAGACCACAGTGGGCACTAATCATACTGAGGAGCCTCTGCACCAAGTGTTCTCTATGCCTCTCAACTGCTAGTTCCATTGCCATTAACACCTTTGCGCCAAATAGACCCGTAGGCTATTTGGAATTGAATAAATAAAATCTGTAATATCTCACGCTTCTATTTGTATTTTCAAAATATTTAAAATATATTTTTAGAACTTGTAAATATGAATTTCTTTTAATAATATATAAAACGACTATTTCAATAAATAAATAAGTCATGCGTTAAAAAAAAAAAAGCAAATAAATAGGTGGTAAATTAAATTTGCAGTATATAATATGATTTTATGTATAATTATACATAATTATTCTAATTATTATATGTAATATACGGAGATCAAATAATGACGCTGGGTGTCTTATAAATCCATAAGTATTGGATGAGTATCGATTATTTGAAGGTTATACTTGAACAAAAAAAATATTATATTTGCTATTTGATGCTATTTAACCCCGTACGTGGTGTTGTTAGATTAAGAATACAAACCTGAGATTCAGGTTTTTTAGGACCAGTAGTTTGGTAATTCTATGTTTCCAGGCAATATACTAATTTGTGAGCTATAACATAAATGCACAAACGATTATCTCTTAAACGAAGATCTCAATAATTAGTAATCATAGGACTAAGGTAAGATCGAGGAATACAAACGTCTCTTATGGGCAACAATACCTCAAAGCCACTATTATGATCGTATGAAACTAACTTAATGATCTTTACCTGAGAGATAAAGGCTAATCCAAATACATTATAGATAGATTTAGCTTAACATGGATCATAGTATACTAATCTTTTCTGATACACAGGATCCTCATTAGAGGCAAACGCAAAGCATACTAGGATTTCTTGGATAAGAAGACGCTTATGAAATTATAGAAAAGATTTAATAGAAACGAGATAATTTAGAAGGAACTCATAGAAACATTCATAATATTTAAACTAGGGAAGAGAATACAAGCTTTCGAATGAATTACAAAGATGGGAAGGGCTCCTCATATAGGCAGAGGGAGAAGCAAAGCAACAAGCCAAAGAGATAAGGCCTACCGATAGCAAAGCAAAAGCAAACCTAATAATACAACATGAAAAAAGAAAAAATAGAGGTGACTGGTCATCTTTACAGCACATAGAAAATGACGAATGAACTTTAATAAAGCTAGGGATGCGTGACATGCTTTAGTCTTTGTTGCGTGACAGGATAGGCTTATGGTCAGGAGAGAGATTCTGGTCACTGAGAGAAGGATTGTCATGGCTTAGAAAGAGTGGGCTGTCAATGTCAACATCTGGGTTTTAGGAATCTTGGAATTTAGGTTGGTATAAATGTTTTCATAGTACTCGGCTTCTTTTGTGGCTTTGATGGCTTATTCTTCTTCAAGGAATTGGAAAGAAGACAAGCCTGCTGAAGATAATGGAAAATCTGGTCCAGGAGGAGTGATCCATAACTGCTTGTTTAGAAACACACCAAGATCATATGATGGAATGATTGGAATTTTTGTCAGGGACTTAATCTTGATATGGGATGTCTATCTCAGGGAATATAAGTTTACGGGGATAAATTCTCTAGGATATGGACCCATAATAGTGCATTCAATTAGGGGTGGTCCATGGTAATTATTTATATCATAGAGGAACATCTTTAATGATTTTAGGATTGTTTTATGCTCCTTGTTAAAATGAGGGAATGTGTTCCACTCATATGTATGGTCCCGAGAATAAAGTAATCCAGCTTTGTTCTTCCAATATGGCATGTGAATTATGTAAATGGATGAAACTAATAAGCAAAGATAAGGTATATTCAAAAGGTTTAGTAGTTTAATAGAAACATTAATTTGCTTACACCACAATGATAGTGGAGAACACCATTTTAAGAAAGTCCTGACAAGGGACTTGTGATTGTTCTCATTATTTAGGTGTTAAAACATGTCTATGGGATTGAACTCAATTGTTGTAGTGAAAAGAATTGTGAGAGACTAAAGAAACCATAATGCATCTTCATTAAAGGTACTTGCATTAAGATAAAACAAAGTTAGAAAATGGGTGTCTGGATGGAACATGCAGTAGTAATAGGAGAGTGGAATGTCACGAAGATATTTGTGAAGGTAGAAAATAAGGAAGACTTGGCCAGTTCCATGACTTCAATTAGTCTAGTAAGAATTTGGATAGTTGGAGGAAAGGATTTTCTGGTTGTAGTAGGTTTATCTAAAGGAAGGATGTAAGGATTAATCATAAGGAACAAATGGATCGAGGCAATGGGAGTAATGAATGAGACAATATTTGGCTTAGGTCTAGAGAGAAGATCTACAAGATGATTTGTGACTCCTTTGATATGTTTCACCTCTAATTTATAGCGTGATAGTCATACTTGCCACCATGTTAGTTAAGGGTCAGGAATGATCTTGTTTTTTAACTCAAGAATTTTTTGGAAGACAGTATTGTCCATTTCCACGATGAAGTGGCGATGTACCAGTTAGAATTCAAACTTTTTTATCCCATTTTTCACGGCAAAGATTTCTTCATACATAGTGTGGTAATGGGCTTCTGAAGGTTTGAATGAACCACTAGCATGTCTACAGTAGTATTGCTTTATACCTTTTTATTTAATAAAAATAGCAACCCAATGGTAATTATTGACATTTGTTTGATCTGTATTAATAATTTTCAAAGGTAGTGGCTATTTAGAGACTTCTTTGAGGTGTTTGACAGCTGAGGTTTGCTCTAGGACCCATGAGTAAGGAATTCCTTTCCAAAAAAGCTTTTATAGTTGGCTAACGTAGTTATAACACTTAGAGATAAAATCTCTAACAAATTTAACAATTCCGAGGAACTGTTGAATCTGTTTTAGTGAGAGACATTTGTCTGGAAATTGAGCCAGTTGTTCTATGAGGTGTGGACCGGGTTTGTACCATCTATTTTCAAAAAGCATTCTTAAGAAATCAATTTGGGCTCGGGCTAGTTGGCTTTTTCGAGTTGAAACCTTAAGACCATATTTTTTACAAAGCCTGAGAACTGATCTAGTAACTCAAGGTGTTCAGCTTCAGTTTTAGAAAATAGCAGGATGTCATCAATATAAATCAGGCCATTATTCTTTCAGATCAAATTTTGAGAACAATTAGGCTCTCTGTGTGGCAGGATTAGGGATAAGGAATTTATCATCTTTAAGAAAGACATTAAGAGGCTTGTAGTCTATGACAAGTCTGTTTTTCCTATGATTTTGTTCTAAGCGCTTATTGACATAGAACACTTGATATGCCCATTCTTATCAGGTTGGCTCAATTAATCCTTGTTGAAGTAGTGATTCACACTTTTCTCTGGCAAGCTTTAGGTCATCATGATTCATGCCTGGATATGTAGTCTTTGTAAGGTTAATATCCCCATTCTTCTTGAAAGGAAGTTGAATGAAGAAAGCTTCATTTTTTCGTAGCGGATGAGGATGATTAAACTCTGAATAAGATTCTAGGTAGTGTTCCAGGAGTTGTTGTTTTAAACTTTCATAAAGAGGTGGAGCAGTATGTAACATATATAACTTAGGAATGTTGGTGTATGAGCTAAATCTGTGTTTGAAACGAACTCCTTTGGCTTGAATTTGTAAACCTTGTGATTTTTGAAAAACATCCATTTCAATGAGAATGTCTTTACTAACAATGTGACTGCCAAGGACATAAGTCCAAATAATTCATTTAGGGAAGAACTTAATTTTAATATTATGCCTGGAAATCTAAGAAACTCTGAACACTGAATCATTTGCTGTCTTGAAATAGGAGGCATGCTTTCCCCATGCTTCAGTAGGGAGCAATGAGGGGATTCATCACAGTGACTTAAGAACCTGTGTTTATAAGGGTAATGACTGGAAGAGGTTTAGCATATTTGTTGAAAAGGATAGAAAGATAAAGATGCATGAAAGAACTGGAATTTTGGCTTTGGGAAGGTTAATAATGGTTAATCTTATAAATATGGCCATGGTGATTGGTAAATGGGTCATCGGAATCAAATCCATAATCAGGACTGAGATTGGAATATGAGAGAGCAAAAATAGTTTCACCATCGAGCTTACTTTGCTATGAGAGGATTTCTTCAAGATCTTTATCCTTAAGAGGGAGTTGCATCTCCATTTGTTCAATCATTTTCATAGCCTGCTTAAGTTTGTTTGGACATTATTTGGCGAAATGCCCTTTCTTTTTGTAGATATAGCAAGCATTAAACTTCTGTTTCCAAGACTTTTTCTGACAGCTTCTTCTAAAATATCACAAAGGGCAATGCTTTCTTATGAAATTATTAGGTCGGAAGGAAGTGTGAGAAAAGTATGACTTCTTCTTAGGCTTGTGGTCACAAGATTGCTTATCTCAGCATTTAATCTTGAGATATGCCTTCTGGCAGATCTTTTGGAATTTGGGTTTTCTTGAGAGAACTTAGTGTAACACCTTTTGTTATTCGCATAGCTTATCAAGAGTAGCTATGGCTAATTGATAAATTTCTCTAAGAGAAATGTCAATCATTAGTTTGTGAAGGGCCTAAAGTGATCTTTTTAGCTTTAGTCGCAGCTTTTCTGGTAAATAGGCTATAAAGACATGTCTGATGGTGATGTCGTTAAAGCCATCTATCATTCACTTCATATGTCTATTAAGGTCATGTTTCTTCACTGAATAGTTTTTCATTTCAAAGTATTATTGGCGCTTCTGTTTATCAATAAGTTGGAAATCACCAATGAACTCTTTATGAATTGCACCTAACAAAGAGGTCAAACTATCTAATTGTAAAATTTGTAATTGACGATATTCACCAAGGGATTGGAACCATTCACGAAAGGTTCCTGTGAATCTTGAGACAAATTCACAGATAACATCAACTAATATTGCATTAACTCTAGACATCCGTAAATCAATCCAAGCTCCAAACTCATGAAATTTATCTCTTCGCTGGTAATGTTGGACATCATCAAAAGTGAACCATGGTCCATTGAAAGGCTTGTGAGGAGTCGGATTATTTGGTGCAAGTTATGCTGTTGGAATTTCATTGTCATCATTGTCATTAACGACGTAAGACTGTTATGCTTCTTTGTCAGGATCACTATGGTGGCCAGCTGGTTTGACCATGTACTGGGTAGAAATATCAGTGAAGCACTTAAAGTCTTTTAAGTTTGTGACAGAGATATGGGTGTTTGAATCATTTTCTAAACATGAGTCTGAACATGAATGATCAAACTGGACATAATTATAAGGTTCAACTATAGCCACAGGAGAAGAGTTTAGAGGGAATATAGGACCTTTGAGTCTTTGGTCATTATGTTCATCAGGAAAAGGTAGTGGCTCAAGTGATTTTGGAAGCTTTCTAAAGGAAACCCCTTGCAAGGTGACAGATTTGATATATGATGGGGAAGCAGTGTATTTCTTAGAGAAATGAAAAGGTCTTTGGGGTGGACGAGGAGATCTAGGTTGTGGTTTTGGAATTGCCTTTTGGAAGATCTGTGGCTCATTTTGAAATGGTTTGCATAGTCAACTTCAGAAGGGTATAGTATGTATGAAGGATAAGGGATGTAAAGGGTTTGGTAAACATGTGGAGAAATAAAAGAATCATATACTGAAGGAGTAACTGTGGGAGTGGGTGGTATGTAGGTGGTATTGATGATGGTGGTGGCTTAGATCTCTTATCTGCTTCAATTTGGGTGAGTTGGTCATTAAGATATCAGATCTCGACTTCTTTCTTGGTGAATTCTGGACCAAAATAATTATGAGTGATAAAACTACAGAGTTCATGGTCTAATGTCTAGATCTTTTGTTGAGTTTCCAGACGAAGTTGCTCGACTTGTTGAGAAAAGTGGTCTACTCTCTGGTGCATCTACTAGTTTGACTGAGACATGTGAGTTAGCTTGGAATCAACAGTTTTAAGAACCTGATTATGAGCAGAGGCATTTTTGGTATACCGATTCAAAACTTCCTCAGAAGGATGTATAGGCTCAAGACTTCCTGAGACTGAGACTTTGGTAGAGGTAACATAAGGTTAGGTGAAAACTCTGTTTTCATCTGTGTGTCATTTCAGAAGGGGAAAAAGGTCATCATAGGAAGAAGATTCCTGTGGGAACACTATCATACAAGGAATGGGATTGGCTGAAAAAAATCCTATAGGTCCATGCTTATAGAAAGACGGTGGTGGTTTAACAAAATATGGAGACATATCAGTAAGCGTCTCCTGTGGTTCCCGGTAACAGCCTGCCTCTTTCATGAGTTCAACAAGAATTTATTCTTAAGAGGGAGTTATAGCAAGGTTTGGGACAATTTATGGTTTCTAATCTGGATCTCGGTCCTTTCAGTATGATCAAAAAAGGTAAGTTAGCCAGCAAGTTTTCCTTTTTTTTTTTTTTTCTTCTTCTATCAACTGCTATTTTTTCAAGGCATGCCTCTTCATCCATCTTTTGTATTTTATAAGAGTATTACGAGCATAGGCATGAGAAAGCTCTTCAAAGTCACTATCATATGAGGAAAGATTGATTTCACTATCATCATCAGAGAAGTACGATGGATCATAGTAAGAGCTACCTGGTTTGCTCATCTTAGGTGCAACATCCCATATGAAATGATCATGGATGTGGGAGACATAAACTGACTTTCCATTTGTCTTAAAGTGATGGATTGGGATGGTCCATTTATTGATTTCATGAATCAGAATTGAAGCAATAATCATAATCTATTATAAAAAAGGTGGAACCTATAGTGCCTATGAGGAAAACTCTTCGGCCTTTTTGTACATCAGCTTAACTTATCCGCTAGGAAGGCGAATAAGTCTTGGGGGCTTAGTAATTGCAAGAGGCTTGCTATGGACATGGTTCTGTTTGCAGTTGGTAACCCAGTTAGTTGGCATAAGTTGGAGGAGGTATTTTCGAGAGGTTTGTTTAGGGATGTGTAAGATAGTAAGCACATCTTGTCTCTCGCCCATAATCATGAAGGCATCATCTCTGTGGTTTAAAAGATGAAGATCAACAGTATGATTTTGTATTCAGAAGGCCATCTAGTGATAGAGTGCAGCCATTATGGCTTCAGGAACTTGTTCAGCACCAGTGATTTGGATTTATACTTGTAATCTTTCTTTCAGGGTCGGATTTGAGAGTTTAAGGGTGAAATCTAGGAAGATAGTGAAAATGACTATGCTCGCATTTAAGGTAGTTAGAACAGTATTGATGAGGGCTTGTTAGTAAGTGAGATATGTGGTGTCAATGATGGCTAGTCTTACAGTGATAGGGATACCTTTGTGGCCGTAATATATGATACAGAGATAGATGACTCCGACATGAAGATGGATGTATCTTTGATCAGTCTAGTGATTTATGAATTGTTGGGGAATTTCTAGTATGAACACCCCATCCCTATTTATATGATTATTTAATTAATTAATTCACCAATCAATTAATAATTAAGCAAATGGAAAAAATTAAAAATGACCAAGACTCAAATGACATCCTCAATTGGATACAATTTAAAATTAAAAATATATAATCGGGGACTTTAAGACAAGAAAAATAAAAATCCAAAAATTGAAAAAAATTAATTAATGATAATAAATCAAAGTAAAAATCATGAAAAATAAAAATAATACAAAAACACAAAAATAGAAAAAAAAAAAAAAACCAAAAATGAAAACTAAAGTTGGTAATAATAAAAATTAGATAATTAAAAAAAAGGCTGCAATTATCACGAAATGGGAAAATAGAGTCGCAACCTACTCTTACCTGATGAAGCTAGAAAAAAGAGAATGTTACACCATCTCTAATAATAACTTCTTCTGTGAGATCTGCCCCTAAGAGCTTAGAGCAACAAGTAACTCTTACACCCCTGGCACCCAGCATGTCAGAACCAATGGTTCTCATGCAACTGTTATTGAATCGAGAAACAATCAAGAAAGCGAAGTTATGGGTGATTCTATTTTGGTGAAAAAAAAGTTTGTTATAAAGTGCTACACTGGCCCTATTGGAAAATGAGGCTTGAGCGTACCATGCATGCCATGCTCGTTGTAGGCTGACTAACAAGAAGGACCCTTGACGACCATGGTAGAAAGAAAAGGAATCAAAGGATGACACAAGAGCAGGAGTAAGGACAAGGTCAAATTGAACATCAAAGGTAACACGGAGAGGATTGAAGGAGGGGGACAATGGCTCTAACTTTTATAAATAAGAAGGAAGAGCTAAATTGAGGGGGGGAGGGAAGGAGAGAAGAAAAGAAGAGAAGAGGGAATAGGGGAGAGAGAAATCAAGGAGAAAGAAGAATAAGAGAAAAGAGTAAGAAGAGAGGGAACTGTGGAAGCTGAGGAAAAGTTGATGACTGAGAGGAGTGCATGAAGTTAAGAAAGAATAAGAGGAGAGATAGGGGAGTGCACAAAGCCGAGAAAAGATAAGAGAGCAGAGGAAGAAGAGAAGAAGAGAAAGAGGGGAATGCACTAAGCTGAGAAAGAAGAAGAGGAGAGGGGAGAGAATAAGAAAGCAAAGGAAGGAGAAAAGAGAAAGGAGTGAGTTAGAGAAAGAGAGAGGAAGAGTGAGAGGTAGCACAACACAACCAGCAAATAAGAGACCGAGAAGGGGGGGAGAAAAAAATCTGAGAAAGGAAAACGAGGACTAAGACGTGGAGGCCGAGCAAGGGAGAAAAGACCAAGAGCAGAGCCAAGACATGGGGGCCGAGCAAGTGAGAAGAGCTGAGACGTGGAGGCCGAGCAAGGGAGAAGAGGAAATGAGAGGAAAGCTTGGAAGAAGGAGGTGAGATGGAGTGATCAAGAGGAGCTGAGAAAGGAGGGAGAACCCGAGCTGAGATACTTTTGTTTTCAGCATGGAGAAACAAAGAAGGGAAGACGGGAAGATCAGAGTAGCCATACCCCTGTTTTTGTAATTTAGAACAGGGAGGATAAAGAACCATCATATTGAGAAGAAGTCAGAGGAGGAGAACATTGGACAAGTGCAAAAAGGACTGAGAAAGAAGAAAAGATCCATCAGAGGAACTCTAAATTTCTAGGTAGTTCAAAGAGGCTATTGTAATTATGCTTGAAGTAAATGATTTTTGGTTCTGAACATACCTACACAACCACTAGTTTTATGAAGTTTTATGATATTTCACCTCTTTCTCTTTTTTTTTTTTTTCTTTAATTTTAGTTTATTTTATTTTATTTTTTTATATATTATTATTGTTATTTATTTATTATTTTATTTTCTTTTTCTTTTTGTCATATGTACATATATGTGTATATATATATATATATATATGCTTATGCATGGCCGCTGGATGCACAAAGAGGTCTCGGCTCTTGTACGTGCATGCTAGTTGCATGCGAAAACGTGGCTTGGCTTTTTTGTTTTATTTTTTTTCTCCTTTTTACTCTTTATTTTATTTTTATTTATTTTCTTATTTTGTCATGTTCTATATATATACATACATGTGTATATAAAAGAGTGTCTTTTGCCACATATATGTAAAATATATGCATGGAAGAGGTCTTATACGTGCATGGAATGCATGGCGTGCGTGGGTGTCTCTTCCATTTTCAATGCAGTTAATGTCTCTTCTTGCTGTACGTGCATGGTGTGCATGTGGAGACGTGAGTTGTCTTCTATTTTTTATGCATCACTTTATTTATTTATTTATTCTACTTTATTTTATTTGTTTATTTGGTTCTTTCCACCACTAGTATTATTATCATTATTACTATCCTTATCATTATCCTGCCTTAATTTTCAACGGTGTCACGTGAGAATACTAGTCTTCTTAGGCGCTTAGATAGAAGTCATGTGATATTTTTTTTTGTCTCTTTAGACTTTGAAGGATAAGATTTAATTTGGAAAAACTTTAAAACAAAATTTATGGGTCATCGAAATAATCTACCTTCACGCTTTTAATTTAATAATCGTCTCGTGAGGTTTTTCTCATCTAACACTTAGGGATAGACTGGTGCGAGCGTGTGAGAACTTTAGTTTTTTTAGGCTTTAAAAGTTAACATATGATTTCAAAGTCAAAAATCATAAAAAATAAAAATCTCAAATAATCTCAAATAATTTCTTCCGTATTTTAGGTTACTACATGAGATTTGTTAATCTCTTCAAATACTTAGAAGTTAACTAGTAGAGACCGTGTGAGATCCTAAGTCTCCTCAAGTTTTGAAAGTTAATATCTATTTTCAAAATACAAAGTGAGAATAATTCCAAAATAAAAAAAAAGTTTATTTTTCCTGTTATTCATAATTAAAAATCCTAAACATATTTTTTCCATGATAGTTTTACTTTAAGTTTAAAATAAATTCTAATTTCAAAAACATAAAAATTATAAATAAAAAAATCATAAAAGTCCTTTTAATTACAATCTCACTTTCAAAATTAGAACAAAACCAAAGTCTAAAAAATATAAATTCAAAAAAAAAAATCCTAAGATTCTTTTCCATTATCA
The DNA here is from genome assembly GCA_037074485.1 of Delonix regia. Taxonomy (NCBI): domain Eukaryota; kingdom Viridiplantae; phylum Streptophyta; class Magnoliopsida; order Fabales; family Fabaceae; genus Delonix; species Delonix regia. Next base: position 6,020,117 of record CM073452.1, read on the forward strand.
TTTCATTTAAATTTCAAAATAAAAGTTAAATAAATAAATCAAAAAAATTAAAAGGAAAGAAAATGAAAGGAGCTAAGAAGTGATATTAGATTGATTTTGCAAAATAAAACTCACCAATCAAATTCTAGTCTCGTTTGGTTTGTGAAAATCTATCCAATTATAACTATTAGGGTCGTTTCCACAAAAAAAAAAAAAAAATATATATATATATATATATATATATAAACACCTAGCAGATATATTTTTTTAGTCGAACTATGTGGACTTTAATTCCTATCACAAGGTACATAGGCCTTAGGCTTTCATTCTATGTCAAGTCTGCCCTTTGTAAATATTTATTTGTTTGCTTTCATTATTGTTATTTTTCTCTTCTCTACTTAACATGCATCCATGTCAATAGAAAAAGTAATTGAGATGAATTTAAGGTCATATCCTATTTCATTTAATTAGTTTAAGGTAACCACCCTCATAGATGGGTGTTGTGGGGTGCCTAAGTGCCTAACACCTTTCTTACACTTAAATATACTCCTGAACTTATCTCTATTTTCGCAAACCACTTGCCTTTTCTTTTTGTTTTAAATTGGTTTTCCAAAATTTTTTGTTCTCATGGTGACTCCAATAAATTGATTTTCAAGATTCATTTTAGGAATCAATTTAAACCCCTTTTTATTCCTTCCGTTGAAAGGTCAATTACGACATCTAGCTTTACATATTATTATGTGGTGCAAGAGGGAAGTTTGACATGGTTGAGGTTAAAAGAGTAAACGTACTTTTTAACTAAGATCTTGGGTTTAGAGATGAGGTAATTGTTGGAATGGGTCTAGGAGTAGTTTTGGGTATAGAGTTGGTATAGGTTCATGAGAAGAAGGTGGATGTCTTCAAGGCATTGAATCTTTGTAGGAAATTTCGATGAGGTTGTCAATTTTGTAAGCATTGGCTCGGAGGCAAATATCAGGGATGGATAAGGAAAAGGGATGGTGGATGGTTAAATGAGTTGAGTGGAAATAAATGTTTCATAATCCATGATATAAAAAGTGTTTCTCTTACTTTCTATCTCATCTAATTTCACAAGCGTTTCTCATAACCATAAGTTTTGATACCATGTGAGGGGTAGGATCCTATATGTGGTGTTGTTAGGCCAATGACACAGACATGAGATTTAGGTCTCTTAAGACCAATAGTTTAATAGTTTTGAGTTTCCAATCAATATACTAATCCGTGAGCTATAACATAAATGTACAAACTATTATCTCTTAAATGAATATCTCAATAATTAGTAATCATAGGACCAAGGTAAAGCCGAGGAACACTAATGCCTCTTTTGCGTAACAATACCTTAGGGTCACTATTATGATCGTATGAAACTAACTTAATAATCTTTACATGAGAAATAAAGGCTAATCCAAATACATTATTATAAAATACATTTTATTATTATTATTAATTTTTCAAACTAAAAACACAAAGTGTACTGTAATATTTGTTCCTAATTAATAAGTAAGTGCACCTAATACTATTTTAATAACTTAAACAAATCTTCTCCAACAATTTCTCGTACAATAATATACACGGTTGTTTTTGTCAAATTAAGTATAAACTATTACATAATTTCGTTATTTTAAATTTTCACCCATCATAATATATTGAACATATCTAATTCAAAACATTAAGAATTTTAAATAATAATGATATTAATTACAATTGAATACTAGATAATCAATATTTTGAATATATTGATAAGTCAAATAAAGTAAAATTTTTAATGCACTTACACTTTTTAGTGTACAAGTTATAATGTAGAGATATAATTGTAATATTATTATTTATTGGGTTGATATTATTATAATTATATTTTTATTTTATAATTTGATGAATTCAAAAGTGTGAATATACTAAAAATAAACACTTAAAATATTTTATTTCATTCTCTAAAATAAGTATTTGTAATATGAAAATTTTAATATAACTATCAATATATAACATTAAAACGTAACATATGGTCAACATAACATGATGCTAATTTTAAATTATTCCGTTATTTATAGTTTCACTATGAACTAATTTACCCGTAAATTATATGAATTCCACTTTAAGTGTCATACTAAAATTTTAGATATAATTGTAAGATCGCAACGCCACCTTATCTTTATGATTAACGTTAGGCGTAGATGGGCTTTAGCACATTCTAGAAAACCCAAATTAAATTATAATAAATACTCACGAGGGTTTAATTGCAAATACATCAAAGTATGGGGGCTCTATATAAAAGCAACAATAGTTCTATGGAAAACAAATTTACCAAATTACCCCACATGAGACATGAGTCCTTATTTTTTGGTGATTTGGAAATATAAACCCCAGCAAATCTATCTACTAAATGAATAAATTTGAATTTTAATATAAAAAAATGTTAACCTGTTTACTTCCCCGTTTTCTTTTTGCAATCAATTTAATTTAACTATCTATTTAAATTTAAAACTTTACAATTGATTGAAATAAATTTAATAATTCTTTTTAATCAGGGAAACACAAGTTTTTAAAATTTAAAATGCAAACAAAAACAAACTACAAAAGAAGTGCCAGATGACTTGATATTAAAATGAGCTATTTTATAAGAAATTAGGGTTTTTTTAGTGTTTGATTATCAAAATATTCAAACAATTATCTAAAAATTTATAATATATATTTATTACCATGCATACATTTTAGAGCACAATTGGACTAAAAGGTTGAACTTTTCATTTCTTAATCTTATTAAATCTTGAGAAATATCTTAATATCCCATTTAAGTGTTACTGTCTCATAGGCAATGCTCATTTGAACTATAAAAAATGGAAAATATTCCGCTGCACTTTCACATATTTGCATTTCAATCCATTTACCCGCTTTCCCATTATTAAAGTTGACAATGTTTCTTTGTCAAACTTTACTCATGATTGGAGCCAACTTATTTGTTTGAAAAGAGCAAATAAACAATTGATTTATAAAATAAAAAGTTCAACAAAGTAGAGATTGAAGTTCTGTTTAGGTAAAAAGTATCAATTTTTTAGAATTTTTTTTTTCAGATATTGTTCCTAGACCCATAAAATTATAGAAAATTATAAGTAGGGTCTTATGTAAAAACTTTGTTAACCACATAAAAATATAGGAAATCACGAAAGCATATAAGTCATAGTTAAAAGAAATATATTTATTTTATTTTATAGTTTAAAAAGCTAAAAAAATATCTGATTAGTTTTTCACATTTTGATCCGTCCAATTTAATCTTCCACATTTATGTTATTTCAAAGTAGTCTTTATATATTTTAATGTTAAAAAAATTGATCATTTGGTTATTTAACAAAGATTGAAATGGATAATTATTTACCAATTTTGTTACGGTTTATAAATGTGGAGAATCATTTTAAAATAGGATAAATATGAAAGATTGAATTGAAACAGTATCTAAATATGAAGGATCAAAATACTTTCTTTAAAAATTATCTATAAATGATTTTCTTACATTTATGTAAGAGCAGGCTTCATAACTATGTAAGAAGGGTACTTTAGTCATTCAAGTAAAAATTTTGTCGGAAGCAACGTCTGGAAATTTTGAAGACGTTGAAGGGATGAATCCGTAAATCAAGAATAGCATTGTGATATATGCAACAGCATCCCATCCACCAAAGATGTCAGAGAAAAGTTTCAGTTTTTAATTTTTTTTTTTCTGAAAAAGAAACCAAAAATAAACCACAAAGAAAACTGATTTTTGGCCGAAGGTACGGACATGGTATTTTTTAGTATTTAAACTAATTCAATTAAGTTTCTTCAGGGGCAATTTAAAAATTTTTTTTTTATTAGTCTGATGCTCAGAAATTAAGTAAAAAGCACACTTCCTCAGAAAATTCCATGGGTCGCGATAAATAGTAATATAATTGTAATCGGGATTAATTATTCGTATTCGCTGTAGCTTGAGGCGTCGCTTCTGTTCATCCGTTGGATTTTGTACTCTCGTTCTCTTCGTCTCTTCTGCCTCCTTCTCTTGCTCTATCCACTGTGTTTTCATTTTGTCGTATGCCTTTGTCTGCTGTAGCAAGAAAATTGAAGTCTTTCTCTCGAGTGGATTCGACAACATTAGAACTGAACAAGTCATTGCCTGAGAGTATCGCTCCATATTGTCTTCTACCGGGTCAGGCTTTGGTTTCAACAGCATGTCTCAGACTAACTGGGAAGCTGATAAGATGTAAGTTTCTATTTTTCTTATTTTATGTTCTTATATTCGTCCATATTTTTCTGTTGTTGTGTCCTTTGCAACCTGGGTTATGGTTCGCTGACTCACTCTCAATTAGTTTCCTATCTTCATTTCCCCTTCCTTGTCGATTTGGGTTCTGATTTCTTTGGTGCTATTGTTTTTGGGTTTTCGATTCGGGCCAGGTTTATGTTCCTGGATGCTATATGTCCTGTATCTTATAAATGTATGAAAATATTATGTTGGCTACTTTAGGGTTTGTGGTCTCTGCAAGTTTAGGGGACATACGATGGAATTGTCATCTTTGTCTGCTGATCTTCAGCTTTCGCACGTGGGTCGCCGTTAATTATGGTCCGCGTCTACTTATTGGCACTGTACTAGTTCAATAGTTTTTCTCATCTGTTCTGTGTTACTCGATGTGAAGATTCATCTTTCCCTCTACCAATCCACCTGACTGATACAACGTTTCCTTGCTAAATGAAATATCAGGTTAGATGTTTATATCCATGATTACCTAGTGAAGAGGGATTTGAAGGCTTCTGCTCAGGCTTTTCAAGCTGAAGGAAAAGTATCCTCGGATCCCGTTGGTGAGCTACTCAAATATAGTTATATAGTAAAAAAGAAGCTGAATTTACCTGCGGTATATTCTTTTTTCTGTCTCCTTTATGTTTCGTGCATTTAGTTAATTTTATTATTTCTTTTTGTGGTGGATTGCAGCCATTGATGCCCCTGGAGGATTTCTCTTCGAGTGGTGGTCAGTTTTCTGGGATATATTTATTGCCAGGACTAACGAGAAGCACTCAGAAGTTGCGGCATCTTATATTGAGGTTTGTTTTTAATATAGTTCTTTGTTTTTATATCATAAATGTCATTCTTAATGTGTTATTTGAATAGCATTATGGTGTTATAGGTTCAGCAGAGAAAAGAAGTACTGTGACAGATTTCTTTTAAGTAGTTGAACGTGAGTTGCAGTTCAGTTATTTTGAGAATTCCAATTCATGTCTTCCATAAGGAAGCTCATTTGTTCAGTGGGGTGCAATTTTTTGGTTTCCCTTACTAATTTAGTTGCACCTCTTAGCTAGTAGCTGATTTGGTTCACAGTTCCTTTCTTTCTATGTGTAGTTTAGCTGTTATGGAATGTTATGATCTTCTCTAAATCAACTCTTATGAAATAATGGTGCCAGAATATGCTTATTTTGTAGTTCCTGGTTGTTGACTAGGCAACTAGCTGTATGATTTGGTACTGCAGTTAATTGTTTGGGTCACTGAGTATCTCTCTACCCGATGTTTATGGTGAGCTTGGTTATTTAGAATGATTATGTTTTATCTCCAGAAATCATGAATTTCATACAGCTTGGTTTTTGTTTTTTTGGGTTCTTCAAACTAGCGTAACCTAATCAGTTTAGGTCTTCTGTGTTTGAAGATGCTGTTTCATACTAGCTGTGATGCTAAGCAGGCAACTTGATCTAAATAAGACCTTTTAAATTGTTCTGTGAAAATGCAGAAATTATAGACTAACCTGTTTTGGCAGAGGCTTAAGAAAAGAACAATTTCAGTTTGTACAACTTGTTTAGGATCAATAGTAATTAAATATTTACTCAAAGTGTTCAGCCAATATTTCAAAAATTAAGTGGGGATCCACTAAAAAAATGCCAGCCCTAAATTTACTTTGTAGTTTATTTCTATCCAAATCTGACACTGTCAATTTTTCTAAAAATCCAGAAATCCAAATGCATGTCTGACCTAAACTATAGCAATGTAGGATCGTTGGATGTTAACTACTGGAAAGGCTATTTTAGCCATTTACATGAAAAGAAGATTTTTTCTTGGCATTGAATGGATGATTTTCTAATATAAATAAACAATCTCATTATTATATCTCAACTGCAACTCCATCCATCAAATTTGACAAAATAAATATCAATTTGCAAGAAAATGAAAAATAATTCCAAAGTAAACCAAAAATAAGCTCAGAAACAAATATTTATAATTGGGTTGAAGGTATCTCCACCTATTTTTCCTGTTACTTGCGTTATTTTATGTGTAAATTGATTAATGATTAATAATGACATAGTTCTTATTTGCCATCTCTTTAGGCATTGCTTCTGTTAATCTATTGGATCTTCTGCCTCCATCTCTATCTACTGTGTCTTTGCACTTTATTATGCTTCTGTCTGCACTGCAGTAGGCTTGTAGCCAAAATAAAGATTGAAGTCTTTCACTAGTGTACTATGTCTTCGTTTTTGTCATAGTTTGTATCAAGGAAGCATCGATACGTCAAAATGGCTAGCGCACCCATGTCCGATGCGTATCGGGTGCGGATATGGGCACCGTACGCCGACACGCGTGTCCAGCCGTACCCCTTTGCTGCAAACGCACTAAGACATTTCGGCAAAAAAAAAGTTTGGAAATCCATATTTGAAATGCTTTGAAACAGAAGAAACAATTTTCCCTAAAATCAAAAACCAAAAACCTAATGCTCCACAGCAGCAGCTGGCTTCCTCCCTTCTTCGTCTTTGCCCACTCCCTCCTCCCTCTTCTTCATCTTCGTCACCTGGCTCTCTGTCACCAGAGGATTTGTGCAGCTGACGCCTGTCTACAGTACAATGTTCTGTCCTTTGTGTCTCCTCCACTCTGTTTTGGCCGCAACGTTCCCTTCTTTGGTGGTTGTCTTTGTCTGCGTGTGTATATTCACAGCTTGCAGGCAGCAGCTCATTACCTCCATTATCTATGTGAATGTGCATTCCTGTTTGGGGCTTTCCCCTTTTGTTTTTTTGGTTTTTGCTTTTTATTTTTTAATACAGACATATTCAACTTGTCATCTAGTCTTCATAAATGTATAGGGACAAAAGTGGACACGAGAATATTTTTAATTATCCTTTAAGAATGTGTATAGTTTTTAATTTTCTAGGTTTCAAACCATCTTTTGATAAATCAAGAATTGATAATTACTATAATTAAATATTTTAAATTTTATATTAATTTATTTAATTATATTGCTGTACCTGTGTCTAAAAATTTCAAAAATTGACGTATCATGCGTATCGTATCGTGTCGTACCCGATATGCGTATCCGTATCGGTGCTCCTTAGGTCTATATGTTCAATCTTTTATTAGTGTTTGCTTTGTGAAGTTGCATGACATTAGTGACAAACGTGATTTTGGCAAAGGAATAAGAATCCAATAAGTTCAATATGGACATGTAGCCTTACATATCAACAGCTAATCACTACTATACACAAAAATAAAATAATAGCATACTGGATTCTGTAATCTAACAAAGGAGTTTTCAAGAAGAGAAAGAGAAAAAAATGATGTATTTGAACTGTGAAACTTCATTTGCAGACACAGTTAATTAAGGCAAGGGAACAACAACAGCAGCAGCAACAACAGCAGCAACAGCAGCAGCCACAATCCCAGCAATCACAGCATCAGCAACAGCAGCAACAACAACAGCAGCACATGCAGATGCAGCAACTCTTCTTACAGAGGCATGCACAACAGCAGCAGCAACAACATCAGCAGCAGCAGCAACAGCAACAGCAACAGCAGCAGCAGCCACCACAACCACAGCAACAGCAGCAGCCACCTCCGCAACAACAGCAGAGAAGGGATGGGGCTCATCTCTTAAATGGCAGTACAAATGGATTAGTTGGAAATCCTAGCACTGCAAATGCAATGGCAACAAAGATGTATGAAGAAAGGTTAAAACTGCCCCTTCAGAGGGATTCTTTGGATGATGCAGCCATGAAGGTTGGGAAATGTTCATTCTTCTACTTATTTGTTCAACTACTGTTATTATGGTAAACATTCATCACACCTATCTGTTGGTATTTTATACAGCAAAGATTTGGTGAAAACATGGGCCAAATTTTGGATCCAAACCATGCCTCAATAATGAAGTCAGCTGCAGCTTCTGGCCAGCCTTCGGGGTAATTTTCCTTAGAAATTTTCCAATATTACTTATTATTTTCGGTCTTCAAATTAGTATATTTGCCTGGGAAGAAGTTTGGTCGGATATAGCATTATTTGAAGCTCATTTCATTAGTGTAATACAAAAGCTGGGTCATTCATGGTAAATTTTGTAGTAGTCATCTCCTTGTCTATTTGGGGGATGGGGTAGTGGAGGTAAAATTATTTATGTCAAATGTAACTGCCTCTGTCATGCCTCAAAGAATTCACAGTGATGTGCTGTTGAATTAATTCTTAGCATCTGGTAGTCTCAGAGATAAGTGTTGACATTGTTAGCATCAAATATCTTCATTTCAGACAAGTTTTGCATGGTGCTGCTGGTGGGTTGTCTCAACAAGTTCAAGCTCGTAGTCAGCAATTACCAGGGTCTACTCCAGTATGCTATTGTTCTTGAAGTGATATTATTTGCTTCTATGTTCTGTTTTAGTTGTTGTGCCCTGACTTGCCACTTGGAATCAGGATATAAAGAGTGAGATTAATCCTGTTTTAAATCCAAGAGCTGCAGGTCCAGAAGGATCATTAATAGGAATTCCTGGTATTCTCCCCCTCCTGTTCTTTCTCTATTGTTAACCGACTTGTATTATTCCTTGAGAATTTATTTAGCAGGAATGAGCTGGGAATTGATTTCCATCTAGTCTCTTCTTTGTTATTCATTCATGATGCTGATGGCTGAGGATATTTTGGGATTTAATATTGAAATTTTATGATGTTTTGTTATTCAGTTAACAGAGGATTTGCTTTTGTAGGATCGAATCAAGGTAGCAACAATTTGACTCTGAAAGGGTGGCCACTCACGGTGAGTCATTTTCAATTAATTTAAATAAAATTATTACTTATGTTGTGTCTTCCTAAAATAGGTCATCACTTTAAAACATAAATAGCACATCCTGCATATGATAGAGGTTGGAAGTTGCCTTCCTCTATTCTTATCTGTTAACCCTACAAAACCTCTTTTGGTTTAGAAAAGGTGGCATGTTATCTGAAGCCCTTAGCAAGCCCCACCCTGCTGAGTTTTGTTCCACCTCAACACCATTTATTATTGACACTGAGCAATTGAGTAGTTAAGTTTCACTGATTATGCTTTTTTCTATTCCTGAATAGGATTTTGAACAACTACGCTCTGGTATTCTTCATCAACAAAAGCCTTTGCATCAACTTCAAATGTTCACACCACAGCATCAACAACAGCTTATGCTTGCGCAACAAAATTTGGCATCACCTGCTAGTGAGGATAGCAGAAGACTCAGAATGCTACTGAATGGTGGCAATAGGAATATGGGCCTAAGTAAGGATGGTCTTTCAAATCCTGTTGGTGATGTGATATCAAATGTTGGATCACCTCTTCAAGCTGGTGGTCCTCTTTTGCCTCGCGGGGATACAGATGTGCTAATGAAGGTGCTAGTTCTTTTTTTATAATCATTCCTTCTCTACTTGTGGTTTTATAGGTTGTTAGTATCTCTTACTGAGTTACTGCAAGTATCATGATTGGCGTCTTCTGAAAGATTCTATATTGGTAGTTAAAATTGGCTCATATGCATCATCAACATCAACAGCAGCAGAGCAACAATCCACAGCAACAGCAACTTCAACAGCATGTTCTTTCAACTCAACAACCTCAGACTTCAAACCATAATATGCATCAGCTAGATAAAGTTGGGGGTGGTGGTGGCAGTGTCACTGTGGATGGTAGCATGTCGAACTCCTTTAGAGGCAATGATCAGGTCAGTTCTTTATTGGTTGCCTCCACCTCACCCATATTTTTTATATTGGGCAAACATATTTCTTGTGAGCTGTTAAAAGAAAGATGCACAGTTCTAAGTTGATGTGGCTAGCAATTTTTTTCAATGCTCACAAAGTTTTATCAGTTTGTGATAAAATAACCGGTCATCTTTCTGAATATCATAGAGCGTTCTTGTCCAGTTGTATTATAAAATGTAACTCATACTTTCACTCTGTTATGTCATGGCCCAAAACTAGTATTCATATGAAGCTCCCTCTTGCAGTCCCCTCATTCTCTGGCTTTCTGGATAGCTGTCTGCAAATGTGTTCTCCTTCACCACTAGTCTCTTTTTGGGGATATAGATTGGAAATCAATATGGGCAATTGGATTGCTTGCACATCACCAGCTTTGTTCTAATTTCAAATATCACAAGTTAATTTCCTTAACATGAACTTTTCAAAACCGAGTAGTTGAAAAAGGATTTTACTTCTCTTTGAAGCCTTTTGATCCAATGTATGGGATAAATCATTTGTAGCAGTCACAATGAAAAGGACTAAATCTTTTTTCGCTTTTATCACTTGGAAATTGCAATTTTAACTGATCTGAAATGGGTTCCTAACATGGTTTTCCTGAATGCACTTTAAGGTTTCCAAAAACCAGACTGGGAGAAAGAGAAAACAGCCTGTGTCTTCTTCAGGTCCTGCCAATAGTTCTGGAACAGCAAATACAGCAGGTCCATCTCCAAGTTCAGCACCCTCAACTCCCTCAACTCATACACCTGGAGATGTGATATCAATGCCTGCTTTGCCTCATAGCAGTAGTTCTTCAAAGCCTCTCATTATGTTTGGCACTGATGGTACTGGGACTCTTACATCGCCATCAAATCAGTTGGTGAGTGGCTTTTCTGTGAAGTTCTGTAGACGGAAGGAATATTACATTCCTTGCCTTTAGACTCATTGCAATTCAATTTTGGCAGTGGGATGATAAGGATTTTGAATTGCAGGCTGATATGGATCGTTTTGTGGAGGATGGATCACTTGATGACAATGTTGAGTCTTTTTTATCTCATGATGATGCAGACCCTAGAGATACTGTTCGTTGTATGGATGTAAGCAAAGGTGCAGTGAGCCATTGTTGTTGATCCGAAATACTTTGGCATCATCAATAGAGCTTCTTGAGTATATGCCTGATTTTTATCTTGCAAATAGTCTGCATTCTTTTTATCTTTATAGATAGTCCATAATGGTAAATTATAGTGAACTACAATACGTAAACAGCAAACAATAAGCAATTATATTCTTTCTAGAGACTCTTCCTTAGTGATTCATTTAATATCTTTATATTTTCTCAGCTCCAAATGCACTTTATGAACATTTATTGTACATCCCTTTAGAAGGGGTGTGTTTCTTTATTCTCTATTCATTGTTGCTTTTTAATCCTCTGTCAGCTTAGGAACTGATATCATTTCTATGGTCATAGTAAAATGAAATTAACTCAATGTTCATGTTCTATTTAATACGATTTCCTTAGGGGGCACTAATTTGCTTTTGATTCAGGCTTCTCATTTTCTGAAGTAATTTTTGCACGAGCAAGCACAAGCAAGGTTGTATGCTGCCACTTCTCATCTGATGGGAAGTTGCTTGCAAGTGGTGGCCATGACAAAAAGGTTAGTGGAAGTATGAATCTGTAAAGGCTTACTTCGTTTAGTACTCCAAGTCTTCAATTGATTTTCTTACACTAGGTGCATACTTGTGCATTGACTTCCATGAAGAAAGAAGTTAAAAAAAAAAAAAAGTGGAACTTCTGTATTATTCATTCTGCTTACATATGCTATACAACCTTTTTCTTTGATGGTTTTGTGATGCAGGCTGTTTTATGGTACACGGATTCTTTGAAGCAAAAAACTACCCTTGAAGAACATTCATCTTTGATCACTGATGTCCGTTTCAGTCCAAGCATGCCTCGCCTTGCAACATCTTCATTTGATAAAACTGTCAGGGTTTGGGATGTTGACAATGTTAGTAGTCCTTTTCCATATTACCCAAATAGTATAGCTTTTATGAGATTGTTCTTAAATATAATGCATGTTGCATTAGACATGGATTTCGAATTATGCAATGACTTCTAATTTTCTGGAAGATAATGATCTTAAAGATCACTTGATCTACGTATGAGGTTTGGAAAGAGTACTTCATCAATTTTGTTTCTTAATATGTAGATGTGAATCTTAGGTCTATCCATTAAGTGGCATATTGTCAATGTCATAGTTTGTTTTCCTTCTAAATGTTGAGGGATTGTGCCATTTTTTTCTAAAAGTTGGTATCCTGCTTGAGTTGAATATATTATCTTTCCTGTAATGCAGCCTGGCTATACGCTTCGCACCTTTACAGGACATTCTGCATCTGTTATGTCACTAGATTTTCACCCAAATAAAGATGATCTAATTTGTTCTTGTGATGGGGATGGTGAGATACGATATTGGAGTATAACCAATGGCAGCTGTGCTAGAGTCTCAAAGGTAGAATCTTAGTTATCCTATTGTATATGCATGTCTCTTTTCTATAATTATTTATTAGAGTGATGATGTATTCATTGTAGTTTCCTACACTGATATTTGTCTTGCTGATTAGGGTGGCACTGCCCAGATGAGATTTCAACCTCGAATGGGAAGGTACCTTGCTGCAGCTGCAGAGAATGTTGTCTCTATACTTGATGTGGAGACACAAGTATGCCGATATTCATTACAGGTTGATTTACATGGCATTATATAAATTTTTTAATTAGTTGTAGAATAAATGCTTATCAATCAGAGGTTTGCATTCCTGCTTGAATCTCTCTAACACTGATAAAGCATGAGTTCCTCTCAATAGGACAAACCTGAGTACTTGTAAATCTTGTGTCAGTTATAACATACTCCTAGATTGACTATTTTATTTGTGGGAGGGGGTGGATAAAATGTTGCACTTGCATAAAATTCTTAATATTATCCATTTGATTTCTCTGAAATTACGGTAGTTATGTGATATAAATAGAGAAGAATGAACACTAATAATATGTTGAGTGGTAGATGCAAGTGTATATTTATTTCTGCACTGAAATAATGCAACTGTAATGCCATTTTGTTTATTGATAAGAGATGTTGCCCTTTAGCCGTTTAGGTTAAAATATAGGAATATTGTGCCAACCTTGTTATTAAATCCAAATATGTGGTTTTAGTTGCTATTACCTCTGCTAAGGCATAGTTTGCGGGTTCCTAATTTTTTGTGGGGTTATATGGGGGATCTTCATGATCTGGGAGAGGGAAGTGGGGAGGGGAAGGGCAGGGATTGAACCCATTTGTGACATCCAACCCATCTCTCAATGGCATTTTTTCCAGGTTTTGAGGTAAGCTGTCTTGTATATTTTCTAGAGTTAGATGGGAGCAGTAAGCATGCATATTACCACAAGCCATAACATCATGGTAGTCTCAAGTGTAAAGATTATGGTCTGTAGCTATAGCTTAGAAACATGAGACCAGCCAAGATTCATTCGCGAGGTGAAAGATTTAAAATGGTGATTTAGGTTTGCACTACTCCTGTTCAAAAGAAAAAAAGTTTTGCACTACTCTAGGTAAACTACCAGCTAACTGCTGTCATTGCTGGAGAAAGATCAAGGAAAGAAACATTAATCATAGTTTCTGGGGAAATCTCGTGTGTTTGATGCAGTTTTCTAGTCATTGTCTTGGTGATGTATTGTCAACATTGACTTTATGTTCCTGGTCTGGGAAATGAATTGTTGTCTATTGCATGCTGTCCCAGCCAAGGTTGACTTTCTTCTTTGGAATATGATACTGTGATTGTAGGGACATACAAAGCCAATACATTCTGTGTGCTGGGATCCTACAGGGGAGTTACTGGCATCTGTGAGTGAGGACTCAGTCAGGGTTTGGACTCTTGGGTCAGGGAGTGAAGGAGAATGTGTTCATGAGCTAAGCTGTAATGGCAATAAGTTTCACTCCTGTGTTTTCCATCCGACTTATTCTTCTTTGTTGGTGATTGGCTGTTACCAGGCAAGTGTATATTCTTTGTTTTTTTTTTTTTAAATTCCATTTCCTTTACTGGAATATGGATCCCCTCCAGTAATACTGGAGGGGGATCCATACTACTTTTACTGCTGTGCTTTCTTGATATCCATGAGTTTGGCTTTTTATGTTTTTGTAATTAAGTGCCTTGTTCATATATTCTTCCGCTCTCCCTTCCTCAGTTGACTTACAAATAAGAGGTGAGAGAAGGTTTGAAGGCTGCTGATAAATAAATATATTTAAAATGTCAAATTACTAATAAATAATTCTTACATCCCAAATTAAAATTACGCAATAGATAAAATTTTCATATTTGGTCATACTCGTTAGGATGATGTGGCTGATTATGATGCTCCGATCCTTGTGGTTTGTTTTTTCTCTTCCATATTCTGAATGAATCTGATAAGGGGTAATTCTGACCTCTTGGTAAATGCTGTGCATGAGCAGTCTCTAGAGCTTTGGAATATGGCGGAGAACAAAACAATGACTCTGCCTGCTCATGAAGGTCTCATTGCTGCTTTGGCAGTTTCAACTGTAACTGGTTTGGTTGCTTCGGCCAGTCATGACAAGTTTGTCAAGCTCTGGAAATAACCTGATTGTGTCTTTTATGTTGTAATACTTGCAATTCTAGATTAGGTCTTACCATTGTTGATCACATGTGCCTCTAGTACCCACCACCTTCTTTTCCCACTTGGTGTGTATCTTGTCTTCTGTTTAATCTTAGATAGTAACCTTATTTAAATATTGTATTTGTCATCGTTGTTGAATGCCTGTTCCATTAGTGTTTACTTTGGACTTTGGAGAATTCTGCTTCTGCGTCGTGCATCATCATTATTATATTCTCAACTCTTTTTACTGAAACTGGTGATCTAGTCGGCAAATCAGTAGATCTAATTGAAACCTCAATATCATTTTTCATTGGGAGCTTTCTGGAACTGGGATTTAAGTTTTAGCTGCTTTCTCATTCCTTACTGTTTCTTCTTGTTGAAGGGAGCCTAACAAGTGCTATGCACAACTTTTTGTAGTCTTAATTATGCTTGCGAACTGCATCTCATTTGATTGAAGATGGATGAGTTTGGTAACTAGAATCAAATGAAGTTAATTAAATAATTAAGTACTTTTCTTGAAAAAAAATCATATAAATGGACAATAAAAATTTAAATTAAAAAAATTATCTAGTGAAGTGGTTTGCTTCTAGACAAGCTTAAATAATACCAAAAGGTAAGATACAGGTAAATTGACTTGGACATCAAGGGATAGCAGGCTTGCTATGCGTCTGAGTTATGATATTATGAGTCCAGTGATCTTATATTAACTGTACGATAATAATTAAATTTTAAAAGAATTTTTATTCAGTTTATTGCATTTATCAATCTTATGAAAATAAATTTGAAATTCAGATGACTAGGTATAAAATATTATTATCATTATGCAATTCACAAGAGATCATGATGGTGACTCTTAACATATATAAAGAATGAAAAAGAAAAGGTGGTTTTAAAAAGAAAGCCCATAACAAAGAAAAATATTAAATTAGTTTTTCATTTTTATACTTACAAATAGTAGTGATAAATTAGTTTTTTATAATTTTTATTTTATATAAAATTAATCCCTTAATGATATAAACAAAATGAATAATTTTGTATAAATTTAAATTTGTGAGGGATTGATTTTATATAAATTTAAATTTATAAAAAATTAATTTATTACTATTAATTTGTAAGAAATTAAAATTATCATAAAGTATAAAATAAGTATCAATTTTATACTTTCTCCCATGATCAACGTAGTAAGGAGACTAAGAAGTATTAGTCTAAATGGAAATGGAAGAGAGTCCATTAGGCGGATTCTTGGCCTTAATAGCAGTATATTCCCTCACAGTCACGGCACGAAAACGAGGAAGAGAGTGCGAAGGAGAAAGAACAGTGTCCAGTGGGGGCCCATAGAAGTAAGCAAAGGAATATCGTTGAGGGGTGCTATTCGCAGTGACGCGATGAAGCACAGAGGGGAACCTAGCGTTGGATATTATATGAAGGAAGTCACCAGCAAGGACGATCAGTGCAGCTGGGCTCGGGTGCACCGGAACCCACCCCATTCCTTCCTTGAAGATTTGGAGCCCATTGGCTTGGGTTTGGTGGATGATTGTGAGAAGCGACGTGTCTGTGTGAGGTGCTAAACCCATGGCTCGTTCTGGCTCGGGACAGCACGGGTACGAGTTCAATTGAAAGGCCTGTAGGCTCTTGCTCGAACCAACCCACTTCTTCTCTTCTTCACGTACCCCCACCAACTTCAACATCACGTCTGTCACCTCCTCTGCTACTTTCTTCATTTGCTTCTGATATTCTTCCATTATTTCGCTGCAAACGCACATACAGAGAAAGTCATTGATTACATGTGATAAGTAATATAATCTAAAAACTAGATATGCTTGGGTCTTGAAGCCTTTTACGTATATATTCGAACTGTATTTGATTAGTTATAGACATCCATGATATAGATACTTCCATCAAATCTTGTCTAGCTACTTACTTGTGCTTTTCTGTAGGAAAACGACTTGAATCATAGCTGATCCAAAAGTTTAAATTTAGCATGCATGTCATGTCATAGTCGCAGTGATTTGGAACAAATATAGCTTCTAATTAAGGACAAAATAGCAATTTTTTTTTTTTATTACTATTATTTCAATCAATTTATCTCAGTGAGAACTGAAAACTAAAGCACTTGATTGATAATTGAATACGTTATTCAATAAACAGTTTGAACTTAGACAACGACCCTTCCAAGTAGAAGCACAAGTTATCTCGCAGAAAGTTTCCATGCAAAATACAGCAAGATTTGTTAGCAAATTTTAATAAAACAAAGGTCTATAAATATGCGTACGTGCAATATATTATATATACCAAAATCGTGCATGATCATGAGGCCAAATTTTTTTAGCGTCGTCAGAGGGAGAACCCATAATGGTGAAGCCTTCATGCCACATGTACTTGGGGAAGAACGGTGATATCAGAGCTTGGCCGTAACCGGTGGCGCCGCCGGGAGATCTTAGGGCTTTCAACTTTTGCTCCGCTGGGAGAGCGAAGAGACGCTTGGCCTCCGCCTCAACGTCTTGCGTTAGAGGGAACGGTATGCCATGGTTCTTCAATTCAAAAGCTCCCCAGTTCTCGCATGCAAGGCCTATGGCTTCCATGGCATCAGGATCCGTGAGGTCCACCACGGGTATGGAACCCGACCCGAAATACCCGTCGGAGCATGCATTAGACCATGCATGAGAATCCGGTAAGCTCTCAACAGAAGAAAAGTCTAAGGGGATTTGGTAGGCTTCTTCAGACGTAGTACTAGCCATTTCAAGTTGCAGCGTGATTTAATGCTGATAATTTGAAGAAGTACGATCAATTCTTGGAATGTGATTATAAATAAATGATCACAGGAACCTATATATATATATATATATAAATATATGTGTGTCTGTCTGTCTGTTTGATTTTTTAAGGTTATCAATTCAATGTCGATTGTTGAAGCCGACAAAGGTAATCATGCCTCTATGCTTATGTCCATTAGTCACTTAACCTCCCTTTGTTTTCAAAACTACACATAATATATATAATATTTTAGGAGTCGCAATAATTTTAAACATTTTCAGCTTTTCATGTCTAACGATTATTATAATGTGGTTCAAGATTGTTATGAGTGGCCTCTATAAATATAGATGTCTATTAATGAGACATCTTATGTGGAAAAAAAATATGTGTGTGGAAAAGTGTACGAAGTGGTTTTTTTCTTTTTTTTGTTATTTTTGAGAGGTTGAAGAAAAAAAGGAGGATATTTGAGCTGTTATATCTGGCAAGTAAAACAAGTTGCCTCAAAAATAAACAAAGATTTACTAAAGTGAGAGTAGGATGTTGGGTTGGCTGTTGAACTGAGTGGTGTCGGTTTGGTTATTGTATGGTTGAATGAGTCAAAAGAATGAACAATGTTCAGAAGTTGTGGCATCTCAAAGACACATATATATATATGTAATAAATAAAAGAACTATTTTTTGTTATTTTCCGTAACAAATAAAAAAAAAAATAGTTAAAATTGTTTGAGGGGATCCCCTTTAGCATTTCGCTTTCGTGGATGATTAAAAATAGGGCACACTCTGTCTTCTAGCAGAAAAAGTGCATCAATGGGAGCTTACAAGCGTGGAATCATTAGATAGATCATTTTAAAAAAATATATAAACTTAGTTAATTACGAAATGATTGAAATATTATAATTTAAGCGGCCCATCATTTAAAAAAAGAAATTAATTAATTATTTTTAAAATTATAAAAACATAGGATTTAATCCGTATATATATACACACATATTATTTTTACTCAATTTTTAACTGTAGATAAAACTACGATTAATAAATGAAAATATAAACAATGTATATTATTAAGATTCTGCAGAAATAAAAATATATTTTAAACCTGAAAAATATCAATTTCATCTTATTTTATTTTTGCTTTGAAGAAGAGAAGACGATGACTCCATTTACTTAACATGGGGCATAAATCTAAGATGGACAGTGGAAATGCTTGAGGGTCAATTATAATATATGACATTTTCATTTGTTAGGAGTGGGCAGTGGTTCAAGGTTGACTAATTTGGACATTAGAAACCAAAATTCTTTTTGAATGTTTCTCATAGAAAATTCGTGAAAGTGAAGTCAAATATGGTACATCAGGAGGACAAACAAATTAATTTAAATTCGTGAAAAGAATTTTCCCAATCCAGCTTTCAAAGCTGACCTTTCTTTCATCACTTTTGTCAATATACTTATTGACGGAATTCCATTTTTTCAGTAGATACCATTAATGTACAAGTTGGAAACGGAGTCTATTACACTCCAAATTCAGACTTCAACATTAGAAACATTGGATTATCAAATATAATATAATATGATATATGATATATATTAATTTTAAAATACGAGTACAGGTGTGTCTATATATATATATTAGCAAATAAATAATGAACAAATATAGCAGAAAAAATAATAAAATAATAAAATAATGTCACAATTAATAAAAACATAATAAAAAAATATTTCAACACTGACTTAATATTATTTGGATACATTTTGAAACATATTCTAAAAATTTTTTTTTGATACATATAAAGCATCATGCTAAATATCATATTGAATATTTATACTTCTGCTTAAAAATATTCGTGCTTTGATTATGAAGACTATTTTATAAAAACTTTTAAAAGAATTATCAATTAAAAAATAATTAAACTGTTAAAATTGTACATAAAATGGGAAGCGCGTGGAAGTCCAAATTCTGCCGAGTATTTGTTTTTAATTTTCCAAAGGCTAGACTTATAGGTACCTACCACCACATAGGGTTGAATCTTTTCCACAAGAAAAATTAAGAGGAGTTTGAAGTTAGCTCGAGGGAGTGACATTTCCTTAAAAAGCAGTAAGCACTGTTGTTCTTGATAATTAGTGGCACAGCTGTGATTTTGGAATTTGTCCTCAGTCGGTAATTCCTGTAATTTATTTTATTAACTATGGAAGAATATATACTTTCATCCCTCGCTTACTAAATTATCTAAAATAATTCCTTGTTCACAAAAAAAATAAAAAATAAAAATTAGTCTCTTATTTTTATACTTTATGATAATTTAGTCATTTACAAATTAATCATAAAAAATTAATTTTTCATAAATTTAAATTTGTATAACATTAATCCTTTTATTTGAATTAATAATAAATTAATTTTACATAGAATAGAATTTTTAAAAAATTAATTTGTCACAATATATTTGTGAAGGATTAAATTATCATAAAATGTAAAATAGGTAGATTGATTTGGTACTTTTTTATTGGTCCCACTTTTTAAAAAATTATCAAATTTAATTTTTTTACCAAAATCTAAACCTTGAATCTAAAATACTAAATTTGATATTATTTTAAAAGTGAAGGATCAAGTGTGATATTTTTTAATAAATAAATAAATAAATAAAATGATAATTTTGTGATAAATAAAAAATTAAAAAAATATTTTTCTCAGTAATTATTTCATTCAAAGCAACTTCGTACTCCTAACTTCAATTCTTGCCTCAATGCAGATTTTAACAACAAAGTCGGTAGTTCCTGTATTATATTATATATTGCAGTGCATCATAAGTGAGTCCTATTCTGAAAAACTCAAATGCCACATGATGAACATTTTTACGGTGTGACAATTAAATATGCATACTTTTTACCCGTCATTGAGCTTCATTATTAGACTTGGCCATTGAACTCATTTCATTATTCACTTTAGTTTCTCAATTCACAGCACATTGGTTATTTACGAGTTTAATGATGCCTAAGAAAATTTACAGACACACTCCCAACATAATCCGTGAATTTTGTTGCACTTTATATATATATATATATATATATATATATATTATACAGTATATCAATCAAACCATAAGGTTTAATTAAGACGAGAAAAGTTTGATCGATAATATAATCATAGGAGTGAATTGAAATTAATCGTATAAGCTTATACATGATCATATTTATAGCCTATTTAGTACACCATATAATATAAAGTTAAATAAAATAAAGTTTAATGAAATAAGACTCGATAAAAATTTAATACTATACATAGTTGGTATTGAGAGAAAACACGATTAAGTATGATTAAAATGTGTTTCTTCATTTATTCTTTCATGTTGAACCTAATTAAAAGCATTTTAGACTTGATTAATAATAACATAATAAGTCATAAAGTGAAGTTAACTGAAATTGACAATACAAATATATATAATATAGTATGAGATCAAACACTTTATAAAAGTGAATCATATAAGTTTATATAATCTAATATTATATAATATGTCAAATAAGCCAAAAGTGTAATAAAAATAAATTCCGTATAAATTTATAGTTACAGATCATCTACAGTAAGAACATTGCAATAAAATATGAACCATTAAATTTTGATCTAATGACTCACATTTTATTTATATTAAAAAATATAAAAAAAAATGTGAAAATTCAATAGCTCAAATTTCACTACAAAATTTGCAATACTGTAAAAGATCTGAATCCATAAATTTATATAATTCAATCATTCAGTAAGAAATGGGCGTAATGTTTCAGACTCTTGCAACACCCCCAGAGCCCATTAGCGCACAGTGCAATGCCTACATCTTGTGTGAAATGGATAATTTCGTAGAAAATTCGACTTCTAAGTCGATTTCTTTTATCATTGAATTGGTTTTAAATTTAGATAAAATTCACCATAATGGGGACCTTTTTGATACAATTTGAATGCACAAGATTCTATTTCTATTTACTCTCATTCTCCAGAGCAGCACACTGAAGGGGAAACTGTCTGGGTTTGCACAGTCTCTCAAGGGCCACTTCAAGTTTGGTTAGTGGATATTCTATATCATGAAATAATAAATTACTTATATATTATTTATAACTACTTGTGTTATTGCTAAATATAAAATATTTTATAAATAAATTTTAAAAATTTTCGATTCAATAACAAGAATAATAGTAATCTATAGCTGTGGCTTGTGATTTTTTCTTGAGAGTGATCTATTTCATTTCCTTTAAGCGGAATTAAAATTATGCTCAAATAAGTAGTTATATCATGACTACGAAAGTAAATATTCTTATTTTTATTCAATTAAGTATTTACTAGTATGCTCTTCAATAACAACATAATATAAAAATATAATAATATGGTGTTAAGCTAATAAAAACAAGATAGCCTAATTTTGTTGGAAACTTGTTTAAAAATCTCTTAAAATATATATATTTAAAGTTCATCCTAACCCGACTAGAATAAAACTTACAAGAACAGTAAAAGACAGCTTGTTGTGAAGGACGAAGATGACGTTGATTAATAAAACCTTACCATTTGTAACATGTACCATTTGTAAAGGGAGTTCAAATACAAGGTCCGATTTTAAACATAATTTTAAATTTGGGATCCAACTTAGTAAATGATCATGACAAAAAAAAATTGTCTCAAACTTGACCCAACCCAGTAAATGACTAGATTTGAGTTGCCCGCATCTACATATTTTTTAGAATTATTTTTTATTTAAAAATGTATTTTTAATTAATAAAAAACAATTTTTTAAAATAAATGAAAAGTAAATAAAATATAAAATGAGTTAATATGTTTAAAGTTAATTATAAAAAATAATATATATATATATATATATATAGTCAAATTGAATTAGATATCACTAGCCTAGTTAATAGACTTAGTCGGCCTTATAATTTTGTAATTTTTTATTTTAACTAAATCAAATCAAACCTGATATTATCAAACTAAACCAAGTTGACCAAATTATTAGATTTTTAAACACCCCTAATTTGCATTAGCAAATAACTACACACGCTTTTCGCAGAGAGAAACCTATCAACTTCTCTCTTTCCTTCTCTATCTCAGCATACTGTGCAATATTACAAGAGATCCAATTTATCTTTGCAATCATAGGGATTGGCAATTTCCCATTGCTTCGGCCAAAACCTAGGTTTGAATGTTTTTCTTTTATTTGTTTCATGATTCTTTCCTTTATCTCTTATCTTACTGTTGTATGATCTATGAACATTTGTGAATTTGTGATAATGCTCCAAATCCAACCCATCATTCCCAAGGCACTTCATACATTCATCTGATTACGAATCTGATATAAGAAGTGAAGAGAAACGAGAAAAATGTGAAATTATGAGCAGCATAGAAAATTATACTTGAGGAGAGGATATAATAGGAAGAGGGAGAAGCCCATTATAGGAATAGTTATTATGAGAGAGAACTCTTTGTCAACAGACAGATCCAATATCTATCAATTATTGCGCTCTTTTGCCTTGAGAAGATGGATCCGCTGCCTGAACTGGATTTCTCGTATCTTTAGCCACAACGTTTCCCTGAAGTGCCCCTACAACCAGTTTAGATTATTTAGCAATAAATTGACGAAAAAGAAATTAAGTATGATTCATGTGATATCATATTCGTAATTGTATAGTTGAGGAAAACCTGATGGTGTTGATATGCGATCAGCAGAGGGAATGGCATGAAGCTTCCCAGTTTCAATTTCCGCAGTTTCATGAAGCAGCTTTGCGGGAGGTTTGGGTGAGCATGTTGTGGTTGTGGACCAACTTCCACCATTTGAACCTGCTAAGCTCATTATAACATCTGCCTGCATACAACACCCCATCCACAACACATTACATTGCCTATTTCAACATGCTTCCACATTAGTTGCTATTTGCTTTTCTCTTTCCAAAGCCTAAAGCTCCTACAGCCATGATGTGTGAGTATAAATATATATATGGTTATAGATATAGATATAACCAAAGTTAAATGAATCATGTCTAGACATATATCCACAAATGGATGAGTGTAAAGTAAGAGAGTTTGCCATATAAGGCTCCCAGTAATGTGCCACAACCACCAAATAAATTGCAATTGTCTATCTAATTATACATATAAGGACTTGTAAGAAACAACTTAAAACCAGTGAGCACACAATTATGCAATACAACTACCATCTTTGGACACAAGGAAAGATATGCGGCTAGATTGTCTGCAGCTGAGGTTGGAGCAAAAGTTCCAGATGATGAGACAGATTAAAACAAAAAAAACATGAGTTCCTTTGCCAAAATTTGTCTTGCATAATTCTAAACTACATTTGTTGTATCTTGCCTACGTCATTTTTGTTCTAGTTCTTCGATAGCTGCCAAAATAATGGTTGATAATGTGAACGTATACTGGTAGAAAATAAACACCAAGAAATGGCATTCCAGAACACCTGCCACTAATGAATCAACAAATTCATTGAAGGTAAGGACAAATATGAGAATGAACATGATATAACTGACAACAAATGCTGCAAACCAACACCAAATACCAAAAGGTTGAGAAACTCAAAGCAGTAAACGTATTCCTAACCAGCATTGCCAAGCGCCAACATATGGATCCGCCAACTTATCAGTATAGGATAAAGAGCATACAATATGCTCATCAATCATTTTTCCTAAGCATTGCCATTAAAATCTAGAAATGCAAACCATCATAATAGAATTAAAGCTTTGATTCGTGCTTCAAATCTGTGAGGAAGTCTAACCCAGTATTTTACCACCACTGCATGTAGTCATCACATGTGTTTTGATAGGTTCAACAATGTCACAAACAGCTTTAGCAATCATTTCCAAGCGCAAAAGAGCTAGTAAATGCAGATGAGTGGAACTTAACTCAGCCCCTTTCTTTCAGCAGGAAAAATTCACCAAAAAAAAAAAGATTGTCCCAATGGAATCATTAGTTTAAAAAAAAATACTATATATATATATATTCCATATAAAAAATAAAACGTGTATTCCTGTAATCCTACACTAGATATAATCATGGATAAACAAGTACGGCACTTCTTTTAATTCTTCAACAGCAATTTTCACCTAGTTACCAAATATTTCAGCAAATGCATTAATAATTAATCAGGTTTCTCCAGCGACAATGGCAGATTCTGCATAGACACCAGATTGCATGGAGTTGGCGAGTTGCAAAATTAATTATTGCACTGAAAACATCAGCGTAACTAGGAAATGAACTTAGAATACCAATACATTTTCCAATTTAATCAAAATCACAGAAAAGTTTCCCTGAGAGATTAAACTTTTCTTGATATGGGGCTCTGAAAAAGTTGTTGCCTCTCCAGTTTCACTAAAAGAGGAAGGGCAATTGTTGAACCACGCACAAAGCCGCCATCCAAGTATGAATACCTTCTCTTAAGAGAATATTTTTGGTGTATAAAGTCTCAAATTCAGGATCTTATAATTCAGAGAGTAAGTTATAAAACAGAAATGCTTTCCTATGACAATTCAGAAATATAAACCAATTTCAGGCCCTATGACCCTGAAGGCAATAAACTAAAATGACTCACTAACAATCAGAGATCAGACCTTATTGGGGTGGACATCATCAAACACATGAGCTTGACCTCCATAGAAAATAGTCATCTGACAGCTGGCAGATCTTGATTCATGTCGTCTGCAGTCAATACCAAATGCATAATCAAGCAGCCTTCTTTTCCTAAGGTCAAGAAAGTGAATATAAATAACACCATGTAGCATAAACTGGACAGGTGTATTTATAATATATACCTCGAGGGTGTGGAAGATTCTAAGTCTATTATATTAGACACAGGCTTTGGCCTGCCTCCGCTAAGCAGCACAGCAGACGAAGTTTTCTCAGAGGCAACAGTTGCTGTGTTCATAGAACTCAAAATTCCAGGGCCCTTGATTCCAGTTCTAGATCCTTCATCAGCAGCTAACTGAGAGATAAATGAAGGACCAATATTGGTATCCCGGATCTTGTTTGAAGCTATCTGGTGCACAAAAGGTGTTAATTGAGCCCCACGTTGTGGATGCTGCATTGAAGGGCCAGCAGTCATTATTACAGATCGCTCCCATTTATTGGAATCAATCTTAGTTCCGGTAGGGGGCTGAAATATCTTAGAAGCCGATGTCGGCTTCAGTGGCTGCATACCAAGAAACACTTCATCATCATTGGACCTTCTATGCTGCTCTCCCACGGCTGTACTTCGGAGCATCTATGTATAAACACAAGTCAATATTAAAGAATAGAAATGAGGATTATATTATTTTTAGATCTTTCCATTGGTGGTTATTGTGAATATATGACAAGAAAAAGTATGTGATAATTCATACCTTCATCAAATGTGAGTTTTGAATGGAGTCAGGGACCATTTGGAAGGCATCTCGGGAGGAACCCATGAAAGTAGACTCAGAGTTACTTCTCTTGTTTCCTACTAGTCTGTTGCTTGGCCCAGTGTCAGAAAAATCACTCCTCGGGCCATAGAATGGAACTCCCTCGAGATGATTTCCTACCTGTCTTTCTATCAAATCAATGAGGAGAAAACATCACACTCTTGTAGAACTAAAAGACTACAGAAGCTTTCTATATATATTAAAACAAAGAACAATGAGCCTGAGGACTAGGAACCTCCGTTTTTTATCCATGAGATACCCAACTAAATAATAATAATAACAATAACTATGAAAGGACGAAAAATAAATATCATCATTACCTAATGCATAGGCGTTGACAAACATAGCAGTATGCTAAATAAATTTTTCCGTTCAAATTTGAAAACAACATAATTTCTTAGCACGCCTTTTTTTTTTTTTGGTCAATTCTTAGCACGCCATCGGTACTTCTAATTCTCGACAAACAATTAAAAGCAGAATAAACCAGTGAACCAAAACAAACCCCACACTGCAAAGTAAGACTATGAACAGAAAAACCTTGAATTTACAAAACCTTCCAGAAAATGCTCTTACTGACCAAATTCACACTAGACAAATGCTTGAGGGCATCAAGAAAACATTGTTCAAGAAAAAAAAACTAAAACAAATTAAAACACGCACAAATGCTGTGCACAGAAAAGGATGAACAACAGAACCTACCTACCCCAACGTGACCTCACTAAGACTAGTCCATCAGAAAAATACCCCCCATGAAGGAGTAAGAGAGAGAGAGAAGAAACGAATGTGAATGGGAATCGATACACGAAAAAACAAACCACAAGCTATCAGAGCTTCCAACGAAAATTCTTAACCCCACCCATTAAATGCCGAAGGTCTAGTGTGTGGTACAGAAGGCTTTCTTTCTTTCCTTTTTCCTTTAGACTATAATAACTGAAAATTTTAAACAAATGGGAGACTCCCTCACCGGAGCCGATATCAGATGTGGTTGAAAAGGGACCACGGGCACCTCCAGAAGTGGCGGCAACGGACACCGATGCCGACGATGGCGACGCCTCCGACAGCCTCACGTCGGCGGTTTTGGGGGCCAAAACGACCAGGGAATCAGTGGGCTTCATGCCCAGAAAATCATGGAAGACAGGCTTCACTAACTGTTGGCTAGCACTATTGTTGCCATTGTTATGCTGAGCCATTACCAGCACGGCCATATCTTACCCATCTCACCCTCCATAGCTGCTTCTCCTACTCCACACTCTACGAAGTCACAGAAAGGGAAAGAGAACGTGTGAGAGTAAGATGAAAGCAGAAGCGAGCACGATCTCCAGAAAAGATAAAAGAAAGATAAACTGAGGGAATCAGGATCCTTTTAAGAAAGAGAGAGAATGAGAGAGTAATAAAAAGCAAAAGGTTCTTGGCAACTGTTCTCTTCTGCTCAATTTAATAGGCGCATGTCTGTCTCTCTCTCTCTCTCTCCTCTTCCCTCTCATTGTTTGGCTTTTTTATTTTTTTTTTATTTTTTTAGATAAATAATTTAGTGTCGTTGTAAATTGTAATAAATAATATGTGTATTACCATTCTCCCGATATTTTTAAAAGATAAAAAAAAAAAAAGGAAAATTGCAAATTCTGGCAAAATTTGTTCTTATTCTGGACAGAGAAAGAGTAACAAATACGCATGAGGGAAAAACTTCACTTAAATTAACCTATTCCCGTCTGATCCTTCAATTATTCCTTTATTGCATTCTCGACCCTCCTTAATTTCATGATTACTCTTTTTAAAGTCTCTATTCAAGTGTACTTATGATTTCAAACAGTACAACCATAATATCATATTTTCAATTAATACACCGTACAATTTATAAATGAATTGAAATTTTTATATCAGTTCAAACAAGTGTCATATAGGAATTTATTTATAAATGAAATTTAGTGATTTAATTCTTACAATTTTTTTCCAATTCCACCTTAAAAAAAATAAAGTGTTTCAATTTAAATTGTTAAATATTTTTTCAATCAAAATGATCATACCAATAAATATTTATGACTCTAATATGTTAAAATTTAATTTTTGATTTGAAAATGACATTATTTTGGAGGGTTGAAAATATTGAAATATGACAATATTTTGCAGACCAAATTGTAAAATTTATATTTATAAAAGACTAAATTAATATGAAAATAACTAAATTAAAATTTTTTTATTTTCAGCCGATTAAATGAAAATTTTTTAAACTAAATAATTAATTTACTGAAGAAATAAATAATTTTAATACGCTATAAATAAAGTTTGCTAAACACAAGATTCATATATATTCTCTTGTGAGTTTTCTTTCATCTGTCAACAAAAATTCAATCATATTGAATACTGGTCAAAGCAAACTCTAACCGATAGTATTTTATTTATTGGGTTTTAATTGCAGGCAATTATATTATATCCTGTACATTAATACACTTCAAAGTAATTTAATCAACAATTATAAACACAACTAATGCCCCAATATAGTAAGATATTTATTATTATAATTACTTACATATTTATATAGAAAATTTATCATTGGAAAACAAATATTATTCTCACTAACAATCATCGCCTGAGATTAAATGGCCTTTTGTTCTTAAAAAATGTCAATTTTCACATTACTTATTAGGCATTAATTCGTAACACACATGATGTTCCACTTCAATGGACAAAACTGATGGCACTTGTGTTACATAAAAAGGTGTACATAATTAAAGAAGCGACTTTAGTGGAAAGACCCAAAAGTGTGAGGGCCCTTTCGAAAATAAAGGGCATTCGTTCCCACGGTTCTGCATCATACCAAATTGATGCATGGAGCAAGAATTTAACGAATATTATTAAGCAAAATTCAGAATAAGTTTAATAATTTGTTTGTTAAAAAAATTGATTTAATAATTAAAATTTCTTACACTACACGATTAGATAATTCAAAATCCGTACAATACTTACTCTTGATTGTAACAAATCTAAACACATTTGCATCTCTTTGTACTATTTTTTTCTCATATTTTTTTATATTAAAAAGAAATAAACACAAACTAAATGGTCCCATGATTCAATTTAAATACGTGAGACTTATTTAAATAATAAATTTCACTTATGTTATACTTATCTCTTTTTAACATGTTTATAAATTTAAATTTGCAATAATACCTCTAAAAAATTATTTATTATTGAATTGCACAATTTTTTTAATTTGAACCATTAAATTAAAATAAACTTAATTTGTGAGAGCACTTCTTTTAATCTCAAACATTAAGTCATGCATTTTTTTGGTGTAGATAACACGAAGAAAGGAACCAGAGATCCAAATAAGAAGTGATATGTGCCACTGGAGAGTGACAGGTCCCAAGAGATCTGCTACTATAATTCCATACACTGCGCAACAGGGAGGGCCATCTGTTGGCCTATAAAGGGATTCATTACTATATATATATGTCAAAGTATTTTTCATCTTTCTCCAAATCAACAATTTTCTTTTTTCAAACAATAAATGATTTAATCAAGGACAGTGATCACAGTCCTTTTTTATTTAATTTCTGTAACATCTTTATTTTTAGTAATGTGCTTCCTTTGATTATTTTTAGCTACTCAACTTTAAAGCGATGTGGATTAGCTCATTAAATCAATGATGACTTATTATTACGAATAGAATATACTCTTTTTTTTTTTTTTTTAACTAGATCAGTATTAGTATCATTGGCTCATTGCCATTAAACTATCATATTCCCAAAATTAGTTTGAATATGTTTCAATATAATTTATACAGTTATTTTATATCTTTCTACAACCAAAAATAAATTATAACTACATTTATTTACACAAAAATATATTTTTATTTATCAGTTATATTACATATGATAATTCAATTTCAATGATAGCATTATATTGTTGTAAACTTAATAAAATTTAAAAATTAAATAATTTATAGTCATCAACACTGAGTAATTAATATTGAAATATGTTTTAAAAATCATATTTTAAAATAATATGGATAGATGATAATGAAAATGTATAGAGTGAAATGACTAATTTATAATAAATCATTGTTTAAAATTCTAATGAGAATTTTCAAAATGTTATACAAAACTCTTCTCTTTTTTTGTTTCTCTAACTTGAAAAGTTTGGGATGGAATAAAATAATCAAGTAGTACATTTATTATTATATCTTCTTTGGTTTAAAATTTATAAAAATAATGTTATTTTAAGGATAGTATTATAAAAATAATTTATAAGTCATTATATTCTATTAAACTCTCAAACAATAAAATAAAGATAAAATATTTGATGTACTTACAATTTTGAATATTTGATGTACTTATAATTTTAAATGTATCAGTACATTTAGTTATAATAGAGGGATATAATTATAATATTATAAACTCAAAAAATTATTTTTATACTATAACCAAATATATTGATACACTTAAAAATATAAATACACCAAGACATGACACAACATTTTTATTTCATTATGTGGTAAGGCCAAGACCTTAGACTAGTGGTGCAAAGTTGACATATATCTCATATATTAGATTCATAAAAGAAAAATATAATTCGATTTCTAATATTTGATGACAAATGTTTTAAATTGATCTCAATTTTTTGTTGTTGAAAATTAAATATATAAGGTCCAAAAAAAATATTATTGTACTTGGGTTAATTTTTTCTTCATAAAATTGTTCCTATTCTATTCAAAAAAATTTTTTTTTACTTCTCTAGTATTTTGTTTAAATTAAAAGTTAGAAATTGAAATTACAAATTCACCTCTATATCTATATATAATTGACAGATAATAAAATTGTAACACAAGCTTTGATCAACTAGCAACTTAATATTCAGATCGAACTTACCCAATTTAAGTTTTTAAATTTCAAATTGAGTTTGGATATGATTTAAAAAAATAAAAGTAAAAGATTAGAGGGGTGAGTGTTACGCTTTAGAAACTTATACTCGAAAGTTCTAAATTTGAAGTCGCACATAGCTACAAATTTAGGAAAGGAAAAGCTGTAATTTTAAAAGTCAATAAAAAAAACAAATATGAAAATGAGATGAACAAGATAAATAGTGAGAAAGAAAGAAAAGAAGAAAAATAGAAAGAGTAAAATGAAAGAAGAGAGAGAAAAAAAAAGAGAAGGGAGAAAAAAAACATAATTATTATAATTTTTTTTATGAGTTGTATATGTAATACATGACTTAAATGAGTTTAAATCAAGATGCCAAATACTTTAAAAAAATTACATAATAAACATATGAATTCATTAGACTCAAAATTTTAAGAAATGTCAGAGCATAGCATCCAAAATCAATATTTTATTATAATGATTTTAAAATATTGAAGGGAGCATATGACCACCTTTAGGATAAACTGGCTCCGCCGGTAATTCCATTCTGCGTCACTTTATTCTATCTTATGTTTAATCATTATAGTTACAAGAAAAAAACAATTTAGATAAAAGACTTTTTGTTTAGTACAAAAGTTAGTTACCTAATCCTCAATTTCCAAAGTTTAAAAGATTATTTATAAGTTACTAAAAGTTAAAACAAAAAAAAAATTGCATTTATTCTAAAGTTAAACAGTGCAACCTCCACGTGAACCTTTGGTATATTTTAAAAATGAGCCGCATATAACATTTATAATTATTAAATGTCAATGATTAATTCTTTGTTATCTATTTAGAAATATTAATATACTCTTGAATAACAATTATATTTTTAAAAAGCTAAAATAATTTCTCTGTTCTTGTTTTAATTCACATATAACGAAGAAACTGGAAAAGAAAGTTAATTAAATATAGGACTCTGTAATTTCATGCATAAATAAAAAATACCTAACAATAAGAAAAATTTGACGTGAAAATAATATGGTTGGGTTGCATATCAACTATCCGTAATCTCCAAATTGTGATGGTATGTGAGTAAGAAATAATAAATAAAAATGTGGAAACGGAAAAATAATATTTAATATCTACTTTATACGAGAAATATAACAGAGAATATTTCGAAGGATTAGCAAATATCAGAATATATTTGGAGATGAAAATTTTAGTACTGGATAAAAAAAAGAAAAAAAGAAAAAAAAGACCTTATCAGCTGAGTAATTTTTGAGTTTAATTTATAAATTTAATATTGCTGTATTAATACAAGTAAATTTATCTATTTATAGTTATTAATGTAATTATATTACTATTCATTTAGTTGGAATTCTAAATGTATAAAAAAAACAGTGCAAGTTAGTTCAAAAGACATATAAGTAATAGGAAAGTATTTAAGAATTTATAAATAAGAAAAAAGTAGTTAATTATGGAATTCTAAAAAATTATATTAGAATTTTTAAAGTTATATTATTTTCTGGATGTAATAAAGTTTTGTGTCAATTTTAAAAATAATGGAAAAGAAGAGTATTCTAATCATGTGTGGAAGCTTCCTACCTGGAAACGACGTATCGTTTTAGTCCTTTCTGGTGGTGCTGTCTAGTGAGCGTATTTCCAGCAAATAAAAGTGCCACAGCGAAATGACACAAATCGATTCGGAAAAAAGGAAAAACGAGGAGTGTCGTATATAGGGGTCGACAATGGCTTCCATCAATATATTCACTGCCATTTCGCACCGGTCGACTGAATTCTCCGGCGGCGTCCGATTCTCTCAGGATCCAGTCAGCTATTCTCCCCGCCGGCGACCCCACTCAGTCTCATTCGCAGCTAATTCATCGGGAACTCCGACTGAGAAGCCTGAAATCGAGCTTGAATTCATAGGGGTACCAATTTTTGTTATCTAGAGGTTTATACGTTTTCATATTCTATAATGATGCTGAATTGTAGAACATGAATGAATAATTGCAATTTTAGGGAAGTGTGTTTAGATCTTTACTTATTAGTAATTGAGGGTTAAATTTGGCAGCCGAAGCCGGGAAGTGATGGGTCGTATCCTGTGGAGAAAGCTAAAGCAATTAGTGGAGAGAAGCTGCTGCGGAACATCATGCTGGATAACAAGATCGAGCTTTATGCCACGTATGTACGTGTTAAGACGACGTTACGGTGGTGCGACGTCGTTTTCGTGTTCATTTAATTCTTTCCACTTTGCGCATATGGCAATGCAAATTTTTTGAATAAGCCTGGTTTACAAATCAGTTTATGCGACAGACTTATAAAATTAACAGTTGACTTTATATTTTATATACAAGTCTTGTCAAACCAATTACATGTTTTCTATGGTTCAATGCACAATGTTTACCCAATAATCCCTCGTTTTGGAATCCGGTTGAATGACTAATCGTACTTACTTAACAATGAGTATCCTTTTACGGTTTTTATTCACATTTGAGATTTTCATGACTGTGAACTAATTTTGACTGTTTCAAACAGGGCAAGGTGATGAACTGCGGTGGAGGTGGTAGCTGCGGAACTTGCATGGTTGAGGTACAAAACTAATGTTTTTATTGGAGCCACATTATAAAATTCTAGTAGTACTAGCCAAAGCACCCCACAGCTTGCAATATATTATTTCTTCTATTGCAGATTATTGATGGAAAGGATCTTTTAAATGAGAGCACAAATACTGAACTCCGGTATCTCAAGAAGGCATGTTCTTTTTCTCTCTTCCCATCTCATGCACACGTGTAGACTGACACTTGGATAGTTCTAATAGCGTGACTTTATTTTTTAGAATTAGCTACTCATTTTACTTGTGGCTTGGCTAAATAGAAACCTGAATCTTGGCGGCTAGCTTGTCAAACTATTGTTGGAAACAAGGAGAATTCTGGCAAGGTATTTCTCAAAACATGGTGGTTCTTTGTATATAGCCATTTTTCATATTTGTACCATACTGAAATTTCTACTGGGTGTGTGTTTTTCGCCTGATGTATTAGTAGTGCTGAACATATTCCAGGATAAGCATCTTCTACCATGAAAGGGAATTTCTTTTTTAACCTTTTGACTTTTTAATATGTCTACATTGGATGTCATGTGTTTGAAAGCTGCATAATGCTATCTTATTCTTCTTGGTAGTTTAATGCTATCACATTTGACTCACATTAACAGCAACATACATATGTCCCTATATTAAGTATATAAATAGACACACAGACAATTAGTAGAATGAAGTTAATTTGCATACTCCATCTCTGTCATCTTAAAGCCAAAAAAAACCAAATGACAGGGGAAACCCCTACCTATTTATGTATCTTAAAAGATGAGGTATATCCAAGTTATATAATTCTTAATTTCAAAAACAGATACTAGTAAATTTATGTCTTTGCTATGATGGTTTTTTAGGTTGTTGTTCAAAGGATTCCTCAGTGGAAGAAGTAATACGCCAAGCATCGCAGCTCCATCGCGATGTTAAGCAACAAAAGCACCATATGTTGATGGAAAGTAGGTTATTATAGAGTCGGAGGCATCATGGAAATGTTTATGTAAACGCTCGTTGAAGCATCATTGCAGGTCATTTATTATAATATATCATGCATTGGTTGAGAATGTGAATGTGCAGATATGTATAATGTATTTTTTCTTTTCGTGTGTGAACAACTGTATAATACTTACTTCTTGGTTATCTATTCACACACAAAATTCCGAAGTAGTTCCATGTGTTAGCTGTTTGATACCAATAGGGAAGATGCAGAAGTTTGGAGTTATGTTACAGTTGATATTTTCATTATTATTCCCCGTTGTCAAGAAGGGGGAAGACTGTCAAAAACATGCATAAAGCAGAGACGTCAATTTGCTTCAAATGCTTCTTTACTGCATCAAAGTGGACCGTCCCGTACTCATTAATAGTGGGGGTTATATGAAGAAGACTATATATATGTTCAGAGCTGTTGTTTAGTTCAGTTGGAGCAATGGTTCAAGTCTTGATTGAGTCTGATGCATACAGCTGAAGCTTTCTCTGTGCCCACCTTATGAGTTATGATAAGTTTTTCCAATCCTTAGTTTATTTACAATTACAGCAACTTGACATTCTGAGATTTACATTGCTGCTTGTGTTCGGATTTGAATGTCCCACATGCATACAACGCACGCTGACATCATCTTTCACGATGAATGCCTAATGGCCCGCGTCCGAGAGCTGAAACTGACAACGTTATGCAGGGTATAGTCCATGTTTGCTTTTCTTTATTATATTTAAAAAGAAAAAAAAACTGCAATAGTCATACTCTAAGGCAAACTTATCAAGCGACTAGTACATTGGAGCTTCTATTGCCAAAGGCAAGTAGATAGATATTCTTCGTCTCAATTCTTACCCAAGCCAGCAGCAATTGTTGAAAAGAGTTCAACAAATCTGAACCCAGTAGTCATTACATGCTGATTTGAAAATTCAAATTTACTGAGATGTTACTTTCTGTATCTGGGACGTGAAAGATACGTTTAAGAGGTTGCTTTTACTCAACCAAAAGAAAACGGTTGCTTTCAAATTTTTCCCTTTTTTGATGGAGGGACCATTTTGGAACTTTTCCCTGGCCTTTTTCTAGGGGTAAAAGCCACTTATCTGTGGCTTTGTATAGAAGTAATTAAACCTGCGCCTTATCTCAGATTCCAGGAATGCTAAATTGCCAAACCGTAAATGGCTTTTTGTGGTGGGTGCCATTTAGGATCACTGGGCCAAATTTGATTTAAAAATTTGAAAAGGTGTGAATTAGATGTCTTATCA
Organism: Delonix regia; assembly: GCA_037074485.1. Lineage (NCBI taxonomy): Eukaryota > Viridiplantae > Streptophyta > Magnoliopsida > Fabales > Fabaceae > Delonix > Delonix regia. The sequence goes on from CM073452.1 coordinate 6,055,542, forward strand.
ATTAATCATTGCCCCCACTAGGCCCCTTGGCCCTTCAGCTTTTTGGATGCACAAATAGCGTCTCATCCTTTGTTATCCATATATCCATATTTATTTTTTTGTTCTTTTTAAAAAGCAGATAGTTCATATGCGGAGCGGGGAAGTGAGGCGAGATTCAGAGTGTTGTGGGTTTGGTTCTAGTAAAGTTGGTATTATGGTGTCTTTGGCTCTAGTCAATGTCTATAGTATAGTTCTTTTAAACAAATTTTTTTATGAGCATCTTGTAGACAATTTAAATTAAACTATTGTTGCAGTTGGAGGAAGTCGTGGATATGTTGCGACCCTTCCATGTTCTGAGTACAGAATTATACGTGGATTTTATGCCTTTCAATTTTTTCCAAGTCGACCCATTACCATTGCTTTGGTGGTTCAACACATCAATGGCATTGGTGCGCCAACCCAATAAAATAAATGGGCGCAAATGTTGCGAAACGCTCGTAGACTTCGTTGAAGTCTCCAAGGGTCTGGAAATCCACGTATTAGTAGGGTTTTGTGACAACTAATGGGTGTGGGTTCTAAGTGATAAAGAATTTGATGTCCCTTAAATAAAGTTTTAGGTTTGATTTCTATTTTGTGTATGAAAAATACAACATTAAGAAGGTTACTCCTATTATTAATAGATCTGATAATATTTGATTATGAATTAATTAATTTTGTAATATAAAAAAAATAGGATTTTCTGACACTTACTGGTATAACAAGGACTAATTTGCAGGGATCTTCATCATACTTGTCTTGGGGGGTCGAAATTTAGGATCAAAAGTGAGCATTTGAATTTTGAACATTGAAACTTTAAGTGAGTCTAGCTCTTATAGTTAGCTATGAGGGAAAGTAAAAGAAAAATCCAAATTACAAATCCAATGACTTCTTCTGGATCAAATTATAATGCTCGCAGTGGGTGTGCCCATCAATTCAAAAATTCGTAACTTACTATGAATTTCTCTCGCTCATTAGTCAATCACATTAATTTGGTAATTTGACCCTTTTATGAAACGTCGTGATCATTTATCATTATCTTTTAAAAGCATATTTTTTACAGTTGATAGTCATTGGTACATTCAGTTTAAATGTTTTTCTTGAACTCTCAAGATATGATGGGAATCAATTGACCGCACTGTCATTCAATGACGGTAAACAATCTAAATTCAAATCTTTTCATAAGTAAAATCACATGATGAGTGTTCTTATTGAAAAGTCCTATGTGGGATTTTCCGACGGGGATTTCCTCCGATTTTGTATCATTATGACTGATATTGAACTTCTAGCATTTTTTTCAAATAAAATGTGCATTATCGGATTATGTATTTTATTTGATGTCGATTGATTTTGATACCTTGGGTCCAATCTGTAAGTTCACGCAGAAATGTAAGAAATATAACTTTTTGATTTTTTTTTAATTTAACATTAAAAAGTTAGAAAACTGAGGAGGATCCCGGGATTTTTGTTTGCAGTGTAAGCATCTTTGGCGTCGTAACTCCACAAATTAAGCAGTTTTTAATATTAAGTACGTACAAATCTTATCCAGTAATATATATATATATATATATACACACACATAAATATATACGTACACTTTTCTCGTTTATATTTGTCATGAATTTCGTTTTTAATTAAATTCAAATCCATTGAGATATTAACTTTTTTGTCATCCCTTGGTTTTTGACAAATGCTCTGAATTTAATTAGAGATCATAATGGTACAGTATTATACAATCTTCATTTTTTTTCATTTAAAAATATTTTTATATCAATTTATAGACCCCTATTCGAATGGGCATCAAACTCAATTTCATTTCTTTTCCTACAAGGTCTTTAAATCTTCAAATCTGGACCTAAAATCTTTTTAAAAATTAAAACATAAATGATTTTTTTCTTAAGTTGATACTCATCTAACTATAAATTTTAATATAAAATTTCAGAAAAAATATACAAAAAAATAATTAAATGAAGGTGTCATTTTTTATATACACTCAGTAATGTTTCACCTAATTATAATATAAAAATATAACTTAAAATTATAAGTGTACATACAATTTTATCGTAAGAATATATAGACAACATTTTATTTGAAATCATTGACAATAAAAAAAAACATATTTAACTAACACATATTAAAAAAAAATCACATAGTTACTGCAACTCCAAGAGTATCATTCTCCGCAATGTCGGCCCTAGACTCTTAAAAATTTCCGTACCTAAATTTGAACTCATATTTCTATCCCAACGGATAAATCTTACCGTGAAAGTAGCTATTTGGATCCTTCTTAAATTTAGTACTAGTCATATATGCTAGAGGATGTTAAATGTGTGTTTAATTCATCAAACTAATCCGTTCCATTACTTCATACGAGGAAGCTAATAGTATAAATTTTTCACTGTATAAAAAAATATTTTAAAAGTAAAATATCTTACTCAAGGCTGCAATTTTAAAATTACTATTATCTAATACTATTTCTTGTATTTTTATTATCGAGATTTTCACTTAACACATAATAAATGTACTGTGATTAATTAATAGTAATAATATATAGTTTAATTTAAAATTATATAATTATCTATATAATAATTATAATTAAAAAAATCATATACTTACCATTTTGAATTTCACCGTGATTTCATTTTGAATATCGCAATTTCCATTTTGTCCTTTTATATTCGAGGATGACCAGAGAATTAACACGGTACTAGAAAGTCAAAAGCGTTAGAGAAACAGCAAAATCGAGAGCGGATGAAAAATAAATTATTTTCATTTTATTTTTCCTCATTCAGAGTTTGCAAATTTGAAGTTTGAACTGTTTCTCCTACGTCCCGCTTCCGCTCCACCTATATCAATGTGCTCTCTCACTGTGTCTTTCTCACCGCCCACCACTGCATCTCATACGCTCTCACAAATACGGAGCACGCTCTGTTTCTTTCTTTGTCTCTCTCTATCTCTTCCTTTGAGCTTTCACAGGCCGCCATTGAAGGTTGCGAGCTCCGAAGAAATAGTAAGTTCAGTGCGTACTCTTCTAAGTGGACACGTTCTTTTTTTTTTTTTTTTTTTTTTATTTGTGGATACTCATCATTGGTGGTACAGTTTATCATTGCTGGTGAAGTGGAGTTTTATTAGATGGTTTTGCCGAAAATGTTGATTATTTTTTTGGCTTTAGTTTGTGGATCTGGGTTTGAGCAGGATTACTTTGTATTTTAAGAAATATGGCCCCTTTTTGTTTCTTCGGGAGGGAATAAATAGGATTTTCTGGTTTTTTTTTTTTGGGTGAATTTTTTGCTTATCTTTTAACTTACAGCTGCGCTTTGATTGGAGTTAATGTTGAAGGAAATTACGCTTTTTCTATGATGTTTGATGATAATACTTTTGACAAGCTTGAATGTGTTTGGAGCGGAAATAATGACGTGTTATTGATATTTAAAATTAGGATTATTGATTTGGTTACGGAGAATATACTTTGAAACTCATGCAGGGTTGCGTGTCTATTGTTTGTACAGCAAATAAAATTTTTATATTTTGCAACTTTTTTTCTATTCCAGTCCTGGAGAAAAGTGTGAACAGAGTATAGAAAAACAAGATTTTGAGCACTGTTCCACTGACTTATTACTGTATGAGACTTGCATTTTTCTTTCTTAAATTTATGCTTGCAAGTTCTCCTGGGTTCCAGTCACCAAGCAGGAGAGATGTAACCCTGCTCCAGATTCTAACGGTCATGCTGACCCACAATAGTTTCTTCTCAACCCATTCTACCTTAATCGAAAATGTATTATTCATGTGATTAAAGTAGAGCCTAGAACGAATTAGTATTTATAAGGACTGCATTAAGGAAAATAATTTTTTTTTTTTCGGAATGCATCTGAGTCATTGATACGATGCATTTGCCAGAGTGCATACGTGTACCATTAATTGCATTATGTTGTCTGTTGTCAACCAGCAAGTTGGCATGCACAAACAGGTAACATATATCTGATAAGCAAGATAAGTGGGGCGGAGAACGAATTTCCACAAATAAGATTCGTCTGAGATATATCTAAATGAATGCATTCCATTTGAAATTAGACCTCTATTTTGAGGCAGTAGAGCTTTCAAATTTGAGCTACGTATAATTTTTGGGTATCATTACTCTTGTACATGCATAAATCAGAACAGACTAGGCTATTGCTTCTAAATTTATGGAGAATAGGACGCTTGAAGAGTACCTTATTTGGTGTGATTGATATACTAATTAGAGGAAAGGTTTGACCTGATGAAGCATGTAATTTATCATACAATATGATATCAATATATTAGATTACTCTGAGTTGATATTTACGGCTCTTCTTTTCCAGACAACACCGAGGCTTTCCTCGTGGAATTGTCATACCTAGCTGTATTTCACGTAAGAAATATCGTCTATTGCAGTTTAGGCTCTGTTACTTCATTGCTGTTATCTTATGGTAATTCGGTCTTTGAAGAGCAGGCATGAACAAAATTTTGATTTGAAGCAGTCAGGTTGCTTTTCTTCTAGGCAAACAAAAATGGATAACGAAAGTACAGTTTATGCCAAATATGAAGAGCGTCCAGTCCGAATCACTAGAGCGAGAGCCAGAGCCTTGGGAGGGATGCCTACCTCCTCAAGGCCATCTTTTACACAAGAACAGAAGCACGTCAATCAAACAAAGTCCAAAAGAGCAGCGTCTGATGAGAACAAAGCTTCTGTAGTTACTACCGCTGGTCTTCAGCATAAGAGGAGGGCAGTGCTTATAGATTTGACCAACATCTGTGAAAAATCATATGATAAATGTATTGATGCATCAAATTTTCAGGTATACATGAAACTGCTCATACAATGCAAATGCCAAATTTTCAACATTTTATAATTCGTTATAAGGGAAGTGAAGATTTGTTTTGCGAGCTACTCTCCTTTAAAAATGCACTGTGTATCTACCTTAATAAATAAAAATCTTATCTACTGTCTTTTTCTTGCTCACTAAGTATATGTCATTATTGTATTGAATTGCATGATTCATATATTATCATAACATATTTATAGTGTCAGTTGGTGATGCCAGTTGATTGTCCATTACATAGGCAAAAGGAGGTTATATGAAGAAAAACACAAACCCAGTTTTAGTTGTCTCCTCAGAAGTTTCATCAACACAAGAGGACGTTAAATCAAAGTTAGCTGACGCATTATCCAATATAAGGATGGTAGAATCACATAAAATGACTGGTGCATCGAAGTTGGAAGACAAAAGTTCACCACAACGATGCATGTCCAATAGTTCAAGAGATAGTCTTTCAGCAGATCCCATGCTTTCAATACAAGACTCTGTGATGTCTGATGAAATCCTGAGCGCTCCAGATAAAGGTTTTCTAGTAATTTTATTAGTCACAAGTCACCTCTACTATGCCTTCAAGCCAGATAGGTCTATGATATGACTTACTAATTGTAAAAGTGACATTTTTTATGCGCCTCTCTGTGTCGATATTTGAAGCTTACTGTTTTATTGATTGTGCAAGTGTGCAAATTTGCTTCTGTATGTCTTTTTCCTTGATTGTTTATTTACTTTCTGCAGTGGATCAAATATCCTGTATGTTTGTCCACCACCTCAATTACCTTGTAGTACCAAATGCTACTTGATATGGGCTATAACACACAAGTGATTGGAATCTTTACATGATCACTACTACTGCTTCTTGCTCAAAATTTCATGGAATTACAATTTCTAAATTTGGTATTGTTTCCCTTTTGCTAAAGCATAAAAAGAAGTTACAAGAAACAAGCCGCTAATCCACTACATTCAAATCTAAGAAGTTAGCATCGCCTAATAAACAGAGTTTGATTGTGTCTTAATGGGATTATGCAGTTGTCGAGAAACTAAGAGCCTCAGATGGCTTGGGCATTGTGGACATTGATTCAGAGTTAAAGGATTCTCAACTTTGGAGTCCATATGCCCCAGATATATACAAAAACATATGTGTCACAGAGGTTTGTTTTGTAGTGATGTTATTTTGACATCTTCTTCTGATTATTGCTTCTATACTCTGGTAATTCTGTAGATGTGATGTGACTAGTAATTAATGTAGTAGCTTCTCTCAGATATTGTATGATGTAAACGTTTACTGCTTTTGCTTTTCTACTATTTTCCTGTCTGACAGTTTTATAGCATTGTAATAAGGTTCTTTCAGGGCATAACAATTAGCATCCACATAATTATCTTTTAAAAATATAATGATATTGTCGCCTTAAAAAACTTCATATAAACGAATTTTATCAGTGCAAAGGAAAGAGAAAAATAGTAAACTTCGGTGAAAAAAAATTGATGGTAACTGTTGGTAATCCAGCTTGAAAGAAGACCATTAACTGATTATATGGAGAAGTTGCAGCGAGATATCAATCCAAGCATGCGAGGAATTCTGATTGATTGGCTTGTGGAGGTAAGTCTCATTGTAGTATGCTCATTCTTATACTAAAGGACATCTTATAGCTTAACTTTTTCAGTTGTTGCAACTTGCAAATATATAGTTAATTTTATCTATGTACTTTAGTTCAACTGCCTGAATGCAGTGATTTTTGGTGCTGCTGCCTACTGCTGGTTTAATTTTGATGATGGTGCCTTTTTTAATTCTTCCAACAGTTAATTGTTGAGAAGCTCTAATGTTAGTCATGAAGATGTTGCCAACATATGACTTCACTGTTAAGCTTTTTGATACTGTTCAACCACGATATTATTTTTTTTGTAAATATTTTTAACTAATTAACCTCGGGATAGGATTATTGATTTTCTGTTGTGTTCACTAGGGGAAAGAAACAGATCATATGCTAACCTATTGTTTCCTTTTCTTCCCACTTTAACATTTTCTGTCTTTCAAATCTAAGAGAACTATTTCACATCCTTGTGATTGTGGTTGTATGTTTTGGTATCTTGACGTAGTTGAGAGCTATATAGCTTCCTCACTATTCTTCCCATATTATGCATCAAAATCTTATTAATATTTTCTCCTCCGGAACCTTCTAATGGAAACAAAGTTGACAATAAGTTGGATATCTGTGTCTTGTCATGTTCCTAATATAGACACATTAGAGTTCAAAAACATCTAATTACTGTCCCCTGAGTACGGCCATCAAACTTCTGATAGCTGAATATTTTCTCTATTGCTTTCAGGTTTCTGAGGAATATAAACTGGTTCCAGACACTCTTTACCTCACTGTGAATCTCATTGATCGGTTTCTCTCTACAACTTTAAGTACGAAACAAAGGCTTCAACTTGTTGGAGTTACTTGCATGCTGATTGCGTCGTAAGTTCCCTTCTTTGTGGTGGGCCTGATTCATTAAGGTGCAAGTTCCCTCATGCTCTAAGTTAGGACACTGTTGACAATAATTGATGACAATCATTCTTTCATTCACGATCTGGTATGGTGATGAATCTGATAACGACTGTTATTTTAGATGGTTCCTTATATAATTTTGTGACGACGATTTGTATATGGTGAAGGCAATGAAAGGTAATGGCTAGGAGATCCTAGACTTGTTTATGATCGCAATTTTACAGAGTTTGCTATATTCTGTCTGGTATCGTTAATTGAGCCAATAAAAGTTATTGAGACATTAATAAAATTGTAACTTCCTGCTCGTGTAAGACGCTTCTAGGAAGCGGCAATATTTCTCTTGTTTTCCTCTGGGTACTTAGCTATTAAAACTTAGAAGAACGTGACATTTCGGGTATAATTTAATCTTGCATTTAGTGCATTAGAGGCTACAGATATGTGGTAATGTAATATATCATCTCTGTTATTTCTTAATCATGGGGGAACCTAACGTTTTCTTTTCTTTCGTGGCTTGAAGAAAGTATGAAGAGATTTGTGCTCCTCGAGTGGAAGAATTTTGCTTTATCACAGATAATACATACACGAGAGATGAGGTATGGTATTTACTTCTTGAGATATGTACTCTTTCATGGCAATCATTATTAATAGGGCCTGACAAAGAGACATGAACGAATACCGTAACTAAGTAGCTGAATTGTTTGCGTAATTCAAATGACACTGTTCAAACTTCAAACTTCAAACATCAAACATCAACCATCAATCATCAAAACTGGTATATAAGGCACCTAATCGGAGGCACTTGACAGGTATTGAAAATGGAGAGCGAGATTTTAAATCTTTTGCATTTTCAATTATCTGTTCCCACCACCAAAACATTTCTCAGGTATGTATTTTAAATCCATCTTTTATTTTTGGAAAATGCCATTTACTTAAACGGAGCTATTGGGATCTTTTCTGGCATTCAGGAGATTCATCCAAGCAGCACAATCTTCGTCCAAGGTACTAAAGTTGCTTTTCAATACCCACAATTTAATTACAGAAGGCGCTATTATGCTGACCGCTATTATGCTGACCACAAAATGAAGAAAACAAATTTGCTTATCTGTTCTCCCTGCTGTACAGGTTCCTTGTGTTGAATTGGAATTCCTGGCAAATTATTTAGCAGAGCTTACTCTCGTTGAATACAGCTTCCTGAAGTTCCTACCTTCCCTTATTGCTGCATCTGCTCTCTTCCTTGCTAGATGGACGCTCAACCACTCAGAACACCCATGGGTCTGAACTTTTTTCTGACTATCTAGTTGCAAGTTGACATCGTACCCTTTTCCTATTTGGTGTCAAAAATTCTAAAAGGATTTCCACTACGTGTATTATTTGCACTTTGCAGAATCTGACTCTGGAGCACTGCACAAATTACAAAACATCAGAGCTTAAAACTACTGTTCTTGCCCTGGAAGAGTTACAGCTCAATACCAAATCATGTTCCCTGAATGCAATACGTGAAAAATATAGACTTCAGAAGGTAAGAAACATGTAAAATATGAGACGGACTCCTGTTATTTCTTCATTTGATTAAACTTTACGCGAATTATTTTAAAAAAGAAATGGCTGAAGCTACTCTAAGTCTGAATTAAATAAGCAAATAGGATGCCGGGATTTAGCTTACTGAAACTGGTCTTGAGATGACATGACAGTGAATTTTGCTTCTGACAGTTCAAGCGTGTGGCAGCATTGTCTCCTAAACCTGTGCTTTCAGTCTTCGAGACTCAAATGTAAATGATACAGCTCTAAACGATGACTCCGAAATCAAGACTAATGGAACAGAGTTAGGTACTTCTAGATCTCATTGTAACATGAAATTAGTACAGCATGATAGATTTTAAGCAGTAGGTGCGTATGCCTTAGAGCAAAATATTTTTTGACCTTCCTAGTCTACTAGTAATTGCTAACTTCAACTAGACTCTTTAGGTTGATATCATGCAGCGAGCCATGTAGCTGTATCAAGATTAGTTTTGTAGCAAACCTTTGTAATAGAATGCCGAAAAAAGAGATACAGTTTACTTCTTTTCCTTTTTCGAGTCTCTGCGTGCGTTATGAAGGAGATACAAGTCAATATATCCATATAATTATGGTGATGATGGGACCATTTTGAGTGACATGAGCATCACAAAATATCTGTTTAGTAAACATTATTCGTTGATTACTGAAAAATTAGTCATTAGAAATTTTTATTTGAAAAAAAAGACTAAATCAAACAAATAAAAAATTTTGAACAAATTTAATACTCATATTATACTAAAATGGTTAATGTAGTATTTTTGCATAAATATATAACCTTCACACGAATTTAACTTGATTAGTAATAATTCTCAAATCCCTCGTCTTTACTTTTCAAGATTGGTTAATCTATAGCAACATCTTATTAAGGATGTTCAGTAAAGCTATCCAGTGACTTTCAGTCTGTTGTAACCTGTAACCTTTTGATTGAAGCATGAACTCTGAATCCACAAGCATTAGAGCTCGCTCAAGGAGCAGTGGAGCACAATGTCAGTAAATTATTTTTTTCAGAGGTTATCTCCCATGATTAACCACATTTTTATTTATCTTGTTATTATAAAAGCAATGATCAGATCTGGATCCCCTCCCTTTATTGGAGATTCTGCAGTGAATTTAGAATCATTATTTGAGAATTTAATGGTTCATAATGCATTCAATATTTTTTTTATTTTAGTTTTAATACAAATTAATTTTTTTTAAATTATAAATATGCATAAAAATTTATTACAATGTTAAATTCTTTTTTACATAAAATGATATCCTATTCAAGGAAAGAAAATAAATAACTTCTAACCGTTTATAGCATACTTTTTACATCATATAACGTATTTTTTGTTAATAAAATATTATTTTGTATAAACAAAATTAAATATTAATATATTTTTATATATTATCTTAAATTTTTCCAAACACTTTTTATTAAATTTAAATTAAAAAAATTAGGTGATGCACTTTGACCTATGAACTTTTCTTTCTAACTCAGCGTATAGTAATTTTAAAAATTAAATTTAAATTTAAACTAAAAAAATTTAAACCTATGTTTTACTAAACTTTCATTTATAATTTTTGAACAATCACATCAAACAAATTTTATAAATCATGTTCAAATTTATTTATTATTTAAAAATTAAAATAAATAATATAATTAATTGTTATTAATATTTATAAAATTATATATAAAAATATAAATACAAATAAATTTTTATATTGATATAAATTTTTAAAAAGAGTAATAAATTTTAATTTATTACTAAAATTTCTTTAAATAATAAATTTTTTTACTAAAAAAATATTAATTCAAGTTTTTAATCTTTAACTATGTTTTAGAAAAGAAAAAAAAAACTTTTTCAATCGAATCCTTCTTGTTTGGATTGTATTTTTTCAAGCCCGATATATCTTGACCATACGATCTTTTGAAATAATGTACCGCGGAATCCCCACAATCCAAATCCGAGTAAATAAGGTGTGACTTGTCTTAAAAAGCTTTTGATACATCAACATCGGGTCGGCTTATACGGAGTTCTTTTCCTTCTAACAATGCAGAAACGACAACGACACCGAGAGAGATTCTTAGACATAATCTACTTCACACATCACATATCTACATAACCACTTCTCATTGGTCTTCTGAATTGCACCTAAGAAAATCTAGCCGGAGGGTTTCTCAGTGCCACACACATAGAGAGGGAACTATTCTGTTTCGGAAATAAGTTAATGCAGAAAATCGTTTGATTCACTACATGGTCCTTTCCCATTGCTAATCGGATGAGGTAATTAGCATCCCTCACAGACGCAATCAAAACCATGTTACAACAACATCATGCTGCAAGAAGCATCAGACGCATAGATATGACCAAAAGGAAGTACCTTAACGGCCATTTCCACCACAGGAGGAGGAAAAGAAAATCTAACATGTATTCAGGTTATTAAAGGAGACACCAAAACAGCCGTATTCCCAATCATAGGCTGGAGACTGGCTGCACGCTCTAGTCGTTCCCATGCTTCTTTTCGCTTCTCAGCAACCGAGCTTAGAAAAGCTTCTTCCTCTTTAAAGTGAGAATGGCATGACAGAAAGAGCTTCTCATCCATCTCTATGAACATCTTTCTAATATTAAGAGTCAAGTTGAACACTGCCTGGTTCCAGTGGCTCTGAGAGTTTTTCTCCAATGCGGGAAATACAATGGGCAGGATCACCTGACGGTTATGCGCAATCAAGTTGAGAATATGGTCATTGTTCCATAGGAAAAGGGCCCTTTCAGCTACCTGAAACAATCCAAGTAGAATAGAGGTGTAATCTTTCAAGCAAACAATTATAGAGAGAACAGCGCAGGCATATTTATGGATTGTAAGCTAGTTTTCAAATGGAACACAATATGGAAAAGATTCCAGCGTAAAGGGTGCAAAAAACCAACAAATGCATCAAATATAGAGAGAATTGAAGCAATCAAATTATAATTAAAATGGCAGCAAGATAGCTTCCTCCTAATAGAGGGGTTTCGATCTTGAACATTTACTAAAGGAAAAATGAGAGGTCTAAAGAGTTTTAACCCTTAAAAGACCCATCCATTCTGAGACAAGATACAACCAAAGTTTGTATGATCCCATGATAAACAAACTACTTTCACATCCTATTAGGTACCAAAAAATCTAACAAAGAATTTTCCAACGAAGTTGTGAGACGTGTTTTGAATTTCTGAAGCAAAATAATATCATTCAAGGACCACTCACAGTCCATATCCACATGGGGTTAATCTTTCAAGCTTAAAATTCCCAATACAAAGTCAAATTACGTGACTGATAAAAAAGACACACTCCTTACTTGTTCGATCAGAATATAATTCTCCCTTAACAATTAAAACCTTTCAAGTTTAGAAGTCCAATCAAGAGCAAATCACTGCCACCATAACGGATAACAGTAACAGATGTACCAACTTACATCACAGCCAATGCAGGGAAACGAAATTTCACATAGGTATCATACTTCACAACTAAATAAGGACGTAACGACTCATATAACTTAACTATTTTCTCTAGTATTTTTAAGCACTTATGATAACTTCCATGATAGCATAGGAAAAAAATTTGGCTTCAAAAAGCAGAAAATCAAGCTGACACATGCTATAGTAGAAATTAGTAATCCATTTACGGAAAAGTTAAGAGCAACTAGAAAAAAAAGGGGAATTTTTTGGATAATATGGACCTCCAAGGTAAAATAAAGCAAAAGACTGATGCCACAACATGACTGTAGAAGCAAATATAGAGCATCAATCTAGGAAGCATGGATTTAGTTCGTTTAAAGTGGAAAAATAATATAGGAATAAGCTAATGACGAGAATTCAGCATATAAATGCAGCATATAACAATTTACCTGAAAGTGTAAGCTGTTAATGCAGCAACCAATCCGCCAAAACAACGGGACCATGACCCTCTGGAACTCTACCATGTTGATTACTTCCAAAATCTCCTCCACCTCACCCAAGAACATCACCTCCTTCCGACTATTTGTTATTGGCCAATATTTTAACAAACCCCTTATCACAGTGCTGGCCAGCTTCGGCTCCTTCTCTACAAATTGTGTAACGCAATATGACAATTGCTGGAAATAAACACCCATAGATTTTGGCTTGTGCAAGGGGATCAAAACTCTCCATAAGAAGATTTTATGTTCCTCTTTCAAAGGCAGGGCAAACCCACTAATTATGCTCCCAAAAATCTCCAATAACTCAGCAACGCCATAGTGTTTCTCGGACTCAAACACAAACCGGTAAAATAGGTTGTTAATAGATTTTCGAATGTAGGGCCTATACACCATGAACTTCCCATAAACCCTATGCAGAATAGTCTTCAGGCAGTCTCTTTCTCTTGGATCCTCTGAATCAAACAATTCAAGTAATCGAGAAATAAATGAATGGTCGATATACTTTTTCGCCACCTTAGCATCAAGGCACGGAGAAGTAATAAATTTAAGCAACAATTCATACACAATCTGTAAATGTGGCCAAGCAGGGTCAAATACTGGCTCATCATCATCATTCTCGCCACCAGCAACTCCCCCAATAGACCTACATTGAGGCGGGAAAACCCTAAAGAGATTAATAGCACACATCCTGCTCATAGCAAGAACAGCAGGTTCACTGAATTTCATCGACCCAGACGCGACAAAATCGACAAGTTCAAGCAAAGTTTGTCTTTTTACATCTTTTTCCCCGATATTCTTACCGGGGTCAGTGAAATCGAAAGTTACGCAACAAAGGCTCAACTTGCTAACAAACAGGTTCATCTTCTCCGCATTGGGCACATCTTTGAACGGCACCAAGGGTTCGATCCCAGACACGATGCTTGCTGGAAACACCGCCGACGAAGAAGTGCGTTTCACAGCATTGGATCGAGTGGAAACACTCCCACCGTTTGACCGATTAGCCCTGCCGGTGACGCGTGGTGAAGCATGCACTGAGGAGCCGGAACGTGAAGAATCGTCCCGAAATGACTCAACCCCGTCGGATTTGGATGATTTCCGAGGAAGCTTGCTCAGGAATTGCTTGAGCATGGCGACAAGATGCTAAAACCAATGGACTTTTAAAGCTTTAGATCCAACCCATGAAGAATCAATATGGCCTCCAATGAGGAAATTCTAAACGAGCCAGGAAAGCGGAAGCATGAGGCAGGATGTGAAACCCTAGATCTCGCTCATCGAAGCAAACACAAATAAAGTACGACGTGAGCACTAGCACGAAATTGAGATCCAAATTTCAGTGTACGGATGGGAATGGGGAAAGATTTGTGATGCTGCATGATGAATTGATGAAGTAAAACAAATCTTGGAGAATTGTGGGTACCAAACAACGTCAACCAAAAGAGGAATTCTGAAACTACGAAGAAATTGCACTGCAAGAGGTGCAAAGATTAACATTTAAATCTCCAAGTAACCATTTCGAATTTTCCCCCCAAATATAAGAAAAAAGGAAACCAAAAGTGTGGTTGGGTTTAGAAAAGGAGGTTATGGCGCACAAAATCAAAAGAGGGAAGTTCAGAATGTTATGAAGATCACGGAGTCTCTGCTAAGATTTTGGGTAATGGAACCTCTGAGCTGTTTGTTCCTGTTGGTAATGATCGATCTCCATGGAACTGGAAACCAAACAATAAAAACAAAAACAAAAATCCGGCCAAAAATAATCATGTCGATTTTTTAATAAAACATCCTTTTAATAATATTTATGGCTTGTTACATCATTTTTTTCGGTGGGATATTAAATGTCATTAATCAATAATTATTTATTTATGGATTTTGAACAAATAAAATACCAATATAAGCTTCAAATAGATAAACGGTGAGCATAACTTTAACAATATACTATATCAATGGAGAAACTATGAAGTATTTTTAGTACATTTTTATCTGCCTTGAAAGATATTTTTAAATTTTAGAATTATTGGTATCGATGACTCCATATATATATATATATGCGGGGTGCAATTTCGACATACACACGTGGCATTCATTATATGTGAGCGTGAGAGTGAGGAAGGACAAGATTGATGATTCATCTCCGTGTGTCTCTAATCCAACATTATGAATGGCACGTGTCATTGTCTAAAATCTCGCATCATTTCTGGCGTAGATAATCACTAGCACAAAAAAAATTACTTGGAAATTTCAAAGGAGTTAAATTTGTGAAATTAAAAGCAATTAATCCCTTGAATTCAATTTCATCGCGTGTCTGAGGCATTTACCCAACCAGTTACGTGACATGCACATGGTACACTGAAAAGGGAGTTAAGGAAATCACTTTGGCCGTACGATTGGTATTGATTTTATCTTCGAGATTACTGAACTGAAAAAGGTGGGATCATGCGCATGCCTATGAAATTGTTTGGATTAAGAAAACTTGTGTTATTATTTTTTATTTATTTTTTGCTAAGAATGTGTTTGAAATTGTAAAAGGGTTGAAAACCTTTTTGAAAAATAATGAAAAAAAAGTATATTTAGTTAATTTTTTAAACTAAAATAAGTAAAATGTATGGACACAATATAAATCTTATTAATATTGGGCAATAGTATATATCTAATAAATACTAAGGTCATATTATAAATACAAAAACTTTGGGATAGTGTTTTCTAATTTTTTCCTTTTACTCCTCCTTCCAACTAATTTCACCAGTGGCATCAATTCAATTGATTGAAACACCTAACACTGGCACGGCACCGAAGAATTTACTCGATCGTATACTCACTTTTTGTGTTACTATATATCAAGCTGTGTACACTTTCCTAATTTATAAAAAATTCATAGATTAAAATAGATACAAAATAGATGATCCAGATTTCTAGTTTTAGGAATTGTTAGTTTTTGGATTGCACATTTTCTAAGGCTTGAACTGTTAAATAAAAATTTTTGTACTGTATATAATCAAATTTTAAAATTTTTTAATGCATGTAATTTTTAATTTTAATATAAATCATTAAATCACATGTTTTTTTTAATATCAGCCGTTGGATTCATATATATATATATATATATATTTTATAAATGTAGAAATTTGTATTGCAAAATAGCCGCATGTCCATATTAGTTAATTTTAATAGCTCAACGTTTGATATTTTATTTACCCAGCAAAATTTTTTTTATTAGATTAAATTTATACAAAAGTTTTTCATAAGGTGAGAACTTTGGTCCTTGCAATTCTCTTTTTTGAGAGAAAGTCTCGTACAATTATTTTTTTAAGTCAATTAAGGAGATGAAGAGTGACCATATGTTTTTTTTTTTTTTTAGTGAACTGTACTTTTAACATAAGTACATGACTTAGAAGGGAAGAAGTTTTGAAATGACTAGTGAACTAAACATATAGTACACTAATACTCAAACGTCACTTGTAGTACTGAAATTTCTATCCAGCTTGGTCTTTCCACTTACTTTTTCCAGGCTCCTAAGTGCCTATTTAGTGCTAGGAAAAAAAATTGAGAGATTTAGATCTGACATGCTATAATGCTAGAATTTATTGATATGTGTGTGCACCGAGAAGAACCACAAATCACGCATTAGGTTTATAAATGAAAGCTATTGAGTAATCAACTCTGATAATGAGCTTGACGCTTCTATGGGTTTATAGGTAACTCAATATATAATAAATTATTTAATTATTTAATTTTATTTATTTATACAATGTCAAATAAAATAATTAATTATATAATATTATTTAAAGTATAATATGTTAATTAACCTAGTAATTAATTAATACTATGTCATAAATAAATTAATTATTCTAATAATTTCGTATTTATAGCGTTAATTAATTATTAGACAAAAAAATAATAAATTGATATTATATACTAAGAATATCAAATAATTAGTAAGCACTATAATAAAAAAATTCATAAATAGAATGGTGAATTAATAACGTCGAATCTAGTAGGTAAAACAATCATATAAATGCCAATAAAATTTTAAATTTGAATTAAATGGAATAGAGAATAAAATATGTCCAAAAAAATTTGGCTTAAATAAGAATATTGAATTTGATAAAAAAAAAAATAATGCTATGCATGCCAATAGAGTTTCACAATTAAAATATAATATAAAAGGTAGTACATATATAATAGTAAACAACATAATTTGTTCAGACAACTTTTAAAAATAACAATAATTAATGGTATCTTAAGCAATTGAATTCACAAAAATAACTAAAAGAATATAAAAATAAAAAATAAATAAGTATAAAAAAAAAAAAAGAGGAAAAGTTGATTGAAAATTCAAAAATGAAAATGGAAAAAAAACAACAAATGTAATTGGGTCCCAAAAGGAAAATGAGAAAAGACAAATGGGCTTAAAAAAATTAAAGAAAATTAAAAATGAAATTGGTTTTTTTTTTCCCTACAAAAATTGCAAGCAATTCATTTGGAAATTAGACCCAAAAGAAAAATGAAGATGTTTGGATGAGCTTTGAGAATTAAAGAAATTAAAAAAGGAAACAAATGAGATAATTTCTTTCTTGAAAACCAAAACTCAATGGAAAAAATGAAACCCTAGTCCTCTAGTTGAAAATAAGCAAAGATAAATTTATTTTCTTAAATAACAAGATACAATGAAAAAGGAAACCTCAGTCCTCTAGTTGAAAATAGACAAAAATAAATCAATAATTGAAAAATGAAACAAAGAAAACAAATGGCAGAATTTCGTTTCTTGAAAATTAAGACACAATGGAAAAAGGAAACCATTGAAAAGGAGAAATTGGATTAGGTTAATGACTAACTTGAAAATTTCTTAAGAAAACCCTAGTTTTCTTACTATACAAAGAAATAAGGGGGCTTTCGAGGATGAGAGATCTTCTTAGCTATTGGGAGTGGGCTTGGGGCGTTAGACTAAAAAGGAGGAAAAAGACTAAGGGATGTGCAATACTAACCTTAGGAAAATACACATACCTTATTTTGGGAGAATTGACTCTCATCATCTTTTCTTAAGAGGCTTAAGATGTGATCCTCATGGAATTCTATTTCCTTGCTCAAGATCAACCAAAGTGCTAGAGGAAAGGAGGCTTAAAGAGTGCATAAGACTAAAGTGGGGGTAATTTTCTTTCTTAATTCTTCATCTCTATTTCCTCTTTTATCTTTGGTTAGCTTCCAATTGAGTTTTGATTAGAATCAAATGCTGAAAATCATGTTGAGTAAGGTGTGTTATTATACCTAAGGTTAGAGATAGTGAGGTGTGAATAATGCTATGTATGTGATAATTGTATACTATGATATTAGGCTAAAAAATGTGGTGTTTAGATAGCTTTTTTTTATGAATTTTACTTCTTTATGGGTTGTCAAACATTTGATGAAAATGTGCTCCAATTAATCTCAATTATATGTTGAAAATTATAAGGTGTTTAGGTTATATTATTAGAATGTTCAATGAAATATTATTGAGGCATTTTAAAGAAAATACAAGTGTGCTTATCTCATTTATTTTTCTCTCTTACATGATTGATATTTGTGTTATTCAATGATGGTTGTGAATGCATGAGAGATCTTGGTGATTTAAAGTTTGGGAACCATGGCTAAGTTGTCTCAAAACCAAGATGTAAGGGACACACAAACAAAGATGGAAAATTGCAAGGCTAGTAAGATTAAATTATCAAATTTCTTTGAGCTTGATTGTAATTGATGTATTATTAATCCTTTGTAATCACCATATAATGAAAGTATGATTGGACACTCACACACACAAATACTCATGAATGTTTTATTTAACACCAACACACCCATATCCATGGATGATTGATTTAACACCTACACACATCAAACAATAATGCTTAGTTCAAAAAAAATATGCCATGTGAGGTTGAATGCCTTTAAGTGTACTCTTTCTTGGTTTCCTTACCATGTAAGGTCTAATGTTACTATAGACATATCTTACAAACACGATGATTTTTCCTAACATTAATGTTTTTGTGTGAGACCAACGTATTTATAAGCACTTAATAAGATATTAGTATTGCCATGTAAGGCTAACGTCTTCATGTTGACCTAATGATTTACTAGTGGGGTCATGTAAGATCTAATGACTCCATAGCCATATTTCAATACTGGTCACACACGCTTGACTTAAACTTGGAGTTTCGACGGCCTTTATCCTATTATACGCATTCTTAAAAAATTAAGCTCGATTTCAAAGACCCATGTCGTATTAGTTTTTTTTCAAAAATATAAAAAATTTAAATAATCAAATAAAACCAAAGTCTTAAATGAAATATTTTCAAAAAATTCATATGAAGAGAGCAAAAAGGTGAGGTTAAGCCAATTTCGCAAATTAAAAACTTATTAACCAATCGTGACTTTGTTTTAATTGTGAAAATTGGCCCAATTTCAACTATCTTTGTTCTATTAAGAAAAAAATCAATCTAGACTTTTAGACGAACTATTTGGACTTTAATCCTTATTATATGATACGTAGCCCTAAACTTTTATCCTATATCAAATCCCCCCATTGTAAATATCCATCTTTTTGTTTCATTTTATTTTGTTTTCTTTATTATTCCTAAGCGTGTTTAAAATGGGTGATTTCAAATAAATGTGGGTAATTTCAAATAAATTAAAGGCTTTATCTTTTACTTTGCTTGACTAATTTAGGTGTAACCATATTTATAGATGGGACTTCTAGGGTGCCTAACACCATACTCTCACTCAAATAGACTCCTGAATCTATTTTTGGTTTCGTAGACCACCCTTTTGTTTTATTTGATTTTCTAAAATTTTCCTTTTAAATATTTGGTGATGACTATAGTAAGTTATGAATGCATGGGGTTATAGGAAGGGACCTAGACTATTGGGTTAAAGCAGATAGGTTTCACCCATAAAGGTTTATTGATAGTTCAGTTCATTATAAAGGAAGCAGATTTTCAATTCATCCCATTTGGTGCAAGAAGAAGGATATGTCTAGAAATTGCATTTGGTGTTGCTAGTATTGAACTCTCACTTACAAATCTTCTCTTCCATTTTGATTGGATTTTGCCTACTGGGATTAAGCCTGAAAAACTTGACATGTTTGAATCTTTTGGCTTGTTAGTGAAAAGAAAGTAGGATTTGTTGTTGATTCCCCTCACTTTCATATAAAATCAAGGCCATGTTGAAGAAGTTATCGTATTTGTTTGAATAAAATACCTTTTTAGTCATTCACTTATAATAAAATTATTATTTTAGTCCATCACTCATTAAAATGTTTAAAATAATTTTTCATTTATTGGAAAATGTTACATTTTGTTCTCACACTTATTAAAAAAAAAAAATTTAGTCATTTAAATTTAAGATTTAGGGTTTTGTAGAGAAACTAAATTTAATAATTTTTGAAAAGTGAATGTCCAAGTGTGACATATTCTAATGAGTGAGAGACTATTTTAGGCATTTTAATGGTGAAGGAACATTTTTTTATTAAGTTAGTGACTAAAAGTATATTTTATCATATTTGTTTGTACTCTCTGTTGGTTTTTTTTTTTGGATTCATCCCTATTGCTATTTTATTGTGAAATATTGTTATGATGGTTCAGAAAAAGAAATATTAGGTGATTGGGAAAGCTGCTGTTAAAAGTGGTAAAATCTTTTTTTTATATGATATCTTTTTATTAACAAAATTAATTTTCTACCTAATATTTATTCTTTCTAAAATAAAAATTAGTTAACTGCCTTCTTTATTATATTAAAAATAAGATTGTTAAAGTTTGACATCATAAGTATCCATCACTATGGCTAGAGATCCAAAAATTTGATAGCTTTATATCGCTAGCATTCTTCTCACAAATTATTTTAGCATAAAGCTAGACAAAAAAAAAAAAATTTCCTCACAATAATTTTGCAGAAAGCTCATATATTAATACGTTTCTTACTTCATGGATAAAAAAAGTAAGTAAAAATTTCAAAAAGAATGAAATACGATTTTTTTTTCCATAAGTTATATTTTAATAAAAGAAATTCTCATTAATTTTTAGGGTATTTTGGTCATTTTCTAGATTTCAAGAGAAGTGTATATATATTTTAAAAATTAATAGACAAAATTTATAATTTATAATTAATTGACTTAAATGTTATTTATTACACAATTCAATATTATCTAATAGACAAGAACTCAAGTTTTCCATAAAATTATCCTATTCCAGTTAAAAATATGAACATATGAACAGAAATATAAATAAGCTAAGTCAAGTCGAGAATAAATACTCTCTCTCCAATCAACTCACATTGTTGAAAGTGAGTTTCGAACTTAATTCATATAATATCACCTAAAATTATACATAAATGAATTATAGAAACTTAGTTGATTAAATAAATTTAAATTATTTGAAAATCATTTATGATATATAATTATATAGTATATAATATTTATATAGCATATTATGAATTATGATGTAAGAGTAAGTAAAAAAATATTTATATATTTATTACTTTAATTTTAAATGGGCCAATCATCAAATTTTTAAAACTTGTCTCATATACTTTAATGCTAATGAATTAAACTGAGGCAAAACTTTATTCAAATATAATTCAAACTATTGCTTTTCTTAAAAAAAAATTTTGTAGTTAAACAATACAATATATCAATAAAAATTTATTTGAGCATAATAAGAATAACTTACTGGCATGCTGTTTAGGTTCATTTAACAAGGATATATATTATGCAGTACGATGTACTTGCTAATAAAAAAATAAAAACTTAGTTTTTTGTCCAAATCAATAAAACTGATCAAAATAAATCGTTACTTTAATTACTTATAATAATGACTTTAATAAATTATTTAAAAATTTTAAAATATATATATTACCCTTCTGTTTCCAAATTCACTTGCAACACTAAAAGCGAGCCTTTCAGAGTGTGCTACTCGCCGTCTCTTCGGTATCCTTCATCACTCTGTTCTTCCCCTCTTCCTTTCTTTCTTGGCAAATCCTCGCTTTTTCTCTCGCCTCTCTTTCTCTTTCTCTTTCTCTTCTACCCAGAATGGACTTCAAACCGAAAATGGAACCTGGGTCATTGTCTTCCGGTGACGTTGGTGATGACGAAAAGCTAATCAACATGAGCATACGGGACCTCATTTCTGAACTGCGAATCGCTACTCGCATAAAGCAGTTTGATCAGGCGGAGAAAGTTTTTGTTGCTAGGGATGCCTAACTTCAAGGTGAGTTGAGAAGACAAGAGAGATTTTTAGATTGTGAGAGGTTGGATAGGATGAAGATTGAAGAGGAATTGGAGAAGTGTGAGCAAAAATGTGAAAACGGGAAAATTGCGGAAGAGCATTACGAGAAATTGTTCGCATTGGTGAAGAAGAATTGAATAGAAGATGGAGAAACGACCGTTGACGAGCTAAGGACTAAGAACCGCAAATTGGAGGGTGAGCTGGAGATATGGAAGAAGAAATATTTGGAGCTAGATGAAAGAATTTCGAGGTTGGAGCATGATACGCAACTGTTGATGATGAAAGGAGGAAACAATGAGAAGGATTGTGGGGCCGAGCTTGGGGAAGGTGAAGGGAAAAAGGAAACCAATGGAATGCATTTTCATGGCCATGAGTCTGGGAATAACAATGCGGACTCTACTATTACCCAAAGAAATGGTGATACCTATGCAGGCATTGGGCAATCCTCGAGCAATCCAAACAAGGATGCATCTGGTATTGGAATCCTAGTAGCTTCTCTGCTTACCACACTGACATGCTAGTTTGTATGTTGGAAATTTTCTAGCAAGAGAAAGAATGGAAAGTTGATAATTAATTATTTCATGATTCAACTATCCTTTGAGATTCATGACTTTATAATAGACAACAGGGTTAATTTTATGATTAGTTACGAGTAACCAATAATTGTATTTCTACGTATGGAGATTCTATCCCATAGTATATTTTGTTAGGATTAATGATTCTATCTCTGTATTTTCATAGGACTAGGACTTCTTATTAGTGTTGCATATGAAAAATTTTCCCATGATTATTGAAATAAATTTGCTGTTGATTTTGAAAAATTGTTGGGTTCTCTTTATTTGCCTCCATCTACTAAATCAGAAGGTATTTATGTTGGTTTTGTTTGGGCAATCATCTAGTCATCAATAGCTCTCTTGTAGGCAGCTTGTTTCTCATTTAATAAAATATAAAATATGAAGCACCAAAAAGATTTGTTTGGGTATACAATTTTGTGTACTTTGGAACACTGGAGAGCCTTTTTTATTTGTACTGTCTATAGTATGAGTTATTGATTAGGAAAATAAATGCTTATTTGTACAAACAAGACTTGAGGTGATGTTTGTAAAAAAGTAATTTTGCTGAACAATTACTCCTCATTCCCCAAGCAAACATGATTAATTTATGCGATCACCAAAATTCTCTTTGGGCACATGTTCTTTTCTGTTCATTTTAGTTGACTGCAAAATTCTGTTGGATGGTCTCATTATATATTAGTTTAGTCCTTTGCTTCTGTCTCTAGTGCAACTTTGTCCAATGATTGGGGAATAAACGCAAGAACCCTTTTGTGAAACGGGATTCTTAATCTCGCTTCCCTTTTACGTTCAGCTCATGATTTGATTGGCATGCTTATAAATACTTTTGAGGTCCTTATATCACAACTTGTAATTCTTGTGGTTTTTTCTATTTTTGTTGTCCGTTATGTTGTTGTGTTATCAGAAGACAGCAAATCTGCCTGTCCTTAATTATGTAGTTTCTTCCTCAAGCCCATGGGTTTTCATAAGAGGGGACATGTTCTGGGATTATATAAAATTACTCATAGACTTTCATATATAATAATTTTAGCATTTAAGTTGAAGTAGTCTTTAATGAATATTCCATTTGGGTTACAAAATTTAACGTTCTTCATTTCCCAAGATTTTGCTTTACTTCTTTTCTAGTATCCCTATTGTACCTCTTTTTCATGTACCAGCTAGCGGAAGAATGGGGTTGGGAACCATTATTGAGATTGAAGACAGTGATGATGATGTCTGTAGCTTATAAGGAGCATCGGTTGAAAAAGAAGAAACTTTTCAATTTGTGACCGATAATGGGCATCCAAGTTCATCAGTTGTAGCTGCCCAGCAAAAATGCATTCTAAGTGTAGCACATGATGTTATTGGAAGAGTAAAAAGAAGATTTGGCTCAAGAGATTCTTCTTCTAGCTCTTCTTCTGAGTCATCTGACGTGGATCGTCTTTTAAGGAGGTGCAGTGGTCATAAAATTGACAAAGGAGGAACACTTAGCAGACAATCTTGTTTTCAACATTAGGCAGAGGTAAATGAGCTTTACATATAAAATTTCGACTAAAATATTGACTTGTCCTTAATTTAGCATTAAATACACATATTACTCTATTTTTAAAATTTAGAAGGATATTTTTCATATTTAGAAAATACACTATCATTTTGTTCTTATTTCAGATATATAAAATCAATAATTTGGCTTTGCATATTGTTATATGAGATATTAGAGTTCAATCAAAGGCAGATTCATTGGTCAAATGGCTAAAAACGTCATTGATTTATTGTGTATAATGGGTTTAAACATTATTTGTGTCCCTATTATGTGACTGAGAGTTAAGCCCTGCGTGTATGTTAGATTTGAAAACAAATTGTTAGAGTCTCATATATTTTTAATCTTTGCTGTTGTAGGCACAACACGATCAAACTCAATACTCTGATTGACTTTATATGGCTTAATTAACAAGTATGATGGATATGCATTTGAAAAAACAAAATGGCAGCATCTTCTTAAGAGATAAAGGGAGGTACTTATATGTTTTTAAAATAGGTAAAAGTATGTGTATTCAACCCTAAATCCAAGAGAAGTCAAAATATTTTATTCTAAAACATTTTTTGCTGAGCTCTCGAGTCAAGCTTCTCAATATTTGTGGACATTGATCAGTGAATGGCTTTTGTTACCTGATAGCTTGGGGGACTCAACCAATATTTTTTTATAAATTGCTCAAAATTGTTTGATTTAGACTACCTGTACATATTCTAGCCTCAATGAAAAGGTTTCTTTTTTTTAATGTCTAAACTCTTAGCAGAACTAGAGGGCTGGGTGGCCCTGTAACGATGCTTATGAATCAATGTTTAGTTTTGTTCTTAAGTTTCAAATACATGTTAAAATCGCATATCATGATTTTGGTACTTCCAGTGCAATATTATTTTGTACTTAGTTCTTATATTGATATATTGGAAGTCATCAACTAAGTTTGATTCAATTCAATTCAGTTTATGCATGCAAAATGTTGAAATTTATAATTATATCTCTAAGAATCATGGTCAAATCCCATAAAATGTTGAAATTCTACAATGTTTTAGTGGAGGGATCAGCTTATGGTTTATATGGATTAAATATAGTTAAAAACTGGAAATTGTAGTTGCTTGCTGACTTAATGATCATGGACTGGTTTGTGAGTTTGATTTTTACTAGATTTTAAAACATCTTAATTTGAAATTGGATACAGCTTTATGTTAAATAAAAAATGATCAAATGTAGGAGAATGACTGGGAACTGAATTAGCATACTGCAGATTCCTTCATAGCTAAGAAGTACGGATATTTCAAAATAGGAGACGTGCTTGTATTTGATACGATATGCAATACGATACATTTCTATATATATTGGAAATATTTCTTTTGCAAGATACATTTGTATATGTATATGCTTATAATAAATATTGATAACCAAGCCGTCTAAAGTAATAAGATGACAAAACATCATTATTTTTAGCCATGGTAAGCCATTTATAATTTATTAATTCAGAATTAAGATTAGGATGAGAATGAATCATGAAGTCCACTTGTGCTCTTTTAATAAAAATGCTATTCACATAATCTTAAAGATATACTTTTTCATATCCATTAATACATTTAAGAATATATAATACTTTAAATAAATTTATGGAAATTTATTAAGAGTAAAAAATAGTCAAATCTGGTAAATAGTAGTCTTCAAACCCATTTAACAGATAGATAGTAACCTGAGCTACATTTCCATAGCAATCATGGAGTCATAACTGGTTTCCTTCTCAGCCATCTCTGCTAGTTTCTTCTTCTTCCCGTTGATAATATCCTTCATATTTTTCAGATGACATTCAAAGAACTGAAACTCCAAATTGCCTCTAGGACCCAGAAAGCTACCTCTAATAGGGAACATTCACCAGCTAAGACCCCTTCCTCATCGTTTTCTAGCCAAATTGGCATCCTAACATGGCCCTCTCATGCACATCAAGCTTGGTGAACTTTCCTGCACAATGATTTCTTCCCTAGAAATGGCCAAAGAGGTCGTGAAAACCCATGACTTAGTTTTTGCAAACAGGCCTCCTCTTCTAGTTGCACAAGTCATAGCCTATGACTCCAAAAACATGAATTTCAGCCCCTGTGGGTCTTATTGGAGACAAATGAGGAAGATTTGTAATGTGGAGCTTCTATCACCAAAGAAAGTTGAGTCTTCAGGTCAATTAGGGAGGAGGAACTGTCAAATCTTGTGAAGGAGATAAAAAAGAGTGAATGGTTGGTTATTAATCTTAGTGAGAAGATTTGTTCATTGGCTCATATGTTGACTTCAAGGGTTGCTTTTGGTGGGAAATCTAAAGATCAAGCAACTTATTGTAAAATTATAAAGGATGTGTCAAAGGTAGCTTCTGGGTTCTCTCTTTCTGATCTTTTTCCTTCCATTGGTGTTCTTCAGGGTCTTACTGGGTTCAGGGCTAAGCTTGAGAGGCTCCATAGGGGAATAGATAGAATACTTGAGAATATTGTGTGAGCTCATAGAGAAAAAGGTTTGGAAAGAAAGGAAGTTGATGATGATATGAAGAAGAAGAAGCAGAGGAAGATCTTGTTTCTGAGGCTTCAGAGGCAGAGTGACCTTGAACATCCCCTATCTGGTAGCATGATCAAAGCAACCATTTTGGTCAGTACTTTTCTGTATTAATCTACGCATAGTTTTCAAAGTCAATTTGATTCAATTGCATGTTTGATTGGCAATATTTATCACCCTCTTGTAGTACCATAAGATTTGAGTACTATTGTCTTTCATATTTTGTAAAATAAATAATTCTTAATAACATCATTAGTGTCTAACTTGTCTTTTTGTTCAGTACTTTTTTTAATTGCAATATTAAAAATGACAGATTTAGGTGAATGGTGAACATTCCATTTATGACAGTATGGTGCAAGTTGCAACCATATTGGCCAGTATTGAACATTATAAATTTATGCATGGTTTCTAAAAGAATAGATATGATTTAAGATATCATATTAACTAAAACTGTTTCATAATTGGCAAATTTAATTTTTCTTATATGTCCTTTCATGCTTTCCATTTTAATTATTGCAGGCAAAGAAATAGGACTGGTTGTATAATTGTTGAGCATTTCGTATTTGAAATTATTCTGGGATTGACCATTTTGGTTCTTGTTACTTGTATCAAGAACTATTTTAACTTAAAAGATTGAACTATTAAGGGAAGGCATATAAGTGATCTATAATCTGCAACATGCCCCTTTATGAGAAAGCCTTTGATAGTGAAATATAAAACAAACTCCTTAAAGAATTTGGACTTGCTATAGTACCTATTTACTATTGTATCACACAATTCCTTAAATCTGAATAGTTGGATTAAAAATTGGTAATTGCGCTCTTTTATGAGAAAACCTTTGAAAGTGAAATGTTAAACAAACTCTTTGAAGAATTTGGATTTGCTATAGTTCCTATTCACCATTGGATCTTAAATTTGAATATTTGGATAAAAAATCCCTAAAATGTCAAATTGCGTAGTTCCTTCAATTTAACCATTAGATCTGTACATTTATTCCTAAATGCAGCAAATCTAAATTAACTCCTTGAACACATCATTAAAGAGGCTTTATACCATGTCAAGAACTAGTTTAACTAAAAAGCTTAATCTATTAAAGAAGTGTTTGGTATGATGTTAACTCACATTCTATAGTATCTAGGATATCAAGGTATGAGATATCCTGATATTTAAGATGCTCATATTTAGTATGGCAATTAAAAGTTGTTATAAAATGGATACAACTAGTATTTTATAGAAGTAAACAATGTTGAAACAGTCATTATCTCATTATCTCTTTCAGGATATTTTCAGTGTCGAAGTGGAACTATATTCACAACAATAGAGTAAGCATGATTTGCTATTGATTCCAGTCATTTATTGCTCCACATAATATCAAGGTTATGTTGCATAATCTTAATGAAGTCAAGTAAAGAAAGGTGAAAAAAGAGAGATGCCTCTTTTATACATTATTTGATACATAATATCGGAGATAAATAAATAGGCTTAAACCCTTAGCCATCATTTTTATTTTCAAAGATCTGTTTTTTATTTTCTTTTGCAAATACTCTTTAGGGTTGTAGACTTTGTTAGCTTGCAACACTAATATTTTATTAAATTTTTTGGGTCGTGGGTTAACATGTCTGGGGCTCGTGTCCCTCAGTACTGATCTAAGGGATGTCCTGCCTTAATTAACCCCTTCCCTTTTTTTCTCTAAAAAAATCTAAATCTTTAATTAATAAAACAAATTTTATTTTGATACATGATTTTTATAAAATAAATTTTATAATAAAATTATGTTTCTAAAGTAAGTTCACTTTAAAAAATTCTAAAATAATTTTCTTAGTCAAAATGCCCAATTTTTAGATTAAAAAAATTTGATAAATTTATCCATCCCTTGAAATAAGTTCAATTTATTTTAACTAAAATAAACTTAAAAAAGGTCAATAATTAAAATAAATAGAGGGCGCCAAGATGAATTGAAACCCATAAGATGTGAGAGTGCTAAGATGTGATTAACTATTATTCCAAACTCCAACTCGTGTATTTTCCCCTTTAGAGTTAATATTATGCTTTCATAGCTTCCATTCTATATATTTATTATTTATTTGCATGATTTATTTCCTTTTTTTTTTTTTCAACTCATAACTTTACCTTACTTTTTCCTAACCTAAAAACTTCTAAATCTAATTTTTTGTGGCCCTAATTTATTGATTTAAAAATTTCAAAACTCATAGATAGTAGATAGTTCTTTTGAATTTTAAGTCCCACATTGTTTAAAATAATTAGTTTTCAATTACTAAACCTCTATAAATATAGCAACCCTTTCTGGTTTACATTGTACCAAAAAAAGTTCTTTGCTTGCTAGCGTTTGCTATTGTGTTCTTTCCCATACGAGTAAGTTTTATTTTCCTTTTGGTCCTTATATCCTATAATTCTCCCATCCCCATTGCTTCTTTCTTCTGAAACAATGTCAGTGCTTGTCATCTATTTCTTAGCTTACCTTTCCAGCCTCCTTTCTTTACTATCTCCTATACTCGTTACCACAACCTTCCTTCTCTTTCTTTCCCTTCTCTCCCTTTCTCTTTTTAACCTTGTTCACGGCAAATTGGGGTGTTTTATGGGTCCAATAAGAAGAGGACCAGATGTTATTGCGGATGAAAACCCATTGGAAGAAAACGATGATAATGCGGAAGCTGTTAGGCCAATGTTAGGAGAGAATAGCCTTCAAAATAATATCCAGTTTCAGGGCATGTTCTGTCAAAATGAAATCGAAGAAGTTCATGAGGAAAATGATTCAGCAAGCAATGGTTCACTGAGAAAAGGGAAGAAGGATCGTAGGAGGACACTGGGTTGGAAGCTTTACGAGGAAAGACTTAGTGAGGGAGGAAGTGAAGGAATGGATTTTCTGGGGGAAATTTTTTGGGATGAGGCAGAGACTAATAATATGGTTGAAGGGAAGGGAAGCTTAAACAGTGAGGATAATGATGATGTGAATGAAGAAAAAGGTATGAAGTATAAGTGTTGCTGCTTGCGGGCGTTGAAATTCTCAACACGGAAGATGAAGTTGCAAATGAGAAGGCCAAATCTTGTCAAAATCTCTAAAGCCCTCAAACGCATTCGATTGATTCACATTGCATGATAACAACTTAATCTACATTTAGAAATGAAACGTTATGAAATAGGGTTGTAGGTAATCATGCTATAAAGTGCAGAAGATTTTGTTTGTATTGTAAATACTACATTTCGTGGCTTTGGAACGTTGCAATGTTTTGAATTTAATGTTTTTCTTGTACTGATGATGGAAATGTTTTGGTGAATTGACAAGAGTGAGGTCGATAATATTAAATGCTAATAGTTTTCTTGTATTGTTTTAGTCAAATGCAATGGCATGGTCTGTTAGTCACCTGTCAACATAATGAAAGGCAATATTGGCCGACATCTTAAGAAACTCTTAAGAAATAGAACATAAAAAACTACAGTTTTGGACGAGAAATTGGAGAGTCATGGGAGGTCTCGGTAATGTCCATTTAAGTGCACTAACAGTAGCAAGTAAACCCTATAAATATAGGTATTCTCATCACGAGTAAACTTAGGGTTATTTCAGCTTTTCCTGAAAGTCAATTTTTTTTCTTTTATGTAAAATTAATTAAGGTTTATGGAGTCATTATAACAGCCGAGATGTCAGCGTATTTTCTTCTTTTGGAGTCCCATTATATCTGATACTGGCCTATAACATTAATGTTTCATGAATAAAATCATATTAAGGTTTATGGAATCATATTAGGGTTATTTCAGCTTTTCCTGAAAGTCAATCTTTTTTCTTTTATGTAAAGTTAATTAAGGTTTATGGAGTCATTATAACAGCCGAGATGTCAGCGTATTTTCTTCTTTTGGAGTCCCATTATATCTGATACTGGCCTATAACATTAATGTTTCATGAATAAAATCATATTAAGGTTTATGGAATCATATTAGGGTTATTTCAGCTTTTCCTGAAAGTCAATCTTTTTTCTTTTATGTAAAGTTAATTAAGGTTTATAGAGTCATTATAACAGCCGAGATGTCAGCGTATTTTTTTTTGGAGTCCCATTATATCTGATACTGGCCTATAACATTAACGTTTCATGAATAAAATCATATTAAGGTTTATGGAATCATATTAGGGTTATTTTAGCTTTTTCTGAAAGTCAATCTTTTTTCTTTTATGTAAAGTTAATTAAGGTTTATAGAGTCATTATAACAGCCGAGATGTCAGCGTATTTTCTTTTGGAGTCCCATTATATCTGATACTGGCCTATAACATTAATGTTTCATGAATAAAATCATATTGTGTTTAATAGTTAATACATGTTTGATACTCATAGCGGACACAACTGATAAATACTAAATTTTTGAGGGTGTTCTGATATCTGTGTCGTGATATGTCCCATATCTTGTCAATATCCATGTGTTTTTGTTCTATCCTGATTGGCACCCTCATAGTTATCACATGAAATATTAGAGACAAGAAATAACAAATGATAGTTTGTACAAATTAAAGAAAATCTAGGGACCAACCCCAAAGACTGGATCTTTGTATGACTAAAGGTTTCATCATAGCAGTATTTACATGTGAACCACTTGATATCTGATTTCATTATAGGAAAACAAGAGGAAGAATATTTGTCTAATCTTTTAGAAAAAGACAGTCATAATGGCTATATATATTCATATCACAAAAAAGAATGATTGAAAAAGCTGACCATGTCATAAATAAGGTCTCATCGGCTCATATGACATTCAAACCATTTATAAACCTAGTTAGAATGCGCGCTAGTCATCTCATGGTAAGCAAAGGCAAGGTTTAGCTCCTCCTGCTTATCAAGTGAGAGACTTCTCTTCTCCTCAAGAACCCATTTCCAATTTATCACGCACGCATCTTTCTTCATGTATCCTTTTTTATCAATAAAGCCCTTGTCCTGAAAGAATTCAACTAACCTTGCAGAAAGAGTTTGATGAAGAGCAGGAATTATATCTGGTAAAGTGTTTAGTGACAAGGGCAATTCCATGCATTCAATAACAGAAGCTTCAATCCCCTTTTCTTTAAGAACTTCCACATATTCATCTATTTTCTACTGCCTATAAAGATCTTTAGGCATGTGCACAAACAGGGTAGGCGGGTAGTCCTGTCTAACATCAATTTGCTGAAACATCCCCTCAGCAATCATGTTACATTTCGGGACTCTACCATTGGATGCAATGGCATTAACGAGTCAAAGCTATTCCACTTTTGTTTTGGAAGTCCATCAGCAAACCTAGGATTTTCAATTTCTTTCTTAAATAATAAAAAAAGTATAACTAGCATCAGTATAAGAGGCATAAGAAGTAATGGGACCCGTCAATTCTGCGTGCCATTCCAAGCCGTTGATTTGTATCCAAGCTTCAACATGCTGCAAGCAAAGATGCAATTCTTTACTTTAAAGTAATGGAAGAAAACAATACAAGGTAGAATTCAATGGATGTTTTTTCGTGAAAATTTCACATCAACTGCTGACTGTCTCATATAAACTTCAATTTGATTGCTGCAAAAGTATAAGATCAATCAAGTTTTCAGTCTAAATGAACATCTTCGATCCTGTTTGCTCTGATGGGTGAAGTTCTCATCTATAAATAAACTAGATGTTAACAAAATGTATAACACCAAAATACACACAGGCATCAAAGCTTTAGATTGGTGCTCACCTAGATAGGGACAACAGTAAAGACATAATATAAGTATAAATGACTGATATATATAAATTTTAGTGGGCCGAGTAAGGTCTAACCATGGTCAAAACGAATGTGTTAAAATATATAAATTTTAATTTTTAATTAACATATTAAATGTAACTTAGAATATGCCATTTAATAAATTAACAAGTATATGACAAAAATACAATAAATAGAAGTTACAAATATATCTAATGACTTTCAAATAAAGCCACTAGATATCCTTCTGACTCGTTCATCCAAGAATATTCCATGTTGCCAATATGTTAATAAGAGACAACGCCCATGCTACCCTTACACAGCATAACCAAGGTGTTTAAATACATTCTACCAAAAAGAATCCATACTAATGACTGTATGTAGACTGAAGACATTAAAGACATGCTGATGTAGTCCTTCAAACTTTTTTAAGCTGCAAGGAGAAAGGGCATCTGCTAGCTCCTAGGGATGTTTAAGGATTCCTGAAAAATATCAAAATAAAATTAAATACAAAACAACATGGCCAACTAACGTTAACTATCTGTAACCTTAATATGCTCTTTTAAAACTTTTCAGACCTATTTGTTTCTAAATTCCAAAAAATGTATTAGTTTGCCCATGACAAGAAATTCACATATCAAAAGTTTGTCCTTATAACGCTCTTGCGAGCACAAAATGGGTTCCTAAAAAAAAAATTCTTATATTGCACGTTATATAAAATCTCCTTCAATTAACAAAGATTTATACCGTCA
Organism: Delonix regia; assembly: GCA_037074485.1. NCBI lineage: Eukaryota > Viridiplantae > Streptophyta > Magnoliopsida > Fabales > Fabaceae > Delonix > Delonix regia. The sequence continues at coordinate 6,088,680 of CM073452.1, forward strand.
TTGGTAAAAAAACCCACAAATAGTTCTATTCCAATCTCTAACAATAATTATGGCAATTGATTCACAAGATTGTGGAAAATACAGGTTTTGGTTCTTTAAAATGTTTGTAGACCTATGCTTTCATGAAAAAAAAAAAAAATTAATAGTAAGACATCCTTCTAATCTTGAAAAAAAACATATGCCCAAATATAATTTTTATGCCTATACCACGTTTGCTTGGGGATGGGGAATAATCCTACAACATACTTGCTTTCTTACTTAAATTATCTTATGTTTTGTTTGTACCCATAAGGATTTCTTTTCCTAAACAATAATTAATACTAAAATAACTCTGCAATGTTACAAATTACACAAAAACATATACCAAAATAAAATTCTTAGTGCTTCATAATTGCAGTGACAATCATGCTTTCTTGGGGAGTACTCCTTTCACGTGTAATTGCTTAAGAAAAAAAATGTCATAAATTGCTTTTGCATTTTTCCTACTCACTTTGATAAATCAACTAAATTTACAAAAAACAGAAAGAGTTGAAAGCAACCTGTTGAGCGATAACTAGAGAATAGAGAAACCTAGCTAATTGTAGCAGGAGAAAATGTATTGGGGGAGCTATGTTGATGTCAAGAAATAGACATTGTCATTATTTATTATTGGCAGATGAATTGACTCTTGCTTTTTCAAATACTTAGCGTAAGCAATAAACCTTACATCTCAACAATTCAATATCTTTCTCTAACAGGAAACTGAGGATTGACCTTCCTTGACTTGCATAATGTATACAACATTTATCCACTTCTACTTACTGTTGAAAATGTAATTATTCCAGCTAATTTGTAAAGTAACTTCACAACCAAGATATACTGTGAATAAAGGAAAGATTGAGGCAAGAAAACAAAGCTGTTGATTAAATACACTCACATGTTGAACGGGATTAGTCCTCGGAAAAAATAAATGGCATAACCATGATTATCTACGATACATTTCACTCGGTCTGAATCATATGCATCTTCAGATTTTAAAGATGTGACTGCAGTGCTAAACATTGCATCTAAAGCTGCTTACAGTGAACATAATAAGTTTCAATGTGAGTGCGACCACAAGGACAACAAGTCCAAGAATGACAATGTTATTTCAATGCAGAGATTTTTAAGATAGACATGAAGTCAACGATTATAAATCATTGCACTTCTCCTGTTTTAAAAAAGAAAAGAGAAAAAAATGTCTTACCTGCAATGCTTTGATGAAACCATATACTATTTCAGGTTCAGTAAAAGGCTCGTCACCCTGAACATTGACAATAATATCATATTCTTTTTCTAAGCTTTTGAAGAGCTTCATTACAGCATTTGGTATATATTTAAGAGTGAAAGTTAGTATGAAATACGACCTAAATAATGTCATGGCTTAAAATGACCAAAAACAAGATTTAATTTGTTTATCATTTCAACACGATTCTAATGTCATTATGACATCAGCTCCAAATAGTCAGCAGCAGTCGGCAATCTTTTCATCATCAGTTGCCACAACTAATACTAGAAACACTACCAATCAGACATCAAGGAGGCAAGCAAAAGATATGCATGGGCAAGAAAGCATCCACATTGCCCTCAAATATAAAAACCAAATGATGCTCATACTACAATGGATTAAAACCTGTCTATACCAAAATCCAGTTCTAAGCTTGATGTTCTAAAATTTATTACACAAAATAGTAAAAAAGGAAAGCAATGCAAAGAAGTTAGATCTTGGTAAAATCAAGGAATTTCTAGCCTCAAAAAGCCTACCAAGAGTCTTTATATGCATGAACAAGGAAGGAAACAATGACAGCTAAAATGATTTGTTTACTCCTTCAGTTCTAGTATTTGTGTCTCTATTCAATGTCCATTAGGCCCAACACAAATCGAAATACAAAGAAGAAGGGAATTTGAACTGAATGATACCTTAATACAAAAATATTCCACATATCTAATCTTGGTTTTTAGTAGCCTGCTGATACTACAGATAAACCTACTGACATTCACAGTTTCATTAAAAGGCATCTATTCATTGTTTCACTCCTAGGGAATAATATAGGCACCATATTATAGTAAAAGCCATTTACATCGGATTGCACTTGATCAATTAAGTAGACCTATCAACATGATCCAATATAGAAGTTAGTTCTACCCTTTCCCATGTTCCCTGTTAATTAAGCCATAATAGATCAAATGCATCACATTTTGACTTTTTGATGCAACAAATTGAAAGAGAAAAGCATTGAATATAGTAAAAGTGATAAAAGGTGCTAAAATTAATTGTGACAATGGGTTTAATACGTATAAACAAAGTGCTTAGCTGGTTCCTTATAAAACACTCAGGTGAAGGAAATGCAATAGTTGAAAGACATTCCAATGTGATGTTTATAAACACAACAAGACAAAGCAGACTGGGAAAAAGAAAAAGGCACTTTTATGTAGATTACACACTTATTTTCATCATTAGCCTGAGTAAGTGCAACTATATATGGTGGAATTCATCCAAAAACAGTATAATTGGCAGGTAGTCTGAACGAATCTAACTATCTATATCCCTTATTGGACAACCAAATTGCACGTTAAAACAATAATGGTCCTAATCGATTTAGTACAGTTAGTACATCATTATGGTTAAGTTCCTTTTTTCCATTTTCCAGGCATGTGATTTTTCAATATGTATATTCAAGTAGGCATTTTAAATTTTATTTTCCAAAATATAATCAGGTGATTATCACATATAAATATATAAGTTTCACTCTTTTGAGATATCAGGAGATTCATTGTCTTCTATGTTATTTCCACTATGCTCCTCTTCCTGGATTCATAACATGTAATACACCAAAACTTTATGAATCAAAAATCAAAATTTTGTGTCATAGGAACTAAATAAGGAACTTACAAGCAGACATCGGAAAAGTTATTGATTAGTTTTAATGAATTAAAAGAATATAAGTGGTAAAAAAATTACTGTGTTTACTTTTTAGGGAAAAATTTGCTTTAAATCGTTGATCATCTTACCAGCATTTATTCACTCATTCAACTAATAATATTATGAGTAAGCAAGATAATAGTATTTTGCACATTAACTCTAAGGAGTAAATAAATTAAACAATCTTAAAGATCTAGGTAGATAAAAACCATCAAGTGAACCACCCTCTCCAAGGCTAGCAAAAAGCTATAACTGATCAAGCCATATATGTATTGGACCAGATGACAAATAGCTTGTCATACGCAAGGGAGTAGAATGATAAAAAAGGATAAGTAACCAAAAAATAAAAGTAACAGTTATTCTAGTCCACCCTATTCTACTGGTCTGCCATCTGGATCGTGATAGATCAGACTAGCAATATCTTACTCTTAAAGTTTCTCTAAAAGCCTAAAATAGCTTAAGCTCAAACCAAATTGTGCATGCGAATTTACTGTTTACTCCTGATTCAAAACAAAATCACATATGCTAAAGCAAACCAAGAGTATCGACCATAACATTCACACAAACAAAAGAATGAATGAATAGACAAATAAATAGTATAGGAAACTTCAAATAAGAAGGCCAACCTCATTAAGAGAGGCATAGAAATTTCTTTGACTATTTAACTGAAAAATAGGTATGCAGCAGCTAAATCTTGAAAGGGCCAACTCTGACTTTCCAAAATGCACCTCAATTATGTTTAGTGAAGAACAATAGGAAAAAGCAAGCCCATGATTGCTATCAACAACAATCCAGAATTAAAAGTAGCATTTGCCTGCATGCGAATATGAATGAGCTACAATTTGATTATTAAAGATGAATAGTACAAAGATAATGAAAGAGACAAAAGCTAACATGTCTACCTCGTTAAAAACCTACTCCTTTGTATTAAAAAAAATCCCACCACATAAAAATGCATATCCATGCACCAACAACATGTTGGACAAAATTGATCCTAGCACAGAGAGCTGGACAACTCTTATGATTCCTTTTTCGAATGCATATATTGAGATGATGAGTTTGTTACATTTCCAAAAATGGCATTTAAAAGACCCCCAATTGCAAGATCTAATGACTAAGTTAAGAGATAAACCATTATAAAAATATAATTAGCAACAAAGTGAGTAAAATGTATTGCATAGATACCACATATGCAGAATTTAAACCTATACTTTTCCTTTTGGTAAAGAAAAAAAAAACATGCTTTTCCATTACAAGCTTGAAATTGACACACCACTGAATTCTACATGACCCACCAACAGATTGGTATGGTTTTTGAAACCTACCATGACAAGGCCTTACGTTTCAATTTATATGGAAAAATCCCCTTTATTAACATAATTGTTAGCAGAGCATCAACCTAATGCATTTCTTCTCTTAGAAATTCATGATAGTGAATGGACTAATTTAGAACAAGAAAGTCACCAAAAGACCAAGTTATGCTTGGAAACTTAAAATAAGGGAGGTAAGTTTAATATTTTTAAAATTAATAGGTGTAAGTGTGGGTTCCATATACTTAAAGGCAAACTCTTAGTACAATAAGTTGAAACTAAAGGAGGTGTGAAAGTAGGTTTGCTAAACCGGGGAGGTTTGAAAAGTAAAAACAATTATAGACTGAAGTAAGCAACTAGAATCTTTAATTTCATATGACATATAACATGTAACATAATAATCAAAACTTAAAAAAGACATGCTTCTCCTTTTTACTATTTCACCATATACATTAAAGCAAGATCTAATGCAGCACATTCAATTCACACATTTCATATCAATATTTAGTATATATTAGTTTGAAAAAAGATGAATATAGTAGAACACTATATATTTGAACTGTTTAAATCGTTACTTTACTATAGTCTCTAGAGTAAAATACTAGCTGCTTATATAACATATCGAGAAAAGTAACATTAGAAACCTTAAAAATTGAGAATGATAATATGAAGTTTGAAGTGTATAGGAAACTATACTCTGTAGCATAACCTAGACACTCAGCTAGAAGCATTATACCTAACAAACTCAAAGTGAACACCGAACCCTACAACCACCTAACATTTCAACATAAGACTGAAAATACTGTAATTTGTCTGGGTAACTTTTAAAAATAGAAATAATAAGGGTATTTTAAACAACTTAATTCGCAAAAATAACTAAAAAAAAAGTATAAAAAAGAAGAAAAGTTGATTGAAAATTCAAAAAACAAAATGGAAGAAAAACAAAAAATTGAATTTTGGGCCCAAAAGAAAATGAGAAAAGACAAAAGAGCTTAAAAATTAAAGAAAATTAAAAATGAAATTGGGTTTTTTTTCTAAAAAAATTGTTAGCAATTCATTTGGAAATTAGGCTAAAAAAAAGACGAAAATATATGAATGGTCTTAGAGAATTAAAGAAATTGAAAAAGGAAACAAGGGGGAGAGTTTTTTTCTTAAAAACCAAGACGTAATGGAAAAAAGGAAACCCTAGTCCTCTAGTTGAACATAAGCAAAAATAAATAAATGATTGACAAAGAAAAAAGGAAACAAGGGAGAATTTCCTTTCTTGAATTTCAAGACACAATGAAAAAGGAAACCCTAGTCTTTTAGTTGAAAATAAGCAAAAATAAATCAACAATTGAAAAAAAAAAAAAAAAGGAAACAAAAGGGAGAATTTCCTTTAATAACAAGACACCATGAAAATGGATACCCCATTCCTCTAGTTGAAAATAGGCAAAAATAAATCAATAATTGAAAATGATAAAAAAAAAAAAACAAAAACAAATGAGAGAATTTCCTTTCTTGAAAATCATGACAATGGAAAAAGGAGACCTCGAAAAGGAGAAATTAGAAAGGGTTAATAGGTAACTTCAAATTGCTTAAGAAAATCATAGTTTTCTTTCTATAAAAGGAAACAAGGGGGCTCTCACACAAGAGGTTTCAAAACAATAAATAAAGAAGAAAAGGGAGAGTGTGAATAAGAGTAAGAAGAGGAGAGAGGGAAGGGAGGGGGTCTTGGAAATTACAATCATACCCTCCTTTATTTTCCACATCATCTGCCATGTGGACATAGCACGCTGACATGTAACTCTTGCATGGGTATATTAGCGAACTCACTAATGGCAAGGGGTAATTGCATGAAATTAGGAGTTGAGGGGATTTTGTGCATTTTGGCCTTTATTTATGTATGCGTTTACATGTGATAGCATATGTAACAATTGATATTCACAGCTAAGTATTTTAAGAGGTACAGACCCTGCAATGATAATATATATGCTTCCACAATGCTCTAGGGTTTCCAAGGCTAAAAGTTACCACAATTGGGGAACAAAGTTTAACTCTTTCTGGTGTTGCTATGGAATAGGTGTGCATATGTTTTGCTCATCATATAATTCAAATTATGTCAAATTTAAGCATATCCTTTTTCAACTCAATCATACATACTCTTGTGTTCTCAACTATATCTTTTCTTTCCAGGTCTTCTTAAGGTATTGAATCATTCTCAAAGCTGGGGGGTTCTATTTATTTTGAGGAAGAAGGAAAGCACCCTACTTTTTACATCATCCAGTACATATCAAGCTCTATTAATTGGAAAACTGGGGGTGTCATGCTTAATCAAACTGTAGTTCTTGTTATTTCATGGGATCCTTACCTACAAGTGACATTGACACTTTCTCCTGTTGAGGTGCTATTACATTTTGTTATGCATCGCCAGAGATTCATCTCTCATAACTTTTAGTCTATGAATCCTTATGATTCATAATTTGGGCTAAGTTTGGTCTCTTTTGTCCTCACCCCATCTTTTCACTAAGGCTTTATTAGTAGGTGGAATTAGAATAAGGGAATGGGTTTGGAAATCCCTCCTCAGCCTATTCCTACATTTTCTTTGTAGCTCAGTTGAAGATTCCCTCTTTCTAGCCAAAGAAGGATAGAGTTAGTATATGTGATATTCATAAATCTAGTTGGTTCAACTAACTTGATCTAATTCGATCATATTAGGTCAAGTCAAAATAAGAGTTTTGCAATGTTAACTCAACTAGGTCACATAATCAAGGTTAGGCCTTGTGTCATATTTTTATTCTCAATTTTCATTTTATTTTATTTATATTAACTTCTATTTAAATTAATTTTTTTAAATATTAATTCTTTTCAATTTTAATCACTTTTTATTCCAAATCTTAATTTGTTTTTTATTTTATTTATTTTAAATCTTAATACTTTTCTATTTGTTCTCTACAAAAATTTGTTTTTATTAATGAATAAACTTTTTTTTTCATAAAATAAAATTAAAAAAAGATAATATATTAACCTGACCAAAATCCAATGTAACCTGAGTCCATCCGTGTTACTTATTGGACCAACCTAAGTATTGAATTCTTTAAAAAAGAATTAGTCTAAAACCAAGCTATGTCTCAAATCTCACAAAACATAGCCAGACCCTACTCATAATCACCCTTTACCAATAAAATCCTATCAACTTTGTGGCTAAGGGGGGAAAGAGAATTTTCTTTTAGAGCCCTTATTCTCCATTAGAGATGAACCTTATACGACTTATTTCAATATTCAAGCTTGATACCCTTTGTGGTTTTCCTCCTTGGAAGACGGGGAATTGTATGAAAATGTACATGGCACATCTGTGGATGTTCAAATAATTAAAATGAGTTGCAAACCAAATGGTCTATAAATTTATGCCTCTTATATTCTTTTTCATTGCGACAGTACTAAATGATTAGCAGAATTTGTATGTAGGAAGTAAACTACAGTAACAAGAACATATTTGTTGCAAAGAAAAGAATAGGCGAAGAAGTGTTCATAGTCAATCACTATACTCATCACAGGTTTTATTTGATGAAAATAAAATAGTTCCATTCAGATTTTGATTCCCAGTTTTCATATAAATCACTATACTTATCGCATAATAGACCGCTAATTGAATGAACCAAACTTGTTCTATATTCTACAACATTTTACAATTTCTACCTTGTATATCTTTATTTGTGCATAGTTCTTGTGTAAAAACAATATAAGAATGTCTTCATATAGATTTTTAAATTTTAGATGTATAACATTTACATTATTTTGAATTTTCTTATATATATATATATATAATAAAATTTAAGGCCACTTGAGGCATACCAACCAAGTATACACCATGATATTGCAAATTATATTAAGTGATGTTCCACCAGGTCTTTATATAAAAGGTATAGTGGCTGGTCATAATTACTGTACATACTCTTGAGACTCTTTAAGAATGAGAAATGATTAGTGTCTATAAAGCGCTCTATGATACGCATACGCATTCAGATTGTGTACTTTTCATTATGTTGTATTGTATAATATGAACTCTCAGATCCATAATAATTACATATATTTGTTATAAATTTCCAAATGTCCGTCTTCTTCAATTTAACATATATAGCCTATTCCAACTACGCATGTGTATTTGTGGCTAGCCATTATTTAAATTCCAGAAAAAAAAAAAAGACGCTATTTGTAATACAAAATTTTTTTTATAGATGAAAAGATATATAAGATTGGAGTTGAGGACTAATTTAATAAATCATTTGACCAGCCTGTAAATTAAATTTTTAAACTTGTAGTTTAGCATCAATTTTGTTAATTAAGTTTTAGTAAACTTGATTTCTATTTTTGCCCACATTAAACCATGTAAAAAGATATTTTCCCAACCTATTGGCATTGGCATATTTAATTTCAAGTATTTTAGACATAAACATTTTGCTGTGTAGAGTATCAAATCTAAATGTAATCTCAGAGTTAGTTCGGTCTATCTCTTGGGCTCATATTGTTGTATCATTCTCATCCTCATAAATCACCTAACACAAAAAAAAAAAAAAAAGTCCTTTGCATTAAAAGTTGAAACACTGTTTCAAGAAGTTTGAGTTTTTAAAAAGAATTAAAATTTGTAGTTATTAATTTTCACAAATTTATATAAATTAATTCTTTTATATTGTATATGAATAATATACTTTTAACCTTTTTAGTTTTAAAACAATTTCAATAGTCTAAATATGTCCATTTATCTTATATTTTATCTTAATTTCAATATTAAATTTAATAATATATTTGCTTAAGTGTCAAAGTTAAATATAAGTAAATGACGATCAAGTTCAACATTAAATTTTATATATGAAATAAAAAGATAAAAATAGATATTTATATAATATTATTTAATGATAAACTAAAAGCCTAAATTAAAATATTTATAAAATTAAAAAATTAAATGACATTTAAGCGAATAATTTTATATCAATTTTACCTTTTTTTAAGACAATATATCACTTTTACAATTTTACCCTTAGACTCCGTTCTTTTGTCTTTTTCACATGCCTTTGACATCCACACATTCACTTCTCAGAACAGCAAACGTCTCTACCATTCTACCATTTTAAGTAACTTCATCTTCATAGCTGCTCTGAGCCGAGCACGAAAGAGGCAAGGCTCAGAGCTGATACCATAAGAGGCGTGTGGGAGAGAAGAAAGAGAAGTAAGGGACAGAAATCACTGGTAGTGAGAGAGAGTTAAGGGAGGGGAAGGGAGGAACACTGACGGGAAGAGACCTGGAGAGTAAAGAAAGAATACAGCGACTGAGAGAAGAAAGAAGAGAAGGAGAGCGAAGAGGAACCATGAAAGAGGGGGAAGAGAAAAGAAAGAGTTCCTATTTTTGTACGGAGAAAGCTGAGACTCGAGAGAGTGACGACAGAGTGGAGGGGCGTCGGAAGGAACGAAAACATAGAAAAATGGGGAAGCCGAGAGGGCCATGAGCGATATTCAGGGAAGGAAAAACCGACAGAAGAAAGCAAAGAGATTGAGGTGCGAAGACTAAGAAGAACAGAAACACAAGAAGGAGTGCCATTCAGAGCAGAGAAAGACACGGGGAGGAGGAGGAAGAAAGAAAAAAAGTAAGGCGAGGTCGTCACCAGCCATTCATTTCGTCGTCCCTTTTGCGAGGCCCAGGCCCCTCCCGCTGCGTTTTGATCTCGTCACCGGCCATTTCCCGCGAAACCCCACCGTCCGTCTTGTTTCTCTCTCTTGGCGTCCAGGTGAGCTCTTCTCTTTCTCTTTTGATGGCAAGGTTGAAATTCGTTCGAGTGTGTATTCTCTGAAGTTTTTCTGTTGTTTAATCTTCAATATTTGCTATTTCTATCATCTCCAAAGCCTGTGATTGAAGAATGAAGAATCCTTATCATTCAATCTCTTCAATCAAAAATTACTACTGTCTCCATGTAAATCATATATATGCCGTCATGTTTTTAAGATGCAGCTTGTTGTAATATACAAATACTCTCATCCATTGAAGAGATGAGTTATTAATTCAGTTTTTTTAATGTGATTTTTAGACTTAAAACAATCCTTTGGTAGCTACTTTCTGATCTTCGTGGAAAAAAAAAAAAAAAAAGTAGGATGAGTTATGCCATTTTTACATTTTAATATTTACACATAATAATATTTGTTCATTGAATTAAATCTATAATGAATTCATATAATTGTAATTGGGGGACTATATGAATTCTTGGTGAGCTGAAATCATTTACATGTTTATTGCCAAATTGGGTCCACTTATAAGGTGAAGATGTTGCTAACGTGGCACAGAAGTAGATGACATGTTTATTGTCAAATCGTATCATTGTCAAATATGAGTTCTTCTTTTATGAGCTTTTAGTTCCTTTTTGTTTAATGATTACAAAAAGGATTAAACGAGTTTTATGTTGTGGATTACTTAAAAGATCACGGTACATATACTAACATTTTGTGGCATCTTATCTTGCTTTTTTTTTTTTATCTTATTGAGCTCACTAATCTATAATCCTGCCATCTTTTTAAACATGGGTTAAATGTATTGTCGGGCAATGTAATCTCATTCATTCCTTTTTTTCATGTTTGTGTCTTTCTTTGTGTTCATGTATTGCGAAAGATGACAGTTCATCAATTGCTTTATTGGCTACGGTAAGTATTTACTAATATGCCATAGTGTTTTAAATTTATAGCAATATTTGGATGAACGATTAAAGAAGAATGACAAAAAATAAAATAATTAAAATGTGTTTGATTTATATTTAAATTTTTTTTTTTAAAGATAGAATGAAATGACAAAAAAAAAAGATATTAAGACTATTTTTTATCATCTAATACTGTAATTTTTGTGTCTCTTTTATTTGAAAGATCTAAGAATAAAATGAATTAATTTAAAAAATTAAATTATTAATATATTTTATTAAAATTATTAAATAATATATTATTTAAACTACTCTATTCTATGTAACTACCTCATTTTATTTTCTTTTAAACTCTCGGACATACCAAACACAGATATGAAAATCTGTGGATTGTCCGTCATGTTTTGGTGGTAGCTTATGTCCAATATTCAACATGATATTATAGGCGAGTACATTTGGTTTTATTAAATTGATTTTTACTTTGTATAATGTGCAACTGTGTAAATAAGATCATTTCTCAGAAAATGCAATAATTTCTTACTTTTTGGGTGTTTTGAATGGGTTCATGCAAGTTAAAATATGGTTGTCTTTTTGGTGCATTTTTGTCAACATGAAATGGTGACTTTGGCAAAATCCTCTCTGCTCTTGCATTTCTTTTCATTTCCAAGTTTTTATCTTCCACAGGGTTGTTATGGACTCCCAACTGAAGCCGGAGCCTGGGTCTCCTCTTCCACCGCCTTCCGGCGGTGACGCCGGTGATGACGCAGAACTAATGAACATGAGTATGGACCTGATTTCAAAGCTGCGAGCCATGAGCCCACCTGAAAGGCGAGGTCGGGAAGATGAAGAAGGATATTTACTTACTTCGTGAGAGTAGAAAGTTCGTGGAGTCGGATAAAAGGCAAGTTGAAGAGGAGCTGGAGGAACAATGCGAGAAGAGGAAGAAGGCAGAGGAGAGATTGGAAGCTGCGAAGAAGAAGAAGAAGAAGCAAGAATATGGGGTTATGATTGGTGAGCTGAGGAGTAAGATTTGCAGTTTGGAGGAGGATTTGGAGAAATGCAACGAACAATGTAAGAAGGGGAAGAGGGCTGAAGAGCGATATGAGAAGTCGCGGAAAGTTGCGAAGAAGGAGCAAGAAGATGGAGATATGATTGCGGAGCTCAAGTGGAAGAACAGCAAGTTGGAGGAGGAATTGAAGAAATGCAAGGAACAATGTGCGAAGGGGATAAAGGCTGAGGAGTTGTTGGGAGCAGCAAAGAAGAAGAAGCAAGAAGATAGAGTTACAATTGGTGAACTGAGGAGTAAAATTTCTAGTTTGGAGGAGAAATTGGATATATGCAACGAACAATGTAAGAAGGGGAAGAGGGCTGAAGAGCAGTAAGTCAAATGGCTAGAAGTTGCCAAGAAGAAGGAGCAGGAAGATAGTGATACGATAGGGGAACTCAAGAGTAAGAACAGTGAGTTGGAGGTGGAATTGAAGAAATGCAACGAACAATGTGCGAAAGGGAAGAAGGCTGAGGAGAGATATGAGGAATTGTTGGAAGCTGCGAAGAAGAAGGAGCAAGAAGATGGAGATATGATTGCGAAGCTTAGCAGTAAGATTTGCGAATTGGAGGATGGAAAGCGCGAGGCTGAAGAGTATTGGAAGAGAAAATATATGGAGCTGAAAGAACAAGTTTTAAAGTTAGAGAAAGATATTGAATTGTTGACGTGTGGAAGAGATACCAGGGAAAACCATGGTCATGGCCGCGAGGCTGAAGAGTATTGGAAGAGAAAATATATGGAGCTGAAAGAACAAGTTTTAAAGTTAGAGAAAGATATTGAATTGTTGACGTGTGGAAGAGATACCAGGGAAAACCATGGTCATGGCCGCGAGTCTGAAAATAACAATGCAGCGTCTACTCCTTGCCAAAGAAATGGAGATACCAGTGCCTGCGCTGAGCAATTGCCATGCATTTTAAACAAGGATGCATCAGGTATGGGAATTCTAGAAGCTTCTGTGCTAGCTACACTCATATTTGAATGTTATGTTGAGAGAGGATACCTCATTGAAGGTTATACACTTAGTTAATTGGGGTGATACTAGGATCTAGGAGTAATCAACTAAGGTGTTTGAAAACTTGGGAGATGTTATCTCATCATATATTTTGTATTTTTATCAGGATTACAAATTCTATTTCAGATTTTTGGTGTTCTAGTAGGATTAGGATTTCTTATTTGCGTTGCACATAAATGTTGGTCAGATAAAATATTTGCCTATTTGATTATTGATAAATAAATTTGCTGTTGATTTTAAGAAATTGTGAATTCTCCCTATTCGTTTTCATGAACATCAGAATATGTTGGTTCTGTTTGTGATCATTTAGTCATAGAAAACTCTCTTGCAGGTAGTTTCTCATTTTCTTAAAACCATCGTATTTAGAGGAAAAAGAAAGGCTTATTATTCCCTTTGCTAACTGTGAAATGGCTTTGCCTGTCATTGATTGACATTGTTAGGCATCTATGCTTCTGTGTGTTATAGGGTTTACCGCTTATGCTAAGTATTTAAAAATGCGGCAGCCAATCATATACCAAGAATACGTGATGCAAATTTTTGTTTCTTAAAATCAACATAGCTCCTCCAATACATTTTCCCGTGATGTGGTTAGCTAGGTTGCTCTATTATCTAGTTATTGGTCCAAAGGTTGCTTTGAACTCTTATTATTTTTTAAGATTGAGTTGATTTATCAAGGTGAGTAAAAAAAATGCAGAAACAGTGTATGGCATATTTTGTCTTAAGCAATTACATTTGAAAAGAATACTTCCCAAGCAAACATGATGTCACTGCAATTATGAAGTACGAAGAATTTTATTCTGGTGTACGTTTTTCTGTAACTTGGAACACTGCAGAGTTTTTCTATTATTAATTATTGGTTGAGAAAACAAATGCTTGTGGGCACAAACAAAACTTTAGGTAATTTAAGTAAGAAAGCAATTATGCTGTAGGATTACTCCCCATGCCCAAGCAAACGTGATTGGTTTTTGCAATTATAGGCATCAAAATTCTGTTTGGCAATATGTTTTTTATGTGAATTTTGCTTGCTGCTGAGTTTGTTTATATTCACATTTTTTATTAGTTTAGTTCTCTACTTGTCCCCTACTGCAACTTTGGTCAAATGATTCAGGGGAACAAACATGAAGCAGGATCCTTAATCGCACTTCCTTTGATGTTAAGTTCATGGTTTGCTTGTCATGCTTGTGGATATTTTGTGAGATTTAAGGTCCTTATATCTACACTTATATTGGGTTTCTTTGATTTCTATTATCTTTTCTTTATGTTTCTGTTTGCTCAGATGATAGCTAATCGTCCATTTTTACAATATTATTTTCTTCTTCTATACAAAGAAGATTAGAAGGATGTCTTACTGTAAGTCTATAACTGTCCCATTTTTTTTATTAAAGCATAGACCTTCGAACACCTACAGAGCCAAAACCTGTATTTTCCATAATCTCATGAATCAATTGCCATTATTATTGTTAGAGATTGGAATAGAAGTCTTTGTGGGTTTTCTTACGAGGTGATGTAGTAGAACTGGATCTTCACTTAACAACTTTAGCTCTAAAGTTGAAGTGGTCTTTGTCTTTGGCAATTATTGAATCTGATCTTCTTCATTTCCCAAGCTTTTGCTTGTATTGTTTTGTTTGCAGATCTAGTATTAAGCATCCCTAACATATCATCTTTTTTTCCAGGTAGTAGATGACTAGGATTGGGAGCAAGCGTTTTGAGATTGAAGGCAGTGATCATGATGGTGATGCTGTTTGTGCCTAAAAAGGAGCATTGGGTGAAAAAGGAACATGTCAATTTGTCACAGATAATGAGCATCCAAATGCATTAGTAGAAATAGCCCAACTGAAAAACACCCAAGTGTAGCAGAGGATATGACTGGAATGCTGAAAAGAAAATTTGGTTCAAGAGGTTTTCAATTTCAATATCTGACAAATACATTGGATGGTTTTGATATTCCTGTAACTTCTAGCTCTTCTTCTGAGTCTTCTGAATCTGACACAGAGCAACTTTGGAGTTCCCATCATATTGCAGTTGACAAAGGCAGGAAAACTTAGGCCCTGTGGTTTGGTATGATGGAAAAGCAAGTAATGAAAAGGGAGAAGAAATGGGAAAGCTAAAAATAAGCATTTGGTACGATATAAATCTACTGCCATGGGAATCAATATTGATTCCCATCTGGGTGAGTGAGCGGAGTCCTTCTGACCATTGAAGGAAAGCAAGATCATTCCTGTGATGTGATTGGTACTTTTGCGCCAATATTGCCCTCATAGTAAAAAATTTGTGGACCAAATTAACTTGCCTTCCAATATCTCATAAATATCAACAACGCTTGCTCCTCCCATCTGAACACCACCATCTTTGACCATGCAGAGGCGAACAGTTGATGTACTCTGCGTAGCTCCAGCGGAGCAGACAATTGGCATCCAGAAGTGACTATCAAAGGTGATTATGCATTTCTCTCTTCTGTTCGTCTTCTAGATCTGCCACCAGTGTGCTTCCAGGAGAGTTGTGGCTATGAGTTTTGTGGTAGATCTGATAGTAGTAGAATGAAATGGCATATTTGAATAATAGATGGGTCTTGCAAAAATAAGGTTGAAGAAGTAGAAACATTTTAATAATAGATGAGTGGTAATTGGCTAAACAATGTAGAATGAAATGGCATATTTTACTGTGAGGATAGCGCCTTTATTGCATGTCTTCTACATCCAATTTTCATTATATCAACAAGGTCAAAATGTTATTCATGCTATTACCCAAAGACGGTAGTTTGTGCCCATGTTGTATTTCTTGTTCTTTCTCATAACCAACAGCAGAATGTTCTTGTCGGAAGCCGTAGTGTCTTATGTCTTATTATTAACATAGCCTCTGCACTGAGATTGCAGAGATTATACACTTTTTGGCCTTTAAAATTTTCTTCTGCATCTATTCTTTCATTCTTAAGCATAGTGCAATGAGTTGAGTAGTCAGCGGTTGTATACTTGCATTTGAGCCACATTTGTGTAGTAAATCATTTTGGAAACCTTGAAGGAGCTTATTTGTTTTGCACGTACATTTTAGGCTGTTGAAGTGGTTAGACAAGCTGTAATTTGATGATTCCCATCTCTGATTGATTTGTCTGCAAAGGTGTTCCGGAAGTAAGGTTTCTTCTTGGTTTGATGGTTAGCTAATAGATGTTAATTATTATAGGTGTCGCCTTCTACACACGGCATGTTCTGCCACCAGCACTTGATGCAACACCTTTTGCAGCTAGAGCACCTGTCGTCATTACTGCACCTGATGTAGCACCTGTCGCGGCTGAAGGACCTGCCACCATTAATGCAGCACTTGCAGCCGGGAGGTATTGCATGTTTAAGATTTTTGGTTTTTTTACACTCATTCTGCAAACTTCTGCTTTTTCTTTTCTTTCCACTATGGATGGCTTGTCTCATGACGCCAATTTGGTAGCCATTCTACATCATCCTCATCCACTACTTACAACTGATTGCATCAAAATTTGCAGATTTTGCTTACTCTATAGAGATGATTATTAACGGTACCGCTAAAATCTCAAGTGTTTTTGAAAAATTGTGAATCAATTTGAAAAATTGGTGATATGTACTAAGATCACCATAAGTAGCATTGGCTGCATAACTACTCCCAGTATAGGTAGTATCGGCGGCACACTTCTAGCATTAACATCATAGGAGGTGTTGCTTTCTACATACGGCGTGTTCCGCCACCAACACTTGATGTAGCACCTTTTGCGGCTAGAGTACCTGCGAGCTACGGTTGTTACTGTAGTTGATGGAGCACCTGCTGCAGCTGAAGCAACTATTGCTGTTGATGCAGCACCTACGGAACAATGGCAGATGCTTCAACCACGGGAGGTGCTGCATTAGGTGCAGTAACATCAACAGGTATTCCAGCTGTGAAAGTTGCTGCATTAGGTGCCAGTGGCAGAGTACGTTGTACATGAATATTTGTAATTGATAGGAGGGAAAATAAACTTTGTTTAGTCATACTTTAAAATATTGCTTATTCTAAAATTTCTTGCAACAAAAAACCAATTCCACATCATTTTATGAGAGCTCTTAATAACGTCATTAGTGTCTAAATGGTCTTTTTTGTTTAGTACTCTTTTTAACTGCAATATTAAAAATGACAGATTTATATGAAGGTTGAACATTCCATGTATGACAGTACGGTGCAAGTTGCAACCATTTTGGGTAGTATTGAACTTTATAAATTTATGCATGTCTTCCAAAATAATAGATATGATTTAATATATCATATCAACTAAAACTGTTTTTTAATTGGCAAATTTAATTTTTCTTATCTATCCTTTCTTGCATTCCATTTTAACGGCTGCAGGCAAAGAAATAGGATTGATTGTATAATCGTTGGGCATCTCTTATTTGAAATTATTCTGGAATTGATCATTTTGGTTCTTGTTATTTGTATCAAGAACTATTTTAACTCAAAGATTAAATTGTTTAGTGAAGGTGTACGAGTGATCTATAATCTGCAACACACCCTTTTGTGAGAGAAAGCCTTTGACAGTGAAATGTAAAACAAACTCCTTAAAAAATTTGGACTTGCTATAGTTCCTATTTATTGTTGGATCAAGTAGTTCTTTAAATCTGAATAGTTGAATAAAAAATTGGTGATCGCGCCCTTTTTTATGAGAAAAGCTTTGAAAGTGAAATGTAAAACAAATTCTTTGAAGAATTTGAATTTGTTATTGTTTTTATTCACAATTAGATCATCCAGTTCTTTAAATCAAAATAGTTTAACAAAAAATTCTTGAACTGCTTAATCGCACAATTCCATCAATTTAATACTTAGATCAATATATTTCCTCTTAAATGCAGCAAATCTAAATTAACTCCTTGAGCACGTCATTAAAGAGGCTCTATACCATGTCAAGAACTGGTTTAACTAAAAAGCTTAATCTATTAAAAAGGTGCTTGGCCTGATGTTAACTCACATTCTAAAGTATAAAGTATATAGGATATCAAGGTATGAGATATCATGGTATTTTAGATGCTCATATTTAGTGTGGAAATGTTATAAAATGGATACAACTAGTATTTTATAGAAGTTAATAATGTCGAGATAGTCAGCATCCCATTATCTCTTTTAGGATATTTTTAATGTTGGAAGTGAAACTACATTCACAACAATAGAGTGGCCAGTGTCCGAACTGGTGAAAACCCAGGGTGATGGAGAAAGCACAATATGAGAAAAGAAGAGTCTATAGTGGAAAAGGTTACGTGGACGAAGCAAGTATTGATGAACTGAAATACCTTAAATTTGTCATCGAAGAAACCTTGAGGCTTCATGCTCATGTTCCTTTGTTACTTCTTAGGGAATGTAGTGAAATGTGAGATTAATGGGTTTGAAATACCTTCCAAGAGCAAAGTCATGATGAATGCGTGGGCAATAGGAAGGGACCCAAACTACTGGGTTGAAGCAGAGAGGTTTTAGCCAGAAAGGTTTCTTGAAAGTTCTGTTCATTATAGAGGATTAGATTTTTAGTTCATCCCATTTGGGGTAGGAAGAAGGATATGTCCAAGAATTGCGTTTGGTGTTAATGGTAGTGAACTGTCACTTGCAAATCTTCTCTTCCGTTTTGATTGGAAGTTGCCATATGGGATAAAGCTTGAAGAACTTGAGATGTCTAAATCTTTTGGCTTGTAAGTGAAAGTAAAGCAGGATTTGCTATTGATTCCTGTCACTTATTGCTCCACATAATCATAATCAAGTCAAGTAAAGAAAGGTGAAAAAAAAGAGATGCCTCTTTTATACATTATTTGATACATAATGACGGAGATAAATAAATAGGCTTTTTGACTCTAAGCCAATTTTGAGAGCATCTAATGCTTTAAACCCTAAGCCATCATTTTTATTTTCAAAGATCTGTTTTTCATTTTCTTTTGCAAATTCTCTTTAGGGTTGTGGACTTTGTTAGCTTGCAACACTATAATATTTTATTAAATTTTTTGGGTTGTGGATTAACATGTCTGGAGCCTCGTGTCCCCCATTACTGATCTAAGGGATGTTTTGTTTTAATTAACCCTCTCTCCTTTTTTCTCTAAAAAAACCTAAATCTTTAATTAATAAAACAAATTTTATTTTGTTACATGATTTTTATAAAATGAATTTTATAATGAAATTATGTTTCTATAGTAAGTTCATTTTAAAAAATTCTAAACTAATTTTCTTAGTCAAAATACCCAACTTTTAGATTAAAAATATTTGATAAATTTATCCATCCCTTGAAATAAGTTCAATTTATTTTAACTAAAATAAACTTTAAAAAGATCAATAATTAAAATAAATAGGGGGTGCCAAGGTGAATTGAAACCCATAAGATGTGAGAGTGCTCAAATGTGATTAACTATTATTCCAAACTCCAACTCGTGTATTTTCTCCTCTAGAGTTTATATTATGCCTTTCATATCCACCATTCTATATATTTATTATTTATTTGCATGATTTTTTTCCTTTTTTTTTTTTTTTTAACTTATAACTTTACCTTACTTTCTCCTAACCTAAAAATTTCTAAATCTAATTCTCTATGGCCCTAATTTATTGATTTTAAAATTTCAAAACTCATAGATAGTAGATAGTTCTTTTGAACTCTAAGTCCCACATTGCTAAGAATAATTAGTTTTCAATTACTAAACCCCTATAAATATAGCAACCCTTTCTGGATTACATTATACCAAAAAAATTCTTTGCTTGCTAGCGTTTGCTTTTGTGTTCTTTCCCATACGAGTAAGTTTTATTTTCATTTTGGTCCTTATATCCTATAATTCTCCCATCCCCATTGCTTCTTTCTTCTGAAACAATGTCGGTGCTTGTCATCTTTTTCTTAGCTTACGTTTCCAGCCTCCTTTCTTTACTTTCTCCTCTACTCATTACCACAACCTTCCTTCTCTTTCTTTCCCTTCTCTCCCTTTCTCTTTTTAACCTTGTTCACGGCAAATTGGGGTGTTTTATGGGTCCAATAGGAAGAGGACCAGATGTTATTGCGGATGAAAACCCATTGGAAGAAAACGATGATAATGCGGAAGCTGTTAGGCCAATGTTAGAAGAGAATAGCCTTCAAAATAATATCCAGTTTCAGGGCATGTTCTGTCAAAATGAAATCGAAGAAGTTCATGAGGAAAATGATTCAGCAAGCAATGGTTCACTGAGAAAAGAGAAGAGGGATCGTAGGAGGACACTGGGTTGGAAGCTTTGCGAGGAAAGACTTAGTGAGGGAGGAAGTGAAGGAATGGATTTTCTGGGGGAAATTTTTTGGGATGAGGCAGAGACTAATAATAAGGTTGAATGGAAGGGAAGCTTAAACAGTGAGGATAATGACGATGTGAATGAAGAAAAAGGTATGAAGTATAAGTGTTGCTGCTTGCAGGCGTTGAAATTCTCAACACGGAAGATGAAGTTGCAAATAAGAAGGCCAAATCTTGTCAAAATCTCTAAAGCCCTCAAACGCATTCGATTCATTCACATTGCATGATAACAACTTAATCTACATTTAGAAATGAAATGTTGTGAAATAGGGTTGTAGGTTTGTATTGTAAATACTACATTTCGTGGCTTTGGAAGGTTGCAATGTTTTGAATTTAATGTTTTTCTTGTACTGATGATCGAAATGTTTTGGTGAATTGACAAGAGCGAGATTGTGGAAAATACAGGTTTTGGCTCTTTAAACGTTTGAAGACCTATGCTTTCATGAAAGAAAAAAAAACTAATAGTAAGGCATCCTTCTAATCTTCTTTTCAAAATCATCTGGTCATTCATCAATGGATAATTCATAGATAATTGCCAATACCAATCTTATGCTTAATAGATACATGAATGTTGATTGATGGAAACTGAGTTCAACAGCATAAACGAGATAATATTTGAGCTCATTATTTTATTGTCACGCCAATTATAATTTATTCCATGCTAACAAGAATCTTTAATTTCGAAAATCTCGATGTGATACCAAATTTGTAGGTTAGTCAGATTTGATATTGATATTAAAGGGTCAATTATTCGGTGCCCTCCACTATTTAAGGACTTTTGACTTTTTTTTTTGACATAACATGCAAATTTCGGACCAAAAAGTGGTTGCAAATTTCGGACCAAAATGAGGTTGCAAATTTCCTACCGAAAATGGTCTAAAATTTCAAAAGGGCGATTATACTAAATTCATTTTTTAAAAAATGTATAATTTTTTTTTTGTTTTCTTTAGTTTTTTTACAACTATAGTTACAATAAGATACAATCTTTGCACCCACAAATTAAATGTATTAGTGCACCTAATTATAATATAGGGATATAATTATAATATTACTATTTTTTTGTAGTCATAAAAAAATGTTAATATTAAATAAGTTGTTGCATTTATGTTTTAATTTCATAATTTGTTAGATTTTGTTTATAACTCCAAATTATTAAACTCTAAAAATAAAGAAAGCAAGAAGAATAAATTGGCAAATCTGTAATCATGAGGAGTTTTGAGTTGATAAATAAAATTTAAAAAGTATCAAATTTTAAGTGTAAATACCACTATATATATATATATATATCAAAGGCCTTTTGTATAATTTTTTAAATTCATATGTAATAATAGATTAGATTTCAATTTCAATTAGTGTGCATAATTTGAGCAATTTTGGATTAAAGCTTAACAATTGACTGATATATAGTTGCAGAACAAAATAAATAGAGAAAAGAAAGCCTACTCAACGGTGAGAATGTGAGAGCGATAAATGTGAAGGAAAAATCACGTGTGGGAATCAGTTTAATATGTGCCATAATTCGCTAATATCGATTTGTATCCGAAAGCGCGAGAATATTGTGACGATATATTATTTAAATATACATGAAAAAGTCTGAAAGAGATAAGAGCAATAATAGTGCAAGATTCAACTTTAAGATTGACGTAAACATAGGGCATGTAAAAGAAAACTTTACATAACATGCAAATTTCGGACCAAAATGAGGTTGCAAATTTCCTACCGAAAATGGTCTAAAAATTCAAAAGGGCAATTATACTAAATTCATTTTTTAAAAAATGTATAATTTTTTATATATATTTTTTGTTTTCTTTAGTTTTTTTACAACTATAGTTATAATAAGATACAATCTTTGCACTCACAAATTAAATGTATTAGAGCATAGGGATATAATTATAATATTACTATTTTTTAAATTAATTTTATTATAATTATATCGTTATATTATAACTATGTGCATTAGTGCACTCAAAATTGTAAGTATGTCGAAGATAACATCTTATATTAATCAATTAATTTATATTATTTTTATGTTTTATATTATTCATAAATTATATTATTTTAGAAGTAATAATTTTTACATTTTTGTGTAATTTTTATGTTATATTTCTTTAAGTTTTCATGTCTAAGCTTTAATCTATTTCTTTTATTATATATTTTTAACTAGCTTCATTGTTTTGGATTATGAAAATGTCTGCATTGTTTTTGTTTTTTTGGTTGCCAAGATTGTGTTTAAATTTGTAAAAAGATTGCAAGCCTTTTTGGAAAAAGATGAGAAAAAGATATATATTTAGTTGAGATTTGAAACTGAAATAAGTAAAATCTGCTGACACAATATAAATCTTATTAATATTGGACAATAGTATATATCAAATAAACAATGGGTCATATTATAAATACAAATAAATAAAATGTGTGGCAAAAATGTAAATTTTATTAATATTGCAAATTAATATATATCAAACAATCAATAGGGGTTATATTGTAAATACCAAACAAAAATTTAAGGTGTGTTTTTTTAAATTTTGTCCTTTTAGTACTCGTTCCACCGACCTGATACTTACGTGACGTCATTTTATTGGGATAGAGGATAGAGATTTTCATGGGCTTGGGCACCGAAGAATTGACCTCTGATGGTTGGCTCAAGGTTTTTATGTGTTTTGCTTTTGTGATTTTTTTAGGTATTAAAACAATACGCGAACTGGGTTTAAAATATTGTGAGACAGTATGGTCCATATCGCATTAAAGTATTAAGAGGACTTTTTCCCGTAATAGATGATGGAGAAGGACGTACACCTTGTAAAGCAAATAGATATAGGATAAAATAAAATTATAATAAATAATTTGATATTATATACAAAATTTTATGTAAAAAAATTTTAATAAGGTAAAAAATTATAAACCAAAAAAAATTTATTGTAAAAAAAATATGAATTATATATTCTCTCTATATAATAAGAATGATATATTAATAGGTAAATACTAATATCATAATTTTTTATATATTTCACAAACCTCCCTATTGATAAAAAATAAAGTTTTAAAACTCTCTATTTATAGAAAATGATAAAAAATTTTAATATAATTTTTAAATGATTAAATTATAATTATAAAATTATCTTCTTTTTTGGCAAAAATTTAGCCACCAACCTCTACCTTTTTTCTCTAGGTTAAACACCTTGTCCATCTACCATTGACACACCTCCTGTTTGCTAGTTATCTTGCCTAAAGTTAATGCTGGATAGCCAAGTACAAAGCAGATAATTGCTGTTACTTTTTAAAGAAATCACTACATGGATTCTTTTTAATTAACCACAAAGATACTTTTAACAATAATAATTAGTAAAATTTTTATCACATTCATAATTTTGAGTAAATCAGTGTATTTAGTTATAATATAATAATATAATTATACATTATATATATTATAATTATGTTACTATATTATAATAAAATATACTAATGCATTTAAATTTATAAGTGTACAAAAAATATCACCATAATAATTTGTGTTGTAAATTTATATTGAATAAATGAATTTTTAATTTTAATTCAAATTTTATGTGTTTGCTTGTAAACGTATTACTGTAGAGTTTTACACACACACGCACGTGCGCATACGTTCTTATGTTTCTATTATTTTTGGCTAAAATACATGTTACTATTGTTTCTTCAATAAACATCATGTATGCGAATATCATGTATTTATTCCATTCTTATCATAAAAATAATTTTTTAATATAATTTATGCCTATAATTCTATAATTGTTCGCCTAATTCGACATTTAAGCTTATACATTATTTTCTTCTATTTAACTCTAAATAATGTTATGTTACTTTAATAACTTAAGGTGAAGTTCTTTCGATTTCGATGTTCTGAAAGAAAAAGAAGTTACAGTATATATTCGTTTTTGTCTTTCACAACAATTTTGAATAATGATTATCAAATATTTTATTAATTAATTATACTTTTGAAAAACAGTTTTAGTAATTTTTTATCAAACATTATTTTTTGAAGAAAGCTTTTAGAATAAAAATCGCAGAATTTCGAAACACACCTTAAGATGCTTTTAAAAACTGTGATTCTTTGAAAGTGCATGAAATATCAGTTTTCAAATAATATCTCACAAACAAAACCAGAAAAAGAGAAGATCACATCATGTAATTTCTGACTCTAATTTAACGTTTGGCCAAATTATTTTAATAATGATTTGTTTAGTCTTTTTTTAAAAGCCGTAGTGAAATATCATAGATGATGCTTTTTAAAATATATATTTTTTAATATGAAAATTTAAAAATATTTTTATTTTTATTAAAATTTAAATATATCATTATTATAAACATATTGCTACTATAATTATATTGTTGCTTGTTATTCATGTTTTCAATAAAATTTGAACCAAAACAAAAACTACTTATGCTTCTGCACAAGTGCCAGAAATAGACTCTCATATAATTATTCAACTACTTTATTTGCTCAAGGATTGTGGGGGCTTTGCGAAAAATTAGTCAGTTACTCTATATGTTAATATATTTTAGATTAATGATATTTTTGGATATTAGCAAAGAATTGAACTTAGTAATGTAATATGACATAGTTTGTAATGATTATATTACATATTTGTAAGTTAATTTTTTTTATTTAATTATTGATAACATTGATAATACAAAAAAAGGTGTAATAAATTGGCAAAAATGTATAAAATTAAATTTAATAATGTAACGTGATATGATGTGTATTAATTGTGTTATATGATTTTTCAGTTAATTTATTAAATTTATTATTTAATTACTAATAACATTGATAATTGTAAATATATTCCCAAAAAATGGTAAATTAGAGAATGTAAATTCATCAGGAATGCTAATAATATTGAATACCTGTTAGTAGTTGATTTAACATATTAATATCCAAAAAAATTATTTTCTTAAATATACTAAACCATAATATACCTTTATTGTTGTTTAAGAAAAGAAACTTTAATTTACCAACCATATAACAGAAAAATAATTACATGTGACATATATGAAAAAATGTGTACTGTCAGCACGTTATTTAGAATTAGGATAATATATATATATATATATATATATATATATATATATAACTAATTCTGTTATTGTAAGGAGAAAAAGAAAATAGTATGGTACCGAACTCACAATCACATGCATCATTCTACTATAATGGTATCATATTTAGCCATCCAATGTGGTATTGTTTTCATTCTTGTGGATCGCCTAGCTGTGAGTACTTCACTTTCAACAATATTTTGTGCAACTATAACACTGTTGTGGTTTTGACTTACAGGTTGAGTTTCAATACTAATATTATAGTTTTGTAAAATTGATAAAAGTGAACAGACAACGATGAGCTTAATGGGAGGATACCACCATAAGATATTTTCTTGGTCTTACGAAGCAACTATTATTGTTACTTTTTTAAAGAATTCTAAAATCTCAAAAATTGATGAAACTATATTAGACTCTTCTTCTGACTTTGAGTAATGCATAATAATGAACAACTTAAATCATTGAATAAATTCTTTAACTATATATTATTTTCTATAACTTTAATTTTGAACCATATTAAGTTATATTTGTACTCCCTTATTAGAAAATTTAATAGACAGTTAATTAGTTAATTCATTCATTCATGATTTGTCTTAGTGATTCTGAAAAAATTCAATATACATGCATAGAAAAAATAATGAGTCATTACATAAATAACTGGATAAATGATTAAAAGTGAGCTTTCATTAATTAAATTAAATTATATTTATAATCTCTTATTAAGAAATTTAAAAGATAATTAATTAATTCATTATTTTTCTCTTTGACTCTAAATAATTCCAAATGCATGCATGGAAAATTTGAAGAGTTTTTGCATAGAGTTGTGGGAATGATCAAAGGGGAGCTCTTATCGATCAAGCGAATTGTTACATTAAAGAAAGTCTATTTTAAATATATATAATAAGATTGTATTAGGAAAATATACATTCTTCCAATTTTATTTCTATTCATAATTATATGGCAACTAACTTAATGTTTTCTTAACTTTTATCCCTGTTTTAATTGTTTCAATTTAGCATTCTAGTCATTTAAATTTATTTTCTAACTTGATAGAATTTTTTTCCATTTCTTGAATTAAAAAATTCTAATATATACTATTATTATCATTTGAAAATTATAATCAATCACGATTTTAAATTATTTTTATTGAATATCATTTTTATCTTGTTTAAACAATATTTTCACATATATTATAAACATGAAGGTATCTTATGTAAGGATATTCTATATGTCCAAGGATAATTATATATTATTATACAAAACTAACCCTTTAGATGAATTAATCATTTTGGACAGTTTCTTTTAAGAAAAAAAGAAGAAGATCAAATCATTCAAAGAATGAGAATAAGAATAAGAGGAATACTCCTAACAATCTAAAACTAGGGTGGTAAATAATTAAAGCCTATTTTAATTTTTTTTTATTTTTAACTAAATAATACTTTACTTTTATTTTGTTTAATAACTTATAAGTTATTTTTAATTTATTTTCTGTAAATAAAATCAACTTTATACACAAAATGTATTTTTTCTATAAATAAAATTATTTAAATATTTGTATTGTCATATTAAAAAATATATATAGTATGAAATTATTCAAAAAATTTACTTCTCTAACAATAAATACATTGGAAAGAAATTTTTGCAAGACATATCGATATCAAAGGAGTTAGATATAATTTTTAAAATTCAAAATATCAAAACATTCAAGATAAACTAACATAATTCACTCTAAAAATAAAAGAGGGTTCAATGATAAGGAATTTGAAATGGTGATTTTGAAGAATTTCCCATTTCTACTCCTCCTTATTGATAGTTGCCAGAACTCAATGTTGCGAAGAGCTTTGTGTTATTAACTTTGGGAAAGCTCAAGCGACATTTGTTTAGAGCAAAGACTTCGCCATTTCATCGCCCCTATTCTCCATTCTCCACAAATTCCATGCTATAGATGTTACCAATATGCACTTTTAACTTTGAAGGGGGAAGACCGACAGATCTAAAATGCATATAGAAGCCACTTTTTAATGGAAACAAAATATCACTTTACTATTAAAGTAAACTTGGAAATACATGCCAAATATGAAAGCTAGCATACTGAACAGAGGCCCTGGCAATAAAGCAGGCTTCTCTGTTGGTTTGCCTTCTTATCCAAAAACAACTAATATGTGGGTTCTGTAAAAGGAGGATTTTACATTCAGTAATAATGGAACTAAATTCAGGGGCATTATGTTATTCTGAATGAATAGCCAGGTAAACTATTTTAGAATATGTTCGAATAAGAGCTTTTATGAGAGCTATTGCTTTAATGATTGTCGGGTTAAGCGTTCCTCTTTGGTAGCTCGATATTACTGCAAGGAACCGCTCTTCTCCTCCTCGAATGACAAAGCCAAAGCCTGAATAGTCTTCACGATGAAAGATGGTAGGATTGGTATGACAAATCCATCCTCCCTCGTGCAGAAAGACATCTCTTTCTTCATGAAAGCTTGCTCCGCTTCCTTCATTGTCTTCCACCTCCTCGTGATTTGCATGCAAGCTTTCTTTTTGTATTGCGTTTCCAATCTTGCAAGCATGATTTTGCTTATCTAATAATATAATTTAGGGAATGAATTTGTTATTCCACAGCTGTTGGTTTCTGGCATTCCACACTCTCTATGCCACCATGCAAAAGGGTTTTGCTCTAGTTCTGGTTCTTGTGGCTAAAAGAAAGGTTAAGGATAGTAAGAAGTCAAGGTCTAAGAAATCTTCCCCAAATTTTCTTTTAAAACAAAACAAATAGGCCAACTAACTTTAACTATCTGTAACCATAATATGCTCTTTTAAAACGTTTTAGACCTATTTGTTTCTAAATTCAAAAAAAATGTATTAGTTTGCACATGACAAGAAATTCACATATCAAAAATTTGTCCTTATGACCCTCTTGCGAGAACAAATGCGTGCCCAAAAAAAAAATTCTTATACTGCACGTTATATAAAATCTCCTTCAATTAACAAAGATTTATACCGTCACTGGTAAAAAAACCCACAAATAGTTCTATTCCAATCTCTAACAATAATTATGGCAATTGATTCACGAGATTGTGGAAAATACAGGTTTTGGTTCTTTAAAATGTTTGAAGACCTATGCTTTCATGAAAAAAAAAAAATTAATAGTTAAGACATCCTTCTAATCTTCTTTTCATGAAAAAAAAACATATGCCCAAATATAATTTTTATGCCTATACCACGTTTGCTTGGGGATGGGGAATAATCCTACAACATACTTGCTTTCTTACTTAAATTATCTTATGTTTTGTTTGTACCCATAAGGATTTCTTTTCCTAATCAAGAATTAATACTAAAATAACTCTGCAATGTTACAAATTACACAAAAACATATACCAAAATAAAATTCTTAGTGCTTCATAATTGCAGTGACAATCATGCTTTCTTGGGAAGTATTCCTTTCACGTGTAATTGCCTAAGACAAAATATGTCATAAATTGCTTTTGCATTTTTCCTACTCACTTTGATAAATCAACTAAATTTACAAAAAACAGAAAGAGTTGAAAGCAACTTGTTGAGTGATAACTAGAGAATAGAGAAACCTAGCTAACTGTAGCAGGAGAAAATGTATTGGGGGAGCTATGTTGATGTCAAGAAACAGACATTGTCATTATTTATTATTGGCAGATGAATTGACTCTTGCTTTTTCAAATACTTAGCGTAAACAATAAACCTTAAATCTCAACAATTCAATATCTTCCTCTAATAGTAAACTGAGGATTGACCTTCCTTGACCTGCATAATGTATACAACATTTATCCGCTTCTACTTATTGTTGAAAATGTAATTATTCCAGCAAATTTGTAAAGTAACTTCACAACCAAGATATACTGTGAATAAAGAAAAGATTGAGGCAAGAAAACAAAGATGTTGATTAAATACACTTACATATTGAACGGGATTAGTCCTCGGAAAAAATAAATGGCATAACCATGATTATCTATGATACATTTCACTCGGTCTGAATCATATGCATCTTCAGGTTTTAAAGATGTGACAGCAGTGCTAAACATTGCATCTAAAGCTGCTTACAGTGAACATAATAAGTTTCAATGTGAGTGCGACCACAAGGACAACGAGTCCAAGAATGATAATGTTATTTCAATGCAAAGATTTTTAAGATAGACATGAAGTCAACGATTATAAATCATTGCACTTCTCCTGTTTTAAAAAAGAAAAGAGAAAAAAATGTCTTACCTGCAATGCTTTGATGAAACCATCTACTATTTCAGGTTCAGTAAAAGGCTCATCACCCTGAACATTGACAATAATATCATATTCTTTTTCTAAGCTTTTGAAGAGCTTCATTACAACATTTGGTATATATTTAAGAGTGAAAGTTAGTATGAAATATGACCTAAATAATGTCGTGGCTTAAAATGACCAAAAACAAGATTTAATTTGTTTATCATTTCAACACGATCCTAATGTCATTATGACATCAGCTCCAAATAGTCAGCAGCAGTCGGCAATCTTTTCATCATCAGTTGCCACAACTAATACTAGAAACACTACCAATCAGACATCAAGGAGGCAAGCAAAAGATATGCATGGGCAAGAAAGCATCCACATTGCCCTCAAATATAAAAACCAAATGATGCTCATACTACAATGGATTAAAACTTGTCTATACCAAAATCCAGTTCTAAGCTTGATGTTCTAAAATTTATTACACAAAATAGTAAAAAAGGAAAGCAATGCAAAGAAGTTAGATCTTGGTAAAATCAAGGAATTTCTAGCCTCAAAAAGCCTACCAAGAGTCTTTATATGCATGAACAAGGAAGGAAACAATGACAGCTAAAATGATTTGTTTACTCCTTCAGTTCTAGTATTTGTGTCTCTATTCAATGTCCATTAGGCCCAACACAAATCGAAATACAAATAAGAAGGGAATTTGAACTGAATGATACCTTAATACAAAAAAAATTCCACATATCTAATCTTGGTTTTTAGTAGCTTGCTGATACTACAGATAGACCTACTGACATTCACAGTTTCATTAATAGGCATCTATTCATTATTTCACTCCTAGGGAATAATATAGGCACCATATTATAGTAAAAGCCATTTACGTCGGATTGCACTTGATCAATTAAGTAGACCTATCAACATGATCCAATATAGAAGCTAGTTTTACCCTTTCCCATGTTCCCTGTTAATTAAGCCATAATAGATCAGATGCATCACATTTTGACTTTTTGATGCAACAAGTTGAAAGAGAAAAGCATTGAATATAGTAAAAGTGATAAAAGGTGTTAAAATTAATTGTGGCAATGGGTTTAATACGTATAAACAAAGTGCTTAGCTGGTTCTTTATAAAACGCTCAGGTGAAGGAAATGCAATAGTTGAAAGACGTTCCATTGTGATGTTTATAAACACAACAAGACAAAGCAAACTATAAAAAAGAAAAAGGCACTTTTATGTAGATTACACACTTATTTTCATCATTAGCCTGAGTAAGTGCAACTATAGATGGTGGAATTCATCCAAAAATAGTATAATTGGCAGGTAGTCCGAACGAATCTAACTATCTTTTTCCCTTATTGGACAACCAAATTGCACGTTAAAACAATAATGGTCCTAATAGATTTAGTACAGTTAGTACATCATTATGGTTAAGTTCCTTTTTTTTGCATTCTCCAGGCATGTGATTTTTCAATATGTATATTCAAGTAGGCATTTTAAATTTTACTTTCCAAAAAATAATCAGGTGATTATATATAAGTTTCACTCTCTTGAAATATCAAGAGATTCATTGTCTTCTATGTTATTTCCACTCTGCTCTTCCTCCTAGATTCATAACATGTAATACACCAAAACTTTATGAATCAAAAATCAAAATTTTGTGTAATAGGAACTAAATAAGGAACTTACAAGCAGACACCAAAAAAGTTATTGATTAGTTTTAAAGAATTAAAAGAATATAAGTAGTAAAAAAATTATTGTGTTTACTTTTTAGGGGAAAATTTGCTTTAAATAGTTGATTATCTTACCAGCATTTATTCACTCATTCAACTAATAATATTATGAGTAAGCAAGACAATAGTATTTTTCGCATTAACTCCAAGGAGTAAATAAATTAAACAATCTTAAAGATCTAGGTAGATAAAAACCATCAAGTTAACCACCCTCTCCAAGGCTAGCAAAAAGCTATGAGTGATCAAGCCATATATGTATTGGTCCTGATGACAGATAGCTTGTCTTACGCAAGGGAGTAGAATGAAAAAAAAGGATAAGTAACCAAAAAATAAAAGTAACAGTTATTCTAGTCCACCCTATTCTACTGGTCTGCCATCTGGATCGTGATAGATTAGACTAGCAATATCTTACTCTTAAAGTTTCTCTAAAAGCCTAAAATAGCTCAAGCTCAAACCAAATTGTCTATGTGAATTTGCTGTTTACTTCTGATTCAAAACAAAATCACATATGCTAAAGCAAACCAAGAGAATCGACACAACATTTACACAAACAAAAGAATGAATGAATAGACAAATAAATAGAACAGGAAACTTTAGATAAGAAGGCCAACCTCATTAAGAGAGGCATGAAGATTTCTTTGACTATTTAACTGAAAAATAGGTATGTAGCAGCTATATCTTGAAAGGGCCAACTCTGACTTTCCAAAATGCACCTCAGTGTGTGTTTAGTGAAGAACAATAGGAAAAAGCAGGCCCATGACTGCCATTAACAACAATCCAGAATTAAAAGTAGCATTTGGCTGCATGCGAATATGAATGAGCTACAATTTGATTATAAAAGATGAAAAGTAGAAAGATAATGAAAGAGACAGAAGCTAACATGTCTACCTTGTTAAAAACCTGCTCCTTAGTATTAAAAAAAATCCCACCACATAAAAATGCATATTTATGCACCAACAACATGTTGGACAAAATTGATCCTAGCACAGAGCTGAATAACTTACATCATTCCTCTTTTGAATGCATATATTGAAATGATCACTTTGTTACATTTCCAAAAATGGCATTTAAAAGACCCCCAACTACAAGATCCAATGAATAAGTTAAACCTATGCTTTTCCTTTTGGTAAAGAAAAAAAAAACATGCTTTTCCATTATAACCTTGAAATTGACACACCACTGAATTCTACATGACCCACCAACAAATTGGTATGGTTTTTGAAACCTACCATGACAAGGCCTTAAGTTTCAATTTATATGGAAAAATCCCCTTTATTAACATAATTGTTAGCAGAGCATCAACCTAATGCACTTCTTCTCTTAGAAATTCATGATAGTGAATGAACTAATTTAGAACAAGAAAGTCACCAAAAGACCAAGTTATGCTTGGAAACTTAAAATAAGGGAGGTAAGTTTAATATTTTAAAAATTAATAGGTGTAAGTGTGGGTTCCATATACTTCAAGGCAAACTCTTAGTACAATAAGTTGAAACTAAAGGAGGTGTGAAAGTAGGTTTGCTAAACCGGGGAGGTTTGAAAAGTATAAACAATTATAGACTGAAGTAAGCAACTAGAATCCTTAATTTCAAATGACATATAGCATGTAACATAATAATCAAAACTTAAAAAAGACATGCTTCTCCTTTTTACTATTTCACTATATACATTAAAGCAAGATCTAATGCAGCACATTCAATTCACACATTTCATGTCAATATTTAGTATATATTAGTTTGAAAAAAGATGAATCAAGTAGAACGCTGTATATTTGAACTGTTTAAATCGTTACTTGACTATAGTCTCTAGAGTAAAATACTAGCTGCTTATATAACATATCGAGAAAAGTAACATTAGAAACCTTAAAAATTGAGAATGATAATATGAAGTTTGAAGTGTATAGGAAACTATACTCTATAGTATAACCTAGACACTCAGCTAGAAGCATTATACCCAACAAACTCAAAGTGAACACTGAACTTTACGACCACCTAACATTTCAACATAAGACTGAAAATACCGTAATTTGTCTGGGCAACTTTTAAAACTAGAAATAATAAGGGTATTTTAAACAACTTAATTCGCAAAAATAACTAAAAAAAAAAAGTATAAAAAAGAAGAAAAGTTGATTGAAAATTCGAAAAACAAAATGGAAGAAAAACAAAAAATAGAATTTTAGGCCCAAAAGAAAATGAGAAAAGACAAAAGAGCTTAAAAATTAAAGAAAATTAAAAATGAAATTGGGTTTTTTTTCTAAAAAAATTGTTAGCAATTCATTTGGAAATTAGGCTAAAAAAAAAGAAGAAAATGTATGAATGGTCTTAGAGAATTAAAGAAATTGAAAAAGGAAACAAAGGGGAAAGTTTTTTTTCTTAAAAACCAAGACTAAATGGAAAAAAGGAAACCCTAGTCTTCTAGTTGAAAATATGCAAAAATAAATCAACAATTGAAAAAAAAAAAAGGAAACAAAAGGGAGAATTTCCTTTAATAACAAGACACCATGAAAATGGATACCCCATTCCTCTAGTTGAAAATAGGCAAAAATAAATCAATAATTGAAAATGAAATAAAAAAACAAAAACAAATGGGAGAATTTCCTTTCTTGAAAATCATAACAATGGAAAAAGGAAACCTTCGAAAAGGAGCAATTAGAAAGGGTTAATAGGTAACTTCAAATTGCTTAAGAAAATCATAGTTTTCTTTCTATAAAAGGAACACAGGAGGTTTCAAAACAATAAATAAAGAAGAAAAGGGAGAGTGTGAAGAAGAGTGAGAAGAGGAGAGAGGGAAGGGAGGGGGTCTTGGAAATTACAATCATACCCTCCTTTATTTTCCACATCATCTGCCTTGTGGACATAGCACGCTGACATGTAACTCTTGCATGGGTATATTAGCGAACTCACTAATGGCAAGGGGTAATTGCATGAAATTAGGAGTTGAGGGGATTTTGTGCAATTTGGCCTTTATTTATGTATGCGTTTACATGTGATAGCACATGTAATAATTGATATTCACAACTAAGTATTTTAAGAGGTACAGACCCTGCAATGATAATATATATGCTTCCACAATGCTCTAGGGTTTCCAAGGCTAAAAGTTACCACAATTAGGGAACAAAGTTTAACTCTTTCTGGTGTTGCTATGGAATAGGTGTGCATATGTTTTACTCATCCAAATTGTGTCAAATTTAAGTATATCCTTTTTCAACTCAATCATACATACTCTTGTGTTCTTAACTATATCTTTTCTTTCCTAGTCTTCTTTAGGTATTGAATCATTCTCAAAGCTGGGGGTTCTATTTATATTAACTTTTATTTAAATTAATTTTTTAAAATATTAATTCTTTTCAATTTTAATCACTTTTTATTCCAAATCTTAATTTTTTTGGTTTTCATTTTATTTATTTTAAATTTGAATACTTTTCTATTTGTTCTTTACAAAAATGTGTTTTTATTAATGAACAAACCTTTTTTCATAAAATAAAATTAAAAAAATAATATATTAACTTGACCAAAATCCAGTGTAATCCGAGTCTATCCATGTTACTTATTGAACCAACCTAGGTTCTGAATTTTTTTTAAAAAGATTTAGTCTAAAACCAAGCTATGTCTCAAGTATTACAAAACATAACCAGACCCTACTCATAATCACCTTTTACCAATAAAATCCTATCAACTTTGTGGTTAGAGGGGGAAAGAGAATTTTCTTTTGGAGCCCTTATTCTCCATTAGAGATGAACCTTATACAACTTATTTCAATATTCAAGCTTGATATCGTTTGTGGTTTTCCTCCTCGGAACATGGGGAATTGTATGAAAATGTACATGGCACATCTTTGGATGTTCAAATAATTAAAATGAGTTGCAGACCAAATGGTCTATAAATTTCTGCCTCTTATATTCTTTTCATTGTGACAGTACTCAATGATTAGCAGAATTTGTATGTAGGAAGTAAACTGCAGTAACAAGAACATATTTGTTGTAGAGAAAAGAATAGGGGAAGAAGTGTTCATAGTGAATCACTATACTTATCACAGGTTTTATATGATGAAAATAAAATAGTTTCATTCAGATTTTGATTCCCAGTTTTCATATAAATCACTATACTTAACGCATAATGGACCGCTAACTGAACGAACCAAACTTGTTCTATATTCTACAACATTTTACAATTTCTACCTTGTATATCTCTATAAAATTTATGGCCACTTGAGGCATACCAACCAAGTATACACCATGATATTGCAAATTATATTAAGTGATGTTCCACCAGGTCTTTATATAAAAGGTATAGTGGTTGGTCATAATTACTGTACATACTCTTGAGCCTCTTGAGAGTCTTTAAGAATGAGAAATGATGAGTGTCTGTAAAGCGCTCTATGATATGAATTCAAATTGTGTACTTTTCAGTATATTGTATTGTATAATATGAACTCTCAGATCCATAATGATTACATATATTTGTTATAAATTTCCAAACTTCCGTCTTCTTCAATTTAACATATATAGCTTATTCCAACTATGCATGTGTATTTGTGGTTGGCCAATATTTAAGCCCCAGAAAAAAAAAAAAAGACGCTATTTGTAATACAAAATTTTTTTGATAAATGGAAAGATATATAAGATTGGAGTTGAGGATTAATTTAATAAATCATTTGACCAGCTTGTAAATTAAACTTTTAAACTTGTAGTTTAGCATCAATTTTGTTAATTAAGTTTTAGTAAACTTGATTTTTGTTTTTGCCCACATTAAACCATGTAAAAAGATATATTCCCAACCTATTGGCATTGGCATATTTAATTTCAAGTATTTCAAACATAAACGTTTTGCTGTGTAGAGTATCAAATCTAAATGTAGTCTGAGAGCTAGTTTGGTCTATCTCTTGATCTCATATTGTTGTATCATTTTCATCCTCACAAATCACCTAACACCTAAAAAAAAAAAAAGTCCTTTGCATAAAAAGTTGAAACACTGTTTCAAGAAGTTTGAGTTTTTTAAAAGAATTAAAATTTTTAGCTATTAATTTTCACAAGTTTATATAAATTAAGTCTATTGTATTGTATATGAATAATATACTTTAAACCTTTTTAGTTTTAAAACAATTTCAATTTCGTTTCATTAATTTAAAAATATATAGTGTCAATTTTTCAACAATCTAATTATATCCATTTATCTAATATTTTATCATAATTTCAATATTAAATTTAATAATATATTTGCTTAAATGTCAAAGTTAAATATAAGTAAATAACGTTCAAGTTCAACATTAAATTTTGTATATGAAATAAAAAGATAAAAATAGATATTTATATAATATTATTTATTTATAACCTAAAAGCCTAAATTAAAATATTTATAAAATTAAAAAATTAAATGACATTTAAGCCAATAATTTTATATCAATTTTACCTTTTTTTAAGAGAATATATCACTTTTACAATTTTACCCTTAGACTCTGTTCTTTTGTCTTTTTCACATGCCCTTGACATTCACACATTTGCTTCTTAGAATAGCAAACGTCTCTACCATTCGACCATTTTAAGTAACTTCATCTTCATAGCTGCTTTGAGCCGAGCACAAAAGAGGCAAGGCTCAGAGCTGATACCATGAGAGGCGTGTGGGAGAGAAGAAAGAGAAGTAAGGGACAGAAGAGAATCACGGGTAGTGAGAGAGAGTTAAGGGAGGGGAAGGGAGGAACACTGAGACGGGAAGAGACCTGGAGAGTAAAGAAAGAATACAGAGACTGAGAGAAGAAAGAAGAGAACGGGAGCGAAGAGGAACCGTGAAAGAAGGGGAAGAGATAAGAAAGAGTTCCTATTTTTGTACGGAGAAAGCATAGACTCGAGAGAGTGACGGGAGAATGGAGGGACGTCGGAAGGAACAAAAACATAGAAAAATGGGGAAGCCGGGAAGGCCATGAGCGATATTCAGGGAAGGAAAAACCGACAGAAGAAAGGAAAGAGATTGAGGTGCGAAGACTAAGAAGAACAAAAACACAAGAAGGAGTGCCATTCAGAGCAGAGAATGACACGGGGAGGAGGAGGAAGAAAGGAAAAAAGTAAGGCGAGGTCGTCACCAGCCATTCATTTCGTCGTCCCTTTTGCGACGCCCAGCCCCCTCCCGCTGCGTTTTGATCCCGTCACTGGCCATTTCCCGCGAAACCCCGCCGTCCGTCTTGTTTCTCTCTCTCGGCGTCCAGGTGAGCTCTTCTCTTCCTCTGTCACACCCCGAAATTTCTGGGATGGGACCGGCACAGATCGCGAGAAAATTCTCATGACCTGCATGCCTACACTAGAGGGACAATCGTTAACATACATATCCAATACCTATAAATACCGTTTGCCTTAATATATATGGTGAAAATGTCAATACAAAACGAGGCCACCTGTAGAAATTTCGGCAGCACCTCCCCAGTAAATAAGACGTCCCGAAATTTCTACAAGGTCCTGCAAGGCAATACATAAATAGGGGAGCTCCGCTCCCACCAGCCCAATCCACTATATACAACATAAGACAAAACATGGCGGGTTCAACTGTGGTCACAAAATAATCCCGTATACAGAAATGGCTACCAACCTAAATATATATATATATACATCCCAAAAAGAAAATGCCAAATTTATAATGTAAACAAGAGGGCACATCTCGCACCCAAACCAAGCGGCTCAACGCGGCTCCCCGGTCAATGCTCCGTCGGCTCTAGAAGATCGTGTAACTCTCTCTCTGGGACCAAAAATTTTCCAGCAGATAGCACCCCAAGTCAGTAAACCATTTCATATATAAACAAAAGCTTTAACGTAAACAAGAATTTAATAAAGTGCAATAGTGTTTAAATCCATTTGTTTGCAATTTAACAGTCGAGCTAAGTAACCAACTTTTTTTTTGAAACATTCAGTCAACAGCCATTCTCAGATAAACAATCAATTTGTGAAAAGCATTCAGGAAAAAGACTGCTAAGAACCAACAGGCGAGGGTACACAACCCTCGAGGGCATCTAATCAACAAGTGAGGATACACAATCCTCGAGGGTAACTAACCAACAGGCGAGGACACTCAGTCCTCGAAGGTAACTAACCAACAGGCGAGGATACACAATCCTCGAGGGTAACTAACCAGCAGGCGAAGACACTCAGTCCTCGAGGGTGACTAACCAACAGGCGAGGACACTCAGTCCTCGAGGGTAACTGACCAACAGGCGAGGACACTTAGTCCTCGAGGGTAACTAACCAACAGGCGCGAGTTACGTCTCGCGAAGGCTTATCATTCGTCATCCTCCAAAAATCAAGGATTTTACGTCAAGCATGTATACAAAGATGAAATTATACGGAAATTATCTGTGTTTCTAATATAACTAGCTAGTAACCACCTCTAATCACACCACAAGTCCAATACCGTAGTTACAGTCATTCAACACATACAGAAGGTCCCTTGCTTTAAATCCACCAATCCGGTAAGGCAAAATCACAAAGAATTTATTTATATTTAGGAAACAATTAAAGCAAGAACAACCCAGGCATAATAAGAATTTTGGGGTGCTATCTGCGCACCTGAACTCTGGTTGACACAAGCGGTACGCTGCCCCTCCTGGGGTGCCAGACTCGCCCTTACGATCTACCTGCATCGAAGTTCACGCAGGAATTAATCGTCTTTCGGGTCATTATCCTAATTTAGGACCTAACTCCCCCATCTCTTTGATTCTATATCTTTCATTCCTTAACGTGTGGTAATTTACACTTCTGCCCCATATATTTTCAGATTTTTTCATTTTGGTCCCTGTTTCAAACCCTAGCCTCCATTCTAATGCAAATCAAGACAATTTCCTAGTTCTCATGCCCAGCAACTTAAAGGTATTAATCTAGAGTTAATATGAACCAATTACAAGTCAACAATTTTCCATTTTCTCAAGAACCCAAAATTTTCAAAAATTTCATTTTGGTCCCTATCAGCCATTCTTCTTACAAGCAGCCAAAATCCATGGTTTTAGAGCTCAAATTCGTTGTTTATGGGCCAAAAATGCTACTTCTAAGCTCAATCTGAAGAGAAAACCAGTAAAAACGTACCAAATCGCCCAAAATGTCCAATGTTCGAGCTCCTCGGTCTCGCCGGAAAAATGGCTCCAACGGCGGCCAACTGAGCTCGACTCCAGGTGGGAATGGCCGGCTGAGAAGCGAGGCACACAACTCGTCCAAACCACGCCGGGAAAACAGCTCACCAACGACCAGGGAAGCTCACGTCTTCACGGTGGTTTTCGCCAAAGAGGTGGCAGTTTTCCAGCTGGAACGATGGCGAGAGGTGGCCAGTGACTGGCCGGTGGTGCTCGGGGGTATAGCTCAGCTCAGGCGAGGTGGAGGCATGACCACGGTGGCTCCTAGCTGCAACCTGCGACGTCCCTCTCACTCTTCTGCATCTCGGCTAAACGAAGGAGGGAGGAAAAAGAAGGAAAATTCTGAGGGCAGTTTCGTCCTTTCACCGTGGGAGGGGACACGTGGCAGCTCCAGAAAAAAAAACAATGGAGGTTAGCTTCCCAGTCTCGAACCCATGTCCTAAGGAAATGCAGTCTGGAGCCTGACCACTGAGCCAGACTCAATCTCATTATACTAATTCATATAACAGAATATTATACCATCAGTTGAATTCATAATTCTAATTGCTTGGATTATTACATCCTCTTTTGATGGCAAGGTTGAAATTTGTTCAAGTGTGTATTCTCTGAAGTTTTTCTGTAGTTTAATCTTTAATATTTGCTATTTTTATCATCTCCAAAGCCTGTGATTGAAGAATGAAGGATCCTTATCATTCAATCTCTTCAATCAGAAATTACGACTGTCTCAATGTAAATCATATATATGCCGTCATGTTTTTAAGATGCGGCTTGTTGTAATATACAAATACTCTCATCCATTGATGAGATGAGTTATTAATTCAGTTTTTTTAGTGTGCTTCTTAGACTTAAAACAATCCTTTGGTAGCTACTTTATGATCTTCGTGGAAAAAAGAAAAGAAAAGAAAAAAAAAGAAAAGAAAAGTAGGATGGGTTATGCCATTTTTACATTTTAATATTTACACATAATAATATTTGTTCATTGAATTAAATCTATAATGAATTCATATAATTGTAATTGGGGGACTATATGAATTCTTGGTGAGCTGAAATCATTTACATGTTTATTGCCAAATTGGGTCCACTTATAAGGTGAAGATGTTGCTAACGTGGCACAGAAGTGGATAACATGTTTATTGTCAAATCGTATCATTGTCAAATATGAGTTCTTGTTTTATGAGCTTTTAGTTCCTTTTTGTTTAATGATTACAAAAAGGATTAAATGAGTTTTATGTCGTGGATTACTTAAAAGGTCACGGTACATATACTAACATTTTGTGGCATCTTTATCTCGCTTTTTTTTTTTTTTTTTCTTATCGAGCTCACTAATCTATAATCGTGCCATCTTTTTAAACATGGGTTAAATGTATTCTCGGTCAATGTAATCTCATTTATTTCTTTTTTTCATGTTTGTGTCTTTCTTGGTGTTCATGTAGTGAGAAAGATGACAGCTCATCAATTATTTTATTGGCTACGGCAAGTATTCACTAATATGCCATGATATTTTAAATCTATAGCAATATTTAGAGGAATGATTAAAGAAGAATAACAAGAAATGAAATAATTAAAATATGTTTGATTTATATTTAGATATTTTTTTAAGATAAAATGAGATAGTAAAAAAAAAACATTAAAACTCTTTTTTATCATCTAATACTGTAATTTTTATGTCTCTTTAATTTAAAAAATCAAAAATAAAATAAATTAATTTAAAAAATTAAATTATTAATATATTTTATTAAAATTATCAAATAATATATTATTTAAATTATTTTATTTTATATCATTCTATTAATAATTACGTCATTTTATTCTTTCTTAAATACAACATACCAAATACAACATTAGATATGAAAATCTGTAGATTGTCCGTCATGTTTTGGTGGTAGCTTATGTCCAATATTCAACATGATATTATAGGCGAGTACATTTGGTTTTATTAAATTGATTTTTACTTTGTATAATGTGCAACTGTGTCAATAAGATCATTTCTCAGAAAATGCAATAATTTCTTACTTTTTGGGTGTTTTGAATGGGTTCATGCAAGTTAACATATGGTTGTCTTTTTGGTGCATTTTTGCCAACATGAAATGGTGACTCTGGCAAAATCCTCTCTGCTCTTGCATTTCTTTTCATTTCCAAGTTTTTATCTTCCACAGGGTTGTTATGGACTCCCAGCTGAAGCCGGAGCCTGGGTCTCCTCTTCCACCGCCTTCCGGCGGTGACGCCGGTGATGACGCAGAACTAATGAACATGAGTATGGACCTGATTTCAAAGCTGCGAGCCATGAGCCCACCTGAAAGGCGAGTTCGGGAAGATGAAGAAGGATATTTACTTACTCCGTGAGAGTAGAAAGTTCGTGGAGTCGGATAAAAGGCAAGTTGAAGAGGAGCTGGAGGAACAATGCGAGAAGAGGAAGAAGGCAGAGGAGAGATTGGAAGCTGCGAAGAAGAAGAAGAAGAAGCAAGAATATGGGGTTATGATTGGTGAGCTGAGGAGTAAGATTTGCAGTTTGGAGGAGGAATTGGAGAAATGCAACGAACAATGTAAGAAGGGGAAGAGGGCTGAAGAGCGATATGAGAAGTCGCGGAAAGTTGCGAAGAAGGAGCAGGAAGATGGAGATATGATTGCGGAGCTCAAGTGGAAGAACAGCAAGTTGGAGGAGGAATTGAAGAAATGCAAGGAACAATGTGCGAAGAGGATAAAGGCTGAGGAGTTGTTGGGAGCAGCAAAGAAGAAGAAGAAGCAAGAAGATAGAGTTACAATTGGTGAACTGAGGTGTAAAATTTCTAGTTTGGAGGAGAAATTGGATATATGCAACGAACAATGCAAGAAGGGGAAGAGGGCTGAAAAGCAGTAAGTCAAATGGCTAGAAGTTGCCAAGAAGGAGCAGGAAGATAGTGATACGATAGGGGAACTCAAGAGTAAGAACAGTGAGTTGGAGGAGGAATTGAAGAAATGCAACGAACAATGTGCGAAAGGGAAGAAGGCTGAGGAGAGATACGAGGAATTGTTGGAAGCTGCGAAGAAGAAGATGGAGATATGATTGCGAAGCTTAGCGGTAAGATTTGCGAATTGGAGGATGGAAAGCGCGAGGCTGAAGAGTATTGGAAGAGAAAAATATATGGAGCTGAAAGAACAAGTTTTAAAGTTAGAGAAAGATATTGAATTGTTAACGTGTGGAAGAGATACCAGGGAAAACCATGGTCATGGCCGCGAGTCTGAAAATAACAATGCAGCGTCTACTCCTTGCCAAAGAAATGGAGATACCAGTGCCTGCGCTGAGCAATTGCCATGCATTTTAAACAAGGATGCATCAGGTATGGGAATTCTAGAAGCTTCTGTGCTAGCTACACTAAAATGCATATTTGAATGTTATGTTGAGAGAGGATACCTCATTGAAGGTTATACACTTAGTTAATTGGGGTGATACTAGGATCTAGGAGTAATCAACTAAGGTGTTTGAAAACTTTGGGAGATGTTATCTCATCATATATTTTGTATTTTTATCAGGATTACAAATTCTATTTCAGATTTTTGGTCTTCTAGTAGGATTAGGATTTCTTATTTGCGTTGCACATAAATGTTGGTCAGATAAAATATTTGCCTATTTGATTATTGATTAATAAATTTGCTGTTGATTTTAAGAAATTGTGAATTCTCCCTATTCGTTTTCATGAACATCAGAATATGTTGGTTTTGTTTGTGATCATTTAGTCATAGAAAACTCTCTTGCAGGTAGTTTCTCATTTTCTTAAAACCATCGTATTTAGAGGAAAAAGAAAGGCTTATTATTCCCTTTGCTAACTGTGAAATGGCTTTGCCTGTCATTGATTGACATTGTTAGGCATCTATGCTTCTGTGTGTTATAGGGTTTACCGCTTATGCTAAGTATTTAAAAAAGCGGCAACCAATCATATACCAAGAATACGTGATGAAAATTTTTGTTTCTTAAAATCAACATAGCTCCTCCAATACATTTTCCCGTGATGTGGTTAGCTAGGTTGCTCTATTATCTAGTTATTGGTCCAAAGGTTGCTTTGAACTCTTATTATTTTTTAAGATTGAGTTGATTTATCAAAGTGAGTAAAAAAATGCAGAAACAGTGTATGGCATATTTTGTCTTAAGCAATTACATTTGAAAAGAATACTTCCCAAGCAAACATGATGTCACTGCAATTATGAAGTACGAAGAATTTTTTTCTGGTGTACGGTTTTCTGTAACTTGGAACACTGCAGAGTTTTTCTAGTATTAATTATTGGTTGAGAAAACAAATGCTTGTGGGCACAGACAAAACTTTATGTAATTTAAGTAAGAAAGCAATTATGCTGTAGGATTACTCCCCATGCCCAAGCAAACGTGATTGGTTTTTGCAATTATAGGCATCAAAATTCTGTTTGGCAATATGTTTTTTATGTGAATTTTGCTTGACTGCTGAGTTTTGTTTATATTCACATTTTTTATTAGTTTAGTTCTCTACTTGTCCCCTACTGCAACTTTGGTCAAATGATTCAGGGGAACAAACATGAAGCAGGATCCTTAATCGCACTTCCTTTGATGTTAAGTTCATGGTTTGCTTGTCATGCTTGTGGATATTTTGTGAGATTTAAGGTCCTTATATCTACACTTATATTGGGTTTCTTTGATTTCTATTATCTTTTCTTTATGTTTCTGTTTGCTCAGATGATAGCTAATCCTCCATTTTTACAGTATTATTTTCTTCTTCTATACAAAGAAGATTAGAAGGATGTCTTACTGTAAGTCTATAACTGTCCCATTTTTTTTATTAAAGCATAGACCTTCGAACACCTACAGAGCCAAAACCTGTATTTTCCATAATCTCATGAATCAATTGCCATTATTATTGTTAGAGATTGAAATAGAAGTCTTTGTGGGTTTTCTTACGAGGTGATGTAGTAGAACTGGATCTTCACTTAACAACTTTAGCTCTAAAGTTGAAGTGGTCTTTGTCTTTGGCAATTATTGAATCTGATCTTCTTCATTTCCCAAGCTTTTGCTTGTATAGTTTTGTTTGCAGATCTAGTATTAAGCATCCCTAACATATCATCTTTTTTTCCAGGTAGTAGACGACTAGGATTGGGAGCAAGCGTTTTGAGATTGAAGGCAGTGATCATGATGGTGATGCTGTTTGTGCCTAA
Organism: Delonix regia; assembly: GCA_037074485.1. NCBI lineage: Eukaryota > Viridiplantae > Streptophyta > Magnoliopsida > Fabales > Fabaceae > Delonix > Delonix regia. The sequence goes on from CM073452.1 coordinate 6,133,194, forward strand.
AAAGGAGCATTGGGTGAAAAAGGAACATGTCAATTTGTCACAGATAATGAGCATCCAAATGCATTAGTAGAAATAGCCCAACTGAAAAACACCCAAGTGTAGCAGAGGATATGACTGGAATGCTGAAAAGAAAATTTGGCTCAAGAGGTTTTCAATTTCAATATCTGACAAATACATTGGATGGTTTTGATATTCCTGTAACTTCTAGCTCTTCTTCTGAGTCTTCTGAATCTGACACAGAGCAACTTTGGAGTTCCCATCATATTGCAGTTGACAAAGGCAGGAAAACTTAGGCCCTGTGGTTTGGTATGATGGAAAAGCAAGTAATGAAAAGGGAGAAGAAATGGGAAAGCTAAAAATAAGCATTTGGTACGATATAAATCTACTGCCATGGGAATCAATATTGATTCCCATCTGGGTGAGTGAGCGGAGTCCTTCTGACCATTGAAGGAAAGCAAGATCATTCCTGTGATGTGATTGGTACTTTTGCGCCAATATTGCCCTCATAGTAAAAAATTTGTGGACCAAATTAACTTGCCTTCCAATATCTCATAAATATCAACACCGCTTGCTCCTCCCATCTGAACACCACCATCTTCGACCATGCAGAGGCGAACAGTTGATGCACTCCGCGTAGCTCCAGCGGGGCAGACAATTGGCATCCAGAAGTGACTATCAAAGGTGATTATGCATTTCTCTCTTCTGTTCGTCTTCTAGATCTGCCACCAGTGTGCTTCCAGGAGAGTTGTGGCTATGAGTTTTGTGGTAGATCTGATAGTAGTAGAATGAAATGGCATATTTGAATAATAGATGGGTCTTGCAAAAATAAGGTTGAAGAAGTAGAAACATTTTAATAATAGATGAGTGGTAATTGGCTAAACAATGTAGAATGAAATGGCATATTTACTGTGAGGATAGCGCCTTTATTGCATGTCTTCTACATCCAATTTTCATTATATCAACAAGGTCAAAATGTTATTCATGCTATTACCCAAAGAAGGTAGTTTGTACCCATGTTGTATTTCTTGTTCTTTCTCATAACCAACAGCAAAATCTTCTTGTCGGAAGCCGTAATGTCTTATGTGTTATTATTAACATAGCCTCTGCACTGAGATTGCAGAGATTATACACTTTTTGGCCTTTAAAATTTTCTTCTGCATCTATTCTTTCATTCTTAAGCATAGTGCAATGAGTTGAGTAGTCAGCGGTTGTATACTTGCATTTGAGCCACATTTGTGTAGTAAATCATTTTGGAAACCTTTAAGGAGCTTATTTGTTTTGCACGTACATTTTAGGCTGTTGAAGTGGTTAGACAAGCTGTAATTTGATGATTCCCATCTCTGATTGATTTGTCTGCAAAGGTGTTCCGGAAGTAAGGTTTCTTCTTGGTTTGATGGTTAGCTAATAGATGTTAATTATTATAGGTGTCGCCTTCTACGCACGGCATGTTCTGCCACCTGCACTTGATGCAACACCTTTTGCGGCTAGAGCACCTGTCGTCATTACTACACCTGATGTAGCACCTGTCACAGCTGAAGGACCTGCCACCATTAATGCAGCACTTGCAGCCGGGAGGTATTGCATGTTTAAGATTTTTGGTTTTTTTACACTCATTCTGCAAACTTCTGCTTTTTCTTTTCCTTCCACTATGGATGCCTTGTCTCATGATGGCAATTTGGTAGCCATTCTACATCATCCTCATCCACTACTTACAACTGATTGCATCAAAATTTGCAGATTTTGCTTACTCTATAGAGATGATTATTAACAGTACCGCTAAAATCTCAAGTGTTTTTGAAAAATTGTTGAATCACTTTGAAAAATTGGTGATATGTACTAAGATCACCATAAGTAGCATTGGCTGCATAACTACTCCCAGTATAGGTAGTATCGGCGGCACACTTCTAGCATTAACATCATAGGAGGTGTTGCTTTCTACATACGGCGTGTTCCGCCACCAACACTTGATGTAGCACCTTTTGCGGCTAGAGTACCTGCGAGCTACGGTTGTTACTGTAGTTGATGGAGCACCTGCTGCAGCTGAAGCAACTATTGCTGTTGATGCAGCACCTACGGAACAATGGCAGGTGCTTCAACCACGGGAGGTGCTGCGTTAGGTGCAGTAACATCAACAGGTATTCCAGCTGTGAAAGTTGCTGCATTAGGTGCTAGTGGCAGAGTACGTTGTAAATGAATATTTGTAATTGATAGGAGGGAAAATAAACTTTTAGTCATACTTTAAAATATTGCTTATTCTAAAATTTCTTGCAACAAAAAACCAATTCCACATCATTTTATGAGAGCTCTTAATAACGTCTTTAGTGTCTAAATGGTCTTTTTTGTTTAGTACTCTTTTTAACTGCAATATTAAAAATGACAGATTTATATGAAGGTTGAACATTCCATGTATGACAGTACGGTGCAAGTTGCAACCATTTTGGGTAGTATTGAACTTTATAAATTTATGCATGTCTTCCAAAATAATAGATATGATTTAAGATATCATATCAACTAAAACTGTTTTTTAATTGGCAAATTTAATTTTTCTTATCTATCCTTTCTTGCATTCCATTTTAACGGCTGCAGGCAAAGAAATAGGATTGATTGTATAATCGTTGGGCATCTCTTATTTGAAATTATTCTGGAATTGATCATTTTGGTTCTTGTTATTTGTATCAAGAACTATTTTAACTCAAAGATTAAATTGTTTAGTGAAGGTGTACGAGTGATCTATAATCTGCAACACACCCTTTTGTGAGAGAAAGCCTTTGACAGTGAAATGTAAAACAAACTCCTTAAAAAATTTGGACTTGCTATAGTTCCTATTTATTGTTGGATCAAGTAGTTCTTTAAATCTGAATAGTTGAATAAAAAATTGGTGATCGCGCCCTTTTTTATGAGAAAAGCTTTGAAAGTGACATGTAAAACAAATTCTTTGAAGAATTTGAATTTGTTATCGTTTTTATTCACAATTAGATCATCCAGTTCTTTAAATCAAAATAGTTTAACAAAAAATTCTTGAACTGCTTAATCGCACAATTCCATCAATTTAATACTTAGATCAATATATTTCCTCTTAAATGCAGCAAATCTAAATTAACTCCTTGAGCACGTCATTAAAGAGGCTCTATACCATGTCAAGAACTAGTTTAACTAAAAAGCTTAATCTATTAAAAAGGTGCTTGGCCTGATGTTAACTCACATTCTAAAGTATAAAGTATATAGGATATCAAGGTATGAGATATCATGGTATTTTAGATGCTCATATTTAGTGTGGAAATGTTATAAAATGGATACAACTAGTATTTTATAGAAGTTAATAATGTCGAGATAGTCAGCATCCCATTATCTCTTTTAGGATATTTTTAATGTTGGAAGTGAAACTACATTCACAACAATAGAGTGGCCAGTGGCCGAACTGGTGAAAACCCAGGGTGATGGAGAAAGCACAATATGAGAAAAGAAGAGTCTATAGTGGAAAAGGTTACGTGGACGAAGCAAGTATTGATGAACTGAAATACCTTAAATTTGTCATCGAAGAAACCTTGAGGCTTCATGCTCATGTTCCTTTGTTACTTCTTAGGGAATGTAGTGAAATGTGAGATTAATGGGTTTGAAATACCTTCCAAGAGCAAAGTCATGATGAATGCGTGGGCAATAGGAAGGGACCCAAACTACTGGGTTGAAGCAGAGAGGTTTTAGCCAGAAAGGTTTCTTGAAAGTTCTGTTCATTATAAAGGATTAGATTTTTAGTTCATCCCATTTGGGGTAGGAAGAAGGATATGTCCAAGAATTGCGTTTGGTGTTAATGGTAGTGAACTGTCACTTGCAAATCTTCTCTTCCGTTTTGATTGGAAGTTGCCATATGGGATAAAGCTTGAAGAACTTGAGATGTCTAAATCTTTTGGCTTGTAAGTGAAAGTAAAGCAGGATTTGCTATTGATTCCTGTCACTTATTGCTCCACATAATATCAAGGTTATGTTGCATAATCATAATCAAGTCAAGTAAAGAAAGGTGAAAAAAAAGAGATGCCTCTTTTATACATTATTTGATACATAATGACGGAGGTAAATAAATAGGCTTTTTGACTCTAAGCCAATTTTTAGAGCATCTAATGCTTTAAACCCTTAGCCATCATTTTTATTTTCAAAGATTTGTTTTTCATTTTCTTTTGCAAATTCTCTTTAGGGTTGTGGACTTTGTTAGCTTGCAACACTATAATATTTTATTAAATTTTTTGGGTTGTGGATTAACATGTCTGGAGCCTCGTGTCCCCCATTACTGATCTAAGAGATGTTTTGTCTTAATTAACCCTCTCTCCTTTTTTCTCTAAAAAAACCTAAATCTTTAATTAATAAAACAAATTTTATTTCGTTACATGATTTTTATAAAATGAATTTTATAATGAAATTATGTTTCTATAGTAAGTTCACTTTAAAAAATTCTAAACTAATTTTCTTAGTCAAAATACCCAATTTTTAGATTAAAAATATTTGATAAATTTATCCATCCCTTGAAATAAGTTCAATTTATTTTAACTAAAATAAACTTTAAAAAGATCAATAATTAAAATAAATAAGGGGTGCCAAGGTGAATTGAAACCCATAAGATGTGAGAGTGCTCAAATGTGATTAACTATTATTCCAAACTCCAACTCGTGTATTTTCTCCTCTAGAGTTTATATTATGCCTTTCATATCTTCCATTCTATATATTTATTATTTACCTGCATGAGTTTTTTCCTTTTTTTTTTTTTAAACTCATAACTTTACCTTACTTTCTCCTAACCTAAAAACTTCTAAATCTAATTCTCTATGGCCCTAATTTATTGATTTTAAAATTTCAAAACTCATAGGTAGTAGATAGTTCTTTTAAACTCTAAGTCCCACATTGCTAAGAATAATTAGTTTTCAATTACTAAACCCCTATAAATATAGCAACCCTTTCTGGATTACATTATACCAAAAAAGTTATTTGCTTGCTAGCGTTTGCTTTTGTGTTCTTTCCCATACGAGTAAGTTTTATTTTCCTTTTGGTCCTTATATCCTATAATTCTCCCATTCCCATTGCTTCTTTCTTCTGAAACAATGTCGGTGCTTGTCATCTTTTTCTTAGCTTACCTTTCCAGCCTCCTTTCTTTACTCTCTCCTCTACTCATTCCCACAACCTTCCTTCTCTTTCTTTACCTTCTCTCCCTTTCTCTTTTTAACCTTGTTCACGGCAAATTGGGGTGTTTTATGGGTCCAATAGGAAGAGGACCAGATGTTATTGCGGATGAAAACCCATTGGAAGAAAACGATGATAATGCGGAAGCTGTTAGGCCAATGTTAGGAGAGAATAGCCTTCAAAATAATATCCAGTTTGAGGGCATGTTCTGTCAAAATGAAATCGAAGAAGTTCATGAGGAAAATGATTCAGCAAGCTATGGTTCACTGAGAAAAGAGAAGAGGGATCGTAGGAGGACACTGGGTTGGAAGCTTTGCGAGGAAAGACTTAGTGAGGGAGGAAGTGAGGGAATGGATTTTCTGGGGGAAATTTTTTGGGATGAGGCAGAGACTAATAATAAGGTTGAAGGGAAGGGAAGCTTAAACAGTGAAGATAATGACGATGTGAATGAAGAAAAAGGTATGAAGTATAAGTGTTGCTGCTTGCTGGCGTTGAAATTCTCAACACGGAAGATGAAGTTGCAAATGAGAAGGCCAAATCTTGTCAAAATCTCTAAAGCCCTCAAACGCATTCGATTCATTCAGATTGCATGATAACAACTTAATCTACATTTAGAAATGAAATGTTGTGAAATAGGGTTGTAGGTTTGTATTGTAAATACTACATTTCGTGGCTTTGGAAGGTTGCAATGTTTTGAATTTAATGTTTTTCTTGTACTGATGATGGAAATGTTTTGGTGACAAGAGCGAGGTCCATAATATTAAATGCTAATAGTTTTCTTGTATTGTTTTAGTCAAATGCAATGGCATGGTCTGTTAGTCACCTGTCAACATAATGAAAGGCAATATTGGCCGACATCTTAAGAAACTCTAAGAAATAGAACATAAAAAACTACAGTTGTGGACCAGAAATTGGAGAGTCATGGGAGGTCTCGGTAATGTCCATTTAAGTGTACTTAACAGTAGCAAGAAAACCCAATAAATAAAGGTATTCTCATCATGAGTAAACTTATGGTTATCTTCACCTTTTCCTGAAAGTCAATCTTTTTTGTTTTATGTAAAGTTAATTAAGGTTTATGGAGTCATTATAACAGCCGAGATGTCAACGTATTTTCTCTCGGAGTCCCACTATATCTGATACTGGCCTATAACATTAATGTTTCATAAATAAAATCATATTGTGTTTAATAGTTAATACATGTTTGATACTCATAGTGGACACAACAGATAAATACTAAATTTTGGAGGGTGTTTTGATATGTGTATCGTGATATGTCCCATATCTTGTCAATATCCATGTGTTTTTGTTTAATCCTCACTGGCACCCTCATAGTTATCACATGAAATATTAGAGACAAGAAATAACAAATGATAGTTTGTACAAATTAAAGAAATCTAGGGACCAACCCCAGAGACTGGATCTTTGTATGACTAAAGGTTTCATCATAGCAGTATTTACATGTGAACCCCTTGATATCTGACTTCATTATAGGAAAACGAGAGGAAGAATATTTGTCTAATCTTTTAGAAAAAGACAGAGTCATAATGGCTATATATATTCATATCACAAAAAAGAATGACTGAAAAAGCTGACCACTTATAAACTTAGTTAGAATGCACGCTAGTCATCTCATGGTAAGCAAAGGCAAGGTTTAGCTCCTCCTGGATGTGTGGTAACAAATACTTATCAAGTGAGAGACTTCTCTTCTCCTCAAGAGCCCATTTCCAATTTATCACACGCCCATCTTTCTTCATATATCCTTTTTTATTTTATTTTTTATCAATTAAGCCTTTGTCCTGAAAGAATTCAACTAACCTTGCTGAAAGAGTATGATGAAGAGCAGGAATTATATCAGGTAAAGTGTTTGGTGACAAGGGGAATTCCATGCATTCAATAACAGAAGCTTCAATCCCCTTTTCTTTAAGAACTTCCACATATTCATTTATTTTCTACTGCCTATAAAGATCTTTAGGCATGTGCACTAACAGGGTAGGCGGGTAGTCCTTTCTAACATCTATTTGCTCAAACATCCCCTCAGCAATCATGTTCCATTTCGGGACTCTACCATTGGATGCAATGGCATTAACGAGTCAAAGCTATTCCACTTTTGTTTTGGAAGTCCATCAGCAAACCTAGGATTTTCAATTTCTTTCTTAAATAATAATAAAAGTATAACTAGCATCAGTATAAGAGACATAAGAAGTAATGGAACCCGTCATTTGTATCCATGCTTCAACATGCTGCAAGCAAAGATGTAATTCTTTACTTTAAAGCAATGAAAGAAAACAATACAAGGTAGAATTCAATGAATGTTTTTTCATGAAATTTTCACATCAACTGCTGACTGTCTCATATAAACTTACATTTGATTGCTGCAAAAGTATAAGATCAATCAAGTTTTCAGTCTAAATGAACCTCTTCGATCCTGTTTGCTCTGATGGGTGAAGTTCTCATCTATAAATAAACTAGATGTTAACAAAATGTATAACACCAAACTACACACAGGCATCAAAGCTTTAGATTGGTGCTCACCTGGATAGGGACAACAGTAAAGACATAATACAAGTATAAATGACTGATAAACCGCAAATTTGGTCTCTCACAGGACAAAAGAGGCAAACAGAACACAATGATTGGTGCCTGAAAACTTGAAGACTGGGAACCACTTGGTAGAGGACCATAATTGAACTAATATATTGGACGTTCTAAAGAATGCATTAGTGAACAAACCAATGAAAAGAATGGTTCACAGTTTAGTGGGCCGAGTAAGGTCTAACCATGGTCAAAACGAATGTGTTAAAATATATACATTTTAATTCTTAATTAACATATTAAATGTAACTTAGAATATGGCACTTAATAATTAAACAAGTATATGACAAAAATACAATAAATAGAAGTTACAAATATATCTAATGACTTTCAAATAAAGCCACTAGATATCCTTCTGACTTGTTCATCCAAGAATATTCCATGTTGCCAATGTGTTAATAAGAGACAACGCCCATGCTACCCTTACACAGCATAACCAAGGTGTTTAAATACGTTCTACCAATACTAATGACTGTATGTTGACTGAAGACATTAAAGACATGCTGAAGTAGTCCTTTAAACTTTTTTATGCTGCAAGGAGAAAGGGCATCTGCTAGCTCCTAGGGATGTTTAAGGATTCCTGAAAAATATCAAAATAAAATTAAATACAAAACAAATAGGCCAACTAACGTTAACTATCTGTAACCTTAATATGCTCTTTTAAAACTTTTCAGACCTATTTGTTTCTAAATTAAAAAAAAAAAAAATGTATTAGTTTGCACATGACAAGAAATTCACATATCAAAAGTTTGTCCTTATAACCCTCCTGCGAGCACAAAATGGGTTCAAAGAAAAAAAAATTCTTATACTGCACGTTATATAAAATCTTTTTCTCGAAGCTACCTGTCAAGATAAACAATTTCAGGTTATATAAAATCTCCTTCAATTAGCAAAGATTTATACACTCACTGGTAAAAATACCCACAAATAGTTCTATTTCAATCTCTAACAATAATTATGGCAATTGATTCATGAGATTGTGGAAAATACAGGTTTTGGCTCTTTAAAACGTTTGAAGAGCTATGCTTTCATGAAAAAAAAAAAAAACTAATAGTAGGACATCCTTCTAATCTTCTTTTCATAGAAGAAGAAAATAGGATATTGTAAAAATGGTGTATTAGCTGTCATCTAGGCACATAGAAACCTAGGAATTAAAGGAAGTATAGATATAAGGACCTAAAATCAGAATGTTTACAAGCATGACAAGCAAACCATGAACTGAACATCAAAGGGAAGTAAGATTAAGGATCCTGTTTTACGTTTGTTTCCCTCATTCTTGCTTCTATTTCCCTGATTCATTTGACCAAAGTTGCACTAGGGAAGAAGCAGAGAACTAAACTAGTAGGTAATGTGACTACAATAAAAAAAAATAAAAATTGGCAGTATACCAAAATTCACTTAAAAAACATATGCCCAAATAGAATTTTTATGCCTATACCACGTATTCTTGGGGATGGGGAATAATCCTACAACATAATTGCTTTCTTACTTAAATGACCTTATGTTTTGTTTGTACCCATAAGGATTTCTTTTCCCAATCAATAATTAATACTAGAATAACTCTGCAATGTTACACAAAAACATATACCAAAATAAAATTCTTAGTGCTTCATAATTGCAGTGACAATCATGCGTTCTTGGGGAGTATTTCTTTCACGTGTAATTGCCTAAGACAAAATATGTCATAAGTTGCTTCTGCATTTTTCCTACTCACTTTGATAAATCAACTAAATTTATAAAAAACAGTAAGAGCTGAAAGCGACCTGTTGAGCAATAACTAGAGAATGGAGAAACCTAGCTAACTGGGGCAGGAGAAAATGTATTGGGGGAGCTATGTTGATGTCAAGAAACAGACATTGTCATTACTTATTATTGGTAGATGAATTGGCTCCTGCTTTTTCAAATTCTTAGCGTAAGCAATAAACCTTAAATCTCAACAATTCAATATCTTTCTCTAACAGGAAACTGAGGATTGACCTTCCCCAACCTGCATAATGTATACAACATTTATCCCCTTCTACTTATTGTTGAAAATGTAATTATTCCAGCAAATTTGTAAAGTAACTTCACAAGCAAGATATATTGTGAATAAAGAAAAAATTGTGGTAAGAAAACAAAGCTGTTGATTATTTTCACTTACATGTTGAATGGATTAGTCCTAGGGAAAAATAAATGGCATAATCATGATTATCTACGATACATTTCACTGGGTCTAAATCATATGCATCTTCAGGTTTTAAAGATGTGACAGTAGTGCTAAAACTAAAGGGGGTGTGAAAGTAGGTTTCCTAAACCTGGGAGGTTTGAAAAGTGAAAACAATTATAGACCGAAGCAAGCAACTAGAATCCTTAATTTCAAACATGACATATAGCATGTAACATAGTAATAAAAAATTAAAAGAGACAAGCTTCTCGTTCTTACTATTTCACTATATACATTAAAGCAAGATCTAATGCAGCACATTCAAGTCACACATTTCATAGCAATATTTAGCATAGATTAGTTTGAAAAAAGATGAATATAGTAGAATGCTATATATTTGAACTGTTTATATTGTTACTTTATCACAGTCTCCAGAGTAAAATGCAAGCTGCCTTTATAACATATAGAGAAAAGTAACATTAGAAACCTTAAAATTGAGAATGATAATATGAAGTTTGAAGTGTATAGGAAACAATACTCTGTAGCATAACCTGGACGCTCAGCTAGAGGCATTATACCTAACAAGCTCAAAGTGAATACCGAACCCTACAACCACCTAACATTTCAATATAAGATTGTGAAAACCATAATTTGTTGGGGCAACATTTAAAAATAGAAATAATCAGGGTATTTTAAACAACTTAATTCATGAAAATAACTACAAAATAAAAAAGTAAAAATAAATAAGTATAAAAAAGAAGAAAAGTTGATTGAAATTTTGAAAAAGGAAATGGAAGAAAAACAAAAAATAGAATTTTGGGCCCAAAAGAAAATGAGAAAAGACAAAAGAGCTTAAAAAATTAAAAATGAAATTGGTTTTTTTTTCTAAAAAAAATTGTTAGCAATTCATTTAGAAATTAGGCTAAAAAAAATGAAATTGTATGAATGGTCTTAGAGAATTAAAGAAATTGAAAAAGGAAACAAAGGGGAGAGTTTTTTTTCTTGAAAACCAAGACTCAATGGAAAAAGGAAACCCTAGTCCTCTAGTTGAAAATAAGCAAAAATAAATAAATGATTGATAAAGAAAAAAGGAAACAAGGGAGAATTTCCTTTCTTGAATTACAAGACATAATGAAAAAGGAAACCCTAGTCCTCTAGTTGAAAATAAGTAAAAATAAATCAATGATTGAAAAAAGAAAAAGGAAACAAAAGGGAGAATTTCCTTTCTTAAATAACAAGACACAATGAAAATGGATACCTCATTCCTCTAGTTGAAAATAGGCAAAATAAAAATAAAAATTCAATAATTGAAAAGTAAAAAAAAAAAAAAGAAACAAATGGGAGAATTTCCTTTCTTGAAAATCAAGACAATGGAAAAGGGAAACCTTCAAAAAGGAAAAATTAGAAAGGGTTAATAAGTAACTTGAAATTTCTTAAAAAAAAATCATAGTTTTCTTTCTATAAAAAGAAACAAGGGGGCTCTCACACAATAGGAGAGATCTTCTTGGTTGTTGAGAGAAGGCTTGGGCTGCTATACTAAAGAGGAGGAAAAAGGCTAATGGAGGTGCAATACTAACCTTAGAAAAATACACATACTCTATTTTAGGAGAATTAACTCTCATCATCTCTTTTCAAGAGGCTTAGGATGTGATCCTCATGGAACTCTCTCTCCTTGCTCAAGATCAACCAAGGTGCTAAAAGGAAGGAGGCTAAAAGAGTTCTTAAGACTAAAGAGAAGGTAATTTTATTTCTTAATTCTTCATCTCTCCTTTCCTTTCTATCTTTGGTTCATATTTAGGGTGACTTCCAATTGAGTTTTGATTAGAATTAAGTGCTGAAAATTATATTGAGTGAGGCGTGTTATAATACCTAAGGTTAGAGATAGTGAGGTGTGAATAATAATAAGTATGAGATAATTGTATGCTATGCTATTGGGTTGAAAAAATGTGATGTGTTTAGTTGGTTTTCTTCATGAATTTTACTTCTTTACAGGCTATCAAACATTGATGAAAATGTGCTCCAATTGATCTCAATTATATGCTAAAAAATATAAGGTGTTTAGGTTAAATTATTAGAGTGTTCAATGAAATATTATTAAGGCATCTTGAAGAAAATACGGGTGTGCTTATCTCATTTGTTTGGCTCTCTTACATAATTGATTTTTGTGTTATTCAATTATGGTTGTGAATGCATTAGAGATCTTGGTGATTTAAAGTTTATGACCATGGCTAAGTTGTCTCCAAACCAAGATGCAAGGGACTCGCAAGCAAAGATGGCAAATTGGAAGGCTAGTAAGATTAAAATATCGAATTCCTTTGAGCTTGATTGTAATTGAAGTATTCTTAGTCCTTTGTAATCACCATATAATGAAAGTATAATTAGACACTCTTACACACAAATACTCATAAATGTTTTATTTAACTCCCACACATACTCGCATCCATGGATGATTGATTTAACACCTATACACACTAAACAACAACTCTTTGTTTAAAAAAAAATTTGTGCTATGTGAGATCTAACGTCTCCGTAGGTACTCTCTTTTAGTTTCCTTGTCATGCTTGGTTCAATGCCTCCATAGGCATCTCCTACAAACATTTATAGTTTTTCCTAACATTAATATTATCATGTGAGACCAATGACTTCATTAGCACTTAATGAGACATTAGTGTTGTCGTGTAAGACCAACGTCTTCATGTGTACCTAATGATTTACCAGTTGGGGTCATGTGAGATCTAACAATTCTATAGACATATTCCAATACTAGTAACATGTGTTTGAATTAAACTTAAGGTTTCAATGGCCCATGTCCTATGATGCACATTCTCTAAAATATAAAGTTCGGTTTCAAGGGTCCAAGTTAGATCAATGCTTTTTCAAAAATAAAAAAATCAAATAATCAAATAAATACCAAAGTCTTAATTGAAATATTTTCAAAAAAAATCACATAAGGATAGCAAAGAGGTGAGGTTAAGCTGACTTCACAAATTAAAAACACATCAACCAATCACTACATCGTTTTGATTGCAAAAATTAGCTTGATTTCAACTGTCATTGTTCTCTTCGCCCAAAAAAAAAAAAAAAAACCTACCACTGACATGTATTTCTAGATGAATTACGTGGACTTTGATATCTATCCTAAGGTATGTGGGCCTTCGGCTCTCATCCTAGGTAAAGTTCATCCATTGTAAATATCCATCTTTTTGTTTCATTTTATTTTGTTTTCTCTGTTATTCTCAAACATGTTTAAAATGAGTGATTTCAAATAAATGTGGGCAATTTTAAATAAATTAAAGGCCTTATCTTTTACTTTGCTTTATTGATTTAAGGCAACTGTCCTCACAGACGGATATTGTGGGGTGCCTAACACCTTTCCCACATTCAAATAAACTCTTGAACTCATCTCTGGTTTCGCATATCACCCTTTTGTTTTATTTGGTTTTCTAAAATTTCCCTTTTAAAAATTTTGGTGGCAACTCTAGTAAGTTAGTTTTCAAAATTTATTTTGAGAATCAATTTACACCACTTTTTTACTTTTTCATTGTAATATCAGTTATGACAATAGCCATAACATATGACTTAACCAAAATAAAGTACACCAAAAACTTCATTGAAGAACATAACTAAGGCTTGCACTAAACTAGGGCATTATTAAAAGACTTTGTAAGACCCATATTTGCCACTTACTTTTTGGAAAACTCCAATGGGTAAGCCCTTGGTCAATGAATCAACATAAGCTTCATGGATATATGTTCAATCTGAGTCTAAGATTACGAATCTTCTATATGACAAATAGAAGTTTAATATCAAAATGTTTGGTATGACTTGAATTCATGTGATTTTGAGATAAGCATACAACATATGCTTTATTGCAATAACTAGTCAAGGGCTAAGATATACTTTCAACAATGTGCATACCAAATTTCAACTTCCTTAGCCATATGGCCTGACAGGTGGCCTCGTAGTAAGCGACATTCTTTACCTTTATAATTTAAGTAGTTATAAGTGTCTGCTTAACACTTTTCCACGAAATAGCTCCTTTAGATATCATGAAGATGCATCCCAAAGTAAATTTCAAATCATCTACATAATTAACAAAATTTGAATATGAATAACCAATGATTTCAAAAGGATCAAATTTCTTATAGGTCAACAAGTAATTTTTAGTACCCTACAGGTATCTCACAACCTTCTTAGTAACTCTCTAATGATCTTGATTGGATCACTTAAGTATCTACCAAGCACACTAATAGTAAAGGCTATGTCTGGATGGGTGCATACTTAAGCATACATTAGGTTTCCAATAGCGGAAACAAAAGGAATTTTGGTCATTTTAGCCATTTCACTATCACTTTGGGGGCATTTTGACTTAAATAACCTCTCACCTTTTTGATCTGGCATCGCACAAGAGGAAGAAGAGTGCACATTGAACTTCTTAAACACTCAGTCAATGTAAGTCTCTTGAGACAAACTACGAACACCATGAGACCTATCATGATGGATCTAAATCCTTAGCGTATAGAAGGCCTCACTAAGATCTTTCATGTCAAATGAACAAGAAAGCATATGTTTCATCTCGTTTAAGAGGTTAATACTATTGTTGGCTAGAAGTATGTCATCAACATACAACACAAGAATAATAAATTTGTCATTAACAAGCTTTTGAAAGATACATTGATCAAAAAAATTTTAGTGAAACCCAGGGAAGTCACAACTTTGTCAAACTTTATATACCACTGCCTTAAAGCCTGTTTCAACCCATAGATGGATCTTTCCAACTTACAAACTAAGTGCTTTTTACTAACTACTACAAAACCATTTGGTTGAACCATATAAACATCTTTAGATAAACTTCCATTCAGAAAAGCAGTCTTAACTTCCCGTTGATGAAGTTTTAAATCAAAATGAGTAACAAAAGCCTAACCACTTTAAATACATCTTTAGTAAATACTGGTGAGAAGGTATTAGTATAATCAATACCCTTTCTTTAGTTGTAGTCTTAGCGATAATTCTGGCCTTATATGTTTTTATTTCACCTTTGGCCCCACGCTTGGTCTTGAATACCCATTTTCACCCAATAGCTTTGCACCCAACCAACAATTCTGTGAGATCTCATACATGATTGTGATTCATGGAAGACATCTCATCTATCAAGGCTTCCAACCATTTACATGAGTTAGGACTTGACATCACTCCTCATAGGATGATGGGTTTGAGATATCAGTTATATTAAATTCATGTTCTTGCAAATAAACCATGAAATTACTTGAAATTGCAGGTTTGCAGATCCTTTATAATCTCTTCAATGGAACAAAATCATCAATCACAATAGTTCTCTCTGCATTGATAGATTGTGTTCCTCATTATCCCTTTCAAATAGATCAAACATGAAAGAAGAAGATAATACAGGCAGAGCCATGACTATGCTTTTCTCTCAAAGGTCAATGACACAGGGCATCAAACTCCCGTAGTCTAGATTATCCTTAAAATATATAGCTTGATGGGATTCTACGACCCTGGTAGAATAAGTGGGATTGTAAAACCTACTCCCTCAAGAGCCTGTGTAATATCCTATGAAAAAACCACTGACTGATTTTGCATCCTGTTTCTTGAGTTGATGACTATAAGGCCTCGTCTCTACCTTACATCCCGATGCAAAAAAATGCCTCAAACTAGGCTTCTTTTCGAACATCAATTCATATGGAGTCTTAAGAATAGCTTTACTAGGAACTTGATTAAGTATATAAATGATAGTTTTTAGTGCCTTGCCCTATAAGAACTATGGCAAGGATGAATGACTAAGTATGCATCTCATTATATCTAACAAGGGGCAATTTCTCCTTTTAGCGACCTCATTCTATTATGTCGTGCCAAGCATTGTGTACTATGCCTTAATACCACATTCTTGTAAGTAAATGGCAAAAGGGCTTGTGTTTCTACCTATCTATGTGAATCTTCCATAATATTCACCACTCCTATTAGATCTCACACATTTAATATGCTTTCTTGTTTTCAATTCAATAGCTACCTTAATTGTCTTAAATGCTTTTAAGGAATTTGATTTATCATGCAAAAGATTAATCCACCTATACGTAGAGTGATAATCAATAAATGTGATACAATATTTGAAACCACCCATAGTAACAGGGGAGATGGGTTCGCAAATCTTTGCGTGAATTAAATCAAGTATATTATGTTTCTTTAATTTTGTCAAACTCATGAGTTTAGACAGAATCATAAAAGGGGATGAAGACTCGTAATGTAAAATTGTAATGTAGAATCATAAGAATTTACCTCTATTAATAAATAGCTATTAAGCATAATAATATTTCAAGAATACAAATAAAAATGTATACATATATACAAAATACTATTATAATAACCCAAATTATAAAACTAGGAAATGATAAAAAAAATTATTAAGAAATATGCTTGAATCATAGAACTTTTAATTATAATTAATTGGTAGAGATTGAGTTCTAAAGTTTTTGGGAAAGTGTTGAGATTAAATTTATTAAAAGAAAATTAAAGGCAAGCTTTGCCATTATAATACTTACTAATATAGAAATTCAAAGTAATTAAAATTTAAAATAATAGTAATTTTAATAGTAATAATAATGTAAACAAGTTAGAGTAAATATTAAATACATATATATAATGTATTTTAAGCCATGCAATTAAAAAAATTTAAAAAATTTGAAAGTAGAGTTAACTTTTTAATCAAATGTAATACTTTATTTACTATTAATTATAAGTAGAATGTATTAGAGTCATAATAATGTAATTATATTTGTAATATAATTTTTTTAAAGTTTAATGATTGAAATAATTGAGTTGAGCTTAAAGTTAGTTAATTTTTCTTAAAAAATTGATTGGAATGTTAGATTATTCATATTTGGGCCAACAACTTAAAAAAATAATAATTTAGTTGACTTTGACCGAGTCTATACTGAGTCTACTCCAATTCCAATTCTATGATTGAGTTAAATTGGTTTCCTCACCTAAAAAGAATCAATAAGTTTAACGAGTTGACTTACGATTTTGACAACTATACTTTCCTATATGTCCCTTTACTCCTAGTTCTAGTAAGGAATTTTCCCTTAACACAATCTACACATGAACCAAATTAAAGAAGTCAAGATTTTGCAAAATATCACATTTAACCATCCGGCCTCCTTAGAAATGTAACCCAATCATTTATGCCACAACATTGAAGAGTTTTCATTAAGTCTACTACATTTGTTACTAACAACAACATTAACAGTAGAATACTAGGATGAGCAGGTTTAGAGTTTAAATTCAACACACATAAACTATTACTTAAAATAGCACAACTAATAATAATTGAAGCAAAATAAATAACATTCTTGTCATTTGTTTGCCAAAAATAGTAACTAGATTGGTCTATTTCAAAGGTGGAAATTAAGTTTCACCTCAAAAAGGGAACATAAACAACATTATTTAGTTCTAATACATGTCCAAAAGTTATACATAAATTGAGAAATCCTATCTGGTCCACTACTATTGCCATAACATCAACACTAACGATTGCCCTTTCCTTTTCACTTAGCTTCCTTTCGTTTTTGAACCTTTGCATGGGATTCGTAACATGAATAGTTACACCATAATCTGACCACCAGGAATTAGATGGAATATCAATAGTATTGGATTTGAAATAGACTAAAGCTAGAGGGGCAAAGTTGAAGGTATTCTTGCTTGTTTATAAGCTTGAGGCAATAAACTATTTTGTGTCCTAATTTCTTGCAATAGTTGTACTTACCCTTAAAGAGCTTCTTTTTGGGTCTGATGTTATTATTACTATTATCGCATTTCACAATATTCTTATCATCTTTATTATCATTGAATCAAGGTTTAGGCTTTTTATTCTTATGAAAGTTGACATTTGATTTACTGCCTGGCTCATGCAATAAATGACTAGATATAAGGGGATAAGGTTGCCCTTTTTTCATAGATTTCTCTTCTTGAGAAACAATGGCTATCAGTTGGTCAATAGTCCATTCACCTTGTTAGGTATTGTAAAAAGTCTTCAATACTTGATACTGAGAAGAGAGAGATTCCAAAATACACTAGATAGGAAAACTATCTCCCAAATCAAGATCGAAGGACTTAAGCTTTTATAATAGTTAACAAGCTTCATGTTGTGTTTGTGAATGCCAAACACTCCATCATAACAAGTTTTTGCCAAAAGGAGAGATAATGATCCTTTTGTGCTTTATATAATTTCTTGAATTCTCTTTAACCACCTTCAAAAAATCCATTATAAATTCCTTCTCTAGAATTCCTTGTTTGATAGTTTTATTAATAGTGCACTTCATGACCATCAAGTAGACTATATTAGAATTATGCCATTTTTCATAGAAAGCCTTTTCGCTTGCAGAGGAAGTACTGTTGAATGAAGCTAGTGCTTTAGCCTAAAAAGTGAGGTCAAACTGCTTAATGTCCAAATACATGTCTAATGACTCTTTCCAATCATCATAATTTGTCTCGTTTAGAGTTTTCATATATAATAATGCATAGGCATAGAAGCTGAAATTAAAAATAATACAAGGAAACATGAATTATATGCGTACATAGCCAAAACAACAGTTCCCTCAAAATCCAAATAATGATATTATAAGACCAATAAAAAAAGCTGTCTATTGTGATTCCACCTAGGGGTCTTGAATCACAACAAACTAAGAAAACTCAACTACTTAACAAATACCCATATAAAAAGAGTGAAAAGAAAAAAAAATGTTTAATATTTTCTCATGCCGATAGGCACAAGGAAAAAATTAAGACATTATTGTTAAACATACAACAGAGAAAGCATGTTACGTCGACAGTGCTACATTGATAGGGCATATTCACTGCCTTTATAATTGATCCAATATCATTTTGCATAAAAAAAAATAGCACATAAATGATTTTTTAACAATTATACAAATTAAATGAACAAATAAATAAATAAAGGCAACTATGAACACTTCTATGACTGATCCCACGATAGGTGGATATACAATCACAGCGTGTTAAACACCTTACAGGTATAATTAACATGACCAAATCTCACAACTTTCATACAATTATTTAAAAATAGGGTCAAAATTGATATCCAACATAGTAAATAATGTAAATTTGCATAAAATTGACTGAAAAAATTGTGTACCACATAAAACATCACATCCAAAGGAGTGCAATATATGTGATGTAAAGTTGTTTAAAAAATCATGGAGTAAAAAAAATTTCAGCCCCAAAAAAAGGAGAATACAAATTAAAATATAGTGTGAATTATTTTTAGAAAATTTAGATCTCATATTTCCACTAACCAAAAAATTGGGGAAAATTAGTAAGAAAAGAAGGGCCTAAATAATGAAAGTGGCCTAAAACTTAGACGAAACCGCACACGCTTCAATTTGTTTTTAACCTTTTGTCTCTATGCAATGGCAATTCATCCGCCATTAATTCTCCTTAAAGCTTTAGAAAAAACGCAATTCAAGACATTTTAAATGCCAAAAACACTCTAAAGGCATGAGAAACTTGAATCACGTAGTAAACTCAACAAAAAAAAGGCAATCCTCAGATGAATAAATCAGACCCATAAGTGATATAGTGAAGTTTTCAAAAGAACGGCAAAAGAATGATCATGACAAGAAGATGCTTGAACAACCCTTTTTTTCTTTATTAGTTTGTTCTAATAAAAATTTAATAATTCAGATCTAGTAGTAAATGTAACTAACGAAAATTGGAAAAAAAAAAATTCAGATTTGGTACCTTTTTTTGTGTTTTAAGTCAATATAAAGCTTTGGTAACCAATCCATTGACATAGCATGTTATGTATCACAAGAACTATAAAGAAAGACATAAAAATGATGTACAAAATATTTAAACGCTAGACAAACACATCATGAGATACTCTAATACGAATTGCTAGAATAAAAATTGGGATATTTATATCTAACTTGGTATAATGTTGGAATCCATTGATATGTACGTGCACCAAGGAGAATCACAACTCATAACACCAATTGTCGCCAAAAGGGATTAGTTAAGAAAAGAAAAGAACCCTAACTAATATATATATATATATATAGAGGGTAACCAACTCTAGTAAGGGACTATAAGTTGGGGCCTCTCCCCATATATGCTCATGGATAATTCAATTTAAAATGAATTATTTAATTACTTGACCCAATCTATTTATATAGTGCCAAATTCAATAATTATTTATATGATATTATTCAAAGTATAATATATTAGTTAGCCTAATAATTAATTACTGCTAATCCACAAATTAATTAATTATTCTAACATTTTGTTCTATTTTTTGTGAAGTAGAGAATGTTAATTATATTGGTTAATTATATCATTAAGTTATATTAGCAATTTCTTCATTGTCTAAAACTTCTCTCAGAGACAATTACATTTGTTTCTGTTGCAAATGCTTTATCTTATTTTTGAAAATAGGTTTTGACTTTTCTAGGTGTCTCTTAAAATGTAATGGATTACAATCCCAGAAGCATAAAGCCTTTGTTTGTTTGGTAATATGCTTATTAGACCTTTAAGATGTAAATAATATACATACATAAATTATATACTATATGCTTTAGTTATGCATGCCTTGCCTCACAAGATGGTGAATTGGTTTCGATAAAGTAGGCTAAAAACTAGCAATTTACATATGTGTGGTTGTTATCCCATAGGGTTGTTCTTGTTGACACTAAATATTACTTAACGATAGAATAGAAGTGCAAATGTCATACAAAAGTACAATACATTTTTTAATAGAACATTACGTATAATTTGCATATCGATGAGTACACTGGAAAAGCATCATATCAATCAAAAGGATGGAAATCGAAAAATGCTTACTTTAACAAGACTAGATTATAGAGCTTATAGTCCCTTGTTCTTGTAACTCCTAGACCTCAAAACTCTCCACAACGTCATTCGAAAATACGCATATATAAAAAAAAGATAATTCCATCATTTCACTAATTATAAAAAGCAATTTGGGAGAGCTTTTTTGTAAGTCAACATTAGGATAGTAGAAACTCACATTTTCTATAGTCATATCAGATAAAATGACCAGGACACTCTGATCCACCTTAACAACCGTACCAATAGCCCCTTCTTCTGTGCCAGAAAGAACCTTAACATGGTTTCTAAGTTCAAAGTACTTACAAAGTTCCCTTTCATTTACAGTAATATTTTTTGGCTAATGAGCAAAAATTATGAAAAATGATCACCATGCAAAAGCAGGCGCATTCTAAGGAAGAGAACCAACAATTATAATTTCATGCTTACTGGAAGGTCCTTGATTTCTGGTCTTATATGATCATCATCTTCACCAACTTTCTCTACCCACCCCTTCATATTCTTTATATCTCCCTTGACGACAATAACAGTGTCACCTTTCATTGAATGTTCTTCCTTTGTCTTTGTAAATAAAGTAGACAAACGAGCTACGACACCATCTACATTCTCGCCTGGTTTACAAAATTTTCCAAGTTCATCAAATGTAGGTTTGATGTTATTAGCCTTAACTGATTTTACGGATACTGTCTTGGACCAGAAACCATCTTTAAACACCATGCCTCCAATGGTTTCAAAGCGTTCCCTAGTCATGGCAGCACGCCTATGCTCAACATGAATATGCAGATTCCTAAAGAGAAAAGAGTCCATGGGAATAGAACGGGAAAACTTTCCAAGAAACAAAAACCACTCTGCCTCAATAAAGAGAAAAACAAAACAACCTTGCTTCATCAACATTCATAAATACATAAGAGGAACAAATTCCTTTCTTTTCATGACTTCTCTACCTTCCTGCATCACGCATGTGGTATGCACACATTTCATTATGCTATTTTAAGAAAGCTGAAATTTGACAAACAAAAAGCATAAATTCTCAAGGAGAAAAGTTACATACCAATTTATTTGCAAGGCCTGTATGTCTATCCTTGGAATTAATTTCAGTGACCCTCTGCCGTACATTATCCACATCCACAACCTATAAAATGAATGCTTATAATAAACATAATAATAATAATAATAAGGAGATGCCATCATAAGTTCCCTATAATGCAATCACACTTTGGCGATGTCCCAATTTTCAATCTGACCCTCCCCTTCGTTTGTCCCAATCTTCAATCTGACCCATGTATCTCTGGGATTATCAATAGCTTTGCTTTCAACTGAAAGAACATTAGTCATTTCTGTAATTGGAATAAGTGTTATTCTCTAGGCATATATGTCACATAGACCTTTACATGCTGCACAAGAGATCCTCGTACGGACTCTGCAGCCTATCTAGTAATTAAATGATATAAAATATTATTATTTTATAATATTAAATTAATAAAAATATATTATATTAATATATTTAATAATATTATATTACAAATTCGTTACAATTACTGTAACGGATCTGTGTTCCACGTACAGTTCTAACATGCACGCACTGACCAAGAGAATTTGTACTGTAAGTTTATTTTTCTCTTCCATGTATTTGCACCGTGCTAATTAGTTCTCATTCTGTTGACCCTTCTACATTTTTGCGAAAGTATAGTATTATCTTTACTAGGCTTTCACGTACATAATTGTAATTTGGGTCTACATTTTGTCTTCTTTGCATTTCCGGCAACTGAACTTAATTAACAGTTCAAACCTAAATTAATTATACTACTTATGGAATATTACTTCATTATAAAAAGGTTAATGACCAACATTATCATGTCATTTTTCAGCGAATATGAAATTGGCTTGCTGTACAATGCCTTCAGCACTGAGGAATCGATAATTAATTTTGCATTGATTTTATTATAAATGCATAAAACTAATTTATTACTAGATGCCAACTTTTAAATTAACTTCTTACTTTATATATATATTAATAGAATTGTTACTACAAGGCAACCAACCCCTAAGATAGAGTGAATTGAGTATTTGCAATAATTTCAGTTTCAAAATTGCTTTGCAAAATACTAATAAAGAAGGATACTTAAATGAGTATTAAGCAAGACAATAATTATATCAATGGAGATTTTATATTAATTATTGGAATATGAAGATAACAAATTTTCTTACAAAAAGACAAAACACTTAACTATGCATAATTAAACTTATTTCAAAATATTGTTTTCAAGTAAATTAGAAAATCATATAACACTTTAACAAATGGATTACTGAAGTAAATATGAAAAGAATGTATTAGCAAGTGATAACAATACTTCAAGTAAAATAGTAACAACAAAAGCAAAGCATAAATAAGGCAATTCAAAATATAAAAAATATAAGGATAGAGAAAGCAAACTTCAAGATTTTTATCTTAGTTCAACTCCAACTCAATCTTACATTTAGTCCCCAAGCTTTAGCTTGATGTTTTTCCATTAATTTCACAAGTTTAACCTGACACTTGTGAGCCTATACAATATCTAACTAACATCTAACTAAAACTATAGTTGTTTTTCACCCTAAGAGATTTTTCGCTTTTGTTTTCTCTCCCAAGGGATATACCAACCTTGTCTTACAAAGATTAAAGATGAATAATATTGTTCAAGCAAGCTCTCAAGAGTAAATATACAAGGTGAAACTCTAAAAACTCAAAAGATAGAGATTAAGTACGTTTTGGATCAATTATGATTGTTTCTCTCTCAAAGATAATAAGAGAAGTTAAAGACCATATTCTAGCATTTAGTTCTACTTGGAAATATGTTTGGAAGGTTATATATATATATATATATATATATATATATATATATATATGAAAGAACCATTATTTTCTTTTGAAAAAGCTGTCTTAATGTTGCTGGTCAACTTCCAGGATTCTCCAGTCAACTACCATCCAAAAGATGATCATTAACTCGAATCTGTGGTCTCTCAGTCGATTTGCATAAAGAAACAATCTACTCGTCACTTACAGTGACACAGACTCAACTTGAAATGGTCATAACTTTTTAATTTTAACTTTGTTTTGAGTTTCAGTATATTTTTCAATGCATTAATTTTTATATTAAAACTCAATATATTTTGGGAGGTATGATCAAAATAGTGACCAAAGGTCAGAAAATAGTTTTATACAAAATTAATATCTCATGACTCAACTTTAGATGGACATAACTTTTTCAATTGAATTTTATTTTAACTGAATGACCTATCATTGGAAATATCGTTGAGTCTATCTTCTAATGAAAGAAGTTTCATATTAAAAATGCATATGGTTTGTGAAATATAATCATAAAAGTGACCAAAGGTAAAAAGAAAAAATTTTAAGAAAAATCTATATTTCACTATCTTTTAAGTCCAAACTTATATTTTGATAATTAAAATGTCTTTAGCTAACAAATGCAAATCCAAATCATTGTATTTCACAAATAACTCTTAGCTAAATATACCTTCCATTGGCTATCTTATTGCAATCAAGCTTCTAAATATTTAAATTTGTAACTTCTTCAATGTTTAAAGCTTCTTTCCTTCTTGATATCTTGTATAAAGCATGAGATTGATATTGCATTTTCTTCACTTCCATGATCAATCTTCTTTCTTTAGATCATCCTACATAAAAAATATTTGACTTGCAAGCTAGATAGTTAGTCTAATTTATATTAACAATATACATACTTTAATAACAATTAACACAATATACAACATTCATATCATGTACATGATATAGTCATAATTATGTATCCAACTTAGATTAAAGCTTATTGGATACAATATATGGAAACACATCTCACAGATGAAGGACAAATGGTTAATCAATTCAGTACATGTTGTTGCTATATTTGTAACTTATTTGTTATATATTTATCATCATCAAAACTTATAACATAGAACTTTAGTGTCGACAGTTACTTTATTTTTAATTTGTGTTTGATTTACTTTGAATATTTTTCATAAATTGATTAGCTGACCTCAAAAAATTGTTCAAACAAGATAACGACAAATTAAAATATACAATTTATGAAAATATAGAGGGAGTGAAGACAAGGCTAACTTGGTCAAAGGTAAGAAGGGCAAGGAAGTGTCAAAATGAGAATCCACATACTCCTTTCTCACTGGCCCCACTAATTTCTCAACTCAATCAGGGTCGTACATCAAATAAATTATGAGTCTCTCTTTGCATTACGTGGCATATATGTGATTTCCCTATTTATTCTTCCAATGGGAGCACAATCTCACAAATTATGATAAATTTATTATTTTTTGAGTGTCACGTTACCTAGAATAATTAATTATTTTTTGAAAAAACTTTTATAAAAACTACTCAGTATATGAATTACAACACATCATATATTTTTACAAATTTTATTCCTGAAGTTCAACCTTAGAAAAGTTAGTTTTATTTGAGTGGAAATATGCATGTGGTGAAATATTTCTTAAAGATAACGTATTATTTACACGACTCAGACTAATTTTTTTTTAGTCCCTAATTCCTACAGTAATTTTTCCTTTCCTACATTGTTGCATGAAATATGCCAATAGAATCGAAAAATAATAATCATATGAATAATATTTAATAAGTTTTAAAAAAAATCGTATGAACCATTGTGTTCATACACCTGTCCATACTTAAATATTCTCTTTTGATATATTAAATTTAAATTGTTTATATTTAATATAATATAATAATTATACATTTTTTTAACTCTTTTACTTATATAATATCATATTTTAAAATGTAAAACATTTTTGTTTTTTGGTAATGTACATAGGATAGTTATCTTTAGGGTGAATTTTT
Source organism: Delonix regia (assembly GCA_037074485.1). Taxonomy (NCBI): domain Eukaryota; kingdom Viridiplantae; phylum Streptophyta; class Magnoliopsida; order Fabales; family Fabaceae; genus Delonix; species Delonix regia. The sequence continues at coordinate 6,158,834 of CM073452.1, forward strand.
TACCACATCTTTAATATATTTGTGTAATTATTATATGTCATATTAAAATGAGTACGTGGACTACAAAAAATTAAGTTTTTAGTGGCAACCTTCAATGATGACCCCAAAAAGTTGCCACTAAAGGTATATCTATAATGGTGACATCCCTATGTCGTAGCTAAACAATTTTTGTGACGACAATTTTGTCACCACTAAAGACTTTTAGTGCCAACAAACGTAAGGTCACCACTAAAGGGTATTTAGTGGTGATAAATTCATTACGACAAAAGATCTTTAGTGGTGAATTTTCCTTTGTTGTCACTAAAACCTAGGTAAAATATTAAAACTATCAAACTATTTAGGGGCGACTGGGATTTGTCGTTATTAAAACTCTTTTTATGGCAATCTTGGGTCGCCACAAAAGTGTATTCAGTGGAAACTTTTCATGGTCACCACTGAAAATCTTTTGTGGTGACCCTTAAATGTTGCCACAAAAGACCTATTGTGGCAATTCTTCATTAGTAGCCACTAATTCTAATTTTTTTTTATAAAAATATTATTATATATTAGTTAACAGGTTTTTAGAGCCTAAATATATATAAAATATGTAAAAAATTTAAAAAAAACCTTTAGCAGCGACTACATTTCATTGTCATTAAAAGTCTTTAGTGGCGAGTATAAACAATCCTCGTAATAGCTCATTAGTGGCGACAATAAAGTGGCCACTGGAAAGCTCTAGTGATGACTATGTTTCATTGTCACTAAAGCTCTTTAGTGGTGAATATAAATAGTCCCCATAATAGCTCATCAATGGCAACAATAAAGTTGCCATTGGAAAGCTTTAATGATGACTACATTGCATTGTCACTAAAGCTGTTCAGTGACAACAACATCTAGTTGCCACTAAACCATGTTTTGCTACTACTAAAACCCTTTAGCCACAACATTTTGGCATTGAAACCTTACATTCAATGGCAAACAAGACAAATTTTGTAATCCATCTACATGTAATGGTGATGATTGTCATAACTAATCCATCTATAAAACAAATTTTGTTGCCACTGATTATGCCCTTTAGTGGCGACTTCTTTTGTTGCTACTATATCCTTTCAATTATGAGACATCCTGTGGCAACTTTTGTTGCCACTAAAGGTAATTTTGTTTTTGTAGTGTGTGTTGTTGTATTGACATAAATCCTTTAAATAAGAGGTATTAATATTTTTTTTTTACCAAGATGTCACATTACACTAAGTTTTTCTTTAAATGAAAATTTTTTTTATTAAAAATAAATATTTATTTGAGTTTTCTAGACTTGGACTAGACTTTAAAAATTATAAATTGATATTAAAATAAAAAAATTAAGTATGACAATATGTTTGAAAGACTTTTTAGTATTTAACTTCTTTAGAAAATAGAGCTTGTATTTTTGATAATTTTAAGAATAGTAAAATGGCGTTTGATGTGTTTAATTTATTATAAAGGTCATGGTAGTGATGTAATTAAACTAAAAATTAAGTAATAATTAAAAGACAAAACAAAAGACAAACACAATTTCAAACAAATGAAAAAAAATATTCTTATAAAATTAAAATAAAGATTAAAACAAAAATAGTTATGTAATTGTTTTCTTGATTTCACATACTGTTTTGGCACAAAAGTCCCATATAAACTCATTTCTATTATCTTTATAAATAAGTCTCTTGATCTTACCCATTTTTACCATACCATTTAATATCAATTCATGGGATTTTATGAGATTTAAAGAACTTAAATGCATGATTTGATAATATCTTGTGGTAATTTAGGATTATAGGCAATTTCCTATAAAATGTGCTGCTTAAGTGTAAAATTGTAATTTTTCCACTGATTTGACTAAAATTAATTAAATTGGAGAATATTTTCAACTTATTAATCTTGTTTCCATTGCAAATAGCATTAGGACACTAAATTTTAGAGTGTTAAGCATTTTTGGAAGTGCATTGACCATCAAACTTTGGCAAAACTCTGTTTATCTGATTGAATTTGATTTTCTCTTACCTCTGTATCCTTCGCTGTGGCAAAGATTGCATTTCATTGTGGTGAATTGCTTCGAAAAGAGACTGATTCCTTTCTTTGTGCACTTAGCCACAACAAAATTAATTAAGTTTGTCGTGGCAAACTACATAGAAAGGCAAAAAAAAACTCTTTACCTCTATGTTTTTCGCCTTGGGATTTCACTGTGGCAAACTTCAAAACTCTTATTTACCTTAATGGGTCTTTACCCATTCCATCTTTAATGCTTCAGAGTTTCAAGTTCTTTCTCCACCCAATAATGTTATCTCTGGTGAGCTATTTAAGTTAATCGGTGAATTGAGAAGTCTTCAAATTCTTAACCTTTTTTACTATGCTTTTACTGGGTCAGTCCTAGAAAATCTCACTACTTTGAAAAATCTAACCTTTGTTTCACTGAAAAGTAACTATTTTCCTGGCCACGTTCCTAGTGGGTTCAACTTTGTACAAGTTCTAGATCTGTCTTCAAATTTGCTTAATGGTTCTTTACCAAATGACTTTGCTAATGAAAGATTGAGATACTTAAATCTCTCTTATACTAAGATTTCAGGAACGATTCCTCCTAAATTTTCCAGATTGATTCCTGAAAACTCCACTATTGATCGCTCCTTCAACAATCTAAGGTTGATGCATATGTTATGTTTTGCTTATGGTTTAGTTATGCATACATTAGGTTGATGTAGAACTAGTAGTAATTAATAATAGAAGGATATAGAGGAGGGAAGAAAGAAGTGAGATGTAAAAGGAAATAGCAAGAGCAAGGGAAGAAGGGAGGGAGGGATCCTCTCCATTATAAAATTTTATTAATGATAATGGGTATCCTATTTATTAATAGATATTTTTTTAATAGGACAAATTAATTAAAAGAATAAAAGTTAGTGGATAGAAGAATAATATAAGGAGAAAAGTATCAAATTGGTTTCTTATTTTTATACTTTATGATAATTTGGTCCCTCTACAAATTAATTGTGACAAATTAATCTTTTAAAATTATTATTTTATGCAAAATTAATCTCTCGTTAATTTAAACAGATGTACTAATTTTATACAAAATTTAAATTTATGATTGACTAATTTAGCATGACTAATTTATAAAGGATTAAATTGTCACAAAGTGTAAAAGTAAAAAACCAATTTTGTATTTTTCTCATAAAATAAGCCTCGCAAAAAGATTATAATTAAATGTTAGCAAAAAGAAATTAAATTCAAAATAATATATTTAGATAGTTTCAATTTTTATATATATCCTTAACCAAATAATTAATCTTTTTCTTAACATTTTGTTCCCATTCCCCATTACAGACAATTCATAAAGAAGATTAGCAGTCATTGAGAAAAATTATTTTCTTAAAATTCCCTTTCATAATATATTCAAAATAAGAATATTTAAATAGTTCAAATTTATTATGTTTATTATAATTAAAATTAACATTTGCTTCCTATTCTAAGCTTTACAAATCATTGAGAAAATTATTTTCATGATGGTTCTTTTTCACTCTTGCTTAGAGGCCATGAATGAAAAAGGCTTTCAAATCATTGAGAAAATCAAAACCTATCACTAAAAAGAGATGTATTTGGGGACCTATTTTAGGGATGAAAGTGATTAGCTTTTTTCATATTATATTGACTTGAAGGTACATGAAGAAGAAAGGAAGAGAGAATGGACTTTGTTTAGTAATAAGAGAAAGGGGTTGCAAATTTAACAAGTGAGTGAAATACTTAATCGTCTGTATTGATAAAGGTGGTGGACGTGATTGCTATTGTTGACTAATGCTATTAATTATTAAAGCTTGCACGTGATCCATGCCCTTACTCTTTTTAATTGTACCTATATATCCATGGTGTGAGCCTTGGCAAAACAACGTTTATTTATATTAGAGTTATGCTGGAGTAACTTTAAACTAATTTATTTTTTTGAAATTAATTTTGATAGAAATAATTTTGTATAAGCATAATTTATACTTAAAAATTATTTAGCTATATGAAAGCAAATTATTTTTATTTCTATGCAAACAGGTGAAAAAAATTAAACATCATATTAAACACAATTTTTTATAAAACAAATTTGTATTTTGGTGTGCAAATAAATTTTTAAAATTTTCAAACATCAAATCAAACGTATTATAAGACTTACATCCACGATGTATTACTTTGGATTTCTAAAAAAATGTGTGACTAATGATTTATATTAAAAAAATTGCATAGGTCTCATTTACATTTAATAGACTTTATAACCTAATGGTCAGAAGTTCAACCTCTAATGGTAAAGGGTCTGAACACCATTCATATCCTCCTTTTGTTTTTCCAATGAATTATATGAATGTTTTTATTAATTGTACTAAAATTATATTACTTTTTAATCTTTAAATATACACATATTTGTCTTAAGAATTTTATTTATATTGTAGTCTAGTTTAATATCTTTTATATTAAAATGATCTTCATTAACTTAAATACATATTTTTTATTTTAATTTTTTTAAAAAAATAAAGGGTATTTAAGTAAAAAAAATTAGACTGTCACATAAAGTAACATTTTATTTTAAACAAGGTTTATGTATATTTTAAAAATATAGGAAAATGTTTGCAATTTTAATAACACTTTTAAGGAAGTATAAACAAGTGTATGGTGCATGACAACTCATGAAACACTACAAAATTTTATAAGTGTATGTGCATCACAAAAGATTAGGCGTGTCTAAGACATATTGGTATTTATATAAATTTTATTTTTTTTTCCAAAATATAAAAACAATTTAAGTTGGTGAGAAGTGATTATATGTGTGAATATATAATGTGGTAATACATTATTATGAACATCATGGTGATTTTGTCCTATTGTGTTTTTCAGCTAAAAAAAGTTTTTAACAATACAATAAAGGGTGAATTTTTATGGTATAATTATAAAATAATTGTACTATTATAATTACTTTATAGCACATTCCTTTTTTCTCAAAAATTTTCCTTTCTTGCTCAAAGTTCACGAATTCTTCACTCACTACCCTAAGCCTTCATTTTCCCAATCCTGTGCATCTCAGAAAAGGCCCCTCTTTTTGCACTCTTGTCCATGGTAAACCATTTCAGTGTCACTAGATCACCAGCCCAATAGGAGCTTCACCAGCCTCGATGTATTCCTAGGTAAGGTCATTCTATCTTGCTTTCTCTATCGTTAGATTACTCAATCTTGCTCTATCTCACTTCATTCGATCCATTCCCATTTTAGATTCACTATGAAATAGGGATGCTTAATTTTGGGTTTTGTTGTCTAATATGGGTCTTTTGATTTGGAATAATATCTGATAATTGCCCAGTTGGACTAACAAATGTCAAATTTCAAAGGTTGAAACTCTTGATGTAGGCACAATGTTTCTGTGGGGAACAATTTCTCTTAGCAATTATGAATAGAATTTCAATTTTTATAGGCTTTGTTGCTGTAGATTTTTAAAAAGTTCTACTAGCAATGCGATCTTAGGGGGTAATTTAAATATCACTATTTGTTTTTTTCTTTCTCGTGACCCCCTGTTCTCAATTGTTGTTGATGTCATTTAGAATTTTTTTAATTTAACATTTTGTTTATTTACATAATGATAATTGTGGCATACTGATTGTGCTTTTAATTGTTGAACTGATGGTTGTCTTCTATCACAATGTATGTAATCGTAACTCTGCCTCTGGCTAGTTTGTAAGATGTGTCACTTTACTAAAAAAAAGAAAAGTTGTGATTTTTCTCTATATTGGATTTCTTGTTTCAGGACCTGATACACGATTGTGTCATAGTAACTAAACAATTTTGGTTTATATGCAGCATCTTGATTTTTCATTGTACTTGTTAGATTTCTTTGTTGCTTTCTTTTATCTGGCATAATTGGTATTTTTTAGATTTTCTTTCCATTCTCCTCTTTGTGAACCTTTTAGAGCTTGTCTATTTGAAAAGTACAGTTAGAGTGTTACTCTTGTTTTCTTTTGGTCGTACCAATGAATTCTTTAAATCATGCATGTCTATATTGTTCTAGGCTTATCTATAAGCTTGAGTTTGTGCATTGTATGTTAGGCTTATCTATATTTCTATGAAGACTTGGCTATTCATGGCATTGTGCATTTGACTTATGCAAAAATAGGTGCACTATGTTTTTGGCATATCAATAAACACTTTTGCACTTTTCTTAGCATGATTACGTAGGAATCTTTATTTACATCGATTTGATGGTAATGGAGTGCAACTGTTATAAATTTAGCGTTGGACTTAGGGTAAGATTTTTTTTATAGATAATGGACCGTTACCCTTTGATTTCCTCTTTAGTAAATGCTTTGGTATAGTATATAATATTATTTTTATATATTATTTATTTTATTTAATATTTATTATAATTATTTATTTGATTATATTTTTATATTATTTGATTATATTTTATTTATTTTTATTATTATATATATTTATTAGTTGTCATTATTACTTGTCTTGTCATGTATTTATTATCAGAGCATTGTATTTCTTGAAGAAAAACATATAATTGATGGATCACTATTGAAATCTTTGAATATTTATACAATTTAATTTCATGGCTTGTCTTTTTAACCTTTGGCTAAAAGTTAAAAATTGCTGCATGTTTAATATGCTTATCATTGAGTGGTTGATTATGAATTCCTGGCTACTATTTATTTAGCCTCGTAATAACCATTAAATAAAACTTTAATGCTCAAAAGACATACAAATATATCATACCCTATTTCTTGCACCACTTTGTGATTTTGATCAATTTATCTTATTAGCATTCTTTATATTAAATGTATGCTTTGTCCTTATTAACAACTTCAAATCTCACCTTTTTACAACAATATCTTTATGTAACCATGCTGCAGAAATTTTAATCATTTCCTACTTGGTATTCATGTCTTACTCTGACCAATTATTTAAATATGTTTTAAAGTCTTAGATAGATGCAAAGCATACCATTCAAGTTTTTCTTACGCTTTTGTTTTGTTGCTCACTCTTTGGCAACAATGGTAAGCGGTGAGAAATAGTAAGTTTTTATCATCATCATTATTTTAATATTAGTCTCTCTTTCCTCTACTAATCCACTTATTTTGTTCATGGCAATGACTACTTTGTCAATACATGTAAAGGAAAACTTCAAATTTATCTTCTTCCTATTCTTTTTCTTTATGTTCTTATTATTCTTTTTTTTTTCTTTTTCTTCTTTTTTTCCTTCGTTGTTAATTAGGTTTGACCCAATTCTTATTCTTCTTCTTATTTTTCTTCTTTATCTGCCACTACGTGTCTTGATACCTCCTTCTTCCTTTCTCATTAATAATCCGCAAGCCACCGTCTCGTCTCCTTCGTACCTCTGTAATTCTCACCGCGTCACTGTCAATCATCCTTTTAACTATTTTTTTGGCAATGTCAAGGCCATCGTTACCTCTTTTTTTTAGTAAGAATTATTCTTCCTCTGATAAGCAGACTAGGTTGAAGGGGGCAATTAAGGTGCATTTCAGGTGAAATGCCAACATATGGAATACTTATATAATATCTTCATAAGGTTACATTGGATTTGGTCAATCTTAATTAAATCTTACCATACACATGTGATATCTTTTCCTTTTACCGACTTTTTTTTATTGTAAGAAAAGATAGAAGACCCCATAATGGGTATATTTTATACAATTATCATATATATGGCCCACAATGTGGTGCTAGATAATTCTTGCATGAATATTTCTGTCCCTGTAATGGCATAGTGACAAATATTTGTTTGTTAATGTTTATGATGTATTTTTTGTAAAATTTATTTTAAAAAATTAACTAATTGTAACTTTATAAAAATATAAACTTTTAAAATAAAACATTAGAGATAATAAATTTAAAGAAAAACTAGAATTGAAACTTGAAAATACTTTCACTCATCAAATCCATATTTTAATAGAACAAGAAGAAGCCTAATTAATTTCTTATTTTTACTTGAGTTTCAATCTCCAAGTATATTCAGTAATTAATATATGTAGGAATATTTAAATTATAGTGTTATAATCTCATTAATTGATGCATTTATTGATAGAAAGTGAATTTTAGCCAGGGCGAATGAGTTCCATTATGATTGGGTCAAATTAACTTGTTTTCATTAATACGTCAACAAATAAAATACATCAAATTCACTATTAAGCTAGCTATTTGTGACAATTCTTGAAATTGTAAACAACTTTTAATTACTAAACTTAAACTTATATACCAATTGAAACACATCTTAAAAAAAAAAAAAGACTGATCTTGTTTAGATAAATATTGTTGAATGTAAGAACTAAGGATGGATAAAAGTTAGTTAAACATTAAGAATAGGGTTGATGCTGCATATATACAAGGAGTATATAGTCTTCTCCAATGGGCATTCAATCAACCAGGGGTGACCGACATGGTCCGGTGCCCATGTAAGGGTTGTATGAACACTCCATTTAAGGTAAGATGTAAAATTAAGGAAGATCTATTCAAAAAAGGGTTTTTGTGAGAGTTATAAATTGTGGGGCTCATATGGAGAGAAACGAACCTTTGTCGAAAGTCCCATTCAAGAGTACAATAAAGAATTAGAGGAGGATAATGTTAAGGTAGATGATATCGAAGAGGATGATATTATTGAAATGATACATAATACACATGGACGTTCAAATTTAGAAGACATCAATAGTGGTTTAGAACATGATAAGCCGCCTAACACACATGCTAAAAATTTCTTTGACTTGTTAAAAGATGATAAAACCAAACTCTATCTAGGATGTACCAAAGTTTCAAAGTTGTCTTTTATAGTTAGGTTACTTCATTTGAAGTGTCTCAATCATTGGAGCAATAAATCAATGGATACATTGCTAAGTTTATTCTAAGAAGTTCTTCCTGAGGGTACAATGGCTCCTAACTCTTACTATGAAGAGAAAGAGGTTATTTGAGACCTAGGATTGGATTATACAAAGATAGATGCACGTAAGAATGGTTACATATTATATTAGCAAGAGCATGCTAATGTATAATCGTGTCCAAAGTGCAAGATATCTAAAGGAAGATGAATAGTCATAAAGGCAAGAAAGTACCATGTAAGGTATTGCAACATTTTCGAGTAAAGCCACGTTGCAAAGGTTATACATGGTGCACCACACAGCTAAGGAAATGAGGTGACACAAGGAAGGATGCATTAATGATGGTGTGTTAAGACATCCCTCAAACTCCATAGCTTAGAAATCCTTTGATGAACTCCATAGCAAGTGATGGGTTCCAGCCTTATAGGAATATGAGTGCTAGTCACAATATTTAGCCTATGGTGCTAGTTCCATATAATTTGCCTCTATGGGCTTGCATGAAACATCCATGCTTTATGATGACACTTCTAATTCTAGGCCCTAAGTGTCCAAGTGATGACATAAATGTTAATTTATAACTATTGATTAAAGACATTAGATGGCCATTCACAATCCAACTTCAAGATGCATGTAGTTTTGTTATGGACAATTAATGACTTTCCAGCATATGGGAACCTCCTAGGATGGTCAACCAAAGGGAAGCTTGCATGCCTTTGTTGCCATAAAGACACACATTTGTGTTATTACGAAACAAAATGTGCTATAACTGGTAGGAAAAACAAATGACACATTAAAGAGTCGATATGACTTAGTTGATTTAGGAATTAGGCAACAATTGCACCCAACAAAACAGTAGAGCAAAATTCTAATACCAGTAGTATGCTATGCATTGTCTCCATAAGAAAAGTTGAAAGTTTGTAAATTTTTTGCTAACTTAAAGGTGTCTGGTGCTTTCTCTTCAAACATTTCAAGGTGTATTAATGTTCATGAGCAGAAAATCTTTGGATTGAAGTGTCATGATTGCCATGTATTATTACAAGATATATTCCTAGTTGCATTTCATAGTTTATTGCCTACGGAGGTGGCAAAACTAATAGTAGATTTGGGTAGATTTTTTAAAGAATTTATGTTCTAAGTGTTTGACAATTGAAGATCTTGATAGTCTTCAAACTCAAATTGTAACCATTTTGTGCAAATTAGAGACAATGTTTTCACTAACTTTCTTTGATATAATGATCCACTTGCCCATTCATTTAGCCAAAGAAGCGAAGCTTGGAGGACCCATATAATATCGATGTATGTACCTAGTTGAAAGGTATTTGCAAACACTCAAAACATATGTTCGTAACAAGGCACGACTAGAAGGTTCAATTGCAAAAGGTTATTTGGTAGATGAATGCCTCACATTTTGCTCCCGTTACCTAAAAAATATCCTAAGTTTAATAGACCTTTAAGAAATGATAATGGACCAATGCTAAATTATGAGATATCAATCTTCAGAAAAAGTGGACAAGATAAAGGAGCTTATGAAGCAAGACTTTTATCAAATTTAGAGTTCAACCAAGCGTGCACTTATATGCTTTAGAATTGTAAGGACGTTTGGCCATTCATGGAGTAGGTTCACTAGACTTGGCTATATCTCTAATAACATTTTCGTTTCTTAGGCTAACTTAATAATTATGTTTCTTATCCTATCTTAACATATAGGGAGCACAAGAAGGAGTTGGATACACAAGCTTCTATGGTGAAGAAGTTTCATGTATGGTTCCATGCACATATTGGTTTCCCTTGATTTTACCTCATATTATTTTACCCAATTAAATATTCCAATAACTACCATTACTTATTACCTGTAGGTTTTAAAGTTATACGCGCATGGTGAAGCTAATGATAACCTCATAAGCTTAACTGTTGGCTTCTTAAATTGGTTTATCACTATTCTACCTTAATGGTAAACGAATTTAGGTTTCACACAAAAGATCGTGCTTCCAATAAAAGAATGCAAAATAGTGGAATTCTTGTAAGGGGTGATGATTTGGATGTTGGGAAAGAGTATTATGGTGTCTTGAAAGTTATATGAGCTAACATATGCCAGAAATAAGAAAGTACATGTCTTCAAATGTCATTGGCGAGATGTGGGGCATCTTGGAAGAGGATACAAGGTTGACAAGTATGGAATGACCATGGTGAATACTCATTGTGCATTACACTTGAATGAGCCATTTATATTGGCATCTTAAGTCAAACAAATTTTTTATTTGAAAGATCTTGTTGATTAAGATTGGCTCATCGTTTTCAAGACTAATCCTAGTGATTTATTTAACATGCCCATAATCGATGATAATGGCATAAATGGTGAAGAAAAGGAACTACTTAATGATGAGGAAAATTAACAAGAGGAAGTTAACCTAAATGCAGTGCCTACTAGTGACATTGAAAATGACATTGTGGTCTCTTTGAATATGACTAATGTTGAACCAAAAGAAATAATTTCAGCAAGTAAAGTTTGTAAAACAAGTCGACCAAATATAGTCAATAGGACAGATGACTTCATTAATGATAATGATAAGGATGATGTTAGTGATGAAGAAGATGATGAAGAATTAATTGATAATGATGCAAATGAAACAAATGTTGACTAATAGTAACTAAGCTTATGGTAATTTTGAAGTGTACATTGAAAGATTGATCATATGTTTAACTTTGTTTATAGTAATCTATTGCATTTTTTTATTTAATGTGTACTATCTACTTTTTGTGATTAATTTAATATTTGAATTTTTTTGTTGAAGAAAAGGTCAGGTGGTGGACGTAGTAAGGAACAAAGATGAGGCAGAAAAGGCCTTGCATGCAATAGTGGTCGAGGGAGACATGGTAACCATAAAGAAGTAACATCACCTTTATGTTTACTTGAACCACAAAGAGGTGGCACGCTAGAGCCTAGGGTGTCACACCCCAAAATTACTGGAGTGGGACTGGCACAGGGCATAAGAAAATTTCCTGAACCTGTAAGCCTTACACTGGAAGGACATTTAATACCATGCTAAAACTAAACAATTTACACCGTATGTAATATAAATTGTCTTAATATAAAATAAAAGTTTAATACAAAACAAGGAGTTTTGTAGAAATTTCGACAGAACCTCCCCAGTAAATAAGACATCCCGAAATTTTTACAATATCCTGTAAGGCAATAAGACATAAATAGGAGAGCTTCACTCTCACTAGCACAGCCCAGTAGCATTAATACAATATACAACAACAGGGAAAGTTTAACTATGGTCCCTATGATCCCAAACATACAAAAAAAAATGGCTATCGTTCTAAGTATAAGTACATCTCAAAATAAGCCATGAATATCTAAAATAATAAAAAAGAATAGGTCCCACAATATCTAAGCGGGGCTCACTAACAGAACTTCCAATCACTGCTCTGTTACCTCCGGGTACTCGCCTATCTCCCTATTTGAGACCAAATTTTTCAGCAGATAGCACCCCAAAATTAGCAACAAATTTCATATATAAATAAAATTCAAAACTTGGTCAAAAGTTAAATGAAATGAGATAACATCCTAATAGCGAGTAATCACGGTTGCCATGTAAACAGTTTTAGTTAAATAACACATTTTCCATAACATTGAATTTAAAGTGCATAAACAATGGATCAACAAGTTTTCAAATGTCATTTTAGGGGAAGGACTACTAAGGACCCATCCGGTGTGGCACACAGCCACAAAGGGGCAAATCACAACAGGCGAGGATACACAATCCTCAAGGGCAACTAACCAATTGGTGTGAGGTCATAACTCATGAAAATTTTCATTTATCGATCCTCGTGTGATGGTCGTCACACGAGGCTAGCACCATCATTAACCCTGCTAGCTAGGTCATTACCTAAGTGCACCAAGGGCTAACAATACTGTTGTTGGTAGCTAGTGTCCTATCTAGTCCTTCCAATGATAATGTAATGTAAGCAAGCATGCACAGGAAAAGTAACAATATGCATGAAATTCATTTGTATTTGCCATAATGATTTACCAAACAGTTACTCCTAACCATACGCATGAAGTTTCTCCAAAGTCATTTCCAAAATTGTACATCAAGCCAACTAACATACCAAAGGATTTCGTTTGCTCATAATTTCAACTCTAATCAATATAGCCATGCTAAAGTAAAAATGAAAATTTTAAAATCTTTTCAAATAATGAAAAGTAACACATATACGAAGAGTATTGCAGAGTACTATCTACGCACCTGGGTGTCGTTAGTTACGAACAACTCAATGCCTTCCCTTATGTGCCTGAATCACTTTTACGAACTACCTACACCAATTGGAAAACAAGAATTACTCATCTTCCATTTTATTATTCAAAACAAAACCCTAATTCATTCTCTTTGATTCCATCACTAACTTTCCCAGACTTTTTGTCAATTTACATTTACTGCCCTAAAGACTTTTTGAGTTTTCATTTTAGTCCCTAATTCCAAACCCTTGCCTTCAATCCAAGAAAAACCATGATTGACAATAGGTTTTTATGCTATACAACTTAAGAGTGTTCTTATAGGATCATTTGAACCCATTACAATGCAGCATTTCACCATTTTCTAAAGACCCCAAAATTTTGAAACTTTTTTGTTTGGTCCCTGTCAGCATAACTTCTTAAAACTAACCAAAATTTATGCTTCCAAAGCTAAAATTCAATGGATAAGGGCTGAAAATGCTTCTCCTAACATCATTCTCAAGAAAAAATTGATAAAAACGTACCAAATTTGCTAAAAAAGTCACTATTTTTGGCTCCTCAGAAACCTGCCGGAGAATGACGCCACCAATGGCCAATGGACCTCAACGCCAGGCAAAAAATGACGGCCAAGAGGTGGGGAGTAAAACCCACCCAAACTGTGATGGAAAGAGTGGCTCACCGGAGCTTTAACGAGCTTCGAACTCACTGCCTTTCCACGACGAAAAGTCACGTTTCTCGCCAAAAACGCGACGGTGCTTTGCCGGTGACAAGCCAGCAACCTTCAGGGGGTGAGCTACAACTCCGATGAGGTGAAAGGGTCGACTCCAGTGGACGGCATAACTCCACTCCTCCTCCTGCTTGCTTGACGGTGTACCAGTGAAGAAGAAATAAAAATGAATGAGGGCAATTCCATCTTTTCACGTTGGAGGGTGACACGTGTCAGCTCCTAGAAAAAAACAAGGAGAGTTGGGAAGTTAGGTCTCGAACCCGTGGCCTCCTATATAAGCACCTAGAGCCTGACCACAGAACCAGCCTTAATATCATAGTAAGGTGTCACTTGACAAAATAATATACCTTAGCTAAAAATTTTTTACAAAATATCTCTCCATTAATTTCTCATTAACTAATTTAGTAATTATAATTTACTCCTTTAATTCCCCATTAATTGGGTCATTACATAGGGATTCTTTATTGCCCTTACTACCAATAGTTGAGCAAGACCTTGTGGCTTCTCCTCTTACATTGCCATCGTGACTTCAAAGTAGTGTAGATATCTCTTCATACATTTTGAATAAGTAAGATAATGGATATTTCTATCTTTGAATATGAAATTATAATTTTATCTCTACATGTTATAGCTTCTTGTAGCACTGTTAAGTTAAAAAGAAGGAAGTACAAGAGCCTTTCAGTTAACATGAAAGCTAAATATGGTGCAAAAATCAAAGTTGACGGGGCTTGGGACTTAGTGAATTGTTGTGGGTGGGTAGTGCAAACTATCATCTTGTTTAAAGACGGTGAGTAGGATAAAATCTTATAAAAGGATAAGGAAACGATGTGGTTTAAAGTTAAGGTAAATAGTTAGCTATCTCAAACATTATCTTCTCTTTATTACTACAAGTTAGTTATGTTAATAAGTGCAACTACTTGTGCTTATCATTTGTAGGATAAGTTTGAGGTTGTGGACAGCTGACAAGAGATTGCAATGAAAGCTTTTTGTATAAGTACTATGCAACGACTTTTTAGGAATTGGAAAAGTAGCTTGCACACATTGTAATGAAGTGTGAGATAGATGATGAGAGAGAAATAGCTAGGCCTAATTTGGTTAGTCATGAAGATTGAGAGTGGTTATGTCATCACTTTAAGTCTGATAAGTTCAAGGTATCTAGTTCTTTGCAAGTTAATCTAAATTGTCTTCTTTATTTTTAGTGGATAACATTATTAATTTCATTGTAGTCAACAAGTAGTAGGAATAAATCAAATAAGAGTAAGCAAGTTACAAAGCATACATGTGGGACAAGGTCATTTGCTGAGATGGAGGAATCAACGGTGAGCATACATTCCTTTTTTTCCCTCATGTACATAGTGACAATTTAATTATTTGGTACTATTAAGTATTCTTTAGATAAATTATGTTATAGAGGGATCTTATGATTAGGGAAGAGGCACCACCTGATCAAGTTTAGAGATACAACACACTCAATGGACTATGGAAGGAGAAGTAGTATGGTCAGATCCACATCCACAAGAAATTCATGTATGACTTATAAATTTATTAAGTTTCAATGTCCTTTCAATTATATATTCTAGTACATTGCTTTAATTGTTCCTATAACGGTAGGGTCGCATTCATGACCTCGTTCTTCAGCAACAATTAGAAGATAATGAGACACTATTGACTAGAGATGAGATACTTGCTACTATGTTGGGAAAGCGATCAGGGTATGTGCATGGAAAAGGGTATGGCAAGAAGCCCCAAAAGAGATAAAATGTGAACTCTGCTGACATGGACTTTAAAATTGAACATGTGCATGAGCAGATACAGCCTGATATAGAAAGGCAACAGAAGGAATATCGTACTGAGTTAGAGAGGCAATAAGAGATAGACTGTGCTAAGTTGGAAAGGCAACGGGAGGAATATTGTATTAAGATACATGAAAAAATTGAGAGAAAATTACAAGAAGAACGAGCTGAGATTTAACAACAAATGCAAGTCAAGGTTCAAGCTTAAATGGCCGCCTTAATGGCTAGCTTACAACAGGGACACATACCTTCTAACTCTTCAGGGTAATGATGATAGAGCTTAGTAAATGACCTCGTAAGGAAATTACCTTATGCCTAGTTCTTATTTGGCTCCTAAACATGTGTATGCTAGTTTAAAAGTCATATGCTATGAAAATATTATATGTATCTTATGCCTTGTTCTAAAATTATTCACTTTTACTTAAGCTAGTGTCATTGGCTTTTTGCAGGACAGGATAATGCTGCTTATAATAGTACACATAGACTTTGAAGAGCAAGCCCAATAAAGAAAATATTTGACTGTTATTTCAATGAGTTGCTATTATGTCTTTAAAATTGTAGCTTTCTTATGAAATATTGGAAATCTAATTTGTATATGTTGGAGGAAGTAACTTTTAAGTTAATTGTATATCACTTTTGTTTTCTACATTTGGGATACACATATTTAGTCTTATACGTTATAATTAGTTGTAATTCAACAGTTGATTTTATGTTCGTAGTGTTTAAATATTGCCTTCATTGTTTGGGCTGCGAATACTGGTCTTATATGTATTATGTCAATTTATTATATATCAGTTAATAGGTTTTTAGAGTCTAAATATATATAAAATATCTAAAACAAAAAAAAAAAACCTTTAGCAACAACTTTACCAAAGCTCATCAGTGGTGACAATAAAGTGGCCACTAAAGAGCTTTAGTGGCAACTACATTTCATCGTCACTAAAGCTCTTTAGTGGTAAGTATAAACAGTCCCCACAATAACTCATTAGTGGCGACAATAAAGTTGTCATCGGAGAGCTTTAGTGACAACTGCATTTCATTGTCACTAAAGCCCTTCAGTGGCAACAACATCTAGTTGCCACTAAACCATATTTTGTCGCTACTAAAGCTTTTTAGTGGCAACCAAAACAAATTTTGTAATACATCAACACTTAGTGGTGATGATTGTCGTCACTAAAACTTTTTAGTAGCGGCTTTTGCACCATTGATTGTTTCTTTTAGTGGTAATTTCTTTTGTCGCTACTATATCTTTTCAGTTATAGGACATCCTATGATAACTTAGTGGCGACTTGCAAGCCGTTGCTGAAGGGATATAGTGACGACTAAACAACCTTTAATGGCAACTTTTATCACTGAAGGCAACTTTTTTGGTAGTCGTAAAAATATGTTAATTGGATGTTAACATAAAATAAGTTGTTGCATTTATGTTTTAATTTCATAATTTGTTAGATTTTTTTATAAATCCAAATTATTAAACTCTAAATATAAAGAAAGCAAGAAGAATAAATTGGCAAATCTATAATCATGAGGAGTTTTGAGTTGATAAATAAAATTTAAAAATTATCAAATTTTAAGTGTAAATACCACTATATATATATATATATATATATATATATATCAAAGGCCTTTTGTATAATTTTTTAAATTCATGTGTAATAATAGATTAGATTTCAATTTCAATTAGTGTGCATAATTTGAGCAATTTTGGATTAAAGCTTGACAATTGACTGATATATAGTTGCAGAACAAAATAAATAGAGAAAAGAAAGCCTACTCAACGGTGAGAATATGAGAGCGATAAATGTGAAGGAAAAATCACGTGTAGGAATCAGTTTAATATGTGCCATAATTCGCTACTATCGATTTGTATCCGAAGGCGCGAGAATATAGTGACGATATATTATTTAAATATACATGAAAAGGTCTGAAAGAGATAAGAACAATAATAGTGCAATATTCAACTTTAAGATTGACGTAAACACAGGCCATGGAAAAGAAAACTTTAGATTTTGTTTGACCCAAACACCCAGGATAAGGATATTGCGATCGCGTTTACACTTTGTTGACTACGTATATTTGGATGTCACATCAAAAAAATTTATTAGTCAATTTATATTTACATGACAATTCACTTCATATATTAATTTTAATAAAATTATTTATAAAAAAAGACAGTTAATGAAATAATTTTATTGATTAGTTGATATTTTTTTTATCAAATTGAACGGTTGGTTGTAGATGGAACTAATAACGTGACTCATTAATCATGATACATTTATATATCTTGCTCAAACTTAAACTCTACTCAACTACATTATTTTGTCCAAAAAAAAATATTAATTGACATGATTATTCAACACCATTATAACCTAACACTCTATGTGCTCGCTTCTAAAGTGCACCGTGTGAGAAGTGCAAACTGATTCTTTCACTCAGCAGTATCTTTGGGAATTATTACAGTTTGAAGGAGATGAATGAAAAGGCAGTTACATATTTTATGAAGGGCCCTCCTATTGAACAAATATTATTTATCCTTTTCTGCACTCTGAGCTGGAGCGTACTGAGGGGCAGCATATTGCTACAAGAAGGATCTGTAAATGATAAAAGATGAAGACGTAATAGGACTTAACATGGCTAAGGCTTTGATTTATCTTGCAACATATTACAGTACCGAAAAAAGATTTGAAGAAGCAAAGGATTATTGTTTACGTCTTCTGGAATATGATGGCCCGGTAAGTTAAGTATATTCTACATAATTTTACAATTTGAAATGAGTCATATCAAATCAATTAGTGATGTATTTCTCTGTGTTGCAGGAGAGAGAAACAGCAAAAAGTCTACTTAGAGGGATGAAAATGATATCAAAATCATCTGGTCATTCATCAATGGATAATTCATAGATAATTGCCAATACCAATCTTATGCTTAATAGATATATGAATGTTGATTGAAGGAAACTGAGTTCCACAACATAAACGAGATAATATTTGACGTCATTATTTTATTGTCACGCCAATTATAATTTATTCCATGCTAACAAGAATCTTTAATTTCAAAAATCTCGATGTTATACCAAATTTGTAGGCTTGTCAGATTTGATATTGATATTAAAGGGTCAATTATTCGGTGCCCTCCACTATTTAAGGACTTCTGACTTTTTTTTTTCACATAACATGCAAATTTCAGACCAAAAAGCGGTTGCAAATTTCGGACCAAAATGAGGTTGCAAATTTCCTACCGAAAATGGTCTAAAAATTCAAAAGGGCGATTATACTAAATTCATTTTTAAAAAAATGTATAATTTTTTTTCTTTAGTTTTTTTACAACTATAGTTATAATAAGATACAATCTTTGCACTCACAAATTAAATGTATTAATGCATAGGAATATAATTATAATACTACTATTTTTTAAATTAATTTTATTATAATTATATTGTTATATTATAATTATGTGCATTAGTGCACTCAAAATTGTAAGTATGTCAAAGATAACATCTTATATTAATCAATTAATTTATATTGTTTTTATGTTTTATATTATTCATAAATTATATTATTTTAGAAGTAATAATTTTTACATTTTTGTGTAATTTTTATGTTATATTTCTTTAAGTTTTCATGTCTAAGCTTTAATCTATTTCTTTTATTATATATTTTTAACTAGCTTCATTGTTTTGGATTATGAAAATGTCTGCATTGTTTTTGTTTTTTTGGTTGCCAATATTGTGTTTAAATTTGTAAAAAGATTGCAAGCCTTTTTGGAAAAAGATGAGAAAAAAACATATATTTAGTTGAGATTTGAAACTGAAATAAGTAAAATCTGTTGACACAATATAAATCTTATTAATGTTGGACAATAGTATATATCAAATAAACAATGGGTCATATTATAAATACAAATAAATAAAATGTGTGGCAAAAATGTAAATTTTATTAATATTGCAAATTAATATATATCAAACAATCAATAGGGGTTATATTGTAAATACAAAACAAAATTTTAAGGTGTGTTTTTTTAATTTTTATCCTTTTAGTACTCTTTCCACCGACCTGATACTTACGTGACTTCATTTTGTTGGGATAGAGGATAGAGATTTTCTTGGGCTAGGGCACCTAAGAATTGACCCCTGATGGTTGGCTCAGGATTTTTGTGTGTTTTGCTTTTGTGATTTTTTTAGGTATTAAAACAATACGTGAACTAGGTTTAAAATATTGTGAGACAGTATGGTCCATATCGCATTAAAGTATTAAGAGGACTTTTTACCGTAATAGATGATGGAGAAGGACGTAGACCTTGTAAAGCAAATAAATATAGGATAAAAATAAAATTGTAGTAAATAATTTGATATTATATACAGAATTTTATATAAAAAATGTTAATAAAGTAAAAAATTATAGACCAAAAAAATGATTTTACTGTAAAAAAAAAAATATAAATTATATATTCTCTCTATATAGTAAGAATGATATATTAATATGTAAATACTAATATCATAATTTTCTATATATTTCACAAACCTCTCTATTGCTCTTTTTTTAGTTATAAAAAATAAAGTTTTAAAACTCTCTATTTATAGAAAATGATAAAAAATTTTAATATAATTTTTAAATAATTAAATTATAATTATAAAATTATCTTCTTTTTTGGCAAAAATTTAGCCACCAACCTCTACTTTTTTTCTCTAGGTTAAACACATTGTCCATCTACCATTGACACACCTCCTGTTTGCTAGTTATCTTGCCTAAAGTTAATGCTGGATAGCCAAGTACAAAGCAGATAATTGCTGTTACTTTTTAAAGAAATCATTACATGGGATTCTTTTTAGTTAATCATAGAGATACTTTTAACAATAATAATTATTACATTTATAATTTTGAGTGTTTCAATGTATTTAGTTATAATATAAAAATATAATTATACATTATATATATTATAATTATGTTACTATATTATAATAAAATATATTAATGTATTTAAATTTATAAGTATACAAAAAATATCACCATAATAATTTGTGTTGTAAATTTATATTGAATAAATGAATTTTTAATTTTAATTCAAATTTTATGTGTTTGCTTGTAAACGTATTACTGTGGAGTTACACACACGCACGTGCGCATACGTTCTTATGTTTCTATTATTTTTGGCTAAAATACATGTTACTATTGTTTCTTCAATAAACATCATGTATGCGAATATCATGTATTTATTCCATTCTTATCATAAAAATAATTTTTTAATATAATTTATGCCTATAATTCTATAATTGTTCGCCTAATTCGACATTTAAGCTTATACATTATTTTCTTCTATTTAACTCTAAATAATGTTATGTTACTTTAATAACTTAAGGTGAAGTTCTTTCGATTTCGATGTTCTGAAAGAAAAGGAAGTTACAGTATATATTCGTTTTTGTCTTTCACAACAATTTTGAATAATGATTATCAAATATTTTATAATTAATTATACTTTTAAAAAACAGTTTTAGTAATTTTTTATCAAACATTATTTTTTGAAGAAAGCTTTTAGAAAAAAATCACAGAATTTCGAAACACACCTTAAGATGCTTTTAAAAACTGTGATTCTTTGAAAGTGCATGCAATATCAGTTTTCAAATAATATCTCACAAACAAAACCAGAAAAAGAGAAGATCACATCATGTAATTTCTGACTCTAATTTAACGTTTGGCCAAATTATATTAATAATGATTTGTTTAGTCTTTTTTTAAAAGCCGTAGTGAAATATCATAAATGATGCTTTTTAAAATATATATTTTTTAATATGAAAATTTAAAAATATTTTTATTTTTATTAAAATTTAAATATATCATCATTATAAACATATTGCTACTATAATTATATTGTTGCTTGTTATTCATGTTTTCAATAAAATTTGAACCAAAACAAAAACTACTTATGCTTCTGCACAAGTGCCAGAAATAGACTCTCATAATTATTCAATTACTTTGTTTGCTCAAGCATTGTGGGGGCTTTGAGAAAAATTAGTCAGTTACTCTATATGTTTATATATTTTAGATTAATGATATTTTTGGATATTAGCAAAGAATTGAACTTAGTAATGTAATATGACATAGTTTGTAATGATTATATTACATATTTGTAAGTTAATTTTTTTATTATTTAATTATTGATAACATTGGTAATACAAAAAAGGTGTAATAAATTGGCAAAAATGTATAAAATTAAATTTAATAATGTAACGTGATATGATGTGTATTAATTGTGTTATATGATTTTCAGTTAATTTATTAAATTTATTATTTAATTACTAATAACATTGATAATTGTAAATATATTCCCAAAAAATGGTAAATTAGAGAATGTAAATTCATCAGGAATGCTAATAATATTGAATACCTGAACATATTATTTTCTTAAATATACTAAACCATAATATACCTTTATTGTTGTTTAAGAAAAGAAACTTTAATTTACCAACCATATAACAGAAAAATAATTACATGTGACATATATGAAAAAATGTGTACTGTCAGCATGTTATTTAGAATTAGGATATAATATATATATATATATATATATATATATATATATATATAAAACTAATTCTGTTATTGTAAGGAGAAAAAGAAAATAGTATGGTACCGAACTCACAATCACATGCATCATTCTACTATAATGGTATCATATTTAGCCATCCAATGTGGTATTGTTTTCATTCTTGTGGATCGCCTAGCTGTGAGTACTTCACTTTCAACAATATTTTGTGCAACTATAACACTGTTATGGTTTTGATTTAAAGGTTGAGTTTCGATACTAATATTATAGTTTTATAAAATTGATAAAAGTGAATAGACAATGATGAGCTTAATGGGAGGATACCACCATAAGAAATTTTTTTGGTCTTACGAAGCAACTATCATTGTTACTTTTTTTAAGAATTTTAAAATCTCAAAAAATGATGAAACTATATTAGACTCACTCTCTGACTTTGAGTAATGCATAACAATGAGCAATTTAAATCATCAAATAAATTCTTTAACTATATATTATTTTCTATAGGTTTAATTTTGAACCATATTAAGTTATATTTATACTCCATTATTAGAAAATTTAAGAGGCAGTTAATTAGTTAATTCATTCATTCATGATTTATCTTATTGATTCTGAAAAAATTCAATACGCATGCATGGAAAAGGTAATGAGTCATTACACAAATAACTGGGTAAATGATTAAAAGTGAGCTCTCATTAATTAAACCAAATTATATTTATAATCTCTTATTAAGAAATTTAAAAGATAATTAATTAATTCATTATTTTTCTCTTTGACTCCAAATAATTCCAAATGCATGCATGGAAAAATTGAAGAGTTTTTGCATAGAGTTATGGGAATGATCAAAGGCGAGCTCTTATCGATCAAGCGAATTGTTACGTTAAAGAAAGTCTATTTTAAATATATATAATAAGATTGTATTAGGAAAATATACATTCTTCCAATTTTATTTCTATTCATAATTATATGGCAACTAACTTAATGTTTTCTTAACTTTTATCCCTGTTTTAATTATTTCAATTTAGCATTCTAGTCATTTAAATTTATTTTCTAACTTGATAGAATTTTTTTCCATTTCTTGAATTAAAAAATTCTAATATATACTATTATTATCATTTGAAAATTATAATCAATCACGATTTTAAATTATTTTTATTGAATATCATTTTTATCTTGTTTAAACAATATTTTCATATATATTATAAACATGAAGGTATCTTATGTAAGGATATTCGATATGTCCAAGGATAATTATATATTATTATACAAAACTAACCCTTTAGATGAATTAATCATTTTGGACAGTTTCTTTTTAAGAAAAAAAAAAGGATCAAATCATTCAAAGAATGAGAATAAGAATAAGAGGAATACTCCTAACAATCTAAAACTAGGGTGGTAAATAATTAAAGCCTATTTTAATTTTTTCTATTTTTAACTAAATAATACTTTACTTTTATTTTGTTTAATAACTTATAAGTTATTTTAAATTTATTTTCTATCAATAAAATCAACTTTATGCACAAAATATATTTTTTCTATAAATAAAATTATTTAAATATTTTTATTGTCATATTAAAAAATATATATAGTCTGAAATTATTCAAAAAACTTACTTCTCTAACAATAAATACATTGGAAAGAAATTTTTGCAAGACATATCGATATCAAAGGAGTTAGATATAATTTTTAAAATTCAAAATATCAAAACATTCAAGATAAACTAACATAATTCACTCTAAAAATAAAAGAGGGTTCAATGATAAGGAATTTGAAATGGTGATTTTGAAGAATTTCCCATTTCTACTCCTCCTTATCAATAGTTGCCAGAACTCAATGTTGTGAAGAGCTTTGTGTTATTAACTTTGAGAAAGCTCAAGTGACATTTGTTTAGAGCAAAGACTTTGCCATTTCATCGCCCCTATTCTCCATTCTCCACAAACTCCATGCTATAGATGTTACCAATATGCACTTTTAACTTTGAAGGGGGAAGGCCGACAAATCTAAAATGCATGTAGAAGCCACTTTTTACTGGAAACAAAATATCACTTTATTATTCAAGTAAACTTGGAAATACATGCCAAATATGAAAGCTAGCATACTGAACAGAGGCCCTGGCAATAAAGCAGGCTTCTCTGTTGGTTTGCCTTCTTATCCAAAAACAACTAATATGTGGGTTCTGTAAAAGGAGGATTTTACATTCAGTAATAATGGAACTAAATTCAGGGGCATTATGTTATTCTGAATGAATAGCCAGGTAAACTATTTTAGAATATGTTCGAATAAGAGCTTTCATGAGAGCTATTGCTTTAATGATTGTCGGGTTAAGCGTTCCTCTTTGGTAGCTCGATATTACTGAAAGGAACCGCTCTTCTCCTCCTCGAATGACAAAGCCAAAGCCTGAATAGTCTTCACGATGAAAGATGGTAGGATCGGTATGACAAATCCATCCTCCCTCGTACAGAAAGACATCTCTTTCTTCATGAAAGCTTGCTCCGCTTCCTTCATTGTCTTCCACCTCCTCGTGATTTGCATGCAAGCTTTCTTTTTGTATTGCGTTTCCAATCTTGCAAGCATGATTTTGCTTCTCTAATAATATAATTTAGGGAATGAAATTGTTATTCCACAGCTATTGGTTTCTGGCACTCCACACTCTCTATGCCACCATGCAAAAGGCTTTTGCTCTAGTTCTGGTTCTTGTGGCTAAAAGAAAGGTTAAGGATAGTAAGAAGTCAAGGTTTAAGAAATCTTCCCCAAATTCTCTTTTAAAACAAAACAAATAGGCCAACTAACGTTAACTATCTGTAACCTTAATATGCTCTTTTAAAACTTTTCAGACCTATTTGTTTCTAAATTCAAAAAAAATGTATTAGTTTGCACATGACAAGAAATTCACATATCAAAAGTTTGTCCTTATGACCCTCTTGCGAGCACAAATGCGTGCCCAAAAAAAAAAATTCTTATACTGCACGTTATATAAAATCTCCTTCAATTAACAAAGATTTATACCGTCACTGGTAAAAAAACCCACAAATAGTTCTATTCCAATCTCTAACAATAATTATGGCAATTGATTCATGAGATTGTGGAAAATACAGGTTTTGGTTCTTTAAAATGTTTGAAGACCTATGCTTTCATGAAAAAAAAATAAAAATTAATAGTTAAGACATCCTTCTAATCTTCTTTTCATGAAAAAAAAACATATGCCCAAATATAATTTTTATGCCTATACCGCGTTTGCTTAGGGATGGGGAATAATCCTACAACATACTTGCTTTCTTACTTAAATTATCTTATGTTTTGTTTGTACCCATAAGGATTTCTTTTCCTAATCAAGAATTAATACTAAAATAACTCTGCAATGTTGCAAATTACACAAAAACATATACCAAAATAAAATTCTTAGTGCTTCATAATTGCAATGACAATCATGCTTTCTTGGGAAGTATTCCTTTCACAAGTAATTGCTTAAGACAAAATATGTCATAAATTGCTTTTGCATTTTTCCCACTCACTTTGATAAATCAACTAAATTTACAAAAAACAGAAAGAGTTGAAAGCAACTTGTTGAGCGATAACTAGAGAATAGAGAAACCTAGCTAACTGTAGCAGGAGAAAATGTATTGGGGGAGCTATGTTGATGTCAAGAAACAGACATTGTCATTATTTATTATTGGCAGATGAATTGACTCTTGCTTTTTCAAATACTTAGCATAAACAATAAACCTTAAATCTCAACAATTCAATGTCTTCCTCTAATAGTAAACTGAGGATTGACCTTCCTTGACCTGCATAATGTATACAACATTTATCCGCTTCTACTTATTGTTGAAAATGTAATTATTCCAGCAAATTTGTAAAGTAACTTCACAACCAGGATATACTGTGAATAAAGAAAAGATTGAGGCAAGAAAACAAAGCTGTTGATTAAATACACTTACATGTTGAACGGGATTAGTCCTCGGAAAAAATAAATGGCATAACCATGATTATCTATGATACATTTCACTGGGTCTGAATCATATGCATCTTCAGGTTTTAAAGATGTGATAGCAGTGCTAAACATTGTATCTAAAGCTGCTTACAGTGAACATAATAAGTTTCAATGTGAGTGCGACCACAAGGACAACGAGTCCAAGAATGATAATGTTATTTCAATGCAAAGATTTTTAAGATAGACATGAAGTCAACGATTATAAATCATTGCACTTCTCCTGTTCTAAAAAGAAAAGAGAAAAAAATGTCTTACCTGCAATGCTTTGATGAAACCATCTACTATTTCAGGTTCAGTAAAAGGCTCATCACCCTGAACATTGACAATAATATCATATTTTTTTTCTAAGCTTTTGAAGAGCTTCATTACAGCATTTGGTATATATTTAAGAGTGAAAGTTAGTATGAAATACGACCTAAATAATGCCGTGGCTTAAAATGACCAAAAACAAGATTTAATTTGTTTATCATTTCAACACGATTCTAATGTCATTATGACATCAGTTCCAAATAGTCAGCAGCAGTCGGCAATCTTTTCATCATTAGTTGCCACAACTAATACTAGAAACACTACCAATCAGACATCAAGGAGGCAAGCAAAAGATATGCATGGGCAAGAAAGCATCCACATTGCCCTCAAATATAAAAACCAAATGATGCTCATACTACAATGGATTAAAACTTGTCTATACCAAAATCCAGTCATAAGCTTGATGTTCTAAAATTTATTACACAAAATAGTCAAAAAGGAAAGCAATGCAAAGAAGTTAGATCTTGGTAAAATCAAGGAATTTCTAGCCTCAAAAAGCCTACCAAGAGTCTTTATATGCATGACCAAGGAAAGAAATAATGACAGCTAAAATGATTTGTTTACTCCTTCAGTTCTAGTATTTGTGTCTCTATTCAATGTCCATTAGGCCCAACACAAATCAAAATACAAATAAGAAGGGAATTTGAACTGAATGATACCTTAATACAAAAAAAATCCACATATCTAATCTTGGTTTTTAGTAGCCTGCTGATACTACAGATAGACCTACTGACATTCACAGTTTCATTAATAGGCATCTATTCATTATTTCACTCCTAGGGAATAATATAGGCACCATATTATAGTAAAAGTCATTTACGTCGGATTGCACTTGATCAATTAAGTAGACCTATCAACATGATCCAATATAGAAGCTAGTTTTACCCTTTCCCATGTTCCCTGTTAATTAAGCCATAATAGATCAGATGCATCACATTTTGACTTTTTGATGCAACAAGTTGAAAGAGAAAAGCATTGAATATAGTAAAAGTGATAAAAGGTGTTAAAATTAATTGTGGCAATGGGTTTAATACGTATGAACAAAGTGCTTAGCTGGTTCTTTATAAAACGCTCAGGTGAAGGAAATGCAATAGTTGAAAGACGTTCCATTGTGATGTTTATAAACACAACAAGACAAAGCAAACTATAAAAAAGAAAAAGGCACTTTTATGTAGATTACACACTTATTTTCATCATTAGCCTGAGTAAGTGCAACTATAGATGGTGGAATTCATCCAAAAATAGTATAATTGGCAGGTAGTCTGAACGAATCTAACTATCTATATCCCTTATTGGACAACCAAATTGCACGTTAAAACAATAATGGTCCTAATCGATTTAGTACAGTTAGTACATCATTATGGTTAAGTTCCTTTTTTCCATTTTCCAGGCATGTGATTTTTCAATATGTATATTCAAGTAGGCATTTTAAATTTTACTTTCCAAAAAATAATCAGGTGATTATATATAAGTTTCACTCTCTTGAGATATCAAGAGATTCATTGTCTTCTATGTTATTTCCACTCTGCTCTTCCTCCTAGATTCATAACATGTAATACACCAAAACTTTATGAATCAAAAATCAAAATTTTGTGTAATAGGAACTAAATAAGGAACTTACAAGCAGACACCAAAAAAGTTATTGATTAGTTTTAAAGAATTAAAAGAATATAAGTAGTAAAAAAATTATTGTGTTTACTTTTTAGGGGAAAATTTGCTTTAAATAGTTGATTATCTTACCAGCATTTATTCACTCATTCAACTAATAATATTATGAGTAAGCAAGACAATAGTATTTTTCGCATTAACTCCAAGGAGTAAATAAATTAAACAATCTTAAAGATCTAGGTAGATAAAAACCATCAAGTTAACCACCCTCTCCAAGGTTAGCAAAAAGCTATGAGTGATCAAGCCATATATGTATTGGTCCAGATGACAGATAGCTTGTCTTACGCAAGGGAGTAGAATGAAAAAAAAGGATAAGTAACCAAAAAATAAAAGTAACAGTTATTCTAGTCCACCCTATTCTACTGGTCTGCCATCTGGATCGTGATAGATTAGACTAGCAATATCTTACTCTTAAAGTTTCTCGAAAAGCCTAAAACAGCTCAAGCTCAAACCAAATTGTCTATGTGAATTTGCTGTTTACTTCTTATTTAAAACAAAATCACATATGCTAAAGCAAACCAAGAGAATCGACACAACATTTACACAAACAAAAGAATGAATGAATAGACAAATAAATAGAATAGGAAACTTTAGATAAGAAGGCCAACCTCATTAAGAGAGGCATGGAGATTTCTTTGACTATTTAACTGAAAAATAGGTATGCAGCAGCTATATCTTGAAAGGGCCAACTCTGACTTTCCAAAATGCACCTCAGTGTGTGTTTAGTGAAGAACAATAGGAAAAAGCAGGCCCATGACTGCCATCAACAACAATCCAGAATTAAAAGTAGCATTTGGCTACATGCGAATATGAATGAGCTACAATTTGATTATTAAAGATGAAAAGTAGAAAGATAATGAAAGAGACAGAAGCTAACATGTCTACCTTGTTAAAAACCTGCTCCTTAGTATTAAAAAAAATCCCACCACATAAAAATGCATATTTATGCACCAACAACATGTTGGACAAAATTGATCCTAGCACAGAGCTGAATAACTTGCATCATTCCTCTTTCGAATGCATATATTGAAATGATCACTTTGTTACATTTCCAAAAATGGCATTTAAAAGACCCCTAACTACAAGATCCAATGAATAAGTTAAACCTATGCTTTTCCTTTTGGTAAAGAAAAAAAAAAAACATGCTTTTCCATTACAAGCTTGAAATTGACACACCACTGAATTCTACATGACCCACCAACAAATTGGTATGGTTTTTGAAACCTACCATGACAAGGCCTTAAGTTTCAATTTATATGGAAAAATCCCCTTTATTAACATAATTGTTAGCAGAGCATCAACCTAATGCACTTCTTCTCTTAGAAATTCATGATAGTGAATGGACTAATTTAGAACAAGAAAGTCACCAAAAGACCAAGTTATGCTTGGAAACTTAAAATAGGGGAGGTAAGTTTAATATTTTTAAAATTAATAGGTGTAAGTGTGGGTTCCATATACTTAAAGGCAAACTCTTAGTACAATAAGTTGAAACTAAAGGAGGTGTGAAAGTAGGTTTGCTAAACCGGGGAGGTTTGAAAAGTATAAACAATTATAGACTGAAGTAAGCAACTAGAATCCTTAATTTCAAATGACATATAGTATGTAACATAATAATCAAAACTTAAAAAAGACATGCTTCTCCTTTTTACTATTTCACTATATACATTAAAGCAAGATCTAATGCAGCACATTCAATTCACACATTTCATGTCAATATTTAGTATATATTAGTTTGAAAAAAGATGAATCTAGTAGAATGCTATATATTTGAACTGTTTAAATCGTTACTTTACTATAGTCTCTAGAGTTAAATACTAGCTACTTATATAACATATCGAGAAAAGTAACATTAGAAACCTTAAAAATTGAGAATGATAATATGAAGTTTGAAGTGTATAGGAAACTATACTCTGTAGCATAACCTAGACACTCAGCTAGAAGCATTATACCCAATAAACTCAAAGTGAACACCGAACTTTACAACCACCTAACATTTCAACATAAGACTGAAAATACCGTAATTTGTCTGGGCAACTTTTAAAAATAGAAATAATAAGGGTATTTTAAACAACTTAATTCGCAAAAATAACTAAAAAAAAAGTATAAAAAAGAAGAAAAGTTGATTGAAAATTCGAAAAACAAAAAATAGAATTTTGGGCCCAAAAGAAAATGAGAAAAGACAAAAGAGCTTAAACATTAAAGAAAATTAAAAATGAAATTGGGTTTTTTTTCTAAAAAAATTGTTAGCAATTCATTTGGAAATTAGGCTAAAAAAAAAGAAGAAAAATGTATGAATGGTCTTAGAGAATTAAAGAAATTGAAAAAGGAAACAAAGGGGAGAGTTTTTTTCTTAAAAGCCAAGACTCAATGGAAAAAAGCAAACCTTAGTCTTCTAGTTGAAAATATGCAAAAATAAATAAATGATTGACAAAGAAAAAAGGAAACAAGGGAGAATTTCCTTTCTTGAATTTCAAGACACAATGAAAAAGGAAACCCTAGTCTTCTAGTTGAAAATAAGCAAAAATAAATCAACAATTGAAAAAGAAAAAAAGGAAACAAAAGGGAGAATTTCCTTTAATAACAAGACACCATGAAAATGGATACCCCATTCCTCTAGTTGAAAATAGGCAAAAATAAATCAATACTTGAAAACGAAAACAAAAACAAAAACAAATGGGAGAATTTCCTTTCTTGAAAATCATGACAATGGAAAAAGGAAACCTTCGAAAAGGAGAAATTAGAAAGGGTTAATAGGTAACTTCAAATTGCTTAAGAAAATCATAGTTTTCTTTCTATAAAAGGAAACAAGGGGGCTCTCACACAAGAGGTTTCAAAACAATAAATAAAGAAGAAAAGGGAGAGTGTGAAGAAGAGTGAGAAGAGGAGAGAGGGAAGGGAGGGGGTCTTGGAAATTACAATCATACCCTCCTTTATTTTCCACATCATCTGCCATGTGGACATAGCACGCTGACATGTAACTCTTGCATGGGTATATTAGCGAACTCACTAATGGCAAGGGGTAATTGCATGAAATTAGGAGTTGAGGGGATTTTGTGCAGTTTGGCCTTTATTTATGTATGCGTTTACATGTGATAGCACATGTAATAATTGATATTCACAACTAAGTATTTTAAGAGGTATAGACCCTGCAATGATAATATATATGCTTCCACAATGCTCTAGGGTTTCCAAGGCTAAAAGTTACCACAATTAGGGAACAAAGTTTAACTCTTTCTGGTGTTGCTATGGAATAGGTGTGCATATGTTTTACTCGTCCAAATTGTGTCAAATTTAAGTATATCCTTTTTCAACTCAATCATACATACTCTTGTGTTCTTAACTATATCTTTTCTTTCCTAGTCTTCTTTAGGTATTGAATCATTCTCAAAGCTGGGGTTTCTATTTATATTAACTTTTACTTAAATTAATTTTTTAAAATATTAATTCTTTTCAATTTTAATCACTTTTTATTCCAAATCTTAATTTTTTTTGTTTTCATTTTATTTATTTTAAATCTGAATACTTTTCTATTTGTTCTTTACAAAAATGTGTTTTTATTAATGAACAAACCTTTTTTCATAAAATAAAATTAAAAAAATAATATATTAACCTGACCAAAATCCAGTGTAATCCGAGTCTATCCATGTTACTTATTGAACCAACCTAGGTTCTGAATTTTTTAAAAAAGATTTAGTCTAAAACCAAGCTATGTCTCAATATTACAAAACATAACCAGACCCTACTCATAATCACCTTTTATCAATAAAATCCTATCAACTTTGTGGTTAGAGGGGGAAAGAGAATTTTCTTTTGGAGCCCTTATTCTCCATTAGAGATGAACCTTATACGACTTATTTCAATATTCAAGCTTGATATCATTTGTGGTTTTCCTCCTCGGAACATAGGGAATTGTATGAAAATGTACATGGCACATCTTTGGATGTTCAAATAATTAAGATGAGTTGCAAACCAAATGGTCTATAAATTTCTGCCTCTTATATTCTTTTTCATTGCGACAGTACTCAATGATTAGCAAAATTTGTATGTAGGAAGTAAACTGCAGTAACAAGAACATATTTGTTGTAGAGAAAAGAATAGGGGAAGAAGTGTTCATAGTGAATCACTATACTTATCACAGGTTTTATATGATGAAAATAAAATAGTTTCATTCAGATTTTGATTCCCGGTTTTCATATAAATCACTATACTTATCGCATAATGGACCGCTAACTGAACGAACCAAACTTGTTCTATATTCTACAACATTTTACAATTTCTACCTTGTATATCTCTATAAAATTTATGGCCACTTGATGCATACCAACCAAGTATACACCATGATATTGCAAATTATATTAAGTGATGTTCCACTAGGTCTTTATATAAAAGGTATAGTGGCTGGTCATAATTACTGTACATACTCTTGAGACTCTTGAGAGTCTTTAAGAATGAGAAATGATGAGTGTCTGTAAAGCGCTCTATGATATGAATTCAAATTGTGTACTTTTCAGTATATTGTATTGTATAATATGAACTCTCAGATCCATAATGATTACATATATTTGTTATAAGTTTCTAAACTTCCGTCTTCTTCAATTTAACATATATAGCTTATTCCAACTATGCATGTGTATTTGTGGCTGGCCAATATTTAAGCCCCAGAAAAAAAAAAAAAAAAAAAAGACGCTATTTGTAATACAAATTTTTTTTGATAAATGGAAAGATATATAAGATTGGAGTTGAGGATTAATTTAATAAATCATTTGACCAGCCTGTAAATTAAACTTTTAAACTTGTAGTTTAGCATCAATTTTGTTAATTAAGTTTTAGTAAACTTGATTTCTGTTTTTGCCCACATTAAACCATGTAAAAAGATATATTCCCAACCTATTGGCATTGGCATATTTAATTTCAAGTATTTCAAACATAAACGTTTTGCTGTGTAGAGTATCAAATCTAAATGTAGTCTGAGAGCTAGTTTGGTCTATCTCTTGATCTCATTTTTTTGTATCATTTTCATCCTCACAAATCACCTAACACCTAAAAAAAAAAAAAGTCCTTTGCATAAAAAGTTGAAACACTGTTTCAAGAAGTTTGAGTTTTTTAAAAGAATTAAAATTTTTAGCTATTAATTTTCACAAGTTTATATAAATTAAGTCTATTGTATTGTATATGAATAATATACTTTAAACCTTTTTAGTTTTAAAACAATTTCAATTTCGTTTCATTAATTTAAAAATATATAGTGTCAATTTTTCAACAATCTAATTATATCCATTTATCTAATATTTTATCATAATTTCAATATTAAATTTAATAATATATTTGCTTAAATGTCAAAGTTAAATATAAGTAAATAACGTTCAAGTTCAACATTAAATTTTGTATATGAAATAAAAAGATAAAAATAGATATTTATATAATATTATTTATTTATAACCTAAAAGCCTAAATTAAAATATTTATAAAATTAAAAAATTAAATGACATTTAAGCCAATAATTTTATATCAATTTTACCTTTTTCTAAGAGAATATATCACTTTTACAATTTTACCCTTAGACTCTGTTCTTTTGTCTTTTTCACATGCCCTTGACATTCACACATTTGCTTCTTATAATAGCAAACGTCTCTACCATTCGACCATTTTAAGTAACTTCATCTTCATAGCTGCTTTGAGCCAAGCACAAAAGAGGCAAGGCTCAGAGCTGATACCATGAGAGGCGTGTGGGAGAGAAGAAAGAGAAGTAAGGGACAGAAGAGAATCACGTGTAGTGAGAGAGAGTTAAGGGAGGGGAAGGGAGGAACACTGAGACGGGAAGAGACCTGGAGAGTAAAGAAAGAATACAGAGACTGAGAGAAGAAAGAAGAGAAGGAGAGCGAAGAGGAACCGTGAAAGAGGGGGAAGAGATAAGAAAGAGTTCCTATTTTTGTACGGAGAAAGCATAGACTTGAGAGAGTGACGGGAGAATGGAGGGACGTCGGAAGGAACAAAAACATAGAAAAATGGGGAAGCCGGGAGGGCCATGAGCGATATTCAGGGAAGGAAAAACCGACAGAAGAAAGGAAAGAGATTGAGGTGCGAAGACTAAGAAGAACAAAAACACAAGAAGGAGTGCCATTCAGAGCAGAGAAAGACACGGGGAGGAGGAGGAAGAAAGAAAAAAAGTAAGGCGAGGTCGTCACCAGCCATTCATTTCGTCGTCCCTTTTGCGAGGCCCAGGCCCCTCCCGCTGCGTTTTGATCCCGTCACCGGCCATTTCCCGCGAAACCCCGTCGTCCGTCTTGTTTCTCTCTCTCGGCGTCTAGGTGAGCTCTTCTCTTCCTCTGTCACACCCCGAAATTTCTGGGATGGGACCGGCACAGATCACGAGAAAATTCTCATGACCTGCATGCCTACACTAGAGGGACAATCGTTAACATACATATCCAATACCTATAAATACTGTTTGCCTTAATATATATGGTGAAAATGTCAATACAAAACGAGGCCACCTGTAGAAATTTCGGCAGCACCTCCCCAGTAAATAAGACGTCCCGAAATTTCTACAAGGTCCTGCAAGGTAATACATAAATAGGGGAGCTCCGCTCCCACCAGCCCAATCCACTATATACAACATAAGACAAAACATGGCGGGTTCAGCTGTGGTCACAAAATAATCCCGTATACAGAAATGGCTACCAACCTAAATATATATATATATATATATATATATATACATCCCAAAAAGAAAATGCCAAATTTATAATGTAAACAAGAGGGCACATCTCGCACCCAAACCAAGCGGCTCAACGCGGCTCCCCGGTCAATGCTCCGCTGGCTCCAGAAGATCGTCTAACTCTCTCTCTGGGACCAAAAATTTTCCAGCAGATAGCACCCCAAGTCAGTAAACCATTTCATATATAAACAAAAGCTTTAACGTAAACAAGAACTTAATAAAGTGCAACAGTGTTTAAATCCATTTGCTTGCAATTTAACAGTCGAGCTAAGTAACCCACTTTTTTTTTGAAACATTCAGTCAACAGCCATTCTCAGATAAACAATCAATTTGTGAAAAGTATTCAGGAAAAAGACTGCTAAGAACCAACAGGCGAGGGTACACAACCCTCGAGGGCATCTAATTAACAAGTGAGGATACACAATCCTCGAGGGTAACTAACCAACAGGCGAGGACACTCAGTCCTTGAAGGTAACTAACCAACAGGCGAGGATACACAATACTCGAGGGTAACTAACCAGCAAGCGAAGACACTCAGTCCTCGAGGGTGACTAACCAACAGGCGAGGACACTCAGTACTCGAGGGTAACTAACCAACAGGCGCGAGTTACGTCTCGCGAAGGCTTATCATTCGTCATCCTCCAAAAATCAAGGATTTTACGTCAAGCATGTAAACAAAGA
This sequence comes from Delonix regia, assembly GCA_037074485.1. Taxonomy (NCBI): domain Eukaryota; kingdom Viridiplantae; phylum Streptophyta; class Magnoliopsida; order Fabales; family Fabaceae; genus Delonix; species Delonix regia. Next base: position 6,194,362 of record CM073452.1, read on the forward strand.
TGAAATTATACGGAAATTATTTGTGTTTCTAATATAACTAGCTAGTAACCACCTCTAATCACACCACAAGTCCAATACCGTAGTTACAGTCATTCAACACATACAGAAGGTCCCTTGCTTTAAATCCACCAATTCGGTAAGGCAGAATCACAAAGAATTTATTTATATTTAGGAAACAATTAGAGCAAGAACAACCCAGGCATAATAAGAATTTTGGAGTGCTATCTGCGCACCTGAACTCCGGTTGACACAAGCGGTACGCTGCCCCTCCTGGGGTGCCAGACTCGCCCTTACGATCTACCTGCACCGAAGTTCACGCAGGAATTAATCGTCTTTCGGGTCATTATCCTAATTTAGGACCTAACTCCCCCATCTCTTTGATTCTATATCTTTCATTCCTTAACGTGTGGTAATTTACACTTCTGCCCCATATATTTTTCAGATTTTTTCATTTTGGTCCCTGTTTCAAACCCTAGCCTCCATTCTAATGCAAATCAAGACAATTTCCTAGTTCTCATGCCCAGCAACTTAAAGGTATTAATCTAGAGTTAATATGAACCAATTACAAGTCAACAATTTTCCATTTTCTCAAGAACCCAAAATTTTCAAAAATTTCATTTTGGTCCCTGTCAGCCATTCTTCTTACAAGCAGCCAAAATCCATGGTTTTAGAGCTCAAATTCGTTGTTTATGGGCCAAAAATGCTACTTCTAAGCTCAATATGAAGAGAAAACCAGTAAAAACGTACCAAATCGCCCAAAATGTCCAATGTTCGAGCTCCTCGGTCTCGCCAGAAAAATGGCTCCAACGGCGGCCAACTGAGCTCGACTCCAGGTGGGAATGGCCGGCCGAGAAGCGAGGCACACAACTCGTCCAAACCACGCCGGGAAAACAGCTCACCAACGGCCAGGGAAGCTCACGTCTTCACGGTGGTTTTCGCCAAAGAGGTGGCAGTTTTCCAGCTGGAACGATGGCGAGAGGTGGCCGGTGACTGGCCGGTGGTGCTCGGGGGTATAGCTCAGCTCAGGCGAGGTGGAGGCACGACCACGGTGGCTCCCAGCTGCAACCTGCGACGTCCCTCTCACTCTTCTGCATCTCGGCTAAATGAAGGAGGGAGGAAGAATAAGGAAAATTCTGAGGGCAGTTTCGTCCTTTCACTGTGGGAGGGAACACGTGGCAGCTCCAGAAAAAAAAAAAAACAATGGAGGTTAGCTTCCCAGTCTCGAACCCACGTCCTGAGAAAATGCAGTCTGAAGCCTGACCACTGAGCTAGTCTCAATCTCATTATACTGATTCATATAACAGAATATTATACCATCAGTTGAATTCATAATTCTAATTGCTTGGGTTATTACATCCTCTTTTGATGGCAAGGTTGAAATTTGTTCAAGTGTGTATTCTCTGAAGTTTTTCTGTAGTTTAATCTTTAATATTTGCTATTTTTATCATCTCCAAAGCCTGTGATTGAAGAATGAAGGATCCTTATCATTCAATCTCTTCAATCAAAAATTACTACTATCTCGATGTAAATCATATATATGCCGTCATGTTTTTAAGATGCGGCTTGTTGTAATATACAAATACTCTCATCCATTGATGAGATGAGTTATTAATTCAGTTTTTTTAGTGTGCTTCTTTGACTTAAAACAATCCTTTGGTAGCTACTTTATGATCTTCGTGGAAAAAAGAAAAGAAAAGAAAAGAAAAGTAGGATGGGTTATGCCATTTTTACATTTTAATATTTACACATAATAATATTTGTTCATTGAATTAAATCTATAATGAATTCATATAATTGTAATTGGGGGACTATATGAATTCTTGGTGAGCTGAAATCATTTACATGTTTATTGCCAAATTGGGTCCACTTATAAGGTGAAGATGTTGCTAACGTGGCACAGAAGTAGATGACATGTTTATTGTCAAATCGTATCATTGTCAAATATGAGTTCTTCTTTTATGAGCTTTTAGTTCCTTTTTGTTTAATGATTACAAAAAGGATTAAACGAGTTTTATGTTGTGGATTACTTAAAAGATCACGGTACATATACTAACATTTTGTGGCATCTTATCTTGCTTTTTTTTTTTTATCTTATTGAGCTCACTAATCTATAATCCTGCCATCTTTTTAAACATGGGTTAAATGTATTGTCGGGCAATGTAATCTCATTCATTCCTTTTTTTCATGTTTGTGTCTTTCTTTGTGTTCATGTATTGCGAAAGATGACAGTTCATCAATTGCTTTATTGGCTACGGTAAGTATTTACTAATATGCCATAGTGTTTTAAATTTATAGCAATATTTGGATGAACGATTAAAGAAGAATGACAAAAAATAAAATAATTAAAATGTGTTTGATTTATATTTAAATTTTTTTTTTTAAAGATAGAATGAAATGACAAAAAAAAAAGATATTAAGACTATTTTTTATCATCTAATACTGTAATTTTTGTGTCTCTTTTATTTGAAAGATCTAAGAATAAAATGAATTAATTTAAAAAATTAAATTATTAATATATTTTATTAAAATTATTAAATAATATATTATTTAAACTACTCTATTCTATGTAACTACCTCATTTTATTTTCTTTTAAACTCTCGGACATACCAAACACAGATATGAAAATCTGTGGATTGTCCGTCATGTTTTGGTGGTAGCTTATGTCCAATATTCAACATGATATTATAGGCGAGTACATTTGGTTTTATTAAATTGATTTTTACTTTGTATAATGTGCAACTGTGTAAATAAGATCATTTCTCAGAAAATGCAATAATTTCTTACTTTTTGGGTGTTTTGAATGGGTTCATGCAAGTTAAAATATGGTTGTCTTTTTGGTGCATTTTTGTCAACATGAAATGGTGACTTTGGCAAAATCCTCTCTGCTCTTGCATTTCTTTTCATTTCCAAGTTTTTATCTTCCACAGGGTTGTTATGGACTCCCAACTGAAGCCGGAGCCTGGGTCTCCTCTTCCACCGCCTTCCGGCGGTGACGCCGGTGATGACGCAGAACTAATGAACATGAGTATGGACCTGATTTCAAAGCTGCGAGCCATGAGCCCACCTGAAAGGCGAGGTCGGGAAGATGAAGAAGGATATTTACTTACTTCGTGAGAGTAGAAAGTTCGTGGAGTCGGATAAAAGGCAAGTTGAAGAGGAGCTGGAGGAACAATGCGAGAAGAGGAAGAAGGCAGAGGAGAGATTGGAAGCTGCGAAGAAGAAGAAGAAGAAGCAAGAATATGGGGTTATGATTGGTGAGCTGAGGAGTAAGATTTGCAGTTTGGAGGAGGATTTGGAGAAATGCAACGAACAATGTAAGAAGGGGAAGAGGGCTGAAGAGCGATATGAGAAGTCGCGGAAAGTTGCGAAGAAGGAGCAAGAAGATGGAGATATGATTGCGGAGCTCAAGTGGAAGAACAGCAAGTTGGAGGAGGAATTGAAGAAATGCAAGGAACAATGTGCGAAGGGGATAAAGGCTGAGGAGTTGTTGGGAGCAGCAAAGAAGAAGAAGCAAGAAGATAGAGTTACAATTGGTGAACTGAGGAGTAAAATTTCTAGTTTGGAGGAGAAATTGGATATATGCAACGAACAATGTAAGAAGGGGAAGAGGGCTGAAGAGCAGTAAGTCAAATGGCTAGAAGTTGCCAAGAAGAAGGAGCAGGAAGATAGTGATACGATAGGGGAACTCAAGAGTAAGAACAGTGAGTTGGAGGTGGAATTGAAGAAATGCAACGAACAATGTGCGAAAGGGAAGAAGGCTGAGGAGAGATATGAGGAATTGTTGGAAGCTGCGAAGAAGAAGGAGCAAGAAGATGGAGATATGATTGCGAAGCTTAGCAGTAAGATTTGCGAATTGGAGGATGGAAAGCGCGAGGCTGAAGAGTATTGGAAGAGAAAATATATGGAGCTGAAAGAACAAGTTTTAAAGTTAGAGAAAGATATTGAATTGTTGACGTGTGGAAGAGATACCAGGGAAAACCATGGTCATGGCCGCGAGGCTGAAGAGTATTGGAAGAGAAAATATATGGAGCTGAAAGAACAAGTTTTAAAGTTAGAGAAAGATATTGAATTGTTGACGTGTGGAAGAGATACCAGGGAAAACCATGGTCATGGCCGCGAGTCTGAAAATAACAATGCAGCGTCTACTCCTTGCCAAAGAAATGGAGATACCAGTGCCTGCGCTGAGCAATTGCCATGCATTTTAAACAAGGATGCATCAGGTATGGGAATTCTAGAAGCTTCTGTGCTAGCTACACTCAAATGCATATTTGAATGTTATGTTGAGAAAGGATACCTCATTGAAGGTTATACACTTAGTTAATTGGGGTGATACTAGGATCTAGGAGTAATCAACTAAGGTGTTTGAAAACTTGGGAGATGTTATCTCATCATATATTTTGTATTTTTATCAGGATTACAAATTCTATTTCAGATTTTTGGTCTTCTAGTAGGATTAGGATTTCTTATTTGCGTTGCACATAAATGTTGGTCAGATAAAATATTTGCCTATTTGATTATTGATAAATAAATTTGCTGTTGATTTTAAGAAATTGTGAATTCTCCCTATTCGTTTTCATGAACATCAGAATATGTTGGTTCTGTTTGTGATCATTTAGTCATAGAAAACTCTCTTGCAGGTAGTTTCTCATTTTCTTAAAACCATCGTATTTAGAGGAAAAAGAAAGGCTTATTATTCCCTTTGCTAACTGTGAAATGGCTTTGCCTGTCATTGATTGACATTGTTAGGCATCTATGCTTCTGTGTGTTATAGGGTTTACCGCTTATGCTAAGTATTTAAAAATGCGGCAGCCAATCATATACCAAGAATACGTGATGCAAATTTTTGTTTCTTAAAATCAACATAGCTCCTCCAATACATTTTCCCGTGATGTGGTTAGCTAGGTTGCTCTATTATCTAGTTATTGGTCCAAAGGTTGCTTTGAACTCTTATTATTTTTTAAGATTGAGTTGATTTATCAAGGTGAGTAAAAAAAATGCAGAAACAGTGTATGGCATATTTTGTCTTAAGCAATTACATTTGAAAAGAATACTTCCCAAGCAAACATGATGTCACTGCAATTATGAAGTACGAAGAATTTTATTCTGGTGTACGTTTTTCTGTAACTTGGAACACTGCAGAGTTTTTCTATTATTAATTATTGGTTGAGAAAACAAATGCTTGTGGGCACAAACAAAACTTTAGGTAATTTAAGTAAGAAAGCAATTATGCTGTAGGATTACTCCCCATGCCCAAGCAAACGTGATTGGTTTTTGCAATTATAGGCATCAAAATTCTGTTTGGCAATATGTTTTTTATGTGAATTTTGCTTGCTGCTGAGTTTGTTTATATTCACATTTTTTATTAGTTTAGTTCTCTACTTGTCCCCTACTGCAACTTTGGTCAAATGATTCAGGGGAACAAACATGAAGCAGGATCCTTAATCGCACTTCCTTTGATGTTAAGTTCATGGTTTGCTTGTCATGCTTGTGGATATTTTGTGAGATTTAAGGTCCTTATATCTACACTTATATTGGGTTTCTTTGATTTCTATTATCTTTTCTTTATGTTTCTGTTTGCTCAGATGATAGCTAATCGTCCATTTTTACAATATTATTTTCTTCTTCTATACAAAGAAGATTAGAAGGATGTCTTACTGTAAGTCTATAACTGTCCCATTTTTTTTATTAAAGCATAGACCTTCGAACACCTAAAGAGCCAAAACCTGTATTTTCCATAATCTCATGAATCAATTGCCATTATTATTGTTAGAGATTGGAATAGAAGTCTTTGTGGGTTTTCTTACGAGGTGATGTAGTAGAACTGGATCTTCACTTAACAACTTTAGCTCTAAAGTTGAAGTGGTCTTTGTCTTTGGCAATTATTGAATCTGATCTTCTTCATTTCCCAAGCTTTTGCTTGTATTGTTTTGTTTGCAGATCTAGTATTAAGCATCCCTAACATATCATCTTTTTTTCCAGGTAGTAGATGACTAGGATTGGGAGCAAGCGTTTTGAGATTGAAGGCAGTGATCATGATGGTGATGCTGTTTGTGCCTAAAAAGGAGCATTGGGTGAAAAAGGAACATGTCAATTTGTCACAGATAATGAGCATCCAAATGCATTAGTAGAAATAGCCCAACTGAAAAACACCCAAGTGTAGCAGAGGATATGACTGGAATGCTGAAAAGAAAATTTGGCTCAAGAGGTTTTCAATTTCAATATCTGACAAATACATTGGATGGTTTTGATATTCCTGTAACTTCTAGCTCTTCTTCTGAGTCTTCTGAATCTGACACAGAGCAACTTTGGAGTTCCCATCATATTGCAGTTGACAAAGGCAGGAAAACTTAGGCCCTGTGGTTTGGTATGATGGAAAAGCAAGTAATGAAAAGGGAGAAGAAATGGGAAAGCTAAAAATAAGCATTTGGTACGATATAAATCTACTGCCATGGGAATCAATATTGATTCCCATCTGGGTGAGTGAGCGGAGTCCTTCTGACCATTGAAGGAAAGCAAGATCATTCCTGTGATGTGATTGGTACTTTTGCGCCAATATTGCCCTCATAGTAAAAAATTTGTGGACCAAATTAACTTGCCTTCCAATATCTCATAAATATCAACAACGCTTGCTCCTCCCATCTGAACACCACCATCTTTGACCATGCAGAGGCAAACAGTTGATGTACTCCGCGTAGCTCCAGCGGAGCAGACAATTGGCATCCAGAAGTGACTATCAAAGGTGATTATGCATTTCTCTCTTCTGTTCGTCTTCTAGATCTGCCACCAGTGTGCTTCCAGGAGAGTTGTGGCTATGAGTTTTGTGGTAGATCTGATAGTAGTAGAATGAAATGGCATATTTGAATAATAGATGGGTCTTGCAAAAATAAGGTTGAAGAAGTAGAAACATTTTAATAATAGATGAGTGGTAATTGGCTAAACAATGTAGAATGAAATGGCATATTTTACTGTGAGGATAGCGCCTTTATTGCATGTCTTCTACATCCAATTTTCATTATATCAACAAGGTCAAAATGTTATTCATGCTATTACCCAAAGAAGGTAGTTTGTGCCCATGTTGTATTTCTTGTTCTTTCTCATAACCAACAGCAGAATCTTCTTGTCGGAAGCCGTAGTGTCTTATGTCTTATTATTAACATAGCCTCTGCACTGAGATTGCAGAGATTATACACTTTTTGGCCTTTAAAATTTTCTTCTGCATCTATTCTTTCATTCTTAAGCATAGTGCAATGAGTTGAGTAGTCAACGGTTGTATACTTGCATTTGAGCCACATTTGTGTAGTAAATCATTTTGGAAACCTTGAAGGAGCTTATTTGTTTTGCACGTACATTTTAGGCTGTTGAAGTGGTTAGACAAGCTGTAATTTGATGATTCCCATCTCTGATTGATTTGTCTGCAAAGGTGTTCCGGAAGTAAGGTTTCTTCTTAGTTTGATGGTTAGCTAATAGATGTTAATTATTATAGGTGTCGCCTTCTACACACGGCATGTTCTGCCACCAGCACTTGATGCAACACCTTTTGCGGCTAGAGCACCTGTCGTCATTACTGCACCTGATGTAGCACCTGTCGCGGCTGAAGGACCTGCCACCATTAATGCAGCACTTGCAGCCGGGAGGTATTGCATGTTTAAGATTTTTGGTTTTTTTGCACTCATTCTGCAAACTTCTGCTTTTTCTTTTCTTTCCACTATGGATGCCTTGTCTCATGACGCCAATTTGGTAGCCATTCTACATCATCCTCATCCACTACTTACAACTGATTGCATCAAAATTTGCGGATTTTGCTTACTCTATAGAGATGATTATTAACGGTACCGCTAAAATCTCAAGTGTTTTTGAAAAATTGTTGAATCAATTTGAAAAATTGGTGATATGTACTAAGATCACCATAAGTAGCATTGGCTGCATAACTACTCCCAGTATAGGTAGTATCGGCGGCACACTTCTAGCATTAACATCATAGGAGGTGTTGCTTTCTACATACGGCGTGTTCCGCCACCAACACTTGATGTAGCACCTTTTGCGGCTAGAGTACCTGCGAGCTACGGTTGTTACTGTAGTTGATGGAGCACCTGCTGCAGCTGAAGCAACTATTGCTGTTGATGCAGCACCTACGGAACAATGGCAGGTGCTTCAACCACGGGAGGTGCTGCATTAGGTGCAGTAACATCAACAGGTATTCCAGCTGTGAAAGTTGCTGCATTAGGTGCCAGTGGCAGAGTACGTTGTACATGAATATTTGTAATTGATAGGAGGGAAAATAAACTTTGTTTAGTCATACTTTAAAATATTGCTTATTCTAAAATTTCTTGCAACAAAAAACCAATTCCACATCATTTTATGAGAGCTCTTAATAACGTCATTAGTGTCTAAATGGTCTTTTTTGTTTAGTACTCTTTTTAACTGCAATATTAAAAATGACAGATTTATATGAAGGTTGAACATTCCATGTATGACAGTACGGTGCAAGTTGCAACCATTTTGGGTAGTATTGAACTTTATAAATTTATGCATGTCTTCCAAAATAATAGATATGATTTAATATATCATATCAACTAAAACTGTTTTTTAATTGGCAAATTTAATTTTTCTTATCTATCCTTTCTTGCATTCCATTTTAACGGCTGCAGGCAAAGAAATAGGATTGATTGTATAATCGTTGGGCATCTCTTATTTGAAATTATTCTGGAATTGATCATTTTGGTTCTTGTTATTTGTATCAAGAACTATTTTAACTCAAAGATTAAATTGTTTAGTGAAGGTGTACGAGTGATTTATAATCTGCAACACACCCTTTTGTGAGAGAAAGCCTTTGACAGTGAAATGTAAAACAAACTCTTAAAAAATTTGGACTTGCTATAGTTCCTATTTATTGTTGGATCAAGTAGTTCTTTAAATCTGAATAGTTGAATAAAAAATTGGTGATCGCGCCCTTTTTTATGAGAAAAGCTTTGAAAGTGAAATGTAAAACAAATTCTTTGAAGAATTTGAATTTGTTATTGTTTTTATTCACAATTAGATCATCCAGTTCTTTAAATCAAAATAGTTTAACAAAAAATTCTTGAACTGCTTAATCGCACAATTCCATCAATCTAATACTTAGATCAATATATTTCCTCTTAAATGCAGCAAATCTAAATTAACTCCTTGAGCACGTCATTAAAGAGGCTCTATACCATGTCAAGAACTAGTTTAACTAAAAAGCTTAATCTATTAAAAAGGTGCTTGGCGTGATGTTAACTCACATTCTAAAGTATAAAGTATATAGGATATCAAGGTATGAGATATCATGGTATTTTAGATGCTCATATTTAGTGTGGAAATGTTATAAAATGGATACAACTAGTATTTTATAGAAGTTAATAATGTCGAGATAGTCAGCATCCCATTATCTCTTTTAGGATATTTTTAATGTTGGAAGTGAAACTACATTCACAACAATAGAGTGGCCAGTGTCCGAACTGGTGAAAACCCAGGGTGATGGAGAAAGCACAATATGAGAAAAGAAGAGTCTATAGTGGAAAAGGTTACGTGGACGAAGCAAGTATTGATGAACTGAAATACCTTAAATTTGTCATCGAAGAAACCTTGAGGCTTCATGCTCATGTTCCTTTGTTACTTCTTAGGGAATGTAGTGAAATGTGAGATTAATGGGTTTGAAATACCTTCCAAGAGCAAAGTCATGATGAATGCGTGGGCAATAGGAAGGGACCCAAACTACTGGGTTGAAGCAGAGAGGTTTTAGCCAGAAAGGTTTCTTGAAAGTTCTGTTCATTATAGAGGATTAGATAGTTTCTTGAAAGTTCTGTTCATTATAGAGGATTAGATTTTTAGTTCATCCCATTTGGGGTAGGAAGAAGGATATGTCCAAGAATTGCGTTTGGTGTTAATGGTAGTGAACTGTCACTTGCAAATCTTCTCTTCCGTTTTGATTGGAAGTTGCCATATGGGATAAAGCTTGAAGAACTTGAGATGTCTAAATCTTTTGGCTTGTAAGTGAAAGTAAAGCAGGATTTGCTATTGATTCCTGTCACTTATTGCTCCACATAATCATAATCAAGTCAAGTAAAGAAAGGTGAAAAAAAAGAGATGCCTCTTTTATACATTATTTGATACATAATGACGGAGATAAATAAATAGGCTTTTTGACTCTAAGCCAATTTTGAGAGCATCTAATGCTTTAAACCCTTAGCCATCATTTTTATTTTCAAAGATCTGTTTTTCATTTTCTTTTGCAAATTCTCTTTAGGGTTGTGGACTTTGTTAGCTTGCAACACTATAATATTTTATTAAATTTTTTGGGTTGTGGATTAACATGTCTGGAGCCTCGTGTCCCCCATTACTGATCTAAGGGATGTTTTGTTTTAATTAACCCTCTCTCCTTTTTTCTCTAAAAAAACCTAAATCTTTAATTAATAAAACAAATTTTATTTTGTTACATGATTTTTATAAAATGAATTTTATAATGAAATTATGTTTCTATAGTAAGTTCATTTTAAAAAATTCTAAACTAATTTTCTTAGACAAAATACCCAATTTTTAGATTAAAAATATTTGATAAATTTATCCCTCCCTTGAAATAAGTTCAATTTATTTTAACTAAAATAAACTTTAAAAAGATCAATAATTAAAATAAATAGGGGGTGCCAAGGTGAATTGAAACCCATAAGATGTGAGAGTGCTCAAATGTGATTAACTATTATTCCAAACTCCAACTCGTGTATTTTCTCCTCTAGAGTTTATATTATGCCTTTCATATCCACCATTCTATATATTTATTATTTATTTGCATGATTTTTTTCCTTTTTTTTTTTTTTAACTCATAACTTTACCTTACTTTCTCCTAACCTAAAAATTTCTAAATCTAATTCTCTATGGCCCTAATTTATTGATTTTAAAATTTCAAAACTCATAGGTAGTAGATAGTTCTTTTGAACTCTAAGTCCCACATTGCTAAGAATAATTAGTTTTCAATTACTAAACCCCTATAAATATAGGAACCCTTTCTGTATTACATTATACCAAAAAAATTCTTTGCTTGCTAGCGTTTGCTTTTGTGTTCTTTCCCATACGAGTAAGTTTTATTTTCATTTTGGTCCTTATATCCTATAATTCTCCCATGCCCATTGCTTCTTTCTTCTGAAACAATGTCGGTGCTTGTCATCTTTTTCTTAGCTTACGTTTCCAGCCTCCTTTCTTTACTTTCTCCTCTACTCATGACCACAACCTTCCTTCTCTTTCTTTCCCTTCTCTCCCTTTCTCTTTTTAACCTTGTTCACGGCAAATTGGGGTGTTTTATGGGTCCAATAGGAAGAGGACCAGATGTTATTGCGGATGAAAACCCATTGGAAGAAAACGATGATAATGCGGAAGCTGTTAGGCCAATGTTAGAAGAGAATAGCCTTCAAAATAATATCCAGTTTCAGGGCATGTTCTGTCAAAATGAAATCGAAGAAGTTCATGAGGAAAATGATTCAGCAAGCAATGGTTCACTGAGAAAAGAGAAGAGGGATCGTAGGAGGACACTGGGTTGGAAGCTTTGCGAGGAAAGACTTAGTGAGGGAGGAAGTGAAGGAATGGATTTTCTGGGGGAAATTTTTTGGGATGAGGCAGAGACTAATAATAAGGTTGAATGGAAGGGAAGCTTAAACAGTGAGGATAATGACGATGTGAATGAAGAAAAAGGTATGAAGTATAAGTGTTGCTGCTTGCTGGCGTTGAAATTCTCAACACGGAAGATGAAGTTGCAAATGAGAAGGCCAAATCTTGTCAAAATCTCTAAAGCCCTCAAACGCATTCGATTCATTCACATTGCATGATAACAACTTAATCTACATTTAGAAACGAAATGTTGTGAAATAGGGTTGTAGGTTTGTATTGTAAATACTACATTTCGTGGCTTTGGAAGGTTGCAATGTTTTGAATTTAATGTTTTTCTTGTACTGATGATGGAAATGTTTTGGTGAATTGACAAGAGCGAGATTGTGGAAAATACAGGTTTTGGCTCTTTAAACGTTTGAAGACCTATGCTTTCATGAAAGAAAAAAAAACTAATAGTAAGGCATCCTTCTAATCTTCTTTTCAAAATCATCTGGTCATTCATCAATGGATAATTCATAGATAATTGCCAATACCAATCTTATGCTTAATAGATACATGAATGTTGATTGATGGAAACTGAGATCAACAGCATAAACGAGATAATATTTGAGGTCATTATTTTATTGTCACGCCAATTATAATTTATTACATGCTAACAAGAATCTTTAATTTCAAAAATCTCCATGTGATACCAAATTTGTAGGCTAGTCAGATTTGATATTGATATTAAAGGGTTAATTATTCGGTGCCCTCCACTATTTAAGGACTTCTGACTTTTTTTTTTACATAACAAGCAAATTTCGGACCAAAAAGCGGTTGCAAATTTCGGACCAAAATGAGGTTGCAAATTTCCTACCGAAAATGGTCTAGAAATTCAAAAGGGCGATTATACTAAATTTATTTTTAAAAAAATGTATAATTTTTTTTGTTGTTTTCTTTAGTTTTTTTACAACTATAGTTATAATAAGATACAATCTTTGCACCCACAAATTAAATGTATTAGTACACTTAATTATAATATAGGGATATAATTATAATATTACTATTTTTTTGTAGTCATAAAAAAATGTTAATATTAAATAAGTTGTTGCATTTATGTTTTAATTTCATAATTTGTTAGATTTTGTTTATAACTCCAAATTATTAAACTCTAAAAATAAAGAAAGCAAGAAGAATAAATTGGCAAATCTGTAATCATGAGGAGTTTTGAGTTGATAAATAAAATTTAAAAAGTATCAAATTTTAAGTGTAAATACCACTATATATATATATATATATATATCAAAGGCCTTTTGTATAATTTTTTAAATTCATATGTAATAATAGATTAGATTTCAATTTCAATTAGTGTGCATAATTTGAGCAATTTTGGATTAAAGCTTAACAATTGACTGATATATAGTTGCAGAACAAAATAAATAGAGAAAAGAAAGCCTACTCAACGGTGAGAATGTGAGAGCGATAAATGTGAAGGAAAAATCACGTGTGGGAATCAGTTTAATATGTGCCATAATTCGCTAATATCGATTTGTATCCGAAAGCGCGAGAATATTGTGACAATATATTATTTAAATATACATGAAAAAGTCTGAAAGAGATAAGAACAATAATAGTGCAAGATTCAACTTTAAGATTGACGTAAACATAGGGCATGTAAAAGAAAACTTTAGATTTTGTTTGACCCAAACCCCCAGAATAAGGATATTGCGATCGCATTTACACTTTGTTGACTACGTATATTTGGACGTCACATCAAAAAAACTTATCAGTCAATTTATATTTACGTGATAATTGACTTCATATATTAATTTTAATAAAATTATTTTTTTTTTAAAAAAGACAGTTAATGAAATAATTTTATTGATTAGTTGATATTTTTTTTATCAAATTGAAGGGTTGGTTGTAGATGGGACTAATAATGTGACTCATTAATCATGAGACATTTATATATTTTTCTCAAACTTAAACTCTACTGAACTACATTATTTTGTCCAAAAAAAATATTAATTGACATGATTATTCAACACCATTATAACCTAACACTCTATGTGCTCGCTTCTAAAGTGCACCGTGTGAGAAGTGCAAACTGATTCTTTCCCTCAGCAGTATCTTTGGGATTTATTACAGTTTGAAGGAGATGAATGAAAAGGCAGTAACATATTTTATGAAGGCCCTCCTATTGAACAAATATTATTTATCCTTTTCTGCACTCTGAGCTGGAGCGTACTGAGGGGCAGCATATTGCTACAAGAAGGATTTGTAAATGATAAAAGATGGAGACGTAATAGGACTTAACATGGCTAAGGCTTTGATTTATCTTGCAACATATTACAGTACCAAAAAAGGTTTTGAAGAAGCAAAGGATTATTGTTTACGTCTTCTGGATTTTGATGGCCCGGTGGGTTAAGTATATTCTACATAATTTTTCAATTTGAAATGAGTCATATCAAATCAATTAGTGATGTATTTCTCTGTGTTGCAGGAGAGAGAAACAGCAAAAAGTCTACTTAGAGGGATGGAAATGATATCAAAATCATCTGGCCATTCATCAATGGATAATTCATAGAAAATTGCCAATACCAATCTTATGCTTAATAGATATATGAATGTTGATTGATGGAAACTGAGTTCCACAACATCAACGAGATAATATTTGAGGTCATTATTTTATTGTCACGCCAATTATAATTTATTTCATGCTAACAAGAATCTTTAATCTCGAAAATCTCGATGTGATACCAAATTTGTAGGCTAGTCAGATTTGATATTGATATTAAAGGGTCCATTATTCGGTGCCCTCCACTATTTAAGGACTTCTGACTTTTTTTTTTCACATAACATGCAAATTTCGGACCAAAATGAGGTTGCAAATTTCCTACCGAAAATGGTCTAAAAATTCAAAAGGGCGATTATACTAAATTCATTTTTTAAAAAATGTATAATTTTTTATATATATTTTTTGTTTTCTTTAGTTTTTTTACAACTATAGTTATAATAAGATACAATCTTTGCACTCACAAATTAAATGTATTAGAGCATAGGGATATAATTATAATATTACTATTTTTTAAATTAATTTTATTATAATTATATCGTTATATTATAACTATGTGCATTAGTGCACTCAAAATTGTAAGTATGTCGAAGATAACATCTTATATTAATCAATTAATTTATATTATTTTTATGTTTTATATTATTCATAAATTATATTATTTTAGAAGTAATAATTTTTACATTTTTGTGTAATTTTTATGTTATATTTCTTTAAGTTTTCATGTCTAAGCTTTAATCTATTTCTTTTATTATATATTTTTAACTAGCTTCATTGTTTTGGATTATGAAAATGTCTGCATTGTTTTTGTTTTTTTGGTTGCCAAGATTGTGTTTAAATTTGTAAAAAGATTGCAAGCCTTTTTGGAAAAAGATGAGAAAAAGATATATATTTAGTTGAGATTTGAAACTGAAATAAGTAAAATCTGCTGACACAATATAAATCTTATTAATATTGGACAATAGTATATATCAAATAAACAATGGGTCATATTATAAATACAAATAAATAAAATGTGTGGCAAAAATGTAAATTTTATTAATATTGCAAATTAATATATATCAAACAATCAATAGGGGTTATATTGTAAATACCAAACAAAAATTTAAGGTGTGTTTTTTTAAATTTTGTCCTTTTAGTACTCGTTCCACCGACCTGATACTTACGTGACGTCATTTTATTGGGATAGAGGATAGAGATTTTCATGGGCTTGGGCACCGAAGAATTGACCTCTGATGGTTGGCTCAGGGTTTTTATGTGTTTTGCTTTTGTGATTTTTTTAGGTATTAAAACAATACGCGAACTGGGTTTAAAATATTGTGAGACAGTATGGTCCATATCGCATTAAAGTATTAAGAGGACTTTTTCCCGTAATAGATGATGGAGAAGGACGTACACCTTGTAAAGCAAATAGATATAGGATAAAATAAAATTATAATAAATAATTTGATATTATATACAAAATTTTATGTAAAAAAATTTTAATAAGGTAAAAAATTATAAACCAAAAAAAATTTATTGTAAAAAAAATATGAATTATATATTCTCTCTATATAATAAGAATGATATATTAATAGGTAAATACTAATATCATAATTTTTTATATATTTCACAAACCTCCCTATTGATAAAAAATAAAGTTTTAAAACTCTCTATTTATAGAAAATGATAAAAAATTTTAATATAATTTTTAAATGATTAAATTATAATTATAAAATTATCTTCTTTTTTGGCAAAAATTTAGCCACCAACCTCTACCTTTTTTCTCTAGGTTAAACACCTTGTCCATCTACCATTGACACACCTCCTGTTTGCTAGTTATCTTGCCTAAAGTTAATGCTGGATAGCCAAGTACAAAGCAGATAATTGCTGTTACTTTTTAAAGAAATCACTACATGGATTCTTTTTAATTAACCACAAAGATACTTTTAACAATAATAATTAGTAAAATTTTTATCACATTCATAATTTTGAGTAAATCAGTGTATTTAGTTATAATATAATAATATAATTATACATTATATATATTATAATTATGTTACTATATTATAATAAAATATACTAATGCATTTAAATTTATAAGTGTACAAAAAATATCACCATAATAATTTGTGTTGTAAATTTATATTGAATAAATGAATTTTTAATTTTAATTCAAATTTTATGTGTTTGCTTGTAAACGTATTACTGTAGAGTTTTACACACACACGCACGTGCGCATACGTTCTTATGTTTCTATTATTTTTGGCTAAAATACATGTTACTATTGTTTCTTCAATAAACATCATGTATGCGAATATCATGTATTTATTCCATTCTTATCATAAAAATAATTTTTTAATATAATTTATGCCTATAATTCTATAATTGTTCGCCTAATTCGACATTTAAGCTTATACATTATTTTCTTCTATTTAACTCTAAATAATGTTATGTTACTTTAATAACTTAAGGTGAAGTTCTTTCGATTTCGATGTTCTGAAAGAAAAAGAAGTTACAGTATATATTCGTTTTTGTCTTTCACAACAATTTTGAATAATGATTATCAAATATTTTATTAATTAATTATACTTTTGAAAAACAGTTTTAGTAATTTTTTATCAAACATTATTTTTTGAAGAAAGCTTTTAGAATAAAAATCGCAGAATTTCGAAACACACCTTAAGATGCTTTTAAAAACTGTGATTCTTTGAAAGTGCATGAAATATCAGTTTTCAAATAATATCTCACAAACAAAACCAGAAAAAGAGAAGATCACATCATGTAATTTCTGACTCTAATTTAACGTTTGGCCAAATTATTTTAATAATGATTTGTTTAGTCTTTTTTTAAAAGCCGTAGTGAAATATCATAGATGATGCTTTTTAAAATATATATTTTTTAATATGAAAATTTAAAAATATTTTTATTTTTATTAAAATTTAAATATATCATTATTATAAACATATTGCTACTATAATTATATTGTTGCTTGTTATTCATGTTTTCAATAAAATTTGAACCAAAACAAAAACTACTTATGCTTCTGCACAAGTGCCAGAAATAGACTCTCATATAATTATTCAACTACTTTATTTGCTCAAGGATTGTGGGGGCTTTGCGAAAAATTAGTCAGTTACTCTATATGTTAATATATTTTAGATTAATGATATTTTTGGATATTAGCAAAGAATTGAACTTAGTAATGTAATATGACATAGTTTGTAATGATTATATTACATATTTGTAAGTTAATTTTTTTTATTTAATTATTGATAACATTGATAATACAAAAAAAGGTGTAATAAATTGGCAAAAATGTATAAAATTAAATTTAATAATGTAACGTGATATGATGTGTATTAATTGTGTTATATGATTTTTCAGTTAATTTATTAAATTTATTATTTAATTACTAATAACATTGATAATTGTAAATATATTCCCAAAAAATGGTAAATTAGAGAATGTAAATTCATCAGGAATGCTAATAATATTGAATACCTGTTAGTAGTTGATTTAACATATTAATATCCAAAAAAATTATTTTCTTAAATATACTAAACCATAATATACCTTTATTGTTGTTTAAGAAAAGAAACTTTAATTTACCAACCATATAACAGAAAAATAATTACATGTGACATATATGAAAAAATGTGTACTGTCAGCACGTTATTTAGAATTAGGATAATATATATATATATATATATATATATATATATAACTAATTCTGTTATTGTAAGGAGAAAAAGAAAATAGTATGGTACCGAACTCACAATCACATGCATCATTCTACTATAATGGTATCATATTTAGCCATCCAATGTGGTATTGTTTTCATTCTTGTGGATCGCCTAGCTGTGAGTACTTCACTTTCAACAATATTTTGTGCAACTATAACACTGTTGTGGTTTTGACTTACAGGTTGAGTTTCAATACTAATATTATAGTTTTGTAAAATTGATAAAAGTGAACAGACAACGATGAGCTTAATGGGAGGATACCACCATAAGATATTTTCTTGGTCTTACGAAGCAACTATTATTGTTACTTTTTTAAAGAATTCTAAAATTTCAAAAATTGATGAAACTATATTAGACTCTTCTTCTGACTTTGAGTAATGCATAATAATGAACAACTTAAATCATTGAATAAATTCTTTAACTATATATTATTTTCTATAACTTTAATTTTGAACCATATTAAGTTATATTTGTACTCCCTTATTAGAAAATTTAATAGACAGTTAATTAGTTAATTCATTCATTCATGATTTGTCTTAGTGATTCTGAAAAAATTCAATATACATGCATAGAAAAAATAATGAGTCATTACATAAATAACTGGATAAATGATTAAAAGTGAGCTTTCATTAATTAAATTAAATTATATTTATAATCTCTTATTAAGAAATTTAAAAGATAATTAATTAATTCATTATTTTTCTCTTTGACTCTAAATAATTCCAAATGCATGCATGGAAAATTTGAAGAGTTTTTGCATAGAGTTGTGGGAATGATCAAAGGGGAGCTCTTATCGATCAAGCAAATTGTTACATTAAAGAAAGTCTATTTTAAATATATATAATAAGATTGTATTAGGAAAATATACATTCTTCCAATTTTATTTCTATTCATAATTATATGGCAACTAACTTAATGTTTTCTTAACTTTTATCCCTGTTTTAATTGTTTCAATTTAGCATTCTAGTCATTTAAATTTATTTTCTAACTTGATAGAATTTTTTTCCATTTCTTGAATTAAAAAATTCTAATATATACTATTATTATCATTTGAAAATTATAATCAATCACGATTTTAAATTATTTTTATTGAATATCATTTTTATCTTGTTTAAACAATATTTTCACATATATTATAAACATGAAGGTATCTTATGTAAGGATATTCTATATGTCCAAGGATAATTATATATTATTATACAAAACTAACCCTTTAGATGAATTAATCATTTTGGACAGTTTCTTTTAAGAAAAAAAGAAGAAGATCAAATCATTCAAAGAATGAGAATAAGAATAAGAGGAATACTCCTAACAATCTAAAACTAGGGTGGTAAATAATTAAAGCCTATTTTAATTTTTTTTTATTTTTAACTAAATAATACTTTACTTTTATTTTGTTTAATAACTTATAAGTTATTTTTAATTTATTTTCTGTCAATAAAATCAACTTTATACACAAAATGTATTTTTTCTATAAATAAAATTATTTAAATATTTGTATTGTCATATTAAAAAATATATATAGTATGAAATTATTCAAAAAATTTACTTCTCTAACAATAAATACATTGGAAAGAAATTTTTGCAAGACATATCGATATCAAAGGAGTTAGATATAATTTTTAAAATTCAAAATATCAAAACATTCAAGATAAACTAACATAATTCACCCTAAAAATAAATGAAGGTTCAATGATAAGGAATTTGAAATGGTGATTTTGAAGAATTTCCCATTTCTACTCCTCCTTATTGATAGTTGCCAGAACTCAATGTTGCGAAGAGCTTTGTGTTATTAACTTTGAGAAAGCTCAAGCGACATTTGTTTAGAGCAAAGACTTCGCCATTTCATCGCCCCTATTCTCCATTCTCCACAAATTCCATGCTATAGATGTTACCAATATGCACTTTTAACTTTGAAGGGGGAAGACCGACAGATCTAAAATGCATGTAGAAGCCACTTTTTAATGGAAACAAAATATCACTTTATTATTAAAGTAAACTTGGAAATACATGCCAAATATGAAAGCTAGCATACTGAACAGAGGCCCTGGCAATAAAGCAGGCCTCTCTGTTGGCTAGACTTCTTATCCAAGAGCAACTAATATGTGGGTTATGTAAAAGTAGGATTTTACATTCAGTAATAATGGAACTAAATTCAGGGGCATTATGTTATTCTGAATGAATAGCCAGGTAAACTATTTTAGAATATGTTCGAATAAGAGCTTTCATGAGAGCTATTGCTTCAATGATTGTCGGGTCAAGCGTTCCTCTTTGGGAGCTCGATACTACTGCAAGGAACCACTCTTCTCCTCCTCGAATGACAAAGCCAAAGCCTGAATAGTCTTCACGTTGAAAGATGGTAGGATCGGTATGACAAATCCATCCTCCCTCGTGTAGAAAGACATCTCTTTCTTCATGAAAGCTTGCTTCGCTTCCTTCATTGTCTTCCACCCCCTCGTGATTTGCGTGCAAGCCTTTCTTTTTGTATTGCGTCTCCAATCTTGCAAGCACGATTTTGCTTCTCTAATAATATAATTTAGGGGATGAATTTGTTATTCTACAGTTGTTGGTTTCTGGCACTCCACACTCTCTATGCCACCATGCAAAAGAGTTTTGCTCTAATTCTGGTTCTTGTGGCTAAAAGAAAGGTTAAGGATAGTAAGAAGTCAAGGTCTAAGAAATCTTCCCTAAATTCTATAGCAATCCAACAAGCCTTTGCTCGATGGCAATGCAGGATGGCATGGTATACACCTTGCAACTTTTCACAAAAAGACACTGACTATTCATCTCAATTCTCCTTGCAACTAAGCATAATCTGACTAGTAGAATGTTCCTGCAAGCGAGGGATATTCAAGTTCCATAATACTGCCCTATTCACTTTGTGTTGCCTTTGACTGCTCCAACAAATTAATCTTGTATGATAGTCAGTAGCATGATTTTGCTGTATAGCGCCTTTTCTTATCGAAATGTCAAATCAATGTATCCTATGTGACATTATGACTCAACGGTATGCCCTTTGTCAGTTCTTATGTCTGCATCAAGCTCATGTTCTAGCTTTTGTCAGTGTTGATGAGGTTTTCAGCTAGAAAGTTTGCACTATCATAATTCCTTTCACTGCGTAGCGTAAAGTCATGGTCCTTGGGGAGCCAGGGATCACACCACACCCTTATGCTTTCCCTATTGCCTATTTTCCTTCTTCTATCTCGGAATAACATCGTTTGGGAAGAACAATATGCTCCTCTATGTTAAGCTCGAGTTAAAACTTAATTGAGCTGACCAAAAGTCTACCATTAAGAAGTATTTAGCTTTGATGATGATATAAAAAAGATCATTAGGATTGGTGCTCAATCTCCAGCCTTGTTATCCTAAAAAAGCAGTGTTAAAACTTAAAACAATGTAGGTTTTTGAAGCCTAGGCCCAATTCTTTCTTGGACCCCACAAATCCTATCCCGCGTTAGCCATTTCACCCCATTCTTTCTTTCTTAGTTGATCATCATCCTTTAGAATTCCTCATATAGAGAATTAGGTAGCTTGTACAACTGATTGGATGAGTATCTCATTTTCTGCTTTGGAAATGAGCTTATTCTTCTGCATCTAGCTCCATAGTCAGTCTTTGAGAAAAGAAAAAAAAATAGGTTTTCTTTACTTCTCCCAATAAGTGAAGGCAATTTAAGATACCTACCATGATCATTTGTATAGTGGATTTCTAGAATATTGCTCGAAGCTTTTCTTTCATTATTGCTGACATTTGAACTTAAAAATGGCACTTGACTTCTAAAGTTTAATAGATTGACCTGATGTCATTTTTTGAGCTTAATAGATTGACCTGATATCATTTCATAAGTTCTTAGAATTTGTTTATTGTTTTCACATTCTTCTTCTTCTTCTTCAGCCTTGTAGAGAAATAAAAAAAAACTTTTGTGAAGAACAAATGAGATACTTTTAGGCCTATGACACTCACTTTATAGCCATGAATAAGTCCTCGTTTCTTAACATAACTTAGAATAACAGATACTCTTCCAACACATATGATAAATAATTATGGGGAAATAGGATCCCATGTCTAAGGCCTCTTTAGGGATAAAAGGGGCCTACTTCATTTCCATTGATGGTGAAAGAATACCTTACATGTTTAACGCATATCATCATCCAATGGATCAAAGTATTGTCAAAACCAATTACTTGCATGATAGATTCTAAGTACTCTTAATCCACTTTATCATATGCCTTGCTTACATTTGTTTTTATTACAATAATCCTTCTTTTGCCCTTATTCTTCCTTTTCATTGAGCGTAGTAGTTCAAATGCTACCAAGACGATGCCAATGATTAGCTTGCATGGCACAAAAGTATATTCGGATTATGATATAACTTTTGGCAATATTCTTTTAAACCTGTTGGCAAGAATCTTTGAGATGCTTCTGTATAATACGTTGCATAGTAAAATTGGCCTTTGGTACTTTTGTGACCAGAGGTTGTTAACCTTCGGAATGAGTACTACTAAAGTATTAGCCAAATCATCTAGGACCATTCAATTCCTAAGCCACTCTTGACCATGTCTAATCAAATCGTTAACAATCAAAATTTTTGGTAGAAGGCAGGAATCTAGGAGATTTATTGAGATGCATCTAAAACATTGCTTTTTGAATTTCCTTAATAATTAGCCTACTGTTGTCTTTGTTTGAGACTTTGTTATCCATATGCCATAGTATTTGCTCATAGTTGTTACATGTCCTTAAGAACAAGTTATGGAAATGGTTAAAAACTAAACTATGCATATTTTCTTTCTTCGTAACTTATTTTCCTTCTTTGTTATTGAGTTTATCAATTTTATTGTTCTTGCGCCTTATGAAGGTGTGTAAATAGAAGAACCGTAAATTTTATTTTTGACCTTTACTTCTAATAGATTTCTTTGTACTCTATTATCTTGTTTTTCGTATGCTTAAGTGTTGCATTTCTTCATATGTCTCCCCCCTCCTCGAGTCACTGGTGTTGCGTAGTCATGAGAGCTTATACTTGATATCTCTAAGGTCCTTATTGTTGCTTGCTTTGTGCTCTTCCCCTAAAGTGTCAACTATTCTATGTAGGAGTTTGATTTCATGATAATGTTTCATCTCTGCTAGACTCTCAGCGAGTGCTAACAACATTGTGGATACCTGGGTTCACAAGCCAGTCATTCTTAAAGCGAAATCTAAGCCTTTTTCTCCCTTATATCTTGAATATTTGCTTGAACTAGAAGTGAGGCATGGTCTTAGTAAGTGGTAACAAGCACTTTCAAAGTGGCGTGAGGAACATATTAAACCATGTTCCTTTAACCATTACACGATCAAGTTTTCCTTGTACCACTCCTACTTCTCAAGTATGCTTTTCCTAGGTAAAACGATAGCCTTCTCTGTGAATATCCTCTAAATCATTATCCTCCACTGCCCTCCTATGCAACATTCATACAAAAATTAAATAAATAATAATATTATTAATAATTATAATTTTTAATCTTAGTTTAAAGAAGCATTAGATATGAAATTTGATGATATCATATGTGAGTTAGAAGCTAGCACAGGTACTTAAGTTGTATCATGTGCATTTCCTAACACCTGTAATTGAATCCCAAAGTGTTTAAAGTAGGTGTTTTCAAAAAAATTTTGTTATGATATTGCTAAGTGATCCATGAAAAATTACCAAGATGCCCTAAGTGGATTATTTTTCCTTCAGACTAACTCATCTCCTTGTCATTCTTCCTCTCCACGTTCTTTACTGTGCCTGCCAACTTTCAATGTTTTCTGCTACTTTCCGATGCTGTTAAAGCTTTTTAGTGAACGTTCAACGTCACTACATCCTCGCCGGCCTGAGGGCGTCCTCCGCTAACCTTCAGTTAGCCATAAACGGTGACAATTTTAGTGAAGAAAATAGGTGCAAAATTTTAGCTTTTTTTCTCAAATTTTGGTGCATTTTCATCATTCGAGCTTAGGATTATAGCTTCTTAGTGAATTTCAACCAACCCTCTGCCAAAATCACCGGTTAATTTGATCAAAATAGCTCAAAATTGAAGAAACCCTAATTATGATATGGTTTATCTGTGAAATTCACTGTTCATGAGAAAAAGTGAGGAAATTGAGCATAATTCGGTGTAATCCCATCAAATTGAGTTAGGGTTTCAGCTCTTAGATAATTTTCACACCTCCTTCCCCTAGAATCACTTATCAATTGTGAGTTATAACTTTCGGATTCAAAAATCCTAAATTTTTTGTGTATGTGTAATCTTGTAATGAGTTGAAATTTGAAATTTTTTTGGGCTTCTCTAATAACATTAAGCATCTAGGGAGTGATTTAAGACTATTGGAAGTTTTATCTTAAATTGTAAGTCAAATTTCTAATTTTCCTTATTTTTATAGGTTTTTCACATGGAAATAGGGAGGAAATATGAATGGAAGACCTTATATCGTTTGATTAAATAGCCTTGAATGATAATTCAAGTTAAATGAAGGATTTTGAAATTTAATTGAATAATCTCTAAGGTGACATTGGTATTTATGGTGGTTTATTGAAATTTTAAGAAGTGCATAATGAAATATATTAAATAAAATTAAAGGTCATAAGCATTTTGGGGTATTATCAAAGAATGTGGGCAAAAAATGTGATTTTTTAAGATTTTGAGAGATAAGAGGGGCAAATAGAATGGAAAAAGTTATGGGTTAAATGTGAATGCAAGACTAGATATATAGGTAAGTACAATAATTAAATGGTTAAAATTATTCATGAATATTAGAGGTTAAGAGCATTTTATTTAATGTTATAGGTAGCAAGGATATTTGTCAACAAATGGACTATAAACAGGGTTAGGAAGAGGTTGGTATAATCCTATTCATGTGAGTAGATATTACTAGCTATACTTGTTTTCTATATTTCAAAATTTTTCCATTGTAATTCAGTGTTTTTATTCGCTCTGATGCCCTATGAACAAACTTCCTATGATAGTTAAATCTTTTCTTGAGAATTATTCTAATTGCTTCAAAATTTCCATCGAATTTTATGGTAAAGTTTCATTTATAACTGCATTAACTTCTATATAATGATTTAAATACCGCCTGATTCTTAGAATCTCTTACAAAAGACATACAATATTTCATTTGGATTATTTTTTAAATAAACTAGGTTTATCTAATGGTTTGGTCCATGATATGATTTCTGGCTCTAAAGTTTTATTGTTTAAGTATATTAGTAATGATTTTCATTGTTATGAAGGAAGTTGTTTTTGGAAATTTCATCTTATACAGAATTCTATAGCTAACAGCAGTAGGCGTTAGCCATGGTACACTATGAACTGTATCACTGTACTGAGGCATTGATGTCGTCCTACTGATTGTTTGTAAGCTCATTTGCTCATTATTAATCACTGAACTATACTGGAGATACTAGCAATGGCTAGCATACGATTACTGATTTATTGTTTGGTTCTATAGGATACCTTTCCACTGTAATATATTGAAAACTCAAGGTTTATAAATGTGTATAAATATTTTCTATTTTTGTAAAATGTCTTTGATTAATATAAAGCATGAAATTTTTATTAGATGCTTTATGTTTTATTTGATTTCAATAATTATAGTCTTTAGGTTGTTATATGATGTAAAGGTTGAAATAAAATGATTGTCAAATATTCTATCATCCTCGTCTATTCCCCTTTCCGTATAGTTAGAGGTATTTATTCATTGAGTAATTATCACTCACATTTATTTCTCTACATTTTTTCGATAGCAGTGTTAAGCCTGCACCTTCCTTTGTAGTATAGCATCAGGATAATTTATATTTTATGATATGTGTCGCTGTTTGTAGAAATTTTGGGAAGTCTATATTTTAGAGGAGACTCTGCTAAAATTTTCACAGAAAAGTCATGTAGTATATCATATATTTATCTTCACTTTCTATAGATTATATATGTTAATTGACGGGTATAACTGCATATACTCTGTATGGAAATATATGATTATTTTGATCTGTTTGTATGACATACAATTGGTTCAGAAGGTGAGTTATGCCTCATCTTTCGTGCTAGTCACATCTCTTGTTTAGGGTGTGACATCTTAAATCTACCAAAAAGGTATTTAGGATGCTCTTCCCCATTTTCTTTCTTGTTAGTTGAAAAGATATCATTGAAGCCACCTAGACAAAGCCACGAGTTTTCTTTATTCATAAAAGCCAAGCTATGTAGCATTTTCCACGCCCTTTTCTCTTATTTTGTTCTGGGTAACTGTAAAAGCTAGTGCACACCAAGTTCGTACCTCCAACAATTAATACCTCTATGTTTATGTAATTTTGTCTATAGGACATGATATTCACATCCTCTTTTCTCCATATTATCTCCATACTGCCACCTCTTTCTAAATGATCAATCGAAAAAACCGTTTAAAGCCAACTAATCTTTGAATTTCCTTAATATATGCCTTATGGACAAGATTCTTTGTGAAGAAAACAATGTCGAGCCACTAGTGACTAATAAGATCTTTAAGAGCTCTAATTGCTCAAAGGTTGCTTACCCCTTGGCAATTCCAACTAAGGGCTTTCATGGTTATGAGCAGGTTTACCTTGCAAGTCCTGCTGATGAGAAGATAGTGAGTTTGTTAATGTTTACCTATCCAATTACCTTTGAGTTTTCCTTTGCTCTCTCTTGCTGATTGCTATGGGCTTTGGGTCTTTTCCTACAGTTTGCCTAATTCATTGGGCTTTCTTCTTCTGTGCGACTAAAATTAAGTTCCTTTAGCATATGGGCTGGTGAGTTACATTGACCCAGGTTTTCTTTCTCAGTAATAGCTTAATAATTCCCTTGATTTAAGGGATTTGTGCTCATTTGAATTGCAATTGACTCAAAGCAATTAAAATGTACATCTGCTGAATTAGTGGGATTTGAGTACTTGATATTTTTGTCCATATCATCTCGGAGCCACTTGCTTGTTGGTAGTGGCATTCTTTAGTTGGGTGCTCTCAATGAAATGTCTCAATTCAATTGAAGATCTTTACCTTGCCCTTAATTATTTTGATTTTATGAAAACTTTTCAAATGCCCTATTCTTTTACACATGAAATAAAATAAAGTTAGCTTTTTGTATCTAAAGGATTTATAGCATCTATTTACATTTGCAAGAACAAATTTCTTCTTTCTTTTCATGAATACACAAATATCTAGTGCCACCCTCACCTTCATATAGTCAGGTTTTCCATCAACCACTGAATTGGTGTCATATTGAACAAATTTGCCAATAAAGTTTCCAAATTGGACTCCCATGCCCACAAAAATAAGACCAGGTGGTAGATGGTGAATTTGAACCCATATGTCCATATGGTCTATTGAAATTGCCATTGGATTCTCCCCGTTCTGAACTCTATGTAAAAGTAAAAGATAATTATTGAAGGTCCATGGTTTACTTT
This sequence comes from Delonix regia, assembly GCA_037074485.1. Classification (NCBI taxonomy): domain Eukaryota; kingdom Viridiplantae; phylum Streptophyta; class Magnoliopsida; order Fabales; family Fabaceae; genus Delonix; species Delonix regia. Next base: position 6,221,682 of record CM073452.1, read on the forward strand.
CAATATCGCTCTTCGGATCCACTTATGGAAAAATTTGAATATGAAGCGACCCTTTCCTTATTTTTTTGATACACACTCAAGTTAGCTAGTGTGTTCCTCATTGATGGCAAGTGGATTACGCTAATTGTTAAGAGCGTTCCAACTAACCTTAGATTAACCTAATCCTCATGTTGGTCAATTGTGCTACCACTGCATTCAAAGGACCAAGGTTCACCCTCTTCCTCCTGTATCGTGAAGCTTGCGATCTCTTTGTCCATAAGAGTTGTCAAGGAGACAAAGACATGCAACTCAGAGCAAACAAAGAGAAAACTTTCATGCCACTAAGACAAACTTTCAATTTTCTTATAAAACCTTATGTTGAAGCCACTTTAAAACTAACTTTTCCCCACAAGACGTAATTGCAACAATTTTTTTTAAAATTTGAGTTTAACAAAGAATTAAACTATAAATATAAGATAACAAATCATTTCAAATAGTTATTCAATCAACATACTTATACGTGAGGAATCTTGTATTAAAGAACTTATTTTTTAATTAGAGAATTCTAATGGTAAAATATTAATTATAGGGAAGATTTTAGTAATAATGAGTAAAAACTTATGGCTTTTTTATTCAAGTGTATAATTTTTTTTTTTTATACTATAGAGTAAAAAGTATTATATCATGATACTATAATTTTGGGACTTGAATTAAATCAATATGAGTCTTAGTGTATTTTTTTGGGACTCAGAGTGATTCCCAATGTACTTTTTTTTAGACTCAGAGTGAATCACTTCGAGTTCTCATTATCATTTTCAAAAAACAAAAAATGGACGGAGAGAGAAAAAGAGGGAGAGGGAAGGAAAGAGAGAGGAAAAAGAGAAAGAGGAAAGGAAAGAGAGAAAAAGAGAGATATTAGTAATATATGAGTATTAAATAATTTTTTTTAAAATGAATTATATTTTAATAAAAATTAATTTTAATTTTAATATTTTAAAATAAAATAAAATAAAGAAAAATATAATTTTGGTTCATTCACTTATCATAAAATTATTATTTTGGTTCCTTACTTATCAAATTATTCAAAATAATCACTCGCTCATTAGAAAATATTCTACTTGACCCTCTACTTTTTTAAAAATTACCAAATTTAGTCTCTCTACTAAACTTTAAACCCTAAATCTAAAAGACTAAATATGATTTTTTAAAAAAGTAAGGGACTAGATGTGATTTTTTATAATGAGTGCGAGACTGTCATAAATTTGATATTTTTCTAATGATTTATTCAGAGTCAACAAAAGTGTAGTATATGGATGTAATACTTTTTATAGTATTCGATTTTGCTTTTTTCTTAAATTTTTTTAAAAATTATTACATCCATATGCTTCACTTTTATTGATTCAAGATAAATTATTACAATAATACTAGATTTTATGATTGTCTCGACTCATTAGAAAATATCACATCTGATCTCTTACTTTTTTAAAAAAATACTAGATTTAATCTTTTAGATTTAGGGTTTAGAGTTTAGAAGAGAAACTAAATTTAGTAATTTTTTAAAAAGTAAAGAGTCAAGTATGACATCTTTTAATGAGTGAGTGATTATTTTATATAATTTGATAAATAAGAAATTAAAATAATAATTTTATAATAAGTGAATGGACCAAAAATATTTTTATTTTATTTTATTTCAAAATATTAACATTAAAATGAATTTTTATTAAAATATAATTCATTAAAAAAAATTTTATTTAATACATATTACTAATATCTTATTTTTTCTCTCTTTCTTTTCATCTATCTGTGCTCTCTCTTTCTCTTTGTTTCTTTCTTTTCCTCTCTCTCTTTCTCTCTCTCTCCTCCATTCTCCCCCTGTTTTTATCTCCATCCATTTTTTATCTTTTCAAATGATAATGGGGATTTGGAATGATTGAGTCCAACAAAAAAAAAAGTATATTAGAACTCAAAGTGTATTACTCTAGCTTTTAAAAAAATACACTAAGATTTGGATTGATTCAATTTAAATTTTAAAAGTATAGTATCATAACGTTATACTTTTTACGCCGTAGTATTTATAAAAAAATTTTTATACACCTGAATCAAAAAAGCAAAAACTGATTGGCGGACTCAAAGTCGTTGGCATCACGACTCATTCCTGAAATGTTTATTTCTTCCCCATTTTGACCTCAGTTATGAACAGTTTTGGCAATGAAACCGCGGCCCGCCGTTGAGAAACTTGGGCGTTAATTGGAAGAGAAGAGGACAAAAACGGCAGCAAATAAAATAGAAAAATAATACTAAAATGCAAAAGATATTCTCAGGCGACGCTGCGAAGCAAAGGAGGTGGAAGTGAGATTGAAAGCGGTTTGACGTCATTCCTCTTTCCCCCCGTCACCCAGGGCGGGTCCCTTCCACCACCAAAAGCGACCTTCAATACTCATGCTTCAACCAAGCCAAAACCATCGAACCCTGCACGGCGCCGTTTTCGTCTTCTCTGTCGTTTCGCCCAACCGCAGCTACAATCCGGCTTCTCTCTGATTCCTTTATAGTTTCGTTGCTCACAGTTGGTGCTTCCCATTTCTCATTTCACTTGAGATTTTGGTGGGTTTTATGTTTTAATTATATTATAATTTTTTTCTACCTTGGTTTGTTGTACGCCTTGCCGTGGGGTTTGGAATTCATTCAGTGTGGGTCGTTTTTGAATATCAGTCAACGCTTGGATTTTGAGTTTGATTTCTTTCCTGTGTTTTTATTTGTGGAAGAACCGAATTAATGTTATTCTTTCACTAATAAATCGGGTTTCACCTACTGATTATTTTGGATTCTTGTTAAATTCATTTATGTGGGTTCGTTGTGGAGAGTAATTGGGATAAAGAGTAAGAAAGAGAAGTTGATGATCGATACTAGGGTATACTGGATATCTAGTGCTTGAAGTTGCGAGTATTACTGTCATCTTTGTTAGTCGTGTATTCCGTTTAACATGCTCAAGAGTAAAATCTATCTAATTGGGGTGGGGGAGTGGTATTTTCATCAATGTGATAATTTTCCAGACAAACAAATGTTAATTTTGTTTCTTCTTTGGCAGACGGGGATATTTATGAACTTTATTAGTGGCATCTCATGTATTAAGTCATGTATGAACAGCAGGTAACGTGCTTTCTCATTTAGTAAGTTGGATTGTGTCACTATCACCTATATGTTTATGTTCTTATTATGACTTTGGTTTTAGTATCTAAAAGCTTTGTCAGTTTCTACTCCTTTTCTTTGGCATAAGAAGAAACTTCTATGTTAATTGTGTAATAAAAGATGGTAATTCTGACTTTGGAAATAGAGCTTCTGGACAGAATGGAAATTGCTCACTTTGATGCATCCCGTGGTGCCAACTGCTAAGTAGATTGTTTACTTATACAAGTTGATATACCTGAGCATAAGGAGCAGCGTTTGCTTTGACTCAGTTCAGAAGGCAGTAGTTGTATTTATAGATGGTATAGTTCTCTGCAATTATATGCTTCCTTGGTGGTCAGTTGTGTTGGTGGACTTAGATGGAACTTCTCTCACCAAAACTATATCTTGAAGGTTTATCCGTCACTTGCCCATTGTTGATGGAGCAGCCAGGTCCCTTGAACAGCAATGAGCTTGTTATTGACATAGCTGGGAGCAATGAAGCTTCCACATCTACCTCTCCTCATGATAGACATTTTCATGGCGAAGGTACATCACAACATGAAGAAAGACCTAGTAGTACAAGATTACCTGCTTCTCTGCCTTCGGTTCCTGTTGTATCTAATGGTACAAATTCTAGGAATTCTTCATTTGTAAGACGAGGGGATACCCGTCGGCAAAGGAGTCCATTGAATTCAGGGTTATGGATATCTATTGAGCTAGTCCTCACAGTAAGCCAGATTATTGCATCTATTGTTGTTTTGTCTTTGTCAAGGCATGAGCATCCACGCACTCCATTGTTTGCATGGATTGTGGGTTATGCATCTGGATGTGTTGCTACTCTCCCTCTGCTTTATTGGAGATATTATCATCATAACCAGATTCGGGAGCAAAGTTCATCTCAACCACGTCAAGCTTCTCCTCGAGTTAATATTTCTTCAGGAACACTTCTTTCTGTTTCCAGAATTAATGGAGGAGAAGATGATCAGGCTGCCGCTCCATCCTCTAGAAGCAGTCAAGCTCCAGGATTGATGAATATGAGGTATTGATTTGTTGTGTTGTTGTTAACAATGTTCTAATTAATATGTTTTATATAAATGATGGAATTACTTCTTTTTTTATTTAAAAAAAAAGTTAATAGTTTAAGCATTATATGCATAATTTTAGATGCCATCTAGTATCTTGCATGGCGAGAAAAGTATGGATGCTAGTGTTTTTTTTTTTTTATAAAACAATTGATACTGTATTTTGGCTAGATTTCTTGCTGCTAATTTGGAAGTTATGAGCTGAATGAATGATTCCATGTGCATTCAGAGTTTTTATTGCTTTTCATCACAACCTCTTGAACCCTATAATCTTCTTTTTCATAAGTTTTCAGTTTGTTGCTACTATTTGTTCTTTTTCATAGACTACATTGAGTTGGAAATGACCATAGCTTGTGCTTGACCTGTCTGAATCGGTTGACCAATCTCTGTTTACCATCTTATGGGCCTCAAATATGGTAATTACTGATCAGTGTATGATGTAGAGTAGATTTTCCTCCTCCTCCCCCTCCCCCTTTGATATTGGGATTGTTCTTTGTTATTTCTCTTGTTTGGTGTTGGCCACTCTGATAGATGGTAATCATATACTTGAAAGTTTTACAAAGTCCCTAACCAACCTATGCCTGTGGTATATAACAAATAAAGGCATAGGAAGGAAACACCAACCTAACTCTGTTAGGCAGCAGCCCGTGAAATTAAGTGATGGCTACATCAGCTTGAAGGTTGAATACACTCTTGAGAGAGATAAATTTCCTGAATTCAGAACTTTCAAGGTTTTGAAAAATTTTATGGTTGCATCCCCAATATTAATGTACAACAAGCAATTAAGAATATCCTTCCTATTTATTAGGCACAACACTTTGCGTGTCGCTTGTCTGACAGGTCTGACACTGACAGTCATGACATGCTACCTACGTGTTTCCAATACATATATGGACATGTAAAGAATATGAAAGATTAATTTGTTGACTTTGACAAGTATCATATGCTGCTTGGACACTGATGAACCTGGAAAGGGGAAATGAAAAAAATAAAAGTAGATTGAAAAACTAGAGAACCCATCTTGATGAATAGTTAAAATTCTTTCTATATACATGAATGTAGATTAACAACTCTAAGTTTGGTGGATTTGACTTACAATATAGAATATTGCCGGTTATGTTTTTCTCTAGAAGCATCAGAGATACATATATACATGTGTGTGTGTGTGTGTGTGTATAGATATACATATGTATGTCTGTATGTATGTATGTATGTATGTATGTATGTATGTATGTATGTATGTATGTATGTATGCTTATAATGTGCATGTCATGTTCTTTTTTCTATTTTTAAAAAAGTTTGACAGGTCAATAAGTGTGTGTCTATGTCTGTCTGTGCTTCATAGAACCAACCAGTCACCAGATCCACAATTCCCACACAAATAAAGCACCTAATTTGAGAAGTTTGTAGCCTTATGCAGTCACCTATGGTAGACAAAACTGAAGTACCTGCTGCAGTAATTTTGATAATGAAGATATATGTATAATTGGCTGACTTGCAGTCCCTTTTACATGAGGTAAACCATCTTGCAATGGATATACCCCCTTCTCCATCCCTATTACACTGGAAGAAAGCTGAAAGCTCAAATCAGAGTCTTAGCCACTCACATACCCTTAATAAGCTTTCTCGACGGCTTGTTTTGGAATCAGGGCTTGATGACATTGCATATGTACTTGCCAGATAGCATGTCTTCATCTCATGATACTTTTCCTATAATAGTGAATTAATACTTTGCAGATATTAAACAACAATTTCAGAATACACGTGTAAGTCAATAACTTGTTGAAGGAGGTGATTTATCTGATGATCCCTTTTGTAACCCATAATTTGAACACACAATCTGATTTCAACATGTAAAGCTTGGAGGTTGTGGCTTATTTAGTAAAATTACCATCATACAATTTTGAGATCTTGACTTATTGTTCAATGATTTTGTACATTGTAATGTCTGAAGCTGCTAACCCCTTGGTTATACTTGCTCAGCAGACTGAAGGTGCAAGTGGAATACTTCAAAATGGCCTTAGATTGCTTTTTTGCTGTATGGTTCGTTGTTGGCAATGTATGGATCTTTGGGGGACACTCTTCTGCTAATGAGGCTCCTAACTTGTACAGGTATAACCTTGCTGCTGATTTTAAACCATATGCTTGAGAGCCTCTGAATCTGTCTGCTTGCTTTTGCTTGGCAGGTTATGTATCGTGTTTCTTACCTTCAGCTGTATTGGCTATGCTATGCCTTTCATTCTATGTGCAACAATCTGCTGTTGTCTGCCTTGTATAATTTCCATCCTTGGGGTTAGAGAGGATCTGACACAGACAAGAGGGGCAACCTCTGAATCCATTAATGCGCTGCCAACTTACAAGTTCAAGATGAAGAAACGTAAAAGCAGTGATGAAAGCAACTCAAATATTTGTGAAGGTGGAATTGTGGCTGCAGGAACTGGACAGGAGCGTGTGATCTCTGGAGAAGATGCAGTAAGTAGTAAAATCTGATTGTTTTCTTCATTTTGTGTCTTTAACATTTCGACATTGCTTGTTAACTTTGTCTAGTTTTATCAGGTCCATTTTTGTAAGAAAAATTTCTTATCTTGAAGAAGCATACAAATGATTATATTTTTGACTTTTTGGCCTATGGAGAGAATAATTTCATATTTGTACGGTGTAGCTTGTAAGCCTTGTTTATATAATTAAAGTCATGATATTGTAGCTTCAGGTGACCTGGTCACTGCTGTATCTTAAAAACTTTCAGCTTTAGATGTAGTATACATGCCACTGGGTGATAAGGTTTGATCTGTGTGGTGCTTCTGTCATCAACTTATAATATTTACAGAGCAAAAATGACACAATTCCTACTTACTTTTAAGTTTCATAATCAATTAACAGTTCTGAATTGAAAGCTGGTTTATGATTTGTGTTTCTATGATGTCGTATTGACTAAATTGAATAAAATAGTGAAGTCTCCCCCCGCCCCTCCCCCTTTTATATATATATATATATATATTAACTTCTGTCTACCTTCCCTCCCATTGTTCTGGAATTGAGGCAATAGTTGGATATTGCTTTGCTAGGCTTCATCTCTCTTCTGTGTATAATTGTTAGATTTCTAGGTTCCAGATTGCTTGTTGTTCAGTCATAACCCTAGCCGGGACTCTTAATGATCAACTTATTATTTTACAAATCCCTCACGTATAATGTCAAAAGATCCTGCATCCAGCTTATCACTCTAGTTGTAACCCTGGACTTTTGATTGTTAGTTTCCTTTATTCAAGGCGTCTGTCCTGCTGGCCTTGACTTTTGTTGTGTCTGTACTTTCTGTGGTTGTCTGCAGGTTTGCTGCATCTGCTTGGCAAAGTATGAAAATAACGATGAGCTGAGAGAGTTGCCTTGTTCCCATCTTTTTCATAAAGAGTGTGTAGACAAGTGGCTGAAGATAAATGCATTATGCCCTCTTTGCAAAAGTGAGGTTGGTGGGAACCTAACAGGACCAGTATCCGGTGAAGGTGCTAACCAACAAAGGGGTGAGAGCAGAATTGGAAATAGCTCAGTCAATAGCATAGTATAATTTCGTACATACCCACTATTACTTCTGTAAATTTCTATTTTGGTTTTGGTTTTTGTTTTTGTTTTTGTTTTTTTTTTTTTTGTTTTTCCTTGGATGGGTGGTTGATTCTCAGTTCATCCGTTCCATTTCATTTTTGTTGATATTTTCCTTTCTTGGTGTTTACAATTGCCTTCTGTAGTCCTCTTTTGATGCAGCTGACCCGGGTACCATGGCCAATTATTTATTGGGCATACGCATATGGGTGTTGGCAATATGTTGAAACGACAGATGATTTCACGTACCTGGCAATAATATGAGTAAAGAAATTTCGGGACTTGGATTAGCTCACATTTTCTTTGATATGTCGCCATTTGTATCATTTGACAATTATCTTTTCTTCGTACATGTATTTATCCAAAACGAGTTATAAATTTTTGTCTAAGTTCAGTGAAGGCAGTGAGAAAGGTCTTTTTTTTTTTATTTTTTTCCTGAGTATTATTTTCAGTACGAAATAGAAATTTAATCTAAAATCTCTTGTTTATTTTTCGTACTCATCATAACTTGGTTTTTAAAGTGGCTTATCTATTACCTCCTGTCACCATATATCGGGATTTAAATCTTCTCTAAAGTTATAACATGATATTTTCATTTGAGGAGACTAAAGTGTAGACTTCGAATGTATTTGAATCACATAGTGAATTATTCACATACTGTGGGGGTCCCAAACGTTCAGTATTTTTCTTTCTCTTCATATGATGACAGTGTCATGTTATTGATTTAAATTTATAATATTGAAATACTTGCGTAATATTATCTTTTTCTTCCTCTCCTTAGTTAAGAAAAATAACGAATAAAATTAGTTTATGTCCAGTAATTTTTATTTGAAAGTGTGTAAGTGGTTTGAGCATTAGCTTCATTTGTTTCCTGTCAAAACTAAGTACTTGTTGCTGTTCATTAGTTGATTTCTTGATTTGGACTAACGGCAGGCAGTACATGCAAAATAATGAATACTTAGTCATTTGCTAACACCGGTATCCTCTCACTGAGCAGGATGTGTAGTAACAATTAGTGTATAATATGTTCTATTTTAAAATTTTTATATAACGTTTCAATGTATTGTAAGTACAAAATTAAAATGGGCCTATTTTACAGAATTGATTTGTTTAATCTATTATCTTAGTGGGTATTTTAATGGGTTGGGTTAAAATTTTTAATTCATTTAAGACAAGAGAGTTAAACTAACTCAACTTATTTAATTTATTTATTAAATAGGCTAACCCACTTAGATTAATCCACCTAATTTATTGATTGGTGTGTTTAATTTAATTTATTTTTCTATTCAAATTTAAAAATGTAATATTTAGTAACAAGTAACATTACATTGCTCACACCCTAAATGTGCAGTGTATTTTGAATATTTTTTTGATTTAAAGCCTATCATTTTTTTTTAAGATAATAATCTTTTGAATGTTTATTTTATACATTTAATATTGAATATGCATTGCATACAAAGGTAAGTAACTTTTTATTTTGCCATAACATTTTCATGGCATTTAGTTTTGGGAGAAGTGATATTAGAATTATAAAATGTCTTTCTCTTCTAAGCTTTTTTTTCGTAGGAAATATTTAAAATTCCTTTTTTGTAAAAAAAATGTATAGTGTTAACTATTTAACTCACTTGAATGTGAAATTCTAACCTATCATAATAGTTGGGTCTCAACTGCTTTCCACCACAAGTCAACGGTTAGGTTGATTTGTTTAACTTACCTAGTATGCTTGATATGCCATAATTAGTATAATAATATTAATTTCTATACAATATAACTTATATATCTTTATGAATTATATGTTAGTTATCATAAAAGTAATATTTATAATCAAATATTACTGTCAAATTTATTGATAATGACAAGCCTATTGATAGTGATGTCGAAAATAATAATGTTAGAAGTTAATGAGAAATGAGTAATAGCTTATCTCTATTGTGAAGGGTTAATTCTTAGCCATTACCACATCTCAAAAGGGAAAAGTGGATTCGTAGCTATGAGGTACACAGCTAATACTTAACCGTATGATTGAAAATTAAAAAAAAAAAAAAACGTTACAAAGAATAGTTATCAGAGTTGCACTAGATTTAATACATAAAATACCAGCAAACGTTTTTGAGTCTGTAGGTAAAATTAGAGCGCATTAAGTCCATAATTTTTTATGTTTTCTTTTGGACGTAGATACATTGTTGTAATTATAAAAAAAAATTGAGTTAATATTCATTGTATTAATCTATATTTTTAACTAAAATAAGTAGATCAAATTAATAAATAAAGGTTACGTCCCAAAAGATACATGTAAGAAAGGCGATTTAATTTTACAATGACAGGGTAAACAAAACATACGCACTTGCGGGTTCTTTTTGGTCTAATGCACATTTGCGGCTTATTCGGCCTTTTAGCGAGTTAAACCTATAAGAAAAGAATGAAAAGGGAGTGGACCCACTTGAATGTCAAGCTAAGCCACGTGTCGTCTAGTCTATATTGTTTCAGAAAACCGCCCTGTGCTTTGTGGTTCCGACTCGCATTCGCATAGTCATCCTTTAATATCAAGTTTTAGGGTTTTCCATTGATGCAAGTCATTTCTTAGACGATGCTGTTTTGGCTCACTTCAGTTCAGGTTTGGCTCTTCAGTTACATCACCGGCGACTTGCCGGTGAATCTTCTTTAGGTCCTTCCTATCAAAATGTTCGGACTCACTTGTTGATATTGTTCAAATAGATATAAATACATAGGGTATTATTCCTTGTTTCATTAATTCTGTGCTCAGATTTCCAATTGTTTTATATTTTTAAGGTTTGTTTATTTCAAATTGGAATCGGGGTAAATTTGGATCTAAATGCTCTTATGTTTATTGTTTTTAAAAGCACTGAAATTAAAGTTCTCGGAATTGTTAAGAATGGTCACTTTTTGAAGTATTGCATTGAAAGTAAAATATGCAACAATTCGAAGGAAGGAATTTTTTTTTTTTGGGGGTAAATTTGCTGCTTTGTGAACCACGGGGACTAATTCAAGATTACAATGGCAACCCCAAGGTTGATAATACGCTGAAGGCACAAGATTGAATCTGTGCACCGTTATCCAAACTATTAAGTTCGTCATTCGGAATCTTATTTAAAGAACTAACATGTTATGCGCTGTTTATATCATCTAAGAACTCCTTTCATTTGTACTCTTTATGCTTTTTGCCGCTCGTGTAGAATGTCCAACAATCTGGTCTCACAGCAGCTGCTAATACAAAGCATGCAGATGGGTCAGCTGGAGCCCATAGTGCACACGCTTGACTCGTCAGGGAGAGACTTGCAAATGGAATTCTTAGGCCCTATATCTAGTGGTCCTATGTCACAGCAACAGGCAACACCAAATGATCATGTTGGATTATTGAGATCCATGTCTGCTAATTCTGGGTCGCAGGGGTTAACAATGTCAATGATGCAGAGTGGGCAGGTTGGATCACACATGAGTGTCATGGGCATGCACCAGCTTTTTGTGCCTAACAAACAATCCATGCAAATGGAGACAATGTTGAACAGAATGGCCCCGCAGCAGATGCCAACAATACCTAAGCGGAAGGCACCAGTGGAGCTATTGTCCAGTGTTTCTGTGGCGTCTAAGAAGAGGGTTGCACAGATGGAACATAGACCTTGGCTGCAGCAAGTATCTAGTACTTCAGATAAAGGTGCGCTGCAGATGCAGCCCTTGTCAAATTCCACTAGGCTGCAGCATTTTTCAGCACCTAGTAAGAGAAAGACACAGATGGAATTCATGTCCAATAAATCGGGTACACCTCGAATCTTGAATTCTAGAGGTCAGAATGCACAGGCGCAGCAATCTTTCAAGGTTCAAACTGAATCATCTGAGTCTGTTAGGTCCAAGATGAGGGAGTCATTAACTGCTGCTCTGGCCTTGGTTTGGCAGCAGGATAAACCTCAGGTTGGTAGCAAGAATGCATCAAATGAGGCTACTAGTGCTCAGGGTAAACTAGAGAACATTTCTCAGTGTGCTGGGTCAGAATCTGCTGATCTGGGGCAGAGGCTGCTGGAGATTTCTCAGTCTGATAAAATCTCTTCTGCAGCAACTGATTCAGTTGGTCATGTTACAGGAGAGCACAGAAAGACTTCAACTTCTCATAAAGATTATTTTGAAAAATGCACAGATGGTGAAACTGTATCTGTAAACATATCAAACAATGAAAATATACTGAGTTCTATGCTAGTCACAAACTGTGATAATCAAGATTTCCAGTCAAGTTACACTTTGACAACTGATGATGTTCCTTTCAGTGACAATTTTTTTGTTAAAGATGACCTTTTGCAGGGAAATGGTCTTTCCTGGGTACTGGACTCTGGTATCGTGGACATAGTGACTCAAAAAGAAACTCAAACAAATGAAGAGCAGAAATCGCAGCCTGAAGAGGTATCTGGAGATTGTAGGGAACACCAGTCACCTGAACTTTTGGCATTAAGGATTGAATCAGAACTCTTCAAACTTTTTGGAGGTGTGAATAAGAAATACAAAGAGAAAGGGAGGTCTCTATTATTCAATTTGAAAGACCGGAATAATCCTGAACTCAGGGAAAGGGTTATGTCTGGTGAGATTCCTCCTGAACGATTATGTTCCATGACTGCGGAGGAACTTGCTTCAAAGGAGCTTTCGCAATGGCGGATAGCCAAGGCTGAGGAGCTTGCTCAAATGGTGGTTTTGCATGATTCAGATGTTGATATTAGACGATTGGTGAAGAAAACACATAAAGGTGAATTTCAAGTTGAAGTTGAGCATGAAGACAATGTCCCAGTGGAGTTGCCTGGTGGCGCTAATTCAGTTGCTCAAAGCCAAACTAACAAAAAAGATGTCGGAGCCGCTTCTTCTAAACCTGATGGGATCAATGGTGATACGAACACTGATGGTGACAAGAGTAATGTAGAGAAGGATAGTACATTTACCCTTACTATTCCTTCGAATGATGGGACTGACCCAATGCAAGGGCTTATGACAGATGATGCATTGAAGGATGCAGAGTTTCTTCCTCCAATTGTCTCTCTTGATGAGTTCATGGAATCCCTTCATTCAGAGCCACCATTTGAAGATTTACCCGTGGAATCTGAAAAACAGACACCCATCTCAGACAAGGAGTCTTCTGAAGTTGGCTCTCAATCAAAATCTTCTGATACAACTCCAAGTGACAATGTTGATGGAACCTCTGATAAGTCTCAGAAAATTCATAACTCATTATCAAATGTTGAGGCTGACTTGGGAAAAGGGGATAATGCAAAATCTGGGGCCATTTCTTCTGATGCAAAATGCAGTAAGAATCATGCTGGCCTGAAGCCAGCTGATGGTAAATCTAATTCTGAGGTGAGGTCAACTGATGATGTGAAGTCGGGTTCTAATCATGCTGAGTTGAGAACAAGTCAGTTTCCTGCAGAAGAGAGATATGGTGGTAGGCATGTGAATTCCAAAATTGGAGTCCACCCTAGTACATCCAAGCATGAATGCGTCTGGGAAGGAATGCTTCAGTTGAATATCTCGACCACTCATTCTGTCATAAGCATATTTAAAAGGTAGCATGCTAATTGTTTAAGTACTGTCCTTAGCATACGATAGGTTGCTAGGTTGCTATATGGCTATGAATTTATTGCATGAATAGATATGGCTTTTGATTGTTTTGATTTCTCCATTTGCTTTTCATATACTCTATACAGGAGTGAGGAGCATGGAATGAATATTGTCTTTTGTCTTTACAAATTTGATTGTCATTTACCAAATACATTTTTGGGTTATGAACTATTCTCACTAGAAGTAGAGTTTATTGAACTGTTTGTAGAAAAGAGGTGAAAGATGGTGAATATTTGGCAATTATAAATCCTCATTTATGTATGACGATGGTTGATAGTGGTGGAAAGGATTAAGGCATATGTGATGTTGACCTTGGATGCTAATATTTGACACAGTGGATTCATTTGTCATGTAAATAGATTTTTCCAATTAATATTGAAGTTTGGATTTATTTATGCTTTCATCAACCAAGGTTATCCACCTGTAAGCTGTTATTTGATCTTTACCTAATAATTTATTTGTTTAAGCTCATCACTTGTTATCTTGCCTTGATAAGTACTGGGTCACTGTTTCAGATTCTAATAGAACTCGAGGCTGACTTGGTGGAAGTGTAGTCTTGCCTTATGTATGTTAACTTGTCTGATGTTATTTTTCTATTGCAGTGTCAGTCTGAACTGAGTCCTATTTTATGTGGAATTTGGTTTGTCCTTCATCGACTCATGCAAGCCATCTTGTAAAAAAAATTGAACCTGTTATTTTTTGGGAAGTTATATTTTTATATTGTAGTTATGTGACTATGAATTGTTATACCTATCTGGGAGTATGGTTTTAATTTGGCTGTCAAGCATATATCCTGTGAATATATTTCAATTTTCAAAGGATAACTTAATGGCAGCTAGTTTTAGGGTTCAAATTCTACGAATGGCTTATTCCGAGCTTTGCTATCTTATCAGTTAAAGTTTGACTGCATATATGAGGTTGCTTTTCCCCTGTTGTCCTTTGCATTACTCTTGTATTTTTAGTTGGGTGGTTTTATAGCTGCTTTGAAGCAGATTTGCTTTAGCTTTATCTGGTAAACATTGGCCATAACAAACTCACTTATCAACTATTTGTTATTTGATGTGACTGCTATATCATTTCCTAGTTTTAGCTAGATTGGTTATTACTCTTTTGCTATGGTTGGAGAGGGATGAGGGGTTGGACCAATTTTTTAGTGATCATGAGCCAGAAAAAGAGAAACTTTGTGGTCTGTTAGGCACAGCGCTGGTAGTGAAGAATTGCCTATGTCATACTCTGACAAATTAATTTGTGGAAATCAGATGAAATTTGGGTGGATTAGGTGCAATGAATAATTGAACACTATATGAAAACTATAGAGTAGTGAATGGGAGAACAAATCCAAATTAAGTTAATTTAATAGTACAACCATAGTTGCTTAGATGAGCTAGTGTTATGTAAAAGAGGTTGATTGCAAGAAGGATGTTGTGATGAGGGGCAGAATGTTATGGGCTGGTAAATTCACAATTGTGGACTGAAAACCTCAATATAACAGTGCTGGTCACAACTCTATATTGGTCCTAAAAGTTTTTCCTTTTTCTTGTTTCAAATAAATCCATTAGTTTGCAAAACGTTCTTAAAAAATCCATTGGCTAAAACTGTCAACACTCTGCTGTTAATGCTGATGTGGCATAATGACATGGCTGATTCCATCCTATCTGGCACTCTCTTTCTTCTTCATCCTCTCTTTTTTCTCTTTTCTGCTCTCTCTCTGAGTTTCCTAGCAGCAAAACAAATGAAGAACGATTTGGGTTGAATAATGCAAAGCCCTCAACCATGACCTCACTGTTTAAGCTCATTGTCTCTTTCCAGTCTCTCTTCTCTTTCTCCCAGTACTGCAACTCTTCTTCTCATTGATGTCTTTGAACACCTTGATGGCTGCCTGCTGACCCCACCACTTCCTTAATCAGAAATTTGATATATGTAGCCAGTAGTGAAATAAAATTGCGAGATATTACTGAGTTTTCAAGATATCTTTTGGCATAATAGCTACGGTAATGGCAAGTGTATAATCTAGTTGTGCATTTCTAACTTAAAAGGATAACCCCTGCAAACTTTATAGAGATGGTGAAACTTTTCAACAAGAATTTAGTGGAGTTTATTTACATGACTACGTTTGACCACGAGTCTCAAACTGGATTCTTATTTGATCTTTGGCTGGTATGCAATTTATTATTAACAAGGCAAGCCCTTGAATGGTGAAATATGCCGACAAAAAGATTTGAAAGAAAAACTAAGTTGACTTTTGGAAATTTGCAGCAGTCTTCACCTACACTAATTAGTTCTGTTTGTTGACTTGTGATGAATTTTGGACGGGTTAGACTATGACATTAACAAACCTGGAAGTGGATGTGTAGAGATTGGAAGTAAAGATCTGCTGTGCATTGAGAGTGAGTAGGACCTGCAATAGATCTTTGAGGATGGTTTGGTTCACATGCGCAGGAAATGAGCTGGTGTAAATTGTTACTCTACAAATGACTCCCACAAACAAGTTGTTCTATGATATTTGCCTGGATCCAACTGGTTGTGATCTGATTCCTAGCTAAAGAATTGTGACCACTAGTAGGCACGTGAAGCTCTGATGAACAAGGCTGTGAGAATTGATACATCAAGGAAGCCTAGCTGGCGGGTTTGGTAAGTCTGGGTTAGGTGAAGAGTGAGGCTGAACAATACTCCTTACTTGTCCAAGGCTGGATCTTGAAGCTCCCTTTCGTGGCTTCTTGATAGAGAGGAGAGAGAGAGAGAGAGAGAGAGAGAGAGAGAGAGAGAGAGAGAAGAGAGAAGGAGGATGATGGGCTTAGGCCCAATAAGCTCAGACATAACCAATGGTTATGTCTTTTTTTAGGCCAAAGGCTAAAGGATGAAACCACCTAATGTGGGTGATATCCAAACAGCTCAAATGTCCTTTTTATACACACTCACACATGCCATCGATGTAGGGCTTGAAAGCACCTCCAAGGGACCACCCAAGCATGCAACTAGACACTCCTACACTTAGTTTTTAACCGGTTCAATTGCACTAAATGCTTCTTTTTTTGGACCAAAGGCTGAAGGATAAAATCATTTAACATGGGTGATAAACAAGGTTTATGTCAAGAGACAAAAACCAGGGACCAGAGTTGATGATGTGGCAGAGACAGTTGGGCAGTTACTTTTGGCAGTTTCTGAATGAGAGTGACCAGTTTTTAGGAGGAAAAACAGGGGAAGAGGATTAGGAAGAAATTTGGCTTCTGTGTGTGGAGAGTCTGGTTTCTCAAACAGCAGGATGATCTTCATGTATTAGCAGTGTTCCTTGGGTGTTGATAGTGTGTTCTGTGTTGTCAGGGGTTGTATGTGTTGGGTAGTTTGTTTCAGTGAGTCCCTATAGTTCCGAAGTGTTGTAATTGTGTTGCCAGTGTGTGTTTGTTTCCTAATGTAATTTGTGGTGTCATTGGTGTTTGTAATAACTTCCTACCAGTGTCAGGAGGAAGAATAGACAGTAATATTTGTAATAAAGTGAAATTCAGTGTTTGGGTCCATCAGAGGAGAGAAAAGTACTAAGTTTGAAGAAAGAAAAAAGAATGCTGACTAGATGCTTACTAAATTGGAAAAAAAAAAAAAATGTCAATTAGGATACCGCATTAGTGTTACAAAGGATTTATGTGGAACATTTTGGAAACCTGTGGATAAATTTGAAACAAAAATTGCTTTTAGGTCCGATATAAAAATATTAAATATACTTTTAGGACCATAATAGGGTTTTGACCAAATCAAATCCTTCCAAATGTATTTTTATTGTAGTGCATTTGAAGAACCTCAATATTTCTTTTATACGCTTTTTAATCTGATATACTTTGTACAGTGGCATGAAGACTTCTGTGAAAGATTGGCCTGCGCTTCTTGAGATTAAGGGAAGGGTTCGACTTGATGCATTTGAGAAGTTCCTGCAAGAGCTTCATCTGTCCAGAACTCGTGCCATCATGGTATCCTAAGTTTCTTTATGTTCTTGTTCAGGACTTGTATTTTGTTCGTTTATATCACTGTGCTTACTGAAAGGAATAAACCAAAATTCGAAGTCCCTGTTGCAGTTTGATGCTGATTTCTTTGTTCACTACATTTTTTTTTTGGGTTAGACAAATTATTTGTCTACTTTCATTTTTGTTAAGATTAAGGAAAGATTTAGAGGGGTTGATGGTTGTTATAGCAACTGACTCGTAATATGCAGGGGACCAAGATGCCAGGATGTGTATATTGAGTATAAGAAGTTATGAAACAAACAGAAGTAGTTGTGATGGACAAGGAATTGATGTTAAGGGGATTCTGTGATACTATCTGTTACAGTAATAGTACGAGTGAATTTTTTTGTGTAAATATTTCATATATGGTGACTTGAATGAAGAAGTCTGTCTGCCTTATCCTTTGGGATACTGTCCTCCTGCCATAAAATCTAGTAAAATTAGGCAAACCTTGTCTATTACGGAGGTGTATAAGCCTGATTTTTGGTATATTATGAAAAAAATGCGTTAGCTGATAATATACTCACACACACCCCTTGGGCAAGCTCTGATGAGATGCAATGAACCATAAGGATGTTGCAGTGCGGTTAGCAGTTTCAAATCTGCTCAGTCTCACGCTGCTTGCTGCGTGATATTAATGTTGCGTTTTGTAGAAGATATATGTGTCGTCTTGAACTTGGCATCTTTTGTCGTCTCTTTGGGCTTCTGAATAATTGATTGTTTCTTTTTCATTTCAGGTTTTGCATTTTGTTTCCAAGGAGGAGTCGCCCAAGAATGAGAAATCGACCCTCCGTGAGGTAGTAGTTTTTATATTGAACCTTCTTTCCACTCCTTTAGTTGCGTGTTGTTTTTAACACCAAGATATATTTTTGCGCAGGTCGCTGATTCATACATTTTGGACGAGAGAGTGGGCTTTGCGGAGCCTATGCCTCGAGTTGAACTTTACTTTTGCCCACCGCATAAAAAAACAGTTGAAATGCTCAGTAAGATACTACCAAAGGAACAAATTAAGGCAGTGAATGATATTGATTGTGGCCTAATTGGTATTATTGTATGGAGAAAATTAACTTCTATATCACCCACCTCATCGACACACCCCAAACTTAGCTCTAAAAACCAATACTTGTCTACTAGGAGACAGCAAGATACAAATGTTAATGCCAATGCTAATGCCAATCTCACCCCTAAAGCTGGACCCCCTACGGGCTTTATGATCGATGACACTGGACCTCCATCTGATGACGACGACATTCCTCCTGGATTTGGGCCTGCAGTGGCCCGAGAAGAGGATGACCTGCCGGAGTTCAAATTCTCCAGCAGTTCAAATCCGTCAAACTTGGTACAAAAATATTCTATGGGACTAGGTATGGCCCCATTTCACTCGGTTAACCAAACCCAATCACGCCCTGTGGAACAAATGAGGGAGCTTATACATAAATATGGGCAAAACAAATTAATTACATCTTCCGGAAACTGGCAGGATAAATTTGGGGCGACAATTCAGCCCTGGACTGATGACGATGATGATATACCTGAATGGCAGCCACAAAACCCACAGAATCAGCTTCGTCCCCAACAGCAACAGCCTATGTTTAACTCTCAGCTTCGACCTCACATGCTGAATCAACCCTATGCCGTCTCACCCCGTCAGGCAATGATGCCTATGCGATCTCTGCAACCCCCAATGAATGTGACACAAGGCCAACGAAATCTTGGCCCTTCTTGGGTTCCTCCTAACCAGGGAAACAAATTACACCCAAGTAATTTTATATGTCACCCAAGCGCTGGGCAGCCAACGGAGAGCGCTGCCTGGCATCAAAATGTATCTAGAAGTAGGGGCTTTTAGTTTCTTGAATGTAAAGTTGAATCCCTTTTTAATATTTGTAGCCTTGTCAGCGTAAATGTTTCAAGTTATTTCTGTGGCGTCGATAACTTTCTATAACAAACATATAATTGTTTATCTGCTGTTTAGTTTGCTAACAGGAGGAAGTTCAGTAAATAACCATGGACGAACCATTGTGCATTCGGCTGATCCCTAATTTGACTTCGAACATTGCATATGGTTTAATATATAATGAAAATTATGGCGCCCGGGTAACTTGTCATAGTGCATCTTGATGGCCGTGAAAAACATGCACGCTAAATAACTTGTGTTGGCCTTGACACTTTGAGGGAATAACTTTTGCCTTTTTAGAACAGAGCATGTTTCTTTGGCTGTTTAAACGTCTTATGTAATGATGCTTTTAGTTGACAAGTCCTTTTCTGTGTGTCAGCTGTCTCTTGTATTTGCTTTAGTAAGTAACACCTAGACCGATATTTGAGATCAATGAGTTTCCTGTATAAGCTTTGACGGGGACTCTTAGGTGTCCTAATCTGGGATAACTTCGAAAAAGAAAGATCTTGCAACACAGAATTGTCCTATTAGATAGACAGACATATGTAACTGTCATTTGTTTTTCCAACTTTTATCTTAAAAGTCATGATACTTATATATAACTTGGCACAAATACAATAGGATTAGGATGGGCCCATATTACGCAAAATTATACACGCAAGAATTCTTACATAACATTGGACAAAGATAGGGAATAGAAATGTCATCTCCGCGTCATTCCCAGCGTGCAGGCCTCGGAATTGTGGTATGCACTGCATGGATTCAACTGGGTCAGTCAATCCAAGGCAGTGACGGCTGCAGATATCCTCAACCTCCCAAAGCACGTTTGAGCCCTGCTCGTTGCTCTGGCGTCAACTTTGTAGGGAACTTCACCTCAAATCTGATCTTCAAATCACCCCTATTCCCAGGCTCCTTGGCTATCGGCATTCCTTCCTTTGCAACAAGAAGCTCGTAACCAGGGCTCACAATGTCAGTCACTGGAATTGATAGACTCCGCCCATCTAGTGTGGTGAGATTTACTGTTGTTCCTCCGATAGCCTCTGGTAGTGACACCGTTTGGCTCACAATCAGGTCATTGCTATCTCTCTTGTACAAATCATGAGGCTTTTCATCAATCACAAATACAAGGTCAGCTGGGAGTTGATTTGGTTGTTGATTCCCTTTATCTGGGAAGGTAATCTTCGTCCCTTTCTTCCACCCAGGTTTTACATCAATGGTTAATATCTCTGTTTCTGTGACTCGCCGTCTTCATTTTTTTTTTTTCAATCATAAAGAAAGAGAATGGGAGGTTAGAGGACTTGACAATGTTTGACTGGAATTCTCTAATGTTTGTCTAAAGGAAATGGGACTGGCTTGTGCCATTATAGCTAAAAGAAATTCTTAAATTACATATTATGTATTAATTGGCTGTAAAATAAATTAATGAAAACTCACTAAATTATGTGCATATGTTTGTGATAAGGTTCATTAACACATTTACTTCGATAAATTTTTCTTTATAACTCGACTAAATCGAAATGTCTAATGACGCAAAGCATGCAATCATCTCTTGGTCCATGTAAAAGCCAATTCCCTCGCCGCTTACAGCTTTAAATGTTAAGACTTGAAGAGCACACCATATTTTAATATGTGCAGACTTGGAGAGGATTGGTCAATTATAATGGAAATTTTCCCCATTTGATGGTTGCTCGACCCTCAAATCATTTTAAAAGCATGAAGTGAAATCAACAAGCTATTGAGATAATGAATATTAGATGATCAAGGCAGACCAAACCTATTTGATTTTAGTTGACAAAGGATTGCTTATGAGATTTTATAATTTTGATGCAAGAGTAAGTTTTTACCACAATTCTTAGAACACGGAAAGGGTACAAAGGACCAATCTAAATGTTAAAGGAGTTTTTGTAACCAGAAATGTCTTCTTGAATAACTGAGGTTAAATGAAAACACATATGGAAAAGAAAATAAATCTTGAATGCAAGAGACACTAAATTTTTCAAACCTAAACTGACGAAGTGCAATCTATCATATTGATCAGTCAAGAACTAAATATACAGTAAACCCAACAGCGGTAAGGATTAAGAGCACTTCAGTTACCATTAACAATTCAGCATGCCGAGGGAGGGAAGATTCAAGAGCAATAATACTTCAACAAGTAAGAACAGTAAAAGAGATAATTACACATACCCATTGGCATCAATAGTCCTCGAGATCTTCATTTTCCTTGTGGATCCAGAGTATAACTCCTCCAGGCTGCAAGGCAATTTGCTCTCCACAGCTGGTGGCTTTTTTGGCATTTGCTTGCCTTCATTGTATGTACGAAAAATGTTGTCACCTCCACCAAAACCACCGTATATTCCTGCTCCTTCGGACTGGTACCTCGTGGACCTGCCGGGTCCAGATGATCCAAATCCAAAAGGGCTACTTCCAAAGAATTCTGCAAAAATATCCTCTGCGTTTCTGGGATTAAACCCACTTGATGGTCCATTCCCAGGGGGTGGCATATCTTTCAACCCTTCCTCTCCATGCTGATCATAAATCACCCTTTTATGAGGGTCGCTTAGTACCTGAATTGACAAAATGAGTTTATATCTATATATTTTTTCAAAATTTGTCCACATCCAAACTCCATAAATTCTCAAACTCGTCTATTTACAATTTATATTCATGAATTTGTGGACATCAATATATGGAGGGCAACTTACATCAAGAAATGTTAATGGAATACTGAATGTTATGGCGTTCCCATTTTTTTCGAAGTAACTTTCTTATATAACAGCTCTGTCATGATCCATTTAAAGGGAGTTTTTCCTGATCGTTCGATTCATCGAAGACCTTATGATACTTGATGCACATAAAGTAATTTTCAAATACCGACAAATTCTGTTAATTATTTTCATTTCTTTTATTTTTCTGTATTTGAATTCATCTATTTGCATCATCTGTTGTCTGGGTAGCATACAATAGTAGAGGTAAGAATATAAAGACGGAGAGCCTATTGCTCTTTTCTTTTTCTCTGCTTCTATTACCGGGAGAAGAATAATTACGAGGACAAAAGAAAATAATAAAATTTCTTGCCTCGTAGGCTTCAGAGATCTGCTTGAATTTGGCTTCAGCTTCTTTTTTGTGGTTGGGGTTCTTGTCAGGATGCCATTTCATGGCCAACTTTCTATATGATTTCTTCAGATCATCATCTGTCGCATTTTTATCAACCTTCAATACGTCGTAGTAATCCACCCCCATTTTATTCTTCCGGAGAAGCTCTGAATTTTACCAATGTTACGATCAATATCTGATCCTAAAACGCCAAATCTTCGAATCTTCTTCAGGCTCTTGAAAGTAAAAACTTCCTCCAATTGTCCTTTGGAGATGGAGGTTCCTTGAAAATTGGAGAGGATCAACGAGACGACACGATCAACCTAGCCAAAATGAATTGCTCAAATGACAATTCAGCAGCTAGAGAAGGAATGCAAAGCAGAATTTGGAAATTGATGGCGAATTGGATTGCAGCGCTTGGCGAATCTCCAGCTTACCAAGGGTGTTTTGTCTTTGCGAAGAAACCCATTTGAATTTGCGCTATCACGCTTTGAAGTGAATTCTCATTTTCCAACAGAAAAAGAACGAAAAGGATGAATGAATCATTTTGGTGTAGCCTGGTGAGGAATACGATGGAATGTGAGCTTGGAACAAACGAGCGAGAGTTACGGAAATTTTATATTGTTGTATTCTTCTGGTGTGTGTTCGATGGAATAGGACCTTACAATATATTCTGCTTTCTATTGTTTCTTATTGCATGTTCTGTCATCACACAACGCCTCCCTCAATGCAACGTAGAGAATTGGAGAATTGGTTTCTTGACAACCACGAAATCGAACCCACTTAGAGGTCAGAGTTAGAGGTATCACGTGTGCAGATTTGAGCAAGAGGCATATCTATTTTATGTATAAAATCCTTAAATGATGATAACTGTACTAACAAATGTATTAACTAAATTGTAGTTTTATTTGATTTTATATAATACAATTGAATTGAATTAGAATTTGATCTGATGAATTATATTTATATTGAATAATCTATTTATCTGAATTGAATCACCTTAGTAACAGTTATATTTTATTAAAATTTATAGTTATAAATTAAATATTTGATGCTCTGAAAGATCATTTTTAGTGAATATAGATTGATTCCAATTATATTGAGTCATAATTTAATTAGTATTTTAAATTTTATCAATATTTATTGACACTAATTATATTTGAATAAAAATGTTTCAAAGATTTCTTAGAAATAAATCATTCTTATTTTTCAAACAAATTATTTTGAATTTAAAATTTGCCTTCTTTTTAAAGGTGTATATTTTCAACTATTCCAATTAGTATAAATTATATAGAACAACTTCGATTGACTTTATGTTTATTTCATTTCAACTCATCTGTGTAATTTTAATTTCAATTATATTTAAATGATTGTATTCGATTTCAAAATTCAAATTCAAATACTTTTGCTATTCCTTTTGATATTTGTATATTGTATATACCGTTTGGGTGATTTGAGAAGATATAAAAAAAACCCGTTTATTTCTCCTATGTTTACATATTACTACAAAATTTGAAGTATTCTATTTCTTTCCAAATCAGTAATTATTTTCTCGTAAGAGTAAAACCAAATTGGGTTTCGAAGTTGTAATCTCTATAGACACAAAGAAAGGTGAATAAAATTGTAGTATAAAGTCTACAGGATAAGATCCAAAATTACGGACCACGGTACAATGTACAGGCAGTCACCCATCCCCACCAAAAACATCATCTCAGATGAACTTTTATCCCTTATTTGACCATCCATTTCACAATGGAAAGCTGCACAAATCCACATGGCACATGGCACAAGCAAACCCATCAAAAAAGATAACAATTCAGACCACATCACCAGAACAAAATCAAATGCAGCTGAGAACTATACCAACCATGAAACTGAATCATGAATGAGATATGTCTCCCACCCTAAGTAATCCTTCCCTACTTTTTACACTTAATTTCCACACCAAGTATGGCTTGCTGCGTAATTTACGAGACAACGGCTGATGCCGAGGGACTGGACGAAGTACTGGCTTCGGCTGCTACATTCTTCAGTTTCAATGAAGCAGAATCAGGCAAATTTCCAGATTCTGAAACATCACCGATGTCCAGTGTCTCTGGAAGACTTCCAGAAGACTCAACACCATCAAACTGTAAGCAGAAAATAATTTCTTAAAAAAAGGAACTTAATAAAACAAAAAAACGATGCATTATTAGATTTGCAACTGAATGTGATTTTAGAAGTGACATTAATTCAGACATAACAAAATGTCATTTTACTCCTGGGCTACTGTTGACAAAATTGATCCATATACTGTGTTAATTCCACAAATTCACTTGTCTAGATACAGATAGGCCATACGTGAAAAGGTAACGGAAGTTTAGAGAATTCCATAAATTTTTCTTGTAGTACTTCACATATAGCACAGTACAGTTGAGTTAATTATAACCAAAAATCCATCATATGAGGTTCCAAACAGTGATACGTAGAGACAAATATCTTAAAAAAATATTTAGTGCCATCTTATATTAAAAGCACAACCGGAATAAAATCTAGTATGCATGGACAAATATTTGCACTTACCTTACTTAACAAGCTGGAGGAAGAAGCAACAATTATACCATCAATGGCACCGGATGGAAAGAAGAAAAAGTTAAAAATTAAAAACTAGTAAATTAAAATATTACCTCAAGTTGGCTCAGCATGTCAATAGCTGCATCCAGATCACCCCCGTTGACCATGTAGACATCAGCAAGGGATTGATCAGATATGCCAGGAAATGTCATCCTAAGATATTCCAGATCCATGTCAGATTCTTCATCTAGCATCTGTTTATCCGTCATCTGAGTTGCAGTCTGTGTTGTTGAACCGTAAGGACTAGGTGCAGGTTGGCTCTTCACATGAAATGCCTCAGAAGTGTAGAGCTTTTGAAAATCACGAGTGTTAGGGTCAAGACGGTGCTGATCTTTTGTGATATGCTGAGGATTCTGAAACCAGACGGCCCCATCACAACTCTTGTGATCATTGTCTGAGACACAAGTTCTATCACCTGCCTCCCTTTTGAAAAGGGGAATATACGAGGTCGCATATGGATTCAAAGAGGATGCTCCTGGCTTCATTGATTTTGTTCAGATATACAGTGCAATTTTTTTCTTCCTTTTTCTTTTTGACAGCAGAGCCCCCACAAATACAAAGAACAAGCTAGCCAACAGGCAATATGTCATACAAAAAGAATCCTAAGTTTCAAAGCCAAAAGAATTCACAAATACAACAAAAAGTAGCGTATGATCGAATAGTCTACATTAGTAACCAAAACAGAAGTTATTATTGATGATATATCAGTCTTCAATTTTCCCTGCTAACCCTTTACAAAGGTTATAACTATAGTGCATATTTGAGTAACTTGTACTATCCTAGACATCTCGACATGGAGCACCACGGGCGCGGTGCTTGCTGAACAAACTATCCTCAAAGACATAGCATAGGAATTTACAAGCAGATCGAAGAAGAGAACATCAAAAACAACCCTGAAGGTTCCTAATTATTTCATATATCCGCTACAAAGTAAAAATCCTACAGTAACTTTCCTCTAAAAATCTAATTTAAAGAAAGAAAAGAAAGAACTTCCACTGATATACCGATCCAGACAATGGATGATTAGAATTCTATTAATTTATTGTTGGCTACGATTACTGAAAACGTAACAGTGTTTTGAAAAAAAATCATAACTATGACCGAGAAAAGTAAAAGCATAACGCAAAGAAAATAATGAACTACAAATAATGAGAATGGAGAATCGGAACAAACCGGTTAGATCGCAACACAGACGTGAAACCAAACCCTAATCTTTCAGATCGCTCGAAGAGCAAACGACTGATTGATACGCAAAAATTCTTTAAAAAAAAAAAACTTTTCCCTCTTTCGCGTAACTGCAATCGGGTGAGAAATCACTATTAATAATATAAAAAAATGAAAATATAAAGCGCTGGCTGGGGGTGATTGATTGCGCCGACTCACCAACGCTTGTTTGGAAACTCGAATATCGTATTACAAGTTTCGATTAACGAGACAAGGCCAAATAACTTTAATCCGCATCTTTTTATCCAAATCAACTGGATCATTAGAAAGAAAGAAGTTATTTAAATTCCTTATTATATCATTTTGTATAAAAATATTATATAATTATTCATATGGAAAGAAAGTGAAAAATTATATAACTTTTTATTCTATTATTTAGTTATTTTTTAATATTAAAAATTTAAATTTTAATTAAAAAATAAATAAGAACAAACTGACAGAGAAGCCACATAATTGATACGTATTATTAATATACGTAAATAGTTGTCTTATTCTTTAATAATAAAAAGATAAATTTTATTTGAAATTTGAATAATTATTAACTATCAATAAATTATAATATCTTAAAATTCATTTTGTTTATAAACAAGCGAATGGATATGGTAAAATTAACTCAAAAGTTGTGATGTCATTTCTAAGAGGAATGGAAGTATAAGGAATAAAGGGCAGCAAAGAATGAGGTGAGACTGGAGTGAAGAGACAGAGCTAGCTCTCCAATGGCTTCAACGATACACTCGGCGAGGCTGTCCCTTTTCGCGCCCAGTGGTAATATTGATAAGCTCTTTTTCAGGTACTCATACAGCTATCCTATCTTCCTCAATTTCTTTGTGCTTTCTTCCTTTGTGTATTACTTTTTCTTTTTCCTCTGATATAGTTATGGTATGGTCCTCAGAAACCATAGCAGGATAATCCTGAACCAGAAGAAATGTAAAATATCCGAGGATAAACGAGAAATTTTATGTTGTTCTCTAAAACCCTTTTCACAAGACACGGTTTGCAGAAGGGATTTGGCTTTGGTGTTATTGGGCTTCGCTTCGGTATCTATAACTTTGCCATTTTCTGGTATGATTATCCTGCTCCAGGAGGTTGAATCTTCTCTGCATAATTTACATTCTTCTAAAGAAAGTTATTCCTAGCCAAATTAACTACGCTTTTAACTCTTTTATTCTTCAGAGAAGGCCACTGCAATTGAGAAATTGTATGGTCTTTTGTTCTTCACATTTTAAACCAAACACTGCGGTGCATAGTAGTATACCTTTTGATAAATTGCTATCCATTTGCTTTATCAATATTCTTTCCTACATATCTCTTTCCTCTTCATTTTTTTTTTTTTTGGCAGCGACTCTTGCTGAAGGAGAGCTGAAAATGGCTTCGTTCAAGGATGAAATAAATGCTTATTCTTATCTGTACCCTGTGGAGTTGCCATCTAAGAAGTTTCTCTTCAAATGGTATGCCATTGACAGAGATTTTCATTCGTTCAGTATGCACATCATTTAGCTCAGATGAACATGCTTTTCTTCTATAGGGGATGTCTTGGCTCAATTAGTATGGAATTGATTGCACATTGTATTCTAGACTGCAGTATTCTTTCTTATGTCAACTATATTGATATTCACTATAGCCAACAATAGACTAACATTTGGTGCTGGTGCTTGTTACGGAACTTTTATGCTATAATTAGTTAAATTACTTCCCTTGTTCCCTGACTATCTCCCTTGATAATTTGCTTTCTTTTACTTTTTTTGTTTTTTCAAAGATATATCCTTAACTTAAAGAAATCTAACTCTTCTCATATATTTAAAGGGTAGAATCCAGAAAGCCAGAACGGTATTCATCAGCTGCACCACTTTCTCGTAAGTTGTATTGTCTTTCTTTGCATAAGGACGAGATTAATCCAATTAAGATTTCAGATTAGGATTGAGGTTAATTCTACTTTGAACTTCCTTACCACCAGCATTTAGATTTTATACAAATCACAGGACTCTTTTGTGCATCAACATATTTGAATGATAAGAAGTTTTCAATTCCAACTTTGTACATAATGATGCTTCATGATTGCTTTGTAAATTCCATGCAGCTGATGCACGCCTGCGCATCGTGTCTGAGCGCGTTGATATTATTGATAACCTTATAATCTCTGTGACGGTATAATCTCAATCACGTACTTGTTTTCAGTTATATCTTCAAGGCTTTGTCATTTTTTTGGCCTCATCAACTTTTTCTATCTAATTCAGATAGGTCCTCCAAATTCAAAATTTATAAAATCAAAGGATAAGAGTATATGGACTGCAAAAGATGTTGCTGATTCAGTTTTATCTGACAAGTCCGCTCTGGTAACAACATGTTGCTTGATTATGACTTATATGTTTTAGGTTCTTGCTTTTCTTACTTGTTCTTTTTAATGCTTAATATGTACAATTATGACACGCTACTCATTAAAGCCAATTCTAATTAGAAATAGCAGCTATGTGCACCCAACTATTCGCATTATAAAAGTGCTTTGTTTGTGTTAAGTGTAAATTTTGAAACTTTTAACTGATAGCTACAACATTTTGCAGCGAGTTACCTCAAGCCAGCGCTTGGCTGAGAGTTCAGTTCTTGATGCACATTCCAGTGAAGTAAGCTCTATGATTATCTCTATTTCTTTTTACCAATGTTTGATGGATAAAAAACATATATCAGCATGTTACAATAAATACATTTCTGTTAATTAAAGGCAGTATATTATAAACATATATTTCCAAATAAAGAATAATTGAAAATAAGCAATCATGTATGCATTTATGAATACTCTTGAGAATTTTTTTTTTTTTGGGTTAAAAAAATTGACTATGTGTACATATTTAAATGGAAGTTAATCTGTATGTAGAACTTATGTTTTTCATCTCACAGATTGATGGTGAGCCTTACTGGTATTATGAATACCTTGTTCGCAAATCACCAACAAAAATTGTAAGTATTTTCTTGGCTTAATTGTACATTAATTCGTTCTCTCTTGTTTGTTTAATACTTTCAGTTAGGCAACCTTACCACGTCAATTTTTTTTATTTGAACATATTAGTATTTTGGTTCTAATTAAAGCTATTTTGTCTCTTCAATAACTTGACTAAATATAGTTTAAATGATTTCTCCATTATTTTTTCTATTTTATTCAAGTCAGTAACAAGGGGTCAAAATAATTCTAAAATAAAAGGACTAAAATATAAATTGCTTGTCTGAACAAACTACAGGGACAACATCAGTCATACTCAGTGGAGGGCCTAAATTGTTTTAAACAGCAAACAATAGGATATGAAAATGTAATTAAGCCTATTTTCTTTTTATTCTGATGGTTTTTTTATTTGTAATTTTTAATCATATAGACCCAAGAGTCAAATATTTACCGGCACTATCTTGCTTCAACAGCTGAAAGAGATGGTATGTCCTCTCATCTGTACTGCCTTTTCTATTTTGGACTTGTCTAGATTATTCCTACCTTTCCAGAGTGTTCTGCATATTTATAGGAAGCACTTGAAAGAACTTGGATGGCAATGATTTTCTTGTCTCTCTTCTGCTTCTCCTGTTCAATGAGAATGGTGATGGAAAAAGAGGGTGAAAATCTCTAAGTTTTCATCCGTCCCTTCATATTTTTGTGGGACACTTCAGTGAGCTTTACATGCCGTGGTTTTTTCTCATGTTACTCCTGACATCTTCAATTTATATCATCTGGTCTGTTTTTTCAGTTCAAAAGTTTTCATCTGCTATTACAGGTTATCTATACTCTTTGAGTGCTTCAACTCTCAGCACACAGTGGAAAAAAGTACCTCTCTCTCCCTCTCTCTCTCTTCTACCTGGGGTGCACATTTTTACATTCATTTGAATTATCGGATATAAATCTGGAGCGTTAACATCAAGTCCCAACCTTTCAAATTGACAAAGGGAATATAAAATCTCTAGCACTTTCTCGTCTCCTTTGCTAGAAGAATATGTCTTACTCTTTAGTTGACGTGACAATGATTAGGCGGAGTGAAGAAATGTCAGGGCTTTATTTTTTCTTTTAAAACTAAAGATCAAATAAAAGATATTTATCTACCGAAAGGGCGCATGGAACCTGAAAACTAATAGGATCTTCTGATGATAAATTTGAACTTGCCGATGTCCATGCGTAATCAGCTTTCCTGACCTTGGCATATAGGTATACGGTAGCCATCTGTATGTCCTGCCTCCATGCTTATTGGCAATATAAAGTATTGTGGCTAAATGCTCTGAAATGCATGCGACTGAGTAAGGAGATTTTTGTTGCAAAACTAGTTTGATATGCTTTGATGAGTTATTAGAAGTACATAATTCCATTGCCGCTGAATTTCCTGAATAACTTGAAGACTTGGTAATTGGTGTATATATAATCAACTGAAAAATCAAACTCATTTGTTTTCGTTTTTTAGGTTATGACCGTTCTTCATGATTTTAAACTTATTGAGTGTTACTATGTCGAATTGATATGATGTCAAAGTGAAGTTTAAATATATTGCTATCTGCCTCATTTTATATATAATTAATTTTAGTTCTTGGTTGTCGACATCTTTGATGCAGATGGGACCTTTCCTTAAAAATGCAGTGAATTCTTTCCGTCTTGTCGCTACAACAGAAAATTATGTCCCTCCATACAAAGATCCATGGAGATTTTGGTGAAAACTCCAAATTTTGTTGATTGTATTTGGGTATCATAATTATTTTATTAATTATTCTTCTAATTAATACAAAGTGAGTTTTGTATCATATTCTTTGGGTTAGTATATGTATCCAAGTAAAATTGTTTCAGTTAATTTTTCCGATTCAGTTTCTTTACCACAATCTTGGACCAGAATGTTTTTTTCCTCGCACAAAAGCTTAATGGCCACACTTCTAAAATCATATGGGCTGATTTTTATGAATGAATGATGAGCTAAAACGTAACAAAAAGGGTAGAGGAAAGAATAGAGGGAGGGACAGAAGACAAAGAGGAAAGATTACTCGCACAATACTTCATTCATAGACCTCTGAGATATTATAACTCTAGTACAACTAACAATACCAATCATAACAGACTACTGTTATCAAGAAAAGAGCATAATACCCTTATTCACAGATGTAAAAGGACATAAAACTATCTGACTCATTTTAGCCACGCATGAATATTCCCCTATTAGATCACCCTTGTCCCTAAGGGTGCAAAGAATGAGTGAAGTGGGGAAAGTCTCTGCAAATTAAACCGCGACTCCCAGGCGGCCTCTTCTTCAAGCTCTCATCTCCACTTGACTAGTGCTTCTGTGACTGCACGATTCCTTCTCTTCACCATTCGCCTATTCAAGGTAGCTTCAGGTTCCCTCGTTGAATTAGCATTAGCCCACTCTAGTTGAAGAACTAATAGCAACAGATTCATCAGGACATTATTTTAATAATGAAACGTGGAATGTAAGATGAATGGATGTAGCAGGTAACTGAAGACCAACTTTCTCTAAAACCTTATAAGGACCAAAATAATGTGGAGCCAATTTCTCTGTAGTCCTCTTCTCCACTGATTTCTATCTAAATGGTTGAAACTTTAAAAATACCCAATCCCCCACTTGAAACACACGATCAGTTCTCCTTTTATCTACCTGCTGTTTCATGCGATTAATTGCTGTTACTAAGTTAGTCTTTAGCTTAGATAACACTTGCTCCCTAGCTTCAAAACTTCGATCAAGCACACCCCTATTAGTCTGCTGTGGAATGTAAAGAAAATGAATAGGAGGCGGCTGTCTGTAAAGCACTTGATATGGGGTAATTCCAGTAGAGGAATGGAATGTTGTATTGTACCACCATTCAGCTAATGGAAGCCAAATACTCTACTCCTGAGGTGCCTGCCACGCCAATGCTCTCAAGTAGTTTTCCAAACAACGATTTAAAACTTCACTTTGGCCATCACTTTAAGGATGATAAGCAAATGATAAGCACTGAGTGACTCGTTAGAGCTTTAAAAACTCTCTCCAAAACATACTTGTGAACAATGGATCCCAATCACTAACAATACTTGTTGGAGCACCATGCAATTTATATATATCAGAAAGAAAGAGTTGTGCCGATGAAGCAACTGAATAAGGATGGGATAAAGCCACAAATGGGCATATTTACTTAAGTGATCAACAACAACCCATATTGTATCCTTCCCTCTGGATTTAGGTAATTTTTCTATAAAATCCATTGCTATACTCTCCCGAACACCATGAGGAACAGGTAATGGTTACAGCAATCTTGAGGAAGCAACAGTCCTATTCTTACAGAGTAAACAAGTATCACACCAGGCAATGAAGTCTTTAATATCACCATGCATTTTCTTCCAATAAAACAGAGACTTCACCCTTTTCTCAGTAGCTCGAACACCCAAATGACCACCTTGAGGAGAAGAATGGAGCCATTACCAATTACAATTCTGTTTTTCCGAAACAACACTGTACCATCCCATCGAAATTTTGGATAAGTCAAACCATCCACTTGTAATTGCTGAATGATCTACTATAAAGCTAAATCAGTAACATAACTTTGCAAAACAGCAGCCCATAATTCAGTCGAAATAGAAGAAACCGTTAACTGCAATGATTCACCATGGGTGGCTCTTGACAATGCATCTGTTGCATGATTATCCTTACCTTTTTGGTAGCATATATGATATTGCAATCCCATCAATTTAGTCACCCATGCATGCTGAACAGGAGTTGATAAACGTTGCTCTAACAAAAACTTCAAACTCTGCCGATTTGTTAAAATAGTGAAAGGTTGTAAAGAAAGATACTGATGCCATCTATCAACTGCATGCACCAAAGCAAGTAATTCCCTATCATACACTAACATCAAACAATTTCAGGGGGGATAAAACCTTACTAATAAAAGCAATTGAATGATGATCCTGCATTAAAACTGCTCCTATAGCCACATTTGATGCATCAGTCTCCACAACAAAAGGCTTTTCTAAATCAGGTCAAGCCAATACTGGTGCTTGGGTCAGAGCTGTTTTGAATTGTAGAAAAGCTTCCTGTGCCTCAGAACTCCACTGAAAATTATCTTTCTTTAGTAAATTAGTTAAAGGTTGAGCTACCATCCCATAATTTCGAATGAATCTTCTGTAATAACTAGTCAGACCAAGAAGCTTCGTAGCTATTTGATTGAAGTAGGCATTGGCCAATCCACAATAGCTTGAACCTTTTTCAGATTTGTAGAAACACCATCAGCAGAAATAAAGTGCCCCAAATACTCAATCTTCTCAACATCAAAAGGACACTTGTTTCTTCTAACCAAAAACTTGAGAGCCTCAAAATGGACAAGACTTCTTTCAAATGCAACAAGTGATCAGCTCTAGTTTTACTATACACCAATATATCATAAGAAGAAACAAGAATAAATTTACACAATAACTTCTGAAAAATAGCACTCATCACCCCTTGGAATGTGGAAGGAGCATTGGTTAAACCAAAAGGCATAAACACAAACTCATTGTCCAGAATAAGCCTGAAAAACTGTTTTTGGAATATCTTTCTCCTTCGTACGAATTTGATGATATCCTGAACGCAAAACCAACTTAGGAAATACCATTGCCTTCCCAAGTTCATCAAGCAAATCATTGACAAGAGGAATAGGAAATCTATTAGGAATAGTATGCTTATTGAGAGCATGATAATTAATACACATATGCCAACTACCATCCTTTTTTTTTTTAGCAAAACCACTGGGGAAGTAAATGGAGATGAGCTTAGCTTTATCACATCAGAATCTAGCATTTCTGCCACCATATTTTCGATAACATCCTTCTGAGAAGCAATGTACCTATAAGGTATGATATTAATAGGATTAGTGCCTTCTTTAAGAATTATTTGATGATCATATTTATCTCTATATGGAGGTAACTCTTTAGCTTCATCAAATACATCTTTAAACTCAATCAGTAACTGCTTCAAAGCCTGTGACAACATTTCATGTTCTACGAATAGGGCAGCAAACCATATAAGAAAAACAAGGTAGTAACTACAACCCGAATGAACTAGGCTCCGTTAACACCAACTTATGCAACTTTGCTTCCCCCACTACTTTACTTTGAGGTTTAGAAAACGTTGTCAATTTAACCTTCTTACTATTCACAGAAAATTCCATTGTTAAATTTAAACAATCCCATTTAATCACTCCTAATGTTTTCAACCATCGCATGCCCAACACCATATCACAACCAATTAAGGGAATAAGAATAACATCAGTTTGAAAAATAACCCTTGAGCTTCCCACCTTAATGATTCACACATTTTAGTAGCTTCTATAGTATTACCGTCTGCTACAGTTATTCTTACTGGAGATATATCTCTTAATTGCCTTTAAGCTTCTCTACAAATTTTCATATTAACAAAATTATGTGTGCTCCCTGTATCTATCAAAATATAAATTCTACACTTACCAATCCATCCAACAATTCTCCTAATTGGGTAATTAGCATTACCAAATAAAGCATTAAGAGATAAGACAAGAACCTTTGAATCTGTGTCATCTGAAATGATCTCAACTTCCTATTTTGAATTAGAACCAGAACCTTCTTCGTCTTCAAACTCACTTAATGTCTCCATTAAGAAAATATGAATTTTCTTCTTTTGAGGACATTCATGGCCTACAAAGTACTTCTCATGGCAGAAATAACATAATCCTTTATATCTATGTTCTTCTACCTCCGCTGGTGTTAATTTTTGTTGAAAATGAAAAAAAGGTTTACCCAAAATGCTCTTATGCTTATCGTCAAGTGTGGCACTACTCAAAACTGCTTCAGGCTTTATATATTGCTTTTAACTACATAAGAGGATCCCTTAAAGCTACCAACATAATGCCTAGCTGATCCCTTCTTGACTGCTAAATCAACATTCAACTCCTACAATTTAGCCGACCTTGTTGCGTCTATTAAAGTATGAGGATGAAACAATTTAACTCCCACTGCAATTTCTGGTTTCAAACCAACTACATAGCAGCTGACCTTCTATAATTCAGTAAGCTCCACTTAACACACCATATTATCAAATGCTTCCTGAAATTCATTCAATTTGCTGAATTGCTTAAGTTGCATCAACTGCTCCATGGGATCATCAAACATAGGACCAAACCATATATCCAAATTGCTTGAACAAATAAGCCCCAATGAATTCCATTATGATTACTCTTTTCGAAACTTTGAAACCATTTGTAAGCAGCTTCGTCTAAAGCCAAACTAACAAGAATTACCTTTGAATTTTCTAGAGTTCCATCCAGCAAAAAGAATCTTTCATGCTTTGAAATCCATCCATTCACATCATCCTTCATAAACCGTGGAAAATTGACTTTCGTAAACCGAGTAAGAACTTGATTATGTTGATTGTCATTCCAATTACAATTTTTGTTCATAACTTCAATGAATTGAAATGATAATCCACAAACTAATTCCTGCAATGCTACCAATTGTTGCTCAACTCTTGACATACATTCATCCATCTCTGCCTGTAATATTTCTTCGACATCCCGTAAATTGGCTTGAGACCGAGTACCCTCCACCATGGTAGAGGTTGGCTCTGATATCAATGATAAGCTAAATCATGACAAAAGGGGTAGAGGAAAGAATTGAGGAAGGAAAAGAAGAGAAAGAACAAAAAAGAGATGAGGAAAGACTACTCACAATATTTCATTCACGTACCTCTACAATATTATAACTCTAGTACAACTAACAATACCACCCATAACAAACTACCGTTATTAAGAAAAAGACCATAATACCTTCACTAACAGATGTAAAAAGACATAAAACTCCCTAACTCATTTTAGATATGTATCAATGAAAGAAAAAAAAGGGTCAGATTGATTAATGCCCATAAGAACAATTTTCTCTTAAAATCAAATATTATAAAATCACCAAAGAAAATTGAAGATATCTGTTATTTTGTTTCAAAACCTAACATGGTTAAAACTTGTTATGGACACGACAAACATTATACAATCACATTTAAAATGATTTGAGGACAAGTAATCCAAATCAATTATTATACTTTTATGACTCACAAAAATATAGCGGAACAAGTCCTATAATCCCACAATAAGCAAAAGCACCAATGACTCATTTGGATGAGAATCAAGTGGTCAGAATCGTTACAATATGTAATTTGACGGTTTTGTATGCCAATATATACTTACTCAACATGCTACTTAAAATTAAAATCAAAATGCAAAAACCCTCCCTCAACAATCGAGTTGCATAATTAATCCTCTCAACTTTAACTATAAACCTCCAAACATATAGTTTTGCGCAATATAATTTCTCAACTAATTTTTTTCCAAAATCTCAACATGACTGGCTCACATAGGTTGAAAGACCCAAATCTTTGCATGACTTGCTCACACATGTTGAAAGGAACCAAATGAACAAAAATTATATTTCACCTTACTTTGCTAGTGGTAAAGACTTTTTTTGTAATTTTCTTCTAATTCTTTGCAACAAGAAATTATTTGTCACTTGAAATGACATTAGATGTATTTTATGCTGAATTAATCTTTCTCAACATATATGGACAAGTAGGGTTAAATTTATATTGTACAATACTGTCTAAGGGACCTCTGATTAACTTTCAAAGTTGAAGGAAAAAAATTACACCGCCCACTAAAATGAAGGAGAGTTGTTAGCATTTTGGGCTAAATTTATCTGTCATCAATATCTACTCATGCTATATTTCTTTTTATTAGAAATTGAATTTCTGTACAAATAGAGAAGCCCAATCGAGCAAAAGAACAATATACATGCACACTAATTCACATCCAAAAAGCATTCCACAGCCCCTTGGACAAAATACTTGAAGAATAAGTCCAATTTGCCAGTCAGCTAGCAGACAATATAATCAAAATTAATCCTGGGACGTAGCAGAATACTCAAACAGAAGGCGCTTGGATGGAGCTGATTGTAAGAGCACTCGCAAGCGACTAGTAAGCTGGTAACTCAATGTCCACTGCAATGCCATCTCTGACTCCTTCATTTGCCTAACAATCGTGGCCTAGTACAACAAAAACATTTGCTTTAGATGATGATAATAATAATGATAAACGAGTACAAGAGAACACCAGAAACCTGTAGTTGAAAAAGCCAAAAAAAATGACTTGGTATTCATTAGATAACAGACCAATTTAGTCATAATGTGCATAGTTGAAAAAGCCAGGAATAAATGACAGCCTATATCCCACGAGATTACATTTAGTCATAATGTGCATAGAAGAGTTTGACATCTCAAACCAATTTAAGAAGTATTAGCTGCTGCTCTGTTTATAAAGCAATATCCTAATACTTTCCCTCTGTCGCCGATCTATTAGATTTATACAAATTTATTGAGAAGTTGGCTGAAATAAATGATAACATGGATCTAGGGAAACAAAATTTGACTGATTTAATAGCATTAATATACTTACTTGAAGATGTTTCCCTAGCTGGACTTCAACTTCAGTACCAAACGATATATTACTGGCAAGTGACTTGAGAGGATCCACTGTAGGATCAACAGAAACCAAACTAGGGATGTGAGGTGCATATACTAGCCTCCACCTAGCCTGGCCAAACTCTCCCTTCCCTTCTATTCTTGGCATTAATTTTTCAAGAGTTGCTGTTGCAAGTTTTTCAAATGCAAGCTGACCATTCCCTTCCAAAATGGATTCCGCCAACTGACTCTCAAACCTTCTGGCAGCCTGCGCATATAGAAAAAATTATAGGACCATGCTGCCAGGAGTTCAGATCATGAAGATTTTATGTGACCAAAGCAAAGAAAATCTGTTAAAATCTACAGGATGATCCAAATTACTTGTTTTCATTATGTTCCTCACTTTTTTGTTTCACAATGTACTCCCCTATTCTTCTTTTGCTCTCTCTTTAATTACCATTTCCTCCAACTATCTTTGCTGAAGCATCTTTTATTTTAAAGAGCACAATACTTTTTCGTTTCACAATGTACTCCACAATTCTTCTTTCGCTCTCTCTTATATTATAATTTCCTACAACTATCTTAGCTGAAGCATCTTTTATTTTAAAGCGCACAATGGGTTTACCTTCTGACACTGGAGGGTTTTCTTTTGATCAGGTTTATAAAGGTTATGGAAGGACAGAGAGGTATTACCTCAGTAGGTGAGAGTGCATCCTGTTCCACAGAACGTGTTGAGGTCACCACAAGTTTGTCCTGCCAATTGCTTGATCGGCCTTGAATTCTAAATTGCCACTCAGATCCAACCAAGGCTATATCCAGCATGGGGTCCAGTCCATATTCAGGCTCAAATTTGGCAACATTTAGATGCTCTCGTTTTAACCTCACCTGCATTTGAAATGGATGACACAACAGAAACAACAAGTTAAACAACTTAAAATCCAAACCAAAACAAAACTAGCCTATAAAATTCCCAGGGGCTACAGTTTACACTATAAGAGCCAAGAAATATAAGATTGGACAAAACCTGAGTAGCAACTAAATCAACTTCGCCATTCTCAAATGTCAATATGCCTCTAGGTTTTATCCATTTCGGATCAGCCAGGCCATTCAACTCCAGTTCTCCACTAACACCAAAATTAAGAATCAAAGGATAAACTAGCTTCAACTCTGGTCCAAGCACAAGTTTCAAATCACTAAGGCGAACTTCTACATTTGGTTTAATCTGCACTTGCTCCATGTCCTTTTCAACTTGAGTTGACTTAACTGCATTTTGAGATTTTTAAAAGAATGATCACAATATATGGAAAAAGCCATTGCTAAAATTTAAATATAAAACATAAAAATTCCAAATAATTAACATAGACAAATGTAAAAGATCAATCAATTAAACTGGATTTGGCAGCTCCTATAAATTGTGAACAACTATGCTCTGCAGATATAAGTAGTCTATAACATAAAAAATCTGCATAGAAACAAAAATAATAAGTAGGTGAGAAACCCAGGTAAAATGATGCAGATTAAATTTAGAGTAAAAAACTAGAATCTTAGGTATTGAGACTACTTCACATCCACCCAGCATATATAAGGGGATGGTTCCACGGACTGGGTTTATGTTGCCCACATTCAAAGTCACACAATTTATTTATGTCAACT
Organism: Delonix regia; assembly: GCA_037074485.1. Taxonomy (NCBI): domain Eukaryota; kingdom Viridiplantae; phylum Streptophyta; class Magnoliopsida; order Fabales; family Fabaceae; genus Delonix; species Delonix regia. The sequence continues at coordinate 6,261,031 of CM073452.1, forward strand.
ATCAACTGCTAACTTTTACGTGTAATTTGTCAAAAAGATTAGAAGGTTACTGCCATAATAGCCTTTAGGTGGCAATCTTCAAAGTCATAATAATTGTTGGCAAATCACTTATTTTCCATATTTCTCATATGTGCTTTGTTTTTTGAATTGGTATGTTTACTTTCTAAAAGTAGATATGGATAGGTATAATTTTTCTAAAGATAACTTAACTACTTGTAGACATTTTGGGCAATATGTACCCCTTCGTGTATAAATATCCATGTATTTCAATGGAATAAATGTGTAAAATTAGCTAATTTTTCCTACAAGAACGTTTGCATCTATCTTTTTTTCTACATTTCTTCATGGTATCAACGTCTAATTGGGCCTCACTATGCCAAAATATAGGCTTCAAATTGTTGTCCAGAACAAAGAAACAAGGGATACAAATTCAGAAATGGCATCACAAACCTCTCAACATTCATAAGGAGGCTTGTTGCACATCCAAACAGCCACCCAAGGGAGTTTCAACTCCAATCCTGTGTTGATTACCAACCATAAAATCAACAAGCTCAATTACTTCCACTGGAGCTAGTCAGTCTCAATGTTTGTGTGTGGCAAAGGTAAAGAGGATTATCTCACGAGGTGAGGCTGGGCAACCAGCAAAGGGTGACCCAAATTTTAAGGTATGGAATGCAGAAAATAATCTTGGTATATCCTGGCTAATAGGTTTACGACAGTAGAAATAAGTGAAAATTTTCTTCTATACAAAACTATCCATGATATATGGGAGGTTGTTCGTGAAGCCTATTCAACCCAAGAAAATGCTATTGAAACATATGAAATTAAAAGCCTCATCCGAGAGCTGAAATAAGAAGATGGATCAGTGAACCAATATTTCAACAACATCACAAAAAATTGGCAACAGCTGGATGCATTGAAAAATGTAACATGGAAATGTGTCACGAATGTAGGCACCTATAAGAAATTGGCAAAAAGAAAACGTATCTATCAATTTCTATTTGGTCTTAATAACAAATTTGATGAGGTCCGGGGGAGGATCTTGGCTAAAACTCGACTTCTCTCACTAAAGGAAGTTTTCTTTGAAGTTAAACAAGAAGAGGCTAGAAAAAACCTTGCGCAAAACATTCCTACAAGCAACTCTCAAGGCAAAAATGTAAGACTTATGGCCAAAGGTCTAATAGGACCTAAGAGAGTGTGGGGAACCCACCCTTAAAAACCAGCTTGCAAGGGAAAAAAACCACACCCCTTAAGTACCCCATCAAGCATCTCATACTACCCATGTCCCTATCATAGCACTGGCCTTAAAGAGCTGACATCACGACAGTTGCACTCTATGACACTTCACTCGACCTTCTTGCCGGTCAGAACCCTTCGTAAATAGCCCTTTCCGTGATGTTGGCCCTAAGCTCTGAGACTAATTCATAGGAACCAAGGGAGTGTGGGGAACCCAACCTTAAAAACTGGCTTACAAAGGGGAAGAACCACACCCCTTAAGTACTCATCAAGCATCTTAAGCATCACATACTACTCATGTTCCAATCAAGGTCCTACTCTTCAAGACCGTGAAAGTAAACCCAAAAAGTAGTGTGATCACTACAACAAACCTAGCCATCCCAAAAAGAAGTGTTGGAAGACATATGGCAAGCCTCCTAATTGGAAGTCAAAGACCAAAGGACATGCTAAAAGCTATAACACAACCACTGAAATTCCAACCATTCCAAAAACCTCACTTTTCAGCCATGATCAATTGGAGCTTCTCCAAAAACTATTTGTTACTCAGAATACAGCAGCAACAACAAGTGAAAACAGCAAAGAAACAACAATAATTGGTAATATTGCACAATCAAGTATTTTTTCCTTGGCTTTGAGTACCAAAAATTTAAACAATCTTACTTGGGTGGTTGATTATGGAGCATTAGATCATATGACCAATGATTTGTTACTGTTTTTTGATTTTAGTCCTTGCACTGAACCTCTAAAAAAAAAATTTGTGATGGTTCCCTTGCATATGTGACTAATTTGGGTATAATCACACTTTCACCTAATTTAGTACTTAAAAATGTACTATTAGTACCCAAACTTGCATGCAATTTACTGTCAATCAACAAAGTAGTTAAGGATAATTCATGTGAACCTCATGTTTTTACATAATGACTGTGTTTTTCAGGACTTGACATCCAAAAGGATGATTGGCAATGTTGAGGAGGTGGCTAGACTTTACCTCATGAGATCTTCCTTGAAGGATAAAGACGTCTTCATTGTTGGTAGAGAATCATAACTCATTTTATGGCATTATGGGTTAGGTCACCTAGTTTCCAATATATGAAAAGAATGTACCCAACCTTGTTTAATAAAAGTAATGTGTTTTTTTAATGTGAAACTTGTCAACTTGCCAAACATACTAAAAACACCTACCCACCTTAACAATATAAACCAACTCATTCATTCCATCTCATTCACAGTGATGTTTAGGGTCCTTCCAAGATTAAACGTATCTTTGGTTCACGATAGTTTGTTACCATTGTTGATAATCATACTCGAGTTATGTGGGTATATTTAATGAAAGAAAAATATGAAATTGCAACCATGTTCCAAAATTTCCATCAACTCGTTCAAACACAATTCCAAACTCCCATAAGGGTTCTTCGTAGTAATAATGGAAAAGAATACTTTATTAGCAATCTAACTGCCTACTTGACAACTCATGGGATTCACCATCAAAGATCCTGTATTCATACCCCACAACAAAATGGGATAACTGAAAGAAAAAATAGACACCTTCTTGAAGTTGCCCAAACCCTTATGTTCACTATGAATGCTCCTACATACTATTGGGGGAAAGCTATTATGACATCAACTTACCTCATTAATCGCATGCCCACGAAAGCCCTTGATTTTCAAACTCCATGCAATATTTTCCCAAAATTTTTTCCTCAAACCCACTTTATCTCCTTCTTACCTTTAAAAATCTTTGGTTGCACTGTGTTTGTTCACCTCCATCACCAAAATAAGTTGGAATCTAAAGCCATTAAATGTGTGTTTGTGGCGTACTCGACCACCAAGAAGGGGCATATATGTTATTCTCCTACCCAAAGAAAATTTTTATCTCTATGGATGTTACATTCTTTGAGACTCAACCCTATTACCAAAAAACATCCATTTAAAGGGAGACTGGAATTGGGGAATTAAGTTTTTGCGATGAACCAGATATCAATGGTCTTAAAATGGAATCCGAGACATCACACCTTGACCTAGTTGACTTGGTCATTCCAAACTATACTAGTCCTATTACCATATCACATGAAACCATAACTGAAGAAAACACTTCTGAGCTTAAAACTAACCCCGGGCCTGATATCGATGACTTTACTTAGCAAAAGGATCCTATTGTATATTGTCAAAGGAAGACCCAAGAGGATAAAGATGGCCCACTGAATGAGCAAGCCCATGACTCAGACCCAAGTGCAAGAGTGAACTTGAATGAAGATGAATACCTAGACATGCCCATTGCTCTAAGGAAAGGTATAAGATCATGTACCAAGCACTCCATTGGAAATTTTGTTTCGTATGATAAGCTCTCAACTTCATACCAAATTTTTGTATTTAAAGTGTCAAGTTGCAAAGTTCCCCAAACCATTTATGAGGCATTGAAATAGGATGAATGGAAAAGACAGTGAACGAAGAAATGAGCACTCTAAAAAGGAATGGTACATGGGATTTGGTTGATCTCCCTTAAGGGAAGAAACCTGTTGGATGTAAGTAGTTGGTTAATATCAAGTACAACTCAAATGATAGCATTCATAAATATAAGGCAACGTTGGTGACAAAAGGATTTACACAAACATACAGAATTAATTATCAAGACACTTTTGCTCCTGTAGCCAAACTTAACTTTGTAAAAATCCTATTATCTCTTGTTGCTAATCTATACTGGCCCTTACACCAACTTAATGTTAAAAATGCCTTCCTCAATGGAGAGTTAAAAGGAGGACATATATATGTCTATTTCACCAAGGTTTGAAGACCACAACAAATGTAAGGCATGTAAGCTTAAAAAATCTCTCTATGGGCTTAAACAGCTCTTTGAACTTGGTTTGAAAAGTTTACTATAGCTGTTAAGAGGCAAGGGTATACTCAAGGGCAAGCAGATCATACTATTTTCTTTAAATTTGCTAATGATGGTCACATTGCAGTCTTAATTGTATATGTAAATGATATCATTGTCACAAGTAATTATGCAAAAGAAATTGAGATGCCAAAAATTTCATTGGCTAAAGAATTTGAAATAAAGGACCTAGGCCCTTTAAAATATTTCTTGGGAATAGAAGTAGTTAGATCAAATAAGGTAAATTTGGTGTCTCAAAATAAGTATACACTTGACATACTTGAGGAGACAGGGATGCTAGATGTAAACCTGTAAACACACCTATAAAAGCATACTACAAACTCAAATTCTCCCAACATAGCCCTCCAGTTGACACAATGAAATATTAAAAACTTGTAGAGAAGCTTATTTACTTGATTCACTCTAGGCCCGATATTAGTTATTCCCAGTGGGAGCAATAAGCCAGTTTATGAAAAACCAACTTAAACTCATCTTGAGGCAGCCTATAAAATATGGAGGTATTCAAAAAAGGGAAAAATCGAGCAATTGAGGCGTATGGTGATACTGATTGGGCTAGATCTGTAACAGATAGAAAATCTACTTTAGGTTATTGTACTTACGTTTGGGGCAAATTAATAACATGGAGGAGAAAAAAGCAGTCCGTTGTGAGCTAAAGTAGTGTTGAAGCAAAATACAAAGCCTTAGCTCAAAGTATTTGTTAAGGATTATGGATAAAAAGGTTATTAGAAGATGTTGGGGACCTCACGTATAAATTGTGGAATTGTTGTATTATTTATCAGAACTAGGTAGAGGACCTTTGAAATGGAGACCTCTTCCATAGAATTACAATAAAGGAGAAATAACAAAAACAAGGAAAATGTGTGAGAACCCTCCTGGCATTCAAGAGGCTAGTCCTCTCCTTAACAGACTACCAACAGCCTACCTTTTCTCTCTCCCAACCAGCTCATAATCATTAGCCCCCTAACCAAATCCTGACACGTGTCTAGTTAGTTACTGCCTACATTCTCCCTCTGACCCAACTCTCTTAGATCTCCTCCTGTACGTCTTACCCCATCTTACCTGAGGCCTAGGCCATCATTCACATGTGCAAGAGCCACCTTGTCCTCAAGGTGAAAGCTAGGGAATTGCTATTTTATGGTAAGAAAACCTTCCCATGTATTCTTGAACTCCTCTAGTCCTTACCACTTCATAAGAACTTCATAATTTCCATTAGGCATTGTGCGTGTCTAGACTACTTTCTCTCATTAAACAGGCAACTCCAACTCTTCAGTTAACATAAGGGAATGGGTACTAGTGGGGCAGCTGGTGAATCAGCATTTTTAAGCTGAGATACATGAAAAACCAAGTGAATCCAGGTTGATGGCGACAACTCCAGCCTATACGCCACTTTCCCTAAACGCTCTAAAATTTTATAAGGCCTATAAAACCTTGGCGCCAACTTCTCATTCATCGTGTTGGCCAATTTTTAAACTTGTAGGGTCTGAGCTTAAGAAAACAAAATCTCCAACTTCATACTCAACATGCCTCCTGCAGTTGTCAACCTGATCCTTCATAGCCTGCTATGAACGTTCCTAATTTTCTTTTAACTACTTCATAATGACATCTCATTCCCTTAGGCTATGAGCCATATCATCAATAGTAGCACTAGTCTTATCCCATTTAAAAATAGAAGGAAGGTCATGCCTATAAAGAGCCTTAAATGGTGACATCCCTATGGACCGATTGAAGGATGTATTAAACCAAAATTCTGCCCACGCCAGCCAACAACGCCATTGTTTAGGATTTTCTCCAGTAAAGCAATGAAGACAAGTTTCTAAGCTCCTATTCACGATCACAATTTGGCTGTCTGTTTGAGGGTGATACCACGAGCTAACCTTAAGAGTGGTACCTAAGAGTTTAAACAGTTGACGCCAAAAATGACTAATGAAAACAGGATCCCTATCCGATACAATGGAATTAGGAAAACCATGTAGCTTGACAATTTCCTGAACAAAAATTTCTGCTACTTCATTAGCTGTGTAGGGGTGTAAAAGAGACAGAAAATGTGTGTATTTCGAAAAACGGTCAACCACCACTAGTATTGTGTCAACACGTTGAGATTTAGGAAGGCCTATGATAAAATCAAGACTAATGTCTTCCTAAGCCTTGGAAGGCAGAGGAAGAGGCTGGAGTAATCCAACAGGGGTTAGGGCCAAATATTTGTTTCTGTGACATGTGGTGCACTTTGAGACAAAGTTTTGTACATCACGTTTCATGCCTTCCTAGTATACCACCTCACTAAGCCTCTTATATGTTCGAAAATACCCTAAATAGCCCTAATAGGTGTATCATGAAACTCTTATAAGAGCTATGGAATCAAGGATGAGCCTTTTGGAACCTCCAAACGCCTCTAAAAGAATAGACTGCTTTTCCGTAGTGAATAACCAATAGGAGCTTCCTTGCCACTAATCAACAGATGAACTATTTCTTTCAACTTTTTCTCTTGTTGCACTAACTCATCAATGTTACCTAACCCTTCCCAAGACCACACTGAAATTGCCTTAAGTTCTAATGTACAGTTGCAACAAGATAAAGCGTCTGCCACTTTATTATCTTTGCTCGGCTTAAACTTGATGTCAAATTGGTAACCCATCAACTTGGTCACCCATTTCTGCTGATCATTATCCAATATCCTCTGATCCAGTAAATATTTGAGAGCTAGTTGATCCGTTTTAATGATGAAATGATGGCCCTTAAGGTAGTGCTGCCACCGTTGAGCAGCTATAACTATAGCCATTAGCTCTCTTTCATAAACTGATTTCACCCCTGCTCTGTCAGACAACACATGGCTAAAGAAAGCAATGAGTCTTCCTTGCTACATGAGCACTACACCTACTCCTCCTCCAGAAGCATTAGCTTCTATCTTAAAAGGTAACTTGAAATTTGGCATAGCCAATACAAGGACCGACACCATGGCATCCTTTAATGCAGTAAACGCTTCCGTGCTTCCACTCCTCATTCAAAGGAATCCTTCTAAGCAATCGAGTAAGAGGAGTAACTACCTTACCATAATTGCGTACAAATCTTTTGTAGTATCCGATCAACCCCAAGAAGCCCCTTAAAGCTTTCACATTCTTAGGAATAGGCCACTGAACCATAGCTTCTAATTTAGTTGAATCTGCCCCACTCCTTTAGCAGAGATTTTATGTCCCAAATACTCTAATTTTTGCTGACCAAATACTCTAATAAGTTGTTGGTTTCTCAAAGTTTCCCATGTAAGACGTAGGTGTCCCAAGTGAGCTTCAAAAGTGTGGTTGTTTACTAGGATGTCATCAAAGAAGACCAATACAAATCTTCGTGGATGTAGCCGAAATATCTCATTCATAAGAGATTGAAATGCAGATGGGGCATTTGTCAAGCCAAAAGGCATGAGGAACAACTTGTAGTGGCCCTCAAGTGTCCTAAAGGCTGTTTTGGATTAATCTCCTTCCTTAATCTGGATTTGGTTATATCCAAACTTAAGGTCTTGATTTGAAAAGACTATAGCTCCTCCTAGCTCATCCAACAACTCATCAATCACAGGGATGGGGAATTTATCAAGTACTGTGATATTATTGAAGGCTCTATGGTCAACACAAAATCTCCTGCTGCCATCTTTTTTCTTAACCAAGAGAACGGGGCTAGAAAAAGGGCTAGTGCTAGGGTGAATAATTCCAGCCTTTAACATCTCTTGCACCAGCTTCTCTATCTCATTCTTCTGTGAATGAGCATACCTATAGGGTTCGATGCTAGGTGGGATTGCTCCTACTTTAATCACAATGGTGTGGTCTTATGATCTATGAGGAGCAGACCTTCCTTGGCTACACAAACCAACTGAAACTCTTCTAACAAGAGCTGAACACCCTTTGGAACAGAATAGGACAAAGGCTCAGGTTGGACTGTGATTTCTCAACATTCTAGCAAAACGCCTCGTTCCTTAGTTGTACTGCCTTAGATATTGCCTTATACAATATCTGAGCCTTGATAAGAGATGGGTCCCCTTTAAGACATGCCCAACCAATGTCGCCTTTAATTTTCATGGATAGGAGCCCCTAATAGATTCTTACTTCCCCCAAAGCGTCCAACCATTCTACTCCCAAAACAATATCTATCCCATCCAACGAGAAGGAATAAAAAGCCTGAGTAATTGATAGTCCCTGCAGAGACAATTACACCTCACAGCACACCCACTAGCAAAAGTCTTCCTTCCATCTCCTACTATAATAGAATATTTAGGGGTCTCTTCCACATACAGCCTCAATTCTTCTACTAACTGGGTGGATATGAAATTGTGGGTAGCCCCACTATCTATAAGAACCATAACCTCAACACTCAGCAACATGCCCATTAGTTTCATGGTTCGATGATTTAAGACACCCACAATAAAATTCAATGATAACTCCATTGAAGCAAGCAATGTTTCTTCTTTGAGAGTAGCTTCCAGTATTGCTTTCTCTTTGTGCTTTGACTTCTTCATCTTCCTAGACCATTACTATCATTTGTAACTTCTTATTTTTACAAAGGTGGCCAGGGCTATATTTGTATTCGCATTTGAAATGGAACATAACCCTTGTTCCCGACGTCTATTCAACTTTGCTTCAGATAATTTTGTCAAGGAACTCTGAGTTGTAGTAATGGGAATTACTCAAGTCCCCTCTGATTCGTCCACCCCTTTCATATCAAACTTCTTTGTGTCTACTGCCGATGACTAAGTTTTGGGACCTTCCACTGTGGAAGAGGACTTTGAGTACATAAAAGTGGTCAAAGACCATCATGAAGAGCTTCCTGGCCACCAAATCCTCCCTGATGAACGGTCTTTAGCTCATTCCAGTACTAAGTTGCAACCCACAATCTGAAAGGCCAAATCCATCAGTTAAATTAATGATGTGGATAGCATCATACATACCTCAGCTTTAATGTCCTGACACAAACCATTTTTGAAAGCCCCCATTAACACCATGTCAGGGACATCTTTCAGAGGAGCTGAGAGCTCTTCAAACTTCTCATGGTACTCTATAACAGAGCCTTTTTGCTTCAATGACATTATACATTCATATGCATCGCCAAACTAGTTGCAATGAAACCTAGCCATCACTTCCTTCTTAAATGCGACCCACGACATTACTGGAGCTCGAGAGTTTAACCACTGAAACCACACGAGCACTTTGCTTTCGAGAGAGATAGGAATGGTATCTAACTTATCACCCTCTGAGAACCCATTGACATGAAAATACCATTCCATGTGAAACAACCAACCAATCAGGTCGTCTCCACCAAAAACAAGCATTTCCATAGAACGATATCTGTTAACCTCTCCATCAACCTCACCAACACCGGCGGTCTTAGACAACTCGCCTCCAACAACCTCCTCTAGGGGCGTCGTAAGCTGAGGATCGACTATTGCCTTACCTCGCTCGACAGCCACACTTCTTCCAAGCAACTTGTTGTGCTGGTCTCTCATCTCCATCATGAAAACCGTCATAGATGAAATATCTCCTTTCATTGACGCCTTTTTCTCACACATCTCACCATAATCTTTCTCCAAATGCTCAAGTCTGCCCTCCATTCGCATACCCACCATGCCCAAGAAAGGGCTCTGATACCACAATTGTTTGGGACCTCACGTATAAATTGTGGAATTACTATATTATTTATCAGAACAAGGTAAAGGACCTCTAAAATGGAGAACTCTTCCACAGAATTACAATAAAGAAGAAATAAAGAAAACAAGGAAAATGTGTGGGAACCCTCCTAGCATTCGAGAGGTCAGTCCTCTCCTTAACAAACTACCAATAGCCTACCTTTTCTCTCTCCCAACCAGCTCATACAATCATTAGCCCCCTAACCAAATCCTGACACGTGTCTAATTAGTTACTACCTACATTCTCCCTCTGACCCAGCTCACCATATCTAGCTCTCTTAGATCTCCTATACGTCTTACCCCATCTACCCCGAGGCCCAAGCCCACTAAAAGAATTAAGAATCAACTATGAAGTTCCTATCAAGGTACTGTGTGACAACATAGCTACTCTCAACATTGCAAAGAATCCTGTGCAACATAACAAAATGAAACATATTGAGATTGGTAGGCACTTTATCAAAGAAAAAATTAATTCACAATTAATAGAGCTCGTTCACACTCCATCAAAGTTGCAAGTTGCGGATGTATTGACAAAGCATTGACAAGGGTCAAATTTGAAGAACTTGGAGTCAAGCTAGGGATGATTAATATCTATTCCCCAACTTAAGGGAAAGTGTTAGCAATCACTTATTTTCTATATTTCTTACATGTGCTTTGTTTTTCTAATTAGTATGTTTATTTTCTAAAGGTAGGTATGGATAGGTATAATTTTTCTAAAGGTAGCTTAACAACTTGTAGACATTTTGGACAATTTGTCTCCCCTCTCTTGTATATAATATCCATGTATTTTAATGGAATAAATGTGTAAATTTAGCTAATTCCTCTTACAAGAACGTTTGCATCTATCTTCCTTTCTACATTTCTTTAATAATCTTAGCAGAATAAAGTGCAAATAACGTGCTTGTTGCCACCAATCATAATTTTTTTTAGTTATTTGAAAGAAAGAAAATGGATTTTTTTTAAGTCAATTTAATAATTACAATGCACGATGGCATGCAATAAGCCTATAAGTAACCTGTCTTTATACATATACGTCCTCTAGGCATGCATGGTATCTTTCTATTGCAAAGTAAAACAGTTAAAGTCATAATTTGGCCGGATGGAAAAAACAGCTTGGTTTGTTGAAGCTGATGAATAAGGTTTGGAATGAAACAAAGGGTCTGTATTGCTACAATTTTATTGGACAGCCTTCTTGTTTTCTTGACTCGACAGTTGCCTTATTTTCTCTGATTTTGCTTCATTACTTTTTCAGGAAGACATCTCTTGTAAAACTACCTTGTAATTTTCTATATTTCTAATCATTTTCATTCTTCTGATCCAAAAACAAAAACAAAAAGAACTAACGACAATGTAAATTAGGATTACCAGAAGATTGAGAAACTTTGGTACTTGAGGCAACAGTACTTGAGGCAGCATGCTTTGAGCTGAAAAAACGTGAAACGTATCTTGAAGCAACGGCTTGACTTAAACCTCCAGCAGGGAGCATAGACTGATTTGATGGGAATCTATTAGAAGCAGAAGCACCACCCCTATCATGTGGTAAATATGCTTCTCCATGGCTAAGTTTAATATTCCCAGATATATTTGGTTGCAGTATGGAACCAGTTATTTGCATCTGGGAGTCAACCTGACCACTGAAAGAAGTAGGACACTTGTGTTAATGAAAATCATGTATTGCAAAGAAAAAAGGTACTGTACCATAATTCTAATAAAAATGATTTTTCCACCAAAAAAATAATATAAATGATTCAAGGGTCACATCAGCCACATATACCCACGAATAAGTCAAAGACAAAAGAACCCTTCAGCCAGAAGTTAAAGATAACAACCTTAAAATATTTTTTGCTCGTACTTCCAGAACTTCACACTTTAACTCAATCTTGTCATCAAGGGCTGCTTCACTAGTTCTAAGAGGAAGGTTCCCTTTTACAAGAAGCTTTCCTTTTCTGCTTACCTTACTCTCCAATGAGGTGATGCATAACCTGTTTGATTTCACGTAAACAGTTCCACCAAAGTTGGTAAGGGGCTTTCGAAGCACTGGTGAAGATATAGATGCCCTGTGGAATGATGCATGTCCATCAAGCACTGGTTGATCAACTGTACCTCTGACCTAGTAAAAATAAAGATATGACAAGACTCAGATAAGTAAGCACTGCTCAAATAAATAGAATTGTGAGAAAATGATATTGACTTCACCCACCTCAAGCATGACGTCAGCATTGCCCTGGAGCCAATTGGCATAAGGAGATAAAGCTGTTAACAGCATCATTCCCCCGTCTTTTATATCAGCATCAATTCTGACTTCTCCAACATCTAAAATTTGCCAATTTAATCCTTTGAGGCTTTCTGCTATTTGAGTATTCCAACCTTCCTCGTTTCTGTCTCTTGAAACCTTTTTGTCACTGCCATCATCACTGCTCCCCTTATTCTTCTCCTTCACCCAGTCAGGAAACCAAGTAGCCCCATTTTTATCCAATTCTACATCTTCTTGTAACGTGCTATTTTGCACAAAAGTGACAGGAATACTTCCTTGAATGAGTACATGACCATTTTGGATTATGGGTTCACATTTTGCATTGAATAAAAAACGACTGGTTGAGGTTAGAGAAGCAACAATTTCTGCTCGTCCAAGATCAATACCACCAATGGCACCATCCAGGAGCCTTACTTGCACATCACATTCAGGTTTTGCTAAACTTCCCCTAAGATCTCCTTCCATATGCAATATACCCCTTATGGGTGCTAACAGTTGCCGTAGAGAATGAACAACATCTGCTGCTGTAGATTCAATTACCTGAACTAGGGTGGGCACCAGACTAACAGGAAAATTTAGCACAGCAAAATGTAAGTTTGTTTTAGACCCTAATAGAGTCCCATCTGCATGAATGGTGGCATTATCCTTCTGGATAAAAATTTTCTCCAGGTAGAGTCCATCGTCATTACTGTAAGCACCAACTGCCAACACCCGCTGGGTTTTATAATCCCCCCACTCCCAGTCCTCCCCATGGAAGTCAAAATCTGCCTGATATGACAAAGAATTAGAAAGCAAGTCTCAAGAAACAAATAAAATAATACAAGCCGGCTCTAACAACTACAAACAGAAGAAAAATTTTACCACAGTGTCTCCATTTCCTCCACCACTAGCATCAAGAGAGCCATGCCAACGACCTTTAAGTTCAGATAAACCAGGCAGGTTTAAATCTTCTAGAACAACATCATTTGATGGAGCATGATGCCCCCTTGTTATCTGCAAGTTGTACATATATTCATTAATAACAGATATTGAGGACTTCAAATTTTCTATTGCCTGCTACGAGACTCATAACTACTATGATTATGAAAATAAGGTAAAGAGAAACATAGGAAATGCACCATATGCTAAATTTATAAGCATTAACTTAGAGGCTTTGGGCATTCATTGCTTTTAAATACCTCAAGCAGCTGTTGAAGACTTTCAGCATATAATCCAACTGACTGCAAACTCTGAATAAAAATATCCTGCAAATGCAGAAATTTTTTATCAAACATATATAAACGGACTAACTAAACTACAGATTTATTGAAGAAAAAAACAAAACCATTACACTATAACTCTTAAGATCAGTGTTATGTAACAATTAAGCATAAAAAACCAGCGAATACCAACCAGCTTAAAAACATAGCTGACAATTGCAGTAACATATTATTATTCATAGGATGTGTCAGAAGTAAAAAAATAATAATAAAATTCAACTAATAAAAAATTTTATGACTATAAAAAATAATGAAAAAGAAGTTGATTAGAGAACTATCAGTGAAGCACAGCCATATATAAGTCTCAAATATTCAGATTTCTCCATCCCACAAAGGTCATCCTTATTGCATCTTTGTTTTGTCCTTTAATACAATCCTATTTCCAAAATTAAATATAATATATATCAATTCTAACTTGCAGGATAACTTCCATAAAGTCAAATTGGGTTAATGATTTTAATAGCTAACTACAGTTGCCACATCTTTTGTCTTTCAAAAAAGAATAATCTTAGTGGGAGAAATAATAACAATGGAGATAGCCATAGTTGCAAGGCTTTAAACAATAATATTACCAGCAAACCTATAAAAAAATTTATACAAAAATGCATGCTTGCAGACAATGCTATAACTAGCATAAAAGAAAGCATTGATGACCTTTGATCTTGAATGATCAGCAGGATCTGTACTACGTGAAAGAAGCCTTGCAAGAGGAAGCATCTCAGCAACCTCAGCTCTACAAACTTCAAGTTTCATTCTCCACCTTCCCATTGAGGATATAACATTACCAAGCTGCCCAGACATTAGCTTTTTGAAAAAGCCATCCCCCTTCTTGCCTACAGGGCTTCGATCTCGGGTGCCAGGCAACACATATTCACCTTGAAGTTCATAACGACTGTAGTGTTGCTCCAAAACAGTTTTCTCAATAGTAATCTGAACAATGGTGCATCAACTGACAATTAGTATCAAACATGAATATCATCAGAGTCTTCCATTTGTGCAAAATGAAACTATAAAAAAAAAAAAAAACAGAATCCATATTAATTTGTAAGGTTTCAGACACCTAAGGTCATTAAAAAATTCTAGAGACAATCTTTCCACTGTTATGACGTTACAATTAAAAACCATTGATTTCATTGCATGGTGTTTAAATCTCTTGCTATAGAACCAACAAAAGCAAGAATCTTATCATTTTGATTGTCGCTGGTAGCAAAGACTGAAGACATATAACTTAGAATTTCATATTGAAATTGAAGAAGAAATATATAGTAGAATCAGACTGACACACACTTAAATGTATTGACAATCTTGGTCATGCTAAACAAACTTCTTAAATTCCCAGGATAACCATAAATCAACTAACAAGTAATTAGATTCAGAAGCGAACATATAGAAGATTGGATTGAGGCACTCACAACATCTCCACTCCATCTAGCTGCCACATCAAGGGCTTCACCAAGCACACCACTGAATTTTGGCCTAAGAACAGATAGAACTCCATGTCCTCTTCTTTTCTGAAGATTCAACTGGATTTCAGCCTGCAAGCAAACATGCTACCAGCTGAAAAACGGCATGTCTCTTTTCATGAGACTCATTAATAATGCCTCAACCAGGTTATCATTCAGGCCAGAGAGAACAAAAAATGGAAGGGAAAGCAAACAAATTTATAATAAGTCAATTTTCATTTTAAATAAAATACATGATTTCTAATTTCCCAACTCTAACTTCTATGCTGCTTATCTAGTCCATCCCCCCTCTACAAAAATTAACTGAAATATCTTAATATGCAGTATTCTTTTTTCTTTTAATAGAAGAGTTTTGATAAAAGAAGAAATATATTTCATTCTTTCCGAGATCCTTGTTAACCAGTCTTGAAATTCTAACAGTATTCTACATGGTTTTTATTTCTAGTAGCAGATTTTAAGTACGCTGATTTATCACTGTAGAGCAAGAGGAGGTGCAGTTACATCAATCAGATGTTCTAGACTATAAGGCCTGTTTTTCAACTCACCAATTGTTGGATTTTAAATCATTATCACGATCAATCACAGGAATATCCGTTGGGATTTGCCTTTGTTAGTCAATTTGTTTGTTTCCTTTTCTGGTTCATGTAATCTCAGGTTTTCAATCAGTTTATATTTTTGATTTAATTGTTCCTATTTTCTTGGCCAAATGGCAGGTCTGTTGCGTTCGGTCTTATATATATGTACTCGCATTTACCATAAATATGATGAAGTTCAGAGGCAATATTTTCTGACTTTTCTACACCAATAGTGAAAACTTTGAAGAAACATAACAGCCAATCTTACACCAAAACAAACTATTAATTTAATCAATTCTTAAAATTTTCAGGTTTGACAAGTGAGGCAAGAAAAACATTTCAGGGTCACACCTCAAGGAATTTCTCTGACAGTTAAGACAGTGAGAACCTTGTGTATTGACTCTACTCAGCCTAATATAATTAAACCAACTTCAATATAGACAAGATATGGATAAAAGATTACAGCAGTGAAGGACAAAGAAGATAGGCAATAAAGTCAAGTAGGCAAACATAACGCCATACCCTTTGTATAGTTCCCCTGAGAGAAGCAAGCTCCAACTCATCAAGTGGAAAATGTCGTACCTACAAGTAAGTGCCACAAAAGAAGGGATGAAGAAAAGGATGATTTTGAATACCAACTTTTGGCCTGATGTGAAGTGAGTCCAAATTTTGCAAGCAGGAAAACCAGCAGACTCCAAACAGTGGACCCAACATTAAAATACAGGTACCTCCAAGTTAGCTGAATAAAATGGTTGAAAACAAATGTTAGCCCTCAAATGTCCCTTCTGAAGGAAAATGGACAACAGTTTTCCACTTTGTGGACCATCTTCACCACTGGGCAGTAGGGGCCTAACAAACTCCAAAGCAAGACTTTCATCAGGCCTGCCAGAGGCATCCAACTGTATTCCTAGCAAATTGGGAAGTTAGGAAACTTCATATATTTAATAGACCCAAAAAATATTAGTAGGAATATTAATGAAATTGACATATTAAACTAAAACTTCTTAATAGTAACCTTGTACATGATGATCCTGCCAAGCAGTCCAGTATATTTTAACAAATCCATAAAGTCTCTAGAGAGAAAGATTTTCGATAAGAGAAAGTTTAATGCATCACCTTGATACACTCAGAAGAAACTCTCAGTAAGCCAGAGAGTTGAGGTGCCAGCATCAGTTGATTCAGTTTGAGACCAGAGATTGAAACCTCACCAACAAGGCTGTCTGCATTTCCTTTCTCCAACATTTGCACCTGATGCCTGTCCTCAAAATTCTGTTCATTATTACCACTGCTAGGTTCTAAAACCTTCCCCTGAAACTTAATCCTTCCAGTTGCCTTGAGATGCAAAGGCCTTAGGGAGTCAAAAGTATATGGAGAAACCAAACTGAAAAATTCAAAGCCATGCATACGCAAATCCAACTCAACTCCACCAATAGTAAATGGAATGGCTCTTGTTACATATAACTCTTCTCTTTTAAGAGAAAAATCATCAATATAAGATGTTTGAACTCTCGTATACAAATCAAATGCAGCTGAGGAAGAATTTACAGTAATGAATTCGTGTGAGATAATGATATCTCCCCTCGCATCACTAAATGACCCTTCCGCTTTAGCTGCAGTCCATCTTATATCAAATCTCCTGCATTAAAATAAATTAAATCAAAATAATTAGGGACAAAGACAACATTTAATGAGGAGAAAAGTATCAAGCAAAACATGGCACCAACCAATTTTAAGTATAAGAGCATTGTAGACAGGAACGGGCAAAAGCAAAAAGCAGATGATAATGATATCACAACCAATAATATTAAAATTTAAAAATTAAGAAAGGCTAATCTTACGGTCTTAAAAGGGATCCTAACACTTTTGTCTCTCCATTTAAGTCCCCTAATTTGAGTGACATCAAGTGATAATAACTGGGAATGTAACGAAGCATGATTTTATCAATGGCCAAACTTCCAGAGAAATTCACATCTATTGCTGTCTCATCCTCCTCACCCTGAAGGAACAAAATAGTGTACGTTAGAAAGGAGGCAGAAACTGTAGGAGATATGGCTTCTTTTTCATAGGGAGGGCAGACATTTGGAATTGATATTCACATTTTGAAGTTCCTTCCAGCCAAATGGCTGAAAACCTCCTACTTTCCTAATTAGTGAATGCAAGATTCACTACCTTTAGGACTGTGAATATCACCTCCTTGTGCCATGCTGCATACATTCAAAGCTCACGCAGAGGATTATATTAGTACCCATAGCAAACTGAAAAGTCACTTTTTTTCCTTAAAAATGTCATAGAGTGAGTGCATATGATGGCATTCCAACATTACGTAGGTATGCTAATGCCTCCATGTAGTTTCATACAACCCAAAAAGAAAATAAAGAGAAAACAATGCGAACCCTTTGCTTAACCAATGGATGGTATGTCATGGCCAAGTTAAAAAATACAGGTTGGCAGCCATATACCTCTGGGCATATCCATGCATTCCCAGCCCCTCTAATTTCACCACCATCTACAAGACTTGCCCTAATTCCATATAAATCAGCAACCTGTTACATAAAGGAAAAGTGTTACCAGAATACAACATGACACCTTCACAAGGAGTCACTACACTAAACTGCCCAGTACTAGTTATCTTGACAGCTTACACAATTATCAGTATTGAAAGTGAAATTGGCAGACACATATGAAAAAGGAACTCGATCAAATGCTGCCAGTGCACCAGCCTCTTTACTTTTAGCAAGTGCTTCAAATGCTGCAGATGTATGGGTGTCAATATGTAATTGAGAGAATGTCCTAGAAACCATTCCACTACCAACAAATACAGGAGCATCCAATGGGCCTTGACAATTAAATAGAGCGGTTACTGAACCAGCAATCTGCAATCAAGAAATCTAAATTGAGGAATACAAGGACTGACATTGACTAAAGTAACAGCCTTTTACGGAGAGGGGAAAAACTTGAAATTAATCACTGGGGAGTTTTCATGTATAATCAAATAATGCACACCAAACGCACACATCATACAAAGCTTCTTAATATTTTTGTAGCATCCATACTATTTTTTAGCAAAATATCAGCTACTATTAAAAATTATCCGGAAATGAAACTGCACCTGTAATACAAAAAAGCAACAAGCAAAGCAAATAAATCTTGAAAAATGATTATTAATTAACCATTTATATATCCAAATTTCAAATTTGCAAAATGCAGAAACATACAGCACATGAAAAATGCAAATAATGCTGGTTATTCAGAACTTTGAAGTATTAAAATTAATG
Source organism: Delonix regia (assembly GCA_037074485.1). Classification (NCBI taxonomy): domain Eukaryota; kingdom Viridiplantae; phylum Streptophyta; class Magnoliopsida; order Fabales; family Fabaceae; genus Delonix; species Delonix regia. The sequence continues at coordinate 6,279,645 of CM073452.1, forward strand.
CACTGAACTCAAGACAAACATACTGGGAATAAGAGAGGTCTCATCTTAAAAGTTCTCATCAGGGCATTGACCTCGACACCAGGAACCTGGAAATTTGAACATATAAAGTATTAAAATATAAAGGAAAACAAATTCCAACTATCCACCATGACTTGAATAAGATATGGAATAAGCAAAACAAGCTTAAACATCAGTCAGAAATAAAATATGATTTATTGAATAAGTAATTGCTTAATTACAGAGACCTATAAAATGAATCTACTCTCAAACAAGGAAAAGTTTATGAGCACTTCTAACTTCAACTACACCTGACACATGAGATGGAATTCTCCTTCTTCAGGATGAATGCCAAAATCTCCTGATGCTTCCAGAGGAACACTGCCAAACCAGCCATTTGCATTGTGTAAAAATATTCTTTGACCACGAAAACATAAACTTACCGACATGTTCTGCAAGAACAGGCATTCACAATACAGAACAAATTAGATTGGAAACAAAGTTTGTCAACATGAACAATAGTTAGTATGGTTATAAAGTATATGCATAAGCACTGCATATATGGCCAACGATAAGGAAGTCATCAACATTAAGGGCAAGTACAATATTGTCATGCTATCTATCAACTAATCAAAGTACCAAGGAAATGAAATTCAAATACACATACTTAGTATATATTTACAAAACTATAGAGGAAGGAAAAAGACAACAATGAATCAAAAATTTATGTTCATGGAAAAAATAAATCTAGAACGGAGGTTGAAGAACTAAAAACTGAACCCATGGCACTCTAGCCACATCAATTCACTGCTGAAAGCCCCTCCATAGATCTCACATGATTTTTTTTTTACTAAAAAAATGCACTTTATGTTTTTCTAGTCCCAAATTCCTTATGATACCCAGCAGGCACTGTTTTCCACATAAAATACTTAGACAAGATACTGTATGAAGCCATGAAGTCAGCCACAGTCTAAGACCAAAAAACATTAAATAGACAAAAACCACTCCCCTGGGCAATCTTGCAAAACAACAACGACCATAAAAGAAGGCCAACCCAACCATTTCTTTTCATCTTTACATAAAATACCTGCACAGCACAATATATTCCACTTTCAACTGCACTAAAGTAACAAGACCCACAGGGTTGATGTTCATACAGAACATGAGACCATCACTGGTTAGTTTGGGGCTTACAAAATTTGTTCTCTATCCATAATAAATTGCTTAAAAAGCATCAGCTCAGGCCATTATATGCACTCTTATGATATTTACTGGACATAGACCTGTTCATTGTAGAAAAATAGCATCATCTTTTCCTTTCTTTCTTTCCACTTGCATAGTTTCATGTTCTTCATCAGAGGATCAAAAAAGAAGAATATATAAAGAACAAACAAGAAATGCACAAGCAAAGCTCACCAATGTTTCTACATGACATAGCCTTTAGCTGAGCACCACAAATAAGCTTGTCAAGAACCAAGTCATTCCAAAAGCTTAAACAGTTAGAAGAAGATACAGAAATGGTTTAATTGACATCTCCTAAAGCTCAATGGACTTTGTTCAGAAAAAGGAGAGTATAGAAGTTACTGAGAAAAGGAAGAAACACCAAACAAAATGTAAACTATTAAGAGACTCAAATTCCTTATACCCTTTACTTTGGGTCTGCTAGAATTAACTATTACCTTACCCTATAAATCTATCCTAAATTCTTAATACCTCTTATTAGGCTAACTCTTCTCCTAACTTACAAGACTCTCCTAAATTTGCAATATCTCTTACCAACTAAATATACATTGATGACACTAGCCGTCATCTGATCAATGCTTCATCTCCGTGTTCATCACTTATATATCAGTTTGACATAGAACAACTTCTTTATATACATAAATGTATTAAATAGTGATCCTATTTCCTTTTAGAAGTACACAACATCACTTTTGTCTCATAATATTTCGCAAAATATAGAAAACCCAATATATGACAAATGAAAGGATAGTACAAGGCATTCAAATACAGTAGAAAGTAAGACATACAGAAAATGATGATGGAGCATCCAACAAAAGGAAGTCCAAACCCGTTATGTCTAGCTGTCCATGAATATTTGGAAAAGTTTCACCCCTTGACATGCATAAGTGAACCTAAGCATAAAGAAACAATATAACAAATAGGTGAAAATATATCAAGAATAATTAGCAAAATGCCAGAACTTGATGTAATATGAGATTTAGAAAGCAACACACAGCTTAAGCCAAAAAATATATAGTATCCTGTGAAATCACTATAAGTTCAGTATCTAGTAATCTACAATGTATTTGAATATGGAGAAGGAAAAAAGAGTATCCATTGTCACATATAAACCAAATTACAATTCTAACTCCACCTATTGTCAAAGTAGGCTAGAAATGACATCCACGCACTATAATATTATACAGACAGTGTAGCGAAGGAGAAAAAACTTGTATTTCACCTTGTTGAATTACTCTAATAACATAGATATTTATAAACAAAATCTACGCTAAAAAAATAGGCTAATCAATACACTAGTTGGACTAATTAATACAAGAGTAAGACTAATAAATGTTGTAGTTGACAATATGCTCCAACACTCCCCTTCAAGCTAATGAATAGATATTCTACATTCCTAACTTGGATATAATGGTTTGAAATGTTGTACTGCTGAGACCTTTGGTGCATATATCTGCTAACTGGCCTCTTGTTGATACATAAGGGGTACAAATAAGACCACTATCTAATTTTTCTTTGATGAAGTGCCTGTCAACTTCAACATGCTTTGTGGGTCATGTTGTACTGAATTATGTGCAATACTTATAGCAGATTTATTGTCACAATACAATCTCATTGGTCCATCCCACTTAATTTTTTAAGTCATCCAAGATAATCTTTAACCAAAGTAGTTTACAAATTCCAACTTCATAGCTCTAAACTCAACACTGGAACTTGCACCCACGTTCTTATTTTTACTCCTCCAAGTTACTAAATTACCGCCTAGGAAAGTGCAATAACTCGTAGTAAACCTTCTGTCTAGTACTAATCCTGCATAGTCAACATTTATATAGGCCTCTAGAGTTAATTCTATGTTTTTCTAGAATAATATCCCATTTCCCGAAGTGCCTTTTAGATAGTGTAGAATTCGGTGAACAGCATGTAAGTGTATCTGTTTGAGATTATGCATGAAATGACTTACTAAACTTACTGACTAGGCTATGTCAGGTCTAGTATGAGATAAATAGATAAGTTTCCCCATTTGTAAGCAGCAATATCATCACTAGCTTCTCCTAGTTTATGGTTAGGATCAATCGAAGTATCAACTGGTTTGCTTGCTAGTTTACATGCCTCTTGTAAGAGATCTGTCACATACTTTTGTTGAGAAATAAAGATACCTTGTTTTAAATATGCTACTATAATTCCCAAGAAATACTTCAATTTTCCCAGCTCTTTTATCTCAAATTCATTTGCCAAACGTCTCCTAAGTTTCTCTTGTTTTATCTTATCATCTCCAATGACAATGATATCATCAACATATACCAACAGAGCTATAACTCCCCCTGAATCATTGTGTTTGATGAATAGAGTATGGTCTCCCTAGCTCTGCTTATAACCAAAGGCTAACATCACTTTGGTGAATCTCCCAAACCAAGCTCTTGGAGATTATTTTAATCCATATAAAGCTTTCTTCAATTTACACACTTTGTCTGCTTTTGTATTGTCTCCAAATCCTAGTGGAATATTCATGTAGACTTCCTCATCTAGGTCCCCATGGAGAAAGGCATTCTTCACATCATATTGTTCAAGTGTCCAATTTTACTTATATGCTAATGATAACAAGATTCTAGCCGTATTCATTTTGACAACTGGAGCAAAGGTATCTTGATAGTCTATGCCAAAAGTTTGAGTGTACCCCTTAGCAACCAACCGTGCTTTATATCTCTCTAGTGATCCATCAGCTTTATATTTGATCGAGAAGATCCATTTATACCCTACTGTTATCTTTCCTTTAGGTAATTAAACCAACTCCCACTTCTTCTCAAATGTTTCCATCTCAATTTTCATGGCTTGCCTCCATTTCTCCTTAGCTAACACCTCAGAGAAATTATTTGGGATGACGATGGATTTTATGTTTGCGAGAAAGCTTTTATGAGCTGGAGAAAACTTGTCAAATGACACAAAGTGAGAAATGGGATATAACAGTTTGTGGCTAATTTAGCTGAGATGGCTAGTTGTGGGGTTTTACATGGGCCACTAATTTATCGGAATGTTCCTTCAAGGGGTAATCTGCATGTTGAAACATTTCGGGATCCTAAGCTGCAAAAGATTTCAAAAGGATTAATTAGGTGAAACAAGCTTACTTTTGCTTGAAAGGAGGGAAACTTTAATTCAGGCTTCCTTATATAGTATCCCTTTATCTATCTTCCTTTGTTAAGATTCCAATTGGTGTGGCAAACAGGATGGAGAAGATTATGCAGGATTTCTTATAGTTGGAAGTTGTGTTATGGTTGAAAAAGGATGACGGGTTGGGTCTTGGTAACTTGGCATATAAAAACATTTCCCCAATGGCTAAATGGCATTAGTGGTTCCCTTTGGAGCTTACTTCTTTCTGGCATAGGGTGTAAGAAGCAAATATGGTGTTCAACAAAATGGCTAAGAGCCTGGGATGCTAATCTTCGAACTGATACTACTCATGCAAGCCCTTTGTTTATGTCCTAAGTATATCCTTCCTTTTCTTCAATGCTAATGGAGCACAAGCCCTTTTGGAGGGAACCTACCCAAAAAACCAATTTAATAAGGGGTAGAACTTCTCAAGCTTATAAGGCTCCCTTTTTAAGAAACCTGTCCCCATGTGGGACTCCATCATAGTACTACCCCTAAAGACCCGATATCTCAGTGGTTGCACTATAAGACACTTCACTTAGCCTTCTTGTTAGTCAAAATTCTCTGCAAGTAGCCTTTTCCATGACATCGACCACCTACTTTGATACCATATGATGGAACACAAGCCCTTTTGGAGGAAAACTACCCAAAATACTAGCCTATTAGGGGGTAGAATTCCTTGAACTTTTAAGGCTCCTCTTTCAAGGAATCCTTCCCAATGTGGGACTCCATCAAATGCTTTCTTTTTGTGATGGAGATGGTTCCTGTTTCAATTTTTAAAGGATTATTGGACCAATGACTCTTCATTTTTAGAACTTTTTCCATGTCATTATTAGTTATCTTCTTGACATAATGCTGCAAATTTTCTGTTTTTTAATTGGTCAAATAACCATTTTTCTTGAAGTTATCATTTTTCTAGTACGAATCTTAAATGATAGACTTGTAGATGATCTTGCATTGTTGCTAGAATTTCCCGTCTCTTTCCATGTTTCTTCTGTGCCCAATAGAAGAATTTGGAATTTGGATTCTTAGGGATCTTATGCTCCACTTTCTTTAATCATCTAATTCAAAGCCCAAATACTCTATCGTGCTTTGTCAAAGTCTTTTTGGAAAGTCAAGGTCAAGGTAAAGGATATTGTTTGGAATCAGTACTTAGTTAATACAAACAATCTGCTTTAAACACAAAGATCCAATAAAACTTTATCACCTGATGTTTGAGTGATGAGTTTTAAAGGCCCATAGACAAATAACAAACTCTTTTTACATTGTGAAGTGGCTTGGCAGATTTAGAGTAGGCTGTTTGGCTTCTTTGATAAGAGGTAGGTTTGTCCAGCAGACCTTCAACCTCTACTAGCTATCAAGTTTAAAAGTTTACAATTTAGGGTTTAGGGTTTACACTTTCAGGAGGCAAAAGGAGCATAGAGTTCTTTGGCAGTGTGCAACCTTTGGAGAGTTGTGGTGACTTTTGGAATGCAAGAGTTTTTAATCAAAAATCTCTTCCAACACACCTTCTTTGGTAGAGGAATATTTGTATGTCCTGAATTTGGGTTTTAGCAAATGGTTTCTTTAGGAGGCTATCTCCTGTAGATCATCAAAGGGATTGGAAGGCTCTTTTGAGTTAAAGAGTCTGGCTTGTTTTCTAATGTTTACACTTCTGTTTTTCATTTTTTTTCCCCTTCTTTTGGTGTTTTCATTTCCTTCTTTTAGGAGACAGTCTTATCCTCCTCTCATGTAACTCTCTTCCTTTCTAATAAAGCTTCTTTTTCTATTTAAAAAGAAAAAGAAAAATGACAGTCAGTTGCATGATTCCAGTCCCACAGGTTTTTTAATTTGAGAGTTCATTGTAATACAGGAGAGAGTTATAGGTTGATATGATTAATTATAGTGAAGCAGCCACAAGTATACACATATTGTATATATATGTTTGTATGTATATACATACATAAACATACACAAAGTTATGCCAGAAATATACTTTTAAACAAAATTTCACTAAGAATTTAATGGAGCCCCCATCAGGGAGCCACAAGTAATTCTTGTGATATTTAATTAGTATGGTTCTTCCCCTTACCAGCCGGTCTCAAAGGTGGGTTCCCAACACTAAAGTCCCAATCAAAATCCTTTCACAGGTCTGACTTAAAAGAATCTTACTAAAATGTAAGAAGGGAAAGTTAATTTGCCCAAAGAATAAAAGGTAAGTAAATGAAAGTTAGAAAAGCACCTCACCACTGGCTCTCCCTTTAGACCATGTGATTGGAATTTCTAGGATCCTTTCAAAAAGCTGCACAAAACTCGAGCCAGAGACAAGCTTCATAAGCAATCCATAAAACTTTAATGGCAACAAAGGAATAAGTTGGAACTTCAAATTATGATATACCTTACCGGTACAAAAAGATTGTCAATTTTCAAATTAGCATGCCAGTTCTGCTCAATAATGTCAACGAAAACATTGGCAGACAACCAGCCACCATCTTCAGACATCGTATCTGATCTCCAAGTCTTACAATTTCCACTCAATTGTACGTGTGCACGGCTATAGTGGTTTTGGAACTTCACATGCCCACTGACATTCTCCATCTCCCTGATGATATAAAAAACTTTTTAAAAAATTGACTTGATGCACACTGGCACTTTATAGTAAAAAAATTTGCTTTTCAATATAAAACATTTTGCTGCATACAACCACTATGACTTCATACTCAGCTTCAAGCGTATAATTAGAATCTACAATATTCTACTTCAAAAATCCATGTTTCCACAGAAATCTTAAAAGAATAAATGCTACTTATAGAATAAAGTTACAAGAATGTCACAATAGTTTGCTCCAATTCAAGCCTTGACATAACAAATACAACAATCACAGAATTGGCTGTACCAAGTGACTATAAAATACACAAATTGAAAGTTCTCAAAAGGAACACATAGGAGCAGCCAAAAACTAAGCCTGAAACAGGGGATTGAATGAGTCACGGAGTTCTGAACATCCCATGCCAAGAATCCAGATAATGTTCTATCAAATACAACATAATATGAACTATTCGTAAATTTAAATTTTAGGGCATTATTTTGGAGCTTTCTGTAAGATAGATATCTCATCCTTTCCTTTCCTTTGTATCAATTCCCTCTTGCTAATAAAATTTCTTCTTTTATCGAACACAGATGCCCATATATACTGATTGAATTTCTTGCACTTGCCAATACCAATGGCTTATCAAACATGTCAATTTAGTTAATTGTCATATCATAAGAAATGGATTTAACAAAACGTCCGAGTTTTTCAAGTAATATTAAAATCCAAAGCTAGCTGAAAGACATGTTCATCACATGATCATCTTCAGAGTGATGAAGTTTTATGTGATAAGATTGGCTCACCTAACTTCTCTGTCACCATATGCAAGCAGCATCACAGTTGCATCTCTGAAATGAACAGAATCCAATGTAACTGGAAGCATATTAGTAATGCCCTCAGACTGCTGAACATCTACACCATCAACATGTTTGGCAACAATATCTTCAACTTTCAGACCCGTGTCAAACTTCAAATTTTGAATGGGGCCAGAAAGAAAGCAAGATAACAACTCTCCAATATTTCTGAAAAATGAGGTCAAGCGACATTTCAGAATCAACGGCTTAATGGGGACTTGAAGATATGTTGCAAATCTAGGCTTAGGCTGCACAAAAACTGAACTTTCAGATGTCAGACCTCTTCGAACCTCAGGCATATTATCATGAATTTGTTTGTCACCAACACCAGGTCCCATCTCATTTTCCTCCGTACAACTATTAATATCAGCAGGTTCTGCAACATCCCCACTAGACTGCAGATTGTCACGTTTACTCTCTTTTGTCTGTAAAGTCAAGTCATGGTCAATCTTGACGTAATCTGAATGACCATTAGCATTTTCACGTACTGAGGGAGACCACATTCCCAGATCTCTGATTTGTGTTCCATTTTGGCTACCATCATTTCTATTTTCATCACCATTGGCATATTTGTCAACCTCATTCTTCACCAAAAGCTCACTACGGTTAATAAAATGAAAACATTCAGAAGGTGATGAAGACTCTCCAAACTTCCCGTGTGAACCAGAAAAATACGCTTGAGCTGCCAATGCACTCCGTTCAAAAATTCTTCTTTTGGTGGCAATACCAGACGCACAAATATCACTCCCATCAGCCTTCTTTTTAAATTTGTATCCCTTACTTCTTTTTATTACTTTGGACCAGAATTTAAGCCCTGAACCAGGAAATTTCACCCCAAACGATTTTTCCAAATTTGAATGTTTCATATCATAATCAACTCCTGTGTCCATGCAATGATGATCATGCTTCTCCTCATTTATGCAGAAAAAGGATTGGGTGTTTGCTGGTTCTGTTGAAGGAGTCGCAATCTCCTTTGAAACATCATCTTCAGATAGACCACGACTCTCAGAAACAAAGTAGCCCACCTCAGCAGCTTCCCTGGCTGCGTCATCTCGTTCTCTTGCCCAGCGAGCAGCTGCTTCCTCTCGTGCAAGTCTCCTGGTTTTTGTCCGATGATCAATGCCATCTTCGGTTGACAAGTGCCTCTGTATGCCACCTTCAGATGGTGGTATTCCTAACCAAGTATAGTCCTTCTTTTGTACTACCAAGACACTTGGATGTGACAAAACAGCATCGATCACCCACTTTCCCCTCCTCAGACTTGCAAAAGGACGAAGACGAAGTTTGACTGTGGGAGCCTCACCACATGAAAATTCTTCCCTATGTGGCCCAAATGAACATGACTCCAGTGTAATGCCTAAAGGTGATATTCTTCGAACCTTGCCAACCTCAAGGTCTCGCTGAATATGTTCACTGATTGCTGAACAAACCGAAGGTAATAGCTTGGTTTCAATGAATCCCTTGGCTTTATTCTGCCCATACCATGCCAATAGACATATTCCAGATATAACGGCTGTATAAACAGATGCCCTTATCAACAGGAGCCCCTCTTCCCAGAAAGGAGTAAAATAATTTAATAGAACCTTGCTTCGAGAAAAAGGCTCCTGGAAGCATTTCAACCTCGATCCATTTCTCAAAATAAGGTTTCTCCTCAAAAATTCTATCTTTTCTGCACAAAAATACGAAAATCTAAACTCCGGGTTTGCCGGATTACTTTGTTTAGCAGATATACCGGTCCTACGACGATCCCTTTTTGGCAACTCCCTCGTCTCCGAATGAAATAGGTTCCTGTTGCTGCTGCTACCTTCCAAAGAATCATGAAGCCTAGTCCCAAGAAATGTGCCGTGACATTTAATGCTCATCATCTTCCCTCATGAACTTCCAACAAATTGGTCGCGGGTCATACAACAGGGACCAAGAAGCTGTTCTTCTCAGTCCCTCAATAATTCAGAGAAATTCAAAGTGTTCATCCATTCATAACCTGTCAAAGCAGCTAGCTATCTGGCTTGATTGGCTTCTCCCACGAACATTAGACAACCTTTAAGGAATAATTTTTGAAGCAGTCTAAAATTTTGCCGGCTGAGTTGATATGCTTCTTCGACTTACAGGACCCTGCTTTTGAGTTTGTGAGCTTGAACCGTTTGGCTCCGTCCGGATGCGGGACGAAATGAAGTAGTACATGTAGGAGAATATTTGGATTTTGGATGCATGGTTTGACGAAAAACCCACTGTAAAATCATCAAAATGACGAAAATGCTGTTGCTGTTGCCTGATCTCCTGGCCTCCTAGTTAACTTTTAAAAAAAGAAAAAATAAATAAATAAATAAATAAAATAATTTTTCCTTTGATTTTATTTTATTTTATATTTTTTTCCATTTAATTACATTTTATGTTAATTTAATCTTTCAATTTTATTTTATATTTTATTTTCATTCCTTAATTTTATTTTATTTTATTTTAATTCGTTAAATTATAAAAGCTAGTTATGTCTTTTTTTCTTTAACGTGATCAAAACCCTAAACAAAGCAAGCTTATACAGGTCCTTAATCATTTAACTATGATAACATGTTGTTAACTTATATCCTATATGTCATAATATTCTTACCTGTTTCCACCCAAACGTTGTGTTTTTTCATTTATGACTTGAAAGAGCATCATTAACTAATACCCAAAAAATTAAATCGACTTAAGGTATGGCGAGGTTTAAGATTTAGTTAAAACTTGCGTGATCAATAAAAAATATGCATACATCATCTAGGACTTACCAAAGGAATAGTTTGAATAATGACAAAAAGCGATATTATAATAGGAACTTCGAGTTGGACAATTGGGTAGATTTTGTAAATTTAAAAACTAAATTAAAACAAAATAAAATTAAAAATAATTAAAAACTATAAAATTAAAATATCTTATTATAAACTTATTTTGGAGGACCAAAGAATCATTTTTTTTTATTATGAAGGACCCTTAATGACTTTAAGATTTTGTCATAGGACCTCTATGTTACGTATTCTTAAAGTTCCAAGGCAAGACCCTGTAAAGTGGAAAAAAGAATTTAATTCTTAAGTTATTCAGAATAATTTTGAAAGAACAAAAGGAAAATTTTGAAAAAAAAAAATCCAGAAGTGTAGTTTTTAAAAAGAAACGATAATAGTAGTCCAAAATTGAATCACATCTATTTTTTTTATTTCAAAACTCATTTAATGATAAAATAAACTTCCATAATTTTCTTGTTTATCTAACGGGTAATTAAAGATTGTGGATCTACTTTCTAGGATAAAAAGTTGACATTAATTTCTTCGAAGACACGAGTGTTATAAACTTTAATATTAAAATCACACTAAAAATATCCCACCTAATTTATAAAAGGAAAAAAATTTCCATATAAAGTTTTTTTATATTTTAATTATATTATTTTTCTAATTATAAAGTGACAAATTTTTAATTATTTAATAGTATCATAATATGTGTATAATTATTGCATTAAAGTATACATTATCATTAGTTAGTTTAATACTTATCATATTTTACTTAAATAATAATATAACAATTATATAAAAAATTATATATAAATTCAGCCGTTTAGACAGCATGGGACCAAAAAAGAGAGTGAGAATGAAGATAGTAAAACATAAATGTCATGAACTCTTCATACTTATTGTGAGATAATAGACCAGATAAATTGGATTAAGGCACCTACAACAAAAAGGAAGAAAGAAAAGGAAGAGAAAAAAAACAGATGGGAAGAGGAGGGTTGCTGGCTTGCTGCGGCAGCGGCCACTTGAAAGTTAACTCAACTTCTAAAAGGAAGGCAAAACAGAAATCAAATAGAGAATGAGCTGGAAAGCAATTTTTTTAATTAAAAGAACACATATGCCAAATGTTAAAAATTCTTTTATACTATTTCAAAGAATCAAAAAAAAAAATTCATAAATAATAAACCGCCTAAAGGAAACAAAGCTACTTCTTCCAAGCAAGAGATAGCATAAGTGTGGCCAATAATAAATCTGTCACCAAACCAGGAAGATCCCTATAAACACCCAAGCTATATGTTCCATTGTTGTCAGATACCGTCAGTCTTCCCATTGAACCATAAGTAAAAACGGTTAAAAAATTGGAGCAATTTCCCAAAACTTACCGTAAACAAAACGCATTGTAAAAGAAAAATCAACTTCTCTCATTCAACTAATTGATCAGCCACAAGGGCAACAGAACAACAATACAGAGCTATGTAGTTCGCCTACCATTTTAACACAAAAATTTTCTGTCGCAAACAGACATGTCCATAACAATTGAGCAACACTAAGTTCCAAAGAAAAACAAAAGTAAACTTTTCAGGTCCATGACAATACAACTAGAATCAACCAGAGCCAAGAGCCCACTGTTTATTCGGCATCATCATATGAACAAGAAGAAATACATATTCCTGTATCAATGTTAGCGAATATGTACTTCTACCGCACAGGTTGCTGGTTATAATGGTTTTTCTCTTTTTTCTTTGCTGCAGCAAGCCTAGCGCTCCTCGCAGCAGCTTCTTGGGCAGCAGCCCTTGCAGCAGCATCCATTTCTTTACTAGATTTCTTCTTCTTTGAAGATGCAACTTTCTTGAGACGCTCTTTGACATCAACAGTGGTTGTGTCCTCCTCCACATTTCCAGTGGCAGTGACCTCATCACGCCCATTGTTTGCATCTGCACTGTTGGGTTGATCCCGAGATTCTTTCACCTCCTTGGAGGCTTTATCCTTCTTTTTCTTCTTCTTGGCACTTCTGGACTCTGCAGTTACATTTTCCTTCTTTTCTCCATCTCCATCAGCCTCAGCATCTTTCTTATCCTGAGGTTCACCTGTAAACAGCATTATGAAAATAAATGGTTTGAGCAAAATTCAACAAGTAAACTTGAGTAATTGCAACTTGACACGCACAGAACTCTACATTTTTATCCAAAGATAAAGTTTATAAAAAAGCAAGAGTTATAGTTAAATTGCACGAACCTAATGTTTCCCCCCAAAAAAAAAAATTAGTGGCTGAACAAACATCAAGCAAAAACTTAAACTTTTCCAAATGATAAAGTATGGTAAAGAAAACAGCATGCCATGATAACCAATCCATATAAAACACATAAACTTCAACTTCTAGGTCATGAGGCTTATACTCATGTCATAATTACCTTGTGACTCATCTTGACCATTTTCTTTCTGTGTAACCCCAAAATCAGCCAGAAGAGCCTCAAGCTCTGCAAGTTCTTTCTTCTTCCTCTCTTTTTTAGAGAGTTGTCGTTCTGCCTCCTTTGGTGCCACAGAAACTTCAGTAGGCCTCTTAACCTCATGCTCAGTGTTCATAGAAGGCCCATGTTCATGATCACGCTCTTCCTCCACATCATCATCCCCTTCATCTAAAATATCATCCTCACTCTCACTATCCTGTAATCAGAGTAAAATGAATTATCATATGTCAAATCAAGAACATAGGTTCCAGGTATAAGAGTGTTAACGATAACAACCAAAGACATAGAGCCAATCACAAAAACTCATTATCATGATTAATATGACATTTTTAAGCATAATATGATTTGTGAAATCTCCATTTTGACATTATAGACAACAAGAACCAACAAAACGTTACATACCATGCTTTCCAAAAATAATGCCCAAATACATCACATATCGTCACAAGCTTGCCAACCTCCAGGTCTCCAAAATCTAGGAAGACACACCCAAAAGGCCTTTCACTGCTACCCCATTCCACATAATGGTCATCCATCACTGAACTTTTATAAACAATTACCAAGCCCTTTACAAGATTCAAGCTGTAGAAATCTCAACTTTAGAAGTACAGGATGTCAATTACATTTCTAAGTAAATTCTATTCATATGGAATCAATTTACAGACATCCACAGTGTTCAAATATTATTTGAGCAATTCCAGCTTCACCAAGTTACCTCCTAAATCCAAAATGCTATAAAGAACCATCAAGGGAAAAGGTCCGAGAACAGATGACTGTACTGATTTTCACTGACACTATGTCTTCAACTAACTACCATAACAAAAGAAAGATATCCTCTGAACTAGACTACTAGTTCTTATATTGCATTCAATTCCTCACAAAAACCAAATAAAAGCATCTCATATCATTTCCACTCCTATACTAAATAGATATATACCAATTATGAAGAGTTCCCAGGAAGCATGGACATAAACAAAGCCACCAGACAACACAGCCACTATACACATAGACAAAGATGCTGCATCATACCATAATCTGGAGAGAGAGAGAGAACTTCCGTACTAGACTACTAGTTCTTATTCCATTGCTTTCAATTCCTCACAAACCACTAGCTAAAAGCATCTCATATCATTTCCACTCTTAAAGCAAATACATATAGTTACAGTTTATAAATTATGATGAGTTTCTAAGATGGACACATACAAAAGCCACCAGAGAACACAGCCACCATGCACGGGGACAAAGGCACTGCAATATAGCAGAATCTAAAGATGCATTCTATATGAAATTCTGCATCACACAGCTCCTATTTAAAGTGTCCACACTTCATAGATCAGTTCCATAATTTTACAAGTCATGCTTTGGCTTCTATTAAAATATGTTTTCTATAAAATGAAAAAGGAAAATAAAATACAACGAATTAAACCATTCCATACTTCTACTAGAGAAAATTTTCTCCTCTTTTTCTTTTTCAAGTATTTCCCCGTTGCCACTTCATTATCGAGCAAGAATGGTATTAAACCACCATTTTCTGCTACAATATTTCATTATCTGCCATCACTTATCAAGCATATCCTTAATCAGATCAACCGACTATAATAGACGCAGATTTGTACTATTGACATGAGATACATGACACATACAGACAACACAAGCAATAGGTTTTATATACATATATATATACAGTCCGCAACAAGCAAATGCATCCAACATAAGTATATAGAACCTCAAAATGGTTTAGCCAATAACATCACTTCTTACAAAGCGAAGTAACATCAGAACTCAGACATAAGTTTGACAACACGATCATCACTGCACACGATATCGATTCAATTTCAAAAGAGGAATTCAATCACATCAATCACCAGAATATAAAAACAATTATCCCCACCTCCAGATTGCTCGGTTTCTCCTTACTCTGCTCCGGCTCCGAAGCACCCCAGACAGACTGAGGAGGGGCAGTGGTCGCATAGTAGTCGTCATCGTCATCAACATCAGCCCAAGATTTAGCATTCAATGGAGTCGGAGCCCAGAAAACCTGGGATTCGGGTTCCTTAGACTGAGCCTGTGATTTAGAGGACCCCTTGCTCTTGCGCTCTTTATCGGACTTCTTCTTCTTTTTGAGAGCATCAAGCGCTGCAAAAACGTTCGTGTTGTTCATCATCAACGAACCTTCGTCTCTCCTGCTTCCACCCCCTACCATTTCTTTGTATACCCAGATCAAACAAAAGCACACTAATGAAAAATTGACAAAGATATCGCGTGATAGCTTTAATTTTTAACAATCGGATGTCCAAAGTGCAAATCTATCTTGGTAACCTCTTGGATTGTCGATTTAAATCAAAGGAGTTCCTCAAAATAAGGTATTCGCCAAATGAAGATCAAACCGCCTTGTCAATTATGCAAATATCAGGTGAGAACCAGAAACGCCTAATGCATATAGATAACTTATACCAATTTCTAAAGACAAGTGCCAAAGGAGTCTCAGAGATCTGACATTCGGCGAAGATATTAAATTCTCAGTTAAAAAAATCAAGATTAGGGTTTACGAAAATTTCACAGGAATGCAAAGAATAAGGAAAAAAAACGTCAAGGTTTGATAGCCTCTAAAGAGAGGGAGAGATGAGAAGAAGGGAAACCAGCAAGAAACAGAAAACGGAAGAGGTACTAGTTTATCCAATTAATGATAACTAGGGTTGCGATAAGAAAGATAACGTGAAGAAAGGAGCATGAAAGAGCGCATTTTATAGGTAGTGTGGAATTTCACAGAATATAGCTTTTGAATATTTAATTATTTGCGAGCTGGTTTTCAGATATTTTCTTAATAATACAAGTGTAAATTATCTTTCCTTCTTTAAAAAAAAATCAATTTTTATCATTATTTTGTCTGTTTTGAAAATATGTATTTACTTTGGAAATTAAAATAAAACATTTTTTATTAGTATAGGAATTTTGAAAATTTTAAATGTTTTAGTAAATTTCTGGTAATTTTTATGTTTATTCATATATGTATATATAAAATAAAAATATTATTCTTGAAATTAGATTTTTATTTATAATTATTGAAATTCAAAAAATTATTTTGTGAATATATGTTTTCGTTTTGAATAATTTATTTTTTATCAATGATTTTACAATTTGTTGAATTAAAAAATTATTTTATATATAGTTCTTCCTATATTAAATAAGTAATAAAATTAAAGATATTTTGGTCAAAATAAGTATAATTGTAACTTATCTTTGGTTGAATGTATAGCATAGATCATCTACAATCTAATGCATGTACATTCAAAAATGATAAAATGTCATATAAAGAGAAAAAGTATACATGAAATCTTAAACTCTAAACTTGTGACATCACTCGCATTAAATAATTTTGTCCAATTCTATTTTTTCGTCAAAAATAAAAAAAGAGCTAGCATACGAAAAAAATGGTATCTGAAGCAAATACCACACTATTTAGGGCATGTCTTTGGCATTAGTCTAAGAGTGTGCAAATATATAATGTACTAATATTCGATTAAAGAAACTATCTATATTAGATGATTTTATTCAATCGTATTCCTTAATTAAAAAAACTTTAAATCCTAAATTCACTTTATACATTTTATTCACGTCCTCCTTCTCTAATTTTAAAGAGAAGGTGTATATATTTTTTACATAAAGAAACTACATAATTTCAACATTTCTCATAAAAATTAAAGATTAGTTTATCCAAAAAGTTCTTAGCAATTCTTGCATTTTGTCAAATTTTATAATTGAAAATTTCTAATATCATGTGCTTAATTTATGATGTAAAATGTTTGTCGTAACCGACCTTTCAGCAAGGAGAAATAAAAAGTTTAAATTGATTCCCAAAATGAAACTCGAAAATCAATTTATTTAGAGTCGCCACCAAAATTTTTAATTGAAAACTTTGGAAAACCAATTTAAAATAAAAAAGAAAAAGGCAAAATAATCTGCGAAAACATATATGTGTTCGAGAGTCTATTTGAATATAAGGAATGTGTTAAGTACCCCACAACATCTGTCCATAAGGACGATTACCTTAAACTAGTTAGGTGAAATATAATATGGCGTTAAATTTATCTCGATTACCCTTTATTGACATGCATGCCCATCAAATAAAGAAGACAAAAAACGACAATAATGGAAGTGAACGGATAAATATTTACAAAGGATAGACTTGACCTAGAATAAAAGCCTAGGGCCTACGTACCCCGTGATAGGAATCAAAATCTACGTAGTTCGACCAAAAATGGTGTGTCCGTTGGTTGATAGTTAGTAATTTTTGTGATGAAAACAGGAGAATTTAAATTAAACAGATTTTTGTAAATAAAACAGGATTAGAATTTGGTCTATGTGTTTTAATTTATGACAACCTGATTACTCCCACTCTCCTTATCTCTTCATTTTCATCTCCCTTTTTTTTGGAATTTTAATCTTTATTTTGTGATTTAACTAAAGTGATTATGAAGGAAGAACTAATCTTTTTGTAAACAAAAAAAATTAATTAACATATTTATTTTTGCGTCATTATCATTATTGTT
Source organism: Delonix regia (assembly GCA_037074485.1). Classification (NCBI taxonomy): domain Eukaryota; kingdom Viridiplantae; phylum Streptophyta; class Magnoliopsida; order Fabales; family Fabaceae; genus Delonix; species Delonix regia. The sequence continues at coordinate 6,297,225 of CM073452.1, forward strand.
ATTATTATTCTAAAACAATTACGTATTAATTTTCAGGATTTGTGGAGATTAAAATCTCACACGACCCCAAGTATTCGAGAAAAACTATATTCTCACATGATAATTTCGCGAATAATGGAGGATATTAAAGTGTTTATTTTTTTTGTATTATTCTTATTATTATACATTTTTAAAAAAAAACACATGTATTGATTTTCGGGATCTAAGGAAAGTAAAATCTCACATAATCCCATGCATTCGAGGAGAACAATATTCTCACACGATAATTTCATAAATAATGGAGAATATTTAATTAAAGTAAATATTTAACTATTATTATTTTTTTAGACAAATGTGTACTAGTTTTAGGGATCTAAGGAGATTAAAATCTCACATAATCTCATGCAATCAAGGAAAACAATATTCTCATACGATAATTTCATAAATAATGGGGAATATTTAATTATTATTATTATTATTATTAAAACAAATGTGTACTAATTTTAAGGATATAAGGAGATTAAAATCTCACATAATCTCATGCAATCGAGGATAACAATATTCTCACATGATAATTTCGTAAATAATAGGAAATATTTAATTAAAGTAAATATGTAATTATTATTATTTTTTAAAACAAATGTGTACTAATTTTAGAGATCCAAGAAGATTAAAATCTCACATATTCTCATGCAATCGAGGAAAACAATATTCCCACACGATAATTTCGTAAATAATAGGGAATATTTAATTAAGGTAAATATTTAATTATTATTATTATTATTATTATTATTATTATTATTATTATTATTATTATTATTATTATTATTATTATTATTTGGTATTATTATTATTTATAACAAGTATGCATTAATTTTTGGGATATAAGGAGATCCGAATCTCACATAATCCCATACACCCGAAGAGAATAATATTCTCACTCGATGACTTTCTCATAACTTTGTTTATAAAGCCAAAAATTAATCTCATATTGACACAAAGATAATAATAATATATATACACCTATATGCATATATATATATATATATATATATATATATACACATGTAATGATATATATAAGCATGACAAAATGACAAAAGAAGAAGAAAGCTTCAGGAAGTAGACATCAGGAGAAAAAAAGGAAGCATATACCTATATACATACACCCATATATATATATATATATATATATATATACATCTATATAAACACATAGGTAATATATATATAAGCATGGTATGAAACGAAGAAAGCTTTAGGAAGCAAGCATCAGGAAAAAAAAGGAAACAAATACCCATACATCTATGTACACATACGTACATATATACATATATATATATATATATATATATATATATATAAACATATATGTAATATCTATATAAGCATGATATGCAATGTATGAAAGCATCAGGAAACACATGGAATACTCCCACGCCTATATACATATATACACCTATATGCATCTATATATATACATACATAGATATAAATATATACATATATATATATATATATATATATATGAACACATGTAATAATATATATGAGCATGATAGAAGAGGAGAGCAAGCTTCAAGAAACAGGGAAGCATAAACTCATATACACACACGCATATATATATATATATACATCCACATACATATATATATATAAACACATATATAATGTGTATGAGCATGATAGAAGAGGAGAGCAAGCATCATGAAGCAAGAAGCTTATACTCATATACACACATGCCTCTATATATATATATATATATATATATATATAAACACATATATAATGTGTATGAGCATGATAGAAGAGGAGACAAGAAGCAAGGAAGCTTACTCTCTCTCTCTCTCTTTTCTCTTTCACGACTGCTCTCAGCTCGGACTGCTCACCTCTGTTCGCCCCTGTTCACACTGCTCAGAACAGGGGAAGGCGTTTACAGCTTCAGCTCGGTTTGCTTCAATCTTACTCGTCTGTCACTACAGCTCGGCTTAACTTGTCACAGTCTGCCTCATCTTGCTCATCTATTGCAGCTCCTCACGATCTACCTCGTCTTGCTCGTCTGTTACAGCTCGATTTCTCTCCTTTCAGCAACTCTCAGACTCTCTTCTCCCTCGCCTCTCCCAGCTGCTTTTTTTGGTTTCATATTTGGTTACCTAGCTTCTCCCCCTTATGGTTTTTCTCTCCTATAGTTTTGGTTTAAAAGTCCAAAAACCATCATGTTCTCCTCATCTCTCCCCTTTCTCGATTTCTCTTTAGTTCCTTGCCTCTCTTCCAACTCTCTCTGTCTCTCTTCACTTCCTTGCCTCTCTTCCTTTTCCCCCCCTTCCAGCTGCTCTTAGCCTCTTTTTATAGAGGCCACTGTCATCATTAACTCTCTTGCTGCCCGTCACTTCCTCAGATAAGCTACAGCAACTTGCAAGAGGCAACTACAGCGTTTTGCAGAGCAACGTCCACTTGCAGCAAAGCCACCATCAAAATGCCAAGATATAAATCATGTTTTGCCATATATATTGTATTATATACTTTGATATTTTTTATTTAATTTATTTTTTAATTTAACCCTTTTTTTATTATTATTATTTGTTTGTAATAATTTTTTTAAAATTTTTGTCATCATCACTATTAATATTTATTTTTTTGGATTTTGTTATATTTTTGTGTCTTTTATGATTTTTTTATTTTGATTTGTTATTATTATTATTAATTAATTCTTATTTTTAAATTTTGATTTTTTTTTCTCAAAGTTATCCCATTATTTATTTTGAATTTTAACTTGCTTTCACTTTAAAATGTCATTTGAGTCTATGTCATTTTTATTTCCTCTATTTGCTTAATTATTAATTAATTGGTGTATCAATTAATTAAATAATTAATTAATTAAGGATGGGGTATTCACAATGTTTTTCTTATCCATATAATTTTTCTTATTCATAAATGATAATTATGTCCTTTCAACTTTAAAATTGTTTTTAATCAATAATAATACTTAAGCATTCATATTAGCTCAGTATTAGCTATTTACTAAGATTATTATGAAATTATAATTAAAAAATTAGTAAAAGTATATGTTCATAAGTTTATTGATATAATTTAGACTACTAGTAAAGTAAAGTGTAATGTAAACCTAGAAGTCAGTTCCAATGGTAAGTCTATTATAGCATCACTTGTGGTTTATTTATAATATACTGCTCGTCAAGTTTGTTCAATCAAGCTTGCACATTTTATGCGTAGCACATATCATAGAGGTCAAAGAACATGCTTAAAATCAAAATCCTCCATCAGTTGATCCACAATCAATTAAAGTTGAAGTTCAGAGTGAGTAATCCCAAACAAAACAAGTGGTAGAGTATTTTCATAGGGTATCCATCATTGGTACTAAAAATCACTTTGCATTTCCTAAATGATACCATTTTACTTTATTTGGGAAGCATCCATCCCAATTTTGTAAGAAAACCTTTATAACAATAGAGATCACATTATAAGCTACATCGAGAAATTGGTTGGATGCAATAGTAATCATGGATGAAGAGTAAGTGAATAGCAAACATGGTGAAGCTAAACTCCAATAAAAAAGGGATGCTACAGTGAGGAAGTCAATCATGAAGAGAGAAAATATCTTAAGATTAAGGGAAAGTATTTAGATTCTTAGGAATGAAATATTTTTGCTAAAATTACCTTGATTTCAAAGGCTTAAACCATTTGTAATGAAAAGAAGCTACAAAACAACTTCCTTGCAAGTGATATATATATATATATATATATATATATATATATAAAATTCAAATTCATTTTATTTAAGGACATTTTCATCTTACCAAATGTTTATTGAATGTCATTTGTCATTCCTTTCCCACCATATTAAATAGAAATTTATGCCAAAAGTTTCCATTATATTCTATCTTATTTTATTTCTCATTTCTATTTCGATCCACCATAACGAAGGATGTGCCTTAGGTATGGCTAAGCACAATGAAGCTTAATAGGAGTCTCACCTTGTGTATGGCCTTCCTTAGGCAACTTAATAGGGATTGCTTCTTCATATATATATTCATCTTCACACTGATATTAATTGGATTTGATAGCAAAGTGTAAAATGCATAATGTTTTGAAAAAAATTTGTATGCAATATTATATCTAAGCCTAATCCAAATGTTATATATTGGAAATAGATATTTGACCTTCATCTTGTTGAGCAAGGCTGGCACCCAAAAAAGGGGTAAATTAAGTGTTATATAGAATTTTTAGACTTTAAAATTCTTTGAAAAGATTTTTGAAATTTGAAAAATTCAAAGTAAACTAAGTAATTTGAAAATGATAAATGCATAATATAAAGAAAGGAAGGGAAGAGAGTAGACATAGAGACTTATTTTAGTTCAGCTTCTACCCAAGCTTACATCCAGTCCCCAACCAAGTTTTTGGGGTTATTCACTATTCAATAATCAAATACGACCACCATGGAGAACCTCTCCTTTAAACACAATTCTTAGGAAGAACCTATTCCGAATTCTAAGTACTCACTACTTTACTCCTTCCAAGAACCTCTTTAAACTTAACTAAAGAGAACATCCCCCTCAACCCAAGCACTATTTGCTTGTTTCTCTCAAGGAACCTCCTTGAGCAATAGCCAGGGAAAAACTCTCCCTCAATTTAAGTACATTCTATTTGACACCCTTAAGGAACCTTCTTATGCTTCTCTTTCACAAGAAAGAAAGAATTATAGATGAATAAACTCGTTGAAATAAAGTATATATAATCACTCTTAAATATTTTTTCTCGTTGATTTAGAGTCTATAAGTTGTGTTTATATAGCCAAAGGTCCAATAGATTTGTTGGGAGTATGAAGGAAGCCAAACTTTTCAAAATATGTCCGTTGTAAAACAATTATGACTTCTCTGTCATTGGCCAGTCGACTGGTCCCTCTTTCTCTTTTTAAAAATTCAAATCTGGACCTCGACAGTCAATTGCTCACTCATGGCCAGTCGATTGGTCTCTCACAAAGAGCTCCCAGTCAACTGGTCCTAAGGTTGGCAGTTGACTAAGCTTGAACTAAGTGTGGTCAGTCGATTGACGACTCACAGAAAGCTTCTAGTTGTCTAAAGCTTAAGCTAGCAGTATATTGAAACCTCTTAAAGGCATGGCAGTTGACTGGGGCCAAGTGGGCAGTCAACTAAGACCTTTTTGAAACATCTTAATTTATTGAAACAAGAGCTGGCATTTGACTAGTAAGAGGCCAGTTGACTACTGGGCTACTGTCAGTCAATTAGGAACATCAATAGTTCCCAAAGTCAACCTTTTTCAACCTATAAGACTCAGAATCAATTATATAATGATTTTAAACATTTTCTATGAGCTTAATATCACTTACTAGAGTTCATAAGACATGATAATACATTGAAGAATATCAAAAACCTATGTATTACAATGAAAAACTTTCATACGATGTTTGTTATTATCAAAACCTTAATGTCTTCAACAAATTGGCTTAACACATCTCTCTCTAATACAGAGCTGAAAACTTGTTATGAGTAAACTGTCACGGTGCAAGTATACACCACCACCAAATAGTAAAAAGTGAGAAAAGTATTGTCTTTAAGAAATTCTAATTAATATCAATATTAATTACTAATGCGTTCGTAATTATCTAATTCAAGCAATCCAATATTCAAACTAAAAGTGAAGTAAGTGCAAAAAATTAAACTATGCAAAACTTAAATTGAGATGAAAATCAATACATAAGGTTTCCTTATGATTATGGATTACCAATGCACTTTAATTATGAATTAGTTATTTTTATAACTTAAACTCATTAATTTATGAAGTAATCTTAGCCTCTAACATTATTATAAAAATCTATTGATCCATTATAAATTATGTCGCTCTAAATTAATTCCCTATATTTCTATGAAAACCCTTTTGAAAGACGCATTAAGCACAACTAATTATGACTTTGCATGTCCAATAGGTATATATCTATTCTAAAGGCAATTTGAGTTAAATTCAACATTAATCATATCGTATTTAGTCTTAATCTAAATTTAGGCTTCTTTTTCAAGAATTCCCAAATCTTCAATAGAAGCCCTAATTAATGGCCAATCAACAAGGGAATAAATAAGATTTGAACTAAATAACTTTATACACAATGAAATTCAAGTTAATAAAGTTCAACAATCTACCTACCTAGGGTCTATAATCCTAAAGAAATAAAGGCTTAGCCAAGCATACCCATGATTACAATCCAAAATAATTTAGAAAACATGAACATTAGAAGAGAAAAAGATGAAAAACTTTGTTTTTAAAGCTTTAATCGGCTTCCTTTCTTGAAACTCCTCCTGATTTGCCTTCCTCCAGCAAAGCTCTGCCTTTAGAACTTAGGAAATCTTCTCCTCTTACTTCAAAACATCCTCTCTTCCCAAAAACCCTAGGAAAAATGATTTATATCGCCCCCAAATGTCAAAAGACCAATCTACCCTTCATTTGTTGCATCTTGTACCTTGGGGCCAATTTTCAATTCATTATATGCGTTTTAGCACATTGGCACCAACTTGCAGCCTTTTGTATCAGTTTTAGTGTTTTGCCCATAACTTTCTGCTTCGGTGTCAGAATTTGATGAACTACAACTCGTTAGAAAGCTCCCAAAGAGCTCTAAACCTTTTTTATGAAATAACCATCTCCAAATTTTGACATCTAAGGGTCCAAAAGTTGCCTCAAAATTGGGATATGCACTTTTTTAATGCCAAAACACTCATTTCTTCTATCTAAGGCCTAAGCACATAAGGACACAACATGAGTAACTACAATTTGCTAGGATTTAAGTATGTAAATCTTCAAAACAAATCTAAAACAACTTAAATAGCCATAAATCCAAACTTCTAAATGCAAAAACCTAAATTATAACTAAAATTAACAAGATTACAGCACGATAAAACATGAAAATGGTTTGAATAACTATATTTTCTTAGAGTTATCAATATGTAAGCCTAATCCTAATGTTATATATTGGAAATAGATACTTGACATTCATCTCTCTTTAGTACGTTACCTGCACTTTTTTTCCTTTAAGTGAGGTTTTTTTTTTGTAAATAATTATGGGGAGCTTTAAAGAAAGATTCCAAGTTTCTTATTTTTTGACACAAAAGGAAAACCTAGAACTCATTCTAAGTTTCTCTAACACATTTCCTTATAATACTTTTCATAATATAAGATTACATAATTCTTGTGAACACCCCATCCCTAATTGCCTAATTATTTAATTAATAGATATGCCAATTAGGCAAATAGGAAAATTAAAAATGACAAAACTTCAAATGACATTTTCAATTAGGGGACAATTTAGAATTAAAAATAAATAATGGGAGAAAACTAAATAAACTCAAAACCCAAAAAAAAAATTAGCTAATTAGAATAATTATAATAAATCAAAGCAAAATTATAAAAAATAAAAATATATAACAAAACAAAAATAGAAAATTAAAAACTCAAAAAATATTAATTAATTAATAATAATAATAGTAATAAAAATTAAAAATAAACAAATAAAATAAAGTAATAAGGCTGCAACCCCTTTCACGTGAAAAGCTGTAGCAAAAGGTTGGAAAAAGAAAAAGCACATAGCTACGAGGAGTGATTAGAGAACAGGGCCTTTAGTGATTACAGCCAAGTTTAACTCGAAATTAGAGCGACTGTTCTCCTCGGATTCTCTTGGCTGGTCTAGTCGTTATCATATAACACCTCTCTTGGGGTTATATCGATGATCATTCATGAACTCAACGTGGAGAATAGGGAGGAGGACGGGTAGAGTGCTGGTAGAGAGAAGATGGCGAGTTGAGCAGGAGGGGCCGAGAAGAGCAAGACTAAGACAGAAAGAGAGAGAAATCGAAGCTATCTGGTTCCACCCTCCTGACCATACCCTTACACTCTCACTCTTCTCGGGCTTTTTCTTCTTTTGCAGGAGAGAGATGGACTGAGGGAGAGAAGATGGCAAGTTGAGCAGGAGGGGCCGAGAAGAGCGAGACTGAGACAGAGAAAGAGAGAGAAATCGAAGCTCTCTGGTTCCACCCTCCTCACCTTACCCTCATCCTCTTACGGTTCTGGGCTTTTTTTCTTTTTCTTCTTCTGCAGAAGAGATACGGACCGAGGTGGAGAAAATGGTGAGTTAAGCAAGAGAGCCACTAACCGAAAAAAAGCTGCTGAGGAAGAGACTCCATGGACACAATATGATCCCTCGGTGCACTTCTGTTCGAAGAACCCAAAAACAGAGAGGGGGCATGAAGTTTATGGGTTTTCAATGGCTGAAATCTGGTGAGAGAGAAGGGGCACCGATGAGGTCCTAAAAGTGGTGCAGGTGGCAAGTGGCAGAAGGAAATCGAGAAAAATGATGAAGATGGAAAACCGAGGATGTTATGCTAGTAGAAAGAGAAAGAGTGAGCTGGGACGAACAAACAAACAGAGAGTGCCGAAAGACAAGAAACTTCTGAAGTGAAGTAGAGATAGAGAGAGGGAGAGGAGGACTCTTCTTCAGGGGCATGGCCAAACCGTAGGGAAGTAAGGGCCACAAGCAATCAACAAAGAAGGAGAAGAGGAGGAAAGAGCCTTGTTTGGAGGCACGAAAAACAGGGGTTTACGGGATGAAGAGGACAAACCAGTGAATGGTAAAACAAGGGTGTAAGAATGGGGGATGAAGGAGAGAGAAGGACGAAGAGAGAATGGGGCAGAGTGAGATGTTGTGCTGGTAGAGAGAATGGAGGCATCTCATAAGCATCATTTACAGTCTCCAATTGCTTCAACAAAGAGTCAAATTGTCTGGTGTTGTGACGGAGATGCTACATCCATGGATATTGTCTCTGCTTCAAAACAGCTCTGGTCATGTTATGTAGGGCTTGACATGTCTGAAAGTCATATTAGGTTTCAACTAGAGAGGTTTGGTCCAATTGAACAATTCTTTTCCTTTCCAGTAAAAGGTTTTGCCTTGGCTAAATATAGGAACATCATTGATGCCGTAAAAGCTCGAGAATATTTGCTTAGAAATTTACCTTGTCGAGTGAAATTCATGAATATAGGATTTGGAACTCGGGGTTCTATGAATGGAGTTGCAGTTGGTTCTAGCTCTCTAATCTATATTTCTCTCTTCAAAAAGAAAGAAAAGCAATCTCTTTAGCTTTCGTTGGCTCTCACTATTGAAAGATAAAGAGTAAGAGAGCTAAATTCATTGTCTTATTGGTGATAATGATGACGATGGGCAGCAACAGCAGAGACTGAGAAGATGCCCTCACCACAGTTCTGCCACTGTAAAGGATGGTCTCGGTTTGCTTTGCATGGTGAACAGTGAGTTATTCACGTACTGTACGTCTAACTTCCAATTTTTTTTTTGCCTTTTTGGGTGTATTAATATTGTAATTATTATTATTATTATTATTTTGGTATTGCAAGTAAGGTTTTCAGGAAGTCATCGTGTGAAAATATTGTTCTCCTCGATTGCATGGGATCATGTGAGATTTTACTCTCTTTAAATCCATAAAATTAGTACATATTTGTTTTAAAAATAATAATAATTAAATATTTACTTTAATTAAATAATTTCTATTATTTACGAAATTATCGTGTGAGAATATTGTTATCCTCGATTGCATAGGGTCATGTGAGATTTTGATCTACTTGGATCCCCAAAATCAATACATATTTGTTACAAAATAATAATAACAATAATAATAATATTACAAAAATAAATGTCTTAATTAAATAATTTCTTTTCTTTACGTGATCGAATTTGTTCTTTATAATCATTTCATTTTATTTTTCAAAATAAAGATTAAAATCCCAAAAACAAAAAAATAATAAATTAAAAAGTGAGAAAAATAATAAATGAAGATTAGCACACATTTGTTTTAAAAATAATAATAATTAAATATTTACTTTAATTAAATAATTTTCCATTATTTATGAAATTATCGTGTGAAGATTTTGTCCTCCTCGATTGCATGAGATCATGTGAGATTTTAATCTCCTTAGATCCTTAAAATTAGCACACATTTGTTGTAAAAATAATAATAATTAAATATTTACTTTAATTAAATATTTTCCATTATTTATGAAATTATTGTGTGAGAATTTTGTTCTTCTCGATTGCATGGGGTCATGTGAGATTTTAATCTCCTTAGATCCTTAAATTTGGTACACATTGGTTTTAAAAATAATAATAACTAAATATTTACTTTAATTAAATAATTTCTATTATTTACGAAATTATCGTGTGAGAATATTATTCTCCTCGATTGCATGGGGTCATGTGAAATTTTAATCTCTTTGGATCCCCAAAATCAATACATATTTGTTATAAAATAATAATAACAATAATAACAATATTACAAAAATAAATGTCTTAATTAAATGATATCTTTTCTTTACGTGATTGAATTCGTTTTTTATAATTATTTCATTTAAATTTCAAAATAAAGATTCAAATCCCAAAAACAAAAAAATAATAAATTAAAATGAGAGAAAATGAAGAGGTCAAAAAGGTTAGATTAATCAGGTTGTCATAAATTAAAACACACGAACCAAATCCCAATTACATTTTGTTTACGAAAATCCATTTAATTGAAATCCTCCTGTACTCATCACAAATCATCAACCAATAAACATGTCATTTGGTCAAACTACGTGGACTTTGATCCTTATCATAGGGTACGTAGGCCCTAGGTTTTCATCCTATGTCAAGTCCACCTTTTGTAAATATCTATCTGTTTGCCTTCATTCTTGTTGTTTTGTCTCCTCTGTTTAACAGACATGTATGTCGATAAAAGGGTAATTGAGATAAATTTAAAAGTCATATTCTATTTCAACTGACTGGTTTAAGGTAATTATCCTTATGGACGGGTGTTGTGGGGTGCCTAACACCTTCTTCACACTCAAATAGACTCCCGAACTCATCTCTAATTTCGCAGACCATATTGCCTTTTTCTTTTAATTTTAAATTAGTTTCCCAAGGTTTTCCGTTAAAAATTTTGGTGGCGACTCCAAATAAATTGATTTTCAAGATTCATTTTTGGGAATCAATTTAAACACATTTTATCTATTCCACCAAAAGGTCGGTTATGACAATTCTTTTATTTTTTTTATTGCAAGTAAATGAAAAAGCCCACATTTGATTCTTTATCTAAAAAATAGTGCAAGGTTGATTTAATTCCCAAATAATGATTAAAAGTTGCAACATAAGGATCCTAAACAATAATTAATTGCTATGAATCAAAAATTGATTTTGCCAAAAATTAGTTGTCTCATTCTTATCCCACATCATTATGTTGTAAACTAGAAATCCTAAGACCCTTCCTTATTTTTAACACAAGCTCTAACAGTTCTAAAACAATTTAAAAAATAAATTTGAGGTTGAAAGAACATATCCCAACTCATTATACATCAAGTATGTCAATTACCCTTCTAATTATGAAATGCATATACTTATTTAAATGCTTTCAGTCAAGGTTGTCAAATTATGAGTTTAAGTAAACTTATAAAATGGAGGTAGACTTATAACGTAAACTTATAAGAGTTTATCTTTATTCATAAATAATTATTAAGATATATACTTACATTGTTAAAAATACAATATATAATATACATTTTACTTACATACTAAATATATTTAAAATTAAAAATAAATAAGGATACCCTCAGAAAGCCAAAAATGTAAAAAAAAAAAAAATCAAATTAGATGTAAATATGTCTTTTTTAATTAAGAAAAAAAAACAATAACCAAGTTAATTTACATACTTAATTTGAATATCCTATTACATTTTTAGTATTTAAAAATATATTTAATATAATTTTAATAAAAAATTTTATAAATTTTATTTTTATTATTTTGGTATTATATAAAAATTTTGTAATAATATTTTAAAATAATATATAAATTAAAAATTATATAACATATGTCTCAATGACATAAATTATGTCAAACATTCTAGTGGAAGAAACATTAATAGGTGCAGATTTGAATCCAAAATGCTTGCTTTTATGGATAAATAAATATATATATATATATATATATATATATATATAAAAGCAAATGATGTTATATATAAAAATTGGAATATATATAATGAATTATTATGTTGGAAGCATGGTAAAGATAGTGGTTGCACACAGGAAGGTAATGGGTTCAAGATTGGGCAATGTTTGGTACATTTTTAAATACAAACGACTTATTAATTATCACCATCACTAGTAAGAAGATCCTTACATTTGTCTTTATTTTCATTTGTCTCTTTTAAAATGACTATGCCACAAAAAATAGGAAAACTATAAGGAAAAATATTAACCCAAAAATATCTCGATTGTTAACCACTAAGTAGAAGATATTCTGTTTAGATATTTTAATCAAGTCCCATGTGCCCCTTCTGCATTCAACAATGTATCATCCATATTGTCATTAATCTTGTAAACAAGAAACTTTATCAATCCAAATGTCTAAATTCAATAGCCAGTGTTAGGTATAAAAACAATTATCAACTATGATGAAATTGAAAGCCAGCTCACCTGGTCAACAATTAATGTACATGCATGCAATTTTCATGTTAAATACTAACAAAATTTTAGTTGATTATAGGATTTTCCCCTTTTATGTTGCCATTCATCAAATTGTCTTCACATGAAATAACACACATTTTAATGGTGATAAGACAATTGTAGTTATGCTTTCTTTCATAATCAAAAGAATGCAGTAAATATAAATCAAGCATTAGATGGTAGGTATAACCATCTACAAACAAAGCTCTCAGTGTCTCAAATGCATCCACCAACTAATATCTTCAAGCAAGTCCTCATCAAAGATTCATTTAAGGTTTCTGGCATAATGCTAATTATTTAACAACATCTCCTGTATATTTAAAATCCAAGATATTAAAAAGCATGCTAAAAAAAAAAAATCACTCATGGGTTACTATTAGAAAAAATGGTAAAAAAAAAAAAAAGAACTCATAACCAAGGAAATAAGGGGAAACAAACTAAAAAATAAATGCTTAGATTTTCTTCATTGGTATTATCCAACTCTAATTAGTACCTAATTATATTATATTTGTATATGTTCTACTTGGAACTTATTATGTATTTTAGATAACTTCTTTTGATTTAATAGTTATATAATGCTAATTTCATGTATTTTATAAATTAGACTATTTGGTTGCTTCTTTGCATTAAATCCATCTTATTTTGCACTATTCTTATGGAAACTATAGAAAATGTGCTTTAATGAAAGGAAATAACAAGTTAGAGGCATGGTAGATGAAGATTCAAGGATGCAACTTAAATCCCCTAAACAAAGAGAATAAAGTAAATTAGCTAGTCTAGCATATAAAAGAGGAAATAATTATATGCTAAGACTACTACATATCAAACGAATAAGTAGGAAGTAAACAAAAGCAATAGGTGGAAAACTAAAGCAAGGGTTTCACCTATGTGATTAGACTACTATGAAGTACAAGGTTCATTTTAGACACTAAGAGTGCAAGCAAAGTGAGTGTAAATAACCATCAATGACAGAATGAAAGGTTGAAAACCTATTTCAAGTGCAAATACCAGGGATTGAAACAATGTATATAAAGTAATTCACTCACATTATATACAGATTTCTCTCATTCTGTGTCAAAATTTTCAAAGACAAGAACTAAACGAAAATTTTGACAAATATAGGAATGTAGGACCTAAGTTTATTGGAATTGAAACAATAATGAACTAAAATAAATATTCCATATTTTTTACACTTAAACAAGTCTTCCTTAAAGGTGACATTACTAGAATCAAAAAGTTATAAATCAAGCAATCAAAGTTTTAAATAGATTAGCATCCACTAACTTGATAGTTAATATTCAGAAGTCATCTTAAGAAAATAATGCTCAAATAGGCAAATACCATAAGAAAAAAAAAAACCCTTAACTCAAACTCCATGAAATTCCATCAAAGCCTTGTCAAGCTTAACAAAATGCAATTTATTCAAGCCCCAACATCTCCTCACAGTTAATATAATAGGCTTAAGCAATTGAACTCATTAGATAATGCACAATATTTGTTAAGAAACATGTGATATTAGTTACTAATAGATAGTAACCTAATCATACGTCGTACTAGAATACAAAGTGATCATGGAGAATAAGCAAGTAAGTATATGTTAAACATGAGTAAATCATTTTAAAGATTGATATTGATAAACCTGATGGCAATCTCTCATTGTTAGAAACAAGTATTGCTAATTGGTTGAAGATGTTGGTCTTATGAATAGTGGACTCAACATTCTGAAGAGCTTCAACCCTGCTTTGCATGTAACTATCTTGCAATGGAATTGATTGTTGATGTTGTTATTGCAATTATAACAAAGGTTGATACCCCATATCCTTCTTTTTTTAAGGAATTTAAAAACCCAGTAACCAAAAAAATAGGAATGATATGAAGCTAAAATTCTAGATATAATTTAATCCAACCCAAAAATACCTTTATATAACTAGGTGTGCATTCACATAATAAGAATTTTAATTATAAAAAAAAACAATATGAAATCATGGAATGTAATTATAAAAATAATTGAAGGCAAGAAATTATATTAAGCCAATGAAAATGTTAATGAAATGAAAGATTATGAATGTTAGTTTTTATGTATTAATGAGAACTAATACCATCACATAAGAGGGAAAAAGATAGTTCATAATTTAGTAGTTATGCTTATACGTGAGAGAAAGAAAGGACTATTAGTACAATGGTTGTCTATCTTTAACCTTAACTACAACCAATAAAATACAAAAGAAAACCACAACTTACTTAGAAACAACTAAGCTAAAAATGGTGACACACTAGCCCATTAGGAAGTAGGGCATTTGAAGCACTAACACTTGTTCTCAAAGCCAATGGATGTTGATGAACAAAAGGCTTTGTGAAATCCTTTGAAGTAGTGAAGCATTGACACTTGTTCTCAAAGCTAATGGATGTTGACGAACAAAAGGGTTAGCAGAATACTTTGAAGTAGTGAAAGAAACAAATCGCTCAACCTATTGAATGTGTGGAAAAATAAAAAAAGGCAATGCAATATGAAACAACATTTTTACTGAGCATATACATAGTTGCATCAATATCATACCTCAGTCCATGTGGTTAGTACTTCTTTAAACTTTTTCATGGCAACCATCAATTGATTTTTAAGGTCATCCACAATTGTGATTGAATGACTAGTGATGTCATTAGAGATATTTCCACACTCATTTCTAAAGTTGCTTAGTAGCTGAAGATTTATGAAGGCAGAGTTCAATGCAATAATATTTTACTTAATAATTGTCGTATACTCTTAGATTTCTATTGTCGGGTCATAATAAATTGATTTCATTTTTGCCACTATGAATCAAAACAAGAGCAAAACATTTCATCATAGTCATTGCAATATCATTGTAAAAGCTACACAAAACAATATCGAAACCAACATTCACCACTTATTTGAGAAAAGCCTATTATGTGTTTCTCTTCTTTAATTTTTTTTTTTTTTACCCAATGGTGGGGTTATGTCACACCCCAAATCTCTGAACCTACAAGCTTACACTAGATAGAAATTCATAACCATACCAATATCTATGCAATTTGCACTATATTCAAAGTAAACTTTATCTATATATAAGGGTACGTAGTTTATACAACGCAAAGAGTTTTATAAAAATTTTGACAGAGCCTACCTAGTAAATAGGACATCCTGAAATTTTTACAAAATCCTTTCAGACAAAACCAATATATACAAAGAGAGCTCCGCTTTCACCAAAATGAACCAACAACATACATCAATAAACAAAAATAGGAAAGGTTTATCTGTGGTCAATATACAATCTCAAAATGAACAAAATAATGGCTACCAACACTATATATATACATCTAAAAAAATGTGACATGTACATAAAAATGGTCTAAACTAAATCTCGCAAATTCAAGTAGGCTCACTAAAGGAATTCTCATTAATCATCTGCTCCTTCCGGGAATTCACCAACTTCCCTATTTGAGACAATAATTTTCTAGCAAATAGCACTACAAAATCAGTAAACAAAATACATATATAATTCGCAATCAAAACGTGATCATGATTTGTATGAAATGAGATAACATTTAAGTTATAAATAATAGCAACCAACTAGTTAATGTACATTGTAAAATATTGAATTAAAATGCCTTACAAAGTGGAAAAAAAGAATCAATAGGTTTCTAAATATCAATTAAGAGGAAGGACTACCATAGACTAATCCAGTGTGACACACAACCTACAAGGGTAAATCACAACATGCGAGGACATATAATTTTCAAGGGTAAATAACCAATAGGCGTGAGGACATAACTTATGAAAATTAATCATTCATCAGTTCACGTGTGATGGCCGTCACACGGGGTTAGCACCTTCATTAACCCTGCTAATTAGGTAGTTTCCAAGGTGCACCAAGGGCTAACAGAACTACTGTTTGCAGCCAGTGTCCTAACTAGTCCTTCCAAAGATAAG
Source organism: Delonix regia (assembly GCA_037074485.1). Taxonomy (NCBI): domain Eukaryota; kingdom Viridiplantae; phylum Streptophyta; class Magnoliopsida; order Fabales; family Fabaceae; genus Delonix; species Delonix regia. The sequence continues at coordinate 6,313,711 of CM073452.1, forward strand.
GAAATAAAACAAGCATGCATAGGAAAGTATGACAAGCATGCATGAAATCAATTATAATTTCAATACTATTTTATTCGGTGGTTATTCATAATCGTACGTATAAGATTTCTCAAAAGCCTTTATCAAACCATACATGATGTAATATATAATCATGTCAAGAAAATCCATCTACTCAGAATTTACAATACCGATTAAATAAAATCATGACAAAATCTTAATGGTAATTGTAAAACATTTCCAAATAAGAAAAAATGGAATATATAACAAAAAAAAAATGTTAGGGAGTGCTATCTGCGCATCTGAATGCTGTTAACACAAGCAACAAATACCTTTTCTTGGGTGATAGCCTTACCTTTAAGAAATGTCTATACCAACAAAAAAAGAAAGGAATTATTCTTCTTTATCTTGTCTTAACCAATTTTTGCATTAAGCATATATCATAAGTAATCACCTTATAACATGTGATTTAATACTAAAGAGTCCCTCTACTCCTAAGAAGCTTACCACAACAGGGAACCATAGCCTCAATCGTATAACCCAACAAGAATTTCCACTTAGGTATATTATCAAGTAGTAATTAAATTACCAGTTCTCATCCATCCAATTCTCATTCATTCAACTTCCAATTGCTTAAACTATAGGTTTGGACATTTTTACACATCCTTAATCTTCCAAAAGCATTTCCATACTTGCCAAAAATTCAAGGAAATTCTGAAATAATTCCAAATTATCATTCTTAGCCAATCTATAACTTCTAATTATCCTAATTACTGTCTTAAAACTACTAGTTGAAGCCTCAATTCTAGAAATTTTAATTTAGTCCCTCTATAACCCTAATTCTTGCCCAAAATTGGGATTCTTCCTTCTAAGTTCAAATTTTATACAATTGACAATAGGGAATAGCCGAAATTCATCAGAAATCAATAAGGCATATTGAAAATTACCATAACACTCACCAATCCGAGCTTGATTGGATGAAAATTGCAAATTTGGCTCTTCTCAGAACCTCGACACAACACGTCGAAATTCTACAGCAATCACTGGTCGATGGAGCACAGGGTTAGAGGGAAAATGCCGGTAAAGAGGTCAGGAACAAAACCCATAATTAAAACACCAAAGAAAATGCTTATCGATGTCAGATTTGGCTTTACATTTTCCAACGTTTCAGACCGAGAAATATAAATAACCTTCATTTAGCTTAATATAATTTGAATTGCATTTAAATAATTTTTTATTATATATAATCTTTTAACTATACAATTATATATTTTAATAGTTATTTATTATTCGAGCTAAATTCTTATAAATTTATGTTATGAGTTTCTTTTTTAATTTACTTAAACTTACAAGTTTGACAACTTTATTTATCATTGCTACCATTGTCAATTACCTTTGCCATCATCACCTCCACTATACCCAATGACATTTTAGTATAACCACTAACTTCTTTAACCTTACCACCATTGTTATTACTATTATCATGTCATGACATGAATTGTCACATTTTCCACGTAGACGTCAAGGAGATCAATGTTACAAAAGGTATGTAAGTTTTTTAGCCAACTATAATTTGGATCTCTCATGGGCTTTATGTTTAGGATTACATTCTCGAGTCGTGTACTAATACTTTGTTTAAGCATTTCTTTGCCTCCTAACTTTAGGTAATTTTTTTTTTTCTTTTGAGCCCTTTATTGTTATCAAATAGGAAAAAAAAAATACATATAATCCAATTAAATTATATTTTAATTACAAATTTATAAGAACATTATATATAAGTTAAAAATAATATGGCTTATGTTTCTATAAACAAACTTGAATTTCATCATAATCACATGACTTTGAATGTTAATTTTAATTTCATATAATATTTTTAATTTTCATTATAATTTATAAGTAAAATATTATGTGTTAAAAATTTGTTTATTAAAATTATAATTTAAACAATTGCGTGTATAATTTCCATATTAAAAAAACCGAATAGTTAACCTAAAAATATTATATAAATTCAAAGAAAACTTATTAAAACAGTAAAACACGTTGTGTTAGTTAATGTATATATTTTATTTATGTTTAAATTGAACTTTATTTATTGTCTTAAATTGATCCTTTAAATTTAAAATATTTTAATATTTTAATTCTCAAATTTGTCTTTTAAACCTAATATATAAGAGATATCTGAAATAAATTTAAAATTTAAGAGACCATTTTAGTATACTTTAAAATTAAAGGACTAGTTTAAAATAATATATGAAAATAAAAGACTTGAATATATTTCAAAATTGTTGAGACTCATATATATTTTATTTTTCTGTTATTACCAGATCCTGGTCTAATTTTCCCTTTTTGTTTCCTTTATTCTTTTTATATTATTTTTTGTCTTTTTATTTTTCTCTCATCTTTTAAGTTCTTCATCTATAATAATTTTTACAATCATTATCATTTATCAAATGAAGAAATTGTTGATAAAATCATTCATTTTCTTCACCTTTCTTGAATTTATTAAGACTACACATGATAAAAATGGCAAAGAGAAAATTGACTACAAAATATAGCAAATCATGAACAAGAAAAATAAATGAGAAAAATTTTTCAACTCTAGTATTAATTTGTTTAAGTTTGATAATTTAAAATAATGACAAAATATTTTCAGAGAATTAAAAGAGAGAAAGAGATGAAAGGAGAGAGAGAAAATGAATTATAAAAAAGATAAAATAAAAAGGAAAATAAAATTAAGATAATTTATAGTCCTATATTTTATTTATTTTTAATTATTCTTTTAAATTTATATATTTTAAATTTTTTTAATTTTAAAACATCTTAAGATAATTTTTTAAGTTTAATATTACTATCATACGCGATATTTAAGAAATAAATTTAAGAAAAATTTAAAATCAAAAAACTATTTTAATATATTTCCCATTTAAGGGATTAAATTAAAAAAGGTTGAGAAAAATAATACTATTAATCTATTTTCTGTGGCTTCTTCGGAAGCAAAATTGAACTCAGTGATGCTGACATACACGTGCGTAAAATATCAGTGCTGGTCGGTTTAAGACTAAGAATTAGGCCACTTGGTTGCGAGATTTGGTGAGATAAAAATAAGAATGTGAGTGGTAATAATAATTTTATATGTTTGGTAAGATAAAAATGAGAAAGGGAATGTCTATAAATAAAATTAATATTAATTAAATAAAAATGGGCAAATGACTAATATAACCTTAGAAATTAAATTTTTTTTTTTGCCAAAAGCCTCAAAGATAATAATTGGCATCAGATGAGAAAAAAGAGAGCCAGTAGCCATCGTAAATGCAAGGGGAATAGGGCTTGCGATTTGCGTCTATAAGGAGAAGATTAGGTGTCGTCTGTTCGCCCTCCGGCCGACCTCCACCGTGCGACCAATGCCGCCGATTAGATTCCAACGACAGTGCAGCGCCGGAGTTCTTCAGCAACAGGTGCGTCATTTTCTCGGAGATCGAAGGCAGATCTGAGGGAGAGTGACTTGAACATCAGAACCCAGCCGAGAAAGCAAATCGAAGGCAGAGAATGTAAATCAGAAAAGAGAGAGAAAACACCGGAACAGCGACGTCGGTGGGATCTCCTCGCCGGTGTGACAGTGCAGATTTGTGCCGAAAGAGATGAGCCGTACACGAGTCCTTCTCAACTCGTACGGATAGAGGATGGGTTAAGCGGAGCTTCTTCCGAAGGGTAGTTTAGACTTCCAATCTTTGGTTCCCTGGAATGCTCGTGTTTCCTTGGCTCATTAGTGGGATTGTACATTCCTACTCTAGCTGGAATGTGCTTGCCTGGTGGTAAGGGAGTGTCTCACCTCCCTACTAACTAAACGCTCCACTTGGACCAACTCCCTGAGTCGGAAAACAAACAAGGCCTTATATTTGCACACGCGCGCATGAATGAGAAATTTTAATTAAGCTTTGAGCATGCGGTGGCCAAAATAAAAGAAAGCTTTGAAGTTTAAACATGCCACTAATACAGATTTAAATAGTAAACACGACAACGTAGCTCCATACGCTTGCACGAGATACATCTCCCAACCTCGCGCGTGGCGCGTTTATATCTCACTCTGTTTTGTTTGCTTATTTCACCTTCCGCACCTCAACCGCGCGTCTCTAGCCAAACAGCGAGTCACGCAACGCAGCCTTCGTCTGCGAGTGGCTCTACGAAGTTCTCTGTGGCGCCGGAAAACTCAGAAAGGTCGATGGCATTGTCGATATTTTACAGAAGGGTAGGGGCAACTCCAATACTAGGCAATGGAAATTAATGATACTACCCATTTACTCGTTAAAAACTAGTTTGCCTAAATATTTTCGCCCAAGCTACGCAGAACTACTAGACCATTTCTAAGTCCGAATGCGTCGTATCGTGGCCGTTCATATCTCAATCTATTGCTCGAAAATTTATATCTTGACTTGCTTATTATAGACCTCGACGTAGAAAGATCATAATCCGCGCGAAAGATTTTCAATCCAGCGGGCCGAAGTCTCCCACGTGTTGAATCGAAAAAATCTTCATATTTTCGATCTATTTTCCATTTCAATTAGTTCACTTTTTTATAAAAAAAATTTCAACCTAAAACCCGACTCGTGAAGCCCTAGCTCTCGTCCGTCTATCGCGGTAAAAAAAAAAAAAAAAGAGAGAGAAATCGGAATTATAGGAAATTTAATTTCATAGCTGAGGACTCACAGATGTGAGAAGCAAACCCTAATCCATGATTCATGAAATGATCTTTGTGATTCGTCGGAAGAATAGACTGCTTCGTGGTGTGTCGGTTGAGGTATGTAATTTATTCCAATTTTGTGATTAATATGTCTGGTGTTGTTCATTAAAATAAGCCTAGTGCATGGGACATTGGTTATGATCTCAGTACTTGCGTTGGTTGAGGGATTATTTGTGATTTTTTGTCGGTTTGGTGTTACAGATCTGTAAAACGTGTTCAGGAATGTATGATGGAATGTGAAATTTTGAAAATTTCGGTCTGCGCGTCTGTACTGCGACTTGTTAATGGAAGATAGAACAGAGAACCCCCATGGTACTGCAATTCCCAAAAAATGGAGATCATTGGATCTTAAAAGTTTGTATAATCTAAAAGTGTCAAAAGAGACTCCAAAGAAGAACTTGAAGAGGAAAGGTAGTAGTCATGGGGGCCGTGATGAGAAGAGGAACAAGAAAAAGAAGATTAGAAAGGAAATGTCTCTAAGTAGCTTAGAAAATGCTGATGCCAACGCTAAAAAGGTTGTTGATGATGAATGTCACCTTGGGCCAAGTTCTGGTGGGCAGGATTTATGTGAATTGCAGTCGGGTATGAGTCAGAGATTGAGTAGCAGTAATGGGTTTAATAAAGTTTCACTTAGTCTTGAAGATAAAGTTGTTCATATCCCAAAGCGAAAGAGGGGTCATGTGAGGCGGAAGAAATTTGTAACTGGCCAAGGACTGAATCATGCTGGTCAGACTAGTGGTAAAAACGGTGATGGTGATGAGATGCCCAAGCTAAGCAGTGATAATTTGGGCCAGGGGACTGAGTCTTCAATGTTTAAACAGAAGAAGGATATTGATGAATTCAAGGAAAACAGGAGTAGTGATTCAAATTCAGTTCAGCGTTTCAAGGGGAATGAAGACTCTTCCTGTCATTCTGTTGTAAATAGTGTTGATTCTTCTTTAAAGAAGTCACAGAAAAAGGACAGGAAGCGGAACATTTTGGCTCCAGATAGTACTAGTGTTGCTAAGGAGGCTGGACCAGTGATTGTTATTAGTAAACTATCTGATAATTTGAAGGAAGATGATGAAGAGAATCTTGAGGAGAATGCAGCAAGGATGCTATCATCAAGGTTTGATCCCAGATGTACTGGCTTTTCTTCTAGTAGCAAGTCTTCTACATTGCCATCAGCAAATGGTATATCCATTTTGCTATCTTCTGGTCAAAATCTTGTTAGCCATGGATCAAAGGCTTTGTCAGGTTCAGAATCAGCATCCGTTGATGCTGCAGGTAGAGTCTTGAGGCCAAGGAAACAACACAAAGAAAAGGGTAGCTCCCGGAAGAGGCGTCATTTTTATGAAATTTTCTTAGATGATTTGGATGCATATTGGGTTTTGAACCAGAGAATAAAGGTTTTTTGGCCGTTGGACCAGAGTTGGTATTATGGTGTTGTCAATGACTATGACAAAACAAAAAAGCTTCATCATATTAAATATGATGATCGAGATGAAGAATGGATTAATCTCCAAACTGAGAGGTTCAAACTCCTGTTACTTCCCAGTGAAGTTCCAGGAAATTCGGGTCGGAAAAGATCTGTAATGAAAAGTAGAAGTTCTGTTCAGCAAAAGGGAAGCAAGTCCAGAAAAGAAAGGCAAAGAAAATTGATTAGTGAGGATGATAGCTGTGGCGGAAGTTTTATGGACTCAGAGCCTATTATCTCTTGGCTGGCACGATCATCTAATCGGGTTAAATCTCCTTCTTTTCATGGCACTAAGAAACAGAAAACCTCTGTTATACCTTTGAAATCAGCCTCATCATTGTTATATGAAGAACCTGTTAGAGTACAGGGATGCTTACCTCAGAGTTCTTTGAGGGGAGGTAAAAGTAGTCCATCTAGTGATACTCTATTGGTAGATAAATTAGGTGATAATTTTGGGGAAAAGTCGTCATTGCAAAGTGCTACTTGCCCCAAAGCTGGCAAAACGCCTATTGTCTATGTTAGAAGGCGGTTTCGCAGGTTGGCTCCAATATCACCTCATGTATCTGAAGGAGAACCAGTTATTATAAGTGCACCTGGTTCTGTTTGTTTTGATCCTTTGGTTGGCGGGCTGGAGGATGTAAATGAACATAGCGATAAAAGATTTGAGACTGAAGGGCCTTTGCGCTTCATTTACAATGTGGGAGGAGTATCAGAAATATGTTTTCTGGACTTGGAATCAGAAGCATTTAAATTTGTTATAAACCTTCCAATACAATTGGTGCTGAATTATGAGTTGGAGAGCTTGTGGTTGCTTCGTGATGCACTGCTTCTTCAGTATGGTGCAGTTATGGCAAAGTGGCCAAGAGTTCGTTTGGAGATGCTTTTTGTTGACAATGTGGTTGGGTTAAGGTATCTATTATTTGAAGGCTGCTTGAAGATGGCTGCAGCCTTTGTTGTTACTATCCTTAGGGTATTTCATCAACCTGCTGAGGAGGGGAACTATGTTGACATGCAGCTGCCCGTTACATCTATTAGATTCAGGTTTTCAGGCGTGGATAATGTCAAGAAGCAGGTTGTGTTTGCATTCTACAACTTCTCTAGATTACAGAATTCTAAGTGGTTGTACTTGGATTCTAAACTTCAGAGGTATTGCCTCCTCAGTAAGCGCCTCCATCTCTCTGAATGCACATATGATAACGTCCAGGCACTTCAAAATGGGTTGAATGATTGCCCTGTTACTTCCATCAGTGGCAAGCCCTTGTCATTCAAGGTACTTATTTTACATTTCCCATTGCTAATTCGATCTCTCTCTCTTTTCTAAATAATTAATTTATTTATGATTTTGTTCTATGTTCCTATATGCTTAAGATGTTTGTTTTAGTTAAACATTGCATCCTGTCAAAGCTTCCAAGTTCCAAAATGATGAACCTGAATCTGTTGGGCCTAGGACCGATAAGGTTGATAGCAGAAAAAAAGAAATAGAGGGAGCAGGGACCAATGAGAAAAGAGGTGAGGTGTCCTTCGTTAGAAGGGGATATAGGGTGAGATGTTTCTGAATAACTAACTTAGGACATGCTAATCGAGGTGGAGGACAGAGAAAGACCTTTGTTAGAAGGGGATATGAGGTAAGAACCTAATAGAGGGAGGCAGAAAAGATCTCAGTGTTGATTGGGTCTAGAAAGCTAGCAAAATCTTTGTTTTCCTTTCTTTCTTGTTTTGGTTTATTTTGCTTCTGTAATTCTGTCATTTCCAGATATGGGTGCTTGTTCGGTGGGAGTAATTAACTGATACATTGTTGATAAATAAGAAATTCAGGGAGTTTCATCGCAAAATTCACTGCAAAGTGATTTATGTTTGGTTTTGTTTTGAATCAAATTGTGTAACTTCTGGGTGAACAGGTCATGCAGAAGAGGACTCGGTTGGGGGTTAATGTTATGGGAGTTTCCACAGACTCCACCCAGTTTGATAATAGTCAGTCTTCTGTTGCTGCGAAGAAGAAGCTTCCTCCCTTCGCTCTTAGTTTTGCTGCTGCACCTACTTTTTTTCTTAGTTTGCATCTTAAGTTGCTTATGGAGCGGTCAGTAAATCATATAAGCTTCCATGATCATGCACCAGTAGATGATCAGGAAGATGGGTACTCTAGCATTGATGTTTGCTCTCACAGGAATTCAGAGATTAATTTAAAGAAAAATATAAGGACTTTGTCAAATAATGTTGCTTGTGATAGATGGTCTTGTGCTGAACGGGAACTTATAATTAGTCATTATGTTTGCGGTGATGAAATTGTGACTCGCAATTACCGAAACACTGGTCTTAGTGCTGCTGGTGTTTCTGGTTCCCCTGGTTCTGAGAGGCTTAATACTATTCAGTTACAGGAGTGGCAATCCCATAATTCAGGGTTAGAACTATGCTCTTTACCTACAAGCTCCTTAGTTGACAAGGATAAGGCTGATGATGGTTCCCATCCTTTTCCAGGAGACCAAATTCCTTCAGTTGACCAAACCAAGAAATCTGTGAATGGTGATTTGCATGGTGCTCATCACTCTTGTGATTTGTCTTGGAATGTAAATGGACGTGTCATTCCAAGCCCTAAATCAACCGCTCCCAGAAGTTCTTGGCATCGAAACAGAAATAGTTCCTCATCATTTGGATTCTCATCACATGGGTGGTCTGGAGGAAATGCTGACTCTTTTCACAATGGTTTTAGCAATGGACCCAAGAAGCCACGAACACAAGTATCTTACTCACTGCCTTTTGCTGGGTACGATTTTAGTTCAAAGCATAGAAACCTTAATCAGAAAGGGTTTCCTCACAAGAGAATCAGAAAGGCTAGTGAAAAGAAGTCATCAGATGTTGCTAGAGGCCCTGAAAAGGATTTGGACTCCTTATATTGTGATGCAAATGTGTTGATTACAGTTGGTGATAAAGGGTGGAGAGAATCCAGGGCGCAAGTTGTACTTGAACTGTTTGATCATAACGAATGGAAACTGTCTGTAAAACTTGCAGGGATTACTAGGTATTCATATAAAGCACATCAGTTTGTGCAGCCTGGATCAACAAACCGTTACACACATGCTATGATGTGGAAAGGAGGGAAGGATTGGACCTTGGAATTTACCGATAGGAGCCAGTGGGCCCTTTTCAAGGAGATGCATGAAGAATGCTACAATCGGAACATCCGTGCTGCTTCAGTTAAAAACATACCTATTCCTGGTGTCCGTGTGGTAGAGGAAAACGATGACAATGGGCCTGAAGTTACATTTTTTCGTGGCTCCAAGTATTTTCAACAAGTTGAAACAGATGTTGAGATGGCTTTAAATCCATCTCATGTCTTGTATGACATGGATAGCGAGGATGAGCAGTGGATTTCAAACATTCAGAATTCTGAAAAAGGCGACAATAGCTTGGAGGCAATCTTGGAGATTTTTGAGAAGACAATGGACTTGCTTGAGAAGGCTGCATACTCTCAACAGCGTGACCAGTTTACACCTAATGAAATAGAGGAAATGATGGTTGATGTTGGGCCTATGTGTGCAGTCAAAACCATATATGGACATTGGCAAGGGAGAAGGCAGAAGAGGGGAATAGCGTTACTACGACATTTTCAGGTACTGTTAAAATTATGATTCTTACTGATGATTTTTTCTTTTAAGTTTCAGGACTTTGTCTTTTTGGCTCCTTGTAATGACTGAATATAAAATGAGAGATTGTCCTTGCAGAGATAAATAACGAGAATGGCTTCAAGGAGGGAGTGGGAAGATAGATTGAAACTTGAACCTGAACTTGGTCCTCAGCCTATGTTACACTTTTATTTTCAAGTTACTAAAAAAAATGATGTACTAAGAGGGAGGATGACAAGTCCTCCTAGAATAACCAGAGAAACATAAAAAAAATCAGGGGAAAAAAGAAAATGAAATTTAGGCTCAGTAACACCTCTTAAATTAGTAAGAGAGTCACCCAAGACCATCCGCTGACACCCAGAAAAATTTAGGAAAACAACCAGTCTCACTGAAGATAGGAGGGAAAAAACTTCTGATCAGAAGTTCTGGCATGATGTTCCATTCATGAACAGCACAATTCCCAAAAATTTACACTCTCAAATAATTTCACAGTCCCTCCCTTTACCCAAAGCCTGAAATGAATTGTCAGAAAATGTTCAAGGAAGTAAGATGTTTGTGATTGTGTGAAATTATGTGGTGAATGTTTGTTTTGTGGGTTTTATGTGGTTTTTGGTGATAATATATTCTTACTGCAGGTTGTTTTTGTGAGGTTGTTGTTCAACAGATATTGTTGATTCAGGTGTCTTTAATTAAATGCTTACATGAACATTGCAATATACTTTTGCACCAGAAGATTTGATTTTTATGTTCAGATGTGATAATTTACCTTTCTGAATCCTCAGAGCATTGTGCTCCTTTGTTATTTTAAAAAAGATTGTATCAAGTCCATTGATGGATGTCGGCTTTTGGATGAAAGAATTACTGTATAATGATGGTGGGTGTAGTTTTATGATTAATTAGTTTAACACCTTGAAGCGTGATGGCTTTTTTTAATTTATATAATTTTTTCTCCAAATCCCAGCATAATTTCTGTTGACTCCCATTGACCTATAATGCCTTTTTATGTGTGTGCGTAGTCCACATGATCAATTATTATTTTTTTGAAAAATAATCTTTCAATATTTATGCTCTGTTCAGCCTCCTCTGTGGGAAAGGTATCAACAAGAAGTAAAAGAGTGGGAAGTAGCGATGACCAAGAATAATACTCCCAGTTCTTATGGATGCCTGCGTAAGGTTGCAGCTTTGGAGAAGCCACCCATGTTTGCTTTCTGTTTGAAACCAAGGGGTTTGGAAGTACCAAACAAAGGATCAAAACATCGATCACAAAAGAAATTTTCAGTTTCTGGGCATGCAAATAGTATACTAGGTGAACAGGATGGTTTTCATACTTTTGGTGAGTGTTTAGTTTTCATGTTGATAGCAGTATTTCATTTACATATGGTGAACCTTTCCCTTACATCTTTTTGTTGTTCTCTCAGGAAGAAGAATGAATGGTTTTGTGTTTGGTGATGAAAAGTTCACATACCTAGGCCATAATTATGACTCTATGGATGATTCCCCATTGCCACTGACCTCACCGAGGGTATTCTCACCAAGGGATGCTGGCAGCATGGGATATTTTTCGTTGAGCAATGATGGCTATGACAGAAATTATGTTCCCAAATATCACAGGAGCAAGTCAAAGAAATTTGGGTCATTTATATATCATAATGATTCACAGATGATGGCTTCTCATAGTCACAGAATATCAGGAAAGAGAAACGGGGTTAGTGGTTGGAATATGGGTTATGACTTGCCAGGCTACAGGCAGTACATATTAGATGGCTCTCAGGGGCATGGGATTGAGCAGTTGGATGGTTCAGACCTTGATGAGTTCAGGTTGCGTGATGCATCAGGTGCTGCTCAGCATGCACTTAACATGGCTAAGTTAAAGAGAGAGAGAGCTCAAAGATTGCTGTACAGAGCAGATCTAGCAATTCACAAGGCTGTGGCTGCTCTCATGACTGCTGAAGCAATAAAAGCTTCTGAGGACTCAAATGGTGATAGGTAGATGACATGACGTCCAATACTGTGGTGACATCGAGGATCCCTTCAATTTGCAGCAGAGCTGCATAGAGGCAAGTAAGTAGATTAAGTATTGTTTTTGCTAGACATGGGTCTGGTTTTTACTTTGCCGATGGTGGTCCCCTTTTGTCATTATCCAGATATTCCATAAAGAACTTCAGTCATGAGGTCTGAGAGCAATGAGGCGGAGGAAATTTTGTTGTTCCAAAGCATACTCAGCAAGCTCTGACCACCACAACGTTCTCCAGGTTGAGATTTGCAGTTCAGGATTGTTGCACTGCCACTGATGGTCAATGGAATTTTGGCTGCCAATATTTGTACAGATTTTTTTGTTTTTGCCCTTCTTCCTGCCTTTCCCCCTTACTCTCAGGTACAAATGTTCAATATGGAAGAGAAATGAGCCGAATAATACAACACCGCTTTCAATGGAATTACAGTCCTCAAACCAACACCACCCCCCCCCCCCCCCTCTCCCCCCAAAATAGATTAGGTAATGGTAGACTACCACATGATTCGCAAGGCAGTCTGCTGTTTTTTGGTGGGACCTGACCCAGTGAATGCGGTTGTTCTCGCCTTTTCCATTTCTCCCTCCCTCCTTCCCATTGCACTTAAAAGATCACATAGCTAGACGTGGACCAACAAAAGGGAAATTAGCGGATGGTTTTGCTGATTTATGTGGTACCAATCCCTTGAGAATGTGGTGGTTCTGAAGGGAATTAGCTATGGCTTAGTATATGGAAATAGTCGACCCCCTTGTATTATATGTAAACATTGGTATAGCCTTTCTTGTTTAGATTTAAATATAGCCTTGAGAATTTGTGATTAGTTATGGCAGAGTGGCATGTACATCTCCAACACAAATTTTCTCGTTAATATCTTGATTTTGAGCTCAAAAACTTTGGAAGGGGATATATAATGTGAAATAATTGTGTGCATTATAATGTTGGAGAACGGCATCCCAGGCCAGTGAGCTGAAGATGGATTACTAAGTTGAGTTAGTGTCCTGTTAAACGTTAAGGACCATCAATACCCTCTCTAGTGCTTTACAGAAACCCAGTATCTTGTGGCATGTCTTGCGTGATTTTCTCGACAGCTCTATGTTGGGCTATTTTTTTTTTATACTCTAATTTTTACATGACAAGCTACTCTTTAACTCACCAGTTCTCGTTTTCACTCGTCTTGTTAAGAGCACAAAAAGAAATAAAGAACTCTTACTAATCAGTGCGAAAAAAAGTGCTAATTTGATTTCCAAATATCATCTTGGGAAAGAATTTTCCCGCATGTGACCGAAAACTTTCTCCTTACCTTAAACTAATACGTAGTAAATTACTTGAAATATTCACAGCATTATAGAGAAATAACTAGAAGAATCATACAAGAGTAGCAACCATTGGTTGTATTTTTCTGTCAGTTTCAGATTGGGTTGCTGTTCCGGCCATTATGTCTATAGCCAGCATGTATTGAAGTGGGGGACCAATTTGTATATTCATGCAATCTCATGACCAACCATACTAGCAGTGAGGATCTCATTTGAGAAATATGGTCAAGCTCCAACTTGAATCATGAGAAACCAGATTGTACAGAGTGGAGTTAAGGGAGTGAGACCTCTAAAAAGTAAAGGCAAAATCGGTAATGTAGGTTATTATAATATATGCTCAAGATAATAATGTCTTGCTCGAAGATAGCCGTCCAGTCTCCTTTAAATTTCGCAAGTGCTTCAAGGTTTTTAACCCTTTTCTTTTGAACACTGTCCTTTGGTGCAAAAGAAAGAGAAGAAAACTCTTTATTTAAACACCCATAATGCGTAGGCTTGAATTAAGTGTGGCATGAAGAAAGAGAGCTATTCATAACCCAATGCGTGGGTGATCATATATTTCTGAGAAAATATTTTGATGATCGATTGCACTTGAATGTGGGGCTTTTTTTGGATACCTTGTTCGATTCAGTAAAAAGATTTATCTTTGAAAATTTGAACATATAGTAGAAAGCTGCATGAACAGAATTCAAGGGGGTGCTATGAATGTGAATGTGGTAAGGGTTGAAACTTTTAACTTCTATCTTGCTGAGTTGGATATTAGCTTAGCAGGAGTAAGTGGTTAACCATTCATTCGGCATAGCATATGGTGCCATGGTGGGTTTTAATATGTATTCTTATTATTCACCGTGATAAGGGTGACTCTATATATATATATATATATATAGAGAGAGAGAGAGAGAGAGAGAGAATTGGTGAAAGCAAAAGTCCTATTCTTTGTCAATTGACAAACAATTAATGTCAATATTATATGTAATTAGCATTGAAAACAATCAAAAGTTTATACAGTTAATTCGAGAGGACCAAAAAAGAACTGCTAGAACTGGTTAAATTATTGTTTTTTGGGCGATTCCAAAATTCACAATAGCGTCATGCCCCACCATATCGCCATTGTAATCATATTTGCATCAGATCTTCAAATGATATTCCAAACGTTGACCAATTAGCTCATAATGGAAAAAGTGTTATTGTTTTATTTGTGGTTCTTTGCTGACTTGAAAGGAAGAATCTATTCTCACTCACAAGTCACCACATATCATGCACGCAAACAGAATTGGACTCAGGAATATTTAAAAAAAAAAAAACTGAACAAAAATGGATTTATGCTCTTGAGAATCAGATCCCCACTTACATGCAGAGGAACATCATGAGCATGCTTTTTACAGACACAGGAGTCCTCCACTTGGATGATGCTTCTTGGGTACAATACTCAAGGGGCTTTGTAAAGAACTGACTCTACTCCCATTTGAGCACACTCCTCCAAATCATGGAGCTCCTATACAAATAATAGCAATTTTGCCTAAAAAGAATATTTCGCGTCCATGCTACTTTTTCTCGTTTTGTCTCTGCACAAAAATGAAAGTAGATATGCAATTACCTCGATGCAATCAAAACACTTCACGATTTTGTAACTCAAGCAACTTATTTTAGGTATGTTCGGATAGAAAGGAAGCGAAGGGAAGTGAAGTTTTAGTTTTGACAATTTTTTATGTAAATTAAAATTTAATATTTTTTATTTAAGATATGTTTGGATTGAAGAAAATGTATGAAAAGAGGAAAAATATATATTTATTTAAATCTAAATTTAAAAAATGTCAAAATCAAAATTTTTCTTCCTGTCATTCTCTCCAATCCAAACATTCTCTTATTAATAGTGAATGCTACATGCATACCATGTACAAAGGCCACCGATAATTGAAACTTATATTTGCTTTCCATACTATAAAATATAAATTATGAGAGAGTTTCAAATAGCTCTTATAAAAGCTCCCTTGCTCCAAAAAGGGAAAGGAAAAAATACATAATCTTACAACAACATTCTTTTTTGTTTTTTGTTTCCCTTTGGCACGAAAGACTGAATTCAAGACATTAAGCAAACTATCCAAATCTCTCGCCATACCTTTCTTCTTGCTACATCATTGTTATACAATACAAACTGGCTATAGTATTTATATCAAAACACTACAGATATATATAGATACTAATTTATGTGTTTGATTAATACATCTCATTAGCTAATTAATGGGTTCCATGCATCCAAATGGTTTAAAGTGGTGTACTCATTGTCCAATTCCTTAGCTTAAGAAGCACAAAAACAAGAAATCCACACAAGAAGCCAAGAGCAGCACTTGAACCCACCAGCGAAACTGCTGTACAAATGAGCATCACAAAGGAATCCTCTTTGGAATTCATGTCCCTTGCAGCCATAGCTAGCTCAATCCCAGCAAACAAGAGCAATACCCCTAAGATTCCCACAGGAAACTGCTTCAAAATTTGTGCTACAGAACTTCCCAATACCAAACCTAATATTAACTTGGCTGTACCCAGAAGAGCCACACATCCTCCACTCCTACCCCCGAACTTGTACTGACCTGCTAGCCCACCTGCCCCATGACAGCTCGGCATAGCCCCAAACCACCCACCTACCAAGTTCATGAGTCCCACAGTCACTGACACTGAAGTGGCTGAAAATTCCTTTTCTGGGAATAGATCTGAGGATAGCTTGCAAACTGCTATCACAGAGTTCAGAATGGATAACGGAAGCTGAGGAATTGTGCCCTTTATAAAGCCTTGCTTCCATGAATGTTTAGAAATTTTCACCACTTCAATAGAGGATGGCCCAAATCTGATCTCATGCACCACTTTAGGATTTCTTATGAAGGCCAACATGACACCCAGAACAAACACTAGGAAAGCTGAAGGAATAGAGAAAGCAATCTTTCTCACTCTGCTTGTTCTCTTTCTTGCACCTTCTTCTACCTTGTGTTGGTCATCCAAATTGGTACTTTCTCTGGCATCACTATCACTTCCATCATGATCTTCACCACTTCCATTCACTATGACAATGAAACAAACACATAGAAGAGCCAAAACCAACCCATCCAAACCAAACCATCCCCGGTTTTCTAAAGATTTAGACTTTGGTAAATCTTGCATCTTTCTAACGTATTTAACAGCGGTCAAAGCAAAGGATAAGCCTTGCGCAAGCTGAATCCCTCGGACAACGCATATAGGAATGAACTTGTACACGAGCTGCATCAACCCCGTTATACCCAGCACCAACAAGACCCCTCCGGTCAAGATTCCGCTGGCCATGATCTCCGGCACGGCGAAGCCAGCATCGGAGAGGGACTGGGCTGCGATGGACTTCATGGGCTGGACAGGCATAGGTACCCCATAAATGGCACCCGTGATGACGTTGTAGATCCCTGTGAAAATCAATGTGGTACCAAGGTTTAGGTCTCTGGCTAGAGTGAGAGCCAGTACTATAGGTATGTATGTGCCAAGGTCTCCCATGGCTCCGTTTAGTTCGGCCCATTTAGAACGTAAAGCCAAGTTGGCTTTGAGTCTGTGTAGAAGGAGGTTGGCCGAGAAACCAGAGATGCGAGGGGTTTGGGGTGCTTCAAGGTCTGGAAATGGACGATTCTGGGATGCCATGGATGAAGCTTCAATGTGGACGAGAGTGGCATGAATATGAATGGGCATGGGGCTTCTTTATATTGAAATTAGTAAATGTGTACTGTACACATAAGAATTCCAGCCCAAATCAATTTCGCTTTGTCTAAAATGTCTTCGTTATGAGTGGAGATTAAGTTATTATGCTATAATAATTGGTGCGTACCGTTGGGATCATCCTAGCAGAATGGTGAATTGCTTAAAGGGTGTATATGTGCATGGGACAGACACTATTTTATAAAAGAAATCACTTCAATAATTGTATTTTAAAAATTAATTTTTTCGTTAATCATTCTTAATTGGTTGCGGTTTCATCGGTTTCCCTCTGCTGCTAGTATTGGCAAATAAATATAAAGAATAAAATATATTTTTGATCTTTTATTCATTATATAATTATTTTTAAATTTTTTTATTTATTAAAATATTTAAAATAATCATTCACTCATTGATAAATGTCACATTTTATTTCTTATTTTTTTAAAATATATCAAATTCAATTCCTTAAATTTAAGATTTAAATTTGGACCAAAAAAATTAAATTTAATAATTTTATAAAAAATAAGAAATTAAATGTGATATTTTTTAATGAGTAAGGAATTTTTTTTTAAAATTTAAACTAAAAAAAGATTGAAATAACAATTATATAATAAACAAGGAACTAAAAATAATATTTTTCTCTATAAATATAATAATCTCCGGGCACTGAGAGAATAAATTCTCAATTTTGTACTTCAAGAAATGGGCTTTTTTGTTCGGAAACTACACTACAAATTAATAATTCTCCAGATCCGATAGCCATCAAAACAAAAGCACCCATATCGTATATTGTATGCTTTTCTTATAAAATATAGTGGAGTCTCCCAAAGCAATCTCGTAGACAAATATTTTTAAAAATTTCACCCGTTGTGGGGATGCTGCATTTTGAGAAAAGAGCCATTGAAGAAAATAAGAATAATCTCATATGCCCACAAATTTTACAGTTGTCCTCTTTTTTTTTTTTTTTAATAAATATCCATATATTTCATATATCAAGATTATCAAAGATAATGGATACTAATATTGGCAAAAAAAATTATTGATAAAAATATAATTATAAAAATCAGATCTTGATATGGTAAAATATCACTTTATTGACTCATTGATTTCATCCTTAAAATTATTCATTAAGCTGGTTGAATAAGTTATTACCAAAATAATATTAAAAATTATATTTATTTGCATACAACGAATATTTTATTTAAAAAACCGAAGTTGCAAGCAAAATATTATATAAATCAACATATGATTTTCTAAACTTTTATTCTGCTAAAAGATTAGATATTATTAATAAAAATAAATAAAATATTTAGTATAATTAAAATTTTAAATACATCAAAGATAACACTATAAAAATATTATGAATTGTGCACAATGTGAACAGACATATTAAAAACATTTTAGGCAAATTGTGTTTATTAAGAACAAAAATTAATGAAATCAATTGTGAAGACATATGAAAAACATTATTAATAAATTATTTTAACATATTTATATATCAATTTATAAATTATTTAGTCCATTTATTCATAAATTATATTTATTCAAATAAAATTAAGATAAAATCTTGAGATCTTTTACCGTGTGAAAAGGAACAAAGAAAACACTGCTTATTGTGGGAAAAGAACCCCAAAAGAAGGAAAAACAATGCATAGAAAAAGGTAACAGCAACAATAAATATTTCGGAGGAAAAAAGGCATAGAGAGGCATCGTTCAAAACGCAGCACTCTAGTGAATTTTTTCTTTAAGAAAATGTTATACGTAATCGCGTTGGGACACTCCACGCGATCCCTTGAAAGTTTATTTAAAAAAAAAAAATGTATGATATAAGATATGGGTGCATTTGTTTTGATAGCTACGGATCTAGATAATAATTAATTTGTATTATAGTTTTTTAAGAAAAAAGTCTAAGAAATGATCGTTACACACATTATGTAAATAGTATGAATAATTTGAGGAAATTCAACTTAATTTCTCATCAGTTATTAAATAATTTTTTTTATTACAATTACGTGGTGTTATATATTTCTATTCTGTTAAAAAGATTATACACTTATGGAGAACAGTGTATTCATCAAATTGACATTGGGAAAGCTGGTGTGTACACACACACTATCCATGTTACTCCTTATCTTAAGATTGAAATAGCTTATTTTCTCATTAATTTGGATTATTTGAAAAAAAAATTAATATAAACAGAAATAGTTCTAGTATAGAATGATTTGCTAAGTTGTTGATATTAATTAATTAATTAATTAATTACTGAACTTTCTCCTTCACGTTTCAACCTAAACTGAAAGTGGAACCTTGAAATTAATTTCACATGGAACCAAATCAAACGATCATGTGAGGATTCTCTTACCAGCTACCACATATTTTAATAATTTCGTAATTAACACTCATGGTTGGAAAACTATGACATGTTCACATGGGACGTGCCTACCGTTTTAAATTTGGACAATTTTAATAAATTTTACTTTTTTAAAATTATGACATATTAATATTTAAAAAATAAAATTTTCGATACGTTTATCATTTTGAGTGCATCCAATTATAATATAAGAATATAATTGTAATATTTATTATTATTATTATTATTATTATATCTTTGCATTATTACTAAATTTATTTGTACACTCAAAATTATGAATATATCAAATAAAACACTTATTTTAATTTTTTTTTTTTGTATAGAATAGTATTCTATCTAAGAAAAAGATAAATAGCTCATAACAATTTTTATTTATTTTTCACACTTTATGATTTATTTATCTTTAATAGATATCATATTGTACAAGGAAAAATCTAAAAATATTAATATATTTTTGTATATTGTAATATTTTTTAAAAAAAGTCATGTAACGCATTATAAATCATTAAATAAAATTTAATGATCCAAATTTAGACCTATAAGATCCAATTTGAAATGTTCACTTTTTTCGGTTCCTCAAGCGTGATGTTTTCTTTTTTGTTTCCTTATGTTTGAAGCAATATTTCAACACATATGTTTTAGTGACTCTATTTTATTTGAGATGAAAAATAATACATTAAGATCTTCGCACAAACAACCATGAGAACTAAAGGCATATAAAGTAAGATCTTGATATGGCAACAAATTATTTTACTATATTTTCACTAAGAATTTCATAAACTTCTTGCTTATAAATTTGCATTAGATACAGTGATAATTTCTTGCCAGCATTAGCCAAATTAATAAATTAGCCATTTAAAATTTAATTTTCCCTCAATCTTCTCTTTCAATTTAAAAGTCTCTTAATTTATTTTTCAAACATTTTCTCTCAATCAACATCGTCTCCCTATTAGAGTAAATTCTTTGATGTCCTCAAGTGTTTGAGGGCATCTGTGTGTTAGGTGTTCCAATCAATTGATGTCACCTGTGAAATTAGTGGAAGGAGAAGCAAAGGAAACAAATTAGAAAAATACTATCCCAAAATATTTGTATTTGCAATATGACCATATTATTTATTTGATATACACTATTGCCCAACATTAATAAGATTTACATTGTACCAACACATTTTATTTATTTTAATTTTAAATGCCAACTAAATATATATTTTGCTCTCATCTTTTTTATGAAAAGGCTTGCAGCCTTTTTACAATTTCAAACACATTCTTAGCAAAAAAAAACCACAAAATAATGTAATTCGTCAAAATAAATAATACAATAAATAGATTAGAGCTTGGAGATGGAAAATTAGAGAAATATAACATAAAAATTACACGAAAAATATAAAAATTATTTCTTGTAATATAATATAATTTATGGATAATATAAAACATAAAAATAATATAAATTGATTGATTAATATAAATATAATTGTAAAAGACTAAAGTAAACAAGAAACTTACAAAGTTGTTTAAAATGATTTTAGTATAATCTCCCTTGCAAAGATTAAAACATCAGTTTTTGAATTTTTCACCCTTTTTGATCGGAAATTTTCAACCGCTTTTTGGTCAAAATGAGCTTTTTTAAAAAATAATTTTTTCTACTTGTTTGCAAAAAATGTGATACTTCTTTTTTGCATGATTTGCATGCTATGCGAAGAAAAGATGATAAAAAATTTCAACCAAAGAAATTTTTTTAAAACTTTGGCATCATTATATAATTTTATTATCTTTTCTCCTTCTTTATCTTATCAAACATATGGACCAATAAATTAGTCCACATTATATGAGCATATGTGCCCTCAAATAGTTGAAGGCACCGAACTAGATGTGTGGACATATGGCATAAAAGAAACCTCATATGTCACGCTAATTATAGACCACTTCATCGCCTTTTAACTCGGGTAGACTTGCCAAAAATGTCCGATTCCTTATCTCGAACCAAGAACCCTTGTCTTCTACTTCGTTGTCACATCATCCAACATAAACGTCTAGTATATTATTGACAACTTTTTTTGTATAACATTACCTCCAATTCATTTTTTACAACAATTTTTTAAGATTATCATAGAATAATTTTTTATATAAAACTTTGATTTATATTTCATTTTAGGATAGTCAAAAGCATTAAAATATATATATATATCAAATCTATCACTCTTTGTTAATATCTTTTATTCCAAAATGTTAAGATATTTTCTTATGACTTATCATATGTTGTTTTAAACGGTATAATTTTTATACAATATCATAAATAATAAAAAGATAAAATATATATTGTTAAAATTATATTAAATATATTTTTTAATATTAATAATGCAATTGGATATTCAAAATAAGTATATAAAATTACCTCTCCTATTTTTTTTTTTCTACGGATAACAAATTTAGATTCAATTTGTTTTTAAATTTTTAGTTTTTAATGGTAGCATTCATTTTTTACGAATTTAAATATAATTAGTATTTGAATAAATCTCATGTTATATATTGTATTTTAACTATATAATTATATATTTAGATAATAATTTATTAATAGAAGTAAACTCTTATGATTTTACGTTACGAGTTTATGATATGAGTCAACATCTCCCTTTTCGAATTTTTCTAAATTCGCGAGTTTGACAATTTTGATTGTATTATCTAATTCCACGAAACTCAACCCTGAAATTATAATTGACCATATTTCATTGTTTAAGAGTTTTAATAAAAAAAATTATTTGACTATTATCTAAAACTCAACTTAAAATTGATGAAATATAGTGGCTCACAATTTTTTTCAATATTACCCATTTAAAAGAAAGTAGAACCAGTCATACTTGTTTTTCAATTTTAATTAATTAGTGTATACTTATAATTTAATTAAAAAATAATTCCCGAACATCAATTAAAGGAGTCAACGAAAATGTGTTATTAAATGATAATAAAGGGTCATGTAGGCTCTCATTTATCATCACATTCCATTCAAAAATAAAATTTAATACATGGTCTAACTCACTTTAGCCATTTCATCTTATGCCATCCTATAGCAAGCCTGCCATCCAAATATATTCTTTTTTTTTTTTTTAATTATTGGGTCTGAAATCCAAATATACCCTTAAAGGCAATGTTGTTGCAACTCTAACTGATTATGTGGGCTCATTTAAGTTTTATGTCTACTAATTTGCTAAAAGACTATAATTTTTCCCATTAAAACGGCTACTTTGATTGTAAAAAAAAGTTTTGAAAATAAATTAAAATTGTTTTAAGGGCAATATAATTAATTTACTCAAAATTTGCAAAAGGTGGAACACAATGCGATGTGTCGGGCCCAAAGAAGGGGGCCATTTGGTACTTCTAGGCTCACATATTAGGCTATGTATTGGGCTTGGTAAGGCCCAATTGGAAGTAACGTAAGAGGAAGGAAAATTTTTATTATAGGGAGTACGCCAATCCATTTACCACGAATCAATGAAAGCTTTTCTCAGTAACGAAGGAATTCATATGGAAAAAACAAACAACATTATCATACTTCAAATGTTCCCTTTAATAATATATTCCAAGAATTATGCAATGATTGACATTTTCTAATAATTTTTGCTCAGCCAAAAAGCTTTCTTTGTCACGAAGTGCATTATTGAGAGAATGGCCAATGAAGGCCTTCCACTTGGCACGAAACTGTTCAACTACATTTGTTTTGTTGCCACCTATTCTCACATGCAAATTTCCATGCAGTTTCATTTTGTGAAGGGATATGCTTTGAATATTTAAAAAACTCAAACTTGACGACAAAGAATCAAAGACAGACGATATCTTTACAGATATATTTCTTTTAGGGATCACCTTCCCCCCTAGTTTACACGTGTCAGTGCAACGCGGCTCGTTGTTTCTACCCCGAAGTGCTCCTTTCTCAAGAAGCCAAGGCACCTCAACACATGTCATTTTGGGACACCAATTCGCAAAACATCATTTTACGTGGAAAGTTGAAACTCAGAACAGTGTCGGACACGGAAATCGATGGAACATCTGGTGCTGGCACATCATCCTATCATTTGAGACGTGACCGAAGTATTTGAAGCAAGCGGTTTGGACGCTGGAGATGTTTCGAAGCAGAGAAGGGTGTCCAAGTCCAAAAGCGATGGCCTTCATTTTCGTGTAAAAGAAGGTCAATTTGGAAGGCTCTCGAATACCCCGTTTCTCTGTGGGCTATAAATATCCACTCTGATTCTATTCCCTTTCAATTCTGATACTCTGCGTATCTGCAATTGCATTGGAAGGATACTCTAGTCGGAGCCCCCTATAACCGCTATTGGATTTTATCCTGGTTTTGTTTCTTTCGATCGTCGACTTCATCGTCTTCCGCTCTTGAGTTGAAAGTTCGTTGTTCTGTGACAATTTGTGCTTTCCATTATTTGTTTGTTTCTTATTCCTCCGATTTGTTTGACTAATTGTGTTTTCTGTGAGCTTCTTTTCATTAGGTAATGTGGCATTGTGACTGCTTTTTTTGCTTGTTGCGTTGGCCGTAAAGTGTTTGGTTTAATTTGTCCTGTTCTTTTTTGTTGCCCTCTAGGGGATGAGCTTTGTGATGGTTGTCCCCTTC
Organism: Delonix regia; assembly: GCA_037074485.1. Classification (NCBI taxonomy): domain Eukaryota; kingdom Viridiplantae; phylum Streptophyta; class Magnoliopsida; order Fabales; family Fabaceae; genus Delonix; species Delonix regia. The sequence goes on from CM073452.1 coordinate 6,337,537, forward strand.
GATAACATGTCAATTGTTAAGTGACATCGAATGTGAATTGATATTTTCTTGATTGGTCAAAAAAAAATTGGACATTGAGACCTATTAATTGTGGTTTCGAATTGCGATTACCCTTGTGTTTGCTATCATGTTATGTGATTAACCTTTTGCAACCTTCGACATATGGATGAATGGAACATGTCCATTATTACTACGTTTCAGGTAGGGGAACTCCCTTAGTTATGTCCTAAACTACACAAAAGTCTCTCTAGAGGATAATGCATAATTCATCATTGCGATGAAAACCAGGGTTATTGTAGTTCAGTGGAATTTCCCAAGACCTTGGTTACAGCAATATATTTTGTCTCTATTAGTGAGCTGTGATAGCATTTTATAGGTTTTGGAATAGGCATTCACTGACATGAAAGGAGCCTTTAGAGGAATCCTAATTTTTTAAGTTTAGAAACCTATTTTTTAGAAAATTAAGTTTGAAATGTATAAAGAAATTTTTTATCATATCTAGGACATATAGAACATATAAATGTTAAAATTTTCATATTTGTTATATCCAAACATTTTATAAATAAATTTCCATGCACTTGGGAAAATAAATTTCCTTTGTACCAGATATTACATTATTTTTTATATGTTTGGAAACCTCAGAAGTAAGCTGTGTCTTCTGGTGTTGAACAGTCAGTCATGACTCATGGCTCCCTAGGCATCTTTATACGATAGATAGGCCTTTCGTGGCTTATGTGAGGAGGCATTTTATGTGTTTGAAAATTAATAGGATAATTGGATAACTTTTCCTACGTGCATGGAAGGGTAAGGTGTCATGTCGTGGGATTTTGGATATGGGTCTGTGAGTTGGAAAATAGTAGGAAGCTTAATGCGTTTAGGTAGATTCTACATCGAAATGTTTGCAGGAGCATGCACATCGCATCTGCGTTGGACTATCCAGTTTCAGAAAGTGAACAATGCAATGATAGTCTGTTTATACCAAGGATGAGTGGCTGAAAGAGTACATGTTTTTTCGTCTGCGATACTTTTGATCTACATGTTGTCGAAGCAGGCTGTTTTGTTTTACAAGATTTTTCTTTAGCATAATTTATGAGTAATGGGCCGCTTGATGCTACAACCATTGTTCGGACTCTTGTATCAGTACCGTCATCCCTTCTTTCTTTGTCAAGCCTTCATTTTTGTCTAGGCTTGGGCAAGTTCCATCTGCTGTTAAAAGAGAAAAACCCGAGGAAAATGAGCTATTTTGACCAAAAGGAATCTACCGAAGGTGCTGATGCTATGAAAAGATTTTGATTTGGGTAAGTTTGCAGTTCTCGGAGGAATCAATGCAGAACTGCCAGATAAGGTAGGAGGCTTGCCCTTCACAAACCAAAATAGAAAAAAAAATCAACAAACGTGCTATATTTATACCATTTGGAATGCAATTGATTGAGTGGTTTATTGCTTTCAATATAGGTTGGAGCACCTATTGGTTGGCTCCAGTATAGTTGGATTTGGTTCGGGGAGTTCTTCAAGAAATCAACTGTTCATTCCATGCTTTTGGTTTCTATTTACTGCTGGAGGCTCTCAAGTACCCCCAGTGCTACCTTGTATTTTTAAGTGGAATCCTTGTGAATGTTTTGATGTCTTCTCCTCTTGGACTCCGGCAGTATAGAAGAAAGCAACAGTGCATTCAAGTTTGCCTGGCTTCATGGGGTTACTAAACATGTGTTTAAAAGTTTTAGGATTGATTCTAAATATTTTCCATCATGCAGGTCTTCTAGATAGTTAGTAATATAACCCAAAGATAGCCAGTATCATGGGAGAGGTGGAAGTAATGCATTCTGAGATTCTGCATTTTGATTACAAAGACATGAAGTACATGACTGAGAAAGGTGTGTATACTCATCAGTCATATGTGGAGTGCATGCCTGGAGAAGAATCAAGCCAATCAACAAATTACAAAATGATTAATGACTTGCAAGAGAAAGGATATATGCAATATGGGTAAAGTTCTTGTTCACGTACTGTTTCTCTATTCAAGTGGTTTCATTCTATATTATTTTGCTGAAGTCATAGGGTTTCTCTGCAGATGTGAACATTACCGAAGGAGATGTCGTATCAGGGCCCCCTGTTGCAATGAGATTTTTGATTGTCACCATTGTCACAATGAAGCAAAAGTGAGTATATCCCCCACAATCTTCTATTTTTAGATAGTTATGAGTTCCAAAAATACTTAATCCATGACTGCTGCCAGCTTGCCATAAATGAGAAAGTTTGCATCTTATCTCATATTTCAAGACAATCTTCATAGTCCCTTATTGAAATTATCCTTCTTTTAATTGCTTTTATAGCAGAGAATATGAATTGAAAAGCATCAGGATAGGTATTCTTTCTTTTTATCATTATTAATTTTTTTTGTTGTAGCTTACATTTTTCGTCCTGGTTTTTCTACAGAACGATATAAACATTGATCAGAAGCAAAGACATGACATCCCCCGCCATCAAGTCAAACAGGTATGCTCATTCATTTGTACATCCCCTATCTGAATATCTGCAACTTCTTCCCCTTCCCCACACTCCCCCTTCTTTTTTTTTTTTTAGTTGGGTTTACTTCATGGTCATGGAATTTCATAATGCTGGTTCATATCTTTGACCTGTTCAGGTGATATGCTTGCTTTGTGGGACCGAACAGGAGGTGAGTTTAGATTTTCTTCAATATGTGTAATCTTCTGTCGTGGGATTTAAATTACCAGGAAATATCCAATTACTAATTTAAGATGAGTCAAAATTTTAGCGTTTACCAAAAAGAAAGATTTGAGGCAAAAGACACACTTGACTTTGGGTAAAGTTCATTACTTATAATTGTTTTTCCAGAATTCATGAGCCACTATTCACCAGTTTGGTGACTTTCATTCAAGATACCTACTAGGCATTGTGCCATCTGAAACTACTGAATTAGCCTGTCATATTGACTCTGTTGTTTGACAAATCAACCATTCTATATTTTGAGATTGCGTCACTTGCAGTCTGCCTATAACGGAATTTCTTCTTTTGCTGATTTCTGCTGCTACCAGGTTCAGCAAATCTGTATTAACTGTGGTGTCTGTATGGGCAAGTACTTCTGTGAGATATGCAAGCTCTTTGATGATGATGTGAGTAGTTAATCTTGTAACTGAGTGTCTTTCCTTTTTCATGTTTTTTTTTTTTGTTTTTTTTATTCTCTTTGTGAAAAGGTTGCTGGTATAATTACATGTGAAAGCAGCATTAGCCGGTTTGCATCCCTTTCAAATGTAGCATATATAGCTTAGATAAAATTTTCAATAGGATGTGCGAGCTGAAGCTACTGATTTGGTTCTTATTTGTGCTTGATGCAGACATCAAAGCAGCAGTACCATTGTAGTGGTTGTGGGATTTGCAGGTATGACTATGAACTGTTATTATAGTTACTGTCTCTTGAGTATCAGGGCCTTTAAGTATATTTTGAATCTTTAATTTGCTTTGTCCGATTGACAGTGTTCTATATAATAATTAAGACTGATTGATTATTATGTTTTTAATACAGAATTGGAGGACATGAAAATTTCTTCCATTGCTACAAGTGTGGTAAGCAATTATTTCTCATCCCTGTGCTATTTTAATTAGTACCATTGTAATTATCTTTAAAAGATTACCTGTTAGATGATTAAATTCATGATTTGTTTGCGTAGGTTGTTGCTACTCAACTCTGCTGCAAAACAGTCACTCTTGTCTGGAAGGAGCAATGCATCATGATTGTCCTGTTTGTTGTGAGGTGAGATCCATACTTCACATTTCAAAATGATTCCTTGAACCAATTGGTTGTATTTATGGAGGCTGACTCAAGCACACAAAACTGGTGATTGCAGTATTTGTTTGAATCCAGAAACGATGTTACCGTAATGCCTTGTGGGCATGCAATCCACAAAAACTGCCTGAATGAAATGAGAGAGCATTTTCAGTGAGTTTCACAGAGCTCCTAGTCTTTCCCCTTGGTCATATCCTATACAAAATGGCTCTGATTATTGTATTGAATTTGCATCAGGTATGCATGCCCTCTCTGTTCAAAGTCAGTTTGTGACATGTCGAGGGTTTGGGAGAAGTTTGACATGGAGATTGCTGCTACACCAATGCCTGAACCTTACCAAAACAAAATGGTCAGTGTTTGTTCTGCATTGACCTGTGATATTTGTTGCAAGTTAAATGTCTTATCTGATTACGACTGACTAATGGTGGTTGTGTAAACAGATTTGGATTCTCTGCAACGATTGTGGTAGAACTTGTCAAGTTCAGTACCATATAGTGGCACAAAAATGTTTGAACTGCAAATCCTACAACACACGACAAACCAGAGGCTGAGTAAGTGGCTGTGGTCACTGGGTGCATTGAAGACTGCATATTGGTTTAATCACTTGATTCTTGTGAAGATGGGTGTGGCAAATCTAAGTGCAGAGGTGAGAATCTTGACCGCATCCAAGGGGACAGAACACAGCTTCTTCATGTTGATTTGGTGTCGGGACTCGGGTTTTGTGCTGCCTCAACTAATGTAATTTGTTGTGTTGGTGAGTCGAGGTTGGGCCAATAGTGTTCCATTGTAATCTTTGGAATGATGTAAACTTACAAATCAGCATTTTTCTTTTTAAAATAATCATCCTTTCATCTTGTCTGGGTTCTCCTCTTTTGAATGTCATTTGATTGTGCAGTAGAACCGTTGGATCATGTGAGTCCCACAACATGATCCAACGGGGCTGTACAGTTTTGAATGTTTGTGTGTGCCCATTTTAAGATGGACCCGTGTCAGAGGAGACAGTCGCTTTGGGTTTGGGTACTCTCACTCGCTTGCAGATCCTAGTTCCGAATTCAAATGAGATTTTAAAAGAGGAAATTTAAGGTTCAAACAGAATTAATCTGGAAGTTATCAAACAAATAAAGAGAGCAATAGAACATGAAAGTTTCTGTTGTTATAATTAGCTTTATTATATGGACGTAAAACATTAAAAATAATTCAACAATTTAAGATAGTAAAATGCTATGAAGATAACTTGTTTCATGAAGTTGCCTTTACAGTCGAATTTTACGAAGATAAGAAAGGAGGGCTTCGTTAAAGGAGGGATAATCTTTTATCATGTAATTTGTGAAACATGATAATTTCAAGCACCATCAAGTTAACCGAGACTAGATTTCTCTATCATTCTCACCTCTAAATTAAATAAAATTAAATATAGTAATAATATTTAGTTATTAAGTTTTAAATATATTTTTTTACCTATTTCACCCAAAAAAATAAAATTCATAGCTAATCATTTTGTGTATTCTGTTAGGTATTAGGTTGGTGTTATCCAAACTGAAAAATCGTTAAAAATCAACCGCTAGTAGTTTATAAATCTTAGACGTGCTATCAAGGAGGTTATTCTTGTAGCTCAATTTCGTTTAGAAAATTAATGTAAAAATTCAGGGGAAAGGAAACAAGTTGTATACACAATAATAGTAATATATCATTCAGTCAAAAACTTGATTGGGTTGTATACATTGATTCTTGACATAACATAAGGATAATGCAATAAAATTCAAGGCGGAGAAGCCAGAAAAATCAGCTTCAACCCTTTCTGCATGAATAATAAGCTATCAAAACTTTGATAACATATATACTAAGTTATATGAATAAGAGCCATCATCCACCAAGAACATGAAATCAGCAACGCCAAAGGCAAACGCAGTCATGTACACAAAACGATCATCCACGGCTGCAGATAGATGCACATAGAAACAGCACTTATATGAACAGATGATCAGCAGCGTCTAACCTTCTCATGACCAAGGTGGCTGTGACAGAAAAGCTTCTAGTTAAGTAGTAGTGAAGATACCAGTTTCAAATAGTTCCTCCCCAATTTCTCGCTCTGGAGATTCTTCAGAAGGATTGGATTTCTCCATTTCCTCATCGATCATGATCTCCAGGGCACGGCAAGTCAAACTGCAAAATGCTTTTTCACCTCTGCAGGATCACAAAGGAAGCTAGTCTTAGAATGAAAGTCTATTTGTACCCATCAAAGGAACTGTAAGTCAAAACACAAGAGATGCAATATCGATAATGCTAACCAACCTATATATGTAAATATCTTTTCCCTCTTCCAGTTTCTTGTCGCAATGGTAACAAAAACTCAAGAAATCACTAAAGTGATACTGGTTTGGAGTTTGTGAGCCGCTAACCACAGGGGACACTCCATTCTTCTTCTCTTCATTCTTAACATGAATTCTAAGATCATTAGAATGAGTTTCCAAGATGCGGTCGCCAAAAATATGAGTTGTTTTGGGATTGGGACCATGGGAAATTACACATGTGTAGTCTTCAGAGTCAGCTATCTCAACAGCAGATAGAGACTCAGCAAGTTCATGAGATGAGCATATTGATACATGGTTTGAATTCAATTTTGTAGGCAGTGAAGAGTTTGAGTTATGGCTTCCTCTGATAAAATGAGGACAGATCGGTTGGGTGGACATATCATTCATTGAGAAAACCCCAGAGTCCGAACCATTGTTGGAAAGAGTCAAACCTGAGAAGTTTCTAAAGGGATTGCAGGAATCCATAGAACAAGACCGGGTTTTCCCAAATGGCTCATGCTCTAGGCAGGTTTCTCCAATCTCAAAAAGAACATTGGAATCACCCTTGTGAGTAGCAGATCCATTCTGGGTATAAGGAAGCTTACAAAAATCTTTGGGTAAAGACTTAGATGCCTCAAAAGAATTAGTATAGTTTAGACAATTTGGCGATTTGATCCTCATTCTGGGACTGATAGTTGGACTCTTACTCTCCGATAAGGGTAGAATTTTCCCAGAAAATTCAGAAGAATCCTTAAAAGAATCTAGTATGCTTAGGCCTACTTTGCTGCAATCCCAACTCCTCAGGTACCCCTCTCGGGGGGATGATTTTGGAGTCCTAGCAGGGTTGCCCAAAGTTGAAAGCACTTTAACATCAAGAGGAGATGTGGGGCTTCTCATTGAATCAGAATCTAACAAGCTATTAGGAACAAGACCCACAAATACACCGGGGACATTGAAAATTGAGTTGTTTTTGAGTTTGCTCCCCAAAGCATGAGACTGAGAATAGTAGTCCCAATTAGTATCAGAGATAGTCAGATGACCCATGGGATGTTGATCCTTCTGGAGTGACCTGGTCCCCTTCCTTAGCATTATCTCAAATCCCCTGCAGAAAATAACCCAAGTTTATTGAGTTTCAATAGATAATATTGCTATCCGGCGACAACAAAGATCAATGTATGATGCCATAACGCCATATCTGAGAAAAGATTAAACCTTTGAATGCTTATGAAAAAGGCGAGCATTTCCGTTCGAAAATCAAATGGGAAAAAAGAAGAAGAAGGAAAATTGCGTTGCCGCTGGAATTCCAAGACTCGCTGAAGAACCCCAGAAAAGAAAATAAACGGATGAAGAAGCAAAAAAGGAGCTCCGATTAGACGATGAAATGTCATATTAAATGGGAAAAAGTTTTGGGGACCATAAAAATAATGCTCGAGTCATTCCAAATCCTTTCGCTGATCAGAGAGCATGTGAATGAAGAAAAGAAAATAAAAAGGAAAACTACCAATAATCGCACAAACAGAAGAACCCCAGATGAAAAGGAAATACTATTTATATCTATCAGAAGCTCAAATGAAATAGATTTATCATGCATAAGATGACATTTGAGAGGGACATCGGAAACCCCCCCTTCCCCCCCGGGCAAAGCTAACTGAAATCAAAACGAAAATAGACTAGAAAACAGAAAAGTTTGATTGGCAAAAAGAAAGAAGTTTAGCGATGCCAACTTGTGAGATACAGACAGGGAACCCACCTGGGTGTTCTCTCTTGGTGCTCTGAGAACTTCACAGGGATGATGTTGTAGGGAGAAGGTCCAAATGCTGGAAAAATGACAAGAGGGTGTGAAACTTGTGCCGTACTCTCCTATCTCTCTCTCTCTCTCTACATTCTCTCTCTTGCATGCCTCAAAATCAGCGAAGCAATGAGCTTCTGAAATACTCCTCTCTCTCGTCTCACTGGAATTGACAGAGACTCTCTCTCCGAATTAAATGTATAATAGTTATACGACACTGCGATAGCCCACAGGATTGTATATGTTTTGTACTTTTCCCAGTTTTGCCCGATGGTTTCATGGCAAAGCGGTGCAGTGCAAAATAGGAATTAGCAATAATTCATGGATGAGGTGAAGGGTTAGGCTGGTATTAACCTTTTTTATTTCTTATGACAACTATTTGCACACTCTGTTCACGTCTCAATTTTCATTAAAGTATCTTATTCACACCCTCACACGCCAAATTCAGGTCATTATTACCCTTCTGTAGACGAATTTATTGTGGGGTTTTACAGTATGCATTAATTGGCAAAAAAATTATATAGACTTTAAAAATGTTTCAAAAATTATTACTGAGTGATTATCACACTTTACATCATAAACTGTGTTCTTCCAAGTCCAATGTCGACAAGAATGATTACGGATATTAAAGCTTAATATATAGATTTGGAGCCATTGAAACCTGAGAGGGAAAGTGAAAACGGATGATGATCGGGCAAGGAAAACAAAGAGGAAGAGAGAGAAGGAGGGAACAGTGTGAATCTCATATCAGCGTGAGTGATCACAAAGCGACAAAATAGACCTGCGATCTGAATTGTAACTGACAAAGGGGTCACAGTCCTGGTCAATTGACTGAGTTATCCACGCCCAGAACTCGCCCAGACCTTCCCCCAGATACGAACAATGCATGCACCGTTTCAAATTCCGGTGCCTTCACTCCAGGACAAGCCACTCTCATCATAATGCCATACTTTTTCTCTTTTCTCTTTTCTCTTTTCAATAATATTGTATATAAAAGAGAATGAATCAATTCAGAGCGTTTGATATTAAATAATGAAACATAACTAAAGGATACACTTATTATTATTGAATAGCTGATTGCTCTCTTTCTCGCGTTGATGGAGGATATTAGAAAAATACACTAAATCTAGTTCTTACTATTTATTTTATTACTTAAATATAAACTTTAGTTAGTAATTAAGATAATACACATTACTTTACACGTCAAAATTCGGCGTCCGATTCGCCCAGTAAATGACGAAACCATCCTCATTAATTATAATATCAAGCATTCAGAATTGATGGCAAGAGCCCCGGCTTTCTAGTGCCAAAATTTTTAATGGTTAAATGTTTTTTAAAATTTGTATATAATAATAATATATATTTTTAATATGTATTAAAATAATTCAATATTCAGAGTTTGAACTCTGAATATTTATTTTTTAAAAAAATTCAATAAATTTGTTATTGAAAATGAAAGATAAAGATTAGTAAAAGTAATATTAATGCTACATCAGAAAGTAATTCATATCTAATGCTACATCAGAAAGTAAATCATATCAACTTTTATTGGAATTTAGCAAAATAAAAAATATTACTCTTATTATTTAAAAAATTAGATTCGAATTTTTAATTTAATTCTAATTAATAAAACTAATGTTTATATAGCATATTATTTTTTTTAAATAAGGTCAAAATCTCATACTAGAATTTAAAACCAATTAAACTATTTTTACAATCATATAAAAATAAGCAAAGTTTCGAATCATGTTGAAAAAACTATATTTACAATGAAGAAAATAATTTGTAAAAGAAATATATAGATTTTTAATAAAAGAAATATTAAATATAATGTAGTCAGGTATTATAAAAATTAAACATAATTGATTTATAAATTTAAATTAACTGAATTAACTTTATTAATAGAAACTTGCTACTTTTTTTCCATCTGTTAGGTGTGGAGTTGATGTTTTGTCGTTTTATGAGTCAGACACTCAGAATCAGCTTTTCATGATTTAATAGTGTGAGAGAGAGGGCAGTAAGACCCGGCACGTGTGCGGTTCGACGTGCATCCCCGTAATATCCAACGGCTTCCAGTAGAAGATTCTTCTACAATGAGACCCTTTCTCTCTCTCTCTCTCTCTCTCTCTCTCTGACATTTTTGCTTATTCGTAGTGAGATTGAGAAGTTGAGGAGTGAGAAAAGAGGAAAATGGATTGTTGACAATCGTGAAGTTGATAAATTTTAAATTATTAAATAAAAATTTAATAATTTAAATTTTATAAAATTAATAAATTATATTTAATATTTATTAAAATTTAAATTATTAAACAAAAATTTAATGATAAGATTTCAAATACAAAGAATCTAAATAAGAGAAAAGAGATAGAGCGTCAGTCACTTTTGGGTTAACTTCACCCAGGGACGGTGGGGTCACCCTCTTTTTACTGAGTTTTGGCCTTTTTCCTCTTTTACTACGTTTCATCTTTTATTACACTTCCTTTTGTGGGTCCCACGCCCGTGGCCGGTGCACGTGTCACTCTATGGTGCCCTGCCGTGGCGTGTCCCTTCGGATTTCTATTCTTTACCTTTTTTCACTTCTGCCCCTTTGGGTAATTCTATCTCCCTTCTCCGCCTTTACATTTTAGGTTTCATTTAACATTTTAATTTTTTTGAACATATTTATTAGTTTTAATTCAGTTGTTATAATTTTAAATTTGTGCTTTATTCTTTTTTTATAAAAAAAAAAATTAACGTTTGGGTAACTCCATCGCTCTTGCCTCTAAATTATTATTAATTTTTCCTAGTGTTTTAAATTTTAAAGAAATCCCTTAAATGGATATAAATATCTTTCAGATCTCTGCAGCATGACATTAATGCAATAGCATCTAATTTATATTATAAGATAAATTTTTTCAGTGAATAACACAACTTTTATTCTTTTATTTTCGTTTCTAGATTATTCCTATAACCGCACTGATGTATTTTTTAGATTTATTTAACTAACTAGTTTTTTAAGTAGAAAAACCTCATGAACCGTCTTAAAATATTAATAGAAGTTAAGAGATTAATTTAAAAGCAAATAGATGCTCTGACAATTGCGATCGTCTCCTTTAAATGCCAGGCAAGCATTACGAAGAGCTTCTATTTCATATTAATTTTATTTTAGTTTAAAAATTAATAACTTTCCTTTTACGTTTAACTACACACATACTTCAAATCAAAATATATATTCAAAGTAAAATTAATAATAAGAGGTATTATGTAAATATAAAGAGACATATACTGTGATTTAATAAGTTATGTTTATAATTTCACACAGCATAATTCTTTAAGTTGAGATATCATTTAGATGTATTGACAAAGTAAAATGAATAGAAAATCTGATAAATAGTTAAATTAAATACTGAAGTGCTCGGTAAAAGCTTTATAGTAAAAGCTTAATTTTGAATTATACAGCTTAATGAATATAACTTAAATTAAAAAAAAAAAATACAATGCTAACGATTAGACAAAGAATTCTTACATTTGTATATATTAATAACAAAACAACAGTTTCTTCAAAATACTATAACATATCTATTTATCTTTCTTAACACAAATATTTCTTGCTTCCAAACGTGACATTGAAAGATAATGCTAATGTTGTTCATATAATATGGATAGTACTATGTGACTCTTGATGGTAAATTGTAAGGGTATTTATTGACTCACAACTTGTTTGTTCTAATTATATTAAATCGAGTTGGTCAGATTAAAATAAAATAAAAATTACAAAATTTATCGAATTGGTTCACACAAGACCCCATATAGCTTGTTTCAATTATTATTTTTATTTGTAATTTATTTTTACTTTAACCATATTACTTTTATTCATAATAAAATATTAAAATATTATTTTTTATTTTTTTTCTAAAAACTTGTTTTTATTTATAAAAAATTATTTTTTAAAGTTTAAAATTTAAAATAATAAACAAACTCAACCCGAGTTAATCACTTATGAATCGGTCCCAAATCTTACATACGTATAAATTATTTATAATGATTGGTTAGTTGGTTCCATCTAAATCATAATTTGATCAATAAATGTATAATAAGAGCAACAAAATTTAAAATTGCTTGGTGATGAAGTCACCAGGACAATACGTGATTTTGCAAGACATGGACAAAGAACTATAATTTTTTTCTATTACTAAAAAATCCTTAATAATAAAAAATATAATAACTTTTTTATTAATTTAATATTAATAAAATATTATTATTTTATTACAGCATCCAAACGCCATGGACAAATGACCTGGAATAGTTGATCGACAACTTTGTCAATGATCGCGAGTACCAAAAAATTCTTGCAGACGCATTATGATAAGTTTGTGGAATTTTGCCATCAGCACAAGAATACACGTGCACAGTACGTAAATGTCGTGTCACTCAAAGTATTTTCAACTTTTATTACGTTTTTTTATTTTTAATTGGGAGACAATTGCGTTAAATGAGAGACAAAAGAATTGGTGATAAATTAATGTAAATTCAATATTGGAAGCAATGAATGAGATATTAATTTCCAACCTAACACCCAAAATTAATTAGGGCCCAATGGGCCATACGTGGTGTAAAACTGAAGAATGGGAGAAAGGTAAACCCAACCCACTGATGCATCTGCTTGACATGCCATTATTGTTTTGATGCGAAATGTAATTGTTCTAGAGAGAAGGTGTTGAAATAAAATAATTAAATACAGAAAAGGGCTCTGGCATTTGATTTAAGAAAAAAAAAATCATGCGATGAAAAATATTTATTGGTTTGAATTGTATGAAAAATAATAAAAAATGGCAGTAAGACATTGGTCAATTATCCAATATGAACAACGTTGGTAGGTTGGATACCAATAATGATCGTCGTAATTGCTAATTTTGACATTGGAACAATAGTTGAAATTTTTTTTGAAATAAATTAAGTTCAAACTTAAACATAGTTCATTTTTAATATTTATTTTGGACCCAAATTAAGGCTAAATGAAATACTCAACTTTGAGTTTGAAATAAAAAATTTTGTTATTCTAATTTGAAGATGGTTAAAATGAAAAAAAATGTATCGATCCAATTTTGGCCTAAGCTCAAAATATGTCCATCTCATATTTTTTAAATCTTTAATTAACTTTTTAATTCTTATTTGAATGCAAAATTGGCTTTCGGCTCTTAGGCTCTCAGCTTTATTCAATTTGGGCCCGGGTGTAACTTGGACTTTGACAGTGATATTAGCCCATTATGAATGACAGTGGTATGCAGATAACAACGATTTGAAACAGACAAAAATCCTATTTTAGTCCCCAGTCATTGCCCTGTTTTCATTTTGATCCTCCACTGCTTTGAAAATCTAAAATAACCCCTGAATAAGCTATCTATATCTCACTTTGGTCCTTTTGTTATTCTATCTTAATCAAAAGCTGACTTCACCTATTAATTGCAGAGTGGGCGTACCAAATGCTGACCAAAATTCAAATTCAGCCCTCCCCATGCCATAATACATTTTTGATGGCCCTGAAACATAGACTCTTCTCGCTGCATTTGATACTGCACGAATGACGTAAGTTAAAATAGGAAGAACGATCAAATTCAGCACCATCATAGAGTTACAATAATATTTTAGATATTGATATTTAATAATTATTAAATTTATATATAAATTAAAATAATTAAGCAAAAATATGTTACAATATCTTTAAGGTAAAATCTTTGGTCTCATAATTTTAAGGATATTAGTACATCTAGTTATAATGTAAAGATATAATTATAATATTACTATTATTTTGTTGGTATTATTACAATTATATTTTTACATTATAATTGAGTGCACTAAAAATTGTAAGTGCACCAAAAAAGGTACATATCTTATATATATATCAATATATAGGAGAAAAATATTATTTTGGTCATCTACTTTTAAACTTTGTTTTATTTTAGTCATTTACAAATTGAATGTGTCATAATAATCCTCCACATTTGAATTTAATTTCATTTTGGTCATCTATAAATTGAATGTTTCAATATGATTCTTCACTTTTTAATATTTAATTCAAGATATTTACTCTCTGAAACATAATAGGAAGAATTGTATTGAGTCAAATATTAAAAAGTAAATCATTATTTTAAAATTTTTAATTAGTGATGACCAACATAAAACTATATTTAAAAGTGAAAGATCATTTTAGACTTTTAAAAGTAAAGGACTAAAATAATATTTTTTTTCTAAGAAATAATATAAAATAAATACAAAACAACATTTGATTTTTATAATAAACATAATAAAAAATTAATTATTTGGTTTTTATAATTTACATCAATTTTTAGTTTGGTCCCACCACTTTACTTTAGTTCAAATTATTCTCTACATTTATCAAACATTTAAAAACTAATCCCATTATTCAAATACAACATTGTAACAACTCAAACCCCATTTTGGTCTCCCTTTCATAACCCATTCTTCAATTTGGTCCCTCACTCGATCAAAGGTCTAAATTCATCCTCCACTCAAAGCAAAAGTTAAACAAATTGGTCCTTCTGTCATCCAAAAAAGTCTGACATATAGGGTTAACTGCTAAGGTAGAAAATGTAGCCCAGTGGACACCACATTATCAGACCACATCTGCATTCTAATTTGGCTCTATTTTGTCTTTGTCCTAATAAAAACTACACCAAAGAAACAGAAGGGTTCGGTCAGATTGTCGTCTTTTCTCTGCAGCCACCGTTCGTTGTCCGTTCGCTGAGATTGCCATCCGTCGGAGGCGAACCCAGGGTCTTTGTCTCTTCACCCAAGCTTCACTGCAGCGACACTGAGAAGCATCTTCCAGCAAACCTACAATTGATTTACTGTAATTAAAGTATGAAATGTCTTCCTCTTTGGATTTTGGAAGCCAAACTTTTCCACGAGTTTTTTATTAAGTGAACCAATTTAATTAACTTTACTTTGAGTGGAGGATCAATTTGTATTTTTTATTGAGTGAAAGATCAAAATAGATAGTTAGTTATCAGTAGAGAACCAAATAGGAGTTTTGCCACATTGTAATTGTATGTGTATTTAATGTGCAGGGGTAGAGGGAGGGGGGACTAGAGGGTGCCATGGCCCCCCCAACCCTCATGCTAGCTTCTATATGTGTATGTATATATTTATATATTAGTCTATATAATAAAATTGAGTTGTGTGGAAAAATTGTTATAGTTTACATATTGTCATATTGATATAATATATTTTATAGAGGAAAATATAATTTTGGTTTTTTAATTTTTGGTCAAAGTGTTGCTTTAGTATTCTAAAAATGAAAAATATTTAAATAATATTTGCAAAGACAAAAAAGTTAATTGATTTAATTTTTTGGAGGACCAAATTGATCTTTGAAAGACTTTTAACTTTTTAAAAATTTTATTTTGGAAGTCCATTGTGATGTTTTTTATATTTGAAGAATTAAATTAATCTTAAAACGAAAAAATAAGAGACAAAATTTGTATTTTTCTCATATTTTATATTTTAAATAATAAAATAGGATTAATTGTTGCTTAATCTTTATGAATAATAAATTACTTTAATGTTTAATAAGTATTTGTGAATAATAAAATTTGAGATAACAAAATTCCAAAACAATATTATATCAAAGTTTTAAAAAATAAGCAAAAGACTTATGTTTTTTTTGGACAAAAAACTTTTTTATTTGTGTTTACAGTTTGATGTTTATAGACTAAATTCTAAAAGAGTATATATTAACATTTTTTCTCTTAATCGTTTGTATTTGTGTTTTTTTGTTGTCACTCTTTCACTTAGTTTGATATTTATTCTTTCGAATTTTTCTATGATTTTATATTTTTTTATTCTTTTTAATATTTTTCAACTTGGTTTTTACATTTGCGTTGTCTCTAATTTTCACGATCATTCTCAACTATTGATATGATAAATTGTCATATTTGTTATAATAAATATCATTATCATTATCAATTTATTAAATGACCTTTTTATTTATTTATACTTAAATTTATTTTATAATTCATGAAAATGTAGTCAATTAAATATACTGTATAATATGACACTCATTTAGAATTAATATAATATTATATATATCACATAAATATAATTTTTTTCAAAAAATATAATGTATTGTAATTTATAGTCTTGGCTCCCTTTAAAAAAAATTTCTCCCTCCGCCCCTAGTTTGATATATATATATATATATATATATATATATATATATATATATATTGGATCTTGCTTAATTGATTTGAGCAATTGAAAAAAAAAATTTTGGGTCAAAGATTGGGTTATATTATAAACCAAGTTTAAGATGATAAATAGTGATTTTATCGAGTTGTTATAGAATGGTATCAAAGCATAGTTATGATAAAGGAATTTAAATGAAACTTTAGTTTCCGTTAATTTTATTTGCTTAAGTTTTACTTGCTTTAGAAGTTCCATTTTGTCACTATGTATTCATTAAACAAAATAAAACATAAAATGTACTGTATAAATGAAAAGAATATTCTAAAACATTCTTATTTTCCTGTAGTATTTGCAACTTCATTCATCTCAGATAGAGAAGGAGATGAAATCTTTAACTAGAATAATTAGACAAACATATATTTGATGAAACAATTAGGATGTTACGTTAATACACATTTAACTGAGGATTTAAAAGTAAATGATTTAGAAAAAACTTGTAAAAGATTACTTAAAGAAGTAAAAAAAAATTTAGAAATTGTACCTTTAGACCAAATCTTAACTAGATTACAAGAACTAGCCAAACCTATAGAACAGAGAATCTATGAATTAAAATTAGATATCACAATAGTTAAACAATAAATAGTAATTATGAAAACAGAGATGTAAGAACTAAATAACTTAGTAAAAAGAGCACTAGGAATTAAAGATAAAGTCAAAGAGCAGGTAATAAAAATTAAATAAAAAAATAAAATTAATATTATGACAGTTATGAGAGAAGCACTATTTAGTGAAAAACCCGAATAACAAATTAGAGAACAATAATTGAACGAGAATATGCAAGAAACTATAATTATAGTAGGGCAAGTACAGAAAGGACAAGAAATCTTAAATATAAATTTATGGTCAATATATGAAGAAATCAAAGAAAGAAATACCCCAATATATAAACGAGAATAATAGAAAAAGAAAAAGAAAAAATATACTATAATGAATAAGTTGAAGAAAATATTACTTTAACAAATGAAGATTATAGGATAACAGAATTCACATGCTAATTAGCAACAAATATTCCAAGATTTATAGATAGATTTATCCATAAAAGAAAAAATCAAAGAAAATAAATTAATATGTTAACATTAGAAGATTTAAAACAAGAAGAAATAGAAAACCGAATGGGAAGTGAAGATGGATTAGAAGCCATTAGAAAATAATGGGAAAATTCATTAAATATCAAGGATGTGGAAGAATACCAAGACTCAAATATATCATTTGAAATCAATATGAATCAAAAAAAACAACAAGACCGAAGTATAGTACAAAGTAATGTTACATAACAACAACAACAACAATCCTTTAGACCACCAGACCTAACCCAACCTGATTATATGCAAACCGACCCATAAACTACTATTAAAGAAGGAAGCTAAGAAGAAGCAGGAAGAGATACACTAAGACATAGAGAATCAACTAGAATAAATGATCCAAAAATAGGGTATATATTTAAAACCACTTATGGATCTTTAAATAATCCAAGCAAATTAGAACAATTTGAAACAAGATCAATACCAAATGCAGGAATATGGTTAGACCTAGATTGTAAGAAAGACGATGAAAAGAGAATAAAAGAATGGGCAAAAGCTCAATTTATATAGCATTAGCAAATATAGGAGTCGATACACAATCATCTAGTTTAATTGTAGAATTAAGTTTTGTAGGAACTGTACATGATTGGTGGAAAGGCCAAGACTAGGAATTTAAAGAAAATACTAGGCAAGTTTCACAGTATAATTCCAAAAAAGAATTTTATGCAACTTTGGTAAGACAATATGAACAAGTTCTAATAGCAGAATTTATAGGCAAAAGTGTAGGAGCAGAAGAAACAACTAGACAAGAAAGAGCGGTCCAATATTTATATCAAATAGGAATATGCACATTAGATCCTGAAGACATTGATGGATATATATGTGAATTCAGCAAATATTATTATCAGGCAAGACTAAGAACATATGGTGACAAAAAAGTATTTTTAGATTTATTCTATAAAAAACTGCCAAGAATATTAGGCGACAAAGTGATAAGAGATTATTATAATGCATTAGCTGATAGACTAGATCTAATTCCATATGTAGATACCTTAGGACGAAGAAAAGATTATCTAAGAGAATACTTATCAAATAAATGAAAAGAAGCATGAGAAATATATAAATATTATATAACCAATAAATTAGTTCTAAAATGTGGAAAATTAGAATCACCACACCAATGGGGCTGTAAGCCTCCAAAACAAAACAAATACTAGAAGCAAAATAAATACCTAAAACCTTATTCAAAATATAAAAAACATCGCTGATACAAGTTCATAAAATATCCAAAAGAAAAATTCGTAAAAAAAATATAAACCTAAGAAGTACTTTAATAAAGGAAGAAATTTTAATTACAAAAAATATCCCAAAAAATGTCAATGTTATAATTGCAAAGAATTATGACATATATCCATAGAATGTAAAAGACCAAGAAAAAAGAAAACTATAAATACTATGGAAGCAGCAAAATTAGAAAATTTAGAACTTATAGAATTTGAGAAATTCCCAATTGAAGAAGTATATGAAAGTGATATAGAAATTTATAAAATTGAAAGAATATATGATTCAAAAGAAAGTAGTACAAATACAGAAACCGAATATGAATCATTAGGAGAAGAAAATGAAATAAATATGATCCAAGGAGAATCATCCAATCAAATAACCAAACAACAAGAATATGACCAGTATGAGGAATTTAGAAGCCCTAAAGAAGGAATAGTAGAACATAGAATAAAAGGAAAAAAAAAAAACAATATGATAAAATAAAAAATAAAAAATTAGACATGTCAACAGATGACTTATCAAAGCAAAGTATAATATCAAAAGTAGGAAAAATACTTAAAACAAAATAAAAAGAAAAATATGCTTGTATAATTTTACAAAAGAAATACCCTATTGAAGCAACTCAAACTGAAAGAGTATTAAGAATCCCACTAATTAGTAAATCCATTATAGATAATGAAATGGAAAAATTAGACATAAAGGAAGACATTACAGAAATTTATATTCCTGGAATACAATTAATGATAAAAGCTTATTTTTAATCAGAAATAGATATTCCTATAGAAATATTAATAACAGATAATAGGATTATCAATAGCATACCGAATAGTATACTAGGAGCTTTAAAAGGAAATTTAGTATATCAGAAATTAAAATTTACATTAAATACAAGCTTTGCTATCTCTAGAGCCAAAATGAATATGAACAAAACTTTAATGGTATATCATAAATTAAGAAGAATAAAAATGCCTCCAGGAAGTAAAATCATTAGCATCACTGGAATGGTAGGATTAGTCTTATCAAATAAACATAAAATTTATATGAAAAACCAAGGAAAAATAACAATAGGAAAGGAATTCATACCAGTTTTAGAAAAATTAAAATTAGACCCCATAAAAATTACCATACAAAGAATACTATAGTTAGAGCTAGATAATACCAGAGAAATGAAAGACGATTATGAACAAAGAAGGATCCAGTATGACAAATACACCAACCAATATAAACATTAATATAAATCCCAGAACCTTAAGAAGTTTAAGTTATCAAGAATCAAGACCAATCTCTAGGAAAGAAAATTTTAGAACTCACAGTTTAAAAAGAAATAGACTAGTATAAATACCTTTAGCTACTAATTTAACTGAGATTAGAACTAATACCCCTACGATTGATTTGACAGATTCATTAAATATAAACTATGTATTAGTAGAAATACAAAGAGAAGAAGTATGGGTAGAAATAATAGCAATAATAGACTCAGAACAAGAAACTAGCTTAATCCAACTAGAATATACTAATAATGATAATATCTGAACAAGAAACAAAAGCCAATATGGCACTAAGATTTGAAAAATGGGAAATAATCAAACTAAAACTATGGGTAGACAAAGAAATTAAAGAAATAGAAAGTCATAAGTTAATTTTAGGACAAGATTATTTAAACTTAGTAACTCCATATAGAATACAAAAAGACATATTTCTTTTAAATATAAGTCAAGTAGTAGTAATTCTAGAAAAAACAAAATTGGTTTAAAATGAGATTTTACTACATATTATTTAAATTCAACTATAACAAATTTCAATCAAGAAAGTATTATGCTATGGTAGATACAAAAGCAAATATGACGACAGTTGTATTACCTCCAGAACAATGGAAAAAAGGAAAAACTACTAAAATGACTAGTGCATGAAAAGAAGTCCACTTCTTAGAATTATCTGCAGAAAATGTAATAGTACAAATAGGAAATTACGAATTAAAGATACCCTTAGTATATCAATACAATGAAGCCACACCAGATATAATTTTAGGAATAGATTTTCTAAAACCATATATGCCACTATATTTTACTCCAAAAGCTTTAGTATTTACAACACCATGTAAGCACGAGACCTGGGCACTCAAAATTTTAGATCCACAAAAAAGAACTGATGCAGTATTTAGAAAGAAAAAATCACCAAATGATGTTCAATTTATACCAAATAACTAACCTATAAAAATTGAAAGAAAGAAAATTCATAATATCAATGCCAAAACAATCGAACAAATATTAGAGGAGAATTATAGTGATAACCCCCTAGTTCATAGGGAAAAGTCCAAGCCTTTAACAAAAATAGAACTCTTAGACTATAGCAAATAAATTAATAGTAAACCTTATCCTTGGATAGAGGAAAATGAAAAAGAATTTATCATGCATATAAATGAAATGAAATAATATAACTTAATCTGAGAAAGTAAATCTAGGTATTCTTCACCTGCTATGATAGTAGTCAAACACAGTAAATAAAGGAGAGGAAAATCTAAAATAGTCATTAATTACAGAAAATTAAATGAAATTGTAGTTAGAAATAGGTACCCAATCCCAAAAATAGAACTGTTATTTCACCTTATTAAAGAAAAATAAATATTTAGTAAATTTGATTGTAAATCATGATGTTTTCAAATTAAGTTGGAAAATGATAGTAAAAAATATACAGCCTTTAGTACCTCTAAAGGACTTTATGAATATAATGTATTGCCTATGGGTTTTCATAATAGTCCGAGCATATTTCAAGATTATGTTATGAAATTATTACTACCAATAAGGGATTTTGCAATAATTTATATAGATGACTTATTATTCGTTTCAGAAAATAAAAAAGAACATGAACAACATTTAGAAAAATTTATGTCCTTAATAGAAGAAAAAAGATTAAATATATCACTTAAAAAAGCAAAATTAAGAAAGCCAAAAATAGGATTTTTAGGTCATTATATCTCTAAAGATGACATAGAATTATAAGAACACATAAATAAGAAAGTATTAGAATTCCCAAAAATAACCACGAAAAAGGAATTAATATCATTTTTGGGCTTAGTAAACCAAGCCATAAATTATATTATAAATTTATCTAAATATACTTCTAAAATAACAAAATTAGCAGGAGAAACTTCTGAATGGAAGTGGGAAGATAGTAGCAAATATATCATAGAAAAAAAATTAAACACTTGTGTAAAAGTTTACCAAAATTAAGTATTGCTATCACTAAACATATAAAATAGATTATATACACAAATGCATCAGAAAATTATTGGGATGTAGTTTTATATCATGAAAATGAAGAAGGAAAATAATTAATTACTAGATATGCCAGTGGTAAGTTTAACCCTAACCAGACAAAATATCACTCTAATTGAAAATTTTTTTCAACTATTGTAAAAGCAATTGAAAAATTCGAATTGCTCATAGTAAATTCAAAATTTATAATTAGAACATATAACACTCAGGTAAAACATTGGATAGACAAAGGAATATGGTCAGGTAAATTATCTGATAAAATATTAATTAAATGGCAAAGTGATTTAGCTTATTATGATTATATTGTTGAATATATAAATGGAAAAATAATTTGGTTGCTTACTATTTGAGCAGAGATGGAGTCAACAAGTAATGAGACAAATAAGGCTCAGCCGATTAGCCCTATAAGGGAGACAACTAATCTAACTATAGAACAATTAGCTTTGTGACTCTCCATGTTGGAAGTAAGTGTGGGGATGGAGAAAAATCATAACTCTAATTATTTTACCAATATTTCAAGCACTCTAAAGAACATTATTGATCAATTAAACCAATATGATAAAATATTAAGACAATTAGAAGCTGGTTCTTCTAACCAGGTGGGCTATTCCAGCCCATTATCCAGTCCAATTATTCCAAACTCATTACCTTCAGAAAATCAAACTCCAAATAGCCCAACTCCAAGCTAACCATAATCTTTTTTAGAAGTAACCAGAAAAGGAAAAAAGGTTGAAACCTTTGACCCAATAGCCAAACCACCAAAGCCCTACAAAAAATCTTGATCCAAAAATCCAATAATACTTCGACTATTTTCTCATGTTGATCCAATATCTAAACAACCTAAACCTCCCAATCTCAAAGACAATTAAATATATATCATATTATGCCATTAATAAAGCCATTATCTTCCCAGGTATAGACCTTGAAATAGTATGAACTTTATTCAGCTATGGATTCATCCAGTCTATTTATCCATCATCAGACATGAAAGAAATCTCACTATTACCCAAATCACTAATCGAGACATCTAAACATTATTTTGGCATAGTTACCCAATACCAAGTCTATATAAGATGTTATTCCACAATAGCCGAATTTATAGCCAATCAATTTTATTCACCCATTAACTTGATTCGTTTCGGAACCACTAAATAGCCTTTTAAGTTCCAAGAAGAAACTAAAGAAGAAATTCCCTTCGATCAAATATTCTCAATTTTATCTAGACTAAGAGCTCATGAAATGCATATTATCATGAATGAGTTAACTCGAACATTAACAAAAGATGAAGCCCAATGAACTTATTTGACAAGTCTAACAACTTGCATCTATTCAATCGGACGAAATAGCAAACAATATAGGTAGTTCAAAAATTGGTACGATCGAGTAAGGACAAATAACATGGATCACTTTGAGCCAACTAAGATCTGAGTATGTAAAAAATTATCCAAATTTCCAGAGCACCAATGTAAGTACTATCAGGAACAGAATGACTCATAATACACACAATTATCTTGCTCAATTGATTTGAGCAACTGAAAAAAAAAAAAAAAAGGATAAAAAGATTCCAAGGACAATGATTAATATATATATAATTCCAAATGCCCATTGCTTTTTAACCAATCACTCAGCTTCCCGCGCCAGAAAACAAACTAACGTCAAAATTCAAAAGTTACGCAAAGCGTGATCCGTGCCTTCCGATTATAGCGCTGAAACTCATTTTCCTCCCTAGTCCCAACCGAGGATAGGTACTGTGTTCGGTTGAACGTATAGTCATGGAGGCCTCAGCAGCGACTCCTGAACCCGAAAATCAGCTTTCCGCTCTCGTCTACGGTGAGTCCTTCGTTGTTCATTTCAGTCTGATCATTACTATAACCACTGCCTCTGCTGTAGATTACAATTTTTGCAATCGGATCTTGCTCTCGATCGTATTCAACAAGCTCAGTTTGAAATGCCTCAATAATTTCTTGGATTGTCGAACATGACTCTGTGTGTTGAGAAGTATTTCATCTGTTTTGTCATGAATGCCTGTTTCAAAACAAAAACTCAGATGCCACGGTGATCTTCTGAGTTCTGATGGACATATCTTCGCGTAATCGCAGCGTTGCATAATTTACTTATTAGCTTGCTTTAAATTACTTCTGTTTGCTCTGCTAATGTGCGCAGACATGTCGAAAGAAGTCCAAGGGATGATGGAGAACATGCTTAAGATGATCAAGTGAGTTGTGCTGATCATTGTTGACTTTAGAACCAATGCTTCTTTGTTAATTTGAAATCAGAATCATTTTTATTTTGTGCTCTATTTACTGATTCGGTACTATGAGATCTTTGAAATTTATTATTATTTTAAATTCTTTTGTTATCGTTCATCCATGTTTCAACTACGAAGCACTAAATTTTCTAGTATGTATCTTCCTGGCTCAAAATTGTTGCATATTTCAGTTTGGAAGTCTGCTCTAGCATATTTTGGTATTATTATCAACAGTTATGATATTTTTTAACATCAATAGAGTCGAGAGCTGTCCGTTTTGATTGGTTAGTACTTCTAAGTCATTAGTTACTGTCATTGTAATTCTGTAATTTGTACCCTCTCTAGCAACCATATATCCTGACCTCTATTTTTTCTTCGATAATCATCTGCAGTGACATTAATGAAAATTCTGATGTAATTGAGGAAGAAATAGGGAAATGCAAAGATTCTACTCTTCAGAGGAAGAAAACATTAGATGAAGAGAAGGAGCAGTTTCAGAGAGCTGCTTATGCTGTCCTGGAGATGCTCAACAAAAATGATTAAGAGGCTATAAGATATGATTCGATGCTTAATTTTTAGAATATAAATTTCTGTCTTCAAACTTTGCATATTGTTCTCCTTATAATATAGTGCAGGCTATTCGTTGTCATGTAGTTTGTTCCAAAAAAAGAAAAAAAAGAAAAGTTAGAATTGTCACTTAAAATAGAAACACGTCATACAGATCAGCCTTTGGTCAGTGCTCAATTTGATCTTTAAAAGATACATGATCGTTCTCTTTAAATGCGCCTAATTTTCTATTTCTGATAAGGATGGGTCTTGGCAAATGCATTGGCCTTGAATGACTCATGAACATGAGGAATTTAAATTTGCATGAGCTCAGTCAAACAAGTATTTGTGAAGTTGAAATATGGAAGTCAATTTCAATTTTTCTTGTTGATTCCCTGTGGCTTCGGTATTCAGTCTGCATGACGAGAGTTTTTGATATTTGTTATGCAAAATTGGGTATTTTTCTTTCATCTCTTAGTTTGAAGTAGAGTATCCAAAACAAAGTATTTACATTCTAGTTATTCAAATTACTCCTTTGAGATAATATTCAAAGTGTCGACTAACCCTATCTTTGACTTCAATAAACTTGGTTCGAGGATGCTGGTAAGTGGAAATAGAGGCCAACTTCCTGGTATCTCTCGATGGTCTTCTAACTATAAAATAAAATTTTGTATGCATCATGCGCCATTTATGTTAATGAGTCAAATTTATTCTATACACGTTTATTCTAAAAATAAATATAAATTAAATCTTGAATGCTAAGTGTATATATGTGTACATAGTAAATGACCAAAAATTTAAACATCAATCCACCCAAAAAAAAAAAAGAAACATGTTTTTAGTGAAAAATCATAAAACTAAAAATAAAAAAAATACTTCAAACCAGTCACATACACTTATACTTAAAAGTCTGTTGACCCAAAGATAAAAAAGTAAAAGTTATTACTATGAATGTATATTAATTTTTAACGTTTTTATATATTAATCATAATAAATTTTCAAAAATTCAAATGCACAAATTTTTATTATCGTAATAAGTTTTCTTGAAGGATTATACAAACATATCAAATGCACTTGTAGTAATTTGATACAAGAATGTGACACAAACTAGAGCTAATACCAAAAATAGATTAAATAGTGGCATACCTTACAAATTAAAGTGTATACAAGTAATCAAGTCTAAATTATAAGATGAGGGTGAATATATATATATATATATATATATATATTACATAGACGAACACATGTATAAAATGAGTGTTTATAAGGGGATTGTTAATAGAAATAATTAAATTTCATTCAAAATACAAACTGCTATAGAGCATAAAAATTTAAAAACACTCATTTGTTTTTCTAACGACACTTCCCCCACCCCCAAAAAAAACACACAAAAAATGTTTAGGGCCGTAATTCATCCTCCTTTTGGACAATGTAGAGACCGCATTTTACTGTGGCGGTCCGGATTGGGGTCCAGGTACTGGCAAACCCAAAATGATGACAAGACGATGTACTTTTACTTTCGAAGGAAGGGAAAGTGAAAAAGGCGGGATTCTAAAATTAACCCTGTGATTTTTTAATAAAAGTAAATTAACCCTAAAAGGGATTTAACAAAAATTAAAAAAAAAGAAAAGATTTAGGCGGGAAAGTGCCTCGCATTTCTATACCATCCCCATTCCACCCCTACGTTTTTCAGTTTCACTCTGGGTTCGATTTCTCTCATCCAACCCTTCGTTTGCTCTCTGTGAAAGTGCAAGACCGAGGCCGCTGGTGAGGCAATGCGGACTGTAGAAGGTGGGAGCGATGAGGAGCTAACAGCGCTAGCAGATGAAAGTCCTCTGCTAGCAGAGATTACGAAGCTACGTAGACGATGGGAGCTAGCTTCTGTTCTGAATTTCTTAGACGTAAGATTTCATCGCATTTGTTGAATTTTGTGTTGAAAAATCTTCTTTTTTTTGGCTGTGGGTATTTGTAAATGATTGACGTTGTTTTTTGTTATTGGGGTTATGGACTAGTGTAAGATTTTTCGAGATGTTTTAGTGTAAGTATAGTGAAAGTATTGTCGTATAACATCTTCAGTGATAAATGCTTCAGGATAGGCTATGCAAATTGACTTCTATCCTAATGACCTCATTCAGGTGTTTGGGCCATTAATTGGTAAGGATTTGAGGCTGTCGGCTGAAGAAATAGAGATGGGGCTCATAAAGCCTGATGCTTCACTAGCTCGGCTTCATGTCGTACTTTTAAAGGTAGCTGATACTCACTAATTACGCAAATGCGCATTTCTTTTCGCTGAGCGTGCTGTTCCTCTGTAGTTTGTTGTGGTCCTTTTAAGATATGTCTCAAGATAATTCAGTTGTCTAGAACTAATAAGCCTAAACAATTGCAAAATTTTTTGTGGACCTTAAAAATGCGGTATGTGGATGCCTTTTGCAAATATAGATACTGCCATTGCTGGGCCATTTAATTAAGGGGGAAATTTGTCCAATACATAAGCTTTTGCCAACTAGGCAAAAACACTGATCTTGGGACTTACAGTTTTACATCCTGATCAAAGCAGATTGAGCATGTCCTGAATTGGACTTCACACTTTTGCATGTTATATCTATTAGGATCATAGTCAAGTTAATATATGCATTGAAATTGAACTCTCTAATTGTAATGTTTTTGCCTTAATGTAGGAGCAGATATAGTAAATTTGATTCAGATTCGTTATATGTATTCCCATTTTAAAGATTGAGTCAACAGTTATATGGGGAAAAAGTTTTTTTTTTCTTTTTCTCTTTTTGGGTGAGAATAACAAGGAAAGCCAAAAACACACAAGCTAAATGCATTTAGTCAAGCGGTCAATTATACCAATACTGTAGATTGGCTTAACTACTCAAAATAAACCAATCAATCTCCCTTTCACTGGTTTACATATTTCTTTTATAGCTTCTTATCTTATTCCCATTTTGGTCTGTTAGTGACTTTCTGAATTCCAATTTCATCTGTACTTTTTCTAGGGAACGCCACCTGTAAGTAAAATACTGGATGAATCAGAAGCATGGGTGACTGTACTCTGTAAGAAACTGACTACGTGGTGGCCATGGGTGAGTACTTTGAGTTTGACTTATTCCTCCCCATTGCTGACAGGAGTTACCAATTGCAATGGCTCTTTGCTGCAGGTTGCTGAGGGGAAGATTCCACTAGTGCCATCCAAAGGGTACTCGTACTGATGCACCAATATTGTTAGGTAGACTACAATTTTGGTGGCATAAAAATAACTGATGTCATTTTTGCTTGTGCAGAGAGGAGATCTCCAAGTACAAGGAACTTGATCCATCTGATCGATTATTACTTCTAAAAGCGCTATGTGAAGTTAGAGCTTATGTATATTAGTTCTCATTAGCCTCTTAAGATTTTTCCTTTTTTTTTTTTCAAACATATTTTTAGGAAATTTCTGCATTCTCTTGACTAGATAGTCCTCCTAATTTGAACTTATTATTATATACATTTTCTGTGCGCCTGTTTTTGGTCAGCAACACGATGCAGTGTCGTACATAAAAGATGCTTTAAATGAAGGAACTCAAATATCTTCTTTCCGCAAAGAAGCATATGGGGGAGATGGAAAGGGAACTTTCTATTGGTAATTATTCGCGACATATTCCAAGTTTTACTTGTTTTTTCAAGTCTTAGTGCTGATTGTTGGTTGATCTGGCGACGTCTATTATAGGTATGATGCAAATGCAAAAGGCCACAGACTGTACAAGGAAGTGATCATATTGAACTCAAATACAGAGGTCAAGGGCAAAGAATTTTTTCATCTTCCTACCATCAGTATTCAATGGGAAACGCTAGCCTCCAATCTTGAAGAATTTTCTAAAGTAGCGGTAAGATCATATTAACTGCCAATTCTGGATTAGAAACTTTAATTTACTTTGTTAACTGTAATGGCAGGAAGAATTCTCATCCAGCAAGAGTGCAACTGAAGTTGCTATTGGCAAGAAAATTCAAAGTGATGCCATACCTATTCTTGAAAGACTTAATAAGGTAAATGGGAATCCTTTATACGATGGTTGGATTAGTATTCACTTTTCAGCGGTGAAAACCCATCTGCGTCTGGCATATTAATATCAAGTGGAGATGCGTTCAATTCTGCAGAACAAAATAAATGCACTGAAGCGGAAGCGAAGGCAAGATATGGTCTTAAGTACAGCTAACGGTAAGATGTGTATGATATTTTTACAATTACATGGTACGCGCCTTTTGTAGTCTGGCACGTACTCCTAATTGTTGATCTGAAAAATTCCTGTGTTAACTTCAAGGACTTAGAGGGTGCGCTTTAATGTTCCCCTATTGTGAGTCCCAGACGTGAGAATTATATTTTCTACTCTGTTCCGCCAACATCAAGTTCCATGTATTTTTACGGAGTAATATACCAATACCAGAGGATTTATTAGAATGCTTTACGGCGTGCTTGTTATTTTTTCCGTAATGACATTACTTCTATTTATGTTTTAGCGGAACTTGAGCCATTGTTATATTTCTATGAAATTGGTTATGGAATTAAGAAATTTGGCTATATAAAGATGATGATGATACCGATTGTGGTCATTCTGAAGCAGACACAAAATATGCAGTTTCTCATCCCGGGGGAGTTCGCCGGAGTAAGAGGCTAGCTGGAGTCTCTAGCCATACCGTTCTGGAAAGCAGAGGCCTGCCAACAAATCATATAATGAGACAAAGACCCATCCGCAATTCTGCCCTTCAATTTATTGTACCTGATTCAGATGATGAAGCGCACGACATGAAGGTTGATTAATCGCAGTCCACTTGGCCTTATGTCAATTGACAATTTTTTTTTCTTTTGTTTTGAAGAATGCTAGTAAATCAGTGGTATAGAATTTTTGTTATCAAATGTTGCTGCTGTTGGGGGTGTATGAAATTGCATTCCTCCTTCTAGAATTATACATAATTTTTATTTCTCCAGGTTTTGTATATATAAATGCATGAGCTGATGCATTTTTTCTCAGGTGGGATCGGAGAATCTCTTTTGTAATACAAGGGGATGCAATATATAATGATATATATAGATGAGTAGTGATTGGTAAATGCATACTGTTCGCTTCCTTCTCTTGCTTAGACAAAAACCATGGGAAAAGTTAATTAAAAACTTGGAACTTAAGAACAGATGGGATTCCATTTATATCCTAAGTTCGAGTTGAACTATTTTCAAGTGAACTGTCTCAGGTTTGATCATCGTGCGCTATAAATTAATGGTCATAACAACGTACTGTTGTGGTTTATTCTTGTCTCAGCATCAACCTACGCATTTGCATGGAGCTTAG
Organism: Delonix regia; assembly: GCA_037074485.1. NCBI lineage: Eukaryota > Viridiplantae > Streptophyta > Magnoliopsida > Fabales > Fabaceae > Delonix > Delonix regia. The sequence goes on from CM073452.1 coordinate 6,367,368, forward strand.
TATGTACAAATCCGTAGTTTGAAATTTTTAAAAAAGTTACGATATAGATTAATATAAAACATAATGTTGGCATGAGCTGCTTGTTTAATTAAAATAATTAATTTATTACAGAAAAATACAATTTTTTTTCTGATTTGTCTGTAAATAGTCTTTTAAATTTTTTCAAAATTAATAATTAAACCATTGAATTTTCACTTTTAGTAAATAAGCCTTTCTTGGAATTCTTTGTTTTCAAAGATTTTAATTCTTAACTATCTAAAAAATTTTCTTTATTGATATGATTTATTTTCATTTATTTTTAATGTTAACATGTTCATTATAAAACTATTTGAGATAACAAATGAGTTGATATGATCCAGTGACTTCATTTTAGACTATTTAAACACGGTGTGTTAAATGGATCCATAACCTGTGGTGCCATTTTGACACTTCTATAACTTGATCTAAGGATTATATGATATGTAATTAGTAAAATTATATATTTATTCGTGCATATTATACATACATATATATATATATATATATGTATGTACGTATATGAATTTAAATAAAATTATAAAATTTGTATGTAATTTTATTTATCAAAATTCAAACTGTATTAGTATTCTTTTCGTCAAATTATTTATGCATTATTGGGTTCTTACTTCTCGAGTTCAAAAAAAAAAAAAAACAAAAAAACAAAAAAACAAAGAAAAAGATGAACAATCGCAGATTCATTTGACAACGCAGATTTGAGTTATGAGAATCTGTTCTTTTCTCGCTTCTCCAATAAGCGAAGCGTGGTTGGATAGGTGTTTATTTCTGATTTCCAGCAATGGAAAAACAATCCGAAAGCGAAGAAGCTTCGTTGGATTCATCCACTTCTTCGCAACATCACCAGAACTGGATTGCGTGTGTGATTTTTATTTTTTTGGGTTTTTCCATATCTATATTTTAGAATCTTTTATCACTCAATCAAAATAAATTATATCTTCGTTCTTTTTTTGTAAAATTCCTTCGATTTTCTTTTCAGTGCACAAGATTTTCTCAGGACGAAACTGATCACAGACGATAGATTCACATGGAAATTAAGCACACCCACAAGCACAAGCAGACAAGCAGCTGATTCCAAGGAGGAACAAGGAGCGTCGGAAGTTTTAAGATACGTAGGTGGGGTCGATATAAGCTTCTCAAAGGATGACCCATCCATGGCATGTGGTACCCTTGTAGTTTTGGACTTCCACACTTTAAAAGTTGTCTATGAGGACTTCTCTTTGGTCGCTGTTCATGTCCCTTACGTTCCCGGTTTCCTTGCATTTAGAGAGGTTCTATTTGTTTCTTTTTCAGTCTCCAAAACCTGTCATTAAATAATCGTTTCAGCTTTTATCTGGTTGTTCCTAAGATGGATTGCTTTTCTTATTTTAGGCCCCAGTTCTGCTAGAGCTTCTGGAGAAAATGAAAAAAAGTAATAACCCATCCTACCCACAGGTAATTGTGATCTTTTACACAAAATTCATTTGAACTTGTTGCCCTCGAAAGCTGAAACTTGCTCCATTTTTCATTAGTAAGATACACAAAATTCAATAAAATTATGACATGCTGAGAAACTTTCTTAGGAGCTGTAAAAAAAGTCTGCATATTATGTTGTTATTGAATAACTTGATAGCACCTACGAATATGTACCTAAGTCTTTTCCTTTTCATTGCTGACTTATTCACTTTGCCGCTGGTATCAATCCTGGTAGCTGCACCAAAAACTTATTTCTAACGAGTCGTTGGCTATTTAGGACTTTCTAGCTTTCTCTAGTTTCATGTTGTTTGTACTTAATTTCTGCATCATCTGAATAAAAAGTTATGCTGATATTGTTAACAGTTGTTATTGGTCGATGGAAACGGAATACTCCATCCCCGAGGCAAGTGTTATTGTGAAATCCTGTTGGAAGTTGGGATACTCTAATACTGTTGCTTGTAGAATCTGTTCAAAATTTATATCCCTGTTTCATTCTGTTGTATACCAGAGAAGTCCCTGAACCTTAATTTCTACAGGTTTTGGCCTGGCATGTCATCTTGGAGTCGCGGCTGATATCCCAACAATTGGGATAGGAAAGAATGTCAGTACTGATAGTATTACTAATTAAGTCATCTTACAATAAAGCCTAATTATATCTTTTCTCAGTCTCTCATGTGCCACAGTACTGATGTCTTATAGGCTTCCACAATTGTGGTCCCTGTGCGCTTACTCATTGAATGAAAATTATATCTGCTATTCTTGTAAAGCAGTTCTGAGTAGTACTTGAGTACTTATTGAACTTTATATGTTCCAGCTGCATCATGTGGATGGTCTTAATCAATCTAGAGTGAGACAGCTTCTTGAAGCTGAAGAAAACCATGCGAAAGATTTTATTACTTTGGTTGGATGCTCTGGGCATACATGGGGAGCAGTAAGACATCAACGTATTGGTGCCTGTTATCATTTGATGTAATGTTAATAATCGTGTGCTGGTTTCTATATGGCATTGCAAAGTGTTACATGTGACATACTCATGGAAAACAAGATTAAACTTAAATAAACTGCTGTAATTCAGTTTTGCGTGTTTATGCACATTAACTTGATAACTTGGTTTGGTGTGCTTATTCTTAATACAAACAAGCTTAAGCTTATGTAAAGTTGTAAACTGCTAAAATACAGTTTAATGTGTTTATGAACTTCAGCTTGGTATCTTGATTCTGTGTGCTTAATACATCCAGGCTATGAGATCTACAGAGGGATCTGTGAAGCCAATATTTATTTCGATTGGTCATCGGATATCACTCCCTACTGCCATTACAATTGTTCAGATGACTTGCAAGTATCGTGTGCCTGAGCCTATTAGGCAGGTGAAACTATTTGCCACTTGAAAATTGGAAGCATAAGAAATCTACTGATTTCAGTATAGGGATATAATACATGCATATCTTTCTGGTTAAAGTAAAAGAATAGTATTACGCTAAGCAAATAAAGTAAATGGAATCTTTTATTACTTATAAATTTGTTTTCTCTCATTAATTTTGACTCTTCTCTTGTTCAAAGGCTGCTGCCAGTTATTTGATTGGGTCACTTCGTGTACTAGGATTTACTGGAAAAGTTACATGTAGCCTAGGTTATATAATGGGGAGACACCATGCTATTCACTTCTTAGTGTTTTCATTTGCTAGAATATGTTTCCTTAATTGATCTTTAAAATGTTGCAGCATCAGGCATAATAATGTCCTTGTTACGAGAATTCACTGTGTCAGATATTAACATTTTGACTGATCTAGTGATTCCACATTCAGTTGGTTAATATATATTTGGATTAGAGAATTTGTGTGGTCCTTCATCATATAAATGATTAGCTAGAAACAGATTGTTCAGCTCTAAACAAACAGCAATATTCCATTTCTTGGTTATTGTGGTAAAAGCAAAGTTTCAACCTTTATATCTCCAATTAACTGCAGGCTGATATAAGATCCAGAGACTACATCCGGAAGGTTCAAATGAATGCCAGAACTATGAAACTTCACTAATATGGTATGTTACTATTCACTATTCACCTTGAACACCTAATTGAGCTAAAATGAATTGAATTGGATTTTCATTTTTCACGCGCAGCGATGTAAGTCAATAAACTTAAGGCCTGCCTTTCAGATCATTTATCTCTTGAACGAGTCATCTGATACAATCCTGGTACAAACTTAAGTTGAGTGATACAGATTTTATTGGGTCTCTCGTACTCTTTATTTCATTTTGAGGATAGATCATGATATGTTTGGAGTATAATGTAATCTGTTGGTTCCCCTGCCCCCTTATTCTGCACTGGAATTTATTTATTTATTTTATGCAGATCTCTTTCAGGCCGGTTCATTTATGTCATAGAGCTAGTGTGGGACAATATAGCAAGTTAGACAGGCTAATTGGCAGCAAGGGACGCGAATGAACTGTGATGGTCAATCTGCACTTTATTAGCCATGAATGACTTGAAATACTTGGATAGAGAACCATCACAGTAAATTAAATGGTCAAAACAAGGACGTTGAAACATATTATCCTTGTGGTGAATGTTGGAATTTTGGTTCAGTAAATGCTTGAGCTACCTTTGTTATTAAGTTGTGGCATCATCTGTAACAAGTGACTATATAATGGTCAAATTAGCTGCGCGGGGTTTATACCTGGACTTGGCGTCCCATCCATTTAGTATTATTGTGAGACCTTCCACTGTTTGGCTTCCTAAAAAAGTAATGCTTGAGCCTCTTTGGCCTTTCAAGATTTGTAAACAATTTATAGATATATCTTGTTTGGGAAAGTCATGATGTATCTCAGAAAGTGACTTGGCCTGTCGCTTTGGAATGGACCTGTCATGAATAATTCATCATAAAGATAAGCATGATTTTTTTTTTTCCTGTATATTAGCATAAAAGCAGTGGGTTGGGAATATTCTCAAAGAATAAATCCGATGGCCAAGAAAGCAATAGAATGTGTGGTTGTGACTGACTTGGAAACTAGTAGAATGTGTGGTTGTGATTGACTCGGAAACTAAGGGTTGAATTTAGAATAACATTCTGTTAGAGCTTATGGTGAAAATAGTAGTTGTAAAATAATGATTGGCATCAGATACCCTTACCGATCAGAGGTCGTTCCCAGGTTTATATGAGAGTTTTGGACCGTTAAATCCCAATTTTAATCCAGCATTCTTCAAGTTATGCTTTCACGATGGTAAATCGGAGTTTATGTTGTACTATGTTACTGAAAATCCAAGTGTGCCTTTAATTCAGTTTTAGCAGTTTGGATAATAGGAAACATAAAAAACAGAGAACATCGAGTTAGGTCGTTGGGATTAGTAAGATCCACCCAAGCATGTCTTTCCTCCAGAGAAGTACCACGTACTGCGAAGCTTCGTCCATCTTCATTTTTTTTTCTTCCATTGACAGTTCAATTTCTCCCAACAAAGATAAATATACATATAAAAGAAAATCTGCAAGTTAAAATCATAGATCACAGGATAGTAAAAAACAAAAATAAAAACAGCACTATCGTGTACGAACCAACTCTGCCTTCTGGGTTAGCAGAATCTGTCTGGATCATGATTCTGAATTTGCAATCTCCAACTGAAGGATCTTGATTAGTGATGACCGAAAGGCCTGGGAATTTGCAAGCACTATCAAGCTGGTCATTTACCTGGTAGTAGCTGTTAAATGCATAAGAGATATTACCCCTTGTATCTAAATTCCCACATGAAGTCCCATATCCAAGACTAGTGCAATCTGCTTTCTCACAAGCATAAGCCACACTTGGTGCCACTTGATCATCATTAAGGTTCGCTGAAGGCTTCAAAACACACCACTTCTTGGCCAGATAATGCACACCACTGGCACCCACTAATCCATTTCTTGACGACCCAAGATTAAGCTGGTATTTAGGTTGACCATCAAAGTAAAATAACCCCCAATGGCGTTCAAAATTACCTGGCTGAATGCTCTTATTATCTTCATCTATGAGACTAAACAAGTAGGCATCTATAGGACCGGGCCTCATTGGAGTCCCTTTTCCTGCAATATAGCGAGACATGAAGCCTTGGTTGAAACGCTGTGCGTACTGAAGATTTGCATTTCTGTCTCCATCCGTAGGCCACCCAATTTCTCCCACAATTATAGGTAAGTTTCCAAATCCATTTTTCTGTAATGCCCATGCAAGGGAGTCATAGTTGGCATCTAACACATTGTCGTAGATCTTGCCATTGTCATTTATGGGAGTCTGATAGCCGTTGAAGAAAGCATAGTCAACTGGAAAGTTTGAATCTTTGTAGAGGCTGATGAATGGATAGATGTTGACTGTAAATGGGGCTCCATTGTCACTCAAGAACTTGACAATCTGCAACATGAGGTCATGGATGTCTGGCCGGAAGTCCCCATCGGAAGGCTTGTCGGATGAACTTTGATATACGTCAGCATTTAGAGGGACGGTGACTTTGACTTGATTGGCCAAACCAGATTTGATGAGAGCTGATTGGATGTTTTGAAGAGCCGGAAGAGTTGTGGATTCAAAGGTGCCATTATATGTTGACAAGAACGGTTCATTCCCCACTGCAACATACCTTGCAAAAATTAGAAGAAATAATAGGTAAGAAAATGCAGAAACTTGCGGTTGCACCATAAACATTCACAAAAGTGGTCACAAAGGTTTTAACAATACAATGGAGTAATTAATCATAACATGTCTTACTATTTATTACCAACCCAACCTGATAACTTCAAGTCCTTATTTCATCAAACTTTGGGTTCATATTGGAAAGTGTCTCTAGTATGACTGAAAATTTAATATTATCAATTCAGTGCTGGTGATAAAGGAGGGGGTTCTTGTGTAATATGCAAGGAAAGGAAGGCTTTGGAGATAACACATAAATCAGTGTAGTTCTTATGTTGATTTTCTAACCAATTAAGTTTACAGTTGTTATGCTGACGCAGAAGATGACTTAACTGGTTCCAATAAGACAAGAGCGAGAAATTGGACTTGAAGTGAGAGTCCAACAAGTATGCTGGACTTATATAGTAGGATATTGTAGAAGCAATGAACCTATAACTGAGTATATAGCAATTGGAGTACAAACATCAGTAGACCACTAGTAAACTACAGCAGTCAGTATGTCATCTCTTCATCAGGAATGATTTTCATAGCTAATGGACTACTCTAGATTTCCCTTGAAATCTTTGTCTAACCATTATACTGTGATGATCTTTCATTGTTATTTCTAAATCATGCAAATCCATCTCTTCAACAAACAACTGAGACAAGCATGTCAATTCTTACAAACAGCTGCAATTTATACCCTAACAAATCCTTTCACAAATGATCCAATTACTCAACTGAAGCCAACGAATACATTTATTAAAAATTTTGATTTTAATAGACTTGGTCATGTGGGCTCTTGATTCCATGTTAAGTACTGTCTATGAACAGTTTTGATTATAAAAAGTTTACCTGATGTCCACTCCACCAGAAGAGACGTGAGCTGAAACGTTCTTGGAAACCCATTTTTCAGCAGCTTGTACACTATTGGCCATTGAATAAAGCATGTCATTTGGAATACCCACCATTACCTGTATCCCTGACTTCTTCAGAGCATCCAGAATATTTGAGTCTGCGTCAAATAGCTTCACCTTCTGAATCCCATTGTCTTTTAGCATTTTCACCACCGTTGATGGTGGCAAAGGGTGTGTTGACTGTGTCCCCCAATTCACACCAATTCCACTCACTGTACCCACCAACACCGCACTAAACAACAAAGGGACAAGAACCCCACTAAATTTCACTCCTCCAATCATCTCCTTATACTCTTCACCGAAATATACCTACAGAACCAAAATTAGGACTAAAACACAAGTCAAATAAATACAAAAACTGAGGATCAAATATGCTTTTCGGTTACCTGGGTTTTGACAAGTATGCTGATTTTTTCTGCTAGTAGCCCGACCAATCAAAAGCTGGATAGCTAAAAGGCAGAGCTTAAAGAATGTTCATTTCAGGTATCAAATCTCTCAGAATTGATAGGTGATCGCTGATGATTACTTCATATAAGAGAAGCCAGACGAAAACATCTATAGATAATAGCCTAACAAATGAAGAAGTTACACTGGAACAATATGAAATTCAGAGGTAAAGCACCAAGCAAAAGGCGTGAAGAAATTCTAGGAGAGCAAATGAATTGAGCATTTGAAAAGCTCAGAGGAAAAGCTAACAAGAAGAAGAAGCTGCAGTAAAATATTAAATATCCTACCCATGAGAGATCTCAATGTATACTGGAACTTCTACTTTGCAATAGTTAAGCTTCAGCATATGATGGAGACCCAGGAGGAGTTTGGGAAAGCTAGAGAGAGAAAGAGAATGGACAATGAACTACGAGTAAGAAGCTACGGGGGAGAATCTCTTTTTTGTGTGTGCAATAAGCAGGCGAGCCACGCAAGAGAGTAGCACTAAACTTTTTCAAAATAAATCGAAAATAAATGGATGCATGTCTAATAAATTAGTTAATTATGTTATTAGTAATTCCTATAAAAGCCTATAATCTTCTCGTGGTTGCCGTCCTCAGACAGGTACCTTCCTTCACAACATAGTCTTGGGATGCCCCTCGCAAACCGCTACAGCCTAAAGCCACATACATATTCAAAACTCCAAGGTTTCCTCTTTAAGGTTTATATAAATATAAATATTAATATTAAAGTTCACATAAATATAGAATAGTCTGGAAGCTACATGGTTTTAAAGTCTTTTTGAAGGCAGACAATAATGCTTACCTTTAACGTCTAAGTTACATGTCCCCTCCTCATTGCCCAAACCTCGTTATCCTTTTGCCCTCTTGTACAAATCCAAATCAAGCGGGTGGCATGGGGTTTCTAGTTCTTTCTTGTTCTTTTCTTTGAATCATCAATGTAAACATGTTAAAAATTTATCTCCTTCTTTACACTAGTTTTTTTGCTTTTTTTCTTTAATTTCGTTTATAATTATACTCCTGTGGAGTGGCTTGGATGATTACAAATGAACTACTCTTCCTAAATAGACCTTATAAATATTTTATTCTTTTTTTACTATGTGATACAATTGATTGCAAAGATCCTAAAAGTTTACAAAACTGTGGCTTTCGTGTGGGTTGATAATAAATGAAAGAAAAAATTATATTTTTAATCTTTCACTAATCACAAAATTATTATTTTAATCTCTTACTCATTAAAATACTTAAAATAATCTATCACAAGTTACACTTAATTTTTTATTTTAAAAAATTATTAAATTTAATTTATTTACCAAATTCTAAACTTTAAATTTAAGGATTTAATTTAATGTTTTTTTAAAATTTGAAGAATAAATATGATATGTTTCATAAATTATTTTAAATATTTTAATAAATAAATAATTAAAATAATAATTTTATGATAAGTGATAAACTTCAAAAATATTTTACTCATAAATAAATTATTACTTAAGCTATGGGCAGGCTATAATTTATGGTAGTGGGCCAATGATAATTTATACTCTTAAGTATCAATCAACCTACCTCACTCAGACTCTCGTCTATTGTTTAATCTTAGCATATTTGAATAATGCACCACGTCACATAAAGATGGTATTGTTGTCTTTTTGGGGTCGATTCATCCATATTCGCTTTTACGTTTTATGCCCACATAGAATAAGTCATCAGATTCTGGACTAGATTTGGTGGCCTCCAAAGATAGACTTAGGTTCAATGGTTCCACGACACATTTTTCCTTTTAACCTGGCTTTGCCGTCCCATTGAAATTTTGTTTCCTAGAACTTAGAAGTGCTGGTTTGTAAAATATTGCGGTTACGATTAGCATATATATCGGGTTTTTTCCTATAAGATTTTTTATAGGATTATGAAATTATGTTCAAATCATATTAGACCGTTAAATAAATAGAGATTTAATAATTTAAATTTATAGATAAAAAATATAACTATAAACAATAATATTAATTTGATATAAATATAAATTATTAAATTTTTATTTAACCATTCATGATGATTAACCCTTCTATTAAAAAACCGTCCCAAAATAACAAACTGAAGTGTACACATCCTATCCCATGTTAGCAATCCACGTGGCTTTAAAACACCCTGACACACCGTCTTCGTCTAATTGCCCCATGCACATTTCAATCAAACCCATCCACCTTGTCCTACATCCATCGCGTGTCGCTCTTCGAGGTCGCTGCCATCTCGCCGTCGATCGTCTCTGCCGCCATCTTGCCGGCATTTGCCTATGGCGTTCGAACTGAGAGCGTTCGAAGTGGAAGGATCCGCGCATAACAACAGAAAGGTGGACAGCAGCGCCGCTCCTGCATCTTGCTTCCATTGAAGCTCCAATTCTACGGTCTCTTTAAGGTAAGCCGAAAGCTTGAAATGAGGTAGAGGTAGCTCTTTGTATTAGGCTATTATCACTAGGCAAGTATTATAAGTTTGAAAAATAGCATTAAAAACTAGAAAGTTTTTAGCTTTGTGTTATCTTTGTGTTGACAACCTTCTTCTTTGCTCACTTAGCATGAACGAACCATGAGCACGAGCCACCTATATGATGGAATCTGCAAAGTGATATCATTTCTTGAATTTGCTGCTTGCTATACTTTAATTCGGCAATGAAATAATATTACTGATAACTGTATGAATGGAAGTTTCGGGTTCTGAGCAGTTCTGAGCAATTTGTGGATATAGGGAATGCTTCCACAGCGTATGTAGAAGACCATCACTGATAACCTGAAGAAGCTCGCCAACTTGATGTTTTAAAATCAAGTAATTCCGGGACTATTTTGTGACATATCCTCTGTTTATTTAATTCTCATTTTGGTACTTTTTTTTTTTTTTCCTTTCTTTTTGTGTTCTCTTCTTGCTATGATCATTTACTCATTTTACATACCATTTAGATTGTTTTAGTATGTATAATGTTCATAATATTAAAACTGCTCTATTGAAGTTGCATATTATGTTGTCTTAATTCTTATGTTCAGATTGTTTTGGAGGATGGAGGTATTGGATGGAGCAATGGGTAGATACCCAACTTTCCGAAAGTAAAAAACTTGAAGATTTAAACTCAGCTTTTAGCTCACGTTACAGAGCTGTCATATTCTACAAGCAGCTGTTGCAGCTAACCATGCTTAAGCAATTGTTACAATTTTATTAGAAGAGTACGACAGCTTGCTCTAATTGATAGCGGAGCAATTGACGATTAGATTTTCTAATTTCATTTTTTACTCTTACAACATTCAAGTTTCACTTCAATATATGTTTTTCTTCATTCATTTAAATAGAATTATAGCTTGCTTGGCTCATTTGGAATGCTACTACATAAAATTTTTTACCACATGAAACACGTCCTCAATGTGACGACAATTAATTTTTTTCAAATGAGCGTCTTGTACTTGCAAAGAGCGTATTTTGATTAATGCTACCATATGCTACAATGCCTAGCTTGCAACAGTTGAAAATAAGACTGGAAAAAGAGACAAATACCAAAAAAACAATGATCTCAATGGTTGCATTTAGATGAAACTGTTGGTTTTATAAATACATAGGATTATTCTAAATTATTTCACTCACGTATGGTTAAATTCTAGACCTAAGATTCTCAAACTGAGCCTTAGTTTTTCCTTTAAAATGGTATTGATCATCTTCTGGAACATCTACAGTTAACCTTCGCATCTTCTTTTGTAATTTAGCAAGAGATTCTCTGGTCACTTTTCCTTTAAGACTTTTCTTTCCATCCATAAACTTTAGATCTTGTATTCATACAAGTTCCCCACGTTCCTTTATCAGCAAGAGATCCTCCAGGTTTGTAAAAACAAAAAAAAATTCCCTCATTGTTACACCTGGAGAAAAGAAAGGTCAAATACTAACGTTGCGTACAAGTCTCAACCACCACTAGGGATATTTACTTCAAATACTAAATTTGCAGCCAATAATATATCATGAAATATATAGACCATTGCTAATTACACATCACTATATGCACAACTATCTAATTTCATGCTTCTACTCCAGCCAAAAAAAATGAGGGAAGGGAATATTTCAGGAGGTCATTGTGTATTATATGAGATCATTGTTGTATTATTAAACAGAGCACCATCGAAAAAGTTAAAAAGCATACATATCAGACATAAAAGCTTAATTTTCATAAGCTCTCAAGCAAAACAACTAAAGCATTTGAAAACTCCTTAAAATGAATATATAAATCAATGAGAGAAAAGTATATTCAATCTTTAATTGCATAAAGGTTTTCGTACCCATATAGCTTTATAATGCAATGCAAGAAATTGTGATTCATATAAATTCCTTATCTCCCTTGAATGATAACATATGCCATCGCAACACATGATTGATGTAGGAAAGTTCCAATGGCAAATTCTAACAATTTAAAATGAAAGAAAGAAATAAAAGCATCAAGAATGTTACGATTTAAAAGCACTCTTCATTCCCATCTTTCATATACTATAACATCCATAAGAAATGGTAATTAAAATACTGATCTCGAATTAGTCAGATATCAAATGCTACCCAAGTGTACTTGAAAAGTACAAAGGAATTGTTTAGTTAACCAAAACAATGTTGTCCCACATGTAATGACATAAGTTTACAATTTAGTTTGCATTTTCACTTTCACTCCCTGTTCTTCAAATTTTACAGCAATAGAAACAACCAAAGGCACACTCCATCCAGGCACCAATGTACATAGCATCTCCTATTTCAACCACCTAATATTTCGATTAGGATCAAACAACAAAACTAAGAGACCAATCTTATAGATCAAAAAATTCCAACCATATTTTTCGAGAACCCATTCAAAAATTTCTCTCATAGATTTGAACAAGAAGAAAGATTTGGGTGGCTTTGTTCAGAACGAAAACCAATTCTGATTCAAAAGTTTCTCTCAATGGTGTGGCTTTGTCCAGAACGAAAACCAAACATAGATGGAAAACCAAAACGAAGGAGACCCAAAAGCAGAACAAAAACCAAAAACGAAGGGCTTACCATCGTGAGGCTCGAGAACGCGATATACTTTTCAAACCTTGGTCAATCTCAGGGGACCTTCGTTCTCGTTGGCTTAGGTGACGTCTCTATCATCTACCTTGATCCTTTAACGGAGAAGCATGCGTAATAAGGCGAGTGGGAGAGTAATAAATGAGACTAGGGTTTGTGACAATTTGACGAGTTGAATGGGAGAGCTTATATGGAGGAATACGTGGATGGCATGACATGAGTGGCAGTTAGTTTTTTACATGTAATCAAAAAATGTGACACGTTAGCAGTTCACTAACGAAAAACTAACAAAGGGACCAAAATGTATAACTGTAACTTAAGTGGGGGGACTTGTTTAGAAATTATAATAAATGGAGGACTAAATAAAAATAAAGTAATAAGTGGGGACCCAAATAAGATTTTAGTCTTAGTTAATTACTCCATATGCTTTTGGTTTTTTTTTAATTGTATATAAATTTTATCCCTCTAACTCACTTATGCATTTGAACTATTATTTTTATTTGAGAAAAACACAAATTTGGTTTTTTTGTTTTTTGTTTTAAAATTAATTTGATCTTTAATAAATGTAAAGTAATTAAAATATTAAAATCATCTTCTAAAAATAAAATTTTCCAAAAAATATTGATTTAAAAAAATCAATTTAGTTATCACTTCATTTTCTTTTTATTTTTTAAGAATTATTTTGATACTTTATATATTTGAACGATTAATTTAATACTTTTAGTTAAGAGTGAGAAAGCAAAATGATATTTTTTTTAGAATTCTACAAACCTGTTATTTTCATATATATACACACATGTATAAAACTAAATTTAAAATTATTTCATTCTTTTAAAGTGGAAATTTTTTTCTGTTAACATTAATTCTTACAAACAAATATTCAGGTATAGACATATTATTTTCTGAGAATCCGGTGTATTAATATGTCTTTTATTATATATAGCCTAATTTTAAGAATAAATATAATATTTGACACATATTTAGCGAGTATGAATTTTCTCTTATATATACTTTTAAATATATATATATTCGTAGAGTTTACAATTATCTCAATTCATTATTTCAATATAAAATTATACCAATATCTAACATACACTACAAAAAGTTACTTGTACTGTTATTGCCAGCGACAGTTTAGTTACTCGCCGAATCCGAAGTGATCGGTGCAAGCCAAACATGAAGATGGCAGAATTTCTCGCCCGTTTTCATCAAATCGAAGAAATCGGACCAGAAAACGCAGAGATGGGAATGAATGTTCCCACAGAAACCGAGAAGGAAATGAATCCACCAGAATGGATCTCCAAGGGAATCAGGTATAAGTTTGCTTCTCAACCATCCCATGTTTCGTGTTCGAATCAATTCTACAATTTTACTCCTCTCCCTCCCGTTCTGCGTATATCGTAAGGTGATTTTTATCCTCTCAACTTATTTCATCATCTTTTCATTTGTGTAGACTCTTTCACACATTTCTTCTTCCAATGTTCCTTGGTTGCGATTCTACTAAGCATTGACCCTTAATTTTGTAAAGTTTAAGCAGGCATGCCATGCAGCTTTTAAGTTCCGATTTGATCTTTCTTTTAGGTTTAGCTTGTTTTTGTCTTTATGGAGCGTTGATGTCATATTTTGTCTACAATATCTTTGTTCGCTAACCCGTTTTTATTTTTTGTCCCCGGGCAGGGCATTATGGCTGTGACGATGAAACAAATGGCTTTCATTGTGGCATGTTTGGGCGTGGTGTCCTTCATATTAGGAGTTGTTGCCGAAAACGAAAAGGTAATGATTCATACGGGGCCTTTTCTGTGCCATCCCATTTTTATGGTCTGTTAGTCACTTATATGAAAATAAGCACAGTGCTGGATCTCATCCATAGTGCACCTGTTGTTTGCAACTTATAGTTTGATGGGTGCATTCCATGACAACCGTTGTATTATGAAGAATGAGATATACTTAACATTCCAAAATTGTCATTTTTCTTACCTCGCTAAGAAAACCGTAGTATCTGGCTTGTTTTAAATACTTGTACTTGCAGTGGAAGATTATATAATATAGACTATTCAAATATTCTAAGAATATATTATTCCTTTCTCCTTTTGTGGATTAAACCCGCTAGGATTTTATTCCTTTGTATAAGCTGATCTGGTCTCATTGCACCTTTTGTTTGAAGAGTTGGATATCTCCACATGACCATACCATATCATTATTTGTCTGCGATGTATGCTATCACTGATGCTTTTTTCACTATTTGTCTGCATTGTCCGCTAAATAGCCACTTTCTTATTTCTGCCCTTTTTATTCCCAACAAAACAGCTCGGGCTCATTTTTCTCAATGGAAATCTTAATTTTAGTGCTTCTGCCCTGTGTTGTTGTTGGCCTGGTTAACTGAGAATGGTGCCTATGTATATTATAACTATGAGACTGGCGTGAGAAACTGCACACAAGTTGCACCGTTACGAACCTGTATATGTCCTTTACTAGCACTCTGGATGTTATTTCCAATTTTCAATATTCTTTTTCTTTCACTTGAAGGAGGAACTTAAATTGGCTTCCTACCATTTTTCTCCACTTCTTTTTGTTCAGTATTATTGCATTCTTTTTCCTGGAGCAAGTATCATGGTAAATTTGACATTTTCAAACGCTTGTATTATATATTATACTATTTAAGTTGTTTTGTCGCACTGGTACTCTTGTGTGTGCCCTAGTTACTCACATACACAATGCAGATATACGCAGATGAAAATAGTGCTCTTCATATGCTGTAAACCTTAGAGTGTTCTATCTATGTTTATCTTGTGGGCATAATCTGTGTTTATACTATCTAAATATGCATTTATTCCTATTTCCTTGCTGCAGCCTGCATCTGGAACACCAATAACTAGCAAGGATGGTGTAACTTGCAAGTATCCTGCTGATCGAACAGTTGCATTGGGGTATCTTTCTACAGCATTTCTTGTTGCATCTACTGTGGCTGGGTTTCTATCTCTGTTTTACCCTTACAAAGGGAAGTCTATTCCACAAGGCGTTTTGTTTGAAAGCACTAGTTTCATGGTATTCTTTAATATTGCATTGTAAGTAAACTAATCCTTCGTTAGAATTTTTAAAATTATTTTGTATCATTATATAATGCAATTTGACTTTTTCCCCCATGATTTTATCTTATTCATATGTGATAGACACCAAGATAGAAATGTGTGATGGCTGCCTTATATTGTGACCTACGATAATGTTATCTCAATTAATATTACAATAAGATGTGAAGTTATTTAATATATTATGCTTTCTTTTGGTCTGTTTCCTTCTATCGTCTTGTTGATCTCACGTCTTAAATGACTTCTCCTCCGTGAAATGGTGTCTTTACTTAGGTTTACGACTGGATTAGCAGCCACTATGCTGTTATGGCCAACAATCACTGAACAGCTTCACCTGACACGCAATATTCATCGCGATCTCAGCTATACTTGCCCTACAGCCAAAACTGGTCTTCTTGGTGGTGGTGCTTTTTTATGCCTTGATTCATCACTCTTTTGGTTAATTGCCCTTACGTTAGCTGACAATGCGAGGGAGGATTTCTTTGATGAAGATGACAATGATAAGGGTGAATTTGGTGAAGTTTTTAACAGTTACGCTGACGTAGTTAAGGAAGGTATCTGAAGTGTATTTGTAATAATGTTCAATGTTTAACATATTATGAGGACTGATGGGCCAAAAAAAAAAAAAAAAGATTATGAGGACTGTGAATATGATATATCATAGTTGTTCCCTTCTGTAGATGTCGATAGCAGGCGGTAAGGCAGTGACAGATAACTTGCCTATACTTCATGGTTTGGCCTCCCTCTTTATCACTTACCTCAATTTCTACTTTTATCCATTATTAGATTGGAGATTTTTTTTCAGGTCTTTCCCTTGATTAGAATGTAGTGAATTGGGTTTTTACACTTATAGCAGTATTAATGACAAGCACTGCCCGCAAATTCAATGAAAGTAGGCCTTCACACACACACAAAAAAAAAAAAAATCCTACACAATCATCCATTAGATATCACCGTAATTTCTTCCAAGACGCGTGAAATGGGATTTTGATTTAGTGATAAATGTGGCTTAAAAGTAATGTGATAGAGCTCAAACTCCATCATTATCATGCTTGAGACAAGTTTACCAAAATAACAATATATATATATATATATATATATATATATATTTATTTATATCTATATATGTACACTACCTTGAACCAAAAATTATGATAAGAACCAATTTATTTATTTTTAAATAAATTATGACTCTCCTTACACTGATTTCAAAATTTTTTTACCAAAATATTTTCCATTTTAAAACTTTTCTAGTGAGATTGAAGTTTAAGGTAATTTTTTATTTTAAAGAAGTCTGTAAACATTTTTTTAAAAAAATACTATCATAATTAAGACTCTTAAAAATATACAAACATCATGTTTACCATTTCTTATATATATACATAACGTTTTTCAATTAATTAAGAATAAATGTATAATTTTAGTTAAATCTTTAGTGCAACTACAATATTAGTTGCACTAATGTAATTAATATGTGTTGCAATAACAGATCTATATGATATGTAAAAAAATTGGTGACTAGATGCCAACAAGACATTATACATAATATTCATTTATGAGGCTCACTGTTTCAGCAAAATTGTATTAGAACCCCAAAACTTATAGTTTGAAAATTGTATATGTACCTATTATAGTTGTTGAATTACTTATTAAAAATTTAAGAAAAAAACCTAAAATTATAAGTTGGATAATGTACTATCTATATTTTCATAATGTTTACATTATTGGTCATTAGACTTTCAAATCCCTAAATCTAATCTGATAGTTTCTAACAATAAAATCCTAGGAACAAGATAATCCCTCCAGCATCCCAAGGTGAAGATCGATCGACAATATATCTCATCTTCTGCCATGAAAATCCTTACAGAACAAGATAAATCCTCCCTGATGCATTTCTCATCTTGTAATTCTTCCGTTGGTAACATTTGCAACATCTCAAGGTGAAGAGTGATTGACAATATATATCCCTTTCTGATAATCCATCCTTGATGTGGTAGAAATCTCAATCACTGCAATTCTGTTGTCGGTAAGATTTGCAACATTTCAAGGTAAAGATGGATCCACAATATATCTCCCCTTACGCCATGAAAATCCTTGCAGAACAAGATAATTTCTCATTGATGCATTAGAACTCTCAAACCCTGCAATTCTGCTGCCAGTAACATTTGCGACATGCCAAGGTGAAAATCCTTGTAGAACAAGTTAATCCTTCCCTAATGCGTTAGAATTCTCAGTCCCTAAAATTCTACCACCAGTAACATTTGCGACATCCCAAGGTGAAGAGCGATCAACAATATATCTCCCCTTCTACATGAAAATCCTCTCAAAACAAGATAATCCCTCTCTAGTGCATTAGAATTCTCAATCCTTGCAATTCTGTCGCCAATAACATTTGCAAAATTTTAAGGTGAAGAGCGATCAACAATATGTCTTCCCTCCTGCCGTGAAAGTCCTTACAGGTGATCATTTTTTTCCTTTTTGCTGTGAAACTTCTCCAGTTTTATATAAAACTTTCTGAAAATTAGTAATGATCTTTGTGTAATTGTAAGTGATGAATAATGTCGAGACTTATATATCCTTAATCAGTATGGGATGAAGAACAACCATAGCCATCGAAGAGATTTCAGCATTTCAAATAATGATTCGTACCAAGTTAACAACGTGAGAAACAAAGACATATGCATGCCATATTGACTAGTACAAAACAAACAAACTTTAAATGATTCTAAAACTGAATCATTGACGTATCTACTAAATAACAACACACTAGTACTAAAACCTTCCATTAGAATTTTTGCAGAACAATCCTTCGTTGCCAATTTCAAACATCAAATGTGAGCAACGAAGGTCCCAATGCTGCAATTCTTGGAGGAGGACATTATACTAAGCAAATTCAGAAAAAAATAGATGATTGACATGCTGGAAAAGGATAAGCTATAAGCAGGCAATGCCAATTTCCAATGGCACTAAATACATATTTGTAAGAAAAAAAAAAAGTAGGAGAAAATGCATGAACGCCTCGCCTAGAAAGGAATCATATTGGCAGAACCTAAGAAAAGAAGGTAGTACCTAGCGATGAGGCAACAGCCGGCCTTATAACATTGTTGCTGATGACCGATACAAGCCACCAATTCTAACATTTTTGGATTTATGTAGTCTCCTCTACCACAGACACTAAACCCTCTTGATTTCATAACAATAACATAGAAAGCGAACATGAATCACAATCTCTAAACCCATTTGGAATCGAATCCAAATTTTATCAAAGAAGGTTTTTTTAAAAAAAAAAAAATTCAGAAAGCTACATTCTCGTAAATCCGCAATGCCATGCAGTGCCTAGAAGAATAGCAAGTTAATCAGAAACAGCATAAGGGAGCAATTATCCTGTTCCTACCATTTTACGGTTTACTGAGATTTGGAATTTTAACAGCTAAGACTATAAACATAAAACCCCACATGGGCAAATACTGAAAATATAGATAGCACATTATCTAACTTATAAATTTCATTTTTTTCATTGTTCCTACGTAAATTCAACTAGTATAATGGGTCAATATGCAATTTTAAAAATATAAGTTTTGGGGCTCAATTACAAATTTCTTAGAATAGTAAGCTTCATAAATAAATATTAAGAATAATGTCTTGTTTGCATTTGGTCAACAATTTTTTACACATCAACGCCACATAAATCTATTACATTGCATCATATATTGATTGTATTAGTGCAATCAAACACTTGAACTAAACATTCTACTGTAATTTTTTTATACCTTATCATTCTTTTCAATAACACTGTTAAAAGAGAAAGCCTTCCCATATGCAAATAGCGATCTTGCATTTGGGAGGGACTGTTCAGCTTCTCTATATATCATATTCATCTTCGCTATAAAAGTTTGCTCGAAAAATACAAATTTACAAATACAAACCAAGTAAAAAATTGCCCCCAGTACACCTTACTACGCCATACCATGTGAGTGAAGATGGTAGAGATTTATTAGGTCCAACCTTATGAAATGCAAGATTTGCCTCCAATGCGTTGAAAGTAGGAATGCGGTGACTGTGGGAGTGATTGATAAGATCGCAAGGGTTTCTTCTTTTTTTTTTTTTTTGTTTTTTTAAAAAATGTGACTTAAGAGTACTAGTTGATAGATAAATGAAGCGTAAAAATATGAATAAATAATATTAGTAAGTAAATTAATACGATGTAAAAGTTTATACAAATATCATTAGTCACCTAGAAAATATAATATAAGTATATAAAAAAATGTATTTAAATTTTATCTTTTCACCAAAATCCCCCTAATCCTTCGACGACTTGGGCCGCTCAGTTAATTCGGTGTGACCCGTTGTTTACCCATAAACCCTAGTGCTGACTTTATACTACTTTAGGGCGAAGGATAGCTAGGGGCGTTTCGTTCTTTTCCACTGTAAAGCCCTAACAAAACCCTGTTTTTCTCACTCACGGCTTTAGCTCAACATGCGAGCTTTCCAAACACGTCCGATCAGCTTCTAGTTCTCTTTCTGTTTGTGTTACATTTCTGTTTGTTAGTTAGCGAGGTGGTTGAGTAGTTAGTGAAGCTGGCATAACTTATTCCTTTCGGAAGAAGGCTATAAATGCAGAGTTGATTTTGTTGTCTTGATCGTTCATGGAATATATCTAGAATTCTTTTCTGTTCTTTCACTGTTGTTTCTCTATTTTCTCTCTGTTTCTCTTGTACTTCCTATCTGAAAGTTGGTGAAAATGCCGCTCGGAGAAAGGGTCGGGGATAAGACCGAATCCCGGTATTGTGGTGTAGAGACGGAGTTCGACAATGACATGCCACGCGTGCTGGCTTTCAATCTCGTTTCTGGGGGATTCGATTTCATTGTTGCTACCCTGGTTTGTGTTCACTTTTTTCTCCCTCTTAGTTTTCTTTTCTTTCTTTCTTTCTTTCTTTTTTTCCCCCAACATTATCAAGCTGAAATAATCCTCCGAGGATGATGGAAATTTAGTTTTTCTTTTGAAGGAATTTATTTTGGAATATGGGCTTCATCTATATTAGCATTGGATTGAGAAGAAAGATACTGGCATTTTGCCATGTCTATGCTTCCACAAGTGTGCGCATTCTAGATTATGTGTGTATTATATGCGGATTTTTTACTGCACTAATGGTATTACGTTGAGCGTATGTGGTGGCCAATTAGCCACTCACACTGCAACAGCTGAGTTGCGTCATTGTGTGTGAATGGTCAGTAAGCTCACCTATAACAAAAGTGCTTGATTGACCGTTTCAGTGAAGTTGCTCGACTACGAGGCTATTATGTTTCATTGGATGGGTCTGTTAAACTACATTTTCTATCACGTTTGCATTTCCTAACACGGTCTGTTTAAATCATTTGCAATATATTGTAATACGCATTCACTTTGTGAGGTTAAAATCTTACCTGGTTCAGTGTTTATGAAGTTCTAATATTTTTCACTACCAGAAGAAGATCAAATTCTTAATGACTGATCACATTTTAAAGAAGTGGATTTGCTGTAATTGCAGTCACCTTTCATCCGCCTAACATTTGTCTTTCTTCCTTTTTTAGTATGATTTCTTTGATTTATTTTTTTCTCATGTGCTTTGGTATTTATAAGTTGATAGCTTGCAAGCCAACCACATATTAGCCAAATGTCTACTAATCTGTGTGAATGGTGTCAAGCTTACCTTGGGTTATCAGTCGGTGAAGCAAAAGCTAATCATGGTTATTGTAATAAATGTGATTTTTTTTCAAAATATTATTATCTATGCATATTTGATTTCTTACTACCTGTTTGGCTTATATGTTTCTATGGTTCAATTCAGATGGATCCTGCATATCGGCCAAGCTTAGTGCAAATGGATAGTTTGGGTTCTGGTGTTCTGCCATTTTCTGGATCAGACTTAGTCTTGAGCCCTTCTCAATGGAGTAGTCATGTAGTGGGTATGGGTTTGACTTACCTATTTTTCTTAGGAACAGTTTGGGTTGCCAGCAGTTGAATTTATTTGTAATTTTTCTTTTAAATTTATTATCTTCATAATTCATGTTCGGGGCAGTTTACAGGGTAGTTTAAATTAAATTTTCCTCTCCAAAAAAATAGTCTACAAGAAGTAGCTTTTTGTGGAGTCCATGATTGATCTTGACCCCCTTGCCAGCTGCCCAAACATAGTATCCTAATAACACATCCGATTCCATAACCAGAATGTCTTATTTTTTGAGGACTTTCTTTTTGCTTCCTGCACTGAAGTAAATGATTGTTGAAATATGCTGAAGTTTCTTGTCATGCTGTCTTTTTCCTTTCTGCTGATTCTGACAAATCAAATCTTTATTATTATTGTTGTTGTTGTTGTTGCTATTTCTTGGAAAGTTTCCTTCCTTCTCAGCTTTTGCGGTTCACATGGGTCAACATGCAACTATTGTAGTGATCTGCTACTTTGGAATTTTAATTTCTTTTTCTGAATTTATTTATTGTGATGTGTTGTATCTGGTTGATGATTCAGTGGAGCAGTTTCCTTTTAGGCATATGCTAAGTTGTCTATATTGAAATTTTATCAAATAATAAAGGATGGCACTTGTAATTTGGAGGCTATAGCATCAATGTTAAACTGTCTAGCTCTTGTAGTTGTAATAGACTATTCATGTTGTGTGACTATAGCCTACTTTTTGTGCATGAAGTCTAAAATGTTTCGTTTATTCTCTCCAATCTTGTTTTGGTAATGATTGTGTTAAACTTGATGATTTATTGCATTTATTCAGGAAAAATCAGCTCATGGATAGATTTGGATTCAGAAGATGAAACCCTTAGGATGGATTCTGAAACCACACTCAATCAAGAAATAGCTTGGGCTTCTCATCTCTCTTTACAGGTGAGCTTTGGCATGATCAAATTATAGCAATTTTTCAATTTATGCTTGTTGTACTTAGTTTTGATTCCTTAGTACAATGGGTGAATTAACTCATGTATGCTGGTGCAGCTTGAAACCTCTGCTATGGTTGAATTAGTGATGATTAATCTTGAATTTCCTCTGGAGAAACGAATTGATAATGATTTCTTGGGTTTATTCCTTTTATTATCTATCATGGTTCCTTCCAATAATTAAATACTATACGATTCTGATGTTAATTATAATTTAAAGAACTAAAATGAAATGATGATGTGGGGCATTGTTTGTTTAGGAACTTGATGCAAGTAAATCCTTTTTCTGGTATAATATATGAAACTATGGGAAGGAATTATTGAAGATTGAAAAGATATGTGAATGTATATTGTTTCAGTTGAGAATTCCAGTGATGGGGTCTGGTAAGTGGGCATTCTAATTTCTCAATTACTTGGAATTTGTAAATCTATTTATAAGACATTTGATTTTCCTAGGAAATCTATCCTGGGCATTAATGTACATATGACATAATGCAATTCTTTACCAGTGAAGAACCAAGGGTGGTAATGTACACATGACTAATATGTGCTCTCTATATTGTGACAAGTCATTTAGCATTGATGTTGTGGCTACTTTTATCACTGTTTTTGTTATTTTATTCATGTGAGCCACATATAGTCTTGTTCTAATTTGTTTGGATGTATATACTGCAGGCTTGCCTTCTCCCAGCTCCCAAGGGAACATCTTGTGCTAATTACGCTAGGTGTGTGAATCAAATCCTGCAGAGCCTAAACCATATGCAGGTGCCACTGCCATTCTTAAGTCAAGTTTTTGACTGATTTGTTTGTCTTTTCAACACAGATGTCATTTTCCACATTACTAAATTTCTCAGTTTCTGTAACTTTGTAATAAAGTTGTGGCTTAGGATTCCCTTGGTGAAGTCTGATCATGATTCTGTGGGTGCAAATTCAGAAACTCAGGTGGGTAAAGATGCTAAATTCCTGTTGTGAAGGATCTTTCCTTTTAATTCTGTAATATTGGAATCATATTGTATTGCATCCTCTTTCTGATTTCTCTTGTTTATGCACATACATGCACTTGCACTATAACTCTTATATCAAACATGAAATTCTGTGTTTCTTGGGGCTGTAATTATTCTCAATTTTTCTTGAAATTTCTTTGCATTTTGAATGAAATGATCCGTGCTGTAGTGCAGTCAAAGCTGCAGAATAGAGTTTTTGATCTATTGTTATGCAAAACACATTGGCATGGAATCATGAGAAATTTATGTTTTGTTAGAGATATAATATTAAGGCCATTCCTGAGGTTCTAATTAAATTTTAATTTGAACAGAAGATATGTAGCCCTATGCTTTGTCCAACCTTCAAATCCATAGGGCTTTTGGATGAGAGGCATGTTAGGCATATATCATACCCGTTCTTGAGCCTTCTTCTACTGGGATGGTAGATTCCTTGTGATATGTAGTTGTTGATATTAAATGCTGTAAACATTGAATCTTTAGGATCAGAATATTGAGGGGTACACTATCTGATCTTGAATATTTTAGCTTTTTGCTGTTTGAAAATTTATGATTTTGGGTTTATTTTCACTCACCTTTCTATTTGTGGTTTACAGGTTGATTCTTGGGAAACTTGGAATACATTTCGTCTTCTCTGTGAGCATCATAATCAATTGTCTATTGCACTTGATATTTTGTAAGTGGTTTAGACTTAGACCTTTTATTTGTAGTTCTTTATACCTTGATCTTCTATTGTGTATCTGGATTATTGCTTAAGTTGTTTGACATTTACACCAATATATTATAAATTTTTTGGTCATGATATAGTGTTCTTTTTTGTTAGGGGTCCCCTACCATCAGCAAACTCAGTTGGACGCTGGTTTGGGGAGCCTGTTAGATCGGCTATATTAAATGCTGATGTAAGGACATCTTGTGGCATATTATGCTAGCTTTCTTTAATATCAAGAATGATGTTGTTAATTCTATGTCAAGTTGTAATAAATTTAACTGAATTTTTGGCAGTCCTTTTTAACTAATGCTCGTGGTTATCCATGCCTCTCAAAGCGTCACCAGAAGTTAGTTACTAGTTTTTTTAACCATTCTATACAGGTAATCCATCCAAATTTTTTAAATCTTGTGTTAGTTATGAACTGAGTCAGTAGTAAGTGTTGGATGACATAATAAGTTGAGCACTTAGTTCCACTGTAAATAACCTTGTAGTCTGATCATATACTTACGATCCTAGTTTCTCATTGATCTTTTTTGGAATTCTAGAGTCCTGATTAGCAGATCCATACTAATGAAATTCAAATTCAAGTATGTTGTTTTTACTGCAAAAAGGACTGAAATTTTGTTGTTACATTTGTCTAGACAATTATATCTGGAAACCCAGTACATCCAAAAGCAAGTGCAGATACAAATGCTTCTCATAATCAGTCTGCTATGAGTAAGTTCCTAAGCAATAATAAATTCTTTTAAATTGTATTTTTGATATCTTCTTATTTTTTCCATTCTGAGTTGCATTTGTTTAATCTGCATTCTGGTTATGAGCACTTTCTTTATAACACTACACTTTCTATATTTATATACATCTTTCCCTCCCTTCTGGACTGTCTATGTGGATCTGCATGATTCTTTGTCTGCATGTGCATAATATGAAAGTTGTGATTTGGTGTTCTGTTATTTTTGTTTAATTTTTATCATTGGGCCTTTGGCTCAGCCTTCAGCTTTTGATTGAGTTTTATATTTTGGGGTTTTTATTTGCTATTTAGATACAGGAAGACATCCTTTGAGGCCTTATCTGGACTATGTTGCTTATCTATACCAAAGAATGGACCCTATTCCTGAGCAGGAACGTTTTGAGGTATCTATTTATCCTTCTGTTGAATAAAGGCACAGCATTATCTGCTATTATCTTCCATTTGACCCTCAATCTCTTGTGCCAGCTTGGTTACAGGGATTTTTTACAGTCACCCTTGCAAGTAAGTATTCTTTGTCCGGCCCCTCAACTCAGTTTTTGGCCTCTGTTGCTGCATGATATCTCCTCATTTTTCCAGTGAGTGATTTGGAACTTTTCATATCTTGTGCAGCCTCTCATGGATAATCTAGAGGCTCAGACCTATGAAACGTTTGAGAAAGATACAGTGAAATACCTTCAGGTATGGTAATACATTCATTGTATTCTCATGCTTGTGTATCTGTTTTTGTCTACTTGTCTGTCTGCATCATTTTTTAATTTTCCCACATGTTGATGAATGTAAATCCTCAAGTTTACTGGATCAGACTCTTTAGAGCTAAGAAGCACCGATACAGGTGCACTTATCGGATACGATACGATATGTAGGATATGGTGACTTTTAAAATTTTAGTATATGGGTACGGGAATATATATATATATATATATATACACATACACACACATATACATCACAAAATAACACATAAAATGGAGCAATACTTGATATGATATCTAATATAAATTTCAGATGAAAAGTACTTCTTTACAGAAAAGAATTTATCAGATTAAAAAAGAACATATATAAAACGTTTATTTGTTTATAAAAACAAAATCTCAAAACAATACCAAAATTTTTTTGTTTTTTGCTTCTGTGGATATTTGCAAAAATAATACCAAAAGGATAGAGAAAAAAGAAATTCTAAAACGCATCACTCAATATTTGCTTCACTATTCCCGAAAAGTGCAGAAGAAGACCCACTAACCAATTCTGGCTGAAAAAAGGAAATAGGAAGACTGACTAACCAATTATTCAAAACCTATATCCAGAAAATATAGAACAAAACCAAGGGAGAGAAATGAACGAATCATAAATGAATGAAAGGAGTGCAGCAGAACAAGTTGAATGAAGTTGCAGCAGAAATGAAACCAAGGAGCTGCTGAAGTTATGGCTATGGGTGATAAAGCATGGCACAGCTGAAGCAAGGACAAACAGAGATGTATCGGACCAAAAAAAAACAGCTTTCGATATGCGTACTGGCATACTATACGCATATCCATATCGGATACGCATCTGATACGTATACAGCGGCCTCTTTCATGTATCCGTGTTTCCTTGCTGTAGAGCAATGCTTGGATTACTTTTAAATAACACAAATCCAGACTCTAGTAACTGTTGCACTCCTGCAGATGTTGAGTTTTATGATTTTGCCTGCCCTAATCTTCAATCAGTATTTTCTAATTCTTTTTTAATTATAGTAATCCAGACTATATTATGTGAAGTCAATTTCCAGAATTAATTGATAATCACTAGAAAGAATGAAATCATAGTGGCACGTGTTGCAGCACCATAGTGTTCTAACATGCACCATGTGGTGTTGCAAGATTCAGATGATGCAACGTGATGTGCACCACACATGCCATTTTCTGTGGCATGTGCCAGATATAAAGAATATTGCTTCAAGCGTGTCATTCTTCCCTGATTTCTGTTTTCTTTACCTCTCTTTTCTTGTGTTTCTTTCTTTTTTTTATTTTACTTTTTGGTTTCATGACTAATCTATGTTGGCACTTTTTCTTCCAGCAAGCCCATATTAATTGGGCCCTGACTGTTGGCAGTTCTTCAACTTTGACAATCTTTTGTGTCTGGGTTCATAATGTTAATTCATGCTTCATACATTTCTTATATATCAGTTGTCTTATGTGCATTATCAGATCTGTTCAGATTTATGCATGCTTTTGTTAGGTGTAGAATCTGAAACATGTTTGTGTTCTGCAACTGCCTGCCTTATTATTAAGTTTTGTAAAGAGAAGGCCATGGTACCCTCTATGTCATTTATTTCCCTGGTGCTAGAGGTTTTGGCAACTGTTGACTCTGATTTCTTTTTATGTTTGTACTTTATATCTAACATTAGCTTTCTTTTTGCTAGTACCAAAGAGCTGTCTGTAAAGCATTGATTGACAGGGTTCCTGATGAAAAGGCATCTGAGATTACCACTGTAAGATTTTTGGTGGTCTATCGGTGTATATTGATTTGTTGATAATTATTTTCTAGCACCAAGTTAAGCATGCACTACTCTGGATGTTGTGCAACCTTTCCTTTTTTCAGCAGAGGCATAATAGTTTGTAGAATTCATGTGGTTAGGTATTGATGGTGGTTGGTGCTGGGCGGGGGCCTCTTGTCCGGGCCTCACTACTGGTGTGCTCTTTTGCTTTCTATATTATGAATTTTTGGATATGTTACTTACTTTGAAGTACAAATTTTTTTTTTTTAATGTATATTGGGTATATCCTTTTCATTTGTGTCAATATTATTATCTTCATATGTAGGCAGCTGAAGAAACTGGCAGGAAGCTAAAAGTATATGCTGTGGAAAAGAACCCGAATGCAGTTGTTACACTTCATGTTAGTAGAGATCTTTTTCTTACATTTATGTTGATTTCATACATTTATTTGCCAATATACTAATCTTCTCTGCATATCACTGAAGTAGCTTAATTCAATTACATTTCTTAATCTCCACTTTCCTTATAAGAGCAGCAACTGATATCTGCCAGCTTTGAAGTGTTAGTTTAATCATTGGTTATGTTTCAGCGTACAGGTCTTTGGTGTTAAATATATATATATATATATATACATATTCTTCATTTTATCTTTTTCTTTATATACATGTAATAAATATTTAAGGAAGTTGGGCATTGTGATGAGTTCAATGAGTTGTTAACTTCTAGCACCATAACCATAGCTAAAAATATGTAGAATTCATTCTTGATTGTTGATCATGCCATCTTATTATTTTTTTTTTTGTAATTACATTTCTTGTGATGAATACTGACGAATCTCTACATTTTGTTGTTTCTGGTGTTGCTATAAATTTTTCTCCCCTTTGTTTTTTATAAATTCGTGATGAATATATGATCTGTTGCTTGTGGATAAAGGTGTCAAGTTTCTGAATGTTGTAATCATTTTATATCTTAGGCATAAAATTGATTTTTGGTTGGAACAGAGTTTGATAAGGTTAGAGGCCTGGGAGGATACAGTTACCATAGTTTCAAGTGACATGCGCTACTGGAATGCCCCTGAAAAGGCTGACATATTGGTATATTAGAATCTCTTTTATTGTTCTCTTGCTACAACTTACATTTTGATCAAGTGTCTGATAGCTTCTTGTCTTGATTTAGGTTAGCGAATTGCTGGGTTCTTTTGGTGACAATGAGCTGTCTCCTGAGTGCCTCGATGGAGCTCAGAGGTTTCTGAAGGAAGATGGAATTTCAATACCATCTTCGTGCGTAAATTCTTTCCTTTTTTTATTTTTTAATTTTACCTTAAACTCCAGATGGACAATATCAGAATCAAAGCACTTGTCAAGCTCATAATAGCCAAATTGTCTCAGTCCTGTAATGTTGGCATTACCTGAGAGTATATGGGGAGACGTTTGTTTGTTGTCTTAATACTTTCTAGGAATTTTTTATTGATATTGCTAGCCTTCAACTTTAGATTAATGTCAATAAGTACCTTCAACTTCTAATGGATATTGCTATCTGGCCAGCTGTATGTTATGGATCTTTTGATTGATGTTTTCTGTTATTATTGCTTGAGTTGGCCTATTAATCATTGTTGACTTTCAGGTACACAAGTTTCCTCCAACCAGTGACAGCTTCAAAGTTATATAATGATGTATATCTCTTGTTCTCTACCTGTCAAATTAACTTAATGTTAAATTATTGCCTGATTTAACTTGGCTGTGGTTATTTTCAGGTTAAGGCACATAAAGATATATTACACTTTGAAACTGCTTATGTTGTGAAATTACACAATGTAGCCAGGCTTGCACCATCTCAACCTGTGAGTAGCTTGTCATGCAGCTAACTTTTCTTTCTTATGCTTCAACTTATCCAGAAGTGCAATTTCTACACTGTTTGAGATCCATGCTTTATTAAATATTTTGCTTTAGTAAAAAAGTTACTAGAGTTTGCTTTTTATGCTTAAAATAATTGATGTTAAGTGGTTCCTGCTCTGATTTTTGTGGATTTTTTTTTTTACTTGGATAGGTTTTTACATTTACTCATCCAAAGCCCTCAGATAAGGAAAGCAACCAGCGGTATATGAAGTTGCAGTTTGTGATACCTAATGACACAGGGGCAGCATTGGTGCATGGTATGTAGTGTATTTTTATTCCTATAGCAGCATAAGTCTTCATAAAAATGATTTATTCATGAAAATAACTACTGAAGAAGTTTTTCTTTAAAAAAAAGAAATTTGATTTTACCCTAAATATCTTTCAATTTTGTCCTCCCCAATCTTTAGTAATTGAACTTGCCACTGTTTTGTGTGTATGTGTCTGTCTGTCTGCCTGTCTCTTTTGTCAAAAACAAAATAAAGAAGTCGTGCCAATGTTGTCAGGGAACAAATAAGTTGTATACACATGGTTGTACTTGTAACCTCTGGAGGCCTCAGATGATTGCTGAATGTATATGATGTCCCTTGCTTTTTATTATTTTGTTTTTACCCCTGCGGTCTTTTTTTTTTTTTTTTGAAGGGGGGGGAGGGGGGTTTACACGCAATGTCACTTGTGTGTGAAACAAACTATATTTGTATTGTTTCCATTTCAGTTTAGAGTTATATATGAATTTCATTGATATAGTAGTAAAGAATGTGGCATTTAAGTTTGGAATAAGTGTCAAATTTCTATGGTGGAGGGCATGAATTTTAGTGTATGTTTTTACCTCGAAATTCCGTTTGCTGTTGCCCCTGATTAACTTATTGTTAATGCTTTCTATATGAATAGTGTCCTTTTTTATTTTCTATCCTGTTATAGTGTGAGATGGGCTTTTTTCATATTGACATTTTATACATCTTGACCGTAGGGTTTGCTGGCTACTTTGATGCTACACTTTACAAAGATGTGCATCTTGGAATTGAACCCTCAACGGCTACACCAAATATGTTCAGCTGGTACTGAACTTTGTTTCCCTTTTATTTTTCTATTAAATTTGATCTCTTAGGACACCTTTTTCACATGCAAGGTAGAAGTTTGCTGTCAATAGTTGCCTATTGCAAACATAATTTTTGGAAATGAAAAGAAAGTTGACTTTGATTTCAGATAAATTGAATTTCAATATTTGACTTTTTTTTTTTATGGTATATATTAGTCACTACGAAGTAGTGTTTCTCAGCTAATTCTTCGTGGAAGTAAAAGATAATGATTGATAGTTTTTCTTAAGATCTAATAAGACATTGCAGATGCCTCGTCAATTTAATTTTCCAAGTATCAGAAGTATAACTGATAAATGAAAGGGAATACAACTCTTTCTGGAACTTCACTTTAATTGGCTTTCACATTATTTGCAGGTTTGCAATATTTTTCCCATTAAGGACGCCCATTTGTGTGCATCCTGGTTCAACTTTAGAAGCGCACTTCTGGCGCTGTTGTGGTTCTACAAAGGTTTGTTTTGACCACTTGCTGTTTGGCATTTAAATCTTCCTTCAGCCATTTCATAGTACTGATTTCTCTCTTCGTAATCTAAATCAGGTTTGGTATGAGTGGTGTGTTACGTCTCCGTCTTCATCTCCAATTCACAACAGCAGGGGACGCTCTTACTGGGTTGGCCTTTAGTGGCTTCTACTTTTTGGAATACGTGTCAGCTTGAGTTTCAGAGGGTAGAACCCAGAGTAAAAAGCAAATGCTACTTCTTGAGGATTTGATGTTTCAATCACAAAGTCCTACCCTCCCCAGAGTTGAATACTGATTTTTTGAGTTCACACAATGCTCTTAATTTTCTGTTCGTTCTTGGAAATCATGTTGTACAATAAGATGTTTGAGATGAATTCTGTAGGCCAAGGCATTCTTAAAATGTAATATAGCTAATAGCTTCTATCTTGGAAAGTTTGGTAATATCTCTTTCTTCTCCCCGTTGGTATTCGTTTCCGTTGGAAAGGTAGCAAGGAGCTTCTCTAAAACGGTTGCCTGTGCGTTCAATTTTGCACTCTGAATTTATTTTTCTAATAGTGATGGCGAGGTCCATGGAACTCTCGGGCTCTTTTCTTCACAAGATGGAGAAAGTCGGTGAAGTAGAGATATTGAGGAAGAGTGTAAGAGGAGAGATGGCTGAGGATGAGTTGTAAAAAAGAAAAAAAAAATATAGCAATTCACATGAGATATTGTCACATCATTTAAAATTTAATGGTGTTCAGGATGAGTGTAATAGTAAGAATTAAAGTTACAAGAAATTAGAAATATAAAAAATGATTTGAAAAAAAAAGTGCGAAGATTTATATGTAAATTGATGTAAAATTATTTTAGTTATAATATGTATAAATTATAATATATATATATATATATATATATATAGATGTATGTTATATACGTGAGTTTAGTAAATTTAAATTACAAGATTGAATAATAAATAAAAATAATATAATTCAATTATGTAAAAATTATATATGAAAAAAAAATACACTTTTAATCTTTCATTGATATTATGATATCCAAAATAATTTTTTATTTATTGAAAAATATTACACACTTCATTTTTCATTTTCTAAAAAATAATTAAATTTAATATTTTTGTCAAATTTTAAGTCATAAATTAAAAAGATAAAATTTAGTGTTTTGTTTTAAAAATGAGACCAAAATGATAATTTTGTAATAAGTGAAAAATCAAAAATATATTTTTCTCATAATATATGTGTGGGAGGCAAGTGGATTTAAAAATTTTAAATATGTATATCATAAGATTCATAACTTAATATTATATATATAATCCAAAAAAATAAAGAGAGCAAGTGTTCATTTACTTTTTAAATTGTAAAATTTGGGATAAAATAAAATAATTGAGAGATAAAACTATTATTTATTTTTAATTAAAATGTATTAAAATCAAATTTTAATGATAAAATTAATATTAAAAGTAATTTATAAATCAATCTACTATCCCTTGCCTTGTAGTTCTACCCTTTTTCATTCCATTATAAACTCTGAAGCATAGCCTAAATTAGCCGCGTGCCTATGTCACCCGTTATCGGTAACTAAATAGCTTGATCCATTATCTTCTTTTCTCTCATTCGTCGCGGGGGCACCGAAGAGAGGGGCACGAACAAGATCGTCAAAAGTAGGTGTTCGTTTGATCTCTCTCCTTGTCTTTGCTTCAGTTCTCTTTTTATTTGTTTCTGGCTTGATTGATTTTAGTTTGTGGTGACGGAGCGAATGGAACCAAATATTTGGTTCTGGGTTTCGTCGAATTGTTATATACTGTAGCTGTGTTTAATTAATGAACTAGAAACTGGAACGAACTTTGTAGATTCAATTTTGGGTTTGGTTTTTGTTCGGTGATGATTTCATTCTGGTTACTGTTCTATTTTCCGTAGTTGCTGTCGAAATTAGGGTTTCTAATCTCCTATTTATTCTTCTTTTATTGCAGAGCTTTAGCTCGAGTAACCGATATGTACAACGGAATAGGGTTACAGACCCCCAGGGGTTCTGGCACGAATGGATACATCCAGAGCAATAAGTTCTTTGTCAAACCTAAGACTACCAAGGTTGCTGAAAATACCCGAGGTTTTGAGGCAGATCAGGGTACTGCTGGTGTTACTAGGAAGCCTAATAAAGAGATCCTTGAGCATGACCGCAAGCGTCAGATTCAGCTCAGGCTGGTGATCCTCGAAGATAAACTCATTGATCAAGGTTATACTGATGCTGAGATTGCTGAGAAACTCGATGAGGCTCGGAAGAAATTGGAAGCTGATGCAGCTGCTGAGGAAAGTGATGGAGCTATGCCTGTATCGATTGCGGAGAAAAAGTAATTTTTGTCTCATTTTTATGTTTTGCTGATATTTGGTTTTAAAAATAGTTGTTTTCTTTTTTCTGCCAATTGATTTTGAAATAATTGTTTGGACGCCTGGTTGATATGCTCTTTCTCCTCTATATAATCTTGCCTCAACTCACTCTTAGTTGTTAGTTGAATACACACACACACACAATGCGATGCTTGTGGCTTTAAGTTAATGGGCCAATGGCCATGTTTTATTTATGGTGCGAATAAACTATCCGGATGCCTCTTAGCCCTTTGTACAATGCGCCTCCAAGGTCTTGACTGTGATATAGCCTTACTTGGTAGGTTTCTTGATGTGGATGTTCTAGAGGCTTATATTCAACACAGGGATGTTTTAATATGATTGGATATACCCTCGATGGGGAGATCAAGCATTCGTTGCCTTTTAGAATAGAAAAATTAAATGATTGCCACAACTTTTTAAATTGGGGGTTCATGACAAGTAAAAGTGAAGAACTTAATGTTGATATATTCTCTAATATAACATGTTTAGGGATCTCAATAATGAATTCGTTTTTTTGTCAGGTTTTCTGATACACAGACCCACCAAATTGCTGCTAGAAAGGAAAAGCAAATGGAAACCTTGAAAGCTGCTCTGGGCATATTTTCATCTGAAGTCAATGAAATGGATGTTGAGGAAAATGATGATGCACCAAGAACTGGTCGAAAAAATGGTTCTGATGGGGATGAGAAGCATCATCTGAATCATGAGCATGCCTTTTTGGATAGAGATTTCACTCGGAAGAAACAAATTATCGAAGATCAAAAGGCTGCAAATGGTGATAAGAAAGGTGTCAAAGACTCTAGGCACAGCAAAACCAGTGAAAGTCAAAAGGGAAAGCATGGGGATGATTCATCTGGTTCGGATAGCAGTATGGAAATTGAGAAGAGAGGTAGAAAAATGTATAACAGAGGGAGGAGGGGGAGTGTTAATGAATATGATTCTAACAGTGATTCAGAGAAGATGGCCAAGTCTTCAAAGAAGAAGAAGAAGACATCTAAACAGCACAAGAAAGGAAAGGTTAGGGATAGTGATGATAGTGATTCTGTTTCTGATTCTGACATCAGCGATGCTGCAAGGAGAAGGAAGGAGAAATTTAAAAAAGCTCATAGGAGGCATGACTCAGATGATGATTCTGATTATCATAAAAGCTTCTCAAAGCATGGATCTGTGGAAAGGAAACAGCGCATGAAGTCTAGAAGACATGATTTTGAGGACAAAACTGATGATGATGTGTGGGAAGAGAAGAAAAATAGTGGACGTGTAAAACACAAGCAGAGGAAGAGGCATGACTCTGATGACAATGACACTGATAAGGATGCTTCAGAACATGGTAGAAATGTTCGAAAGGGATCATATTCCTTTACTGATGAAAGTGACAGTGGCAGTGATTCTGATGATTCAGACAGCAGTTTTACTGATCACAGATACAAGAGTTCGAGAAAGAGTGAACCTGTTCCAAGGAAAGAAAGTGGACGCAGGGAGGAAGCAAATGAAAGAAGTGGTGGGCAATATGATAAAGGGTATGGCAAGGAAGAAAATAAATTCAAATTTGATGCCGAAGGTGTTGAGGGAAAAGGGAAAAATGGCACATGTGCTGATGGTTTGGACTCATTGAGAAAATCATATGGTAATAAACAGGAGAGGAACTTTGTGGATGGATCAAATAGTGGAAGTAGAGAATTGATGCGAAGCAAGAACAAGCTTGATGGAGACAGAGGTGGTGAGACCAGGTTTAGACAGCAGGATTCTTTGACAGATGCTGAGCGTGACCGAGATCATGGGAGGTCGGGTAAGACTGAGTCTGAATCAAAATCTAAAATATATAGTCACAAGGAGGATTGGGAAAGAGATGATTACTCAAAGTCAGCTAGGCTTAGAGGGCATGATGGTGAGTCTGTTAAGCAAAAGGGCCGAAAGTATGATAGGGACGGTGAATCACATTTGAGAGGTTGGAATGGTCAGAATGGTGAGGATCAAGAACCAAGAAGGTATAAATGGAAAGACAATGATCGTGGAGAAAGAAAGCACATTAAGGATGAAGATGATTGTGGAGAAAGAAAGCACGCAAGAGATGAAGATGAGCGTGGAGAAAGAAAGCGTGCAACGGATGAGGGGAAATACACAAGGGACAAGGATGACCATGGAGATAGGAAATACAGAAGGGTCGAGAATGATACTGGAGAAAGGAAGCACAGAAGGGATGATGATGATCGTGGAGGAAGGAAGCACAGGAGGGATGATGATGATGGTGGAGAAAGGAAGTGCAGGAGGGATGAGGATGATGATGATGGTGGAGAAAGGAAGCGCAGGAGGGATGAGGATGATCGTGTTGAAAGGAAATTCAGGAGGGATGAGGATGATCATGTCGAAAGGAAGCACAGGAGGGATGAGGATGATCGTGCAGAAAGGAGGCATCGAAGGGATGAGGATGATCGTGCAGAAAGGAGGTATCGAAGAGATGAGGATGATCGTGCAGAAAGGGGGCATCGAAGGGATGAGGATGATCGTGCAGAAAGGGGGCACCGAAGGGATGATAAACAGGATGTGGAGGAGGAAGAACGGGGAAATAGGGGGTGGTATGACAGGGATAGTCATAGAGATTACTCCAAGAGAGCAAAATACTATGATTCACGCACAGGTGATAGGATGAGGCATGAGAGTGACAAACATGATGAAATACGGTCCAGGGATTGAAATTGTTTCTGTTGTGCTGCTTTGATCTTGGAAATTAAGTAAATGTGAGGTTTTTTTTTTTTTTTTTTTCCTTTTATCCACGTGCTTGGAATTTGTACTCATGTATTCCAACTTCTGACTAAAGTTTTTTGTTACTTATGTTGTTGTTCAGCGAGTGGCACTGGTAGTTTCATGTTAGCATTAGCAAGCTTGTCGCCCCAAGTCTATCAACAACATCTGGTATCTTATGCTATAAGCCAGACTTTCGGGTTCCATTGGGAGGTGGAATATATGCACGAAAACAATATGGGTTGTCTTTGGTATTGACACGGCGGTCTGAATACCTGTTTGTGAATTTTCCTATACGAGGACGTAAAACAGCAAACATGAGATTTTAGAACCAAAATGACTTTTCTTTGCCAAAAAAATACTGGAGGTTCCTCTAGTGAATTTATAACCATTATATCAAAATCCACTGCGGATTCTCAAATGAATAAAAATATTCATATGATTCATTTAATAAATCTTAATTATCAATTTTGGTGCATTAACTTATTCATTTAAATTAAGTTAAAATCTTTTAATTTTGATATGTTACTTGAAATAAGAAATGAACTGTTGGTATAAAGAAAGGGATGGGGTCTGAGTTAGATTGAGTAGACGTGAGAATAATATTATTTTAATTTGGTCTCAATTTGGTATTTTATATTTATTAGGTATTTTATATTTTTTAATATTAAAAAATTGGCTTATATACAAATGATGAGTTGAAAGGTTGTTCAGTAACCAAAGAATTAGTTTTTTTTTCTAAGTTAAAAAAATTAAAAGACTATTTTAAAACAAGATAAATATGAAGATGATATTAAAAGAGGATCAGAATAGGAGGGATTACAATAATATTTTTTTCTATTATTATTAGATAATCTAATTAAAAAAAATGCAATTACAAAAATGCGGGAACTGTGATGTTACTACTTGGTTGAATATCTGGTTCAAGGAAGGTAATAGCTCCTCTGATAATTTCAGATCAGCCACATGCTATATTCTGACTTTTTATGTTATTTGGCTTTACCGAAATGAGGCAATTCACAAAGTGAAGGAACTTAATTCTGTGTCTACGCACTGTACTATCAAATGGATGTTTGCTGAATAATATAGAAGTTAGAATCTGGAAAGCCAATAATACTCATCAGTGGAATGCTAAAATGTTTTTTCTCAGTGTAATCAGAGATGTCCTTCAGTGGTTGAATCAGCAAGACATTATCTTCCTTTACGAATTATCCTGCCTTCTTGCCTATCCTATGAGTTTCTCATAAAAGGTTATCAAAATG
Source organism: Delonix regia (assembly GCA_037074485.1). NCBI lineage: Eukaryota > Viridiplantae > Streptophyta > Magnoliopsida > Fabales > Fabaceae > Delonix > Delonix regia. The sequence continues at coordinate 6,404,679 of CM073452.1, forward strand.
ACAAGGCTTACAGAATGATCGGGACTCACATAAAAAATCGGATTGCATCAATTGATCTTAAATCTCATTTCAAATTTCTTTTTCGATGTTCCTTTTTGTTTCTGTCTATCTTATTTGTCCTCTTTAGGCAAAAAGAAAAAAATGAAAAAAATGAAAAACTGTGTTGTTAAGAACTAAAACATTAGTCTGATAATCTCTATAGACAGACATCCGTGCATAAGAACATGACACGTTATAATAGTTGAGTTGACATTTTTTCACAGGAAAATTATACTCTTTTGGTTCCCATAATTTAAGTCAATTTTTTAATTTAGTCCCCATAGTTTAAAATTTATATTTAAGTCCTCATAATTTATAATTATTTTAAATTACTCCCTATGATTAAAATATGCAAGTATTTTATTAAATTGTGTTGATATAACTATTTATATAATGTCTTAATACTCTAAATATGTATAATTTATGTTAATGAAAAAATAAAAATAAAACAAAATTTAGTCACATATGAAACAAAATATTGATAAAAATATAGTGTTAGGGATTAAATTGCAAATGATTTAATATTAAATTTTAATAGTATAATTTCTCCTTTTTTACACTCTAAAATGTCCAATATATTTTATAAATCAATAATAAAACAATTAAAAAGAATAAAAAGGATTATAACGCATGACCACACATGAAAGAAAGAAAAAAGAAAAAGTCAATTTGAAACTATAATCTAATCGCAACATGTTATGTAATATTGCACTCGGTTAAATATTTAGTAAAAAGTGAATGGAAGAATTCACATTTAAGTACGTCAGAGTATGAGAATTTATTATTCAAGTTTTAGAAGACCTAATATCAATTTGTTTAAAGGTGTAAAAAAAAGTTTTTCTTTATTTATTATTGTGATAGCACATTAGTTAGATAACCCAAAAATACATACTAATGAAGACTACTCTTTCTATATGAACATTTTATAATCTTTTTTATATTTCGTAATAGAATTAATATCGAAATGAGTGATCTTTTTTGTTATCTCTTCTCCTCATTTTCTTTGGGAATTTAAATCAGTTTTTTATTAAAAAAAAATCTTCGAACTATTTCTATTGACATGTTTCTTAACTATTGTATATTTTACCTTACGTCTTTTTAAGCAATATTTTTACCTTTCTTGCTTTTAATGTTTTTCACCTTCTATGTTTTGCCCATATGTATTTGTAATCTATTATCCATGATGTCGATGCGATCGTTTACAGAAAATTTAATAGCGGTATTATCATTTTACCATGTATTGTATTTTATGCAGATTATGATATTTATTACAAAAAATTTATTATTTTAATCAAGAGAGAAATGAAAACTTTTTTATAATCTCATAATTGATTGAGCTTTTTATATCTCTTAAGTTAATCTGAATTGAGTCCTTTTTTTTTTCAGTCATGTTTCTACCATGCTTTATCTCTTTCTATGATTTATTCTTCCATTTAGTGTATATTTAATTAAAATTGTGTTAATCTAATATTATTTTAATTGAATAATAATCATAATAACAATAACAATAACAGCCGACAGCAACACTTATAAAAGCTAATTTGGTCCGAATTTGAAATGATAACCCACGTCACCCTTGGAAATTTCGAGCACTCTTGTAACACCATCCAATAAAGGGAGCGACTTGGAATGAAAGATAGAAGTATCTAAGCAATTTCACAATCAATAATCTCAAATATTTCATTAAATGATGTATAACATGTAGCCTATACTGAATTTAACACTACTCAAGAGTGGCAATAATATGCAAGTCTAAATTTGATTTGGATTTCATCAAATAGTTTTATGGTTTGTAATATTATTAGAATAGCAATGTGAATCAACAAGAAAACTTCGATAAACATGTAATGAAGGAGCGCCTTGAAATTGTCGCCCTCCTCAATATATTTAGTTATATGAAACAAATTTAAACTCATGTCTCAACCGAATAAAAAAAGGAACATATACAGTTTTTTGAAAAAAAATTTACGCGCAATCCCAGTTTAAAGGTATACTACAGTTAGAACACCAGACCAAAATTGAATCACAAAAATGCCAAAATTGCCATAACTTACAAGCGATACATGAAACATAATACATAAATCATAACTCGGAAGAGTTTTGAAGTGAGATATCTGAGTTCCGTTCATGTTACAAAACCAACCAAGCAAAGCAATTGCGAAGCTGCTCTCCTCATGCCTACAGATAAGACATCTCAATCCAAAAGTCTCACAAAGCAAGCTACCTTTCAACTAACTTTCTCCTCCAAACTTGCCTTTTTGGATTCCTCCTCCATCTCAAGGCTAGCATTTACAGAACTGTTATTTGTAATTGTGCTGTCACTTGCAGAAGCGCTAGCATTTTGAACTGCCTCAATAACGTTTGTTTTTGAACACCCCATGTTTTGTGAACTAGAAACAGAGATGCGCTCATCCAATTGCTTTGGTTTGTTCAAGGCGTGACAGTGCGGGCAATAGTAAGTGATATATGGGAAATCCTCCTTCTGAGCAAGACCTGTACAGAAATAAGGAATTTAAAACGCAGTTATCCTGCCACTGTATTTATCAACGAACATTGACTACTAAAAAGAACAAGCACAACAACATTGATCCACCCAATTCACATTGATTACAAGACCTAAAAATATCAAACCCACTCCACTCACCATTATGCATATGGCAGTTGCCACATATAAGCGCATAAGACTGCCTTGGATCCTCACCCACAAGCAATGTTGCAATTCGAGCAATCCATCCTGCGTCATTGGTGGTTAAACTTTGAGGTTGGTCATGTTCGACAACTACAAGCTGATTATGCTCAGAAATCTGACATTGATCAATTCTTTTAGAACCAACAAATTGTTGATCAGAATGTGTAGGTGCAGTTGCTCCTGGACTAGTGGATTTAGAAACCACTTGTTTGCGACTTCGAAGTCCACTGGATTCCACAAGTTCAAGATCACTGTTCTTCCCTGTGGGACAGGTATGCTTAGATTCATCTCCAACATACACTTTCATGCCTGAATCTGCACCCAACTTTGATGCCAAAACAGTAGCAGCTGCTGCCTTCGCTGCTGGATCTGGGTCATATTTCTGTGTAGACCACAAGCTAAGTAAACACAACAGTAGACCACAAGCTAAGTAAACACAACAATAATAAAGCAGTTGCTTATATATACGCTCAAGAGCTTCCTTCCAACAAAGCACCTCGAGACAGAGCCCTTATTCTAGCTCACAATGTCATAATGAAACCTCAACTTTAATAGGAGAATTGGCAACATTCATTTGCAACCATTTTCTTGCCTTAGGCCAAAGTTAACTCACGAAACACAATAGTAGTAAAGCATGCTAAGCCTTGAAAAGCTTCCTTCCAACAAAGCACTTGAACAGCAGCCATTGGCCAAACTCACAATGATGCAACAAAACCTTGACTTTAATCAGAGAATCGGTAACATACAGTTTCATTGATTTTCTTGCCTAAGGCAAAACTTAACTCCCTTTGGTATTAAAGATGCATGACAGAATTGAAAGCCTAAGCAAACATAAGAATTTCTCTCCAGGATTGATTCTTCCAACAAAGAAAAAAGAAAACATGGATCGTGAATGTCATGCATGAACAATTCTCAGCCTAATTAAAAATTAGGTGCTGTAATTGAATTCCAGTATGAGTCTGAAAAATTAAATAATGCACTGTGTCCTGCTGCTTATGGTTTTGATGTTTTAGAGACCAATACAACTCCAAAGATAATAATGCATAAAAGGTTATATAGATAACAGCTACATAACAAGACTTGCTTCAGACAATCACCTGAATGAGCTGTTGAGTCATGTAATAGTTTGTCTTCTCTTTCAGCTCATCAATTTTTTCTTGCCTTTCAGCTCGAAGTCTTTCAAGAATTTTCTGGTCCCTTCGATCACCTGTAAAATCACATATTATACATAAAAAATTCAACAACAAAGGAAATCTTATTTGCATATCAACATCTTAACAGAAGCATCCTGTCCAGAAACTGCATCATTCAATTACAATCAAATGTCACAATCATCAGAGTTGACAAACATAGCTTTTGCAGAACTTATGAACAAATTACCAAACTTCTTTAACCAAGCTGTTAATATAAAATGCTGCTGCTTCAATTTCTCCACTCTGAAGTTTCATTTGAGGTATTTGCACCTAACTGCATGAACTAAAGGAACTTTTAATGAATATAATGATCAACTAGGATCAAGCACTTGGGCATGGCAAAAATATCAGTATTTGCAAGACTACATCGGAGCTTCCAATTTCATGGAATGGAGAATTTCTTAAATAAAAAGTATTACTCTTGCAGAGTGCTAAACTATATACAATTTTAACCAGCACTATGAAGCTACTGAGGGCATTTCCTCAACTGGAGATGTCAATCTTCAATTATAGGCAGAAAAGCTAACTTTTGAAGCTTTTCCAGCCTAATGTTGAACAGCAATCAGAATAAATGGTAGTAATTCTAATGAACGTGATGAACTCAGAAACTGTTATCATTGTAATAGCCTCATGTATAGGAATTATAGATGAGATCAAATTTGAGAAATATTTCAGCAACTCATAAAGTTGTTCTATTGACTTGAATTTAACTGCAGATTTACCAACACACATTAATTCAATCACAATAGAACACGTATAACATATTCTGTAACTTGTGTTTTTGGACAAAATACACTAGCTGCATGATATATAATTTAATAGTAAACTTTTTGATACTCACACATCCTTGTGAAGCTGATAAATGCTGAATAGGCGGCAGATGATAAGGCAGGCAAAAGAAACACTGGCAACACCCGAATTGCCCTCATCTTCCAATTTATATCCATTGATCTTGCTGTCATTATAGCATAACCTACAGCAATAACCTGAAAATTCAAATCAAGCAAAATCCTTAAATTCCTTTTTGGAATATGACCCAAAAGACAAAAAGAAAAATGAAACTTGCAGTAGGATAATACTAATATGTTCCCCGAGAAGTGTAAACTTCAAATCCTCTGATATTCATAGTTGCTTTGAGAACAGTGAAAGCTTCCTTCCAGAAAACCAATAAAATACCCCGAATGATGGACAAAATACAGTAGTCTAATTACATATCAATCTTACAATAAAAGATAAAATGGCATGCGTTATTGATGACAAAAAAGTTCACTTGAAGTATAATTTATGAATCATTAATGAACAAATAAAACACACCTCAAATATAACAGAAAATACAATAAGATGCCGGGTTGCTCGCCTCCAGGATTGGGATCTCCTATTCATTCTAGCCAGAACAGCAGCTTCTTTTTTAGAAATGTATTGTAGTCTCTTTTCAAGATCATCCCCATGTAATCTAAATATCCCATTCCAAATTCTGGAAAAAAATCCCTTGCGCTTCTTTACATTCCCTGTGGCAGTATAACTAGTATTTTTCTTTTCACCTTCTCCGACTCCTTTGTCATCGGCCATCACCTTTTACTTCAATTTCTAGAACGCGAGTTAACCACAGCAGGTCAGATCACTAGATCAGTAACCACAATAGCATGAAAACAAAAGTGAAACGCATTCGTCACGTCGGTGCACCCAAACTACTACCAGTAAACAAATTTCTATAAATTGAGAGAAAATGTAGTAGGAAAAAATGAAGTTTGAAAAACAAGATACTACCTACCTAATACGTCAATCTACTCAAGCTGAATATCTATAAGTTCAACACCCTTCCTGGCTGAATCAACTGCTCTGAGAAGCTAGAACTATCACCTACAAAAAAGCAATGTAAGGAAATTACTATCAGAGTCTAAACCTGGCGGTTAAAGACCATAATTAAAGTTAAGATTACACCAAGCATTTGAGGTTTACTATCTCAAGCATGAAGAACAAGAAATACTTATTCGTGCTACGTTAATTGGGAATTTTCTTCAATCTTAAGGGTAGATCATAAAAAATAAGAATGAGAAAGAAGGTGGTGCTGAATAAGAAAAGGAAAACATTAGATCGAGGAGAGAAACCTGATGAGGAAGAAGTAATCCCAAAGGGCGAAAGTGGATGTGAGGTGCTTCGATTTCTCTGCTCCTATGAGTGTGTGATGGAGTGGGAAGCAAAGAAGCTTCGCAATCGGGGATTTGCAATCAGCAGAAATGTAAACACGAGCACTGCGTGCCACGCATTTCGGAGTTCGAAATTCACGCACCCAACCCAACCGCGTAATGCCACTTCATCGATGTACCGTCATTTTCCACGTTAATAATCAATATAATACCATGTGGAAGTCAGCAATCTTCCCACCACCCCGCATTTATGGTTATTGTTCCCTCTGCTCTGTCATACTCTCCGCCCTTTTCACGCATGTACATGTTATTATATGTTATGAGTTTCGGTAACACTTATTATACATAATAAATAATTTTTAATAAAAAATTAAAATTTATATATTGTATTAATTAATAATAATAATAAATATTTATGAATTAATTTTTTTAATTAAAATTTATTTATTATATATAATAAATAATTTTTAATCAATGTCCTAAGGATATTTGTCAACAAAACTCATATTATTTAATAAAATTAACTCAAATTATATAATTTGTTTTGGTTTATTATAAACCAAACAATTTACTCTCTCCTGGACAGATGTGCTTTTTATTTTTATTCTAAATTATATCTTTTAAATATAATAAATTAAATTGTTTGTGAGTAAATACTTTTGATATGTGTCATTTTATTCAATTTCTCTCTGTCTTCCCCCCGAGTCCACAATGCGGGCAAGAATAACAAGTTAACAACCTTAAAACTAATTTTATTTTATTTATACGTTTGTTTCTGATAAAACTAGATAATTGATGGTGAGGGTTGGTAGGACGTTAAGGCCCTGGGGCCCATAAAATCCTTTACCAGATTGGGCCGATCTGGGTTAGCCCAACTACCAACGAATTTTCTATATTCTATATTGGCGGGGAAGTGAGGAGTCAAATAGTACGTTTAGAAGTGGGTTCGACTTCTTTCCAGAACGTTCACCAACTCACATAACCGACGCATTTTCCAACCAGCCACTGCTTCGCAGGCAACATTATTGTCAACTTTTGGACGCTCTCATCACTGTTGAATGACACCGATAACAGTTTTCTGATTGCCTGTTTTGATTCCCAGAAAATTTGGAAATTGTTCTCTTCTTTGGCTTTTATTTTGATTGTAAAGAAAAATCCGTCAAGAATTTTCGTTGAGTGGTGGTTAGATTTGTATCGAGACGTTTTCAAGCTTGAGATAGGGTTGGATCGGGAAGATGTCGGCATACGATAATGTCGTGGTTGGGAAATTGAAGCTCAAGGGTAAAGCATTGGATCTCAAAGCTGGTGGGATTAAAAAGAAGAAGAAGCACCATAAGAGTCACGATCATTTGCCTCTGATCAATCAAGGTGACCACAATACTCTTTGTCTGTAGTTCGCAATACTTCAGAGCTATTGGAATTGACTACGGAATTTAAACAGGCTGAAAGAAGTAACTGTTTGTTTGTTAGTTGAGGGGTTAACAGTCTATTTCATGAGGATTTGTGAATGCTGGAATCCTTAGATAAATAACACTATGATGTTGCAATTCATTGTAAAAATAATGCATATGTGATGTTATGCTTGTGGCTTTGGTTGTTTGGCATAAATTTTCTCTTCCTGCCATCAATATTATCTATATATGTGTGTGCGTGTTTTGAATTGTTTTTTTTTTTTTGGGGGGGGGGGGGGGGGGGGGGGGTGGAGAGGGGAGGAAAGCAATAAGATAACTACTTGATACAACATTACCTTACAAGATTGAAATTCTTTTAAGTCAGGGAAGTTCAACTTCTTTCACATTTTAAATCAACATAGATACTTGGAGCAGGGGAGAAAATTTTACCAGCAAACTACACAAGAAAATGGAAGATATCATCTCAAGGGCAAAGATATTGCCCAATATTGATTCATTGCGTAATGGCTTATTTGTTCAATTCATTTTTAGTATGTGAGAGCTGTTTGATTTTGAGTGTGTGGTTGCCTTGAATAATATGAACTAGGGAATGCAGATCATTTCTGCATTTGTCATTGGGGCATGATAATCCTATGGAGTCTTTATGGGTTGTTCTATTATTAGTTTTACTTGGCAAGTTATCATTGCTTTTGTAGTTCCCCCTTCCCAATTCAATTTCAGTTGTCGATCTTTGGAGTTGAGTCATCATATCTAGGAATAGTTGGCCGACATCATATCTAGGAATATGTTTTGATGTAATTCTGTTAGATTGGGACAACAAATATAGATATATTAGCAACTATTTTTCTTTGATTGTTTTGATATAATTTCTTCTGTTGTTTGATGTCTAAATTATCTTCGTCTTTTGCTGCAGCTGCTGCCACTTCAACACTCCATGGTTTCTTGAATTTTCATAAGCAAATAATTCAATCATCCGTTCATAATTATTGTCCTATCTAATAGACGGTCTTATAAATTAAATTGTGCGTTACTATTCTCTGACCTAGTAACTGAGGAAAAACAAGTCGAGTTGTTGTTGATCCCTTGTTCTGTTCCTACTCCGCGCCGTTATTATAAGCTTACTTTCAGATGATACTACCTATAGCCATGTATCCTCAACCATCACCGTTCGACGTCTGGGCAATAGAGTTTCTGTTGATTGAACAGTTCTCTTGACCACTCTTGTTCTAAATTATTTTCATTATCTATACTTCATTTTTGAAATTTAGACTTGTGATTTCGTCTAGAAGCTCCATCTCTGTGAACTTTATTAGTGTGCCTTAAAGTGCTTAGTCTAGGACCCAAACCTTTCATAAGTGACATAAGAAATCTGACAAAGATGGATTGCCCTAAGAACATTTGACCTCAGCTTCTCGTGTTCCTTCAAAGTCAGCTTGCCTTCTGCATCTGTCTTTTGTTGTCCTCTTTAAAAATATCTTTTGCTTATGTTATTTTCTTCACTTTGGAGGCTGTCAGGTGGAAATGCGGATTTCTATGAAGGTGGCAATGACGCTGACAAAGATGCTAGCAATGGTCAAGATGCTTTATATAATGATGTTCTAACACCAGCTGAGAGGCGATTTCTCCAGCAAACAGAGAAACTAGAGCTTCAAAGACTATTAAAAATGGCAAGCAAGTCACATCGTGATCGGATTCAGGAATTCAATCAGTATCTGACCAATCTGAGTGAGCACTATGATATTCCCAAAGTGGGGCCTGGCTAACTCGCACACTGTCTGCCGTTCTCATTCATTCTATTAGTGTTACTCAATTAAATTGATGCAACCTTGATTTATATTTGATTGAACGTGGCCAATGTGCTTGATATAGTCAAGAGCTGAAATGTAACATTCAGCTGAAGAAGACTTTGTAGAATAATGTTAACAACATTTTTATGACGTAACGTTTATTTATGGATAGAGTTTTACAGGAACAATAAATCAAGTTTTAACTCATTAAAATTACATCTACTTGAATTAGTCGTATTTTGACGCGTTTTAGAACCTGAGAAGTAGTTAAATGATTACTTGTAATAAAAGAAAGGCAAAGGACTTCTTTACGAGAGCCATCCATGTTACATTTATCCAACCATGAGTGGGAAACACCAAGCTGTGATCCCTTGTTTGATCTTGAATCCTTGATAAGACTAGTCCTTTCCCATCAACCAAGACCCACACTCCTGATCGGCTTTAGCCAACAGTCATGTAGATTTTACGTTATGACTTCTGACTACCAGTTAGCAAAACCATCTCATGTCTATGCAATTAAATTTATTAGTGAATTCAGTAATGGTAGTAACACAATAATCAGATTCAGATCAGACCAATTCTCACTATGCAGTATGTGCACCTGGAGAATTTATTTATTTATTTATTTTTGGGTAACCACTTGCGTTTACTTTTATCTTGTAGTTACTGTTACGTGAGATGTCATTTGTTCCCAAGGAAAAAGTATCGACTGTACCCTCATCAGTTTTTTCTTAAATATTTATTTTATATAATAAATTTCGCGGGGACTATCAGTATACATGCATCTACTCCAATAATTTCTCTGTTTATTGGCATAATATTGCCGTATGACGTGGCAAAAGCACCAACTTTTGCTCCTCTCTCTTGATTTCTGTTGGCAACCCCTTGAGCTAGCGTATGAGCGACACATACAACCCCATCGCCCCTCCAATGAACCCATTCTGTCGCAGCATTTTTCCTGATCGTGCAAGACAAGTCAGGCACAGTGACAAAAATCATTATCAGACATTTCTGATTCTTTTAGGATCTTCATCCATTGTGATTTCGTTACTTTTGCATTTTTTTCTGGATCCCCTGCATTGGATCAGAGGTACTGACGCAATTCCTCATCGTCATTGTGATTTGGATTTCGATCATCCACTTTTGTTGATAATGAATCAATTGTGTTTGCCAAATGTCATACCTGTACGTGTAATATGATAATGAATCAATTGTGTTTGCCAAATGCCGTACTTGTGCGTGTAATAAGTAATGTAATGGGCTGCGTTCGTCCTTGTCAATTTGTTGTTGTTCATAGATCGTCCTGGTTCTGTTCTTCGACTCGTCATGTCAATGTGCCATCCCACTAAGTAGTTTCTGGGACCATTTACTTCGGTTTCCTATCGTTCTCTAAAACAGGCTTTTCACGTTGCATGTAATCCTAACGTGCCACATCGCACTAACAACATTCCAATAACGATGTCGTGTCTGGGATAACCGGAAAAAGAGTTGCGTCAATTTTTGAATATTGAAAATAATGGTTATTTATTACTCTGTTTCATTTTAGTACTTTCTGTATTAGAGATGAACTGATGATTTTGTAAGTCCCTCTTCCTTCCCCCGCAATTCTTTGCTTTTGGCAATCAAAACTTGGGGTAGGATTATGTTTGTTAAGTAATTACTGATAAGAATATTGTTGACTATCCCTCTTGTTTAGCGAACCCAAAACGAGTTCCTCTAAGATTATGCATGCATGTATTTTTATCTTTCTGGGAATTGGTAGAACAACTATTTATGGCCTTTTTTTCTCTCAGGTACAATGACAGTAAGCCGATATTGAATATCATAGCCAAGACACGTTCGGGGAAGTTGCAGAGGTATCTTCAACCTAAATGAAGAAAGTAGATGCATGGCTGGTGTGGTCAAGGAAGCGATTGCATTTAAGGAGGCCTACTTGGATTATTGCGTTTGTTTGTATAGCTATCATTTTCCTTGTTGTTGTCCATAATTATTTTTCCAGTGGTCTACCTCCTAATGCTTTGTCGCGAGAATTAAGTGATGTTGAGATTGAATCTCGGGTTGTTATTGACGAAATTCTAAGGTCTTCTCCTATTCTAACCAAGAACCCTAAGGTTGCCTTTTTGTTTCTGACTCCGGGTCCATTGCCTTTTGAGAAGCTCTGGCACATGTTCTTTCAAGTATGACGTTCCTATTCCATAAACTTTGCTTTCTTGTTTACTTCCATGAGTATTGATGTTATCTTTCAGCTTCCCACTTCTACTCATTTTATTTATACTTTCATAGTGGATTAGCTGTATCTCAGGGTTCTTCAGTGAAGCCTTACTTTTATGCATATCGGATTGTTATTTTTGGATTTTGGAATGGGACTCTAAGTGAGCCACCAAAGGATGGCAAAGTAAAAGAATGTCTTGTTCTATATACTATTACTTTTATAGCAATGAGCATGTGTGATAAGACAAGGGCCTTCTTTAACTATGAGGATGTGTTAGTGGGAAAGACTGATACCCTAAAATTGACTGGAGTTTGTAAGCATTATGTAGATTTCTCTGTATACATGCTAGATTTTTTTTAGTTTTTACTCCAGTTGGAGAGGATGAGGAATAGAAGAGTGCCGGTGACTAGAATTGCACCATAATTGAGAAGATCTTGTTGCATTTAGCGGGGATCTAGCTGATAGTTTAAATCTATAGCTTGTTTTGGGTAGGGACCCTTACTTCAAGGAGGCTTTGATAATTTGACTTTACACAATAATTTCAACTTATTCTACTTAAGCATTGTGTTGTAGTTGGTTTGAACTTTGAGGGGTGCAGTAGGATGTGCAAAGATTTGCAGAATATGTCAAATAGTTTTTTTTCTCCTTTTTTTGTGAGTTGCTTTGCATCTTTCCCCTTCTCCTCATGTTATGACCTCATATGTCTTGGAAATAATATCATAAATCAAGTTTATAGGCTTTTGACTTGAAGATTTATCATTAGTTTTGTCCATGAGACATACTTATTCCCAAGTGGATGGGTAAGTATATGCAATCAACAATTGTTAAGTTGGATTTATTCCAAGAAGATGCTACATTTATGTAAAACATTTTTTTTTTGGGTAAAACATCAATGCTTTTGACTTCTTGCTACAAACTTCTTTTCTTTTGAATGTTATACTTGTAAAGATATGTTTACATCTCGTTCATTTAAATTCTACTTACAACAAAATGCAGGGCCATGAAGGCAGATTCTCCGTCTATGTACATACATCAAAGGAAAAACCAGTACATGTCAGCCGATATTTTGTCGGTAGAGATATTAGTAGTAAACCGGTATGGCATATAGCACATGCTTTGGTTATAAAAATTACTAGTTCTTTCTTTGGCAGTTCCTAGTGATAAGTTAAGGTTGTTGTCGTCTTAAATTAATCTTAGTATTCAGGAGATAAAAGAAATCTGGTTGTTATAAATATAATAGATCAGACTTGATTTATGAGTTATAACAATTAGTTGAAAATTTGTGGACATTATCACATAAATGTCTCTTGTTTTTTTTAACTAATTCATGAACTACTTATCTGATTCACTGTCAAAGGATCTCCGTACATTAACACTGTATACTCATGGTTTTTCTAATAATGTTGAGTATTTTGTCTCATATTGCACAAATTTGTTGCTTTGGTTTTAATTTATGAGAGGACCACATGAGCAAATTAACTATATATGCAAGGTTTTTTTTTTCCCTCCATATGCAATGACGAATTTAATAGTTGTCTTTGTGAGCAGTACATGAACCTCATTGATAAGAGATTGGGTTTAGGGAGCAAGACCTAAATTGAAGATGTGAACAAATAATAGAGAAAAATATTGCAGATTCTCCTCTAATCTTGTCATTGTTCTTTATATTTGATTTCCTAGTACTTAAATTTGAATGGTTTTCAACCAAAAGCCAAGGATCTTTGTCTGAAACCAATTGCAAAATTCTTACAGATATTTTGGGGAACAATTTCTACGGTTGAGGCAGAAAGGAGACTTTTGGCAAACGCACTTTTAGACACTGATAATCAACATTTTGTTTTGCTGTCTGACAGGTGTTTTAGTTATCAAGTTCCTTTTGTTGTTAAGTCTTGCTTGTTTTGTGAGACTCAATCTCATTAATTCTACTTTGATATTTTGTTGTAGGTGTATACCGGTGCGTAACTTTGAATTTGTGTACAATTACTTGTTGTTACCAAATATCAGCTTTATGGAATGGTAAGATATTGTAAAAGAACCCTCTATTGATTTGCTGACAAAGAAGTTATTGTAACTTCTTACTCTCTTATAATTAAATATCTGCTGCTGCAGAATCGTTTGGTAAAAACTTGGCCTAATCTATCTCTACTTTACTTTCCCCCTACCCGTACAAAAAAAAAAAAGCTATTTGGACCGTGGTCCTCATGGAAATGGCAGGTATATCGAGCATATGTTGCCTGAAGTAGAGAACAAAGATTTTCGGAAGGGTTCAATGGTATGATTGATGTAGACGATATCAGTATCATATATGTTGAGTATCTATAGATCCATTTTGTTAACTGTTCCCTTTAATAGTGAGTAATATGGCCATATCATTTCTTGATTTCCTGTTTGGCCATTTCTATGATTTCTTTCTCCCCTGTGTACTCACTCCATGCCCTGTTTTGTATTTTTCTCTCTAGATTAGACTGGCTTTGTGAATATTATGAATTTCATGTATAGAGAGTATCTTTTCTTCTTTTTGGCATGGAGATTGTCCATCAAGGAAAACAATCACATTCCATTTAACACAAGTTTATTGTCCTTGCCTTTATCGGGCAATGTAGCCCGGTTTGACTGTGACAGTCACTGTGGACAGTTGAAAAAATTTTACCACTTCACAAACGAGCAATACTTTAGTAAATTTGCTCAGGTGTTTGTTTTAAATTTTCTCTTATAAAACCAAAACATATGGAGGAATGTTTCGAAAAGAATCAATCATATAATACTGAGTTGTAAAAAATAGTCATATGTAATATTTTGATAGGAGAACCTAATAAAAACATCTAAAAAAACTATTCCAAAGTTTTGTACTTTCACAAATTCTTCCTTGGTCTCTGGTAGTTGTGGTTGGCCTTTTTACTGTCTTTCACTAATGCAAGAGGTGGAATTTCATTAGGTTAACTTTTGGATCATTGTTCATTCCTCTAGTGAACTACTTCCCCTTTAAAATGCCAAATTATAGGAGATTAAAAGAAACTTTTTCTGATGTATACTTTGGATCATGTTTGTACTGCAGTGGTTTTCAATGAAACGGCAGCATGCTATAATGGTTATGGCTGACAATCTTTACTTCACAAAATTCAAGCATCATTGCAGGGTACTATTTTACTAACAAATAACTTGTTTGATGAAGTTTCTGGGAAGAATGAAATCTGCAAAGGTAGCTTCTCTGACAAACATCCTACTGTTCATGTTTAAATCTTCCACAGCCAAAAATGAATGGACGAAACTGCTATGCTTCTGAGCACTACCTGCCAACCTTTTTTAAAGTCAGCACACCAATCTCTTCCATTATTTTGCAACAATAGCATCTCAGTCTCCTTGTTAATTAGTTTGGTGTATGCTCAGATGTTTGATCCAAGTGGAATTGCAAATTGGTCAGTAACATACGTTGATTGGTCTGAGGGAAAATGGCGTCCCAGATCATTCAGGGTTCAGGATGTTACTTCTAATCTTCTGAATGGCATATCGGTATGTGTTTGTTATTCTGCTGGTTATGTCATCAAAGGAACGTTTTTTTTTAGGGGGAAGGAGTTTGTGTTCTGTTCACTGCAAAAAGAGAGCAAATGGGAACTAAATTCAGAAAGCTTACTTGATATTTCAGATTCCTTGTTAAGAACGTCACTTACTTCCCTCTTTAAGGTTTTAGGGCAGCATCATCTGTTTGCTATCTTGCTTAATGACATCATTTTATTCACTGCAGTCAGCTGATGAAAGCCTACATTACACAAGTGATGCCAAGGTATAAGTCTCAGCTCTCAATATTGTGATAATCTTGTGCTTTATTGGAAGGGAAGATAATAATACAATTGATCTTCAATGTCATATACCTTGCAGAGATCAGTACTGATTACACCATGCGTCTGGAATGGACTGAAACGACCTTGTTATCTATTTGCCAGGATGTTTTACCCTCGAACTCTGGGTAAATTAATGCATCTTTTGTCCAATTTTACAACATACTAAATTGTTTTCCCTCCATCATCTTTCTTTGATAGAATCAAACGTCATGTGATCCCCAGCCTCCTCTTCCCTCTTCCCCATAACGTCTGCTTTGCAAAGTCTCACTTTCCAGAGGCAGCAGCCTAAACTTCGGGAGGAAGCCATAGCAGCTGATTCAGTCAGGCAATCTTTTACTTTCTAATGATTATTCATATGCGGAACACTTTCACATAAAAGATGAAAATTTTTAGTATCCTCGACGGAGGGGAACAAGTTTTGGTCTGACTTGATTTTATTCTCGAAGCAAGGTTATTATGACCGTTAATGCATGGACAGTCATCAGCAACCATTCATCAAATACTACTTGTTGTATGTATGTTGTTCAACACTAGATGCTTGTACTTGAGATAAAGGATTCTTGTTTTTTTTTTTTTGGGGGGGGGGGGGGTGGGGAGGGTCATGACTCATGAGATAAGGAAATCATGTAGAGAATTTTATCCATAGAGATTGATCGTCGCAGTAGTTTTCCCAAGGAACTTGAATTGATGTATCAGGACACTAGTATATAGATTCACAGAGTTTGTTATTTGAAGTGACAGATTATTCTTCGTAATTTACTGTCAGCCTTAATATAGTTTCTTTCTTTCTTTCTTTATTGGGTGGCAAGAATAAAGGGTATGTTTGGTAGAAGCAAGGAGGAGGAAGGGGTGAGAGAATAGGAGAGAGAAAGTGAGAGGACCGTTTGGTATGAGAGGAAAGAGGTGTTATGGGAATGTACCTCTCATGGTCTATGGGAGACCTCTTTCCAGCATTATACCCCAATGGAAAGAGCCAAGACTCTTGGGAATGGAAGGTAAAATGACAGATTTGCCTTCAATGCCAAAATCAATTAACCATTTCATGATAGCCACTGAAGTCACAAACTGATGTTCCCTGCCCTGGTTCACACTGTACAAAAATTATAAAATCATTTATTATATTTTATTTAAATAATTTATTTATTTTATTAAGATTATTCTAAAAAAATTTTAAAAGTACTAATTTAATATTTTTGGCATAAGGGTATTTCAATTTTTTCAACCCATTACCATTTTTATTTTATCATTATTTTTATCATATTAAACAAATTTTACAACTTCATTTCCTTTTCTATTTCTAATATACCAAACAAATTTTTGCATCAAAATTTTTTATTTCATTTCATTCCTTTCTCTTGATCTCTTTCTTATTCTCTTTCCCATCTACTCTCCTTTTTACATATCAAAGGGGCATAATTTACCTTTAAACAGTAACTTTAATACATATTACATTCAAGTGATTTTCAGCTTACTGAAACCTCCGTAGTCTGTAACAGTAAAAGTTCCTTGGCCTTGTATGTGGATGGACTTTCCTAGAGAGACAGACACTGAACACTTAAAAGAGCGCGAGCTCATTTGTAACTTCTTGTTTTTATTGGGAAAGAAACTGAAATATTACCATATATTGTTATAAAATCTCTTATTTATTTACTTTTTTTTTCCAATGTCCATTCTCGAGAAGAACTCAAAGAAAAAAAGCTACAAAATACAAGGGCAAATTCGATGCCTCGAAGAATTTCAAATTAGCAATGATAAATATAAAATTGGATTATAATTTTAGTCCGATTGAATTAACAGACTACGGAAAATTAAAATATCTGTAAGCAGCTCACATATAGATACTTTGGGTAACCAGTTTTCTCACATGTAACTCTATTTTTCTCTTCCTTTATCTTAAATTCTGTGCACATATGTCTCTTTGGTGATAAATTCTTTCGGTGCCCTTAACAATTTAAAGGTTTACGGTTTAGGATAATTTTCTATATTAATAAGATTTACATTTTTGCCACAGATTTTAGTTGTTTGTATTTATAATATGGTCTTATTGTTTATTTGATATATATTATTGCCCAACATTAATAAAATTTTCATTGTGTTATTACATTTTATTTATTTCAATTTCAAATCCCAGTTAAATATATTTTTTCTCATATTTTTTCAAAAAGACTTGCAACCCTTAAATAACACAAAAATTTCCGTAATCCAAAATAATGAAGTTGATTAAAAATAAATAATAAAAGAAATAAACTAAAGCCTAGAAATGGAGACTTGGAGGAATTTAATATAAGAATTGCACAAAAATATAAAAACTATTACTTCTAATACAATATAATTTATTAATATATAAAATATAAAAATGATATAAATTTCTTGATTAATATAAATATATCTGAAAAAGATAAAGTAAATTGAAAAATATAAAAAAAATTTAAGTTGTTTAAAATGATTTTAATATAATGTCCCTTAAGATTATTATGTTGTTTAAAATTATGATAAAACCGCCTTATGAATTTTCGACCGATTTTTTGTAGGAAATTTTCTACTACTTGTTGGTTCGGAAATTTTCGACCACTTTTCGATCAGAAGTTCGCCAAAAAAAAAAAAGGGTTAGAAATTCCCATGAAAATTTTTTTAAAAACTTTGGGTCATTTTATAATTCCCTCATCTTTTGTTCCTTTCCATCCTGTAGGCATATAGACCAATAGAATTGGTCCACATATGGACATCGGTGCCCTCAAATAATTGACGGCATCGAAAAATTCACCCTCTTTCCTAAATATATGACGCTAGGATTTTCATAATCTTAGCAGTTACATTGATCATTCCTTCCCCAAAAAAAAACTAATTTAGGCATTTATTTAGTGAGGAAACATTCACTTTCTCACAACATTTGACCCCTTATTATTTATTAAGATTTATGATAATTCTACTTTATTGGATATCAACTTTACGTAATCACAGTTTGACTATGCAAAAGATGATTCATTAACAAAATACTTGTTTTAGTTACAAAATAGTCAACTTCGTCGTTGATTTTAAGGACCTTTCCCTCTTGATAATTTGCTTTGACTGCTAAATTTATTATTTGATAGCATCTAATAAATTATTTTTTCTCAAAATTTTATTCAATTTTTTTTTTTATTTTGGTCATTATATTTTAAAAACTTTTAATTAGATTTTTATAGTCATGATCATTTTCATTTTGCCCTAATTGTTACACTCCCTTCAATGACTATTAATTTTTATTAACATAGTTATTCATGTGTTATACATATAAGTTAATTTTATTTTACTATCTACTTTTACTTTTTCGTTAATATACATTATTGATATTTATTGGAGTTAAGATGACAAATATGTTACTATAATTTAATAGTAATCCAATAAAAGTTTAATGACGTATATTTAAATTTAAAAAATTTAGAAATTATAAAATATTAATTACAACATTTTAAACCAAAATTATGTACAAGTCAAATAAATAACTAAGATTATACACACACACACACACACACATATATATATATGTGTGTGTGTGTAAATGGATTATAGTTTAAGATAAGGAAAATATTAATATTTCTATAACAAAAATTAATATATTTTAAAATTAAATTTTTTGAATAGAAAATTTGAAAGAACTTTTTCAATTTAAAAGTAAGAAAAGAATGGAGAATAGCGAAACAGAAAACTATCAAATGACACAAATAATTTCTTAATTTATATTTTAAAACAGAAGATATAATAATATGTAAATAAGAAATCATTTATACAAATGAACGTAATAATTTTTGAAATGTAATATTTTAAGTGAACAAATTGAGAGAGAAAAAAAAAAAGATGGAATGATAGAGCGGGGAAGAAAATATCATGTCATTTTATTATTTAAAATTTTAATTAAAAGAAAATAAATTATTTAAAATTTTAAAAATAAATAAAATAAAATGGATTATAAATTTTTTAATATTATCTTTATGAAATAACTTCATCCACAAAAATACTATAATAAAATTATAATATTGTCAAAGAAAACATCAATTCTATTTAGTTTATTTGCTATATCATTTTATTTTGTCATTTTTTTTTTCTTGAATGGCCCACCTAATTGTGTGATAAATTGAATATGGACAAAGACATAAATATTGGGAGAAATAATATTTAAAGATCGTAAATTTAATATATTTCTATGAAATTTTTAAATTCTAAAATTAATCTAAAAAATCTTTAAATCAATTATTATTTACTCTCAAAGAATATTAAATTAGACAAGTTTATTATGTGTAACATCAAGTGTCTATGTCCCAAGATTAAATCTTTTACATAAATAAAATTTAGTTTCAAAATTATTTGTACTGTTTTTAAAATTTAAAATCTTTTTATAATACATGGGTTAAGGGTATAATTTTTTTTCAAAGGGAGTGTTTGAATGGATGTAAGGAATAAAATAGTAATGGAAAGGTTAAAATTTCAGTCCAAAAATATGTAAAAAGATTAAAATGGGTTGAATCATTGTTAATTGATGAAATTAATCATTATTAAAATAAATTAAATAATCGTTATTTAAATATGATTCTTTAGTTAAAAGCTTGATAAAATTATATTTTTCTTTTATTAATAATATTAAAATAATTTATAAATCATTCAACTTCATTAATTATTCATACTTTCCTTAGGCTCTTAAACAGTTGAATCGCATTTTTCGTATGAGTTTGGATTCTTTGCCCCTTAAAAATATATACCATGGGATCAAGATTCAATGATCCATATTCCTCTACAACAAGATTCTTTACTCCAGCTTTCCTACCATCTCAATTCTTACACTTGCATTCCATTTTGATTATTTGAGATTCCATTACTGACTGTACAATGTCTACTAAAATCTGGTTAATAGGTATGGAATTAAAAAAGCCAAAAACTTTTTAAATTTGGAGATTTCTATAAGAATTAGCCTATTTGAGAACTTATATTTGGGGATTTTTCTCCCATGAGAATAGAGACGGAGAGAATAATCTTTATGAAGGTAATTTGAGAATAAAAATGGGAAGAAATATCTTCCTAAAGATAATTTAGGAATGACAACGAAAATTATACTTGCCACCTTGTAGGATTTTTATTGCTTAATGCATATGTAATTAATTTTTTTATTATTTAATTATTTCATTCATTATTTATATTCATAATGATTTAAATGAAAAAAAATTGATTAAAAATCAATGTCACCCGTTATCATTTAGGGTTTTTTTTTTTAAACTTAGATGTTATAATAGTGTATTTTTAAAATACTTTAAAATTGTGACCATAATGCTTATGTCTTTTCTTTTCTTTTTCATGATTGCGTTAGGTTTTAGATGTTGTAAAATTTGTTATTTTGTAGTTTTTTCCTTTTTGTATTTTTGATAATTTATCTATTATCATATTGTTTTTATGTAAATTTTGATGGGTTGCTTTACAAATTTGAAGTATAGTCAATTATATCATGAGTATTCATTTATCCTAATTATTATATGTTTTTTTAAAAAGAATTCTAAGTCCTCGTGAGATATGCATGGATTCATATCTCTGTGGGGAATATAAATGGAGAGAAAATTTTTCCTATAACAAGGAATAAGGAAGGAGATGGAAAAAATAGTTAATGGTAGGAAAAAAGAATGAGACACTCCTCGATCTTGCCTCATTATTGCCATTCCTATGTGAAATGGAAGTGCCAACGAGAAAATATTTACTGATATCAATGCATTTATGTAATAGTTGATAATTTTATCTTATTTTAATTGAATTATAATAATAAAAAAAAAGGTCTTTGTTAAGAAGTGTCCTAAAGGGCATGGACATTAGTAATGGAGCATTTATTTCATTGATTGATAGCAATAATTAATGTTTTTTTCTACTTTTGCTTGTATCCTGTTAATAATTTATTTAGTTTTATTTTTATTATAACATTATCTTCTCTCTCTTTTTTTTTTTTTGTTAAGAGGCATAATCAATCTCTTTTATTTTAAAAAATTTATAGTCAAATTCTAACAATTTTTATATCTTCGTACATATAAGTAGTATAATCACATTACTCTTAATTTTTGTTTTAAAAATATTTTATTTTTAAAACTAATATTTTTAAATGACGTTTCATAAGATATTGAGAATAATATGAAGATATTACTTACATGTATGGAGATACAAGAAGTCATTAGAAGTTGATTAGAAGTTGACATAAAAAAAAAAAAAACCAAATAAATAATTAATTGGATGCAATGAAAAGTAATAAAAAATATTAATTATTATTATTATTTTAGCAAAATCCTAAAAAAAAATCGTATAAACAAGTTAACATCATTCAACTACATAAATTAATTGAACTTTAGGAAAATTTTCATTTGAGACTAGTAGATGCAATTAATTACTAAAAATGCTTTAAATTTTATAATTACCTTGAAAGACTTAATATCATTTTATGACTCTTCAATTAACAAAATTACTCTCAAACTTAATAATTTTAAAAATTCTCATTCTACTCCTAATTTCTCATCAAGTATTAATATTTTATCTCATCTTATGTTCTCCTATATCTTTTTTAAACTTTATCCCATTTTGAAAAGAGAAAAAAATTCTATAGATGTATGTTTTTTATATGTAATTTTTATTCTCAAGTTAAATTAAATAAATAACTTATAGATTTATTATTATTATAATTTGCTTTAATTATCAAATATTTTTACATTTTTTATCACGTAATTTTTATTTTTAACTGGTTGAACTAATAAGTAATTTATGAATTTATTATTACCATAATTTGTGTTATTTATAAATTACGTTCGCCCCAATTACGTAATATTTTTACATTTTTTATCACATAATTTTGATTTTTAACTGATTAGACTAACAAGTAGTTTATAAATTTATTACTATTATAATTTGCATTACTTATAAACTATGTTCGCCACCATTGTTACCGAATGGTTTTACATTTCTTATTGCATTATTTTTATTATTAACTAGTTGGACTAACAAATATTATATAAATTTATTATTATCATAGTTTGCGTTACTTACAAATCATATTCACTTTAGTTACTTAATGTTTTTGCATTTCTTACAACATAATTTTTATTTTTAACTAGTTAGACTAACAAGTAATCGATGAATTTATTATTACAATGGTTTGCATTACTTACAAATCACATCTGTCATATTTATCAAATATTTTTATATTTTTTACCACGTAATTTTTATTATAATCTGTTGGACTAAAAAATAACATATAAATTTATTACTACCATAATTTGCGTCACTTATAAATCACGTTAGTTCTAGTTACCTAATATTTATGCATTTCTTACCGTGTTATTTCTTACTCTTAAATGATTGGACTAACAAATAATTTATAGATTTATTATTACTATGTATTATATTATTTATAAATCATATTCACCCAATTTATCAAATATTTTTATATTTTTTATAATATAATTTTTATTTTTAATTAATTAAACTAATAAATAACTTTTGTATTTATTACTACCATACCAACCAAAATAGTTGACGTCGTACATTTAGCTTAATTGAGGATATGAACAAACGTTGACGAAAGGAATAAACATTTGCTATGTTTTTATCTGCGTTATTGTGTGTCGCTGTTTGACAAATCAAAAGAAGTAAAAGCCATAAAGCAATAAGAAAAACAAGGACAAGGATGAAGCAGTGTAGCCACAGGGGAGCAAAGAGCACAAGGTTCGCAGCTAAGGCCAGCCTTTGCATTTCTACGCGAGAGAGAATAAAGAGTATTAATTAGAGCATTAAAAATTTCGTAATATTTAATTTTTAAGAAGCGAAGTATCATGGTTAAATAAAAAAAGAGGTTTTTATCTTTAAAAGATTCAAATTATTTTGACGGATTAAATATTATAATTATTTAAAGGTAATTTTATCTATTAAAAATTCATAAAATGATATTAAATTCTTTAAAATAATTATAAAATTAATTTTTAATAATTAATTACATATATAAAAGTAAAACTATATTAACAATTTTCACATAGCTATTGCACGGTCTCCTCTGCCGCGAGTGTGTACTTATTACCTCGAACTATTTTTTTGAAGGGTCAATTCATTTGAACTGGGACTGCGCTGGCCACGTCCGTTCGATTTCCGTGTCCCGCAATAAGCAAACTTGCCACTTGCCACTTATCAAGGGTCTAGATCCATCATGAAAAATCACATCCCATCTGGACCGTTGGTTCAAATTCAGAAGCGCGGTAAGAACAAAAAGGCGCATTCTAGTATCTCTTTTAATCTCACATTCTCATGGTTCTGTTTCCCCCACTCACTCTCAAACCAATCAAACCCCCAGACACAGCGAGATTCCGCTTCGGACCGGAACTTTCTTGTCAGATAAGCAAAAAATATATCTAGGGTTTCTCTCTTCTCCACTATGGCACCCCGAAAGCCCAAAGCTCCCACTGTACCCACTACGACGTCCTCCGTCAGGGTGACACGGGCCGCTGCTAAGCGAGCCGCCGATGACTCTTCGTCTGTCTCTGTTGCCGCTGAGTTGCTGGAGAAGAAGGCCAAGAAGCCGAGAGGAGCCGGCAATGGAAAGCAGAAGCAGAAAACGCTGAAGGACCGAGAAGAGAAGCCCGAATCGACCATGGGGAATG
This sequence comes from Delonix regia, assembly GCA_037074485.1. NCBI lineage: Eukaryota > Viridiplantae > Streptophyta > Magnoliopsida > Fabales > Fabaceae > Delonix > Delonix regia. Next base: position 6,428,645 of record CM073452.1, read on the forward strand.
CTGGCGATGCGTCTAAGCGGACCATCGTGATTGAGCACTGGTATGTACAAAGTTTGGTTTTTTTGGCCATTTGCCCTGTTTTAGGTGCTTATTTTCTTGTTCTGTTTTGTGTCTCATAGTTATTATTTGTTTATTATGTATTCTTTTGGTTCTGACTAATGGATACTGGAAGTGTAGTTTCGAAACCAAAGAAAGAGTGAGCGGGTGATTGTATTATATAAATATTGAGTTTTATGATTTGATTCTGGCCTTTTTTATGGATGACGGTAATCCTATGGGCAATTAAAAGCGAGGAAATTTTAGTTTTTTCTTTTCTTTTCTGTTTTGCACGGATAGAATGCTAAACTTATTTAGGGAGATGCTGGTTCCTTGAGAATTGTTGTCTCAAATATGAGCTTCTTATGTTGATTGAAAATTGGTATATATTGCTTCCGTTCCTCAGATGGTGCTGGGAAAAGATGAAATCTTATGTCGCTCGTCCAAGATGAAATTGATACTTGAAATCCAACTCCCAGTTAGAATCATAGTGAACCGCCGAAAGAGCGTAGTTAAGATAATCGCTTTACCAATCTAAAAAGTAAACTTGCTTTAGTACTTTCACATTTAGAATGACCAGAAAAAAATCTCATTGAGTCCTTCACTGTTTTCAACAACGCGAGACAAAAAGGAGTTCCAACAGGTCACAGGCCCTCGGGCCTCAATAGAATTTCAATTTTCCCTATTTTTTAAGTGTAGGCATTTGTTGGTACTCGGTCCATTTGCTATGTTATGTCGACCTGCTGGAAGTCTTCTAGTCACAAACTATTTTGCTATCTCATGTTGTCGTTATTGCTAATTTGCTTGCCCTTAGTAAACAATGCAATTCGTTCAAGACGAGAGCTAATCTGGTGAAAGATGGTCTGGAGAAAAATGTTGCTGGGATTGAGGTGATATTGAACCCTGAAAAGGTATGCTAAGAGAACTATTCGATATGCTACTGTTTTCCACTGCATTTGGTAGTTTTTTCTGTGATCCTGATTTGATAAAGCTGAATGTTTGATCATTTTCTATTCACATGGTTAATCAATTGTGACTTTCTCTTCCTCTGAGGGGACACCAGTAATATCTGAATTCTTCGCATTTGGCATTTTGGGGGAGAATGGACTCGATAATTTTTTTTCTAATCAATTTAAAATTTTGGGTTATGTTGCTCTGTTATTTTCTTTGTCATATACCATTTAGGTCCTTCTAAAAATTTTGAACGATTGGAATGATAATTAGGTATAATATGGTTTATTATTTAAGTAGACTTCGTTTGTCTAATTACTTAGTTATTGATGCCTCTGATTTTTCGCTTTGGACAGCCAAGAAGAGGTTGTTTTGAAATACGGGAAGGAGATGTGAAGTTCATTAGCCTCTTGGTAAGTCCTACTACGATGTTATGAAACCTGAATGATTGGACTTCACAAAAAGAAAAATTGAACGATAGGACATTGTTGCTTCATTGTTACTACTTTATTTGATTGAACACAGTTGCTATAACAGGAGTTTGGTTTTTAATAGTGACCTCACATTGATTATTTGCTTATAAATAAGTTTTTCTCAATCAATGCACATTCTATTTGTTGGTATAAATTTTCTTTGTTCTTCTGATAATAGATTGAGGCTAGATTTACTTTTGTTGGAACATAGTTTGCTATAATAGGAAAATGGTTTTTAATAGTGACCTCACATTAATTATTTGCTTATAAATAAGTCTTTCTCAATCAATGGACATTCTATTTGTAAGTGTAAATTCTCTTTGGTTTTCTGATAATAGATTGAGGCTAGATTTATTTTAGTTGAACCTAATATGTTGAATGCTTTGATGGATTTGAAGATAGTAGCTTGGCATTCCCCTAGTCTCGAGCAATTTGCCTAAACTGAACTGGCACTGTCAATTACCTTTTGATGCCTTAACTATAAAATTGGAACGCAGAGTAGTTAATCCTTGTTTCTTCCTTTTTGAAGCTCAGTCTATCTAAATGTCATTTTTTTTGAACCGTAGAGTGTTATAGGAGTTTTAAATTCAATTCCTGATGAGTCTTTAGTGTTCCGAAGAATTGCGAGGTATTATATTGTTCAGTCGAGCCCGTAATAGATTATGCTTGTGAGATATAATATTTGCTAATTTTAATTTCAGGACATGAAGCGTCCGTTTACACCAATGAAGAAATTAGACATGGACAAGGTGATAGCAGATATCATTGACAAGATTAATAATTGACGACGCTAGCTGAATTTAGCTGATCACCAAGTTTTTGGGGCATGACTCGAAGCCCTCCTAGGTATAATGTTCTGTTGGTAGGGACAACTTGGCTAGTTTTTTCTCTGATTGTTTTGTAATTTTTTAGATCGAAGTAACTACATGAGATAGAGAATTGAGACAGTTATTTTTGATATGTTGTTTACTGTCTCAAGGGTGCCAGTTGATTTGATTTACAGGAAGAAGCCCAATTTATGAAATGTAACCAAAGCAAATTGAAGTTGTAATGATGTATATTCAGATCAAATTTTAGAGATATCCTTTGAGCATATACTTTCCTGCTCGGTGCTTATTTATTATATGTTTATTTTTTTTTTCATATTTTTTGGTTTATTCAATAAACTTAAACCGTTTGAAAAGGCTGCGAACGCGAATAAGCAGCAAAGCTCCTAATTTTAGAGAAATCATGCACTAGCATTTTAAGTAAAGATAATATTAACCATCCAAAACATCCTCTAATTGTGAGGCAGAGAGAGCTACATTCCCCGTCCACATCCTACATTCAGTTTTGAACTTACTACTTCGCATCCACAACCATGTATTATATATATCCTCCTTTTACCTTTTCTAAAATTGTCAGGCTTTTGAGACATCATTACTAAAAACTTTTCAAAGATTGGAAGAAGAGGAAAAGAAATTTATGTTTTAGAAGTTTTTGAGACATGGGTTCCAAGGGTCTCCTGTGCCTAGCTCTCTTGCTCACTCTGTCGTCGGCCATTAATGCCTACAATATCACCAGATTGCTGGGACAATACCCAGATTTGGGATTGTTCAATCAATACATCACGGAATCCAACCTCGGAGGAGCAATCAACAGTCGCGGAACCATCACCGTTCTGGGCGTAGACAACGGATCCCTCTCCTCCATATCCGGCCGATCCAAGGACACCATCAAGGCCATCATCAGCACCCACATCATCCTAGACTACTACGACGAGAGGAAGCTCATGAACATCAAGAACGACAGCACCACATTGACCACTCTCTACCAGTCTAGCGGTATCGCCACTAGGAACCAGGGTTTCATCTCCGTCTACAACGCGGGCGGCGGCGAGTTCTACTTCGGCTCCGCCGTGAAAGGCGCTCCTCTCAACTCTAAGTTCGTGAAGACCGTCGTCACTCAACCTTACAACGTCTCCGTTCTCCAGGTTTCTCAGCCGATCATCCCCCCCGGCATTGATGCTCAGAGTCCATGGCCCGCACCGGGAGCTCAGACCCCTCTTCCGCCGAAGAAAGCCGAGGACTCTCCTCCTTCTCCGCCGGCACCGGCGCCATCCGATGACGACGCAGCCGATGCTCCGGCTGCTGATGGAAGTGATGCCGAAGCCCCTTCACCGAGCCGGAGCAAGGCAACTGCATCTACACCTACACCTGCACCTGCGCCTGGTCCAGGTTCGTCCGATGACACGCCCGCCGATGACGAGAGTAACGAGGATTCGACTTCGACTCCTAGCAGTTCTACACGTGTCCAGATGGGATTGGTGGGGACAGCCATAGCCGTTGCTTCCCTTTTGGTGACCTTGTGACTTCGGAATGAATGAATGAATAAAACCAGAGGGAAAGGAAAAGGAATGACTTGGGATTGGAATAACGTGAGAAAAAAAATGGAAAAACCTAAGCTTGCGCTTCAAGGACAAGCGTGAGTGATAATAAAAATTCATCAAAATAAAGGGTGTTTGCAGATCCAGATCGTGAGGATCATCTCACTTATTTTGAGTGCAAAAAGGTGTTTGTAAATGGTTTTTACGATGTTACTTGTGCACTTCAGAGTTCAGATGGAACAAAAGTTGAACTTCTATGCTCATTCGTATATTGAGACTGCTCTACATATGCTACATCTTTTTTTCTTGTTCCCATAAATTCATTGAGATAACTTGATTGAATCCCAGACTAACAATGAAGAAAACTATTGAGCTTGTGAGAAAAAGGTCATTATTTAGGAACCATTTACAATAAGGAAATGTTTTTCATATGTTCGGAGATTTTTTTTTTTTGTCTTATAAATTTGAGATTAAAAAGAAATGAAAATTTAGATACATATATATTTTTAGTAACTTTTTTTTCTTGTAAAAAACTATTACATTCTAGAAAACATTTCCGATATAGTTTGATTTTCAGGAGATAAACAGTTTTTTTTTTCCACTATAGAAGAGAAGATAATGTGATTTGAACATCTCTATAAAGGAAAATTTACCGTTAGGATAATTGTGGGGTTTTGCTTGTGGTGTTATTTTATAGCAAAAATTATAAATTTGAGTTTCGTTAATTTTTTAAATAATATATGTTAAAATCCACAGGGACTTCTAAAAACCGGCCGTCGTAAAATTAAATGAAAGAATATGCATATTTTAACTAAATTTAGCCATCCGTATTACAAGCTTATAATTGTAATTTATCACTCTCTCTCCCTATAGAGTTTTCTTTTTCATATTTTCACCAATGTATCACTAAAACACTAGTTTTTCGCTTCCTTTTGGGTATACTAAATATACAACCTAGCAGTAGCTTTCAAGAGGAAACACTAGTTTTCTATATCTTCTCAAGCCTCCAACAATCAGTCAGATTTAAACATTATTTTGGAGAGACCATCGGATAATCTCAACCCTAATAATATGAATACTTATGAAGACAATCTAAATTTAGATACTGATAATTCGAATCTGCCCAACTTCACGGAGCCTCCATTTCAACTGGGGCAAAATGTTCTTTATAATGATCTTCATACTAACTATTTTTCATCTTATGCAGGAGCTGATAACTTTTTTCATCATAACTTGCCTGCTACAGTTCCATAGAATTTAGAGGCTTCGAACTTAGAGCATTCTTATACTCGTAATGACAGGCATCCAAGCGAAACCAACATAAGGGCTTCTTCAAACAATTATGATGACATGCTTTACCTGCATCCAATGGAGGAAGATGGTGCAAGTTGGGATATTGTTGTCACGACCCCAATTTATTGGCCGAGATCGACACAGGCTAAATTAACTTAGTTTAGCCAGTTTAAGATAAAAAAATTTTTCTTTTATATTTCCTAAAAAATATTAATGATACATATTAAATACACTTTGAAATATAATTCGATAATTTCACAATGATATTAAATTGATAAATTTAATAATGTTTTACAATATATATTTGGTATAATAAGGAAATAGTCCACACAAGACTTACAATACTTCACATTTATAAAACCTAAGTAAACAAACATCTAGTAGCTACTATTTTAGAATCAAATCCACACTGTAATTATGCCAAAATGATACATCAAAATGTTTGAAAGATAAAAAAGTTCTAATTTACTTTATCATAGACTAATATGCAAAATGTTAAAGAGAGAGGCATATGTTTATCACTGACTCAATGAATGCATAAATTATAAAGTAAGGAGAAGGGGAAACAATAAAGGCCTTAGAGTTTTTAACACACTTTTACTTCAGTAAAGAAACAATTTTCGATAAAATAAAAACACCATTTATAAATCTTATAATTTTGTATAAAGTGGGTATTGGAGAAATAACCAAGATCATCATATTCATAATCCTAAAACAAATATGTTTCAATAATTCATATTGTATCCCTTTACCGGATATGTGTCAATATCACATATTTGTATCCTTTCACTGAACACGTCTTAATAGTTTATACATGTATTCTTTTATTGGATACATCTCAATATCTCATACTTATATCCCTTCACTAGATTCGTTTCAATAATTCATACTCGTATCCTTTCATCGGATATATCTCAATAATTTATATTCGTATCTCTTTATTGGATACGTCTTAATATTTCATTTCAACAAGGTGCAACAAGGTTATTACCCCCACTAATAGCAATGAGGTTCTTACATGAATTCTCATACATCCTTTAAATTATAAAATCCATTAAATATAAATCAATTGTGTAAATAAGATATATAAATAAATAATTTATTTAAACATATTTATTACTATAAATTAACTTAAATAAAAATAAACTTGAAGATAAAATAAAATAAAGAGTGATTAGGAGAGAAGTGACAATAATATAAACTATTAAAATAGAAAATACAATAATGCAACAATTTCAAAAATAAACTTAGATAAAATGCTAACGTGAAACTGTAAATAAAGTAAAGGACACACATATGATTAAGAGTTTTACCATAACCTTTCTCCTTTCATATAATACTTCTTCCTTACATAATATTGATAACTCTTTAAATAAAGTTATTTCAAGCAATATTAATTGAAGAAACAATGCAATTCTAGATAAACATATCAGGAATTTCATATACAACTTGAAAGTTTACCTTTTAAATTTGTAAAAAAAAGAATTAACTATTTAACTTCATGAAAAGAAGCAGGAATAATAGCAGCAAATGCAATCGAAAGATGTCAAAGAATCAATGCCCAAGCGTAAGAATCATGCCTAGGCGCCAAAACCAGAAGGTCAGCACCCAGGTGCCACAATACCAGCAGCTAAGCACCAATTCCAAAAAGATGGTGCCTAGGTGCTAGTTGTCGTAAGAAGATAGGAAAAAATTGAAAAAATTAGTGCTTATGCGCCATATTCATGGCACCTAAGTGTTAAAACTAGACAAATCATGCCTAGGCACTATGAAGTCAACGCCCAGACGCTAACTAAACTTAGAAAATGACGCCCAAACGTTAGTATCTCAGTGCCCAGGTGCTAAAACTAGAGAGATGTCATCTGGGCGCCAAATAGGCCTTACCTGGGCGCATTGTCAAAAACCCTAATTTACATTGACGATTTATGGTTCCACATACAACCTGAACTCCATTTTTAGGGTTTTTGAAGCCTATAAATAGGTCTTTAAGGGTATGTAGCAAGGGCACCAAGCGAGATAAGAGTGGAAACACTAGAGAAGAAATTTGATTTTAGGGTTACTGAGGAGAAGGTTTGTTGTAGAGTGAGGTCTCTTTATAGAGTTGTTCCTCCTCTGAACTCTTCCTTCTCTTTCTTTTTCTTGTATTCTTTATGCTTTTCTTTTCATATTTAATTCTACCCTAATGCTTATGAATGACTAAGTAGCTTGTTCTTAGGATTTTGGCCAAACCCATGTTAGGGATGCTTTTCTGTTGAATGTTTATTACAGTTTTACTTGAATGAATGATTGTTTATATTCATCCTGTGGTTATTATTTTCTATGCCTGGTCACTTTAGGAAAGAAGTTAGAAATTAGGTCAACCTGACATGGTTACTTGAATTTTTAAATTGGAAGCATATAATCATTATTTGTATAAATGCAAGACAAAAGTATTTGATTGTTTCTTTTAACCATATTTAGGTATTGAATTTATAAGGGTCTTATCTCAATTAGTTTTTATAGACATATAGGGAATTAGGGGAAAATAACCCAACTTGTATAAATTTGAAAGAAGCATATAAGAAGGTAAGAATTCTAGATTAACAACCTGTTCATCAAGTGAAACAAGGTAATATTCATAATAGAAAACAAACTTGCATGCAGTGAAAAGTCAAAATCCTAGGTTGTTTGTTAAAATTCTGCATCTATTAACAGTTAAAGTTTTATTTACATTTGTTTAATCAATTTCTGATTACGCAGCTTAAGAATAGGTTTGTCAGTAAATATTAGAACCAAGTCTTTGAGGGATCGTCACTCATTTCATCATTATATTACTTATTAGACCACGTATACTTGCATGTGATATTGTACCTTATTTGTATCCAACCAACAAGTTTTTGGCATTGTTACTGGGGACTCGGCATTTAATTTTTTTGAAACTATTCTTAAGTACTTTAATTTGAGGGGTTCTTTTCTATATCAGGTGTTTTTACATGCGTACAAGAGGTAAAGCGGAGATTTTACCCTTATACCTTGAAATAGAGTGTACGTGCAAAAAAAATTAGAAATCGACCAAGGAGTCAATAGGAAGAATCATCTACCATGGCTAGCAACAATAGCGAAGCACTTAATCCATGGATTAACACCCAAGCTTAGGTTGTCAATGAGAATATCGACCTACCGCCTCGAAGGAAAGTCAAAGACTACATTATACCAACCTTTGAAGGTATTTAGTCTAGCATAACTAGGCCAGAGATCGGTAACATAGATTTTAAAATAGATTTTGCCATTATAATGATGCTTAAAGAAATTTGATTTAATGGCTTACCCTCTGAAGATCGAAATGCTAACTTAAGATCTTTTCTGGAGACTTGTGATAACTTTATGGTGACAGACATTTCTTTTGAAGTCATTCACCTTAGGTTGTTTAGGTTTTCTTTAGAGGTCAAAGCCAAGGATTAGTTGGATTCACAACCCAGTGGATTCATAACAACTTGGGCACAATTAGTACAAAATTTTTTGAATAAGTATTTTTCCCCTGATAAGATTGAAAAACTTTTGAAGGACATCTTTAACTTTTAGCAATTTGATTTAGAATCCTTATATGAAGCTTATGAGCGGTTTAAGGAATTGCTTATAAAATGTCCTCACCATGGTTTATTTGAGCAATAACAAATCTAAATCTTCTATAATAGATTGACCACATCCTCAAGGAATCAAGTAGATGAAATTGCAAGAGGATTACTGCTGAACCAATATCAGAAAATGCATTTGAAATACTAGATGATCTCACCTCAAACAACTATAGGGCTTATGAAAGAACTTTTTTAAAAAGGATTGCTACAGTAATTGAGGTAGACCAACTAACAACATTCTCAACAAAAGTGGCAGCCCAGTTTGAAGCAATTAATAAGAGGTAAGGTAATCTAACTTTGAGGAGAGAACAACAGCTAGTGCATCAAGTAAAATTTTTGAACCATGTGAATATTGTGGAGAGTGACATTTAAGTGCATAATGCCCACTGGCTTACCCAGAAAAAATAGTGAATTATGTAGGTAATAATTTTAGGGAAAACCAACCTATATCTAATACTTACAATCCTTATCGGAGAAATCACCCTAAATTTTCCTGGAAGAACAATCAATCGAATGCACTTACCCTTAAACCAGATGCACCCTCAGTTTTCCAAAATCATAGGCAGCAGCATAACTAGAATCAGGAATCATCTAGTCTGCAAGATGATTGGGTGAAACAAAAACTGATAAGACAGTTGCCACTTTGAAAAACTTGGAGACATACATGGGACAGTTAGCAAATGCTTTAGCCAATAGACCTTTGGGAACTTTGTTTGGTAACACATAACTAAACCCTAAGTCGTAGGGAAAAAAGTAGTGCGAATATTTGGAAGGTCTTGAGCCTAAACACTACCCATAAAAAAATAAAACACAAAAAACTGAGAAGCATGAAATAGAATCAAAAGAGAATAAGGAATTGATTGACAAGAAACAAAAGATTCCTTTTCCTCAAAGATTAAAATAGAAGACTCTATACTCATAGTTTAACTAGTTTCTTAAAGTGTTTAAAAGGTTGCAGGTAAATATACCATTTGCATAAGCCCTGGAACAAATGCTGACATATGCCAAATTTATGAAATATATTCTGACTAAAAAGAGGAGGCTGGGAGATCATGAGATAGTGGCCTTGATGGAGTAGTGCAATGCAATTTTGCAAAAGAAGTTTCTTTCTAAACTCAAGGATTTAGGAAGTTTCACCATCCTTTACTTTATCGGTAATGTTTTCTTTGGGAAAGCTTTATGTGATTTGGGAGATAGTATAAATTTGATGCCCTTATCTATCTTTCTAAAATTATGTCTTGGGGAAATTAATCTTTCATTAATTAGCTTACAATTAGTAGACCGATCCCTAGTGTTCCTAAAAGGAATCTTGGAGGATATCTTAGTTAAGGTAGAAAAATTCATATTCCCTACAAATTTCATCATCTTAGATATGGAGGAAGATAAAGATATCCTAATTATTCTAGGTAGACCATTGTTAGCAATAGGTGGAGCCCTAATTGATGTAGAAAAGGAAGAGTTGACTATAAGGGTGCTAGACTAGGAAGTAAGTTTAACATACTGAAGGCAATAGAACACCTATGCCAATAGAGACAATATATTGCATTACATACCACTCAATGCACAATATACTAACCTTAGATGCATTGAAAGCCTCTTTAGTCTTGACAGATGAAAGAAAGGATGATGAATTCTTGGAGTTTCTAAATTGGTTAGAGTCTAGTCCTAAATTTAAAAAGGTCAACCCTCAACAGGAACCTATAGACTTATCTGAGTCTACTGTTAAAATGATGAAACCATCAATAGAGGAACCCCTTAATGTACAACTGAAACAACTTCCCTCGTATCTTAGATATGCATTTTTGGGAGACTCATCCACTTGACCTGTTATAGTTTCAGTATCTCTAACATCTTTATATGAGGAAAAACTGTTGAGAGTATTAAGAGAGCACAAAACTGCTATCAGATGGACTATAGTAGACATTAAGGGAATTAGTCCATCTTTCTACACACACAATATCCTGATGGAGGGAGGAAGCAAAACCATCATAGAGCAATAGAGGAGACTCAACCCCATAATGAAAGAGGTAGTAAAAGAAGAGGTAATAAAATGGCTCGATGCATTGATTGTTTATCCCATTTTTGATAGCTCGTGGGTATGCCCAGTATAATGTGTGCTTAAAAAGTAAGGAATAACTGTTGTGGCTAATCAAAAAATGAATTAATCCCTACACGCACTGTCACTGGTTGGCAAGTATGCATGGATTATCAGAAATTGAACAAAGCCACCTGAAAAGACCATTTTCCACTACCTTTTATTAATTAAATGTTAGATAGACTTGTAGGTAAATAGTTTTATTGTTTTATATATGGATATTCTGGATACAATCAAATAATGATGGCCCTTGAAGACTAAGAGAAAACTACATTCACATGCCCTTATGGCACTTTTGCATTTAGACGGATGCCATTCGTATTGTGTAATGCTCCAACCACCTTTCAATGGTGTATAATGGTCATTTTTTCCATTATGATTGAAAGTGGGTTGGAAGTTTTCATGGATGACTTCTCTGTCTTTGGGGAATCCTATGATGAATGTTTAAAAGTTCTATTCAAGGTCCTTAAATGCTGCAAAGAAACTAACCTAGTGTTAAATTAGGAAAAATGCCATTTTATGGTGGAAGAAGGGATAATGTTGGGCCATAAGGTTTCAAGTAAAGGGCTTAAGGTTGACAAAGCCAAGTTTGAAACCATTGAAAAATTGCCACCTCTTATCTCAATAAAAAAGGTATACAACTTTCTTGGATATGCAGGGTTCTATAGAAGGTTTATAAAAGATTTTTCAAAAATTTCAAAACCTTTGAGTACCTTACTGGAAAAAGTTAAAACTTTCATCTTTAATGACCAATGTTTGAATGCCTTTAATGAATTAAAACATAGGCTAGTCACTACACCTGTTATAACAGTGACTAATTGGTCCTTACCATTTGAACTAATGTGTGATACTACTGACTTTACAGTAGGAGCAATGCTTGGGTAGAAAGAAGACAATATTTTCAGGACCATTTACTATGCCTGTAGAACCCTAGATGATGCATAACTAAATCACACAACCACTGAAAAGGAGCTGTTGGCAATGGTGTTTCCATTTGATAAGTTCCAATCATACTTGATCAAAACCAAGGTGATTGCATACGTTGACCATGCCGTAGTTAAATTTCTGATTAATTAAAAGGATGCTAAACCTAGACTGATTAGGTGGGTTTTGATACTGCAAGAATTTGATTTAGAAATTCGTGACAGAAAGGGTTGTGAAAATCAAATAGCATATCATCTTTCTAAACTTGAAAACAGCGGTAGTAAACCTACTAAACTTTCCATTAATGATAGTTTTCTAGATGAACAATTGCTACTTATTAAAACTGCAACACACTATGGTATGCTGACATTGTGAATTTATTAGCAATTAACATCCTACCTGTAGATGTGAACTCACAACAAATGAAAAGGTTTCTGCATGAAGTGAAGAACTATATATGGGATGAACCATACATGTTTAGGCTATGTGCGGATCAAATTATAAGAAGGTGTGTTCCTGAAGAAGAATTTCAAAACATTTTACATCGCTACTATGTAACCCATTATGCGGGACACTACAAAGGATAGAAAACAACCTTTAAGGTTTTGTAGGCAGGATTTTTTTGGCCTACACTCTTCAAGGATGCCCACACGTATTGCAACAGATGTTAAAGGATAGGGAACCATACTAAGAAGTAAGAAATTCCATTAAATTCTATCACAGAAGTGAAACTCTTTAATGTATAGGGAATTGATTTTATAGGGCCCTTCATAAACTCATTCGATAACATTTACATATTATCGATTGTAGATTATATTTCTAAATGGGTTGAGGCCTTGCTTGCATCACTAATGATGCCAATGTTGTGCTGAGATTTTTTAGAAAACAAATTTCTACACGATTCAACACACCTAGGGCAATAATAAGTGATAGGGGGAGGCTTTTTTGTAACAAAAAATTTGAAACCCTTTTTAAGAGGTATGGAATACACCACAAGGTGGCTCTAGCCTACCACCCCCAAATGAATAGACAAGCTGAAGTTTCAAACAAAGAAATTAAAACTATTTTTTCCATGTCATAAGGATTGGACAACAAAGTTGGATGATGCTTTATGGGCCTCTTGCATAATATTTAAGACCCTTTTAAGTATGTCCCCTTATTAATTGGCATTTGGCAAGGCATGTCATCTGCCATTTGAACTTGAACATAAGGCCTACTGAGCTAATAAGAAACTAAACTGACATAAATTAATGCGGGGAAAAATTATGCAGCTTAATGAACTTACTGAATTCAGGTTAAGTGCATATCAAAATAATAAAATCTATAAGGAAAAAGTAAAACACTGGCATGACTGTAAAATTCAGTGGAGGATTTTTTAGGTAAGGCAAAAAGTGTTATTATTTAATTCCTGCTTGAGTTCTTTCTAGGAAAATTAAAGTCAAGGTAGTTAAGACCCTTCACTATTATAGCAGTGAATCCTTGTGGTTCAATGGAACTCCTTGACTAGAACACCTAGCAAACCTTCAAAGTGAATGGATAAAGACTGAAGTTGTATAGGGTTGGAATAGTTCTTAGGAACTAGGCGCCACTTTCTCCAGAAACTCACCAATGAATGGTAAGGTGCTCAGTGCCTGAGCGTAGAGTCAGTGATGCCTAAGTGCCAAATCTAGAGAGATAGCACTCAGGCGCTGTTAAATGACCTCCTGAATGACACACAAGGAATGATACCTTCAAAATCTACGCACCCAGGCACTAGAGTTTATTGTTAGGAATATGGTACCATAGAGCTAGTTTTTTAGCGTTCGGGCTCCGTGATAAAAAAACGCCCGTGTGCCCAGGCACCGAATTCCAACGCCCGGGTGTTGCATCAAAAACCTTGTTTTTTAGTTATAAATCATAGCTCTCTTAGGCATTTCAAACATGTCCACACTTTCCCATACCCTCAGAGCACTCCCTCCAGTAAAACCCCTCTCCCTTATACCTCAATTTGGTGTTTATTTCGAAGGATTAGAGCATTCTTTCTATGTAAGTGTCGAAGCTTTACATCTCTATGTGATAAATGCTTTACATGCTATGATTGCTTCAATTTTTAGTAAATATGATGTAGAGATGATGCAATTTTACCTTTATAAGTTGTATATAATCATTTTGTGAACATTAAATGTAGAAATCTATCGATTTTACCAAACATTTTTGTTTGTCTACTCAATATAGAACCTTATAGCATTGATAAAAACATTTTAGAATGATTAGGGTATTGTTCTTGGATTATCACTTAGAAACATGATTGTTAAACAACTTTACATGATTTAATTGATTTATTTTATACATTCTTGCTAATTATACTCCTATGGGGATTGTCTATTTGAATATCACCAATGAACATTGTCCTGAAGGCTTGAATATTGTTGATATTAAACCTCTATGATTGTAGGCATCATGGCATCAAAGAAGAAATAATAAGGGGAATCGAGCTAGACAATGGATGATGACCACTTTGCCTCACATAATGCCATGAACATATTTCAAAATATGATCGTGAACAAGAAGCTAGTGAAAGATGGAGGAATCAAGGTTGATGGTGACATTGACACACCTATCAAGAATGAAATACAACGAAGAGGTTGAGGTCTATTTTGCAGATAACTTGCAAGAGCAATCCTCCTAGTGGTTAGGGAATTCTATGTGAAGCTCCCTGATCGGACTAACTTTGAAGTTATAGTGCACAGAAAGAAAGTACCAGTTGGGGAGGATGAAATCAATAAATATTTGGCCTCCTGGATATTGAGTATGACGAGTACTCCTAACTCTTGCAAGATAGCTTGGATTCAGATGATTTAGGGAGACAATTGTGTAATGGGGACCCCCACTGGATCATTAGGAGGGAGAAACATATGAGATTTAGTGCTAAAGTGAAACATCTTTGGTTCAAATTCATAACCTCCAGAATCTCTCCCATCTAACACATCAGCTAAGTGACCACTAATAGGGCCATTCTTATATATTGCATAGTGTCAAGGCAATCCTTTCATATGGGGTCATATATCTCTCGGTGCATGATTTAGATGTCCAACAACGCAAAAAATAGCCTATGGTTGCCCTCCTTGATAATATAAATGTACAAGCAAGCAAGTGTCAAATAGGAGCAAGGTGAAAAGGTATTGATGCCTTGCACAAAGTTTAACACTTTTAGCCTCCAAAAGGCTAGCTTATATATAACCAATTGTTGGATGTTGTAAAAAAATTGAAGTTGAAGCATTGTTTGGAGTTGTTTGCTCAACGAATAGTAAACTTTCAAGTCTAGGGGTGTGATGACTCTCTAAAGAAAGTTAATTAGAACAATATTAATTGAAGAAATAGTGTAATTCTATATAAAGATCTCACAGATTTCATATAAAACTTGAAAGTTTACCTTTGGCATTTGATAAAAAAAGAATTGAGTGTTTACTTTCAGAAAAAAAAAGGAGTCAATCAGAAGATGTCCAAGAATCAAGGCCCAGGTGCCAAAACCAACAGGTCAGTGACCAGGCGCCGCAATATTAGTGCCCAGGTGCTAGTTGCAATAGGAAGACTAGAAAAATTAGCGCTTATGCGTCAAAACCAAATAGATCACACCCAGGTGCCATGAAGTTAATGCTCTAGTGCTAACCAAACTTAGAAAATGATGCCCAGGTGCCAGTATCCCAGTGCTCGGGCGCCAGATAGACGTTACTTAGGTGTTTTGTCAGAAACCCTAATTTGTACTATTGGTTTAAGGTTCCATACACGACCCAAACTCCAATCTTAGGGTTTTTAAAGCCTATAAATAAGTCCTTAAAGGTATGCAGCAGGTGCACCAAGTAGGAGAAGAGTGGAAACACTAGAGAAGAGATTTGATTTGAAAGTTACTGAGGAGAGGGTTTGTTGTAGACTGAGGGGCTCTTTATAGAGTTGTTCCTCCTCTGAACTTGTCCCTCTCCTTCTTCTTCTTCTTGTATTCTTTATGCTTTTCTTATCATATTTAATTTTGCACTAATGCCTATAAGTGGCTAAGTAGCTTGTTCCTAGGATTTTGGCTAAACCTATATTAGGGATGCTTTTATGTTGAATGTTTGTTACAGTTTTAATTCAATGAATAATTATTTATATTCATTTTGTAGTTATTATTTTTTAAGCTTGATCAATCAACAATTAAAATTTTATTTTTATTTGCATAATGAATTTCTGATCACACAACTTAAGAATAGGTATATCAGTAAAAATTGGAACTAAGTCTCTAAGGGATTGACATTCACTTCCTCATTATATTACCTGTTTGAGCATGTATACTTGTGTGTGATATTGCACCTTATTTTCATCCAACCAACAAATATAAGCTTTACTTTGCACTTCTCAAATACCAAGTGTCTTTCATAATAACAATAATTCATACAATTTAGTAATATCATTTATCATCGTGTTATTTTATATCCGTATATATTATATCATATATACGCTGTTGAAGTACAAAAGAATATAGATTTTTTTTCTTCATATAACGCAAAGTATCAAATATGGAAATTGAAAGTTGGACAGAAAAATAAAGACATTTGATAAAATGAAAAGTACTACTTTGCTAATTACACACTCACCGATATAGATCAATAATAGAAATCTCCTATTCCTACAGCATAACCCCAATTAAAGATGTCTCCATAAAGTTACCTCTCACACAAATATAAACACTCATTCCATGACCTCTCTTCCCGGTTTGAATAAGAAAATTAAAAAATATTCATACTATTTATAAAAAATTTCAAGTTATTATGTAAATTACTATTTTGCACTATGCAAATAGTATTCAAACCGTTTTTGCTGACGGTTTACTGTGTAAATAGCAACTAAATGCGTTTTGCTGACATTTATTATGTAAGTTATGATATAATGGTTAAAATTATATTTTTTATCTCAGAAAATTTTTTCATTTCATTTTAGTCCTTAAAAAGTTAAAATTATAATTTGTACCTAAATACATTTCTCCTTTCATTGTAGTCTATAAAATTCTATTTTATTTTTCTAATGTTATTTTTAAAATCTATACATAAATACTTTTGGGTTATTACAACTGCTACGGACGAATTCAGTAAGGAGATTGATTATCAAATAGCTAATATGTATAATTTAACTCTTCCTGAGCTAACTGTCAATCAAATTCCTCTTAATTCTATACCAAATCTCAAGGCCTGACGATCTTAAGAGCTTTCTCTCTCTGCACAGTGATTCCAGTGACTACTCAAATCATAATCCCAACTCAAGCTATGATGAAGAGGATCACTGTATATTCTCTAACACCCACATTGTTAGCTTATTCACTCCTATATTGAGCGACATGGACTTACTTCCTGAGCTGTTCTGCAAGTCTCTTATTCGCTCATATCATATGCCAGGCTTCCAACTTTGTAAGCATACTTGCCCTTGGATTTACATATCTAATACAGCAACTGTGGAAGTCCATCTTTTGTTGGTGGGAGGCACTCTTCTCTGACAGTGAGGAAGAATGGAATAACATCAGTCTAATTGCAAAAATTGAGCCTATTTAACAATGATATTGGCGAGTCTGGTCCAGCATATCCCATGTTACTGATATTGCATTATGGACGAACTTCAGTCTCTGCTTTATCCCTGCAGATGTCGAAGGCACGGTGTGGTTCCCTTTTCATACATATATTATCTTGTGCTTTTGTCGTTACTGGATATTGGATGCAACTCTTCAGTTCATGAAAATAAACTTATGGCTTGCATTGCGATCACGTAAATTTAAAAAATTTCCCCCCGTTGAGCTATGGTCTATGAATGTCAGCATACTTAGAGACAGTCCAGCTTTCTTTTTCTCACAACGGGTTTATCCTTTCTGCCTTCAAAGCCACAAATTAAACTCATGAACTCAACTCGTGCAATCCTTCTTATGAAGAAACATAAAATGCCTCCTGTCACATATTACAAGAGATCAAAGTTCAGGAAAGTTCAGATTAAAGCCATGCCACTTAAGACAACCCCTGAAGTTAATGAAGATTAATGTGGAAACTTTGATCACACAGTAAAGGTCTTGGGAGCTACCTACTCAAAGCTCCCCCAACAGCCATGATCCTTTTTTATTGGAACTGTCATGGCCTTTGTAAGGCTACAGTAGTTCACAGACATAAGCTTTTGTTATGTAAATACTCGCCTTCCTTTCTCTTTTTGTCTGAAACAAAGTTAGCTGTAAATCAAGTTGAGATAAAATAAAGGCTTTTGGTTATGTGTAGACGGCTGGTTTTAATGCTTTAGGTAGAAGTGTTGGTCGTATTTTAGCTTAGAAAAAAGGGACTCCTTGTCATCTTATTGATATTACTCAACACTGGATTCACATTGCTACTCAAAAAAACAAAGTTGAATCTTGTCAAATCAGTTTTATTTATGGTTTCCCCAGTCTTAAAGATAAGATAGACATATTTTATGGTCCTGGATTTCTAATACCTCCAAATCAATGAACATGCCTTGGTTACTGACGAGTGACTTCAATCAAGTCCATAGACACGCTGACAAGTTAAGTAATAGCATAGCGCGTCCTGGATCTACAAATTTCAAAGATATTCTTTATAAGTGCAATTTGATTGAACTCTAGTTTTCTTAGTCGAACAATAGGCTTAGTGATGATGCAAGTTGGGCCATGCTTGATAAAGGCTTTTATAATCAATAATGGATTCACAATTGGCCACATTTTAATTTGATGATGCTGCCAACATCAGCTTCTGATCACTCCTCTTTCATCTTTTCGACCAATTCTCAGGTCTTACGCATCTTAGACCTGCAAGGTTTGAAAATTTTCAGATTTTATTCGATCAATGTCGTAATATTATCCAAGAAGTCTGGCTTAGTCCAGTTAATGGCTCTATCAACTTTATAATTAGTACTAAACTCTCTAGAGTAATCACTACTCTCTCCTTATAGAATAAGCAGCTTGTTGGTCACATTCTAAATTAAATTAGAAAGTTAAGAGCTTCTTTACAAAAACCTTCAGTTTATTGTTTCTCTTGATTCTAAAATTAAGAGTTAAACTGGAATTTTATTATGATTGTGAAGAAACTTTATGGGTTCAAAGGGCGCATCAAACTTGGCTCATTCAAGGAGATAGAAACATCAAATACTTTCACACCCTTGTGTCCTGAAGAAGAATTAATTGCCAAATTCTTTGTATTAGAAATTCCCAGGGTAATTGGATTGAAGACCATCAGGAAATTGAAATTACATGATTGCTATATTTTCATGATTCTTATATAGCCCGTTCTATTAATACTGAGTTTTATCTTTTTGAAGACTGGATTTCTCTTCCAACCCCCACTTTATCATCTTCTTAACCAACCAATCTTAGATGCTGAAATTGTTTTTGTTGATTTTAAAATCAAACTTGACAGTGCTACAGGCCTTGATGGCATTCATGGTCATTTCTTTCAATTTTTTTAGGACATTGTGGGCTCAGATGTCATTAATATGGTTCATTACTTCTTCCGTATAGGATTCCTCTTAAAAAGCTTCAATCATTCCTACATCACTCTAATACCAAAGATTAATCATCCTCAGACTTTCAAGGATTATCGCCTAATCAATTTCTATAATGTGGACCATAAAATAATTTTGAAAGTCATCAATAACAGACTTAAGATAATTCTTATTGATCTTATTGCTCCCTACTAATGCACTTTCCTCAAAGGTCGCATAATTTCTATCAACATCATTGTTGCCTTTGAGATTATGCACAAAATTCACAGCATGAAAGGAGAACACACTCTCTAGTGTGCTCTCAAACTGAACTTGGCTAAAGCTTTTGATAAAATATCTTGGACCTTTATTAAATAAGTCTTGACTGAAATGTCTTTCCCTCAAGTGTAGATTCAATACATTATGCAATGTGTAGCCACTATTTCCCATCAAATACTTATCAATAGCTCCCTCTCAGTTCGTTTTTCCCCTATGAGAGGTATTCGTTAAGGTGATCTATTGTCTCCTTATATTTTCATCCTTTTTGCCAACATTCTCTTCTGTATGATTAACAAAGCTAAACATAACATGCAATGGAAGGGGATTAAAATTTGTCAACAAGCCCCCTATCTCACACCTTATGTATGCGAATAATACATCGCTTTTCTTTGAAGGATAAACCTCTACTTGCAACACTGTGAATAATATACTTCAACAATATGGTTCCTTCTCTGGGTTTAACATTAATAAAGGCAAATCCATTTTAATTCTCAACCCGAATATCGTTCACCTCTTCAAGAAATTTCTTTCAAGCATTTTTGGAATCAAATTTGCACATAATTTTGGGAAATATCTAGGTATATGGATTGACCTTGGTTCTAAGGAAAAACCTATTGTAGATAAACCTGTTGAGAAAATTGAATCCCAACTATGATCTTGGAAGGCTAACTTACTTTCTCAAACTGGTTGTATCACTTTAATTCACTCTATCATAAATGCCTCCTTGGTTTATTAGTTCTGATATCTAGAGCTAATGAACTACCTAATAAAATTGATTTACTTATTTCTAACTTCTTGTGGGGAAGTGGCCATGACAAGCCTCGATTACACCTCCTTAGCTAGCAAAAACTTTGCACTCCAAAAGCTTTGGGTGGCTTGGGATTTCACCTAATCTGACTTTTTAATAAGGCCCTCCTTGCTAAACAAGTTGGGAGAATTATTCATTCCTCTCCTTCTCCAAACTCAATTCTAGGTTCTATCAAGCATAAATATGTCTCTTATTTGCCTGGTGTGTTGTTTTAATTCCTCATGGATATTGAATAGTATAGAAAGAGCCAGTAATGTTATTGTAAAGGATCATGCTTGGCATTTAGGCTTAGGTACATCTATTCCCATCATCCATTGCCTCTAGTGGCATATACATTTAAGTAATTCACATGCAAACTCTATGCATGTGTATGACTTTATTCTACATAGCAGTTAGGGGTGATCAAGGGCCAAGTCAGGCCGAGTTTGAGTAAGACTTGTAACCTAGCTCGATTTTACACTAGGGTAAAAAAATTTACCCTGAGACTCGCCTAGCTCGATATGACCTAGTAAGTGACTAGGTCAGACTAGGTTCGTCTTTATTTTTTTATTAATTTTTAGTGCTATCTTGGGTGCACTCACAATGTTAAGTGCACCCAGTTATAATGTAAGGATATAATTGTAATTATATCAACCCAAATAATAATTATTTTACAATTATATACTCATATTATAACTAGGTGTATGGATACATTCAAAATTGTGAGTGCACCAAAGATTTTACCTTAATTTTTTTAAAAAAATATTTTTAATTAATAAAAATAATTTTTTTAAAATAAAAAATAGAAAAAATTAATATTTGAATGTGAAAAATACAATAAATAAAAATTAAGATTTGAAAATAATTAATATATTAAAACTTATTATAAATAAAAAATAAATCAAATTAAATCATAAGTAGAATATTTTAAAAATAAAAAATATAACTAGGCTGGATAGATAGCAATTCCAAGTCTCAGCCAGGCTTGATTATGAGACCAAGCTCGCCTAATGGATTTACAAACTTATTATAATTTTGAGCTAGGTCACCAGGTTATATGCTCAATCCTAATAAGAGTAATCAATGGAATATGAATTTGTTAAAACTTTATTATAATTTTGAAACCTGCAATCAAATATTTTCCCTCCAGTTTTCAAGTACTTAAATCAATGATTCTATTATTTAGAGGAAAAATGCTCAAGGAACCTATACTGTTAAAGATGGATATATCTCCATTGCAAACTTAAAAGCCAAAATGTCTCTTATGGTTTTACTCACCGGAAAATCCTATGGAAGATCAAACTCCCTTGGCATATCATAGTTTTAATATGGAGGCTCCTTAGTTCCTTGCTTCCGTTAGGAGATATTTTACGACAACATCATCTATATGTAGACTCCATTTGTCCTTTATGTTCTAATTCTTCTGATTCTATTATGGTTTTATGTCCCTTCAGCGAGCAGTTTTTAATCCTAACATTTGTATTGTGTCTCAGGACATTCGCCACCTCATCCTCAGCTACATCTCAAAGCGGTTAAGCCTTTTCTCTAGCTCCTCTTCTCTGACTCGTGCTCCTTCTTAACTTTGTTTACTTCTTTTTGTCATTGTATCAAAAAAACAAAATACATATTCTCACATATTTATTTAACTTTTATCAT
Organism: Delonix regia; assembly: GCA_037074485.1. Lineage (NCBI taxonomy): Eukaryota > Viridiplantae > Streptophyta > Magnoliopsida > Fabales > Fabaceae > Delonix > Delonix regia. The sequence goes on from CM073452.1 coordinate 6,450,594, forward strand.
AAAATTATATTCTTCTAATTTACTTTTTTATGATAATTGTATTCTGCTAGATTAAGGAGTTCATTTACCTTCATCCTTACGTTACTTTTTAAAATTTAACCTTCAACTAGAATATAAAATAACATGAGTATATATTTGAAATTGGCAGAGAGAATACATGCATTTACTATGTTTTAAATCCAAATATCAAAATATTATATTTATATATTATTCCTGCTCATATACTTTTTTTATAACTGAATTCTTTTTAATGTGGGACTTTTTCTTAAGCATCACATATAAACTACTATCACAAACTTAATCAGGCTAATCTTTTTAAGCAAAAGAGGGAGCGATTCCAAATCCTATATAAACACAGCTTAATTAGCAACGCAGCTAATAAACGGCTAAAAATTTCGTAAGAACAAAATCTAAAATATAACATAATACAGGAAATTAAACAATGGTAACAATATTAGTTTTGTTTCCCAACCAATTAGATTCTTAATATATATATATATATATATATATATATATATATATATATAAGTCGCCCATGGAGTGGATGATGAGGTAGCATACGAGGCACTGTAATCAATTACAAAACTATATATAGTCATACAGGATCAGTTAATATAAACGTACAAAATGGGAATTAAAAAACATGAACACATCTCCATTTTACAACTGTTTAGCTCATCTTAAAGATATCATACTAAAACCAAAGATCATTATCGTGTTGAAACGATAAGAATGCTAGCTAGTTGGTACATAGCTTGTACGTATATTACAAATTCCATAGATTTCGTATATTATGATATCTTGTTGATGACTGTTCCATACTTTAAGAGGATAGTTATGCTAATTATGGTGCTCAGATTCTCATTTGAAAATGGATTTCTTTTTTCTTATACAATGAACATTCAGGCCCCCAGTTATATAAATGTCAACTCTTGTGTGCTCGGTATCATAAACAAATTATAAATTAATCTAATACGATTCTAAAGATGATAGCTAGGCTGTGCTTTTGGTAATGTTCCACTTCATGAATAGTGAATCCAGCTATCTTAGCTTACGTGCTTGAAGTTAATTACGTAAGCTCACCCGCCAATTAATGTATGGTTTATATAAATACAGATAAAAATATACTTTTATTCATTTACTTATCATAAAATTATTATTTTAATTTTTTATTAAAATATTTAAAATAATCCTTCATTTATCATTCTAAATTTAAAAGATTGAATTTTATATTGATTTGAAAAGTAAATGATCAAATATGATATTTTAAAATAAATAAAAACTAAAATAGTAATTTCGTAATAAATAAGGGACTAAAATTATATTTTACTTTGTAAATACATATATATATATATATATATATATATGCATACTTAATTTCAAATCAGAGATTTATTCTTTATTTAATCCACAATTAGTTAACTTAATAGGCTAAACATACGTTTGAGATAATAACTTGTACAGTACCCATGTCACATCATCAAATGATGATGATTATATATAATTTAACAATTGTAAATGGTGGAATATATGCTCGTTTACAATTCTTCACCACTATTACTGGCTTACCTTTGCGGGCAGTCTCTGACCTCTCCCTCTTTTTTTTCTTTTTTGTTATTATATGAGGCATTAGATGCTTCTCTTCTCACTTTAACTCTCAGTATCTTTCTAAATGGAATATGGTATGGGATCAGAAAGAAAGAAAGCATTTCCAATATTCCTAATTATGGTACAGAAACCTAACTGTTCACCTAACCAAATTAATGCTATATATATATATATATATTAATCTAATAAATCTCCAGTTTAATTTTCTTATCCATCTATCTTTGCTTTATGTCATCATGGAATCCAAATGCAACGTGATGTATTTATTTAATTATCACTTTGTGGCCTTTAATGGGGTGCCTATCCCTCAAAGAAAGGACGAATACCTATTAAACCCCCAAGGGAATGGAAAAAGGGTTTGTGTTTATTGAATTAAACATGTTAATTAGAATCAGAATCTCAGCTGGCTAGCCCACACACTATTGTCTGTCTACACATGAATGGGCTTCAGATACAGTAAAGCAAAACCATGTGGTTTCTAAACTCCCAAACTTGCAGGTTACTCAAAACTGTTAGAGAATGCTGCCAGATATGACTTTAGAGAAGAGAATAATGTCAACTTCAGCGAAGGGTTTTACAACTGGAAGTGATATTGATGAATCAAATGTGAAGAAATTTCCAGAAGCCAAATCAAATATATATATACATATATGGTAAAGTAGTAAGTTTGAGACAACTAGGTAACTAGGAAGCTAAGTAGCTAGCTATCTAGCAATGTTGGCTTTTGTTTGATGCATTTGCAGATATAGTTTTCAAGCTTTTACGCAGAACGTGCGTTGGGAAGATTCTATAGAGGCTAACGTTCCCATATGATTCTCATTTTGAAGTGCTTATTAAGGCATTCTTCATAAAGTTTGTGGGTTGCCTTATGGAATTTAGCCACAGCCCCCACGAAAGTTTTTAGTTTCTTTTAATTCTTAGTTTCGATTATTCAATAAATAAAAAGAGAATTAGAATCTTTGCAGCCGATCGAGTTGGGTGTGTCCTCCAAAATTCAAGCAAACAAATGAAATCATGGGAAAAAGAAATATATATATATATATATATACACACACACACACACACAAACACACATATTTATATATATAGAATGATATATCTTATATATATATATACATACATATATATATATATATATATATATATATATATATATATATATATGGTGAACAGAAAAGTTAGAAAATTGATGGATAAGGCAAGGGAGGAAAGTTTGGAACAGCATCACGTAGGAATTTGCCGAGATCATAGGGTGTTGTCTGGATGGTCTCATGTAGGGTCTATGTCAAGAGGAGTTTGTGGCTAGCCTAAAGATAGACATATTGAAACATGCCAACATGCGAGCACCCTTCCAGTGCCCAGAGGCACGAGCCAGCGTTTTGCTTTACTATGAAATCATCACCTTTAGTTCATGAGTCTTGGACCACCATTGAACCAACCTAGCTCCTATGCGGTCAATTCTAACTATATATATATATATATATATAGAGAGAGAGAGAGAGAGAGAGAGAGAGAGAGAGAGAGAGAGAGATATATATATATATATATATATATATATATATATTAATATATGTGCCACCACACCTTAATTTCATTACTCAACCAAAGAGGTGATATATATCATTGAAGGTTATTTGAAGTTAAAATTTGATCAAGTTGTCAGAGACCGTATTGGCCAATGGCCTAATCATGACCTTAATTATTAAGTTATTTTTTATCGGTATTTTATATGCATTTTCCATTCAATCATATACATATAATGGTTTAATACTCAAGATTGTGAAGCTTAGAATAATAATAAAAAGGCTAACTTTCAAACTAATTGTGAGAAAGGGGCATTTTCATATTTGTGTTTTAAATTAAAAAAGTTTGTCTATCTCGCTAAATTAAAGAAAAATATAATTGGGGTATTCAATTCAAGTTCTTTTTCTTGTGAAAATATGATTAGTGCACTGCGATATTTAGGTCATACTATCTTTTTCTTTATGCATATTAAATGCAATATTATAAAAAAATAATCTAAAAATCACTGACTAATCCAAAGTTGACACAAATGTGAAAATTACTATAATTGACCTCCACTCAACTAGTTATATACATAAGAACAACATAGGAATATAGGAGTTTCTGTTAATTATGACACAGAAGGGAGATGTTTAAAGATTTTCTAGAAATGGTGTGGAGGACCATGAAGCCCATGTGATGCGGTGTGGCAACCCAGCAATTTGAAGCAACAAAGAATCATATGTTGTCTTAGGAGAGGTAAATTTATCAGACACTGATAAAGACATATATATTGAAACTCCTTGTGGTCCTTCTGAAAATTGAGGGACACTTTAAGGGCTCAATTATTTTAGGGCTACCTATTAATCATCAGTGTGACGCAAATTTTGCGGATACCGCAATCATTTATAAATTATGGGCATATCATTGGCTTAACTATCAGCAATTGACACCATGAAAAAGAAATGTACAGCATAAGAAAAGAAGTAAAAATAGAGGAATTAAGTGTATTTTCTTGATTAACAACAATTCAATTAGATTCTTTTTTTCAGAAAAAAAAAAAAAAAACTCTCATAAGATATATCACTGAGAATTTTATATATATTTATGAGTCAAATTAATGGGTTAATCAATTAATACAACAAAAAATTGTGCCTTTACAAGTGCTAGCTAGAAATGAAAAAAGAGAGAGGAAAAATGTTAACCTAGCTACTTGAAAATGTTTCAGATGAAGAATCTAGGAATAGAAAATAGGATGGAAAGGAAATTTCCATTTTGTAAGGCATTGAAAGAATAAAGAGCGAACTAAAGTTAAATATTAGCTGTCATGCGTAGATTCTTTACTTTGCAAAACAAAAAGACATTATCAATATATAGATAGATAAACAAAACAATGTAACCCTGTGTTTTTTGAAATATCAGGAATAATAAAATTACGAATACGCTTGATTCAGCTTCCAGAAACTATTAATGTAACCCTAATTTGTGCCCCTAATCAGGGTTAATTAAGAACTCATTATTTATGGTCCTTGTCGGCCACGCACACTCCGATCATACACATAACACAAATGTATTCATTCCTATATATACTAGTACGTTGTGCAACTCTTAACATTTAAGCCAAGCTTATTAAGAGGCAGCTTCGTACCTAGCCAGCTATAGCTAGCTGCTCACTCACCCTTGTATTAATTAATTTATACATGAATCAGAAAGCGTACCACTTAGCTCCAAATAATTAAGATATATACCAAGTTAAGCAATTCAGAAAGAATTATGAATATGCCTTAAACTTATATTAACTAATCCAAAGAATGGAATTAAATTTAATTCCATAGTACTATATATATAGTATAAATGGTGAAGATATATTTTCAGGGTGATTTTATAAAGGAGCGCATTTAATTTGTGAATTAAGTTGATAAAAGAAAAGTAGCTAAAACAGGCTTTTTAAGGTGTCAAATGAATTATTCCCAATGATGGGTATCGAGAAAAAAAGAGACAATCTCAGAGGAGCAGCTTTCAGAGCTACCTATACCACCAACAACATCAGCGAAGGAACCTCTGCGATCAAATATCTATATATAATCAATCAATCAATCAATCTCGCTCTCTTCACGTGGACATCTCGTGATGTAAGTGGGCATGCAAACCCTTTTCCTTTGATTGACTTTGCATGTATAAAATATTGCAGATTCCCTATGTCTAAAAGAAAAACAAAATTTAAAAGGCTTCTCTAAAGCTAGCACATAACCCACCCAGATTCTCCCATACTAAACCCCATGCCTGGTTCTTGTGCCCTTAATTATCCCCTTAGGGGGCATCCACATGTACTCTCTTATTTAAACCACTTAGGTCCCACAATATCTAGATTCTATGCCAAAGCCAAACATACCCCTTCATTATTATTATTTTAGTCCCTACTTTTAACTCTCTTCCACTTTCATTAGTATTTTCCTCTTGTTTTATCTGCCCCCTTCACACATATATATACCCTCCCTCCTCCCCTCCTCAACTCAACAACCACCTTCTCTTCTCCTTTCAAAACTCAACTTAAAACCCAAAACAAAAATTCAATCACCATGTCAGGGGTTTGGGTGTTCAGGAATGGAGTGTACCGATTAGTGGAGAATCCTCAAGCGGAAGCTTCTGATGGGAGGCATGGGAACAGAAGTGGGTCAAGGAAGAAGGTTCTGGTGTACTTACCTACTGGAGAGGTAGTGTCGTCCTACAGTTTTCTAGAGGAAATATTGACTGGGCTAGGGTGGGAGAGGTACTTTGGTGGTGACCCAGACTTGTTCCAATTCCACAAGCATTCTTCCATTGACCTTATATCTCTCCCCAGAGATTTCTCCAAGTTCAACTCTATCTATATGTATGATATTGTCATCAAGAATCCCAATGTCTTCCATGTCCGGGATACCTGAGTCAGTCTCATCAGTCTTATATATTTGTCGTGCCTCTTCATTTACCTACGTACCTTCGTACCTATAGCTTTAGTTCTTCTACTTAGCTTCCCATTGATTTCTTGTTCTTCTCTTTTTTTTTTTTTTTTTTCTTTATAAGGTCAATCTCATCAGTTTCTGGGATGTGTTTTCTGATGTGAGTGTGCTCCTAGTAATATGGAAGCTCTACTTATTGCCTAGGGTTTGTTTTTCCTTGTTTGTTTGGCTTCCTGTATGTAGCCTTGTGCATATCGGGAATAAATTAGAACAATGGTGCTTTGTGCATAAGTGCATGGTTTGCTTATAATTATGTAGCATCTTTTACTACGGTTCTTTATTGGAATGGATCATTTCAGTTTCGTTTCTAAATACATACATACATACATACATACATATATATATATATATATATATATATATATATTGTATTTTATATTTGCAATCGGAATCATTGTTTGAGTGAGCACAGAAAATGAGTGGAAACAAAGAACAGAAATCGCTGAATAGACATTTTTTTTAATATTTTATTAATTTGTTTGATTTTATAGGATTGAAAATGAAAAGAAAATTTTCAAATAACATGTTTAGCCTAGGTAGGTATATATATAGTATATATGCGTGTTTAAGGAGAATTTTTCATTTTTATAATAAAAATGATTTGCATGAAAGATAAATAGAGTATTCATCCCATTATACTTCCTCATCATATTCTCTTTTATTACCAACTAACATAAAGTATCATTCACTAATTTGAATTCTCATTCCTCTCCTATAAAATCATTTCCTCCACTTTCATCCCTTTCAAACGATGAAACATAAAGAAAAAGAGTTCCATCATTGGCTCTTTTAGTTTTGCCACGTCAGCATTCTAGGATCTCATTTGTTTCCAGAATATGATTGGGAATTCCAGGTCCCGTACTATGCTATATACATGGCTTTCTTTGATTGGTTAATGAAAATAGAAAGGGGAAATATATAGATATACAGTTTAAATCTTGTTCATATATATAGATATTCATTATTTGTGTAATTTTAGTAATTTTCTCAAAGGCAAAAATTATTATGGCTTTGAGGGGTACGTACGTATAACATTTAATTAGTACAACCAATCAGTTAAAAACAAACATGACGAGAGATTAAGTTTTGACACTTAATGATACGCGACAAAAAAATGACACACGTTAATATCATGTTCCATATAAATCCTACAAAATTATTAAAAGATGTAAAAAACCATATTTTTCATCTTACATTGTCATGTTTATTTCATAATACTCGACAGAAATTAGTAACAAAAGTTAAAAATTTTGATATCATTTTTATAAGATAACTAATGAATAAAAAAAATTAAAGAAAGACAGATTCTATTGGTATTGAAAAATGAGCTTCTTTCGCTACAAATTTTTACTCCTCTACAAATTTCTACTCCTCATTTTCCGATAAAAATTTGTCTACTTTTTTAAAATGGTTGACAGTAATTTAAAACCTGTTTTTATAAGATGACACGTGACATTTGTTTTTGACCCATTCATTTTACACATTATCCAGTGAAAGGCCCAAGTAACAAGTAATGGTTAAGACGTAAATGAAGTTTTAAAAATGTTTGTTGTTAGGTTTTTTTTATATAAATATATTGAATGAAAGAATTTCTAGAAATTTAATCGTGTAATATATACTGTATTCAGCTATATATACAAATAAACCCATTTAATGTGATTATGTTGAAAAATCGATAACAAGAGAACCAAAAGTTGTACTGTACTATAATTTTAATCATGAATAAACTTTTAAATTACAACAAATATACGGCTTTGAAATTTAAAAATAAGAAAAAGGAATACAAGAAAAAAAATTTGTCAAAATTTAAGTCCAAAGAAAGAGATTAGAGACAAAAACATTTGGGTTTCTCTACAATGAAAGAGTGCAGGTTGATAAAAGGCAAAATGAATATGAGGTAATAATTAACCAATCATGAAAGACAAACAACATATCCAACAAGTTGAGTGAGTGAGTGAGAATCTTTGAACCAATCCTTTGGCTACAGGCATCTTTGCTTTGAATTAGGTTTCCCCCTTACTTTCTATATGGGGCTGGGGCTTCACGTGAAAGCCCACTCAGACACGTGTCGCTGTTCCAGCGTCAATTTGCCACGTCACCCACTGTACCTAGTTGCCTCTGTCTGGACAACATTTAATATCAGAGAAACTAGTTCGGATTCTCTATGGGAACTACTATATGCTTTCATGTGTTATTAAATTAAATTTTGGAGACGGGGTGTTTTTATTTTTTCATGGCTCATGATTATTAAAATTAATTTAAAATTTAAAATTTATATTTTTTCAATTTCAATCGTTAAATTTGCATATTATTTTTTAAATACATTAATCTAAACTAAGGAAACACATACAGTTTTAATTCCGAGCATAAATATATTTTGTTTTTGAAAAGTAAAAAGATAAAGAACTTGTTTGATTTTGAAAACTTAAAAAACGCGATAGTTCTAAAATTTTTAAATAAAAAATTCTTTTAAATTTTTTAATTTTCAGAACCGATACAGTGCCTGAAGGGTTCTTCATAATGACATTATGATAATTTTAATGAAAATATATAGAACATCTTAAGAGAAATAAATATTTTAATTTGAACTTTTTTTTTATTTTTCAAAAGTGTTTTTAAAAGTAATTTGGAAAAATTAGTTTAATAATAAAAAAATAAAAGATAGATCAAAGAGGTCAAACTAAGTTTTTCTTTATTTCAAACTTAAATCTTACGAAATTTGATGTATTTAGATTTTATTTTTATTTTTAACTTCCTATAGCTAACACGGGAACTACTAAAAAGATAAGGTGAAAATTTTGCTAAAAAAACTCATTTATAGTTTAAAATTGCGGCCTCTTTGATTATATATTTCGCGTTGTGGTTTTGAAAATGTCCTTAAATTATTTAAAAAATAGTAGTTTTGAAAAACAAGAAGAAAAAACTATTTCAATTAAAATTTTTTGGAAAATTGTTTTATATGTTATTATCAAAATTATTACAATGATAAAATTAATAGTGTATTTGACACATTGTATAAAATTGAATTATAAGTTTATACAATACGATGGAGTACCGTATTACTAATATAACTTTATTTAACCTAATTAAGTCATATTGTATTTATAAAATATATTTTTTTTAATAAATTTTTTTTGGTCCATCACATATTAGATATTTCACAATTTAATCTTATGAAAATTTTCTTTTAGTTTAGTCCCTCATACAAAAGATATTTTTTTAATTTGATCATTTACTATCTTCTTAATCTAGCCCCTCACATAAATGTTTTTTCAATTTAGTTACTTTCATTTATATGTTTCTCCATTTGATCATTTACAAGTAAAATTGTTGTCAATAATTTCCTAAAAAATAAGCCAATTTAATAAATACTAACTCATAAAATTTTGTTCAATTTGGTCCCTATTATATACGATATTTTTAATATGATTCATCATAGAATTGTCTTTCAATTTAGTCCTTCATATATATATATATATATATATATATATTTCTCCATTTGATCCCTCACAAATAAAATTATTATCAATACTATCTTAAAAAAAATTTAATTTAATAAATAAGAACTCATAAGATTTTTTCTCAATTTGGTCCCTTATATATAAGATATTTTCAATTTGATCCCATATAGAATTGTCTTCTCAACTTACTCTCTCATATGTGCATTTTTCTATTTGATCCCTCATGAATAAAATTGCTATTAATAATATCCTAAAAAGGAACGTTAATGTAAAATATATGAACTCATAGAATTTTTTTTCCTCTTTAATCCCTTGTGGATAAAATAATTTTCATTTTGTTCCTACATAGAATTATCCTCTCAATTGAACCCCCACAATATTGTCTTCTCAATTTTGTTCCTAATATATGGACATTTTTCTATTTGGTCCTCACAAATAAAATTGTTATAATAATATCCTAAAAAAATAAGTTAATTTAAAAAATGTTATAGACATTATTGATAATGATTTTATTTATGAGAGACCAAATTGAAAAATATCTATATGTGATGGACTAAATTGATAAATATCATATTTGTGAGGGATTAAATTAAAAAATAAATTTCTTATGAGACCAAATTGAGAAATATTCTATATATGAAGGACTAAATGAGGTTTTACTCATTTATTCTTTGTTTCAAATTTAATTTTTTTAATTATACCTTAAATATGGATTGATATATCAAATTCATTTTTTTTGAGTGTTTTATTGAATATAATTTGATTAAAGTTAAAGATATTTTTATCATAATATACTATCAAATATTATATAGTTTATCTTTCATAATATGATATCTTATATAATATTACATAAAACACTGTATAATATTAAATTCTTATAAGGTTATATATTATCAAATTTTATACGATGTGTCCAATTATTCTAATAAAAACAATTTTTTAAGGAATTTTCTTTATTTTTTATTTTTATTTTTGTAAAACAGGATTCGAATTTTAAAATTTTTTAGAACAACAAATTAAAATAACACTATCAAACATTTTTTATTTCCTTGTTTTAAAAAACAAACAAGTACTAAACTAAGTCTGCTTGGTTAAAAGTAGAATGGGCCACTTGCGCCATAAGTAGACAGCGAGCAGTGTGTTTGCTTTGATAGAATATTGCACTCTTGCTAAAATCGCAGACGATCACTTTATAATTGGTGAATATTATTCGTGGCACATAATTGTTTGAATTTAAGTTATGCTCAAGTCCGTAAGGTATGCTGCACATCTCCTCATTGGAGTTCATATCACCACTCACCAAAATTAAAACAACTTTTTTTTTTTTTTCTTTTTTTTTCCTTTTTCGGGAGAGGAGGGATTGGTTATATCCCCTTACTTCCGGATTTCGGAGCTTAAAAAAGCACTAGCAATATAATAGGGATAAATCTATAATTTAATTATAAAAAAAGTAAAAGCCCTTAAATCAAAGATTTAAATAAAAATAAAAATTTTAGTCTGAAGAAAGTGAGTTTTTAAAAAATAATGAACCAAATTAATTATATAAAATAAAATTATATATAAAAATTTAAAATTTAAAAGAGTGATTACTCCCGAAATCAATTCAATCCATCCCTGAACAGCACCTTCATAACCCATAATTTTTTTTCTTTGTGAAATCTATAAGTCTATATTTCAGTATTCGATGTTACATCTTTGTGACTAGAAGCGCGTATATGGCTTCCGTTCATTCTTTTCAGCTACATGGTTATTGGGTCAAAGAGGCTTCATTAATGTAGCCCAGCCCTACAAGGATAGGCTCATTCCTCCATAAATTGTCCAACTACGATACAATTAATTTTTTTTAAAAAATAAAGCCTCAAATTTAGGAACTGGATAAGGGTAATATAATACTTAACAGTGTACGAAACAGAGTCTTGAATATTATATATGGAATTATAGAGAAATCTTAAATGCTTTTTTTTTTTTTTGAAAAAAGAAGGTTTTTCACTTTTTAAAAATGATATTACACAAAGGTAAAGCCTCAATAATAATTATTATCAAAAATTTATTCTTACTTTCATTTCATCACATAAAAAAATGGCTTCATTATATGATATTCCTTGGTCGCACTTTCGTTCTCCTAACTTCCGTAATCACGAACTTATCACAAGGGCTGAATCTATAGCGGAAAAAGCTGGTAATTTTGCGGACCACAACATGCAGAGTAGTTCTGTGGCTATCGTTTCTCACCCTCCCAAAGTCCCACCACTTTCCTAATACGAAACTAAGACTAAAACTTGCAATAAAATTCATTATTATTTGAAATAGCAGTTGAATCGGTTCCAGACAAACAACTAGAAGTCTCGAAAACTACTTGGAGTTGCATATTCTTTCAAATTCGCACATAAATGGTGACTCTCCTTTCTTCCTTAATTTAGGGTTTCGCCTTTCAGTATCAGCTCTAATTTGCACAGCCATGGACTCAATCTATACCAATTCCTTATACACGCAACCTTGTAACATAGCTCACGACCTTCTCCATCCTAAGAGTCCATCGCCATGGACTTTGCTTTCATCGTCGTCGTCTTCTTCATTTGTATCATTAAAGGGAAGAAGAGGTAAGAAGCTATGGCGGAAGCGAATTTCGAGTTTCGCTGCAGCTGCTGGTTCCAACGGTAACGTTGCCGCCGCGAGAAGCACTTCACCATCTGCGGGCGAGACCGGTAGCAAGGCCTTGCTATTCCGCAAGTCGAGCACTGCGCTGGAGCAGCTTGACATCGAGCGCGGCGTCTGCATTCCATTTCGCAAGTACTCTCCCGAGACAGTATGACTTTAGCAGTTCTTTCCGTTTGAATTTAATTTCTGCTTTATACGTGAATTTCCTTTGTATTAATGTACTCTCCCGAAATACGTTTAGTCGCGCGAATACTATGCATTTGATTGGAAGTTCCATCAAGAGACGTCATGATACCGTGCTTGACTTAGACTGACTTGGACATGTCAGTTGATTTTTGGATAATTTCTGAAGAGGTTTGAAGTTAATATTATTTTTGTCTTCAAGGTGACCATTACAACCAACGCTTAGGTTGTGACAGCTTAAACAAGCAACTTATGAACAAGTGTGCCTTTCAATATCTTTATCTTTGTGTTTAGAGGAAAGAGGCATTACAAAATGAGAGTGAAGATGCTTTAGTAATTTGTTTCAGACCATACTTTATTGCTTGGACTGTAGAATTAACTTTATTGAACATGATAAATATGGTTAAATTCATGACGAAATTCAAGTGAAATGAGTACTTCATTTAGTCAAATATATGATGTTTGTTTCTAACTTGGTGAAAGTTCCATTGTCTATTTTTTTCTTGCTGGTAATTAGGTCAGGAACAAGGTATTAGAATCAAGAGGGGCTATTTTGTCACTAATGTTGCGGGGTGTGGAGATAGTTTGGAATCTGGGCTTCTATTGGTCTACCTTGATGTATGATTTCTTAGTTGGAAGGGATGAAGAGGTTGTTCCATATCGTGCTCGACAGCTTAGGAACCTCTTGTGTGATCTGGGACCGTCTTTTATTAAAGCTGGTCAGGTGTGTTATGGTTCAGTCAAATACTCTGACCAAGAGGGCCTTGGGCTAGCATATCATAATTGCTAATAAGTTATCTGTCATCTCACAGGTCCTTGCAAACAGGCCTGATATCATAAGAGAAGATTATATGAATGAACTATGCATTCTACAAGATGACGTGCCTCCATTCCCCAATAAAGTAAGACATATTAGTCAGCCCCAATATTTGTCAATTGATTCTATTTATATTTTACACTAGGTCAGATTCATCTAGTTGAGTACTGGGTTATTTTATTTCTGACATATGGCTTAAAAATTGCCTAGATTGCATTTGATATTATAGAGGAGGAACTGGGTCAGCCGCTTGAAGCTGTTTTCAGCAGAATCTCATCAGAGACAATAGCAGCTGCAAGTTTAGGTCAAGTTTACAGGGCTACTTTACGTGCCACTGGCGAGGATGTAGCCATCAAGGTTCTGTGGAGCTTAACTTGTGTTCTACTTCTGTTCTCATGTCCAATCATAGTGCTTGATTTTAATTTTTTATTTTTGCTGGTTCATTGATATTTGCCTGCTGACTCTGTTTTGAAGGAGCTGCTTTAATTCTTTGTTTATATTTGTTGATATGCATTTTTTTTATTTTTCCTCTTCTCTACTCGTTTTTCTTTTTTCCAAATCATTGTTAATGCCTTGATGGCAAATACACATTTAACTTAAACTATTTGCATGGTTTCCTGCATTTAAGGGGCTGTATAAGTTTTTTTTTTTTTTTTCTTTTTGCTTCTCTTGTTAAAAGATAGACAAAGAGGGGAGGGGGAAGAAAGAAAATGTTTTGAACAAGGTTATATCTATTTCTGAAAACTTACTTCTGTGTACTTGCAGGTTCAAAGACCCGAGATTGAGCCCATCATATACCGAGATCTTTTCCTATTCCGCACTCTTGCTTCATTCTTAAATGGCATTAGTATACAGAAATTGGGTTGCAATGCTGAGCTGATAGTTGATGAATTTGGTGAAAAACTTTTGGAAGAGCTTGATTATACCCTGGTAATACGCTATCTTGTCTTGTCTTTACCATAGTAGTATGAAGTGTGCTTTGAATTTATAGAAGCACCAAATGAGAAAAAAGAATGTTTCAATGGCATACTTTGTATGATTTCTCTGTTTAATTTAATATTGAATAAATGTGCCATTGTCATTTTCTTTATTTCAGGAGGCCCGTAATATTGAAGACTTTATTGAGAATTTCAAAAATGACCCTACTGTCAAAATTCCTCGGGTTTACAAACGACTTTCTGGTGCACGGGTCTTAGTAATGGAATGGATTGATGGTATTAGGTGCACCAACCCACAGGTTTGTTCAATTGAATAGGTGATGGTGCCGTTGCTACATATATGTGCACTTCAAACAACATTGGTTTTATGTTGTAACTTAATAATTTTCTTGCTTGTGAATCAGGCCATTAAAGAAGCTGGTATTGATGTTGATGGATTTCTAACAGTTGGCGTGAGTGCTGCTCTACGACAACTGCTGGAATTTGGATTATTTCATGGAGATCCACATCCTGGAAATATTTTTGCCATGCGCGATGGACGAATTGCGTATGTGGACTTTGGCAATGTTGCTGTTCTTAGTCAGGTAATTCATATGCTGAACATTTAGAATTAATATTTTGTGTATTTTTGCTATGAGGTAATAGCATATGGTGAAACTTTTAGTTGTGTTTATCCATTTGATGATCAGCAGTTAAAAGTACTTGAAATAGTGGATCAACATATTTACTGATTCATATGTATGAGTGCTTGCTGTGGCATTATGTACTTGTAGATACACCTTTGAAAATTATGTGTTGCACTATGCACGTTGTTTGACTGTATTAACTTCCCAGAATTATATCTTATGGCTAGAAATGTTGCTGCTTTTAGATCATGTTTATCAAAATTTACCTAATTGGTCGCCCTCCCAACCCCCACAAAAATATCTGGCAAGCATGTCTTATTCAAATTAATTATTTTGTTTAAGCATTTGGACATATATTGCATTATCTAACATGATATATGATTTTTTCTGGCATGTTGATATGCTTTCATTTCTACAGCAAAATAAACAAATTTTAATTGATGCTGTTGTCCATGCGGTGAATGAGGATTATGCTGAGATGGCTAATGATTTCACTAGACTGGGCTTCCTATCACCTGGGACTGATGTCACTCCAATAATTCCTGCTTTAGAAGCAATTTGGCAGAACTCTGCTGGAAAAGGACTATCAGATTTTAATTTTCGAAGTGTCACTGGTAGGCAACATTTAATATACCAACTAATTGCTTTTATATGACCATTTGACCTCAACTTTTGATGTATCTCTTTGATCTAAATTTTCTGATTTTGGGTCTATATTTTTTTATCTTGTTTGACTGAAGACTTTAAGTCACATTGTTTGACTCTCTTGTTTCATCTTTCTCATTGAACCCATATGTTTTTTCAAGCAATTGTGTTGTTCCAGTGAGTATTTCTTACTCAAAAAGAATCCAAATGTTGAATATTTTATATATCTTTAGCAAATTGAGTTTGATTTGATTGACTGGAGGGTGTCAAATTATTGTTGGGAAGAAAATTAATTTGTTGCATTGTTTGGTTTATATATGTGTTTTGGTATTGGTATAATTTGGCTCATAGAATTCCTCGGATGATAAGTTTTCTTTTTCATTTGGATGATTAAATTTGCTTTCTGATTCATGATAAATTGATAATCTAGAAATGAGTTTAGCAAATTGAGTTTGATTTGATTGACTGGAGGGTGTCAAAATATTGTAGGGAAGAAAACTAATTTGTGCATTGTTTGCTTTTTATATGTGTTTTATTGTATTGGTATAATTTGGCTCGTAGAATTCCTCGGATGATAAGTTTTCTTTTTCATTTAAATGATTAATTTTGCTTTCTGATTCATGATAAATTGATAATCTAGAAATAATTCGGTAGTTGCTGTTTCATTGTAATTGGACTTTATTGTTACCTTCCCTTGATTGACTATGTCAATGAAGCGTCTTTCAAATGATTTCTTGGTAATGATGCACTTTTTTGAGCACTGGTGTGTGTGTGTGTGAGAGAGAGAGGGTTATAACTTTCAGTTGCTTCTTATCATACATGATTTCATATATAATCTGCTATTATGATGAAATATGCTGCAGGGAAGTTTAACCAATTGGTTTACAATTATCCCATTCGCATACCTGAAAGGTTTTCTCTTGTAATCCGTTCTTTGTTGACTCAAGAAGGCATATGTTTTACTCTGAAGCCTGATTTCAAATTTCTTGAGGTAAAAGTTCCCATGTTTCTGAGTTTACTTGAAAACTGCATGTAACTTATTTTAGACAAGCAAATATATCCCGGAATGACTCTGCAAAAGGAGGCTGAAAATTGTAGGATACAAGTTTAACATATGTGAGAAAGAAATATTTATTTCACATCTACATCAGAGGAAGAAGCAAAGACAAAATTAAGTAGGAAATTTAGTATATTTGTGCAGGCGCTTCATTATTGTAAACAAATCTGTTTGAGTAATAGTTATGTCTTTCAATTTTTTTATCCTGCCTTATATTCAAATTTCAATAGAATATTAAGTTCAGTATGTCAAATAGGTTGCCTATCCATATGTGGCTAAGAGACTCCTAACAGATCCAAATCCAGCTCTACGAGAACGCCTCATACAGGTTAGTTTAAAGCTGCAGTTCAAAATGCTCATCATTTACGTGTATAACACTACAACTTTCTTGTTTTAGAATATAATGGTTTCTAACTCACATTGCTTGAGTTAAAAGTTTTTCTTTGCTGGTGATTTTTATGTAAATCAATGTCAATTGGGGATTTACAGATTTTATGGTTTGGTAGGCTCAACTCTCTGTCCATCTCACATGTAAGCTCTTTCTCACCGGGGTAGTCAAATGCGAAAGGTCCCCTTAAGGTGCTGGACCCTCCCAGAGCCTTGAGGCAAGAGACTCTAGAAAAGCACTTATTCAAGTGAAGCAAGGCACTAAAGTAGAAAAGGAAAAAAAAAGAAACTGAAAGTGCTACTTGAATAGAAAATAAATATGAACAATAGATAACATTTTACATATAAATTAACTATTCAAGCAAAATAATCATAAAAAACAGTGCACTGCTGAAGTTATCCAGTCATAAATCAAAATATTTCTTTTCTCATCTTTTTCTTATACATGTATAAAACAAGGGCCTTAATTTAGACACAAGGCATTCAAATGTGCAAGAAGCCTTGCATGAAACGTTCCTTACCATTCTCAATCTTCCCCCTGTCACTTTGGTCAAAGTTTTGAACCCAAGTTGCCCTTTCAACTCACTGAAAATTCCAGTACTGTGCACTTCATCTTAGATACCTTGGCAGTCAAGGATTTTCCAGAAGAACTTTTGTGATTCTTGTTTTCCCATTAAGACATCGAATCCAAACTGTTATAATTGCTGTATTGACATGTTTTGCTCATCATTTTAAACAACTTGCTGCTTTTTAGGTTCTATTCAAAGATGGTCTGTTCCAGTGGAAACGGCTTGAAAACCTTATTGTTCTTGCAAAGGAAAATGTGGCCAAGATGAGCAGCAATCCAGCATTGCAAGTGAAAAACATGTATGTATTTTGTCAAAACCACATTGCATGTTTGGTTTTTTCATTTGAGTCATCCAAGAAGTGATATTCACCCAAGGTTAATCTATACAGGGAAAGAACAAGAAACTTGCAAGTTGAAAGAAAACTTGACCTCACAGACACTATAAAAGATGGAGCCCGTCTTTTCCTTGTTGATGAAGGAATACGTAGACAGCTTCTTCTTGCTTTGACTGAGGACTCAAAGCTTCACATAGAAGAGGTTTGGTCCTAACATTACCCTCTCCTCTTGCTTAAAGACCACAATCTTGGGCTCGAGAATTTTAACTGTGTTTTTTGCAGCTTGTCGATGTATACAGGCTAGTAGAAGACCAGATACACATACCCTCAGTGGCTTTAGAAGTAGCACGAGGTAATGCTTCAGTAAACCCTGGATTGGCTTAGTTTGAACTGTTATCTGCCATGGCTAGCTGCATGGGGCAAACTAAATATTAATTTTTTTCTATCTTGTTGCTAGACTTACCGACGGTTGTCAAAGATCTCCTACTTTCCTGGAGTGACTCAGTTTTGTCCGATAGATAGTCAAATCCTTGGTCTACCAGCATAAGGAATACAGATATTTACTCCGATGAGTATATGCCCATCATATATTTTTTATTTTTCTATAGCAAAGGGTTCGCTATATTGAGTTACTACATTTGTATAGGAATAATATTTTATGTAAAATGACTCCTAGGTTCATGTGCATAATCCACAAGTTCATATAGTTTATAACCTTCCTATAACCTTTTTTGTTGTACAACCCCAATTCATATTTGATCATGTGAACCTTTCTTTCTGCCATTGCTGGGAATGGGGTATATGTTTTTACTTATAAAATTAATACAATCCATGGGTTGATCTTCTGTGCTATTTTACTTCCGTTTCCTATGAAAATTGACTTGACTATCAATATAATTGTGAATAATTTTATAATATCTGATTTCAGCGACTATTACTTTTAATCTAGCTATTTTCTTTGGGCTATGTTAAGCACTTTAGCTTGCTAAAATTTCAAGTTTTTATAGGGAATTCGATATGATATGGTAAAAGATTTAGCGTGCATCGCTGGTAAGAAGTTCGGTGAGAACTAAAAAAAGTTGACCTACTAAATGAAGATCTGGTTGCTTTTCAAAGAATAAATATTACATGGATTTTAATTATGTACAATCAGAGAGGAAGGAGTCAAACTCATGGCATTATTCAGTGTGAACTATAAGTCTGACTTTTAGAGTCTGAAGCCGGCAGCAGCAATGGTTTTAAAACGCGGCAAGCAGATCAGAATAGAAGTTCTCCATCTGTCTTTGTTCTACGTACTCGCACAAGCATGTGGGTGGCGTAATGGCGTTGACTCCATTAATCACAGCATATAGAATTAACAGCTCTACAATTTCTACTCTTCCTCCCAAATCATGAGTCAAATCAGTTCGGCTCCTTTGTCCTCTAACGATCGAGTTTCACTTTTATTCATTCAGCCCTTCTTCCCTATTTAATTTTAAAAATATTTTACTAATTTTATATTTTAGTGAATCAATATTATTAATCATCTGTATTTTATAAAGTAGAATACTCACGAATTGCGTATGAAAGTAGTAAGTGAAATAATTTTTACTCATGCGGAGATTATCGTCAGATTTAACTTCTATAAAAACCGAATGAATAATATTATTAACTATAATCTTTATACTTTACTCTTTAATTTTACGTTGACTTTGGAAACGATCCTTTCCCACTTCCATATGTGATTCAGGGAATTCAAACTTAGGCTTAGCGACACGATTTGATAAACCAATTATAATTGGAGTTGTTGTCAATCTTTTCTGTTTTCAAAGCTAGTTTTCCAAGTTTGAAATGCCAAGCAATTTCAGACAAAGCGAACAGAAAATGAACACAAGTTATCGTACATGACATAAAGTATGAAACATGTATATCTTTTCCAATGGCTAGGTATTTATTTTAACAAAAAGGAGAAAAAAGTTATTTCCAATAGACAGGAAATGGATAAATAGGCTATTGGCCATAATATGTACCGATATGTTTCCCGAAAAAATAAAACATTGACTCCAAAATCCTCAGATAGGGACGTTACGATATAAATTTTCACTTTTTTACTTTTAAAAATGATCACAAATTATACGAACTTTCTAGTGTTAAAAAATTATCAAGAATTGACCACGGTTATCCTGCGAAGGATCAATTGAATTACAACGTATTTCCCAGAATATAGTTTACTTTCGTTTGCGTTTTGGTAAATACAAATATCAGAAAGGGCATTAACGTCATTCGGCTCAATGTACGAGCTTTGCCTTTTTTTGGGGTCTCTGGGGGAAGAATAGCATATAGAAGAGGGAAAGAAAGAGACCATACCTACCACGCCTCAAACTGGCATTCTCATTTGCACGGAAGATCAAAAAGCTGTCTATCTCCTTCTTACACTCGACTGTATCCTCCGTATGAGTTTTCCATCTTCAGTCATCGATTCTCATATATAAGGTGAGCTTGAACCTATTGTCAATGCACTCGATTGCTTGAGTGCTTCTTTGTCCCTCGTTTTTTCTTTTTTTGGAGTTTTAGTTCAGAAATCTTTTTTCGCGATTATAATTTTAATCGTATCTTTTGTATGTACTAGTTTTAAAGGGAATATATACCCATTATTGAGGATTGGTTAACTTGATCAATTTTATATAACAGAGAATTGGGTTACGAAATTATTTGATTTTGTGTTAAGATGAGGGATTTTGAACATTTTATTGAATTCTTTATGTCTTCTTTTGTCGGTGATGTTATGTATTGATTGTTTTATTTATTTATTTTGGCCAAAATTGATTGTTTTATTTGAGATACCTCCTTTTTTTTTTTTTGGTATTCGTTAAACTATCAGTTTCGGGATGTGGAATAATATTTTCGATTTGGTATTGGATTTTATGCTTATTGTAGGCTTAGACAGGTATCTTAAATTTAATTAAAATTTTGGATGTGTGAGATATATTGATTATGGAATTCAAGTATTCTACTAATGAAAGCCATATGGCCTAATCTAATGTCGTACTTTCGAGTGTGATAATCTGGACATCTGCTGTGCTGAAGCATTATATTGACCTTTACATCATTGTTCTTGTTATTTTTTCTGATCCTAATTTTTATAACATTCTGAATGGGTTTATATGTTCCTAGCACATTTTTATAGTATTTAAGTCATTTAAATGCCTAGATACTTTAATATATTGGGGTAGCGTTTTAAAATAGTTGCATGTTCTTCTGTCAGGTTACAGTTTGCTAGAATCTTGAATTATAGATATGTTGACAACTCATCAACGTAATCTTATACAAGAAGAGTAAGGAGCATGCCAAGTTCTAGTACAAATTTGATATCAGTAGCTGTTCGTGGTTTTCAGCCCTTGTGATAGTCAGTCCAACCTAATTTAAACGGCATGGAGGATATTCAAGTGGATATCCGTTGGGAAGATGTAGTCTGCCCCATTTGCTTGGATTTTCCTCATAATAGTGTTCTGCTCCAGTGCTCATCTTATGATCAAGGATGCCGGCCTTTTGTATGTGACACAAACCAATTGCACTCAAATTGTTTGGATCGTTTTAAAATTGCATGCGGTATGTCATCCTCTTTGATGTCTGATGAAACCTCTGCAGAAAATAGTGAGCCTGTGGTATCAAATGATCAACACAAGCTAAGTTGTCCCTTGTGTAGGGGTGAAGTTTCTGGGTGGATTGTTGTTGACAGAGCTCGCATGCATCTGGATGAGAAGAAGCGCTGTTGTGATGAGGAGCAATGTTCATTCATGGGAAGTTTCTTGGAGCTACAAAAACATGCTCAACAGGAGCACCCCCATGCTCGCCCATCAAAAGTTGACCCTGCTCGGCAGCTTGATTGGGAGAATTTTCAGCAATCCTCTGAGATCGTAGATGTTTTGAGCACTATTCATTCAGAAATCCCACGGGGGGTGGTTTTAGGAGATTATGTGATTGAATATGGGGATGACGATACTGCAGATGAGTTTGAAGACTTCCCTGGAGATGAAGGCAACTGGTGGACCTCTTGTATCTTGTATCAGGTCTTTGACAACTTCAGGAGTTCCAGAAACAGAAGAAGGTCGAGAGTTGGTGATACAAGAAGGGGTAGTCGCCGTCTAAGTTATGATACTTCAATGTCTGATGAAGGTTCTGTAGCATCTGTTGAGTATACTGATTATAGGCTAGATGAAACTGATGATGAGTTTGTTAGCACAATTGGCCCCTCAAGGGGTAACAGTGGTTATCGAAGGTGAGCATCTATTCTTCATCTCTATCTGATTTGCCATTACAACATTCTAATAATAATGTCCTTTACATCTCATGTTTTGACCATTAGATTAGTCAAAGTCTAGCAGCTTCAGTATAAGACTTTATACAGATATGTTTAATGTTGTAGACTAGAATTAAATTTGTTTGAAGCTTCCCCATCAAACATACCAGGATAAGTGACAATTTTTCTTTTTGTGTATGATGACCCTGATGTATCTCAGTATGCAGAGACCTTGAATCTTTTTTTCGTTTTTGGGTTCTTCTTATGTTAACTGTCTAATTTACCATCTCATGAGGTTGATGTGTGGTTTGCGTTACTGCATCAAAACACATGATTTGCCATGTGCTAAAGTATTATGGTCTGAGAAAGAAAATTACTCTTTTAAAAAGGCTTGGGTTTGTTATGATGCTTTTAGGCTGGAAAGATTAGTTGTCTTAGTCATAAATTCTGCTCTAATTAGCAATATTTGTTGTTACAATAGATATCTACTTTTCTATTTTTTTGAAAATGGTAGGCTCCTAAAATGCACGGATACTTCTAAATAGGAGACGTACTTGTATTGGATATTCGATACAATTGCATAGGTATCAGAAATTTTTTTTGTATGATACATTTCAAAATGCACTGAAATGATATCAAATTGGTGCTAAAATATTTCTAACCACTTTTTTATTAGTTCTAATATTATGTTATCATTTTTTCTCTCATTTTATCATCTTTTCCTACCATATTTCACATAATCTTCCTTTATTATTAATCATATTTGCTAAAATATATATACATACCCACACTAATATACCTGTACCCATATCTTAAAATTTTTAAAATTGACATAATTTACATATCGTATCGTGTTGTATCCAATACTCGTACTTGTATCGATGCTTCTTAGGTAGGCTGTTTCTCTCTTCATTCCTCTCTTTGAATGTTGGGCTTAAAGCCCTTTTTCTAGAGCCATTAAGGATGAGATTTCTTCTAAGTTTAGGCCATTGTCTATTACCATTTTCCCATGACTATATGTTATTGGCAATCAATATCATTATAAATGTATTTCAATTTTGAAGGAGTTATTAGGGTTATTGATGTGGAATATTATGTCTGAATTATAGTTACATTTTGGTCTGCCCAATTAATGTTGTAGAATTTCAATATTCCGTTGCTATTAGATCATGTATAAATTTTTCCTATTTTCAGATCTCATAGACGCCGATCCCGCTTCTATGACAACTAACTAGGTATGTGCTGCCAATAACTACTCTGGATTTTCCTCTTTGGTATTGTACTAAGGATCTGACTACTGATGTAAATTGGCCTGTTACTAATTATTTCCACATCAGAGACATATTGTGATCTCTCCTAACGCCAAAGTACATTTGTTGATTATGCATTTCTTTCTGACATATGAAATAGTGCTGCCAGGCTTTTTGTTTCATTCCCTTGTATGTTCTTACTTATTTTCTCTGAGTTTGCTAGCTGTACCAGAATAGAAGTAAGCAAACTGAAAGGCAGAGATTCACTGGACATGGGAAGCAGTATGATCTCCATGCAGCTTCTCTACATGCAAAGGTTACATTTATTGCATTTGCAATGAGATGTGCTAAATGGGCAACTTTACAAACTTAACAGTTTTATACTTCCATGTGGGTCGCGTACTCAAAGCTTATATTTATGATTAGCTTTGAGAGCTCCATTTGTTTTCTCAATCTAAATGAAGAAAGTTTACTAGCCATTGAAAGCCTGTTATTTACTCAGTTGCGACCATCATAGTGTCTCCGCATGCATTCTGTTGCTGGATAATGATAGAACTAAAGTTCACATCTTTCCCCTGTACATATAGCTAATTTATTTTGATGTGTTAGAACAACTCTACGGTAGCTGGTAGCCCTCTTTTCTGTATATGAACAATGTTACTTCATAATTTTACATAATTATTTTGCTTGTCTTTATTTAATTTTGAGTTTGTGGTCTCACTTAAATTTAACACTAATCCAAAATTGGGTAGGAATCGCCAGAATCTTAAAATATGGGGACTTCAATTCTTATCTTCCTTTTGGCTAGAATCCAACATAGCCATTATCTGTTGCTTTTGAGCTTTATCGCTTGTATGAGAATCCATCTAAATCAGCCAATGTTGGAATTGGCGTTTGGCTCTACGAGACAGAGACGGAAATCCATTGGCCTGTAATATGGCAGAACTCAATATCTTATTCCTTGTTGAACAAGTTTTAATATTTATAATACAAAACAATTTATAATTCACGATTAAATATTGAGATTTATGATCAATTTCTTTCTACTTTGTTTTAATCACGACATTGGATCTTAGGTAACATCAGACGTGTGTAAGTAATAAATGTTGATACTAATTGGGAAGTTAGTGTCATAAATTACGTTAGAAAGCTTTGATGAACTTTTGGAAAATAACTCAGTGTATGTTCGAATTTAAAATTTTCATTATTTATATAGTTCATTTAATATAAAAGTAAATTTTTTTTAATTTTGTACAAGTGTGAGTTTAGAGGACAAAATTAATTTAAAAATAAAATAAATGTTAATTCAAACAATAATATTTATAAGATAACTTCCTATTAGATATCTAAATAAGTTTTTAAACTTTTCAAATGTCAAATTAAACATATTAAAATTTTTAAATATATATTATGGTGATGCAAAATCTCATTTGACTAAAATTAATTTTAAAAATTAAATTGATTCAAAATTACGTTAACTTAATGTCAATTTAAATATACATTTATTAATCTTTTAGTCTTTATAATTTCACTTAATTTTTTATTTGATTTAGATAATTTAATAATTTGTAATTAATTTTTAATATATTCAAAAAAAATTTAAACTCTTTTAACGAAACTTTCATTAAATTTTCGCATAAAACTGATCACTTAAACACATTATTACCAAGAGTCGCATAACACACTACAGCTGTCCAAGCACATGCCTATGAGGCACCCACTTTCCTTATCACATTTGAGAAGTATTTATATATTCTTAGAGATTTATATCACCTATATTCTATTTAATAAAATGAGGTGAAATTATATAATAATATTCATTACAGCATTAAGCTTCACTAAAAATTCACTTTCATTATTATATATAAATTTTATTAGATGATGTAAAAATAACTTGAAATTCTAAGTGCACATAGCAATTTTTCCCTCAACCCTTCTACTTTATTGACTTTGAGCTACGTATTTTAAAAATTGCACGCATCCTTTTTATATTCTCTCTCGAAGTTGTGCAGTATAAATTGCATGATGAAGAAATGTCATATGTGATTGAGAACAATGGATGCCTCGTATGGATGTGCTGGACAAGTTAGCAGTATGAGAGCGCTAAACAAGTGTCAAAATGCCAATTATATAACCTAATTAGCAACTTTAAACGAAGACTTAGCGGACATTGGAAGGACTTGATTAAACTTTCAAGGTTTTACAAACTATATAAGCATAAATTTTATATTATAAGGATTAAGATATTAATTTATCCAAAATAATATTTAATTTCTCGGATATCCAAAAAAGTATATATGAAGTATAAAATACATCAAACTATAAATGTTTATATAAACTTCAAAAATAAATATTTTATAGATGAATTATGCAATGCTTAAAGAATCAATACCAACTGAGGAGAGAAGTGTCAATCTAAGTCCAAGAAAGGTTGATGAAATGCTGAAACAAGAAATCTCTACCACAATATATCGTTAATTCTCAATCCGCTGTTAGCACTCGGAGTACTCAAGAAAGATGATGTTTTGATGAGAGTTCCCTGATTGATCACAACAAGAGTTAACTTTGGTTTCTGCTTACCATAAAGTCTTATCGTTTTCAGTAGCAGAAAAGGTTCCAGAGTATCCGTAATTTGTCTGTACTATTTTTCTATCCTTATAAGATATTTGAGGGGGGAAAAACGTTATTGCTGTATTCAGAAAAGGGAAGAGGAAAAACAGAATTCATTTCATGCACATTTTTACCTCTTTGCTGGCCAAAATTAAGAGAGTTTTATTACCATGGAAACTTTAACATTATTTGCCATCTCATTTTGGTATCCGTAGTATCCCATTTCCTTAAGTTTCTTTGAACAAATAAATACGGTTCATGAAGCGACAATAAATGGTCAAAGAATTTCCAGAAAATCTCTCAGAAGTCCTTAACTTATAAGGGAAAGATCAGGGTAAATAAAGTTGCGTTTTCCGAGATTAAAATTAAATTCTTCCACTCAGCTCAGAGGACTTTCAATACTATCCCCAATTTCCACTACATTCTTGTAACAATAAAGAAAATTATAAAATTCGTCCACTGCGATTGTAACAATTTAATTTTTTATAAATTAATCTAAACAAATCAATTCTTCACAAATTTAAATTCATACAAAATTAATACTTCATTAATTTAAATTTATATAAAATTAATTATTCTATTCAAAGTTATTCACTTCATTTAAATTAATGAAAGATTAATTTTATATAAAATAAATTTTTTAAACTATCAACATAAAAAAGTTCAAATGATCGCAAAATGTAAAAGTAAAAAGCGGAATTAATTCTTCTTTCAATAACAATATATTGTCATCCCCTTTACTCTTCCCTAGAATTGCGTATCTCCCAAACAAGACCATAACATTGCCGTCATTGCGGGGACGGGAATGAAAGAAGTAGCACCAACAAATAAAATAGTCAAGCCACATAATACCTTTAACTAGGTAAACATAATGTCATTTCATTCAGCACACACAAGTGATTATGCCCTCGGGATTCCCAGTTTTGGATGAAGTGAGCAAAACGTAAAATTACATCAAATAGAAAGCTTATAACTAAACAACTATACCACTTGAATTTTGAAAACACAAGTCGGGGGGCAAAATGGATATAGGATGCAGGGGACTAATATGGGACATTCTTTGGCAGGTTCCGGATGACATTACTTTTCATCCCGATTTTAGTACGCATGGTCTCTACACCGGACCTGTTCATTTCCTTCAGTACTTTCATCCTCACCAAATGCTCCCTTGATTGGACAGTGGCCAAACCCATGCTCCTGTACCTGAAAGTAAAAGAATACAAGATCCCCATTATAATGTCTCCTTTTAGATAAGCAGAGAGACTATAGCGGGTAGCCTTTCAAAGAAGGGGAGGCGGGAAAGGGGTATTGAACCCCCATGATCACTACCCCTAGTTCTTATGTCCAAGGGAAATGCTACTTAAGTCATGACTCTTGGGCCTGTATCATTTACTTGGTGTAATTCACAAATGATTCCTTTGGTACCAGAAAGAAAATAGAGCACAAAGTTAATAAAGCAAACCTTGAAGCCAATGCAGCAGTAATAGCCATGTTATATGATGGTGATGGGCGAGGTTTTTGACGATAATATCGCAAAAATTCACGAGAACCAAGTGTTTTGGTTGATATTCCATCCTTAGATTTCTTAGTGATAACAAGCTCTAACCCACCACTACCAAGTTCTATATTGTTGGCTGCATCACCTGATGCAACCAGCTGCTTGCCTTGCTCGTCGACATAACTGTGAACAAAAATTAAGGGCAGTTGGGATCAGGTAAATCATTAGGACTTAATTATTGTATGGCGTTGAAAACTACAGTTTAAAAAGAGGAAGACCAAATTAATTGGAAAAACTCAAACCAAAAAAGTAAGAACTACACAAACCTGCTGCTATAATCATAGAATTCTTCCAACTCTACTTCCTCATCATCATCGTCATCACCATAATGCACTTTACAGTGACTTTTTGCTGTCATGTGTTTCCTAACTGCCTCCAGGCTGCTGAAAGGATGGCATCTATCATTGCAGTATAGACACATGTAGTCCCTCATGACCTAGAAAATAAATGAGGGAAAAACGTTGGTGAAATCAAGCTTTACTTGGCATAGAAAAAGTTAAGAAAGGGAACAGGCATGACTATAATTCAGTACCTTAAGGCCCAGATAGGTGAGCAGGCCTTTTGGATCCTTCAAATACTCAACATCTGGAATGAAGAATCCATGCTGCTTGTGCATGTGAACAATGCAGCTTTCTATAGTATCATGCTTCTGATCACACATAAAGCAACACGATGAATCCAAATCCTCAAAATTATCATTGTCTTCATCCATATCAACATTGTCAACATGCTTGTTCACATTCAAATCAGTCAAGGACGTTGCAGCATCATTAACTAAATCATCTTCGGGATCAACCTCCTCCCATTCATCTTCACTTCCTTCACTTTCAGCATTGTCTACCTCTCTCATGGGAGGAGGTCTATTCACAATACGCTGTGGAAGCGGCTTGATTATTGCCTTCTCATCTGAGTTACTACTTCCTTGAGAAGCCCGCATCAAATGACCACGGGATTTGAGATGCTCAGCATGAGCCTTAGGACTTTTATAACCTTTGCCACAAAGGCCACAACTATAGAGCATGGGGGTTTCACTCGACTTATCTTTCTCTCGAGCAGCTGCAGATTGTCTAGCCAGAAATAGTGCTTCTGTCACCCCGGGGACCCCAGCCACCTTTTTTTTTCAAAAAAAAAGGAAGGAAAATAACATTATTCTATAGGAAATAAATGAAGCTTGAGGAAACAACTTAGTCATTAATTACTACCCACCTCACAACAAAAAATGATACCAACAGAAAACGTTCATAAGTTTAGACACAACACATTTTATCAAAGTATTCAAAACACATAACACAAACCTCCCCAGAAAAACTCAACAAACAAGATAACAATTCTCCTATGAATAATGGCATATTTTCAGCACATAATGTCACATCAGAAATAAAGTATTGATATGCGTATATATCAAACTCACAGCAAACACAAAAATCGGCATAAAACGAAAGTAAAGTATAATAGCCGCAGTAATAAGCAAATGCATTCTTCAATTCAGTTTACTTGTTCTCGATTGAAAAGGCAAACTGAGTTGAAAACATAAAAGTTAACAGGAGAAACCTCATTAGAAATATATTGTTTGTATTCCCCGTGTTGTTGAACTAGTATGCAATAGATGAAAGAAAATTCAAATTCTTAAGAAAGGATAAAGAGATGTTTCGGGGAAAAAAAAAAAAAAGAGAGAGAGGAAACCTTGCGCTTGAGATTGTAGCGATGCCACTCGGACTTATAATGAAGCTTTTGTTCTGCATCGTCGTTGAATTCTTTGTTGCAAGCGTTGCATGTCAATCCCGGCATGATTAAAGCCCCTTCTATGAATCTCCGATCAGTGAATTTTCTCTTCAGAGAACGAAGTGAGATGATTCGGAACCCCTAATAGGTAGAGTCTGTGATGTAATTTCTGTGCACAATTGAATTTGAAAAATATAATGCACGCGACGGCTGGGAGAGTCTAGTCGGTAAAACGGTGAAGGAGACACACTCATTGATTGCGCAATTGCTTACCGCATTCTCGGGTCATTCGGTCCGGTCCATACCTTTATATCCAGGCCCATTTCATAATGCGGCCCATTTTTTAAAAATTTTTTAGGAAAAGAAATTGATGCCATCATTACACAGATATTTTAATTTAACTGAGATTTCAATCAAACGGATATATTCTCCAAAAGTTATATAAAAAATTAGGAGAAATTAGGGTCAGCCACCAAATGAGATCTCTAATCTTTTAAAATATGCGTAAAATATTAAAATAACAAATAAATTGTATGATAGAGATCAAAGTTTATCCTTTTCTTTTTTTATGTATATACACATTTGTTTATAAATATTACTTTTTATAAAAATACGCATCAATGCCTTATTCGGTGTACACTCAACTAGTTAGCTAAAGAGAAAGGGAGGGGGTAGATTAGGTATTCAAATAATAAATATAAAAATATTTTCGTACTTGTAATTGATTCTTAAAAATGAGCTCAGTACACTTTTTTTGTCGAGGAGGTTGTAATTTTTTTTAAATGAACTTTATATTTTAGTCATTTGAAAAAAATTAATCAACCCAAGGAAAAAAAAACGAGTAAACGGAGCCAAAGACGACCAGAAAAGAAAAAATGAAAAGAATGTCCAATAAACCGAAGATAACCGCTCCAACGATCAAATAGAGCATTGTCAGCCTCCCTGTTCTGTTCCCTTTCTTTCTCTATCTCTCTCTCTCTGAGCAGAGGTTTTGAGTTTTGAGGGACGATAAGCAGACTCAAACCTCTGCTTCCTGCCATCAATTTCTGCGTGGTCTCCGTCTCTGGTTTCATAGCATCGCCATGGCTTCCGTTTCCAGATCTCGACGACTTCCCGAGCCTCGATCCGGTGGCAAGATTGTCCGACCTCGGCGAACTGCAGGTGCTAAGACTCCTTACGACCGACCTACTCCCTCTAATTCGACATCTCGGAGTCCTAATTGGCTCTCTCGCTTCGTTTTCTCGCCCACTCGTTTCATTGCTTCTGGTGCTGGGAAACTCTTATCCTCCGTTTTCGATTTAGAATCTTCGCCTACTTCGTCGTCGTCGTTTTCTTCTTCCTCCTCGTCTTCTGCCAAAGAGTCCAGTGCTGGTATGGCTATAGTATGTATTGGTTTTACAATTTTGAGTTACATAGCAGATGTATGTGAAGTTTTAGGGTTTAAGTCTTGTTTATGCTTTTAAAGTTATCAATTTGGTAAATTTCTATTTTACCATGTGAACTGGAGTATACAGAACTTGAATATGCTAAGCTTAGCATTTTTAGTTTAGGGAGACTTAGTAGCGTAGGTACCCCAATATTACGGCAATTTAAAAGTGCTCAATGTGATTTGTAAAAGAGAAGTTATTAGATTATGTATAGCACGTCTCCTATTGTTTTGGCCCATAATATCCCCTCCTAAAAACTAAGTCCGCTGTCCCTTCTTGCAGAGGAGGAAATTGGTACTGTTAAAAATGGTATCCCTTTTCAAGGCAATGATGCGTTGAATAAGGTAATTGACTCTCTACTATTGTCCTCTGTGCCAGAGACGTTGTGCTGGTCTGCTTATTTAGTAATCCTGTTTTACTGTAATATTGTACCTTTCCATCGTGGAAATTTAACTGCTTTTGTTTGTTATAAATGCATGCAGTCACTTGCAATCACATGTACATTTCACAAGCACGATATTATTCTTGGTATTTTCTTCCTAAACACTTTTTTTCACTTATGTATGGACCTTCAATAATTTTTGCAGATTTTAGTCCTTTACTCTCCCCCTCCCAAAACAAAAAAATTGTTGATGCATATAAAGGATTAAATTATCATTTTTGAAGTGTATTGGCATGAGACAATACTGCTGATAACCTTTCCCATTAGCTGGAGGCAGTTTTTGTAAATGTTTTTTTGATTGTATGGATCTCCTGGTTTTGTCTGAGAGATTGTACATATGATGTCGATTTTTGTGATGTAAGAGTGGGACATTGGAAGTGATCAATTCCTCTGGGAAGCAGCTCCAACCGTTAGCTGGGAATAGCAAAAGCAAGCATGTCATTGAGCAGCTACTTATGCACGAGACATTCTCAAGGTGCTGAAAAATTTTAATATGGAATTTCATGGGTTTTTGAACTGTTTCCCCTAGTTGTTTGGAATAAGATTATAAAAGAGCTTAATTTTTGAATAGGGAAGAATGTGATCGATTTATAAGAATAATAAGATCAAGAGTAGTAGATTCTCCTGCCAATGAAGATGAATGGGATAAGAGGTCAAGTGATATGCACAACAAAATTCCTGGAAATGGTACTGTCCATCATGCAAATCTACTTAAACTTAAATTATAGCTGTTACCTAACCTTGTGTTTTCTATTATTTATCAAGTACAGATTCACCTGATCTCAGCAGTGCTGCAGTTATGGAGGCGAAGAAATGGCTGCAGGAGAAGAAGTTGAGATTAGATTCAAATTCAGATTTAGATTATGGAAGTCATGGTTTAAATATGGTTGCATCGCCACAAGTTAGTGACTTTTTCTTTTTTCCTCTTAGTGGAAAAAACTTAAATGATGCTTGTACATGTTTCTTCCTCTCCCAAATTATGGGTTGTTTGGTTTAACCAATGTATTTGGTTGGTCTGCAGGCTTTCAAAGATGAAGGATCACCAGTGGAAGTGGCCAAGTCTTATATGCGCTCACGCCCTCCATGGTCATCTCCTTCCATGCGCCATAACAAGCCTGAGCCTCTGACACCGGTTGGAATTCAGCTTTTTAAAGAAGAAACAACATATCCAATCAGTGGCTATTCTACATCCTCCTCCAAGGTGCTATTGACTAATTGATTTTATTTTTTGAAATTATGTGTATATGATTTTGTTGTTGCTTTTATTTTGACTGGAAGGGCCTGTTCTATATTCAAAATGGTGTTTTTACCGTAGTGTTGCTGACTGGTACATTTTTGAACTTTGGACAATGGGATCCCATTTCTTAAACAGATTTTTCCATGACAAGAGCTTTAGTTAAACCAGAACATTCATTATTACTGAAGTTCATGATGTGCAACTTATGTATACAAATCTAGATTGAAGACAAGACAATTGAATAGAAGTAGATCTAAAAGAATAAATGAAAACAGGTTCGTTATATTTTCAGGATAGCTGAGAATGATTTAGTTCCAATATCTTTGGAAAACGTGAAGAGACAATCGTGTCAAAAGGGTATTGTTGTTGCAAGTTGAGTTGAAAGGTGTGTATGTATGGTTGATCAAAGAAGACTGCCATCTTTTATTTGAGTCATCACTTTGAGTTCAAAATTTGTAGAAATCACAATACAAAGATAAAGGAGGTTTCTGTCTTAAATTTATGGGAATTGTTTCATACTTGAGACCCTAAGGTTGCGAGGGATGGGAATGGAGTGGGTTCAAGGGTTCCCATAACCCTCCTGCCTATGACAATCTTTCTTTTCCTATGTCCATCCCCTCCTTTGACAATACAACATTTATGTCAAGGCTCATGTCCCTTCCAACCCCCCCCCCCCCCTCCCCCACCCAAAAAAAAAAAAAAAGGAAAATTAAGTTAAAACCACAAAAACCCCAAAACAACTGTGCTAGATTTTGAGGATGGGGAGAGAGTGAGAGAGATATTGGAAGTACAGGATGAATGATATAGGATGATGGCTGGTCAGAGATTAGGTGGAGGCTTAAAATAAAGTCAATTTCACAAATTAACAAAACAAGGAAAATGGGAAGGAGGTTTTCAAGGGTTGAGTTGGAGCTTAAAATATCTCATAAGTTAGTAATACGTAAGTTTTGCTGGAAAGCTACATGTGGTATGTAAGCAGATGGCATTAAGTATGAGGTAGCTTATTAGTAATGATGGAGCAGGGTCTTTCAATCTAATTATGCTTTGCACCTCATCCATCAAATCCAATTTATTAGTCTGCTTCATTGTAGTTGAAGACATGAAACAGAACTAGTTTCTATTATGGTTGTCCTATTGCTAAAACTTTGCATATTTTTAAATGGTTTCAGTGATTTAAAGCACCGCACTTTGATAAGACAATTTAGAATGCCAAACCCATCTTGAAGGTTTTCATCTGTCAGACATGCTAGATATTTGTGAGGCTTAATAGGATATGTTAGAGCATTTGATTTCTAGTTTTCAAGCGTGTGTGGGTGTTGAGTATGTTTCCATTTTTTACCTTGTGCATGAGGTGACTTGGCTTGGATATTGGGACAATTTTATTATAGCAAATTGAGTTGAGAGGATAAATTTGATACCTTTGAATTGCCATTCTAAAGTTTTTTGGTTCTTAGAAGCAAGAAATTAGATGATCTTCTGGAAGTTCTAGTAGAAAAATTTTTGAATATATCATTTTGAAATACCCTAACTTGGTTCAACTTTAGGAAACAATCTGATTAGATTTGTTCTGGAAAATCATGTTTTACTTTTACCCTAAAAATGGTTTCAGAAGCACTTCTCTGAAGTCTGAGGCTTAAAGTTTTCCTTTCTTAGGGACTGGCTTCCATAACAAGCTTACTCTTAAATGGTTCTTTTATGCTTCTGTTTTAGCACTACAGAATAAATTACTTTGATGTAACTTAGTAGAATTTCTCATTTTCTGGAAATTCATTATCAAGGAAGTTATATGCATTGTTTCTGGCAGTCATTGTTGGGTTTTAAATAGATGGCTGTCTGTGGGTTAAAATATCCAAACGTTCTGCTTGTAGATTATGATGGGCCTGATGCTGTTTGGCTTAATAAAGGGCGAGTGTATGAAAGAAGAAGTAGGAAAAAGTTCTGCAGGGCAGGGGAAACTACTGATGAGTTGGTAGGGCAGAATAGGAGGGGAATATTTTATCCTAATTAACTGCTCATGTGAGCGATGAGCTGGAATGAAGAGAGAGAGAGAAGGGGGGGGGGGGTGATGAGGATATTATGGTATTCAGGAAGGAGAGGAGGAAGGCATGGTGAAGGACTGAATGGAGGAGAGATACTAGCCTCTCAAACGCTAATAAATTTCCTTTTCTCTTTCTGTTATTGTTAAAGCTGTATTTTCCTTTTCTTTTCTGCTATTACTGCTGCTCAATTGCCTGAATTGAGTGTAATACACATATGTTACAAACATATTAGCAGAAATTATTGGGTTCCATTAGATTATATCATGGCTTATGTGCTGATTATGGGATGCAGTTGAAAAGGGATTCGCCAGCAACTGGGTCGTGGAGTATTCAAGATGAAATACGAAGAGTACGAGCCAGGGCAACTGAGCAGATGCTTAGGACACTTCCCTCCCCGGAAATTGATTGGTTTGCATTTGCTGTGGAGTGTAAAAATAATGTGAATACTTCAGCTACTGAAAATATTGAACCTAGTATGGGAGAGAAAGTGCTTAATTTTACTGATTCAATAGAAGCATCTTTGAACTTGGTCAAGGAATTAAATACTCACGTGGCTCCAGGTATGATTCTTCTGCTGTGGGAAATCTGTTGGCCTGTTCACGTGTTCACTCTTCAGTTGCAGAACAAATAGTTTCATTTTGATTTCTTTTTTTTTTGGGGGAATATGAATTACTTGTTGTGGACATCTAACACATTTGACCTCATTTTTTGCGCTTCAGATTTGGAGAGGAAACAAGATGGTCTTCAACTTGAATGTGTGCAGTCTGATTCAGCTAATGATAATTTAGAACAAAATAAGGTGCATATAAGCTTATCTTTAGGCTCTTTCTTTTCTCACTTTATATTATATTCATAATTATTCTATTTTATGTCTAAAATAGTTCAATTTTTCTACATTTCTAGAAGGGCTTTGAAACCACCATTCAGGAAACTGAAGGTAACACTACTGCAATGTTACCAATTTGAACTTCAAATTATTTATCCATTCCAGCTGCATTAATTCCTTCATACCTTTTGATTTCTTCTTTTTGGGTCATATATTGGCTTCAAGTATGACATTTCAAGTAATAGTCCATCTTAGCATTGAGAATAGGAAGTTTTTACAAGTATGAATTCATTACACAAATGCATGTTCGTAGTTTTCATTTTCTCCTTGTAGAAGTTTTGATTTGCATATGAAAAATTGTGCCACATAGGTTCACAAGATGACTGCAGAGAGATAACTACTTCAGGACGTCAACTAAGGTCATCAGATGATGTGATAACGAACAGGTTAGAATATGTTTTCCTCTTTACGTTTCTATCTTTTTAATAATTTTATTGTCAGTTTCATCAGGTTAACATTCCACTGTATATCTGCTGACGTTATTTCATTTCCTCACTCTCATTTTGACTTTTCTCTAACTGGGTTTCATTTTCTTTTTATAAGGACTGATGGAGTGAATAGGAATTACATTTAAAGTCCTTAATATGTATAGTTTAACCTATTGATAACAATTTCAGCGTTTTCTTTTGGCTGTTTAGAGGGATTATATACTTCCTTGTTTACATCCTGATTAAATATCATTATGGTGCTACTGTGTTTGAAATTGATGGTCTCCTTATTAGAGGTACTCATAATTCATTCCCATATCTGGTTATGAATTTAGGATCATGGCACTGTTTTTCTGAGTGACCAAGGGGAAAATATTGCAACTTGAAAGCATCACAAGGTGCAAAATTGCTTCAATGAAAATAAAAAGTTATGTTTAAGTTTGTAATCCTATTCAAGCGTCTACAATTACCTAGTGTCCCATATATTTGGGTCTAGTCAGGCTTAATTTGGGAAAACCTATTCATGCTTCTATTCCTTTCTTATGTACGTAGTCATTTTTTTTCAGTCATTCGTATTCTTGGTTTAACATTTCATTGAACATAATAGTGATGGTGGCCTGGTCAAAGTCAACGGCGTCAGTGACATAAATGGGCCTAACTATGAACTAGACTCCATGAAAGAAACTAGTGAAGGTATCCCTGTCTCTTCGACTGCCTTACATTTGGAATACACTTGGTGTTGCCATGTGCAATTTCACTTTATGCATGAAATTTTCTGTTCAAGATTTATATTGGTCTTTATACTCTTTTCCATTAAAAAATGCATTCAATTAACAAGGAAAATGATTTTATTATATATACTATTTAAATCTTGTTTGAACATGTTTTACAATTTCTCAATGACCTGTTTTCATAGATAGTGTTATTTATCTACATGACCTTTACATGTATCAGTCAGATGTATGGCGTTTTCTTCCTTATGGGTTGAAATGCTTGCATTTTTTTTCCTTAGTTTTTCTGACTTAGTTAATCCATTTTATTCAGCATCTTCAAACATTAGACTCTTATCCCTCTTCTGAATGCAGCTTCAAAGTCTGTATTGCATGATGGAAACTGTTCAGTACTGGAAGAGAAGGTTGGAGCAGAAGATGCATTGGCAAATGGCTTCCCCTCTTCAGGGCCCAGGTAAATATATGGTACCTTAATTTTAATTATAATTTATGTTGCGCTAGTAACTATAATTAGAGTGTACACTAGTTGTGGCTTGTGGTAATACAAACAAGCCATGATTCTCGCTTTATACTCCACTCTCTCAATTTACTAGAATTTGGCACAAATGATTATCCAACTGGAAAAATCATATTGGAACAATCAACTGACTTCTTTCTCTCGTGTCTGGGAACATTTATTGTTCTGTACTCATTGTGTGCCTATATGCCCAAAAATGTGTGTGACAGTTATAAAACTTTATTGGCCAATCTGTCCTTACCCTGAAAAATAAATGAATTTCGCCATTTTTGTGCTTTCTAGCAATGCAGGGCAGGTTACTGAACAAAATGTTAGAACACTGGATGACAAACACGGTACAGCTGGTTCAGGTGATGAAAGGATAGATAAGGTTGTTGTTGAGCTAGAGTCTCGTGAGCCGTTGAGTGGAACTTGTATGGAGGTTCCTGATGTGAATGTAAATGACAACATTGTGACCAATGAAGATGATGGTATTGCTACTGGCTCACAGAACAGTTCAAGTGTACAATATGTGATTGAGCAGGAACATTCTGAGGCAGGTCCAGAAGCAGAATTGGCAGTCTCCACAAGGAGTATAGCTGAGAAGCAAAAGGGTAAAAGAATTAGCAGATACAACAGGAGAGGCAGAGGCAGAGGCAAGGGTGCCAAGTGATGTGGGGATTGTATCTTGTGTGCCACGTCAAATGTAAGTTACTGTTAGCTTAGAAAGTAGGGATTGTTCTCTGCGCAGCTGCAGGCCATTTGTTCTGAGATCAATATTTATGAGTCTCCGTCTTCTTAGGCACCATTTTTCTTGCCCCTTCCGTTTCGTTCTGCTCGGCGATTAACTGCCATAATGTATGCGCCAGAAAAATGGATATGTATATGCATTTGCAGTGAAAATGGTTAAATGCGTGAACGTCGAATTTTGTTCGTTTCTCATATTACCATTTGTATTGCTCGGTATATTTATATTATCCCTTCTGATCTTTCTATGATGGCTTGCCGTTGGAATGGAATTTTATTGTCGGGGGAGTTGTCTTTGCGAAAAACACTATATAAGGAAAACATGACACTACAATGCAATTTTAATTTTCTGAAAAACTCTTTATCCAAGTTCACGATCATTTCACTCTTCTCCTTTACTTTCATTTTATTTTAGTTTCACCTTAATTTTTAAAAACTATCCAATTTTTTTAAACTTTTATTTTTTATTTTACATTTATCTATAGATATATAAAAACTTCATGAGTTGTAATCATTATTATTTTGGGGTTTAATTGTTATTTTATTCTTTCACAAATTAAATTAATTGGTATTCTCAAATTTATTTGGATAATTCATGCAAGATTTAAATATTTAAAGCACTTTAAATTAACAGTGTAAGAGAAAAAATATTTGAGAAGTTTTTAAAAAATAAGGGTAAAATTGGAACACAAAAATGAAACTTAAAGTAAAATTAATGAATAAAATTAGAATTTATAAAATTAAACAACAAAAGTGAAACTTAAAATTAAATTAAATAACAAATTATAACTAAATAAAATTAAAAACAAAAGTGAAACTGTAAATAATGCTTGGGACTATACGTGCATGTAAAATTTATTTATCTTTCTTAAATTATAGCTTAATTATTATTTGCAAAAATTAAAATTTAAAAAAGATATAACATTAAAATTTAAAAATTATTTGAAATATAACATTTTCTAATCCCATAAATTATCATAAAAATAAAAAATATTATATATTTGCAAAAATTAAAATTTAAAAAAGACGTGATTGTAATTTTTTAGTAAATTGTGAGAGACATCTCGTGACCAAAATATTAAGCTACACTTCAGGATAATCTCTTGGAACGTTCTCACAAAAGGTTTCTACTAGGCAGTGCAACATCATGATTGAAGAGTAATAGATGCCCTTGAAAAGCATACTTCTAAAACAATATATAACTAGATTATTTGTCGGTGGAGAATTAGTCTATCCTGTTATATGTTAATATAATTTAAATATTTTTGTTAAAATATTATAAAAATTAAATTTAGTATTGTGCTGTGATTAAAAAATGCAAAACAAATTAAGGTGAGAGCATTAAATTGGTTTGGTAAGACTATTAAGAAAGAAAGGGCAACAATGAACTTATTGGAGGCTATCACTATACATAATCTTTTTTGTTGTACAAAGTAGTTCTTATTATTGCTTTTTTCAAGAACTTTAGAATTTCAAAAATTTATAGTACAATTTGAATCTATCTTTGACTTTAAGTAATACATGGAATAAATGATCTAAATTATTGAATAAAGTATTTAACCATATATCGTCTTCTCTTGTTTTAATTTTGAACTATATTAAGTTATATTTATATTTTTTTATTAGGAAATTTAAAGGTGATTAATTAATTTATTATTTTTTTCATTGACTCCAAAAAAATTTCAAATTTCAAAGAATTCTTGATTTAAGAGATGTCATTAATTTTTTCGTTTGCTCCAAAAAATTCTCAAAATTTGGAGAATTTCTAATTTAAGAGGTAGTCAATTAGTTTATTAATTTTCTCACTGATCCCAAAGAATTCTCAACATATGTATGAAAAAGGTGAAAAATCATTACACGAAGAGTTGATGATTTGATTAAAAGAGATTTCTTATCGATCACATGGAGTTCTCTTATTAAAGGGAGCCTACTTTACATATATTCTAGTTTATTTGATGTGCGTTGCAAAGGCCTTAAAGAAAATTAGTTTATTTTACTATATATTAATATATTTTAAATCAATGGTATTTATAGATGTTAGCATAAAATTAAATTTAGTAATATATTATGATAAAAAAATATAATAAATTGGAGAAAATGTGTAAAATTAGTTATATGAAATTAGTAAGAGAAAAGTGATAACAATAGGTTCATTGGGAGGTCACCACCATAAGAAATTTTTTTTGTCATATAAAGTAGCTCTCATTGTTCCTCTTTTTTAAGAACTCTGAAATATCAAAAATTGATGGAATTACAATTGGCTCTACCTTTGACTTTCAGTAAGGTATGATGATAGACAATTCAAATCATTGAATAAATCATTTAACAATATATTGTTTTCTTTTGCTTTAATTTTAGACCATGTCAAGTTATATTTATAGTTTATTATTTGAAAATTTAAAAGTCAAATAATTAATTAATTTATTATTTTTCTTGTTCACTCCAAAAAATTCTTAGATTTTAAAGATTTTTTTATTTAAAAGATAGTTAATTAATGAATTAATTAACTACTATATTATTTTTATCATTGACTCTAAAGAATCTATATGCTTCAAAGAATTTCCAATTCCCACTATATGCATGAGAAATATAAAGAGTCATAGCATGAAAAACTAATGATTTGATAAAAAAAAAACACTTCTCATAAATCGAACAGAGCTCCCACGTTAAAGAAAACTTACTCTTCATATATATATATATATATATATATATATATAATAAATATTAATTCAATATTTTTCTTTTGCCAACCTTCATAAATGTTTATATTATTCATCAATATAACAAGGTATCTCTCAAACCAAAGCCAAATTGCCGTGCACCAAATATCTATACTTCAAACTCATAAATCCCTAGCTCAAGAATATTAAATCCTTGACCCCTAAACCCTACAACTATAAAATTCTCAAATTCTCAACTCCAAAAACTTAAATTGTGGAATCTCAACCTAAATTATTAATTTCTAATTTTTAAAAATTAAAATTTCGATACCCTAATGATGAACCACAAGTATACGGATTAAATTGTAGTAATCAAATCTAAAAAATTCAATATCTTTCCCACTAGGATAATATGTTGTCTTTATTGTTCTTAAGATTAAATTTTTGCTTATCAAAATGCACAATATGTTCAATAGCATGGTTAAGTGTGGTTATTTACATATTTACACTAGTGGCTTAAATAAACCAATCACCAAGAAATGATTTACATATAATAGACAAAATAACTAAACTAAACTACTATTCTAAAGGGTCCAAACTAAAAGTAAAAGACTCAAAATTTTATACTAGATTAAGCTAATTGGGAGCTGGAGTAAGAATAAGTTGAGTTACCAAGTTCATTCTTAACTTTATTTCACATAGTTCAGTTCTACTTTCAGATAATTTTACTCACTAAAAAGACAAGTTTGTTTCTAGAATGCAGTGAGCTCAAGAGTTAAATCATCAAATATAACCTTACCTAAAAGTTATTTCCAAACATTTAGGTAAAACTGCACTACCTCAACTATTAGCCTCCCTTAGAGGTTGTTTCCAAACATTTAAAGAGTACTAATCTTGAGATGTTTTAAGCCCTTGGAAACTGTTATGAATGCGAGTATAAAATTGCTTTAGAGGTTGTCTCTAAATATTTAAAACAAAAACACCCAATTCTTAATGAGCTATTTTATTAAATACCTTTGGACACTTGACTTCATGCCAAGAGATTTAAAAGAAATCAATAAAATGAATCATTCAATTCATTTGCAATCATATTAATTGACTAAAACATACAAAAACCCCAAATAAAAGCAACATACATTCATTAATGAACAAATAAGTATAAGAGAATAGAAATAATATTTCACGTGGATACAAAACCATGAAATACCAACTCAATATTCACAAAGAATCCAACACAATAACCAATAACAAGCTCAAATTTAGCTTACATTAAGAAAAAAATTTTAGAAAATTAGCGAAGGAGAAAAGTGGAAGGACACCTCCATGAAAGAATCCATAGAAGTTTGGCAAAGGGAGGTCCAAGAAGACCAACCATTGGTCTCTCTTAAGAATTCACCTTGGAAGACCCAAGAAAGTGAAACTCTCCCTTGTTCTTACAGAGCTTTTGAGCCTTCTTCTTCCCCCTATGTTTTTCCAGTCAAAAAATCTTAAAAGCCCCCTTTTATTCTAGTAAAAAAAGGAGAGTTTCATATTTTTCACAAGTTTAAGCCTTAGACACTTAGATTTGGCACCCATAATTGGTTTCCTAATTCACCTTTAGTCTTTTGGCCATAACTTTACAACCCAATATTATAATTTTTCAAATTAATACTTGTTGAAATGTTTTCAACGAGATCTACAAATTTTCATGAAATAGTCATCTTCAAATTTTAACATTTAAGGGTCTAAAAAGTGGTTTTAAAGTTGAGTGTTCACCATTTTCAATTGAATCGCATCTTAAATCTCTTCTTTGGTTTCTTCCAACTTCCTAGTTTTGGTGAAAACCTTCAAAACATCCTTGATTCGTCCTCTTTCATGTCTCTAACTCCTTATTTAAATAATTCTCTTGGAATTTCCATCAAAGCAGTTCAAAATTAAATTAATTTAATGCAAGCAAGCAACCAAATAGTCCAACCTATAAAATTCATGAAATTAACATTATTTGGTCACTAAATTTAATAAATATATCCAAAATATATAATAAGTCCATAATAAGACATATACAAATATAATACAATTAAGGACTTATCACCTAAACTCAAAAAAGTTAAAAAATTTTAATATAAAACAAAAAAAGCTTTAGTAAAGTTTTGTCAAATCTTTGATTAAAAAATAAGTTGGTTAAGTATTTTCATAGAAAATATAAGTACATTTTATGTTAGTTGTTGGATTACACTTACATAGTGTTGCTTATATCTTTATAATATTGTTTTTTAATTAAAACATGAGACTTGTTTAGTTCACTAATGATAATATATAATTTAATTTGAAAAACTTACAGTTTCCTACAAGAACTACACGTGTTGTGATATAATTGAAAAAACATACTTGTTATATTTTAATTGAAAACAACATAACAAAAATATAAGAAATTGAATATAAAGTTTTTCTTAAATTATATGGTAAACTTTGTTCTTAGTATGAATATTGACTTTTTTGGTAGACAAATTAAAATTGAAATTGTGTTAGAATATTCGTGACATAAATTTGGTGTTATCTTTGATGCAACTATAAGATTAGTTGCATTATTGCAATAATTATGTATCATAGTAGAAAGAAGACATATGACAATGACATGTCAATACATGATGATTGTATGCTAACTTAAAATAACTTGTTAAATTTATATTTTGACCCCAATATTTTAGATTTTATTTATGAACTCAAAGCTTTCAAAAAGTTTCAATTTATCCCCTTTATTTTAATTTTTAGTAACCTTACAAAACATTAATTTATAAAAGAGTTGTGGAGTTATTGGAAAAATAAATAATATATAAATTTAACAAAGTTATAAATGTTATAAACCATTTAATTATGTGATATCCAATGTGAGGTAGTATCTTTACCCCTTTTACTTTATTAAGATATTATCTTGTTCAAATGATCTTATAATTATCAAATTCATTTTAGTATGTAGTCTTATAAATATTATGTAATAAATGTGTAGGCAAAGAATTTTTTATGATCAATTTTCTAAATATGTACATGGTAATGAATCTATTTGGTAAAATTAATTGGAAAATGGTGGAATGTCAATCCATTAGAGTTTCTTGTCATCACAACAAAGTAAGAAGGTAAGAATTTTTATTCTAACTTTATATTATTCATGGACTCACTGTTTATCTATGTTTGTAATATGATTGTTAATTTTAATATTGAAAATTGCCTTAAAAATAAAATAAGCTACACACAATTGGATAACTAGAAGCCATATTATTAGTTATTTTATAGTAAAAAACTTCATCCTCAAATGGATATTGCTCATAAATAATTGCATGCCATATTTTGATAAATTGAAAGAAAGCTAAGTGGCTATAAAATTTTGTTTACTAAGCCTGAAAGCTATATCCAAATAGTATTAGAAACTCTTCGTTATATTTATGAGCAAATTATTGACCACTTATGATATTCTATGAGGCAAAATGGTGTTAAATATAATAATGACCCCCTATGGATATTAAAATGAAATAAAATTATTTTATGGCTAGTGGTTACAATTTACAATATGACTATAAGTCATATAAAAAGGCCAAAAGTTATTTTGAAGTGCAGAAAGCTACAAAAGATGCTATTATTGTAATATATTTTATGATGAAAATTTATGTAGTTCATGATAATTTTATATTGCTAATACTTCTCACATAATATTCATATTATTATTCATTCATAAATAATTGATTAATAGTAAGAAGTTTTTACTATTATAATAGAAGATGTCAATTGCAACTTCTTATCCATCTATAATAAATATTTATATAATCAACTTGTTGGTAAAAAAATTTTATAATCAATTTTCTAAATATATACATGGTCATATATTCATTTGATAATATTCATTAAAAAATTGTTAAAACATCATTCTACTAGAGTTTCTTGTCATTACATTATGGTAATAAATTTTGTTTTCTTTCTTTATATTATTTATAGATTCAAGATCTATCTATATCTAAAATATAATTATCAATTTGATATTATAAAATGTCGTGAAAATTAAAAAGTTACACATGATTA
Source organism: Delonix regia (assembly GCA_037074485.1). Classification (NCBI taxonomy): domain Eukaryota; kingdom Viridiplantae; phylum Streptophyta; class Magnoliopsida; order Fabales; family Fabaceae; genus Delonix; species Delonix regia. Next base: position 6,494,941 of record CM073452.1, read on the forward strand.
GATGGCTAGAAGCCACACTATTGTTCGTTCTTTTATAGTCAACAACTTCATCTTCAAATAAATATTGCTCATAAATTATTGAATGTCATATTTTGATGAATTGAAAGAAAGTTAAGTGGCTAGAAAATTTTGTTTACCATAGCCTTGAAAGTTATATCCCAATAGTATTGAAAACTCTCCATTATGTTTATGAGCAAATCATTCACCACTTATGATATTCCATTAGCTAAAAGGGTATTAAATATAATAATGACTCACTATGGATATTAAAATGAAATAAAATTATTTTAGGACTAGTAGTTATAATTTACAATATGACTAGAAGTCGTATGAAAAGGACATAGTCATGTTGAAGCTTAAAGGCTACAAAAAATTGAATGGAGATGTTGTTATTGTAATATATTTTATCATGAGAATTTATATAGTTCATGAGAATTTCACCATAATTACACTTCTCATATATTGTTCATTTAGTTATTCATTCATAAATAATGGATTAATTATAATAAATTCTTACGATTATAAATAAAAATGTCAGTTGCAATTTCTAGTTTATCTATAATATATATTTATATATAATACTTGAAAAAAGAAAAAAGAGTATCGTAATTGCATGTTTATGAAACTTGTATCAAGAAAGAGTGTTTTTGTTATTTATTTATAAGCTATTATATTTCTTATTCAATTTCTAATATCACATATGTCTAAAAGAAAGTGAGTAATATGAAGACAATTTTGTCTCATCAAAATGATGATAAATTTAATAACTTTATTGATATAACATTATTCACATATGTTTTATATAATATTGCGTAGTATAGATATGTCGAAAGAAATTGACAATGAAAGTATAGGATATATATTCCCTAAAGTAAATAATATATTTTGTTATGAGACTATCTATTACTTGTGCTACACCAATTTTCAGAATTAAATTGGTTTATAAGTTTTTATTTGCATATTATATATAATGAATATGCATGTGACCAGCAACAATAAAGGAATTTGTATTTCCATTGAATTTTTAAACAAATGATGTCGAATACTAGATATTACATCTAGAAATTATTGATAGAAATGTCAAAATTTCATAATATTTAAACATGAATGACAATATAGTGACCCAATTGTCATGATTTTCACCCAAAGTGGAACAATGAAAAAGTTGTTGAAATTTCACAAGAGTATGAAAAGTTATCACAATATGTATATATAAGCATGAAGACACAACTATTGTTTGTCCAATATATAAGTGTTTATGGAATGCCAGAAAAGATAGAAAGAAAATTATTATAGCAAATGAAATTGAGATATATGGTATTAAAATAGAATATTCAAATCACCAACTTCATTTAGACCTATGGTGATGATTTTTGTGTTTCCATGATGAGATTGATATATTATGCTTAAAATGAAGGAAGAAATTATCATTTTGCGTAAAATGGATGTTAGTGATTCAATAGTTGTCATCTATGAAATGCATAAAAGCACAATATTGCAAGATAAATAAAACTCTTGAAGAGTTCTTATGTTATTAAGTGTAACATAATATTACACAAATATTGTACCAATTCATATTCAAATGAAATCTATTAAAAGCTTTATTTCATAATGATTTATAGCAAAAAACAAGTTGAAAAATGATATAGATCTTCCCTTAATGATGATATCATTTAAATTTGATGAAATTATATGAGAAAGTGAACTTAAAGTTTATAGATGTTCGACATGACCGTATAAGCCATCTTGAGTCAATTATGTGAAAGAAATTGAGAATTAACATGAATTTTTACGAAAGAGCTTAAAAATTATTTATTTAATGAATACTTACATTTTACTTGATATTAGGTCAAATTGGTCATGAGACCATCACCTAGCAAAGTTGTAATTATATCTCATGTATCTTTGGAATATATTCAATTCATAAATGGGCTTATTCATTCAATGTTGACAATTGAAATATAATGAATAGATGTATTCTTAGAATGGTAATGACATTGTTATCCATTTTCAACCTGAATTTTGCAAGATTATATGTGCATAATTTCCATATTATACAATGAGTAAATATTTTATTGGCAGTTTTGAAGAAGTTATATCCAAAATTTGATAAATAAAATTTTGTTTTGTGATCTAAACATACCACAAGTGAATTCAAAAGTTTCATTTAACAAATAATCTATTAAAGGCATTTGTTAACCTAAATTGGGTGATGAAATTGCTTATCAGTTGTGAATGATCTAATTATGTTGATGACCAGTTCCTTGAAAAATTTTAGAAAACGAAAATGAGTAAATAATTAAAATGGCCAGATCATGGAGGTAGAAACTTTTGAAGAGACCTTGACATAAGTAAATCTCTATAAGAGATTCAGGTGCTTGAAAGTAATAATGTGGACAGATCTCAGTATACTATGTCATTATATGAAAACATGAAACTTGGAAAGAAATAGTTATCGACAATGTGAACACCTCATCCTAAAATGAATAAATATAAAATAATCATGATAAAATAAAATAACAAAATTGAAAAAACTTTAAAGAGAGAAAAATTAATAAAATAGGAATTTAATAAAAAGGAAAAAAGGAGAGAATTAAATAAAAAATAATGAGGATTCAATTAATTTAAAAAGAAAAAACAAAAAAAATTAGGGGAAGAAGGTTGGAAAACAATGGGCACGAGTAGATGGATGGTATTACTATAAAGTAGGTGGAATAGAAGGCTCTAGAATAATGGGCAATGGACACAAGCGACACAACCATTTTTTGTCCCCTTTCTTAGCAACCACAATAACAAAAGGTTAGGTTTGCATTAAGTTCAACAAGAGAGCTTTAACTATAAATGATAATAGAGAGAAACATAAATGGGGCATGGTGGAAGTAAAAAAGAAAAGGATAAGAGAGGTTAAAGTTATGAGAGAAAAGAAATAGGATTGAGAGAGAATAGAAATAAAAAAAGAAGAGAATAAGTGAGAGAAAGAGAAAGAGGTGGAATGACAAAGAAAGACATGGAGAGTTTGAGAAGTGAGAATCAGAAGGAAGATACCTCCTTGTTTTTGCATGCTCGGGGGATAGCAATAAGAAAAGAAGGAGCATCATGGGGAGTACATTTATTCATATAAATTCCTTTTGTTGTGTTATCTAGTTCGTTGCAAGGAAAATAAGGAATTGTTTAGTGAAAATGCATGACATCCACTCTCACTTGGCTGATGCCATTTTGAATTTATTGTGCATGTAATCATGTAATGCTTTATGATTGTTTTTTTAAGATAATGCTTTATGGGTGTTAAATGTTATTATTGTTAACCTTTACCCGTATACAATAGTGTTAGTTGCTTATTTTATAAGGATATAAACAAATGAATAGGTTAGAAATTGTAAGGTTGTTAAAGAACAAAATAAAGTAAATAAAAACATGATGTAAGTGCATGAGAATATTAAGAAAAGCTTGGATAAGAAGTTTAACTTTTGCTTTGTTTTTGTTTTCTGTTTAATGTACGTTGTAAATAGCATTTAAGTAATATGACACTAGTACACCCTTACACACCAACAATAAGTATGTTGTCTTATTCACATTTTTATTTTATTTATCTCTTTTTTTCTCTTTCTTTTTTTTCTTATTTGGATTTATATTATCTTTAAATTTTTAGAGTTATTAGATGAGACATTGTGTCTCACCAGGCACTTAGGGATCAACTAGTGGGGCCATGTAGGACCATGTTTCTCCTTAGGTTTTACCCAATGCTAATCAAGTTGTACACTTTCCTGAATAAACCTAGGTTTCCAACAACTCTTTCCCAATCGAAGTATCTTCTTAAAAAAGAACAAAAATATTTTTTATTTTTTATTTTTATTCATTCTAAAAAAATACAATAATTATTTATTTCAAATTTTCTTTTTCTACTTTCAAATTCCTCTCGTTAAATAAGAAAAAGACCTAAAGTATTTTTTTTAAAAAAAATAAATGTTTTGAAATTCTTCATCTACCAAAAAATAAAGAAAATGTAATTAAGTTTCATTTTAAAAAATAATAAAAATCCAAAAAATATATAAAAAAGAAAAAAAAAATGAAGAGTACAAGAAAGTTAGATTACACTGATTTCATAAATTAAAATATGCCAACTAAATTTCAAGTTTGTTTTGTTTATGAAAATTTGATTGATTTCAACTATCTTGTTCTTTTAATTAAAAAAATTACTAACCAATAGACACATATTTTTAGTAGAACTATATGGAGTTTGATCCCTACCACAAGGTAAGTAGGCTCTAGGCTCTCATCCTAGGTTAAGTTCGCCCTTGTAAATATATATATTTTTTATTTTCTTAATTTCTTTTATTATTTTCTTTATGTGTGTGACTGATAAGGGTAATCAAAATTAAAATTAAGACATATTTTATATAATTAACTTTGGGTAATTGTTATTTTAAACAAGTACAATGGGGTTTCTAACACCTTTTTCCCACACAAATAACTCCCAAACTTAGTCCCTGATTCATAGACCTCCTTTTTCATTAATTGGTTTTCTAAAGTTTTCCTTTAAAAAATTTTGGTGGTGACTCTTAAATTTTAATTTTTGTCTTTTAAGCAAAAATTGAAACTTCTATTTCTATCGATGTCGTTGTAGTCCCATATTAGATTTGATAGTTTGGCAACTCCATTGGGGTTATGAAGAGAGTTAAACCCATTCAAGTTGATTATGCAAAATAATATGCTACTCTTTTACGTGTTGTTTGCCTTTTATGTTTAGGTTAGGTTACATTTTTTGATTCACAGGCTTTATTTAGCATTTGTACATAGGTGTTTATTTAAATATACTTGTATATACTTAGGTTAGATAACATGTTAGTGCATTGTTTGTTTATTAATCATATGTTTGTTTTTATTTCAATAATTTGCTTAGTTGTTTAGATAAGATGCTTTTGGATAGATAACATACAGACTAAAAAATCAAGGTAGATGACTCTTATCTATTTATTCATTCTTTTCTTGTCTAATCTGTTTAGTAAATGAAGGTTGGTTAGTCTCTAGGCAAGAGGTATGAATGCTCTCCTTACACATTCCACATATACACTTTACCTCACACATATTCCTTTCTAGGCCTTATACTTGGGTCTGCATATGCCTTTGGTTAGTCTGAGTTTCTAGTTAAGGCTTTATGCTTCCAGACGTTATCATGAAGACTTCACTCAAAATGCATCTTGTTATGTAGATTAAGCCTTTGTAGGAATTCTCTTATTATAGTTAAAATTATATAGCAAGATCTTTAACCTTGTGTTGGATATTATTTAAGAGTCATTATCTTTTAGGATGATAGACCTACCCTTAAAAACTGCACTGTGTTAGATAAAGCCTCGTATGACACCTGATCAGTTAGAGCCTATTTCTCTTAAGGTAAATTCTTTCAGCCTGGGTTATCCCTAATTTAGGATAGAGGAGAGCGTTCTTTTTCTTTCTCTAAACATATAGTATACATGTCATTACATTACAATAAAACCTATAGGAAAGTGATCATAGGTCACTCCTTACTGGAGTGATTAATGTAGCCTCAATGAAAGTATGCATTAGCGAAGCCAACCACAACCTATAGGGGTTACCAAACCCCAAGGTATATAATCATGCAATGCATCGACATATTCATACTTAGGAGATTCCTTGAAAAAGGAAACCTTTTAGATGCATGATTATTTTTACAATAACAAAAATCTAGTTGTTCAATGCATCCTTAGGCTAAAAGAAAACCTTTTAACCGTGTGGAGGGTAGTTTCCTCTGACAAGTTAATGGTCAACTCCTATTCTTAACAAGACCTCTTATCTCTCAAGGAAATTGAGTTTTGGGAACCTAGGCCTAATAATGTAATAATCACAGTCAATGGCCTATTATTGACAAAGTTTTCTTTAATTTACATGAAACATCTTTTCACAACTAAATCATTAGTCTTAAAATGTCTGTGAAACCAAATCATGCTAGTTGTCAAGTTGTTTGTAGAAAATCATATTATCTTTATACCTAGTTTTCATTTATTCTTTTCTCAAATTGACTATCGAACATTTACCTCCCATGAATTAATAAATCCCAGAGGAGTATGCAAAAGTGTTAAGGATAAACACTGATGATCTATTAACAAGTCTAAGAAAAAAAGAAAAGCAATAAAAATAAAAACAACACATAAGCACCTATATTTGTATCACTAACCTACTTTGTCCTTTTGTAGTGATTTGTTTAAAGAGTTATTAGGCATAACAGGGAATAATGGCACACCATCTTATTAGGGATTATAATAATTTAAAGGATTCATTTCACAAATGATTGGGAAGGTTGGAATCAACTTTCTAGCCAATCAAATGACAATATTATGGAAGCTAGCATGGTGGAAAAGTGAAGAAATGATATATTGTTGCAGAGAATTTCTAAACATACCCTTCGTGAGCTCTTAAGGGTGCATTAATTATAAAACTGTGATATACCAAAAGTTAGCATACATATAAGATATTCCATCGAAAGAAGCCATTCACATGATTCACTTCTTTCATAGTAATCCAGAGGCTAAAGAACTAAATCAACAAGTGAAGGAAGTATGGGCCAAGGTTACGTACAACGGAAGGCCTAAATTAGGGAAGCACATTGTCGCAATAACAAAAGATAATCAAACATAGCTCAAGGAACGAACCAATGGTGTCGATCCTTCTTTCGAACCTTGTAACCCCTTGTCGAGTAATAATTTAAAAGATCTTGATGAGTAATTAGCCAAAGAGGTGGAAGAAAGTAAGCTAAAATAAAGGGTCTAGAAGAAGAAAAGGAAAAATGATTGGTAGACTTAGTACAATTATGGAGAGAATATGTTAGGTTGTAAAAGGATGTGATCAAGGCCAAAAGGTAAACGAACAAGTGAAGAAATTTGTAAATTTAAAATGGAAAATATTATACTAAAAGACGTTATTGCGAATGCCTAGATATGCAAACATAATAATAAAGCTAAAATGTCAAGAGTCATTAGAGAGAAAGAGGCCTTCGAAAGGCAAATGCAACTTCTTAAGCCCTCTAGTGGACTCTGACAAGAAATTAACACACTTGCTTAACAATTAGAAAACAAGATGAGTGAACTGGCAGAAGTTAGGAGCAACAAAGCAATAGCTATTCAGGGTATGATATAGTAACTTAATCAGCAAGATAAAATGACAGAGGTTTGGAAAGCTCAGTATACTGAATGTACGATAGGATTAAAGAAGTGGATGGAACACTTCAAGGGATTGGTTCTCCTAGCCAATACAATCATACAAGAATTTGTAGATGCATTCAGATGGGCCCGAGGCATTGCTAACCCATTGAAGATGCCTACAGTTATATCTAATTTCTTCTTATATTGTAACTGCATTTATGATGAGTTTAAAAGTTGATTTTACATTAAGTAATACACTAATGAATTAAGCAACAATTTGTACTTGACTGATTTTTGTTTATCAATAGATGATTAATGAAATGGAAAATCATGTTTGTTAGTTACTATGCCTCACGATAAAGAACATGTAGGGATGTCTAAACCTTCTTGCATTAGTTATCAAATTTGATTCTCTAAGTGGACCCATAAAATCTCTCATAAAATCAAAGGGCATAATGTGGCAATGATCGTTATGCCAAAGCAATTCATTTAACAAATCAATGTTTCATTTAACATTTAAAGACCTTGTATCTCTTAACCTTTTTCTTTTATGAGACAGGAATAAAAAAAAAAAATAGCATTGTGCCTCTAAGAAAATACCATCTAATCAAACCAATATGCCTACCAAAGTCTATAATACTCGAGCAAATAGTAAGACAATGGAACGACACCAATCCAATGAAAATCCAAGGAATGAGGGTGACACGACAATGCCAGATAGCTGTATAATAGCCATAGAGAATATTTCTGAAATGCTGAAAATGATTATTGTAGCCTTTGCTGGAAAGAGCATTAATGACATTAAAGTAAGAACTAGCCAATTATCACCTATGATAGAAAAAGGAGTAGGCCACACAACATGTATCCTAGCTGGTGTAATACCTAGAACAATTAGGATTGATTCACGCATAATATATGGAGTAAATAAGGTCCAAACTTAAGGAAAGGCACAAAATCCTCTACCACAAATGGCCGACAAGCAAGGGCATTGTGATTGACATACTAGAATGATGGGCACACAAGATTCCCAAGGCAAAGACCCAACATATACTTCTTAAATTCCCATAATCAAGGGCCAAAAGGGAAATTAAGTTGATGAGGAGGCATAGAAAGAGGAGTTGTTAGAGGTAATAGACCAATTATGTGTGTTACGGGGGCCTATGACATGAGGTCCCTTAATCTAGAGGAATTGTGCTTGACCTCAGAAATTTATATGCCTAAGAAGTTTAAAGTACTAGATTTTAATAAATATGATGGAAGCATCAATATGGTGTATCATTTGAAATTTTATTACAAAAAGATGTCAATTTGGCCTAGGGATGAAACTTTTTCCCTTGAAAGCTTGTCTGGATCAGCCTTGCAGTGGTTTATGTATTTAGACCACTTAAAGATTCATAAATGGAGAGACCTTGTTGAAGTTTTTATAAGACAATACAAGTTCAGCCTTCAAAATGCTCAGAGTAAGAAACAAGTGAAAGACATGGGAAGAAGTCAACAGAGTTACATGCCCAAAGATGGCAAATGGTTATATCATAAGTTGAAGCCCCAATGGCGAACTCAAAATTCTGTTTATATTTTATCGACTCCTTACTGGATCCCTTCTATTGTAGTATGATGGGAACACATATTAATGACTTTGCTAACTTAATAGATAGTGGGGAGAGAATAAATGTTGACATTCATGTTGGAAAGATTCAAACCATTCAAGTTGAAGGAAGTTCTAAACGAAGATCCAATCAAAAGAAAAAAGAATGAGAGGTGAAATATGTTGAAGCATTGTGACCATGTTCATCACAACAAGTTTCATATCAATTGAGTGATGGAAACCAAGGTTAAACTAAGTCAAGGTCTAACCCAAATCAACAAGGTAAAGGGCAAAGGTCCATACGTCTAAGAAATAACTACCCCTAGCCCAATTTTTGTTCAACAATGTTGAATTATATCAAAAGCTTTGATAAGCCTGACTCATAGGCCCATGATATTGTAAACAACTTCAGTTGCTATATCTAGTTTGGTATAATCCAATTGTTACTTGTGAGTATCATATAGGCGTACCTAGACATTCAATTGAGGATTGCACTATGTTTAAAAGAAATGTGCTTGATTTGATATATGTTAAATTGGTTCATCTTAAAATGGGAGAAAATTCCACCATCACCACTAATCAATTGATGAATCATAAGGGACAGGTGAGGGCTATTAAAGAAGATGTCAGCTATTCTAAAGGCCCAACTAGTATAAGATTTTCAATTGAGGTGTTATACACCTATCTTAGAAATGTTGAATCCATGTAAGAGGTTATGAAAAATTCTTTGACTAAAGAATTAAAGAGCAATGAGTTAAAATTTAATAAGTATCATCAAGAAGTAATGAGGTATGATATTAAAGAATGCTTGTAATTAAGGGAATAGATCAAGAGAATGATGGCTCTTAGGATTAAACTTGTAGGGAAAAAAAGAGGAAGTGTGTATAATTGGAAGTAAGAAAGTAGAACTTATCATAAATAGGCAGGTTCATGAGGAACTAGCAGAAAAGTGTCTTTGATCATTAAAAAAATTTCGCATAACTTAGCCTCACCTTTTATAACTACTCAAAGATAACCTGCACTGATCTTAAGCATGTTAACTTATTTCCCATATAAAAGCAATCAAGCAGTACCATGGAACTATGGCGAATCAATAGGGCAGCCTTTAAGCTAAGTAATAGTTGCCAGAACAAAGGAAGAAACTATTTCCAATCTGACTAATATGCGAAGGATTAGTTGAAGTAGAAGAGTATATCCACCAACTGATGGAAGGGATGCTGAAAGAAGAAAAGAGGTGTGTATAAAGAGCTCTAGAAATGCTAGTGTAGAAGCTATGGATGGGAAATTTCTATAAATTATGAAGCAAAATGAGTATGACATCATGGAATAATTAAAGAAGACCTCTACGAGAATTTTCATCTTGTCATTAATTCTTAGCTCAGAGGCACATTAAAAGGCTTTGCAAAAAGTTTTAAATGAATCATATGTGCAACTAGATATAACACCCAAAAAAGTAGTGAACATGATGAATATTGTCAAGTCCTCGTCTCTCATCGTATTCTCTAAAGAAGAAATTATAGGGACTTTGGTGCATCAAATGAAAGCCTTACATATCACACTAAACTGCCATAGGTTTCCAATAGCAAAGGTATTAATTGATGGTGGGTCAGATCTAAATTTACTACCTCTCATTACTCTGGAATAACTTTTAATAGATGCATCAAGTATTGAGAATAGTGATACAGTAGTTAGAGCTTTTGACGACAAGACATTAGAAATTAGCCCTAATCTATTTAATGTCAACTTCTAGGTTATGAATGTAAATTCAGCTTATACTATGTTAATAGGAAGACTATAAATTCACTTCACTGGGGCTATGCCATCTATTTACATCAAAAAGCCTAGTTCATTGACAATGGAAGAATTCTCATCATTAGAGTATAAGAGGAAATGATGATAAGTAGAGATAGTTTAATCCCTTATATTCAAGCAGCTAATCAAGTTAAGGAAACATCATTTCAAAGTCTTAGATTAAGAAACCACAAAGCCAAGGAAATAATACGAATGCTGTCGTGGCAAAGATCATGAAGAAAAGTAGGTATGAATATGGAAAAGGCTTGGGAGCACAACTGAAAGGTGTTAAATCCCTTATTGACTTGTTAAAGAATTCAAATTGTTAAGGGTTATGATAGTCCTCATTAAAGGAACTAATAAAGAAAAAGCAAGTCTAATGCTATTTTGAAACTATTGTGCGTGTAATCATGTAATGTTTTATGATTCTTTTTTATTTTTGAGATAATGCTTTATGATTTTTTTTGAGATAATGTTTTATGGGTGTCAAATGTTATTATTGTTAACCTTTACCTAGATAGGAATTAATGCATAGGCGTTAGTCGCTTATTTTATGAGGATATAAATAGATGAATAGATTAGAAATTGTGAGGTTGTTAAAGTAAACAAATAAAATAAAGTAAAAAAAATGATGTAAGTGCAGCACTATCCTAAGAAAAGCTTGGATAAGAACTTTTGACTTTTACTTTGTTTTGTTTTCTTTTTTGTGTACTTTGTAAATAGCATTTAAGTAATATGACATTATTACACCCATACACACTCCAACCATAAGTACGTTGTCTTATTCACATTTTTACTTTAATTATCTTTTCTATTTTCTCTTTCTTTCTTTTCTTCTTCGATTTATATTATCTTTAAATTTTTAGAGTTCTCATGTGAATTATTGTGTCTCCTTAGGCACTTAAGGAATCAACCAGTGGAGTAGTGTGGGACTCAGTGTCTCCTTAGGTTTTACCCAATGTCAATCAAGTTACACACTTTTTGAATAAATCTAGGTTCCAACGAGTCATTTCTAGTCAAAGTATCTTTTTAAAAAAATGAGAAAAAGAACAAAAATAATTTTTATTTTTTTCTATTCATTCTAAAAAATAAAATAAATATTTTATTTCAAAATTTATTTTTCTATTTTTAAGTTCCTCTCCTTATATAAAAAAATAGACCCAACATATATTTTTTTTTAAAAAAAAAAAACCTTTTGAAATTCTTGCTCTACCAAAAAATAAAGAAAATGTAACTGAGTTTCATTTTAAAAAATACTAAAAATGAAAAAAGATATAAAAAAGAAAAACATGAAAAGTGCAAGAAAGTGAGATTATACTAATTTTATAAATTAAAATACATCAACTAAATCTCAAGCTTATTTTGTTTACAAATTTATGATTGATTTAAGTTATCTTGTTCTTTTAATCAAAAAAATAAAAATCACTAACCAACATACACATATTTTTTGGTTAAGCTACATAGACTTTTATCCTTACTATAAGATGCATAGGCTTTATGCTTTAATCTTAGGTCAAATCTGCCCTTGTACATATTATATTTTTTCCCTTCATTTTATTTTCTTAAGTTCTTTTATTATTTTCTTTCTACGTACAACTGATAAGGGTAATCAAAATTAAAATTAAGGTTATACATGTTTTATATAATTAACTTTGGATAATCATTCTTCTGAATGAGTGTAGTAAGGTGCTTAACACCTACCTCACGCACAACTGACTCTCGAAATTGATCTATGGTTTACAGACCTTCCATTTTATCAATTGGCTTTCCAAAATTTTCTTATAAAAATTTGGATGGCAACTCTTAATTTTGGGTTTTTGTCTTTTATGCAAAATTGAATTTTCTCTTTCTATCGATGCCGTTATGGTCCCATATCAAATGTAACAAACAAGATTATAATATAATGCACAATATTATAGAAGTGAATTGAGTGAGGATTATGAATTATTAAAAAGTATTGATATGAAAATACATGACCAAAGTAGAAAGATGCAATGATATTAACATATAAAAGCTAATTGAACCTACAGTTTAAACACTTGAAGATGTAAAGTCAGCAGGGTAAAAATAATATCATGATAAAATGAAATGAGAATAAAACTTGCCATTTGATTAGGGAAATATATTATTTTGTGGTGAATATAATTATTTAATCTAGTAGTAATGAATTATATATTATGCGTTTAACAAATGTGATCATAAGTTAAATATGAGAGTTAGTACATGATTTTATGTAAATGAAAATCCCTAAAGGATTTAAGATACTTGAAGTATGAAATTCAAGCTCTTGATATACTTATTAAAGGCAGTTGTAAATACAAGTAGTACAAGTTTTGAAAGAAAATCATACATGATTTCATTTATCATATATATCAAAAGAAAATTGGAATTAAGTTATTTATCGTTGCTTATTATTGAGGGAATTCTGGAAGAATTTTCGAGGATGTTAGATATTTTGAAATTTCTAGAAAATAGTGTTATGTCTCAACTTATAGATTGACCACTTAAGAGATGAAATTTGTTTTCATCCATTGATAAGTGATAAAGCAAATCCATTGAATACCCCAGTGGTTATGAGTTTGCTTGATATATATTAAGATTGATTCTAATTTCAAAAAAAATGATGAAGAACTTCTTGATACTAGATTATAATATTTTCATACTAATTGTAGCTCTAATATATCTTGTAAATAATATACAACCAGATATAATATTTTCTTTACATTTGAGAAAATTTAGTTCCTTTCCAACACGAAGATATTGAAATGAAGTTGGGTATATATTTTGATATATTTAAAGAAGTATTAATATTAATTTATTTTGTTCAAATTTTCTAGACCTCCACTAATTTGTTATGCAGAGGCAAATATTTATATCATATACATAGAGCTTGACCTCAACAAGTTACTTTTATATGTGGATATATAGCTATATCATAAAGCTCTTGAAAACAAAATTTAGCTAATACTTCATTAAATCATATTGAATTGATTAACATGAGACAGCTTAAGTATATGATTAGCTCAAGTCAATGACCTAACATCTAAAAGATGGGTGGTTTTTCATAAAGAAAACATTTCCAATAATATTATATGAAGCATGTAGAGATCAACTAAAATGAAGGTACATTTAAAAAGATAGAACAACAAATTTCAAAATAATTATGTTTACTCATGATCTTCAAAAGAATGACAATGTGCAACATATTCATGCATATGACAATCTAGCACATTTGTTCACTAGGACATCATCACCAATAGCCACATTTGAAAAGTTTGCCAACAATATTAAAATGTGCCAATTTAAAGACATTAAATGATGTTGTCATTAGAGGAAAAAAAAGATGTGTTGTACTCTTTTTCTTTAACCAAGGTTTGTCCCACTGAGTTTTACTTGGTTAAGTTTTTTAATGAGGTAGATTACATGTCATAAATATTGTACACTCTTTTCCCTTCACTAAGTTTTTATCCCATTAGGTTTTTCCTAATAAGGTTTCAATGAGACACATTATCTGATAATAGACATCTAAGGGAGAGTATTATAAATCATTTAATTATGTGGATGTTCATATACTCCAAATATTAACTCTTTAAGTTCATATTCCTTATAACCCTAAATTATTGCATCATTATGTAAATTAATTTATATTTATGTACATTAAAAAAAAATTTATGATGAAAGACATATAAATAGGGTCATGCATAAAAGATGAAGGATAGATGTAGATAAAAGTTACCTTATATTTTCTCTCAAATTTCATTTTACTCTTCTTATCCTTTTTATATTTTTAGTAGTTTCATAATAATAAACTAATATTTTCGTGTAAGCTACTAAAAAATAAACAGTAAAGAGAGTAAATTTAAAATTAAAAAAAAAAAGGTTCATAAATAGAAATCATAAATAATGCTGTTAGAATATAAATAGAATAAGTTAAGGAAAATTCATTATTAGGTCCCTAAACTTTGCATCAATTTTCAATTTGGTCCTTACACTTTTATTTTTTTCAAACTACTTATACTGCCTAAAAGTTTTAAGAATGGTCTTGGCATTATAACACTGTTAAAAACTTGTTAAAGTGGTCGATGGAGATGACATGTCATGCCTAAGTGGATGCCGACCTGGAACCCTTAAACCTTCAAGCCACCACACGAGAGAGATGGATCTGAATTCTGAAAGCATCAATGATACGAAGGATAGTGAAAAGAATGAAAAACAAAATTGATCATGTAATTATTCAGAATAGAATATAATACATGAATATAAAATAGGGAGAATAATAAATTAAGGTATGGCCTGATGAAGACGACATGATTGTGAGATGCGTACTACCTGAGTCAGAATAATTTCAACCCTCAATATCCAAGAGAGACTCTGAGTGTTAAACGGCCAGAGCGAGTTACCATAATTTTGTGTATCTCAAATTAGGGCATCAAAGTATAATTTATAAGGTTTTATTTTAATAATATTAATTAATTATATTATTAAAATAAAATCCTCATAATCCTTCAAAAATAATTTCTTATTTAATTATTTAGAGAAAATAAGCCCATCAAATCTCTTTGGGTAACTAACTCACAATTAGGAATCTGATGGGATGATTATTAATGCTCTTGGGCTGTGGGTTAGGTTTCTGCCCAGTGGGCTTGTGGATAATCGAACCCATCACCGATTATCTACAATTAAAATAAAACTCAATCCATTCATGATTTATAAATTATAATATCAATTGCCTAATCAGTGATAACAAGAAATTAATCTAATAAAATAATTAATGCTAATCCATAAAATATCAAAGTTATTCTAACAATCTCCCACTTAGATAGCATTACTTAAATTGTTAAGTCAATAAACAAATACATAATCAGGCAATTAATATTTATATAAACACTTGGATGTATGTATATTTATAAACTATACAAAATTCAGAAATGAAACTATATACAAAGATCACTGAAACCGATAGGGAATCAAGTGATATTAACATTTCCATAAATAAGTTTCATTATCTGAATAGAATGGAATACAATGTGACATTCAAGATGTCTTATTACAATCGAAAAGTCTTTTAAGAACTTAATTCATACTCCCACTAAACCAAGGCTATATTAAAATTTTCAACAACACCTATGTGAGTTACATGATTTTTGAAGACTTCTACGAGTAAGTCTTTAGTCAACAGATCTGCCAACATATGTTCACCAGGAATGTGAAGCAAACGACTCTGAGATTCAGCAACCTTTTCTCTGATAAATAGAAACTTAACATCGAAGTGTTTAGTGCGACTAGAGTTCCGATGATTCTAAGAAAAGCTAATAGCAAACGAACTATTGCAGTATATGGTTAGAGGTCGTGATATAGAATCAACTAAATGCATGCCAGATATCAGTTTCCTTAACCATATGGCCTGACGAGTAGCCTCATAATAAGCGATATACTCTGCCTCTAGAGTCGAGATAGCTGTTACTTATTACTTATAACTTTTCCATGAGATAGCTCCTCTAGACATCATAAAGATGTATCCAAAAGTGGATTTACGATCATCTACACAAGATGCTTAGTCAGAATCTGAATAACCTACAATTTCAAATGGCTCAGATCTCCTAAAAGTAAGCAGATGCATATGGAATCTTATTTATTTCAATTTTTGAATCATCATCTTTGGGACAAGATGATCTGTACAACCTCTCACCTTTCTGTACAGCTGTAACACAAGGAGCGCAAGCATGCATGCTAAATTTCTTCAGCACTCGATCTATATAGGTTGCCTGAGATAAACCAAGAGTGTCATGAGATCTATTACGGTGAATCTGAATTCCCAAAATAAAAGAGGCTTCACCAAGATCTTTCATGTCAAAGTGGCATGACAAAACATGTTTGATCTCATTCAACATAGTCACTGAGTTATTGGCCAACAGTATGTCATCAACATACAGTACAAGTATCATGAAGTTGTCTCTATCAAATTTATAATGGATACATTGATCAGCAATATTTTCTGTGGAACCAAGTGAAGTGATTATCTGATCAAACTTCAAATACTACTATCTTGAGGATTGTTTAAGCCCATAAATGGATCTTTTCAACTTGCACACTACGTGCTCTTTCCCTGCTTTAGTAAATCCATTAGGTTGTGTCATAGAAACATTCTCAAGTAAATCACCATTTAAGAATGTTGTTTTGACATCCATCTGATAAAGTTCAAGATCCAACTATGCAATAAGAGTTATTACAACTTTGAAGGCATTTTTAGTATATACGGGTGAGAATGTTTCTATATAATCGATCCCTTCCTTCTGATTATAGCCTTTAGCTACAAGTCTGGCTTTGAATATTTCAACTTCACCATTGGCCCCTCTTTTGGTCTTAAAGACCCATTTGCAACTAACAAGTTTACAACCATCTTTTAACTTAGTTAATTCCCATACATGATTACGAAACATGGAGGACATCTCATCATTCATAGCCTTCAACCACTCAGATGAATGAGAACCTAACACAACCTTATCATAAGAAATTGGATTTGTGCCATCAACAATGTTTGACTCAAATTCCTGCAAGTACACTATATAATCATTTGAAATTGCAGGTCTACAAGTCCTCTATGATCGTCTTAAATTAACGAGTAGTTCTCCTACATCAACTATAGGAGCTTCTACAATAGGATCAATCAAATTCTCAACAAGAGTGTCATATCTAATATCATAATCCATAGGTAAAGATGACAAAGATATTATTGGTAAGATGGTATCCACACAATGTTAGTTGATTGCTCTAGGAATACCACTCCCACTATCCAACTCATCCTCAAAATAGAATGCTCTGTCAGATTCAATGATCCTGGTAGTGTGACTAGGACAATAAAATTTGCATCCTCTAGATCCTAAACAATACCCAATGAAGAATCCGCTAATGGTCCTAGAAACAAGTTTCTTGAGCTGTGGATTATAGGGTCTCACTTCTGCTTCACAACCCCATACGCAAAAGTATCTCAGACTAGGCTTCATATAGGTGAAAAGTTCATATGGTGTTTTTTCAACTGACTTACTCGGAACTTAATTCTGGATATAGGCTGCTATCTTAAGGGCATCACTATATAGAAACTCTAGTAATGAAGAGTGACTAATCATGCTTCTGACCATGTCCATCAAGGTGTGATTACGCCTCTCAGCGACTCCATTTTGTTATAGAGTGCCAAGCATAGTATACAGAGCTTCAATTCCTTGCTCCTATAAGAATAGAGCAAAAGGTTCAGGGTTTCTTCCTATTTCAGTATATCTCCCATTATATTCACCACTTCTGTCTAATCTTACACTTTGATTACCTTCCCAGACTTTAATTCAACAGTAGCCTTAAATGACTTAAAGGCATCCAATGAGTCAGATTTTTCATGTAACAGATCAATCCATCCGAATCTGGAATAATCATCTATAAAGGTTATAAAATATTTGTAATTACCTATAGCGGCAGGAGTAATTGGTCCACTAATATCTGTGTGGATCAATTCCAAAATAGTCTCAAATCTATTAGCCCCTTTCCTCTTAGCTCTAGTGAGAAGTTTTCCCATAATGCAATTAACACATGATTCAAAATCAAAAAAATTTAAGTCATGCAATATTCCTTGTCGAACCATCCTTTCTAATCTCTCTTTGGAGATATGACCCAAATGCTGGTGCCATAACATAGAAGAGTTCTCATCAATTCTTCAACATTTTTGTCCAATGACAGCATTAATTGATGCCACAGAAGTAAAATCTGAACTAACATATGCATTCAAGCAATATAAACTGCTCATTAATCTAGCAGTTCCAACAATGACTGAATTAAAGTAAACATCAATTCTACCATTTTCTTGCTAAAAGGAATATCCATGTTTGTCTAATATAGAACTAGAAACCAAATTCCTCCTTAAAGAAGGTACATAGATAACATCATATAAGGTTGAACTATGTCTAGAATACAAGTTTAAAACTACAGTTCCTATGTAATCCATTGCAACTGAACTTTCTTCCACTCCTAGAATGGTCATTTCCTTCTCATTTGGGCTCCTCTTGTCTCTGAGCCCCTGCAAGGAATTAATTACATGAACAGTTGCTTCAAAATCCAACTACTAAGTGTCCATAGAGGTTTCAAAATTATTGGATTCGAGATAAACTAGAACTAAGGGGGTAATTTCAAGAAAGATACTTTTTTTCTCATACTTGTACTTCAGCTTGAGGCAATCTGAGATCTTGTGGTCAAGCTTCTTACAGTAATGACATTCACCCTTAAATATCTTCTTCTTCTTACCCTTATTTTTCTTATTGTTCTTCTTGAGCTCAAAAAACCTTTTATCATTAGCCTTGCCCTCAGGTTTCTTTCCTTTAAGCTTCTTATTTCCAGCCTTACTTGGCAAACCATGAGAGATGTAGTTCATTGAATGACCATGTGAACTCGTTTTCTTTAATGACACCTCCTTCTGAGTCACGATGGACATCATCTAATTAACGGTCCATTCAGCTTCTTAAGAGTTGTAGGTGGTTCTAAAAACCCCATATTCTGCTGGAAGAGACTGTAAGACTCTATAAACAAGATAACTCTTACCCAAGTCCATATTTAGATACCTCAACTTGTTGAAGTAATTCACCAGCTTCATCATATGTTCACATACACCAGACACTCCGTCATAATGAGTATTATCCAGTAAGGAAAGATAGTACGTCTTCTGCTTGTTATCAAACTTCTTGAACTTCTCACTTACAGCCTTAAAGTATTCTACGGCAGTGTCCTTCTTAGGAATACTTTGTCTGATTGTCTTCTCAATAGTGTACTTCATAACCGTCAGACAGATTCTGTTGGACTCATGACATTGCTTGTGATAAGCTCTGTCAGCAACACTAGACTTAACAGTGAGATCTGCCGGTTTTGGTTCTCTCATGGTCAAATCCTCTTTAGAAATAATCAGGTACATGTTAAGGGACTTATACCAGTCATCAAAGCTCGTCCCATTCAAAGTTTTCACCACAGACAGTTGCTAGAATATGGAAGCTGATGTAACAAAATTAGGAAACGTTAATTATGTCCCAAAAACATAATTATAAAACAAAGTTTCTTTCATAAAATTCAGTTTGCGCAACTATATCACAAGATATTCATTATAATCTCACTTAAAGTTTTGGGTTACAATAAATTAAGAAAGAAAACTCATATGTACCACAGATTTGACCACAAAGAGAAATAACAAAATGCATCTATAGTTTCTATGTCGATAGGATATAAGTAACTATAAAAGCATCAATTTAAAATGTTGCTAACCACTCGTAAATATATCTATTTCACAAAATTATATTAACAATGTCACATTGATAGGATATGTCCATTGTCAATATAATATATACATACACTCTCTCTAATGGACTTATCATAATATTCAAACTCATCCATGATAATGGTAATTAAGTTATTCTTAAATGTAAGGAATAAAATGACAAACACATTATAAATTATTTATAAAAGATATATCACCATGATTGGGCCCACGATAGGCGAGCACACAATCAATAGGTGCATGTAACCCAAAGTCACAACAAATTCCACACGCAGCTTATTCTTTTACGGCATGTGCTTAAATTAGGAATAAAATCTAACAATTAATACAAAGAAATTAATTATAATTTATTCACACATAATCAGGGAGAGTGAGCTGAATATGTTGTTTCATACTATGTCTAATTTATATATAAATTTTCTCAAACCATAATAACTTATCTACATATTATTTTAAGGCCTTAAATCTTCAAAAAAAAATTTAAAACTCCTATTTCCAAGGCTCAAAAAATTCTGAAAAAATCACCATAATTTAGATCAGGGCAAGTGGAGGCGAACTATAAAAGTCCGAAGTTTGTCTGACTGGTGGGTTGGCCACACACACACTGTCAGCACGTGTGGCCTCGCTTATACGCATTGTCTTCAACCTTTGGTAAGTCGATTTGACCCGCCAGATAACCCGCCAAACCCGGAATCTTGACCCGCCAATTTTTAGCTTCTCAAGCTTTGAAACCAAGATCATTTTGATCATCATTTCACGATCTATAAATCCCCTGTGGTGATTTCGAATAATTCTCTTCCATTTATGCATTTTTTCACTCGAAAAATTTGATAGTTTTGTCGGTGATCTTGGTTTGAAAATAGGGAAGCGTAAAGGAAAGAGTTTTCCGGCTAAGGGGCTCTCCGGTGACGCAAATCAACCACAGTTGTCACGCGATAGAGCCCCGCCGGCAACCATGTTGAATGGCAGCAGGAGAAAAAAAGTGAAAAATGGGTATGCCAACAACTTGGGTTGAATAGATCATAAAACAGTATAAATTAATAATTAAAAAAAATTAAAATTTCATAACCAAAGGCTCTGATGAAGACAAAATTCAAAAAAGAAATTTTTTAAAAAAATTTCATAACCATTTAACCATGGCTC
This sequence comes from Delonix regia, assembly GCA_037074485.1. NCBI lineage: Eukaryota > Viridiplantae > Streptophyta > Magnoliopsida > Fabales > Fabaceae > Delonix > Delonix regia. The sequence continues at coordinate 6,515,921 of CM073452.1, forward strand.
TGATACCATTTGAAAAACAAAATTGATCATGTAATTATTCAAAATAGAATATAATACATGAATACAAAATAAGGAGAATAATAAATTAACATTTAACCTGATGAAGACAATATGATTGTGAGATACATACTACCTAAGTCAGAATAATCTCAACCCTCAATACTCGAGAAAGACTCTGAGTGTTAAACGGCCAGAGAGAGTTATCGCGTAATTTTGTATATCTCAAAATTAGGGCATCAGAGTATAATTTATAGGGTTTTATTTTAATAATATTAATTAATTATATTATTAAAATAAAATCCTCAGAATCCTTCAAAAATAATTTCTTATTTAATTATTTAGAGAAAATAAGCTTATCAAATCTTTTTGGGTAACCAACTCACAATTAGTATTTTGATGGGATGATTACTAATATTTTTGTGCTATAGGTTGGATTTCTGCTTAGTGAGTTTGTGGATAATCGAACTCATCACCAATTATTCACAATTAAAATAAAACTCAATCTATTCATGATTTATAAATTATAATATTAATTGTCTAATCAGTGATAATAAAAAATTAATCTAATAAAATAATTAATACTAACCCATAAAATATCAAAATTATTCCAAAAGCCTATACAAACTTGACACAAACTCGAAGAAGTGTACCCTAAGCGGAGAATGCATATCTTAGAAATGTGGAAGCGCAGGTATGATAATTTGTCATCCATTCTATAAGCATTCATTTAATACTCACAAAAATGGAAAAACTCAATCTTGGCAGCTTAGCACCTCCAAATGAAAAGATAAACTTGATCTACAAGCATTGATTCATTTAATATATTTCTTGGACACACACTTTTTAAATAATTTACCGTTATAAATATTTTCATCTATTTCTGAAAGTTAATATCCATGTCTACCCACTTGACCTTCTTAAATCAACTCTGTTTCTATTATTCGAAACAGAGAAATGGACGACTTGCACCTCCAAATGGAAGGGGGAATTTAATTACATTTAAGTAAGATATTAATTACTACATGTCTGTGAGCCGTTGGAAAAGTTGCTTTCAAGTGACATAATTTCCTTTTGTGTTATTTTTTGCACTGGTTTAATTTAATCATTCACATTGAAGATAAAAAAGAGGAGCTAACTTCTTTTCAACTCATGAGTCTCATAATCAATGTAGCATTCAAAAATAATATATCTTAAGCATTAACGAATCACAGGAACATGTTTCTATTTCACTAGTAATAGTGAGCCCTTGACATATATGGTTCAGATGGTTTGTTTTGCTATATATGAATTTGATTACAAATGGCACCAATTATTAATTATGCATTTTTTTCTCTCTCACACGTCTGTTTGTCTATATAGCAAATGGATATAGCTTTTGGATTTGGTTTGCCAAAACTGTTGCTCATATATTGTTATGGATGTCTCCAATCCGCACAATATTCAGTATTAGGTTACAGTAATTTTGGAAAGAAAAAACAAAGAGTCTTCATCATAGGAAACCAACAAAAAACAGAGGGAAAATTAATCAATTAATCCTTTTAGTTTACATCAATTTGTAAGTTGGTCCCTATACTTTCTTTTTTTTCAAATCACTCCTTGTACTTATATTTAGTTATAACTTTAGTCCCTACGGATACAATCACCTCTAAGACCATTTGGTTTTGGCTGATGTGGCTAGGTTCGGCTGCAGTAGATCATGGGTTGTGGCAGACTTGGCATCTTATGATGGGCTTCCCAGTCTTCTTCTTGTTCCGTTCTCCCACTTTATCCTATCACCCTTTTCTCTTCTCACGTCTCACCCATGCTCTCTGTTCTTCTCCCCCCTACGTCTTGCTCTTCCTGTTTCAATCAACCTCAGTCTCTCTCTCAATCTCTCTCTGCCTTTTCTCCCCCATATTTTGGTGTTTATCCTGTCGTCTCTCCACTCTTCAATGTTTCCCTGTGCTCAATTTTTCTCTCTCTTGAGGAGTACTGTGTTCTCGACGTCTTCCTCTCTTTCTTCACTCTGTGTTTTGTTCTTTCATTTTATTTTATTTTTTTCCTGTTTACTTTGTTTTCTTTTTCTTCCTTATTTCTCATTTTTTTCTGCTCTTTCTTCTGTTTTTTCAATGGGAACTTTGATTTTGTAACAAGTCCATGATTATTTTCACTTGCACATTGCATTCTGTTTTACTTGTGGCATAAAAAATGCTCTCCATTTTCAATGCCTGTGAAGAACAGTAGTAAAACTCAGTCCTTACTCGTTCCCTCTCAATTCGGTCTGAGGAATAAAACACAGGAAAGTCAGGAAGGAAAATTATAGGTATTAAAATTAAACAAAAGGGCTTTAGTATTTACTTCCTGTGCTAAACAACCTAACCTTCTCAGGTTGCGTCCGCTGTGCTCTCATTTCCCTTTCCTGTTTTGGGTTCTTAGGCAAGAAGAGTCTTTGGTTTTATCACTTCCTCCCTCTTTTTCCCTCTTCTGCCATAACTCCTTTCTCCTTTAAAAGGCAAAGACAAGAAACGAGAACTCACCAAGCCTGCAAACATAAAATAGATTTTCTTTTTTTCCTTTTTCAAAAGCAACAATTTGCTTTTCCAAGGTCTTATTCTTCTTGTTTCTCCTTTCTTTTGGAGGGGTTTCTATTGAGCTGTTATAATGTTGTGTTAGGCCTCCTGTCTCAAGCTCATAGTTTGCAATAGTTGCTTCTGGCTTCTGGGTTTCCTTTGTTTATCTTATTCTATATACTTCATATCATAGCTTTAATTACTGTTCCTATAAAGAACCTCTTCCATTGAAAGTTTTAAGAATATATAAATATATATATATATATATATGAAAAAAAAAAAAAAGTGGGTTGTGAGGGTGAGAGTAGTGGGACTGAGAGATTCGACATGTGAAGTTAGAAATTTTGTGAGTTTAAAATTGGAGGATGAAAGCGGAAACTTCGACTCGGTTGTGGGTGCCACAATGTGTCTTGGTGCCTTGAAAGAGATTTTCTTTTGTTCCTAGACTACATGCGCCTCTTCGCTCCACCATGTGTTTCTTGTTCTCACTTTTTTTTTTTTTTTTTTCCTTTTCTCAGGAGTGTTAGGACAGAGGAGAAGAGTAGAAGAGACTAGGAAATCCTTGCTAATAAGCCACGTCAGCCAAACCCCAGCCATTTCAGGCAAAATTTAACAGTGTTAGGTATAGGTATAACGGCAAGGACTAATTTGCAATAAATTGAATGTATAAGGAGTTATTTGAAAAAATAAAATAAAATATAAGAATCAATTTACAAACTCATATAAACTATAAAGACTAACTGATTAATTTTCCCAAAAACATAACATTCAATAGCAGCGTAACAGAGATATCTCATTCACTAGACTTCCAAATTTCCCAAACTTCATAGCTATTATGTTCTGCAACTTTGATGCCGGGCTTGTGTGGGTTTGTATCACAGTCTCTGTTTGTCTCAGATTTATATCATTATTTTGCCTATGTGGCTTTAGGGTTCAAAGGTTGTCACATTTATTTTGCATGACACATCACTCTTGTTAGCCACGTAAGTGTTACGATAGAATTAATGGCAGAGACCATTTTGAAATCTTTAGAAAGTAGGAGGAGTGGTTTGAAAAAAAAAAAGTATAAAAATCAAATTAAAAACTGGTACAAAGTATAAGGATCAGATAATTAATTATCCCAATAAATTATTTTAAATTATTATATAAGTAACATATCTCAAATTGTATAGATAAAATTAATTTTATAGTTACTCAAAATATTTTTTTATAAATTTTGTTATTAAAAATATTTACTTCTATGTTATTTTGACTAAAGGACTTCAGTTATATTACTTGTTTAATGGCAGAAAAATAAAATTACTTAGTTGATTGAATGACAATTTTCTTTTTGGGTCTTGGCAAAAGAAATCATTTTTTTGGGATTAAAATGATGTAACGCCCCTAGTTGTACTCTTTTAACTGTTTAAGAAATATAGAACACTCTAGTCGTAGGAACACTAGTTAGCGATAACTTTTGGAAAAGTTGAAAACTTTAAAAAACTCCTGAAACCATTGGCCCAACCTGAATCATTTACATCCCCGAAACCAAAGATAAAAACAAAGTGCTGGCTTTACGCTCTTCACTCCAGCGGCAGCGAGCATCGAGACAGAGAAGAAGATCAAAGGGGTCAGTTTCATCCAAATATTGTCACAGAAAGAATGGAGCTTTCTCCCCCTTCTTCTGTGATCGCGCAGCAAACATGGGAGCTGGAGAACAACATCATCCCCATGGACACTCCCACTACCAGCGCCGACCAAGCCTCCGATGCCATCTTCTACTACGACGAGGCCGCCCAGACCGAATTTCAGAGAAACAAGCCTTGGGTGAACGATCCTCACTACTTCAAGCGTGTTAAGATCTCCGCTCTTGCCCTTCTCAAGATGGTTGTCCACGCTCGCTCTGGTGGCAACATTGAGGTCATGGGTCTTATGCAAGGCAAGACCGACGGCGATGCCATCATCGTCATGGACGCCTTCGCTTTGCCCGTTGAAGGCACAGAGACTCGTGTTAATGCCCAAGCCGATGCCTACGAATATATGGTTGATTATTCTCAGACTAATAAGCAGGTTTGTGCTTCCGTTCGGAGGTTTCCTTCCTTCTTTTTTTCTGTTGTTTTCTTCTCTCTTTTTTCAATGTTTTATCTGATTTATTTGGAATGAAATTATAAGGATTATTTGGATCATGGGAAAACCCTAGTCCAATCGTGGTAAAGGTCGCAAATTTGAGAACCCTTGTTTAGATATTTGTTATAACCAAGTTCTTTTTGAAGTTTTGCACTTTCATAATTTGAACTCAATGATCAAAAGGCCTAAAATGAGAAATGAAATTCCATCGCCGCTGAGTAACTTGGGGGTCCTTGTTATTGGAATCTTGGGTATCTATATCATTATCTATTTCATCGTTCGGTTCTTTAACCAGGATGATGAGTTCAATTGGGCTTTCCTTAAGCGAGTCCATGTCAATGCGCAACTTTTTCTAGAGTTGCTCACAGAGTATATCCTCGTGTAGGCTGGGCGTCTGGAAAATGTTGTTGGATGGTATCATTCTCACCCTGGTTATGGATGCTGGCTCTCGGGTATTGACGTGTCTACGCAAATGCTAAATCAACAATTTCAAGAGCCTTTTCTGGCTGTTGTTATTGACCCAACAAGGACGGTTTCTGCTGGAAAAGTTGATATTGGGGCATTCAGGACATACCCAGAAGGTTATAAGCCGCCAGATGATCCTGTCTCTGAGTACCAAACCATCCCGTTAAATAAGATTGAAGACTTTGGTGTTCACTGTAAACAGGTGATTCTTCTTTCCTGTCGACCTCTTTTTCGAACATGTGTTCTAGTGTTGTTTGAACTCTATTTGTGTGCATTTGCAGTACTATGCATTGGACATCACTTACTTTAAGTCTTCTCTTGATTCACATCTCTTGGATCTTCTATGGAACAAATATTGGGTGAATACACTATCATCTTCTCCTTTATTGGGTAACGGCGATTACGTAGCTGGGCAAATCTCAGATCTAGGTATTGTTATGTTGCTTATTTATTGCTGCAACTTTTTTGGCGCCAGTTCTGCTTTCCTGACAGTGAATTATCATATTTCTATATTTTTGTTAAGAAATCAGATATCACTATAATTCTAAGAGTATAAATATCTTGGTTGCAGCTGAAAAGCTAGAACAAGCAGAAAATCAGTTGGCACACCCACGCTTTGGGTCAATAATAGGTCCCCCTCAGAAAAAGAAAGGAGTAAGTAATTAATGTTTTAGAAATTTTCTTCAAGTTACATCTTTCAGTTATTAATATTGCCATCTACAGGTTTACTCTGGATTATGATAGTACTTATCTTTGTTAGTTTAAAGTCTGACATTAGTTTAAGCTGATATGCTGAAGGTGTCATCATAACTCATTGGTACACAAACTTCCTCAGTGTTTATTTTACCATCTGCTTGATGCTGTGGGAAAATTATAATGTACATCTTCCTGTTACAAACTAAACCTTTTTCCAAGGTCAACCGTGAGCTCCCATGATCAGGATGTTGTTTTCAGTTCTCTCATTGGTGATTGGCGTTTCTAGAAATTGTAGTAAATCAACTTAGAAACGGGATGATTAATAGCTTTTTGGCTTCGGAATTAGGCTACATTTGCCAGGGTCTCTCCATCATTGAAACCATATCATGGAATTGGGGATTAGGGATCATATTCCATACTATAAATTTTCTTCAAACCCCATATTACATCTTGGCGGTTACAGAAGAGATTGATGTACAGAATTGCTTTGGAGATTGATATATATTAATTACAGAATTCCCATATTTAGAAATTTTGAAATGTGCATAGTATGCATTGAATGGAGTGTTTTTAAGTCTTGGAAACCAACTTGATAGGTGTAAGCTTGATGAAACCCTGCTTTTAAGAGATGGGAGCTTTTATAGGTATCAAAGTATTGCATGTCCTTGAGGGATATACATGCATTATATGTTCATAGCTTTACATAATATGTTTATGACTGTTTCCATTTTTCTTACCCACTAACTCCTACTCAACCAATAAAAAAATAAATTGTCAGCTTCTTTGATGTGAATCAAATAGCAGAACTCTTCTGGCCTTTTCTGTTTTAAAGAGGATGATATTAGTTGGAATGTTCTTACTTCTTGTATGATTAATGCATGGTCCAATTACTTAAGCATTCTTTCTTGTTCATAAGATGTCTTCTTCGAAACTCCATTATCATCCTATACACACGTCATTGTCCATATTGCACTCCTTTATAGATGAGACAGAATTTCTATGAATATGAAATACATTAGTTATAGCTTGATTGGGTTTCTGATTTTAACTTCTGTATCCCTCTTAAACGTGATCTTTTTAATGTGAGTTTTCCCAGAGAAATCATATGTTTTATAACCTGGAAGTTATATAGTCCTGTTATTTGATGACTGTTTCAACTTTCAACATACAAGTCTCTTTTCTTTTGCGTCTTAGAAATTATTCTCAATTGGTCCTATATATGTTGAATCATTTATTTTTAATGCTCAAATTAGAAGGTTAATATATGGTATTTAAATGCATCTCTGAATACAGTTTGAATCGGCTGGGAGCCTGTTTCCATTTGGCTGAAGCATGCCTCCGTCAAATGTATCAATTTGCTCCATGTCTGATTGATTTTCACTGGACACTGTTGAGTTTCTGCCATTTATTTTTCAATATTGCCATGGCTTCCAAGATCCACTTACTTAACTGTATAAGTACACAGGTGTACATTCATCACTAATTCCACCATTATATATTCATTTTCTGTATGTACATATTGAAAAAACTGCAAATACTCCCTTCACTTTGGGTCATTTGCAAACAAATTATATACTTTCAAAACTGGAAAATTCCCTTTGACATTGTTCCGGTGCCATGAAATGAGATTTCACTTCAGACTCTTTCATTTGTCACATGGCATGCTCCCATTGGTATGCAACTAAATGTTTGTTGTAAAAATATTAAAACATATACGAGAACTCTAGGATCTAAATCATGAAGTTTGATAGTTCAAGGGATATTTTTTTGGTGTTGAAAGTCTAGAAGGGTGTTTGCAAATGACCTAAAGTTGCAGGAGTGTTTCCTGAGGGGTGGTGTATTTGCAGTTTTCCTTTTTCTTTTGAAAAAGTTTTGTCAAAAAAAGGGTTGTGTGCGCTCGCACAAATACACTTGAAATGACATTAAATTTATATGGTAGGGTTGATTAGCTTACGTACACCATAATAAAGATGTTTCCTTGTTTGTGGCATGTCATCCCAGTGTGCTTAGACTTGTAATCTTCCAAGATGATGGGTACCGTGCCTGATCTCAATGCCAGTGTTAACACCCTCCACTTCCTCCTACTCCTCCCCTTTCCCCTTTCCCTGTGCTTCCTTTTCTATCCATTTGCATATCATACGCTGACATCTCAATGAATGGCAGGAAGAATCTCCACTTGCCAAGATTACTCGTGATAGTGCAAAAATTACTGTGGAGCAAGTACATGGTCTGATGTCACAGGTGACTTGCATCAATACAGTTTCTGCTCGTCCCTGAAATTTTATGGCCAATCTTTAGGTTTTTATATATATTGTCTGATGTATATATAGGTCATCAAAGACATCCTCTTCAACTCCGTGCGGCAAGCAAACAAATCTGGTGCTGAAGCATCTGGCCCTGAACCAATGATTGAAAGTTGACTCTGGCATCATGTGGAGCTGCAATTTTTTAATTTCTTTTTTGGCGAGGTCTACATCCTCTCCTGATTCTGACAACTAGTGTGTCATCTTCTTGCCTGCTTTTTGGTTTTGGTGCTCTTTATTTCCATCTTTTCTTTCTCAAGACTACCCATTTAATTCCTTTTCTTCTTTTAGGGGCACATTATGGAATGTGGTGCTATCAACTAGGCAATCAACAACAGAGACTTAATTTATCTGAAAGCTGAATTTCATTGAGATGGTGCTGCATTCAGCACCAAGGCTCATGTCGTTATCTCAAGCTCAACTTGTGTTGCATGTTGGATATCGGTATTCGATAATTGGCATATCATTGGTTTGGCCCAAAATGTTTAATTTTTGTTTTTTAACATGTAATGGCATTAGTTAAATAAATTCTCTTCTGTTCATTGGTCATTTTGAACTAGTTCTGGACGTTATTATTCAACTATATCTTTCTGTCCAGCATAGGAGTTGGTTGTCTACCCTTAATTGAGTGCAGTATGTAATTTTGGCGATCGTTCATATCTGAATTTTATAAATCTAGACTATTAGATGAAAAATTAATGATCTAAATTTAAAAAGAAATTGTTAAAAACTATTTAATTTTTATTAGTTTAAATTATTAAAATGGCAATTTAATGGTTCAGATATTTTTAGATGCAGAGAATTTGAATTTTTAAATGGAAAGAATCTACTAAGTCGCTACCATTCAATGGTGCGTGAGTCCAGTGATGAGTTTATGTGAAATTAAATTCTTAGGTTGATCTGGGTTCTAAAAGATGAGTAAATGAAGATGAAACGACTTAATTGCGTGCATCTTTTAAGTGGGATTTGATTCTAACATGGTAACAAGTTTGATTTGATCTCTTTTTACCAAAAAAAAAAAAAAAAAGGGCCAGTGACCTGTTCTACTCTCCCGTCTGTAAATTATTTCAATTCAAGAATCTTTCATCTAATGGTCGATAAAGCTGTCTGGTGTATAGGATATGGGAAGTATGGCAAAAAATTAAAAAGAATACGATATGAGTTGAACCTACGATCACAAGTAGGTTAATAAAGAATAAAGGTGGCACCGAATGACCAAGAGAGAGAAAACCAATACCAGCATCTAATTATCTTTAATAAACAAGAAAAGTCATATAATTGTGGCCCTTCAATCTAATAAACTGGTCATTCAAACAAAAATATTAGATGCTCGAGCCAATATATATATATATATATATATAGTGTATTTTGAAGTGTATATGATCTACATGAATTGATATAACTGGACTGAGAATTTGAAAGTGATTTTCACTTTGAATTGATAAATTTCGTGGTAGAATTGTTCTGTTTTGAAAGCCACAGCATGACAAGAATAATGATAAACCGTCCTAGATTTTATTTAGATTGCGTTTCCATGAGATAATTTAAGAAGAAATGTAATGCTTAGAGATATTTAAATTATTTTATTAATTTTTCTGTTTGGATTAGAGGACTTAAATTCTTTAATTTTTAAAATAATTTAATTGAATAAATTTAGAAGCATTTAAAATTCCACGTGCAAATACATAATAGCATACACGTACGAGCAGATACAATTAATTAACACGAATATAATATATATATATATATATATACAATTAAACAAAAAAACTTCAAATGTGAGGATTTTGAAATTGCAATAATTCAAAATTTTTGCACTTGATTACTTGAATTTGCATGAAGTTTAAAATAGCAGAGTTTGAAACGCAACTAGTGGTTTTTCACATGCAGGGAAGGCTATAATTTTGCAGGTCCTTTTCGTGCGGTACGATTATTTAGATTATAATGATTAAGATGGCAATAAGAAAGGCCTTGGGGAAAGCCGTACTCTTCAGCTCCACCATGCGCTAGCAGACAGCCTTACCATATCTTAATCCTTTATATTTTCATAGATAAATTTCAAATAAAATAAAAAAGAATGAATTAAAATAATAAAAACTGTGTATAGGGAAAAATATCGAGTCTTATATTTACTATTTATCTTTATGATCTCTAAAATTAATATACAAACAAATTAATGGGAGAAAATAAGAGGGTGCATTTTGCTTTTGTGAAGGGTCATGGAAATAATGTCTGCTTTGAGTGCTTCTGTGGCCCCAAATATCAATATGCCTTGGAATTGAATTGACACTTTTTCACAACCCTCTCTTTTTTTATGCTTCTGGACCTGTTTGCGCTTAACTCTATGTATATTTTTAATTCTTTATTTATTATAAAATTATCATTTTAATTTTTCATTGATTAAAAAATTTAAATTAATAATTCAATAAAAAAATATCATATTTAATTTTTACTTTTAAAAAAATAATAAATTTAGCTTTTTAAATTTAAAATTTAGAGTTTGGTAAAAAAAATTAAATTTAATAATTTTTTTAAAAAAATTAAAGATTAAATGTGACATCTTTAAAAGAATAAAAAATTCTTAAACAATAATTTTATAATGAATAAAGGATAAAAATATATTTTTCTTTGAAAGTGCCTGTGACAATCTCACATGACTATCACAATTCTCTTCTTTCCTTTTCTAGAATCTGTTCTTCTTGGAAGCAAGTTTTGAGTTAAACTCCTCATTTGAATGGTAACTTTCAAGACCACAACACCTAGACTCCCCAACTCTATCAATATTTTTCACTTTACTTTGCTGAATTGATTTCTCATTATTTCTTTCATGTGCTATAATAATTCATGTGAACACCAATCCTCACGAACTTCATCACGAATTTGGTCTTCCGGATTTTCAAGAATTCGCACCACTCTTGTGAGATATCCACCTTTGGATCTTGTCACGGCTCCACAGTAGCTCAAATTTCCTTTCCAGATTACACTTAAAAAAACAGAGGATTCATGCCAAAATGTGCAAAAAGCATTCATAAACAAAATGGTAATTAAAATCAAATCAAACCCAGATATATATGAACGATCCTACAAAAGGTAGAAGGGGCAAGAGAAAAAGGGAAGAGAGGGAAATATTTGAGGAGGATGGTATGGATAAAGAATTTGGATTCTCTTATGTCAATTTTTTTCATTATCATGTTGAAGGGATATAGATATATAACCAGTAAAGTCTATTATATTTAAGTGAAATCATATATTCAATAGAACTAAATATTATTTACTTTATGTTTATCTCTCTTCAACACGATAATAATATTAAAAAAAATATAAAAGATCTAAATTGACCAACAAGGTTATAAAATGCCATCGCTTCAATAGTGATGGGAAAGGAGAAGTAATTCGGAGTTATCAGAAATGGGGTGGCCACATGAGAGTGAAAGGAGCAGAAGTGGGTGGTGCCTTCGACTGTATTGCAAGGTCAAGTGACTAAAACAGAGACATTTATGTCAATAATGGTTTTCACTTTGTGAATTGTGGATTGTGATATATTCTATTCTGCCTGACCCACTGCATGCCATTCTGCTGACATAGTCCATGCCTTTTGCTTATTCCTATTCCTTCCAATCTTTGAAAAAAAATATTAATTGATCTTAATACACTTGGATAGTAATTAAGGTAATATTTTAATTTTAATATTTAATATCATTATTTTTTTATTGGTTTTCACTTTTTTTTAAATAATTTTATTAAAATTAATATATCAAGTCAATTGCCCCTAAATGTATTAAGACTAACTAATATTTTTCCTATCATCATCATTGCCATACCAAATCAATCATACTGCCTCTAAACTTGGACATCTATACTCCATTCATCTCTCCCACCAACACTTACAAACCTAAAAAGAAAAAATTAAAATTCTTTAATTACAGTGTAAGACAACTTTCTGTTCACATCAAGATTTACGTATAATAAAAAATTTGAGAATGACAAAGATATGAATAGTATGATATGCTTAAGTTTCGCATTAATTAGTATTGGATAGTAGAGTACTTAATGAATATAATTTTCCTTCTTGCAAGCTAAATTTTTAAGGTGGGTTTCTAAAACTCCATTGGGTTTTATTGACTCTTCAAAGGTAATATTTGATAGGAATATGGATAGTATGAAATGTTTAAATCTCATATTGAGTAATATGAAATGCTTAGTAGAATATTTGAAGGATTTTTGCCCTGTAAGCTGGTTCTTATGGTGAATTCTCCACACCAATTTAGATTCTATACAAGACAGAGTCTGCATTATTTCAACAAAATTCAAGAAAAATTTATATAATTCCCTAAAAATATCTTTTGCAAAAAGAGGAGTACTTATTCGAATGGCATATGTCTGATGTGGCTTTCTTTGCGTACCATCCCTTTCTGGTATTCCATGAAGTGGGTGTAAAGCAACTTTGTGGGGATTAGGGTACCTATAACCGAGGACCATCTCCATTATATGCTTCAATCTCAACCATTACTTGCTTTTCTTACCCTATTTCCATCCCACTCTTTTATTCTCTCCCAAGTACCACACTTATCTTCCCACGCCTTGTACATTTCAAAACCCTCTCAAACTTCTTTTGAAACCTTCCTATTCACATATTCTCAATCCTACAATATCACAACTTGTCTAACTAAGTCATGCTCAATAAGTATTATTATTAGCTTTCAATCCTCCATTACCACTGGCCAAGGGAAATCAAACTCTTGCCTCTTTGTCTCACCTCCTGAAAGTTAAAAGAGAAAAATATCTTTTTAATCTTTTATTTATCAAAAAAAGTATCATTTTAGTCATTAATCAAAATAATCTCTCATTCGTTAAAAAATATTATATTTGATCCTTCATGTTTTTAAAAAATTATCAAAAGTAATTCCTTTACCAACCTTAAATCTTAAATTTAAGAGATTAAATTTAATAAATTTTTTTAAATTAAATAATTAAATATGGTATTTTTCAATTAGTTGTGGATTATTTTGAGTATTTTTATTAGTGAATAACCAAAACAATATTTTTGTGATAAATGAATGACAAAAAAATATTTTACTTAAGGTTAAACCACAAACTTAAAAAAAAAAAAATTGATCAACTCAATATGGAGAATAATAGTACAAATCAAGGGCTTTTTCGAAAATATATTTAGTGTATTCAGAATTTGGTATCACAACTTTTACCACCAATTCATACAAGGCTCCTCTGCTGTATTTGGTATTCCCTTTCTCTGGTTTATCATTAACTATTTTATTTTCCTATTCCGGGATAATAATTTTTTTCCTTTTTTCTTTTTTTAATATGTTTGGTAGTGGCATAAGTTCTTCAAGTCACGAAGTGAGTCCACCCAAGCGCATAAAGTTGTTCTCTGTCCGTACACTTGTACAATTCACAGGCCTAGCATTTACTTCACCTCATAATATTCTAGAACTTAAATATAACTCAAATTAAAATGACTGGATAAGTTTCAAAATATAAATATTACATACAATATAATCTATCAATTTTATTTTATATGAAAAATTTTCAAAAAAATAAAATAAAATTGGTGGCCATGGGTAAGGTGGCGGTGTATTGGCGACACAAAATGAAAGAAGGAAGACAATGATGATTGGCTGTTTAGAAATGCGTGAGCACTTTAGCTATTATTCAGACCACGACAATTTCCCTTTTTATCGTCCTCTTTCTGTCTTTTCCTTTTCACTCCAAAAACTTCGATCCAAACAGAGCATTTCGTATTTAATAACAACTTTTTATTTATTTTACAAAGGAAGCTTAGACTCCCGTGTGATTTTACATAATTGATATTACTTACGTAACATCATAATTTTAAATATATTAATATATTTAATTATAATATAATAATATAATAATATTATTTTTTTAATTAATATTATTATAATTATATCCTTACATTATAATTATATACATTAATATATTTAAAATTATAAATATACTAAAAATTTTACTTATAATTTATTAATTTGTACTAAAATTTGAAGGCATATCATTTGTTTGTGTTTTCTTCTATAAAATAATAAAACGTAAAATAAATTATACAAATTTCTCATTTATTTTTAAAGTATAGACGATTCTTTCAAGAGTTAAAAAAGTGCATTATGTTTTACTTCTTAATCTTAATTTATTTTTTAACTAAAATATTCTCATCAACTGAAGTAAGGTATTTTAATTAAAGAGTTAAATTAAGCTAATATGTATATTCTTAATATTAGAAATTTTGCATAATTTACTCTAAAATTTATATTTAAGTGTGGTGAGTTGTTTAAATAATTTTAATAAATATTGTATACTTAAATCATTGCATTCTCATATACCAATAAAAAAAATGAAGAAAACTTTTTTATTAACTGTGTTAATAAAAAGGTGAATGAAATATAAAAAATTATCGAGATGTTATTAATTGATTGGGAAACTTGACATAAGTATATAAAAAAAATTTTATAATTTACTCTGAAATTTATATTTAGGAGCAGTGAGTCATCTAAATAATTCTAATAAATATTATATACTTAAATCATTGTGTTCTCATATACCAATAAAAAAAGGAGAAAAATTTTATGTTATTCCTTATATACATATATCAAGTTTTTCAATTAATTAATGACATTTTGATAATTTTTTATATTTCATTGACTTTTTTTATTAATATTATCAATTACTACATTTTGAAAAATTATACACATGTTATTAATTAATTGGTAGAACTTGATATAAATAGATAAAAAACAACATATAAATTTTTTTAGGCATATAAATTTTTTTCCTAAAAAAATTCAGACGAATGACTACATATATATACACGTTCTTTTATCTTTTAGATAATTTTTAAGTATTTATATTTTATAGTACATATACTCTAGTATTATTTTATATGGAATTTTACCCTTTTGTCTTCTTAATGTGAAAGATAAATATTGAGTACATCGCGAAAGGGACAGCAAATAGTAATTAAATTAATTAAGGAAGAGATATTGACTATTCCATCTTGTGATGTACCCTACCATTAATCCTCACTACTGAACCTAACAGCAAGGCAATACCAGAAAGCAACTTGGCCATATTCATGTACACGTTCTTAATTACCCATAATGTCTACAAATTTACCCATCATATATATTTGCATTTGGAAAAACCCAGAAATTAAACAAAAGAAAACAAAACACACACACACACACACACCATTGCATCAACTATCGAAGCTAACAATTGGTCCATGCATTTTAAGATATGCATTATATATATATATATATATATATATATATGTTAGAATATTTTAATATTATATAGATTAACATTAATTACATTATTAGGTTAATAAACAAAATACATAATTAGGCAATTAATATTCACATAAACACATGGATATGTGTATATCTATAAACCATACAAAATTCAGAAATGAAACTACACACAAAGATCACTGAATCCGATAGGGAAACAAATGATATTAACATTGTCATAAATTAGTTTCAATATCTGAATAAAATAGAATACTGAATGACATTTGAAGCATCATATTACAATGCAAAAGTCCCCTTAGGACTTAACTCTAAAATTTGGTGTTAAATTGTACCACAAAAGCCCTTTAAGGACTCAACTCATATTCTCACTAGACCAAAGTTACATCAAAATTCAACAAGACCCATATGAGTTATACAATTTGAACTACTCTTATGGGTAGGCATTGGTCAATAGATCCGTCATTATACGCTCACTACAAATGTAAACTATGCGAGTCTAAGATAACAAAAATTCAGAAATAAAATCATAGATCAAGGATATTGAATCCGATCAAGGATATCAAGTTTTTCAATCAATTAATTACATCTTGATAATTTTTTATATTTCATTTACTTTTTTATTAATACTATTAGTTCCTACTTACACATGTCATTAACCAATTGGTAGAACCTGATATAAATAAATAAAGAACAACATATACATTTTTTACCTAAAAAGAATTCAGACGAATGACTACATATATATAGATGTTGTTTTGTCTTTTAGATAATTTTTAAGTATTTATATTTTATAGTACATATACTCTAGTATTATTTTATATGGAAGTTTACCCTTTTGTCTTCTTAATGTGAAAGATAAATACTGAGTACATCGCGAAAGGGACAGCAAATAGTAATTAAATTAACTAAGGAAGAGATACTGACTATTCCATCTTGTGGTGTACCCTACCATTAATCCTCACTACTTAACCTAACACCAAGGCAATACCAGAAAGCAACTTGGCCATATTCATGTACACGTTCTTAATTATACCTAAAACCCATAATGTCTACAAATTTACCCATCATATATATTTGCATTTGGAAAAACCCAGAAATTAAACTAAAGAAAACAAAACACACACACACACACACCATTGCATCAACTATCGAAGCTAACAATTGGTCCATGCATTTTAAGATGTGTATTATATATATATAATATAGCTAGAATCCACTTTAATTTTGAAATGGGTCCTTTTAATGGAAATAGTTAGGTCATCTTTCCAACTGAACTTATCAAAATGGAATAGAGGAATCAATACACTTGTCTTTTCTGAAGCAAAAGAGAAAAATTAATTAATTGGTAAGATCAATTAGAATGTATTCTTTAAATTGTATAGGCATGTACGTATCTGTACGTGCATTTGATGGAGAATATATAAATGGAGGTTAATAAAAAAAATAATATAAAAAAATTATCATTATCATGACAAATCATGTATCATTATTAGTTAGAAAGGTACAGTTGCCTCTCTATGGAGGCAAGCGAACGACCACCTTAAAACAAGATAGAAATGGGAATCTTTGTTTTTATGAAAAGTTCAATTTATTAAGAGAATGAGTTTTTTATTGTTTTATTATTTTAAAATTATATATATATATACACACACACATACACACAAACCATAGTACTACAATAAAACGATAAATTTATTTCATTATGAGTGTGTGTAGCTTGAATTATACAAACTTAATTTTTGAGTTAAAAGTGAGTTTATTTAATTGTAATTTATATTTGAATATTTTTATTTAAAAAGTGATTTTTTTCATTAATATAATTTATTAAATGAAAATAATTTTTTTTTATTTTTGCACAAAAAATTTTAAAAGACAAAAATTAATTTTGGAATGAAATTTGACTTTAAAGCAAGGTGCCTAAAAAAAGAAAAAACTAAAAGAAACATTTTGTAAAACGAATCCTATTTTATTGAGCAAGAAAATTTCTAAATTTTTCAAACTGAAAACTAGACACTAATATTTCTTATTTATAGAACTATTTTATTAAGAAAAAATAAATACTTTTTAACAAATGTCAAAGCATTCTGCTCGCTCAATACATTTTCTATCTTATAAAACAGTGTTTTTGGACACTACTAATAGAATCAAAGTGAGTGTACACAACTTTCCTACCTCTGGGCACCACAAACTGACACGTACTCCGATTTCATAAAGGAAAACCACTTGATGTAGGAGAGTGAGATACGAGAAAGATTGCGCATTGATTTCTGTTTCAGAGTTTTGCGCCCCAGCTTCTCGCGCGTCATTCACACGCGCCTCTTTCTCCAACATTACTGTGTTTTATGTAATTTGTCTAGTAATTAATTTAAGCAAATGGGGTTGACATACATGATCAAATTAATTAATTGAACATCTTCAAATTTTGGACATCATCATTGAATTGGACTCGTTTGTTCAGTATTACTTTTTAAGGTGACAAGAATAAATACACCATGATTTCACACAATCTTTTTCAAACATTAATTTGATCTGTAAACAAACATGTCAGCCAAATCTTTCAGTGGTAAATTAGGAATTACCTGTGACGACTAAGGATAACTAAGCATCTACCATGCCTACATATTTGACAATATGATAATTTTTTTTTTTTAAATGGTGCACTATGATTGTGAAAGGCATAAAGAATAGTTGGTTTTAATTACAAAGGTATATATGAACGTGCAATAGGACTAGAATCTTCTTTTGAGCGTACCTTTTATATCCAATTAGATGTCTTTTAGCATTTGATAAAAAAAAAAAAAATTAGTGCAAAGGAGCTTATTAAAACCAGAATGTGTTTGAGAGGTTCATTACCTTACATTGAATGAATTTAGCGTGTGTGTGAATATATATAAATAAGATATTCAGACTATTTAAATATCATTCATATTAAGTGATTTTATCTTTTAATCTTTAATCAAAATATTTAAATATTTTTTATTTTAAAATTAGAGTTGGATAAATACGGAAGTTATGCGTCATGAAAATGATTTATGAAATTATTAAGTATTCTAACTTCGTATGATTTATTGACAGTGTAAAAATCTTCATGCTTACAATTTAATTGATCAAAATGTAAATTTATTCAATTAGATGAAACGTTGTATGATAATGCGTATTTGTCTTTATCGTTTTCACTGTTTCTTTGGATTCAAGGCAATACGAAGGGTCTCAATCGAATTGCAGATTTTTATCATAAGGCCTGAGAGGAATGGTAATGATTACATAGAACTTTTGCATGTGTGTTTTACCCTTAGGATGTTGCGTTGAAGAAGAAGAAAAGAATAATGGGGAAGTGTCGTAAATGGTAAGAAATATTGTAGTAGCGAAGCAATAAGAGAAGAAATTCTAAAAAAGAATAAAAATAATAATTTATTATGCATTTTAAATTACTTGTCAGTATTCAATGAATTTATTGAGAGTCATACGTAAAACTAGGACTGAACTAGATAAAAGAAAAGAATAACTATAATAAGTTGTCATATTCTAATTTTAGAATACTCCAACATCACGTAGTGTAATATTTTTTGTGTATTTATAATTTTAAATATATTAGTATATTTGATTATAATATAGAGATATAATTATAATAATATTATTATTTTTAATTAATATTATTATAATTATATCCCTAAATTATAATTGAAAACATTAATATACTCAAAATTTTATCCAAAATTACTTACATTGAAAAAGCATTTGTTTTTTGCTTTGTTAGAAGAAGAGTGGATTATGCAACTATAGTTTGTATGTACAGCTTGAGAAAAGTTATGTAATGGCTTGACTTTTAAAATTAGTCTGAATTTGTGATATTTGATGAGTATGATGTCGTCCAGGTTTTTCGGTTGCTTTTATTAGTTTTAAGCCATGATTGAAAAAGATAAAGAGTAAATAACGTAATGTAAATATTTATATTATCACAAAGCGAATTGATCGACTCGTATGATTGGCAAAACGAGGAAAAATAAGCAAGGAAATTTTGTTTTTCTCGTAAATAACTTATTTTGTTAACCAAGAAGGGATTCTACTTTGGACAAAGGGAATGAAGATCACTAAATTAGAACAAAAGAAGGTTAAATAAAGAGGGCTGAGACGCTTATTATCCCAGTTTTACATAATATGTAATTAACCACAATATGAAAAAGAATAAATTAATAATGTCTACGTAGATATATTGCATTTTAATATTAAGGAAAATAGAAAGCAATTTGGAAAATTAGGTATAAAGGGAATAAAGAAAAAGAAAAGAAAAAAAAAAGGTGATGGTAAAAGCAGGAAAAGTGAAACTGAGTGTGTTTAATCCTTGATTGGGAAAGAGAGTGAAATACGAATAAGACCGACCCCTGATCCTAATGATTTTACCCTGGAAACGCAATTAGGGAAGGCGCGTGGAAGGTCAAAGGGTCTCTCAGTCTCTTTGGTCATTTTTATTTTAAAAAAAAAAGGATAAAAAAGAAAAGTGTAGGTGAGTGGAACCCACTAGAGGCAGCACCACCTCCATAACCAAAGGCAAGGTTCTCTGTAGTATTGAATCCATATATATATGTGTATAGTGTGTGAAGGAGCAAGCTAGCTAGCTACGACTTATATATATATATATATATATATATATAAGGATTGGCCAACCCTCAAAAGGAGAGGGACTCCATTTCTCTTTTCTCCTAACTCTACTTCTCCTTTCATCATGCCCGGCGACAAGGGTATCTCTCTCGACGAGATCAA
Source organism: Delonix regia (assembly GCA_037074485.1). Taxonomy (NCBI): domain Eukaryota; kingdom Viridiplantae; phylum Streptophyta; class Magnoliopsida; order Fabales; family Fabaceae; genus Delonix; species Delonix regia. The sequence goes on from CM073452.1 coordinate 6,536,084, forward strand.
AAATGAGAACGTCGACTTGGTATTCTTTCTTCCCTCCCTCTCTCTTTCTTGCTTTCTTTCTTTCTGTGTTTGGCCGCTCGGAAAATCTTGAATGACGATGAATTTCCATGGAAATTCAACTCGCTTTTGATACATGTACTGTATGGTCTGCGAAACCAGACACCTCTTCGTAGTTTGATGACAGCATTAAAGATCGTCTGTCCATGCCCAAGATTCTAGGAGACCATGAATTGGGTGGTTTTTAAGCATTTTCTTTATTTGGTTTTGAGGTTTTAAGCATTTTTTTAGTTTTATTCCTTTTTTCCAATATATAGTATGCTCAAGAAATTAAATCTGGTTTAACTGCGAATCTGATGCTACCGTCCTCTATCTTGATCTTAAAGTTCCTGCGAACTAGCTCCGCTTTTATTGCCTTTTAAGCTTCTTTTCATAAGTTTTTTTCATGCACCGTACTTCGTTCTTTCTTGTTAGTTTGGCTAATCCCACTTTCCTTTGCTTCATGAAAAATAAAGAGTTAACTATAATATTGATCCTTTAACAAAAAATGATTTTGTAAAAAAATTTATTATCGATTTAGTTTTAAATTGAACTAAAATAATATAGTTTCTAAATTATTATGATCAAATTAATGTCAAGCTAACTTTAAAGAAGTAAACTAATGATGACAATATTTTTAATGATCAAAGTAATAGTCTTCTTTGTTTTTTTTTTTTTAAAAAAATTCCACTATTTTATTACAATAAGAACATAAAAAAATAGTAATTAATTTTAGTATATTATAAAACAATTAATTTAATATATCAATTTTAATAAAATTATTTTTAAACAGTGCATATATTGGAATTAGTGGATTCTCTACGCACGCTTCTTTCCCTGCTTCAATTCACGCACTACCGACGCCGTGTGTTACACACCATTATTAACATTTTTCTTAATATAGTAATTATCAAGTGTCGTATTACATATACATTTTTAATATAGAAACTATGATTTGTAATTTTCATCCAGAAGTATATCGTGCAGTTTTTTTAAAAAAAATTTTTATATGGAAAGGTCTAAACCTTGATATTATCTAAAGCCTTGTGAATTGAACGATTTATATACTCGTGAGTTGTTTACTTGAGTATTTGGGTCAAAAAGAAAAAATTACCGAAATTTTGAATCGTGTTAGCTTCTTGGTGTTAGGATCACAATAGTGCGTAGGACTTGACCTGTTGGCTATGGGTGAATACTGGAGAGTTCCGTTTTCAATCTCTTCGTTCTTTACCCAGAAAACAGAAATCTCATTAAGTGGCTATTAAAAATATGTTAAGAGATCTTCTTTTCTTCTTTTTTTGGATAGATGATCAAGTTCTCAAGAGGTAGCATACCCAGTGCATGGTTTCGTTTGTCCCTATAATTTGATCTTGAAATAGTGCTGCCAGCATCATACAATGCTTAATTGCATATTCCTCTTCGCTAACGAACACCATTGTGAATTTGTGATATTTCCTAAAGAATGACTTTCATAGTCATAATTTGAAATTGGCGTAGAGAAAGCGAGCCAAATGATTGAGCTACATATAACTGATGAGATCGGACTCTGGAGATAACAAACATTAAAATTCTTGTTACCAGGAAAAAATTCCAATCGAAGAAGTGTTTGAGCAGCTGAAATGTTCAAGAACAGGTCTAACATCGGACGAAGGAGCCAATCGGATTCAAGTGTTTGGACCAAACAAATTGGAAGAGAAAAAGGTACGTTTCCTTTCATCAATTCACATGGTAGTTTTTTCTCCTCGTGTTTATGCGAAAGCACTCTAATGATTTCTTGTTTCGTGCACAACAGGAAAGCAAGATTTTGAAGTTCTTGGGTTTCATGTGGAATCCCTTATCTTGGGTCATGGAAGCTGCTGCTATAATGGCTATTGCTTTGGCCAATGGCGGAGGAAGACCTCCAGATTGGCAAGACTTCGTGGGTATCATTGCTCTGCTGGTCATCAACTCCACAATCAGTTTTATCGAGGAAAACAATGCTGGAAACGCTGCTGCTGCACTTATGGCTGGTTTAGCTCCCAAGACCAAGGTCATGATCAAACACTATATGCTCCTCATCCTCAACCTTCTCTATGACCGGTTTAACAATCTTCTTGTCTTCATATAGGTTCTGAGAGATGGTCGATGGAGTGAACAAGATGCTTCAATTTTAGTTCCTGGGGACATTATTAGCATTAAACTCGGAGATATTATACCAGCTGATGCGCGTCTTCTGGAGGGTGATCCTTTGAGTGTTGATCAGTCTGCTCTCACTGGAGAGTCTCTTCCAGTGACCAGAGGCTCCTCCGATGAAGTATTTTCTGGATCAACCGTTAAAAAGGGTGAGATTGAAGCAGTTGTGATTGCCACTGGTGTCCACACCTTCTTCGGTAAAGCAGCTCATTTGGTGGATAGCACCAACCAAGTCGGTCACTTCCAGAAAGTCCTCACAGCCATTGGTAATTTCTGTATCTGTTCAATTGCTGTTGGGATAGCGATTGAGCTCATAGTGATGTACCCAATACAGCACCGAAAGTACAGAGATGGAATCGACAACCTCTTGGTGCTGTTGATCGGAGGAATCCCAATTGCCATGCCTACTGTCTTGTCTGTGACTATGGCTATTGGTTCTCATCGGTTATCTCAGCAAGGTGCAATCACCAAGAGGATGACGGCTATTGAGGAAATGGCGGGAATGGATGTTCTGTGCAGTGACAAGACTGGGACTCTCACATTGAATAAGCTTAGTGTGGATAGGAACTTGATTGAGGTGTTTGCTAAGGGTGTGGAGAAGGAGTATGTGATCCTTCTTGCAGCAAGGGCTTCCAGGATGGAGAATCAGGATGCCATAGATGCTGCAATTGTTGGGATGCTTGCTGATCCAAAGGAGGTATGCAGTACTCAAAAATTTCTCTCTAGAAAATTAGGATAAGCGTTTTCTCAGAGTTTTTAATTTTATCTACTCTGAATTGGCAAGGCTCGAGCTGGAATCAGGGAGGTTCATTTTCTGCCATTCAATCCTGTAGACAAGAGGACTGCCCTAACATACATTGATTCTGACGGAACTTGGCATAGGGCTAGTAAAGGTGCTCCCGAGCAGGTAAAAGAAGGATGTCACTGGCTACATCATGTGATGAATACGCATTCAGTGAACTGATCCATGTTTTTGTTATGTTTTAGATTTTGAACCTTTGCCACTGCAAAGAGGATGTCAGGAAGAAGGTTCATTCAGTAATTGATAAGTTTGCTGAGCGTGGGCTTCGTTCTTTAGGTGTTGCAAGACAGGTTCGCTAAGCCAGTATTAATCATTTTTTAACTTTCCTATTTAAGCTGAATACCCTTTCCTTATTGCTGCTTTGATGATCTGTCTCCAGGAAGTACCCGAGAAGTCAAAAGATGCTCCTGGTGCACCATGGCAATTCGTTGGTCTGCTACCTCTGTTTGATCCTCCTAGGCACGACAGTGCTGAGACCATCAAAAGAGCTCTTAACCTTGGTGTCAACGTTAAGATGATTACTGGTAAGATTAGAGGTTGTTTTCTTCATATTTTTTATTTTTGATAATTAATTATAATAGTAAGGTTAAGTTATTCTAAAACTGTTGACAAGAATGCTAATAGCATGCGTAAAATTTCTAGGAGGTAGGACTTAGTCTGAATCTCTTCAACTAGTTAAATCCTAAACTCTTAAACTTTAAATCAACTTAATGTTGCTATTTTGCTTATATTATAGTTGAAAAAACTTTGTAGCCTAGAATGGAATTAGAAATTGCTTGTGGCTGTTTGGTTCTATAGGTGATCAGCTTGCCATTGCCAAGGAAACTGGGCGAAGGCTTGGAATGGGAACGAACATGTACCCATCTTCTTCATTGCTCGGGGGAGAAAAGGATGCTTCTGTCTCAGCTCTTCCTGTTGACGAGTTGATTGAGAAGGCTGATGGATTTGCTGGAGTTTTTCCTGGTATTTTGACCATATCTCTGTGGGCGTATGTATATGTATTGAACATTTCTTTCAACATTCTGAGCTTTTGTTTTTTGTTTTTTTTTTTTTTTGTCATGACATGGTAGAGCACAAATATGAAATAGTGAAGAGACTGCAAGAGAGGAGGCATATATGTGGAATGACAGGGGATGGTGTGAATGATGCACCTGCATTAAAGAAAGCAGATATTGGTATAGCTGTTGCTGACGCTACGGATGCAGCTAGGAGTGCTTCTGACATTGTCCTCACTGAACCTGGTTTGAGTGTCATCATCAGTGCAGTGCTCACCAGCAGGGCTATTTTCCAAAGGATGAAGAACTATACTGTTAGTTACCTTGCATAATTCAACTGATTATTTCAGCCACTATTTTCATAGTTTTAGATGCCTAATCTGACAAATTTTTCCTGCTGAATTTGGCAGATTTATGCAGTGTCCATCACCATTCGTATCGTGGTAAGTACAAAAACCACATTCACACAATAAAAATAAATATAACAATAATAATCTTTCTATATACTTGTAAATAAATCTTGTAACTCATGCTAATTACTCTCTATTTTTTTGCAGTTTGGTTTCATGTTTATTGCGTTGATCTGGAAGTTTGATTTTGCTCCTTTTATGGTTCTGATTATTGCCGTACTGAATGATGGTAAGATTCTTCAACATGCACGCCATATTATATTTTTGGTGCATAGCACAGGCGCCTATAAGTTAACTGATATAGAATTATTAATCTGATATATTGAACCATGAAATCTTTAGGAACCATTATGACAATATCCAAGGATCGAGTGAAGCCATCTCCACAGCCCGACAGTTGGAAACTGAGGGAGATATTTGCTACTGGCGTTGTGCTTGGAAGTTACTTAGCACTAATGACAGTTGTATTTTTCTGGGCTATGAAAGATACCGACTTCTTCTCGGTAACAACTTTTACTTCACCTTTCATAATATATGATCACAGATCAGCCGAAAAAGAAGAAAAAGAACACCACATAGTCCAAGTTCTAAAAGCTATCTCTACAATTCTCATTGTTGCAGGACAAGTTTGGTGTGAGATCCCTGAGACACAGACCTGATCAAATGATGGCAGCCTTGTACCTACAAGTCAGTATTATAAGCCAGGCCTTGATTTTTGTCACTAGGTCTCGTAGCTGGTCCTACGTTGAGAGGCCTGGTCTTCTCCTTCTCAGTGCTTTCTTGATTGCTCAGCTGGTATATATTGCTATCTCTTGCCATTTTATGATTGAAGCAACCTCACTTGATTTTGTCAAACATTATTCAAGTGCCGTATATAATAAAATCATTCATTATGTAATTGACAGATAGCAACTTTTCTGGCTGTGTATGCAAATTGGGGGTTCGCAAGAATAAAGGGAATGGGATGGGGATGGGCTGGAGTAATCTGGCTGTACAGTATAGTGACATATATCCCTCTTGATTTACTCAAATTTGCAATCCGATACGTTCTCAGTGGGAAGGCTTGGGATAATCTCTTGGAGAACAAGGTAGCTTCATTTTGTTACTTTTATTTCTCTATTATGATATATTCATAATGTTCAAGATTCGACGTTGTTCATGCTTTTGTAATTACAGACTGCCTTCACTACAAAGAAAGACTATGGAAAAGAAGAGAGGGAAGCACAGTGGGCAGCTGCACAGAGGACTCTTCATGGTCTTCAGCCACCAGAAACTACTAACCTTTTCAATGACAAAAATAGCTACAGGGAGCTTTCAGAGATTGCAGAGCAAGCCAAGCGACGTGCTGAGGTTGCAAGGTAACCCTATAACCTGTTTAGTTTCAAGCTTGTGCTTCATAGGGTGTATGAGTTTCTTAGAGATTTTTCTAAATTGGCTTTACAGGCTAAGGGAGCTACATACTCTGAAGGGACACGTTGAATCAGTGGTGAAGTTGAAGGGACTTGACATTGATACAATTCAGCAGCATTATACAGTGTAAGGAGCTTGAAAACCATCACGAAGAAACGTATCTGCGCTTGTCCTGCAACTGATATGAACAATATAATGACGATGAAAATTCCCTAAGTTAATCCATCTTTAGATTAGAACAATAGTTTTTGTTTTTTTTCCTTTTTTGCTGGGAAGCCACTAGTGTGATCTAGTGGATAGATTTGGGTAAGTCTGGAAGAGCTCCCTTTCACTTTTGGTTACAAATAACACCATTGTTATGAAAGGGTTTTACCTACGTTCTTTCTGTTATGAATTACTAATGCTATCAAGTTGACATTAATGTTCCTTTTTGTTGTCGCTCAATGATTTATTAGTCATTTATATTCTTCATTGGCGGAATTGGGAAGAGCAAGGTACTTAGTTTATGTGAAAAAGAAGAGCAAAGTATATTTTTGCGAAGAGGCAACCGTAAGAGCATATCAGACAATGATTGGGACATTGTCTTCGATCTTGCATACCCTTCATTCATTACATGAACACTCTTTGACAAGCTTGTTGCAGATTCTAGCTTTTCTCTTAGTTGCTAAATCTGGGTTTTTGCAGGGCCTTTTTAAGCATATTTCCTTCATTCTCAGAGTCCGGAGGTTTTACTTTTATTTTTTATTTTTCGAAAAATGCTCCCTTTTTGTTTTTCTTCAACTATGGTCTCCTAGTCATTGTCTTCTTTTTTTCTTTCACCACTCCTTGCTTTGGTGTCTCGATGATAGTTTTGTTTTTTTGTCTTCCTCACCTCATTTTGATGCAAGGTGCAGGTTTTGCTTTTTATCTTTCTCACCCATTTTGCTAGAGGTGCCCGTTTTGTTTTTTGATTCCTCACCCCACTTGGTCATGAGTATAGCTTTTAAGGCTTTCCCATCCCACTTGGTCATGAGGTATAGTTTTTTTTTGGCTCTTACACCCCGCTTTGCTGTGGAAGGTGTAAGTTTTTCGCTTCTTTGCCTCACTTTGTGGCAAGGTTAAGTATTTGTTTAATCTCTTCCTCACCTCACTTTGTCACGAGGTGCAGAATTTATTCTCTTCCTGGCCTCACTTGTTGTGAGTTGCATTATTCTTTCTTTTGGACGTCTCCGCACTATAATGTGAGGACTGAGGAATGGGTTTTTGGAATCCTCACCGTACTTTGTTGAGGTGGAGGTTTTCTTTCTCACTGCACTTAATTGTGATGTGGTATCCCGAAGACCAACCAAGACCTTTTCCCCCATTACGATTTTCTCCACCATTTTCCCTTCATTTTACACTCATAGTCCCTCTAAGATCATAAAGTTCTCTGATACCGCTCTTAGAATAGGGAAGAGCAAGGCGTTCGGTTTGTCTGAGAGGCAACCAGGGGTATATCACACAGTGAGCTGGAAAATGTCTTCTTCCATCTTGCATATATTTCATTCATTGCATGAACATGCTTATACTTGGAAAAAAGTTTTCTCCACTCTTACAAGTCACATTCGGGCATCAAAATTGTCTACACAAGTTAGGCTTCTCCTACGCTATTTATACTCCGAACACATCAAACTTCTACGTAGTCATTATTTGTAATAATTTGAACAAGTCCCATCGGTCACCTCCTTCAACATTCGTAACTCTTGCTCACTCCCCCAGTAGAAGCACAAAAGGCAATTATAATTCAAGTGGTAAAGCTTGCATTATAAAATAGACGCACTCATATGTCACGGCCTACAAAATTAAAATGGAACGAATATTGATAAATTATAGAGAAAGAAAAGAAAGAAAGAAAGTGATCTAGTTGACCATGGTGCAATCACGCCTAATTTCACCCTGGTTTCCTGTTTTGACCCCAACCCGTCCTAGTTTTGTCATGGCAATTACAAAAGCCCGTTCAAAGGCTGTGCTGTTGGATGCAAACAAGTTCACTAAGTTTCTTGTTCTTCTATCAGTAAACAAAGCTTGATCAGAAGTAAAGAGTCCTTTTCCTTGCTGAAGATTCTTGAAGTACTGGTTATCAAATGTACCAGGTGTAGAAGGGTCCATGTTAATGGCAATTCTGGGGTCCACGTTTTTTGGGCACATTTGCCTGAGCTGTTTTGCATAACCAAAATTAAGTGTGGGATCAATTCTGTTCCTGCTTCTGAAGCTGTAAATACGTTTGGAGAATTGACTGCAGTGCGAGAACCCTATAGTATGTGCTCCTGCAACAATCCAGTTCAGTTCAGATTATAGTTTCTGGTATCTAATTAGTACTTTTTTGGTTATAAATGAAATACCTGATAGAGCAACTAGATCTGTAAGAGTGAGGCCATTGGAAGCAAACATTGCATTCAGCTTAACTAAATTGAAATCACCATGAGGAAGACGGTGTCTCACACTGGCTTTTGTGGAGATTCTCCCATCAAGCCTTCCCAACTCTACCGCATAAGATGGTCCTTCTGTCTGCAATCAAGTAAAGCCGTAAATAGAATTCAATGCTATACTACTCTAGAGCCAAAGTTAACCTGATTGCTAAAAGGCTAATAAATAAAATCATTGGCCATGAGATGAATTATAGACTGCTTACAGCCTACTAAGATTAATTAGATTGAATATATATAGCTTCTCTGTTTTCTTCATTGTTTTAGTTAAATATTATCCTAGATAGCAATAGTTATGCTTATTTACCAATGCTATGACATCCCTAGTGGCCATTGCCAATATATCAGCACATGAAACCTTATTTCTGCAGCCAGGTACACTATCAACTGCAGCCTTGGCTTTGATCACTGTGTCAAATCCATCACCAGCTAATGACAGATTTATAGGATTATCCTTTTCTGCAGTACTGTTGCTCCTAGCCAGAATCACAGAGGCATCACATCCCTATCCATACACACACATCACACACAAGTTAAGCTTCTAGGGAAATACTGCCAAAAGGGGTGGATGGATGAGGGTAAAAAATGACTAGCTTTCCTGACCCTAACGAAGCAATCATGGAAGAAAAGCCTTAGTGTAGCAGGCGCAGTCACAAATGTTTGCTGGAATTTCCTTTCAACTGCGGCTCGAACTATTGACTCAACATTTGGGCAAGTGTTTCTGTAATAGTCCGCACGAAGTTGGCCATAACTTGTAGCTGTGAGCTGCAGAAAAAGCAGATTACCAAGAAACAAAATGAGGCTACTCTGGGAACTCATTTTCTTGTGCTGGTTTTGGATTTAGTACTCCACCTTTCTGATTGCACCCTTAAATAGTCAAAGGTGAAGTGAAACTGGAATAAAATTCTTTTCTGGGGAGAATCTTAGAGTTGGAAATTTGGAAGAAACAGACCAAAAACTACATTCCAAGAGAATTTGCTTTTAGCAACAGTGTCATATTTTGATAATATCTGACAAAGCACTCACTGTTATGCTACTTATTAATTCGTATGAAGAGGTTGCAGTGGAAGCTCGTGGATTGGCGAAAGCTTCTTCTTTAACAGAAGTGCATTTCAAAATATAATAGCCAAGAGAGAAAGTTGATCTGGTCCCTGACAAAGCGAGAAGAATTGTTACTTATTTTACTTATTCTTTTTGTTGTTGGATTCCTCCAAGGAGATGATAGTGCTTTGTACATGATCCCCAAATATTACAAATTGGCCAAAACTTTACGTCATTGGGTTGCCATAAGATGTATTAGTACTAAATTATATGTATAAGCATGCTCGTGCTATAATATTGCGTTTCGTACTAAAGTTTTGATCCAGCATTGAAGCATATGACGGCCACTTCGATGCATTTCGCTACTTTTCAAGATATTTGGAGTACTTAATGATAGTGATTCCAAAATAAAATAGCTCCACGAATGGAAGAATGACACGACATACTTCTGCCGTGTGCAACAAAAAGAGACATGCTCAAACATTTGCACTTGCAGAAATATTGCCTATCTTGTGGATTCTGTTCAGGCGTCACGCTTAACGCAGATCAAGGATAATTTTTTACATTTAGATACTTTAATAGAGGCGATAAAGTAGATTGTCACCATTCATTAGCATAGTTGGCGTTTTTCACTAGGTCACCCTCATTAATTGAGATTATTTATAGGTTTATCTGAAGTACATAATTTCCAGAGGAATAAAGTGATTATGAGGTCAATTTTCCTGTATTTTCACTTTCGAGATTTCTTTTAAAATTATTTTACTGAAATCGAACTGTAAAGTTACGTGAAAATATTTATAAATAATTAACTCATCATGTTAATCATATAAAAAGGATGATATAAAACCCACCTTCGTTCCTCTAGTTGATACTCCAAAAACATCCCATGCCTTATTTAGCGACAAACGGAAACTACGAAAGAAAAATTATTGCTGCGGCGTGAGGAATGACTGCATTTGCAATATTTCATTTTAATTACATTTTAAGGATACAAGAGTTTTTTAAATAAATAATAATAAGTCTGGATAGCCCTCCCTAGCTAATGATACAACAGAACGGAGCAGATATTGAGAAATCATAGGTTTATGCCAAAATTACACAAAAATCAACTCTATTCAAATCCACTCTGACCAAATAATAAATAGAGAGTCTGCAAGAGTATTTTCGGCTACATAACAGCATCCCACCAAAGATTTGTGCGGATCCAGACTCAAACCAAAGCTCTAGGAGGTTGCTCTTTGGTTAAACATCTGCTGAAGAGCATGTGGTAGATTTAACACAATCTCCGCGTATGCTACAAATAGGAAGCAGAAAACATAAAATCAAAATTTATAAGAGATGGCAGCCCTCTCATTTGCGCTCTTCAAATTATGACATAAATTGTATATAGCCAAAAATACAACATGAAGTTCTTTTAGAAATTAACCAACATAATTTCACCTTCTGGTAAACTCATGGTTCGTAAGGCATCTTCTGCATAGGTTAGGCAAACCGGAGGGTGGCTTCCCAGGAGTCCATCATCCTTCCTGTTCAAAGATGTTGAAGTAGGAGTATTTTTCTTGGATTGGTGCATTGGCCATGCTAGCACTCTGATTCGAGTTGGAAGCACAGAAATGAGATCCCCATATCTAAGGCTGACAGTTACCTTGCTGCAAAAAGAAAAAAGAATTTTTTAGCACATACTTTCTCTTCACAGTTTCTTAGCATCAGATCACAGTAAGACACTGACCAATCAAAATCGTCCAGTACAAATTCAATCATGTGGTAAGGAAGGCTATGATACAGCTCTCCAATTTGATTTCCATAAAGTTCCTTTATAAGTCGGACCTGCATAAAGAAACCATATATGTGTGTATATAATTAACTTTTTCATGTATCAGAATTTTATTTACTACAACAGGACACAGTACAAGCAGGAACATTGCACCAAACCAGAATACATGACTAGGCAGCAAGCAACTAATATAAGAGTTAAATACACAATTTAAAAGTTTTGTTTTTCTGGTTTTCTAAATGCATAAATATCCAAAGAGATATATTAATCTTAAGTTGAATAAAAAATATTAGACATGATTTCTGCTATGAAGAGTCCCTCAAGGCTTGCCCAGACAATTCATGTTATCAAACAAATATTCTGCTTTAACCCAATATTCCCTTCAAATATTCTTTTAAAAAACAAAAAGAAAGAAAATGGTCTCTCTATAATTATCATACAATTCAATATTTGACATACCATAAAACAAATTTAGTTACACATTTACGAAACAGAACTTTATCTGTTTACAATGGATACTCTTCCATCAATCAAAACACCCCCTTCTACCACGTTGGCATTGGCTGAGGATCTGCAGGCCCAGATCATCAATTCAATTTTCCAGAAAATAGCTCAATATTCCAACTGCACAGTGTGCATCCTTTGTGTATGCAGGAGATGGTGTTCTGAGAGTCTAAACTACGCTAGACATGCAGTAGCCCCATTAACCACTAAATCCCAAAAACAGATACACACGCGGTACAAGTATATGTACATATATTTCATAATCATTAGCTTTCAAATAGCTCCATTTTCCATTTCAAAATCCAGATTTTAGATTGTGGATAAATTATATATTGGTCGATAACTTTATAGATATACGGGAAAAAAATAAACCATTCCTCTTCTGGTAATAAGCTAACTAACTAAAGAGTTCGTGCTTCAATACATTCTGATATTCTTATTACTTTTTTTCATATTTACGTATTCATTTCTCCAATTGCATGCATGATATTAAAAGTGCATATTCTGCTCAATATCTAACAGAAAATCCACTCCAATTATAAAGACAATATAGCCTTTTTCCAAAAGTATCAAAGTTTCTCCCAATGATCACATAGTAGACACATACATGGGCAGTCTACCTGTTCCCGTCTATCTACATATGCTTGCAGAAGATCTCCAACATGATCTATGAATTTCTGAAAGAAAAAGTTATAACCAATGCTTAGAATAAGATTTATAATAAACCCAGCAAACCAACCAGTAAATTAACCAACCATTGCATTGGATAAAAGGAGATCATTTTCTGCATCACGTATGGGCAGAAAAAATGGGACTGTGTGTTCAAGAACAGTCATCTTTTCAAGAAATGACTTGCTTTCCAGCACACAATGGTACAACTCACATGGTTCTCCTGCCAATAAACAAACACATATTATCACTCTTGACAAAGACACAAGGAAAGGGAAGGACAATGTAGAAAGATCCATCCATCCTTCAGCCTCCACCTTGTATATTAATGATTTCATATTATGATTAAACGAATTGACAGTGTTACCAGCTAAATAAGTGAGTCAATGACTCAAAAATGTTTTAATTCTAAATTACCAGCAAAAGATGTCTCATATTGTATACCAATTCTTGCCCCTTCCAAACAGCAAATTACCTGCTTCCAAAAACTAAACCAATATTAGAGAATAGACACAGATAAAACTAATCTAAGTAAGAAATAATATTATTTTTATAGTGAACTCCTGTAAAAACCAAAGCGAATATTACAACCTACCATCTAATCTACGCTATGTATATTTCCTCAATTTTAACATTTTGTTTTGAAAAGGCCATTGGCTACTTGAGTCCGAGCATCTGTAGTCCATTGTACAGGCAACAGTAGCACCTGTATCATGATTCAATGTCCACAACTATATAATAGACAGACAAGGCACTGTGGGTGTTTTAACATAGGCTTGACTAATATTACTTCAATGTAAGAAGTCATAAATAATTCAAAAATAAGCTTCCCCAACCCCAACTGACTTCATTCTTGTCATTCAGGCCAAAAATCAACAAACATAACTCAACTCTGGCACTTGCACATATCCTAGATTTATCCATTTTTTCACACAGACACTTACCTATGCATGCCAATGGATGACTGTCAAAGTTCTTAAATCTCACCCATGACCACAACTCATAATCTTTTACCTCTTCTCATCTACTGATGTCTCTATCAAAAGGTACTATCTAGGTTTTTATAAAACAAATTACCAGCTTAATTACATGTGATGAAAATCAACTTCGAAATCATTCATAAGTTACAATAGTCTCATCAAATGCCACGTGATTCAAGCATGCATCAATGAATACTACTTACCTTGTTGCCAATTTTATAAGTAATTTTTTCCTGAGGGCAAGCCAATATGTTAGCATCTCCAGGCATAGCTTTTCTATCTGCCTCCATATGCACCTGACAAAAACATATACCAATATGTCAAGCATTTGATCACGCCCACTTTAAACAATCAAATTTGATAGTTATGGAGACTTCTGGACTCAAATACCAGAAGATGAGGAGTCAAGAAGGCCTACCTGCTCTCTTATTGTCGCTAATAGACCATCATTCCACTGTTCCCCATCTAAACTTACCTCTACAGAAAACAAAAAGGGAATCAGTTTTTTATAACATCAGAAGATTGATAAGAGGCTAAGAAACAGACAATTACATACAGTGATACAGCAATTCCAGAAATGAATGAACAAGACAAAATGGTGAGTTGTTCAGATGAGTATATCTCATCAAACTAACCTAGATTTACATCTTACAAATTTCTCCTGTTAAAGAATCCAACTAACGCCGAAGTCAAAATTACCTTCAGTTTGAGAAGCTCGTACAGCTTCAAACTCTTTCCGTAGACGCTCATATATCATCTTGTCAGAATCCCTATGAACCCAGATCATATCCAAAAAATATACATATATCATTACTACTGCACACAACAACCAATGAGCATTCTGAAATAATAGCCCTAAATATAGACATAAATGTGATATATTATTTTATTCACCAACGAGAAAAGAAGAAAATCACTACATCTGAAGTAAGAAAATAGACCTTATTTGGATATGGAGGAGCTTCAAAATGTTAAAAATGATCTAATATACTTGTGAAGAAATCAAAAGTGAAGGAACAGAAATGATCTTGGGAGAATTACAATTAAGTAAATCATGGAAAAAATAAAACCAATGTAGGAACAACTAACCAAACAAGTGAATAGTTAAGTCAATGTATGGTTAACCTATAAACCACTCTCCAATTTCACTCCCATCAAACCAAATGTTCATAAAGCCCAAAGGAAAAAAAAAAAGATCACGAGTGCGCTTCCAAAATAACCATTAACTAAGATATTTTCCTTATTGGAATCTTGAAATGTACTTTTTAACTCTCCCCTACCCCAGGGGTCAAAAATGAAATTCAAAGCATGGAACAGCATATCACGGTCTTAAAATCCATGACCACATTATCATAAGATCTTAAAATCCAGTAATCAACATTCATCCCTTACAATATGTACTCTTTAATTATTCAGTGAACATAAACTACAAAGGACATACACTTCTATTAACAACATATGCAGTTCCAACAGGTACAATGATGTATCAAGGATAAATGGAACTGCAAAATAAATCTTGTGCACCTCCAAGATCTTTGTACCTAGAAAGACGCTCTGTCAGTTCTCCATGCCTTTTAAGCAAACTTGCAACTGTCATGAAAAAAATAAGAAGAATTTCTAAGTCAATCACAAAATGGAAGAAATACTGCTGAAGATTATAGACTTACATCTAGCCCGTGTAGTCTCCAATTGAATGTCATCATCTTGCAGAAAATTCTGATATAAAAAAAGAACCCAATTATGGTTTTCACAAGTGCAAAAGTTTGCATATTATCAAGAAAGAGAAAAACATGTAACTGGAAAAAATATTATCAGAGATTAAACTTACTAAAACCCATAGTAATGCCATTCAACAAATAACTTCATGATTGATCAATGGAAGCAGATCTTTAACATACAAAGTAGATAGATTCTTTCCCCAATCTCATGTAGAATCAAGCAAGTCAATGAAAAACAAAATAGACTTTAATCAAATCGATAACATACCTTTTTTCCTTACTTTTCTATTGAGTTCGAGCATTTGAAAGTACATTGCCCCAAAAAAAAAAAAACCCCCACCCCACTACAAGAAAAAGGAGATAGGATTGCTGCTTACATTTTAAGCCTACATCTCCATAGAGTAATCAACGCCACACCAGGAAGATAGAAATGGAAAGAATCATTGAAGCATAATTAAATTCTCCATTTTTTATTTTTCTTAGGCATGATAAAAGAAGCCCAGTTTAAAGAAGAACTTCAATAAGAAATTTGAATTTTGAAAAGAAAATGATAAAATTGTTTTTCGGGCATTCATCCAAAGCAGCACTTATGGAAGTGAGAATCATTACCACTTCCCCCATAATTGTGTATGGGCGTCCAGCAAGTTGTTCAAAGTGCTGCATATTTCCACAATCTTGAAGCATCAAACTTTTATACAGAGAGGTGAACAATAATAAAACATAACATAAGAAGGCATGATCCCTTCAGGAATACAATATAATATTGCCATTGCTTCTAGGTATACTGGAAACGGATGTTCTATGATGTGAAAAATAGCTTTACAATGTCACAATTATGAGCGACTGCATGCATAAAATTCCAGACTTGATAACATCATAGTTTATCCTCCAGCTGGTTGTTTCCCCCTCCCTACCCAGCCATATCCTAGTGATCTTAAAAAGCCAAGCAATCAACTCTGTATCAAAGAATACCTCGCGCTTCGCGCTACGTCTGGTAACTGTAGTCTATTAAATTAGCTTAAGGAAGAACAGTACGTCAAACAAACATAACTGTCCTCTTCTGTGTTTCCCTTCTCCAGCTAAAGTGATCAGTAGAAACTTGCAAGCAGCAAAAGCAAACCATAACCAATCTTTGGGGAGGAAAGGAGTAACTTTTTCCTTTCCGTGATTGTTTGCGGTGTTACATAGAAGTTTCTGCTATCAAGTAGTGTCAACGTCCTTCATGTCATTAATGGTATTAGTGAAACACAAGGATTTACATCCACAAACAGTAAGGTAGGTTTGAATTGTATAGTGATAATTACAATTAATCAGTGTGTACACGAGCATGCCTTGGAACTCATTTCGTCGATTAATTCCATGATTTATTAGACTATATTTGTAATTACCTTCTATTGTGTTTTACTTCCGCACAAGTAATTCATCAAAGTAAAGAAATTGCTCAAGTACTAGAACCATTAAGGTCTGAGAGGGACGAAAAAGAATATAAAATTGCTGGTAAAAGTGTAATTGGTTAACAAGATAAACCTTACGAGAAGAGTCGCCGGAAAAAGTGTATTTTCTCGGTCTCTTTCTCAGAGATTCTTCGACGTCGCTCTCCATTTCTCTGCGTTTCAGCGAAGGACGAAGAGGATGACAATGCCATAAGGCTGGTCTATGTGACCGAAAATAAAGTCCTTTAGACCAAAAGAGGAAGTTAATTTGTCTTCTTGGTTGGTAAATTTTTTTTGTTTCTCTGCAGTCCTTCAATATTTTTTCAATTTCCTTCCTTAATTTTCAATATATATTATTATATTCACCTCTTCATTTTATTTAACATTTTCAATAATATAATTCTTAATCAATTTAACCGAAAAAGTAGAATTATTAATATAAATTAGATTATTGTTTAAACATTATCATACAAATTAAAATTTTATTTATTAAAATTTTAATAAATTATTTGAGTGATTTATGTTTATATTTAATTATTTAATTTAAAATAAAATTTTTAGTGCACTCAAAATTATAAATGCATTAAATTACACCTTAATTTAATTGTTTGGATTTTAAAAAATATTTTTATTGTCATTAATATTATTCACTTTCTTTGTTTATGAAAAAAATAATTTTTTATATATTAATCTATTTAACTCAAAAAAAAATTTAGTTGGAATTTTGAATTTATTTAAATACACTGAATTAAACATGTCAATCTATTTAACTCACTATTCTAAAATAATTGTTTTAACATTTTTAATTATTATTTATATCACCAAATGTCAAAAAGTTTAGAGAATGTGCTTTGAGAAACCCTCCATAAGTTACACCTTACAATGTTGTAAATTTTATATCAAATAGCAACCTTTAGCATCAACGCATATAACTATAAATGTAAATATTTTTTTCTCCTCGCCTTGACATATTTAATATTTTTCTGTATATTACCAAATGTATGGGCTTTGAGAAACACTCTACTGTAAATCTTATATCGAATGGCAACCTTTAGCATCTATGATAAAGGTAAACATATTTTGCTTTTCTCGAGACATTGTTTAATCATATCAAAATTTAAATTAAAACGAACTATAAACATATTTATTTTGACCAAAAATATTTTTAAATGTAAAATTAATTCCTTGTATTAAAAATATAACTAATGGGGCAATGCATATTTTCAAAATTTTATTCCTAACAAAATTATTTGCGAGTAAGTTATTTTTGAATAATTACTTTTTTATCACATAACTTTTAAAATTTATTAAATAAAAAATATTAAATATTTAAAGTTTCAATTACTTGTTTAATACGTTTTACATCATATCATGTATGTAAATGTATTTTTTATCAAAATATGTGAGGTCATGACTTATCTTCTAATTTTAAGAAAATAGTATACTTTTATAATAAAAATGATTGTTGCGTAATTACGTTATCTTTTTGAAAAACAGTGAATATATCAACTCAATAATGACCCCCTTTATTGTTTTTATGCAAAAAAAAATATTATGAGAATATTTTTTATAATTTTAAATAAAATATTTTAATATCAAACATCACGGTAATAAAATTAACTGAACATTTTATTTATGTGCATGCTCTGCTAACCAACCCACACAATATTGTTGCTATTATAAAAACGTGGATGTTCATGAGACTTCAAATAATCCTTAACCAGGTGACTTTTTTAAACTCATACTCATAATTGTAGTTAACTTTTTTTAAAAATTTTTTATTATATAACATCAAATCTATTTATATTCTATCACTATGTGAATTAATTTTTATTTATGTATATTAATTTTTCATTTATGATAAAAGACCTATAAATAAGGTCATATACTAAGGATGAGGTATACAAGTGAATGAGAAGTACTTAATATTTTCTCTCAAATTTCCTCCTACTTTTCTTATCTTTCTCACATTTCTAGTAGTCTTATAACACATTATCATCACCATTCTACTCCAAGTTCCTAATTGAGGTAATCATTTTTAGTTCATAATTTGATAAAGGCATTATTATTCAAATAATTTTACAAGTTTTTATTTTGAATATGTTTATGATTCCTTTACAATTTTGTATCTAAATATTATAGTCATGCATATATTTGATAAAACTCATTGGAGTATGGTTATTAATTTTATTTAAAAAAAAGAATTAAACCTCTCATTGTTAAAAATTATTTTTACTTACTCTTGTGATAATTTTAATAATCTACTTTTCTTATCGTAATCTTCCATAGTAGAATTCTTTTATAGTGATTATATGTCACTACTATTGCTCAATTTGTTTTATTTAGACTTACAACAAGGATGACAAAAGGTCTTCAAATCGAGGGATTCTTATGGGGACAATCCTATTTGGAAACTCGCATTTGGAAAATTTTTGTCTTGTGGGGATGGGGTAAAATGCTCCTTGAAGGAAGTTTGGGGATGGAGATAGGGATTATACTCCCTGCCCCATGAAGTTCCTGCTAATTCTATATAAATATTTTTTAAAACAAATATATATATATATATATATTAATTTTTGCATTTTTTATTATTTTAATCATTATTTGTATTTATCATAATTAAAAAATGAAAATATTAATTTAACTTAAAAAATAATTTTACTCATTATATAATATATTATAGTCTTCACTTCCTAAAGACTTAGATGATAAAGTATAATTACTTTCAAAATACTTTAAAGCTGCGATTACATTGTAATGGAAAATAAAAAGTGAATATTTAGAAAATTAATATTAATTATTTTTAAATTACAATTAAGAATAAACATAAGAATTAGAATTATTTAAATGGTTTTATTTAAAATTTAATTATCTTTTGTCAAACTTTTTTTTGAGAATTAACTAACCTTAATAAGAGTTATTTATTGTAACTTACAAAACTTGTAGTAAAACTTGTTAATTGAATATTTGTAGTTTTTATGAACTTAATTAGACTTTGTTAGATAATATAGACAATGAGTTTGAACTTTAAATATAATTTTTTTAAAATATATATTAACACTATTTACTTTTCCTAATTTTTGTACAAATTTCAAAATCCCCATGGGGATTCGCAAGAATTTGCATCTCCGTGAGGAATGAAGATAGGGGAAAAATCTACCCCAAGATGAGGAATGGAGATAAGGATGGGAAATATAATTGTTAATGGGGATGGGAAATTGGAAGTGCCACCCTGCAAAATTGTCATCTCTACTTTACAATGTTTAAGATTTCCAAAAAGTATTCTAATTGTTGTTTTGTGGTAGCTTGCATCAAGTTAAATCTTATAAAACTTTAATTTACGGCCCTTGATATAGCTGGCATGAATTATTTATCATGGGTTAACTTAAATGCTAAGAGGCTAGGTGATGCAATATTAGTTGGAAATCAAGCATCTAATCAAAACAAGGCAAAAGCATTGATTTTCATTTGTCATCATCTATATGAAGGATTAAAAGCAGAATATCTAACAATAAATGATCCACTGAATTGTAAACCAATTTGAAAGAAAGGTATGACCATCATAAAATGTTAATACTACCTAAAGCTTGTTAAGATTAGATGCATTTATGGCTACAAGATTTTAAAATCGTAAGTGAGTATAATTTGATAGTTTTTAAAATAAGCTCTCAATTATAATTACGTGGAGAAAAAATAACTGGTGAAGACTTCTTAGAAAAAAAAAAACATTTTCAACTTTTCATGTTTCACATGTGCTTCTACAGTAGCAATATTGTGAAAAAAAAACTTCAAAAAATACTCTAAATTAATCTTATGCCATCTGGTGGCTAAGCAAAATTAATAGCAAGCTAATAATGAAAGATCATGAAATTTGTCCCACTAGATTAGCTTCATTCCCTAAAGTAAATGCAACCATATATAAAAATTTTGAAAATGGAAAAAAGTTATGGTCATGTTCTTGGTTGTGGTTGTGACTGTTGACGTGGTAAGGGACACAATAATTATCGTTATTATAATGGTAAAAATAAAAACTCGAACCACCAAAAGAGGAATAATAATGAAGGAACAGAAAAAAGACAAGAATGCTCAAAGTAATTCTTCAAAAGAAAATTTATCTTATGGATGTGGAATAAAATCACATTAGTCATGTACTTGTCGTAAATTTGAACACCTTGTAAAGCCTTACAAAGCCTCTATCAAAAGCAAAGGAAAAAAATGTGCAAGAAAGTTTCACTTGCTTAAAGGGTGATGATGAGACAAATTTTGCATAAAATGATGATGACTTAAATGGCCTTAATGATATAACACATTTGGATATAGTCGATTTCTTTGAGAATGGAAATGATAAGAACATTTAAAATATTTTTATGTTATCATTGTTCTTATTATGTTTTAGGTATTTTTTTATTTCTTTCATTAATGTAGTTTTTATATTTTATGTCTTAGTACAACATTTCTTACAATGCTTTTGTTTATTTTAATGAAGAATATGAATATTTTTGTAATGACCCAATAAATAGGGGTTAATAGGATAAATTAAATTTTCTCATTTAGTTAATGAAAAATAGGAAGAGGAAATTTTTTTGCAAGAAATTAGACTAAGGCATAATATTTTATTAAATGAAACCATACACTGAGATTGAGGTTGACTCAATGGTCAGGCTTCATGTGCATATTCAAAAGGCCAAGGGTTCAAAACCTGACTTCCCTAATTTTTTTTGTTTTTTCAGGAGCTGACATGTGTCCCCCTCCAACATGAGAAGACCAAAATACCCCTAGCCTTTTTATCTCTTCTTCCCCGTCATGTTCGAAGCAATGAAGCAGGGAGGAGTTGAAGTTTTGAGCATCGTCGGAGTTGCCCCATTCACGTCATCAGAGCTGTTGTTACCATCGCGTGGGTGTCGTCAGTGTATCACCGGTTAGAAAACCATCACTTCCCAGCGAGAACGCATGATTTCTATCACGGAGGAGCCACGAATCAAGAAGGTTGTCGGAGCTCTAGTAAACCTCATTTTCGTCATGTATTATATGGGTTTTGTTCCTCACTTCCTTACCAGCACCTTCCCACTGATTTCGAGCTCCATTGACCGGCAATGATGCAGGATTTTTGGCAAGTTGCATAAGGTCACCAAAATTTGTGTTTCTTAACCATTTTTGCTCGGATTTGGCAGCTCTTAGGGGTGAGATGGTCACCCAAGGGAAAGTATTGGGTCGCTAGTAATTAACGGCGCTTAGGTGCACAGATAGCACTTCCTAACATTTTTCGTTACATACTTTACTTTTCATTATTTGGAAATGTTTTATAATTACCATTTTCATTTTGACATGACTATTGTCGTAACCGACCTTTCGGCAGAGTAGAATGAAAAGTTTAAAACCGATTCCCAAAAATGGAATTTTGAAAATCAATTTATTCGGAGTCGCCACCAAAATTTTTAATGGAAAACTTTGGAAAACCAATTTAAAACAAAACGAAAAAGGCGAAATGGTCTGCGAAATCAGAGATGGGTTTGGGAGTCTATTTGAGTGTGGGGAAGGTGTTAGGCACCCCACAACACCCGCCCATAAAGACGGTTACCTTAAACTAGTCAGTTGAAATAGAATATGGCCTTTAATTAATCTCAATTACCCTTTTATTGACATGGATGCATGTTAGACATAGGAGACAAAAAAAGCAAGAATGCATGCAAACAGATAGATATTTACAAAGGGCAGACTTGACCTAAGATGAGAGCTTAGGGCCTACATACCCTACGATAGAGATCAAAGTCCACGTAGTTCGACTAAGAGGCATGTTTGTGGGTTGGTGGTTTTTTGATTTGCGATGAGAATAGGAGGATTTTAATTAAAACAGATCATTGTGAACAAAACGGGATTGGAATTTGGTTTGTATGTTTTAATTTACTACAATCTGATTAACCTCGTTCTCCTGACCTCTTCATATTTTCTCTTTTAAATTTTTTTTGTCAATTTTATTATTATTATTATTATTATTATTGAGTTTTGGGAGTTTTGAGAGTTTATATTTCGGAAATTAATGCATAATTTATAATGAAAGGAATATATTTTTTTTTTTATGAATTTTTGAATTTATTGTTGATTATGGATACTCAAGTTCCGCATGTCATTTTTTTATTAATTAAATTTTATGCTTGACTTATTTAAAATGTTCATTTTTACATTATTATTGATTATTGGTAAATAATTTAATTCAAGTGTTATTATTTATTTGTTTATTTGTTTATTTTTGAACGAATATATGCTAATTTTTAGGTTTTATGGAGATTAAAATCTCACACGAGCTCGAGAAGTTGAGGAGAGAAAAGTATTCTCACACGATACATTTTGTATAAATATTTAATCAAAGTTAATATTTAATTATTGTCCATTTATTTATTTTTTGTATTGTTATTATTATCATTAATATTATTATTAGTTCTGAATTAATTATAGGGATTTAAGGAGATTAGAATCTCACATAATCCCAAGCAATAGAGGAAAACGATATTCTCACACAATAATTTCGTAAATAATGGGAAACAGTTCATTAAAGCAAATATTTTAATTATGATTATTATTATGATTTAATCAAAATTAATATTTAATTATCATTCATTTATTTTTTTCACCATTCATTCATTAATATTTCATTAATATTATTATCACTTTTCAATTATTCAATTAGTTGTAAGGATTTAAGGAGATTAACATCTCACATGATCCCCAGTAATCGAGGAGAATAAAATTCTTACACAATAATTTTATGCATCATGGCAATATTTATTAATTATCATTCATTTATTTTTCACCATTCAATCATTAATATTTCATTAATATTATTATTGTTTTTCAATTATTCAATTCATTGTAAGGATTTAAGGAGATTAACATCTCACATAATCCCCAGTAATCGAGGAGAATAAAATTCTCACACGATAATTTTATGCGTAATAGCAATATTTCTTAATTATCATTTACTTATTTTTTCACCATTCATTCATTAATATTTCATTAATATTATTATTGCTTTCTAATTATTCAATTAATAGTAAGGATTTAAGGAGATTAATATCTCACATAATCCCCAGTAATCGAGGAGAATAAAATTCTCATACGATAATTTTATACGTAATAGCAATATTTCTTAATTATCATTCACTTATTTTTTCACCATTCATTCATTAATATTTCATTAATATTATTATTGCTTTCCAATTATTTAATTAATTGTAAGGATTTAAGGAGATTAACATCTCACATAATCCCCGGTAATCGAGGAGAATAAAATTCTCACACGATAATTTTATGCGTAATAGCAATATTTAACCAAAGTTAATATTTAAACAATGATAATAAACAAAATTAAAACAAGTTTAGGCAAATGAACAGTAGCATCTTAGAACCAAACGCATGAACAGTGCAGAATATATAAGATTATCTTCAACCAACATGCATGAACAGTAACAGCCATGCAGAAAATTGGCCATGCAGCCCATGCAGCCGTACCTGTTCGATTTCAGCCGCTCCCTTGTGCTCCAATGAAGAATGACCTTCTCCTCCTCACTCACGTATGGTAGATGGTCCTCCAACAGTCCCGAAGTGGTTGGTCTCGGCTGGGAAGCAAGCAGAAATGGCGGACAGCACTTCACGTTGGGCAGCGTTGGAATTTCTGGCTGGTCTCAACGCTGGAAATTCTGGCTGGAAGTGCTCACGTGTCCCTGCTCCTCGGCTGGAAGGCAAAGGCTGAAAGCTTCTCTTCCTCTCTACACTTTCCCTTAATCCTTGTGCTCCATAAATTCTCCTTTGTTTACCTCTATTTTCTGGGCTCAAAACAGAGTTTTTTCTCTTCCATGGTTCAGCCTCTATCAATCCTTTTTCTACCACTTCGTTTTGCATTCAGGCCCCCTTGTTTTTGCTCATCATTTTGGCATCCAACTCTCCATTTTCTGCTCCTCGGATTGCCTGAACCTCAGCTCCTTTTCTCTCCACGGTTTGGACGTTGCTTCAGCTCATTTTCTCTCCTTTTTGCTGTCTCGGTTTCTTCTCCTTCATGTTGCTGTCTCGGTCAGTTTTCTGTTGCTGTCTCGGTCTATTTTCTGCTTCACGTTGCTGTCTCGGGGCTTCACGTTGCTGCCTTGGTTTGTTTTCCGCTTCAAGTTGCTGTCTCCTGTTCAGCTCTCTCCCTCAGTTTCTGCTTTCTCGATTTTCTGCTCCTCTTTCTCGGCCACGTTGTTCTCTCATGTTCAGCTCAAGTTCTGCTTCTGCTTCCTCAGTTTTCTGCTCTCACACTCTTCCCAGTTGCTTCTCGGTTTTCTGCTCTCACACTCTTCTCAGTTGCTTTCCTTTTCTCAGTCCCCTCTCTCCCTATTCTGTTCAGCTCCAGTTTCCCTCCTCTCCAACCGAGGTCCTCTTTTCTTTATACTCCAGCTAACCTCTCTTTTTCTGCCACATTGCTCCCTTCTCTTCTTGCTTTTTCTGCAACTTCCAGCCACTCTACTCACTGCTCATGGTCCCCTGCTTTTTCTGCCATTGCCAACCACTCCACTCTCTCCTTTTTCTGCACAAGCCGCTCCACTTTCTGCTGTCCTCTGAAAAACCAGCTCCTTCTTGCTTTTTGTCCTCCTTATCCTCTTGTTCCTTAGTAATGTATGTGTGTGCATGAGTGTATGCATGTAGGAGTGAGTGAGCATGTGAGCAAGTGAGGGTGTGTGAGTGTGAGCGTGTGTGAGAGCAAGTGAGCATGTGAGAGTGTGTGAGTGTGAGCAAGTGAGAGTGTTTTGCAATTTTATTTTAATTAGGTGGCCTTATTCATTTTATTTCTTTACAAGATGATTACCATGTCTCTTCTTCAAACATATATTTTGAATTTTTCTTTTTAATATTTTTGGTTCTTATATTTGGTTTTTTCCATATTACTTCTATTTTTTTGCCTTTTGCAATTTTTTTTTAATTAATTAATTTTTAAAATTTTTAATTCTATTTATTATTATTACCATGATTATTATTATTGTTAATTTAGGTGGGGTGTTCATAACTATATTTTATCAAAATTGAAATTATGAGTAGATAAAATCTCTTGACATGTTAGATGACATTATGTACGGTTGAAAACAACTTTTGAGAAACCCCATGCGTACAGTTATGAATAACTGCTGGGTAAAATAATATTGAAACACAAACTGCTTTCATGCATACTTGTTATATTTCCCCCATGCATGCTTGTTTTATTTTCATTACTTTTCTAAGGACTAGTTAGGACACTGGCTATCAATAGCAGTACTGTTAGCCCTTGGTGCACCTAGGTAATTACCCAGCTAGCAGGGTTAATGAAGGTGTTAGCCCCATGTGACGGCCATCACACGTGGACTGATGAATGATAAATTTTCGTGAGTTATGACCTCACGCTTGTTGGTTATTTGCTCTCGAGGATTGTGCGTCTTCACCTATTGTAATTTGCCCTTGTGGCTGTGTGTCACACCGAATTAGTCCATAGTAGTCCTTCCCCTTAAATGATATTCAGAAGCTTATTGATTTTCTTGTGCAAGGAAACTTAAATTCAATATTTTGAAATATGCATTAACTAGCTGGTAGGTTTATTTATAATGGTGTTTACTAGTAATTTAAGTGTTATTCCATTTCATTCAAATCTTGATCATGTTTGATTGCAATTTATATATGTAATTTTATTACTGATTTTGGGTACTATCTACCAAAAAATTTTTGTCTCAAATAGGGAAGCTGGTGTATTCCCAGAGGCAGCGGAGTAATGACGATAATTCTTTTGATGATCCCACTTGGGAATTGCAGGATCTAGTTTTAATTTTTTTGATGTACATGGCTCATTCTTTTTTTGAGATGTATATAGTTATTGTGATAGTCATTGTTTTGTTATTCTGGGATTGTATAATGACCACAGTGAACTTTCCCCCTTGTTGTAAACTAATATATGCTATACTGGATTGTTCTGGTGAGAGCAGAGCTCTCTTATATATATTTGTTGCTTGATAGGATGTTGTAGAAATTTCATGATGTCCTATTTATTGGGGAGGTTCTGCCAAAATTTCTACAAAATTCTTTATTTTGTATAAACTGCTTATTTTTATGAAAAGGCAAAGTTATTATGTATGTGGTGGAAACGTGCATAGATATTGTCATGGTATTGAATTTCCACCCAGTGTAGGCTTACAGGTTCAAGGATTTTCCTCGTGTCCTATGCCAGTCCTCCTCTAGGGATTTTGGGGTGTGACAATTTTTTATTCTTTGGTTGGACACAATATTTATATTGAAGAGATATGTCCTGCAGATAATGCTACAATACATACTTTATTTAAAGAGAAATTTTTTTTTAATAATTTGATTGTTAGTGATGCTAATATCAATATTATAGCAGGTAGTACAAAACTAATTAAAGGCTTTGGAAGAGTTACTAGATTATTAACTGAAGGGACTAAGTTTATTATTGACCATGCATTATTTTCTATAAAGTCCTAAAGAAATTTATTGAGTTTTAACGATATACGACGCAATGGATATTATATTGAGACTATATATAAGAAAAATATTGATTATTTATATATCACAACCATTATATCAAAAAAGCAATGTGTTGTAGAGAAAGTACCTGCATTGTCTTCAGGTTATAGTATATATATTAGTACAATTAAAACACATGTTACAGTAAACTATAAGTTTGCTAACACAAATAAGTTTATTATTTGGCATGACCAGTTAGGTTATCCTGAATCAAAAACAATGCAAAAAATTATTGAGAATTCTCATGGTCATTCATTGAAGAACCATAAGATTTTTCAATTTAAAAAATTCTCATGTGCTTTTTTCCTAGGAAACCTAATTACTAAACCGTCATTAACTAAAACTGAGATTAAATCCCTTGCCTTACTGGAACATATTAAAGGTGATATATGTAGCCCTATTCATCCACCATGTGGACCATTCATATATTATATGGATTTAATAGATGCATCCACAAGATGGTCATATGTGTGTTTGTTATTAACTCACAATTTGGTGTCGAGATTTCTTGCTCAAATAATTAGATTAAAAGCTTAGTTCCCATGTTATGCAATTAAAACAATTAACCTTGATAATACTAGTGAGTTTACATTTCAAGCCTTTAATGACTATTGTATGTTAATTGGAATAATAGTTGAAAAGCCTATTGCTCACGTACACACAATCATTTATACACACCTCTAATTAGTAGCTAAACCAATGCTTATGAGAATGAAACTCCTCATTTCGGCTTGGGGATATGCAATTTTTCATGCTACAACACTTATACGCATTAGGCCAACAAGTAACCATAAATGCTTCTTATTACAATTGGCTTTTGGTCAAGAACCAGATATTTCTCATCCCAAAATTTTTGGTTAGGAATATATGATGGTTATGAATCACCTTCAATAATTAATTTTCTTGAACCATTAACTGAGGATTTATTTACAATATGATTTATTGATAAACAAAACAATTTTCTCAACATTAGAGGGAGATAATAAGCATATGGAAAAAGAAATTACATGGAATACATTATCATTATCTTATTTTGATCCACGTATAAAGCAATGTGAATAAGAAGTTCAAAAAATAATTCATTTGTAAAATGTCGTAAATTAACTACCAAATGCATTTAGTAACCTAAAGACAACTACCAAATCTCATATACCAGCTAAAGATTGCTATAATTCAAATTGATATTCTAGTAGGACAATCTTTTGATACAAATGAAAGTATGCCACGCCTGAAGCGTGAAACACCTGTTGGTTTCAAAAATAAAAATCCCCGAAAAAGGAAATGAGCTAATAACCAAGATGGTCAAATAGAGGAGGTGAATACCTATAAAAAGACACATGATACTCTTAAAGAGATTAATGACATAACTAATTATAAAATCCCAAAAGAGGTTCGAGTACCTAAAAAGAATTAAAAAATCTCTATAAGTTATGTCACTATAGGAAACATATTGAACCAAAAAATATAGTTGTTGACAACATTTTTGTATACAATGTTGCTGTTGAAATTATGAAACAAAATGAGGATATTGAACCTAAATCTATTGAAGCATGTAAACACAGAGATGATTGGTTAAAATAGAAACATGCAATTCAAGCTAAATTAAATTTGCTTTTAAAATGTGAAGTTTTTAAGCCTATCGTTCAAACACCAAAAAATGTAAAGCCAATTGGATACAAATAAGCATTTGTGCAAAAATAAAATGAGAAAAATAAAGTCATTAGATACAAAGTATGACTTGTAGCACAAAGGTTGAAGTGATTATAAAGAGACATATTCTCCTATGGAGGATTCAATTACCTTTAGATATCTCATTAGTTAGCAGTACATGAAAAACTTAGTATGCGTTTAATAGATGTTGTTACAACCTATTTATATGAATTATTGGATAGTGAAATATATATGCAAATCCCTAAATGATTTAAAATGCTAGAAGCATGTAAAAATTCTAGGGAAAATTATTCAATACGTTTATACAAATTCTTGTATGGATTAAAATAATAAGTGCATATGTGATATAATCATCTTAGTGAATATTTGTTGAATAAAGGTTATAAAAATGATCTATTTTGCCCTTGTGTTTTTATAAAATAATTTGTATTAGAATTTTTCATAATTGCAATATATATTGATGATTTAAATATTATTGGAACTCTTGAAGAGCTTTAAAAAGCAATGGATTGCTTAAAAAAAGAATTTGAGATGAAAGATTTTGGAAAAACAAAATTCTATCTTGGTCTCCAGATTAAGCATTTAACAAATAAGGTTTTCCTTCATTAATCTGCTTACATTAAAATGATCTTAAAGCAATTTTATATGGATAAAGCTCATCCATTAAGCACTCCAATGGTTGTGAGATCACAAGATGTGAATAAAGACCTTTTTCATCCTTGTGATGATGATAAAGAACTTATTGGTTTAGAAGTACTATACCTTAGTGCCATAGGAGTATTAATGTGTCTTATTAATAGTACGTGACCTCATATTTCTTTTGCTGTAAGTTTGTTAGCAAAATTTTGTTTTTCCCTAACAAGAAGACATTAAAATGGAATTAAGCACTTGTTGTGATTTCTCTATGGGACCATTGATATAGGGTTATTTTATTTATCTAAATTTGGATCGCAATTAATTCGCTATGCATGTGGAGGCACAGCAATATCATAATGCTCTACCAAACAAACTTTAGTTGCTACTTCTTTAAATCATGCAGAAATAACTACAAAGCACGAGGCAAGTCATGAGTGTGTTTAACTTAAACCATTGACCCAACATATCCAAAAAATGTGTGGTTTTACTTTAGAAAAGAAGGTTCTAAAGATGTACAACATGCATAGCTCAACTCAAATAAGGGTGTATTAAAAGAGATAGAATGAAACATATCTCTCTGAAATTCTTTTTCACTCACAATCTTTAAAGGAATGGTGATATAGATGTGCAACAGATTCGTTCATATGATAATCTAACATATTTTTTTACCAAGACATTACTAACAGTTGCATTTAAGAAGTTAGTCAACGGTATTGGGATGCCCTAATTGAAAAATATTAAGTGATGTTGTTGTTAGGGAGGTAAAGATATTATGTAATATTTTTCCTTAACCATGGTTTTGTCCTATTGGGTTTTCCTAGTAAGGTTTTTTAATGAGACAACTTATAATGATAATGTGTACTCTTTTTCCTTCACTAGGGTCTTATGCCTCTAGATTTTTCCTAATATGGTTTTAACGAGATCCCAGGCTCTGTTAGACATCATAGAATCCATCTCTTCCTTCATTGCATTAAGCCAAATTTTGATTCTATACAATTGATGGCTTATGAAAATGTGTCAAGATCATTTTTGGCTCCTATATTATAGTCAGACTCTTGTAGATATACAACATAATTACTAGGAATAACTGACATCTTAACCTAGTTGATCTTCTTAATGTTGAGTCAATATCTTCTTGAGAAGTATGTTTCTCAACTAGTTGCTCAACAGGCCGAGTGGTTGTTCAATAATCGAATTAACTTGCTTATGGTCAACTGTTTGTAGTTCTTCAATAATTGGTTGTTTAATACCCATTTATGCATAAGAGGTAATAATAACCAATCTATCACTTAATGTGAGAGAATGAGTATCCAAATGATCATTCTTAGAATTTAAGTCCTAAGTTTGATCACTCCCACTAATCAAGTCATTCTGAAGAAATTTACTATTTCTTGATTCCACAATCTTAGTGCTATGAGATGGACAATAAAACTTATATCCTTTAGACCTTTTGGCATACCCAATAAAGTAGCCACTAATGGTCCTAGGGTCTAACTTCTTTTCTTGTGAATTGTAAACCCTTACTTCAGACGAACATCCCCAAATGTGCATATATCTTAAACTTGGTTTTCAACCTTTCATTAATTCAAATGCTATTTTCTCAACAACCTTGGTTGGAACTTAGTTAAGAATATATGTAGTCGTCTTAAGGGCTTCAGTCCATAATGACTTAGGAAGTTTAGAGCTACTAATCATGCTCTGAACCATGTCCAATAATGTTTAGTTTCTTTTTTCAGCTACACCATTTTGGTCTAGAGAACCAAGCATAGTGTATTGGGCAATAATTACATACTCTTGAAGAAACCTTATAAATGAACCCAGTGCTTGTCCATCTTCAGTATATCTACTATAGTACTCACCACTCCTATCTGATCTCACTATCTTTATTTGTTTATCACATTGTTTCTCTCCTTTTACTTTGAAAACTTTAAAGGCATCAATGCCTCAAACTTGTTTTTAAGCAAATAGAGATACATGTTTTATGAGTAATCGTCAATATAAGTAATAAAGTATTTTAGATTACTTAAGTCTATACTTGGACTACATATATCAGTATGTATAATTTCTAATAAGATAGAACTCCTATTGGTACTCTTCTTGGTCTTATTAGTTTGCTTACCCTTAATGCAGTCTACACAAGTATCCAAATAAGTGAAGTCAAGAGTATTTAATACTCCATCCTTTACTAACCTTTTAACATTTTCTATTGAGATATGACTAAGTCTACGATACCACAACATAGATGAGTCTTCATTAATAACGCATCGTTTAATACCTATGCTACTAAAAATATGCAATGAATTAACTGATCTATTATCTTGTAATTGAATTTGAAAAAGACCATCATTAGTTGTATGATTTCCAACAAGATTATATTTATAAAATAATTTTAACAAATTATTCAAAAATTCAAATGAATATCTCAATGGTACAAGCTTTGAAATTGAAATCAAGTTTCTAGATAAACTTGGTACATAGAAAGTCTTATCTAAAATCAAAATAAAACTAGTATCTATAACCAATTTGCATGAGCCTATAGCCTCAATGAGTGAGCCTATCTTGTTGCCTAAATAAATGTACTGCTTACTTTCCTATCAGCTTTGGTTTAGAAAGCCCTACATGGTATTTGAAATATGGATTGTCAAACCAGAATCAATATACCATGTGTTACTACTAACATCTACCATATTAGATTTGTAACAAATAAATGAAATTGAGTTACCTTTCTTTTCAAGCAAAGTCTTGAATTTATTGTAGTCCTTCTTCACGTGTCCCTTTTTCTTACAGGAAAAAACACATGGTTTGTTTCTTAAAGTCATGATGAAATAGTGTTTTGCCCTTCCCTTGGCTTTATTTTATTTTATTTTATTTTGTTCTTTCCTTATGTTACTACATAAGCACTCTTTCCTATTTTCTCTAAGAGCCTTCCTTCCTCTTGAACACACATGGTCGGTACTTCATTTATTGACCATTTATGCTTACGTGTGTTGTAAGAGATTTTGAAAGGCCCATATTGAGGTGGCAAGGAGTTTAGAATGAATTGCATAAGGAAAGAATCTGACATCTCAACCTCAAGTGTCTTTAATTAAGCTGCAATGTCCCTCATCTGTATGATGTGTTCTCGTACACCCTTTATTGTATTAAGCTTCATAGTGGATAATTTTGTCATTAGAGTGTTTCCTAAAGCCTATTCAAATTATTCAATTGTTTGTGTATAGCTTTTAGCAAGTCACAGACATTTCTATACTCTTCTAGCGATCCACGTATACTGGCAGATATCTTAGTTTTAATGTACATTATACTGAAACGATTAGATCGCTCTTAGCATTTATAAAGAGCTATGTCAAATGCACTACTAGTATGCATGGGTGTAGGAGGTTCATCCTTTCTACTAGCATAGTCAACATCATTCCACCCTAATTGGAGGAGAATTCTCTCCTTCCAAATCTTATAATTATCCCCATTCAATTATAGAACTTGAAAATCAGAAACACTAAGTGCTTGGAAAGCTGCATAAAAATTAAATGCTTATGTCAATATTTGAGACAACTACAAAATTTCTTTATAACATGTTCTACCTATGTAAAATATGTAAGTTAATTACAACTTGATAGCATTTACTTTATGTAATTTTAATACCTTATGTATAATTTTAGAATTACTAAATGTGTTATGGCTAAATTTTAATTATACTAAAATTATACTAATTAAATGACATTTAAATTTACAAAATGAATGTAAATGCTTAAGATGCATAAACAAGTTGTTGTCATAATGGGATTTAATTAATTAATTAATCAACTAAACATAAATGTGAAAAATTAATTAATACAAAAATCTCTTCCTTAATATTAAGGCAATATACCATAAATTTTGCTCAAATTTAATTTAAAAATAAGTGCAAAATAAATGGCACATAATATAGAAAATTTTGGCTAAAGGCCCAAAATAAATTTCCTAAAATTTTGGACAATAGAAAAATTTTGTATTTTTTGTTTTTGGGTGACCAGCAGACAAACGCATTATTGGACCAAAAAAGTTATTATATATGAAGCTCATAAATGTTATAGGCCCATTTAATAACAAAGTCTAGAAATTATCAAACTAACAGGCCTAATAAGGTAATACAGAGGCCCAATAATGAATGCAACAAAAGAAAATCCACAAACTAAAATGGCCTAAATTAATCAAAAAATTGAAAGGCCCAAACATAAAAGTCCAATCAAGTCCAAAATTAAACAAAAGGCTCACTAATGTTATAGAAGTTCAAAAATAAAATAAGTAATTAGAAGAAAAAACAATGTGGGCCAAAAGTAGAAATGATAAAGTAAAGTCCATTACCAAAACACAAATTTAAGAACTTTATGTTCAATAATAAGAAGGTCCATAGTAGCTCAAATACAAAATGAAGAGTATCGTGGCAAAGAATCAAAATTTATTCAGAACGTGGAAAACGTTGAACAACATATGCACGAGCACCAGCTATTGGGCTCACAAATAGGTATGAAATATTATGTCTATGGGTCAAATGAAATGAGTCATAAAATGAAGCCCATGAAATAAACAAAAATGAAATCAATTAGATAAGTCTAAAACCTTAAGCGATGAGTTCACTGATACATAGCCAAAAATATAAAGACGTATGATAAATGTGTAATCATGGAATGAAAAAGCATGGTACACATTAGGAGACAAAACATAGTACATATAGGCAACGCAAAAATCACTCTAAAATTTGTAAGACAAGGCAGAGGTTAATAAAGCTCTGATACAACTGTTAGAAGTATATTTATTATATATACATGGAAGCAATAAATAATTAAGATATCTATATAAAATAAATATGATGTGAAAATATACATACCTCTAGCCATAGCTTTTTTAGAATTCGAAATATCATAATATAAAAATCAAAACACACACACAATATATATGAGTTCTTTTGAAATCTTATGTCTCATTAATAGATGGTGCAAGCAGAATAATTTTTTTTTGTGTGAAAAATGAAGTCAGGATCCCTCGTTTACAGAGAAATGCTAAAGCCCACTTCCTATCAAAGTGGTATTAAAAAATGGAATATTATCATATTATACCCCAAATGGGTATTCAAAAATGGAATATTCACAGATTATGCTCCAAATAAGTATTCAAAAATAAAATATTCCTAGATTATGCCTTCTAAAATCTCAAAATAATTGGACCACAATCAGATAAGATTGCATATAAAATGTTGATAATCAACGTTCCAGAATATTCCACAAATAACCTACGCTTAAGACATCTAACAAGTTAATCATTCAAAATTCTTATTACTGGTCACTTGATGTTAAGTCCTATGACTGGGTGAATAAATGTTTAAGTATTTGATAAATTATTTATAAAATACTTGTTGGGTTTGTGCAATTTTTCTATATGACGTTGTTCTAGGAGAAAATATCACTTGATAAGTCTAAGTCATGAACAAAAAGCTAAGTAGGTTTTTATTTATGTCACTAACAAATATGTTAAATGGAGTAAAATACTTTTGTGGTCCATCAATTACCATAAAATTGCTATTTTAGTCTCTCACTCATTGAAACGCTCAAAATAGTGAAAATGTCACATTTGCTCCCTCATTTTTTTATGAAAATATCGTATTTAGTCTAAATTTAGAATTTACAGTTTGATAGTAAGACTAAATTTAGTAATTTTTTTAAAAATGGAGGACCAAGTGTAATATTTTACAATGAGTGAAGGACTATTTTAAGCATTTTAATAAGTGAGGGACTAAAATAGAAATTTTGTGATAAATGAGGGACTAAAAGTATATTTTTCTCATGTTAAATGTCATGAGCTTATATAACAAATAAAGCATTTGGTGAATGTTTTTTTAGAGAATTAAATTGAAAGAAGATTTATCATTGTTATACTAAATTATTTTTTTAGAGTAATAAATTTTTTATAGAAAAATAAAAAAAAATTGTTAATTATATATCAAAACCACGTAAGTTATGGAGAAAATGTAGTTTAAACCTAAATATAAAGTAATGTGATCGGAATATTAAAACTTTGTTTATAAGTGAATTTGTAGGATTTTGATCTTTTTTTTTCTTCCTTCTCTTTTTTCTCTTATGTTGGGAAAAAATAAATACAAAATAAATAGAATCTACCATTTAAGTAGGTTTTACATCTTCAAGTGAGATATTCTATTTAAGTATACTTCACCATCTCCAAAGCTATTTCATTTTAAAATAATTAAAAAAAATCCAAATCTAACTTTATAAGCCCAGCCCATGACCCACTTAGGGCTAGGCTAGAGCACTTAACTAAATCATCAAATAATACTATTATATTATGTATGCAATTTTTCAATTTTTAACCAAACATGTTATTTGACTTTTGTTTAATTTGATAGTTGATATTATCATATTATCCTATGCTTTTTTGGATGACAAATTGATAATAAAGACAAGTAAATTGTGTTTTCTTTTTCGGTGAAATATTTTTAAAATTTTTACTTAATACATGTTGTACAAAGTAGCAACTCATATAATTGTTTCTTTTAATACCAAAAAAAAAGTCCAAATGGTCGGTCCAGTCTAGCTCATGGCTCACCAAGGGTTAGGCTTAGGCCTATTTTATAAACTCTTATTAGACCGATGAGCTAACCCACTTCTTTATATTTTTTTTGTTAATGAGCTAACTCACTTCATACATGTCAATAAGTCCATGTAGATTGGATTAGCTTATCAAAATAATTTTACCTATTTCTTTCATTTTTAATCAGGAATCGAAGTTAAACTACAGTTTTAGATTGATAAATTATCATTTATCAAATTTTATTATTACCATCAATATTAGATTGATTTTCCCTAGCCAATTGTTCTTCATTTAACAAGATGAAATTGTTACGAATAAGTACATTATCTACATTATTACTTAGGTAATTTTGTTTAATTGTGTTATTTGACCAAAAGAAAAAAGAAGAAACAATTGATATTAAAATTTTGAAATGCATAAATTCTCGCCAGCACCCCAGTTTTTTTTTTTTTTGAAAAAAGGATATATTTTTTACAAGAAAATAATTAATGCAAACCTTATGTTATTATATATAAAAAAAAAAGAATAGAATTATAGTAAGATTGAAACTTGTAAGAATTTTCATTTAACTAAACAGGCATTAAAAATAAATATAGCTTTGCAAATTAGATCATAGTATTAGTATTACACTTAGCTAAATTGTAAATAAAAATAAAAAGAGTTTTTTAGTGAGAAAGAGGAAGACCTGGAGAGGGATATCGAGAAAAAAAAAAAAAAAAAAGAAGAAAGAAAGTGGAAGGGATAGTAATAGCAGCGATCGAGCTACATAGAACGAAGTTCAATATAAATCTGCAACCAAAACCCCAAAGGCAAAAATTTATCAAATTTGAGGGAAGGAAAAAAAAGAAAAGAAAAGGAAAAAGAAAAGGAGAGGAAGAGAGAGAAACAGAGCGAGTCATTGTCGGGGGAGCTTCAAAGATTGGAACCCAGTTTAGTGAGGTTCGATTTCTATGCAATTCCTGAACTTCTCTAAGGTTAGAGTTCAATCAATGTATAAGCCCTTTCTTTTTTCCTCATACACTTGCAAGCTTTAGCCTTCGCTCTTCATTGTGCTTCGTTCCATTGCAATTTGTGTTTTTGTTGTTGTTCTGCTCTCGTAACTCAATTTGGTCCAGCTCACTGATCTCCTCCTCTCAACTTCAAATTTCGAATTTTGAAGTTCCAAGCTTCTTGAATTTGGTCAAACAATGAGGGTTTGAAGTGGTGCAGTGATGTAATGTTCGGTTCGTGCTGTTCGAGACATGGTGTTTTGAGACCCGAGTTTGGTGATTCAAACTTAGGGTTTTGATTTACCATAAAATTCAATTTACTAAGGTTGATTTGCGGGAATTTATGCTTGGACTTTTCTGTAGTTTGATCTCTAGGGTTTTGCTATCGAGGAGATGAGATTTGGCTTTGCATTGTATGGCCTATAGGTGCATGAATTTGGGAATTTCTTGCATAAGGGTAGCTATATTCCGGTTTGGGATTGGAAGTATATTGGGTTACTGTAATTAGTATGACTTGTACTTCTGGTTGTTCTGGTATGCACAGCTTGGCTTAGTTTTGTATTAAATGGTATGGGGGAGGGGAAGTTCAGGGTTCTTTGGAGACAGAAATAACTGCAATTTGGCTCAAATTGGGGTTATAGTGGGGTGGTTATTTCGTGACTTTGTAAGTGTTGTATGAATCTGTCTATTGAGAAATGCAAACCCAGCAGAGCTCACGAGTTGATCTGGGTGAAATAAAAGCACAAATTGTAAAGAAGATTGGAGGAGACAAGTCAAAACGATACTTTTATTACCTGAACAGGTTTCTGAGTCTGAAGCTGAGCAAGACTGAATTCGATAAGCAATGTTATCGGGTACTTGGAAGGGAAAATCTTCCATTACACAATCATTTTATAAAGTCAGTTTTGAAGAATGCATGCCAAGCCAAGACGCCGCCACCAATCCAGCCTCCAGGTAGCCTGAAGTCTGGAACACTTGCAACAAACATATCTCCTGGTAGAGAAGATGGGCATGAACACAGTAGTGCCAGCTTCCAAAACCAAAGTCAGAATGTATCCATTTGGTCAAATGGGGTTTTGCCGGTGTCTCCACGTAAGGTGAGGTCTGGAATACGTGATCGTAAGAATAGGGATAGACCAAGCCCTCTTGGACCAAATGGGAAGGTTGATTCCATTTCTCATCAGTCCACAGCTACTGAAGACAGTGGTAGTAAGGCTGATATGGAGAATGGGACTCTTACTCCATGCGATTACCAAAGACCAATACAGCAACTTAAAGCAGTTGCTGAGCTACCTGAGAATGAAAGGCAGGATGCAGTTGAGAGCTCTGCTGAAAAACCAAGAATACAAGGCAAAGGGCCACCTGAGTTGTTAGTTGTTGAAGATGGGGAAGAAGTGGAGCAGTCAAACCATTCGAGTTTCTCTAGAAGTCCCCTGCTAGCACCACTTGGAATTCCATACTGCCCAGCAAGTGAGGGTGGGGCCCGCAAAGCCTTGCCAGTGGTTAGTGCAGGTGATTTTGTTAGCTGTTATGATAGTGGTTGGTTGTCTGATACAGATACACTTAGAAGGCGCATGGAGCAAATTGCTGCAGTACAGAGTCTTGGAAATGTTTCCATGGAATGTGCCAATACGTTGAATAATATGTTGGATGTGTACTTGAAACGTCTAATTAAGTCATGTGTTGACTTAGTGGAAGCTAGGTCTACAAATGAGCCAACGAAGCCCCCTGCCCACAAACAGCAGATTCAGGGTAAGGTCATCAATGGCATGTGGCCAAGTAATCATTTACATGTGCAGGCGGTTGGTGGGCTGGCAGAATCTGTGCCTGAACACAGACCAACATGCTCAATATCTTTGCTAGATTTTAAAGTTGCAATGGCATTAAATCCACAGCAACTTGGAGAAGATTGGCCATTGCTATTGGAGAAAATTTCTATGCACACATTTGAGGAATAAGACTTCTGTGAAGATTTGTCTTCCTATGCAAAGGTTGGGTCTGTTTTTTCTGGTTCTGATGGCTTGACAATGGTTGGTGATCATCAGCCCACGCAATTCAGTTCTTATTGTTAGGATGAACCAGTTAACCCCAAATGGATAAGTGCTCTTTCTTCCAGATTGAAATACTGGTTTTGAGCTTAGATTTGCCTCGTCCCTGCTATTTGTAGGGGCTTGGATGGATCAGAAATTTATTTAACTGTAACCAGGGGTACTAACAAGTCGAGCCCATATTGGTTGCAATGTTGTATGTTTAGCATTGGCGTTGGCTTTATGTGCCATCGCTAGAGATCTCAAGCTTTTTGCTTTCTCAATGAGAAGGAAAAGTACGAAAGTTTTGCAGGGATACCTTCGTGGATGGGGTCAAGGAATTATCACATGTATAAGAGCTGCAAATTGCTGTGTATGTACTTTTAGAATCTAAGGATTGATTGAAATTCAATATCAATAACACATTAACATATATTGAAATTTACTTGATGTTTTCATTTTTATGTTTGAAATATATGATTGCATAGATCTCTGAACTAGTATTTTGTCTTTTAGTTTTATCATGCAAATTTATAACTTATACGTCTGAGACTCTAAGTCCACATTAATTTTAGCGATAGTAAATAGTTTTAGACTGTATGTTAGCTTTGAAAATTTCAACATATATGTGTCATTAAATTAATTTATAAAGTCACTGTTTGTCAATGCATATTGAGATATCTTATGCATTTTCAGTTTTTTACTTAAATTTCAGTCTGTCAGTAAAAGGAGACATCATTTTCTAAATCAAGTGGCTAAGTCAAAAGCTATTTTGACGTTTTTGTTTAAAATTTTACATTGTACCTATGAAAAATTTGGGTATTATGGGAAATAATAGCAGAGTGAGCGTGCATGAATTTCAGTTGTACACCTTCAAGCGGATATTATGGGTATATATGTAATTCTCTGAAGTAGAAGATAGAGGTAGCATTTACTCATAGTCACATTTAACTAGACCTTTCTGGCGTTAAAATAAATAGAGTGGCCATGTGGTAAACAAGAATGTCGCTCAGAATCTGGTGACTACAGTTACTTGTGCAGAGTCGTAAGCACCGATGTCGTACATTTTACGGCTTCTTGCACATTGGCATTGCTTATCAATGCATTTAATGAACAGAAAAGTGAAACCCAAACCTGACATTTAGAGTCTCAACAATTAACTTTTGTCAACGGGAGCCCCTTTGCAAAGCAACCTATTCAGACAATTTTGAATTTCCAACTGTAAATATAGCACTTGGATTGGTGTAACATATAGTAAGCAACTAATGCAATTTATAGAAAAATGTATAGATTATACCAGAAAGCTGTAAAATGTGTAGCTTGGTGAAGAATCATTCTCTACATGTTTGAGCTGCCGCATGCAAAGCTTCATAATGCTTATTTACTGATGGTGAATGATTAACTGATACTCTGTTTGTTCTTGCTCTGAAACCCATTGATAGTAAATGCTAATTTAAAAATGGATTGACTATTATGAACGTTGAGATCCTTGTGTAATGTACAGATGACAATCCACTGGAAAAATGAGAAGCTGGACTGATGTGTAGCATGGAGAGACAAAATAATGTCAGCTGCTATATGCAAATGCGTGCTAAATAAATCAAGGAAGCTGATCTATTCTCTATAATAAGAGCATTCTAATGACCATTTTCCATGGTTCAAGAAATTTGATTTTCCACTCCATTCATTTTACTACTTTCTTTGTTTTTGGCCAACTACTACTTTGTTGGCATTCCCACCTCATTTACCTATGATTCTGTATAACTTACCTCGTTGCCTGGATAAATATAATGCTGGAATACCTGTAAATACTTTTAATTATTGACTACTGTCTTCTGCGATACAAAATATTACCTTTGTGTTTTATTCGTTTTGCTTGCCTGTATCTAAGGGGCTTTTGTGTATTGCTATTTTATCAGATGTCTTGAACCTTCTGGGATGCGGCATTTAACTTCAGATAAACAAGTGAAGAAACTAAAACAGCTACATCCTCGTTTTCCTAGACTGTTGTGAGTTCAACTATGTTGGCTTTCTTTCAAAAAAGTGGAAGCATAGGCAACGAGAAGGAACTCGCAGCCAAGTGCATCACGCTATCATCAATATCAAGGTCGATGACGGGTTGATAAATTTCCAAATAAGCATTTTTCAGTGTTACACCCTCCCGTTTAATAGAGGTTGTTTTAACTCCATTATCCAAACAACAATTACTCTAGACGTCCTAATGTCAGATATTCAAGTAAGCTAAACAAGTTAGGCTGTCCGTCGCGTAGAAATAACTTTCTATCAGTGTCTGGATTAAGTGAGCCCGTTTGCTTGTCGCTGGAGTTTGATTTTCGTTTCTTGTCAGATTCTGTCGTGGCAAGGCAAAAATAACTACAGTTTTCAGAATTACCCATGAATTCTCAATTTTTAGCTCATCTTATCCAAGTCATATATGTAACTCATGAGAAAATTTGCCTTGGTAACATTTGAAGTATGAAATAAATTGCTTTAAACTTATCCCGATGCAATTAATCTAGTCATTTAGTGTCGTACTATCAACATCACATGCAGCCTCTGCAGTACAGACTCGTGTACCAAAAGGTGGAATGATTATTTGCCAATAGTGTACAAAGTAAAATATGAATATGAAATCCTATACGCTGTAGATAGAGAAAAAAATAGGACAAATTCCTCAATTTAGCAACCATTTGAATGAAGAAAAACATGACGCATAGAAAGAACATTCAGATAGGACTTTCAACAATGAGTTTTGCATCAAGCCATTGGCTTGTGTTATTGACAGGGATGAAGATATTGGCTATATACATAATGACCAGAAAAAGTTAAGAGTAACAGCTGTAATTTGTACAAAAAGGAGATCGAAAGGTAAGAAGAAATAAATCAAACCCCACCCCGCACGCGGGGCAGTTCAGGCCTAATTAAAAGCAATTAAGACGGTGAAGATGAATTTGAAGGTGCCGCTGATGCTTTGCATATAGGGCACCAGTTCTTCAGCCGCAGCCAATGTTGTACGCAAGCCACATGATATCCATGCTCACACTGCAGACTTCCCAATTCATCTCCGATCACATATTCCTCCTATAAATCAAGAAAATATGCATCTAAGTTAGATCTTCTCACTCTATAATCTTATGGTGAATATGCACCTGAAAGCAGCTGTGGCTAGTCCTAAATTCCTTCAGCTTGTGGAAAAATTAGAGACTTCTTATAGGTTATATAACTCAAATGGGTGATAATTTGTAGAATTTTTGTTTAAAATGCTAATTGGCACCCTTTTCGGCTTACAGACTGAGCGTGGCTGTCCTTTTGCCAACTGACACCTAGTCTAGTTCAGCCAGGATCAACAACAATTACAATTTTCAAGCTGAATCCTGACCAAGGCAGTATGCTTATGCTCATCATCCCCTTGAGCCTTGGTTTTAGCCATGTAAAACAAATAGAGTATCATCCTTGAAAAAAGCTTCAGTAAATGTGGGAAAAATACCTGGCAGATGCTGCATTTGATATCATCCTTACTTTCATTGCAACTCTCAGCTGCATCATCAGAAGGTGCAGAGTGATAGATGCTTATCTTAAGGCATTCTGACAGTGCTTCTTCTGTTAAAGCTGTGCTCACAGTTCCCATTCTCTCTTCCAGGGCTAATAGTTCCTGTCAATGTAAGGAAAAACTGAGAGGTGAGAATAGATAAAAACTTAAAGAAACCATATTCTAAATCATCAGGTATAAAGTCAATAAACATCCCTCCTCAAAGCCATGCCCGTCAAAATCAATTAATTTGACGAACCTCTCCCTAAAAAGCTCAAGATGTGTCACTCTACCAATAAACAGCATCATACCAAGGCTATATCCTTCAGTATTTGAAGTAATAATATGTCTTCTTAAAAATATTTTTATTTCAACCAGCAGCTTATTAAAAATTTTATAAAATCAGAAAGGAAATTAGATCATAAACAGAATTGTAGGACCATTAGGGCATTAGCAAACCTCATATGACATATTATCAATATCCAGTCGCATGTCTCTATGTTGATCATAGAAGTTTAGTCCATTAAGGAGAAAGTTTGTCTCCAGTAAAAGAATTTCCTGCCAATGACAGAAAAGAACATGTCAGATAAATGGTCAAATTAATCAGGTTAATATTTAATCAAGAGATACCTCTTGTGTTAGCTCTTCATCTTGTTCGATCCTCTCAAGTGCCAATAATACCTGCACAGAATAATAAAACAATGAGTTGGTAGAAAAATCTTTCATAGAAAGAAAATGTATTCCATATTTTACATGGAAAATTTACCTCGGCAATGCCATCCATGTTGTAGTATCGAAGTCTATCCCGATTTACTAGAGGACGAGTTATGTCATATTCAGCAGGAGAAGTGGGCATAACCCTACTTGTACCTGGTCTACCATAAGAGCTTAATCGAATTACAGTAGACTCTGCAGAAGTTTGATGAGACAAACCAGGAGCATTAAGGTCATCAGAATAAGGCAAAGGTGGTATCACAACTGGAGATTCATTGGGTGACACAGGGTTTTCATTTCCATGGCTAGAAAGCCTTCCCCTAGCATCACCCCTTATAGATCTTCGAGGTCTAACTGATGCACTGTTGTTGTCCCCGTGGGGAGGAATATTTCTTAATCTTCTTGAATCAGAAATAGATATGCCACTTCCAGAACCAGAATTCCGTCCTTCCAATAGAGACCCACTCATCTTCTTCCCTCTAGCAGTGGAACTACTTTCCCCTTCACAATTTCTCTTTTTTATCATACCCTTCCTTCTGTTGATGGTTGAATCTGCCGATGAACAACCTGCAGGGACAACATCAGTTGTAGAGTTACACCTGAGGTTCCTCAACTCATATCTGCTGGTACCAGCACGAGTCACTGGGCCAATGCTTTTAGTGTCTTGACCACGCAATCCAGGTTGATGAAAATTCCTCCGTGATCTTGTATTTGATACAAAACTAGTGTTTGCTACTTCCATCAGCATGACATTATCAGACTCTGCGTGTTCTGATTCAGCTTGAAGCTGACTTTGAAAAGTTGCACATGGAGGGATGAGAACTGAAACTTCAGGTTCATCCTGTGCACTACTAGTTTCAGATGAATCCGTATCTAACCTGGAGGATGTTGTTTTCCGAGGCTCTGCAAGGGACCTTCTTGGATTACTAGTTCCCGACGAAGATCTAGAGGAACTTCCCATTGCTTCCTTGCCACTTAAGGAGGATTGGATTGAAGGCCTCAAAGATTTGCCTTTTCTAGAAGAACCACTCTGAGCACCTTTAGGAGAGTGGACTCTGCTACTGCAATTAAGTCGGCTACATAACTGACCATTTTGATCCCTAGTGTTAGCAGCATCTCTGAATACATGAGGCATCCCCTTCCTTGAGACTACCATCCTTTCAACAGTTCTTTTACCAGCACATTCTTCCATCTATTGTTTACTTTTTCTTCAGATCTGCAACACGTTGACATGATGCCTTAAATTATCAAGAACTCATATGGGACAACCATATCAGTGAAGAGGGTAAAATAATAATTCATTAGATTTGTTTTTTTTTGGCCAAAATAATTCATTAGATGTACATAAGAAATTCTTAACGCTAAAAACAGCAATAATGGTAAGCATGAATAACATAACAAACTATAAGTGTAAACAAAATAATACAGATTGTACCATGAAATATTTTTTACTTGATTCTGCATTGCAATGACTTAAAAAGCAGAATTCAAGCTGCACTTCATCACCGCATATTACCTAAATTAAATGTTTGGATATCATCATGGAATGGGCAAATTTTGGTTTAAGACTTTTCTATATAAAAGAATGCACGCTCAAATCCAATATCTTTTGGGAAATTGAACAACATCAAAGCAGATGTACTGAATCATTATAGTATTCTAAAGCTTTATGAGCCAACTTAGAAAGT
Organism: Delonix regia; assembly: GCA_037074485.1. Taxonomy (NCBI): domain Eukaryota; kingdom Viridiplantae; phylum Streptophyta; class Magnoliopsida; order Fabales; family Fabaceae; genus Delonix; species Delonix regia. The sequence continues at coordinate 6,580,838 of CM073452.1, forward strand.
TGTTACTGGACTAAAATAAAATGAGCATTTAACATTAATAAAGAAGAATATATATCATCAAATTCGTGATATAAAAAGCAAATACAACCCCAGATGAATAAATCAGAACTCGCGGAAGAGAAAATTTGGAAGCCTAATCAAAACTTTTAGAAAATTAGATAAAGGACAAGCATACACTCAATACTTTTGGCAATAAGCCAACTTGTGTTATTGACTTTTCTAAGCATCCAGGTACAAACCACGTAAATCATGTAGCATCAACCGTTTACAGATTTGCACCGTTTTTCTCAGGACTCAAGGCAGAATTGGTAAGCCACATATATACATCTTAATTATACACAAAGTACGCTGATCACTATCATTTACTTGCGATTCTAGTACTCAGAAAGGAGCAATAAACATATATATTTGACCTCAAGCATTGATAGTTAGCTCAAAAAGCCCTTTTAAAAAAAATAAAAAAGAAGAAGAAGGGAGCCAATAAAAAATTAGATGACGATCAATACCAAGCCCCAGACATTGTGAAGCACAATCATGATCACGTAGCTAAGAAACCCAGTTCCTCGAAAATAAAAAACAATCTGGGTCGCACATGAACAGAAGTATAAGGTGAACGCCTTCAAGAAGGAACCAATGAACCTGATAGCGCTTAATTAAAATATTACATGCACTCGCAGAGAAAACTAACGTTTTCTAGCTGTTAAAAGTATAGTTATAATAACAGAAGAAAAGAGGAAGAAGAGGAGCCTGATCACCACATCCCCTTATTCAATCCCAAAAACGGGGAGGTCGCTTGGGTTTTAAAGGACATGGCTTCACTTCAATTATTCTCCACACAATTAAGCTATAGAGAAGACTTCGTCTCCGAGATTTCAGCGCTGAAAAGAAGCTGAAACTCACCGAAATATAAGAATAAAAAGGAAACCGACCAGTATTTATCTCCTATCCTTGGAGAGACAGTGAAAAAGAAAAAAAATTGAAACCAAACACAAAAACAGAGAAAAAAGATAAGCAAATTCACACAGTAGCAAGTTTTAATAAGAACCAATAAAAAAGAATAAAAATCAAAATATTAGTCCAGTTGGTATCAGTGAATATGAACTGCGCATAAAGGGTACAATATACAAGAATGTTCGGTCGTCCCTGTGTATCATTCGGGTCGACGAATAAATTGAAAAATAATGAATAAATGAATTCAGGAAGGCAAGGCAATTGGGAAATCAACTGAATCCAATAGAGGCAGCGGAAAATTTTGAACTTGGCCGCTACCTTTTTCTTCTTCGTCTTCTTCTTCCGTTGAAACAGAGAGTCTAGGAGAGTTTAGAAAGACGAAGAGGAAGGTTATAGAGCGACGGAGAAACGTGCGAAAGATCCGATACTGAGGAAAAGTCGAATTGAATTAAGGAATTTTAATAAAGAAATTCTTTTGAGCAGAAGCGGAATCAAAAAGCAAATAAATAATAAAACAAAGTAGTGGTGCCGTCCTAACTGGAAAGCTAGTTGAACGAGATCTCCACCGTTGGATGGTAATTGGCGAGAACAGTCAAAGATGGACGGCTTTGATTTGACTCGAGTGTCGTACTCAAAGAACCTCATGTGAGTTAGTAAAGTGGGATTCATGTATTTCACAAAAGAAAGGAATGTAATCTCTCTCTCTCTTTAAGAATCTTCGTGGCGCTGAAATTTCTAAATTTTATTTTTTTGATTTAAAAGGAAATTTTAAAAAATGGCTTTCATAATTTTTTTTATTATTTGATAAACAATTTTCCATGGGAGAAATATCGCATACGCAATTTTTCAGCTTATCTGATAAGTCTTTGTTATATTGTTGACTTAGTCTTAATGACATAATTTGCGCCCATGATTTGACGCATTTGTAAGTGGTTCAAGACTTTCACTTTTAACAAAATGATTAAATCGTATAATTCTTCTTTTTAATTTCCACGCTAACTTATGTCTTAATCTAATATAAATAAATAAACAAACACACACGCATAAGAAGTTAGTGTATCAAGGGAAATTTCAATCTTTTATTGAGTGAAAATTGATATTAAAATCAAAATCCGCCTCCATAATATGTACATATTTTGCACAAAGCATCAATTTATTTGTAATTTAAATCTTATATGTGTCAATTATAAACTTTTAAATCACAAAAATTAAGGGAAAAGAATCCCGGAAAAAGTGATGTGTTGATTATCACAAATTTAAATAAACCGTAACTTGAAATTTGAAGATATGGTGCAGGAAAGTCAGGGGAAGCATCATAACTAATAGAAATTAAGGAACCGATTTGTATTTCTCAATTTAATAATGAGGAGATAGCTACATGTTTCCCATGTCCGATATGTTATTATTTCATTTTATTGCATTCAGCTTATCAATAATTACAGCAAAATATTTATATACATATGCATCACCCCCATTTCAATGGTAGATTTCGTCCTCTTCATAATTCGAGACTCGCCAAACAAATTTAATTATGGATGAATTGGTGTTCCCTTATATAAATTAAACTAGTTTGTCTACTTAAAAAATTAGTTTATTTTATTATACCTCAATATATTTTAAATCAACCATATTTGCAAGTGTTAATAAAAAAATTAAATTTAATAATATATCGTAATATTAAAAAATATGATAAATTAAAAAAATTATAAAATTAGTTATATGAAATTGATAAAATAAAAGTGACCACAATAGATTTATTCAAAGGACATATTATTTTTTTTAATTTTAGTTTTAGACTATAAATTATAAATAAAACTTGATATTATTTTTTATTTTAATTTTATACTATATTAAATTTTATTTATAATTTTTTATTAAAAAATTTAAAAGACAATTCATTAATTATTTATTAATTTATTTATTAACTTCAAAAAAATTCTAATTTAAAAAGTAATTAATTAATTTTTTCATTCATCCCAAAAAATAATTTATTAATTTTGTTGTTCATTTTAAAAAATTTTCACAATTTAAAAAATTCTTAATTTGGAGAGACGGTTAATTAATTAATTAACTAATTTTTTTGTTAACTACAAAATATTTATGTAAATTAATGAATTTATTATTTTTTTCATTAATTATAAAAAATTTATACACTTAGAAAAGCACCGGTGAAGCATTTTTTGTACACCACTATTGTATAGTGGTGCCAACATTTTTGTCACTTATTGTTTGTTTGTTTGGCTCAAGAATTAGATAAGCTCGTGCCTATCCCTCTAAACTTAATTAATGAAGAAAAGGAATAGGAGGGGCTTCATATTCACTCTTCACACCACCCATCCATTTGGATCACACTTATAAAAATTATACTCAATTCAAATAATATATACATATATTATCAAACAAACCTACAAATAAAATTAGTGGACTGCAAGAGTTTTAAAAGAAATATTTTTGTAAAATGGAAATTCTACACTTTAGTCTGAAAAATATATGGGAAACAGATGTTTGGTTTTTTAAGCATTTAAAAAAGATTGACGAAAAGATTATCCAAAATAGATGGAGGGGAATGGCCTGAGCTCAAGTATTAGAGATCACCAGGTGTAGTTCGAATAAACCATAACATGCATTCGCGTATGAACGGCTGAAAATTTATCAGGCCCAATTTATTTTTTTTATTTTAAGTGAATTATTGTTTTAGTTGAAATCTCATTTCATGATTATCAATATGTACGAATTGAAATTTAAAATAAAACGACAAATCAAGTGCATATAATTACTTAGAGCAAAGAAGTTAAATATGTATTGTAAAGTTGACGGGAGCTTATGATTACGATAAAGTGTCTTTTTTAAAAAAAGGAGAAATTATCATAATCAATAATAGGTCATGTCATCAATTATATTGGCGGATAAAGAGTTTTTAGATGAATACGAATAACTCGTTTTTTGACTTGATCCTTACAGTAAATTTGTTAAATCATTTACATGCTGTGCTATTTTTTTTCATTTATGTAAATGTTTAAAATAATTTTTATCTTTATTGCATGCGCCCCATTTATTATGGGGTACAGAACAGGGGATGCCTTCATTCTATATTCATTGTTTTAAAAGAAATAAAATTTATAATAATTTAAACAAATAAAATGAAAACAAAAACTACTTTAAATATTTGTGTGAATAAAAAAGATAACACAGCATGCCAGTGATATAACAGTTTATTATAGGAACTAAGTGAAAAAAAACCATGAATAACTATATTTATAATATATAATTCGGACAATGAACTTGCCTGCAAAACTTGTTAATGTAATTTTTAATTTATCAATAATGTTAAAATTAGAATACAAACAACAACTGTCTTTGACCAAATTCTATAAATATAATTGATCTAAATGCACAGTCCATACATTACAATTGTCCAGGTAGGATTGGGGGCACAGGCTGGTCATGTCTTATTTATAAACTTCACAAAATGTTGACAACAAATATAGAAACGATATATATAGTTAAGAACTAATGTTTGTGGGTCTAAAAGGTCAAATGATAACCCCACACGTCTCAAGCTCACAATTGATTTTCGTGTCATGGCCTGCAACATCTTCACATCTTTTTGAATAGTGCTTAATCATTCATATTGAACAGCCTCCCAGAAAACCCCACCTCTTCTTCTGAATATTATTTTTGGGTATTTCAATCATTCTTATCTTCTCATTTTCTTCGTAGTTTCTCATCTTCCTAAGCCATTGCATTTGACTTGCTTCCATTTCCCACGGTTTTGTGAATTTTCTTTTACCAAGGTACGTTATCTGAACCTTCTCCGCTTTGGTTATTGTAAATTTACGCTTCCTCTGTTTCTTTAATTTTTGCTTTTCAAATTTGAGTTTTTTAAAATCAAGTTCTTGAACTTTGATTCATAAAGGACGGAGAAAACAATCACTGTCACATGTCATAAAGTTGCTTCTTTTTTTCCCTTTTTCTTCCCTTAGTTCCCTATTTTATTTGCATATTAAAGGGGATTCTTTTAGTATTTAAAAAGAGCATGAGACAACTGTAATTTTTAGCAATTGCTTTATAAATTACCGTACATAGACACCCTTATCTTTTGGCTGAAACTTTCTTCTTTTCAGTAAGGTATTCTTTTCTACTTTTGTTGTATGAATTAGCTGTTGTAGTTCATGACCTATTATTGTGAATCCGTGGTTGAACTACCCTAATTGTTTAATGCAAACTCTGATGGGCCATCAACAATATAAACCACTTTGCAAATAGAAAAATGATTGAGGATATAATTAACAAAATTGTCATTAATTTCTTAATTAGCCGTTGAAACTGAGCATAGGACTAGTAAGACTGAAAATTCTATAGCATCTTAACCCAGAAATGAGCTTACTGTTTTCACTTTTGGTTATGTACAGGTTCTTTTCAAGGGAATATTCTTAGCTGAAATTATAAATTGTGACACGTAATTATAAATATACATGGCAACATCAATCGCAAGATCAAAAGATGGCAGTGGTATTTGGAAGGCAAAGAGGGGCCCATCATCAAATTCTCACACCACATCTACAAACACCAAAAGGAGCACAAAACCATCCACAAGAAGCAGCACTAGTGATCAAAAGGCTATCACATCACAGAAACAAATCCCAAACTATCTCAAGCCTACGGTAAGCTCACGCTTTGAGTCTCAATCCAACTCTTTGAAGCACCATAAGAGTGATTCGGCTCCTCAGAAGCCTACTCTAAACAGAAGACCCCCTTCTGAAAACCCATCGTCACCTTCCTACTTACCAAAACGAAAGGAGCCCTCTTCTTCAAGGCTACACAAAGCACCTGTGTCCCCTGGTCCTCCTCCTAAAACGCTGCCACAGGTCCGATCTACATCTACCCCAACTCCAATTAAATCCACTAACACTTCCAAACCCATTTCGAAGAGGACCACAAACACGCCCAGGGATGTAAAATCTAATCCAATATTGTTGGCAAAGGGCGTTAATTCGAAGAAGACTGCTCCTACCATTAGGAGGGTAGCATATGTTAAAGTTAACTCAACAAAGATTCCAAAGAGTGCTGAAACTACTGCAAAGACGTCAAGAGTTGAAATTGTGCCACAAGGTACAAAACAAGATGGTGGAGTATCGAAGGTGGAAGACGCTAAACATCATGAGGTTGAAAATGTATCTGAGATTCCACCACGTCTTGACAGCACTGAACAAGAGCATGAACAACATCACGAGCTTAAGGAGCCTGATCAGCCTCACATTCAAGCTGATGACGAGAAGGTCACTCCTAGTGGGTCAAAAGATGAGCCAATTTCCGTTATTGAGGTAGAAGACGCAAAAGGGAAGCCACAAGAAGAGAAAACACTGGATGAGCAAGGAGAGGAAGAAAGTCCAAGCCAAGGCAAACGCAATAATGCGAGACACTTAGAAGAGCATTCAGCAACTGAAGGAGAAGTTGAGGTCAAAGAAAGGGAAGAAGGCGTGATTATAGAAGAACAGGTGAGGGAGAACAACAATGAGGAAAAGGCATTGGAAGAGAAGGAAGGAGATGAGAGAGGAATAAGTAAAGATAAGCTTGATGATGGTCAACTTGTACTGGAAAGCAAAGTTGAGGAGGCCAAGACAGAGTCAACTCCGCCAAAACAGGAAACAGGGAAGGAGTCTCAAGCATATAACGATGTGATCGAAGAGACAGCAAGCAAGTTAATGGAGACCAGGAAGAATAAGGTGAGAGCATTGGCTGGGGCCTTTCAGACTGTCATTGACCATCAAACTTCATCCAAATGAAGCGAGCCTCGTATTTGATATGAGAGTACTTCATTGACACGTACTTCATACATGCATTTGAGTACAGAAAATGAATATTAAATATGTGTATACATAGAAGAGAATTTCAGTATGAGCAACTTTCTCATACGAACTTGGAAGGACGTTGCCTTCAAATGGTTAAATCTCACAGTCTAGATGATTTGTTTGTTGATTTTTATCAACTTGTAAGTAACATCATATATGGATTTCCTAAAGTCTAAAGTCGTATACACCATGTACTCAGGAAAGTAGACCCATACACATGTCCTTTCTTCTTGTATCACTCTCTCTCAAAATGTACATGCATTCTACTACAAAGGATCCATAGTGCATTCTAACAATATTTTTCTCTTATATATGTACATATTTATTATAATTTAATCTTTAGTCAAGTTAGTGCAGATAGTAGGATATCAAGATACCATGATCACATAAAAACTACCGCCCTTATTTTTTGGCATTCACTCACTGACCATGTACCTAATTTGAATACAGCCATTAAGAATGAAAATTTTGACTAAGTTTGCAATCAACCCATCACATAGTTAAGTACATCCCATATTCTCCCATCTTTTATAAATAAAAAAATGAAAGACATAGGTATTGCAAGCAACTGAGCTCTCTCCACAGTATTCCTAGTTTAATTGAAAACCAAAGAAGAAATTCCTGTCTAATGACTAGCTAGACAAAGCCAGTATCTGCGCATTACATGGTACTCATGTTGGTCATCAGCACAAGTCTTCTCTCTCTAGTCCCCACCCTGTTGTGTACCGCTACAATTTCCCAACCCAATAATCAACAACATTAGCATTGGACGATAGGCTTGGATGGTGAACACCTAACCTGACCATCATGAATGTCAGCATCATAGCTATATGTCAAAAGAATTGTCATGTATTATTGTCAATGGACTTACTATCAGCTGCCTCATTGGAATTCTGTTTCACAGTATAAGAGAATAGGACATGAAAAAAAAAAATCCAAGCACTTCGCATCACAGTTCAGGGCATTTCGTCCCAAATAGTGGCACAGAAAAGGGATAATATCAAACATGGTATCACTTGCAAAGTTTCAACTTCTTAAAATATGAAGATACCGTTGATTTGGGATAAGGTTTTGTTGCAAGGCATGTTGGTATGTTTTCAGGTTGTTCAATCCATAGTTTGTGGACAATGCCAACAGATGTGAGCTTGTCAGACAAGTTTAAGATCTGTGGTTCTCCCTTCACTTCAAGTGTAACCTACATTTAAAGTACAATAAGAAATTTAATGAGTGAACTCAGTGCGGTAAAATTATGAAGTAAAACCATATAGCCAAAACTCTAATTTTTTTTATGGCTATCGCTGTAGCTCTTTTCATCTTTGGCTTTTATCTTCAATATAAAATCACTTGGTACATGGCTCAAACAAGTTAAATAATCTAAAAACTTGAATCTTAAAAATTCAAAGTTCAAAGCCTGATTTAACTCAATTCATAGGGTCATATCTGCATGCCTCTTCTAACCAAAGGAGAAGATTGGCACAACCACAACTGGAAAATTGAACGGGAAAAAAGGACACTTCTAACATGCAGCACAGCCACAAAGCTACATTATTAATCTATAAGGAACTTCTAGTTTTGACACCAAATATGTAATATTCCAGAAACTTCGTGCTTGGCCAAATGCCCCTCTCAAACAGGAACTTCAAATCACCAAGTACATAATGATCAATCTTTCATCCAGTCCTCCATACCCTTGAGACAAATTGAGGCCTGCAGAATGCAGATCCTTCCTCCCAAAGTATTCGTAACCATTACCTTAAAGTTTAAAGCAACATTAATATCACCAGTCGCCCATTCCCAATTGCTGTGTTGGAACTTGGTTCGTCAATAAAATCCTATTGTTGTCAAGATTATGCTAATACCAACAATGAGCTTCCAGCTCTGTTAATCAACACTACAAAAAGAAAAATTCTACATTTTTGTTTCTCTTTTATTAGGTTAGCGAATGAGGAGATCCTAAATTAACCAGATTCGCAACCTATTGACAAGCATGACGATTTAAGGTCACAATTTCTACTAGCACATTATCTAATTTCACTTATCAGAACAAATAGGAAAAACCTTACCTTGTGCATGGAATCTATTTTCTCTGGACTGCAATAATCGACGGTGTGAGAATCGTCTTTGTTAGACCAAATGGCAGAAACAGAAGCATGGCAGCCTTGTGTAACCACGCTCCCTAGGGGCCAAGTGTCAATCAGGTCTCGCCGGAGCACCACATACTGCACGAGAACATCGGCGACTTCCAACTGCGACGTGTCAGTTTGAGGAGAAATACTATTGGGGTCGGTGTGGGACGCAGAAGCGGGTTGACTCATTGAGCTTGACCTGAGCCTACTCGTCCGATTCCAGAGAGAAATCTGTCTGGCCCTAATTCTCGTGCTTGAGAAGACGAGGTTAAAACCAGAAGAAGGACCAAGATGGAGACGACACGACGTTATGGAGCACGCCATGGAAATGAAATCATTTTTATTTTTTAACTACTATTATTTATTAATAAAAGAATTTCTATAAACTTATGTTTTATAGTATTTTTAAATTACAATAAATATTTAATTCATCAATAATATTATTGAATAGTTATAGTAAATCATTATTTTATTTTTAAATTAAAATGCATTATTATTATTTGTTTAAACTGTCGTTTGTTTATTATTATTTTTTTTTGTTATTTTATTGGATTAGGTTAAAATTTAATAGTTATACAGTCAAGAATTTTTTCTTCTTAATCTTTTTATAAGTGAAAATTATTAAATTAATTTTTTATTTTGTTATTTTATAATAATTAATTTTTATAAATTATTCATGTTAAATTAATATTTTATAATTTTTATTTTATATAAATTAATTTTTATTAATAAATTAAATAGATAATAAAAAATTAATTTTATGAAAAATAATAAAAATAAAAATTTAAATTATCATAAAATATACAAATAAATAATGAATTTAGTATTTTTTTTAATTTTGGGCCAGGGCTAACAAACAGTTAACCATTAAATTTGGGCCAAAGAAGAGAACGACTCAGTTAATCAAAACGATCCAAGAAAAGAAAATCAGCCCATCCACCGAGTTAATCGCATTTGTTTGATATGGGAGAAAAAGAAGACATATAAGAAAAACCTATGAAAGAATAAATATAATGAGCCCCGAAATTATGTATCGGAAATGATGATTAGACTTGAACGTGATACTTGATTCATTTATAAGAAAAGTTATAAAAATAATGCCGTTAATTTTGGCATGTGAAACATATAATAATAGCATCTTAGATTTTTTTCCAATAATATATTAGATAAAATATTTATGAGTAAAGATTTTGTTGTTCTCAAGTATAATAATTAAATTAGTAATTCAAAAAGTCATATACCTCCAAACGTGGTGGATGACGAAGAAAATTTAGGAAAGCCTTTGGAAGGTGTTAGTCTAGAACATGTGACGTTCTTCTCCGGTTGATACATTGTAAAGCCGTACGATTCTGGAGGATTTGACTTGGAAGCTTTGAATCCTGAAAATTTCCGAGAGATTCACTTCCAACTGTCGTATGGTCCACTAGTCAACATTAAATTTTTAAAATAACAGATCCCTCATTTTAAATATTTAACAATAGATTTCCTTAAACTTATAACTATATGTAAATATCTTTTTTAACACTAATTAATCCATTATTTTACTAATTAAAACATAATATATTGGGACTAAAAATTAAGGGAAGTATTTACATATATTTAATCTACTATGTTATCAATAAATTAATAAATTTACTAACAACGTGGGTTATTTATGCAAATTTATAAGTATATTTGATTTATGGTCAAGTTTTTAAAAAAATAAAAAAATAATAATTATATATAACTCAAACTTGAGGGAAATTACGTGTATTGTACTCTACAAGTTTTTAAGTAATTATTGTCACATGTTGAAGGAAATTTTTTAAAAAATTTAATAATATGGCTTTAATATATATATATATATATATATATATATATATATATGACTGTTTTCATATTTGTATTAATAAAAACAACACTTGGAATTTTCTATATCATCCATGGCATATCAAAATGCTGGGGGTATGGCTTTCTAGGTTCTAAACATTATGCAGAAGCAAATGTTACCCCTCCTATTAATTGCCTTTCTCACCACTCGCTTTTAACTCCTTCAACAATATTCACATTTTCAATTTCAATGTTGCTTCATTTTCTGTATCGTCCCACAAATGAACTTAGATTTTTTCATTCACTCGGTAAGTAATGGCCTTAATTATGTTTTTGTCCCCACGCTTTTGTTCGAATTAATTGTAAGTGGAAGGGAAATAAAGTATACATGCTACAATAGTTTTCAGTCCTGCCGTGCAATATTCTCATGCTCCTTCAACTAATGGCTTGGTGGTAAGAGCCTTTGGCTTTCTCCTACCAAGTCCCACGTTCGAATAGGGCAGGAGCACTAGCAAGAATTGTAATATTCTCACGTGGTTTCATTTGTTCGCGTCTATATGGGTGACATGGCTAATAGTATTCCCATGGGGTTCAAACTATCACTCAGAATTGAGATGACATACAATCTGACATTAGTTGTCACCTAAATCGAAGCCCAACGAATGATCCTTATGCAATATTAACCAACTTGTGTCCTGTTCTCAACACTCGCGATAACAGAGTCAAAAGCGCCAAGTTATACATGTAGCCATTCAAATCCTACAACAAAACCATCCTTTTGAATTTTCACTTTTCTAGCCCTTCCTTCCACAGCTACCTCAATTTCATTCCAAAAGGAAGGTAATAGAAAAAGGAAAATAATTTTTTTGTAATAGATAGAGGTACAAGTCTTGGTGACAAGTAATGCCACGTGATTGGTAAATTGTATGTCACTTTAAATTATAAGGGCTAAAGATATATTTTTGTATTGTATACAAAATTATTGTTTAACATAATATATATATATATATATATATATATATATATAACCAAATTTAACCAATTTTTTTAAAAATATATCATAATTTATTCTTATTTTGTTAGACATGTTAGAGTAAAGACAAAAGGGAGAGGATACATCATACAACTTGCATCTGTAAGTACATAAAAAGCCACGAAGAAGCCTATCTTTTTTACGGATATTATTAGTATATGGGACAGGATAAGATTTGTTCAAAGATACGTTTTGTAAATTCAAACACTCAAGCCCATTCTTCTCTCTCTCTTTTGAACGTGAATTCAATATCCGACTCGAGAAAAACACAGCGCACTCCTGCCATTGTATGATGCTGCATTTTTAACATAGACCATAGACCCACCCCCAAGATATGCATAGGATATCATCGACTCATTTTTCATTTCAACAAAAACATTAAACGGAAAAGTTTGATCTTTCAGGTTGCTAACAACAAATGAATAAAACCCCCAGAAAAAAAAGAATCTGGTACGCCTTATTCATCTTCTTCCTCGTCATCATGTTCTTGTAGATCTGCGAGAGAAAAACTCCTTGCCTTGAAGCTCCCTAGTCTTAGCCTCATCTTAGCAGCATAAGATTCTGGTACTCTGTTCTGTCGCAGTTGCAGCAACTGATCTTCTTGCTTCTTTTCCTCTGTTAATGAGGATGAGGAGGAGGAGGATAAGGATGATGGTGACGCTAGTTTTCTGTATTTTTCTTTTTCTTCTTCTTCTTGTTCATCTTCAACGAGGGGCAAGAGAGGCATGGATTTTGGGTTAGACCAGGTGTAGAAGGCTGATCTTCTAGACCACTTGGATGCCATTAGAAGCCTTCTTCTTTTGTTGAATGGGTTCTCTTGCTTCTGCAATTCGTTCACCGTGCTCACTTGGGTTAAATCTGTAAATGACTTTGATTTCCCATCGAAGTGGCCTGACAATCCCCTCCTGCATCGTTCCAAATCCAGAACCCATGTTAATCAATATCACCGTTCAAATCTTGTAAGATTGAAAGTTGAAACATTCTTGCCAGATTTAAAGTAAACCCAGAACTATGAATAAGTTTTCAAACGCAAACGAATAAGAATAAAGAAACTAACTTGATGGGAAGGGAGTCTTGTAAGGAATCCAAAGAACCTAACCCTAATCCTCCATTCAACTTGCTCTGCACCTCCTCCTTCTCCTCTTCTCCTTCCTCGTCTCCACTGTCGTCCGGGGTTCCAATCGACGACGAACTCTCGGACGAATCGCCCACCAAGAACTTGGGTCGCTCGGTTATCCGGTGACCCAAATCATTCTCCTCCGGGCACTTCTGGTGGTCTCTGCCGTACGCCGGCGGCGGTGGCGACGATGAAACTTCGATTGTAAAAGTGCGACCCACTAAAAGCTCCATTTCTTTGTTTTCCTTGTCGCCGGCCAGAGAAGAAGGATTCTAATAAAGTAAAACCGTTGAATTAAAAATGAAGAACGAAGGAGTATGTCACTGAAAAATTGAGAGGGGACCGAGTCGACTACCCTTGTCCTCTTCGAGTTTTCCTTCTTCCGGGCTTCCAATTAATTGGGTTTGCTGTCATCAATTGTTAACATTATACGACAGAATATAAATTCGACAGTCTTTCAATCAGCGGTAAAGATAAAAGCTTTGGATAGAAGGAGGAAGAGAAGGAAGAAGATCAGAAATGACGGTGTGTGTTCATTATCATGGCAGTGAGGTGAAGAAAGACGAGACGAAACCCGTTAACACCGGAGGAGGGGAGAGGAAAATGGAGGTACGAGATTATGGATTATATATAATAAATTTGAGCTTAGAAAGAGAGAGAGAGAGAGAGAGAGAGGATAACGTCACCGGCGGAGGAATAGGGGGAACACGTTTTGACAAGTTCCAGATGAGGTGGCGTCGGAGTGGGGAAGAAAACAGAGACTCGAAAAGTGATTTTACGCTCAGATTTGTGGGCCTCCCATGACCCACGCTCTTATCCTTTTTTCTTTTTTATTTATTTTTTAATTATATCATTACCCGACAAAGCCATATTATTACCTACCTAATCCATTATTGTAAACCCTAGATTTGAGATTAAACTAATGTCTGGATAGCCATAATATTATCGATAAGATATCAAATGACTCTTTTTTCAAACAATAAATTATGTCAGAAATTAAATATGTTTTTGTTGGTGATGTTAAAACCCTTTATGTTTTTTGTCTTACGATATTTTAGTTTCAAATTTTGCTTGAAAATATAAAATAATTAAACTAATATTTAAAAGCGAGACTGAGTTGAGCGGAAAATTTTTCAGGAGATCATAATCCTTCACACTGATATTTTTTATTTTTTATTTTTTAAAAAGTATCTCTGCACAAATCTTGTGGCAAATCACTTGCAGCTAACTTTCATTTTATGGTTGAATAGACAATTACTTGGTGGTGCTATATTATTATGGGGAAAATATTATTACATCCCTTGACATTTAAAAATTTATCACACCATACCTTTCTAATTTGAAAAATAACACTTTGGTCCTCTATCACTCAGACCAGTTATTTGCAATTGGCTGCCTTATGGAAACAACCGGAATTAATGATATATTTGATTCACTCCTTCCAAATTCAATGAAGATTTATTTGCCTATAATTTTTTTGTATATATACTGGCCTTTTTTTTTTTTAAATACCAATCATGTGTAAAATTTATGGTATTTCTTCAACTAAACTTAATTAATAGGTCAGACTTATCAAGTCAATTAACTTTTTTAAAAATAGTCAAATCAATTTTTTTAATTAGGTTTTTTTTGTTTGAATTTAATCTTTTTGAAACCAAATGAGTTTTTTAAGTTATGATCATATCTATTTTCAACCAATGACTTGTGTGAAATCTAAAACTAAAATTTTATAGAATCTCAACGAATCAAGGTTGAAAATTATTGTAAATGGATTCCATACAAATAGAACATGTTTTCTTTGAAAAGAAAATACATAAAACATATAAATAAAAAAACAATCGGGGAACTTTGAATCATTTTCTATGTAAACGCTATCATGGAGAAAATAAATGTTTGCAAAATTTCATGACATTCTATTTACAAGCCAACAATAAACTTAGTTATATATTAAATGTTGAGAAATTGATATTCTGAGTCACGTTGAAGAATACTGTCATTATAAATATTTCATGAATATACAAATTTTTCCTAGAATTAAACAGACCCTTTTAAAATATAACTCAGGAGCAGAAGTTAATAAGAAGAGATGAAAGGATAAGTAGTAATTGTTGCGTCTTGTAATCCAAAAATATGTTTGGTATTTATAAGAGAAAAAAAAATTAGCAATTAATTAGCCGTTGAAAACTAGCTGTTAAAAACTAGCCATTAACTAGTCATTGGAAACTAATTGTTATAAACTAATTGTTAACTAACTGTTTGAAAATAATGTTATATAAGATCTCACTCTCCCAATTAATATAAGACTTCTTTTGAAATATTCATACTCATAATATATATATTTTTTAACAATCCCCTTCATATTTCAAAAGAATCATTTAAAAAAAAAAACTTTAGTTAGAAAGAAATCTATGGGTTAAATATATAAGTGTAATAGTTTCAAATATGATGTCTTTTTGGCTATGAATTAAACATAGGTTGTTAAGATGTAACTTACAGAGTTATGGTGAAGTTTAAAACTTCTATTAACCATAAACTTTTGTTTACAAGTTAGAAATCTTATTAGCCATATTACACACTCCCCACAATTCTTGTTGTTATTGCGATTTTGCACTTTAATCGACCATATGCGTGATTGGTAGTTCATAAGTGCTCAAGAAATTTTGCCAAGATTTCATAGGAGCGGCCCCACTCTACACTCATATAGGTGATTTCATCAAGTGTATCTGCAATGAATATACCACCAATAAGGGATATAAAAATTATTAAGAGCTTTGTACTCATCCTTCTAATCAATGCATTATAACAATAATAGTTAATAGTACTAGCAGAATTAACAGTTAACTTATTATTACCCATATGAACATTCTTTATGGGATATCTAATTACAAAGGTTGGGTTACCATCACTGTTAATTTCAAATTGGTTTAAATCTCATTCCCCTCGATGTTTCAAGGATTAATTTCCTTGGCAAAGGTTTTGTCAGAGGATCTGCTAGATTCATCTATGATATCACATAATTGATCGATATCACATTATCTTTCAGTAACCACATTATGTCTTAAACGGATATGTCTACTTTTACCATTGAAAGTTTTATTCTTAGCAATGGCTATTGCCGCTTGGCAATCACAATGCATTGACACATAAGGAGTTGGTTTTACTCCTAATGGTATGTTAACTAAGAAATTTCTTAGTCAATCTACCTCATTACCAGCCAATTTCAGAGCAATAAACTCTGACTCCATAATGGATCTCACTATAATAATTTATTTAGCTAATCTTCAGGTTATTGCACTACCACCAAAGGTGAATACATAACCACTGGTAAATTTTGTCTCATCTAAATCTAAAATCCAATTAGCATCATTGTATCCTCCTAATACAGCAAAAAATCTACTATATATGATACTATAGTTCATGGTACCTCTTAAATATCTCATTAATTTAACCAACACAACCCAATGATCACAGTTTAGGCTATGTGTGTATCTACTTAATTTACATACTACATAAGCTAAATCAGGTTAAGTGAAGTTCATTAAATGCAACAGACTCCTAATAATTTATGCATACTCAGATTGAGTAATGAGTTCTCTTTTATTTTTCTTTAGTTAAATGTTAGGATCATATGGAGTTTACGTCGATTGGTCATCGTAATGACCAAACTTTCTTAATAATTTTTTAATATAATGTTCTTGTGTCAACAATATACCATCATCATTCCTAATTATCTTAACACCTAGAATCATTTTAGCTTCACTCATGTCTTTTATATCAAACTTAAATGCTAGAAACAATTTTGTTTTATTCACAATATTCATACTAGTACCAAAAATCAACATATTATTTACATATCAACTGATAATAACACAATCACCATTCTCAACTTTCATATACACACATCTATCTACTTCAACAATAGTGAATCCATCAGTAGTCAAACTCTAATAGATTTAGTACTTGTTTCAATCCATATAAGGATTTGAGAAGTTTGCAAACTTTGTTTTCCTATCCTAAGACAACACAACCCTCAAGTTGCTCTATGTAGATTTCTTCTTCTAAATCACCATTTAGATTAGCTGTTTTAACATCCATTTGATGAATAAAAAGTTTGTAGGTCAAGACTAAGGCTATTAAAACTCTAATAGATGAAATTATTGTAATAGGAACAAAAGTGTCAAAATAATTAACCTCTTGTTTTTTAGTAAAACCATTTGCCACTAATCTTGCTTTATATTTATCAATAAATCCATTAGGATTATATTTCCTTTTGAAAATCCATTTACTACCTATAGTCTTTGCTCCTGAAAGCAAATTTACCAAAGTTCATATTTTATTTTTTGTAAGAGAATCAATTTCAATTTTAATTGCTTCTTTCCAAAGTTATGCATCAAGAGATGTAATAGCCTCATAATAAGTTGAAGGATCATTTTCTACAAGATAAATATAAAAAACATCACCATTTCCTTTGTCATTTGCTTCTTCTTAAACCCTTAGGTGAATTCTCGATGTTTTCTTCATTAACTATAGGTGAATGTATGAATGCAGGTGCATCAGAAAATTTATCAATTTTCAAAGGAAAAGTATACTTAAAAAACACAACATTCTTAGTCTTTATTATGGTATTAGAATCAAGCACATAACTTTCAAGATAAAAGATATATATGCAGCACTATTCTCAACATATCTAACAAACATGCAATCAGAAGTTTTAGAGCCTATTTTCCTTTTCTTGGGATCGGGTAACATCACTTTAGCTAGACACCCCCACACTTGCAAGTACTTTAGGTTAGATGCATACCCTTTCCATAATTCATATGGTGTTTTATCATTCTTCTTATAAGGTATTTTATTTTGTAAATGACATGCAGATAACAGAGCTTTACCCCAAAGATTATTTAAAGCTGAAGAACTAACTAACATAGCATTCATCATTTCTTTTAGAGTCCTATTTTTCTTTTCAGCTACTCTATTAGATTCAAGATAATAAGGAGGAGTAATTTCATGAAATATTCCTTCTTTCTCACAAAATTCATTGAATAATACATATTCACCTCCTCTATCTGACTTCATTCTTTTAATTTTCTTATCTAATTGATTTTCTACTTCAGTTTTATATAAAAGAAACGTGTTAAATGCTTCATTTTTATGTCTAAGTAAGTACACCTTAGTGTATCTTGAAAAATCACCTATAATTATTATATAATAATTTTTTCCACCTCTGGTCATTGTTTGTTTTAGGTTTCTTAAGTTTGTATGAATTAAATTTAGTAATTTAGTTTCTCTTTGTACATTAGGGAATGACTTCTTAATTTATTTAGACTTATAATAAGTCTCACACTTGTTTAAAATTGTATTATAAATTCCAGAAATTAAACCAAGATTTTGAATTTTCTTAATGTAAGAGATACTAACATGTCCTAATATAACATGCCATAAATCTATAAAGTCAATCAAATAAGCAGAAGAAAATGCATTCTTATTCATAATTTCAACAATACTGAGTATAAAGAGTCCATGATTACAGTAACATTTTCCAATTGAAACATTGTTCTTTGTCATTATAATCTTGTCAAATTCAAATGAGACTTTAACCCTAGCCTTTCCCAGCAGAGCCATAAAGATCAAATTTGCTCTAATGTTAGGTACATGCAGCACATCATTAAAGGCCAAAGTCTTGCCAAATGTGAGCTTGAAAAGAACTTTACCTTTTCTAAGAACATTTGTAGTTCTTGAATCACCAAGGTACACATGTTCTTCTCTATCTCCCACGATAGTGTAAGAGGCAAAGGCATCTTTGTTTGCACAAATATGCCTAGTAGCACCAGAGTCTACTACCTATATTTTCACATTGGTTACCTTAAGAGATTGAAAAATGACTGCAACAATTATGTCATCTCCTTAAACCAAATTTGCATTTGCCTTTGGAGGCTTGTCCTTTCTTACTATCTTCTTACATTGAGCATCATAATGACCTAACTTCCCACAGATAAAACAATCTCCTTTCTTTTTAAAGTGGAATTATATTGCTTAGACTTGTAATCAATTTTCTTTTTATCATATCTTTGTTCGTGCAATTTTTCTTATACCAAGTTTGCCTTTGTGGTCATTTCTTTTGCTTTTGTAGCTTTTAGTTTTTTTTTAATTTTTGTCTTTTATTATGATGTGAGTAATTAAATCAGTAAACAGTAATTGTGTTTGCTTGTGCTTAAATTGTTACTTGTAATCACTCTATAAATCTGGTAACTTCTTAATCAATATGCCAGAAGTGTACTCATCAAGGAGGTTGATTTTCTCAGCTCGAAGTTCCTCCAATAGTTTGTGATATTCATTTATTTGCATTTTGATGTCTTTTTCGTCGGTCATATCGCATTTGTAGTGGTTGCTTATGACAAATTTTTGCTTTCCAGCATCCTTGACAGTATATTTGAGAATTATTGATTCCCAAATTTTGTTATGGAATATACATTGCACAAATCATTAGACAAAGTGTTAATTATTGTATGTCTACATACCTTGTTTATATATGTCCAAAGCTCCAATGTTTTTGCATTAGATGTTGACGATGACATTGGGTCAGTAAGGGTTGAAGCAACTCCATGCATATCTAAAGTAGAGAAAATCAGTTATTGCCATCTTCAAAAGTTTTGTCTGTCACACACTTGGATTTTTGATATATCTGGAAATGGCTTGGCATAAGAACAAATGACATGACTGGAACAGTCATAGCTTCCTGAGTAGAAGTTGCAACGATAAGTGACAGTGTAAAATCATCAGAGGTATTGGTACTAGCATTAGTGGTGTCCATATTCCTAAGATTGTTAGGAAATTGGTAGTCTGAGTCACGTTGAAGAATGTTATTTTTAGGAATATTTCATGAACACATAAATTTCCTCCAGGATTAAACAGACTCTATTGGGATATAACTCTGGAGCATAAGTTAGTAAAAAGAGAGAAGAGGAGAAGTAGTAATTGTTGTGTCTTGTAATTCAAAAATATGTTTGGTATTTATAGGAGATAAAAATGAGTTGTTGAAAACTAGTCATTAACTAACTATTGGAAACTAACCGTTAATTAATTGTTAAAAAATAATGTTATATAAGATTTCATCCTCCCAAATAATATAAGACTTCTTTTGAAATACTCATACTCATAATTTTTTTTAACATTAAATTGATAATGATTTGTATTATACAAAAGTGAAGAAGTTGGTAATTAAAATATAAGTATTATCTTGGGAGTATTTTAATAATTTTATAGCAAAAAAATAGTTATTAAAGTTTGAAAGAGAAAAAAATAAAAAAAAAATGCATGTGATTCGACTTACCATATTGCATAGAGATTGGATCCTCTCCCATGTTACTAATCCAAGAGAGGCTCCTGTATTGCAACATGTGGTTCTTTTTTAAAAAGTTATGTTAAAAATTTAATTTTTTTTCAAATAGTTATTATAAAAGTTTGTTAAAATTTGTCAAATGTTTTTAATATTAACAGTTTATTTTTTAAACACATATTATTATTATTTTAATACATAAATTGATATAATAAACGAATAGGATCATAATGTCTTTTTTATTAAAAATATTAATTATCAGATATTGAATATAATATTTTATATAGTAACATTTTAAATTTATAAACATATCATTATTATTTTGGTAAATAAATTTGTGCAGTGAATTTGCCAATTTCTCAGAAGCTGTTCAAATGTTATTTTTACCCTTCATTTTTTAAAACCTTAGCAAATCCCATTTTTCAATAGAAATCAAAATAAAAAAAAATAGTAAAACAATGCTGACACTTGGAATTAAAGTACTAGTAATAACGTCTTGCAAAGTAGTCCTTTTTTTATTGTTCTTGTGTTTTGAAAATTTTTTAATTGAAAAATTTTTAATAGTTATTTGTTTCGTATGTTTGAATTAACGTTGGTCTAAAATAATTTTGAATCAATCTAATTTTTAAAATTAATTTTAAATAAACATGATTTTGTATCATTATGATTTTTATTTAAAAAAATTAATTTAAAAATTAATTTTTATTATCTATACAATTCATTCAACACAAAAGTTATTATTTTTCACTTGTGTGTAAATAAAAATTTGGAGAACAAAATTAATTTTAGAAAAAAATTAAACACCAAACTAAATAACATTGTTAACAGAACAAACCCTGCAAACAGATTTTTAAATATTTCAAACACTAAATCAAAATTAAAAAAAATGTAACCCTCTCGTATGAAGTTTTAATTATAATATTCTTATGGTTCTTTTCTGAGCTTTTTCTCCCTCTTTTTGTTTTCCCCACTCTACTATTTCGCAACAAAAACGGCAAACTAACGTTAGAGATGAAGTAGAAAATATGCAAGAAACAACGGGGGAGGACAATGTTATTTTTAAAACATTAGAAAAGTATTAAGTAATATATCTTTAAACTTGTATAGAAATTATAGCAATTCATAGTACTAATATTTAAGCCTTGCAAGTACAGTTAGTTGCATGTGGGTGGGATTGATAAACACGAAATTATCGTAAACTTTAAAAGCAGATTAGGTGTTTTATGTAATCAGAAATGCGGAGAGGACTAGGTTTAGTTCATTAAATATTGTTTTTTGACTTAGATCCACTTCATTCATTAGCAGTCCATTATTGTCATCAAATTCGGATATAACAAGAATTAATCAAGCATGTGTTAGGTGGACATTCTTAATTTAATCCCATATCTATCTATCTATCTAGTTTTATATAACTATTATATATTTATACAAGTTTTAAATTCAAAGATAAAGATCTTTATTTAAGTCTTTCAACATGGTATAATTAATTTGTTTTAAAATGATGGTAAAGAATATTAAATTTAAGTCTTATTTTCTATCATATGTGATGTCTTGATCATTATTTCAACTACATGTATTTTTATAGAATATATTTAAAAAAATCATGAAATAATCTTATTGTAACCATATGTTCACTTAGAACATCAATAACACCCACGCCTTGAATTACATAATGAGAAGTAAAATAGAATATTTAGGTTTGGGAGTACATATCCCTTTCCACCCCACTATTTTTTTTATGTAATATATAAAATTTCAAATAATAATAATTACTGAAATAATGTCAAATATCGAAAGCTATCAAATGGGGTAATCGTACTATGATAAATGGAGCACATGTGAGTGTGATTCAAGTAAACTTGAGTGATTGGGGAAGGAAAAGCATTGAATTTGACTGACGGAGGAGGATGCCTAACTTCGTTGACATATTTATACATCTATCTAATTTGCAATCCATTAATTATGCAAGAAAACATGTCGCCTCACGCTCATTCTCTCGCCACGTCAGCTTTCCATGTCCACTTGTTTTGTACGATATGTTAAAACAAGCAATAATGGATATTAAATCATTTTCAACTCATAGTGATTACTAGAAGGATAAGCATGAGTCGGGGTTGAATTTTTTTGATGACATAAGACCCACACTAATTTTACATGGAGTTACAATTTTTGGACCTTTTGATTTAATTAGATTTGATTATTAAATTAGTCGAGTCAGGTCTATATTTTTTTTAATAAAATATGAATTATTTTATAAAAATATTTTTTTAAATAAAAAATAAAAAAATAAGATTTAAAAAAATAAAACAAAATTAAAAAAATTTAAGATTTAAAATGAAAAATAATAAAAAAAATGATGACTAGAAGGGTAAGCATGGGTCAGAGAGTTCTTTTTTTTATAACCTAAGACTCACTCTAATTTTATATGGAGTCACAATTTTTGGACTCTAAATTTGATCCGACCCGATTACATTTAATTATTGACTGAGTTGGGTCAAATTTGTATTTTTTTAATAAAATATGAATTATTTTGTAAAACTAATTTTTTTAAACAAAAAATAAAAAAAAAAGATTTAAAAGGAAATAAAATAGAATTAAAAACAAAATTTAAGATTTTGAATGAAAAATAATAAAAAATTGAAAAAACTGATATTTAAAAATTCATTTATAAATAAAATTGATTTTAAATCAAACTAAAAACATCTTATAAAAATTTAAAAATAAATATCTGGCTAGGCCAAGCTAGGTCTTATATCACCCCTGATACTCAGCTCGATTTGGTGAAATTTGTAATTTTTTTTATTTAGCTTGATTATGACCCGATCCAATATTATCGAGCCGATCTAGGTTCGCCAGGTTGACTGGCCCAATGCTCACTCCTAATCACTAGTTTGTTTTGTAATTGATTTCACTCGGTCACAAGTGGGATTTAGATTTGCTATTAAATTATATTTTAATAAATATTAAATAATTTTAAACTAATTTTTAAATTTTTATTTGACCGTTCAAAAATTATCAAATTCAATTGTATTTTAATTCTAAATACAGAAAATTGATTTCCAACTTAAGTACTAGTGATCACCCACATCTCAATCATACGGGTTTTGTTACTTCATTTATTCTAATTTTTTTAATTTATTATTACATTATAATTCATAATTTTTATTCATAAGAGAATTTGAGCTCGAGATTATTTGGATAAGCGTGAGAGTCTTATCACTATACTATTCTTATTATGCTCTTATTTATTATAATACTTAATAATTAAATGTATTACACATTATTAGGTTGAAATTAAAAGGTGTTCTACATTGATATTTCTTGTAATAAAATATGAGTTAATATTACATTTATTTTGATTAAGATATTTTTATATAATATAGTAAGTATTATATATGTAATATATTGATATAAAATTAATATAAAATTTAAAATTTAAAATAAATACAATTTAATTTTTAAATAAGATAAACACAATTGAAGTTAAAATTCTCTTTTTTATAAAACTTTTATTCTTTATAATTTATAGTTTGAATAGAAAATTAAAATGATCTTTAATTTATTTTGATCATAATTTGATTAACGAAATTTTGTATATATTTTTATGATTAAGATAATATAATTTAATAGTATCGAAATTAATTTGAAGGGAAAGGGAGAATTAATGTGCTCTCCTTTTTCCATTGATTTGACTTTGAAGCAACAAAACATAAACGATCATGTGGTCCATTTCACAGGTCCAGACCACGTAGGCCCATCACAAGAATCCAGAGTCCACAAGTCCACATCATACATTTGTAACATTTTCTTGTGCATCGAATGGAACCAAAAGTTGAATTTCATATTCTGTCGTATTCGTTAGGCATGAAATTGGCCAATAACAAATAACACACGGTTATTTTGTACAAAATTAATATATTGCTGTGGACAATTCGCTAGCATTTGAGTTATACTTCAATGCAATTTACTGTGTTGTTATTGTTTATGTAAATTTCTACAAAGACTTGGTAATTATCATAATTTCAAAAATTTGTCCAATTCAACAAGTTTGATTCAAAAAGTATGAATAAAAAAAATTCATTTATTATTTAAAAATTTGTGTAATGTAACATTTTAATAAATAAATAAACATTAATATTTCTTATTTAAAAAATTTATATTAATATAATAATTTATTTATATAAATTTTAAGTAATAAATTGACTTGTCTAATTCAATAAGTTTGGCTCAAAAAACATAAATAAAAAATTTATTTATTATTTAAAAACTTGTATAACGTAACATTTTAATAAATAAATAAACATTAATATTTTTTATTCAAAAAGTTTATATTAATACAATAATTTATTTATATAAGTTTTAAGTAATAAATTAATTTATTTATTATTTTAAAAAGTCATATTAGTCTGATAAGCCTCACCAAAAATATCAAAAATATATGTATAAAAGCTTTAACAAAAAAGACCCTACTAAAGATAGGCTTTTTTTATAAAAAAAAAAAAAAGAAACCCGAACTCAGTGCTAATTTTTTAAAATCCATTATTGAGCAAACTTGTTTTGCGTCTGAAGAGTGCAGAAAGAAAGCAGACTCAGTGGAATAACGGACACCTTTATTTTGATTCCCAGACAAAACTTGGGGTCAAAGGAAAGAAAAGCAAAGACATAAGAAACTGGTGCTCTTTAGTTTATTTAATTCTTATAGATACCTGCTTCATTTACGGAACATGTTCCTTCACTGTACAAATCTTCAGCTTTAACTCAAAGCAAACGCAACATGTAAACACTACTTTAATCTCATGCTTTGCCCTTCTTTTTCTTTCCTCCCAACCCTAAAATCCTCCGTCTTATACCTTTGCTACGCAGCCCTTCAATTTAGTTTCTTATACTTTGCGAATCAGTTTACCAAATTTAAAAATACATTTGCTATCAATAAATCAGTCGAAATTATAAAAAGAAATAACAATATAGGAAAATGAAACTGCATATTTTTTAACTTTATAGGGTTTGCCTCTTTGATGTTTCACAACAGTTTTCGGGTCAACGCGAACTGTTTTCATTTAAATTTCTTTGGACCACAAAAACGAACAGAAAAGAGCCTTGTGATGCCAATCTACGTCTACTTGATTGCCCCTCTTTTCCAGCTTGGCCCACTAAACAAAACCACTACTAAAACCTCTCTCCTCGGATCCCACTTTCTTCCATTTAACAAATTCTTTATGTTTTTGGCCACTTCCAATAAAAACTTCCAACCCCACAAAAACAATCATTAAAAAAAACTAGATATCATCATATTAATCATAATTTCTGAGATTGAGATTCCAATTTTCCATCTCGGTCATATTCATCATTTTTTAAACCAAAACAAATTTACAATCCAGCCCCTTCATCTCCCTCTTACTTCATATCACCTACCCCACCAAAACCCTAAAAATAAAATAAAAAATAAAAAAAGTCCTTCCCGCCCTACTTTTGTTTTCTCCATCTCCTCACGTTGACTCGAATACCAAACCCACACTCCCGGCTACGTTCTCCTGCATCGCACCCTGCATTACATGACGGTGCTCCCCCTCGTACGTCACGACCAGCATCGTCGGATCATCTGTCGCCCTCTCCACGTGTTTCCTCGCGGGGCACCCTCTCACTGTGCTACACTTGTAATACCCCCTGTTTAATTTCACACCAAAAAGAACCAGATCAACGTCAGATAATACGCCACTTGAAGTCAAATCAACGGCTACAGATCAATCCACGTATCACTTACCGTGGGTACGGTGACCCCTTGATCGGCTTCTGACCGTACTTCCTCCACGAATACTCGTCCGCTGGAATATCCGCTATCTTCGAACTTATCGCCGGCACCCTCACCGTCTTCTTCACCCGATTTTTCCTGAATAATTTAATTTAAATAAATTAGAATATGCGCCGTTGTTGCTAGCGTGAGCTGGGGGCGTAACGAAGGTCAACAGTCAAAGCAAAAGCAGAAAAGGACAAAAGGGTTTGTTTCGTAAGGTTCGAATTTCTCTGTTTTCCACAGCATTTCCTAATAATAAAAGGCAGCATAAAACAGGACCCTATGTCTTGTCGCTTTTGCGCGTGTTCTATCCATTAGTGCCGTTTACTGCACCACCACCCAAATCGTTGACTACTTCTTGCGGACTCGTCCACACACGACCGAGTCGACTTCCCCATGACTCGTTTACTCAACCGTTAACTGAGTTGACGAGTCAACTCAGAGTGACCCAGGGAAAAAAATGTAAAACTTCGGTTCAAGAAAACTGTAAAGCAGGGGCACCGCGTACCTTCTCTTCACGCAGTGGCACTTGCTGGAACCGGAGGCATCGTCGGAGTGGTCCCGGTGATCATGGCATCTTTTCTTGAGCGGCCCCGTCGACAGAGGTGGCTTTCCGCCTGAAACCGTTGGTGCCGCCGGAGTCAGGAAGATGGACGATCCTTGCTTGCCGTTCGAAACGCTGCCGTCTCCGGTAATGGCGGATGACATAAACGACGAGTTTGACGAGACGCTGAAGGTTTCCTTCGGGAACTCCAGCTCTAGGGATTTGGTGTTGGAGCCTAAGATGTTAGGCTTTGTAAAATCAAGAGTCAAACTCAGCGGAGCCTGAGCCGAGACGAAACTAGAAGGCGCGTGATGCACGGTGACCGGATTTGCCATTCGAGCTGGAGAGGTGAACTGTGCCGGAGATAGGTTCAGAGAATGCGATTGAGAAATTGAGACGGAGGGCGTTACGGCTGCAGATGGTCGCTGCGGCGGCGGCGAGGTAGAAGTAGACGGAGACGACGACGAAGAGGAGGCAATGGGTGCTCGCCTGAAGCGGGCGTGACCGGTCCGGTTGAGGAGGGAAATGAATTTCTTGAACTTAGAAACGGTTACATCGGTGAGGTCGGTGCAGTCGACGTGATTGGGTTGATGGGAGAGGAGACGGATCATGTGCTCCATGCCCTTCAAGCCTTCCGATGCAGCCTCCTGTATTGCCTTCTGCTCGTCCAATTTTGGGAACCCCATGAGGTCCACCGCCATTCCCGAGTTTAACAGAAGAGGGATTCAGAGAGCACAGAGAAAGCGAGAGAACTGAAACTCAAACTGCCATAGAAAGGAAGAAACCAAAGTGCTCTGAGAATTGAGAAGAGAAAGAGTGTTGGCCATTGAGGGGAGGTGGGGGATATATTGGGGGTGAGCCTCACCGGATGACCGGGTAATAGAGAGATGTGGGTTTGAGTCAAAATGGATATTTTTTAATCTGACGGCTGAGATGATTTTTCAATATTCCATATATTTTCTGAATTTTGACACCCCCAAAATTTGATGCTTGAATTGATTTTTTTTTTTTTTTTTATATTTTTTACAAGTATCTATATCAATATTTTCAAGATTTTATTAATGAGAGTTAAATTTATCTATTTTATCTAATAAATGATCTATAGTTAATAAAAATTAATTAAAAATTATGTATTGCACTTACAATAATAATAAAAGTTTATAAATTAATTTTATTAATTAACAATTATTTATTATGTGTAATAAATAATTCTTAATTAATATAGAGGGCAAAATCTATACTTTTTATGTATAGAGTCATTGAATAAACAAATAAAAGGAATGATTAAATAATTAAGGCAATTAAGAGGACATAATAATGAACTCGTTTGTCTAAAAAATATATCAATAAGCTGGCTTAGTTGTATTTAAATACTTGGGTTTAAAAAATAAATTTGAAGGGACTTAAATTTGACTCGTTCCTCGCATATGTTTCTTTCATTTCACTTTTTTATATGAATTTTCTCTGAAGGGTGAAGATGGTTGACAAGCCCTGATGACCTCGTGGAAAAAGTTAGAGGCTCCCGAGGTCCAATCGTTTACCTATTAAAAAAATGAAGACCAAGTTCAATTTTGTGTTTTGGTTGTTTTCTAAAGTTAAAATTGAAGAGCAGGTTAGGTATCTAGGTTTGTCTTTCTTCGCATTAGTATCATTGAATATAATTTCCAAGCCTTAACCATCGTAAGAAGATAGGTGGACTAGGTAAACGAAAATTTTCTTACGTTAAAAAAAAAAAAAAAAGGTTGGTAAAGTAATATTATAATAAATATCAATGAAGAATTGTAATGTTATCAAAAAGAGACGCGTATAATAAAATCACAATCCACTTGCCTGAAAGATAATTATAATAATTAATTAATTATTTATTTATTTATTTTTAATTATTAAAATTAATCTATAAATACTTATTATTAAAAAGAAATACGATAAAGAATTTTTTATTAATAGATATTTAGCACAATCTTTAATTAATATGTGAAAAATATTTGTTAATAAAATTCTTAAAAAAAAAGTTAACGAGACAATGTAAGAGAGCAACCGTAGGAGAAAGCAGAAAAAGCTGACCAAAAAGAGCGGTTCACATGGGAGAACCAGTCGTCGGTTATTTTAATCTGACAAACTGTTGACCCTTTTGTTTTCTCCATACCTTGAAATTTTTTATACATCATCGTCACCGGCTATAGCCGGTTGCCCTATGGACTCAATCTAGGCCGTCCGATTTTCTGCTCGTAATCTGACGGTTACCATTTCTCGGAGGAGTTGACTCTAACGCTTCGATTGTTTTATTCAATGTAGTTTAAAGGGGCCACTATGTTGTTGCCACGTTGCACAAATGCTTTAACAAGCGATGGATGTTAGCTGTAGTCAATAGAGAGACTATAATTTCTTATTACTAGTGGTGCAATAAATTCACTTGTCACGAATGTAATATTATTTTCATCTCTTATTTATTAATTAAATTTTAATATAAATTTTTATTTTTAAATTAATTAATTATTTATAAATTTAATCTCAATTAGATCATTTATTAATTTTTAGTTTAAAATTTTAGTTTAAATTAAATTGAGAGTGAGAGATTAAATATATTAATTCATAAATAAGAGATTAAATTAATATTAAACTTATAAGTAATGGATTAAATTAAAATCAAATGGATACTAAATTCATAAATAAGAGACCATGTTAAAATTAAAAATTAATAAGAAATTATATTAAAATTAGATTCATAAATGAGAGTCTAAAATCATATTTTACTAAATGTTTTACTTATTATTCAGTCACAAGTCACATTGTTATATAGTTGTGAATTCTTAGTAATTAATTGATTGTACTGTAATCCAAAGAAAAGTTAAATAAAATTCTGTATGGAATATATATACCTACCTTGTCAAATTATTGAATAAAATTGAAGCAACGAAGTGAATAGGGTATGAGGCATATGGCATCATTGAAATTTTGAAAAAGCGTGGGACATACTTCATTTCTAGAAGAATAATATGTTATTCCTCGTGGACTCTTGAATTTGCATAAATTAATAATCATGAAAGTTGAAATTAACCTCTTGAAACTCTTGGATCTGGAATTTAATTAAGCAACAGATAAGGAAAATAAATAATTAATATATATAAATGGGCTTGACCTAAGCCCGTGAACTTAGGTTCAAGAAATCTTGCAAATCTCTTCCATATTAGCTAGCCGATTTTATTTATTTATTTATTTTTTTAAACTTATCTAAAACTTTATGCGAATTAATTTAAATTTTTATATTAGTTCTATTATTCCACTCGCAATAATTTTCAATGCACCGAATATTAATCACAGAACTTATTTCAAATCGAATTTGATTAGTCAGACAAGGATTGATCTGATCATATATATTTATATCTTAGTGATCATGTTTGCAATTATTTAAATATGGGCACGCGTTACTGGGAGCTTGGGTAAATAAAATAATTGAAGCTTATCGTAAGGTTTATGTTTTTCTATTTAATTTGTATTTCAATTGGAGATTAATGTTAATTGCATTCATGTGAATCAAATCAATTAATAAACAACAAATGTCAACAAAAGTGCCTTCCCTTGAATTACGAGGAATAAACCTTTTTTTTTTTTTTGTGTTTCTTTTTATCAGAAGCCGATGTTTTAAAATTTTATAATATGATCATTTTACTTTAAAACGTGGACCTTGGGATATGATTATTCTTCTGAGGTCAATAACAAAACGTATGAATATGGAAAAACAACTACTTTCAAGAACAGATTCAATGATGAAGATGAATTACGCGTGACATTCATTCAAAGTTTTAGTTATTTTTTGGTTTAGCATTTCATATATTTAAAAGTTTATTTACACGTCTAAATAAATATTCACTTTGTAAATATTTTTATTTGCTTTGATGTATATTTTTTTAAAAAATTAATTTTGTCCATATTTACACAAAAATAAAAAATAATTATTTTTGTGTTCAATAAAGTATATAGACAGCAAAAATCAGTTTTCAAATATAAATTACACAATGAAACAAAATCATATTTAACTAAATTTAATTTTAAAAATTAAAGGGACCTATAATTACATTAGCTCAATGCTAATCTAAGTGAATACATAACCAACTCTAATTATAATATTAGGGGAGCCATTAAAAAATGAATTTTTCATAAATATTCTTATAACAATTATTTATTATACTAGATAATAATAATAAATACTTATTAATTAATTTTATTGCATCTCATTAATTATTTATTTTCTTAGTGAATGTAATAAATGATCTACACATTTATTATTATTATTATTATTAGTTTTCAACTAATAAAATTAGTTAATAAATATTTATTATTATCATTAATAAGAGTAGTAAACAATTATTAATTATTGTTTTAAAGATACTTTGAACCAAAATAGCTGCCCTAATTAACACTTCATATATTCTTGTTTTCATTTGCTTTTAAATAAATAAATAAAACAATGCAAATGTCCTAATCTTTGCTCCGTTTGCATGTTCAGAGGAATGGATCCAATTTTTAATCAATAAACGAAAATAATTTTCTTTTGATCATTCACTTATATAATTGTTTAGTTCATTACAAATAAAATAATTTTTAATCTTATCATCTATAAAATTACTTTCTCAATTCTTCTCTCAATTTAATTATTTACAAATAAAACTATGGTCAATAATGTTATATTTAAAAACCAAATTTGAGACGATAATTGTATAAAGAATCATACTAAAAAATCTATTATTTATAAGAAAATAAATTGAAAAAGTAATTTTATAAGTAACTAGGTATATTAAAAAATTCTTTATTTACAAATGACCATAATGGAATTTTAATAATCAATTAATGTTTAATGTCACTAGACAACATTATGATATGGTTGAGGATTTGATTCCTAGGTACGCATAATTTGGCCAATAAAACATCTACCACTTTCTCATTGGAGTCCAAGACGACCTCTTTATTCCTAAGTATTTTAGTCTCATCTATTACTTATCCTACTACGTTTTCAAGTTTCTTAATCAACACACCAGAATCTCAAGCAGAAAAGTCTTAACTTATCTGTTATTTTTTTTAAAAAAATAAATGATAAAATATTTGATACACCAAATTATAATATAAAGACAAAATTGTAATTTTTTTTTAATATTATTACAATTATATCTCTACATTATAATTAAATGTACTGATACATTCAAAATTATTAACGTACTAAAGATAACACTAAAATAAACACATATTTAATTCATACGTATTCCATTTGTCCACCGTCAACATAAAATTATATCTTATGACATCTTTGATTTGTATAATAATTGAGGACCTTGACCTAAATGATTCTTAATTTAACTAACCATCATTATGGGTCGTGCACTATGGAAATTAAGAATTGAACCCTCTACAAGTTGCAATATTCCCACTTCTTCTTTTATTTTAAATCAGTTCGGTAAACACTGTGAAATGATATACAGCTACATTTTTGTATTAAATTGTAATATTTATTGTGTCCATGATTGTTAATGACTTTTGAATTGTCACTAAAAGATTTAATAAAATTTCGCTATTCATTAACTCAAATTAAAAAAATTGACAAGAGAACTACTTTTGAACTAGGTGTTTGGGCCTTAAACGGTCTTAGTTAATCATAATTAGTGGTATAAATTAATTGATTGTGGTAGGGCAAGTGTGAGTGATTCTTTGTTTTAAAGATTAGGGTTAGGATTATCTTATTTCTGGGGTGGTGGGAATCAATTGTATTGGTGATGAGATTTTCTATTTTATTTGTGCATTGACTTGCATATATGGAGACAATTTTGGGGTCAAGTTATAGACTCAGTCAATTCCATATGAATTTAGAGTTGGGCATTTGCCATACCAAAAAGAGACATACATCATATTAAATAATCTTAACTAATTAGTTGATTTTTTTAGAGAAAATTCATCGTCTGTTCCTTATAATTTATATCAGGTTGTAGTTTAGTTCTTATAGTTTAATTTTTTTTTCAAATATGTCCTTATACTTTTTAAATTTTATAATTTGGTCCTTACCATTTGTTTGGCCATAACACCATTAACTCCTATGGCTAAAATAACGTTGAAGTATAGCTGAGTGGAGATGATGAAGCCACATTAGAGTCATACACTCTTCACATGCATCTCACATGGGCCGAGGTCTTTTTCTATTCCTTTATTTTTTGCTTCATGAGACATAGGGCAAAACAGAAATAAGGATAGGAAGTCGTGAGCTGAAGAGAAATAAGTGAGCTGGCTAAAAAGAAATTGCCAAAGCAAAAAAGAAAAGCAAGAAAAGTATGCAATCAAATGAATCATCACCTCTTGGCCAAAGGGAAAACAATGACCTCCTTTTTATTCTCCCATCTAGAAGTGAAGTGTTTTTATGCAAGACTATCCTTAATGCCTATTATTGTAACCGACCTTTCGACATAAATTTGAAAAAAGACATTTTAAATTGATTCCTAAAATGAATCTTGAAAATCAATTTACTAGAATTGCCACCAAAATTTTTAATGAAAAACTTTGAAAAACTAATTTAAAACAAAAGAAAAGGTAAAGTAGTTTGCGAAAACAAAGATAAGTTCGAGAGTCTATTTGAGAATGGAGAAGGTGTTAGGCACCCTATAATATCTGTCCATAAGGATGATTACCTTAACTAGTCAACAAAAATAGAATATGGTATTAAATTTACCTCAATTACCCTTTCATTGATATAGATACATGTTAAACAGATAAGACAAAAACAACAATAGTGCAAGCAAATAAATATATATTTATAAAGGACAGACTTGATCTATGATGAAATCTTAAAACTTATAAACCCTGTAATAGGGATCAAAGTCCACGTAGTTTGACTTGAAAATACGTAGCAGTTGGTTAATGGTTTTTATTTTGGCGAAAAAGAACAAGATGGTTGAAATTAATGTGATTTTCGTAAACAAAATGAGTTGGTTAGTATATTTTAATTTATGAAATTAATTTAATATCACTTCATTACTCCTTTTATTTTCCACTTTTTAATTTTTATTTATTTTTAGAATTTTAACCTTTATTATGAAAACTAAATGAAATGATAATGGGAGAAGAATTTTAGGATTTTTGGAGTTAGGATTTTATTTAGAGATTGAGGCAAGATTATAGTGAAAGAGTGTTTTTGGAATTTTTAATAGTAGGCAAAACAAACTTTTTTTTTATTTTGGAAATTGTTTTATCTTTGTATTTTTGAAAACATATATTAACTCTCAAGACCTGAGGAGATTAATGATCTTACGCGATATCAACTAGTTAATTTTTACTTTGATATTAAAATGAAAACTTTAAAATAAAAGATAAATAAATAAATATATATATATATATGTAGTCTTTTCGTTATTTCGAATAAAAGAATTTGAAAGTGGAAATAGAATTTTGGAATTAGATATTTATTTATATATATATATATATATTGGAATGAACTAAAAAACATTTTTCAAATTGTTTATTTTCTATTACATATTTATATTTTAAAAAAATCTTAGATTTGGAAAGGGGCATTAGAGCTCAAATTTTTTTAAAAAGCACACGACCTATCCAATATTAAGTAAAACCTGAGGAGACATGGGGTCTCACACAGCCTCATCGGTTGATTCCATAAGTGCCTGAGGAGACACATGATCTCACACGATGACATTTAATAAAACAATGACACATGAATAATTTTATGACTTAGAAATTACTTTACTTTCTTTTGCATTTTGAAATTTAAATGTTAACATTTAATGCCTAAGGAGAAAAAGATCTCACGTGGGCATTATCCGTTGATATATTTATATGCTTGAGGGGATTAATAATTTCACGTGACTTCTATCAGTTAACTTTTAAGTGTATAAAGATATCAGAGCTTCCATATAGTGACCTCCTTTCTCACGGAAGTGATAGAATTAATTATTTTGTATTTCAACCCTATAACTATTTATTTATTCATTTATTTTTAGAAAATGCAAGCTAACTTCCAGAAATCTAAAGAGGCTAAGGTCACACATGATATCTACTTGTCAATTACTAGGTGTCCAAGAAAACAAGTTTCACACTATGACTTTTGAAATCTCGAATAAACCATTGCAATCAAAATGAATAACAAGGATAATAAATAAAAACATGAATACAGACTTATCATTCTGGCCTCATTTGGACATTCATGCAAACATTATTATAAATGAAGAAGATCATTGCAATACAAGAAGAATTTATTATTATTATTATTATTATTCTTTTTTCCTTTTTTAATCATGGATACCTCTCACTACCGGTGTTATCACCAAGGTAGAGCAAAAAAAATGCAAAAATCCTTTTAAGCACAAGTACAATGAAGTGCCATGAACATTAACTTGGATTTTATTCCTTACTGAATTTTGGGTTTATCTTTTTTCATGCACAAAGCCCCGTCATGACTAGAATGAAAGTGCTATGTTTTTACTGAACCTCTAACCAGAATGGAAACATGCAAAGGCCATGTAGCAACCTCAAATATTAGTGCTTCAGATTCAAATCCCTTGTATGGCACCCTGGACCAAACAGTAGTGCAAGCTATGTGGAAATCAATTGAAAACAAAGCATGATATAGGTTACCTCAGAGTTTATCAGCTAGCTCCACTGCATAGGTTCCACGGCCAAAACTATACATAACCTGCTTTGTTGTTCCCCTTCATAGGTTTCCTTCTCTATTTTTTACTCTTCTTCATGGTCCAAAAACTCTGCTTTTCTTAGAATCCCAAATGAGGAAGATTGGTTCCCTTTGAACTCTTCTTTCTTTTCTGATATTTTCCTCGATCATAGCCCGTCCCTGTGAACTTTGCCTTCTCTGTTTTAGACTACAAAAATAGGGGCATGCAGAGTGGTTCCTTTCTCATATTTTCTCTCACTCAAGCTCTCTCCAGTGTTCGCTCTTTCTCTTCCTTCTTAACTCTCGAGCTCTCCTTCCTCTTGCTCAGTCCCTCTCTCTCTCTCTTTCTCTACTCGTTGCCTTCTTACTTTTCCTCTTTTCCTCTTTTCTCCTTCCCTTCCTTTTCTCATTGCCTTCCTTTCTGCCTTGGTCTCTCCCTACTGTGGTCTTATATCTCTATTTCTGAGCTAAAAAAATAGAGCCCCCTAAGGTCCCTATCTTCTTGCTCCTCCCTCCTCCTCTCTCTCCTGTAAGCCTTTGTTTTTAATGTAAAAACCAACAAAACCATGCATGCCCCCTCTCCCTTTTTCTCCCTGTGGCCTCCTTTTATCATCTATTACTCCTGTTTTATTTTCCATTCACAAAGGCGCTCTGGTCTATCCTTTCCATGACTTTTCCCTTCTTCTCAAGCCTTTCACCCATCCTTTTCCAGCTGTCCCCTGAGTTTCTTGGCCTTGCAGACTGAAGAGTCAACGCTTAGAGGTTTCCCTTCTTGCCTTTTGTTTTGTCCGAAGGAGTTAGTCTCCTTCATTCTTAAGCCTCGTTTATGTGTCATCCAGCGTAGCAGGTAAGGTGTTTTGCATCATTTCCAAATTATGCATGCAGACTTAGGTGAGGCTAAGGTAAATAATTTTTAA
This sequence comes from Delonix regia, assembly GCA_037074485.1. NCBI lineage: Eukaryota > Viridiplantae > Streptophyta > Magnoliopsida > Fabales > Fabaceae > Delonix > Delonix regia. Next base: position 6,616,970 of record CM073452.1, read on the forward strand.
AAGCTTCCTTTTTTTGGTTTCATGACTTTAATTCTATTCACCATTTTATTTTTATCATTTTATCTATTTATTTCCATTTCAATTTTTCTTTTTTCCTTATATGCTATTTTGCTTGTTGGCTTCACTTTGACTAAATTTTATTAAATTTCATTGGAGCCTCATTTCTCTTTTTTTTTTTTATTATTTATTTTTGGGTTTTTGATTATTTATATTATATTATATTTTTTCTTTTTTTGATTTGAATAATATATTTGTTTTGATTTTAATTTTTTTATTGTTATTATTTTCATTTTTGGATTTTTTTAATTTTTAATTTTTGTGTTTTTTTATTATTATTTTTTATGATTTTTACTTTGATTTATTATTGTTAATTAATTTTTTATTTTTGGATTTTTATTTTGCTTGTCTTAAAGTCCCCCCCCCCATTTACTTGTTTTCAATTTCAAATTGTTTCAAATTGAAGATGTCGTTTGAGTCTTTATCATTTTTAATTTTTCTTATTTGTTTAATTATTAATTAATTGATGAATCAATTAATTAAATAATTATGTAGTTAGAGATGGGGAGTTCACACCTATACAACATTCATAGCCTTAGGCTTCAATATCTTCCTCATTGTTGCTTCCTCCTTCGAGTTCGTCTGAAATGAGCACTAAAACACTTTGTTTAGTGAGTGCGGCCACCATGCTATCATGAGCTTGTTCTCGTTAGAGAATAAGAATTTGTTGCATGTCGGCCCATAGAACACGGAGGTGGACTCAACGAGCATCGAAGTCTTAAAAATTTACGACAAGAACTTCTGCATGCGATCGAATTTGAACTTTTCTAAATGGCCATCAAATTTAAGTTTTTAATTTCTTTTAGGTAAAATTAATTTTATTGTAGATAGATGTAGAACTTTATGTATGACCAAAATTAATTTTATTATTTATAAAGCAACCAAAGAAGGAGCCAAGGCAATAAGTAGAATGTGTATAATTTCTTTGGCTTCCATTACAATTTACAGCCTTTCAAGTAGTACCCATATGGTAAATTTGCAAAAACTATGAAGACCAAGTTTATTTGCATCTTTAGACCCAAAATGAAAACAATTGAAGAAATAAGAAAGACGAGTAAGGAACTTGATAGCATCTTCATTCTTATTCCCTTTTTTACTTTCTTTCTATTTCAATCTTTGCTCTTGTTCCTATCATTTGAGCACCCTTTAGCCAACTGGCCTCCTTATCTCCAACTTATGACTTCCTCTCCTCACTTTTCATTTTGTACCAAAAAAAAAAAAAAAAAAGAAACAGAGGAATAGGAAAAGACTTGGGCCCATGTGAGATGCATGTGAAAAGCGTGTGACTCTGATGTGGCTTCATCATCTCCACCTCAGCTCCACTTCAACACAGTTTTAGCCATGGGATTTAACGGTGTTATGACAAAACCAACGGTAGGGACCAAATCATAAAATTTCAAAAGTATAAGGACATATTTGAAAAATTTTAAATTATAAGAACCAAATTACAAACTGATATTAACTATAAGGATCAAATGATATCTAATTCTTTATATAATTACTGTGCTGTTTTTCAATTAAAATATTAAATATATAATTAATCAATTATATCATGACAGATTATTATAAATATTTATATTATTATCAAATTAAATTATATATTATTATTAATTAACTATACACTTGTCTTATTTTACAATATAGTATTGTATATAAATTTAGCCTTTTTTCGTTAAAAGTGTTTGATGTATATATTTTTGAATCAATACTTACGAGCATGAATGACAAACTTACCCCTTCATTATCCCTGTATATTTAAAAAAAAAAAATTAATACTAATGGTAGTATTTTTTTAAACTGAATATTGAATAGTATTTAATTAGCACAAATGTCTTCTTTGTTGTGTGTGTGTGTGTGTGTTTTTTTTTTTTTTGGGTATGCTTTGACTGTTTGATACTTATTCAAATCATTAAGAAGGTAGGGTTCGTAGTTGAGTCACGAGCTAAATTTTTATCAATTTTGAGGTGTTTAATCTTATAATTTCATTTGTTTATGTAGAATCAAATCTGATATTTGTCCCGAATAATTAGGTTTAATACTTAAAAGTGGTGTAAAATGAAATCTCCTGAGAAAGGACTTCTCTTTGCAAATTTTGTTTCACTGGGTCTTTTATTTTATTTTATTTTTCCTTTTATAAGACTTTGTTGGTTACCCAATAATTACGCTCTCCTGAGATTATTATTCATTCTGGTGACTTGGAATGGTCTTTGTCGATATATAGCGCAAAAGGGCGAGGCCCAAGTTGAATTGATGAAGTTATTTTAAAGCCCAATTCAGCTGTGGGCTCCATCTGGTTGAATACATTGGTTTGCAAGGTAGTGAAAGGTCTCAACCTTCTCGAAAATAAACTTGCAAAAATTTAAGTATAAAGCGCAAATGTGTTATCTTTTAACTGAATCTTGTATAATTTTTTTAATTAGGTTCTTTATAGCTGGAGTATTTTTTTAATTTGACCTATTACAAATAAAATTATTATCAATATTGTTCTTTATATCTCTAAAATTACTAATAACAATTTTATTTAAAGGAATAAATTAAAAAAATTTATTTGCAAGAGATCATATTGAAAAATATTTTTATTATAAGAAATAATTTGAAAAAAATATAAGAAAATAAATTAAAAAATATGATTAAAATAAAATTTTAGTCATTTGAAATTGATGGGTTTGATTGAAAGAGTTTGAGTATATGTTTTAATTAAAGTTAGACAAAAGTGATGGATCAATTTGATTTTAGTCATACGTAATTTTGTATGACTATAAATTATGTTAGGGAGCTTTCACTTTGAAAGTCAAATTTTGCTACCAATATAGTTACCTAATGCAAAAGGCAAAATTTTTCATTTATGTGCGATTGGAGATTTGGAGGCTAAAGTAATATGAGAGAAAATCAAATATTAAACTAAACAGAAATATTTGTAAGTTAAACTCTTGTTTCAATATGTAAATGAGTTTTTGAATTTTTCAAATGTCAAATCAAACATACTATAAATATTTCCGGGTTCAAAATTTTAATCGTTAAATTATTTTAAAATATGAAAAATAATATTGTGTGAATTTTGTTAACTTTCATTTTTTTATTTTGGAAAAATGCAAATACCATATATCGTTTAGTTTAATGATCAATTAAATTTGCAAATAAATTATCATTAATGCTACACTCATTTCCTCTTTAATGTGAGAATATTACTATTGAAATAAATATTATTTTTCAACAAAAAGTATTATCACTTGAAGAAAAAGATCCATCGAAGGGAGAAAAACTCTCCCCTTGTATGAGAAACTATAACCTTTGGGTTTTGTCCTATCTCCGTCGTCACCTCTTCCTTTAAGCCACCCATTTCTCGAGCCACCTTTTTAACTTCTGAACACCATTGTCTTAACCCTCTTCAGCTTCCCGATACATGCTACATGTGCATTGAGCAATCATTCTGGTGTCATTCCTCTGCCTATTTACTCCCCGTCTTATCAGTAGTATCGTGCAATACCTGTGTCTTCCTCTTGTTTGCATAATGGATCTTCTTTATCACTTTATCTGTCCTCGAGTGACCCTTTACTTCGCAAATGGTCCTGTTAGTTTCTTTTGATATTCCCCTATTACTTCCTATGCTTATCGAGCTCTTGTTTCTCTTTATCTGTTTGCACATTCTTCTTTTTAGCTTACGACTCTTCCAAAGCCGTCAGCACTTTATGGAAAGACGGTGAGACTTGGCATAGGGGTGCATCAGGTCTGAAAGTAGTTCTAGCACCATATATGATCCTCAAAGAGATCACTTTATATAGGGTTGCGCTTTTGTTCCTATTATGGGGCTCGCCCCTAGAATATCATGATGAGGAAGTAGTTGAGTTTTTAAGCACTTGGTTGGAGAGCTAAAGGAAGTTGAAAGAGGTTTTCTCGTCTCGAAGAACCTCCACAAAAGTCAAATGGCAAGTGAGCATATAAAGGAGCTAATATTACATGCATGGAAAGGATTTTGATTCTTTGAATGAAAAAAGCTCCTTTCGATGACAACTATGCAATATAATTAGTGCTAATGAAGACTCTTTCATATCTGACTCATTAAACGACACTTATTCAAGCCCATTTCAAACCCACAAGCCCTATGCTCTTCACGCTGCTCAGTAAAATACCGAAACCATGAAGACAATCATCCACCCTTGAATAATGGTAATTAGATGGGTAGCACCTTCTTACTCCAGATAGGCTGGCAAAATGAGTTCTTCGCAAATAATACATGGCACAAAGATTTCAACTTTTTTCACGCTAATACAAACTTCATTTGGGGTGCTAATAACACCTTAAATACAAACGGGTATGTTAACACCAAGATTAACAATTGCGACCCTCTTGTGGTCTCTTTCCTTAATGACCCAAAACTAATGGGAGTATGTGATGATACTTCTGACATGCAAAATGCACTGTAAAATATTATTTTTATAGCCTTGAATGGCATGAACATCTCTGTTGAGCTCCTAAAGAATTTTGATCTGCCCCACCCCCATCAATCTTTGACCATCCCCCTTGCCACTACTACTGCTTACAACTCTGACATTAGGACCAAAAACTATTATGCCAATAGCACATTCATGCGTGCTTTAGAAACTTAATTTTTAAGGAAATGTTCTTTAACTTGTTGACTTATTTTCCTAACAGTTTATTTATGCAAGAAGACAATGTTAAGTAACAACTTAAGATTGTCACCTGGCTGACTCTTATCTTTGTTTATTCCAAGACTTCTGCACAAGCGATGACCCTTTACAATTGGTGGGACACTTTACAACTCTTCTAAGATGAACACACTCAATAAGATCTTTTCCAAAGAGTAGGTTTCATTGCCAAGATAAATGGGGGACTAGTGGTTGAATGGCAATTATGGCCTTGTCACAACCCAGCAATCTGTAAACTCTTCTAGAAGTCCATTTATCTTTCATTCATTCATGAAGATGTTGACTTGGCAATTTGAGATCTTTTTAACTCTGCATTTTGCTACAAACTCTACAAATCATGGCTAGTTGACTAGCACATATAGACTGAAATGTCGATGATGTCCCTCTTCTAGTGAAGCATACTCCCGAGTACCATAGCAAAAGATGTCTTCACCTCTTGAATGCCATCTCGTGGCCCCTCACTTTGCTACGAAAGTATTAAAAGGCCCTTGCTCATGCGAAACATAAAAGGATGGACTACCAACTAGTCTATGCCTTGAAAAGAAGGAAAATAAGCCAGACTCATAACTTTAAAGTAAAGAAAGACGACACCTATCTATTTTCTATTGTAAATGAATGGGTCCATGAAGCTACCCTTCAAAAGCTTCCTTAGACACCATGAGCTGCTTAAGCTGAAACTATCATAGATTTAGGAAGACCATAATAGCCGAACGAATGAGAAGACTCCTTTTTATATACTCCCTATCTTTTTTATTCCTAGTTGAAACTATGATTCCCGTTAACATGGTGGCTCATAGAATGGTTCCTTTTCGTTACACCTATGTTTTTGGTTCTCGTCTTATTGGCAAAAGTAAAGGAAGTATTGTTGGCTAGAAAAATGAAATAAACTGTAATATAATTGATATCAGCCCAACCTGGATTCACGTTTCCACTCAATTTAACACGGCTATCTTTATTTTCTAATCTATAATTACCTGAAGCCTCACCTAAGGAAAACTTTGTGGTCGTGGATAAAACAAATAGCTCAAAACACGAAATACCTTTGGTTAATAATAGTAGACTTCAATCAAGTGTATCTTGAATTAGATAAGTCAAGTAATTATACTTTTATGCCCAGAGCCCTAGAGTTCAGTAGTTTTCTAGATGATTGCTAACTCATTTGCTTGTTCCTTCATGGTCAATGGTATTCATGGACCAATAATAGAAAGGCTGATCAAAAGTATAGGTTAAACTAGATAAAGCTCTTTATAACACACTACGGATCTAGAGCTTTCCAGACTAAGCCTTCACCATTCTCTCTTTGTTTGTATTAGACCATTCGGCCACACTCTTTAGAACTTCCCTTGTCAGTGGTGGTTGCAAGAGTCAATATCACAAATTTAAAAACTTTTGGACCTCCTTCCTAGATTACCTGATGATCATTAACAAAAGATGGAATGCTAACTATGGAGGATCTCCTAGTTTTTTCTTCTACAATAAGATAACTACTACCATGATGATTCTCTACTATTAGAAGACATAAGTAATTGCCAATCTACCAAATAGAGTCAAACTTCTTAAATCTAAACTCCATGACTTGTAAAACAATGTCAAAGACATTATGACAGTTAGGGGTGAAGGGAGAAAAAAATTCTTTAGGGGGACCAAGTTATATAATAATACATTATATCTTTTTGTAAAAACATATATTTATCATATATATATATATATATATATGTTATTAAAATTAAAAATTACTAGCATGCAATGACATACATGGCTATAATTTTAAATGAATTTTGTTCATATGATGTATTTCATTAGCTAACTTTTTACGAATTATAAATTAATTTCAAGTATAAATAAATAAATAAGGTATACTGATATTTAATGATAATAAAGATGATAATGAGGATGATGAAGACAATAATAATAATAATAATAAGTAAGACAATTTATCAAACCTATATGTAAAGATAGTCTAAAATGCCAGAGATAATACAAATACAAAAGCAAGTTGAAAATTGTTTTAAAAACAATAAAAAAATCTCATAGAAAAAGTTAAAAGGAGAACTTTTATATGCTTATGGCGAGAGCAAAGATAAGAAACCAAATGATAATAAGCCATTTCGCACTTAAGTCCAACAAACTTCTTATGCAAAAGTTAGAATGCAGCTTTCAAGAGGGTAGATTTGGTTGAAAAGTTTCTTATTCATTATTTATTCATGCAAATAATTTTATGTTTACAACATGAGGGATGTGATAGGGGAGCTATGACCCCTGTTAGTTCCCCCGCTCTACCACTAATGGTAGTCCCAATTGAAAAAAAAATTAGATAAAAATTAGAATTCCTATATGATTATAAGGTAATACTGTTAGCCCAAAGAGCTAAGTAAACTTGGATGATTCACAAAGACTATAATACAAAGTAATTTCACATTTTGGTCTTACAAAGAAATAACTATAAGAAAATTATCATATTAAAAAATGATAATGAAGATTGGATGGAGAAGAGTTACCAAATTAAAAATCAAATCTAAAGTTACTTTATTAATATGTATGATCCTCCCTATAATACCCATTAAAAAAAAAAAAAAAACTCATTCAGAGACAAATATAAATGTAGATAACATTTTCTCTGAGAATGTAATCAAAGTTAGTATCTAAACCTCACCCTGTGCATTTTTAGCACTTGTAACTCAACTAAATAAGGTAACCAAGTATTTGTTAGGAAAAATGTGATCTAATAAAAAATATATAATAATATTTTTCATTTAAAATATTTTAAAAATTATCAATTATTTCTAATAATTCCACTTAACCCCCAATTATTCAACTAACTTCCAATTATATTCTAAAAACACCAAATTTTTATCACAAACTCCTTCATTCTCGCATACCTCCCTCTCAATTTTGTTGCCAACAATTCTTCCCTTCCAACCATCATCACCACCGCTGGCGAGCTACCAGCAGCATGCCGGCCCATCCCTGACCACCGGCAAAAATTGCCAGAAAATCACGTTGGAGCTCCTCACTGTGTGATTTTTTTTTTTTTTTCCAGCCAACCAGAGCTACCTTCGACCTTGTTCAACCTTGCCAGTGACTCCTCTCAACCACAGCCACCACACCGCCAGAATTTCATCAAATTTCCAGCGACTCGATATACCCAACATTTGAAGCTTCAAGTCGTGATTTTAGTGCGTTTTTAATCCAATTAAACATATTGCTTCATTTCTTGCATTGCTTTCGCACCTTTCTCCTTCATTTACACTGATCAATTCAGTCTAATTTGCTCAGAATTGAAGAAAAACCAATTTAGGTACTATTCATATGCGAAATCACTGTTCATGCAAGCAAGCAATGAAATTGAGCTCAATTTGGGTTGTTTGCTTCAAATTGAGTTAGGATTACACTTCTAAGGTAAATTTCACACCTTTCTCCCTTGAAATCACTGATTAATTATGAATTTTGACTTCTAGATTGAAAAACCCTAACTTAAAAGTTTAGAGGCAATTTGGGAAGTTAGTGAAAATTGTGTTTTTAGTTCTTCTTAAATTTTTTTATGCATCTAGGGAGTAATTTAGAATTTTTAGAAATTTTAGTTTGAATTTTAGAACAAAATTTGAATTTTTAGTAATTTTTCAAAATTTTTCATAAAGAAAAAGGAAGGAAATTAGAAAGAAAAATATGAATGGCTTGTTTGTATAACAATAAATCTTATTTGAGGTTAAACGAAAATTTTGGAATTAATTAGATGATCCTTAAGTAAAAATTGTGTTATGGTAGATGTTAAAATTTTAATAAGTGCATAATAGAATAATAGTAATAATAATAATAATGATAATAGTAATAATAATGATAATAAGAATAATAAAATGAAATATAGGTTATATAAATTTTAAAGTATTCTTTAAATGGCCTATAAATTTAATTTCCAAATAATTAGTAAAGAAATAGGTAAGTTGGATAAAGATGAATAAGGAATAATTAATTAGCTTTGTGACAAAATCAAATAATTAAATTAATTATGAAGACTGGATGTTAAGAATATTTTATTCAATATTTTTTTAGGTGACTTGAATATTTTCAACAAAGGAATTATAATCAAGAACATAAGGAGGTTGGTATACTCATATCAGGTGAGTAGATAATCTTAATTATGTAGAATATTATTTTAAATTATTCATGATGATTTTGAATATTGAATTATTAGAAAAACTGAAATCTAAATTATGTAGTAGTAATATTTTGAAATTTCTGATATTTGTACATGGATAATTATTTGTCTCTGAAATATTGGGAATATGTCTAAAACAGAACCTTGTAACTAAATAGTTGAAGTTAGCCGTAATGCACTGCGATTGATATTTTGATAAAGTTAAGTATGATACCCTTGCCTTCATATTCTGTTTGAGGCTGATGACCATTATGATATTTATTCAAAGCTTATGGCTGAATGAGTATCAGTTCCGATTTGTTATCACTATCCTTGGGCTAGCTCTGTACTCTGTAATTATGACTAATTTTGTGAGATATTCCTAATTACATTCTGTTGATGATTTTTTTCTGTTTGATATCATTGAATTATGTATGTATGATATCTGGTTTTATATTTTGAAAAATATACCATCGTAAGTCTATCTTAATTTTTACAATATTAGAATTACTTGCTCTCTAAGTTTCCACTCACCTCATTATTTAACATTTTTTAGATCTCAGCGCGGATCCAGAATGTCCACCTTAGGAATTTTAATCTTGGTGATTAATTCCTTTGTGAGTCTAACCTACTGTTAAAGCTATGTCTTTCAATATTTTTATGATTCAGTTTAACCGCTCCTTGGTATACAAGCTAAATGTTTAATGTATTACTATGGTGTGTCAGAAATTATTTGTAAGAAGAGTTATGTGATCTATGTTTTTTGAATATGTATTTATATAAGTTCTGCCATTATAAGGGTTTTGACAGGTTTGCAAGGATGAATGATACCTTATCCCTGTGTCGGTCACGTCTTACCGGCTCAGGTCATGACACTCCCACCTAAACAAATCATAGTGAAATCTGGAACAAGCTACACTCTTTGGATTCTAAAACTATTTAATGATCACATTAATTTACTGTAGAGACTGATTGGTGAAAAGAATATTCACAAGGTTGTATTTGATGTAAACCTTGATAGTTTCCTTAGTATCGATGGATTCAATGCTAAGTTCTTTCAGCATTATTGTGATGTAATTAAACCAAACCTAGTCAACATGGTACTATCCCTTTTCAAAAAATGGGTATTTACTTCGTAGCTTAAACAAGACATTAATTACCTTTATCTTGAAAACAGATAGCCTACAATTAGTGAAAGATTTTTGCCTAATCAATCTTTGTAATGTGGTTTACAATATCATCTATAAGATCTTACATAACAGACTAAAGGAGATTTTGGGAGATTATATCTCACCTTTTTAGAGTGTTTATCTTAAGGTTAGGCTAGTAGCACATAATGTGGTTATTGCCTTCAAGGTACTAAATACCATCAAAAACAAGAAAAAAAAAAAAAAAGAGGAAAGAATGCACTATAAAACTAGACATCTCGAAAGCTTTTGACATTATTTCCTAGAAGCAATTTTTGCATAGAATGAGATTCCTTCATAAATAGATTAATTCAATCATGCAATATGTGACAACGGTAAGCTACAAGATCGTAATCAATGGTAATAAAACCATAAACTTTTATCCTAGAATAGAAATTTGTCAAGATAACCCTATCTTTCCTTATCTTTTTATATTGTGCTTAAATGTACCCCCTTTTATGATAATGGAGGAACAAAATCCCTACTCTTGGAAATAAGTTAGAGTTGGTTGAATGATTAAGCAAATTTCAAACTTAATGTATGTGGATGATACACTTTTGTTTTTTTAAGCTAAAATCGAAGCTTGCTCCGTTGTCAAAAAGACATTGGATTGCTTCAATGAATTGTCTAGCCTTAAAATCAACATGAGTAAGTCTACCTTGGTGTTTAGCCGAAATACACCTATATTTTCAATAACTTCATATCTAGTATATTTTGCAGATATATGGGCTTCTGGATAGACCCAAATAAAAGTAGGAGGAAATTTATTAGACAATTGTGAATAAGATTGATATGAGATTATAGAACTGGAAAGTCTCCTTGCTTATGCAAGCAAGATGACTCACTTTAATCAAAGTTGTATAGAACTCGTACTTAGTCTATGACATGTCTTGTGTAAACCTCCCTAAAAAATATTATGCCCAAATTGATGCCAAATTAGCTAAACTTCTACTGAGGCTTTAATGATTAGAGGCCTAAGGTACACTTAACTAATTAAAAAGTTCTTTGCCTTCCTAAGTAAAAAGATAGGCCTTCGAATTAGAAGTACACACACCTTTAATCAAGTTCTTCTAGCCAAGTATATATAGTGGTTAAAATCCTGCCTAAAACTTAAGCCATAAAGTTTTTTGACCCTGCAAGAACCAAAATAATAAGCAAATTAAGTGCTTACTGGATATGGAAAAGGATTCAAAAAATCACAACAAATCATCATGTCTAAACTCCAATGGAATGTTGGCATTAACAGATTGATCCCTATAGATCACAAGCTCCAGTGGAAAACCAGATAAGGGTTAAATGTCTTTAAGATCAAGGTGAAAACCTTATCAAAGAAGACAAGATTGGATGGTAGCTCAATAAAATTGACCTTTATAACCCAGAGGAAACCAAAAAGAGAATTGCTTCTCTATCATTCTTAATCATAGGGGCACAGGACCTCTTATTATGGATTGGGAATAATGTAGGAAAATACACTGTCAAAGATGGTTACTTATCCCAAAATGGTAACCTTAACAATCAAAGCACTTTCACTTGGTGGAAAGATCTCAAGGAGGTAAAGCTCCCTTTCTATATCATTAATTTTTGGAAGTTATTGTCTAAGGCCATCCCTATAAGAGAAGTCCTGCAAAACCATCACCTTCAAGTTCCTAATGTCTATCACCTTTATGGAGAAGCAGTAGAATCCATTAACCATACCTTCATGCATTATCACTTTGCAAGAACTATATGGTTTACATCCTCTAATTGGTCTAAAAGTTGGTAGATTTGAGAGTTAGGACATTACTTACTAACTTCAAAAATGATTTTCTATCGAAGAGAAAACTCTTGCTTTCTTAAAACCTTTGACAAATTTCCTTATCTTGGCCCTATACGTGATATGGAATGTCACGACCTGAACCAGTAGGGCGTGACCGACACGGGGATGATGTGTCCTTTATCCTTGCGAACCTATTGGAACCCTTATAACAACATAACTTATATAAATACATATTAAACAAACATAAATCATATAACTCTTCATATCGATAGTTTTTGACACACTATAGTAATACATTAAACATTTAGCCTATATACCAAAGAGCGATTGAACTGAATCATAAAAATATTTAAAGTCATAGCTTTAGTAGTAGGCTAGGCTCACCAAGGAATTAATTACCAATATTAAAATTTTGAAGATGAACGTTCTAGATTGGTACTGAGATCTGAAAAATGTTAAATAATGGAGTGAGTGGAAATTCAATGAGCAAGTAATTTTAATATTGCAGAAATTAAGGCAAACTTATGGTTGTACGTTTTTCAAAATTTAAAATAAGATATCATACAAACATAATTCAGTGATATTAAATAGAAAAAAATCATCAACATAATGTAATTGGGAATCTTTTATAGAACCAGTCATAATTACATAGTACAGAGTTAGCCCAAGTCTAGTGATAACAAATCAGAACAAATACTCATGCGGCCATAGACTCTGAGTAAATATCATAATGGCCCTCGACCTCAAACAGAATATGGAGGTAAGGGTATCATACCCAACCTTATCAAAATACCAATCACAGTGCACTACAGCTAACATCAATTATCGTTCGCTACAGGGTTTGGTTTTAGACATATTCCCAATATTTTAGAGTGAAATAATTATCCATGTATAGATATTAGAAATTTCAAAATCGTACAACTACAGAATTCAAATTTCAATATTTCTAATAATTTAATATTCAAAATATCATGAATAATTTAAAATAGTATTTTGCATAATTAGGATTATCTACTTACCTGATAAGAGTATACCAACCTCCTTCTATACTTGATTATAATTCCTTTATTGAAAATATTCTAGTCACATAAAAATATTAAATAAAATGCTCTTATCATCCAATCCTTACAAATAAATTTATTTATTTTAATTTTAACACATACCTAATTAATTATCTCTCATTCATTTTTATCCAATTCACTTCTTTCTTTTCTAAATAGTGGAAATTAAATTTATGGGCTACTTAAAGAATACTTTAAAATACTTTTAACCTATATTTCATTTTATTATCCTTATTATCATTATTATTACTATTATCATTATTATTATTATCATTACTATTATTACTATTAATACTATTATTATTATTATCATTACTATTATTATTATTATTATTATTATTATCATTATTATTATTATTATTACTATTATTATTATCATTACTATTATTATTATTTTATTCAATTATTCCATTATACACTTATTAAACTTTTAACACCTAACATAATACAAATTTCACTTAAGGGTCATCTAATAAATTTTAAAATTTCTATTTAACCTCAGATAATATTTATTATTATACAAACAAGCCATTCATATTTTTGCTTTTAATTTCCTTCATTTTTCTTCATGAAAAATCTTGAAAAATTACTAAAAATTCAAATTTTGTTCTAAAATTCAAACTAAAATTTATAAAAATTCTAAATCACGCCCTAGATGCATAAAAAAATTTAAGAAGTCCTAAGAATACAAGTTTCATTAAATTTCCAAATTGCCCTTAGACCCCTAAATTGAAATTTTTCAATCTAGAAGCCAAAATTTACAATTGATTAGTGATTTCAAGGGAGAAAGGTGCAAAATTCAACCTAGAAGTGTAATCCTAACTTAATTTAAAGCAAAAAACTTGAATTGAGCTCAATTTCATCACTTTCTTGCATGAACAGTGATTTTCGATTTTGAACAAATTGGACCGAATTGATAAGTGTAAATGAGGGAGAAAGATGTGAAATCAATGCAGCAAATGAAGCCCTATTGTGAAAACCCCATCCCTAATTACTTAATTATTTAATTAATTGCTACACTAATTAATTAATAATTAAGCAAATAGAAAAAATAAAAAATGACAAAGCTTCAACTGACACTCTCAATTGGAGATAATTTAAAATAAAACATAAATGATGGGAGATAATTAAATAAACTCAAAACCCAAAAAAAATAAAATTAGCTAATTAAAATAATTATAATAAATCAAAGCAAAATTATAAAAAAAATAATAACAAAACAATAATAGAAAATTAAAAAATGAGAAAGTAAAAATTAATTAATAATAATGATAATAGTAATAAAAATTAAAAAAAAAAAAGAGAAAAGGTAATAAGGCTGCCAGTAACATACTTTCACATGAAAAGCTACAAGAAAAAGCTGAAAAAAAGCAAAAAGCAAAAAGGGAAGAAAAGCAAGCCGTGGACGTAGCGAGTGGCAAAAGGGTCCTACGAGGCAGAGCTTGTGATGGTGAGCGACAATGGTGTCAGGGTCAGGGATCTGCGCAAAGAGGGTGGTGGTCGACGTTAGTCACCACATGTTGGGCCGTTTGGCCTCAATAGTGGCCAAGGAGCTCCTTAATGGACAGAAGGTGGCCGTGGTGAGTTGTGAGGAGATTTGCATCTCTGGTGGCCTCGTGAGGCAGAAGATGAAGTACATAAGGTTCCTTCACTAGTGCATGAACACCAAGCCTTCCCATGGACCCATTCACTTCCGAGCTCCTGACAAGATCTTTTGGTGCACTGTTTGTGGAATGATACCACATAAGACAAAGCGTGGAGCAGCTGCACTTGCTTGATTGAAGGTTTATGGGGGCATACCCCCTCCATATGACAAGATAAAGAGGATGGTTATCCCTGATGCTCTGAAAGTGTTGAGGCTTCAGAAAGGACAGTGCTAAAGGTCCGAAACAAGGTGCCGAGGGTGCCGTGAAGGGGAGAGAGAGAGAGAGAGAGAGAGAGAGAGAGAGAGAGAGAGCGAGAGAGAGTATGTTTCTTTCTTCCTGAAGCTTTCTTTCTCTTCTTATCATGCTTATATATTACATATGTGTTTATATATATATATATATATATATGTATATATATATGTGTGTGTGTGTGTATAGATGTATATATATATATATATATATATATATGATATATGCTTCCTTTCTTCCTGATGCTTGCTTTCCTTTTTTATCATGTTTATATATATTATTACATATGTGTTTATATATATATATATATGCATATAGGTGTATATATATAGGCATGGACGTGCTTCCAGTATTCCTAATGCTTTTTTTTTCTTTTCTCCTTTTATCTTGTATCTATATATATTACATATATGTTTATATATATATATATATGTGTGTGTGTGTGTGTGTGTATATAGACGTATATATATATGCGTGGATGTGCTTATTTTGCTTCTTGGTGCTTTCATTCTTCCCATATCATGCTTTTATATATATATGTGTGTGTGTGTATGTATGTATGTATATAGATGTATATATATATATATATGTGTGTGTGTGTGTGTGTATATATATGGATATATGCTTCATTTCTTCTTAATGCCTGCTTCCTGATGTTTGCTTTCCTTTTGTATCATATTTATATATATTATTACACATGTGTTTATATATATATATATATATGTATGGATATATATAGATGAATATAGATGTGTGTATATATATATATATATATAGGTGTGGATGTGCTTCCATTCTTGCTAATGCTTTTTTTTTTTCAAAAAATTATTATTATTATTATTATCATTATTATTATTATTTTTATGTCAATATGAGATTAATTTTTGGCTTTATAAACAAGGTTATAAGAAAATCATCAAGTGAGAATATTGTTCTCTTCGAGTGTTTGGAATCGTGTGAAATTTTAATCTACTTAGATCCCGAAAATTAATACATACTTATTTTAAATAATAATAATAATAATAATAATAATAATAATACAAAAAATAAATACTTTAATTAAATATTTTATATTATTTAGGAAATCATTCTGTGAGAATATTATTCTCCTCGAGTGCTCGAGGTCGTATGAGATTTTAATCTCCATATACCTTGAAAATTAGTATATACTTAATTTAAAATAATAATAATGAAAAGACAAATGTTTTAATTAAATTATTTACAAAATAAATAAGTCAGGGTTTTATAAAATTTAATTAATTAAAAAATGTCATATGAGACTTGGGTCTCCGTAGGTTTTGGGGAATTGATCCTATTAAAAATAAGACTAAAAGAATTATGATTTCAAAATCCATAAAAATACATAAAAACAAAATCCTAAAAAATTTTCAAATATTTTATTCTATATTTTGGGTTCCTGAGTGAGATCACTCGTCTTCTCAGGCATTCAAGGGTTAATTAGTAGAGACCACGTGAGACCTGGAGTCTCCTTAGGTTTCAAAAATTAACATTTAAAATATTGGGATGAATTAATTAAAGAAAATAGGGATGTTTGTCTTACTTAGTAAGTAACTAAAAAATTCTAAGATTATTTTTCATTTTAGTTTACTTTAAGTTTCAAATAAATTCTAATTTTAAAAAATATATATGTACAAAAATCATAAATTCAAAAATCATAGAAATATTTTTCCATTATATTTTAAAATTCAAAATAAAATCCAATAATATATATATATATATATATATTAATTAAAAGTCCTGTTAATTATAATCTCACTTTTAAAATTAGAGAAATCCAAAAACCTAAAAAATATATAAATTCAAAAATTCTAAAAAATGACTTTTCGTTAGAATTTTGTTCTAATTTCAACAATAAATTCTAATTTTAAAACTCCAAAAATACATAAATTGAAAAATCTGAAAAATGATTTTATTTTTGTCCTAATTTCAATGATAAATTCCAATTTTGAAAATTCATGAATTTAAAAATTCAAAATATTTCTTCATTATAATTACATTTCCATTTTAAAAAAAAATATAAGTTCCCAAAAATCCTAAAAAAATCTCATCCCATAATTAGTTCATTTAAATTTCAAAATAAAGATTTGAAATACAAAATTAAAAAAAAATTAAAAAGAAAAAATGAAGAAATCAAGAGAGCTAGATTAATCAGGTTGTCATAAATTAAAACTTACAAACCAAATCATAATTTCGTTTTGTTTACGAAAATCTGTCTAATTTAAACCCTCCTGTTCTCATCATAAAATTTACAAATAATCAACAATAGACACACATTTTTGGTCGAACTACATGAACTTTGATCCCTATCGTAAAGTACATAGGCCTTAGGCTTTCATCATAGGTCAAGTCCGCCCTTTGTAAATATCTATCCATTTGTTTCCATTATTTTCGTTTTTATCTTCCCTATTTAACGAGTATGCATGCCAATAAAAAGTAATTGAGATAACTTTAAGGTCATATTCTATTTCAACTAACTAGTTTAAGGTAACTGTCCTTACGGACGGGTGTTATGGGGTGCCTAACACCTTCCCCACACTCAAATTGACTCCCGAACCCATCTATGTTTTCGCAGACCATTTTACCTTTTTCTTTTTATTTTAAATTAGTTTTCTAAAATTTTCCGTTAAAAATTTTGGTGGCGACTTCAAATAAATTGATTTCAAGATCCATTTTTGGGAATCAATTAAAAAACTTTTTATTCCTTCTCGTTGAAAGGTCGGTTACAACACTTTTGTTTAATTGGATTAAAAATGCACCAAAATCACGAATTAAAGCTTCAAATTTCTCTTTTGTACCATCGAAAAAATCACATCGTTTACTGGTGATTGATGGTTGGTGAAGCTAGTGAGAGGCCGGTGAGGCTCGTGGGGTCCCGATCGTCCACCAGTGGTCTTTTAATGACGGTGATGGTTGCCAGAAGTTGACGGGCAGCGTGAAGACAACAGAAGACGTGTTGTAGTGTTTTGGGAAGAAATTTGGCACGATGAAGCATGTGTTTTTAAGATATAATTAGAGGTTAGTTGAATAATTAAGGGTTAGGTGGAATTATTAGAAATAATTGAGAATTTTTAAAATATTTTAAATGGAAAAATATTATTATATATATTCTTTATTAGATCAAAATTTCCTTAACAGATACTTGGTTATCGTACTTAATTGAGTTACACATGCCAAAAATGCACAAGGTGAGATTTAGGTACTAACTTTGTTTTTATTCTCAGATAAAATTTTATCTATATTTATATTCGTCTCTAATTGAGTTCTTTCTCTTTCCTTTTTTTTTTTTTTTTTTTATGGGTATTACATGGAGCATTAAAAATAAAGTTGTGCATTGGACTACTCCCTAAATCCCTACTAGGCTGTCTAAGAAATCTGTATGCTAGTTGATGCAGCTTCACATGCTTGGAACATGAATGATAAGGCAAATTGTCCGTAAAAACCTATTCCTATGGTGATCAATAGGTGCAAACCATTGACTGACGTAAGATGGAATCTAATCTTTTCGTTCACAACTTTCTTTGATAGGACGAAAGTTCGTGATTTGAGTTAGAAAACTGAATAAAACTGTGACAAGATAACTTGTATTGGAACAACTGTCTGAAAAACTCTTCAATGGTTCCTGTCAAATGAGCATTGGCCATAATTACCTAACACTAAGCTTCATATACTCTACATGTGGCAATCAAACCTTAGAACCTTTGTACAGGCCTTTGAAAATGAGTATAAGCTTCAAATGGTTGGTAGAGACGTTATACACCTCAGTGCCAACTTTAAAGATGTGGTCAGGGAAACCATCATACTAGAGCAATAGACACATTAGAGGGAGTTCCTTATAAGAAGGGAGAAAATCATACTCTCCAATAATGTTTTAATATCCTAACCTTGTTTTAATTGTTTTGTTTTGTTTTGTTTTGTTTTCTGTTCCTTCCTTGCCCAATTATCTAGACAAATATTATTTGTCAAGTCCAAAAGGTTACAACTTAAAAATTAAAGGCTTGTTTGATTTTATTACTTGTTTTTATGCTCTTAAAAGAGTTTTGTGAAATTGTTTTTTAGAACAAGTTCTAAAAATAAAAAACAAAATAACTTGTTTGAATACTTGGTTTTTAAAAACACACTCAAAATTTTAAAAAAAAACACTATTTTAAACATAAAACTATAATTCCAAATTTAATTCTAATTTTATTATTTAGACAAAAATCAAATATTTGCTTTATGTATTTGTGTGTGTTACATGTTCAGTATATATGTGTATGCGCGTGTACATGTGTATATGCATGTAACAAATTTATTATATATGTTTTTTGTATTTATGCATGTATGTAAATATGTGTTTATGCTATATATTCATTATATGTACTTGTGTGCATTAAACATATTTCATATATATGTATATTTGAGTGTGCTTGCATGCGCATAAATGTATATATACGTGTATATAACAAATTTATTATTATTATTATATATATATATATATATTTGAATTTATGCACGCAGGTGTATATGTGTGTTTACATGTGTGTGTTACATGTTCAATATGTTGGTATGTGGGTGCAAGCACGCGTGTATGTTATAATCAGTCCAAACAATGTTAGGTATTAGGTTTATTCAAAATTTAGCTCCGTATTATTTTAAATATTAACTTATTTTATTTATCATAAATCTTTAAAATGTTAATTCTTTTGAAAATATTAATTGTTTTCTATTTCGAATTTTGTTTTTATTTTATCTTTTATCTTAATATTTTTTTATTTTTCTTAATAAAATCTTAATTTTTTTTAATAAAAATAAGAGATGACCCAATCCGATCAGTTACTAATAGGTTGAATTTGATTCCAAATCTTATTCAAATCTAGTTGTTTTTGTTTAGTGATTCTTAAAAACACTTTCTTGTTTTGTAATTTTTTAAAATGATAAATAACACATTACCAGACAAGTTTTTTGGTTCTGTTATTTTTGTAACAAAAATTAGTTTTAAAAACAACAATCATATGTTTTAAAACTATAATCTTATGTTTTAAGGATCTAGATCCATGTATCCTATCTTCACGTTGATATCTTTATTACTGGCCACCTTGACTTTATTCTTTATTGAATTCAAATATTTCTACAAATCGCGACCAGATTATATACTCTATACTTAAAAAAAATTTTAACTCACATGATTTTTTTTAACATGATCCTATGTTGGTAGCATGAATACTATACGTCACGGAATCTGCACGAATCACCTTTATTTAATTCTAAACTCTAAATCTTCGGGTTTAGAATTTGGAATTTTAAGGATTTGTTGTTTAGAATTCATGAATTATTATTTAAGGTTAATTCTATTATATTAATAAATATTGCAGCATCGATAATAATTTGATTGAGAAACTTAACCAGAAAATATATATATATATATATATATATTATATGTACAGTTAAAGTTTCAGAATAATAATAATATAGAAAAGTGAATAAGTGATAATTGCTCCAACCCCCAACATTTCGACCCACCAACGCGTAGCTTAGAAGATAAGGCTCCAACTTACACAATGCCAACGTAATTGAAGCAATCTTAAAAGGGAAAAAGTTATATACATATATTTATACGAGCTTATTCTAATTAGTTAATAATGTGTGTATAATTTTTTAAAATATAAGAGTTAACAGTATTGATAAAAAAATAAATTATAAAAAATTGTTCAAATATAATTAATTAATTAAAAATTTAAATATAGGTATATAAAAAATAATATAAATATTTTGTCACCAAGAAAAACAGTGAAAATTGGTAACCAAGTGATGGCAAAAGTATTTATATTTAAGAATTTTAGTTGGTGGGAATAAAAAGAGGTAGAGAAATTTATTTTGAATGTAATCTGGACATGTGAACAGCAACGCAAGTTTCACTTTTAGTTTTATTTAAATATTATTAATCTTCTTTACACACGTCTTATTTGTAGACAACTTATTATATCTTAGAGATAAGATGACACACCGTGAACTTCACAAATCACAAGAAGAAGATTTATACTCAGTTATTTTGTATAAACTTAATTTCAGTTAAAATAAATAAATTTGCATGATTATACGTTTTTTTTTTTTTTAAAGCCTGACAGTTGATCAAATGTTGAGGTAAGCTTTTTTTTTTTTTTTTCATTAACTTATATTTACTTATATGTTGACAAATTTGGAAAACAAAAATAATTTTAAGAACAAGTTTAACACAAAACTGACAACAATTATGTGTAAAAGAAACTTTCATTTTACTGTATAAATAAATTTTTAATCTTTTAAACATCAAATCAAATACACAAGAAAATTTAAATTAGGAGCTAGAGATTTAAATTTAAGTTTTTTCAAATATATAATATTTTCTATTTTATTAAATATTATTATATTTTGTTATTTATTAGAGAAAAGTACCATTTTAGTTTTTCACTTTTGAGTTTAATTTTATTTTGGTTATTCGAAAATTGAATGTCTCAAAATAGTAATCTATTTTTAAACTTAGTCTTATATTATTCTTACACAAATTGAAAATCTCAATATGGTTGGTTATTCACTCTTTAAGATATAACTTAAAGTAATCTAATTGATACTAAGGAGGACCGTTCAAATCTTAAAATGTAAAAAACTATTTTGAGACTTTTAATTTGTTGAGGATCGAAATGAAATTATGTTTAAAAGTAAAAGACCATTTTATAACTTTAAATTATAGAAGACTAAAATAAGACTTAGTTAAAAAATAAATGACCAAAATAGTATTTTTTTTTCTTATATATAAAAATTTTAAACTTTCCATGCATATAAATAACAATTTGCATTTTTTTAGGTAAAAAGATTTGCTACATTTGACATAGAAATGCACTGATCCAACAAATATTATTAAATAAAATGGGTAGATATAACGGTTTAAAAATAAATAAAGCAACTTTTTTACCACATGTGATTATAAAATTTAATTTAACAGTTCAAATTTTTTATATTACACAATTAAACAGCTTAAAATCAACTAATCCGAATCCTTATTTTAGAGAATAGGAACACACATGTAAGGAAATACTCCCTGCTAAAGTTTTTTAGAGAGAAAAATATGTTTTTGGTCTTCTACTTTTTGCCATTAAATCAATAGGATCTCTAAAAAATGAAAGTACTAAATCAATCTATCAAATATTACATCGTGATCATATTTGGTTACTATGTCACGAGGGTGTTAAAACTAAACCTTCATTACGAGAAATGTACTAATAAATGAACAAAATATGAGAAGTGTACATTGTCTTATGCCGTAATTTGTAATTCTAGTTGAAAAATTATTTTGATTGTGTTTAGGTTGTAAAGTATTAAATATGTATTAGTTGTACTTGAACATCTAAATTGTGTTTCATACTATTAGGAGTATTTATGTATGTATGTTTTTTCATTTATGTTTGGTAAAGAAGCAGTTATAAGTTGAATGTTATGTGTAAATGTATTAATGTAATAGATAACTCGTTATGTGTTATTGCTAAATTTTATCAATATTCTTATTATATTTTAGTCAATATTAAGAGTATTTTGAAAGTGACACTATTATTATTTTATTTTGATTGTTAGACAAACTTTGATCACACTAAAATTTGAGGGAGCAAATTATTTTAGTGATGAAAAATGAGAAACCAATTTGATAATAAGTGAGGGACCAAATGAATTTTATTGTTGAAAGATGATAAACTAAATTGATCTAATGTCAAAGGTTGAGATATCAAATTATTTTATTTGCGAAATATAAGGGACTAAATTAATTTAATGGCGCAATATGAAGTTATTTAATAAGAAAGCAAGTTATTAATCCACTTGTATTAGCAAAAAAAATTTAATTCATTAATTTTAATATTCTTACGATGAAATGACTAAATTTGATTACGATGCAATATTTGAGAGACTAATTTAATTTTTTTTTATCTTTTAATGACTAAATTAATTTTATAGCAAAAGATAAGAGATCAAAAGTTTTTTGTTTGGTTTTTCAGAATTATCATACTTACAATTAATATTAGGATAAAACTAATAATCATTAAGTATAATTTTCTATTCGTAAGAAAAATAATTAAATGAGAAAATTAATTCCAGAGTTGACATAATCAATATATGTAATCACAAGATGGTATACCAAAGCTAATCCAAACGTGCACAAAACCAAAGGGTACACCAAAAAACGTTGAATCAGCAAGCAACGATTGCAACGCGGACGAAATAAACGAGAAGCCACGTTACTTTCATTTTTCACACTTACGTACTTTAATTCAAATATATAACATCAAATTTAACCAATAAACAATCTGTGAATTGGGCCAAAAAATAAAAACAAGAAACAAAGGTATGAGTCTGGAAAGAAATAACTATTTAGAGAATCAAAATAATAGATTCAGATAATATTTTAACTAAAAAATATTATTCGTTAATTTTAAAATATTATTATAAAAAAATTTATTTAATGATAAAAAGAACACTGTTTATTTAACTAGAATTCAATTGCACACCCATAAAAATAAAAATAACACTGAAAAATACATTAAAAAAAAAAAAAGCTTGCTGTTGATGATCCGACTATAGAAAGCACAGTTTTACCCGCAGGAAAGAAAATGGTTCCTTTAGATCTCAACACACAGGCTCGGATACGCCATGCTAGAAAGCAGTGCCATATAGTTCATTGCTGAAACAAATATTTCTTTGATTCTATAGTCACACTGCATTGAAACCACCGTCATACCTATGTGCAAGGACGGCGTCGTTGCCAAGCCCTAATTAAGGTGCTCTTTACAGTTTCTACCTTTGGGTACTGATTTATTCTTAGTCTAGTTTATCCAATCAATTCAAAGTTTCAATTCTTGATCTGCGGGTTCTCTGTAGTCACTTTCTGCATAAATTTAAGATTATTTGGTTACGATTTGTTTGGTTGCTGGAAAAATTTGGGAATAGAAATTTAATTCCAAAATTTAGGGGCCTTTTGCGCTTGTACAAATATTCTAATACAAAGAACAGCGCAATTTTTTTATTTTAGGTGGAAGAGCAAGTTTCCATAATTGTATGAAGGCAACGCGGGGATGTTTTGAATTCTGATTACATTCTTAATGATTTTATCATATGTAATTCCTAGGATCTAAATGGTAGCTGGGTCTTGCTTGTGGTGATTACACCGTCACAGTGGGCAGCGAGGACGGAGTGGATCGGATGGGCAAGAACAAGAGTCGCACCGATCTGCTTGCAGCCGGAAGAAAAACGGTATCACTTCATTGGCTATCTTGTGTACTTATAAATTCCTATTAATCATTAATGATGAAGAGTAATTAGCTGCTGCTCGTCCATTCAAGACGTTGAGTGATTGCATGATGTCAGTGCAATAGTTGGGTCAATTACCCCCCTCTCGGGTTTCTAATACGTGGACGAACTGTGGTTCAGCAGGGCAGATTCATCTCGGGAATTCAGTTTTTTAGTTGCTTCCTCATATCTTTCTAACTGGTCAGATGACTCATATCTAGTGTCTTTGGTTTATCCTTTTTACGATTAAAGTCCTTGAATTTTGCTGCCAGAAAAAAAAAAAAAATTCCTTTTACTTGGTAATTGGAATGTTAATTGAAACCCCCCTCCCAACCCCCACCAAAAAAAAAAAAAGAAAAGGAAAAAAGATAGAAAACATAGGATCTGAATTAGTTTGTATTATCTATCTCTTCCTAGTAGATTCCTAAACTACAGAAACAAGGAATGAAGGTGCTTGACGTGCTTACTTTTAATTATCATTTTTTTTTTGGTTTTCAGCTTCAAGAATTTCGTCAAAAGAAGGATAGTAAAGGCAGTAGTAGCATTGGAAAATCTTCAAAAAAATCTGATAAACCTGAGCAGCATGAGTCTGATGCTGATACAGGAACCAGTGCGCCTATGTCTATGGCATCATCTCATATTACTGATGGGAAGGTTGAAACTGACATTGGTAATAACTTGAGTACCACAGAATCATCAGGATTACAGTCTCCGGCAAATTTATCCACTCCAGAATTTAATGCTCAATCTGTCAATTCATTGTCAGTGGCCATTGCATATGATGCAAGTGTTGGAGCAGAATTGGCTTCTAATATTGAGATAGAACTTCAGGCTCAGGGAGTTGGTGAAGCTGAGTCTCAGTTGTTAG
The DNA here is from genome assembly GCA_037074485.1 of Delonix regia. NCBI lineage: Eukaryota > Viridiplantae > Streptophyta > Magnoliopsida > Fabales > Fabaceae > Delonix > Delonix regia. Next base: position 6,641,905 of record CM073452.1, read on the forward strand.
TCCAAAATGAGGGGCAAAATACTCAGGATGTTGGTGCTGACATGAGGAGGGTGGATTCTGAAGGTGGTGCAACAGATGATCATATGTCTGCACCTGTTGACATGCTGTCCCTCCCAGCTGCAGTTACAGCCACAGAGTCTGATGCTATTAGAGTAGAAAGAGAGGGTGAGGTGAGGGAAGAGTCTTTGCTTTCATCTAAGGAAATTTGCAATACATCCTTGATGCAAACACGGGAAGATCAGGTAACAGATGTAGGTTGTGCTCTTCTCTTACCTCTCTTTCCTTTTAATTCAAGGTTATATTTTTAATTTTTAGGATAATATCATTTTATTAGATATAGCTGTGTATACTGATTTGTGGATTCATGTTTAATTGTAATCTCATTTGTTGCTGGGTAGGGACAATGCAGGATGTTGATGGTTTGGATACAAAGAAATCATTGCAAAGCTCTGCTACTGAAACTGATGGTCGGAAGAAGCCTCCTTTGTCTGAGGCCAGCGAGAATGCTCAGGCTGTTTTAGGCATTGGTTTAAGGCAGACTGAAATCGAGGAGACGTCTCATGAAGTGGACCAAATAGGTAAGGCAGTTGAAGTATCTTCATCTTTTGAGGAGAATATGTCAGATAAGTTTTCATCTTCTACTAAAGGCTATGAAGTTGCAATGGCTGGAACTGTTTTGAGTAACCTGTCGAGAAAAACATTTCCAGGTTTGTCTCATGAAGAATTGCTTCCTTGGGCAAAGGACAAAGGACTTCAGGAGATGCTTAACCAGCAGTATGCTCCTGTTGGATCTGTATTTGTGGATAAAGTCCATGAATTGTCAAAAGGAGCTCAAGAAGTAAATTCAGCCAGATCAGTGGGCATGTCTCCTATTTCTGATGTGAGCTCGATTAATCTCTTGCAGCTGACAGAAATTATAAATGGGCTTAGTGAAGAAGAGTATCACTGTTTGCTCAAGTCAAGAAGAAAAGTTTCTAATGTAGATTCTGTAGCCAGTGGTTCAGTTTTACCAGATCGTAGCTTTCCAGTATCATTTGAGAGAGTCAAAGAAGAATTATTTCTAGCAAACTTAATGAATGATATACTCACTTTGCAGCTGACTGAACAACTGGAGCTACAACAGGAGTCTGATAATCATCGTGACCAGTTGATTGATGAACTATCTCAGCTCCGAGCTTCACATAGTGAAATCAATGAGAAGAATCAACTCCTTGTGGAAGAACTTGCAAATTGTCGCATTGAATTAAATGATGTTGTCCACAAGAGTGTAGAACTGCAGAACCAATATAATTCTGCCATGGCTGATGCTGAAGCACTTTATGCCAGAGTAGTTGAGTTGCAGAATAGTTTTGAAATGTCTCGAAAAGATTCATTGGATCTGTCCACTGAGCTGGCTGACAGTATGGGCCTGGTCACAGCTTTGCAGGTTGAAAACAAAGTCATAAATGAAACACTTGCTTCGATGAATGAAGAGAAAAATAAACTTGAGGAGGAAAAGGAGTTTCATCTTTTTGAAAGTAAGAAGCTGTTGACAGAATTCGCTGACTTCAAGAGTTCAGTGGAAGGACTAAAAGCTGAAAATTCTGACCTAAGCGCAAGGCTATCTCTGGTGACTGAAGAGAGGAATAAGATTGAAACAGAAGCTGAGCATCTAACCCATGAGATTGACAGGTTATCAAAAGAGTATGTTGAAAGTAAAGATTTGGTGGCAAGTCTACAGTTAGAAAATTCCAACTTAAACAGGAGCCTAGAATTGTCATCTGACCAGATTAAAATGCTTGAAGAGGAGGAGCAATCTGTTGTTCTTGAGACTCATATACTCTCAACTCTGATTGCTTCTTTTCAAGAGCAATGGTCTATCGAAAAGGGGGAACGTATGAGGTTTGAAGTTGATCTAAAAGAAGCTACGATGTGTCTTGAACAACTTACCAAGGAAAATATTTTACTTAATAGCACTTTGGATGTGCACAAGGCTAAGATAGATGAAATTGGTGACAGGCAGCGCCATACACTATCTCAACATGCACAGGTTGGAGAAGAAAAAAGTGAGGGCTGTGAAATTGCTATTGCTGAAGATTCTTTTAATAGCCCCCATGAGCCAGGTGACAGTGGTGCAACTGGAGGGCCACCTCTGAATTTACTTGAACAGGTAGTCTTTAATGATTCTCTTGGGTTTGTTGCGTTGAAGATGCACTTGGATGAGATGGAAAAAATATTGGTGGGACTTGAAGAGGCACTTGACTGTCTGCATTCTCAATCAGTTTCCTTTGCCAGGTCTGGTGGTAAAGTTTCTTCACCTGGAGTATCAAAATTGATACAGACCTTTGACTCAAAGAAACATCAAGATGAGCATGAAGTGGAGAGAAGGGATTCCAGTGAAACTCAGACACCATCTGATCTGTTTATGTTGACCAAAGAGCAAATTGAAAACTTAAGAGCATTGCTTGCAAAGTGGAGGCTACATGTTCAGAATGTGGGTGCACTGTTTAAAGGGGAGCGAGATAATTTAAAAGCTATTGATGAGAAGTACAATGAACTCAAAGATCAAGATGAAGCATTGAAGCAACATTGCTCGAATTTGGAAGCATCCAACATTGAACTTTCAGTTCAATATGAAGCTGCAATGCAACTTCTGGTTGACACTCAAGAAAAGAAAAGCGATCTTGAGGAACTCTGCAGAGTTTTAAAGCAAGAAAACACATATCGCAAAGCCAAAAATAATAACATTTGTGAAAAACTTGGAAATTGCCAGTTAAAAATTAGTCAATTGCGTTTTGATTTATATGAGATACAGCAATGTTCAAATCACATGGCTTCTGTTGTTGGTAGTCAACTGGAAAATTTGCAGAAGGAGGTGACAGATAAAGCAATGCTACTTGAGCAAGGCTGGAATACTACTATGTCTGAGATTGTTGAAGTAGCTAGGAAGCTGGACGAATCAGTTGGAGAAAATTATTCCTCAACCTTCTCTACTGGTGCTCATGATAGATTGGACATCAATAATAGGTTGGCAGTTTCTGTTAATGCAGCCACTGAAGTGATTGTGGATCTTCGGAAGAAACTTGAAGCTGCTTATACGGAACAAGGAACAGTCAGTACTTCATATGAAGAAATGATTACGAAATCTAATGATCTGCATCAGAAGAATGAATTGGCCGCAGGTATATTGCATAAGATATACAGTGACATGAGCAGGCTTGTCCATAGCCACTGTGCGTCTATAGATGAAGAAAAGGTAGACATATGGGGTGAGCCATTGCCTGATCTGTTGAACTATAGCAGCTATGAGACCATCATGAAGTATCTTGAGAATATTCTGAACAGGAGGTTGGAACTTGAGTCTGTCACCAAGGAGATTAAGTCAGAACTGATGCACAGGGAAAAAGAATTGGAGGAACTGAACATGAAGTGTCTTGATTTAGATGCTGTTAGTAAGTTAGTTGAAGAAATTGAAGGTGTGTTGGAAGTGGATGATATGAAGATCAAAATGAACAAAGCGCCCCTCTCATGCTTAGAATCACTAGTGGCTAGTCTTGTTCAGAAAACTAGGGAGGCTGAACTTCAGGTACATATAACTAAAGAAGGCTATGGAGCTAAGGTGATTGAATTGTCTAAAATGCAGGAAAATATGCATTATATAGAAACTCAATGTATTGAGCGTGAAAATGAAATACTTATCCTCAAGGAAAGCTTACGTCAGGCTGAGGAAGCTCATGCTGCTGCTCGTTCTGAATTACATGTCAAAACAAGTGAACTTGAGCAGTCAGAACAACGGGTCTCCTCTATTCGGGAGAAACTTAGCATAGCTGTTACCAAGGGCAAAGGGTTGGTTGTACAGCGGGATGGCCTGAAACAATCCTTGGCTGAGACATCCAATGAATTGGAGAGATGCTTGCAGGAGTTACAGTTGAAAGATACTAGAATTCATGAGGTTGAAACTAAACTTAAGACCTATGCAGAGGCTGGTGAACGTGTGGAGGCTTTGGAGTCCGAGCTTTCATATATCCGCAATTCAGCTAATGCCTTAAGAGAGTCATTTCTCCTTAAAGATTCAGCGCTTCAGAGGATAGAAGAGATTTTGGAAGACTTAGATCTGCCAGAGCAGTTTCATTCAAGAGACCTAATTGAAAAGATTGATTGGTTGGCAAGGTCGGCTGCTGGAAACTCATTGCCCATGAATGATTTGGATCAGAAGAGTTCTGCAGGAGGAGCTTCATATTCTGATGGTGGCTTTGTTGCCATGGATGCCTGGAAAGAAGATGTTCAGCTGCAATCTGATTCTCGGGACGATATTGGAAAAAACTTTGAGGAGTTACAAAATAAGTACTATAGGTTGGCTGAACAAAATGAAATGCTGGAGCAGTCATTAATGGAAAGAAACAGCTTGGTGCAGAGGTGGGAAGAGCTTGTAGACAGAATTGATATGCCTTCACATTTGCGGTCTATGGAGACAGTTGATAGGATCGAGTGGTTAGGAAGAGCACTTGTTGAGGCTAATAATCACATAGATTCTCTGCAGCTGAAGATTGAAAAATATGATAGCTATTGTGGATTGCTAAATGCTGATCTTGAAGAGTCTCAAAGGAGAGTGTCTGCTCTTCAGGAAGACCTCAGAGCTCTTACCTCTGAGAGGGAGCATCTTTCTGACAGGGTGGAGTTACTGATGTTTGAATGTGACAAACTATCATCACAGAAAAAGCAAGCTGAACTTGAGAATGAAAAACTGTATAATGAGATAAGTGGCTTGGAGGAGAAATTGGAGCAGAAATCTGCCATTGAAGAGCAAATGCTCACCATTGAGGGCAAAATCAGGCAATTGCAAGATTTAATCGGTGATTCCTTACAGGAATTCAAAACGGAAAATCTTGTTTCTGGCAAGGAGAGCATTGATTCCTTGGAAGTATTGTTGAAAAAGCTCATTGAAAATTATACAACTCTTTCAGCAACAAAACCTGCATATGGGGATGTACTTTATGGGCAACATACACAAGAAGCTGATGTTACTCTTCATGAGGCAAGAAGGCAAGGTATTGATGACAAGGAGGACTCAGCTATTGATGGTTTGAAAAAAGATCTGGAAGAGGCTCTGCATGAATTAATGTGTGTGAAGGAGGAGAGAGATAGATATTTGGAGAAGCAAATATCTTTATCTGGTGAAGTTGAAGCTCTAACTAAAAGAACTGAGGTGTTGCAAGAGCTTCTTAATCAGGAGGAGCAGAAGTCAGCTTCTGTTCGAGAGAAGTTGAATGTTGCAGTCAGGAAAGGGAAGTCTTTGGTTCAACAACGGGACAGTCTAAAGCAAACAATTGAAGTGATGAATAATGAGATGGAGTGCTTGAAATCTGAGAACAAGAACTGGGAACATGCTCTTGCAGAGTTTACAGAGAAGTTCAGAGATTTGTCAACTTACACAGATAGGTCAGAAGCTCTTGGACTTGAGAGTGTATCTAAGACAAGTGATCCAGTAAAAAAATTGGAGTGCGTTGGGAAGCTATGCTCTGGTCTGCATGCTGCAGTGGCTTCTCTAGAGCAAGAGTCTAGGAAATCTAAAAGAGCATCAGAGCTCCTCTTGGCTGAGTTGAATGAAGTTCAAGAGAGGAATGATGCCTTCCAGGAAGAGCTTGCAAAAGTTGCAGGTGAACTTGTGGATCTCAGAAAGGCGAGGGATCTAGCTGAGGCTGCTGAACTGGAAGCTCTTTCACATCTTGAAAAGTTATCAGCTGTGCACATGGAGGAAAGAAAGAGCCATATGGCTGAGATCATGGGATTAAAATCTAGCTTGAACCAACTTCACAAAGGCTTCAGCGATGCTGGCAAGTTAATGGCCAATGCTTTTTTCATGGATTTGGAATCATTCAAGAGTCTAAAGGTTGTTCTTGAGTCATGTATGAAAGCCAACAATGCAGCCGATGTGGTTGATTCATCTGTCACCAGAGGACATGATGGTATTTTACGCGTGTCATCTGTGAATGAGGTATAAATACCATATGGGTGCTCATTTAGTGATGTTAAATTATAATTTGCCCTTCTTGTTTTTATGTTTTGTCTATTGACTTCATTCTATACCAAATGTCTTTCATCTGGGGTCCTATGAAAATGAGAAATAGAAAATGCCATGGAAGGGGAAGATATGCTATGCATCCTGTGCTAATTAAATATGCTCTTGATATGTGATCGTAGTTGATCAATGCTGAGTTTTCAGTATAACAAGCTACAATTTTTTGAAAGAAGTTTAGTTTAGGATTTACAGTTCTGATGAATATTTATTGGCATCGTGTCATTACTTTTGATCACTTGTTTTCTTCATTGTAATTTTTTTTTAAATGTTGCTGACTTGAGTTTTCTATTCACAATATATGACATCTAATTTGTCTTATCTTAGGATTTTCCGTCAGTGAGTTAATTCAATATTATTGTGCATATGACTTATTCTTTCATCCTATTTATTTTTACTTGTGTTCTCTTCTTCAGAAGAGCTTTGTATCTGCAGATTCTTGGTCAGAGACAATTGACCACTTGGATGATAATAATTTCATTGAGAATTGTCGTCTTCTTGGGCATCAGCTGCAAGGGTTCTTGGTAGAGATTGGTTCTCTTAAGGAAAGCATACATATGCACTTGAGTTTGGCACAGGAACAAGACAAAACATTGTCTGAACTAGTGGCGAGCATTCAAAGGGACAAGATTGCCCAGAGAGAGTCTTATGAAGCCATGAAAAAGGAAATTGGTGAAAAAGATGGGGAACTTGTTGCTTTACGTGAGAATATTGACTACCTTTATGAAGCATGTGTTAATTCAATCACTGTAATAGAATATGGAAAAGCGGATCTGCTTGGCAATAAGTCAGCATCTTCAGATCTGGGGATCAAATTGCAACCATCACCATTCGAGGATGGAATACTCCCTCTCAGTGGCAAGGTTCAGTTAATATCTGAGGAACATATCAAGACTTTAGCAGATAGACTACTGTTGGCTGCAAAAGAGTTTGCTAGTATAAAAACTGAACTTCTAGATGCTAATCAAAAGGAAATGAAGGCTACTATAACAAATTTGCAGAGAGAGCTTCAGGAGAAGGATGTTCAAAAGGACAGGATCTGCATTGACCTTGTAAATCAGATTAAGGCTGCTGAAGCTGCTGCGAACAATTACTTTCAAGATCTTCAATCTTCAAAGATGCAAGAGCATAATTTAGTGAAACGGTTGGATGTGCTTGAGACAGAAAGGGAAATACTGGAGCAGAAAGTGAATGCACTGCAGGATAGGCAAGTAGCTATAGCTGAATTAGAGGAGAAAATCAGATCTCAGACTGATTTGTTGTCTGGCAAAGAGCAAGGTGAACTTTGTCTGGTTACTTGTGTTTTTAAGGAAGTAAACTTGCAATATGTATAATAAAACTTACTGTAATTCTGTAACTTACGGATTTATTGCAGAAATTGAGGCACTAACACATGCACTTGATGAGGAGGAGATGCAAATGGAAGAATTGGTTAAGAAGTTTGAAGAACTTGAAAATGTTGTTCAGCAGAAGAATCTGAAGATTGAGGGTCTTGAAGCTTCTAATGGGAAGGCTGTGAAAAAGCTTTCCATCACTGTAAGTAAGTTTGATGAGCTTCACCACCTGTCTGCAAGTCTACTTGCTGAGGTTGAAAATTTGCAATCCCAACTACAAGAACGGGATGCTGAGATTTCTTTCTTGAGGCAAGAGGTTACCAGATGCACCAATGATGTTCTTCTTGCATCCCAGAGTAGCAACAATAGAAGTTCAGATGAGATCCTTGAGTTCTTGATGTGGGTTGACATGATGGTCTCTCGAGATGGGATGCATGATATGCATCCTGATGTGAAGGGTAATACGCAGGCTCATGAATACAAAGAAGTAGTTCATAAGAAGCTTATGTCTTTATTATCAGAAATAGATAATTTAAGGGCAGTTGCAGAAAGTAAGGATGCCTTGTTGCAAGTAGAAAGTAGTAAGGTAGAAGAGTTGACCCACAAAGCAGAAACTCTAGATAAGTCTTTGCGTGAGAAAGAATCACGATTGAATTTGCTTGAAGGTGTGGATGAGTCTGGAGGGGGAGCTAGCTCAAGATCAGAAATTGTGGAGGTTGAACCAGTGGTGAGCAACAAATCTTATTTTTTTATATTTATAGTTCTGCTTTTGAAAAAGGAATTTGTTGATATACCTATTATTATTGATGCACCATATTGCACTGGTTAATTATGAGTTATGATGTTTGTTCTTTTTTTTTCGCCCCTCTCAAAATGTAAATAAGGTATGCATCTGAGTGGTGGTGAATAGAAATTAACGGGATATATTAACATGACATCATTTGAAGTTATGGTCTTAATGTCTCTTTTGCACAAGCATTTGATTTGATTTGACTCTGAAGGGAATGAGCTTATTGGCTTTTAAGCAGATTAACAAGTGGACAGCAGCAGGAACTTCTGTAACACCTCAAGTTCGCAGTTTGCGCAAGGGCAATAATGATCATGTTGCCATTGCTGTAGATATAGACCCTGGTAGTACTAGTAGGATAGAGGATGAAGAGGATGACAAAGGTAATTCTGCACTAAACCTGTTGTGCTTTTGTATGCAGACAAATTTTAGTTCCATAATAATTTATCCTGGTTTCCACTTTGTGCCACAGTACATGGGTTTAAGCCTCTCACATCATCAAAAATAGTCCCATTCCCAAGATTTACTAGACCGTTGACTAACATGATTGATGGCTTGTGGTAGGCATATTCTTCCTTCTCTTCGTAATACTTTCATAAAATGTTCTCCTTTAAAAATAGAGATGGCTCAGTGTTGATCTTGCCTTCACATTCTTGCAGGGTATCATGTGATCGAGCGCTGATGAGACAGCCTGCCTTGCGACTTGGAATTATAATTTATTGGGCCATAATGCACACACTTTTAGCCTTTTTTGTGGTTTGAGATGAGAATCCCTGATTTAGCCGTTGATGATGAGTCAGGTATTGGCTTTGTATAATTGATTGGCCTACTTTTTGGTGCCCATCTTGTAGGACGCGGATACTTGAAAAGGATAGATTTAGTTGTACAGTATCTTTCTCTTTTCTTCGTCATGTTGTGATTAGACAATTATCTATGAACTGTAATAAATGAATGAAGATACAGCTGCTGTTAAGGGTACAGACAGCAGTGAAGAAAAGGTGAAAAAGCAGACTGCTCAATGTCTCAGGAGCAATGGATGAAGAGCCTGAAGCGTTTCACCTTGAACGACTTTCAATGATGAACTTTTGAGAGGATAGCCCTTGTACCATAGGACACACAATGATAGCAGGATGAATGATCAGATAGGTTTAGAAAATCGTGATTCTTTTGTACTTCGAATATTTGATTTCGTGTTTTCCATCTACTCAGCCATAAGAAATTTCACAGTTGCCATTCTTTTTGTATTGTTTAATCATAGCTTCATTAAGAATTTTTCAGTCTGTTGAGCATGAAATTATATGTACTTGAAACACGAGAATTATTTTTATTAGACTTTTTACCTTTTTGGCCAGATACTTAGTTAAATTGTTTCTTTATAACCATTGAAGCATAACACAGACATGATATCAGTGTTAAATATAAAATAACTATACAAGTATTCAAATAACCGAAAATGCTGTAATCATCAGTAGGATCTGAATAAGGTGACTTGATTCAGAAGTCTTATCCAGAATAGAAACTAACACAAGAAAAACAGGTTAATAGCAAAATCCCATAATCCCCGTAGACGTTGTATCTCTTATAGCTTCTTGTTCTACTTCTTCAAGACGAAGTATATAGCTACTGTTAATTAAAAGCTTGAACCCCACCAAAAAATTAATCTGAATAGGCTTTCTTGAAGGTATGATCACGGTAAGAAGATTACAATATATGGCGTAAATACTGAAGATCTTTCTTGTATAGATATGAAAATATGCTATAGAAGCTTTGTCAACCCATTATATAAAAAATGACTATGTATAAATTGTACAAAAAAAAAAAAAAAAAAAGCAGAGAGCAATTAATCCTATATCTGAATTCTTACATTGCATTCCGAAAAGATGTTTAGATACAAAGGTTACATGAAAACAGCATAATCTGTTCAAGTTTTCCTGTTGGGCTCAAAGACATACTTGATAATGGAATCTTTGATGGACAACAAACCTGGGAACTCCTGTTTGAGCTTGGATGCGTCCATTTCATTGTTACTCCTGGGGGCAACTATCACCTTTGCCTGTTCTTCCAAACTAAAATTTTCCCATTTGAATTGGGGGTCTATGTAATCCCTGTACAATTCTAATATCTGATTGTGGCTGATGACTCCTGGGTTGGTGAAGTTCCATATCCCCCTTAAGTTCTTCTTAGCCATTCTAATAGATATGGGTAGGAGCTCATCTAGCACTGTCATGCTATTTGGTATGTTCACCACCTTGTTGTAACGAGTAATCTTTGTGATGAAGTTTCTTGGGTTGCTGAGATCTGATGATATTGGCATTCTAACTCTGAGTGTGCACACATTTTCATAATCTTTTAGGAGATCCTCTACCTACATGTGTTTTGCCATGATCTTAAATGTCATTGTCATTGCTATAGAAAATTTGCATGGTGTGATTTCAGAGCTCAATTTTCCCCATTTCTTAATAGATAAAAATTTGTTGATTTAGTTAGTTGAGAATACAGAATCCCTCTATGTTAAAGCATGGTTCTGGTGTTTTTGGAAAAAGACTTTAGTCAATTTGGAGGCAAACAAGAGAGAGGAGCAAGCCAATTCTTAAACCTGATCAAATTTACATCTATCATTGTGTAAAGAAGAAGAAATGAAACTTTCTGAAGCATTACCATGGCCTTGGTCTTTGAATAGAAGGAGCCAGTGAAATTTGGTTTGTCCTCCTCCTCGAACCCAATGCCTGATCCTAGAGGATGCTCCTTATCATACTCAAATATGCAACCAGTTGCAAAATTCATCAAATATAAACCCTGTTCCCTGCAAACATCAGCCAAAGTTAAGGTACCCACCACGTTAGTCCTTATTGTTTCAACTTTGTGTGATTCACACCAATCAACATTTGGTCTTCCAGTGACTCCAGCTGCACTTAGCACATGAGTTGGCCTTACTCTCCTTATATCCTCTAAAAGTGATTCCCTATTTTCCAGTCTTCCACTCCCATACTCCCAAGCTATTCTCTCCTCATTACAAAGCTTTCCTAGCAACCCTCCTATCCAACCAGTCTTCCCATATATCAAGAATTTCATATCTGAATTGCGTTGAATATCAGTATATGACCTCGCCAATCTTGCAAATCCATACTGGAAGGACCATGCAGGTTCATCTGAGAGATTGATCGCTGAGAAATGTGGATGTGGGTTCAAAGCAGTAGATACATCACCCCACCAATCAGGGTTCTTTTTGTACCAATCTATGGTCATCTTAAGTCCTTCCTTCCAAGAAGTTCTCTCCTCCCAACCGAGCTTCTTGAGCTTTTGATCATCCAGAAAATATCTCTTGTCGTTGAAAGGCCTGTCTTTAACAAACTGTATGACTTGTTTAGGATTCAATTGAAATAACTTGCATATGTCCTCTGCAACATCTAGGACACTCCTCTCCTTTTTAGTGCCAATATTATAGACGTGGCCAATCACTCCTTTGTGAAGTATGACATCAAATGCTTCTGCAACATCCTCACAATGGAGATAGCTCCTCACATTTGATCCATTCCCATGGATTGGAAATTTCTCTCCTCTCATGGCCAAAAGAATTAATTTGGGGATAAGCTTTTCAGGGTACTGGTTGGGACCATACACATTATTGCCTCTAGTTGTTATAATTGGAATACCATAAGACCTATGATAAGCCTTGAGCAGCATCTCTGCTCCTGCTTTCGTTGCGGAGTATGGATTGGTAGGAAGAAGCCTAGAAGCCTCATGATTGCCAATATCAGTCTCTACGTCAGTCTCACCATAAACTTCATCAGTACTAACATGAATGAACCTTTTTATACAATTGGTGACCCTGCAGGCTTCAAGAAGCACGTGGGTGCCATATATGTTATTGTAGGTGAATTCCATGGAGTTCCCAAACGAATTATCCACATGGGTTTGAGCAGCAAAGTGCATGATGGTGTCTATTTTCTCCTTTATCATCAGGTAATTCACAATATCAACACTAGCTATATCAGCCTTGATGAATTTGAAGTTTGGTGATGTAGAGCATGATCTGAGATTCTTGAAAGTTGAGCAATAGTCTAACTTATCAAGAGCAATGATGTTGTACGAAGGGTACTTGTTGATTAGCCTGGCGGTGACATGACAGGCTATGAAACCAGCTGCTCCAGTTATGAGGATGTTTTTGGGTTCATAGGGTCCTGGTTCAGTTGACATCTTTCTTCTTTATCTGTGAATCGCTATATCTGCAATATGGTTTAATATATCAGAATAAAAACAAGAAAGATGAAGAGAAATTCCTGTTCTAAGAAAGGGGCATGAAAGTAAGTATATCTTGTCAGTGGAAGGCCAAAAGTAAAATTGCTAGCTATCGAAAGACAACACCGAGACAAGTTACATTCTAGCATGTATGTCTTTGTGCATTTCTAATAGGGTATTGAACACATTAATCTATCCTTTGAGAAAATGTTTCATTCTTTTACCATGTAATCATTATATTAGAAAAAAAGAGTCAAGTATTCATGATTGTAATGCATTAAGAAGAGAGAAAGCAAAAGGGGATGATGTTACTCACTGGAAAATGAAAATGTGAAATGCTCCTAGAATGGGTAGGAAATCAAATATAAGGCAGAAGATAGTGTGAAAATGAGAATAGCGAAGTAAGAAAAATGGAAGAGTGAGTAAAAGAATGGATATTCATGTCTGTTGGAGATTATTGGGGTCCCTCATGTAACTTGGCTAAAACTTTACAAACACGTGGACCATGATCCGAGGATTTTTTTAAAAAAATACCTTAATTTGGTTTAACATAGGGTTACCTTTCATTACCCTATTCTTAAGTTTTAAGAAAGTCTCTTCTAGCAAAGACCTTTGACCATGTTTCAACACACATACAAGATATATAGGCATGTTTTCTCTTCCACTAATTTAACTACAAGACTATAATTTTTTTAAAAAAACTAAAATATAACAATCAGCCGAGTCAAATATATTACAACATCTTTTAGCAGTACTAAAATCTAAATTTATTCTCCAAACAATAGCAAGATTTATCTTAAACTGTTATTGGCTTTGGTGCAATGCCAATCTCACTCAATGAGGACATGCATCCCTCATTTCTAATCAAGTTTTAGTGCTCTTTCTTCCATCTATAATTGGTTCTTGCCTTCATTTAGTGGTGCAGAATGCATCAACAAAATCTAGTTTCATTGCCTTTCAAGTATAATTGAGTAGAAGAAAAATAAACAGAAAATTTAATTACAATTTCTTTTTTATTTATATTTAAATCAAATATATATTGTTTAAAGTAATTCTCAATAAAAATATTTTAAAATATATTTTTTAAAAAATAAATATGAGTATTGAATAAATTTAAAGTATTAAATATATGGAGTGCAGGTATTATAAATGTAAAATTTTATCAAAATTGAACAAGGTTCAAAAATTTTATTTATTTATTTAATTTCGATACAAATATATGAAATTTGGGCAAGTATCCACTCATGATCATCCCTGTGCTCCTCATTCCACTTAATCAAGGTTGTCTTAAAGAATGAGCTTGAATCTCCTATAAGAGCTTGAGCTATTGGAGATTTTTTAGTAGATTTTGAATCATTGAATTAAGATTTAATGGTTTAAATTTAACTTGATTATTTATTAAAAATAAATTTAAAAAAGTGTCTAATAAATTCTCTACCTCCATTATAACAAATATATCTTATTTGAAAATGTTGATAATTTATAGCCATTTTTTCAAGAACAGCATGGGTTCAGTTTGATTTAATGATTTTTTTTAAAAAATTTTTTGTCCTAAGGTAGTATGTAGTTTTGTTTTATTTTGTTTTTTTCCCTCTTAGGCTTATTAGCTCATTTATCTTATATTAAAAAAAAAAAAAGAATTTTTTTATAACTTACATTTTTTGAATAATATTTTCAAATTGTATATTGAATAGAATCTTCTTTATTTTACTTTAATTTTTAACAAATACGAAATAAATAGAAGGAAATAGATATTTTGCAAGTAAAAATGTAAGAAAAGTCACTTAGATAAAATTGTTTTAATTACTCCACCTTTAAGATGTATCCGTTTGTTTAATGAATTGATTAGTTCGCTCATGAAGCAAGTCAAATAGCAGCTAAATTTAATGTTTATAAAGTTTTAGTTATTTTTAAACTTTTGTTTGTAAAATAATTTGTTGTTGAAATTACTTTAAAACAATAATTGTATTAATCAAACAAAATATTATGTTATGTTAGTGTTTAGAGTACAGAGATCACAGTCTTCATTCCAATCACAGACCATTAACAATATATAGTTAAGTTTAATGTAAGTGTGTGTTTATAATTTTACAATTTCTTCAATTAATTATTTATTTAGAATAAATATAGAAGAATATGTCTAATAAAAATAATAATATTTCATACAATATATTAAAAATGAAAATACGAGATATTTATATTACATTCTTTTACTCTTTCTTGACCATCTTATATAAAAGAATTTTAACGTAGTTAACTCAATTTATATTTAATAATATGTATATAGCAATTAGTGTAATATAAATATTTTTATATGTATATAAATAAGATTTTTATAATTACGTACTTAATTTATATTATACTTAGTCTTACGAACATATTAAATATAATACTACCTATTAATTTAATATGATAAAAAATAAAGTATAATTTATGTATAAAATATTACAAATTGATAATTAAATAATTAAGTATATATTAACTTAATATATATGATTTATTTATTTTATATATTTATCATCATCAAAAAATATATTATGTAATTTTTTTCTTACTTTTTTCAGTTTCTTTCTTCGCCCTAATTTATTTGGGAAGAGAACTTACGTTTTGTGCTAATGTGGTTATCAACCTAGTATGAGTTAATGTGGGGTTATTTTAGGTTTTACAGTGAGCCTTTTAATTAGACGAGACAGTTACACAAACAAAGAGGCTGGGTTAGTTTTCTTCTAAAGGACTAGAAATATCGGTATCGATATATCGATACAGGGGCAGAAGTAGTGAGGCTGCGAAAGCTAGGGTTTTTCGCTACTTCTTCAACACATAGCTTCAGGTTCAGATCTCCCTTCTATTATATTTAGGTTTTGTTGTCTCGTGTGTTTTCGAAATGCCAGAGAAACGTATGCATTTTTTTTTAAGAAAAAAATTTTGTTAGCTGAGTGTTTTATGCTATAAATTCATCGCAAGGATTTTTTTTTTTTTCCCCTTCACTGGTGATAACTTTTTATTGAATTTAAAGCCTGGGCTTCGTGTTTTAGGAATCGCGTTGATGTTTCCCTCCCCCACAGGGAGATCAGTTTTACAAATAAGGGACAGAAGTTTGTAATTTTTTGCGGCAGAATTTGCGCGATCTCTTTCAGATTATTTAATTCGTGTTGTCCTTGTGCAGCTGCAGGTTCGTTGAAAGGCCGAAACGATGTCTCGTGTTTATGTTGGTAACTTGGATTCGAGAGTGACTGAGAGAGACCTTGAAGATGAATTCCGTGTATTTGGAGTCATACGGAGGTGGCAGAACCGTTACTTCATAACTGTGCAATTTATTTTCGTATTTTAATTAAAGTAGGTAAATTTTACCATGTCACTGCTGTGCAGACACAGTTTTGCATAGAATGGTATAATCTCTCTGAAGATGTGAACTTTATAACATCGGAGTCCACAATCTATTCTGTCTTGATGATTAACAGTATTTTCTAAGTGTTTAATTTATAGTTATCTGGATTTGATAGCTGGCGCCTCTTGCTGTAACTCTGCTGGACTTGTTCTATAGTAGGGAGTTAATTTGGCCATAATGCCAAGTAACCCTCTCAACTTGGTTTTGCAATTTATCGCATTCAAGTTTTATTGTTGACCATACACTTCCCAGAAATTCAGATTTGTGCAACATAACCTTTACTTTTAACATTCTTGTCTAAATCCCTAACACCAGTTATAGAGGTCAAGTTGGTAAAAATACACTCAGCCTATCTTATCGAGTCCTTTTATGCCACTTTGGATGACAGGTCAGAATTTTTTTTTTTTTGGTTAATTTGGCCTCTTTCAATCTACATGGACTAGTGATCTTTGGGTTTTGGATGGGAAAGTTAATGAAGGGTTTATGCTGCCCAAAAGTCTAGCGGGTCTGTGGTCAACTTTTAAAGTTTAAGGGGGGTAAATTGTACAACCCTCTAAGTTGAGGGGGTTTGTTTGTATTTTGGCCTTCTAAATTTAAGATCACAGGTGTCATGACAATGCCCAAGTACATCTCCTCTCTTTTTAATGGTATAGGTGGGTATATTCCAATTTTACTAGAAGCTAATCCGAGAGGCGGAGAATAAAGAAGGGAAAATAGTTATACAACTTTCATGTAACTTTTACATGATGAGGAAATAAGTAGGTTTTGTGCGCTAATATTTTGTTGTTGACTCAGCTTAAGTTCATAGAGAGAGATAAAACGCAAGAAGCTTATAGACTATGACATGGAAAATTAATTTATGCAAGTTTTAATCCCTGGAGAGGATTTTTAGTAGATTTCAAGTCCTGAATTTTGCATCTATCATTTGAATTAGCTATGATGGCTCACCAAATGCTATCATAATGCTCAATCTTGTTTCTATTCTTATTGACTTTTCGATCTTCTATTTCTTTTACAAAATTTCATGACAATTTGAGTTGTTTCTGGAATCTTTTAGGTACATTGTATAATGTTTACTTATATTCATTTTTAGATAATAATCTAACTTCATGAATGTTATTTGTGTAGTGTTTGGGTTGCACGGAGGCCACCTGGTTATGCTTTTATTGACTTTGATGACCGCAGAGATGCACAGGATGCTATTCGTGAATTAGATGGTATGTTTAGAAGCATTAAATAAAAAATTTATTTGCAAATTCTGTAAATATTTCACTTATTTTACTTGCTAATTATTATTGTTTTGCCCCCTTTTTCTGGTTGATATGTTGAAGGGTTTTCCTCGACTTCCTATTTAAGTCTTCTTTTTCATTTGAGGAAGCCATAGGCCTACGTGCTAGCAGATGCTCTCTTTCTTCTACTTCTGCCTTTTCAAATCTCTTCTGCAAGCAGGCCTGCAGTAATGGTTTTTCCATCAGTCTTCATCAAAGACTGCTGATTTGTAGATATGACTGTTTGTGAAGAGAAATAAGAATGTGAACAGAGGAATTCCACTGGTTTGGAGGGTTATGGCAAGCTACACATCTGTTACATTGTGGGTTTGTTTTATGGGATGTATGCTACTGCAATTAACCTACGGGCCATGTGAGTGCTGGCTGTGTTAAATGTACATTCCTAAGAGCAATTTGTGCTCCAATAGATCGATATTCCTATGGGACATGTGAGTGCTGCCCATGTTCAATTAACCAATGCCACCTAATTCTTACTTTTGATGCACATGTTGGAAAGATACCTTCACAATGATGAATTTTTCTGCTGGAATTGATTGATACTTTTAAGGATCAAAGTATAAGATATGGTTTCTTGTTTTCTTTCTCTTGGATAAATGGCTATATACCTGGATTGCTGAATTTAGTTTTCTTCTTATCTAGCTTTTTTATATCTGTTTCCATGAGTAGGTAAGAATGGTTGGAGGGTGGAGCTTTCTCACAACTCTAGAGGTGGAGGTGGTGGGCGTGGAGGTGGTCGTGGTCGCTCTGGTGGTTCTGATTTAAAATGTTATGAGTGTGGTGAACCTGGTCATTTTGCTCGTGAATGTCGTTTGCGTGGTGGTTCAGGAAGACGTCGTAGTCGCAGTCCACCACGATTTCGCAGGAGCCCGAGTTATGGGCGAAGGTGAGATTGCTGTCTCATATATTCTTTATTCTGGGTGAAGTTGTGCAGACTTGTACTGTCATGAAGTCTAAACAAAGTGGTGTGGTTTTTGTCATGATTTTGGATTCAAACTTTGTTATAGCTGAGCCCCCAGTTTTGGTAACAATGTCGTAACTTTCGTTTGCATGATTTAAATTTAGTATCTATGACTTGATAATTCTAATAAATCATGAAATTGGTGTTATTATTTATTTAGTATTTTGTTTGACACTGTTCATTGATATGAAGCAGGAGTTATAGTCCTCGTGCACGGTCTCCTAGGCGCCGCAGTGTATCACCTCGTGGACGCAGCTATAGCAGGTCACCTCCTTACCGTGGGCGTGAGGAGCTGCCATATGCTAACGGGTTAGGTTCTAGTTCTCTGGACTTTTGTCAGTTTCAAATTTGTTCACCCATGAACTTTTTTGTTAAATGTGCCTGAATATAATTTACTTGGTCATTTTAAGTTACAAAAGTGTTAAATTTGCCTAAGTGAATGATTACATGTACAACCTATAGATTTGTTTTTGTTATTGCTTATTCTTTTAGATGATTAATGGTATTTACTCTTACTAACACATTTCAGAGTTAAACTGCATGATTGGAATTTTTCGTAATGTTTGATCTTGGTGCATTTGACCCATTTGTGCTTGATGTACCATACTTTGTCTTTTTTACTTTCCCCCCTTAATAGTCTTATAGGTTAGGATGACAAAAAAGCTGATAATTACCTAGGTTGTTTCTTTTTTGTATTAAATAGTTTACAATCATTTATATTATGGAATGCTCTTGCCAAATTTAATTACAAGCGTTACTTGATATGGTATATATGCTGCCAAAGTTGTCAATTATGTAATCAAGGTCATCATTTTATCTTCATACTAACATGATGATGCTGGATAATTTGCAGAAATGGCCTGAGGGATCGACGCCGAAGTAGAAGTTGATTTTTAAGATTAGGCAACTGTGTTTTTCATGTGGAAATTGAGATTTTGTGTGACTATGGTGCTTGCACTGCAGTTCATGACTTTTAAGATGGGAAATGCCCTGAGCCTTCTACTATTGGATTGGATTAGTTACTTTCTTGATTTCTCAGCTTGTATTCTTTAATGTATCTAGAGTACGTGTAGTTTCTTTACAGGTAATAGACTATTTTCATGGTAGTTGCTTCTTGATTAAGAGTTTCATATTTTGCTAAAATTTATGCTTTTCTTTTGTTATGAGGTGTCTTCTGGTACTCCTTCATTGGTTTTGTGCTTCTGCATTCTCTGGGATATCGTTCCTGGCTGCCCTTCTCTGGGATCTTCAATTTTGAATAGTTGTGGATCCCAGCCGGCTACATGCTTCTGTTTGAGTCTCCCCACTTGTGATGTGCGCACCTCAAACTCTAATGGCATTTCTTTTGTTAACTTAAAAAGGGTTGACTGGCTGCATCAAATACTTCTGGCAGTGACAGGTACTCTATCTGTTCAACAGAAGTTGGGCTTGTGGGTTTTTCCAACATGTGATATGAAATCTTTATTGTAAAGAAAGGGATAGGGGAACTGTAGACGTAACTAAAAGCTGATATGTCGGTCTAATGAGAATATATTAATTTTTTGATGCATTCAGCATGACTGATATATCCTTTCTCTCGATTCAAAAATCTAGAGAACCAGCCTATTCATTACTGTGTGTCTTGTTTGCTTCCAAATCGTGTTGATACTTGTTGAGCAGGATTTTCTTGAAACTTTTGACCTATTTTCACAAAAAAGTAGCTTTTTTGTGGCTTGCAGAAGGCTTAACCTTATTAGGTATTGAAAAGTTTACCTTTCCCCCAATTTATTGAACTTAACATCAGGTCCATGTCTTGAATTGAATATTATGGAAACCTGACCTTTTGTAGATTTTGTCAATAGCTCTGGTAAGGTTTTTGATCTTTGGCTTGAAAGCTCCTAATCGAGTTTGGGGGCGGGGGGAGTGCCAAATTGCTGTGTATGATCGACATTTGCTTTGGGTTCTCGATCTGCTGGATGACTTGACCTGCCATCCAACGTTTTATCGTTAAGTTTTTAATGCATTGGATATCCGTTTAGCCAAGGAAAGTTTCAATGTCTGGCTTCACGTGTTTTTCCTTTTAAGGCATCTAAAATTTGCTGCTGGGTTCTTTGTGTTGTACACAGTTGAGAACTGAGAAGGACGTGAGTTGTGACCGCTATCAATCGGTTGGGTGAGATGAACCAGAATTCATGTGTTGTTTCGCTCCTTGTGTTTGTCCAGCTAATGTTCACGTGATACGCCATTGCTTGGAATGTCTTAATTCGTGTCAGCCATCCATGCTTACCAATGTCAATTTCAGAAATTGCTAGTTACTGGCGGACTGCGTGTTGTTTGGAATCTCCTTGAAGCATACGTTATATGTCAACATCTCCAACTAGAAAATATGGTGTAATAGCAATAAATATTTGTTCATGTGTGCAGCTAAAACAAATAAGCCTTAATTAGGTTTTAAAATTCTAGCTTTTATTTATCATTGTAGAATTAGTGGGAAGTTTCAAGTAACAACGGCAGTGAAACGTGTTGAAAGTAATGAGGCCTAAAAAATAATTGATGAGCGCTGCCATTATCTTTTGGTTTGATATCACATATTTTGTTAACTTTAATTTCTCTATGGAACGAACCAACAATGAAGTGCAGTTTCAGAGTATTAAATTAGCGACCAAATAGAGTTGTCATGAGGACATTATGGCCTTCTTCATCCGTTGGATCAGTTTATGGTTGGAAAGGCAGTTTGCTCTCCATAGTGAATGTTATATAATGCACACTTGAACCATCAAAAGGATTTGTTCCTATTCCAAGAAGCTCTTGTAGAATACTGCTCCTAAGTGGACATGGAATGGATGAAGATGAATTTCCCGAGTTATGGCGTGTCAGCTTCCATTATTACTTGAAGTGACCCCTGCATTCTTTTGTTACAGCGTGAATCATTTGCCTAAGTTGAAGATAGCCCGCATAAGTTGAGTGCCTAGAAAGCGCAATATCTCCTTGTCTCTCTTCCCATTCAACAATGATTGACGACTGTTTTGTAAGCAAAAGCTAAAGCAATGCAGGTGAGAGAAGGCGAGGGACAAAAATTAAACAAAATTGCGTAAGAAAAGGAGTGACAGGATTAATGTGATTGATGGGGGAAATTGGACTATCGTCTGCACCTCCCGTTCACGGGATACTCTGCTGCTTCTGAATTCTTCCAGACATGTGCTTGTCAAATGGGATTTTGATTATCTTTGTTTGAGATTTAAATTATTAAATTTTTATTCAATAATTTAAATTTTAATAAATAATAAATAGTATTTATTAATTTTATAAAATATGAACTATTAAATTTTTTTTAACGATTCAAATTTATCAATTTCATCTGCATTTAAGTTTTTTAAATACAATAAATTCATTTATTCTCAAATGACCGTCTAACTTTCTCTAACACTGCTCTCTTTGTAAGCAGGAAATGTTTTATTTTTATTGAAAGACTATACGTTTTTATTTTTATATATTTTTTTTGATTCATCAGCTAAACAGAAGGCCAACATAGATCCTTATATTAAGAATTAAAAAAAATTGTAAAACTCAACCATATATTTATAATGTTTTCTTAAAAAATAATTAAAAACTTGTATATTTTAATGAATAAAAAAAATATAATATCTCCATTTTGGAGGAGAGAAAGATAACTTCATACTCCGCGTCATCTTTGTGTGTATATTTTATTTTATGATCTACAGTTGTTTGCACGTCTACCTCAATATTAAGTGAGATTGTAGGCGTTGATTGAGGTCCCAGCAGATGGAAGCTGAGGGGAAAAGTTGTATAAAGATATGATCAAGATTCTGGAATCAAGGTCCTCTCTACTCTATCAACTTTACATCTTTTAATTCTGCCATTGTTGCTTCATCTGAAAGGTCAACGTCTGCCTGACTACAGCTTCACATTATTTTAATTCGCTATCTTCCCTTTCAGTCTCTTTTATTTCTCCAATTCTTTGAAAGCGACCCTCTAACTCCATTGAAGTGATAGATTTCCGAATGTACCTTTTTTATTAGCATAACTAAATTTTTGCTTATCTTAATAAATATATCTGTTTCAATTTATTTTTTTAGTTTTTAATTTTACTCCGATTTTCTAACTTTATTTAATATTTTAAAAAGTTCATTAATTTTTTTTTTACTATTTGTGTTTTTAAAATGGGGTTAAGGGCGTGCATGACATGAAATAAAACTTAAGGTATTACATTTTTTAATAAAATGAAAGAACTAAATTATTAAAAAAAAATTAATCAAAAGACTATAATAACAGTTAAGCATAAAATTCTCCGTATCAAGTGAGTTTATTTTCAATACTTCTCTATTATCGAGTAATCGATATAGGTATCATTTTAGGTAAAAAATTATGTTCATATATGAATAACAGTAATGTTTAATTTTCAATATTATAGGAGTACAATAAATATTTCTTCTTGTTCTCAATTGTCGCTTTGTGGATATATGTTTATAGAGAATACTCCTCAAAGTAAACTAATAGAACTACGTAGAGCGAATAAATTATTATATACAGATTCTGAAAGTGAGCTGAGTTGAAGGAAGAGCATGTAGTAGTGAAACCGTGTTTTGCTACCACTATTGTCTTCATTAACACTGTGTATATAGTTTGTCATGGTTCCCACGTTCCTCGTTAACTGTTTTATTTCCAATGCACATTATAATATTGCTTACTATCTGAGCTGTGTAAGTGGGAGGCCGTTTTGTTGGTTTCTTTTTCCTTTGTCCATCAAGGAAAGTCAAATCCATATGGTTCATCAATAATGTTGAGCACGAAATCAATCCTCTTCAAAAGGATGGAAAAATCTCTTTGATTCGGTTCCTTCTAAAGTTTGGAACTTGTGGCATCAGCTTTTTTCTATTCTCAATCACGAACCACAATACATTTTGTTGATCTGAGAAGTAAAGGTCAGAAGAGACTGGAAAATCTGAGATGGTCTTCTCATGAACTGTTATACTCTATCTTTCATCTCTTCATTATGCTGTTTTTATGAGAGTACTAGTTTCTCTATCAGCATATGACTTGAGTTCATAAAAAAATGGAGCTCAAAAATGAGAAGCTAGTTAGGTAATTCTCTACCATATCCTCTGTTTTCCCCATTCCCATTACAACTTTGCATCGTTTTGCTGACCGGGTTTCTAAATTTGCAGGTTTTACAATGATAGCAAAGAGAACCCTGAGCTTTCCTGGGAAAAGCCATTGTCAGTATACAAGGTACAGGCGGCCTTAAACCCAGAAGGCAAAATAGGAAGTGTTGATAAGAACAGAATTAATCTAAAAATTCCCTCATTTGGAAAGTTTAAGGTTTTCCCAGAAAACAATGAACCATGGAAGAAGAGAATTCTTGATCCTGGAAGTGACATATATTTGCAGTGGAACCGGGTTTTCCTTTGTTCTTGCATTCCAGCCCTATTTGTTGATCCACTGTTCTTCTACCTTCCCTCAGTGGCCAATGATGGAAAGTCATCATGTATGGCTACTGATTTGAATATTGGAATTGTTGTGACATGTTTCCGGACATTTGCTGATATTTTCTATCTGCTGAACATGCTCATTAAGTTCAGGACAGCTTATGTATCGCCAAGTTCAAGGGTTTTTGGCAGGGGTGAGCTAGTTATGGATCCAAGGTTGATTGCAAGGCGTTATTTGAGATCAGAATTCTTAATAGATCTTGTAGCTACACTGCCTCTTCCTCAGGTACCAAAACTTAAACATAATTTATAGTAGAAGTTTTATGTGTGGTTAATTAGAATCCCTGAATATAATTTGTTTACTTTTGATACTCTCTGTTTGCTTAGAACCTCTGGCAAATAAATGATCAATTATACCCTTCTACCTTTTTTATGGATTTTTCTGTATGTAGCTGTACTTTGTCTCTGGAAATTGTCAAAATGACAGAAAGTGATGTTAAATGACGTTATTGGTGTTTCTTCATTGGCAGATTGTGATTTGGTTTATTATGCCAGCAATTAGAAGCTCCCATGCCGATCACACCAACAATGCTCTAGTACTGATTGTTCTGCTTCAATATGTCCCCAGATTATATTTGATTTTCCCGTTAAGTTCTCAGATTATCAAAGCCACTGGTCTAGTTACAAAGACGGCTTGGGCAGGAGCTGCTTATAATCTTTTACTTTACATGTTGGCTAGCCATGTATGTTAGTTAACTTCACTTACTGATTTTTATAATTCCCAATTAATCATTATCTACCAGCATCTGAGAAATTTTACGCAAGTACAACTGCTGTTCTTGTAGGTGTTGGGGGCATCATGGTACTTGTTGTCAATTGAAAGGCATGCGACTTGTTGGAAATCAGAATGCAAAAACGAAAGTCTCCCAATAAAGTGTGATCTTAAATACTTGGATTGCCGCACTATAGACAATGATGATCGCATGAAGTGGGTAAACACTACTGCTGTGTTTGGTAACTGCAATCCAGACAATGACATCAGTTTCAAGTATGGCATTTTCGGAGCTGCAGTTGAAAATAACGTTATTTCCTCAGACTTTCTAGAGAAGTATCTCTATTGTCTATGGTGGGGCTTGCAGAACTTGAGGTGTGATTTTAGATTGTGATATTGATGAACATCAAATATGGCAATTTTTATACAAAATTAAGCTGAATATTAGATATTAATTTCAGATGTCTACCATGGCAGACTGGTAGACGGACTTACTTGTGTTACATTTGATTGATCTCTTTGTTACTGATTTTTTCAGTTCCTATGGCCAGAGTTTAAGTACAAGCACGTTCGTTTGGGAAACTGCATTTGCAATACTCATAGCTATACTGGGTCTAGTTTTGTTTGCCCATTTAATTGGAAACATGCAGGTATAGAGGACTTTCTAGTAATTTTACAAACAGCTTTTGCCCTTGAGCAATAATTTTGAACTTCTCAATCTATTACTATTTATCACCTCTCAGTAGAACCATACTGAGAACTTGTTATGTAACATAGCATTCGGTAGTATTCCAATTAATTATGGTGAAATCTAGTGCAGACATATTTGCAATCTATTACTGTGAGGCTTGAGGAGTGGAGGCTCAAGCGACGTGACACCGAAGAATGGATGAGACACCGCCAGCTCCCACAAAATCTGAGAGAGCGTGTTCGAAGATTTGTTCAGTACAAGTGGCTTGCAACACGAGGTGTTGATGAAGAATCTATCTTGCGAGGCCTTCCCACAGACCTACGCAGAGATATCCAACGCCACCTTTGCTTGGACCTCGTTCGACGAGTGAGTTCTTCCCAACAGCAAAATGTTCTTATTTCCTTCATCAAACTTTTATTTCAGATATTGCCAACAAGCTAGTAGCTCACATGGCATCAGCTAAATTGACATGAATTTCCTGCCAGTGGTTTAGCTTATCGGTAAAAGAACTACTACTTCAACTATAGCTCAGGCAATGTCTTTCTCCAAAATTTACAGGTCCCCTTTTTCTCACAAATGGATGATCAGCTACTTGATGCAATATGTGAGAGATTGGTATCATCCTTGAGTACTCTAGGCACATATATCGTCCGGGAAGGAGATCCAGTGACAGAGATGCTTTTCATCATAAGAGGAAGACTTGAAAGCTCAACTACAAATGGAGGCAGGACAGGTTTCTTTAACTCTATCACATTGAGACCTGGTGATTTCTGTGGAGAAGAGCTGTTAGCATGGGCATTGCTTCCAAAATCTACTCTCAACTTGCCATCTTCTACTAGAACAGTGAAAGCCCTTGTGGAAGTGGAAGCCTTTGCACTAAGAGCAGAAGATCTTAAGTTTGTGGCTAATCAGTTTCGGCGTCTCCACAGCAAGAAGTTGCAGCACACCTTCCGTTTCTACTCTTACCATTGGAGGACATGGGCAGCCTGCTTCATTCAGGCTGCTTGGAGAAGGTACAAGAAGAGGATGCTGGCAATGAGCCTTAGCTTGAGGGAATACCAGCCATTTAATTATGATGAACAGGTCACTGATGAAGTGGGACATGAGGAGGAAGAGCATAGTGCTGTGACCTCAAGTGCTAACTCACTGGGTGTCACCATACTTGCCTCAAGATTTGCTGCAAACACAAGGAGAGGAGCTCAGAGGATTAAGGATGTTGGGATGCCTAAGTTGAAAAAGCCTGAAGAGCCAGACTTCTCGGTGGAGGCAGAGGATGATTAGTTCACATCTACTATACAAGCTTCAAAAGGGATAAAAGTTATAGTGCCTCATGCAATAAGACAGGTCTGTACCTAAAATGCGTGTGCATCAGTTGCTTGTTAATAGAAAAAGTGTTCATTGGCAAGTTTTGAGTTTGTCTCAGTTTGTATTTTATATAGACTGTCTAATAAAACCTGGGATATAACCATAATGGCCATAGGAGTTTACTTCTGGCAAGAAGTTGCTATGTTTGACCCCTTTGACTAAATCCGGCTTCCTCTTGTGAATTAGAATCACTTTATGTTCAACTTGTACTTCGCAAAGCAACATTACTTGTATATTGTGTATTTAGCATGTTGTATACTACCACTCCCCACATTTTGGTTGTTTTTCAATTAATTAAACGGTTGCTATATCCCATCTATTAAGTTTTAGTAACCCACATTTCCATGTTAAATTGAGTAAACTATTTAGCCTTTGGAGACAATTCATGACATAGAAATTGGCCAATATTGTCCCTAATTATACTTTAAAGTGACAAGCTGTGGAACCATTACCTTCAAGCAGAAGCAAGGACATCTAGAAGCAAGCAAGCTCCGATGGCTCAGTCATGTAATATTACGAATTTGAGATTGTTTTAAGATGATGAACCGAAAGATCAAGCCACCTGAGCTTGTCTCTGCTTTTTGCCTGCCAACACTACCTCATATATCGGTACATGTAGAAGTAGAACACAAAGAAAATTGCTTAAGTAACCAAAATAAATGAGGGGGTGAAGGGGGAATTAAAGTTATTGTTCTACATTAGTAAAGCAGAATAGTACAGAAAAGTGTTATACATGCCCCACTTGACTATGAACAAGGCACCTGATATTCAACAAGTATTAAGCAAGATAGAGTTTACACTCCTCTAATATAAAAATCAGCTCACTTGTTAATTGAAAATATAAAATTAGAAAAAATATTTTCAAAACAGGTGTGTATGTCACTGTGAATAGGGAGCTTAAAGAAGGAGAAGATAGCAGGAAGGGTGTGAAAGATGGGACAAACAGATTTGGAGAAATAAAGGAAGTACAAAGTGATAAAAAAATGAAGAAAAAAGAAATATGTAAAGGATTAGATCCCCTGATCAACTACACTATGTTATTATATCAATTTACTGAAGTAATTTTACAATTTGTCCTGGAGTTCAATCCATTGGACAAATATTATTTTTCTTCCCCTTCTACGGGATCTACTTTTGACTGCTCAAACTGGGCATGATTTGTTTGTTGTGCTCTCCACAGAATAGGGAAATGGAGGACTGGCTCTATGCTGCAAAAATTTAAACAATCATTATTTTAAGCTATTACGCTCATGAGCAAATACTTGTTACTGGTGGAGTTGGAACCAGTTTCATTTGGACTGAGGAGTTGGTTATACACACACACACACACACATATACATGTTGAAGATAAGATAGTAATGATGATTTCGGCAAGTTATATGGAAAAGCTTACTAGTTGCAGCACAGAAACTTGGCTGAGGTTGGATGTAGTTATACAGCTGCTCAAGGCTGCAAGAAAGCTCTCAATCTGTTAAGTTGTGGTAAGACAGCCATGGCAAGATGAGGTCTGTCTTTTTGCCTTAACTGGGAGCACTTAAGTGCCATATTTGCAAGGCTCAAGGCCTCCTCTAGCGGCCAGTCAGGCACTGTTGGATCCAGCATCTGGGCAAATGCTCCTTTCTAATCGCTCTCTCAACATGATGGGTCAAGCCCATAGGTGGTCTTGCTGTTAAAATCTGGAGGTAAATGATCCCAAGAGAGTATATATCAGATTTCACTCCTAGTATTCCTGTCTGTTGGTACTCAGGATCTATAAAGCAGAAAGTTCTGGCTGTGGATGTCATACGATATTGTGTCACCTTGTCAGGACAGATGGTGGAACTAACCTGGCTAAACCTACATCACTGATCTTGGCTACATAGTTGCTGTCAAGCAATATGTTAGCTGGTTTCAAGTCCCTGTGCACCAGAGACTCTGGTTTTCTCTGGTGTAGGAACAACAAGCAAGTGCCTGTTTCAGCTGCAATTTTGAACCTAAGCTGCCAAGGAAGAGAGGGAGTGTTTCCTCAGCAAAAGAGCCAATCCTCTAAGCTTCCTTTGGCCATGTAATCATAGACAAGGCAACCATACTCTGGGCAGGCTCCTAGCAGGAGAACCATGTTTGGATGCCTTATGCAGCTTAGTATCTCAACCTGTAACATTGTATATTAGCAAGTTAAGTCAACTAAATCACAAAACTGACACACTTTTGTTTTGCGCTTACCTCTTGTTGAAACTGTGACCTTCCTTGTGCTGCATCAGAACGTAGAACCTTCACTGCCACAGGGGTATGGTCCAGATGGCACTTGTATACTAGAACATAATCCCCTTCTCCAATCTTTCAGGAGACTGCAAAGAACTCCATCACAGCTTCGATATCCTCAATTGAATACTTTTTATACCTAGGGGCTATGTTCATTAAAGCATTAAGTGCTTTTCTTTTCTCTTCTGATTCTGAGTGCTTTCATTTCTGCAACAACTCTCCTTTTGTGCTTCCAATTCTGCAATCCTCTTTTGTGCTTCAGTAGCTTTAGATTTGGCCATCTCCTTTTCTGCAATCGCTAATGCAGCTTCCTCACCAAGCCTTGCCTCTTCTAATCACCTCCCTTCCTCCCTTTTCCAACGCTGGAGTTCTATTGTCTGTGATGCAAAACGTCATATCTTCATGTGCTTTTGTAAATATAAAGCAAATATTGTTTCATACCTTCTGTTGTGCTGTGAGTGCTTCTTTACAAGCAATGCTATATATTTCCATTGTTTTCTTAAGCTCCAACTTTAATCTCCTCATCTCAGCCTCCATGTCATCCTATAAGTTCAGCGTAAGATACACCCACACAACAATTACAATTAGATATTGATAACTTTTCAATTGTTAATAATGTATTCATCAAGAAAGCAAAGACCTATTTAACTATTTTGATCATTATTACTTATTCATCCCTTACATATATTTGGGGGCTATCAAGATTGGCTAAAACATGTTGTACTAAAGTGAAGAGGAAATTTAATGGTGTTATTTCCCAACATACATAAAAACGGAAAGACAAGTTTCCTTAGCACATTACTGATTTCTTTATCCTTAAGAAAACTACATTGAAAATCTATACAATTCAATGACAAACTTTATCCAAATTACAAAGTTTTTTAAGGCCCCTTATAAGTGCAGGAACTACTGATAAAAGCATACTGTATGGGTAGTTCATGAACTAGAAATATACATTGTCCACTCGTCCGTACCATGGCAAGTGATGTACTACAAGCAAGTCCGTCACCATCAGGTGAGATTGGTGTGAATTCAGGAGGAGAGCTAATGTTCACAGACATCCTTCCGTACTGCAGTGACTCAGCTATATTTTTCCTCCGTCTCCCAGCTAAATGATAGCCCAGGGTTGGACATCCCTATATCTGAGCTGTCATATAATGAAGATAATATGTGGTTTCCACTTGGTCTTTCAGAGCTTACGAAGGACATGTCAGTGCCTGGAAGGATAGTTTCCCTATTTGACTTGCCATTCAAATTTTTCCCAGTGAATGGTGACCTGCTTTCAATAGAAATTAGTTTTCACCTTTTGTGTGACAGCCACATGCCATTTAACCATGCAGAGAACAATTTGACAGACCAAAAAGAATAAACATGAAAGAAATATTTGCTAAGGAGTATGTAATGCCACTGACCTGAAGGGCTCTGTTTCATACTGTAATCTACTTTGTGCATCAATGAATCGCCTTTCATGTGCTCATTGAAACTGCACTTCTCAGTGTGGAGCATACAGACAGTGTGTGTGATTCTTGAAGAGATGTATCCAACATTTCATACCATAAGTAGTTGGCAGCATATGTGGCTCTGAAAGGCCTGAGTTGATACTTGCTTGATTATGCTGGTTGGCAAGAGTGGAAATGGCAGGAGCAAGACAAGATGCAGATCGCATTGATTGAATCTTTTCTTTAGACACAACATAGACAGTACAGAAATCTGGTGGAATTTTTGCCGCCGTTCCTGGAATATCAGCCATCTTGAATCTTCTGATGAAAAAAAGTTTCCCTCAGGAAATGATGAGCAATCATTCATATAGCCACGCCAGAAGCATAGTAACTTATTTCTAATACTGAACCCTAAACCACCCTTTAAATTTTATTTGAAGCTGAGGTCAGATTAATACGAACAACAATTTCTTAGCATTACTAACCACATCAAGTTGAATTGACACATTGAAGACTTAAGCTATTGTCAGTATCACATGGAATATGACACAAACTAAATGAAAAATTTCTGTTCTTTTCTTTTTTCATTTGAAGCTTGAATATGGGTTAAGTTTGCTTGAATTTATCTAATGTTATTTAGCAGTCAGTTCATTAATTAATTTGCAACTTGTTGAGGTATAACTACGTGATGCAGCAGGAGAGATGGATACCTAAGCAAACCAGTTTTCGTTTAAGAGCCAAGAACTAAATGCTCAATTGCTATGTGAGAAGTATATTCAATTAGAGCTCTCGCTGCATCCGCATCTTCTAGTAAGACATCCTTGCATTGTATCTATAGTCCGTCCCCCAATTCCCCATCACAGAAAAAACCGAACAGATCAAAAGAAAGACAGAATAACATGCATAAAGTTACGTCTAAGCATTGTAAAATGAAAATCATCTCTAAAATTTGTGTTCTATATAATTGAGTCATTTTGCTGGAGGAAAAAAATTTAGATTATTTTCTTAGGGGAAGAAAAAGTAACACCTACGTCGTTCCGTGTACAAAATGCACGATACGGGAGAAAAATTTCCTTTTGGTGGCCATCAGTTTTTTTGCTTGCCAGTGAACCCTCGTCAACAATCCAATTTGTCCCCGACCCTGCAATAAGTAAAGTGAGAGGATAGTTAATCTTGTAGCCATTGGGTGCTCAGTGAGGAGGCATTTCTGCTATTTCTAGTACTTTTTAGCAGCACAAATAATGACATGGATGCCGGACACAAATACTGTCATGTTTAAATTTTAGTGTTGTAATGTTTAGATTTAACGTAAAGTGTTGTTCGTATTGAATAAGTATCGAATATAATACCATTTTTTTTTTGAAATATGGGTGATCTGCATTGCATGTGGCTGGCAGAAAAAAAGGTATACTCACTTGGGGTTAGAGGAGAAGTTCCCTTAACATTGACATGGATGAGAACTACAGTTGAACCTCTCACGAGGCGATGGTTAACAGGCCATTTAAGTGCATTCTGGCTCCCCTTGTCCTTGTCTATTCCCACTGCCACTATTCCATTCACATCGCTATTCTCCTTCCTCCCTGATTGATTCTTCGTAAGCCACATTCCTTTTTCTCTTTTCCTTTTGCACTTTCAATGGAAGGAAACAAAGCAACAAACCCACAAACCCTAAGTACTAATTTTGTGATTTTCTTGCCAGAGGAAACGACCCCGAAATTTCTCTCAGAGCCACCTCTGTCCTCCCAACCTTAACGGCCGAGAAAGACAAAAGGACTTTGGGGTATGAGCTTGATCTTCTTTTCTTCTTCTTTCATTTGGTGTTTGAGCTTTCAAACTTGAGGCATGTATGATGTTTCTTTTGGTGTTTAAACAACAAATGAATAGCAATAAACGTACACTCTTCCTCCTCCTCCATTTTTGGGTTCCCTTAACTGTTCGAGCCAGAGAACCCTGCATATTATTCTCCCTTCTCCACCCCATTCAGAGAATAACCAAACTTTGCGAACCATCAAGTGTGTCTAATCTTTTGCAATTTTATTTGGAGAAAACTATTGTCATAACATCTCAGACTTCAGAATTGATCCAGCTGACCATAATAAAAATAAATTCAAATCGATATGTAAATGACTTTTGCTGGGTAAGACAATTTTGACAAGTACATTTAGGAAGGGTCTCTCTTTTCATTATGCATACATTTATATTTATATATATATATATATATATATATAATTTATGAGGATAATTTCTATAATAACGGTTTTACTAAAATTTACAAATATGTGTAATATTTTAGAGTAAAAAGATTAGTGACAATTTAGTTTTAATTAAAATATCACAAAATCAATTAAAAGCTTTAGTTATGCCATGTCATTATTTTCAGTCTTTGATTGGTATCAAATATAATAATGTTCTCAAATAATTTTCCTTATCTCCCTGTGTTTCACTTTTGAATTTTTGTTTGACTTCGAAATTATTTTCAGGCATTAGACGTTGTTGTATACATGTGAACTAATACTGAAGGAATACATGTACCCCAAAAATACAAGCAGGGGTTGGAAAGTGAGAAATCTTCGTAACTTTAAGGCTAGGATCCTCGACAATCCATAATACTGTAGAATGAATTGGTACACAAACTAGGGAGGAGAGAGAATAATAAAATAAAAAATAATTTTAAATAAATATTTTATCACAAAAAGTTACCAAATTTACTGTACAGTCGCATTTGCAACTGTATCAAATTTTAACCCACCGGACTAGCAGGCAGGATAAATTATAGTTTGTTTCTTATCTTTCACAAATCTAAATATTCAATCCCTACAAAAACTTTCTAGTCTACATAATATCTGTTTGCAAGCTTGCCGTGACTTTATATTCTAGAAGCTTTCATCTTTGCTGACCCACACAACTTGGGTGAAGGTCATAATTACAGACATCACAGGAGAATGCCCAGAACTTGCCTTGTTTTTTACAGAAATCACACACATAAGCTTTGGCCATATCCAATTTCAGAACATGTTCATGCTTCATATCCTCAACCTCTTGAGGTAAAGACTCTCCTTCCTTTCTCAGAGCGTCTTCAAGGTCCCTTATACGTGAATCAGTGAAAGGGAAAGCTTCAGCACCATATGAGGACACCACAAACTTCCCATTCATACTTATGACTTTGCCATCTGGCCCAATAAGAACTAAGGCAGGAATCCCTTTGATATCAAAGATTCTACAAAGGTCATGCCTTGTTCTGTCCAGATATGGGATAGCCAGCCACGGCATACTAATTCTGTTCACATTGAATTCCTTGAGGTCTCTATCAGTTGAGATCAGAACAACTTCAAAGCAGTGACCTTTTGCAGTGTTGAGATTGTTGTATACATCTGTAAGTTGGACAGTGAAGGCACGACAAGGAGGACACCAGTAGGCACCAAAATATAGGCCTATGGTTTTACCTGCAAGTTCAGATACCGGTACCTGCAATAAGAAGACATGTTATTACTGTTCAGTTAGACTGTGACTATGGAAATAGTAAAGAACAACCTTTCTGTCATCCCCAGAGATAAGAAAATTGCGTCCTTCATGAGCCAAAAGTTCTTCCAAATTGGCTTTTCCACGTTTTCTTTGATCCATGGCTTTTAATTCCTCCCGTCTCTTGTTTGTGAAAGGGAATCCTTCAGCACCATAATCCTCAATGTAGCCGATCAGGTCTTCCTCAACTGTTATCCCATCTGAACATAATGGAATGAATGATGGGATACGATGAACCTGGTACCTGTCAATCAGCCTTCTGTGCAAATTTGCATCAAACGGGACTGCTAGCCATGGCATGCTCTTGAAGTGTTCTTCAAAACCATCCTCATCATGGTCAAAGGAGATGAAGATGATCACTAGACTTTTGCCTTTCTTTTCCAGTGTGTCATAAAGTTCAACCAGACGGGGAATGAATGTTCTGCAAGGCCTGCACCAGTTCGCAGAGAAAAATAGGCAGACGGTTTTCCCGTTGCATGATGACAAGGGTACCTACTCTCAGGATTCAATAATGACCACAAACTAGTAAGCTAAGTGCATAATTTTTTTTTTCTTTATTGGGGAGGAAAAATAAGAACTTTTCTTGGATGGTATAAATTCCTAGAGCTGCTGATTAATCTAAAAGTTGAACCAATTAGCCCATTGTCAACTGAAACACACTAGCACATGGAGAAAGTCTATAAAAACTAAGCTACCTTTCCATCAGAAGATAAGAGGAATTCAACACCTTCAGCTGCAAAGACGTTCATAATATCATGACTGTCAACAAATTTGGCTTCATAAACCGGCCCTGCCATTGGAACTGTGGAAAGCATGAGATGATCTCCACTCTATGCCCTTGTTTCTTACTTTTATAATCTTTCTTGAAACCTAAATGATCAAGAGAAACATGTG
The DNA here is from genome assembly GCA_037074485.1 of Delonix regia. Taxonomy (NCBI): domain Eukaryota; kingdom Viridiplantae; phylum Streptophyta; class Magnoliopsida; order Fabales; family Fabaceae; genus Delonix; species Delonix regia. Next base: position 6,676,302 of record CM073452.1, read on the forward strand.
AGTTCTGAAAGTAATAATATCAAAAATGGAATCAATTACGTTGTGAATAATTCATTATCTTTCACAAATTTTTTTCTATTTGTGCCCCTGCTTCGGAAAGGACCTGACGGCAAAGACCGTTCAGATCGTGTGCAGGGTGGCCATCTTTCTCTTTTTGAACACTTCACGAATCCTTTCCTCTACCCCACATCCTCCAACCAAGATTCTTCTATACCATCATGCTCATAATACTCTTCAATAGTTTTGAACCATTCTTACTTCATACCATATGTGCGATGAAGAAGAAGAGAAAAAGAAAAGAGGAAGAAGAGCAAAAGCAACCCTTTTTATTAACTATTGCTTGAGAAAGCAGCAATTTCTGCGTAGAAGTTCAGTAAACAAGCGTAGTGAAAAGAAACCACTAATTGCAAAGAGCTCATGCAATCCATCAGACTAAGTCGTGACTCCTGAGTGCATTTGATTGATTTGGAATCCCATTCAACCAATATGCAACTGGGGTTAAAGGTTCATAGCATGATTCTGAGGACTTTCTAACTTATAACAGAGATAAACCCAGTTCGAAGAAGGTACCTTGGAGCAGCTGCTGTGGAAGATGAAGGCCAGGGGAGAGGTTGGGTTTCCAAGACGAAGGGAAATAGTTAGCGGTGGGAAAATGAGAAGTTCTTATGTCATTTGTCGAAGAAGTCTCTGAAGACAATCCGGATATTGTGGGGCATCTTTTCAAAATGTTTTTTTTAATTTTTTAATTTTATACTTTTGTCTAATTCGTTGGGTTTTCGGTTTTCTTGGAAAGGAAATAGGAGGTGACGTTGGGCAGATTGAGGCATATTCCTTAGCTTCCTCTAGGCAGACTACTTTGGATAGTGGATATGCGAAACAAAAGAAGGTTTCACTATGTACGCTTTTTAATCATCCATTTGCGTGAACCAACAAAAGTTCTTAACTTCTAAACATATTTATAGCCAAGACAAGCAGATATCTTTATCTTCTCAACTTGAACCCTAATACGTCAAAACTCTCTTTTTAAACCTATAACAAGTAAAATTTACAGCCTTGTTCAAATAAATATAACAAAACACTAAATATTGATTAAATTTTTTCCCATATCACATTTACACTTTTTTTTAAAGTTCCCTCATTTAGATAAAACTAAGGCGTTATCTAAAACCAAAAAGAAAAAATCGCAAGGCCTTGATTATTGATCCACATCCAACAATCCCAAGTTGTACTATGAACAGAAGATGAATAAATATCTTCCTCAAATAAAAGATGCAGCAGATGAGAGCCATCTGCTCAAAAAGCTGAGGACGGTGATATCCCGATGTTGGTCCAATTATATAAAAATAATAAAATAAAATGGACGGTACAAACTAAGATCTGACTCAGTGCTTATCCAGTACTGGGACGTCTAGAAAAAAGAATCAGTCACAAGCGACAACGACCAAGTTCCATTCCACCAACGAGAACAGTTTATATATATTGTGAAAATTACAGATTATAAGTTCAAAATATTTTGTTGGTGGAAAAAAAAAGTTAAAAGATTTCTTGTAAAATTTGAAATTATTCTAAACAATTTAAAAAGTAAATTTTTATTATTTTAAAAGATTAAGGATCTTGAGAGTAAAAAGTTTAATGTATATTTGAATTCGAATTTAGATTTGCATGATTTAAATGAATTTGATTTTTAAAATTAATTTATGGTTAAACATTTGAAAACTAATTTTTATTATTTATATAATTCATTTAACAAAAAAATAATTTTTTGATCTCTATAAAATCAAAATTAATTTTTAAAAAATAAAATATCAAATAAAATAAAAATATTTTTAAAACAAATTGTTATTTAAGTGTGTCATCGAACACACTTTGATAAGTTTTTCAAATTACGTGACGGCAAATAATCGATGTGATGAGTTGTGAGACGTGGTGGACTGGTGGTCGTTGAGGCTATTTCAGAAATGGCGCGCGCGCGGCGCCATTATGACGACCGTGTGGCCCTGTTCGGTACTGAATTTGTGATTTGAGATATTCACAAAGAGTAAAGAATCGTGAAACTCTAGCGCACTTTCGCATTACCGTTGATTTGGACTTTGCTGCTCTCATTTATTTGTACCGGGTTAGCTTAAATCAATCAATTCAACCTGTAAATTCTTTCGAATCACAAATTCACAATGTTTCAAATTAACCTATTCTATGAGAAGGAGTAGGAGATAACTCATCCTCGGTCAATGGGCGTGCGTATAAATCGCCTTCGCTAACGTACGAAGAGTGTTCATCCTCGCTATCCTTCTCCTTCAACTCTTCAATCTTAGCCAGCGCCTCTCTCCAATCCCACCTGCTCTCCACATTCCATTCGCAGCAGCACATCCCAATCATCAACAGCTTCAGCATTTCACTCTCTCCGTTCCTTGTTGCTCCCATTATCTCTTCATCAAACACCTCGCCTGTCCACTCATCCCTCACCATCGACCTCACTCACGTTCCCAAATCTTCGTTCCCGTTATTCCCCTTTCCTCGTCTCATGTAATTTGCTGGGAATTTTCCTGTAAGTAGCTCAAGAATCAGTATCCCCAAGCACCACACGTCTGTCTTCCGGTTGGGTTGCTCTAATTGGGTCACTTCCGGTGCCTTGTACGCAGCCATGAACCGTTCAGCATGGCTTTCATTTACCACTGGGACGAGACCGTACTCTGTCAAATAAGGCTCGAATGATTGGTCTAGCAGAACATTCGAGGATTTCAAATGGCCGTGAGGGAGGTTACGCTCCGGAAACTCTTCGTACAGGTTTAGAGAGCAAATTATCTTCTCAAACGCTCCGGAAACCCCCTCGCTACTCCTTTTATTATCTTCAATCGAGTTGGCCAGTCCAAATTAGAATCAATCCGACCTGCAAATCAAAAAGTCAGACCATGTTTAGAGAAGAGATGAGAGAGAATGAGAGAAATGTGGTTCTGTCATTGATTGAGTAGAGAGTAATAAAGTGATGTATTTATAGACAAACACTCATAGTTACAATGACTGCGTAACTACTAAGTAAAGTAATTTAACAGACAGCTGCTGACTTTATAACTCTTAACAAGCCAAAAGAAAGTTCAATTCAAGTGGATAAAATTGAAGAATGTGGGTTCTGGGTGAAATTTTGGATGATAATGCTTACCATGGAGATGACTAGCCAAGCTGCCATTTTCAACAAAGTCATAGACCAGAAGCTTCTCTTCTCTGTAGCAGAATGCGACGAGGGGGAGTAGATTAGGATGTGTCAACCTTCCCAACCTTTTCATGTGCTCTGAGAACTCTTCCTTCCCAACATTGTTCATGTGCCTAAATCTCTTTACTACCACTGCTGATCCATTTGGAGCAATAGCCTTATATGTGGATCCGAATCTACCACTGCCCAGAACCTCAGCTGAGGCCCTAAGTAGGTCTTGCAAGTCAAATTCCTCTCTGTTGTCTTTCCTAACGAATGTCAACTCTCCAATCCCACTCTTCAAGTCATCAGCTGTCATATCAATGGTATGAGTCTCTCTTGAGCCTTCATTGTCTGGCGAAGTTCGCCAGCGGTGGTTGCAAATGAAAGAACTGCTACTACTGAAGCTAAGGCAACCACAGCCACCACTACCGTTGCAGTAATAAGTAAAGGGCGCTTCTTTCCATTTTCTTGACGTGAAAGGATGGGGCTACCGTCTGAGAAGGAGTTACTGCAAGCCAATAAAGGTTGTCCGCAAAGGCCTTTGTTGCCTGTTGCACCATAACTTAACAAAGCATGAAGGAGGGAAAAAAAGCATATAGAGAACTGAAAAAACATGGACAGAAATTAACATAGATGAAAGTTAGCTTACCAGCATATGAGCTGGGATCATAATTGCGTAAGTTTTCTGGTATTCGACCCTCCAATTGATTGTTTGAGAAATTTAGCACTCTGAAACTGTTTTGTCTAAATTCTGGTATGTTGCCGTCAAAGCTATTTCCATGTAAGTCTAAATCCAAGAGTTTAGGCAGTTTAGCAAGGGACATAGGAATGTGACCTGTAAACCCATTTTCTGCTAAGAGTACCCTCTTTAAGTATTTCATGCCCTTGAAAGCATCGTCCGGAATTTCACCAGAGAACTTGTTATTGGACAAAAACAATCCCCTTAACCTCCCAAGCTTTTTGAACTCAGGGATTGGACCTTCAAAGCTGTTGTTAATGACGCTAAAACTGCTCAAATTCGACAGTTCTAAGAGGGAGTCTACGTCGATTTGTACCAGAGTCCCGTGTTCTCTAATCTCAAGTTATAAAATGTGTGGTTGCTGCATAATAACCCAGTCCAACTGCACAGACTGATTGACTCGTTCCCTCAGTTGCTTAAAGCTTCGATGTTGAACAAGAAGCTCTTGAACCTAACCAAAATATGTGGGTCTGCGTCACTCAACGATGGCACAAAACAAATGGCTAGCGTGAAGAATACTGTGAGAAGACAATATGCTCTTCGGTAGGCCATAAATGGAAGACGGAAAGTGAGTTTTTCCATGAAAACATAAATGGGATTCGGATGAGGGAAGAAAACAGAGAGGGGAATAAGGATAAAGAATAGATAGGGTTTCATCCGTGGCATAGGAACTGACAAGATCCTCCTCCCTTCACAAGAAAGAATGAGCTGGTAATGTCGGCCCTATGCTGGTGTTTTAATCTCACTTCATTGGTGCTTTTGTTTGATACTTATGATCTTGGTTGTATGATGGTTGAAGTGTTGTTTTTCTTCCTGATGATGTATGGGATTTTGTATTAGCCGTCTCTTCAACACCAACAATTTATGTCTTTATTTGTCTGCTATGCTTGTGACATTCTTTACCAAGTTACTCGGCATGGTATGGATATGGTGTATTGTATGAGCGAAGTTTTGGAAGACTCTATAATCGTCAACGTCAATATCACTTGCCTAATTTGCAGCTGTAATAATAAGACATTTATCTTTGTATATAAGATTATACTTGATAAAAAATACTAGTAATCATAGAAAGCTACTGTATAAAATATATTACAAAAATATGTATATAGATGGAATTTTTTTTTTAATCTAGACCTTTGTAGAATTGTCTCATTAATTTCTTCTCTTATAAAATTGTTTTTTCAATTTGGTCTTACATATGAATATGTTTTAATTTAATTTTTCATAAATAAAATCATAATTATATATATTTTTCATACTTTTTAAATCAGCATATTTTTGTAAGATATTGTTGATAGTGATTTTATTTTAAGGAATTAAAGTGAGAAATATCTTATTTATAAAAGATTAAAATATAATTTCTTTCCAAGGGATACTGATATAAATAACGGATTTTATAAATAGTTATAATTAAGGGATACTGTTATCATATTTTCGGCTTCGCATGCATATTACACAGTTATGTTAAAGATTATCCTATTTAAGAATAAACACATTTAATTTTTCTGACTATAAATTTTCATAATATATATATATATATATATATATATATATATATATGTGGTGTATCAAGTTTTTCGTCCATATGAGGTTCGAAACGAAAAAGGTTGTTTTACATCATTCGCTGACGGGGATGGGTTGAGTTAACATTTGTGTAATATAATCAAATATAGTTAATTATTTCACATAACAGCGCATAGGACTCCATGGCCCAATGGATAAGGCGCTGGTCTACGGAACCAGAGATTCTGGGTTCGATCCCCAGTGGAGTCGATGCATTCTTAATTTTTTTTTCCACCCGGTCTGTTAGTCAATCTCCTTTTAACTCTTCCCGGACATTAAATTTAATTCCTATCTCTTTTTTCTTTTGAAAAAAAAATTGAATTTCTAAATCTTTAAACCTGAATTCACAAGTAAAATTTATTTCTAAATCTCTTTATTAATTTTATTTAATCATAGTAATTTTAATTTCGAATACTTTTACTTTTGAATATATTTGATAAATAAATATGACGACTAAAACCTTTTTATTCAAATGCTTCTTAAATTTTACTGTTAAGACAATTATACACACACATTATACGTCCAATGATGGATGGGTACTACCTCAACCCTCCTCAAACCTATACCTCAACCTTTAAGTATTGGGTAAATTACTTATTTATCTTTTAAGATATGTTTAAATTGTAATTTTTTAAATGATACAAATATACATAATTTTTTGAAATAAAAACATGATAAAAATATCTTTAAGAATACTATTTTTTAAAAAAAAATAATATAACTTCATAAAAAGCATTTTTTTTAACTCTCATTTCAATTATATTTATTTTGTGGTAAGAGTCATAAATTTAAATTAATCTAAACTTGATAGATGTAAAGATATTTTGGTTGAAATATGTCAAACATAACTCCTTTTTTTTTTTTTTAACTACAGGAGAGCTAATTTTATGGCATTTTGAGCCATATACCATCAAAGAAAATATATTTTAATAATAAAATTTCATGATGTAGAAAGTATTACAAACAAATACTATAAATTTGAACAACTTGGATTGAAAGTGTCTGAATCATGATTTTATTAAAAGAAAACTCAAAATATTTGCTTTCGAATCACTATTAAAACCAAAAAGGTTAAAACTGGAGAGACTGGAAAATACTGTTTCCAAACCGAGTATATTTTCTCTAGTAGATAATGGGTGGTCCTCAATTATTTTATAAAAATAATTATTTTTATAAATAAATATATATTAGTATTTTAATTTTTTTTATAGAAAATGATATATAGTTAAAAAAATAAAAAGATTGAACTGTTTTTAACATCTTACAGTTTATTCGATATATTTTAGAGTCTATCATTTTTTAACTAGATATCATTATGTATAAAAAAATTAATATATATTTATTTATAAAAATAATTATTTTTTATTTTTTAAAAAATATATTTTATAAAAAAATTAAGGAATCCAATGGCCACCATTATCTATCGAAAAAAATCTCTTCTAGTAATATCCATACTCGTGGAAAGGGTGAGACATTGAGACTCGAGAGTGATATGAGCTTGGAAATTAGGGTTATAACTTAGGGGGGTTAGAAAAAAAAATTACATATACCCTAGTCGAGTTAGGTAGACTATCCCAATCCCCTGCCTCATGCCCCGACTTGACCCAGGGCACAAACCTAGGACACAATGTCATTTTTCTTTGGGCAATTTTTTTTATGCAACCTGAAATGGTTAGGTCGAGTTGGGTTAAATATTCCAGATCTTTCAAACCTCTGAAGAACCTTAAAATGTCATGATACTTTTTGTAAGAGAATGTCTAAGGATATTATTACCTTTTGGCTATAGAAATTATTAAATAACAATTGCCACTAATTTTCTAATATTTTAACTATCAAATATACCTCTCATGGAGAGGTGCTACGACTAGAATTTAACATTCACATTTATCCCAAATGTATCATCTTCATTTTCTTGAAAGTATCTAACTTTAGAAGATGATGCTATCTTTGGAAGATAGTTCCTGAATCTTTTTAATAAAATCTTACGGGCTAGATATAATTGCCAACTTTGTCATTGGAAGTAATCCACATATATTACTTGTATATATATGTATATATATATATATATATATATATAAATAAAATGTATATAAAATTTTCCAATAAAATATGTGAAAAATATAATATAATTAATAATTCACATATTAATATAATATATGAAAAAAATACTATTTTAGTCTCTTATTTTTTTTGCCTAAGTGCCAATTTTACACTCTATAAATTTGTAATGCCAAAATAATTCTTTAAAAATTTAACCGCAATTAATAGTAATCCCTTTTTAGATCAAAGTCAAGTCACTCATAACCACTTTAAGAAACTACTTTAATTATTTTTGTGTTTTGAAGGAATCATTTTGTTAATACACATTAGTGGAAGATTAAATTGACACCATAACAAAAAGTGAAGAATCAAAATGGTCATTTTCTTATAATATATGTTATATTTTAATAATTTTGTAAGTATTTGTAAATGATAAAATAAAAAAAAACCATCATACTATAAAAAGAATATCTTACCAAAATTTTAAAAGTTAAAATGAAAAATTTTTGTTTACACTTTTATGTTAATAGACTAAAATTTGAAAGATTAAATATCACTATTTTATCTCATTACTTATTTTTGTTTTCTCATTATTTTACTTTTTTAAATATTCATTTTTTATTTTCTTAAATTATTATTTTATTTTTAATGTTTCTCAACTTATTTCTTATATGCATTATTACTAGTTCTATAGTCTTTTATTACTTATAGATTTTATAAATTACCTTTATTATTATTATTGCCTCAACTATTAATATGTTTTATTCATTTATATTTAAAATTATTTTATAATTTATCAAAAATTAATTAATAAAATTCATTAAAAATTTTTGCTCTTCTTTCATGCATATTTAATGTTACACACGAGTATAACATACATCATTATGCATTTTGATTTAATATATTATTTATACATACAAAATATATATATATATATATATATCATTGTAAAATAATTATAAAAATGTTTATATTAAATATAATATATTATAATTAATATTTTTGTTCCCAATCACAAATTTTTTCCTTTGGCCCGTGATGATGAGATTGATAAGTATTGGTTTTAAAATAAAAGAAATGATATAAGCTTACTACTAACGCTCTCATTGCTAAAATTAAATAATTTTTTTTTTATAAAATTACACACTTATTATAGTTTTTACATATATTTGAAAATCTCGTTAACATTGTCTAAAATTGAAAAAGTTCATCTTACGATCGCAATCCAATCTCACTCGTCCAATTTCCCCTCCACTTACAATAAAGGGAAATTCACCCCCGAAGAGTTTGATTTTCCCCCAGAGTTCCAGAGCAAGGAAGGCATGGCAGACTGGTCTCAGCTCCCCGAAGAACTCCTACAATTGATCACCGAACGCCTTCAGTTTCCATTCGATCTGCTTCGTTTTCGATCCGTTTGCTCCTCATGGCGATCCTCCGTCTCTATCAGGCGTCACCCTTTACCCGCAAAATTCCCAATTTTCTCAAATGTTGGAACTTCCGATGATTGGACTTTCTGCTTTTCCAAGCGCACACTATTCCTCGTTAATCCTCCTCCCACCCTCTCCATACCCAATCCTCATCCCTGGCTGCTGAAAATCGAAGAAGACGTACGCGGTAAAATGGAGCTCTGTGACGCACTCTCTAGGTGTCCTATCAAACCCCTTCCTGTGGATTTTCCCATGGTATTGGACGTATATAACCTTCCTATCATCGAATTGGGTCAAGAATATGTTTTAAACGACATCGATTTCCGCCCTCTTAATTCTTTGGAAGATGCTAGTAGCTTGTATTTAGAAAAGGTCGTTTTTACGTGGTTGAATTCCAAAACCGAAGAATTCGTTTTGCTCACCATTCATGTTTCTGGTAAATTGGCTGTCTTTAAGTCTGGTGATAAGGAGTGGACTATAATCCCTGACATGCCTACACCCTATGATGATGTTTGTGTTTTTAAAGGCGAGCTTTTTGCTGTTGATAATACGGGAAGGACAGTCGTGGTTGAATTGGATTCAAGTGTCACTGCGGTTGCCGAACCTGTGTTCGGCGGTGACAAGAAATTCTTGGTCGAATCCGATGGCGAATTATTGTTGGTTGATAAGCATTTATCCTTCGACTATCAATGCCTGGATATCTATGATGGATTTGACGAAGAAGTTTATTTTGAGTGCGAGAAAGCAGTTAAATTCGATGTCTACAAGCTGGATGAAGAAGGAAACAAGTGGCTTGAGTTGAAAAATTTGGGGGATCGAGTTTTGTTTTTGGGTGATGATTGCGCGTTTTCTGCCTCGGCATCAGATTTATCCATTACTAAAGGGAATTGCATAATTTTTAGAGATGATTTTTTCAACGATAGCGACAAAGAGAATGGTATGGGCGTTTTTGACTTAGACGATGGTCGAATTTCTCCTCTATCTGATTACCCGGGATATTCCAAGTTGTTCTGGCCGCCCCCAGATTGGGTCAGATTGCTGAGACTAAGAGTAAGTGTTGCATTATGGTTTCTGATGTTTTCCTGCAGAATTGTGCAATAAATGTTCGTACCGCTTGCATGCATTATTCGGTATTTGTCTTTCTGCACTTCTCATAATCCATGAGTACTTTCTACAGTAGTTTACACTGTTAACTTCTACAGAGCTTAGTTTGAGCATCTCTGAGGGCCCTTTGGCTAGTATAGCTTCCATAAGATGTTTTACAGTGTTCTTTTTACAGATAGTATGTTGATCATTTGACTTGGCAATTGGCAGCACATCGACTTCTTTTGAATGAAAAGCAGTTTATCATTAAGGATCAACAAATCATTTTTCTGTATTTCTAGGCAGATTCAATTTGGATTTTATAGTGAAGCAGTTGACCATTAAGAATCAACAAATTTTTCCCCTGTATTTCTTGACAGATTCAATTTGGATTTTATAGTGAAGCAATTGACCATTAAGAATCAACAAATTATTTCTCCGTATTTCTTAGCCGATTCAATATGAATTTTATGGTACATCTACGCTGGAAATAGCTGAACTTGCTTAATTATTATCTGTCAACTTAGATACCATGACGGACCTTCAGAAGCATCCGAATAGGTAATTGGGGTTTGCAATTTGTCCACATGTAATGATAGAGACTTGAACAAAAAATGTCACTCAAATTAAAAATTAAGCATGCCTTCCTTTAGCAACTGTGGATCCTCAGTTAGCTGCGAGTTTTATTGTATTCCATCCCCAAATGTTTTCTCCTATTATTGGATTTTTGTGATGCTGGAAATATAGTGCAATGTCTCTAAATCTCAGAGGGTGGCTTCTATATGCCTTGGTGCGTAGTTTCAGTCTTTCTGAAATTTTCCTGGTACCATACAATAATATATGGCACAATAATTGCTTTGCTGGTAACCTGGTATGTAATCTTTGAAGTGAAAATAGGTGTATGCTATCAATTGCTGAATGGCCATATAGGCAGATAATTATCAGTTGTTTGAATAATTCTGGTTGCCGATATAATAAATTTTGTTTATTATAGGGTCAGAGTATAATACTGATATAGCATGTGCAACTAATGCAGGATCAGTTCGAAGAACTGACCACGGAAGATCATGTTCCTAGAAATCTAACCTCAATCAAACTGCAGGCATGAATGCTCAAGTGGAAGCTGAATAAAAGAGCTAGCATGCTAGGTAGTGGTCAAAAGACTTCTCTACAGTGTGTGGTTATTTTGAAGGTGTTAGATTCATCAACTTGCTACTACTGCATGCTAATTCACAAATTCAAACTCTCCTGTACATAAAGAAGTTTCTTCAGCCAAAACTTTCATCACAGTAAGTCATGTAGGCAAGACATGGCGCTCATGATTGTTTGTCATTGTCATTTGCTTTCTTGACAATATATAGATTACCTGTAGCTATTTGCATAATTATCTATTGATGGTACATTGTTTTTTAAATCCAAGTTTGGTGAATTGGCGTTTATATCCCTGGCTGTTCTGGCTGATTTAATTTCTTCAAATGTTAGGCGAGTGAGAACAGTGAGAAGGGCAATATGGGTTTTAAATCCTATTTGCAGGCACGAGAAAACTTCTGATTTCTGAATGGATTAACAATCTAGAACTCTTCTAACATTTAGCATATATGTGACTATAAAAAAAACGAACATTTAGCATTTAGGTGGCAGTTCGAATGAAAGTTTTCAGCTTTAAGAAATTATTTTATAAGCTAATGTTCCTACTTTTTTTCCTTCTTGCTCTCCTGGTTTCATGTTTACCAAGAAACTGGTTTTTTTTTTTTTGTTTTTCACACAGGTTGTAAAGAAAATTAGTTTGTTTTGTTATATGTTTATATATTTTAGATCAATGGTGTTAGGAGAAAATTAAATTTAATAATGTATTGTGATATAAAGAAAATATAATAATTTGAAAAAAATTTAGAAAAATGAATTTACTAATGTGTTGTGATATTTTGTGTATTGATTGTATTATATGATTTGTATTTTTATAACATTCTCATTTTGGCTCAAAGGTTAAGCTTAGGTTGGGTGAGATTGGTGAGAGAGAGGTGATAATGATAGGTTAGGCTCATAAGGAAGATATTACTATAGAGATATTTTTTGTTGTACGAAACAATCACAACAATTGTCATTTTTGCTTTTTTTAAAAACTCTAAAATGTCATACATTGATGGAGTCATTGTACCAAAGGTTGAAGAAATGATTAAAAAAAACTTTCGTGGATCAAATAGAGGTGAATGAGTTTACTTCACTAGTGTTTTAGAAGTTAATAATTATATAAATAGGATTAGATTACTATACGATTAATAATTTATTAAAAGAGAGAAATTTGAAATGCTGTAAATAAAATATTTGTTAATATTTTATAGTTACATTCGAGTGGAGATTTAAGTTATGAAAATTCGATATACACTTAATAAATTATAAATATCTCATTTGATTAGTGATTTCAATAAGAGATCAATAAATTTTTATAATTAAAAGATCAATATAAATTTTTTAAATATATTTATATTAATTTATTTCTTTCATTTTTATAATAAGAAATTACATGATTGAAGGGGATTACGTCATTCCTCAGCATAATTGTAACCGGACTTGTTTCCAATTATAAGAATCACTGCTTCATTTAGAGCTTGGATGCTCTGATATCATATTACAATTCAAAGAAACTTAAGGGAGAGAAAAGAACGGAAAGTAAGAATATGATAAAGTGTATTATTGACTATTATAAACAAGTACAGTACGCCTATATAAATTGAATATATTAGTATACATGTGATTCTTAATCAATTGGCTATTTATGCTAACACCAACTATTGAAGATTCATTCTTAATTCATTTACATTGTGGGTAACCGATTTTGATCTTTTTCTTTATTTCTCTTTTTTCTGAAAAGAGAAAAATAAGAAGTGAATAAAATTTATTTAAAATTATGAAATTCTCTTAAATTATAAACATTTTGTGGTTGTCTTTCCAACGTAAAAAAAAAAAAAAAAGGAGGAATGGAGAGATTCAAAGATCGTGTTTAATCGGATCGCCTCATTCTTGGTACCATCGTGCATGATGTGATGTAAGTCATCAACGTATACTATAATGACGTCGGTAAAAAATAATGATGCTTTCCGTGTTTCGGTTTGTCCAAACGCTGACTTTTTTATTTAGGATTTGATTTACCCTTTTACCAAGTAATTTCGGTGAGTTTGAAAGTTTGAACTTAGACCATTCAATTAGATGGAATGACCACCGATTTCTAACCCAACATGTCTCCAGGAGGACCAAGCTGGAGAGTTACCTAACCAACCAACCAACCTCTAGAATTGGCGGTTCTAATTGCGTCCAGGTTCAATGAACCTTCTAGGTTTGAGCTGTTGGGTTATGACATATGGTCCATTTCCTACTGACTCTGACTTCAATCACGGCTTGTGGCAATTGAATCTGTCTACCCCTCCTTCTCAGATGCCACTTGCACTTTGTGTCCACGTTCAATGAACCTTCCTACACCTCTTTTTCATTAAACCATTTCCTATTTTCTATTTCTCATATATCTATCGATCAAAATGGATTCTTCTAATATCTTTTATAATTTATTTTTTAAATATTATAAATAAAATAATACAAAAAATATCTACAAAATTACCATTTTATAATTTTTTAATAAAATCCTTGTTTACCTTAAAAGTATTTATTTGGTGCTGATAAATCCGATTTAATTAACAGTAATGTGAATATTAATGCGCGGGCATCTATGGATAGTCACATGGTCTGTGTGGTGGATGAGGTCCGCGAAATTCGGTTGCCTCGTTGCACTATAAAATTGGAGCTGGTAACTCTGGAATCCTCACATTCGAATCGACGCGGAAAGAGAGAGAGAGAAAGAGGAGGAGAGTAGATAAGGCAGACGGAGAGAAACAATCGCAGCTCTAATTCCCAAGCTAAACCCTAGTTTTGTTTAGCTTCCCTTTCGTTGTTTCTCTCTTGTGCTATCGCCGCCGTAAATTCTGCAACACATCTCCTTTTGCCCTTCAGATTGGGAGGATTTTGCTTTATCACTTTCCTTCTCGTTCTCTCGGGAGTATTTGTGGTTTAAATGTAAGGATCCATGGGTTTTTTTTTTTTTTTTTTGTTTCTTTTCGTTGTTTATTTGTTTCGTTTATCCGAGTTGCTCAGTGCTTTTCGTTGTTGTCAAAATGAGCAGGAGTGAAATTTATAGAAATTTGGGTATTTAGTGTTTTTTCACCTTTTCTTTGTTTTTATGTTGCGAAAATTAGAGTATGAAGATTGCATTTTTTGCGCTTCTATGATATGTGCCAATCAATTTGCATTGACTTGTCGTTTGCTGCTGCATATGCCCTTAGTTCTTTGCGGATGAGGATAATGACAAGGAAAATGTGTTTTGATGAAAGTTTGATAGAGCAGAATTTAGCTCAGGGTCCGAGTTAAATTAGTAATTTGAGTTGATCGCTTTTGTGGTTTAGTGAGTTTTCCAAAGACGTGATTACAAATTTATTTTTATAAGCTCTCTAAAGAAAAGTGAAGTAAAATTTCTGGATTTTGTGTGTCCTCTCATTTTAAGTCCACTACTAAATATAAATATCCGGAAAGAACAAGTTCTGTTATTACCATGTCAAGATTCAGCTTTGTTCAATTTCGTGAAACTTTTTCTTTTTGGTACTAATAGTGGTTTTTTTCCTTTCAAGCAGTCGAACAGCGATGGTGTTTTGGGTTTTTGGCTATGGTTCACTGGTGTGGAACCCAGGATTTGATTACGATGAGAAAGTTGTTGGATTCATAAAGGACTATAGACGTGTATTTGATTTAGGTAAGCTTCTTCATACCATGCAGGTATTTATGTGTCTACCATCTTGGCTTTGTACTAGATTTACGATTGCTTAAACATGTCATTTCCTTTTTGCAGCATGTATTGATCACAGGGGTACCCCTGAAAACCCTGCTAGAACTTGCACATTGGAGCCGAAAGAAGGGGCTATCTGCGTAAGGACTTATTTTATATATCATGACTATGTTTGTCTCTAATGGTTATTTTATTAATGCACAAATGTGTAATTAATAATTGATACAAAGTTGACTGCCCTTTTGATGATAGTTCTCCGTTGTCAATGTCTAGGCCATGCGTCGCTATGCCTTGCAATACTTTATCTTTATGTGTTTGTCCTTTTTCTTATAACTTACTCTATATTTTTCAGTGGGGCGCTGCTTATTGTGTTCGTGGAGGCCCTGAAAAGGAAAAACTAGCTATGCAGGTAGTCATTTCATTTGCATGGGACAGTTTCATGAACTCGTTCTATACATTCTTCTGTTGTATAAAATAAATGTGGCAGTAGGCTTCAAAATATCCTATACATTTTTAAAGCCTGTAATTTCTAGAATGCTGTCCATTCCCATTTGAGTTAGTAATTATAACTGAGTACTCAATTTTCTTCTTTCTACTTCTATCTTCGGATGCAGTATTTGGAGCGGAGAGAGTGCGAATATGATCAAAAGACTCATGTAGACTTTTACAAGGTGAGCTTATGATTCAATGGCCCTGCAATCCTCAAGTTTGATATTTTATTACTTGTATAGGTTTTTCCCCCAGTATTATTGTTGCTAATATGATCCTTACCTTCTTTAATCTTTAGGAAGGAGATTCACTGAGCCCTGCTTTAACTGGAGTAATAGTGTAAGTTGGTGTTGTGCTTTATTTCTATTTCTTTCTTTTCTCTTGATTCTTAGTTCACCTATGATGTAACATAAGTACTTTGTTCTGATTAGCAAAATTGATGATAGAACTCATTTGAATTTATTCAGATTCACATCTACTGCTGACAAAGCAAACAAGTACTACCTGGGACCTGCCCCTTTGGAAGACATGGCGAGGTATTTTATTTTATTTTTTTTCCCTTTCTATGATCAAGTGGTATCCTTTCCTTTGGTTCCTCTCTAATTTCTGTTTATCCGATCAGGCAAATAGCAACAGCTTGGGGTCCTTGTGGTAACAACAGAGACTATCTTTTCCTTTTAGAAAAGGCCATGTATGATATTGGTGAGTTATCTGTCTGTGATGTGTGTAGTTGGTGAGTTATTGATGCATGTTATTGAGTTTTGAGAGGTTTCATCATTCATGCGCAGGCCATGAAGATGACTTGGTGATAGAGCTTGCAAATGAAGTGAGGAAGGTACTTGGAAATATGGAGTCGGTTGGACCAGCTCGGCTTGCGCACCCTTCTCATGTGCCTATCCCAGCCCTTTAACTGCACCTCCTTCCAGAACCCATTGCGTAGGACTCATAACAATTGACAGACCTGAGCTGACTGAAATACACACGGAATTTGCCAGACAAAACTTATACGTTGCGAATACTGCTAACCCATTTCTTTAGCTAGTCGTTTTGTTTTGTTGTATTTCTTGTAGCGTAGAATTGACGTATAGCTGTTTCACTATCAAACAACACGTTTCTTCGACTAGATTTAGTCATATGTACTTTAACCCATTGGCTTGAGATTTGATTAGATTAAGGTCGCGATTGGAAAGAGGGGGGCAATGATTTACAGATTTTATCTTTTTTATACGTAGCCAGTATTGAGAGATAAGTTTGTATTTCGATCTTACATAATGAACCCATGAGAAAGTTTCTATTGATACCTCAAGTAGAATTATATTTACTTGCAGTCACTAATCAATTCATCTATTATGCTCAAGTTCCATTGACTTTGGAAAATAAGCTGGTGACGCTACGCCATCATAACTATCCAGTCTAATTATCTTATTGTACCGTTGAGGGCATCTTGAGAGTTGGATTTTTTGTAATTTCTGTACAACTAATATTCGGTTCTCTCATGACGTTAGCTTCGTTCAAATACGATAAGACCAACTAAAAACTAACTGAAATATCTAGGGTCTTCCCTTGCCAGTAATGTGACATGGAATTCCAATTTAATTAATTTTCACATAGAAAGGGCATTATATTGTTAATGGCATTCAATCATTCGTCGATCTTAGATTTCATCCCGACTAAATTTTGATTTACTCAAGTTTCTGTTTTCGCGACCTATATTCCATGAAAACCAAACAAGAAATTTTAATCAGAGGTCTTCTTTCAATATGCTCAGCAAGGAACCATATTGACAGCGTTTAATTCTATCTTGATTCAAAATTGAAAAGCAACGACATAATTTTTATTTAATTGAAGAACTTTCAATAGAAAACTTTTCTACTTACACTTGAGTTCCCAAAAATGTCTTAGGTTAAGCGAATTAAGATATAAGGTAAAATGAAGAAAGTAAGGCATAGTAAATCTCAGTTACTTTCTCTACTATTAGATCCTCTTTAGTATCAATGAGGATATAAGGACATTGTAAATTTCTACAAGAACTTACATGCTGTTGACTTCGAAGCTAAAAATCAAAAGGATCACACTAATGAACCAATATATATATATATATATAATATTATTAGTAGTGAATACAAGTATAAAAGCACTTCATTCTCTACCAAATAATAGTAATATAATAAACTCCTTAATCAATATGCGTGTACCTTCTAATAAGTGGGAATTGATATATACGAGTGAAATATGCTTACATTATATTTGCCTATTTATACAATTGGCAGTGGCACCATACAGAATTCATATTGGTCAACGTTACCTATAACTCAATTTCAAAACACAACCTGATGTCATCATAAGACCGTCCTTTCAATCTTTATATAAAGCAGAACTCGATAGACACTGAATCTAATAATACACAAGCACAACCCCTCAATTCTAGCTTAACAACGGCAAAGATGCAGAGAAGCCTTCACTGACCTCTCTTACTTCTCTCCTTTCTTTTACTATATCTTACTGGAGGACTCTTCCTTCTATGGCCATGGAGAATCCAATAGAACTCATCCGAGTACCCATCTTGACACCCTCCGTGGCACCGTCCAAAGCCATGGAGAATCCATTAGAGCTTTAACGAGGCAACCTCATTGGCCATAGAGTATTCAATACGGGTCACTGAAGTACCCTCCATGTCACCCTCCTCAAGCATAGAGAATCCAGGATCAGGACTCTCAGTGGCCAAAGAAGTAACTCCAATTCCAATTGAGCTGATTCTTGATCTGAATTCATCCCTTGGCACTATGGCTCAGAGCTGCATAAGAATGGGAGTCCTGGACTTTTATAAACACAATGCTCACTATGCGACCAGACTCACGCTTCAAATAAGAGATTCTCAAAATGACGTTGTTACTGCAGCATCTGGAGGTAACAACTCTACTAATATATTTTTAATCATTACATTTTTTTTTTTTTTTCATGCATTCCCTCGATAAACTGTGGTCCCTTTTTTTGGGTTCCATAATGGATCTTAATTTTGGAATGGTTCCCTCAAGTCACTAATATGGATCCTGAGTTTGATTTTCAATCACCTACAAGACTTATACCATCATGTGAGAGTAAAAAATAAAGATTTAAAAGTATTCAAATTCATTTTGTCATAGTTTTTGTCTGACAACATGACTGGATGTATGATTTTATTGCATTATAACATTCGTTTTAAACGAACTAACCAGTTTGTTTTGTACAAAGTACCTTAGCATTTGGTATCAAAAGTGTCAAAACTTCTATTTTGCAAAATTTAAAAAATTTCTGTTGTTAATATTTATGAAAAAAATTATATGTTATTTCTTATATACTTATATAAGGTTCTCTAATCAGTTAATAATATGTAAACAATTTTTTTATACATTATTCACTTTCTTATTAATATTGTCAACTTTTATCTTTAAAAAATTATACATGTGTCAATTGGAAGAATTTAATATAAGTAAATAATATATAAGTTTTTTCCTAATGTTTATACATATTTTTACAATTTTGACTTCAAAAAATCTAATCTCCATTAAAAATTAATCACTTTTAATTTTTGAAACTATTGAAATAAAACTCTAGGATGTAACGTATGATCGGGTCATGATGCGGGTTTGTTCTGGGTCAGGTTGGTTGAATGTGACCCGCAGGAGGTACAAGACGACTTGAACGACAGGTTGTTTTGACAGCTTAGTCAAACAACACAGTCCCTTACATGTTGCGTTTTGGCTCCTAGTTTGAACGACAATGCGTTTTTCTTTAAGTGAAACACGCTTGGGCCTTTCAGTTTTGGACTACTTTTGGGTCATGCATCTTGGGCCTTGTATGTGTGTGGTTAATCTTTTTGGGCTTCATTTCAGCATTTATGTTCCGTTTAATGGGCCAATTCTCAACTTGATGGAATTGTTCGATTTTGGGCCACTATCTTTCTGTTTTTCTGGATACTTTGCCGATGGGCTGTGTTTTCTGGGCTCATTTTTGTTCAGTTTTTAGTTTGGTCCATTAGACAGCTTTAAGATTCAATTGAAAAAATTCCCTGACATTGCACAAACTCATGCTATCTGACATGGAGATAAGCTTTCTGACAATTGAACCATCCCACAAATGTTCCCCCAACAGGTTAGTTTTCAAATACATTCAAAGGTCAGAAACACATTAATGGACCATTAATTAAAACATTTAATTTAATTGCTCAAATTTTAAAAATATATTTTTAACAGCTTAAGTTTTATTAGGCAATATTTGGTAGATATTTTATCCAATATTTTTGTGAAATTAAATTTTTATGTCATTCAATTGATGCTTAAATTTTGAAAATTAATTTTGAGTAATATTTTATACCATATTTGGTTAAAAATTGAGAAGAGAATATTTAATTAATTATTTTGTCACATTTTGGTTTCGTTAATTACTTAATTATTTTTTTAAAATCCCATCATAACAGTTGTTTGTTTATGCATGGTTATATAAAACTATTTTAATTTTTAATACTTTGTTGATGGCATTTAATAGCTTTGGATCTAATAAAGAATGAAAAGGTGCATGCAATTATGGGACCCGAAAATTCAGAACAAGCGAGGTTTGTTTTTGAACTTGGGACCAAAGCTCAAATGCCCATTATTTCGTTTTCTGCAACAAGCTCATCACTTTCCCCAACACAAAGTGATTGCTCTCAGTTCAACACTATAGTTGCCGTTGTTTAAGCTTATGGATGGCACGAAATCATCCCCATCTATGAAGAGACAGAATATGGCAATGATATAATCCCTTGTCTCACAAATGCCTTGGAAGAAATGGATACATGAATGCCTTGCAGAAGTGTCATTGATCTACATATTGGAGAAGCTAAAATTTTGAAGGAGATTAACAAGTTGAAGGGCATGCAAACACAGGTATATCTTGTTCATATGAACGCTGATCTTGGGTCAAAATTTTTCAAATTAGTAAATAAAGTAGGCATGATAAGGAAAGGATACCCATGGATGGTTACCCAAGGGCTATCTGCTATGATAGACCCAACCATTCCAAAAGTAATAGGTTACATGCAAGGTGTTTTGGTAGTTAGGCCAATGGTGCCAAAAGCAAAGGCGCTTGCAAACTTCAGGAGAAGATGGAAAGTTAACTCCAACAATGCTATCTTACCGTTCCTTGGTTTGTTGGCTTATGACACAGTTCAGGTGTTGGCCAATGCAGTGGAGAAGGCTGGCATAATGAATTCTACATTCCACAAGGCTAATATAACTAACAAAATCAGGGTTGATCTTGCAAATGTAGGAATCTATGACACAGGCACAAGACTTCTCAACATAATTTTGGCTTCTAAGTTCAAAGGCATGTCTGGAGATTTCAATTTGACTAATGGACAGCTAAAACCATCAGTACTTGAAGTATTCAACGAGGTAGGGAAAAAGGAGAGGATTATTGGATGTTGGAGTCCCGAAATAGGACTTTTCCATGGTTTGGGTGAATCTGGTGAGCCAATTGGTAAAGGGAAACTGAAGCAACCAATATGGCCAGGTGACATAACAGAGAACCAAGAAAGTTGAGAATTGGAGTCCCACTAAGAAAAGGTTTTAGTGAATCATTTGTGAAAGTAGAAAGAAAATCTCTAAATAGTCCAACAAAAGTTTCTGATTTTGCCATTGATTTGTTTTCTGAAGTGGTCAAAGTTTTAGCCTTTGCCATTTCTTATGACTTTGTCCCCATGACAAGAAAAATGAAGAGAATACTGGGACCTACGACGAGCTTCTTTCCCAAATTAAAGAGAAGGCAAGTCTTTGTTGAATCTTTCGGTTTAGTTTCTTCAATTTGGTATTTTTTACTTTTGCACTAAATATTTGACACATTAAATTGATCGATGAACATATATATCTCTAAATTTTGTCTAACAGCAACACTCACTCCATGTTTAAGCAAATGTTGCATAAGCTTGATGCTACTGTCTCAACAATTTTATTAGAATCTTTTGAGTGCTGTAGAAACGGGGAGAACATCAGCAAAATTGCTGAATTATTCTACTTTCCCTTCTCTATTTACACTCGCGAGGAGTCCTTTAAACTCTAATGTACAAAATCATATCTTATTTCTCATATCATCAACCCAAGTACTTAAACATACACAAACTTGATTGTTTTAACTATGTTTGCCACGTTCAATGGATCCAGAAAGCAAGGACTGGAAGAGTAATTTGTCAAAATGGTTGGTTTTCATATTCTCATTCATATTTGTCATGGTAGTTCCAATCTACACGGCGAATTTAACTTCAATATTATCGGAAGGGGCAATGCGTGAGCCTTCATTCAAGGCTATAGAAGAGATTAAAAGGAACAACTACTCTATGGGATACCAAAGGGATTCATTCGTGAAAGGGCTTCTTATTGAACATTTAAGACTAGAAGAGTCACAGTTGAAGGCTTATAACACTCCTGAAGACTATCACGTGGAACTGAAAATGGAGGTGTAGCTACTATATTTGATGAAATTCCCTATGTCATGCTTTTCCTCTCTAAATATGGCTTTGATCGTTACACCATGGTTGGACCAAGATACCAAACAGCTGGATTCGGCTTTGTGAGTCTCTCTCCCCACAATATATATATATGGTTCCTTACATTACATACGTGATCATAAATTATTAACTTAATTAATGGTTAGTTTCAGAGCAATTTCTCTCATTTGATTCATAATTATGTTGACGTTGTACGATCTTATTTTCAAGCATTCTCCCAAAGATCTGGTCTAGTCTCTTACATTTCTGCTGCAATCTTGGATGTCAGTCAAGATATACAAAAACTTGAAGGCATTAAGAACAAGTACTCCATAAGTAGCACCATCCCATTTGAACACCAAAGCGCTTCACGAAGTTGAAGTTTGAGTCTTGTTGAGTTCAGGAAATTTTTCATAACAACAGCGTGCATAATACTTGTCTTACTATTCTTTGCTTGTCTTAAAATGGCATGGCAGTTTTTACAAGCAAGATTTACCTTTTCATGTCTTCAAAGACGAGCAAGTCCAGAAAATGAAATGGAAGGAGCTTCCCATACTCCAAATGAAGAGAGCATCCAAATGTCTTTAATGTCAAATCCCAATGATACTACTGGAGATGATTAATTTGCAAGATATACGTACCTTAGCATGAATGAAAGCGGTGTGTCGTACGTCGGCGTCTAGTATTGCGTATACTAAACTTATTTTGAATCTTCATAAATATATAACACTAGGGAAGTGTTTAAGTAAATTACTTTGCCATTTTTGCTATGTGAGGTTTTCTAGCTGTTTAAGTGTTTGTAAGCCCAAACATATATATGTTGCTTCATCTAATAGCAGCTAAATAATTATTGCTTGTGGCTTTACTTCCATTAAGATGCATCTTGGAAATTAGTTTTCTACTTAAGGTTTTATTTTAATTTTGGAAAAATTAAAAGGAGGCAGAAGGAACAAAATGCAAGAATCTCCTGCGTGTCAGGCCTTTTTTCACCTTCTTCCAAAACTGCAAAATGCAGAAGCGGAGAAAGAAAAGGGACGCAAAAGCCCCATTGCTCCTTCTTCGAGCATAATTAAAGAGATAAAGAAGGAGTGAACGGAGGAAAACCCAGACCGAGAAAGGGAGAAATTGTGATAAAGTGAGAGAACGAGAGGGAAGATCTGAAGAAGAGATGAGGGAGCAGTGGAAAGAGGAGTCCAAGAGAGAAACAAAGGAGGGTGTTTGGGCTTTATGGTCTGAGACAGTTTGAATATGTAAGAAATGAAATGAGTGCAACTACACAGGAGCAAAGGAATTCCTATTTAATCTAACCCTAATCACTGGGTACAGTTTGACCCAAAAAAATATCATTGGGTATAGTTACATTAAATGATTAGATATATCAACCCTATTTATTATTTATACATTATATTTTTCTAAATACATAAATCTCCTGGACAAATCCCTACACACGAAATAAACTTATGCAATTAGTAAAACCAGAATACAATAGCCAGATTCATATCAAAATTCTAGGAATTTTAAATTAATATTTCGACAAAATACCATTAGAAAGAAAGATGTACCGCAATATTGTGTGCAATCCAAAGGCAAATCTTCTTCCTCACTCATAGGTAAGATCTTCCCTTCCTTCTGGGTCTGAGTCTCTGTTCCATGGGAGGAGAGAAGGAGGAGGAGGAGGAAGATAATGAAGAATTGGGAAGCCATGGTAGATGGTGCAAGGTAGTGAAATGAGGATGAAAATGGGCAAGAAAGAATGAGAAGGAACTAGACACAGGAATATTAGCGAACCCGATTTAGTGAGATGCATATTTTATTTTCATTATTTACGAAACCTTTTTCTTTTATTTCTTGTTCTTTTGAAATAGGCCCTTGACTGATTAGAAAGAGATAAATTTGTTTCAAGAGTTAGAGACGAGTGTTATATATGATGATTAATGTTGAAACATTAATTTACACAATAGTTGGAGCCTGCCGAACTGTTATAGAAAAAAAATTTCGTCTTTTATGATCCCTTTTCATTGTGGAATTAATGTTGAAAAATTAATTTATACAATAGTATTAATTACTAATCTATAATGGCAATCAATGTAAATTTTAACTAATTATTTATATATATAATAGAGAAGTTGTTAATGATTTTAATTAGGATCTGCCTGTTTTTCTAAAACAGTAATCTAGAGTGAATTAATGTTTTGATCTCTAAAAGGTGTAAGTTTTCTCAATTCCATCCTTAATTTTTAATCACTCTCAATTTATTATTTCAATTGTCTTTTTACAATTCATCCTTACATTACATTTTTAGATACATTTGATTTTTCATAAATTATAGCTAAATAGTTGATATAGATCACGACTAAAATGTGACATGTCCTCTAAATGGTATGTTAAATACACAGAGACTAATATTAATTAGTCTCTGTGATTTTCTAAAACATTATTCTTGAGAAAATCAGTGTTTTGATCTCCAGAAGATGTAATTCTTTTAATATGTCTCTTAGTTTTAATCTCTGTCAATTTACTATTTAAATTATTAAGTTTTTAAATTTAATCCGTACAATATATTTGTATAGTTAAATTTTA
This sequence comes from Delonix regia, assembly GCA_037074485.1. Lineage (NCBI taxonomy): Eukaryota > Viridiplantae > Streptophyta > Magnoliopsida > Fabales > Fabaceae > Delonix > Delonix regia. The sequence continues at coordinate 6,700,740 of CM073452.1, forward strand.
TTTTATTTATAAACTATAGTTAAATATAGTTGATATATATGGGGCTGAACAAATTATATACATGTCCACTAATTGATACGTTAAAAACAGACTATTAATTTGTATATTTCAAGGGAAAAATTGTAAATTACTAAACATTTTGATATGTATGCATCACAAATGAGAAGCTGCCAAACACACTTAAAAAAGGAAAATACAACAGAAGAATACATAGTTATGTGTTTTTTTCTCCAGTAATTAGTTATATATAAATATCCTATTCTAATATAATATATTTATGTACGACTATGACATAAACACGATTACTTAATCTTTGGTAATTTGTATTTAAATTTGAACTAAAATTACATTTCTTAGTTGCAGTAAAAGATGTTTTCATAGTTTTAGCAGGAAAAGAAGAAGAAAAGTTTTAAAGTTAGGAAAGAAGGAAATAGGTGCTTAATACTCCTATAAATAGATCCCGTTACTTTTTATTTATGCATTATAACACAGAGTCTAGATTTTCTATAGTTCTTTAAAAAAATTGTGCATCATTGAATCACATAGTTTTTTATTTAAATTATTAGATTAAATTTTAAAAATCTTTGAATCATTAGATTGTATATTTTTTTTTTAATTTTAACTATTAGATTTGTATATTTCTTTTTAAATACACTTAATCTAAATTTCACGATACATTAAGTCTTATAATTAAATTATGAAGCTTTGGGGAATTGTATAAAAAAATATTTGTAATTTTATCATATCAAAATTTGTAATAGTTTGATGTCAGCAATTTGTATTTGCATCATATCCCACACTATTTATAATATCGCAATAGTTATTTGTTTTATATAAATCTCAAAAAAAAAAAAAATGAACGGTGAAAGAGTTCATCTTAATAAAAAAAAACACAAAATCAAAATTCTTCGCAGATTATTCAACATCACACGATTGAACATATTAAAATTTTGTTGTGTTATATTCATATTTAAAAAATCAATTATAATTTCATCGTTATCTATTTTGTGAACCTATAAATTTGTAATATAAGGTACGCTTGTGGTGTTTATTGAGCTCAGATCCTTTCTAGTCAGTAATTTACTACAGATTCTCTGTTAAGAATATAAATTATTATATATTGATTCAATAATTTATATTTTTTAAAACAATAAATTAAAAATATATATAAAAAATATAAACCATTGAATTAAGATGTAATAATTTATATTATCCTGTAGTAAGAGAATCATGGGCGGTGTTTATTGCGGAAAAAGATTGCTTGCAGTAAAGTAATTTACTGTAGAATTTTCAATAGAACATCGCAGCCATTCAATCTATCTAAAGGTCTCCATTCTGCCACGTAATTGATGCCTTTTCCGTCAGAATGAACGACGTCATCCAGGAGTAGTTGGAGCCAGCTAGTTGACTACCTTCTTCCTTCAGCACAACATTTTCTTTCTTCTAGGTATTCCCTCCGAATCCAGATTTTATTCTGTAACACTATTACAGGGAAATCTCTTATGCATTATGAGTCATTAAAAAAAAATTTAATAATTAAAAATCATACATAGTCATTAATTACTGCACATAGTTTTAGATAATTTTTTAATTTTTAAATTTAAACTATCAATTTTTTATTAGATGACTCACATTTAATTATCGGAGATTTTTTAGTAAAATATTTTATTGGAACTAATCCATTTTGCCTAATTTTGGCATGAATATTTTGCTGCAATTCTGAGTCCTTGAACTCAGGAAGAAGAGGAGGAAAACACTAGACTGCAATTTCTTTGAGTCTTCTATTTTGCATAGCAACAATAACAGTAACAGAGTAAACACAAGAGAAGATGGTTGTTTAGATTGACATAATTCCAATGCTGGAGAAAGGAAAAAAATAGTTGACAAATAAAACGCAGCCCGGAAGAAATTGATTGTTAATATGTTTTTGAGGGCCCATTTTAGGAGTTCCTTTCTTACTTGTGTGATTACTGCACACACGGTAATTGTGCATTAAATGGGTTTTCTTGTATGTTTTATGACTAGAAACATCTTATAATTTGTCACTTCATAAAGCTTGTGTATGACTATCAAAGAGATGGGGAGAGAAACAGGAGGAGAAAGATTAGGGCAATCAGTAAGCTATATTTAAAAGTTTAAATGAGAATAAAAGGGAGTGATTATTAAAAGAATGGTATAAAATGGGGTGAAATAACTTGAATAAATATATTATTTAAAAATTTTAATAAAAGAAAATTTTTTTTTTAAAGTTTTTGTTTAAAGTTATAATTAAATGAATAGAATTGAATGAGTTATTAATTATTTTTTAAATATTATCTTTTATAACATAAATATATAATTAATAATTTTATTTTTTTTCAATACATGAAATATGAATGTGAATTATTTTTCTCTCTATTCTTTTAATTTCTAAATTCACAAAATGCAACATAATTATGAAATAATATATATATATATATATGTAAACAACTATAATATCTAAAAATTATTTATTTTAAAATTATTTATATAAATAAATTTAATATTTAAATTAATGATTCAATAGAAGAATGAGATAAATATTAAATTTGTTATTTACGATGTAAATATTGAATAAATTTGTAATTTTAAAAAATTTGAAAGAGTATAATAATATTTTTAATTTGTCAGTTACTCCCTTTTATTATTAACCCTTTAATTTGAAAAAACAACAAAATTAATATTTTGGATGGTTAGAGAAGATTTTGGAGATCCTTTCTTGTCATTTTATTTTCTCATTATAAAATCATCTAAACATGTATTCAACCGAATTTCATCATTTTATTCCTTGTTATTCCTCTTTAACTCTCTATCCAAACATAACCTTAGGCTATTGTCAAATTATATTTGGTAAAATCATTGCATAATCTCCTTCTCAAATGTGATGGCTATGGCTATTAATGGTGCTTTATTATAGAAATAAGATTTCCTTCAGGTAATGGATATGCCAATGAAAGAATACGTGCAAGGTTAATTTGAGATAGGAGGAGAGCAAGACGATTGAAGGGAGGAAGTTCCAGAACTGAACAAATCATTGGCAAAGCAAAAAGATAGAGAAAAAAAAAAAACCCAGAAATTAAGCGATCATTGCTGCTATTGTTCTTCAATTGGTATGTGTCGATGCATGGTAGGAATATGATTTTGTTGGGTAAGTCATTTTCTATTTCAAGTTGAGATCTTTTGTGGGCTTGTTATTATAAAATTATTCCCAAAAAAAAATTATTTTGCCTTAAAGTAGCCTCGTGGTTGCGTAAATACATGAACTTGAATCAAATGACGCGTCAAATTCCACCAATCATCGCGTAGCAAAGTGAGTTATTAAAGTACGTAATTATACTTCCTCTCAATTTGTCCATATACTATACTTACTTTAAAGCAAGATATATAATGGACAAATTAATATGGGAAATTTAAGATAAATACGTAAGTTGATTTTAATACCATTGAAAGATTTTTAATTTTGTAATTTTACTTAAGGGTTAAAAATTTTTTTTAATAGATAAAAATGCTTCTTACCTTAATCATTTTAGAATTAAAAATCAGGTGTTAAAGAACGCAAAACCCAAGGTGATATGTAAGTCTGGCAAACTCAGTTGGTAATAGAAATAGAAATTATTTGTTTATATGATAGATGTTAGAACTAAAATTTAGGTGATACAAATGCAAAACTCATAAGTAATAATAGTTAAGTTTAAGGTTGTCAAACTCGCGATTCTAAGTAGACTCGTAACGTAAAATTGTGAGAGTTTATTTTTATTAATAAATTGAGAAAACTTTATATGTAAGGGACTAAATTGATAAAAAAAAATTTATGAGTGATTTAATTGAGAAGTATTTTATTTGAGGGACCAAAATGAAAAATAATTTTATAAGGAATCAAATTAATAAATAACCTATTAGTGAGAGACCAAAAGAGATTTTATTCATTTGGCCAAAATAAAATTCAAACTATAAAAAAATATGAAAGGGTATTATTAATAATGATGTTATTTGTGAAGGAAGAAATTAAAAAATATTCATATGAGGAACTAAATTGAAAAGAAATTTTATGAAGGACTAAATTAAAATAATATCTTACTTGTGAGGGATTAAAATAAAAAATAAATTTTATAAGGGATTAACTTAAAAAAATACTCTACAAGTGAGGGACCAAAAAAAGATTTTACTTAGCCAAATTAAAATCAATACCTGTATATATATAATGTTTCAATCATATTTATATTAAACATACATCATGCCCTAGTGGTTAGTTGCTTGGTGCCCTATCGCACGCGGGTTCGACACTTAGAGAGTGCATTTTTGAGTTTTGAAGTAAGTTTTCCTCAACTCACCCAACTTGGTGGTGACTTGCCGAGTGCGACTCCTGACAAATCAAAGTAGTAATAAAAGCAAAAGTTATTTGTAGCTACCATTGCATTTATAGTTAATGTGATTAATTTTAGGACAATATTTTTTGTAATTTTGTTGAAACTGCACTTTTGGACCCTTAATTTTATTTGAGATTTCACTTTCATTCCTTAACTTTATTTAGTTATAATTTAATCCTTTAATTTTATTATATGTTTCACTTTCATCCTTTAACTTTATTTAATTCTAGTTTTGTCCATTGATTTTACTTTGAATTTCATTGTAGTCCCTTAGATTAATTTGATTCTAATTTGGTTCCTTAACTCTATCTTAAGTTTCAATTTTATCTTTTAATTTCTTTCTATTTTAGTTTGGCCTTCATTTTCAAAAACTACTCAAATAATTTTTTCCACCTTTCATTTTTATTTTTTCATTTTTCTATCGATATGCAAAACCTGTATAAACTGTATTAATTGTTATTTTAAGGTTCAATTTTTTTTTACAAATTAAATTGATTGGCACAATTTGTAGCCAAATTTGTTTTAATCTTTGTTTTCTTTATTTTGGTATTCTTTTCCCAATTTGTTTCCTAGTTGTCATAACTCTTAATTCATACAAAGTTTAAATCTTTAAAGCATTTTAATTTGATGGTGTTAGAAGAGAAAAAATTTAAGAAGTTTTTAAGAATTAAGGGTAAATTGGAGTAAAATAAAATTAAGGAACAAAAATAAAATTTTAGGTAAAATTAAGGGACCAAACTAAAACCAAATGAATTTAGGAGATGACAATAGAACTTAAAGTTATATTAAGGGACTGAATTAAAACTAAATAAAGTTATAAGATAATAGCAAAATTTAAAATAAAATTAAAGGACCAAATTAAAAGTAAATAAAGTAAAGAAACAAAAGTGAAATCTCAAGCATAATTAAGAAACCAAAAAGTGCATCTTTGCCTTTTATTATCAAATTCTTTGATTAAAATACAATAAGTGTATAATTTTCAACATGTGTATAAATTAATTGAAAATTCACAATTATCTAAAAACTCATATACTCATTATAATATTATTAGAAAATTATATACTTCTATTCTAATTGATAATAAATTACAAGATACAACATATAAGATTTTTTTTATTAATTTTATGTTAATTTATTTACCAATAATTGAAAAGGAGAAGTTTTAATAATTGAGAAAAATATATTTATTGAAAAAAGTATTTTTTATCCCTCACTTATTACAAAAATGTTATTTTGGTCATTTCATGATTGAAAAATATCACACTTGGTATCTTACTTTTTAGAATAATACTAAATTTAGTCATTCTACTAAGCCCTAAAATCTAAATGTAATGGATTAAAATTGAATTTTTTAAAAAAGTGAGAAATCAAATGTGACATTTTCTAATGAGTAGTGAATTATTTTAGATATTTTAATAAGTAAAAAATCAAAATGATAATTTTGTGATAAGTGAGAGACCAAGAAAGATATTTTACTCTATGTTTGTCTTTTTTAATTAAAATACAATACATGGATTTCAAAACCAAACAAAACGCTTTTCAAAATTTTAGAATAAAATAAAAACATTAAATTTAATTAAAAATGAGTATATGAGTTTGATCGTAACTGCAATATTTAATTTGGCTCACCGTTAAAGATCTACAAAGTTTTTGTATTTAAGAAAATATCTTCAAATGAAGTTCATAAATTCTTTTATTGCTTTTTTTTTTTCTTTTTGAGTAGAGAAGAGGAGCCATAACATTTTGACAGTTACTCACTAAGTAATTTTCTATTGGCAAAAATTAAACTAAAAAGTGTATTATGTTATAAACCATTTAATTGTGGGGATGTCCATATATCTAAAAGAGTAACACTATTCATATTCCTTATAAACTCTAAATTATTGTACCATTATGTAAATTAATTTATATTTATGTGAATCAAATTTTTCTTTATGATTAAATGCCTACAAATAATGTCATGTAGCAAAGATGAAAGATAGAATTAAATGAGAATACTCTTGCAACTTCATCTCAATTTCTTCTCTTATTCTCTCTTATATTTTTCATTAGTTTTATAAAATGTTATTTAAATTCTTGATTCAAAACAAATTCATACTTTCTCATTCGATGTAAGGTAATATATTTACCCCCTTTACTTTATTAAGATATTGTTGAAATGATCTCATCATGGGTTGAACTCATTTTAGTATTTAGTCTTATAAATATTATGTAACTGGCAAAGAATTTTTTTTATAATCAATTGTCTAAATATATACATAGTCACTCATCTATTTGATAATATTAATTCAAAACTATTAAAAGTTATTTTGGTGGAATGTCAATCCATTAGAATTTCTTGTCATCATAATAAGGTAAGAAGGTAAGATTTTTTTGTTTTGCTTTATATTATTCAATGTTTATTTATATGATTATTAATTTGATATTGGAAAATGCCTTGAAAATCAAAAAACTGCATATGATTAGATGGCCAGAAGTCACACTATTATTGATTATCTTTTAGTCAACAACTTTATCTTCAAATGGATATTGCTCTAAATGTTTATATATCATCTTTTGATAACTTGAGAAGAAGTTGAGTGGTTATTAAGTTTTTACTATAGCCTTGAAGGCCATGTATTTTATACCACCAAATAGTAATAAAAACTCTTTATTTCAACATGTTCACGAGTGAATTGTTGACTAACTTTTAGAATGCAACTATTGACTACCTATGATCTATGAGCCAAAATGGTGATAAAGGTTATAATAACACACCATAGATACATATATATATATATATATCTAATCATTATTTTATAGCTAGTGGTTATAATTTATAATATGACTTATACTCTTATGAAGAGGCCATAGTTATTTTGAAGCCCAGATGGCCACAAAGGATTTCATGGAGATATAGTTATTGTAATATATATTTTATAATAGCAATTTATATAGTTCATGATAATTTTATCTTACTCTCACATATTATTAATTCATAAATAATTGATTAATTGTTAGAAATTTTAATGATCATAAAAAAGAATTGTCAATTGCAACTTTTTCTCTATCTATAATAATATTTATATGTAACACTTAAAAAAAAAATAAAGAAGGCACTTTAGTTGCATATTTATGAATTTTGTATTTAATAAAAATTGTTTTTGTCACTTATTTATAAGCTATTCTATTTTTTATTTAATTTATAATATCATATATGTTTAAAAAAATGTGAACAATATAGAGATAATTTTTTCTCATCAAAATGATGACTTTAATGAATTTACTAATATGACATATTTTTATTTATGTTCTATATAATATTGCGTAATATGAATATGTTAAAAGAGATCAACAATGATCATTTGGCATACATATTACTTGAAGTGAATAATGTATTATATTATGAAACTATCAATTACTTGTATTACAAGCAAATGATATCGAATACCATATATGCATGTAATAAGCAAGGGTGAATAAATTTATATTTCCCTTAGTGTTTAAGTAAATGATATCGAATACCATATATCTCATCGAGATATTTCCTGAAAATATTTTCAATATCTCATAATATTTGACCATAGATGACAATACAGTGACAAATTATCACAATTTCCACTCGAAGTGAAACAATAAGAAGTGTTGATAAAATTACACAAGAGTATGAAAAATTATTACAATATGAATATAAACATGAAGACAAAACAATTTTGTGTCAAATTTATTGACGTTTGTGTAATACCTTTTGAACAATGGAAACAAAATTGAAATTGAAATATACGATGATATTCAAATTTCAAACTTCATTTAGACCTGTTGTGATGAGTTTTATGTCTCCATGATGGGAATAATCTACCCATGTGCTGGTCAATCATTTAAAAATAAAGGGAAAAATTGTTATTATGCTTAAAATGAATTTTAACTATCCAATAGTTATCATTCACGAAGTGCAATAACAACGCAGTGGTTTGAAAAAAATAAAAGTCCTAAAGAGCAATTGTATTTACAATGTATTACACAAATATTGTACCAATTCATATTCAAATGAAATCTGTTAAGGGCTTAATTCTATATAGTGAAAAACATGGATTGAGATATTGAAATGGATATAAATCTTCCCTTAAGGATGATATTATACAAATTTGATAAAATTACATAAGAAAGTGAACCTGAAGTTCATAGATGTTTGATATGACCAATTAGGTCATTATGAGTCAATGATGAGAAAGAAATTGAGAATTTACATGAATTTGTAATAAAGACCATGAAGATTCTTTATTTGATAAAGTCTATACTACTTGTTCTTGGGGTAGATTGGTCATTAGACTACCACCCATCAAAGTTGTAATTATATCTATTGTATATTTGGAATATATTCAATTGATAATTTGGTCCATTAATTCAAATTGATGATTGAACTATTATAAATACATGCATCTTTAGATTGCTTATAATATTGCTATCAACATGCAATATGAAGTTTACAAGATTAAACATGTACACAATTTTCAAATTATACAATGAATTTTTTTTTGGTTGATGATGCTATTGAAGTTAGATCTCAAATTTGATGATTAAAAGTAAATTACCCATGTTTTAAATCTTATATGGTTTAATGAAATATTTATTTCATATCTTCAATTACTCATTTTGACTAATTCTTATATAAAAACAAAGCTTTATAATTATTTTGAGAATATATTATACGCATCAAGCAAATAAGTTACATTTGAAAGGTCTTTGTCATAAAATTGAGATTTTTGGTTATGTGCCAAATATTACCTATCTAAGAAATTTTTTAAGAGTGCAATTAATAATCTTGTTTGTCCACCACAATGTACAATGATGGGCTCTCATTTAAGGTTAAGAAATTGTTAGAATGAATCTCCAAAGGCACTATATTTATGACATTGTTTGACCATTATTATTTAGTCATATAATTGGAAAAAATAAACAGTTGAAGAAAAATATTGTGTAGTATACATTAATATTTTGTTTTGTGATTTCAACATACCACAAGTGAATATTCAAAAGTTCATTAAAAACTATAATAAATAATTTACCATAGGCATATGTTAACCAAATGGGGTGATGAAATTGTTTAGTAGCTGCATGTGCTGCAATTATATTGATGATCGTTTCCATGAATAATTTTGGAAAATGAAATTGAGAAAATAATTAAGATGGTTTAAATTATGAAGGCAAGTGCTCTTGAAGAGGACTTGATATAATTAAATATTTAGAAGAGATTCTGGTATTTGAAAATAAATAATATGGAGATATCTCAATAAGTTATGTCAACACATAAAAACATATTACTTAGAAAAAATAATTGTCAACAACATTATAATACAATGTACAATATTATTGAATTGAGTGAGTATTATGAATTATGAAAGAGTATTGATACTTGGCCAAAATAGAATGACACAATGATATTGACATGTGAAAGTCAATTGGACTTACTGTTTAAATACATGAAGATGTAAAGCCAATGGGTACAAATGATATTATGCAAAAATGAAATGAGAACAATATATCATGAATTATTACACATAATTTTTCACAAAACTTGGCATTTAGTTACGAGGATATATTATTTTGTGGTGCATATAATTATTTAGTTTGACAATACATAGATTACATGTTGTGCATCTACAAATCTAATCACAAGTTATTTATAAGAGTTGTTTCATGATATTATGTAGTTGAAAATCCCTTTAAGGAACTTAAAAATTTAAGTTTGAATAATATTATATGAAGATAATGCAGCATATAGAGTACAGCTAAAAGAAACATATGTTAAAAAGAGATATGACAAAATCAAAATTTATTTTCACTAATGATGTTCAAAAGAATAACTATGTGTAATAAATTTATGTATGTGATAGTTGATCAAATTTGTTTACTAAGACATCACTAGCAACTATATTTGATAAGTTAGTCAATAATATTGGGAGGCTTTGATTTAAAAATGGTAAATGATGTCATCATCAAAAGAATAAAAGATGTATTGTACTCTTTTTTCTTAATCAAAGTTTGGTGTGTTTTCTTTGGTAAGATTTTTTAATAAGACAGCTTACCATAAGCATCACAAATATTATGTACTATTTATCCTTCATTAGATTTTAATCACATTATTGGCTTTTTCTAATAAGAATTTATTGAGATACATTATTTATTAATGGATACCCAAGAAGTGTTATAAATTATTTAATTGTGTAGATGTTTATATACTTTTAAAAAGTGACACTTTATGTTCATATTTCTTATAACCTCAAATTATTGTATTATTATATAAATTAATTTATATTTACGCATACTAAGGTTTCCTCTATAATAAAAGACCTAAAAATAATGCCATGTATAAGATAAAGAATAGAAATAAATGGGAATACTCTCTCACTTTCTTCTCAAGTTGTTCTCTTATTTTCTATTATCTTATTCTTTTATTTCTTGGATCAGTTTTACAACATATTAAACGTTACAAAAATAAAAGCCAAAAAAAGAAAAAAAGAAAACTTGTGCGGGAAGTTCGAAATCCCTCTTACAGGTTTTTCTTTGGATTTCATTTTCCGGCACCTTCGACGTCTCCTGAAGTTAGGGCAAAGAGTATTGAAGCATTTCACCGCTCTTCAAAATTTTTCCCCTCTTCGGATAATTATGGATCACGACGCCGATATCAATGCCCCTCATTCCATGGGGACCACAATTATCGGTGTCACTTACAATGGTGGTGTTGTTCTCGGAGCCGACTCTCGGACCAGCACTGGTACGTCAATTCACCTCAACCTCTCTTGTATTTAAATCTGCACACTTTACCTATTTGTTTAGAGATTTGGGAGAAAATTTAATTGGAAGTAATGTTAAGGTTTCTGACAGCATCTCGTCTAGAATTACGCTGGCTCTTGAATTAGTTCTTTTATCCATCATGAACTTCGAGTTGTTTTATGCTATTTTTTTCTTTTACAGAAAATCTATTTTACTTTCTCACCCACTGCCACCTTTGGGTTTTCCAATGGCCATTGCTATATGTTTTCATCATATTCACCAATGGTTTGCAAATTTTAGTTTGAAAGTTTATTTGTCCATTTTGGCCATTATGGTGACTGATCTCTTTTAATTATTATATTTGCAGGAGTATATGTTGCAAACCGGGCGTCCGACAAAATTACTCAGCTGACTGATAATGTCTATGTTTGTCGCTCTGGATCGGTATTAAATCTTTCCACCTTAGGAAGTTAGGAGTTGTTCCGTTGTTGTTGTGTTTTTGTCTTTTGGATACTTACCCGAGGTATCTAGTGTAATGTTATTCTCATAGTGTTAATGTGTTGTCCACTATTTTGGCTTTACAACTATGGTTTTCAACCAGCAGTAGCTCTAGTTAAATTGATGTCTTTGTCGAGAATCATGCTCTTGGGCTTGATTTGATTCTTTTCCCCCCTCTCATGCGTTACTGCTATTTTAGGTTCTTAAAATGCTGAGATAGATTCTTTTTTTCAGGCTGCAGATTCTCAAATAGTATCTGATTATGTGCGCTACTTCCTTCACCAGCACACGTGAGTGATTTTACTACTATTTATACTAGCAGGATATTCTGAAATGTAAAATAAAATAGAATGTTTTACAGAATGAATTGCTTTGGATTAGTTGCTTTGAAAGTTCTTCTATGGCTTGATAGAGTTTGTTCTGTTGCACACTCTGAGTTTGATAATTTCGTTCTTTCACCCTTTACGTCCCCTAGTTTTTTTTTTCTTTAATGATAAAATCAGTATTGCCCAGGCTTTTACTGCTAGATTTGATGTCTTGTTCCGATATTGGGTTTTTTTGAAAATTCTGAAGGAGAGCCTAGCTAGATGAATTTGAGCTCCTTTTTTCTTTCCTTGATATTTCAGATGGTTAACAAATAATAAGTTACATGTACATTTTTTCAGTCTGTATCCTGTAAGAATTAGTGGAACAAAGGAGGGAGGGAAGGGCTTGAAGTGGCATAAGCTTCCAAAGTCCTGATGAAACCTCTGTCTTATTCCAATCAGACTAGTGCAATAGGCCTTTTAAGGGATTCTAGGGCGAAAGCATGCTCTTTCTGTTTTATCAAATTAGACAAGTAGCTCATGTTATGGCTCTCTGTTTGCTATTAATTATATATGGTTGTTTCTTGATTGTAAACCTCTATTTCATATTGTGTGTATTTACAGTGACATCCCCCTGACAACCAGTTCTCTATTTGTTCAGTATACAGCTTGGACAACCCGCAACAGTCAAAGTTGCTGCAAACCTTGTCCGACTTCTCTCCTACAACAACAAGGTTCAAGTTTTAAAATTTCTTTGTTTGTTTGATATGCGTGATTAAGTTTCTATAAGGAATTTAGATTGCTGATTCAAGTTCCACTGGTTAAGATTGTAAAAGAATTACCTTGCTTGTGTTGTCATCATTTTAGTTTAATGCTTTCTTGTAAATCTTCTCATTGGCAGAATTTCTTAGAGACTGGGTTAATTATTGGTGGGTGGGACAAATACGAAGGTGGTCAAATTTATGGTGTTCCTCTTGGTGGAACAATAGTTCGACAACCTTTTGCTATTGGAGGTATTTTAAACTTATGCATGAATACATATTGTATCATGATTTATGTATGCATGCTCTGGTATACATGTGTGTGTGTATTCTTTGTGTGTACCAGTACCTGTGCAATGCACGGTGATGTCATAGCTGTATTAATTTATATTCAAATAAACATATCAATGAAAAATAAATGCTTACATAGACAAAAAAAAAAAATACAAATCTTTTTCCTTTGCCATTGAACTGCTGATATATCTAATTCCTTAGAATTATTGATGCAGAACGTCCTCATTTCAAAAACTAAACTAGATTGTCTGTAGCAACTAGTAGAAATGGAAGACTTGGCCAAATGGCCGCCTTTTTCCTCTGGTCTGTTTATGCAGGAAAAGAAAGAAATGTGTTCTGCCACAAAGATATGGAAAATAGATCTGAAATATCTCTATTATAGGTTGTAATTATATTATGAATTATGGTAATGTTTCTTCTTAATGTGTATCCTTTATGGTGGTGCTCAATCTCCTATCATAGTAGATTTTCCTTTGAGGTAGTAAATCTTGAAACCGTTTTCTTTGATGATTGGTTGTCACTTTTCTGGTTGTATAATTTGATTTAGAAAAACATGGTTGACATATGCTTGTGTGCGCATTTTTATGATGCTTTTACCTTTTGTTTGTTGAGTTATGGCTTACTTGATTTGTTTCACAGGATCTGGCTCCAGTTACTTGTATGGATTCTTTGACCAAGCATGGAAAGAAGGAATGACCGAGGATGAAGCTGAGGTATGGGTCTTGATTAGTGGCTGTGCCTGTTCTAAATTAAACTCAAAATTAACAAAGAATTGACCACAATATAAATGGACTGTTTTTTTTTTTTTTTTTTCCTCCTTTGGGGACTTCATCAGGTTGTTAATGTTATGACAACATTATATTACAGATATTGATAATGCTTGGTAATGGAGAAGCAACTAAGAAATTCGAAAAATAATTTTCTTTTGGTGAAATTTTTGTTCTTATTGTTGACTGTGCTTGTGGTGCTTATTGGCAGGACTTGGTGAAAAAGGCAGTTTCACTTGCCATTGCACGTGATGGTGCAAGCGGGGGTGTTGTCCGAACAGTCACTGTAAGATACTTTCATCTGTGACTTATTTTCTTAACCAAGGAAATAGTGTTTTATTTGCTGAAACCTCTTGATCCCCCACTCCCCAACTTGTAGATAAATTCGGAGGGAGTCACTAGGAAGTTTTATCCTGGGGACCAACTTCCTCTGTGGCATGAGGAGCTGGAGCCGCAAAACTCCTTGCTGGACATTCTCGGCAACCCCGAGCCGATGAGCATATGAAGAACTTGCTGCTGTCGATGCAATGTCTTTTCTGAATTAGTTTAAAATTCTCTGTATGAACGTTTTTTTTATCACGCTATATTATTTAGATGCTCCCTTACGCTTCAATTTTATCTGTCGATGGTAAATTCGTCATATTTTCTTTTATGACGCATGAAATCAATTATCGCTCAAATTAATTTTATATATTTGGTGGAGGAAAAAGAGTTTTTACGCATTAATAACCCTGAATTAGGCAGAACCAAACCCAGCTAGGGCGACGCGTCTAGTTAGTATTCGTTAATGTGATTAAGTTACTCATTTGTGAATAATATACGCAAACTGTAAAAAGAAAGTATTTGCTATTAGTTATTTCTGAGCTATAAATTGCAAGGACAGATTGTTGGAGGGAAGATGATGACCGAGAAGCAAGTTCTCTTGAAGCTAGTCCCCATCAGCATCTTCTACAATGACCCTCCAAAAAATTTGTCTCCCCCTCCTTCGCCGTCGATTGCAATTCTAATTAATTTGATCAACCATTTGGAGTTATCAATTATTATTCCATGTCAAGCTGCGATATCCGTTTTGTTTCCTCCTGTGGGAAACAGAATTATCACCATTTAAAGTTCTTTTATGTTCCCTAACTTTGTTCTCTCATCTGACCAGAAATCATAGGTTGAAGGCCAGAGGCTATTTCTACCTGTAGCTGTGGACAATGAGAATATAATTGGGAGGTTCTGTCCAATAGCCGCTCTGGATTTGGTTTTTTTATTTTATTTTGTGAAACCTGCATTACCTTCAGCTTTTGCTACATTGATCATGTTCACAAAATTTAAGCCCGATTGTATGAAGCAAAGTTGCTCACTCAAGTTCGGGAAATAATACAATGTGATGCTATTATTAATTGCCATTACTTCTGAAATATTTGCTCCACATTGGAATTATTCTGGGTCTTGCAACAAATAAACCATGCGGAAGGTTCAGGACAATATTCCCGTGTCCTAATTCCATGCACGGCAAGTTTGAGAATCTGTAATGACGTGATATATATCATTAGTTTTAATTTTTAATTTAAAATACGGTTAAACAAAATGGCAAATTGACATTTGAATAATTGTTTTATGTATGTCCATAGATAAAATTCATCTTAAAATTTTTTTAACTCATTTGTCATTATATTTACTTCAGCTGAGTTGCGTGAAAGGCTGGTATAGTAACACATTCTAACTACAAACTTTGACAGTCAAGCAGGCCAGCAATATTCGACCATGAAATTGCCCAAGACAAATGCTAAGGCAAAAAATGCACGTTATTATCATTAGTAGCGATAAGAAATTGTATCAAATCTTGAGTATAATAAAAAATAAATTAAAAAACACTCAAGTAAAATTCTATATGCACATTCCCAGAGAATTTGGTTTGGAGCAGAACTTAAAGACACCAACCACTATAATATTAAAAACAAACAGACAAATTTAAGCAATGAATTAAAATCTTTTGAAACTTCGACTATAATTCATAAAGTTCTCCACTATGTGACTTCTGTATCACACCTAATTTGTAACTTCCGAACAGAACTTTGATCAGCAATGTTTGGAAGCAGAACGACGGCGTATTTTCAGGTACCCAAACTTATAGGCACCCGGTGATGAACCCTCAAAAATAAAAGGCAAATAACCAGTGGCTTTTTTGTACCTCTGCTGAACCTGAATTTAGAGAATACATTGCACGATTGATTATATCATTAGCCTCGTACGTTAATCCCTTTCTGCTATGTCAACAAATTACTAGAGACACCAAACATGTATAAGAAGGGGAAAAAAAAAGTCTTCTGATGAAGAAATTTGAAAAGTTGATCTTTTGGACCTATATTATTTGGAATACAATATTATACGAGGTCGGGCAACGTAACATTAAGAACAATGAGCCAGCTTTGACCCGAAGCTATTATATAATAAAAATATGTGGACTTTTCTTATTATAATAAATATCTTTCATAATAGTATAAAATTACCTCAAAAATTTGTTGGTTGCTCTTCAGGCAGTTCCTACCAATTACACAAACCGTTCCACCAGAACCCCCGCCGGTGATCTTGGCTCCGCATAATGTCCCACCTTCAGATATAGATGCTGTACTATGCTGCAAGTCTTGTACCAACTGTACAAGCCTATCTGTTCCGTCAGACCCAAGTCCGCAAGCACTATAGCTGTAGTGGCACTGCAAACCATAGCCATTAGTCCAAACCATTTATTTATATGTTAACCCAATCAATGGTTGCTTTTAGGGAGTTCACCTACCTTGGTAAAGGACATTTATTCTGTCGTCATATTATGCACAGGTTAAAAGCTAGCGAATTCTTTATCATGTTATAAGGCAATAATTCAAATAATGCTGAAACCAAACTTGGCAGATCCTATGATAAGGATCCAATGTCTCAACAATGTTTATCTAAAATTTTTTTCAGTTTCATTATAAATTTTGCAAGAGTAATGTGCAAAGATGAGAGCTTTCAGTTAATCTACTGAAACTGCACAATTTCATACCTGATATAGCAATTCTCCAAGAGCTGAAAGTTGATCAGTCGAAGTTGCTGAGGTCAGCAGTGCCTTAAAGGTCTGCGTAACATATATTATTGGGAAACTGATTCATATAAAATATAAAAATATCCGATAAAAAATAACAGGGAACAATTAATTTATCTGAAAACAGAATATGTAAAGCAGCTAATTTTCTTCATTTCTATTCTGTATGGCAAAACATCCAAACATATTACAATGCTCTATATTCTGAAGTCCAACATATGGAGTACAGTAAAAGTAAGCCGCATCTACATGACTCAGTTGTAAGAGGCTTGACAACATAAGAACTTGAAATATATAGTCAAACAAACTTTCTTAAGTAGTAGATTAAGAGAGAGGAGTTTTAGTAAAACAAGTCTAGAATTGTGCATTCTGTCAAATAGAGCCATACACAGCAAATCCTTTAAATTTCACAAATAACAATGCATAATATTAGCCAAAAAAGTAGCAACATTCTGTACAGCAGATATTCATTTATTGGTAAAAAATTAAATTTTTTAACCAATGCTAACCTTGACACGGAAGTTTTCATAAATAGGATGTATTGTGGGAGCTCTCACTGCATAAGTACGCTTTTCATCAATAACAGTGACAGGATCACTATGATCAGCATATTTCTCCAAAAATGTCCCACCAACAATATACTCGGGCATCTTTTTAGCATACAGAGCTTCATATCTGCAATTGAAGGAGAATAAAGAATCAATTCTATGTTTACCTTAAGGTAAGAAGGAGTGGGACTAACACATAAAAGGTTAAGGCGAGGAGGAAATGGAACATGTCACAAGAAAAAAATATAAACAAATATACAAAACGCTCAAAATCAGGAATAGATTATATGAGCAACTTTTCTTCTTACTACTGGAAACTAGAAAGTCTGTGTCTCATGGAAACCATTTTAAGTCGAGACACAAGGGAAAGGAAAAAAGAAAAAGAAGGTATGGGGTTTACCTGTGAGGTGACAGATTGCATAAGTAATCCAAATTGGCTTCTTTGTTCAATAGTTCAATATCATCATTTTCCACTTCATCACGGTTTAACCCATTTGGAAGTGTCTCAGCCAATATCTCAGAAGCTTTGGACTTTATCATTTTCCGGCCCATAAAGGTACCAATTCTGACAGATCCATAGTCTGCACCTCCAACACTGAAATAGACGACCATTAAGATAGTCCAGGAAAGTGAAAGTAAGGAGGAAAAGAACTGAATGTTAATGTTAAGGTCAGTGATAATTAGTAATTTGAGAATAAGAGTATAGTAGATCTATATGAAAGCTGCACAGTGCTTCACACAAAGTATATGACAGAATAGATCGCGCAGCTTTTTTTATTTTTATTTTTCTTTCTGGCCTGGTATAGGCTAGAGTAGTATGACATCCTTTTCATCCAGAAGGTAATATGGCCATTCTACATTACCGTCTTAGAAAGAACTTACAAACCCAAGTACGATGATTTGTGATCTTCCAGTGAAGTAAACTGCCACATACTGAAGGAAAGGCAAACTTACTGGTTTTACTAAGTTCAGAATCTTGGTTCAGCAGTTCAGATTGTTTCATTGTTCATTCAGTTAAACCCCTAAATTTGGTGCATAAGATCTGTAGTCCAAGCCAACAGGTCCCTTTGGCCTATAGATATTCTTATAAATAATTTTAAATCAATAAAGAATAAGTCATGAATAATTTAGCTGCTACGTTTTTTTTTTCCACTTTCTGGTTAACATGGAAGTCAGCAATAAGCTCATTTGCTCTGGATCTTAGTTAAGGTCATATTCCTATTTCCTAATGAAGAATTGTAAGAGAAGGTAGTTCTAGATACTTTTATTTTCTTTTTCTGTAACACTTCTGAACCTAGGTTACAACTTATATAGTTGATACAAGTTTAAAATCTCAGATTCTGATCTAACAGAATATCCCTAATAAATAGACATTTTATTCAGATCCTATATGATCTGATCTTAACAGAAGAATAACAGAATATCTATAACAGAAAAATAAAAATAAAATAATCAACAAAATATCAGCTATTGTGGCAAATCTTCCAGCAAGATATCTAAAATCTTGCGCCAAATCTTCCAGCACTTCCCCTCAAGCTGGTGAATGAATCTCTATCATTGCTAGCTTGTTGTTGAGTCCTTCAAACTTCACCCATGGTAGTGCCTTTGTTAGAATGTCTGTAGTTTGGTGTTGTGATAGAATGTAGACTAATTCGAACACCTTGGAGTCTAGCTTTTCTTTGATAAAATTTCTATCCAATTCCACATGTTTGATTTGGTCATGATGTACTGAATTCTTAACTATGCTGATTGTGGGCATATTATCACAAAAGAGATGTATAGGATAGTCAATAAGCACTTTGATCTCATCAACTAAGCATTTCAGCCATAAACCTTCATAAATACCAAGGAAGAGTGCTTGGTATTCTGCCTCTGCACTACTTCTAGCCACCATTGGTTGCTTTTTACTTCTCCAGGTCACCAAGTTGCCCTAGAGATAAATACATTATCTAGTGGCGGATCTCTTGTCAGTAGTGGATCCTACCTATTCAGCATCTGAGTAGACCTTTACGCTGCTGTCACTTCCTTTCAGAAATTAAATCCCTTTTCCTAGGGTTCTCTTAGGTACCTGAGTGTACTATACACAAGATTCATGTGTTCATAGTGGGATTATGCGTGTATTGGCTTACCACACTAACGGGAAATGATATGTCTAGTCTGGTATGTCATAGATATATGAGTTTTCCAACTAGCTGTTGATATCTCCCAATCTCTTCTATTAGGCTATCTTCCTTGAATCTTAGTTTGAAATTTGTCTCCATAGGTGTTTTAGCTAGTTTGCACCCCAACATCCCTATTTCTTCCAAGAGATTCAGGGTATATTTCCTTTGGGAAACTACTATTCCTTTCTTAGATCGAGCAATTTCCATTCCCAGGTAGTATTTTAAGTCACCAAGAGTTTTGATTTCAAATTCCTTAGCCATGGCACTCTTCAACTCCTTCTCAAAGTCTCCTGTAACTATAATGTCATTAACATAGACAATTAGTATAGAGAATTTTCCATCAGGTGAGTGTTTCATAAACAGAGTGTGATCTGCTTGCCCTTGGATGTACCCATAACCTTTAATTACATTGGAAAAATTATCAAACCAAGCTCTAGACGTCTGGTTAAGTCCATACAAAGACTTAAAGAGTTTGCATACCTTATTTTTCTCCACATCAATATCTGGAGGAATTTCCATATATACATTTTCTAAGTTGCCATTTAAAAAGACATTCTTGACATCAAACTGATAAAGTTTTTGGTCTAGATTAGCAGCTATAGAAAGAAGAACTTTAATGGTGTTAAGTTTAGCAACAGGAGCAAATGTCTCCTAATAGTCAATTCCAGGAGTATGTGTAAAGCCCTTAGCTATTAATCTAGCCTTATGTCAGTTTATGCTTCCATTTGGACTATACTTTATGGTGAAAATCCACTTGCACCCTACTACTTTTTTGCCCACAGGTAAGTCAGTTATTACCCAAGTTCTATTCCTCTCTAGGGCAATAATTTCCCCCTGTATAGCTGTTCTCCATTCTACACTATTCCAGGCTTCATGTATATTTTGAGGTATCTTTTCACGGGATAAGTTAGTAATGAACAAGGAATATTCAGGAGAAACTTTATCATAGGAAATAAAGTTTCCAATAGGATGTTTGGTACAAGTTCTTACCCCTTTTCTTAATGCAATTGGCCAACCCAATTAGTTAGGGTCGTTTTCAGGAGCCCCAGAATTCAGATTGGACTCTTGGCAGTGCTTAGGAGTGCTTTCTTTTATTCTGCAACTTCAGATTTAGATTCAGACATAGGTGAGGTGTTAGGTGTTGTTGTGTATGGTTCTTGGCTTTGTGGATATGTGGCTTCTGGACGGGTTGTTTTAGGTTGAGGTTCAGGGCAGAAGGATGTGTTTCTTGGGTCTGTTATTGGTGCTGACATGTACAAATTAGGTGCAATGAAGGGTACTGTTTGTTGTGTGTTGTAGTAAGTCCATTCATCAATACACTCCCCCTGAATGGATTTATCTACAAAATAGGGGGTTGTTTTGAGAAAGGTAACATCCATGGAAATGTAGAATTTTTTGGTGTTAGGTAAAAAAAATTTGGTTCCCTTCTTAGAGGACAAATAACCCACAAACACGCACTTAAGGGATTAGGGATCAAGTTTTCCACTATTATATATGTGAACAAAGCAAGTACATCCAAAAATTTTAGGAAAGAGGCTCCGGGTAAGAACAGCAATTTCAAGGTAAATTTCAAGCATTTTTTCCAATGGAGTCGAGTACTTTAGGAGTTTATAGGGCATTCGATTAATCAGATAGGTGACTGTCAATAAAGCTTCTCCCTAATAAATTTTTGGTGCTTTGGAGGCAAGTAGTAGGCCTTTTGTGACTTCTAGGAGGTGTCTGTTTTTGCGTTCAAAAACTCCATTTTGTTGTGGAGAATCAACAAATGAACTTTGGTAGAGGATCCCATTCTCATGAAGAAATTCTTTGAGGATAATATTGAAATATTAAGTTCCATTATCAGTTCTGAGGATCTTAATAGAGGTTTGAAACTTATTTATAATAAAAGAGTGGAAAATTTTGAAAATATGTGGGACCTCAAATTTTTCTTTCATTAAATAGGTCCAAGTGAGTCTAGTATGGTCATGGATGAAAGTTACAGACCATTCGTCATCAATTAATGATTTTGTCTGAGATGGACCCCATAAATCACTATGGATTAAGAAAAAAGGGTGAGAGGGAACGTGTGGTATGCAGGGTAGGAGGTACGTGTGTGTTAGGATAACTGGCAAATGTCACACTGAAACAAAGTGAAACTTTTATTGAATAGCAGGATACATTTTTTTCATGAAATCGGGGTTGGGGTGCCCTAATTTACAGTTTCATAAGATAGACTTAGAAATAGAATTACAACTAGAGAGTGCACAAAACATGTTTGATTCTTGGTTTAGTAGGTAAAGACCACCTTTTTCCTTAGCACTACCAATCATCGCCCCTGATGCTAGGTCCTGAAAACAACAACCACCAGGGAAAAACTTAGTTACACATTTAAGGTCTTTTGTAAGCTTACTAATAGATAAGAGGTTACATATGAGGTTAGGGACTAGAATAACTTGATGGAGAACAAGATGGTTGGATAAATAAACTATCCTAAACCCAGTCACCTTAGAAAGGGTGCCATCGGCAAGGGTTACGACTAAATTAGGCTTACAAGGTTTGAAATTAGTAAGAGAAGAGGCATTACCCGTCATGTAGTTTGTGGCCTCAAAGTCAACTACCCAAGTGAATTACCTGTATGGGCAATCAAGCTTGTGGCAGTGTCATGAGTAGGACAGGCATTGAGGTGTGTGCCAATCAACTTGTGGAAGACATCTAGTTGATCTTTACTGAATATTTCAGAATCAGAAATTCTCCTTTTGGAGGTAGTTGTTATGTAGGCTTGTCCTTCATATTGGCTTCGTTGTTTATTGTTTGGTGGTTTGCCATGTAATACGCAACAGCTTTCTCTGGGATGTCTAGCCTTATTACAATGATTATACCAAGTTCTGTATGATTTTTTGAGTTTGTTATCTCCAAATTGTGATGTTTTAGCTGCAAAGGCAGAGTTGTTAGTAACATTAGAAGGAAGGTTACTAGAGAGGTAAGTTTTTTTTCAACTTTCCTCCCTTTTTACTGCTGAAAATACTTCCCATAGAGATGCAAGGGGGTCTAGAGAAAGAATATGGCCTCTAATTTCCTCAAAGCTAGGATTTAATCCAAGGAGAAATTTATAGACTTTCTGTTCCTCCTTGAGTTTCCTGACATAAGTTGCATTAGCTGCACATGACCATTGATGATTCTCATATCGATCTGGTTAATGCCAATGGTGTAGTAGGACATTGAAGAAGTGAGTAACATCAGAGTCAGCTTGGTGAAATCATAGAGAAATCCCTCAATCTCAAAACTAGCAACTTTATTTTTAGTAGTTGAATACAACTCTCTAGTGGCTTCCCAAACTTTATGGGTTGTCTGATAGAGGAGAAAATTTTCTCCAATGTCAAGAGCCATGGAGTTGATCAGCCAGGATTGAATCAGGCTATTTTCGGTCTCTCAGGTTTTATAGAGAGGGTCAGTGGGTTCAAGTGGGGTAGCTTTTCCTGTGAGGTAGTCAACTTTCCCTCTTCCTTTCACAAATAGCATTACACTCGCTGACCAATGTAGGTAATTGTGGCCAGTCAAGTGATGTGATGAGATTAGAAGAGGAGTGGAGTCGAGGCTGGCTGTGAGGTAGTAGGGTTGTTTGGGTGATTGGGGTGGTCACTTGATGGTGTCACTGTGCTCCCCTATGCATTGCCACCGGTGGCAGCAAGGACAGTGCCAAAGTGTATCGTGAGGCCCAGATTAGAAGCTCTGATACCATGTAGATTTTTAAGAGAAGGTAGTTCTGGATACTTTTATTTTATTTTGCCGCAACTCTTCTAAACCTAGGTTACAACTTATACAGCTGATACAAGTTTAAAATCTCAGATTTTGATCTAACAGAATATCCCTAATAAGTAGGCATTTTATTCAGATCCTATATAACTAATCTTAACAGAAGAATAACAGAATATCTATAATAGAAGAATAAAAATAAAATAATCAACAAAATATCTAAGATATTGTGGCAAATCTTCCAGCAAGATATCTGAAATCTTGCGCCAAATCTTCCAACACCTAACTTTTTTACACTCATGAAAACTCAGATCAGACCTACGCTTTAAAAGCCTATTTATCGCTGCAACCTAATTTCTTGAAACATTAAATTACTAGTTCCAAGCAAGACCAAGTAATAGCTGGAAAGAAGAAATGGATATTGTAGGAAAATTTGAAGATAATACACCCTACCTATGTTTTATTCCAGAATCAATTCCCCAGAATCGAATATGGCTGGGAATTTCTACAAGGCCAACAATCTCTGCAGGCTGCATTGATAACAAGCAGTAACATGAAATTATTTCTAAAGACAAAGAAAATGAAATTTGTATTGCTTGTACTGATGCCCACCTGGCAAACCATAGCAAGAAGTTTGTTGGCTTCACCACATGCTGAAGCCATTTGATCCATGACACCACATGGAGCTCCAACAATGTGATTTTCTACCTGATGAATTGTTTAAAATAAAAAGTGAAGCTACATCCCAGGTACAATGCATGATAGAGGCAAAATATACCACCTAATTGGAAATTAATAGATTTCAAAAAAGGTCAAACCTTCTGGCAGAGCAGTGCCAAATCTCTTGAGCTGATATTTAATCCTACATAACAGTCATACATATGCAGTATTGAGCATCCAAATATTCCAAAAGAAAAAAAAAAGGCTTAATATTTTATATGAAATGAGTCTTTCAGTAAATCACACGAGAAAGTGTAGAATATTGAAATCTCCATAATGGAACAGCTAAGTGTTACCAAATATCATTCTTAGTCAGTGAGAAGAAATATTTCCTTTTGGCCAAAGTAAAGAAAAAAACTCATATTTAGCGGTAACAAAACATTAGTTTGAATGAAGTATGATTACCATGAGCAGCTGCAATAGCATACATGCTAGCAACCTCTACAGATGCAGAAGATGAGACACCTTTCCCTTCCGGTACTGCAGACAAAACCTATTCATTTTTGTTCAAATATAGATATGTTAGAAAAGGAGATGGAGATAGAGTAAGTACTAAGAGGTGCATCCATAATCATGGATAGTGGCTACTTAACAAATCAAGCACAATATATTCTCCATCTATAGCCTAAAACAGTTATAATCATACTAAGAAAAAAAAAAAGCCGTTCTTTAATACAGTAAAAAGAACTCTGTAAAATAATCTCATGAAAAAGCAAAATATGGTGACAGAAACAGTATACTCAAAACCTACAAGCCACAAGTCTTTCAACAAAATGAAATATGGGGAGACTCAAATTTGTGGAGTGGGGCATGGATGGTGAAAGGCAAACAAGGGCTAAATCCTTAATGAAGACGTTAAACTTGGGTATTACTTACTTAACCTAGATAGTTAAATGAAATATATAGGGGGATAAATGAAAACATTATCACAGAAATAACTTGCTTGGACTGGAAAATCAAATTAATTCAAATAACACCACTGATCTTTAGAAGTCCTAATACATTTATGTCAATCTTCATGGCAGTAACATTTCAACTGAACCGTTTTTTTTTTCCCATAGTATAAGATGTAACAACTTCATTTTTATGCACTCAAAATCTGTAATATTTATCATCAATAACACTACTAGCAAGCCAAATATATCATCATTACACCCTTGGAAACTACATGAAACACATTTAGTATTATATTATCAACATTTATAGCAAATTGTCTCAGCAATCAGACACATATTTTGTTTGTTGTATTTTATATGAATATCAGTCACTAAGATGGAGAATAATATCTACCAGCATGCTGATACTATCTTCAAAACGCACACCCAACTCATTCATTAAGACCAAGATTGCCCCAGCAACATATGCTGCCCACCTGCAATTGTAATAATATTAGCCTAACAGAATGCTAGAAAGCCTTGCACATTGAAAATCATGTGTAATTGATACGTACTTTTGGGAAGGATCTTGAGCAAAGTATTTCTTTGCTTTTTCATATGAGATTGGCTTCCCTCCATCCATAAAATCAGACAAATCCATGTCAAAGGTTGGACCTCGATTGCTTAATTCTGAGCCAAATGACACCTGAGATAGTCCAAATATCATGAAATTATTAAACAAAAGAAGCATTAATTTTTTGCCAAGATTCAAAGAAGTAGCTAAAACAATTTGAGATTTCCATGTCAATAGATAATATTCTCATAAAAGTTCCTGACATAGCATGCTTCAGCTTGAGTTAAACAAATTTCAACCAATGGTTTCTGTTATTAATTGAAAGAAGTAACTAGTAATTTCACAAGATTTGAACATACAATTTGCAAGACGGCAGTTGGTTTATCCCCTCTGTCATTTTGTCGAGCCTGAGCATGCTTCCATAGCCTATGCTTACTCGGATGGATTCTTTGCAGAGCAACATGGCAAGCTTCTCTTATCGGCATCTGCAATATAATGAAAAGAAAGAAAAAGATAAGAGAGGAGTGAGCAGCTGTCTAAAATTTTTAAAACATATTTGCTAGCCCCGTAAGATTTTCAGAATTGACCATTATTTATTGACAATAAATATCTTTGGGATTCTATCTTTTCTTTTTTTAATGTGTTTATCATACTATTCTTGATAGATAGATAAGTGTTAACCATTAGCATACTAGATTTGTTATGTTTATCGTTAACCGATCTGTCTATTTTTTTTCTCTTGTTTATTTTTTTGGTTGAAGAGGATCTCTTGTCCTCTGTTCTTGTAATATTGTGTAATGTTTCTCCTTTCATCAATAAATTCTCTTTTTATCTAAAGGAAAATGATATCTGTCTATCTATGTCTTTTCCTTGAGTTCATTGTTTTCTTTGTAAAGCTGTAAATGTCAACAAACTCTTTCTTATATCTGTAATATTTCAAAACATCCAACTTATTAAGAAGGCATAGGAAAGCTGCTTGGTCTAGAACACAAACAACTTCATCAAAACTAGTCTTTATCCATTGTCAGTCAATACGCCTTTTAATAAGCAACAGATTCTATCATATTAGAAGATGAGTAGTAACAATGTGCTTAAATTTGAATTCATCCGTTCGCTGTTTCCCATTAAATTTAGAGTCTGTAATAGAAAATGAAAATATTTGCTAAGAATCTGAATTCTGACCAATGTCATTTTCCTTTATTTGAGAGGAGTCTCAAAACAATTTTATCATTTTACCAGATGCATTGGTTGATTTTACTGAAACTAATTTCATAGAGTGTGAAGTCTATATAAGTAGATATTAATATTATTATAAACTACCCAACTACATGGTTAAGTTGTCACACAAACATTAATATATACGCAATCAAATTCCATGGAAAATTAATAGCCTAAGCAAATAGAAATAATGATAAAACCTGCAGGACAAGGCTTCCAGAGTAGTCAGCAATTCCACCCATGACATCCAGCCTTCCAGGAGCTCTCGTCACAAAAATATCTTCCTGTACACAGTAATGGAAAGAAACAAGAATAAATTGCCAATATACAAAGCTAGTTGAATCTAATAAGTTATTTAGTATCATACAAATACATAATTTATTTAGTAATATTATTTTAAGAAGGTTGTTTGTTGTTAGTTGCTTGTGAGACAGATCAATCTAGAGGAAAAAGGAACCTATCAAAAAATAATTTTCCAATAAAGTGAGCAGGACCTCAAAGTTAAAAAGACTAGCAGCAGCCTTGCGCTCCCGTGTTGTGTGTTTCTCGTCCAGTTCAGCTACGTTCTTCAAGAAAGCCATTGTATCTGGAAGACCTTGAACGTCTCCATGAAGAATCTCAAAATCTTCAGTGTGCCTGGATTAAAAATATAAAGACACAAAGGGGAAAAAACAGTTATCTTGTCTAGTTACAACCATTAATACAATTATTAAAACATTAAAACGAAATATGATACTCACGAGCTGAATATGGAACTTCCATCATCCGCTAAGGAAGGAGGTGATGAGTGTCCCAGTTGATTTTCAGCAGTTGCATACCATTCTGGGATTGCTATATCTCGGCCAGGGGCCCTTTGTAGTTGATACCCAAGAACTATAGCATCCCGCAATCTTCTGGCACCGCTAAGCTATATATTACATAGTTAAAATGAAAGTTTCATCCTTTTCTCCAAAATTTCAAGAAACAAGGATGATAAACTTGACCAGAGCTTCAAAATTTTGGCAAAATCCAAGACTTCAACTTAAAGGTATCAGAAGCTCTTTACCTTGTCTGATGCATAATTTTTCCCAAAAGCTGTTTCTTGCAGGATGTGGGCTGCCACCTATATTTTTAAGACATGAACAAATCATCAACTCTTGCCATCATATATGAACACTTGAAAACAACATAAACTTACATGCCGGCATCAAGGTGGGGAAAGGGAGAACTATCAAATTAGGTTAAGATAAAGAATTCAAATACAAGGTGAATTGTGATGAAAAGATAGTTACAATGAACTTGAAAATGTAAGACTTTAAGGTCTCATTATAACTGCAAAATAGAGGAAAGAAGTTTCAAAAATTCATCCCAGAGTAAAGCATTGAACTTTGCAATGGTAGGTACCCAAACCTTGGTGTTAGTGTATTATTAAGAGACTAAATAAAGAAACTTTAAAACACTCCTAGCTTTAAGATTTCGCATTTCAAATCTCTAGTATTAAGAATTACATATAAGGATGGGATTATCAATCACAATTCTGGTGGGGGATACAAATCTAAGAGGTATTAAGATTCAAAATGTCAAGTTGAGCAATCTAAATATAGAACATAGAAAAATGGGAACAGCATTTGCATCTGCATTACAAAGGGGTCCTAAAGGTTAGAACAGTTTCAAAACTACAAAACTGCCTCAAAACAAAAGGGGTATTGTAGAAGATGCTATCAAATATCAAGGTCTTCTCCACTTAGCCGGCTTGAGACCTATAGGATAGGGTCACCTTTTCAACATCTATGCTGATTGTTTCAATATAGCAAGCACTCAGCACTAACCAATTAGCACATCAAGCACTAAAAGCAAAGCCATATAGAAGGCTTAAAAAGATTGGCAATAAGCCAATAATACCTTACTATAGCAGATTGAATATGAAAATTTTTTATTGTAACATTTCATTCCCATTTATTGAAAGTTTAAGGACATCCTATTTCTTGTGAATTTGTGATAACCTCAAAATATGAACAAAGAGTTTAGTGAAGACATTACCAACAATTTAAACACCCAATGATAACATTGTGGGAAAATATGAAAAAGGTAGAAACTCCTATTACTTCTAAGGGAGTTATTGACACATATTATCTTCATTCTTCTACCATATACTTACTAACATGACTTCTTACCCAATTTCTATCATTAACAAACCATTCCTTTCTTCTGTGTTGAGGCATAAAAGACTTTTCAACGAGTCATGTAATTCAAGAGAAAGAATGTACCTCACCACCATTTATGCCTCCTTCATAGCATGGTTTCAAAGTCATTGCACGTTCAAGATAAGGTTTCCAGTGACCAGTGAGTAAATCCCTTCTAATCATTTCAACTCCGCCTTGATAATACTAAGTAAAAAGTATAACATAAATAGTTATTTGTAAGGCTTCTGATATAAGATCAGGAAGAGAACAAGAAATTAATACAGACAAATTTGAGAAAGAGAGAGCACCTCAAGCATATTTCTCAAAAAAGGTTCTTCATTAAAATAGTCTCTACGCACAAAGACAAAAGGACACTTGTATGCCAGGGCTTCACTAACAGTGCCATATCCAATTTTTCCTGAAATGACAAGCAGTAAGTACAATTTTTTCTTTAAATACAGCTCTAAGGTTACAAAAGTTTCATACGAACCAAGCATACAGTCAGATGCTGCAATAATGTCAGGTGTATATGCAGTTTTAGCAAGTTTTTTGAAATTTGGTGGAAGGTCCTGGCTGTCAGAAGCACCACAAACCTGACTCACAAAAGCAAAGCATCAACAAATAAGGCAGAGGAGCACAATTGCCAAGGAAAATTTAAATATATAAATATATAAAGCAAAATAGTTTGGTCGGTACCATGCATAACCAGCCAGAAGGTAAAAACTCCTCCTTTAAATTCCACCCTGATGGCTGGAACAAGATAATAAATCATAGAAGCAGAAGAAGTCAGAATGTGGGAGTGAATCTGTTCCAGACCCAAAGAGGTCTGATACAATAGACAGACACCGGAAAAAAATAAATGAAAGGGTTATAGATAGCAAAGCACAGCAGCAAATCAGTACTACGATATTCAGTAAAATAACAACATAAAATCAATCTGTAGATCCTATTTGAATCCTAGTGTATATCCAACCAGATGTTGCCCCAGATAACTCAACTTCAGTAAATAAATATATGCACAACTGATGAAGCAGGACATCAAGACAACAATATTCAAGACTTATTGATGTAAAACATTTCATTTAGCAATGAGAAATTCAGAAATCAATTAATATGACTCACATGAGTACTTATTACTTCATCTTTGGTTTATTTGAGCTCTCCCAAGAGATCCATTCATAGAGCTAACTATTCGTCAAATCAACTTTTGATAATATTTTTTATTTATGTACTATATATTGCCATGTCCATGGCTTATGTTGAAAAAAGCACCATATCCTGTACCCTTACCTATGTGACATAGGATGATTATGCTAAGTGTTGAGATATGAAAGTGCATGCACGGACAACTGCAATTGTATTGTTGAACTAGAAAAGATAAAGAAACAAAAAAAGTCCCACATTGAGAAGTTGAAGGAAGATAAAAGGTCAAGTGTAGAAGTTAGCCTACCAAATTGCTTTAGGCATTTTGGATGGAAAGCTTGACTATCAACACTTATGGCCTAACAACTCTCCCACTCTAACTTGACCAAGGACCATAATTTCCAACAGGTATTAAATGTGCAACAACTCTCCCACTTTAACTTGACCAAGGACCATAATTTCCAACAGCTATTAAGTGTGCACTAGTATTTTAATTCTGAGTTCTGACAAGAGGTCATGTCATCAATTGATACTTTGATGTTAGGAGAGAGAGTGAATGTGTAGACAGAGGCTCAAGCACTTAACTAAGAAATAAAAAACTGCATTGAAATTAACTTCTCTAGAATTCAAAATCAAAATTGTGAGGAATCTTTTATCATAAGATTTTTTTCGGAACTTAAATCATGGCACAGTGATGATGATAAGAAAAGCAAATAACAAACAGAGATGAAGAAAGATAAGTAGGAATCCAAGCATCACATAATTTTATATTTGACATTTTGATTCTTCAGATGAATATTATACATGCCCTTCACACCAACTTACCTGCATATAATCAGATTTCAGCCATTTTAAGGATCAAGCAGAGGTCAAGTACATGGATTTAATACAATTACCAGAGAGAATTAAATATATTGTAGAACCATATTTTATCACCCAGCAAAAAGTACTCAAGTTCTAGTTCTCAAAAATCACCTGGCCACCAAAGTTGAGGATGACTAACTTCACATTTTCTGCTATCCCAAGTTCCTTTCTCACCTTCAAAAGGATAATTACACAGTTGTAAATTAGAAAATAAATAATACTATAGAAAAGCACCACTAAGTTTTGTGAGGCAACACCTCTTTTCGGGATTTGTGCAACCTCCTCACAACTAGAGGCACATCAATAACGTCGCGAAAAGCTGGCACTACAGTTTCAAAGATGCCACAAATCTGTTTAATTTTTTTCCAAGAATGAACTAACAAAAGAGTTGAAAAGAATGTTAGACAATTCTTTAAAATTATAAGAGTCAACATACTTGGGCAATATCCTGGGAGGCGGATAAGGAATTCACAATGAGAATAGTCCTCAGCTATCTGTCTCAGAGGTTATGCAACTAAAATTAATATGTTTGTAGCACAGAACCAACCATGGGGAAAAGTAAAAAGCAAAACTAATTCCCAGTTTAGAAGTTTTTCTTCTGTTCATTTTATCCAAGAAGTTCTCACTCCATGCAGCCCCTTGGTTTATATGGTTTATAATAACCACATCAGAAAGTGCAACGAAATTCAAATATCCTGATTATAATTTTGGCATGTTTGATATTTGAAACTTGATCAAGGCTTCTTTTTTTTGACAAAAAAGATCAAAGCATACAGGAAAAGAAAGTGTATACTTATGGTTGTCAGAAACTGGAGACTGGAGACTGGAGACTGGAAAACTAGTTTAAACATCAAAGCATACTGATTTCAGCTGTAGCACACCAGTAAATATGAAAGGGGAGATATTGAAGACTCAACCCAAAAGATTCTCACTCAGGGTTAACATTTCTCTTAAAGAAAACTAAATTAAGGGAAAAGCTAAACTCAAAAGGGAGGGAAAACAAGGGATATGACAACTTCTGATAAAGAAAAGTGTTATAACCTGCCAAACTATTGAACGATGATGATATCCAGCAGCCATGACATATTCTGCATAGATGAAGTCCCAACTGATATTATAAATGAAAGGAATGAGGTTAATTATCCACACAGATAGGAAAAAAAAAAAAGAGGTAAGCAAATTATCAGAAGTCATGAAGAAACACAATTAGTGGAACAGGAGAACAATTCAAATCCCCAGAACTCAGAAGAAGCTAATATAACATTTAAAAGAATGACAGAGACCTTCAAAGGATATAGATTAGCTTCTTGACAATATTGTCATTTGCTACATTACAATGGCAGCATCAGCAAACAGCATACATGCTTTTTACACTTGATGGTTCTTCTTCCTTACACAATTACTGTATGTTACATAACCCTATGAAATAAATCACAGTCTACAAGAGTTACCTGAAATTAGTCACACAAACCGAGCGAATTCCAGCATCTGCTGCTGCACGACATGCAACTGGGACAACATCGGAGACCTGCATTTTTCTGTTAGTTTGACAAGCAACCACCAAAGACAATATATTCTGTTGAGAGATACTCTAAGTGGAAATTAAATTTATAACATCTTGTCCTTTGATTCTAGCTGTTAGTTGATCATCATAAGTAATTAGCCTTCATACCAGAGTGATCTTGGTGAATTATTTATCTTTTAACTTCTTTTTTCAATTTTTGCTGTCAATCAATAAGGCAAGGATATTTGTTACAGAAAAAAAGAAGGGAATTTCAAGTACCACTAAGTCAGCTTTGATGGAGTTTAACCACTCTGTTTCCTTTGCCAAGATAGAAGCACGGGGCTTGACAGCTGTCTCAGAATACTGACACAGCCAAATAGAAAACAAGAAATCCGTAAAAGAAAAAAGTTACCAAACTTGGAAGCATCTATGATAACTAATCAAATGAAAAATATACCTTCTCCAAAGAGGCAAGGCGATCAACTGTCAATGCATCTGCCTGAACAGCTCCACAGTCCAAAAGCACCTAATTTCACATATTGTTTAAGCAACAAAGAATTGCAGCTCCATAAATACAATTCTCACTGACGAAAATGTGATCCATGGAATATGTACTAAAAATATATACGAACCCTGTTAATATGGACCACTTCAAGTTTTGTTTTATGTGACTACACTCCACAGGTTATATGCAATTAATCATGAATTCTTCCATAACTATCATATCCATCAGTTACGAGAATACGAATTTCCCTTCCCATGTTTGGAGTGACTTTAAATAGATCATACTCACCTTGCGAATGAAGAGGCGAGGAGACTGTATGTCAGAGGTGAAAACAAAGTCAGGAGCACCAGTGACCACATGCACATCATGCCCGGCAAGAATTAGATGCCGCACCACCTACGCATTCCAGAGTCGAAATTTTAACCAGATCGCATGCAAGCCAAAGTAATACACAGAAAGCAAAAAAGTAAATATATTTTTTTTCTTTAATAAAAATTATCCATTGGCCAGAACCGAATTTGCAAACCCAGAGAAAAAATCGAATCCCGGAAAAGTCCAAGCGGGGAAAGCGTCCATTGGGCAGAAAGTGACAGAAAAAGAGAAAAGGAGTTGAGAATTGGGAATGAGACCTCAGCAACACGGGTGGCATGGCCAAAACCATGGCCCGTAACATAGTAAGCGAAGACCAAGTGCTTCCTGGATGCCGAGACTCCATCACTTTCCTGCTCGATCCTCATTGTCTCTCTCAACTGGGACATTAAGAACAGTCACAGTCTATATAGAATCAATATGGAGATAATGAGAAGTTATTATGTTTCTCTAAAAATCCAAAAGATTGGAAGTATATATATACAGTTTGCCAGAGTCTTTGATATACACAGAAGATGTAGATGAAGATGAAGGGAATGCGATTAGCCAAATTGGATAGAGATGAGGAAGCAACCCAGTTCCGTGCGCAAAGTAGTTGACTCCGTTAGAACGAATGTGACTCTCGAGCTAAATAAGGTGGGAAGCTTAGGCGGGACTGTTTCGGAATTGGAATTCGTACTCAACTTGCATCTCGATCAGACTTGGCTCTTTAGCGTAAGCTTACGTCGTCGTCGCGCTATATCCAGTGTCCGAAATATCCATTTTACCCCTTACATCCTGTTGCGGCAAGTTACGATGAATTACTTTTTAAATTCAAACTAATTAACAAACGTTGGCCATACATAAAAAGCAATTCACAAATTTCGCTGCAATACTTTCATTTTACTATTAATCCCTCTTCAATTTTTTTTAATCTGAACAAATCAAAATTTTAAATCAAATACTTTCTACTTTAGATTATAAGTTTCGTTGTCCTTCGCATCTTTGTCATAATATTATCTTGTTTGTTTGAAGTGGATAAGCCATTAATTTATTATGATAAAATTAAACTCTACACTCACTTTTTAAAATTAGACTTAAATTTAATTAAAAAAACTTGAGCATATATTTTGATTAA
Source organism: Delonix regia (assembly GCA_037074485.1). Taxonomy (NCBI): domain Eukaryota; kingdom Viridiplantae; phylum Streptophyta; class Magnoliopsida; order Fabales; family Fabaceae; genus Delonix; species Delonix regia. Next base: position 6,735,063 of record CM073452.1, read on the forward strand.
GTTTTTATTCTTTTTTTTTGTCTTATCAAATTAATTAGACTTTTTTAAGTTATAAGCAAGTCAATTTGTTATTTAAAATTCAAGATAACTAATTATTATTATTATTTATAAAATTATATACATAAAAATTATAAATATAAATAAATTGTTATATTGAAATAAATTCTTTAAATAAGATGTATTAGTTTTTATTTTCTTATTAAGATGTCATAGTACAATATTTTTTTAAAATATTAAGTTTTTTTATTGAAAAAATATTTATTCAAATTTTTTATGATTGAATAGGATTTTAAAAAAGTTTAAACTTGATCTGTTTTATAAATTAGATATTTTTTAATCAGACTTTTTCTATTTAAAATTTTAAGTTGTATAAATTTGTTAAGTTATAATGAGATCTATATAATATATGATATTTTTTAGATTTTTTTATTAGCGTATATGCTTATGAGCATATTTTTATTGCTTCCACATTCTTTATTCTTTATGTTTTTAAGAGTTAATTATATTATTAAATTATACTTATCTCTCATTTGTTTTCTAAATATAGATAGACCTCTCATAGAAGGAAAAGTTATATCAAACTTTAATTCAATTTAAAATTTTATAATTGAAATTTTCCCTATTAACCTAAATATATTTTTTAATTTAACGAAAATTTAAAATAGATGGTATTTAAGTTATAAAAAAATTAAGATTGAACTAAAGTGTAAGATAACTTTTTATATTGAAAAAGATTTGTCTGTTTTGAAAATAAAGAAATTTATATAATTTCAGCAATATTTTTTGATTCAACCCTTGCATCGGACCTTTTTAAGATTTGGGTCATCAGACCAAAGACCATGGACTAACACTAAGCCCACCAAGCAACGTTGTGGGTTGTCATAGTTCAGCCCGAAAAAGAAGAAAAGAGTAAAAGGACGCTCTTCGTATCCCCAACCCTCGCCGTCGTCCTTCTATATAACCCGTCCTCAATCTCACCAAATGAGCTAGGTTTAGGGTTTGAGTCGAGTGGCTTAATAGATGTTGGGTTTCTCCACTGAGTGCTTCGATAAGGCTGCAAATTGATCATCGATGGTTAAGGGGCCGGAGTTTGGCTCTTTGGCTAGCAAATGCCGTGCCTTAGAGATGAATGCGGCACCCAAAAGCAAAATCATCAACCTTTCGTGATTTTTCCTCGAGAATCTGTTGATTCTCTCTCGGTAAGGTTGATAAAATTTTACTGAATCCATCGGTGGCAATCTCTGAGGTCTGTCACTACTGCACTTGTTGTTTGCTAGTCTAGAATAGAGAGAAACGATATGGTGTATAAAGGCTTTGTCTTTTAATGTCGCAATGGACAGAGTCCACTTATCGAGTAGTAATTCAGGCAGCCTCCTTGCCACGATTTAATGGCAAGTGGGGTGTTAAACTGCTCGTAAATTGAACGCTTTTGCTCTTCAGACTTGCTGAGATTATCGCTGAAGCTGGTCTAGTAAGCTCAAGCACATTTTGATATTCTTTATATTGTAGAAATTTCAACATATTGCCATTGCCCATTACAAGTGGATAACAATATTATAAACGCTTTTCTTCCATGATAATACTGTAGTCTGTATATACTCTCCAGTTACGGCAGCACCACAGTGCCGGTTAGTGTAGACCCTAGATGTCTGGAAGTTATCATCAATAACTTACAATTGGATTTGATTGCGTAAGAAGTTGCAAATATTCTTAAGGATTAGATTTTATTTTACAACTAACATGTTCTTAAAATTTCTAGGCACCAGAAGATTGAGAAGTACTCCAATCATATTGTCTATCTAAAGGTTCTACTTGTCAGGTTAGTACGAATAGAGTTTGAAACATAGTTCATGTGAGATATAACTCATTGATCATATTGAGGTAGTCCTGGACAGGTATATAACTAGCTAGTTATACACTAAGCACATTTGGGCTTCACCCCCCACCCCCTCTCTTCTCAAATTTCATTTTGTGCTGAGAATTTGAGTTGATTTTACTAAAAGAATAAAGAATGGCATCCCTATGCTATGAGCGAATTGACAAAGAAGGAATATTAAACTCATTGGCCTCTAAAAGAGATGGGATTAAGCCAAAAAACTCACAACCACAACTGTAAACACAAGAACAAAGCAAATATATTGTTCTACTTTGATCTCACGGTTAACCCATACATCTCATGCTCTTGGCCAATTGAAGATTCCAGGTTCATTCCGAGACTAAGAAACTGATAAAAAATCACAAGAGCTTTACACATGAAGCTCAATTTGATTTTAACTGGGCTTGAATTGCCCATGTATAGTGCAATCAGACTTCTGAGGTTTATATCGAAAGTCTTCGAATTCTGTGTCTCATTCTTGGTTTATATCGAAAGTCTTCGAATTCTGTGTCTCATTCTCTTACTTCTAATGCATGTTCTCTCATGTACTTTCCTAGAATTAAATCAACGGTGAGACGTTCAATGTTTGAAAAATGTCTTACTAGAACATACATACTAGATACTACCATCCAAGATACTACTAGTAAGCAGCATAAGCCAGCTTAACAGCAGTCAACTACTTTGGACAATAAATATTATTTTATTGCTAATGGGAAAAAAAAAATCACAATCCTTGGCTTCGAAAGCAAATACAAACAACAGAAATTAGGGTCAATCCAAAAGCTGTGAAAACTCCCAACCATTTAAGCCAGGAATCATGTCACCTTTCACAACGATGGAGAATTCCTGAGGACTCTTTGAGACTTTCCAAGAGGGGTTTTAGTTGGATAATAGAGCACAAGGGCTCTCTCTTCCGTTGCATTACTTGTTGGCTCATGCTACATCTGTACTGATCATGGCACTGCAATTCCATGGTAGTTCTTGTGTTAATCCTCGCTGAAGAACATGGGTCGCATTGACATTTGGGTCTTCATCCAGGACCCGAACTAACTCAGCATCCTAACATGTTACCGAACAACAAGCATATCGCGAAAATTCAATACTAAGTATCAAGCTATGAACGCAAACTACTTGAAAGCAACTCAGTTTCGGATTGATAAACAAGAATAACATCGCAGAGTGGAAATTTTGCGGAAGAGAAGTACCAGTCGGGGGAATTTTCTTGACGAATTGAAGAGAAATCGTCGTAGAATTCTTCAACATCCTTGCCCTTCATTGAGTGGGATTAATGTCAAACCGTTTACGTCTGCGCGTGAAACTTAGACACAGCTTCAGAACATCCAGGCATCAGTTCGTCGAGATTTTTCATAGAGTCGTTGAGAATTTAATATTTTTTATAAATTATTTTTATAGTTTTAATCCAAAATTCTGCCGCTATATTTCTTTAAGTCTTGACGGTTTCTTCGTCATTCTGTATTTGGCGGGAAAAAATTGTTGCATGGTTTTATAGTGGGACTAATGAGCGCAATTCCCGCTTACGGACCAATACACCACGGTCTACACCCAATCCCAGCATCTACACCGTGACTTTTTGAGCTATCTCTATTAAAAACAAACTCTTTTTTTAGATCACAGTGGACGTAAATTATTTATCCTAATCTTATACTTTTTTGGGACTGAATTGGTTTCGTGTCCCATGATATAATTAAATCAATATGAGTTTTTTTTTTTTTGAAAAAAATATATATGTCAAGGAACTCAAATTTTTATTACAAGTTTTTCTAACAAGTTTAAGAAGACTTTGAAAATCATATTCTAATTTCTTTAGTTTCATTAAAAAAAAATTTACAGCATAGCATTAACAAGTGAGCAAATATCTGCTTTATTCTCTTTACTCATGACATAATCATTTCCACGCTATCTTTCTTACATTTATTTTTTCACACTTTTTATTTTTCTTTTATCTTTTATACTTACTTAAATTTTGTCCAATTTCAGGTATTTGATCACATATGAAAATCTAAAACACTGACTAAATTATGTTAAAGTTTTGGATAATTGATAATTAGGTTTTATTATTTTAAAGATATTTATTTTTCATATTTTTATAAATTTTTTATATCTTATAAAACTAATTTTAATAAAAATTAAATTTTCATACAGTAAAAATGATTTTAATTTTAATACGAGAATGATAATAATTTAATTATTATTTAAAATAAATGTATAAATTAATATTATCAATAAAAATAGTTTAATTATTAATTCTTTTAAAATATATCAAAAAAGTCCTCTTACCTTAATTAAAAGAAAACAATTTACAAAATAGTATGACTGAGTTAGCAACATTCATGAAATTGCAGCCCCACACTGATTTTCAGTCATCATTTCACTCTTTTCCTTGTTTTTTCACACAAATGTTTTTTATCTTCCATACTCATTCGTTAAACATATTTTTAATCTAGTTTGTTGAAAAGAACAACTTTAAGTTTGGAATTTTTTATTATTAAAATTATATATATATATATATATTATAATTTATAAAATTATTTAAAAAATTATATTTGATAGATTTTTAAAAATTAAAAAATAATATTAAGAATATTTTTATTAATAATATTAATTTATACATTTATTTTAAAAAAATAATTAAATTATTATCATTCTCATATTAAAATTAAAATCATTTTTACTGTGTAAAAATTTAATTTGTATTACAATTAATTTTATACAATAAATATTTATAAAAATATGAAGATAAATATCTTTAAAATAATAAAAAATAATTATCAATTATTCAAAATTTTAACATAATTTAGTCTATATTTTAGATTTTGAGATATAACTAAGTACTTAAAAGTAAAGGTTGAGTAAGTATGAAAAATAAAAGAAAAGTAAGAAATGTAAAAAAACAAGTTTAAAAAAGATAGCGAAGGGTAAGATTGTGTCAGAAGTAAAGAGAATAAGACAGACATTGCTCACTTGTTCATGTTGTGTTGTAATTTTTTTTAACGAAGTTAAGGCACTCAAAATATAATTGTCACACCCTAAAATCTTTGGGGTGGGACTGGCACAAGATACAAAGAAATTCCTTGAACATGCAAGCCTTACACTGTAAGGACATTCAATATCATGTCAAAACTAAACAATTTACACCATATGCAATATAAATTGCTGTAATATAAAATAAAAGGTTAATACAAAACAAGGAGTTTTGTAGAAATTTTTGTAGAACCTCCCCAGTAAATAGGACATCCTAAAATTTCTACAATATCCTGTAAGGTAATATAAACATATAAGATAATTCCACTCTTACCAGCACAGCCTAGTATACCCAATATAGCATAAATATAATATACAACAATAAGGAAAGTTCAACTGTAGTTACTAAACTAACCCAGTATACAAAATAATGGCTATCTTTCTAAATATATATATCTAAAAAATAAGCTATAAATATCAACTAATCAAAAAGAATAAGTCCCACAATATCCCAATGGGGGCTCACCAATAGAAATTTCTGTCACTGCTCTGCTACCTCCGGGAACTTGTTGATCTCCTTATTTGAGACCAAATTTTTCGAACAAATAGCACCCCAAAATCAATAACAAATTTCACATATAAATTGAAATCAAAACTTGGTCAAGAGTTGAATAAAATGAAATAACATTTAAACTACGAATAATCACTGTTACAAGTAATACAGTTTTAGCTAAATATCACACTTTTCATAACATTGAACTTAAAGTGTCATACATAATGAATCACTAAGTTTCTGAAAGTCATTTCAGGGGAAGGACTACTAAGGACCCATTCGATGTGGCATACAACTACAAAAGGGCAAATCACTACAGGTGAGGATACACAATCCTCAAGGGCAAATAACCAACAAGCGTGATGTCATAACTCACGAAAATTATCATTCTTTGGTTTTCGTGTGATAGTCGTCATATGGGGCTAGCACCATCATTAACCCGATTAGTTAGATCATTACATAGGTGCACCAAGGGCTAATAATACTGTTGTTGGCAGTCAGTATCCTATCCAGTCCTTCCAATAATAATGAAATTAAAACAAACATGCACAAGGAAATACAACCAGTATGTATGAAATCAAATTGTTTTTAAATATTAATTTATCTAGTAGCTATTCGTAACCGTACGCATAATGTTTCTCAAAGGTCATTTTCAAAACCACACAAAATGTCATCTAATATATTAAGAAGTTCATCTACTAATCATTTCAATTATAATAAAGTTTAGTCATGCCAAGATAAAAAGATGATGATTAATAAACATTTTCAAATAATGAAAGGCGAAGCATAAAGAAAAGTATTGGAGAATGTTATCTGTGCACCTGAGTGCTGTTAACCACCAGCAATTCAATATCTTCCCTCGAGTCACTTTATCACTCTTACAAGTTATCTACGCCAATTGGAAAACAATAAATTACTCATATTCATTCTTATTACTCAAAACAAACTCTAACTCATATTCCCTGATTCCATTACTAACTTTCCCAGACTTTTCGTCAATTTACATTTACTACCCTAAAAAATTTCTAAGTTTTCATTTTAGTCTCAAATTTCATACCCTTGACTTTAACCCAAGAAAAACCATGATTAACAACAGGTCTTCATGCCATACACCTTAAAAGTGTTCTTATAGGATCAATTTGAACTCATAACAATGCAGAATTTCACCATTTTCTGAAAATCCCAAAATTTCAAAACTTTTTAATTTGGTCCCTGTCAGCACAACTTCTAAAAAACTAGCAAAAAATCATGCTTCCAAAGCTGAAATTTGATAGATAGGGGCTGAAAATGCTTCTCCTAACATCATTTTCATGAAATAGCTGCTTAAAACTCACTGAATTACAGAAAAAGTGGCTGGTTTGAGCTTCGACGTTGTCGTTGATGACTGCTGGCAGTGACCGGCCAGAACACATCGCCAGTGAGTGGAGGAGCTGGGCGGAGGTGGTGATGGCTGGTTGTGGCAAAGAGGATCAGCAAAACTTGAAAGATGGAAGAGAGCTTTTTGGACATGAAAATGACGGAGGAAGAAAAGAGAGAAAAAAAATAAAATAAAGGGAGCTAAATCTTAAAGCCCACACCCTCTTGAATTCGGATGCCCAACCTTACCACTAAGCCAAAGCTCATGTCTAACTAATAATACACATCACAAATATTAATACTCTCCTATTTCCTAAAATTTTTGCACCATAATTTGACAAATGTTACAATAATTTTTTGAGGCTCCTTAAACTTGTTAGGGGAATTTGTAATGAAATTTTTTGAGTTCTTTTAACATATAATTTTTTCTTTTTAAAAAAACTCAAATTGGTTCATTTTGAATACAAAACAGTATATCATAGGACCAAAAAACATAGGGTTAGAAAAAATACTTTATGTATAATAGAATTTAAAAAAATAAATAAATATGCAAATAGCTCAAAAAGCCTCTACACTGTGCCCTAGTTTTCACGGCGTCTCTTGTTCAATCTAGGTCGTACTAGATGAAACTCTTATTTTTTTTTTTTTTAAACAAATTTTATATTGCATTATCAAGCATTTTAATAATATGATAAGTATATACTTTCGTTGATAAGTGTATAATATTGACAAGTGAAAACTCAATATTGTGGGTATGACTGAGTTTTTCCAAAATAAAATTATACAATTCATATTTTAATTAGAAACATATAGTTTAAGTACAATTTTAAATTTTTTCAGTATTAAATTATCCAACAAAGATATAATAAGTGAAATTTTAAAAAACTGCAATCATATAATCTCAAATATACAAAGTATATAGTTATAATATTTTCATAAAAAAAATTATATCTAAATTTTTGCCTTGGGAGTAACCTATTTCCATTTTGAAAAATGCTAATTTTTTATATTTTCGTTCATAATAGTATACAAATAAGAACACTAATTTATAGTGAATAGGTAGAAAATTATGTTTAAAATTGTTTTTGATCATTTTAATTGGTAAAAATTACACCTCTATTTAAATTATTGATCACAATACACCAATTTCCCCCCTTTCTCACACAATCCTTGTTCACCAACTGAATTAACTACCTTCCCAAAGCCATACCTCAAAGGCATTTTTCCAAGCACCCTATGAAACTCCCTTATACACTGTCCTCGTCTCTTCCTATGCTCCCCTCTCCTACTACTTAATCCCACATCTTTCACTTCCTTATTATATCTCTCTTCGCCTTGCAATCCCAGCCGTACATCACCATCACCACGATCATCATTTCGTGCATCACCGTAATCCCGAACCCTTCGTGCTCCCACCAATATGGGCCCCGCATTTGTACGATCAGCCACCACAAAATTCATCAAGATGTCCTCGCAATTGCGCATCAGATCAACGGTTCTCCTCAGCTCAACCATCTGCGGCCCACCCTCACAGCTATAACTATACAGATAGTCGCTTCGCAGTATCATGAACTTGGTGAGTATGATGGAGTACTTATCCGGGTGTACCGTATAGATCCACTCTCTCATTGACAAATCTAAGTCGTGTGATCTTGCGAAGAATCCGATCAGACGGTGAGGGTTAGACGCCCAGATGCGGAAGGCAAACTCGAATGACTTGTGATCCACCAATACGTCGTCGTCGCAGATCAAGACAGCGTGGGTCCCAATGGAGGGTCGGGGGAGGAATCGAGCGTTGAGGCTGCTGGATGGGTGGCGGAGTAGGGAGATTGATGCTGCGCCGAGGGAGGAGATAGAGAGATTGTGGGCCAAGCGGGTTATAACGTGGCCTGGGGTAGAGGGGTTTCCCCAGAGGACGAGCACAGAGGATACCAGCGGCGATGCGGAGTACGTGGCAGAGATTGATTGGAGGAGAGGTATGCGGGACTCGGAGTAGCCGTTGATGAGTACCGTGATTTGATCGGAGCGAAGGGTCCGTGGATCCCGCTTCGTTGAGGGGTCGCACGGGTCAGTTGGTTTTGCCCCACCAGAAATCACAAGCACAGGAGCGAGATCAAATAAGAAGACCACGACAATCACGATTATCGCCGGCGAATGCATCACGGCAGCTTCCGCCGGCGGAGGGAGGGTGAAGCAAAGTTTCGCAGGTAATAAGGCTTTTGGGGTTATAAAGCAAGTGGCTTGAAGGTTCCGTTACTTAATGGAATGGTCAGTTCGGCATAAACGCAAGATCGAAGTGCAATTTCTTATTGGGAATGGCAGCAACGTTATTCTACGGAAAACTGAGGCTAGAGATATTGTTATTAAATAATCAGATGAGGAAGAATAGATATTATATATTCATGTATATGGAAATTTACTTAACCATACAACTCATGAACTACTTTCTACTGTCTTTGTTGGCCTTTGCTGAAGATTTGATATGTCTTGTGTTCAAAGCGTAGGGTCTTCATATGTGTCACTTTTCCAAATCAAAATAATGATAAGGAACTAGTTTATTGAGCCTCTACGCAATTCTCTAAAGCCAGAATGTCATAGAAGTCCGCAAATTCATCTGATGTTGTGCTTATGGAGGTTAATTATGTTGACTTGTATAGCTCTGTACGTTTGAGAGGGATCAATTTTATTTAACAAAGTCAGAGAAAGAATAATTGTATGTTCGATCATCTTTTTGTAATTATCATGCATGTAATTAATATGATTGAACATGTGAAGTTGAATACTCGCCTCTCATTCTTGACACAGATTCTAGACTTTACTAAGAATTGGAGAACTTCAATTTTAATTTTGTCTGAGGATGGGAGTACTAGTATTAGAGTGTCCTCTTCTCTGCCCGTATTTTGCACATAACTGTTGTTTTGAAAAAGGCTAAAGGATCAGCTGTTTAGTAATCACAGTTAGTTTGCATAGAATTTGATTGTCATCAGTTGTTCCTGGAAAATTAAACAGTGACATACTCAGATGTTAAGAAGAATTGCCATATCCAAATCCAAAGGTGGGTAGGACTCTCCTTGATAGAATGAGTTGCTTAGGCTTTCTTCGTCAATGCACAAACGCACAAGGCTTTGGAAGATGTCCCCAGTATAATCTTTTTTTCTTTTGACAAGTACCATAATCCGGTTAGTTGGTGAGAGAAGGAAGAGGGAAGCGATGGGGTGAAAAATGAATGCTAGAATTTATAGACATGGCTCTTTTGCCATAGACCAAATCGGAAGGGAATTACGAAGACAATCCGACATAAGTGATTCTCTAAATTGAGAAATTTAGAAAATTTTAAATACTGTTCATGAACTTAGTTACCTTATAAAAAATTACTATGGATTAGGATTGAATATTAATTTATTTGTCCAAATGCAAGTGTTATAAACAGAACATACCGAAAGTGGGATTAAATTCAAAGTATGAGTGCTACCAAAGTATGGCATGAAGCTAGAACCTTTTATATATAGAAAATTCTCTGGGGATCAATACTTTAGTTCTTCTTTTTTCGGGACGCAAAATGAATGAGTGCATATGGTGAGAGGTGAGAAAGTACCATCAGTAAGGTAGATTGAGATCATTACGTTCTGCTTGCTTTCTTGACTATACGTAGATAGTGAAAGGTTAAAAAATGGTGTCTTTATCTATCTTCATCCACGAGCTAAAGGTGAAATCAAGCATTCTGATTCGTTGTAAAAGGTGAAAGAAAAAGTTTGGCCGACCATGCAACGACAACATAAAAGTAAAGCCAGTTCTATGGGGTCCACATTTTCAAACTCCTCTCTTGTAATCTCTGTCGTTCTCCGTCGACATCGAGTAACCAACCAACCTTTCTTAATGCGCTAAAAGCAGCGTTTACTTAATGCCATTCCCAAAGTATCCCCCATCAACGGTCACCTAGGCTCCCCATTTTGAAATCACTGTTACATTCACATTATAATATTTTCATAGCTTCAGCATTTCACTGTACTTCTCTTCTCTTTTCTTCGTTGCACAATCAACGGTCATTGTTATCTACTTTTAGGCATTTGGCACATACCACCAAACAACTTTCCGCTTCCTTTATGAAAAGCTACCTCAAATTAATTTGACTCAACCATATATAGACAGGCATAAATAAACGAATAATAATAATAATAATCACCCCTTACAAAAGTTGGTCAGAAAATGAAGGCAGCCGCCGGAAAAAGTTCGCCGGAACCGACGGCATATCATCTCTGAACCTCGGGTGTCGCAGGTAATAAAACCCGGCTCCTAACACAAAGCCCTTCAATGGCACCACGTAGAACACCAAGGAAGCCATTAAACAAAACACCACGAATATCCCCGTTGCCCTTGGGTCTCGCCAATTAAACAGTGCCTCCAAACGCTCCCCTTGTGCTGCCACGTCACCCATTAGCGTCTGTGCCCGACCCGCCAATGCCCTTAGCCTATCGTACCGGATCCGAACTTGCTCCGCCGATCGTGTGGTGGGGAACCCGTCGAACTCTTCATCGAGCTCGTCAAGGCTCACACCGTCCACGTAGGATATCCTTAGGTCCATATTCTGTGGGACCCTCTGCCGATTCCGGAATCTGAACACCAATATCAAGAAGGCATACATGAATACAGTGGGAAGCACCAAATGGGGGCATAGCACAATTGCCACCAGCAGCACGTGCACTAAAACTGTGGTAGGAGGGTGCACCCACGTGCGAATCCCATCTAGCCATCGAGCCAGCGTTGCTGCGCGTGACAAACAACCCAAGACGCGGAACCAGTTTGCCTTGCTTCGTCTCATGCTCCACACGTGCGTGTCTGTGTCCAACATAAAATGAACCACTTCTTGACCCAGCGGTGGTTCGGATCGCGCGAGCCGGCTGGTGACAACACGCATAGCCATATGGCGTAGGATATCTTGTTGGGCCGGGCCGAATGGGCGCACGTAATGCATCCTTGGAAGAATTGGGCTTGCATAAGCCTGCATTAGGCTTAACCACGAGGAGCACAAGAACCTCACTGCAATCTCTATCTCTCCCATTTTCTTGGCGCCAATGGGTAAGATTACAGTGAGTGAGTAACAATTCATGTACACTCGGTTTATGTCCAGTGTGGACAATCGTATGCGAATTTTTCCAATTCGTACGTCTTTGTTGGGCTTCCCTGCTTCATCGCACTTGTACCTTCCATTATCGAACACGCCAATGGTGAGCACGGTGCAAGGGTCATACACATCCCAAGTGTACTGCTCATTCCAACGTGGATTGAACCTGTCCAGGATAGTGCGGGTTCGGACCCATTTGGGTCCATATTTGGCTACCACGTAGGCATCGGTGGTCCCTCGAGTTCCGTCCTTGGTCTTTACGGGCAGCAAATTTGTGGCCCCACGAATCCCAACCTCAAGCAAGCCTATTGGAGCCTTAACTAGTTGCTTGGCAGCAGCTCGAACATCACTAGTCACGTGAGCAGCCTCGTCTATCACGTGATAGCCTCCTTCCAAGCAAACTCGCACGTGGATTCTTCCCGTGTATGGGCGGTTCTCGTCCCCAATCAGATTAAACCATCTTGATTTTGGCTCCGTAAGTTCATCTGCTCGCCTCTCGATGGAAGACACGTGTATTTTAGCTTGGCCCACTGTCAGGGAATGGGACACGTCCTCTACGGTCACAAGCAGAAATGGCTCAAAGGGCTCAGCCGCCACAAATATTAGGTCCTCATTCCAAGTTGGATTAGCTGAGCTGGATGAGGACGAGCCAGCCGAAGTCTTTCCCGTCTTGAAGACTTGTGCGCCCAGCTGGGCCTTCACATAAAGCTCCGGATTCCGCACCTTAGGCTCGGATCCCGGAGCTATTTGCAAATCCTGGGTCTGGATGACCGTTAGCCTCAGATACCAAAGCTTTGGAGAGAGGTATACCTTGGATCGGGTCTCCGGTATCAACCCACCGGAATCTGACTGCCAAGCTTCCTGGAATGCCTCATCTGCCTGAGTTCCAATCCACACAGCGAGCATCACGTCATTTCCCGAAGAATTTTCTGATTCCAGAGTGTACCACTGCGGAGCCAGAGGACTATCTGGTGGTACTCTCTTTGGTACTTCCTGCAAATCAAAGGAGACCGTGCCCAAACAACTTTCTGTGCTCTGATTATCTTCTTTCTTCTCCTCCGACCACACAGACACTTCCAACGACGTTGAATTCAGACCTTCTTTGTCAAACGCAAAGACTTGATCCCAATCTTTGTCAGCTTCGCTTCTGGTCTTTATACTGTGAGTTCCGATCACGAGCTTAGCATAAACTGATGACCCAGATACTAGTTTGGCTAGTTTGGCCTTTAACACCCGTACATAGAGGAATGGCATTCGATCCACGAGATCGTAGGTGCTACGGCTTCGATCGCTGCTCAGAGATCGGAGTTCAAGGTCGTTTACGTTGAGATCAGGGCCCTTTTGTATCTCGCCTTGCTTATCCTTCTGCTGTTGCTGCTTCGGCTTCTCCGTATGAGCTATGAGAGAATTCTCCACCTCAGCCGGTGGTGGAGCCAGCGCAGACTCAGCGGGAGCTTCCTCTGGCTTCGGTTGATCAGATGCTGGTGGCTTCGGCTTTTCCTCTTCTTTAGATTCTTCTTTAGCTGCCGGCTTCTCATCTTCCTTCTTTTCCTCTTCTTTTTTCTCTTCTGCTTTATCTTCCTTCTTCTCTTCCTCTTTGGCGGCATTCTCCGGTGGCTTTTCCTCAGTCGCCTCCGCCGGCGCCGCCTCCGCTTCGGTCTTTTTCTCTACGGCAGTGGCGGCATCAGCAGCCGGTGGATCTTCATCAATATAATAAACCTTGAGCCCAAGCTCGCCTTTAATCTGAGAGAAGACGCTCCTCTTCTCCAGAGGATAGTACACAAGCGTTTCCGTACCGGACTTCACAAAAGTTCCACCGGATATCTTAACCTTGCCAAGAAAAGTGCTTCGTTTCCCGGTTTTTTTATCGTTGTACAGATTGATCTCTAAAATTTCGGATGCCATAGTCTCTGTGTCGTGGACAATAAACTCGAGCTTCTCGTCCCACTGAGGATTGAGATCTCTGGACTTGGTCTTTGTTCGCCGCCTCTGGCCGTCGAAATCCACAATTGCATATGCGCTTGCAGTTCCTTGGCCATCTTTTGGCATCAGATTCTTGGCATTGCAGACCTCTACTACGAGCTTCCTACCAGAGGTCTCCGCCATTGCTGTGCTAAACTTTAAGCTTCCGAATAATGATGTTACGAGAGATGGAGAATGATAACAGAGAGAACCCAAGGAGAGGTGCTGTATGACAAAGAGAAGGAAAAAAGATAGAATCCGAGGAGAGGAGTAGTGCTTTTCTGGTATGTGTACGTTAATGGTTGAAGTGGGGGAAGTGTGGGCTTGATTGTTCAAGAGAAAGAGGGGAAAGCAAAAGATGGTTTTAAAAGGGAAAGCGAGGAGCGTGGGGCACGTCAGCTAGGACACGTAAGACAATATCTGCCACGTGGCCACATCTTGGGATGCGATAACTCCAACGTGGGTTAACTGCTAGTGAGTCAGTGAGCTGAGCACCGTGCCTGGTGGCTGAGTTTGAGTTCCGAAAAATAGCAGAAAAAAAAAAAATTTGTTACTCAAGGCTAAATGGATGTATTTGCTTTGGGTGGGATCATGAAATTCAGGACCACGACAGACAAATCACAGTAGAGATATGATTCGAATAAATTAATATAGACTGGACAGAGATCCTCATGAAATTCAGTCCGGAAGATTGTTTATAACCGAACGATCTTATTTCTTTTTTTCTTTTTCTTCTGATTTTGCAGTTGTTAAATTTATGATAGTTAGCTTAGCCACTTGCAGGGATCTGCAGATACGAACGTTACTTTGTTTGTGTGTCCGCATATGGTAGTTTGTGTCCCTCGGGCAAAGCAGTTGGAGCAGGGAACACTACATAAAGTCTCACTACGGTAATAAAGACGATGGCCATGTTTAGGTACTGTAATAAAGATATACGTACAATACTGACACATACAGTATAATATTCAAAAAATGGAGATCGCCACCCATGCGTTTCCAAGCTGAGGATTAATTTTACGTTACAGGTGATCGCAAGCCATAGAATATAAAAAGAAGTCAATCTGCTTTTGGCTACTGTCTTCAGATCAGTGGTAACAACGGCATAGTTAGCCACGAGCTGCAACAGTAGGGTTATATTATACTCTGTATAATCTATTATAGAAAATTAAAGTGTTTGGCTTGTGAGATACTTTTACCAAACAAACAATACCCATGTCATATAACTTTGACCGATCTTATGATTCTAGTAGATGCATCGGTTCTGAAAGATGAAGCTTAGCAGATATAGCGAAGAACTATGTTCATGGCATCATACAATCTTCGTGGCTCTTGCCTAATCTGAATATTTTGAAGTCAAGATTGAGATGAAGAATAAAGTTTCATCCCCTTTCTCAAGATCTTCACGAAACAATGCTAATAAGCTGTAGCTTGACGAAGATGATAAAATCCATGATTGCAACTTTCATGTTCTTGTGTTGACTATTATTTGACATAGGATTTGTAACAGATAAGTTCATTGAGACGCGCATGAAGGAAACTATGATTTAATTTCAAGGAAGTGAAATGCAAAAATCTTTAAATAAAATATTTGAGCTAAAGGAGTAAATTTTTACAATATAATAAGATGAACTCTTATAAATAAAGAATTAAATAAAAATATAAGATAAAATTACATATAAAAATTAAAATTTTAAAAACTTAAAAGAATAACTGTTTCTTACGCTCTCTCCAATTTATTTTTGTTGGATAGTAAAAAATTACTCCATCTTGTATTATAATTTTATTGGAGCATAATTTCTGGTATCAGAACAATATTTTATCATAATATATATTTACAAAAAGTTTGACCTTATAATATATATGAAAACCCAATGCCTGGCAGATTAATTACAAGTCCAAATCTGAGTTTTGATATCATTTTAGTATTTTGTTTTAGGCTTTCATATTTTTATTTTATTTTATTTTAAAAAACTGATTAGAACTTTGTATAAATACTTTTTATTAGTTTTAGTGACAGACTAATAATTTCAAATAATTTTATTGAGCATTTTACTCAATTTTTTGAAAAGATTTTGCATCTTGTATAAATTTGTGTGGACTAACAGCTACCACGTCTTAGAAGCACATAGCATTTTTTTTTCATCTAAATTCTGCTCCAAGCAGTTTGTGGGCTGCCTCCTACAAATCCAATGGAGTGTAGCTGGGCCATGCTCGCTTTCTTGGCCTACTAAACCATTACTTCATAATCTTAAAAGTGACATGGCTTGCAAACAAGCAACTACAGTTCATGGTATAGTGATTTTGGCTCTTTTAATAGAGGCAGCACATGTTCTTAAGAATCTGACAACTGCTGCCTCCAAGTATCACGAATTTGGATTGATGCATAGCTGATAACACGTGGACCCAAGTACAGATGTCATGTGGGTGCTTGAAATTGGATCTGAAGGTACTTCACCCCTACTGTACCCTGTTCATTTGAATGGAATCTGCATTTTTATAGAAGCTGTTTTCTTAGAACTTCATAGAAGACTCCATGTTCTGCAATGGCTTTTAGTTTAAGTTTATAAACTATATACCACAGATAACGAGGGTTGATTTCTCGAAGCTTGACTGTTGAGTGTTGACATGTGTATCTTATTTAGCTCCTGAAATGAATGCTTGCACGTGAGCTGCATTATAGATGTTTGAGAATATGCCCCTGAAAAAGTTTATGATGAACATGACTGGAAGGCAAGTGACTTTAATATAATACTGTTAAAAATAACTACACCATCGAAATATGTGATTGCCTTGTGCACAGGATACTGACTCGTCTTGCATATGGCAACCTCAACAATTTTCCTAAAGAATGGTTAATGAAGGACTTCAATTTAAGGGAAACACTGACAATATAGGATAATACTGGGGACTATTCGCATGTGGTACTATCCAACTGTCACATTGTATACCTTATTTGTGGGCATTCTGAAAGCTAAAGAATTTAAATTCGCATTTATGGTTGGTCATTGTCACATTGATCATATTCTCATTGATCACAGTATGACTGATGAATGTTCACCTTTCGACCAAGAAAGAAGCATCTCCTCCAATTTTGATCTGTCCTCACAAAGAGGAGGGAGGTGAACAGATAGTGTTAGAATCGCAATATTAGATAATAATATTGAAAAATGTAAAAAGAAGAATCGATATAAGATCTTTATATAAAAAACCTTTTTATATGAAAAAAAAAAACCATGAACAAATATTAGGAAGACTTTTACTAATTTGAGATTGTATAACATTTTTTTGAATATGAGGAGAGAATAATCAAACTTTCTTTTTCAAAAACAAAAAAATACTGAATGCCCTTCCTCAAATAGAAGAATAACTATTTACTCTCTAATACCAAACTCCAAAAGGAATGACTATATTTATACGTATCATCTTCAAATATTTTCAACAGCCTTATTTTTTACTTTATCAAAAGTTGTTAGCTTTATTTTTTATTTTGTCAAAAAGTGTTAACCTTATCTTAAATTTGTCAAAAATTACCAAATTTATCTTATACTTTGTTAAAAATGATAACCAATTTTCGACTCTTTTTTTTTTTTCGTCAAAAAATAATAACAAAATTTTTACTATCTTTTTTTTTTATTGTCAAAAAGTAACTATTAAATTTGTCTTTTACCATTGATAGTGCATACAACAACTTGTCTTTGGGAAAAGAGGAACTCTTTACTCTTACCCTCTACGCTTTAAATTTTGAAACATTAATTTATCTTCTAGACGAGTCTCTTAACTATTGCTGATTTGGAACTACGCATGGCTCTACCCCTATGTCCAAATTTTATTTGTCTCTTCTGTTTTATCATTGCTTTTCGTTTTTCTTTATTTTTTAAAAGGAACAATATATGGATATTTTTCATGCTTTTCTTCTCCTGAATTTATTTCATACATTGTATGCTTCTTGATTATGGTAATATACTGTGAAGTTCTGTGTAAGTTATTTGAACTCAAGCTCCCTGACCCTCTTGTCTGCTCTGCTCTTGGCGATTGATGATCTTCAACTCGCAGATTTAGACTGTTTTCAGTTGAATGCATAGTTCTCATTAGATTATTCCTATAAATCTTGAATATGGACTTTCTTCCAGAGTGACAGAAAATAAAAAAAAATAGCCCATAAGGTGCTAATATAGACAGTTGGATGAGTGGATTTGCTCATAAACTATAGTATATATGCAAGACTGCACGATCACTAGTTTCCTACTGGACGATGTATCCTATTGGTTTGGTAGTGTGGATTGTTTTTGATAAGGGGATCTTATGATTTGAACATCATAAGGCCAACAATTTCCCTTAGAATGATAGATTCAGACAACAGAAGTGCCAAATATGCTTCATTATTCTCAGGGAGTGGAGACAACAAAAGTAGCATTAGAAAAATTACATTTAGACAATGGAAGTTCTATTCTTCATAAATACCCAAATGGGTTCTCTTACATCATCAAACTCTCTTCCTCACTATTAGTGATATTCTCATACATTGATTAGCCTCCATAAGGAGAAAAAGAAAAAAGAAGACAAAAGAGAATAAATTTCAAAATCCTTGACTACATGCACATTGGACTCTGGGGATGGTGAGGGTAAGCAAGATGGTTTTCTGATGAGCAGTATCCTACTATTTCTTCAACGTTAAGTCTACATTCCTGAGTGTAAAAATTGTCCTTCTTTCCCTCCATCATCTTCAAGATACTCTCAAAAACGGGAATTTCACAAGGAATTCTTAGAACACCAGTCTGTTGAAACCCGAATTCTTCTTCTGCTTCTCTCAGTAATACGTGAAAAGCCTGATGGCCCAAATACTCAGTAGGTATAGTGAACCTCTTAAGCTCTTTTCCAACACATACCGCCAGGTAGCCTTTGGGAACAATATTGCTTGATCCTCCTTCTCGTTCAGATATAGAAAGTGTCCTTTTCAGAAACTTGATGCTTTTACTGCTGCTGCTGCTGCTGCTGCTGTTACTGCTACTGGTTTTGGAAGAGTTGGCTTGCTTTCTCCATTTCCTAAGGATCTGTTGAAGCCTAACGATTTCTCTGATCTTGTTAGACTTCTTCGGATCCATGGACATGATATGGTGTCTCTCTTACTGGGGTTTGGGAGTTTGGCGGTTGGCTCTCTCCCTTCTTGAATAACTTAGCTCTGGCTACATGGGTTTGGTTGGTGTATGCTTCAATTTATAGAAGTCTGAGACCATGTGAATTCTTAAACTTCTAACTGCCACTTTTTTTTTTTTGGTGGCGAAAAAGATGACAAAGTTTTTGTATTTTCTGTCTCGTGAGAAAACCAACAGAAGTTGTTTTCCCGGTTAGATTAGGATGAGTTAAAGTTGAAGTTGTGTCTTCTAGGTTTCACATGTGAGTGATTGTTCACCTTACCATCCCTGCTTTTGAAGGTTGAAATCCTTATGGGTTTGGTTTTATTCTTATCAATGATGACTAGGACTAAGATTCTTTTGGTTAATTATCAATTTTCAGACGGCTTTTGGTAGATAAAAGTCCGTGATAGGTTCTGGCGGTTTTGGTTTCCAAGGCAAACCGCCCGACCAGTCAAACGTTTGGTACCCTCGTACAATACAGTTGTACCCGCCAAACCTCAAGTTTATTTCATTGCTCCGGAAATTCTGTGACTGTAGATGAAGAGCACCAGAAGGAAATTCTAAAAATAATAATTTGATCCCACTTTTAGTAATATGGTTTTTACAAATAATCATAATAAATTAGTTTTTTATAAATTTTATTTTATGTAAAATTAATCTTTTTATTAATACAAATAAAAAATTAATTTTATATAAAATTAAATTTATAAAGGATTGAATTGGTATAAATTTAAATTTATAAATGATTAATTTATTATAATTAATTCATAGGGGATCAAATTGCACAAAGTACAAAAGTATGAGACAAATTTTATACTTTTTTTCAACAGAGTTGTTCTTATTCATGTGGTTACTCAAGAGATTAAGCTGTAAAATATTAACTTATGTAATCACGTTTACCTCAAATTGAGTAAATAGTTTTGGGACAACATCGAATATAGGAACTAAGTGGCATTATCTACAGTTTTTTGTAGGATTGCAAAATTTGTCCTAATAAGAACGTAATCTAGCTACTTTGTTATTTCTGATTAAAATAGGATAATAAGTTAGAAGAGAACCTAATGGCGAGCTAGATAAATAGAATAACTATCTAAATGGAACTAATTATTTCTCTCTCTCTCTCCGTTTCATATGTCTTAATTCGGTTAATCATTAAGGTAGTGCTAAGATAAACTAAGAGAAAATACATTTGACTTGGCTCCATACTTAACTAATGATTAGAAAATCATGAAAGTCGTTCCTAACATGATCCGCACTCTATTGCACTAACTGGGAGAGAATTGGCGACAAATAATGATATTAAAAGTAGCTACTAATCATATCCACCCCAAAAAGATATTAGTAATCATAATATTTGAGTGGCGGGTACTTATTTTAATTTAAAATCATTTGATTAATTTGTTATTAGTCCACAATTAAAAAATTAGATTAAAAAAATAAAATACACGTAGTATTTTTAGTTAACATTTGAAATGTTTAAAAATATCGAAATTTATTTTGTAAATATTATTATTTAATTTGACATTTAACTTTTTATAAAATTAATTTTGTCCTTTAAATTTCATTTACACACAAATAAAAAATAATTATTTTTACATTGAATCAATTATATAAATAAAAAAATTAATTTTTAAATAAAAATGTCTAAATATAAATTACCGTTTTACTATAATCAATTTGGTTGAAATTAATGCACTTCATTTTCAATTTTTTTTAAAATTTGGGGATTTAAATATGTTTTATATTACAATCATGTTCAAAACACTTACTTTAGTTTATATAAATAATATTAATTACTCTTATTTTGCATTTGACAGGAATAATAGCTTGAAGTTGTGAGTAGGCATGTAATCTATATGTGATCTTTAGGACTACATTCATATATGCATATCTAGATTGACAATAATGGGACTTGGTATTCATTAATAATTTATCATTGAGTATATTAATTATTTAACTAAAATCTTATCTTTATCCTACATACATGCACAAATTAAAAATTAAAATAAATACGCTAGCCATTCCTACTATATTTAAATGATTTTTCTTAGATATAAAAATTAAACTATACTCTAATATATACATATCAACTTAGTATCTGTTACTTTTGTGTCTTCACTCTTATATGAAGCCGAAGGAATATTTATAATCAAAATTTTAATTTTTTTTTTTAATTTCATTCCTGCGTACGTACCTAATAAAGTT
Organism: Delonix regia; assembly: GCA_037074485.1. Lineage (NCBI taxonomy): Eukaryota > Viridiplantae > Streptophyta > Magnoliopsida > Fabales > Fabaceae > Delonix > Delonix regia. Next base: position 6,756,254 of record CM073452.1, read on the forward strand.
ACAAGATTCTCTTAAATTAATTAATTTTGTGTTCATTAAATGGACAGCTATGACTTGAATTTAAAAAATGAAAAGTGAGCGACTCTCCTGTTTCTTCCAACACAATCATTGCCTTACCACCTGATTCTATGATCTGTAATACCTTGATTATTCCAATTGTCGTCATCGAAAAGTAGGTCGTGTTAATTATTAAAGAACAAAATTAAAAAAAATGGAGTAATTAAGTTGGCTGCTTCAATCAGCAAATTTCCCTAAATTAGCACTTGGTTATTTAATTTAAACGTAAATGTAAATTATCTTTTTTGGCCTGACATGAAAATGATTCTGCTGCATTATTCAGTTGAATTATTCTGCCAGCTAATTGGGTGATTTATTAATTTTGATAATTAGTAAGTTAGTACGTACATCAACTTCTTGGTTGAGAACAGAGGAGAGGAATGTCACTATCCAAAGGTCTCACTTCTAGCCAGGCTTCACACTCTTTCTCATTAATATATATATATATATATAACATAATCATTTTAGTTTTAAAAAGTCTAATTTTATATTTTAATTAATTTTTAAAAATTTTTATTTATATTTTTTTGGTTGGATCAGTTGACTTTTTTTAATTATGATCAAGTAAATTTATTATTTAAGACTTTAGATGAATAATATAATTAATTGTTATTATTACTTGTATAATTATATACAAAAAAATTATAAATATAAATAAGTTGTTATATTGACATAAGTTATTTAAATAAGAAGTATTAATTTTAATTTTTTTATTAAGATGTTACATTATACTAAATTTTTATTAAAAAACATTTGTTTAGGCCTTTCAGGATTATTTTGGATTTTTAAAATAATTTGAGTCTAACCTATTTTAATAATCAAGTTTTTTTAATAGGGCTTCTTTGTCAAAATTAATTTCCAAAAGCGATATCCACTCGTTACAAATTGTCACTTTTAATATCTCACTAATTGAAATTAGTCTCTCACTTTTGATATTGTTAGTATTAAATCCCTCAAATTAAATCTTACTAACTTACGTAGCAAAAAATGAAGATATCCAAATGGTAAGAGATTATTATAGAATATAAAATTACTGAGGAGTCAGCATATAATATTTATATATCGCTACATTCACTAGTTATAACTATGACAACTTAAAATTTTTTAGGAAAAATCACACTTTTGCCCATAGTTCAATTTTTGAATTGATTCCTCTAATTCAAAAAATTTATAATAGTCTTTACAGTTTATAATTTTTTCAATTCAGTCAATACTATTAAAATTTTATTATTGTTTTGTTATATTTTACTGATATAATTAATTATATAAAATCTTGATATTCTAAATATATAAAAATTACTTTACAAAAGAGATAAAAAATAATAACATAAAATTAATTCACATATATAATAAAATATTAGCAAAAATATGATAATTAAGATTAAATTGAACATTATTAAAATTATACGAACTTTGTTATAAATCTTTAAATAATGATGATCAAATTAAAAATAATATGAAACTATACAAATAAAAATATAATTTTTCATAGAATATAATTAAAAATATTTCTTAATTCGATTCGCAAAATATTATATATATTACCCGACAAGGGAAAGAAATAATTGTCTCTACACAAATCAAATAGACCATTATTGGATTTAGGCTTTACTTTAGGCTACAATCACCAGAATTGCACATAATTAGGCTTTACTTTACGGTACCATGTTGTTTGAATTAGTTAAAGAACAAAGTGTGACGCGGCTTTTTTTAATCACCGAAATACTTAAACGTTTTTTATTTTAAATTGAATGTGACGTAGGCTGGTCAGTATAATTGCGTGAGTGGCAACCACGCGATCAGTGGGATGTCTCATCACTCTGATGGCCAACAGCAAGATTCGTATGGAATGCATAATTACCAAATTACCCTACAAGCAGAGATAAAAGAGATACAAGTGTTGCCTTCGTTCATCCTCTGACCATCCGTGTGAAAATGAAGCATAACTTTCTTCCTTTTTAGTAGCAAATTCAGTATACTTCCTCCACCTTTTCTTGCGGAAATTATTCAAAAGCGATCCAAAATAGAAGGTGGGGCACATTAGTGTTTACATAGTGTGATAAATATTGTTGGTTGAATATGAAGTTATATACCCCACAAAATATATATGAGTTCATGGTGGTCCCAATTCTATTAGAAGACATTGTTTGAGCTGCAACAAATTCCAAGTTAATATATGCCTTTTAAAATTTGTTTTTTAATTTTTGATCTTTTTTATTACTCAATTTTTTCTTACCAAGTTATTATGAATTCGTTTAATATTATGCCAACATTTGATTTTTATTTGATCAGATTGTTTTAATGTTGATTTTTTGAACATATATATATGTGTAGATAATCATGGTGACAATATTTGGTAAAAAAAAATGGAAATCATGTCAAAAATAGAATTAAAAAAATTACAAAATACAAAAGTGGAAAGTATGAAAGATGGTCAAAGTGTGCAATTTTAGGAAATGAGAAGAAAAAAATTTACAAAAATTGTAAATACAATAACATGGGAAGAAAAAAGTGAAACTCAAAAAAAAAAAAGAGGGGAAAACATTCAAATAAGGTAAAAAAAATTAATGTATAATGATATGAATATTTAAAGCTATAGAAAATATAAGAAAATAAAACTAATGTGATGTGTAATTATTATTTAGTCTAATATTATGCCATTATTTAATTTTTGTTTGATCAGTTTGTTTTGATGTTGAGTTTTTGAACATGTATGTGTATGTTAGCCATGTTGACAAAATTTGGTAAAAAAAATTCAAAATTATAAGGAAAATAAAATAAATAAATTGCAAAATATAGATGTGGATAGTATGAAAAATGGTCACAGTGTGAGATTATTAGGGAATGAGAATAAAAAATTTAAAAAGTTGTAAATATAATAAAATGGGAATAAAATGAGAAATTTGAAAAATCAGGAAAAAAAATTCAAATGAGGTGTTAAATTAATGTATAATGATATGAATATTTAAAGATATAGAAAATGTAATAAATAAAAAATAATGAGGTATGTGATTATTATTTAGTCTAATATTATGTCAATATTTAATTTTTGTTTGATCAGTTTGTTTTAATATTGAGTTTTTAAACATGTATGTGTATGTAGAAATGTTAATCATGCTAAAAATTTGGAGAAAAAAATTCAAAATTATTTGAAAAATGAAAGAAATAATTTGCAAAATATAGAAGCGGAAAGTATGATGTGTGAAATGATTGAAAAATGAGAAGAAAAGTATTTAAAATTTCATAAACACAAGGAAATGAGGAAAAAATAAGAAATATGAAAAATGAGGAAAAAATTTCAAATGTGTTGGTAAATTAATGTATAATGATATGAATATTTAAAGATATAGGAAATATATGAAATTAAAAATAATGAGATGTGTTATGAAGAGAAAAAATGCATTTAATTAGATGTGAGGATATTATGACAATTTAAAATGAAGGAAAGAAATACAAAAATATAAAACAAGGAAATAAATCACAAATTACAAAATGTGGGAAATATGTTAACATGATAAATTGTTGGAAACTGCTTCTTAAGTAGTTGTAAATAGAAGAAAGTGTAAACAAATTGAAAATATGGGGAAAATACAAGAAAAAAAAAGATGTGTGAAAACCATAAACAAAAACAAAATGTTCCTTAATTAGATGTCAGAGTATTATGCTAACTTCAAATGTTTGTTTGCTTAGTTTTGTTGAATGTTGATAAACTAGTGCATAATGAATTAATAAATGTAAGAGAAAAAAGAATTCAAATAAGTTGATAAATTAATGTATAATGAATTAATAAATTAATGATTCATAAAATATAAGAATTAAAAATAATGAGATATGTGAAAATTGTGAATAAAAATTTTAGTTAATAATATGTGAGAATGTCATAACATCTATGTGTATTGAAAATGTAACCCACTTTGGCAAGAAGTTAATTACAAGATCAAAAATGTGGAAAGTATGAAATAATAAATTATATGCACTACCAATACTAAGAATCAAGATGAGTAGATGGACATAGAATCTGTGTATATACGTAAAGGGAAAAATCATAGAAACCAATTAGGGTGATACATTTACATGTCGTAGGGTTACTGATGACATCACATTAGATGAATTAAAAGAGAGGGTTGGCTAGAAGCTATGACTAAGGTAAAATGAAGTTGTGTCTAACATGTTATATAAACATCTATTATCCCTAAATCCAACACGGTATGAGTCATGAGAACTAGAGGATGATGATGATATTCAACGAATGTGGGAAGCAAATGCATGGTTCCCATCCAATTGAATTGCCTTGAGGTGTATGTTCACATCATAACTAATGAACTTATTGTCAACACATTCAGTTAGCTGATTGATGAGCATCCTCTATTCACATTGCAATTAAACAACATAGTTAAAAGGGGTTGTTGTTATGGCCCTACAACACAGTGTATACTATAACATTAAACTTATTTGCAGCAGAACTTGTGTATGGTCAACAATGTATGTCGCATGCTCTATACAACATACCATATTCTAATTCCCCCAGGCGACAGAGGACATAATAGATGATGTGGAACAGGAGGGTAATATATGATGTTATTCTAGATTACTTTTAAATTAAAGGATGGTGATGGGGGTATATGAGGATGATGGTGATGAAGATGGTCTAGATGCAGTCCTTGTAGAACTTGTTAATTGGTATGAAGAGCCAACATTTGCTTCTTCTTTTTTTTTCTTTTTTTCTTTTTTGTAGAATCAATATTGAGGCTATAAGGGAAATTGAGCAAGATGAATTGGGTGATAATAATAACATGGTAGATAACCAAGAGCTATATGTTGGATTGAGATACTTTGATAAGAAGTCATTCTAACGCACATTGAAAATATGCTTGGTTTGAGAATACCACACTTTTTGGTTTACTATTCATCAGCCAAATATGAAGAATATCGATGCCTTCAATATGGTGAGCAATGCCAGTGAAAGGCTAGAGCATGTTATAAGGACAAAAAGAACTATTGGTATATTACAATATACAATGACCTTCACACATGTGTATCAGTGTATTGTCTCGAGACCATCCAAAACTAGATGTTGATGTAATATCATCATACATAATGGCGATAGTGATTGAAAATCCAGGCTTGTCCATCTAAAAGGTCATTGAGAAGGTAAGCGATATTTTTGGATATGCCGTTACATATAAGAAGGCCTGGTCAGGGAAGCACCGACAATATCCATTACATTTAGAAATTGAGAAAGATCATATGCCTTATTGTCATGACTGTTTGCTGCAATTGCCCACTTCATTCTTGGTTCTTATTACAAGTTTGTCCATAAATAATGGCTAAATGCTAGCTCAGTGGTAGAACTGGTGAATATGTTCCATAGTGTGTTTTGGACATTTAAGCCTTGTATAAATGCATTTGCCCATGTGAAGCCAATGGCCAAGATCAATGTCACATTTTTGTATGAGAAGTATAAAGGAACCTTGCTAATTGCTACTTCACAGGATAGGGATAGGAAAGTGGTCCCACTTGCATTCATGGTTGTCGAGGGGGAATCTTATAAGACATAGACATGGTTTCTGTATAATTTTCATCAACATGTTGTGAAGGACAAGCAAGAGATTGGTTTGATATCTAATAGATATCCATGAATCATTGTGGCTATTGGCGATAATTGAATTGGTTGGTAACCACCTAATGCCTATCATGTTTTTTTGCCTCAAGCACATTGTAAGCAATTTGAACAAAACATTCAGAACATCATGGTTGAAGAAGATATTCATGAACATTGGCAAGTTTAGTGTGTTATCTATGAAATTGTATGGACATCTATATTATAACTGAATTACTTTCAACTTTGCACCGCAGGTTAAAAAACAAAGACAGTGGCAAATCTAAGGCATTAAATATTGCTATTAGAGTAGTACAGTAAAAAAACCTACGAGCTTAATTAGAGCTAATCATTGGGCTAAATTTCTAATAATTGGACATAAATTCAAGCTTAAAAAAGTCTGAACCTATAGTTTAATCGGGCTTTTATTTATACTTTTGGATTAGGCCAATCGAGTTTTTCATATCATGATTAAGTCAATTTGTTAATTGGACTTGAGATAAATAACATAATTAATTATTATTATTACTTGTAAGATTATACTCGGGTCTAGCTTTAAAAAAAGCACGAGCCTAGCCTATTTTACAAATTAAGCTTTTTAAATTGAATTATTTTGTTTGTACTTTATTTTTTTGGACTAAATTTATTAATTAGGCATACTTTTGAAGTTATGATCAGGTCTAATCTTATTACATAAGGTAATGATATGCACACAATTTTAGAGGTGGGAAAAGATGGTCATATACTTGTCATCACTTGAAGAAAGGAAATCAAATTCTCTAGTTTATAGGAATGTCTAATCCTAATGGAGAAGGAATCCTACGTACCAAACATCTTGTTTGCCTTCTTAAAGGTATCTATTTACAATGTTGAGATAAAACATAGGCCATGTTTAGTTGTAGGATTAGCTCGTATGGGAAAGGGAATGAGAATACTTACGTTTAGTATGGTACATAGAAAGGGTGAAATAATAAATAGTTGTTATATTTAGTTGTAGGTGATTGGAATGGAATCAGATCAATTTGACTAAAATACCCTTTACACTGAAATTGAAATTAGGTAACTTTTATCCCCAAATTGATCGTGGTTGGTGCAACATTTCCTAAAGCACGTTCATGGAAAGGAACGAAGGAGAGATCAAATAAAGCGTCCTAACCGGCTGAAGCACAGTATTCCATTGACGTGGACAACAGGTTTCTTCTGAAGTAGCACGACGTATTCCAAAGTAACACAACGTATTCCTAAGCAACACAATAGAGTTTAAAGCAACATAAGTTTGCTGCAATAAAATGCCATTAATCATCCAAATCTTTCTATTTCATATTTGTTTTCCAAATCCTTATATGTTATAATATGCAATTGTTCTTTTGACTCAGTGCTTGGCTTTCAACCCAGTCTACTTATCATGGCATAGCTCTTTCAGAAAAGGTATTCTGACAATTGTTTTCTTCCTTTTGTCCTTGTTTTTTACTTTTAATTTTTGTCCACTCTCCTTTTAGGGTCCTAGATAGTACAAAGCAGATCATCAATTATTGTAGAAGCCTAACTAAATAGAATAAGAACTTACTAGAGTTTGTTTTTTGATCTTATGAATTTTACAGGGCATTCATGATCCTATTTGCTATTAATTCATTACCTTTGTAGAGATTGTTAATTAAAGCCTTCAAGGTTCTTCTGTTTAATGTCCTTTCATCCTTGAATGACATATGTGCTATTTTATTCTTTACGTCAGTGTTCTTGATGTTGTAATTCTTTTCCTGCTATTATATATTTATGAATTCTTTTAATATTTTCTAGGTATGTGAATTATCTGAGTAATTTGATGACTAGTTGGATTGGTTGGCAATTTTCATGTTGATTTATTCATCCCAGTCATTTGTTCAATAGTGAATGCAAATGACAATTTCATAGGCATTCCAATAGAAATTGATAGTTATTTTTTGCAGGCATAACATGACCTTTTTTAGTGTGGGTGACAGTGAGGGCTTTAATATTAGAAGTTTATGGATAGGCCTTATTATTATGGTAAGAGAGCTTGATTGAAAATTTTAAAGACAAAGCAGAATCCAAATAGGTTGTACGTAAAATGTCTAGACAATAAGTGCAAGTACTTCAAGTGGCTTACCCCTTTATGACCAAGGAGCATAATACGGATGGTGGGGTCAGTGACCTAGTTGACAACAAAGATTCAATGCCTATTGATCTTGATGAACTTTTGTAGCGAGTATCTAGTGTAGAGGAGTTGGTGAAGCTGTTGGAACATGGGGTGAGAGAGTTGGAGGGTGTGGTTAGAGGGTTGAATTTTTTGGGGAGGGGGATGTTACTTTGTTTTGGTGATATTGTGTATTCTTATAACTAAGTAAATCCCTGGTAAGATGGCTCATTAGTGGTGTGATGTATGGTTTTTGATTTTTCATCTGCCTATAGGGTTCAAAATGTAATCTTTTTGTACAGTGTTGTTGTAAGATGCTAGGTTTGATGTGTAATCATATTGTGTTTGTATGTGAGATTAATGTGTTTATCATCCTTGATTAATATTATTAGTTGTTCACTTATGCAAAATTTCAGACTTTGTAGTGAAGTATAAGTTTTTGGCACAATCTAGGTATTTTAAGACCATGTCATACTCAAAATAAGATTCTAACCCTACTGGAATTACCAAAGAAAAGAGAAGAGTAAGATAGATATATAAATAAGTTTTTTTTCTAAAAAAATTTTAATTTTTTTTTTTTAAATTTCAAGCTAAAAACAAAAGCCAGTTAGTAGTCTATGTGCTGAAATACAAGATAAGTTGTACCTATTTGCAAAAGCAATGCAATGTTTCTTTCAAACAGGAATAAGCTACTAACAAAATGAACTTGAAACGTACCAAGTTTGTAGCTTCATCGAGTAGATAATCAACAGGTATATGTATTGATATGGAGGAGTAAAGACCAGATATCAATTTATACAAGGTTTTCCCTTTTGGCATAACTTTTTAGATAAATATAGAGGGCAATTTTTTTTTTTCTCATTAATAGATTGTAAAGGACAGACATCAAGATAGCTCAGGGACTTGATATACAACACCCAACATAAATGTACTATATGCAGCACAGAAACAATTACTCTTCTATTATTATTTTAAAGAGATCTATTTCTCAAAATAAACGAGATTACAAGAACATGCATGTGTAAATCCAAACAATGCATCAAACTGATAAAGTGTGTAATTAACAATGCATTAAAAGTTCTATCCTGAACATCCCTTTTAAACTAAAATTCTATAGCTATCTTACATACATTGCATTGAGCAATATGATATTAAGGTGATATAAATCCTTAATAGAAACCATACACCTGGAAAGTTAGCATGTAAGACTAGAAACTACACCAGAATTTCATAGATACAATCATCTAAAGGAAGACCTAAATGAAAATAAACTTCATTTCACAATGCTGGGAGGACAAGTTATTTAGGTTGAATAAAAAGAAAGAAAGGAAAAAAAAAAAAAAAGAAAAAGAAAGAAACAACTTCTAACTTCTTCACAATATCCATATCCAATTCATGAGGATCTCAGCATTTACAGCTTCCTTCAGAACCAATAGTTATAACACACTTCCTTTATCAAACTTCCTAAAAGCCTGCAAAAATGATCACAAACACATAGCTTGAGTGTTTAAAAGCAAATTAAAGTTAGCTTTTGGAGACAGTCGTGGAGAAAACAACATATAACAAACAACTATACACAGAATCTGACACTGACATTAACTAAAACAAGTATGGAAGTGAATAACACAAGTCAGCTGTGTTAATGGTAGTAAACAACATGCTTTATTTAATTTACATATGCTCCAACTACACTGTGTGTTACATATATTCAACTATTCTACCATCTTCCCATCTTACACACTCAATTGTACAAAAAGTTATATTGTAAGCCAAAAAATGGATTGCCACTTAATGGTGATACTATCTGCACATGCCAGTAATTCGACCTACCACTTAGACACTACCCACTCCATCTTGTCACCTGTACAAAAAACTACAGTGACTTATATATTTAAGGGCATGGGACAAACATGGTGGCCATACACATAGTCATAAAAAGATAGCTAAGTGTGTCTACATCGTCTACCTTAATAGCTCTCTTATGCAGGTAGCTTTTAGGTGGTCAGCCATGCTAGAAAATGCAACCATCAACCTGTCATTATTAGCGATCTTCAGGTGAGCAAAAATGTACTCTTTCTTTCTCCTCTCTTTGCCAAGTAGGCCTTGTGGGTAAGTCTTCCAACCTTGGTAGAAAGTGCATGCATGCCAAGTTGAAGATTTCCCCTAACCTTATATAGGACTCTATCAGCTTGTCATCATCATTACGTCTCTTCCTCTTTTTTGTTCTAGACGTTCCCTTGGTTAGAGAGACAGAAGGGCTTAAATGAATGCCATCAAACTCAACACCAATGTTAGTAAGACCCTTGAGGCCATCATTAATAGAAGTAGGGGTGTATTATTCATTGGCATTGCATGTGGACTCAACATCTTTATCGGTGGCTTTGTCCTTTCCTCAGACAGTTGTTAGGTCAAAGAAATATGAAAATGGCCTATTTTTATGCAGTGCAGCTTTCTTATAGCTCTTCAAAGAAACAAGTGACAAGTCACAATGAAAGAAATTGCATACAAACAATAATGAAGCACATAGTCTGGCAATCTAAGATATAGAAGGTTGTGTACTCACCCTGTTATACTTGTCCCACACGTGCTTGTCAGTAATAACCTATTGCTTAGTCTCATCCCACCTAAACCTACTTGTGTTCGGGCCATATAGCATGTCATACATGACCTATTAACCAGTCTTCATTGTTTTTAGGTGAGATTGGATGTGGGGAAGTGTTGATTCCACTCACTAGACACCATACATCTATTATCATCACAATGACTTATAGGCTTCTTGGCTTCAGTTTTCCTATTTAAACATTATTTTGTTTTGACTTCAACTTAAGGAGACATTTGACAAGTATTTTGTCTTCTTCAGGTGTTTATACATGTTTGCCACTTGTTGGTCCATTTGACTCTTATTGTCGCTCCATATCTTATTGAGCACAGTAAACCAGGGCATTCACCAAGTGCAATATGGTAATATTGGTATATGCATCTAACAATGTCGGATATGATATACATAGCTGCAATTCAGCAAAATAATGATTAGAACACAGAAGTAGCACATTAATAAGATATCTAATGTCATGGGTACACACTAAATACATGTCACTAGCAAGTTACACAAATTGAAAATGCAAACAATATATACAGGGAATAAAATCCTATAGTACAACCCATTAAGCTTTAACACAGTGATAATGTGTTATATGAACCATCAAATGCCTTTACATGCCCTATACTCAGCCCACATTTCATTTGCCAAGGCATCTCAAAAATTATTCCAATCATCCCTAGGCTCTATAGTGGATATGGGATGTATGTCTATAATTGGTGCATCCGGTTAGACGTTCTCAATCTTACTATCAATAAGGTCACTGACATTGGATTGTCTTATAAGATTATGCAAAAGGAAACAGGCAAGGATGACCTAGTTGTGTGTTCTAACTGGATAGAAGAATGGATTCTGTAGTATGGCCCAACGTAATTTGAACATACCAAAACACCTTTCAATGACATTTCGTGCGGTTGAATGCTTCATATTGAAATACACTCTCACAAATTTATTGGTTGTCTCCCTTCCCTCCACTCATGTAAATGGTATTATAGGCCTCTAAAACATGATAGGAAGCCCTCACAATTAGTGAACCCTGCATCCACCAAGTAATAAAACCTTACGGAAACATTAATCATAGTATTAGTTGTCCATTTATGTCACCTAATGCACAAAATGCACGAAAAGAAACACTTTCTCACTTTATGGCACTCTTAGTCCATTCCTCACTGTGATTGCATCATGTAACACATATCCATCTATAGTTGAACCTTCTTATAAGGACAATACATATATGAATTGCCCATTTTTCGAGCACAGCCCCAAGATATTGGTTTTAACCTCACCCTTCCGATTGCATTACCTCGCTTGGTCTTGTAATGGCACTTTAATTCTCACGTGAATCCTTTCAAGTGCACCAATACAATTCAAACAAAAACAAGGCAAAAACTCAAGTGGAATAGCAAATATCCACCACTATGCAAGAAATATATGAACATACATTTTTACCTTGAACCATTTTCATCTTTTATCAAGGGAGTTATCTGATATAGGCTCAGGTTTCTTGTAAAGTTCATATCCAACTTTATCACGCATGAAGCACAATATTAAAGTACCTATTAATGGTTTTACCAGACTTTCCAAATCGTGCCAGAATTACCCTATTCTTCATGTGATGAGCTAAAGTGTGCAAAAACATTGCGATTTGCTTGTTAACTAGCATATGCATTGTAGGTTTCAGTCCTCTTATAAACTCAAGCATAAAGCATAGCGTATCAAATGTAGCTCGGTACATTCTTTTTTAGTTGAAACAAGTGATGTCACCACTGTATATAGTTCCAGGGTGTATAACTTATAGGTGAGATGCCTCTTATGTTGGGCAATTCAAACTCTAATGGCCATAATGCGCCTATATAGTTTTACAAGTGAGCTCATCATGTTTACTAAGATACACACAACCATTTGTTTCCTTATAAGATCCATATGTACACATACATTATTAAGTCTACAGCATAGTGTGTGTATAATTATTTCCTACATAAAGTACCACTTACCTTACATAATGAACCAACATAATGGTGTAGGGATGCCAACAAAATATCCTAACATATATACGACACAATGGAATATACAACTCTTATTATAGACCAATGATAGCATAGGTACCTAGCTGGAATATATAACACTGGACCACAGGGAACTGAATGCATTAGATCAGACTCTCATGGTACTAATAGGTGTTATTTGATTGTTCATTACATACTAAAACCAACATCCAAAACCAAAATAAGTGTCACATCCAAATAAAAAATAGATTACATGTCATATATTTCTAGTAAACAAAAAAAAAAAAAAACCTCACACACTGGCTTCAGATTTATAACATTCACTTCAATAAAGAACTTCTTTCATTATAACGGATTTATAACTTGAACAAATTTACATCATACATTCGGCATAGCTTGAACTAAAGCTAGCCTTCTAGATCAAACCAAATAGAAATGCAAGAATAGGGACTAACAGTTACACCAAAGCATAAATGCACACCATAATGTATAGAACAAGAACAGAGACATAATGCACAGCTTAGGACATACAGGAACAATCTATAACAATAGAAGTGCAAGCCATAATGTAAAGAAGAAGACAAAATACACGTTGTACATACTCCAACACACATGAACGAACCAGATGAACAGAGGTGCACGAAGAAAAGTAGACATGCATCATACAGATTGGGACACACATGAACGAATAAGAAGTATAGAAGTGCACGCCATAATGTCCAGAAGAAAAAATAAAGTCTTATCAGACAGATTGGGAGGCACGGTAACGAACCATAACAACGCATTGCACAGTGCCAGTATCACTAACATCAAATAGTAGGGAGAGATGTGACTTATCATTAGCAGGGATAGGATCAATCACCTCTGGTTTCACTGACGATGGTCTTGTTGGCAATGGGCTATTGCAGATTTGGAGCTCACGGGGTGCAGAGGTAGTGGTTGAGAGTTACAAAGAATGGAGTTTCACAGGTTTATGATGCAATGCTTTAAAGTGGTAATTTTGGGATGTGCTACCTTATTCCTAATCTAGATGACCCATTCCTTTATAGCTCAATAGGATTGCCTATTCCTAATAAATTGGGTTTAGGCTTTCAAGAGGGATTAAAAATGGCTTTCCAATTTACACACCAAACAAAGGAATAAGAATGAGATTCCCATTCCATGTGCTTTAATCTTGAAACTAAACATGGCCATAAGGAAGAATCAGATCTTTTTAAATCACATCCTACTCCCTAACCAAATATCCATAAGTTCAATCCTAAGATTAGCATTTCTTAGCTATGTGGACCACCTGATTATTCTTTGTAATATTATGAAGGAATGTTCTTCAACCTTAAAGGATTAGCTTAATAATAAATATCTATGTGTAGTTTGTGATGAACTGTAAATGGACAAATATAAATATTAACTTTATCATTTCATTTAAATTAAGTCAATAAACTACCCCTCAAAATGAAATAATTGAAATAAATATGAATTAACATAAATATTGTATAACGCTTATGAAAAAATATATTCATAAGCTATTTTAATATTTATGAGTTACTTTTATTATATTTGTAATACCCAAAAATATATATATATATATATATATTTATATACATATGAGAGAAGTTATAAAAATAAAATAAAATAATAATAATAATAATAATAATAAATGATAGTTTATTTTATTTGAAAAGTTAAAGAAAAAAAAAAAAGAAAATTCACTTGAGATGGGGATAATATTTACATAATAATGAAATACTAAAAAAATAACTTCAAGAAGTACTAAATATAAATGCAGATGAAATTTTATCTGAGATAGCAACCAATGTGAGTACTTAAGCCTTACCATGTACATTTCTAGCACTTATAACAAAATAGAGTATGCAAACCAAGTATCTCTAAAGGAAAATTTAATTTGATAATGCTAAATATTCCTAACTAAATTACCTAAACACCCTATTTAATATATCATCCTATTTTCCTTTCATTTTTACTTGTTGAGCCCATTTGCTAAAAGATAAAGGTTTTGATGATAACAACACAAGAAGAAAAGTTTTGCTATGTATTACTTAGGTTTTAGATGATTTCAAGGTTTAATCATGCTTAGGAACCTTTGTTAATAGTATTGAGCTTAAAGGAATCATTTAAAATAAATGTATAAGTAATCCCAGGTCTTAAGAAAAGCTGATTTGGGAGCTTTATGTTAGTGTACAGTCGACTGGCCACTAGCCAGCAGTCGATTGGTCACCCTCTAAAAAGCCCCCAATCAACTAGTCACAAGCTAATCATCGACTGGTCATTTTCTTGGATGAGACAATTAGTTACCAGCTTAAACCTGATAGACTGGGAGCTCTCTATTAGCGAGCAGTTGACTAGCTACATGTGAACAGTCGATTGGTCACACCCAGATCAAGTATTAGTTAATTGCCAGCCTTGAAACCATCAACTGAAAGCTATCTGTGAGTGACCAGTTAACTGGTCAAGAGTGAGCAATTGATTATCGGGGTCTAAAATTTGAAAATTATAAGAGGGAAAGAGTGAGCAGTCGATTGGTCAGTGGCAAAAAAGCCATAACAAATTTATAACGGATATAAACTCTCTTTCCCTACTCATTCCCAATGGATCTATTAGACCTCAATCTATATAAACTTGACCTATGACCTCTGAAACAACAAGGAAAACATTTATGAGAGTTTATATCATTTGTTTTTATTTACTTATTAGCTTTATATCATCTTAGTGCTTCATTGTATTATCTATTCTGTTCAAAGAGTTATTCATTTGCAGTTGTTTCTTTCTTCTAAAAAAGAAGCTCAAGGAGTTTCCTTGAGAGAGTTAAGCTAAGAGAGAGCATAAGTTTATGAGGAGTATATCCTTGCAAGAGCTTTCAAGGAGGTTCCTTAAAGAAGTCAAGCTATGAGAGTTTGCAAATTGAGGAAAGGTTCTCCTAGGAATTGTGTTGATTTTTTGAGATAGGGAAAAATCCCAAAATGTTGCTTCAGGTCTGGATGTAGGCTTGGGTAGAAGCCGAACTAAGATAGATCTCTGTTTCCATACTTCTCCCATACTCCTTTTACATTCTGCATTCATTGTTTGATTTTATCATCTCTATTTCTAAAGGAGTATTACAGTAAAAATTTTATAAAACCCAATTCATCCCTCTATTGGGTTCCAGCCTTGCTCAACATTGCTAGCTACCATATGTGTTCCTTACTTTCTCCACCGTTCATCACGATTTGTCACTGTTCTACCACCATACATGTTCATCAGAGCTTGCTGATGTTCACAACCTGAGAACATCCCCTCTGACGAGAATTTGTTTGGAAAACATGAGATTTCTAGTGGGTATGTCTTAAGCACAATTTTTAGCTAAAATTCATCAAATCTTGTGCATTTCACTTCGATTTAACTTAGGATTCAAGCTTCTTAGTGAATTTCAACCAACTCTCTGCCATAATCACCAATTAATTTAGTCAAAATAAGCTTAAATTCATTGTTCATGAGAGAAATGAGGAAATTAAGCTTAATTCGATGTAATCTCATCAATTTGAGTTTGGGTTTCATATCTTAGGTGATTTTTGCACTTCTTTCTCTCAGAATCACTAATCAATAATGAGTTTTAGCTTTCGGATTGAAAAACCTAAAGTTTATGTGTATGTGCATCTTGTAGGAGATGAAATTTGAAATTTTTTTGGGCTTCTCTAATATCATTAAGCTTATAGGAAGTGATTTAAGACTATTGGAAGCTTTATGTTGAATTACAAGTCAAATTTCTAATGTTTCTAGATTTTTCATATTGAAAAAGGGAGGAAATATGAATGGGGAACTTTGTATGGCTTGGTTAAATAGCCTTGAATGATAATGTAAGTTGAATGAAAGATTCTAGAATTTAATTGAATAATCACTAAAATGACATTAGTGTTGTTGGTGGTTTATTGGCATTTTAAATAGTGCATAATGAAGTATTAAATAAAATTAAAGGCCATAAGCATTTTTGGGGTATTATTTAAGAATGTGGGCCAAAAATATGATTTCCTAAGATTTTAAAGGGTATGAGGGGCAAATGGAATTAAAGAAGTTATGAGTTAAAGGTGAATAAATGACTAGATAAATAGGTAGGTAGAAAGATTAAATGGTTAAAATTATTCATGAATATTAGAGGTTAAGAGCATTTCATTTAACGTTATAGGTGGTAAGGAAGTTTGTCAACAAGGGGATTGTAAACATGGTTAAGAAGAGGTTGGTATAATCTTCTTCATGTGAGTAGATATTACTAACTATATTTGTATTATGTATTTTAAAAATTTCCCTTTGTAATAAGTGTTTTTATTTGCTCTGATGCCCTAAGAATAGGCTTTCTAAGATAGTTAAATCCTTTCTGAAGAATTATTCTAATTGCTTTAAAATTTCCATCGAATTTTATGGTAAAGTTTCATTTATAAATGCATTAGCTTCTATATAATGATTTAGATACCTAATTCTTAGAATCTTTTATTAAAGACGTACTATATTTCATTTTGATATTTTTTGAATAAACTAGGTTTATATAGTAGTTTGGTCCATTATATGATTTCTGGAAATCTGAAGTTTTACTGTTTGAGTATATTAGTAATGATTTTCACTGTTATGAAAGAAGTTGTTTTTGAGAATTTTTTCTCATACAAAATTTGTAGCTAACGAATGTAGGCGTTAGCCATGGTATACCATGAACTGTATCACCGTATTGAGGTATTTATGTCGTTCCATTGGCTATTCATGAGTCAATTTGCTCACTACCGATCACTGTACTGTCATGTTATTGCTAACAATAGTTAGCATATGATTATTGTTTTACTCTTTGGTTTTGTGGGATGTCTTTCCACTGCAATGCTTTGAAAACTCAGGGTTTATAAATGTTTATCAATATTTTCTATTTTTGAAATTGATATAAAGCATGAAGTTTTACTATATGCTTCATGTTTTATTTGATTGCAAAAATTATAGGCCTTGGGTTATTATATGATTTAAAGGTAGTAATAAAATGATTGTGAGAAAAAAAATTCTATCATCCTTAGCTATTCCCCTCTTGGTATAGTTAGGGGTATTTACTCACTGACTGATTATCTCTCCCTTTTATTTCTTTATATTTTTTAGATAGCAGTGCTAAGCCTAGACCCTCCTTTGTAATATAGCGTTGTTATAAATATGGCATATATTAATCTCTAGTGGCTTTATATGTCATAGGTAGGGTTTTGTAAGTTATATATATATATATATATATATATATATACTGGATTGTTTGATTGATAATCATTATAAGAGCAGAGCTCTTTATATTTTTTATGTGAGTTACAGTCTGTAGAAATTTTGGGAAATCCATATTTCAGGGGAGACTGCCGAAATTCCCACACAAAAGTCATAGTGTATTAGATATTTATCTTCACTTTCTATAGATTATATACGTTAATTGACTGGTATGATTATGTATACTCTGTATGGAAATATGTGATTATTTTGATCAAGTTAGGTGAGTTATGTCACACCCTTCATGCCAGTCATATATCATGTTTGGGGTGTGACAATATTAGATTATCGTTATATTACTTATTGATTAGTTAAAGCTAATTTTATTCAAATAATTACAACTACCTTTTGTTAAAGTTTTTAATTCTGTATGCAAGTTATTGACTATTTTTAAAAAGGAAAATATGACTTGATTCAAACCATTAAATTGTAAATTTCAAACACATGTTAATTTTTCCAATTATTGTTTTTATATTTAATTTATTATTATTATGGGTACCTTGAATGTGATATATTAATAAATAAAAATTACACAAATTTTTTTTTGGCTTTTTCTTATAATATTATTCCTTGAAAATTTTGAAAACAATGAACATAATAGGTAACAAAATCATCAAATAAGTCAGGTGTAACTAGTGTTAAAAATAATTTTAGTTATCTTTTAATATGCAGTCAATAAAAATTTTGATAATTTTATGATTTATTAAATATAAAAAATATTTAAATACGTGGATGCACAAACTAAATGAGCTAAATTTTCTTAACTTATAATAAATTAAATGTTTTAAATTTAATAATCATAATTTTTTTTCTAATTTGGTCACTAACAACTAAAATACATTGTTGATAATGATTTTATTCATAAAGATAAAATTGAAAATTATCTATATGCAAAAGACAAAATTATGAAAATAATTTTTTAAAATTAAATTTAAAAATATTTCAATTAAAAAATATCTTATTTGTTAGTGCAATAATCTTTATAAGTATATTCTGATCATTGATTGCTAATGTGCTAGACTTTGCTTCATATTTTACAATTTTTTTAAAAAAAATACTTTGTAAAATTGACCATGATTAAAGTAACGAATAAAATGTTTATTAATATCTTTTGAATTTTAAGAATAGTTAAATAAATTTGTATATAAAAATAAAAAATATGAGTGTTGATTTTAAGGCCTTGTTTGGTACATAAAAGAAATGAGAAAGAAAATGAGAATAAGAAAGGGAATGAGAATAGAAGGTAATGAAATGGAAAGTTTTGGCCCAAAAGCCCATTTGGTGTTGGGAATAGAAACATGAAAATATTTGAAATGTTTGCCTGGTATGATGAAAAATGGGGTAGAAAAAGTAGTACAAAGACAAAATTATCCTTAAAATAACCTACGTTCCCTCCATCAACATATTGGGTAGGAGGCGAAAAATAGGAAGCACGATTGAGCTATTGCATTTGCGTAATCTTCATGCCATCCACTGTTGAGTTGTTGCAGTAAGCAAATAGACCTTCGTTCGTCGACATACAGTGATCGGTGGTTTTCTAGTGGACTGATAGGTATGTCCTCGATGATTTTCATCAGAGGTAGGGCACAAATTTCCCAAAGTTGTTTGCCAGTGGTCACTCTTGCTCTCCCATCAATGTCGTTGTCAAACTAATAATGAAGTTCCTTACGCGACTCTCTACTTGACTTATTTGATACCTCTACTCCATTTGCTCTTTTTTAGGTGGCGATGCAAAGATGTCTAATGGAATTAAATGCATAAGGGTAGACATGTCTTTTCCCACCCCATTCCTAAGAATCAAGTAGTTTTTCTTACCTCCTTTTATGGAAAGCACTCT
This sequence comes from Delonix regia, assembly GCA_037074485.1. Classification (NCBI taxonomy): domain Eukaryota; kingdom Viridiplantae; phylum Streptophyta; class Magnoliopsida; order Fabales; family Fabaceae; genus Delonix; species Delonix regia. The sequence goes on from CM073452.1 coordinate 6,775,775, forward strand.
CTCATCAATCACCCGAAAGTGCTCTCCAATCTTGGGGAAGCAAAAAGTTACATGACAAACACTGAAACAAGACTCTCCCTTGAACTATCCCATTCCCTCAATAGCTTTTACTATATAACAAATAGGCCCTTAGAGCACTAGGGAGGCAGTGGAAGTAGGTGGATATCATATACCCACTTCACTTAATGGCAAAGGTTTATTGGCCACCCACCTCTTATGCTATCCTATTATGAATCCCATGTTGGATTGGACAAACCATTTAACAAATACATATTTTCATAATTTTTTTGTCTTATTAATTAAAAGAAATTTGTTATCCAATAATTTTAAAATGCATAAGAAAATATTAGAGGCTTTTTTTTTAAAAAAAAATTTCTTTATAAGAGACTTTAGTTTTTCCTTTGACTAACTTTTTTAAAGGATTTTTTATATAATTACATAAACAGTGTCATCAAATTAACACTCAAGCACACAACCCTAATATATATATATATATATATATATATATATATATACATATATGTGATATTGTCCAAAGCTTGCTTTAGCATAAAATGACACTAACTCAATCAATTTCCTTATAAATGTGAAATATCTAGAATTATTATATAAAATAGGTAAGTTTGTGCCTTTTTTTTCCTTTTAAATCAATGTCCTTTGCTTTAACTTGCTCTTTGTTTTTCCTTTGACAAGCTTTATTAAAGTAGGAATTGCTTTGTAAAAATCATGGAAGATTTTTTTTTTAATTTTCTGTTGCTAAGGAAATTGTTAAAAAAAAAATGAGCTAGACAAAATGTTTTGGAATTGTAGAATATGAATGAAATGTTAAAATATTTTTTATATTATATGGATTAGCATTAATTGTGCTATTAGATTAATCTCTTATTATAACTAATTAGGCAATTGATATTATAATTTATAAACTAAGAATGGACTGGGTTTACATTCATTGTGGATAATTGGTGATGGGTTGGATTATTCACAAGTCCACTGGGCAGAGACCCTAAACCTTAAACCCCAACCCATAATCTAAGAGTATTAGTAATTATTCTATTAGATTACTAATTATGAGTCTGTTACCTAGAGAGATTTAATGGGCTTCCATTTCTCTGAATAATGAAATAGGAAATTATTCTAAAGGATTTTTGAGAATTTTATTTTAATAATAATAATTAATATTATTATTAAAATAAAACCCTATAAATTATATTGTGATGCCTTAATTTTAGAGATAACTAAGACAATAAATCTCTCTATTGTTTAACATTCTGCGGTCTCTCTTAGGTATTTAGGGTTGAAGTTATTCTCATCTGGTAGAACGCATCTCACAATTATGTCGTCTTCATCAGGTCTGACCTTAATAAACTAAATTATCCCTATTTTGTATTCATGTATTATCCATAATTATTACATGATTTGTTTCAATTGGTATCAGAACTTCCATAAGTTATAAAATTTTATTTGAAAAATTTTTTTCTTTGATTTCAAAATTTTTCATCAACGTTAAGCCATCGGAATATTTTTTTTTTCTTTTGTTACTTCCCTTTTCAATAGCTGCCACTGACGACTACAATTACTGGTGGCCCACTATCGGTTGATAGCCATCGATGTTTCACGGGCGTCGGAAGCTTCTTCCTTGAGTTCGAACTGAACTCACCGGCAAAAACATCAAACTTTTTGAATATAAAAAAAAAAAACACACACACACACACATACACATAAATGGAAGGGAATTATTCGAAATCACCACAGGAGATTTTTAGATCGTGAAATGACGATCAATTTGATGGGTTGTCGGGTCATCAGACGGGTATTTGACCCACCAAAGGTTGAAGATGATGCACATGGGCGAGGCCCACACGCAGCATCGCGCATCACGTGCTAGTCAAACGAACCCCAAAATTTCATAGTTTGCCTTCACTCATCCTGTTCTAAATTATGGTGATTTTTTCAATATTTTTTAAGCCCTGGAAATAATTTTTTAAAATTTCTTGAAGATTTAGGGCCTTAAAATAGTATATAGTTAGGTATTTTGATTTGGGAAAATTTTTGTATAGACTAGACATAGTGAGGAACAACATACTCAATTCACTCTCCCTAATTATATGTGAATAAATTGTAATTAATTTCTTTGTATTATTTGTTAGATTTTATTCCTAATTTAAGCACATGCTTTAAAGAATAAGTTGCATATGAAATTTGTTGTGACTTTGGGTCACATGCACCTATTGATTGTATGCTTGCCTATTGTGGCCTCTATCATGATGGTGTATCTTTTATAAACAATATATAATGTGTTAGCCATTTCATTCCCTACAAGAGAGAGTGTATGTATATATTATGTTGACATGGACATACCCTTTTGGTGTAACATTGTTAATATAATTTTGTGAAATAGATATATTTATGACTAGTTACCAGAATTGTTTTTAACTGATGCTTTCATAGTTACTTATATCCTATCAATATATAAACCATATATGCATTTTTTTTGTTATTTCTCTTTGTGGTCAAATATGTCATATATATGAGGTTTCCTTTCTTGATTTGTTGCAGTCTAAAACTTATAAGTGGGATTATAATGAATATCTTGTGATACAGTTGCATAAGCTGAATTTGTGAAGGGAACCTTGTTTTATAATTATGTTTCCAAGACATAATTAATGTTTCCTAATTTTGTTGCATCAGCTTCTGTGTTCTAGTAACTATCTATGATGAAAACTCTGAATGAGACTAACTTTGATGGCTGGCATGAGTCCCTTGACATGTACCTGATTATCTCTAAAGAGGATTTGGCCATGAGAGAACTAAAGCCGGCAGCTTTTACTGATGAGTCTAGTATTGCTAATAAAGCTTATCACAAGTAATTGTATGAGTCCAACAGAATCTGTTTAATAGTTATAAAGTACACCATTGAGAAGACAATCAGACAGAGTATTCTTGAAAAGGACATTGCTGTTGAATACTTTAAAACTATAAGTGAGAAGTTCAAGAAGTTTGATAAGACACAAAAGGCATACTATCATTCTTTACTGGATAACACTCATTATGACAAAGTGTCTGGTGTATGTGAACATATGATGAAACTAGTAAATTACTTCAACAAGCTGAAGTCTCTAAATATGGACTTAGGTGAGAGTTACCTCGTCTATAGAGTCTTACAGTCTCTTCTAGCTGAATATGGGGTTCTTAGAACCACCTACAACTCTCAAGAAGCAGAATGGATAGTTAATTAGATGATGTCCATCGTGACTTAAGAGGAGGAGTCATCAAAGAAAACAAGTTCACATGGTCATTCAGTGAACTACATCTCTCATGGTTTATCAAGCAAGGCTGGAAATGAGAAGTTTAAGGGAAAGAAGTATGAGGGCAAGACTGATGGTAAAAGGTTCTTTGAGCTCAAGAAGAATAATAAGAAGAATAAGGGTCAAAAAATGAAGAAATTTAAAGATGAATGTCATTACTATAAGAAGCCTAGTCACAAGATTTCAGATTGCCTCAAGCTGAAGCACAAGCGTGAGAAAGAGGCTATCTTTCTTGAAATTGCCCCCTTAGCTCTAGTTTGTCTTGAATCTAATAGTTTTGAAACCTCTATGGACACTTGGTGGTTGGATTCTAGAGCAACTGTTTATATAACTAATTCTTTGTAGGGGCTCAAAAACAAAAGGAGCCCAAATAGGAGGGAAAAGACCATTATGAGAATGGAAGGAAGTTCAACTGCAATGGATTGCATAGGAACTGTAATTTTGAACATGTATTTTGAACACAGTTTAACTTTATATGATGTTATCTATGTACCTTCTTCAAGGAGGAATTTGGTTTCTAATTTTGTATTAGACAAACATGTATATTCCTTTTGGCAAGGAAATAGTAGAATTAATTTAGTCATTGTTAGAACTGCTAGCTTAATGAGCAGTTTATATTGCTTAAATGTAAATGTCAATTCAGATTCTACCTCTGTGGCATCTATTAATGCTGTTATTGGACACAAACACCAAAGAATTGATGAAAACTCTTCCATGTTATGGCACCAGCGTTTGGGTCATATCTTCAAAGAGAGATTAGAAAGGATGATTAAACAGGGAATATTACATAACTTAAATTTTTTTGATTTTAAATCATGTGTTCATTGCATATGGGAAAACTTCTTGCTAGAGCTAGAAGGAAATGAGCAAATAGATCTGAGACTATTTTAGAATTAATCCACATAGATATTAATGAACCAATTACTCTTGCTGCTATAGGTAATTACAAATACTTTATAACCTTTATATATGACTATTCCAGATTTGAATGGATTGATTTGTTGCATGATAAATTTGACTCCTAGGATGCCTTTAAGGCATTTAAGGCTGCTGTTGAATTAAAGTTTGGGAAGGCAATCAAAAGTGTAAGATTAGATAGAGGTGGTAAATATTATGGGAGGTATACTAAAACAGGTAGAAACCCTGGACCTTTTGCTCTATTCTTATAGGAGCAAGGAATTAAAGCCCAATATACTATGCCCAGCACTCCACAACAAAATAGAGTTTCTGAGAGGCGTAATTGCACCTTGATGGACATAGTCAGAAGCATGATTAGTCATTCTTCATTGCCAGAGTTTCTATGGGGTGATGCCCTTAAGATAGCAGCTTATATCCTAAATCAAGTTCCAAGTAAGTCAGTTGAAAAGACACCATATAAACTTTTCACCGGTAAGAAGCCTAGTCTGAGGCACTTTCGCATATAAGGTTGTAGAGCAGAGGTGAGACCCTATAATCTACAGCTCAAGAAACTTAATGCTAGGACTGCTAATAGATTCTTCATTAGGTATTGTTCAGGATCTAGAGGATGCATATTTTATTGTCCTAGTCATATTACCAGGGTCATTGAATCTGATAGAGCATTCTATTTTAAGGATGACTTGGATAGTGGGAATGATGTTCCTAAAGTAATCAACCTACATTGTGTGGATACCATCTTACCCATACCATCTTTGTCATCTTTACATGTGGATCATGAAATTAGATATGACACTCTTATTTAGAATCCAATTGATCCTTTTGTAGAAGCTCCGATAGTTGATGTAGGAAAACCAGTCATTAATTTGAGACGATCACAAAGGACTTTTAGACCTGTAATTTCATATGATTACATAGTGTACTTGCAGGAATTTGAGTCAGACATTGTTAATAGCTCAGATCCAGTAGTTGCAGGTTTACTAGATGGTTGTAAACCTGTTGGTTACAAATGGGTCTTTAAGACCAAGAGAGGGGCCAATGGTGAAGTTAAAAGATTCAAAGTCAAACTTGTAGTTAAAGGCTATAATTAAAAGGAATGGATCGATTATACAGAAACTTTCTCACCGATGTCTACTAAAGATGCCTTTAAAGTTGCAATGACTCTTGTTGCACAGTTAGACCTTGAAATTAATTAGATGGATGTCAAAACAACATTCTTAAATGGTGATTTACTTGAGGATGTTTATATGATACAACTTGATGGATTTATTGAAGCAGGGAAATAGCATTTAGTGTGCAAATTGAATAGATTCATCTATGTGCTTAAACAAACCTCAAGACAGTGGTATTTGAAGTTTGATCAAATAATAACTTCACTTGGTTTCACAAAGAATATTGCTGATCAATATATCTATCATAAATTTGACAACGACAACTTCATGATACTCATATTGTATGTTAATGACATATTGTTTGCTAGTAACTCAGTGACTATGTTAAATGAGATCAAACATGTTTTATCATGCCACTTTGACATGAAAGATCTTAGTGAAGCCTCTTTTATCTTGGGAATTCAGATTCACTGTGATAGATCTCGTGACACTTTTGGTTTATCTTAGGCAACCTATTTAGATTGAATGCTGAAGAAATTTAACATGCATGCTTGCGCTCCTTATGCTACACCTGTACAGAAAGGTGAGAGGTTGTCTAAATCATCTTGTCCCAAAGATGATGATTTGAAGATTGCAATGAATAAGATTCCATATGCGTCTGCTGTTGGCAGCCTTATGTACACTTAAGTATGCACATGACCTGATATTGCTTTTGCTGTCAGTGTACTTGGTAGATACTTGAGTAACCCTGGTCCTGATCATTGGAGAGCTGTGAAAAACGTTATGAGGTACCTACAAGGTACAAAACATTATATGCTTACTTTTAAGAGATCTGATCTACTTGAAATTGTGGGTTATTTATATTCAGATTATGCATCTTGTGTGAATGATCGTAGATCCACTTCTGGATACATCTTTATGATGTCAAGAGGAGCTGTCTTATGGAAAAGTTGTAAGCAATCAGTAACAGCTACCTCAACTACGGAGGCGGAGTATATTGCTTGTTATGAGGCTACCCGCCAGGCCATATGGTTAAGGAAACTGATATTTGACATACATTTAGTTGATTCTATATCACGACCTTTAACCATATACTATGATAGTTAGTCTGTTGTTAGATTTTCTCATAATCATAAGAACTCCAATCGCACTAAACTTTTGATGTTAAGTTCCTATTTGTTGAGAAAAGGTTGCTGAATCTCAGACTCATTGCTTCACATTCTTAGTAAACATATGTTGGCGAATCTGTTAACCAAAGGCTTACTCGTATGAGTCTTCAAAAATCATATAACTCATATGGGTGTTGTTGAAAATTTTAATGTAGCTTTGGTTTAGTAGGAGTCTAAATTAAGTTCTTAAGGGACTTTTGGATTATAATATGATGTCTTAGATGTCACTTTGTATTCCATTCTATTTAGATATTGAAACTTATTTATGGCAATATTAATATCACTTGATTCTCTATCGATTTCAGTGATCTTTGTGTGCGGTTTCATTTTTGAATTTTGTATGGTTTATAAATATACACACATTTATATGTTTATGTGAATGTTAATTGCTTAATTATATATTCATTGATTGACCTAATAATTTAATTAATGCTATCCAAGTGGGAAATTGTTAGAATATTTTTTATATTATATGGATGAGCATTAATTATGCTATTAGATTAATCTCTTGTAAAAATTAATTAGGCAATTGATATTATAATTTATAAACTAAGAATGAAATGAGTTTATATTCATTATGGATAATCGGTGATGGGTTGGATTATTCACAAGTCTACTAGGCAAAGACCCAACCCACAGCCCAAGAGTATTAGTAATTATCCCATTAGATTACTAATTATGAGTCTGTTACCCAAAAATATTTAATGAGTTCCTTTTCTCTGAATAATGAAATAGGAAATTATTCTAAAGGATTTCTGAGAATTTTATTTTAATAAGATATTAATTATTATTATTATTAAAATAAAACTCTATAAATTATATTGTGATGCCCTAATTTCATAGATAATTAAGATGATAACTTTCTCTAGCCGTTTAACACTTTGAGGTCTCTTTTGGGTATTTTGGGTTGAAGTTATTCTCATCTGGCAGAACGCATCACACAATTATGTCGTTTTATCAAGTTAAACCTTAATAAACTAAATTTTCCATATTTTGTATTCATGTATTATCCATAATTATTACATGATTTGTTTCATGAAAATATGTGTGTGTATACATATGTATTAGCAGAATTATTCAAATAAAGGCACACATTTTTTAAGTAACTATGATCTCTATAAAAATCAACATAATTATTAATTTTATGTTAAGTATTTAAGTGGTAATTAGAAAATAGTAATAAGTCTTTCATAAAGATTTTAAAAAAAGTAATAGGCCTTTGTTCTCAAAGTTGGGAATGAAATGGTTGAGGATCTGCATTTATAATTAAAAAGTTAAACTAAAGTAATATAATAAAAAAACCAAACATAAGAGGTCAACACTTTCTACAAAGGAGTCAATAAATAAAAACACAAAAAAAAAACCAGAAAAAAAAATAAAAATACAAAAAGTTAAGATATTTAAATAACAAAAAACACGATGAGAATTAAGATCATCAACACCTCAGGAACAAATTAAAATATATTTTTCTAATTTTTTTAGACGAATATTAAAGCTGACTTGGAATCTCCTTACTAACGGGATGTCTATGTTACAAGATACATAGTGAGGCGAACTTCACATAGGTTGCGTCACAACTCATGTTAGGGCTACTGCTCCTTTTCCTATGTGCTCTGACGTAGAATGCACTTTCTCTCTCACTCTCTCTAGAAAAAAATCAGACAAGATTTAATTTCAAGGGAATATTGTAGAATTAAATATTTGAATTAAGTGAGACAAATTTTCACAATTCAAGAAAGACGAGATCTTATAAATGAAATAATTAAATAAAAATAAAAGATAAAATTATATATAAAAATTAAAATTTTAAAAATTTAAAAGAAAACAATTATCTCATGTACCCTTTCATGAATCTATCCCTAAAGATAATCATGATTAAGTGCTAATTTTGTATTCTGTAATAATTAATTTCTGGTCTACATAAAAATAATTAAATATATATTTTTTAATTTTCCATTAAAATATTAATGCTTATATAAATTGAGTCATGAAAGAAATGTTGTTGTTGACAATTAGTAAGCCAGTAAGGTGTTCTTATAAATACTTATATATTAATTATCTCACTTTAATTTCTGTATAAAAATAAAGAATAAAATTGATATAAGCTATATATATAGTTGTGCACTTCATAAGTCTAGAGTGAATATTCTTCCAATTTACATGTGATCTTGTCCTGAAGTACGCACACTATATAAACAACAAATCAGAGTATAGCAAAAAGGAGAAGCGATAAAGGCAGGTAATTAATTGAAGGAAAAAGAAGAAAGATTATTTTGCATATCTTATTCTGCACTACTTTCAATAGTAAAAACCGAACCACGTATGGGAATATATCCACATACATTGCTTTCACTGCTTATGTGCATATATATATACCCAGAAAGAGAGATCAAGAGGAGAAGCGGTAAAAAGATTATTAGGAATTGAAGAGAAGGATCGATGGAGTGGAGAAAGTGTTATTTGGACGTGATATTAGTGCCATTTGCATTCATAATAAGCACTGGTTACCATATCTGGCTGTGGCATATGGTTCGCACTCACCCTTAACGAACCATCATTAGCATTAATGCCTCTGCTCGACGCAACTGGGTTCATGCCATCATCAAGGTATGTATGGTTGTACACACACACACACACACACACACATATATATATATACATGTAACTACACCTTCTTAATATCTTATTCTTTTTCCAACTCTCATATAATTATAATATGTTACGTACGTTGCACGATCAGTACGTGGATGCATTATTCTATTGCTATATATTTTGATTTTCAAAACCCTCGTTGAACATATATATGCTCAAAGCTTTAAAGTGTAAGCTCAGACGGTTTCTAGTTTCATTCATATCAGTATAGCTTATGGCTAGTAATAATATTTTCCTTGATTCTTTCTGATCTTATAATAATAAAGCAGTTGTACTCCGCTTAATTATTTGCGATTCCTGGGAGAATAAGAGGGATGCTTCTCAACAATATTAATTAATATGCAAGTTCTATTCCCACTCAACATGAATATATTCTCGTTCCCATCGCATCAAATGCCATATACTAGTCACTGTACAAAAAGCAACATGGAATATTGTCCTCTCTCCATTGTACAGTTAGGTGAATATGCGTTCCTGTGTATGGGCAAAACCAAATAGCCATGATAATATATGTTAAACAGTTAACAGCCGACTCTCTTGGATATATTTGCTGCATATACACACACACACACACTTATATAAAATGCAAACAATTCCTGTTTGTCCATATTCACTAAAACATATGCCGTATATATCAGTAACTTAACTTGAATCCTTCCCCCATTATTATATTTTCAATATATGCATGGTGATTGATGGCCAATATATACGCACGCACTTGGATAAAACGAAAACAGTTCCTTTTTGTCCATATTGATTAAAACATATGCCACCCATTATTATAATTTCAATATGCATGAAAATGAAAGACAACATCTGGACTCTTTTGCATATAAAAAAGCTTATTGTGTTAATTGTTGATTGTTTTGAGCAGACTAAAATGTGATCAGAGAAATAGACTTGAATTTCTTTTGATTAGAAGAGAACAATAAAACTGTCTAGCTATCTCTCATGTGTTAGAATATTTTTAATATTATATGAATTATCATTAATTATACTATTAGATTAATTTATGTTATAACTAACTAGGCAATTGATATTGTAATTTATAAACTAAGAATGGACTGAGTTTTATTTTATCTGTGGATAATCGATGATGAGTTCGATTATCCACAAGCCCATTGGGCAGAAACCCAACCCACAGCCCAAGAGTATTAATAATCATCCCGTTAGATTACTAATTTGAGATTATTACCCAAAGAGAGATTTAATAGGTTTATTTTGATTAATTAATTAAATGAAAAATTGTTTTAAAGATTCTGAAGGATTTTATTTTAATAATATTGATTAATTATATTATTAAAATAAAACCCTATAAATAACACACTGAAACCCTAGTTTTCATATATGCTAAATCTGTCATTCTCTCTCTGCCGTCAAAACACTTTGAGAAACGCTTTTGGGCATTGTGGGTTGAACTTGTTAGACTCAACCAGTACTCAGATCAACGATGTCATCTTCATCAGGTCAGATTGTTAATTTATTTGTTCTCCCAATTTGTGATCATGTTCAATTACATGTTCTAATTTCGTTTTCAAATGGTATTAGAGCCACGGTTTGATAGACTATGAAATTTTTTAAAATTTCTTTTCTCTAATCTTGTCTTCGTAACATGATTTAGCATATTCTAGTTTCTCTTTTTCCTTTTCATTCTTCTTCTTTTTTAATGGTCTTCATAGTAATGTAAGGGTAAAAAGGGTTGGCTATGGAGTGAAAATATAGTTAAGTATAGAACACACCATAATATTGTATAACCAATCTCTTTTGGCCTATGATCATTTATCTTTAAATTTTGTCACCATGACCTTCCATGAGTCCATTGAAGGTGAAAGAAGGGTAGAATTAGAGAAGAATGAGGCTAGGTAAATATTTTGAAATATCTAGGGAAATATTGTGTAAGCTATAACAAGCCTAGGATAAGAATTTGATGAGTGAATTTTCTTCTGAATTATGAGAAAAAAAAAAAGAAAAATTTAATCATTTTCTTTGGATCTTGTCTTCATCAGAGTTATTTTATGGATTATAAAATTTTATTCCTTTTTTTTTTTGTAATGATCATCGCCTTCCTGGAAATAGAAGTTTTAAAATTTTTAAAAAAATTAAGGGCCTTAAAATAATGTGTACATAAGGTATTTTGACCTGAAAAAATTTATGTAAAGACTAGCAATAACACGGAACAATATGTTCAGTTCACTCTCCCTAATTATATGTAAATAAATTATAATCAATTTCTTTGCGTTAATTATTAGATTTTATTCCTAATTTGAGCACATGCGTTAAAAGGAATAGGTTGCGTGTGAATATTGTAATGACTTTGGTTCACATACACCTATTGATTGTGTGCTCGCCTATCGTGGGCCCAATCATGGTGATATGTCTTTTATAAATTAATATCGTATTTGTCATTTAATTCCCTACATTTTTTTGAATAATTTAATTACCATTATCAGGGATGAGTTTGAATATTGTGATAAGTCCACTAGAGAGAGTGTATATAAATATCATGTTGACAATGGACATGCCCTATCAGTGTGATATTGTCAATATAATTTTGTGAATAAGGCCTATTTATGGCTTGTCAGCGGCGATTTGCTGATTGATGTATTCATGGTTTCTCATATTCTATCGATATGGGATTGTGGGTGCATTTTGTGCCATTTCTCTCGATAATGAGCTTCCTTGGTGTGTATGAGTTTTCTTGATTTATCATAGTCCAAGCTCTTAGGCAGGATATGATGAGTATTTTGTTACACAGTTGTCGAACCTGAGTCTTGTTACGGAAACTTTGTTATATATATAATTATGTGTCTAGGACATAATTATATATTTTTTATTTGTTTTTCCCTCAGCGTCTCTGTTCTTGCAACTATTTATGGTGAAAACTCTGAACAAAATAAACTACAATAATTGGATTGAGTCCCTTGATATATATCTAGTGATCATTAAGGGAAGTTTAGATATGAGAGAACCTAAGCTAGCGGATGTCATCGTTGAGCCTAGCGTTGCTGACAAGGCTTACCATAAGTAGTGGTATGAGTCCAATGAGATTTGTTTGACTGTCATTAAGTATACGATTGAGAAGACTATCAGACAAAGTATTCCTAAGAAGGACACCACAATTGAATATTTTAAAGCAGTCAGTAAGAAATTTAAGAAGTTTGAAAAGACTTTAAAAGGCCTATTATCTCTCTTTGCTAGATAACACTCACTATGACAAAGTGTCAGGAGTGTGAGAGTACATGATAAAGCTTGTTAACTGCTACAACAAGCTGAAATCCTAAATGTGGACTTAGATGAGAGCAACCTAGTTTATAGAGTTCCCTAATCCCTTTCTGCTGAATATGGAGTCTTGAGAACCACTTATAATTCCCAAGAGTTAGAGTGGTCTATTAATCATATGATGTTTAAAATGACCCAAGAGGTAGAATCAATAAAGAAGGTGAATTCTCATAATTAATGAACTATATTTCACATGGTTCATCCAGCAAGGCTGGAAATATGAAATTGAAAAGGAAAGAAAAGTGAAGGCAATGCCTATGGCAAGAAAATGTATGGACTAAAGAAAAGCAATAAGAATAATAAACCATCCTTGGATTGGAAGGAAGTTCGATTACAGTTAGCTATGTAGGCACTGTAATCACAGATGAAGACTTGCATAATCATAAAGATGTGCTGTGTGTGGATGACATCCTATTGGCCAATAACTCATATGCTTATTAAATGAGACAAAGCACATTTTATCATACCACTTTGATATGAAAGATTTAGGTGAATCTTTTTTATTTTGAGAATTCAAATTCACCGTGATAGATCTTGTGGCATTCTTGGTTTGTCTCAGGCAACCTATATTGAACGAGTGCTCAAGAAATTTGATATGTATTCTTGCACTCCTTGTGCACTTGTGCAGAGTGGTGATAGGTTGTTTAAAACATTATGTCCTAAATGATAAAGAGAGAACTTTGATGGGCAAAGTTCCATGTGAATTAGTTGTTAATAGCCTAATATATAGGCTTAGGTGCACGTTTGAACATTATTTTTTTTATTAGTGTGCTTAGTAGATATTTAAGTAATTCTGGGCATGATCATTAGAAAGCTACAGAGACAATTATGATGATCCTGAACCCACTTCTAATTACATCTATACGATGTTTTTTGAAGGAGTTGTTTTGTTGAAAAGTGTCACATGGACATTTATAGCTGCCTTACATATATATATAAGTGAAGAGTATGTCGCTAGTTTTGCAATCATCACTCGTTAGGGAATATGGTCAAGGAAATCAATTTTCGTCATGTGTATATTTTAAGTTTGACCATTTTGTTTCGATATGACTCTATTATACGTTTTTCTCAAAGTTACAAGAATTTCAGTTGCATCAAATTTTGACAATCAATTCTTGTTTGTTGGAGAGAAGATCTATATATCTCATACTCATTTTAGGTGATCCGTTTACCAACACAAACCCATTAAAGTTTTGAAAATATATGACTCTTGGGTATATTTGAATTTTGATGTGTTGTTTTGGTGAGAGTCTGAATTGTGTTCTTAAGGAACACTTTAGCATATTTTGCCACTTATAACATTTATTTTCCTATCGGATTTAATGTTTTGGTTATGCCAAAATTTTAGATATAATTCAGAAAGGAAATTTTGCTGGCATTTATAACAATGCTTTCCTTATCGGATTCAATATCCTTGATCCATGATTTTATTTCTGAATTTTTGTTATCTCAGACTCGCATGGTTCATATTTGCAGTGAGCACATGATGACGGATCTGTTGACTAATGCTCACCCATAAGAGTAATTCAAATTGTATAACCCATATGGGTTTTGTTGAATTTTGATGTAGCATTGGTCTAGTGGGAGTATGAGTCGAGTCCTTAAGGGGCTTTTATGGTGCAATTTGACACAAATTTATGAGTTGAGTCCTTAAGGTGCTTTTGCAGTGCAATTTGACACCAAATTTCTGAGTTGAGTCTGAATGGGACTTTTGCATTGTAATATAATGCTTCAAATATCATTTTGTATTCCATTCTATTCAGATATTGAAACTAATCTATGACAATGTTAATATCACTTGTTTCCCTATCGGATTCAGTGATCTTTATGTAGTTTCATTTCTGAATTTTGTATGGTTTATAGATATACACATATCCATGTGTTTATGTGAATATTAATTGCCTAATTATGTATTTGTTTATTGACCTAATAATTTAATTAATGATATCCAAGTGGGAGATTGTTAGAATATTTTTAATATTATATGGATTAACATTAATTATATTATTAGATTAATTTTATGTTATAACTAATTAGGCAATTGATATTGTAATTTATAAACTAAGAATAGAATATGTTTTATTTAACTGTGGATAATCGGTAATGAGTTCAATTATTCACAAGCCCATTGGGCAGAAACCCAACCCACAGCTCAAGAGTATTAGTAATCATATCGTTAGATTACTAATTTGAGATTATTACCTAGAGAGAGATTTAATAAGTTTATTTTGATTAATTAATTAAATGAAAAATTATTTTAAAGATTTTGAAAGATTTTATTTTAATAATATTGATTAATTATATTATTAAAATAAAACCCTATAAATAACACACTGAAACCTTAGTTTTCATATATGCTAAATCTGTCATTTTTTCTCTGCTGTCAAAACACTTCGAGAAACGCTTTTGGGCATTGTGGATTGAACTTGTTAGACTCAACCAATACTCAGATCAACGATGTTATCTTCATCAGGTCAGATTGTTGATTTATTTATTCTCCTAATTTGTGATCATGTTCAATTACATGTTTTAATTCCACTTTCATCATGTCACACGAGATGAGACACAAGGAAGCGGAGAAACACATACAAGAAATGAAAAACTAACGTTGATGAATTAATGTGGCAGGACAAAGAGAAGAAGAACATCCTAGCAGTACAGTCACTGAGGAACACAATCATGGGATCGACTCTAATGGCGACAACCTCGGTGCTGCTGTGCACTGGACTAGCATCAGTGATAACCAGCACCTACAGTTTGAAGAAGCCACTGAACGACACACTGTACGGTGCTTACGGCGAGTTCATGGTAGCACTCAAATACGTCACACTCCTCACCTTCTTCCTCTTCTCCTTCTTCTGCCACACTCTGTCCATATGGTTCATCAACCAAGTCAACATGCTCATTAACACCCCACAGGGTCACACCATCTTACATCAACAACATATTAGTGAGAGGTTTCGTTTTGAACACTGTGGGAAACTGGCTCTTCTATGCTGCACTTCCTCTCTTGCTCTGGATTTTCGGGCCTGTCATGGTGTTCCTGTGCTCTCTTACTATGGTTCCTGTGCTTTACAACCTCGACTTTGTATGCTCTTCCCCTGCCGAGCCAAAGATGGACGTCGATCAAAATGGCGACTTCGTTTGAAGCTCATCTGCTCACTCTGTGTGTTATCAAATATGTGACTTAGTAATTAAGAACTAAAGTACTTGGAAACGTTCATGTATCAGCCTCCTCATCGGAGGTTTTGATTTCTCTTCTCTAATTTCTGCTCTATGCTTTTGGTTCTGGTAGACAGATAAATGTGATGGAAATTAATTTTTATTCTCATGTCAATATACGTTAGTTTAACTTCAATTAAAATTTGAACTGCAAATCATCTAACTTAAAAATAGCGAATAGAGCTCTAAAAAAAGAGTCTGGTTATGGGATTCAACCTATTTAACCCATCTTTTTGATAAGTTGGATTGAAATTTTTAATTCATTTAATATAAATGGATTAAATTAACTTAACTTACTAAATCAATGGATTAAATAGGTCAATTCAATAGGTTGGGTTGACCAATTTAAGAGTTTTTATGGGAATTCATTTATAAAAAATTTTGATATTTCATAATTTCAAGTAGTTTTTATCCTTTTGTATTTAAACATTTAATATTTTATCAATGATGAACAAAATAATTGAGTAGTTGGTATTATAATTAGATATTTGACTTGATGATTGAAATTTTTTATGTTTTGGATACTTTTTAAAAACAAGTTTTTTTAAGTAAAATCTTGTATGTACTTATAATTTTGAGTGCATCAGTGCACTCAATTATAATGTAAAGATATAATTATAATATTATTTTTTTAATTAATATTATTACAATTATGTCCCTATATTGTAACTAAGTGAACTCAAAATTATAAATGCACTAAAAATGATACTATATATATTTTATTGGAGGGTAGAATAGGTTGATTTGTTTAATTTACTTGATGGATTGGGTTTAAAATCTTGATCTACCAAACTGAGGTGTATTAAATAAGTTAGCACATTTAATCCACTAACTTATATAGACTAACCTATTTAATCCACCATTTGGAGTTTTGATAGCTTTGAATTATTGCATGAATTCTATGATGAAAAATGTCCTAAATATTGATAGCCAAAACTTATTGGTTAATGTACTTTAATTTGTGCATCTTTACCAAATCAGAATAAGGCGGTTATATATTTATTATCAAATTTTTGTAATTAACACATAAAATGTATGCTAATAGTAACAAAAAAATGTATAATTTAATTTAAAATTTATATAATTATTTGCAAAAAACAAATACCCGTGTTGTAATATTATATATTTATTATATTTTAATTAGAGAATAACATAAAAATATATAAATACTTACATATCAGTTTTTTTTTGTCATATTAACATAGTTTCAAAGCAGAAAACCAAAAACAAAAAATCATCATTTTCTTATATGGCAAAGAAGGAATAAGTCACATTCATACAAGAAAATAACAGATGATACATATTAGGGGAGTTGCTTTGAAATGTCGTTGCAAGCTATAGGTCGTCATTATTATTATTATTATTATTTTTCATTCTTTTTAGCCATTGCTTTAGTAGCTATCTATCAATTTTACTTATTAATGAATTTTAAGGCCTTCCCCGACAAATGAAACAGATAAACGAAATTTTCATCTTCAGATCAGAATAACTCTATTTCTTTTCGATTAGCTCCAGTAATAAGGTAACGTTAATAATTCAGCTTTGAATCATTTTCTAAAAAGTTCTTAGAAGAAAATAATTGGACTTCCTTTAAAAGTACGCATTAAGCAGCCCAGCAATTAATAATTTTTTGGGTTATGTTATTAAGCCCAGCTATCTCGTAAATTGTAGGCCTTCCCCAACAAAGAAACTGGCCCATTTACAAAGAATAGGGAAAGCCGATAGGCCCAATGAAATCGAGAAGCCCAATTCTTATTTGAAGGGCGATTTACATGATTATAGCATTCTTCTGGTTCCTTGCCCCTTGTGAGTTGATTGACAAGAAACCTGAAAACATCGGTCTTCTCTCTCAGATCTATCGGGGGGCCTTTCTGGACTCTCAGACTACGCAAATCGAGCTTTGTTCTTCATACGCCCAACAATCTCTCCTTTGCTACGAGCTATTCTCCTCTTGTTTCTGCCTTTGCTCTTCAGGTAACTTCCACCCTCTAATTTCTCACATTTATCCTAACAATTCTATTGCTTTACTGCCTAATCAGTTAGTTGCTCCTGCAATCTTCGTTAAATCCTTAAAATAAGAAACCCTAGCTGCTTTTTCTCTCCCATTCAGCTTACTTTGCTAACCACCGCCACCATCCCTATGACGTAAACTTTTGGTTGGCAATTCAGTAGGTTATGCGTTTTTCAATTGGATATTTTTCACATAGACCATGGTGCATATTTATTGTTGAGCATGTGGATAATGGTTATCTGCTTGAGGCGTGATTGATATAAGTGTCTTGAATTTTGGATGTCCCCCAGAATTTCAGTTCAGAGGATTGTGACTAATTATTTTTTACTTTGGCCCCTTTACCTCCTTTGGGAGTTTCTTATTGGGAGGATGAGTAGGGAGTGGGGTGGGTTGGGTTACTTATAATTTTTCATTTCCTCTTTTAACCCATCCCACTTTTTCTTTTCTGTTCTCATTTTCGATTGCATAAGGATAATATTAGAAATTTCACCATTTAAAGTTCAAACCCATCCCACTCCATTAATGGCATTGTGACATCCAAACAATGGAGAGTTGGTTACCCTCCATTTTTTCATTAAACTTCCAAATAATAGAGTGGGTTGTCTTCCTCACCCTAATCCACCCCACTGAATTTAAAATAAAACTCCTACTCAAGCCCTACAGCTAGTGAAGAAATGTTTTATTAGTCATGTGTTTGGTACCATGATTCTAGCTACAACCTTAATACGTCAAAATTTCACTCAAATCTTACTGTCCAATTGGTGCCAGCTCTTAGGCAGGGTTCACTCGTTTAATCATATCTTGGTTTAGAAATGCTGTATCTAACAACTGTTTGTTGCGTGAGAAACTCAGCTCATGGGGATATTACCCATACAAATCCCGCATAATTCCCAGCCAGTCGCACCTGTTTTCATTTATAGTCATGTCAATTTTCTGCTTCTTGTGATACTGATAGTTTGGTGACTTACTTTTGGGACCTAATTATACTCAAAGACTGATTCCGTCTTAACTTTACTAAAATCTCTCTTTAGTTCGCATGCTGCCACCACTAGGGTGCTGCAAACATATTTTGGACATCATTTGAGCTAGGAAGATTGTTTTCACAAGCCAATTGTTGTGTTGGAAATTAGAGAAACAGAACTTATCACAGATATGTATCATGAGTGTTTAATGCTTGCCATTCAGTACAAATTCCCACTCAAGGTTGGTCATATTTCCGCACTCACAAATTTTTTGAGCTTGGATTTTTTTAATTATTTATTTCTACCCTTTGCTGCATTCTTGTAATGAGTGAGTGTGGAAAATGTAAAATGTTGAAAATCTTTCGCTGATTGGTTCCCTGAGAAATGATGCATATTGCTCGCGCACTTTTTTCTTTTAAAGAATGTTTGTGACCTTTGTTTCTTGTGTTTGAAGTTGATTAATGAGAAGCACTTTAAATTCAAAAGAGAAACTTGTTGAGTCATTGTCCACTATGGACTGAATTTATTTTCCTTTTCCAATGCAGTTGCTTTGCTTTATGTCTCTATTCTCACTGCATTCAGTTTCACAAGACAGTTATAATACTTTTAGCTGATTATGTCTGAGAGTTTTATTAAGTTTATACTTTTTTTTTGGTTGGTGGTCTTCTCTGGTTCTTTAAGATGTATATGCTTTATGATCACACCTTCATGTTGCAGGACAAAGGTAATCTTAAATGAGGGACTTCCTTTAGGTGCTATATTATGAGCCTTAATAATGATCTTGGACAATGCTGTAATAGTCACCACATATGAGATATTTATCCCTAAGACTATTAATGCCTATGAATCTGAATTTTCCTTTACTTACATCCTGAGAATCTTAGCAAATGCTATATAACCATTTAAAAAATCAAAGACATTTATTTTTTGTTCAAAATGAAAAAAAAAAAACGCAGCTAAAGCGGTGATGCAAAAATTTGTTGTTATGCGCATTCTCTTCAATGATAAATTTGTTCTTGCAGAAGTTTGTCCAAGCAGTAACTATGTCTTCATCATATCTTCCTGCAACAACGGAGACAGTTGCACAAGCACTGGAGGCTAAAAACCCATCTGAGGCAATCTCCATTCTTTATGGTGTACTTGAGAACCCTTCTTCATCTCCAGAAGCTCTGCGCATTAAAGAGCAGGCCATTACAAACCTCTCTGACCTTCTTAGGCAAGAGAATAGGGCAGAGGATCTTCGGAGCCTTCTCACTCAGTTGAGGCCATTTTTTTCATTGATCCCTAAGGCAAAAACTGCAAAAATCGTGAGGGGAATAATTGATTCTGTTGCTAAAATACCAGGGACTTCTGATCTGCAAATTGCGCTCTGTAAAGAGATGGTGCAGTGGACTCGTGCTGAAAAGCGTACCTTTTTGAGGCAGCGGGTTGAGGCAAGGCTTGCAGCTCTTCTGATGGAAAATAAGGAGTATGCGGAAGCTTTGACTCTTCTTACTGGCTTGGTCAAAGAGGTTAGAAGGTTGGATGACAAGCTTCTTCTTGTAGACATAGACTTGCTGGAAAGCAAGCTACACTTCTCCTTAAGAAACCTTCCAAAGGCAAAAGCTGCCCTCACGGCAGCAAGAACAGCTGCTAATGCTATTTATGTGCCCCCTGCTCAACAAGGTGCCATAGATTTGCAAAGTGGGATTCTTCACGCAGAGGAAAAGGATTATAAAACTGCATATAGTTATTTCTTTGAAGCTTTCGAGTCTTTTAATGCTCTCGAAGACCCCAAGGCTGTTTTTAGCCTGAAATACATGTTATTGTGTAAGATTATGGTGAGTCAAGCTGATGATGTGGCAGGCATCATATCTTCTAAAGCAGGCCTACAATATGTTGGGCCTGACTTGGATGCGATGAAAGTTGTTGCAGACGCTCATTCTAAACGATCTCTAAAGTTATTTGAAATTGCTTTGCGGGACTACAAGGCACAGTTGGAAGAAGACCCAATTGTCCACAGGCACCTCTCGTCCCTTTATGATACCCTTCTGGAGCAGAACCTTTGCAGATTAATTGAGCCATTCTCAAGGGTCGAGATTGTGCATATTGCTGAGCTAATTGAACTTCCCATTGATAATGTGGAGCGGAAGTTGTCTCAGATGATTTTAGACAAGAAGTTTGCTGGGACATTGGATCAAGGTGCTGGATGCCTTGTCATATTTGATGATCCCAAGAGTGATGCCATCTATCCTGCAACCTTGGAAACCATTTCGAACATTGGGAAAGTTGTGGACAGCCTTTATGTTAGGTCTGCCAAGATAATGGCATGAGCTTTCTTCTTGTTAGTCCTCTTGCTACAGAACTTTGTTACTGTTTCTTGACGATGAGCCTCATATTGTTTCTGTTTGATTTCTTAAATTGTGATAACCAAGATTGTGCTAATCATATGTCCCTAAACTTCGTCCGGTGGTATTAGATTGTGTTTAAAGAAGTTTGGTGGTGACTACCACCTGTCTAACCTTGATTTTATAGACTTAATAGTGCTGTATCTGATCCCAAGGCATTGGTGCTTCAGGAACGAATTGCGTCGCATTGCTATCACATAATGATTGATGAGACCGTATCGTAGACATGTATTCTATGCTAATGCATTATACCGTCAAACATGGGTAAGAATATAACAATTTTTTTAAAAAAAATTGGGAACAGCACAGGTTTTACAAAATGTCTTTCCTCAATATTGTACTTTCCAAATATCAAATTATGCTTCTATTTTGGGTAAATTATACTTCTCTCCCTTAATAAACATTTAAATTGCACCACTTTTTCTTTTGCTTTGAAAAATTACACTTTCTTTTTCAAAAACCAAAAGATGCATTAAGGTTACCTTTCTGCAACAAACAAGTAGGTTATACTTACATTTAATTTGACTAATATATTTTTATACATATCACATATGTAATATAATAGTATAAATAATATAAAATAGTTGTTTCTCTAAATTTTGAAGTCATCTGATGCGTTATAGCATTCTGTTTATTCCCTCATCGTAAATGAAACCTAAAGAACATAAAGATTGCTCAACAACATAATAAGTGTGCCAATACTTTGTGGTTTTGTTTTGTCTTAAGCTACACTACTATCTTAATCCTTTATCAGAAAGTGAAAGAGAAAAATCAAGCAGTCAGTTCTGAGAAATTTGATTCCCTCACGTATATCATTATTTCGTATGCATTTTTGCCTTATAATTGTTCCTATACTCTGTACTACATATGGTAGCTTAACACATGATTGTACTCGAACACGCAAAAGCCATCAAAAGCAAAAGAAGAAGAAGAAGAAGTCGATTTGAACACCAAGTATGAAGAAGATGTGTGGTGTGCGATAATAAATGATGAAGAATATGATGTTAACCGGAAATGAACAAAAGCAACAAAACGCAATATGTTCTAGTAGTCTCCTCCTGACTGGTGCCGTCCCCACTAGATATATCAATGCATAGAAAAAAGACTTCATGGTGGTTTTAACTTTTAACGCCACTGGGTGATGTATATTTACTAAGTTAGGTATTATTGCATGATGTTAGGAAAAGTGAGAGATGATGGGAATAAACAAATAATGCAGAAAACGCATCAAGGCCAAAGCAAATAACCCACTTTAAAACTGGGAGAGAAAGCCAGGGTTAACCTGCTTTTTTTTCCTTTCTTTTTAACACGACCCCATAAAGCATAAGTACCAACTTTTTGTGTTTGGGTCGGTGCTCGTCTCCATCAATCCTCCATTTATACTTTAACCTCAACTTGCACCTTAAGAAACCCACTTTTTGGTGCTCAAAACAAACACCCTCCTCCCTTTGCATTCCTGCATTTGCCAATTCCAAATTTATTGCCTTTCATGCTTTTCCTAAAGTAAAGTTTGCTTCCTCCCCCACTTTGTTGGGTTTAGAATTTCCTTCTCATCTCATTGGGTGGTTCTCCTATTTTATCTTTTATTATTATCATTTCTTTAAAAAATGGTAAAAAGAGTAAAATTCTCATACCACACTCAAATTTTGTTGAAATTACACAGACTTCCTTTCTATTATTAAATTATAAACTGAACTCTTTTGAAATAAAAAATTACACTACACGTTAGTCTAATTTTTTTTTAATTAAAAATGCTTTATATATGTATATATATTCAAACTAAAATAGCCTCTAACATATCACTTTCATCAAGGGTATTTTGGTTAAAAGATTCAAAATTGGACTAAAGTGTGTATTTTAAAAATAGAAATGAGATTTTATATAATTTCAATATAACTTAATGAAAATTTGTGTAATTAAGATTAGGTTATTTAAAAACAATTTTTTATGGTGCTAATAACATAATGACGGTTCAACTCATAATAATATTAAATGCAAGGTGTCAATTTTGATTTATTCAACTAATTGGAGTCAATCCACTTGCACGTTACTATATTTTATTAGCACATGGCTTTTTCAGATGCGTACCCAATTCGGTGTTGCTTCATCCACTCTTTCATTTGAACTTTTGCATGACTGATTGAGACGATTATATCACAAAAAATATTAATTGATCTTGACACATTTATAATAATTAATTTAGTATACTAATTTTAGTAAAATTATTTTTTAAAATTATTTTATTAAAATTAATACATCAAATTAATTATTACATAAATATAACCAGAGCCATCACTATTTCTTCAGAAGTATATATACGCCTACTTGTGGTAAGCGTAGCCTCTAATGTTTTGGCACCAAATGCTTCACTCTTATTTTTCTCTTTTCTTGACCCTAAATAAAACAAAGAACAAAAGATATGGTAACATAGCCTTTTTCTTTTTTTGGTTTGGTTCTCTTTATTCCTTTTCATTGGCCTTCGTTCCGTGTTGCAAATTAATTGAACAAATTTTAAAATTTTATTATTTTGTTCTCTTGGCCAAGCAGTAAGCTCATATATATAATTTGCTTTTTCATATATGAGAATTTGGAATGTCCTGGGCTGAGCAGATATTAGAATATTTTAATATTATATGAATTAACTTTAATTATGTTATCAAATTAATGTCTTACGATAACTAATTAGATAATTAATATTATAATTATAAATTAAGAATAGATTGAATTCATATTCATTGTGGGTAATTAGCGATAGGTTTGATTATTCACAAGCCTATTAGGCAGAGACCCCAACCTACTGCCCAAGAAAATTAGTAATTATCCTATTAGATTACTAATTAAGAGTTAATTACTAATTAAGAGTTAATTACTAACAAAGAGTTAATGAGCTTATTCTATTTAAATAATGAAATATAAAACTATTTTAATATATATTTGAGGGTTTTATTTTATTATTATAATTAATTAATATTAAAATAAAACCCTATCAATTATTATAAAAGAAGCCCTAAATTCAATTTTGACGATAACTTTCTTTTTTGTGGTTGCCTACTCTAAGAATTCTCTTTTAGGTATTGTGAGTTAACATCTCTTTGCAAACTACATTATGTTATCTTTAGCATCAGGTTAAATCTTTATATCTTAATATCTCCTAATTTTGTGTTTATGTATTATGGTAAATTTTACATGACTTTAAATGGTATCAAAGCCAGGTTGGATTAAAATTTTGATGGCTGTTATAGGGGTGCAGTATTGAATATTACATGAACCAGTATGAACTATAATTTCTTTTCAGATGAAATTACTGCAAACTTTAAAGATTCTTTCGAAACAAAGTTAAGGGTTTTTGTAGATTGATGGATTTTGAGTAGATCGATGCCCAACATGTGCCTTAAAGTGTAATGAACTTGATAGGCCCATTAATGAGTAGATCCAAAAATTTTGAATGAAATTACTCAATGTATAGATCAAGTTGGACAAAATGAGCTTAGAGGATTTGTAGACCATTACACATTGGTCATTTTGATACCTATTTCAACCCCTAACACCCGTGATATCAAAAACTACCATTGAAGCTCAGAGATGCTCGAAAAACCAAAAAAAATTTTAGCCTATTTTCTCCATGTTTCTTCATGTGTTTGCCAATATCAGATAGGTAACTTGTAGATCATGAAATTCTGAAAATTTTAATGCCTAAAACGCTTCCCAAAAGGTAAAAATCTGTCAGGTTGAGTGACAAGTTGCAAGTCGGGTTAAATGACCCGAATTGAAAACCCGCCAAATGAAAAAGAAGGTTTGGCAAGTGGGTAAGGCGAAGCCCACGTGCATCTGACGCACATGTAAGTGCGTGTGTCTCATGTGCTCACCTTCTTGATCACAAATCTTTATAGTTTGTCTCCACGTGCCATTTCCTATTTTTTTTTTGAGATTTTTCTAGAATTTTTGGAAGCCTGGAAGTATGATTTTTTGAAATTTCTTAGAGATTTAGGGCCTCAAAATACAGTGTAGTGACATTGTTTTGATCTGGAAAAATTTGAGGGACAATTATACATGATAAGAAACAATATATATTGGTCACTCTCCCTAACAATGCCAGTGGAATTAAAACAAAATTTATTTGTGTAATATGTGAGTATTTTGTTCCTAATTCAATGCAAAAAAAAAAAAATTTTGATGAAATGAGCGAACAGACTCTGTTTTGGGCCATATTGGCCTATTTGCATTTAGTGGTCGTGTATTTACCTATCGTGGGCCCAATCATGATAGTGTTGGCTTATTGAAACCCCATTGTTGTGATTATTGTCTATTTACTTAAGAAAACATGCACTGAATCACTAAGGGAGAGGTTACTATTGAGGTAACCAGCAGTAGAGAGTATGATTACGTTGACAATGTACATGCCCTATCAGCATGACATTGTCAATATAATTTTATGAATAAGGCCTGTTTGCGGCAATTTGTTGATTGATGTATTCATGGTTTCTCATATTCTATAGATATGGAGATTATGGATGCATTTTGTGTCGTTTCTCTCGATAATATGCTTCCTTAGTGTGTATGAATTTTCTTGATTTATTTTAATCTAGGCCCTTAAGCAGGATATGATAAATGTTTTGTTACACAGTTGCAGAAGCTAAGTTTTGTTATAGAAACCTTGGTTTATAATTATGTGTTTGGGACATAATTATATGTTTCATATTTGTTTTCTCTTAACTTCTCTGTTCCAGCAACTGTCTGTGGTAAAAACTCTAAACAAGACAAATTATTATGTTTTGATTGAATCCTTTGATATGTATTTGATGATCACAAAGGAAGATTTGGCTATAAGAGAACCTAAGCTAACAAATCTCTCTACTAGGTCTAGTACTGCTGATAAGACTTACCATAAACAGTGGTATAAGTCTAATAGGATTTGTCTTACTGTCATCAAGTATATGATTAAAAAGACTATCAGAGAAAGTATTCCTGAGAAGGACATCGCAGTTGAGTATCTCAAAGTGGTCAGTGAGAAATTCAAGAAGCTTGATATGATAAGACTTTAAATGGCCTATTATCTCTCTTTGCTGGATAACACTCACTATAATGGAGTGTCAGGAATGTATGAGCACATGATGAAGCTTGTTAACTACTACAATAAGATAAAATCCTATGGTGTGGACTTGGATGATAGCTACCTGGTTTATAGAGTTCTCTAATCCATTTTTACTGAATATAGGGTCCTGAAAACCATTTATTCTTCTTTAGAGTCAGAGTGGTCTATTGATCATATGATTTCCATAGTGACCTAAGAGGAAGAAGTTTGATTCTAGTTAATTGTAAGGGAACTATAATCTTAAACTTGTATTTTGGACATTGTTTGACTTTATGTAATGTTGATTATATACCTTCAAGAAGGAATTTGATTTCCAATTCAGTATTAAACAGATGTGATTATCTAGTTTTAGCAAGGAAATGAAAGAATTAATATTTTCCTTGATTATGTTATTTTTGGGTCAGTTTCGTTGATGGATGAATTATGTTATTTGAATATGAATGCTAGTCTTGATTCTCCACTCGGAACATCTATTAATGCAGTAATAGGACACAAACGCAAAAGAATTGAAGAAAATTCTTTTATCTTATGGCAACGGTGTCAGAGTCATATCTCCAAATGAAGATTAGAAGGATGGTTAAACAGAGAACATTATGTTACTTAGATTTCTTAGATTTTGAATCCTATGTTACCTATATTATAGGAAAACTTATCAGTATAGCTCAAATTTAAATGGGCAAATAGATATAAGAATATTTTGGATTAAATCGACACAAATTTAGTGGACTTATAACACTTGCTGCCATGGGTACATTTGTTGCATTAAACGTATGAATCTTTGAAAACCTTTAAGGCATTAAAAGGTACTGTCGAATTGAAATTTATAAGGGCAATCAAAAGTGTCAGGTTGTAAAAGGGAGGTGAGACCGTATAATCCATATCTTAAGTGTGAACACCCCACCCAAATTAACAATAATAATAATCACAATAATAATAAATAGAATTAAAAAAAAAGTTCAAAAAAATATAAAATAATAAAATAATAATAACAATTAATCAAAACAAAATTGCAAAAGGCAAACAAAATAAAAGTAATATGAAAAAAAAAACCAAACATAAGAACCAAAGATAATAAAAAGGAAAATTCAAGATGTATGGCAATTATCTTGCAAAGAAATAAAATGAACAAAGCCACATACTTGAAATGGAATTGCAAGACACTCTCATATGCTCACTTGCTCCCACATGCTCACTTGCCCTCACACACATGGCACACATCACTTTCACATGCTCACTTGCTCCTCACATGCTCATTTGCCCTCACACACATGACACACATCACTCTCACACACTCACACTTACACTCCCACATGCTCATTTACTCTCATATGATCATTTGCTCTCACCACATGACATACATCACTCTCACATACTCACATTCTCACTCACGGATACCTCACTCTCACACACTCACACTCACACTCTCACACACTCTCATCCATGGACACACACTCACCACATGCATGCACCATGCACACACATGCACAAGAGGATAAAGGGGGACAAAAAAGCAAATGGGAGTGGTTCTGCAACATGGCAGAAGGTGGGGTGGCTGGAGCAGTGAGAGAGGAGTGTGGCGTGGCTGGAGGTGGCAGCAAAAAGTAGAGATCGTGTACAGCAAAGTGGTGGCTGGAAGTGGCAGAAAAAGCAAGGGAAAAAGGGAGCAAAGGGCAGAAAAAGAGAGGGGACGTTGGAGCATAAAGAGAGGCAGCAAGCCGAGAGGAAAGGAGGAGAAAAACGCTGGGAAGAAAGAGGTTTCGGCTGAGAAGAAAAGAGAGCTGGAGAATAGAAGAGAGGAAGAGAAAAGAAAGGAGAATCACGCTGAAAAGGAGAGAGCCACGTGACCAAGAAGAGAAGAGGAGCTGAAGAAGAAAAGGAGAGCAACAAGGACAGCAGCAAACCGTGAGGAATAACGCTGAATGAAGGAGGAAGAATGAAGGCAGCAACGTGTGGGAGAAACCAAGTTGAATGAAGCAAGGAAGCAAGGCAGCCACGTGAGGAAAGAACAGCAGGAAGACGAACCAGAAATGAGGCAGCAAACCGAGAGCCAAACTGCAGAAACCGAAAGCTGAACAAAGCTATCCAAAGTGCAGAAAAACCGTGGAAGTAACGTCCAAAATTCTGGAGTGAAAAGGTGCTGAAGTTTAGACCATCCAAGGAGCAGAAAAATGGAGAATTGGATGCCAAAATGATATGCATAAACAAGGAAGTCTGAATCCAAAACAAAGTGGTAGCAAAGGAAGGAAGAGAAGCTGAACCGTGGAAGGAGAAAAACTCTGTTTTAAACTCAAAAAACAGAGATGAACAGAGGAGAGCTTAGAAAGCATAAGGAAGAAGAGGAAGTGTGGAGAAGAAGAGAATCTCTCAGCCTCCATCTTCCAGCCAAGAAGTAGGGACACTCTCTGCAGAATTTCCAGCGCTGGAACCAACCAGAAAAAATCCAACAAAGCTGTCCAGCGAAACTCCAAAGAAGCTGTCCGTTTTCTGCACTTCCAGCCAAGACTAGCGACTTTGAGGGGCTGTTGGAGGTTCATCTTCCATTGTTGGGTGAGGAGGAGAAGGTCCTTCTTCATTGGAGCACAAAGGAGGAGCTGAAAAACCAGGTATGGCTGCACGTTCTTCACTGGCCAAAAATTCTGCTACACGTCGTTATTGTTCACCCGATTTCCTTCAATGCAATTTCATGCACGTGCACTGTTCACGCACTCTAACATGCCATGCTACTGTTCACGTGTTTAATTTTGTTTATTATAATTGTTTAGACATTAGCTTTGATTAATTATGGCCATTATGTATGAAATTAGCATGTGGGAATTTGTTGCTCTTGATCGTCGGGATTATGTGAGTTTTTTTTTTTTTTTCATCTCCTTAAGTCTTTGCAATTAATCAAATAATTGGAAGACAATGAATATTAATGAAATATTAATGAAAGAATGTTGAAAAATAATTGAATGATAATTAATGAATATTGTCATGACGGATAAAAATTATCGTGTGAGAATTTTGTTCTCCTCGATTACCGGGGGTTATGTGAGATATTAATCTCCTTAAATCCTCGTAATTAGTTGAATAACGAAAAGTGACAATTAATATTAATGAAATGTTAATTAATAAATGGTGAAAAAAATAAAGGAATGACAATATATACTAATGAACTATTAATGAAAGAATGTTGAAAAATAATTGAATGATAACTAATGAATATTGTCATGATGGATAAAAATTATCGTGTGAGAATTTTGTTCTCCTCGATTACCGGGGATTATGTGAGATACCAATCTCCTTAAATCCCTACAATGAATTGGATAGTTAAAAAGTAACAATGGTACAAATGAAATATTAATGGGGGAATGATGGAAAATAAATCAATGATAATTTTGGATTGAATCATAATAGTCATAATCAAAATGCTTGCTTTAATATGCTGTTTGTGAAATTATCGTGTGAGAATATCGTTCTCCTCGATTATCGGGGATTATGTGAGATATTAATCTCCTTAAATCCCTACAATGAATTGGATAATTAAAAAGTAACAATGATATTAATGTAATATTAATGGGTGAATGGTGGAAATAAATTAACCATAATTAAATGTTAAATTTGGATTACATCATAATAACAATCATAATCAAAATGCTTGCCTTAGTAAACATTCCCTATCATTTGCGAAATTATCGTGTGAGAACATTGTTCTCCTCGATTGTGCGGGATTACGTGAGGTTCTAATCTCCTTAAATCCCTATAATTAATTCTAAAATGACAATAATATTAATAATAATACAAAAATGAATAAATGGACAATAATTAAATGTTAACTTTGATCAAATATTTATGCAAAATGGATCGTGTGAGAATACTTGTCTCTCCTCGACGTCCCGGGCTCGTGTGAGATTTTAATCTCCATAGAACCCGAAAATTAGCATATATTTGTTCAAAGACAAACAGATAAACCAATGAATAAC
Organism: Delonix regia; assembly: GCA_037074485.1. Classification (NCBI taxonomy): domain Eukaryota; kingdom Viridiplantae; phylum Streptophyta; class Magnoliopsida; order Fabales; family Fabaceae; genus Delonix; species Delonix regia. Next base: position 6,805,843 of record CM073452.1, read on the forward strand.
AGTACTTAAATTAAATTGTCTACCAATAACCAATAATAATAATAATCAATATTTATCAACAATAAATTCAAAAACTCATAAAATAAAATAAAAATATATTCCTTTCATTATAAATTATGCATGAATTCCCAAAATATAAACTCTCAAAACTCACAAAATAATAATAATAGAATCGACAAAAAAATTAAAAAAAAATGTGAAGAGTTCAAGAGAACGAGGTTAATCAGATTGTAGTAAATTAAAACATACAAACCAAATTCCTATCCCGTTCTGTTTACAATGGTCTGTTTTAATCCTCCTATTCTCATCACAAATAAAAAAAAATCAATCATAAAAATGCCTTTTGGTCGAACTACGTGGACTTTGATCCCCATCGCAAGGTACGTAGGCCCTAGGCTTTCATCCTAGGTCAAGTCCGTCCTTTGTAAATATCCGTCAGTTTACGTGCATTTTCGTTTTTTTTTTTTGTCTCCTATGTCTAACGTGCATCCATGTCAATAAAAGGGTAATTGAGATTAATTAAAGGCTATATTCTATTTCAACTAACTAGTTTAAGGTAACCGCCCTTATGGGCGGGTGTTGTGGGGTGCCTAACACCTTCCCCACACTCAAATAGACTCCCGAACCCATCTCTGACCTCGCAGACCATTTCGCCTTCCTTTTTCTTTTTATTTAAATTGGTTTTCCAAAGTTTTCCGTTAAAAATTTTGGTGGCGACTCCAAATAAAATCAATTTTCAAGATTCTATTTTTGGGAATCAGTTTTAAACTCATATTTTTCAATCCCGCCGAAAGGTTGGTTACGACATTAAGTAACTTGATTCAAGGATCATCAGTGAATTCTTTATCGAAGATTGTTCTAGATCTTGAGAAATGTAGATTTTATTGCTCTGTTCACACTACCTGAGTCATGTCAGATAGAGCATTTTGTTTTAGGGGTGACTTAGATAGTGGGAGTGTTGTTTCTAGAGCTATCAATCTGCATATTAAGAATGTCATATTATCTTTACCAACTTTGCCATCTACTTTGTCTAATGTTCATACTAGCAAATATAACATTTCGATTGAGAATCTGATTGATCCAATCTTGGAACCTCCTACAATTAGTATGGATGAGCCAGTTGTTGAATTGAGATGGTCACAAGGATACGTAGGCCTACAATTCTAGATGTCTATATTGTATGATTGCAAGAATTTGAGTCAAACGTTATTAATAACACATATTGTCTTCTTTTTTTTTTTTCATGAAGCTGGGTCAGATCCTCATTCATCTAACTAGTTGGAAATTATGAATAATAAAATTACCTCCATACACTATAATAATGAATGGGCACTTGTTAAGTTACTAAATGGATGTTGAAAACAACATCATTGGATGAAGACTTGCATGAGGATGTGTTGTGTATGGATGACATCGTATTAGTCAATAACTCAATGTGCTTATTAAATGTGACAAAATATATCTTGTTATGCCACTTTAATATGAAAGATATAGGTGAATGGTCTTTTGTTTTGGGAATTTAGATTCACCGTCATAGATCTTGTGGCATTATTAGATTGTGTCAAGCAACCTATATTGAACAAATGCTAAATAAATTTGATATGTAATCTTACACTCCTTGTGTTGCACCTGTGCAAAGTGATGATAGGTTATTTAAATCGTCGTGTCCTAAATAATGACGAGAGAACTTTGATGGACAAAGTTTCATGTGAATTTATTGTTGGTAGCATATTATAGGCCCATATGTGCACACATTTTGAACATTGCTTTTCTTGTTAGTATGCTTGGCAGATATTTAAATAATTCTACGTATGATCATTAAAAGACTACAAAGACAGTTATGAGGTACCTTCAATATATAAAACATAGTATGTTGACTATCTAGAAATCTGAATCATTTGAAATAATGGGATATTTTGATTCAAATTATGCATCATTTGTTGATGATCTTGAACCCACTTTTGATTACATCTATATGATGTTTTGAAGGAGCTGTTAATGTCAAATAGACATTACTACTGCCTCATATATAAGTGAAGAGTATGTGTCTAGTTTTGTGATTGTCATTTATTAGGGAATATGGTCAAGGAAATTAATTTTTGTTATATACATATTTTGAGTCTTGACCATTTTGTTACGACATGACTCTATTGTGCGCTTCTTTCAAAGTTACAGGAATTTCAGTTGTATTAAATTTTGATACTCAATTCCTGTTTGTTGGAAAGAAGATCTATGAATCTCTTACTCATTTTGGGTGATCTGTTTACCAAGACAAACCAATTAGAATTTTTGGAAACATATGACTCTTTGATATATTCGAATTTTTTGGTGTGTTAGTTTGGTGAGAGTTTGAGTTGTGTTCTTAAGGAACACTTAGGTATATTTTGGCACTTATAACATTTGCTTCCCTATCGGAATCAATGTTTTTGATTATGCCAAAATTTTGGATATAATTAAGAATTGAAATTTTGCTAGTATTTATAATAATGTTTCCCTTATCAAAATCATATTCATAATTCATGATTTCATTTCTGAATTTTTGTTACCTCAAACTTGCATGGTTCACATTTGCAGTGAGCACATGATAACGTATCTGTTAACCAAAGGCCTACCCATGGGAATAATTCAAATCGTATAATTTATATGGATCTTGTTGAATTTTGATATAGTCTTGGTCTAGTGGAAATATGAGTTAAGTCATTGAAGAGCTTTTGTGGTGCAACTTGACACCAAATTTTCGAGTTAAATTCTTAAGGGACTTTTAGATTGTAATATGACAGTTTAAATATCATTTTGTATTTCATTCTATTTAGATATTGAAACTAAATTATGACAATGTTAATATCACTTGTTTCTCTATCAATTTCAATGATTTTTTTTTGTGTGGTTTCATTTATTCATTTTGTATGTTTTATAAATATACACATATCCGTGTGTTTATGTAAATGTTAATTGCTTAATTTTGTATTTTTTGATTGACCTAATAATTTAATTAATGTTATCAAGTGGGAGATTGTTAGAATATTTTAACATTATATGGATTAACATTAATTATGTTATTAGATTAATTTTTTGTGATGACTAATTAGGCAATTAATATTATAATTGTAAACTAATAATATATTGGGTTCATATTCATTGTGAGTAATAAGTAATGGGTTGAATTATCTACAAGCTCACTAGGCAGAGATCCCAACCTACAGCCTAATCATTTCTTAGTTTACAATTATAATACAAATTGTCTAATTAGTCATCACAAGAAATTAATCTAATAATATAATTAATGCTAATTCATATAATATTAAAATATTCTAACAATCTCCCACTTGGAGACATTAATTAAATTATTAGGTCAAACAACAAATACAGAATTAAGCAATTAACATTTTCATAAAGACACGTATGTGTGTATATTTATAAACTATACAAAATTCATAAATGAAACTACACACAGAGATCACTTGAATCGATAGAGAAACAAGTGATATTAACATTGTCATAATTTTGTTTCAATATCTGAATAGAATGAAATACAAAATGACATTTAAACTATTATATTACAATTCAAAAGTCCCTTAAGAACTTAACTCAGAAATTTAGTGTCAAATTGACCTAATTCAGTTATTTTGACTAAAGTCTTAATTCAATTGTGATGATAACTCTTTTTTTGGTAGTTGCCTACTTTGAGAATTTTCTCTAAGTTGATATTTTTCTACAAAATTGCACTATGTCATCTTCAGTATCAGATCATATTTTTGTATCTTAATATCTCTCAATTATGTGTTCATATATTATAGTGAATATTACATGTCTTCAAAAGATTTATAGATGTCTTGGGTTTAAGTTGTTTATTTATTTTGATTTCTCAAGTTTTTTAATAATATAAAAAATCAATATATCTTCAATTTAAAGAAGCTAACTAGAATTTAATTATTAAAATGTTTCTTAAAATTAAGAATGTGTGAATTTGCCATTTGTACTAAATGAGATCTATATAAAGCTGGAGGTGAGGTTGAAGATATGATCCATGCTTTGGATTATTTAAGAGACCCAGTTAGTGACTCAATGGATCTGATATCATTAATCCTAATTAACACACATCAATTGCTCTTTACTCACTTTGAATGAATTAAAGTAAAATATTTAGTGTACTCATAATTTTGAGTGTATCATTATATTCAATTATAATATAAAAATATAATTGTAATATTTTTATTTTTTTTAGTTAAAAATATTACAATTATATTCTTACATTATAACTAAGTACACTTAAAATTATGAGTGTACCAAAAGTTGCACCATTAATTAATCATCCACTTTGCAATTGGCCCTGTTTGGTGTTATTTCTCTGTCAAATTTGACATTAAAGGAACGAAGATTTATATTTTATTTATTAATTTTTGTTTTAAATTAATTAAATATAAGACTGATGTGAACTTTTATTTTAAAAAAATCATGCTTTCTTTTCAAATGAATTAAAATTTTGAATAAATTATATTAACTTTTTTACCTAAGATTACACTCAACTGCATTCTAATTTATTTTTTATCAATGAAATTAAAGTTTTTCATGATAAAATTATTTATTCATTGATTTTCATATTAAAAATATTTTAATATCATACTATGTAAAATTAATTTTTGATTAAAATAAATTAAAATAGAAGTATACAAAAATGTTAAAAAAATAGCATACTTTTTTAAAACAAAAAATATATCATTTATAATTCAATTAAATCTTTTTTTTAAAATTATGTTATTTAAAATTTTAAAAAATGGGCAGATTCCAAAAGGAGACCCACCAGGGATCTTCACTTTACACGTGGCGATCTATTGATGCTTCCCAGATTCGGAGACAAAGATTTCATATTCGCATAATTATCACTGCTTTCTTGGAAGAGCCTTACTTTGTGGAGCTGGAATTTTCAGTCATTAAACTATTTTAAATTTTGAATTAATATATTATTTTACAATTTTGCATGAATTTCAAGTACGATTGATTCAAAAAACACAACAAAAATATTCCTATATTGAAATGCTCGAGTCTAATCCTAATTAATCAATGTGTAGGCGTGGTTTTGAAACCTAATGGCTGAGTTTGATTAAAAAATATTAATTTTTGCTTGATATATTTAAATATAAATTCATTATCAAATTTGATATCACACAATTAATATTAACCCGGTCCATCTCTGTATATTTCCCCGACTTACCCCAATTATTGCGACGAACTGAGACTCACGGGTCAAACACGTAATTACACGTGACTTCTGATGTCATTTTCGTAATTTCAGTCCGCCAACAACTTTCTACTCAAGTTTTAACTTCTTGTGCCGTCCAATCTTTTTTTTTTTTTTTTAATAAAAGAAAATTAATTTGCGTACTTGGTTTTCACTTGTCCTATTTATGCCCGTTCAGTTGCTTCCCTCGCTCCCTTTTCCCTCCCTTTCCTCCTTCCTCTCTCTTTCGTTCTCTCTGATTTCTCTCCAGCAAAATGGAGGCGAAACCTACCGGCGTCTTGTCTCCGTGCACCACGAGTCAATCTCAATCTCTGCCCGCGTCGTCGATCTTCTCCGTCGGCGGTGACTTCAAACGGACGCCATCGGAGTTCGACCTTGAAGAGTTACTGAAGAAGGCGGTGGGATCGGCGAACGACGAGGACGTGAAACCGAGCGAGCTTTGGTGTCCAAGAGACAAAAGTTTCGCCGAGACGGACGCATTTCTCAACTCCGATGACCTTGTCGCCCCTTTCCGAAATTCGGTTAGTGCTTTCTCTAACTTAGGAACGCTCACTCGCTGTATCAGAGAAAAAGTACGTTCCAGAGCCGTCTTTTGCCAGGTCATCTTGTGGCTGGATGACGTGGCTACCCTCGTAGTTGCACCCTAGTAAAGTGGCACCATTCACAGCTTACTAATTTCTCAAACCATAATAATACAGCAAGGGAAAAAGAAAATCGCAGTCAACTAAATGCAAAATAATATTACTTCACTTTGATTTTTAACAAGTAACAACTTTCCTGTTTTAGTCAATTAACTTTCAGACTTTTATTATTATTTTTTGGTTTAAACTTGCTTCGAAATTTATTTTACTTAACGTTTATTCAATAACAATTAAAATAAATGTGTAGACAGTGTGTTCTAGATGGAGGAAAGTATAGTGGCTGTTTGAACACAACCAAATACAACATGATTGGAAAGGACACGCCGTCACGAGCAAGACATGATAATTGGAGTAGAATGAACCAACTAAAACCTAACGCTTTTCGCGTTTCACATATTTATAGAAAGCGTGCTGGAAATGAAGTTGAGAGTACTTGTTTTCTTGCTATACACAATTGTTAATTTCCTATTTTAATATCTTTATGTTATTTCATATTAAAAAGATAAAGACAACTGCGTGCAGGATTTCATTTTAAAAACGATTTAGAGAGCGTCATTAGTCTAATTTTTTTAAAAATGAATTCTTGATGTTAAAAAAAATATAATTGTTCTTTTCAATTATTTTAAAATACTTATGTTACTGTTTATCAAACATCGACAGACTTTGTCTTTTAGGTGGATTATCATGATAACTATAATAATTGTTCCCACTAAATCTTGTTAATGAAAAGCTCGTTTAACTATTGGAGTGAATTTGCACGCGACTCCTTGAAAGTTTTCATCCACTATAGACCGAAGATGAAGAAAAGTGAGGACATAGAAATTGGAATCCATTGGCTGTAACGTCAGATCGAATAACATCAATCACCTTATGGCTTCGTTTGGCATCCACTAAATGTAATTTAGACGCATGTCTCTATACCTGACATACTTTCTTTCTTCCTCCATTATCTAAAGTAGAATATCAAACTTTTTTCCTGCTTCAACACTTACCTGTAAACAAGATATTTCTAATTTGTTGATTTAAAAACGTGGAATCAGGCAATCAGCCATCCCTTGTGTAGTTGTTTTATAAATCCTTAACCTTACTTTATTGCCCACAATCTAAGGGGGCCTCTGTTTTTGATGTTGAACTGTTGAAGGACTGCTGATGGGATATTTTGTTGCTTCCCTGTGTGGCCTATCCTCTCACGCTTTTCTACCTCTAGTGTTCTTTAGAAAAAGGATAAATATCCTGCAAGGAGAAGAGGTCAAATGAAAGAAAGAAAATAAAAGAAAAAAGTGTGATGGAGCGATAAATTTTTCTTTCTAGAGGACCTCATGGTACTATATAACTAAATTGATCCTTAAAATTCCAGCTTATGTGGGTTTTCATATAATTGCAGGATGCAGTGACTGGATTTTCAACTTGTGAGGGGCTAACAGATACCATTATTTGGTCCCAAAACACTACTCCCAAGCATTCACCTCTCTGCGCTACGACTGAATCTCAGTCATCCATTTGTGGTACTGGTAATGCCATGGCCTATGGGCTATGAGTACATTTGTGATTTCTTGTACACACTTCAGCATGTCACGCACCCATATGTGCCCAGCATCCCTGTATTTGCATGGCAGCACATATGTAGCTCATAAGAAACTTGTTTAGTTGATGTAGTTTAACATTTTGGATCAATTGCAAACTGGCCAGTTTGCAGCCCAGTGTCAGCTAATCAACTGAGTCCAAACGGCAGAGACAATCAAACAAAAGGAACTACTAGTGCTTCCTCACGCGAGCAATCTGATGAGGATGACGCAGCAGGTCCTTGTGAACAGAGCACAAACCCTATTGATATGAAGCGCCTTAGAAGGTATGTTTTACCACTCCAGATAAGGATAGACTCGAAGATGGTCTTCATCCTCCCTGCTTTACATGTTCATCATTATTTCAGGAAGGTTTCCAATCGGGAGTCTGCCAGGAGATCAAGAAGAAGAAAACAAGCTCATTTGGCTGACCTTGAGTTGCAGGTGAGGTAACTAATATTTTGGGAGTACAAGGGAATTTATTCAGTAAGTCTTGGTTGAAGAAAGCCATACCATAGCTCTTGAATGGGTTATTGAGATACACAAGAAACGGGGGAATAAAAAGAATATCAGATTGATTGTACTCAAACATGAAGATTTGAATTTGTCTTTCTCAGGTTGAACAACTGAGACTGGAAAATGCAGCCCTGTATAGGCAGCTTACAGATGCTAGTCAGCAATTTCGTGAGGCTGATACAAATAACCGGGTGCTGAAATCAGATGTCGAAGCTTTGAGAGCCAAGGTATAGGTTCTTTCATGAATATCACTCCAGTTATGTCTAGGATCGTGTTGGACATAGTTAAATTATAGCCGGAGCAAATAATATAGTATAGATGGAAGATCTCCCTGAACATATTTTCTACTGGGAGTAGTCTTGTTAAAATTAAGAGAATGCGAAGTTGATAATTAGGCTCATGGTTAACCCATCTTCACAATTGAGAAGAATTAAGAGCAAACAGAGTTCTACGAATGGCATACGAGTTTGAATAGTAAAGACGTTCTTTGTGTACTAAACAGGTGAAGTTAGCTGAAGATATGGTGACTAGGGGCTCCTTCACCACTTTAAACAACCAGCTTCTTCAGAATCAGAGTCAGCTAAACTCACAGCCACAACTTAACACCACTGGCCTGCATATGGCACATGTCTCGCCAACCATCACTGTCCATGGAAATGATGCCTCATATGCTAGTATTGCAGTTGATGGTCACAATTCTTCTCTTGGACCTGGAAACTTAGATATCAGTAATAACAATTTCGACACTGGAGTTATAAGTGATGCTATGAGCTGTGTCACTGAAATATTTCTGTGAATGTTTCACTTCAGCCAGTTAGATCCAGCTTTATATTTTCTTGGTCTAGTTGGATTTGTAGGTGCTGTTTTGTCTTATGTTTTTCCTCTCTAATCTGTATGTCCATTAAAACAGTGTGCTTCTCTTGTTTGTATATAAGATCTTGGTTGCGTTTTCTAATTACACCTATCCATGTGCACCTGAAATGTGTGAATGCTAGGGACGTAGAAATTATAAATGAATAATGGTATTTTCCTGCAAAATTGCGATGCAATAAGGATATAGATGAAATGACAGGAAAGAAAAAAACCATCTTCAGATTTCCATTCAGAGAATAGTGGAAACAAGTAATGTACAATTGGCTGATTGATAATACTTTTATTCCCAAAAGCAATGAATAAGCTGCTACCCCATCATCAGCTCAAACTCACTGAAATCGACCTTACCATCAAAGTTCAAATCTACAACCTTCACCATTTTCTCAATTGTACTCATGTCCCAACCTTTATCCAAACCCAAGCAATCCAGAACCCTTTTCAACTCCATTGCATCTATGTATCCATCCCCATCCTCATCGAAGATTTTAAAGGCCTCGCGTAAAAGCTCACTGCGCTTTGACATATCTTCCAGATCGCTGAGCACTTCTTCTACTGGCACTTCATCATCTTCTAAGCCACCATGGCCCGGAAGTTCAAACCCAGAGGGCTTCTCCTCCTCAGAACCATAAAGCAAACCAAGCTTCTCCACCACTCGCCGTGCATTTTGCTTCTTGATTCTTCCATTGTTTTCCATACCAAAGACAGTGATCAGAGCACTAACCATCTTGTCATCAAGTTTGAGCACATTCTGGGGCCTGCAGGGAGGATGGTCATTATCAAGTTGGGGCTTTGAGCTTTGTTGTGAGCATCTGAAAGCCTGTATAAAGTCTCCAATGAGTCTGGAGCATGCTTCTGCTATCCCCATTTGTAGCAGTACACCGAGAAAAGAATCTAACGAAATGGAATGAAAGCCAAGAACTAAATTAGAGGAAGCAAATGCAAGATTTTGGTATAATAGCTAGAGCCTAAACTCGGTGTGATACAAGCAACAAGTATGGTGATTATTTTCATCAAAGCACTCTACCTTTATACTTAGATCCGCGATATTGCACCCTCGTAAATAACTTGAATGCCATTGTATGGTAGTAGAATTATAGCAATTAAATAATACTAATAATTGTATGCAGCTGATTGACGTTATGGATTCCAACGCTGGCATATAAAATTGAATATGATAATGGGGCATTATGCATTATATATTCGGTGCTTTTTTTATTTGGTTCAGTCATCAGTGTAATTACGGACAGTGTGACTTACAGAGAACCATCACGTTCAACAGGTAGTGGTTGACAGTGCTGTGTTCTAGTCTTAAACACTCCACAGTGACTATTTTTCATAATGCTAGACCTGAAATTAAGTTTTTTAATCATGTTTGGTTCCGTCTTCTGCTATTATCTTTAGCATTGAGGAAATCAAGAGGTCCAATGAATCTTTTAGCAGCATGACTTTCTTCTTCTTCTCCTATCAAATCAAGATAATATTCTTGTTCGAGGCTTGGTCTGTAGTCATGTACCCCAACCAGTGGACAATTTAGGTTGGAGAAATGAGTAACAAATCTTGGTCTTTTAGAAGAGATTTATCGCCTAAAGTGAAAACTAAATTGAAGATATCAAACTCACTACAACTTTACAATTGAGACTAATAGCTTACAAACTGATTTAACCCCATAAATCGTAATCAGGTTTGCTGAAGTTTGCACCCTATAATGTTAGAACCAATTATGAATTTCTCATAAACTAACAAAAAAGAAAAGTTTATAAAGAGATAAGTTCTATGCTACTTGCTTGGTTTAGGCTCAGTCCAAGTTGCTTCATAGAAGACGCTGCTCATTTATTGCAGTGCTTTAAAATAGAAATCCACAATGGAAGAGTCGGAAATATTTAAGAGAATGAGATCTGGATCAAATCAGATTTAGTAAAAATACTTTCCTCCAACCCATTTTTTGGAAGCACTTATGGTCAGAAACCGCGTTTTGCAGTTGTACCGATTAATATTATAAACTTCCTTGCTGATTTTTTGCCTTTCTTCCTGCATCCACTGCTGCATACATCACGTGGACATTTTATTAATCCTTCTCCCAAATTTGATGAAGTTGGGAATTCAATGTACTGGTGCCAGATTCTTTGCCTCATAGCATAATTTCTATGTAGCCGTTAATACTTGGAGAGTAATTGGCCCCTCTTTCAAATTTGAACAATATGAAAGCTAGGGGGAGGCAGAAATTTTTTCTTGAAGGGCCGAGACCATAAATTATAATATATAATATTTTTATATAAATGTTCACAAAATAAAATAAATTAGTAGTGTGTCATGATAAGTAATGCTATAATTATTTGTACAACATTACCGTACAAAATATATATGACATGAAACATATTCTTTAATTTAGTTTTATTTTATATAATTTATCTCAGAGTAATTCTTTGTGAATCATAAACTAATTTCAAATATTATATAGAGAAAATACAATTTTGGTCCATTTAAAAATAGTGGTATTTAAAAGACCAAAATTGGCACAGGAAATCGAGAGCACAGGAAATCTCATTAGCTGTAGATTAGACACAGGAAATCGAGAGCACAGGAGAGAGAATTTGCTTTCTGCTAGATTATATAGTACTATCCCGTGTAAACCACGATCAGAAAAACTCATTATGTAATGAGCCATAAGATGTGGAGGTATCAATTGAAAATTTGAATTTTAAAAAAATTTCAATTCCTCACAGCCTTGTTCGTTTCTCAACTTGTACACCCTCTATATATCACGAACAATAACAAAATGACACTACAGTTAAGTGTTTTATCCAATTGTTTTTCTTGATTAAAAAAAATCCATGAACAACAACAAAAGAGGAAACTCAAACGAATGAAATGTTAATTATACTCAGAAAGACAAAGTCGAAAGAACTATAGATATACGTATAAATTGTACATTGCATTGACTATATTACATTTTGGATAATAATAGGTGGCTGCAATAGCTCATGAATAGTTAACATTTCTGAAGCAAAACAAAACCATCAAAAGTTGTTAATAATCGTACAAAAGGACCAAAAATAGACGAGTAAAAATCCATTATACCGATAATTATGTAGGCGATGAAAAAATTATACATATATCTATGAAGGAAAGCTAAAAACTGTGATCCTCAATTAATTAGAGGTGCAACATAATTTGATTCCGAATCGGGTCCCCTAGGCGCAGCTGCAAATCTCAGGAAATCGTCTGGCACAGGAATATTTAACTCGGAGCAAACAAGGTGCACAATTTTTGCAGTGACAGCTCCAATTGACACTTTATTGAGAGTCACAGCAATAGCAAACCTGTTGGTCACGTCACAAAATCCTGTGGACCCACCCATTCCCGAGTGCCCAAACACAATGGATGACCCGTCTTTTGAACTAAACCTCTTAAATCCAAGACCAAAACTCCCAGTTGGCAGAGCTAAATGCTTATATGCCCCAGTACCCAAGAATTCATCAATAATCCTAGGATTCTCGAAGACCTTACTAGAAGAATAGGTTCGTGAATTGCTGTCACCGTTACTATCAGTCATTATGCCATCGCCGCTATCACTACTGCTACTATCAGTAGGGATCCTAGTAAAACCATCCCTGTTAGTGTTTCTACCCCTATTATCCTGAAAATCTTCACGACCGTCAGTTCTATTGATTAAAGGTATAGCCATTTTCTTCCGTCTGCTGCTTTTCTGATTTTTGGAGGCCTTCTGAGAAGAAAATTTGGGGATGTGGGGATGACTTCCAAGAGGTGGCTCAGAAGCGGAAGAATGAGGTGGTGGTATCTTGCCACCATCTGCTAGGGCTGCATAATAACGTGCAAGGGCACGGGCAGACATATGTCCATTAGCTGCTGGTATCATGGCACGGCGTACATTCAGCGCGTTAAAAAGAGGAGGCAAATTGGTAGCAGTTTGAGCAATTTGCTGGGGCTGGAAGGTGGATGGGAGGTCAGGGCGCCCAGTAATTCCTGAGAGCTTGCTTAAGTCATCTGTATCTACAGTAAGAGCCGCAACACGTGATTCCACCCCTGCACAGAGGCAATGAAGCGTGATAACAAAGAAATCAAATCACAATATGAATTTCCGGCCCCCAAAAAAATACAATACGGGTTATAAAGATTTTTCTTTTACTCTTACTTCAGATGACTATAGAAATGATAAATTGAGTTTAACTATTCATAATTGCACATCACATACAAAATTACATATACATAGCAACTCAAGCTGGAAAAAAAAATTCACCATAACTAGAATAACTTGCCTGGCGGAATTCCTATATATAACTCTCCTTCAATATGAAGGGGGCGAACTATGGCTTCTTCTAGGATCTCCTGAAATTTCTTGCCAGATGCATGCTGTTTTATCCAAATAAATTATCAGAACAGATTAGAATCTTTAGCTGACAATTTTTTTCTTTTGGTATTTGGTTTAAACTGGTATATGATATGAAATTCTTTATATGCAAGAGACAGCAGTTGTACCTCGATGATTCCACCACACAACCAGCCAAATGACAAATAATGATATAGCTGCTCCTTGCCAGGTTCAGTCTCAGGTGTTGACGCGCAAATGCGATTCAAACATTGATCCCAATCAAGCATAAGTAGAGGGTTTTCTCTACTTATGTCTGCCATTGCATTGTGCAGACCAGATGTATGATTAAGAATGTGATGAACCTGAAATATTTTTTTTAATATATATATATAAAGAAATCATGTCAGAAGAATAGAGAAAGATTACAATAAGAGGGAGGTTAAGCTATCCTCCTAAACATCTAGAAAGAAGAGAAATACAAAATAGAAAGGATTCATTGGTGCAAAAGACCACCCGGGTCCAGCTGGACTAACAGCAGAGACTCCCCTAAGAATCCATGCAATGAACACTGGAAGCCATAAAAAACAATGGTTTTCCATAACAGATCTGAAGCCGTTTAATTATCCTTGAAAATGTGAGCATTCTGCTCCAACCAAATATGTTAAAGAACACGTAACCAATGTGCACTTCCATAATGTTTCTTCACTTACCAAAAACTCTGAGAGCAAGCAGTAAAAACTTCTCTTAACTGACATGCTATCTGACTTGGGGGTCTCGGATGTGCCTCCTTTATGCGAATGGGAGGCAGGAACTACATTGCATGCCTGTGGGACTGTGACAAGACACAGTCATCCACATCTAGATGCACCCAGTTAACCCCAAGAACTGGCATCCCTTCTTTAATCAGAAATTTAAGGGATGGTTGCATGATAATCTAACCAAGGACTTCAGCTGTGGTGGAGGGCATTGGAGTATGGATTTTGGGATTGCAGCTCAATCTATATGGGGATGGAGAAATGGTAGGTTTTGAAAAATAAACAGGATTAGTGATCCTGTCCCGACTATCCTTCATAGAGCTAAAGCTGTGGAGCAAGCTATCCACCAATTGAATATGGTTGGCCAGGCATCTGCCAAGAGGAGAAACTTCGTATATCATCTTGCTTTCAAAGGATGACAGGTCCTGAAAGCAAAGATTGAGAGGAGATCAGGGTGTAGTGGTCTGTGTGCTGTGATTTATCATAGTAGCTACCCCCGTGGCATTGTTAGAAACCTTGGGTTGTGTAATGCACTGCATGCCGAGCAACCCATTCTGGTGCCAAATACAGATTATCTCTAAAGGAATGTGTCATAATTGTTTATTAGCCAAAGCAATGTTTCTGGGCAACAATTCACCAGGACCCAATCCCTTTCTGTTTTTAAGCCTACAGCAATCCACCCAACCCTATATGATCTATTTTGTGCCCTCCTGTTCCTGACCATGAAATCCCTCATAATCTTTCAGTCATTTCAGCAACTCCAACAAGGTTATTAAAAGAGTAAAGTAATTGAGAGGGATACTGAGCAAACCATATTGAACCAGGTTAATCCAATCTCAAAGAGAAAAGAACGAACATTTCCAAATGTCTAACTGCGTAGAGATCTGAACTACAGGGTCTCAAATAGATGCAGCTAGAGGATTACCATGGAAAAAGATGCCCAAAAGGACAAGAGACCACCGCAAGATCTGACAACCAGCTAACCATGAACTAAGATTTTGACTGTCCACGGAATTACCAGCCAAATTGGTCTTTGCCCGAGTAAATTTCAAGCCACAAACAAACAGAAAACTAAAATTGAAAAAAATATCATTTTGGTCATTCACAAATTAAAAGTTTTAAAATAGTTCTCTACTTTTAAATTTAATTTCATTTTAGTTCTTCACGAATCAAATGATCCTCCCATTCTAAAATCTGACCCAAAATAGTCACTCCCTAAATGAGACTTAGTTCAAAAGCGGAGGACTATTTTGAGTTAGATCTTAAAAATTAGAAGACCATTTTTTAAGATTTTCAATTTATGAAGGATCGAAATGACACTAAGTTCAAAAGCGAAAGACTGTTTTGAGAATTTCAATTTGTGAAGGACCAAAATAGTATTTTTCTCAAATTAAAACATTCACGAACTTAATCTTGAGAACTACAATTTGATAGGGGGAAGAGGGAAATCAAGACTTGACCTTTATGACATCTTTTCCATTTGATCCAAATGCTGGCCAAATATTTGCAACATTCTCTTCAAGCTTCAGTTTTCTGCAACAAAATAACCACTATGACGACAAATGGGAAAGGAATATTTGGAGTGAAATGGTCAATGGAATTAAAGTGAGATACTTGTTTTACATTTTAAAAATTTCTGCTGAACATAAAATTATATTATGTTAAATAGTACATGAATGTGAATTTGTTAACTATAAATGAAAAAGCAGAAATAACTCTTGATCAAAGTATACAATCCGGACCAACCAGGCTAGCCTCAATGTAGGTGCTTCAGTAATATTTAAAACTCACAGCAATAAGTTTAAATTTCAATGTATAAGAGTTAGACTTGGAGTAACCTAGTGTATAAAATACAGTCATACAATCTGCAGTAAACTCTTAGAATTAAGTTATCTAACTACAAAATCACATGAAAATGTTCATATTAAATAAACAGAACTCCAACAAATGATTTAAGTTTAAATAGGACTTTTCACTATTTCAATCGCATCATCAATAAATTTGCTTTTTATACACAAGACAAAAATTCTATAACTGGATTGAAAATAAAATATTAAGAGTGAAATAGAAAGAACATATGATTCTAGTAGTTTGCCTGTGAGTTACTTACATTTTATATAAGGGTATAAAAATGCTAATCATACATATTAAAAATAATTTCTTTTTTGTTTCACTCATATCAAGCAAAGCGACCTATCGCTCTCTGTTTTGGGAGGATTACTGGGAATTCTTCGTTTATAGATTCTTTCCCTCATCTTCGTTGGTTATCTACTTTGCATAATGCTCCAATTTCTAAATTCTCCAACTGTTCAAACAATGATTTTTCCTGGAAATTTCACTTTCCTATAAATCTGAATGAGAGAATTATTAATAATCTTGCTTTGTTGTTGGAAATTCTTCCTTCATTTTCGTATTTCTTCTTTGCCCAATAGGGATTTGGAATTTGGATTCTTTAGATTCTTATTCATGATCTTCCTTCTTTTAATTTTGTGTTCAAAGCCCAAATGGACACTGGTCTTTCTTTGTCTAAATCATTTTGAAAATCCAGGTCCATCGAAGGCAAAGACCTTTGTTGGGATTGCTATACTTACTAGAATTAATACAAATGATATGATTCAAACTCAAAGGCTCAATACGAGCCCCAGATGTTTGCGTGATGTGTTTTTGGGATTCAAAAGCACATAACCATTTGTTTTTGCCTTGTCAAGTGGCTTGGCAGATTTGGAATAGGCTGCTTTTGTATTTTTCCGAAGGTTTAGGTATGTCCAGCTAATCTGCAAGTTTATTTTTAACTATTAATTAAGTACACTGGTTTTCGCTGAAAGAAGGAGCACAAAGTTCATTGGCAGTGTGCTGTTGTGGCTGGTTTGTGGTGTCTTTGATAAGAACAGAACGCAAGAGTGTTAATTAGAAGTTTCTCCCTATACATCTGACTTTGGAGCGAATTATTTCCTTGGCCTCTGTGGCTTTCAACTAATTGCTTATTTAGTGGGGTTCTCTTTTGGATTTACAAAGGAATTAGAAAGCTCTTTTTAGCTAATGAGTTTCTAAGTTTTTCCTTTGTTTTAGGAGGAATTCTTGTCCTTGCTTTTGTATTGCTCTTCTCTTCTCCTCAATAAATTGTTTTTCCCTATCAAAAGCAAAGTGCCCTCTTGTCTCTACCAAATTCCCCTCAATCTTTTCCACCAATTTTGTTTAAGCAGGCCTAAATCAAGGGGGAGGGGCCATTTTGTCACCCTCAAGATTCAAACCCACCTGGGAGAAGAAAAAAGGGGAAGGGGGGGGGGGGGGGGGGGACATCTTTTCAACCAATCCCTTGATGGAAAAATGAAACCTCAACGCTTCTTTCAAATTTCACTGATTCAATCCCTCACCATTTTCACTTTCTTATCAAGCAAAACCTAGAGATGTCTTGAACATCTGGAGACTTCAAGTCTACTATAGCATATAACTCAGTGCAGCACTGCAGCTTGTACTGGTTTCTATGTGAAGTGACAGCCCTATTTGTCTGCTAAAGGAAGAACGAACAGCAACCAATTCAAAGACACTGAAGCTCTATAGTTGTGGTATATCTCAAAACGTACCCGTTGTCTACTAGCCAATGTAACATTCCCGCTGTGATACCCTTTGTGACAGAGAACACTGAAAAAAGGCTGTCAGGCTGAACTGGACGAGGATCATATTTACCAAGCACTCCAGCAGCAGTGTCAATAATGACCTCTCCATCTTTGTAGGCACATACCTTGGTAAAAGATTATCCAGAATTGATCAAATTAACAATTACATACTTGAATGAATTGATTGATTCTTGATAGGCATCAAATGCAACAACTATAGCAAAGAAATAAAAAATAAACTATCTCTTTGGTCAACTGAAATATACTAATAGAATACATTATGTAACATCAAAATTAATCTACCATACTGGCAGTGCACATTTCCAAAACAAGTACTTGCCCAAATATAGATACCTTCTTTTCAAACACACTTGCATGCACACACATACATATTTGTACATTACAAAAAGACATACGTGTGTGTGTGTAGATAGAGACTGAAGGCAAATATTTTTCAACCAGAAATTTTCCTACCATAGAAGATTAAAGTGGATATTCCTATTATATAACCTGCATTAATTAATACACATCTTTCTTTGGGCTTGTAGAAATATTTAGCTGCTGTGTGCACATAGTCCAACAATTCAAATTGGCAAATTCTAAATTGTATTTACTAATTATGTTTTATGTGATATATGAGTCAAAACTTCTTAAAACACATCATTATACTAAGAAGAGGAAGAAAATATAAATATCAATCTTAAATTGATCAGATCAAAACATATATAAGCTTCAATATACCAAGGCACCAATAATAAATAGTGCCATGCACCTGAATTCCAAGTATTTTATCATTACTCCCCAGCTCAATTAGAAGTTGCCTCAGTTTGGCTTCTGTATCAGAATGAACCGGTGTATCAAAGATCCACCTACTATTTACTGATGGTCCCCTGTTAATGCACCTGTCAAGTTCACATCAATTCAGCCAAAAATGAACCAAGCAAGTCAGAGATAGAAACATAAGAGTTTCAATAGACTCACCCTCCCAAAACTGATTCTGCAAATGGCCTCATTATGTCCATATATACAATGCGTACGTTCATAGTGGATGAAAGCCCTAAATCAGAACCATATAAATAAAATAGGTTATGAGGAAACAACCAAACCAACTCTGGCATCAAAGTGGAGACAACAGACCTCTTAAAAGATTAAGAACCCTTCCAAATATAATAATATCACCAGGAAATGCATCAACCTGGAAAAACAAAAAGAAATTATCACTGTATCTAACATGTAATCAATAGCATAGTTATAGAACACTAATGCAAGATTATATCTGAACTCACAGGATTGAAGCGTTTCATTTCCTTCTGGTCAAGATTCATTTTCTCCTGTATAACCTTCATATTTTTTATTCTTTGATCGGCTAATTCTTTCATTGTTTTCTTAGTAACACAAAAGTAAACCAAAATTAGAGAGGAGACAGGCAACTGAAAATTGTCGAAAGCAAGGTAGAGTAAAACTTCAGAAGCTTACTGCATGCTTACATGGGATTCATTTGCTGGCGTTGTTGAACGAAAGAATACAGTTGTTACTTCCATGACCTGCTCTGGCAAGTCCAGACGAAACTTAAGCCCCATTTCTGCAAAGGCAGACAAAAGAGCCACATGGTCCCCCTATATAAAAAGCACTACATACTTAGTCAACATTCAGAAAGATCATTTGGTGCAATAATAAAAGTGAGGGAAAATTATACCAAATAAGAACAATCTGCAAAAAAATTTAATTACATTGAAATTAAAAGAGTTCTAAAAAGATTTTGAAAAAAGGACAAATTACGCAGACCATTAATTAAAACTAGTCATCCAAGTCACAAAAGTTTGTTCCTGAATCCTAGACTCTTCATGCTCTATAGGCATATGCACTGTTTTTTATTTCTTGGCATGACCACAAGAGTGTATAAAAACCACCCAGCCTAAGGCATAACAGATGAGGATGGGAAAATGGAATTAATATCTCTCAACACACTCTGTAGACAGAAGCCAACTTACTGTATACCAGTAGTGAACCACAGGTCCAGTATTATATTATGCTCAATCTCTGAATAAAAGGATGAAGAAAGTAGAGGAGATGAAGATCAATATAGCCCAATTGTATTACTATTAGGTGGAAGACAATTAGACATATCTAAAAACATTATTACTTAGTATGATTAACACCAGTCCAAGTTAAGTTTCATCCGGTAAAAGCTCAGCTAAACTTTGGTGATCAAGAATAAACCTCAATTCAAAACCCAAACCTTCTAGGCCAGGCTAGAATAGGCAAGCCACACAAGTCAGCAGCCCAATAACCATCCTTAACCTAAGCTCTAGATGAAGATGCTATAAACCACAATCATCATCACCACTCTTTTAACACTGGATAAATTGTTTGTATCCACATTACTAAAATAGCACCAAAGCCTGCACAAACCTCAGCAGATGCCAAAAACATCTTTGCAAGAGCTTGCTTAATGGTGCTTGATAGTTTCTTCGTTAGCCCAAAGTCCAGTAAAATAGGACGATGTGGAGATTCCTTGCTCACAAGAAAATTTCCTATAATATTCTCAAGAAACAGAAGTGAAAATATTTCATGAGCAAAGGATACAGTAAACATGATAACAGAAAGTTAGTCCTCAATAAAGTTGTAGGTCATCAGAATAGAAGAAATCAATAGCTATATTGTACATATTTATATCATACATACAGACACATGCAGAGAGATAGGAAGTATACCAGGATGAGGGTCACCATTGAAAAACCCATCAACATATATTTGGTGCGCATAAGCACGAGTAATCTCCTCAACTATCTTTTGTTTATTTACCCCAAAACCCTCTAGTGCTTCAGAATCATTCAGCCGAATGCCATCCATGTACTCTAAAACAAGGACCTTTTCTGTCGACTGTCATTGGAAGCAACAAGAATACATGATACAGGATAAATTCCACCAGATAAGAAAATCAAAGAAGAATGAGAATTGAGCATATTTCCTTTCAAACTGAGAAAAAAATCCAAATACCAACTGAAACACATTACCATAAGATGCAACCACTTGATGAAAAGAACTCCACTTAAAGAAACTTTGCACTTGAGATATTGGGACTCATGAATTAGGTAATCGTAAGCAGGTGAGCATGAGAAAAAAGTACATTGGTTATGAAAATTGGTAGGCAAATATGTAAAACAAGGATCACTTCTATTCTCATACCATTAAAATTATATTTCATGTTTCTTCATATTTACTGCAACACTTAGGTCTTTCAACAGCCAATTTTGAAATGCATTACTTCACCTTCAATAGAGATATTTCATATATCTTTCCATTTATATACGGTGATACCCAAGTCTAACATGGTCATTATGTACATGATTATATTACAATATATCTTCTTATAATATCAATATTTCAATCATGAAATCCTCTGTTTCATCATTACCAATCAGATCGGAATCATGATACATAAAATGTTTAATTCAAAGCAATCACAGACCGTCAAAATCTTCTTAATCCAGAAATTCAAAACACTGTTGCAAATATCACATTATGCAGGCTCATGGCATTTGAGGTTTGGGACCTGGGACAGACAAATACCTGAATTACATCAGGGATTAAAACATCAACTCGATGGGCATTCATATTGCCACCATTTTGGTTTCTGCAACCAAGATTTTTAGCCACTGTTCTTGTGTTTTCTACAGAAAAACAAGTGTCAATAAGATAAAAACTTGCAATCAAAGGAAATAAAGGAAACAAATTAGTCCTTCTTGTTAATAATAATAATAATAATAATAATAATAGGAGAATTAGAAAACAGGGGGAAAACCTTAGCACAGCATGCAAAATTAGTAGTTAGACGAAAGTGAGCCAAGTTTGGTCAGTTAAAAAAGATACCAGTATATCATAGATTAGCTGGCATTGTATACAATAATTTACAACTAAATTGGGATATATTTTACCAAAAAAAATCTTCACGTGCAGAAGTGGTGTCAGTTCTCTTCACAAATAGAAAAAAAAAAAAAAACAATAGTTTTCCCAAATAAAACAATAAAGGAGGCATTTTATTCAACGGAAGAAAGTAGAAGTTGAAGGCATACTTCTCAACTAAGAAAGAAAAACACAACTCAGCAAACAAAACAAAATCGTCAATCAATGATGTTCTCTAATCTCTCTCTACATATCAGTCAAAAAATCCCCTTACAGAATTTACAGGCTAAAGCCGGAAAAGAAGCCAGGGTCACAATCCTATGCACAACAAATCTATGGAAAAAAATTTCCCCTAGGAAATCCAAAATTTCAGCTCTAACAAACTACACCAAAGAAATTTTTAATTACAAATTTAAATATACTCCACTAAAATCAAGATAAGATCTGAAATATACCAGCCTCATGATTGAAGTCAAGTTCTTTGGGAGCTTCTCTGCACCATTCATCTATCATAGGATTGAAATTATATTGTGGCTCGGCCCATGCTATCCAGTCAATAATTGACTTAGCACTTTTTAAGTCCTGAAAACAATATAAGTCCAAAACCATTTGAAAACCTTGATTGATCATTTTATCTAGACATCCTAAATTGAGGAGAAAAATAGCAAACCTCCAGTATGACAGTCTTAATACCATCATGTTGAACTTTAACAACAACTTCCTGCCCATTGAGGAGAGTTGCACGATGGACTTGCGCTATCTGCATAAATAAATGCTTATAAATGGGATTGAATCAACTCGCTCCAGGACAAATAATTTGCCAATAAAATCTAAACTAAGTTACGCAACTATTCCTAGTAGCAACAATATCATCAAAATCTTACTGATGCCGTTGCCAAAGGTTCATTGACGAAATCTGCAAATAGCTCATCCATTGATTTCCCCAGCTCTTTTTGAATTGTGCCATAGATCTTGCACATATAAACTTCATGTGAAAAGTCTGATAGTGATACCGAAGCAATGGAAAATTTAAAATTTTTATACATAGTGGCAAATGAAAGCCCTTATTCTTGTTCATGGATGGAAAAGCTACATGTCATGAACTTGTGAAGCTCA
Source organism: Delonix regia (assembly GCA_037074485.1). Lineage (NCBI taxonomy): Eukaryota > Viridiplantae > Streptophyta > Magnoliopsida > Fabales > Fabaceae > Delonix > Delonix regia. The sequence goes on from CM073452.1 coordinate 6,828,398, forward strand.
AATTGACCTATTTGTTTTCATTTGAGGAAATGTGAAATTTATGCGCATATGGAAGTACAAAAATCCATGAATCCCATAAGTAGCCCACTATGAACTAAGATCCTTTCCAATGTTTGAGAATATTGGGAGCATTTTTTCCTCATTTAAACTTATATCATTACCAAAAACAAACCTTACACTGTAAAAGTTGGCCAAAAGCTTTTTTGTTTTACTTTTCCTCTCAGTAGATAAACTACTTATTTCTTGGAAAAAAAAAAAGGGAAGAAGATAAACCTCTTGCAAGGGACGAGGAGGAAGAGCATCCTGTAACTGCTTCAAAAGGCGTATATATGCATTTGGAAGCACATCTGCACGTGTGGACAAATATTGCCCAAGTTTCACCCACAAGCCTTCTAGCTCTATCATCAAATTCAGAACCCGCCTAGCATTGCGCTCATGAGCCTTCTCCCACAGAGCAGCTTGTTTATGTTTGCTAGTCCATTTCTCTCTTTGTTTTACAGCCTAAAGAAACAGTGAGAAGCCAAGTAAACAAAGTGTTAGACAAAAAAAATAAGTAAATAAAAATTAGGTCAATCCAGGAAACCTAAGTTCACCTTATAATCTAGGTATACTATTAAGGCCATTGTGAATACTCTAACACGTCTTCCATAGATGTTTCCCCGCCCCATTCTTGCAGGAGAGCTAAAATATGGAACCAAAATATCTTGTAAAGTCAAAGATCTTTAGGGAGACAAATAAGACAAAGTGACTAGTTCCAATCCTGCATATTTTCAATAAAACAAGCACTGTCACCAGGGAATAACACAAATTAGAAAAGCACTAAGGAAGAACCAAAATACCAGCTAATGAAAAAGAAAATGCAGGATAGTACAAGTAAGAATATTGAACAAAACAACTCCAAGATCTGGATTAAAGAAACAAACTGCTCAAAATATTTCAAATTTCTATTTCCAGAATCCTTTAAGCTTCCCTGTAGAGAGTCTAATTCCTAACCCTAAGGAGATAATAGATACCACAAAAATATATATCTGTGCGTGAGATACCCCAATATCTTGAATGCCTACCAAGCAGCCTATAGTATACCAAAATCTAATTAGAACACAGAAGTGAAAGATGATTGAAGATCCAAGATCCCCAAATTCTTAGGCATGCCATGTATATTTTGAATGATAAATGTCACAATTAATACAGGGATCTTGAAATTCCCTGCACCCAACATATCTTGGTAGCCTACATTCCGTGTCAAATACCACCACATCAAACATTTCCCAAGAGTTGGAAGTCTATGTCCCTAAACCTATATTCTCCCACACAGTGAGTTGGCAATATTCGACAAGGAAAAAGAAAAACAGGCAGAGCACCGAAGTAAATGCACACAGATATTGAAAAGCATAAGGTTGAGATATATAAAGCCACAAGTAAACAGAATGAACAAATACAAAACAATGGTTTTTCTCTAAAAGGTCCTGCTCTAATGAACATGCTAAGCTACATATGTCAAGATATAAATCTATATTCTAGAAGCTTTTTGTGGAAGGTAATCTTGCAGGATATAAGAAGCATGTGTGCAGATACACATCTTCAAAATGTTAAAACACAAAGATATAAAAATTGTTGAAAATTCTAGGACATGGAGTACTGCAGGGTATGATACAAAATATTAAAAATATATATGTATAATGTATGTAATATAAAAACTAGTATAAAAGATATTAGTTTACTACAGAACATATATGCTTATTTTGAATAGAACCAAAAATTAACAGATTCAAATGTTCTGATAGGTTATAGATGAGTTTGAATCCATTTCATCATCTTTGGGTATAATTCAGAGTCATTTTTTCACTATTCTGAAACATTAACAAGATGTCAGTGCGAATACATATCCGGTACATAGAGGTGCTTCATAGTCCAGAATAAATTGAGTGGGGCAGTCCCTGAACCCCCTCAAATCTTGTTAATATGCAAAATTTAGTTCAGTTATTATACCAGGTACATCGCCCTCAATCACAGGTGGTTGGTTCAATTACCCCATAAGGAGATCATCCATGAGATTTCAAAAATGCTATAGAACCATAGGGTCATTTCCCTAGGACATTATGAAGCTTAAGTTCAATCCTTTGGGAGAACCAAGTCCGAAAAGCCAATTCAAAAGATTTGAGAGCCTACAGTCAATATGAATCCCACGGTAGAATCCCATACCTCCAATGTAAAATTTAATTCCCATACCTAGCAATTGGGTCCTAAAATTCCACCACACTTCGCATTCCCAACACCCACGCAGGCAAGATTTGCGTTGGCTTTCTAGCCCTAGGCTAACAGTGCAATTTCAGCATCACCACTTACATCGCACGACTTCAACTGATACCCTATAGGAACCTTTAGAAAAGGTTGGAGGTCCATACAAATTTTACTTTAAAATCTCATACGAATGTATAACTCAAGTCCATTCAGTGCAATCGATTCCCAACACCATACAACCACTATAGTAATGAGCTATTTCAAGTTTACAAGGGAAAAAATGCTAATTGCAAGAATGTTGATCACATACTCCGTAAGAAAAATTGTATAACAATTTATCTAAACAAAAGATGTAAAAAAGCTATTTATAACCGTAAAAATGATGAAAATATAAATTTGCAGTAATCACTGAAGCATAACCAATCTTCAAACGCCAGGCGGAATCACTAATTGATATCACCGTGTTAAAAACAGGCATTTCACACGAATATTTGCGATCACCGTTCGTGAATCCTCGCATTGATTATTAAATGTCCACCAAATTCGAGAGGGAAAACAAAAGCGAAGCTAAATTCAGATAATTTATGTTTTAAAGTCACATGAAGCCCTCAATAGCCAAAATACATGAGCGACCTGGACTCCTTAAACACTAAAGAGCCATAAACAGAGAATTTTGATTAAGAAAAAAAAAGGAAAAAAAGTTCACCAGTACTTGAGGGACTTACAAAACGTAAATCACATTCTCAAAGACAAGGGGCTAAAATCGCATATCTGAATTTGTTAAGCGAAATTCAGTTATTATTTTTGAAAAATCAGAGCAGAGTCTACCTGAAGTCCTAGAAAATAGAGTAACTTCGAGAACGAGGAGTGGGAGAAACAAAGAGCGCCAGTAATAGAGAACCGAAGGAGAAATTTACTGAAAGTTGAAACGAAGAAATTTCGACGTCGTTTACTGGAATTAGAATTTTCCGGTTGGCTTAGCAACAAGATAAAGCAAGGCCAAATCGAACAAAACCTTTTTTCTTTAATCACTTGCCAGGAAATGGAGATGGGACCAAGCCAATGAGTGAACGACACGATGGCCAAAAAAAAAAAGTGAACGACATGACAGGCCTTTGCACCAGGTTCCGACACGTGTCAGGTTGTCATCCAATCTTGTTGAAATTAACTTTATATCACCGATAATGGTGCTAATTGTACTTACAAAAAATAATTAAATAATGATTTAACGAAAAAAGTTATAAATATACTAATTAACACTGATTATGCTCAAGCATAACAGAAAATTAGTGGCAAAGAACCGTGCTTCAGCATTAGCAAAGAACGAAGACAACGAGGAAAGTGTGAAAGGACAAGAAAGAGTGACGCTAACAATTGAAAAAGAACGTTGGGCGTCGATCGAACTAAACGCGGTTGGTGGCCTCCTCACACGTTGTCCATTTATTGTGTTCGGAGGAATGACTATAAATTTGATTTTGTAATTTATAATTTTAATTTTAAAAACTATGTCAAATCGATGATTCACTTTAATACTATGTGATACTTTTTTGTCTTTTAAATTGTGAAATCAATTTTTCACAAATTAAAATGTAAAAATATTTTTTAAAAAAATTAATATTGGATTAAACAAGATTATCTATATGATATATTCTTACTTTATTTTATAAAAAATTAATAACTCAAACACCGAGTCAAACGTCTCATTCATTCTGCAGCTGATTTGCTCGACTTTGATTCCTCGACTGGTGTGATTTGAATTTTGATTATTCAAATATCCGATTCCAAGTGATAACATTTAGTCATTTTATAAAACTGCAAAATGCACAAATACTAAATTTTTATTTGTGATTTTAAAGTGAAAAAACCACAAACTTTAATTTAATAATTAGAATTTTTACTTTTATTTGCAATTGCTATTTTAAATTTTAGATATTTTATTTGTGATTTCATACCAAATACCCTTTTTGTTTCAAAATTCAGTTAACGTAAAAATTATATAAATGATTTAGAAATGAAATATTTGAATAGTATAAAAAGAAATATTTAGATATTGCTAGTCAAGTTGTCAATATTTCATTCTAAGTCTTAATGTCATTACATCCTATGATCTCGAGACATACTAAATTCGTAATTTCCTTACTTTATGTTTTTATTTTTGTTTTTTACTAAGCATGATTTTAATCATAGCATTAATCTATTTATATTGTGTTAATATTGATGGTAAAATGCATAAGCAAATTCAAATCCTTAAAAAAAATTAAATTATTCTAATTAAATTTTTTTAATTCATCGTTACATTTCAATTCATAGTATCTTTAGAATTCGAATTCAAAATCATCTAAACTTATTTTAATTAAATATTCACACACAGAAAAGTTGAAAGCTTGAAGGTATAATCTAGAAACAACTATAGGTCAAATTAATCCACTGCTTTAAGATACTGTGCAGCATGCTGTGCTAGTCCATGACGTTTTCGTGACACACTGATTGTTGAATTTTAATTCGATAATTTTTGTGTGGCTATTATGTGGCCATTCTTTTAGTTTTGCCTCTTACTTTTCATCCACAATGGAAATATATATATGATTATGGATTTAAAATTTTCACAATCAATGCTATATGGTTCAACAACTTTCTGAAACACGAAGTTTGAAATTGCGTTATATGTTTTTGGTCTTCTGATGACTTTAGAAATACGACCTTTTGGTTGAATAAATGGCAAATGAAAATTTATTAACAGAATAGTCAAATATTCAGGGTTTTATTCAAAAGAACACAGATTTATTTAGTTTTTATTATAATATATCTAAATAGCCAAGAAATATACAATTAAAAATAATAGATTGCAAGGATGGCTACTGTTAGTTATAATAAGATTTTGTCAAAGTCTTGAAAATGGCTGTGGAATCTTATAACCTTACCAAGAATATTTTTTTCCTATATATTATTTCTACATTAATCTCAAACTTCCAATCACGTAAGGACAATTTTTAAGTGTACCATATAATATGTAAATGTAAAGACTCAGATTATATTTGGTTGTACGTGGATTGAGAATGAAAATATATATATAAAAAAAAAAAGTAGGACTATTTTAAACATATATTTACTTTGTTTGGTTGGGTGAGAAAAAGAATGAGAATACACTTCAAATGCATTAGTTTGGAAGGTTAAAAATAATACAAGAATAGAAGGGGAAGTTATTGAAATTACTAAAATACTCTTCATTTTATTAAGCGCAATATAATTATAAAATATATTTTTTATTTTGTAAATATATTAAAACACACCTCCATTTTCTTAGGATATGCTTGGTGTGGTGAAACGTGGGGGATGAGAAAGGAAAAAAAGGCCATGGAAAGTGAAATTTGGCGGAGGGCAATTCTAAATTTTGCTATATGATTCCCTGGATATGTATCCCATTCCTTTGTTTAAGCTGCCTTTGATATGCAGAAAAGAAAAAAAAAAAAAGTAGATGAGAAAGATAACATGAAAGAGAATGAGAAATGAATAGAATAAAATAGAAAGTTTTAATATTAAAATTTGTTTGGTATGTTATGGATGTACTGGGAAATGAAGTCGTAAAGTTTGCTGTATATGCTAGAAATAATGATGGAATGAAAGTGATAATTATACAAAAATAACAAAATGTCTATATTATGTTTTTATGCCAAACATATTATATTAATAATTTTAAAATTATTTATAGGATAGTCTTAAAAAATAGTTAATTATTTATAAAAAGTATTAATACATTATTTTCAAATTTTTATTATGTAATAAATATTTGTAAAATATTTTTTAATATGAGAAAAAAGTTTTTTAATTCAATAAAATATTTAAATATTTATAATAAATATTGATAAATAATATTTAGAGACAAATTTGTAATTAACCATCCATTTCCATTAGAAAATGATGCATTCCACAATCCAGCGTTGGAATTCTCAAGTTTGCATCCCCTCCGATAATACCAAAGGAGATTTTTTCTAGTAAGCAAAAGAGCGCCATTGGATTTAGGGCCCTAAATGTTTTATAAAATTATAAATAAAAACATATTAATATGTTTTTATAAATAACTATATATATCATATTGTATGAAAAAATAATCTAAAATATTAATACGTTTTTATTTATAAAAATAACTTTTTAAAATGTATTTTATAAAAAATTTAAAACTCTTTTGCTTATGAAAAAAAATTCCTTTCAAAAGGAGATTCAAAACTTTGGAATTCTCTCTCATCGTAAGACACTCTTATAGTGTGTTTGGCTCTTGTAATAGGAGAGGATTCTATAACAAAATATTATAAAATAATAATATTTTATTAATATTAAATTAATAAAAAATATTATATTTTTTCTTGCTACTTGAGTAGGGGAGAAAAAAAATTCTTACTCCTGACACTGTAATTCATGTACACCAAACATGCCATTTTCACTTCCCATCATGAATTCCATCTCTTTTAAAGCTACTTCCAGTGCACCAAAAGAGTAGGCATCGAATTTCCCACTTTTATGCAAATAGCCTTCTTATTAGGAATTTTATCATCAATTTCATTCAGGATACCAAACATGTTTATAAGTTCACTCCTTTCCATTTTCCTTTTCATACCCGCCTTTCATGTCTACCAAATATAGCATAGGAGTGCATGATAACATAAATAAATAAATATATATATATATATATATTTAATATCATGTAGCATATAGCTCTCTTATCAAATATACTTACTCATCTTTACCAAACAACCAAAAAAGATATAATATAAAAACCATACAAGCTTGTTGTAGAGATACAAATTTGATATTTATATGCAAAATTATATGGTGTGTGAATAACGGATTTTCTCAAATCAGCCACATTATACAATCCAATAGAGAGTGGCATAAAAGAAAAGAGAAATTTGTATAGAGTAAGTACACTTATCTTTTTCTATTCTCTTGGCCTTTTTTTTTTCTTCGTTGTAATTACACATAATACAGTCAATTTGATGATTAACAAGAATTCCATCTCGTGCAAAAACAATATAAATTTTCCCATCTATAATCCATAAAGGCTTGAGTGTATTCACTTAAACCAAACTGTCCAAAAAATACATAATTTGGAAACTGACTCCTACTATGCTTTTGGACATCTTTCATCTCAACCACGAGGTTCAATCTGAACCCCTAATAATAATTAATTTGAGCATGTTTTCCATAGAAATATTCAATAGCTTAGATTATTTAATAAAATCATATTTTACACACATAAAAAATTATTAAATTTGAATATAATTCTTAAATTCCACAATTAAAAAAATTCAATTATAATTCACTACAATATCATTAGCTATTAAAATATTTTCTGACACATCATATATTTATCAAAAATCTAATAATAAATATTTAAGCATTGTTTACTTAAATCTAATTCTCCAAAAAGTTTAAACTTACAATTTCACATAAATTCTTATTATCACACATTATACTATATTTAAGAATTTAAATCATTATTTGTTTATCAAAAGTGTCCTGTTGAGTCCTGACTTTATTTTAGTTTATTTTATTTTTAAAATTATATTTTATATTATTTATATCAACTTCTTTGATCAAAATATAACAAATGTTCATTAATAAATCAAAACATGATACATATATATATATATATATATATAACTTATATGTAATTACTTATATATTTAATATGTTTTTTTATAGTTAAAATATCATAAATATATGATTAACTAATTATATTATATAATTACTACAGATAATTATATTATTTTAAAATTAAATTATACATTATTATTAATTAATCATATACTATTATAATTCAATAGGAGAACATTATAGTAAAATTATAAGAAATTACATCTAAATGTAATCCAATATATAATTTGTAAAAAGAAACATATATATTATATATTAATAAAAAAATCATGCCCTTCTTATATTTCAATAAAAAAATCAAATAATAATTGTAGAGATTAGAGAAGTAAATGCAAGTCTAAACCATCTATTTCTTCCCCTTGTTGGCCATTTATCACAAACCATCACTGGAGGCACTTATCCAACCTCCACATGCCCCCAGCCAACTCAAGCCATCACCAATATATTACCCAATACAAAGTCGGATCTTTATTGAATTGTCTTGCCACGTGTCAAGATCCCACATGATGATGAGATCCCTTTACGGACGGACACACGGCCTCCGTAAAGCCCACTCAATTTTCATGTCCATAAATTAAGATAGTAAAAGGGAACTGAAAAATTTTCCGCATTTGATGCGCATTGCTAAATATCAGATAGTCTATATGTTACGCGTTGTTGACACTCGAATAGCACTGTTGGCGGCAAATCTGCGTTTCTATGGCGTCCCCAAAGCTCGTCGTTCTGTTGACGTGTTTTCTAGCCCTAATATTCTCGCACGTTAGGGCCGATGTTTCCATTGAAAGAGCCGTTACAGAAGATGAACCAGTGGAAGTAGCCGTAGTGGACGGCTCTGATTCATCGGCTCTCAAGATCGAACTGGATCAACTCAAGTCTAATATCCAAACTCTTGGTCAGTTATCATTACAAAAGTTCCAAGTAGTTTTATTTTGTCTCCTTCCTCAAGATTTTAATTTATTAACTGTTCGGTTACTATAAAACTTGAACGCAACGCAACAATAATTAGTCTTATATATGTATTTTTTTGGGATTTGGTAAGTAAGGGCGGTACTGTGAACTAAGATTGTCATTTCTATCTTCTCTCTCCCCCCCGCCCCCCTTGATATTATAGTGAAAAGGTCTCTGTTATGGCTTATGGCAACCACTATACTTTTGCTTTCTTTTCTTTTAACCTGGATTTTGATTTCATTTTATCACGACCTTGTATTTGAAAGAAGGTAAAGATAGAGGATTTTTTAATCAGCAGTCTAAGGTTTTTTTTTTTTTGGACCCCAATCAGTATGTTCTATTAAAAATGAAGTTGTTAACTTACATGATGCTCTGGTAGTTTAACAGAGCTGAATGGAATAATAATGAAATTGTTAGCAAATTTACATCTATGGCTGTTAATGCTATATTTATAATCAACAGATGAACAAGACGCGATCACCATACAACTTAATTGTGTGTGTGACCTATTTGTTATATCAAATGCTAAAACACGAGGTGGAATTACTGTTTAATCTTAGTTTGAGATTTCGCTTATGTAAGCAGCATCTAGACTAGTTATATCTTCTTTGTGAGAGAATGTTTGTAAAATAATGGCTCATGATACTTCTTCGATGTCATATCCTATGTATGCATTTGTAAAAGTAATAGAGCACTTTTATGATGGTAACCTCTGATGACATGAGATGGGGTTTGGGAGATCTATAATCGAGTCAACAGATGGTTTCATTAAATGGTCACGTGACTGTCGCTTGGAGCCAAAAGGAAATTACGAGATGTAGATCTTTGAAAACCCTGGGGTTGTTTCCAAGGTACAATATATCTAGTAAAATCATTAGATTGGTAGATCTTGGTTTGAAATTCTCCGTCTTTAGTGGATGAATGTTGTGATTGTGAATTTTTGGTACTAAAGTCATACATGGGTTTTTGTTGATTAATGTCCAAATAAACAATCTTTTGCATTGTGCCTATAAAGAGCTATTTGTTTATGATTGGAGGGACCTACTTATAGGTCCTTTCAATTTTCACGAAGCTACATTTCCTGTTTTTCATTATTACTATTTCATATTATTGGGACATACGTGGGTTTTGATGATTTTCTTTTGAGAGCTAATATGTGCTCTGTCTAATTTATTTGTAGAATCCCACATTAACCAAAAGTCCCAAGAATTGAAGAAGAAGGATGAATTGATAGCAGAAAAGGAAGAAGTCATTCAAGATAGGTCGAATAGCATTGAGAACTTGCAGAATGAGATTGCTTCTCTGCGGGTCAGATGTCACATTTAGACATGCAAACCAAAATTTCTCATTATGTTCTCTTTATTCATCTTATCTTCATGATATTGATTATTTCTATCTCTACTTTGAGGAATGCACAAAAAGGCAATGCCAAATGTTTTTCCATAGCGTTATACTTTTTGCTGCATCTTGAAACACCACTAGAGAAGGAATTACAAACTCTGGTTTTTGTTTTAATTTCTTTTTAAGTTATATCCTAATATTTCGTTTATATTAATCTACTTTTTCTCATTTTTCCTTTTAGAAAAAAGGTGCATCAGACGCCCAAGAGATGGTTGGAAAGGCTCATGCCCGTGCTGGTGAACTAGAAAGACAGGTTTGTATGAATCCCTTCGAGGATGTTAGGGCCCATCCCCCAGTTGGGAGTGGTGAAAATGCCGGACTAGCTCCCTTTTTAATTCTGACCAACTGGAAATTGGACTCCCGGTCTCCATCCATTGCATCCAATTCAGAGCTTTGCCATCCAAACACACTGATATGGCCCCCATCTTCTCTTCTTTCATCCCATTCACTTGACAATACCTCTCCACTCGGATCCTAATGGGTCTTCTCCGGCAAATATAGGTAACTCTAGTCGCCTATACTTGCCACTCTCCTTCTCACTAGTGGTGCTTCCATCTACCACTGCCTCTGGCAGAGACTTAGGTTGATTTTGGTCATGAGTGTGGCTCAGGGGTTGTGACTCTGTCGTTCCCTTCTGCCTTCCTTCCATCCTGGGCAGAGATTCCTTCATTTCTAGCATCCATTCTTTTATTGTTCCCATGTCCTTATTCAGGGTTCCCACTTTTTCTTTTAAGTCTACCACACTTTGGTCCAACCTATCCACGCGTCCTTCATCAAACCCACCCAACCCTTGGTTGTAACTGCTCTGATACCACTGTTAGGGCCCTGTACTCAGTTCTGTAATTTCTAATAAATGCAACAGGAAGTAATAACCGAATAGTTGGGTTTTGTATTAATTTCAGATGACACCATATCAACCTTGCAGTAAGTCTAAAGGTTGATATCAGCCCAAACCCAATAAACCCTTCAATTTCTCACAACTACAGAGATAACAAAATAAGTGAGACACATATAGGTTAAGAAGAAAACCAGCATACAGACTTCAGGAATTAGCTTTTGAGAGGCCAGTCCTTTCCTTCTAAAACACCAAGGGCCAAAAAACTCCTCCCAAGGTGAGGTTCCCAAACCCAAAAAGCCCCCAACCACCTCTATCCACTTACTGATTGTTAGCTGTCTCAGTGCCAGACCTTCATCTCTCTCCTACCTTACCTTTGCGGCTATAAACCTTTAGGTCTTGTGTTGGCCCTGTGGCCGTTACCTGCTGTTGAACCTTCCCTCCCTTGTGTTGCCTACTATAGACTTGTGTTGTAGGTGTTGGTTGAGTCTGATGGGTATTCCCATCAAAGGATTTAATTGGCTATAATTCTTTTTTTTGCTGTTCTAAAATTCTTTTGGCAGGTGGACAAGCTTAAAAGGGAGATAGAAATGCAGAACAAGGAGAAAGTGGCCTTGGAAACCCGTGTAATTGATGCTGAGCAACAGATTCATGGCTTGAACTCAAAATTAGAGAAGGTAAGTTTTGTGTCTGGCTAGATCATTTAAATTCTGCTTTAATCGTGTCTTATATTGTACTGACAATTTAGGGGTCACTGGTCTGATTGTGTATGGGTTTATGTACTTACTTCATTGCAATACGGTTTTTGGCATGGAAGGTGAAATAATTTTAATAAGTGAAAGAAGCTACAAGCTCTTTGGCTAAGGGATGGAACTGCTGTTCAGGCAAAATATGGACATAAAGTGGTGTATATATATATATATATATATCTGTCTTTCTATATCTATATGGCTTAGAATCTGAGATTCTAAGTTGCTGGGAGGACCATGTCGTTTTTTTTTTTTTTTGGGGGGGGGGGGGGGAGTGGTTGAAATAGTAAATTTCTGGTTAGACATGGATTCCTAAAATTAGCTTTTATTATCATGTATTGTTGCTGCCTTTTGGAATTAGGCAGTAACTTGTACAAATTTCAATTTAAATCTCTTATTACTTCAACAAATTTGTTTGAGGTTGATATGGTGACTTGAGTAGTGAATTCTCCACAGCTTCAAAAGATAAATGAGGAACAGAAGACGCAAATTCGTCAAATTGAACGTGCTCTGAGAGTTTCTGAGGTATGTCAACGCACAGGTTTTTTTCTCTTTATTGTGCAAGATGCTTTGTGACTAATTTAATAAGTCTCTTGGTTTCTTCTCCCAATTTTTTGGTATAGGAAGAAATGATGAGGGCAAAGTTTGAGGAAACTTCAAGAAGAAAAGAGCTAATGGAGGTAATAATTTGGATGAATACCTGTACCCTATTATTTTTCCTGCATGCTTGTAATCTTAGACAGCCATTAACCCAGGCTAATGGTTCATAGCATGCTTTTGACATTGAAAATGGTTTTAATTCTGCCTAAAATTGAAGGACGCAAGTGTCAATGGCTTTGTCTATTGTAGCAAAAGTGTCAAGGGAATCTTTGGCAATGACAATATCATGACAATTAATGGGAGAGGAAAATATATCATTATTGATTAATTGAATGGCATTGCTTGGTTTGCTTTTAGGCCCTGTATGTTTGGTGGTGGCAATAGTAATTAGAATCATAGGATTCACAATTCGAATCTTACGGTTCGATACGAGTTATAAAGCTAACGATATGAATCGCTCGTTGAATCGGAAGTAGCTATAAATCGTATGATTTACAAATTGAATCTTACGATTCGCAACGAGTTACAAAGTTAGTAATATGAATAAATTGCTAAATCAAGTATGAATAATGTAATTCAAGCCAATATAGTAGAATAGTATGACTTTGCAATTCAAAAATGTGAAAAATCAATGAATTGGTATGATACTATTATATTGTTGTAAGCATAATATATGTTTTTTATAAAGAAAGCAAAGAAGATATTATTTGAATTTATTTCAAGAATTAATTACTAACAAATCATATGATTAATAAGGTTTTCAAAAATATATTTTGAGTATTTTATGCATATTACATATGTCATAGTTTATATTTTAAGTTATTTTTTACTTGTTACTGAATCTTACAATTCGATACGTTATACGATTCGCGATTTAAAAATATGTTTTCTGATTTGCGATTTGTATCACGATTTGATTACTATGGCAGTGATTGACTTGGCTGGATTTTGTTGAGCTGTTCCAGTTTCTGGATATATCTTTTGGAAATAATTCTCAAATCTCAATAATTAAAAGGGCTGTATGAAACTCAGGCGGAGGGTCTGTAGACATCTAATGTTCCATTAGCAACGTGATATTTCACTTACTCAGTGGCTTAATTAAACTTCTGTTTTGGTTTTCATAAGCAGTTGCTGCCTATAGGTATTACACTAATGAGATTGAATATTGTCTGTTATATCTCTTATGATTTCTTGAACAACCTTAATGATGTGCATTTGGCATCTGATTGATGGATGTTAATATTAATGTTTAGGTCCATGGTGCCTGGCTTCCACCTTGGCTTGCTGTGCACTGGGTCCACTGTAAGGTTAGTTATTGTCATATCCCATATGTTTGTGAGAACAGCTTTTGTCATGAGGTCTGAAACCATTCGGATTTTCTAGTCCTTTGTTGTGACTCGTTGGAATGAACATGGGAAACCTGCTTTTGAAGTGATTACTCAGAAGGTATTCTTTTGATTTATCTAAAATTTCTCTTAATCACCACAAAGGAGATCTGTTGGCTTCTGTATTTAACGTCATTTCTTTTTTGTTTCAGGTCCTAGATAGAAAGGCACAAGCTGGAAAGTGGGCTGAACCTCATGTGGAAAGAATTAAAACTGTAAGCTTTCCTTTATGTAATTAAGAGATGCTTCTATACATTCATCTAGGAATAGTATTATATCAAATCTTCTAATGGTATGTATATTTAAGAGGGTATTGCATTTTCTATTTGATTGTATCTTTTACTTCAATAACTATGCCCTGTGGGTAGAAGATGAATCTGGTTTGAATATTGTGTTTGATCTACTCTTACTCTGATAATTTCATTCAGTAGTTGACTTGGTATGTATATTTAAGAGGGTATTGCATTTTCTACTTGATAGTAACTGTTACTTCAATAACTATGCCCTGTGGGTAGAAGATGAATCTGGTTTGAATATTGTGTTTGATATACTCTTACTCTGATAATTTCATTCAGTAGTTGACTTTTTTCAGAAGAAATAGTTGGTTTGTTAAATACTCAGCAAATTGGGGGTTATATTCTTTCTCACCATCTTGTTTATCGCTTGAAGAAATGGATTCCAGCAGTAAAAGAACAGTGGTCTGTGGTGAAAACGAATGCTGAACCTCATGTGCAATTATTGACTACAAAAACTGTTGAAGTTTATGAGGCTTCAAAGAATGTAGTTAATCCACACTTAAACAGAATACAAGAAGTTGTAGATCCTTATTATCAGGTATATGTTGTGTTGCTTCATCCTTATGGTTTGCTTTGTTATCTGATGTGTATCTTAATGTGATTTCTAATGGGTGACAGGAAGCTAAAAAGATAAGCAAGCCATACATTGATCAGGTTGCTGTTGCAGCTAAACCTCATGTTGATAAATTGCAAGTGGCTTTGAAGCCCTATACAAAGAAGGCTGTTCATGCTTATGGGAAGTTCTTGGAATCAGCTACTACATATCATAACCAGGTATCTTGCTTCATCTCTTTGGTTGGTATTAATTTTGCAACCCTGTTTTATTTTATAAATTGTTAACAAATTGTATGGTTCTCTAGATAAATGGTGGGGAGCGGGTGTTTTTACTTTTCAGACAATACTTCCCTATGTATTCTAGAACTTGATATGGTATCTTGAAACTTCTATTAAATTCCTTGGTCAATATTTCATGAAGTGCCTTGTTGATGACTTGATGACTTATTGCCTAGAATTGGAAAAAGCAATTTTTTAGTTATCTTTTGTTTAGAATGTTACTGAGTCGTAGGAAGCCAACTCTTCTTCTGTTATAGTTTTTTCTCCTTTTGCAAAAAGTGGACTTTCATTAGCAAGTGTGCCTTTGGAATGTTTTAGCTCGTCTTGCCTACAATCAATCTTAGTAGTTCATTGGTTCATCTTCATCCAATTAAAGTGCATGTATCAAGTGCTTCATATTTCACTTGATGCTCATTACTTTGTGTTTGGTTCCTGTCTGACTCTGACCAATGAAAGAAATTTTAGTCAAACCCAACTTGGTATTGCAGTGTTATCACATTTCCCATTTCTTTATTTCTGTTTACTTTTTTACTTTTGGAGAGACCATGAGATGATTTTGTAGTAGTGGTTTTATTTGAGACAGTTTATTAGATTTGTTTCATTACTTAGTGCCTTATCTTTACATGTAGTGATATCTCTGATCATGAATTTATTATACTGGAGTGTATGATTGCTGCTCTTACTATATATCCAGGATCTGTAGTCACTCTGTTCTCAAACTCTATACTTCTGGAGAGTTTTATTGACTCTTCTGTTTGTTACCGTGCAAATTTGCACCAAGAAATGCAGGAGGGATTTTACAGGGGATTGACTTATCAAAGATAATCTTATATTGCTTGCTATATTGAGTGTTTTAATTTTCTTTTGCTGTTAAGGTCCAAGCTACTGTCCGGGAGACACTGAAGAAGCATGAACTTACTAGACCTCTTGCTACGAAGGAGTTGGAATGGTTTGCTGTATGTGTTGAACGATATAATTTTTCCAGACTAATAGTTTCTGAAAACTGACATAATCAATCATTAGGTGATTTGACAATCGCTGTCAATTTGCAGGCCTCTGCACTTTTGGCCTTACCTATTATTTTATTGGCTAGAGTTTTCTCTGCCACTTTATGGTCAGTATGAAATGTCATTTTCTTGTTCTTTTGCAGATTTTGCCGCTTGTTAATTCCTCTCCAAAATATTTACATTTGTGTATGTTAATATATTTTAAAAGTTTGGAACTACTAGTTTCAACATTTCTTGTCTGTCTGCTGCAGCAAAAAGGAAAAGAAACCAGTTCGAAAAGCAAACTCCCACCATGCACGTCGTAAAGCTAAACGAGGGCATCCTGACAACTAGATGACATGGTTTTTTTCCTTGTTTATGTTTTTGAGGGAGTATTCGGGTATGTCTTGTTAAGATTTTCACTGTCTGTTATGATATGTGGCATGCATGATGTAAGCTTGGTTTCATATGCGAAGAATTCAGCCTGCTTTCATTCTCTGTTGTTATATGTGGCATGCAAGATGAGAAGTTTTCCTTTATTTTGAGTATAACAGCTTGTAAATTTTAAGAGCTCTCATCATGGGTTGTGTTGTGTCCCTTGTTTAGCTGCCACTGTATCCTAGGTCATTGTTTACACTTTGTAGAGAGAGCCGTAGCAGAATTCATCTTGGGCATTGGACTGAACATGTTTAGATTTGTAAATTGATTTCAAGATACAAAAAACTAGAGCAGTGTTCTATCCCTTCTTTAGCTGCCACTGGCTACTTGGTCATCGTTTTACATTCTGTAGAGAGAGCCATAGCACAATTCGTCTTGGGTATTGGACTGAACATGTTAAGATTTGTACATTAATTTCAAAATACAAAAAACTAGAGCAGTGAAACATATATATCTCCGAGGAAAAGTGAGAAAAATTGTACCTCTAATCCAAAAAAATTGAGACTGGAAAAAACAACTTAAGCCAAGAAGCTGATAATCTAGCAATTGTGGGAGACCAAAGTATGATAGTATTACCAAATAAATAGTCGGTTAAACTGAATAACCATAGCTTGGTCTATTTGCAAGACAGGTCTTTAATTGTATTTTTTTTCTCTTAATTTAAGCAAGTCCAGAGATAGTCAAACCATATGTGTATATATTGGTGTTATGCATAAAATTGTTAGAGAATCACTTTTCAGTTGATTTTCGATTTAGAAAGTGGGGCTATTGCTTTTGGAAGCTGACAAATCTTTTCAAATTCCTCACTATGTAGTGTGTGAGAATGGCAGCTGGAAGGTGGTTATGCTGGACATATGTATCTCATATTGAGAATGATTCATGAGTTATGGAAGCTTGAAGTAGCTTATACAACGTACCGGTTTTTTTTTTTTTTTTAAATAAATTAAGAGGCTTACTGTTTTATTAGTTTTGTTGAAATTTGTACTATATATTTCTGTATTCTATTTACACAGTTTAATGTAGTTCTGATAACAGTGTTTTTGTTTTCTACTGCAGATGGTTCTTCCTGTTCGCATGGGCGTCTTGGGAACTTTGATATCCTTTATTTGAACTGTTGTGTCTTCTGATTTTCGATTCGGGTGAGGTAACTTGTCAGGAAATTTTACACTGTAGAGTTGGGTACCTAAGATGTTTAGGTGTTCAATGTACTATGGACGTGTGTTATATTTATCAGACCTTCCCACCTGCTCCACTCCCCTTTTCTTTTTTAATTCAAATTCCTGACATAGTAAAGATGTTTTCAATTTTACTACATATATGTTTGTTAGAATTAGATCTTTTTATGCCTATTGAGGATATGCCTGATGGAACTGGAGGTTTGTAGTCGTAAGAAGTTAATTTATGGCTTACTGTTTTCAGTGGATCTTGTTTTATATTTTAATGGGCTCAACTACTATTTGGTGCCATATTCGTCAATTTTTATTCCATACATGCAGAATCATCTTGGAATATATATAAAAAAAAAAAACATAAGGGATTAAAAAAATTATGAGACTATATCGTAAAGCTAAATAAAGTTGATGGATATTAATGGCCTGCTCCGGACCTTTAGTTCGTTCAGTTTTGGACTACTAGATGCTAATTTCTTCTAATTCCTTGTTTTGTCTCCTTGTATTATTGTTCTCATATCAAGAGTGTTGAAGGGATGAATATGAAATAAATTGAAATTAGAGACTCAAATTAAAACAATAAAAATTAAGGGATTCAGTTAAATAAAGAAATTGCTGAAATAGTAATTAAGCATATTTACACGGCTCCTTCTTGAGTTTCTTGAACTCTTCGAAACTTGCAGAATAATTCTCTTTTCATGTCTAACAATGTGGCATACTAACTTGGTAACCTCCTGTTAACGACAGGGACTCATTTGTCCTGCTGCTGAACACGGGTCACTGCTAAAGCACACTCTGTGAACAGATTAACATTATTCTAATTTTTTTTATAAGCTTGCGTCTTTCATTTTACTATTAGTTGCGTGCAGACAACTCTGTTGAGCTACTTATCTATGTAATCTCATGATGTAAAGCGATTGACTTTTTCTGATTTTGGGTAAAGATTCTAGGGCTCGGTGATGCAAATTTTTTGCTCAGGGTCAATGACCTAATTTTGTTAAGAAATGAAAAACATTTAAATTTATTGAAGTTTTGTAATAATTTTGTTAAGACCGATGATGACAAGCACTATTAGTAATAACAGTTTAATTAACAACAAGCCACATGAAGGCTTTGGATACACTGGGGGATACCTAGTTTCCAAATCTTACCAAAGAGATCATACTAAAAGTTCCAATTAGTACTAAAACAAAAATCAAAAGTAAAGTTACAAAAAAACATACTAGTAATATGTGGAAGTTAGGCCACATAGTCAACATCCTCAACTAAGGGAAGACTCTTAGAAGAATAATAATATTCACACAATTGGCAGGAAGGATTTGTTGAATCTTAAGAACATCTTAATCCCTATTTTCGAGAACATAATCAGTTACTAATTCATCTCGTATATTATCACCGTCATCAATGGTAGCAAAATCTTTAAGATTATGAACTCTGACACCTAATGATCAGTCCAAAAATGGATAGAATTACCATTCCTAAGACGCCAAAGAAAATTACGATAAGAGGGCACCTAGATCTAAACAATTCCACACCAAAAATTAGACGCGGCACTACACTGGCGAACAATCGAAATAATTGCATCAGAACAACTATATTTGCTACGGACCACTTTCACCTAGAAATCTTCTCTCTTATGAATAAGGTTCCAAGCTTGCTTCATAATAAAAGTTTCATTGAAATCTTGAGCTTTTCGGAAACCTAAGCTACCAAACTTCTTAGGTTTGCAAATGTTATCCCAACTAATCAAGTGAATATTCCTCTTATCCATAAAACCGTTCTAAATAAAATCTTTACAAATCTTGTCCATACAATCACACACCTAAAGAGGAATTTTTGTAGTTTGCATCACATAAATGGGAATAGAAGCAAGGGCTAACTGAGTGAGAGTGATTCTCCCAGTAAGTGAAAGAGTATTAGCCTTCCAGCCATTCAAACGATTTATCATTATATCAATAAGATACTAGAAATCTTTGTAGGAACATTTATCATAAAACAAGGGAACACCCAAATATTTTTCTAGATTACCTGTTAAATTCATGCCTAAAAACTAGCTAATCTCATGTCTATTATCCTAAGGGACATTAGCCGAGAAATAAATGACAGGTTTCGAATTATTAACTTTTTTGACCCGAGCTTCAACAAAAAACCTCCAAAGTCTCCGTAATAACGTGTGCTTGTTGAATAGAAGTAGTATTGAACAAAATAAGATCATCTACAAAGAAAAGGTGAGAAAGGATAGATCCTTTCATATTTAGAGAAATAGGATCCTAACGTTTCTGCTCAACAACCAAAGAGATGGATCAGGAAAGTCTCTCAATATAGAGAACAAAAAGATAGGGAGAGATGAGATCCCCTTGACGGATCCCTTTCAAGGGAAAGAAAGGGTCAGTAGCATGATCATTCCAGAGCAATTGCATGTCAGCAGAAATAACACTCCACCAAATTATATTGATAATGTTTTCTGGAAAGCGAATATCACCCAGAGTGTCCCTTATAAAATCATGAAAGCCAATCATAGGCTTTATCATGATCCACCTTAACGGCCATAACCAACCTTACCCTTATTGGTTCTTATAGTATTGACAACTTCCTGGGCAATAATGATATTATCAGCACTATGTCTCCTTGGCACAAAACTACATTAATTTGGCCCAATAATTTTGGGCATTATTGCTTTAAGTCTAGTGGCAAGAATTTTAGTAACCAACTTGTACAACACATTACACAGCCCAATGAGTCTATAATGCTTTATCATCTTAGGAGTATGAACTTTTGGAATAAGACAAATGAAAGTATGATTTACATGATGAATAGTTACTGGCTCAAAAAACACCTTGATCACGCAATCAACTATGGAGTCCTTCACATGATCTTAATTACAATGCTAAAACATCATAGGAATACCATCAAGACCAGGGCTTTCCAGGTACCCATATTAAAAAGAGTTCTTTTAACTTCCTCTTCTGTAACTTGTTTAGCTAGGGAAAAAACTTAGTTTTTGTCAGATTGGGGAACATACTAGAAATAGAGAATTGGTCATGGAAGTATGCCTTCTCATACAGGTTATTGAAAAAGGAAATAACCAATTCTTGCAAAGTATTTTGGTCTTCAACCTAATACCTGTTTTCATATCTTAACATAAGGATTCTATTTTTTCTTTTTTTGAGCTGAAGCCATATCATGAAAATAAGTAGTGTTACAACCCTTGTATGAAAGCCATTTACATTTAGTAAGTTGCTTCCAATGAATTTCCTCTTAGATGACCAAAGCCTCATACTTATTCTATAATTGAACTCAGAGATTTTCTAAGAAAACATTAGTTTGAAAACCCAGAGAACAACTTATATCTTTTAATCTCAATAGGATTCTGTTCTTTTTCCATATTATATTACCAAAAATGTTTTTATTCCAGTCTTTAGCCACATCTATAAAGGAGTTAATATTAGAATCCAGGTCCCCGTTCTTCAACCATGACCTTTGCAGAAGATCTTGAAAACTATCATGAGCCAACTAAGAAGTTAAAAACCAAAAAGGCTTTCCAATAGTATTAGTTAAGCCATTGCCTTTAAAATCTAAGAGGATCAAAATATAATCTAACTTGAGCTTAGGGAGGTGCTTGACCGTAACATTATCAAAGAGGGTGGACCAGAGACTATTAGCAATAAAACAATTGAGTCTTCTTCTAATATTATTACATTGCCAAGTAAAAGGTTGTCCTTGAAAACTAATGTCATGAAGGCCACAATCAAACAAAGTGTCAAAAAAAAAATAGTAAAGTCACATGACATATTGAAAGATTCACTAGTATCATCAATAGACAAAATAGAATTAAAATTACCCCTACACACCAGCAACCATAGTTTGACCAAAAATCCCCTTAATGCTAGCCCAAAGATCCCTCTAAGAGGTAGGCTGAGGACTCCCGTAAATAATAGTGAAAAACCATGTGCCAAAATTCTCAAAAGTAATTTGCATGTGAACAAATTGATAATGAGATTGAAGTACTTGAATCTATCAACAATTAAGTTTCCATAGACATTAAATACCACTAGAGAAACCCACACCATCCTAAATATGGTAACCATCAAATTTAAACTTTTTAACAATATTATTTGCTTTCTCCCCACTCACATGCATCTCCAATAAACATAAAAAATTAGTACGATATCTATTCGTTAAATCACTAATCATTGTAGTGAAACCTCATCCTGAGACACCTTTATTAATCTAAATTAAAACATTTATTTAAAGGTTAAAAAAAGGAAGGATTAAGATAACAACATATGCTAATCTTGCTTAGTAGGAGGGGCATTCCCCAAAGCATTTAGGGCAGGTCCAATCCAGGCCCCAACAACATTATCAATATCTATCACCATTTTCTCAACAACTCTTTCATTTACTTCCATCCTTTTCTCAAATACTGAACCAGGGTCTAGAGGATCAGAGGCACTAGTTTTATTTCTTGAAAGTGATCACAATCTTTGAGTAAACTCCAAGGTTTCTTTATTTAGACCTTGAACATGTGGGGCAAGAGGATCTAGAACATCCTTCTGACTAGTATTATCTTGCCAGTAGACACACCCAAGTGGGATTATCCTATTAAACAGTTAACCCTTTTTTCTTATGGTCTAGCACATTGAGGGTTTCGACAGCGAGATTCTTCACTTGGTTTTGCTTTTGAATGTTTACCTTAGGCCTACTCATAACAACTGATAGCCCATTATGGGTTTTAGGTCGAAAGAAGTCTTTGGCCCTACTTTTTGGGCCATTTTTTATTGATGTTTAAACATGGTTTTATTAACAATATCTTTCTTAGGAATATTACAACTAGTTTCCAGATTACCATTGACCTTCCCATAAGAACTTTGCTCTTCTTCCTTATTTGACACAACCACCTCGGAGTCATTCTTCAATAAAGAATAACGCGTGCTATTAAAACCAAAATTAGTCTTATTTATCTTATCTCTATCAGAATGATGCCTTGTTCCTACATAATTTCATTTCAAGCGCTTAACAACCATTCATGGTCCAAAGTGATTAGTAGGAGAAGAATTATGTTCTTCCTATAACGTGTGCACTGAATCCTTAATTACCACACCATTTAGATCATTTGTCTTAAGGGAATTCCGCCCTTCTTCGAAGGTAGTAGCAGTTTCCATCTCAGTGTCCAAACCTTTAACTCCCACAATCACTAGAGATTTGCCAGAGCCCGCTTTTGAGGGTTGTTTGGGTATCTGGTTTGGTTCAACTAGAAGGCAATCATCCGCCTTATGACTATAAGTACCACAATTGAAGCAAATAAGATGCAATCCTTCATACTCTACCAAGTAGGTCTTTTCAAGTGTGGTAATAGTGGGCACTAACTGTCTGCTAAGATTGACCTCCACACATAGTCGTGCATATTTACCCCCAAATTGGATAGAGGTTAGCTCATCAATTTTCAACATAATACCCAATTTAGAGGCTACCTTCCAAAGAAAATCGTTATTACATAACTTAACTGATAGCCTAGGAATATGAACCCAAACTACTACTTTTTTTCCATTTGGGAAGGTTGAAATAGAGGTTGCCAACATTGCACCATACGATAGTGGTCAACTATGAGCCACGGGCCCTCATATAAAGCATAATTATAGTTCGCTTTCTCAGAAAAATGAATAAGGACAAAATCCTCTACTAGATCTATAACTTTAACTACCCCATTTCAGGTCCATCTTATCTGAACCCAATATTTCATGACCTTAAAACTAATTCTCTTTCCTAGCAGCTTCACATACAAAGAAAGCTTCTATAGGCAGCACTATTGTTCATACTCCTCAATGGTAAACTGCACCATAGGATTAGGATCAAAAGGTTGAGTAAACTCCTCAGGAATATTATTCTCCTCAACAACATAATCTTTTGTCACCATCTAGACAATCTCCTCTAGTGATATATCATCATTTTCAGTATTGTTTATCATCATATCTTTGTAGGAGGTTTGCTTGAAATATTGGGTTCATTAACATCCTTCTTATACATTCTTTCCATTTTCACTTCTTTTATGAGCGATCCTTCCTTCTCCACATCTGTTATCTCAACAACATTAGACATAACCTCTGATCTTTTATGTAGAGCCTCTGTGACCTTAATCTTTTTTTTTTTTTTTTTAATTTCTTGTTAAAATATCTTGCTTTCCCACCGTTTGAGTACCCTCTAAAGAATCCATGTAGGCCAAAACTTTGCTTAAATGAATAAGAGTCTACTTAGAAACATCACCCGTAAACTGCAAAGAAAATAATCTTACTTTCCCTATGTCTCCCCTAGGTGTAAATCCTAAACTGAAATGTGTGGATAGAGACGCAAAACAAAAACACAAAAAAAAAAAAAAAAGGCAAGCAGAGGCAATAAAGGCTAGTAGAAAAATTAACAAATTGAAAAAAAAAAAAAAAGCAAAAATACCTCCCTCCAGCAACTCTCCTTGACTTTGAAGCTTCACCGACCACTTCTTGTTCGACCTGAAACTTTGCCAGCAACAACCCGTCTGAAACTCACCTCCAAGCAAAGAAAGACCACACGACCACACATTAGACGCAACATTCATTGCAGAGAAAAGAAGAGCTCTCTCGCATCAAAGCTTCACTGTCACACTCCCTACCTAAACTTAGCCTTTTTTTTTTGTGAAACCCTGTCAAAAACGTCCTTGTTCAAGCAACTAGGCAGATCACAAAACTTAGGGAGAAAAACATAGCACAAATAGAAAGGAAAAGCTGCTCACTTTGACGTCGCACAAAATGCTCATCGACGATACCTTGCTCGAGTGTGATCCTTTACTGACGAGACTTGTCAGGGAACGTCCCCTCCGAGCATTAGGTGCACCTCCAATGGTAACGTAATGGCTAGGAGAGAAAGCTCACTCTTATTTTTGCCTTTTACCACCCTGCTGAACTGTGCATATAAACTATATTTATGGTTTACTTCTTCCTTTCTAGGCACAGGAAGAAATTTATAGAAGGTTTCTTATATATTTATATAAAATTCTCTAATTAAATAATGACATTTGTATAATTCTTTTATAGTAAAATCTTTTATGTACTCACAATTTTGAACGTACTAGTGCATTTAGTTATAATGTAGGGATATAATTGTAATATTATTAATAATATTACAATTATATTATTACATTATAATTAGATACACTAGTACACTCAAAACTATAAATACACCAAATATGACGCATTCTTTTATATATCATCAACCTATTTACTAATACTATTAACTTATCTTTTTTAACACTGTTAAGTCATATTTTAAAAAAAACATGTTAAGTCACAAATAAAATTAAAAAGAAAACCTTGCCATATATGTTGAGTCCCTTGCAATGGCGGCAGAGTGTCTTCTTCCCCTTCAAGCTCAGATTTTATCGACAATGGCGGCAGAATTTCTAAAAGAAGCATGACTCTGTTGACCTCTCAATCTACTATACTCTTCTCACCCTCAACAAATAACTTATCCAATAATTGTAGGGAGGCTACATGCATTCATGTCTTTCAGCAAAACAATGCGTTTGTAACTTGATAGCATCTATGGTTCGAACTTTATACTAGTGGTTGGGATTTATTTGGAGAAAATACAAGTTAATTAAAAACCTTGCAGTGGTGGATAGGAAAATTGAAATCATAATAATGCTGAAATTTGATTAGCTACTTTTGAACTTAGGACGGTCAACTAGATGCTTGGTGCAAATATTTTGTATTAAATTTACGTGTTGTGAAGGCATTCTGGCTGCCAGTATTAAAAAAATAACTAAACAGAATTAATGAATAGGTTGATAACGTATAAAAAAATGTATCATTATTTAATTGAGAAACCTTATATAAATATATAAGAAATTTTATATAAATTTTTTCCTTTCTATTGATGAAAATAGGAAACAAAAAAGGAGGAAGAAAAAAGTGCGCAAGAGAGATGGAAAGCTGAGGTGAACAGAGAAATAGAGAATGATATTAGTTTCCTATGGTCCCTTCTGTCAAATGATTTTCTTTTTATTGCTTCTTTTTCAGCTCAATCATTGCTATATACAGTTGCTTAGCAGGCGCTGAGACACGTTGAAGGTCCAAGTTCATTTGGTTGACCCAGAAATTGACCGTTGATGTGGCATTTATATATATATATATATATATGAATAAAAATGTATGAATATTATTGGTAACAAAAAAATTTTCATTAAACCTTGAAATGGGACTACAATGCACAGCCGAATTTTCTTAACTCGGATTATCGCATGTGCCAATTAATATCTAGGTTTTGGGAACAACATATATATAGAATCTGCGTCTAGCAATCAAATACATTTGTGATGCTTAAAAATTCTAGTCAATGTTGCCCCAATCAAATGAGATATAGTAACTACTTGGCAGATCATATAAGAGACAAGGTTAATTAAGATGCAGTATCATAATTTTGAAAGAAATTAATATTGAATTCGGAAAAAAGAAGCTGGGTTGATAAACTAGAACATTCAAAAAGTTGCTTGATTCTGAAGGAATACAAGACTTGGATTGCTGGGTGTTATTGAATTACCCACTTATGAAACTTAAAACGCTAGAAAAAGCAAAGCTTTCATTGGTAGCTGATCCAACTAAAGTTATCCAATTTAATTATATATTTTTCTTTTTTGCATATTAAACATCTAATAATATCTTTAAACAAGATGGTGTGTCCTCCTGCTCCTGCTCCTGATTTAGTAGGAAGGCCAATAAGTATCGAGATCCACGCAATGGTCCATGCCCACATACCTATTGCTCTGAAACTGAGGATTGACGTTAACGTTAACGTTGTTGCTTATCTCAGTACCATATCCTCCTATATTGTCCTCACCAAGACAAGTGCCAGGTGTCATCATGTTAGATCCGACAACATCGTGTTGATTACTGATTGGTCGCAAAAAGGGTTGTGATGTGGGTGCTCCTGCACCTCCCAGATTCAAATTTAAGCCTGAAATAGTGAAGCCTCCATGTGGTGCTACGGGATAGTTGAAGTGGGATTGCATTGGAAGGCTGAGAGCAGTATTGGCTGATACACCACTCATCATGTAATTACTGTTCCTTCCATAAAGGAAATGAGCAGCTGCATCTCCGAGCTGCATCATATTCATAGGTGGTGGCATAATGCTAGTAGTAGTACCACCACCACCACCACCTATTTCCAGGCTATAAGGATTCACTCCTCTTGTATGGTTCGAAGGGTACTTCTTCACACCCCCACTCTTCTGGAACACCCGGCATACCACCCATTCATCTTGCTGTTCATATACATAAAAGACCAGATAATCTTTGAATGCTCAAATCTCACAGAATTAAACAAGTGCATGCATGTATATATATAGGTAGGTTAATTACCTTGGAGGATTTGGAGTGAATGCGGTATTCGTGCATGACCCAGTTGGTTTTCTCGCCTCTTGGGGCTCTGCCTTTGTAGAAAACCAGAGTCTTCTTCATGCCAAGAAGCTCCGACGTGGCAGAATTGACGATTTCTTTGTCTTTGCCGGTGGTTTTCCAGTAGCCAGTGTTGGTAGCTCTGTTGGTTCTCACCCCCGTCGGGTACTTGCGATCTCTCAGGCTGAAGAAGTACCACTCTTTCTCTCCCATCTTCGCCTTCCCTATTTCATGCAACAGTACAGGAGACTAATTTAGCTAGGGGGTTTTATTATAGATTAGACTACTTATGTACACAAGAATCTCTTCCTCAATGAAATTATGCCATACATCCACGTCACGGGAAATTAAGACAAACATCTACGACTGGCATATTAGATTAGTAATGTGTACTGATGTTCTAGTATAATGAGAAGTCTCGAAGAAGAAGTGCATACAGAAGAGTACCTTCACCTATTATGACGAAACCCTAGTTATTGTTACGAAAAGGACAAAGAAAGAAATAATTGCCTTTTCGATTAAAAGGGTATGCATAGAAAAGGGCAAAAATAGATATGATTTTGATACCATGCAAGCTCATATATAGTAATTGACACCAAAATAATGAATCTGAATTAAACTTGATGATATATGTATAGAGT
This sequence comes from Delonix regia, assembly GCA_037074485.1. Taxonomy (NCBI): domain Eukaryota; kingdom Viridiplantae; phylum Streptophyta; class Magnoliopsida; order Fabales; family Fabaceae; genus Delonix; species Delonix regia. Next base: position 6,855,992 of record CM073452.1, read on the forward strand.
TGCATGAAGACATATACGATATATATACCTGGGAGCTCCCATGGCTCGCATTTATTGAGATCTACATCAGCAATTGCTTTTCCTGTAAAATTAGAATCCGAGATCTTGTTTATGAGATAGTAAGTGATAAGTTCTTCATCTGAAGGATGGAATCGAAATCCCGGTGGTAGGGTTTCCTCTTTTCCTCCACTCATCTCCATCTCCATCTCCCTCCCCTCTTTGCTTGCTTCCTTCTCCTTCTGTACCACACAAAAACTAACACATCATATACAATAATATTAATTTGCTATATGAAATAAAAAGGATTATAGCTTCAAAGAATTAAAGCTAAACCCTTTGGAAGGACCAAATAATACATCAATTACTAGATAGAGACTTCAATTTCTTCCTCAAGTTAATAGCATATGGATCCGTATGTAATCAATCACTGACTTAAGCAGCTGCACTTACTTGCATTGAGAGACAAATTCTTCTCCAATTCGGGTTTTGATGCTTTATATGAGACTGAATATTTGTCTCGTTCACTCTGAAACGAAACGCTGACTTGAGAGATACTGCACTATATGTAAACGTATAAAGGAGGTCAGGGAGCTTTCTCAATTGCTGGTAGTATAATCAGCATGCATGACAAGTTAGGGAATTTAAGCGTACAGGCAAATGAAGAAGAGAAAGAAGCTAGGACCTAGGATAGGGGTGTGTTTGTGAAGCTTTCACCAAATGTGGGTCTTCACCTTCAAGTTGCATATACACCAGCTGTATATACTCATTTGAAGATATATAGTAACTCGGTGGAATCAAAATGACCATCTTGTCCTCGTGATCATAAAAAGGAAGGACAATGAAGAATCGGTATGAAATTCAGAGCCATCAGGCAGTATTATGATTCGATCATGCACACGAGATAGAGTGGGCCATGTTTTTACCTAATACTATCTGATTTCTATGACCGATCGGGACCTGCCATGTCATCAAACGACACGATCTATGTGGACCCTGTTGTATAGAAATGGAGACAATGAAAGAGTCAAAATACACGAGGAATAGACAAAGAACAATGCACAAAATCCCTAGGGAGCCAACCACCTCCAATTTAAAACTTTATTATTTCAAGTAACACCGTCTCTCGTCTTCCTGACCAATTTCCAGGATTCTATGTTCTTGCTTCGGTCTCCTTCAATTTTCCTATCCATGGATGTATTGTTGCTAAATTTTAAATTTCAAAAATATACTTCTTAAATTATTTAAAAAATAGTTTTCAATTTTTTTTATACCATCATGCACATTGTATTTCAGTAACAGTTAGACTTTCACATTCAAATAGGATTCTTGAGAGAGATTTATTATTATTGGTTAACTCCCAATGGTATCCCTTCATCCCATTTTTGTTTTTGTTACTGTGAAATTAGTGTATTAGATGAAAGGGAAACTGAAATGGGTTAAAATTTAGTAAAAAAATGTGTTGATTTCTAATAATATTGCTTAGATGCTCAGAAAAAGATCAAGACAAGGTTAAGATAGGAATGTAAAGATAAATTTAATTGGTGAAAAGAAAATAGGCGCATATATCGCATGAAATTGATGAAATTTGGTCGTAATTTGCTTGTGCTAAAAGACAGAGACTAAGCGGAAGCGAAAAGCATGGAATCTCACAGGTTATATAATCTCCGGCAATCTGGAGAAATTTTTGGCCCTTTGAATGTATTATGATGCTCTTTCTCTTAATTTTTAAACTACTTCGACTATATTTTTAATTCTCCTCTTGTTTTTTTTTTTTTTTTGGTTTGGGTTGTTTATTTAATGGTAAGCTCCGAAATAAAGCAATGTATCTCTCTTTTAAATCTTATCCTGTTTTGGTAATACTAGGCAACAAATAAAGCAATATGTAATTTCTCTTTCAAACTTGTCCCATTTTAGGAGTAAACAATAGAAAATATCCTGTGTGAATAAAACAATAATGGTGCGTATTTATCAAAGAATGTTGAGACAATCTGGTCTCGCCCTTTTCGTTTACTCTATACAAAAACTCAAGTCTTTTTATTTTATCAAAAGAAAGAGATTCATATTCAAATTAAAAAGAGTACATTAAGGTTAAGAAAACATATTTTAAAAATTAATTAAAAATGCAATATAAGGTGCAAAGGTTAAGAACACACATTTCAAAATTGAACTGAAAGAAATACTAGTCTCAAAATTTTTTTTGAAAATGCAATATACTTACGAATTTACTCATTTGATAGTGTTGTTTTAAATTGTTTCCCTCTTCTTTTGCATGTGAGGAGATCAAACAAAGTAATTAATTAGATGTGCAAACTATATATTTGATTAATAACTTATGTTAATGTCTGTTTGTTGGCAAATCCCTCTTACATTATTAATTAATGTAGTACGTACATTGGTTTAAGGTTGTGTATGCTCCACTATAGAGTGATACGACTTACTTGATCAGAAGATATTCCTACCCATGAAATTCACATCGTAAGAATTGGAATATAGAAAAAAAAAAAATTATAGGGGGGCAATTAATCAATCGTGAGTGATAATTTTATATTCTAAAAAATATTATATTATTCAATTATGATACAATAAGATATTAAATATAGAGTAATATTTTACTAAACCACCAATTTATTTTATTATTAATATTTTTAGAAGAATTAATATAATTTTTGTATAATTAATATGATTATAATAATAAATTTATTAAAATAAATTAAATATTATGCTATATTTAATAATTATTATATCAAAAGTACAATATATGACATTCTTAAAAATACAAGAACGTCACACGTAGTTGATATTGAACATTATTAACCTCAACAAATATGCCTGCATAGTATTATCTTTATAAAATTCTAAACCCTAAACCCCAAATTTAAATTTCTCACATTTAAGAAGATTTGGGTCATGAAATTTTTATCCAATAATTTATAAATTAATAAATATTATATATTTTTTAACAATTTTTTAAAATCTCAACTATTTAATTTTTAGCAAATAGTTTAAATTCAATCAAATTTGTCTGTATTTAGATTCAAAATTCATTTCTCGTAGGTTCTTAATGCATTTAGATTTTTAAGCCCTAAATTCTAAAACTAGTTCCTTTCGTTTTTTTTAATATGAAATTCTTGTAAATACACAATGCATAACAAAAGCATGAAAAGATTGAGGGCCCAGAGCCCATACCTAGGTTTGTTTTGTGCGCGTGTGTGTGTGTATATATATATATATATATATATATATATATATATATATATGATGCAATAAGCTTATAGCAAAACTATTTTAGGGCTTATGCAGTTTTAATAAGTTTCTTTGTCCAGTTTCATTTATCAGGGACCATATGCTTCTCATGCTACACGCTTGTTAATTTGACAAATTATTTAACGAGAAGGAACATTAAAGGATTAATTGCAATTTAAACTTATGCCTTAATTGGGCACTTCGATTCTCATTATTGCTGTATATATATCTAGAAGGTATACACTATATGTACAATACAATACATGTACGTGGGGCTGCAATAGTCAGTGATGATCACGTGACATTGCGTAAGCAATTTGAGTTGGAGAGGTGATTTCTCATTCCCATCACCAATAATTGCACTATATATATACCATGATTATTTCTATTTTTTGCTATTTAATTAGTTTATATCCTAATAGCCATGTGTAACGTTTATTAAATAGATGGCTTGAGCCTTGAGGCTTTAACCACAATGCACTATCTATACTTACCCCCCCGCCCCCACCCTTTTTATTTTTTTAAGAAAATATTTAAAATTAAAAGCAATGTAGCCTCTCGTTAAATTAGAAGCACCGAGTAATCAATTATTAATTATAGTTGACAGACTCGTGCATGAAAGTCCTACGATATACATACATACATACATACATACATACATACATACATACATACATATATATATATATATATATAATTATTACTTTTTCATTGCAATTGTCACCACAAGTCAGAAGATGTATATGTCTATCCATTTGTATATATTGTCATGATTTCTTATCAAAAGATGCATATTGCAACCATACTTTAAATACTCATATATATATATATATACATACATATATATATACGTACATACATACATCCATTAATGCTAGCTGATATCATTAATTAATTAGCTTGCTGATGGTTTTCCACAAACCATGCATTTTTCTTTTTCTGCATTTGGCCTCTTATATTCATATGAACATCTTATTGCCTGCATAAGGTCAGACATACTTTAGCTTGTTTTGTATATTTGTGTTTTCCAGTATGGTCAAATTGGTCAGAGATTTCCCCAAAGCACGTTTTGTAATTAAGAACTAATCTTGTCTTTAAATGTGAACGCCGCATTTACGTGTTCAAGTTGGGTTAATTGTCGGGATAATGAATATATCCTGGAAGTCCTTCAGATTTTGATCGTTTTTCAAAGTTAGGTTAGTTATGATATGGGGAAGATTCATAGCTTTAGATTTGAATCATTAAGCAATATAACTATACCTTGTGTTTGAGACTTGCCAGAACTTGTCAATCACAGTCCACTGCTTCCTTATCCGACACTTCAACTAATTTAATTTCAATATATTCAAGTGTCTCAATCATGTTCACCTGTTCTGAAAAGATCAGCTAATCTTAACATTGAAGCTGCAAATAAATTCAAAACGTAATTGGAATTGCGAGGATGCTTCGTGCATAGTGACAGACAATTTTGTTTTATATGCATGACGGGTAAAGCGGGCATTTAATTTAATTATAAAACAAATTGGAATTTTGATGACAACCATCAGTCACGTTCAGATATTGTTAATTTGTTTGCTCCGCGATAATCATAAGTTCATGTTTCATTTCATGTACCATCAAATAATAAAAAAACAATTAATCAAATTTAGGAAATTGAGAACTTGCAATGAAACATTAATTAAACTAAACGGGGGTTATGTTTCAATTCTGGGTGATTGCAGAGGAAGGGTACGTATTATTGACTACTGAGTATATATATGTGTGTGTGTGTGTGTATGAAAATCTCCTCAATGATCTGTAAATTAAACAAAAATCAAGTTCATCATGCAGTTAATTTGTAGAACAGAAGGAAAATTTTATTTTTCTGTAGCTTGTCTTCGTAAATATTCGTAACAGGTAGCCAATGACTTGTTGCTTATTATTCCATCACATATATATATATATATCATTTAGATTCAATCTCTCCAGAATGCCTCCCTTTGATTATCATACTGATGTTTGTGTCCATACAGTGTAGCCATGAAAGAAGTAGTTGTTGGATTTATATATATATATATTAATATATGACTACCCGGAGGACGACATGGACTTTCCGGGCGACAGATGGTAGCCTACTTGTTCTGCACTTCAACACTATAAAACTGTCCTAATCATAAATGCCTACTTTAATTTCACTACAAAAAATTCAGCATGCCTTTTTGTACTAAACAAGATCACTCGCTCTTTTAGCAGAATTTTAAGCTTTCATTCAAAATTTGAGATGTTTAATGCCAGCCGTTATGGTTAGTCGATTAGGGCAAGCAGCAATCTCAGCAAATCCACGTCTAACATGGTTTTAGGCTTTTTAACTACTTCAATTTTTCGCGCGCGCGTGTGTGTATATATATATAGGTTTTGGCTACTCATTTATGGACTTCCTGATGTGTTATTTATATCCCATCAAAGTGAAACATTTCAGTAATTAGCTAGCTTGCTGATGCATGCATACTGAGATACATATACTTCAAGTGTGTTTCTTTTTCTCTTTCAGCTTAACATACGTTAACTCTCACAATAATTAATTATCGTAAAGTGACCATATATATGTGTAGTTATGATTACTAACCTACAAATTAAGATATATATATAAGAGTGCTAAATTTTGAGTAGGTCGATGTGATGCGATCACAGTGACCTAACTAAGATTTCATTTTAAAGTTGCCTTCCATAGCCAGTTGAATATTATATGTAAATAATAACTAACCTTGTCTTCAAGTGAAAAAGCTCTCCATACGTGTTCTACACTTTCATTGTGTGGCAGCATAGGTTAAATACTTTTCAGGATAAGGAGCATGCAGTTGGGTCATTTAATTTCGTCAATTTAAAGGGTTAGTTATAAAATATATATTCATATATATAGCATTAAACCACTAAGAAATAAATTTGATAACTTGCTGCAAAAATGTGATGGTATTAATCTGTTGATCTCAATCATAATTCATTGCTTTCTAATCATACACTTCAAATCATTATTATACATGTACGCGTCTCAATCAACTGTACCTGTTCTGAAAATTTCACTTTGCTTAAGTGAATAGAAGCTACTTTAAATTGTTAAGCCTTTCACATGTGAGGCATATCACATTGCAGAAAACTTACCGGCATAAATTGATGATTTTGGCTTAGGAGACAGGGATGGATCTAAGAGGAGTGCAGAAAGTACAATCGCCTCTATTAGATTTTTTAGATTTTAACTTTTATATATATTTTTATATTTAATTATTTAATTTATACGAATTCACTTCCTTTGATTTAAAGACTTTTGCTCTTTCAAAATCAAATCCTAAATCTATGGAGGTATACACATATATAGTGTTTATAAATGGGGTAAAATAATCATAAATTCCGAAGAAGATACCTTGCAGCTCTGTATGATCATGATTACGTTCTAAGTAGTAAACACATATTCCTATTTAGAGGATGACACAGTTTAAGATCTGCAACTAGCTATGATCCACAGATATATAGCTGGTCCTCCTTTTTAATTAATTATCTAGTCGTTTAAATTTATTATATATATATATATATACACACCTTGAGCACTGTATCAAGATTAATTCTATAGAAATAAAGCTTTACGTGTTGCGTAATTCAGAAAGTCTTAAGTTCAAACTTAGAACATTTGGTCATAGACAGCTTAAAGACCATAAAACTGAAATTTGGATCTTCTAGAAATTAGAAATTAGGGTTTTAGGCCGGCCCCTTCAAAACAATTCCCAAATTAATCTAATTCTAACCACGGTGGCTGCTTTAGTCAATTTGTTCTTGTCATTCAAGGGGTTATGTTCAACATATTCAATAAAGATCAATGTTGTTATATAACCAATAATCAATATTCAAGTTTTTGAGTATCCATTCATATTCAAAAGCCGGATTAATTGTCACAATATATATATATATATATATATATATATATAGCCTAATTGACAAGATAATGTTTGATTATATATATATATATATGTTTTCCCATTAAGACTTTGATTATAAATCCTACAACGACTTGTCAATTCTTACAGTGCAATAATTGACGAGCACTTGTCATGAAGAACCCTAATGCTGAATGAGTCGCTAGTCATGCTTGTTATGCTACTTATGAAGCACTTCAATATAAAATATTAGTTAGGGCTGGAATTACCTAGGTCTTTATTAATTAGTTAACTAAGTAAGTTACCTAAGTTATATTATTTGGATGTTGAGAGGGAAATGTATTGAATAGAATGAAAGGTACGTAAACAAAGAGGGAATGCAATGATATTTAGATAGGATTCTTTCAAATAAATGATTTTCAATTTAATTCTTTGTTGATTTTAATTTTTAATTTGATTATTTTTATATAGTTAAGATTAAGTGACTAAATATTCTAACTTTAAAATATTAGTAATAAAAGAATAGACTAATAAAAAAAATAAAGATTAACAGTTATAAGTAAGGAACTAAATTAAAAATAGTATTATGTATAAAGACTAAATTAAAATTAACTAATAAATAAGAAATTAAAAAGACATTTTAGTTTTGTTACCTATAAAAGAAAAAAACATATACACGCTACGTGCTGGAAATAGCAAAACTCTATTTGATTACGCTACTAAGTGTAGTCTTTCAATTTAACCTTTCCTGTATTTCTTGTACAAATCATATATGACCGGATGATTTTTTTCCGTTCAAGTATAAATGTATAATCAACTGGTGTGCGTTTTCTTGCATTTTTTCTGCATAATGATCAGAAATATGTATGTTAGGTTGGGAAACAAATAGCAAACATTGTCCACATGCCCACGTTTATATATATATATATATATGAGAGGACAATGGATAAAAGACTGAGAAATTTTACTGGACATGTTATTGGAATTCAAATATCTTGTTACACAGTAAAAGATGCTGTGATATTTTATAACCTTAAAATGATGGCACACAGTTTAAAATAATTCTGTGCGGTCTTTTTCTTAATTTAAAAATTTACAGTATCATTTGTTGTACAACATTGAAAACTCTCTCCATAGTATAGATATCTCTGCAATTATTAGTTTTCCATGTCCTTTGCCTCTGCCAAAACTTAAAATTAAATGAGAAAATAAGCTCTGTATATATTAGGTATTTAGTTAAAGTTTGAAGTTAATATAAAAAATCAAACTAATTACAAAGGATAACAAATTCAGAAAGCGAACGGAGAGATGGATGGGAGGGAAAATTAACACGACCCGTTATGCGCATCGAATACGAAATTGCTTTTTATATTAATTTCCCATTTAAAGGAAGCAATTTCATCCACCATTTAGTTTTAAGCAGAATTACCTTTTATATTATGTAACAAAACTAGTCTTTTCTTTGTTTAGCATTAACCCCACTTTATTTTTTTGAGACTTTTTTACAACCTAAAGTTATTACTTGGTTTTTACTTGTTTTGGGAAACATATATTAGATTTAAATATTTATAGCAGTCTTCTCATGCATATATAACTGCAGTTATAATTAATAATTTATTATTACTAGTAGTTATAATTTTTTCGTTCCAAACCACTGAGTTTTTTTTATTGACAATACATTTAATTATATAAACATGCACAAAAGCATAAACCCAAAAGATATAGGGGGAGTTATAAATTTAAATCTTATTTTTAAACTTGCAAGTTTGGAAACTTAGCGATGAAAATACCACGGAAATTAAGAGAGAAAACACCACACTATTACACACTGAAAAGTTGATAAACGGTACTCTTGCATAACAAGTAAAAAATACAGTAGGAGAAGAAAACCTTCAAATTTTTAAAGAGGATAAGCAAGATATCTCATAGCTTTCTCAAAAAGTTTGATCGCATTGTTACGAAATGGATCATGGAATAATAGGTAAGGGAGCAAAAAGAATAACCAGATCATGTGATAAAAAAAATGACAGAAAATTTCTCATTACTCAAGCATTGAGCAACAAGCTATACTTTTAAGGTACCAAGTTACTGACAGAATAGCATAGCAAACTGTAACTACTTCATATTCTTTGGTTAGAATATCAACTACTTGAACATAAGATGGAATGTGTCCCTTTGTTTAACGCCTAGTGGAGATCAAGCTTAAAATGCTCGGTTTTAATTTGCATGAAAGATAACCAAAACCGTACTATGATTATTGTCACAGAACAAAACATGTGCTATGGTAATAGTTACATTTTTTAACTCATTGAGTAGAGACTTCAATGACCACACTTCGGTTATAATGTATTAGGAAGACTCCTATACTCGGGAGATTGGAGTCTGAGATCTGTTACTTTGAGCTATGTTCTTAGAATTGGAGTTTGAGATTATGATAAGTACTTAAGTATTATTATTTACATTTACATGTGTTGCATCTACTCCGGCCATGATTTCCGATTTCATTAACTATAAAATGCTTTAATAAATTGAGGGGACCGATAATAGAGGAGATAAAGGAAGACTCGATTTAGATTTAATCAATGAGAAGGTTTAAATCAAACCTACCTTTCCTTTTTCTTATCCATTTTCTGCAATAATATCATTCATTTGCAAGTAAATTTTTTCGTTGGCATCTTCGCTTTGACACATATGCATCTCTGGACATTTTTGTTGGAAAGATTTGAGAAATTATAATGAACACAAATAAATTATCAATGAAAAAAAAAATTTATCTGAAAAATATTTTTAATATAGTTATAGATTAAACAATAGAGATTACAAACTGCTTTGCACAAACTTTTTCTTTCATGTACTTAATTAAACTGAGAGTGAAGACTTTAAATAGCCACATAATAAGTTTATCGGGAATCATAAGAATAAGAGAGTTAACACAGGTTCATAAAATATGGAACTTTAAATTAATAAAATATTTTTTTTATGTCAAAGGATAACTCTCCACTTCCTCAGCTATTCAAATTCAAAATTTATGATTGAATACTATAATTTGTAAATTGGTTTATAAAACATCCTCATTTTACCCTTTAATTAGTAATTTGATAGAATAACTGCTGATAAGGTTTGAGTTATAAGTTGGGGCCTCTATTCAAGAAGTTTGTAGGTAATTTAATCTATCATTAATTGCCCACAATTAATTCAAACTAAATCTATTCTTAGTTTATATCAAAATTTGTGGCTTGATTAATTAACCCAGTAATTTGAACTAATAATAAATTAATGCTAATCCACATTATCTATTTCAACAATCTCTTACTTCAATAGTATTAATCATTATTAGGACAATTAATTAAATAAATATCAATTAAAATTAAGCAACCAACATATATATAAAAAAAACCATACAAAGTTCAGAAACGAAACAACATAATATCATTGGATCTAATAAGGAAACAAATTATATTAATATGATCATAACACAAGATCATTACATCTGATGGGGAAATAAATGATATTAATATGATCATAGACATAGTTTTAAAATTTAAGTAGAATGGACATTTAAAATGTCAAAGTATATCACAAAAGCCCGTTAAGAACTTAAATCATATTTCCACTGGACAAAAGCTACATCAAGAATTAAACAAGACCTATATGAGCTCCTATGGTTAAGCTTATGGTTAATTGATCTGCAAGCAAATGTGAACCGCATGAGTATGAGATAAAGGGAAAATTCAGAAATGAAACAATGAATCAAGAATATTGAATCTGATAGGAAAAACAATGTTATAAATATTAGTTAAGTTTTAATTATGAATTATATTTAAAATTTTGGCACAACCAAGAATATTGAATCCGACAGGGACATAAATGTTATAGATGTTAAAATATATCAAAATGTCCCTTAAGAATACAATTCAAACTCTCACTAAACTAAGAAATCAAAATTTTAAAATACCCAAGAGTAACAAATTTTCAAAATTCAAATAGGTAAATATTTGGTAAACAAATTACTCAAAAGTTTAATATGAATATGAGATTCACTAATATTCTCTCTCTAATGAACAGGAACTAAGAATCAAAAGTTTGATACAACTAAATTCTTGTAATTTTACAAGAAACCCATAACAAAATCATTGTAGCAGCAAAAGTGGTCGAGATTCAAAATATGTGCACAACAAAAATTAATTTTCTTTACCACATTCCCGGACAAATGACCATTACAAAATAAGCGACATACTCTTCACTTATATATATATATATATGAGGTAGTTGTAAGTGTCCATTTGACACTTTTTAACAGAACAACTCCTCCAAACATAATAAAGATGCATACAAAGGTTGATGTAGTTGTCAGTATTTACATGACACTTTCTAACAAAACAACTTCTCCAAAACATCATATCAATGTATACACAAGTTAATGCTGCTATAAGCATATGTCTGAAACTTTACCATAATATAGTTCCCAAAAAAAAAATCATAATTGTCAAGTTAAAGCTGTTATAAGTGCTTATTTAAGCATACAATAAGCTGCCAATATTGGGAGAAAATGGAATTCCTTTTCATCTCAATCATATCTTTTAATTGTCTAAATAGGTACACTATTAAAGGAACAAGAATGTCGTGTGAAGTTTATGAGTACTATACACTACTAAAGAAACAAGAATGCCTTGTGAATTTTATGAGTACTAAGTCAATAGGAGCTCTTTGAGATAAATTAGAAAGCCATAAGACTTGTCACAATAAGACTAAGTTCTAGAATCACAAGAGGTCTTATTAAGATATTCCATATTAAGTTAATGCCAAGAAGTTAACATCATAAAAGAAGTTAATCCCTCCTCAAGTTAATAGTATGCCATTTAATATACATTTCGAAATTAAAGATGCAGCTCCATATAACCCCCTTAAACTTAAAATAATATTAGCCTTAAAAGACTTGTTTGAATCCAAAAGGAATCCCTCAATCCGCATAATAAGTGCTCATTCTATGAGTTTACAAGTCCATCCACTAAAGTTTGCTTATATCTCGTTAAAAGTCTAGTTACCTTTATAATCATTCCAAGAGTGTCATTAATAGGAATTGTCAAGAAGGCATATGAGTATTTAGTTCATTCTCTTTAATCATTACCATCTCAATAGTTTAAGGCTCTCACTTATCCTTTTATATTTAGCATATGGTCTATATAAATTCAAAATCAATAATGTGTTAAATGTCCTTTAATTGATCCCATTAACTTGTCTCCCAACAACATTGGGTTCATATAAGCTAGAGCTAGAGGGACAACTATAATTGTACACCATCTCATAATCCAGCATTAATAATAAATTCACTTGCCTCATAAAGTTCTAAATAGTTAACTCAAATATTATTAGATTTCTTGTCACTAATTGGAACATGTGCTTTTAGTCATCTGAACTTGCATTTGAGTTGCAACTAGATCTAAAAGTCAAACAATTCATAATAGGAGCTCTTCCTATTTTCTTTTAGTTCTTCCTTTTGAGAAACCATCTTAATTGATTTATCAATTTTTCCATTTATTTAGTTGGGTATAGCATTAAACCTTTAGTAATTCAACAAAGACAAGAGATATTCACAATGTGCATAATTTCCCAAAAACGTGATTGCAACACATGAGCTTAAAAAATGTGTACCTTGAACACTAACACTTATTCAATTTGAGTGTTCTTAAATAGGGAAAGGCCATAACCCTTCTTAAGTCTTATTAAGTTGCTAAACTTTCTCCCAATTGGCCCACACATATTCCACTATTATTTCCATTGATGCCTTTGCACACACAACAATTGGGTGATGTTGTAATTCAAGGTTATCTCAATTATATTGGAATGAATACTATGCATAACAAGTATATCCACCCTTGGGCCAAAGCCATCATTACAATTGTCATGACACATTTTAGGGACTTTTTAAGTTATTATAATTTATCCTACTCAGAGCATTCACTGAGTTGTTAGAATACAGAAGCTGAGGTAATAAAATTAGGAAACATTAATTATGTGAATGCACATAATTATAAAACAAAGTTTCTATTAAAATAAAGCTCAATTTATGCAAATATATTCACAAGATTGTTTATCATAATCTTGCCTAAGGGTCTCGAATTACAATAAATCATGAAAACTCATTATACATCAAAAGACTAATACAACCAAAATATCTCTAACATTTCCATACTGATAAGGTACAAGAAATATTAATACATTAATCCAATTATCACTGTGACTGAAAACAAATTATATTGTCAGTGCCACACCAATAAAGTGTATCAGCTACCAATGTAATTTACCTAGCAAAAATCAATTGAAATGGACACCTTAATCAAACTAACAAAACACCCCTACAAGTGGTCCCATAATAGGTAAACTTACAATCGCAAGGTGCTAATTGCCTAAGTGATCTTCACGGCAAGTGAAATCACTTAATCATGTAAACACTAATAATTTTGATGTTGTATTCTTTAGAGGATGAAAAACCAATTGCCAAGATTATAAAACAAATCATGCTTTTAATTTCTAATTTTGTTTAAATTAAAGAACATCCAAACAAATAATATTATGTTTGTATAGTCACCCTTTTTAATGTAATATTGATTATATACAGTCTTTATTTGGCTTTTACGAAATCATTAATTAAGTTTTCCAAAAGGAAATAAAATGTCTAAGATGTAAAAAACCTAAAATGGTTATCTTAATTAAGTTTAGAAAGAAGAAAATGCCTTGAATAGTTTGCAATATCCTATAAGGCATAATTGACTTTAAACCATCTTCATTTGTCTTTTTTTATGAAGCCCAAAACAAGTTTCTCGATATTCAAAAGTCTTACAGACAATAAAACGGTGGGATTTGGGCCTGTAATTGGACCAAATTCGCTTTGGCAATTTGCCTAGGTATCAACCTCTGAATGAGCTTTCCAGAATGGAATTATAAGCCTAAAAACTCCATTTGTGCTAAATATTATGTCTATTTAAAGTAAGGTTGCCTATTTAGGCATACATTTAGGCTTTTGACAATCAATCTAACTTAATTACTTAACCGCAATGATTTATGTCACCTATTTCAAATGAGTATATTGTCTAAAAGGTTTAAGATAAGTAGAATAATCATTTCCATAATTAAATTCACGAAATCTACACGAAAATTGGTCTCATAATTAATTTCAACACATTATTGAATTTATAAAGGAATAATCTCTCTAATAAATTATTTGGCATACCATACTAAATAACCATTGAGAGTGTGAAAATTATATGATACTAGGACGTACTTAGAATACTGATAAAAATTTTCAGCTTAAAATTTAGAGAGTACATATCTAAAATCCCATGTGGAATACCATGGAAGTTCATGAACTTATATTTTTAAATTTCAAAAAATTTTAGAAAAAATTAACATTAAATAAAAAATAAAAATTTAATTTGGCTACCCAAATTTTGGCCCAAAATGGGCCCTATAATTGAGCTCACACTCTTAAGGCTCGAGTGGGCTACGTCAGGGAGCACTATTCATCTCATTGTACTTTTAGTAGGTCAAATATGGATCATTTGACCGATTTGATCTCTAGTTTTATATTTATGAATTTCTTGATTGTTCTAAGGCGTGTTCATTATCAAAATGCTCAAAATTTTGAGATTTATCAAATCCCCCAAGGTGATTTTAAAAGAAAACGCACCATTTAAGAGAATTTTGGATTGAAAATTTTGTGATTTCTTATGTTTGATCTTTTATGGAGGTTGAGATGATTCCTTTGAGTTTTGGCTTTGGGCATCATTTTACTTAGAGTTGGTGCATCTACCAAAATCCTAGCATTACAAACAATGCAGAATTTAGGAGGAATTTGTGATCAAAATATCTGTGGTTTTTTGAGTTAGAGCAACAACATAGGTTAAGACATGTTTCACGTCTTTTGAGTGTGTTTTAGGTATCAAATTGTTTAAAATTTTAAGATAAACCAAAGCCCTATACTGATTTCATAAAATTCCATTTCATTTTAGTGCAATTTGTTTTCAAAAATTTCCTCCCTATACAATTGTGGAGGTCAAAGATATTTCTTCATTTTTAGGGTGTGTCCAAGGCATCAATATATTTGAATTTTTTTTTTATCTTTTAAAACCCATAAGGAAATTAGAGTGATATCTCTCTATGTTTTAGTATTTTGGATCAAAAGTTTTGAGATTTTTCGAGCTCTGTTAATGGTGTAAGGTTATTTCCTTCGTGTTAGGGCATGTTTAAGATATTATTCTACTAGAAATTTTGTTATCTACAAAAGCCCTAAATTAATTTAAAAATTAACTTTATGATTATTTGAGTAATTACATTTAAAATTATTGGGTTTTGAAGGGTTCCATTTTGAATCTTAGCATAAATCAAACATCATAAAGCTTAAATTTTCTTATATCATGAAACCTTTAATATGATTTCAAAGGACCATTTATTATTCTAGCAATATTATGCAAAATTTGGGTGTTTATTCTTCCTCATACATATGCCAAATATAATAAATAAATATGAATAGTTAAATCTAATATATTTACACAAGTAAATAATCAAATCTAGAACTTTGGGCTTTAATACCAATTGTTAGAAAAATTTAGGAAATTATAATAAAAACAAATAAATCATCAATGAAAAAGAAAACTTATCTAGAGAAGATCTTTAATGTAGCCATAGATTAAGCAATAGAGATTACAACATTGTTTTATCCAAACCTTTTCTATCTTGTACTTAGTCAAACTAAGAGAGATAAGACTTTAAATAGTCATAAAATAAGTTTATCCTCAGTCATTAAAATTGGAGAGTTAATACACATTTAAAAAATATGGGGTTTTAAATAAATAAAATATTTGGTTTATTTCAAATGATAACTCCTAACTTCCTTGACTATTCAAATTCTAGATTTATAATTAGATATTATAATTTATAAATTGGCTTATAAAAAATTTTCTTAATCTAAATAATTACTAACAAACTTTGAGCTATAAGTTGAGATTTTTATTTTATGGACTTATGGGTAATCTAACTTATCACTAATTACCACAATTAAGTCAGACTCTATCAATTTTTTATTTATGTCAAACTTAGTTGCTTAATTAATTAACTCGAAAATTTGAACTAATAATAAATTAATGCTAATCTACAATATTTATAAAATATTTTAAAATTTTTTATATTTGTCCATGTTAATACTTGGTAGATATAAGGCTTTGAATGTAAATAATAGCATCAAAACTTGTTATTTTGCTTACCAGTTTATAACCATATTCTAGGTCAACCTAATAATAACTAAACAAAATTTGTTTTCATCAGGTATATGTTTCATATATCAGGTTGTCATTGCCTAACAAAAATTATGTTAGATTGGAGTGCATTAATTATAAACTTTATTTAAGTAAAAAAATTTAATAAAGCTAATATTTAATAACAACTTAATTTTTCTGTCTTTTTTTTTTTTGAAAATTTATTTCCTAGTTAACTACAAAAGAATTCACCTTTTTAAAACATGTTTTCTCGTACAAAAAACTTAAATCACTTGCACCCGTTGTTAGTCAATATAAGCCACTAAATAAAAATTTAATGACTCAAAATTAAAAATATAAATAAATATTTAAAAATAATTTAAATTTAATATATAAATTTTAAAATATATATAATAATTTTTAAATTATTTTTTATATAAGATCACACCCTATTAAAAAAGATGGAATAGATTATTAAGTTATTAGAAACTATTTATTTATTTATTTCTACATTTAGCCATCATACTATCTTAAAATATGTCTTATAATATTTTTTACATCTCGTCTGCATTATTTATTTACATTTTCAACTCTCAACTATTGCAAGCAATCCAAGTTACATGTATAAATAATTGCTTGCCCACATAATGATTTAATATATTAACAGATGGCATTTATCCATGTGAATTCTCCACTCAAATTCCGATGCTAGTTCTTAATGTTGCCAATTTTCCCCCAGAAATACCTCTTTCTTCCGCGCAAGTGATATGACAGATTGATGATCTTCTTAATTAACACAGCTCATCAATACTTAATATCATTTTCAGTTGACTAAATATCAATAAATTGTGAATTCTTTTTTCTTAATTTTCAGTAGCTTCATGTCAAAGCAAGACAGCTTGATGGATCATCATGGTCATTTAAATGGACAAAATTTGGATGTAATACAAGTCTTTAATTTGAAGCATATTTGTTGAATTCTTTCTTAGTCGCTATTAGAATAATTAAATGAAAATACAAAACCTAGTTTTAATTTATAATTTTCTTTCGTTGTTATGTTGGGAAAAATAAAGCTCAACTTGGGAGGTGATTTGCACTAGCGAGAAGGTGCTTCGCATGCGGCTTAGATTGTATGTGAAATTCATCGGAAGGATAATACTATGGCAGCGAACGCCAGAGAAGCCCGAAGAAGGAAAATCTTGGAGCGTGGATCGGACCGATTAGCCCTGATAACGGGTCGGATCGATACCTTTCAGCCTCCTTCTGCTTCTTCACCTTCGTCCCTCTCCCAACCTTCCCATACTGACGCGGATTCATTATCCCAGCCGTTGATTGCAGACGATCAAGCCAATAGACCCCTCATCTCCCATCCAAATACGAGCGGTACGTTTCTTCTCTCTTCAGATTTCCTTTTGATAGAAAATATTTTCTTTGGTGAGAATTTTCTATTTTAGTCAAACTTGATTAAATTGGTAATGTATTAGCTAATTCTGTATACTCTGTGTGTAATTGTTTTGTTCTTTGATTCGAAATCTATTGGTCTTTGAACTTCGTATGTGGCACAATTTGGAGAAATTGTTGACTTGACGAGTGGATATAAAACTTCTTGAGTAGTTTTCTATGGACCTGCGTTAGTGCGGAGACACTATGCTTCGCTCGTGAGTCGGGTGAATTTGAATACGTGTTCTTCAGTTTTTAAACTTTGATTTTGTTAATTCACTTCTGGGATAAGTCCTGTGGTCTTTTATTAAAAAAAAAAAAAAAAAACTATGGCTAGATGATGGAAAGGTTCACAATTTATAAATTCTCCTCGTATGGGTGGATATTCACATAATTTGATTTTAATGGATGATGACAGCTGATCACTCTGATTCTATTTTTCAGTAAAATTTTGTTCAATTTGTGAATGGACTGAGGTGGAATAGGTTAAATTATGTCAGTGGTAATAGATTTTCCATCTGGATATTTCACTATGCTAGGGAGGTCGTGAACTAAGACTTTGGGTCAGGACCCATGAGCCTCAGTTCAATTCAAGGGGTAAGGCATTGGCTTCTTTAAGTAGAGGTCTTATTGTTAAACCTAGTGGAAGGAGTCAGTCAAATTTCCTTTCAAGGCCCCCCCTTTCCAGCCATTGGAGTTGTACTTGTAGCCTAGAATTACACTGTCTTCTGCAATAAAGGAATTAAAAGTTAAGCCTGAGTTTAAATCTTGATAGAGAAAAATTTGTGAAGAATCCTGAAGGGTAAGGCGAGGTCTATATACAAGCTCCTGTAACTCTGCTTCAGGGGAACAGAACCTGGATAGTGCTGTTCTGAGTTATATTACCTGCTAAGAATATGAATGTTGTGTAATGGGACCTTCACCTTACACAACTGTCTTTTGAGAATGCTATGAAATTTTATGCTGTTACAGGTAGTATCTCTTCTGAAGTTGATGTCACTTTGGAGACTAGTGTCGTAACTCATAATTAAATCCTCCAGCAGCTTTTATTTGCTTCATATTTGTGGTGCTTTATCGTAGAAGTAAGGCTGCTAAAGAAACTATTTATTGTAAAGCTGGAGAATCAATGGAACAAACTTGGGTGGCAATATGCTGATCTATGAATTATTGAGGCAGAGTAGTAGTTACGTATAACTTTGCTTGATGGGGAATGAGATGTTAGATGATGACAGATGGGAAAGGCACTCATCTATTTGGTTTACAATCTTGTACTGCAGTTAGTACTTGTTAAATATTTGATTATATCTGAACTTGGGAGAGGCCCCGGGCGTGACCTAGCCTAAGCATAAGTCATATCTCTCAGTTAATGCTTTATTTGTTCCTCAGTTTTAAACTAGAAATATAGAACTTATGTCATTACTTTTACTGATCACTTATTTTTATGTGCAGTTCCTCTTCAAGGTGAGGCAGAGGAGTCAGATCCTGTTTTGCTAAAACCTAATCCTGTTCCTGATCCTGTTCCTGATCCCTACCATTTTAATGCTTATAACAACAGCAGCCAGACATCTCCTTTGGATGGATTAGAGCATAAAAATGAAATTTCAAGCATACCTACTTCTGAAGTTGAACAACTGCAACCACCTCCAGGTTCATCTGTTACCGCAGAAGTTGATCAAGTACAACCACCTCCAGATTTATCAGTTGTTACCTCAAGAACTGAGCAACAGTTACAAATACAGTCTCGGGACCCTAAATTTTTCAGCCCTAGTGAAATAAGTTCTGCCATCACTGCATCAAAGATTACCCGCCTTTGCTGTTCTATTGTTGTAGCCCTGCTAGTAGTTTTATCTTATCTAGGATTTCCTTTGCTAGATAGCAAATATGTGAAGAGTATACTAAGCTTTAGGCCGCTCTACTTGGTTTTGGTGACAAATGTAACAGTGGTAGTTGCAAAACTTCTTTCCGGTAAACAAAGAGTTTCTGAAAGGGCTGCAGTAAGACAAAATGAAACTTCCTCTGACGGAGATCACTGGGCTGAACATCTTGGAAGGGCATTGGAAGCAGGTTTGGTGATGCGGAATGTGATGGATGCTATGTTCATGGATTGTGCTTCTTATGCTGTCATTGTTATATGCGGCCTCTCTCTTGTGCAGTTGTTCAGCAAGTAATTGTAGTTGGCCCCAAAATTTCCATTTCCATCTGTTTGTCCTTTCTGGTTATTTATGTAATTTGTTGATCAGCTTTCGGCAAACATGACTGACGTCTAGTTAACTTGGTAGCTTGGCAAACAATTGGATATTCATTGCAGGTACTGTTCATTGACTTGTTTTCCTATATGAGATAGACCTTTGTTGAATAGAAGAGACTCGACTTTGCTAACACTTGAATTTGGAAAAATGCATAACCTATGGGACTAGGTTCCACGAAGAAAGCATGTTTCGTGAAGTTAAGGTCTATTTGGGGACGATAATTTACGCCACTCAAGTTAATGAGGTGAGAAATTTGTCACGGCGAATGGTCCATGTGATTGTTTGTGCTCATAGTAATTGCGTAGAATAAATATGTGGCGTAGCTTGTAAGGCTGCTATGGCGGGAAGGACAAGTTGAGCTTATTACGGTGAACCAGCCCTCCCGTTGTTCCATGTAATTCAAAGTGAATGGAAAAGTGACCTGTGAGTTAAAAATCCAAATTTGAGTTCCTTCTGAACTATGTTATGGTTAAGTTTAATCAATTTGATGCCATCGGAAAAGGTGACGCCTTTCCACATAATGTAATCAAAGAAAATGGTTAAGAATGAAACTCATAATTTAGCACACAGCTTGATCTGTATCCTCCTGTTGAAATTCCATCACGTCATTCGTTCTATTTTGATGCAGAGCCAGCACTTCCAAAATCCAAAATATTTCTTTTGAGAAGGGTTTTGAATCGTCACCTGATACAAACTCTTCAACCACATTGTTAACCTCAATCGAGCTGCACCCTGGAGTTTTTTTCATCCCCTTGCTTCTAATGAGTTTCCTAATGCTAGATACACCTTCCCACTTTCCAAGCTCCGCACATATGTTAGCAAACAAAACATGGCTCCCAGATTCATCTGGTTCAAGCTCTAGAAGGTGCTCCATTGCAATAATAGCAATATCAAGATTGCGATGAATCCTGCAAGAACTTAAGAGAGAGTTCCATATCCTTGAATCTGGCTTTACTGGCATCTTCAATATCGTTTCAAGAGCCTGATCAAGGCGTCCTGAGCGTCCAAGAAGATCAACTAAGCAACCGTAGTGCTCAATCTCTGGCTCTATGTGGTAGTCCTCTCTCATAGAATCAAAACATTTCAATCCCTCATTCCATAAGCCTGCATGGGTGCAGGCTGCTAAAATACCTAGAAAAGTTATCCCATTTGGAACGACTTGTGCTTTCTGCATATCTTTAAAGAGTTCAAGAGCTTCATGAGCTTTTCCATGGTTAGCTAGTCCTCCAATCATGGTAGTCCAGGAAATCACATCCCTCTCCACCAATTGATCAAACAAGTTACGAGCTTGATCAACGCAACCACACTTAGCGTACATTTCAATTAGTGCATTGCAAATGCTTGTCTTCTTCAAAAACCCGTTTTTATCAGAGTACATGTGAATCCATTTCCCAACCTCAAGAGCTCCTAGCTGTGCACATGCAGGCAAAACAGATAGAATGCTAATGTCATCCGGTTCAATTCCAACCATTTGCATTTCGCGGAAAATGTCCAACGCATCAGAATAGCAGCCAATTCTTGCGTACCCTGTAATCATTGATGTCCAGGAAACGATTGTTCTACAAGGCATTTCGTCAAACAGAGCTTTTGCACTTTTCATCTGGCCCAAACGTGCGTGTCCATAGATTAAGCTATTCCAAGAAATTGCATCTCGGTTAGTCATTTGCTCGAACACTTTGTATGCATTTGTCAAATCATCACATTTTGTGTACATGTCTATCAATGCGTTCTCTGTTATGCAATGGGACTTGATCCCAAACTTACATTGCTGCGCGTGAATTTGCTGGCCAAGACGATGGCTTAAAAGCCCTGCACATGACTTTATCAAAAATGGGAATGTGAATCGGTCTGGTGAAATGGGATTCTCGGCGAATTTCCTTGGATGTCTCATCATTTTCTTGAATACGCTGATTGCGAGGCTATATCGGTGATTGTGGGAGTAAGTTCTGATGATCGCGTTGTAGGAAAATACATTTGGTTCAACTAGTTGTTTGAATAGTAAGGTCGTGTAATCTATATCGCCACAGTTGTCGCATACATCCACCATTTTTGTCACCAAGAAGTTGCTCTGTGATAATGACAGCTTGACAACGTGAGCATGGATTTTCTTCAGTTGTTCTATATCTTCACAGTTTCTCAAAGCAGGGACAAAATGATTTTCCATTTCTCTAAGAACATGATTTCTAGCAGTCGTTCCCATCAGTGACTTTGTGAATGAAACTTCCATTAACTTCTGCAGTACAGTAATTTGCGATCTTTTGCCATTGATGAATGAGCGACAGCTATTTACTAAGCTCCTGAAGAAGTGTTCGAAGAACTATTTGCTTCGTCAGGGAAAGCAAGTACATGGGGTAATAGAGAGATCAGGGTTAGGGCGTGAGTTGGTGTTAAACAATGATCTTATAGATATGTACGCAAAATGTCGCAGGATGGACCTTGCTTGTTCTGTGTTTGATCAAATGCCTGAGAAAAATGTGGTCTCCTGGACGGCTCTGATGTGTGGCTATTTACAAGATGGTGATGCTAAAACCTCATTATCCTTGTTCTCTAAAATGGGTCAATCTGCTGTTAAGCCAAATGAGTTCACACTCTCTACCAATCTGAAAGCTTCAGGGATTTTGGGTATTGCTGAGAACGGAATGCAGATTCATGGGGTTTGTGCAAAATCTGGTTTTGAATGGGTGCCTGTTGTGGGCAATTCTATAATTGACATGTACTCAAAATGTGATATGATTAATGAAGCAGCAAGAACGTTTAACTTTATGCCAGTAAAAAATCTTGTGAGTTGGAATGCAATGATTGCTGGATACACCCTCAAAAGACATGGTGAAGAGGCTTTAAATCTATTTCGGAAAATGCAAGAGAATGGGGAAGTTCCTGATGAATATACATATTCAAGCATGTTAAAGGCATGTGGTTGTCTTGGTGCAGTGAGAGAAGGCACCCAAATACATGCTTCCTTGATCACACAAGGATTCCCATATTTGGTTCAATTGACTGTTTCAGGTGCTCTTGTTGATCTGTATGTCAAATGCAGGCACATAGTTGAAGCTAGGAGGGTATTCGATAACATTGAACCAAAGAATGTGATATCTTGGAATTCACTGATTCTTGGCTATGCACAAGAAGACAATTTGCCAGAAGCCATGGACTTGTTTCAGCAACTGAGGGAGAGCAAACATCAAGTGGACGGGTTTGTACTTTCAAGCCTCATAGGTGTATATGCCGATTTTGCCCTTCTTGAGCAAGGAAAGCAAATGCATGCTTATACCATTAAACTCCCATTTGGTTTAGAAATATCAGTGGCTAATTCTATTTTGGATATGTACATGAAATGTGGATTAACAGATGAGGCAGATGCAGTTTTCAGAGAGATGCCAGCAAGAAATGTGGTTTCCTGGACAGTTATGATCACTGGCTATGGAAAACATGGTATTGGAAAAAAGGCAGTTGATCTTTTCAATGAAATGCAAGTACATGGAATTGAACCAGACAGTGTGACTTACTTGGCTGTACTCTCAGCTTGCAGCCATTCTGCACTTATTGAGGAAGGTCAAGAACACTTCTCTAGTTTTTGTAGGAATCAGCACAGCAAACCACAAGTGGAGCATTATGCTTGCATGGTTGATCTGCTTGGAAGAGCTGGTCGCCTAAAGGAAGCAAAGGATCTTGTAGAGAAAATGCCGCTGAAGCCAAATGTCGGTATATGGCAGACACTACTGAGTGCTTGCAGAATGCATGGAGACGTGGAGATGGGGAAAGAAGTAGGAGAGATGCTCTTGAGATTAGACGGTAACAATCCAGTCAACTATGTTATGATGTCAAACATCTATGCTAATGCTGGGTATTGGAAAGAGAGTGAGAAAATAAGATACATGGTGAAGAGAAAGGGATTAAAGAAAGAGGCAGGACGTAGTTGGGTAGAGATAGGCAAGGAAGTCCACTTTTTCTACAATGGAGACGAAACTCATCCACTTACAGAGAAAATCCACGAGGTGTTGAAAGAAATGGAGAAGAGGATGAAAGAAGAAATTGGTTATGTTCATAACACAAATTTTGCATTGCATGATGTTGAAGAAGAGTCAAAGGAGGAAAGCTTAAGGTTTCATAGCGAGAAATTGGCAATTGGCATGGCTTTGTTAAGTGGTGGGTTAAACGATGGAGAAAGGATGATTCGTATTTACAAAAACTTGAGAGTTTGTGGTGATTGCCATACATTCATCAAGGGTTTGTCAAAGTTTCTGAAGATTGCATTTGTAGTAAGAGATGCAAATAGGTTTCACAGATTTGAGAATGGCTTTTGTTCTTGTGGAGACTACTGGTGATGCCAAATTATGAACACCTTATATAGATGGATATCATTTCTCGAATGGAAGACTGGCAGTATCTGGCACTAGTTTTCTGGGTATCAAAGGACCCTGATTCAACTTGCAAACCTCGCTATTGGTATAGATATATTATGTGGAAAGAAGGGTAAAACATGACTATTGTTTACCCTTTTTAATTTCTCATTTTTATGAAGCTATGCCTACAATATTTGTAGAAGAACATAGGTTGCAGCAGGCCTAAGCCCAGTCTAAAATTTAACTAGGTTATTTGTTGTGAAAAATTAGTTTGTTTTACTAATATCATAGTTAATACATTTTAGATTAATGAGTTTATTGATAAAGTACATTTTAGATTAATGAGTTTATTGATAAAGTATTATTATAGAAAATTTTTTTATTGTACGAAATAGTTTTTATTATTGTTTTTTTTAATTTTTTAAATTTCATAAATTAATAAAATGATGTTTGATTCTATTTTTTAATTTTGAGTAATTTATAACAATTAACTATTCAAATAATTGAATAAAAAATTTAACTATATATTATTTTTATTTATTTTAATTTTGAACCATATTAAATTATATTTATAATCTCTCATTATAAAATTTAAGAGACAATTAATTAATTAACTCATTATTTTTTTTATTAATTCTAAAAAAAATCTAAACTTTAAAAAATTTATGATGTTAAAAGTGATTAATACGTTCATTAATTTTTTCATTTACTTCCAAAAATTTTTATAAAAAATTTTAATTTAAGAAATCATTAATTTATTAATTAATTACTTTTCTATATTCTTCGTTGACTATGAAAAATTCATTAATCTTTTTATTAACTCTAAAAAATTCTTAAATTTTAAAAACTTATAGATTTATAAGACAATTCATTAATAACTTTATTATCTTTTAATTGACATACAAAAAATTTACACAACTCAACATTATCAATACATATATCTAAAACACAAATAATCATTACGCAAAAATATAAAGATTTAATCAACTAAAACTTTTTACAAATCAACAATACACATTAAAATAAGCTAACTCTATTTATGTATAATAAATTGCTCCTGTAGTAGCTTAAGAAACGAACAGAAAAATAGTTTCTCACCATGAACAGGGTACGTTATTATAATGACTGTTCCTCCATTATTGAACTTAATGACTCTAGCTTAGGGAACATGCAAACACCTTAATCTCTAGTCTTTTTAAACTAGTCGAAATAGATAACCTCTAGTTTTCAACATTGAATAATGTGCTTGGAAATAATTAAAAGAAAATTTGACATTTTTTCCCTTTAATTTTAATTCTTTCGGTTGATGTTTGTGTTCGAAATAATAATAAAACACATTATTCGAGAGGCATGATTATGAAATGAACTTAAAGAACAAAGGTGAATCTACTCTTATTACTTTTCAAGGCGACTGCAGATACAAACCCAAGACATCTAGCATTATGAACAGGAAATACATTTACTTTAGAAGTTGTAGCCTGCGCAGCCGACCTCTACACAACAACCTAAAAAGCCAGCATTCTAAATCACAGGACATATCAGTTGGATTCTCTTTAAGTTGGATTCTTAAAGAAAGGATGATCAAGGGCTTGGAGAGCTGTTAGGCGTTCAGCCGGATCATAGGCCAATAAGCCATATAACAAGTCAGTTAAAGAGGATCTTGAAGACTCCACTTGCCGCGATACAAGTTCCTGCATGCAGCATAATAATGGTCAACCCAGAATAATAACAAAGATACTAGAGCATGAGCTCAATTAAAGCGAACTGACGGAAGGCTACGAGATGTCCAGCATCACTGATTGGGGAAAAAGAAACGGATATAAACCTTTAGATGATCAAGCTTCTTTACTGCTCGAATACTCTCCCTTGAAACAGCTCCTTCGGGCCAATTCAGTCGTGATCCATGCCTGAAATACTTTTCAGCACCTCGGCTGCATAATGCCAAGCAAAGGGAGAACTTAGGTATATTACTACATGTCTACATAAATAAAGAGAAACGCTAAATTACAATTAAACAGTGCTTTTGTCTGTTCCCCAGTTATTGATTCATAACTTTTAAAAGAGCAGCTTTAGAAGTGCAGTGAACCAATTAGTATACTGGGATAGAGATACTTACTTAGACCTTCGAGCCATCTGCTCGGGCAGAGGTCCCAACACTCTCTCCATCATTGCCAGGTGCTCCAAGTTTTCATGAGTCTGAAACAACGCTTTGCCCTGAGAAAAGTTCCAAATGCAAACCATTACGACTAGGCCTTCAAGAGTCAAAACAAGTCTAATATATCTAAATAGAAGCATGACCAACCGAAATAAGTTCAATGAGAATACATCCAACACTCCACAAATCACATGGATATGACCACCCTAGACCTGAAATTATCATGTCAGGTGCAGGTGAGAAAACAATAACAAGCATAATTACATGTTAGCTAAACTTCATAATCTTAATCTGATTGTAAGAGAAGCAACCAAGGTAAATAAGCCAAACAGCAAACTCTGAAATGGCTCCATTTGTCATCAATTTTTTTTTAGTCTCATAAAATAAGCCTTATCCGGGGAAAAAAAAAAAAAAAAACAATTTTAGCCAAAATGGAATCCATTACAGTACAAAGGGCCTAGAACAGCCAATGAAGGAAATACCGCAAACTGCAAAACTATAGGACAAGGACAAGTTAAAAGTAAGCTGCAAGTAATCCAGTAAATTCTAGACTTTGAGCAGTCACTGTGACTGCATGCTATTAATAACATTTTCAAAGGGTCAAAACGTTTCCTCTTACCACCAACAAGCACCAAAGTGCTTTCTATGTTGGACTCTGAGGGACAACAGACAAAAAAGTAAGAAAGTAAGAAAGTCTTGTTAGCCAAACCATACTTAGTTACCTAGAATAATCTCAGGGGCTCGGTAATGCCTTGTAGAAACAATGGAGCTATGGTTCTGATTATCAAATGCAGTACTACCAAAATCAATCAGCTTAATAGCACTAGACTTGGGCAAGCACCTGAATTGCATTTCATCTGAGGAAAACCTCTGTACCATTCGAAGCATCTTTTTTAAATATATCATAATTGAGTCTATGCCCAAATCTAAAATTTCAATTTTTGTGTCATAAAATGCTAAATACCTTACAGCTAGGGAGCTTTACGTATTCAGAAGAAACCAGAAGTATATTTTCTGGCTTCAGGTCAGTGTGGATTAGGCGGAGGTCATGCATATCTGGATATGATAAATCACAAAAAAACAAATTACAGTAAGGAAACGCATCCAAGATATGTTGTATCCCTGGACAAACAAAGAAGGCCAAGGAAAAGATCTGGTTGATTTGTGAGGTAAGAATAAAACGTGAGATAAACAGAAGACCAAGAATAATCCACAGACATGCTACAGATTCCAAAAGCTGTCGTCCAAATTCCCGAACAAGATCCACAGGGAATGGGCAGTATTTATTTCTCTTTAGAAAATCAAATAAGCTTGGTCCAAGCTTCTCAAATACCTGGTAACACCATTAAAATGCATTGAAAGGAATGTTTCTGCTTAGTTCCCAGATCTATGAATAAAGCCCACATTGACATATATAAAACAATGCACCACATCTTCTATTCACTTGTAATGTAAATGGGTACTAACCACATATCATTCCTTGACAGATAGAAGCAGAACAAAATATCTTATAGGCATGCACATTCAACACAACAATATTGGAACAGCAAGCAGTGACCAGTATAGTCCCAAGGGTGAAAAAAAAGACAAGTAAAATTTATCCAATATTCCAATTATCCAGTCCATTTACAAAACAGTGCAAAAACTAAACCACAGTAGTAGATGTAACGAAAACACACTATCATGTTATCAGAACGGATACGATAAATCAAGGGAAATAATTGGTTGAAGGAAATACAATAAACATACTTACAATACATATGTGATTCCGGTAATCAAACCAGTTCCTGATATGTACGCAACTGCAACAAGCAAGTATAATGGGATAAATATCAATCGTCCCAGAAAACATCTAATCAAATTCTAGAAGCCATTTTTTCCAGATCTTTACCGTGAACTGTCTCTCTCATTCTTAGCTAGACGTTGAAGCACATCAACCTCAATCATTGCTGCATCACGGTATTTTGGTATGCTTCTAACTACCTTGATGGCCACATATTCTCGGGTTTGGCGGTCCCAACATTCCAAAACTCGACCAAATGTGCCTACAGCACTAGCAATATGCTGAGTGACACAAGTGCAGTCAAAAAACATAAAATCTGATATTCAGAGGCACTTGACCGCTAACCTTCACCCATCTTGCTGAGGATTTTATCTGTTAGATATTGAAGAGCATGTTATAAATACTTCTCAAGCGAAAATCTGGAAATTACAAAAGGAAAAGCCTACCAACAAATCTTGGAGAATAAACAAGCACATATTATAGCATCATGGCACATAACCAGGAAAACCCGACCCGCAGGCTTTCCGTTATTTTGAAACAAGTGACTTTCAACTAGTATGACGAATGTTTAATGTAAGAACTAAGACAAATTGAAGCTTATAGGTTACATAACTCAAACAAGTTTGACCGGTAAGCTAAAGTAAGAATGAACTAATAACTACTGAAAGTGAACGTATAAGAGTCCTTGAACAAATTTATTTACTAAGGAAAACGAGGGAACTTTAATCATAAAACCAAACACCCAAAGCCCAGGACCAAAAAGTACATTAAGAAAAAAATTAACAAAGCTGTGCACAACAGCACGGCGCATTCTATCGATCAGAAACTGCACAAGGAAAGCATGCATATGCATACAAATCTTCACCTTCCCCAAAACAACGAATTGTTTGCCACTATAATAAAAGTGAATATAAATTGCGATGAACTTACATCTAGGCGTGAGATTCTCGCCAAGATTAAACACGTAATGGCCATCACGATCGTCAACCCTTCTTGGAGGCGATGCATGCCTGTTGTGGAATCCTTCATCACCCACCACAAGAGCCCTTTGCGCCTACAAGACGAAGCAACGGATAACCATCCCAACTCCATGTCAGATTTCATCTAATTGGTGTTCCCCATATTTTTTCCTGAAAAACCTAAAACCTAATCAAGAAATCCAAGCAAAGCAAACAAGCAGCAACCTCTGGCTCAGAGTATGGGGCTTCATCCCACGTGAGACGAGGTCGTTTCCGGGTTCGTTCCCTTTCCATATTTTTGAATTCCACTGCTGCCATAGACATAATGAAACCCTCTCTTCCAGGGTATATCTGGGTTCCTTCACCAAGTATCTGCGACCAAAAAATATCCTACCAGAAGAATCTCAATGAAAACAAGTTAGGGCTTGAAGAAGGTGCTCCAGGCTCTTCGATCTGAAGTTCAAGGCTTCCGCAAACGTGCAGCTTTTGATGCATGAGAGGATGGCATTAGGGTTCGATTTACACCAGCACAAGACCTTGGAATCCTTTTTTTTTTTTTTTGGACGGACAAGAGCATGGAATCTGGGAGATTGGAGTTGTGCACGAATTTCGCTGTTTATATTGCGATTGTGTTTCGCGCTGTATTGTGCGTCCACGTTAAACGACATCGTTTGGAAGTACGCATCTTTGCTCAGTAGCGTGATCCTACATTTCTAGATACTACATGTGATTTTAGGACCAAAAGTGAAATATGCTCCTATGGCTAATTTTATTTTTTGCGATAAGGAGTGGGTGGAGTGCATCGGATGGTGATTTATAAATAGTTCATTTAATTGTTCAGTTTTTTATCCTAAAATAAACAAATATTGTATTGATAATTCCATCTAAAGATCATAAACTTATTATATTTAATACTTTAAATTTTATAATTATTTTAAAAAATTTTAGATTGAATTTTACTTATTCCAAAATATATAACATAAAATTATTATTTTTTATTATTTGAATATAATACTTTGTAATAAACAAGTTTTGATTATATAACATTATTTTAAAATTTTAAAATTCTTTATTTTAAATATATTAAATTTATAGTATTTAAATATTATTTTTTTATAAATGGTTACATTTCACAATAAAGTATACTTTTAAACAAAACTAAAAAGGCAAATAATTTGAGTAATATATTTTTTTATTTTTTATTTATTATAAAATTATTATTTTAATTTTTTACTTATTGAACATCAAAATGATGTTTCACATTTGGTCTATTATTTTTTAAAAAAATATTAAATTTTTTTTTATATTTAGAGTTTAAGGTTTTATAAAAAAAATTAAATTTAATACTGTTTAAAAGATAAAAAATTAAATATATTAAACATTTTTATAAATAAGTTATTAAAATAATAATTTTGCTATTAGTAAATGGGCAAAATCATATTTTTAGCCACACAGGTTCGCTGGTTTGGGATTTGTAGCATAGGACAAAACGCAAGCTCCGCCCACCGTATTCTCAGACGAGAATCAAAGACCCCAAGTTGCGTACAGAAGCTTACTCGTTTGCAGCTACGCCACAACGTCTTTTGACTCTTTTGTCCCCGCCAAAAACAGCGTGCAATCCACGCGAACTCCACGACCTCCTCCATGACTCACACCTTTCGCTGATTCTCTCGTTCATTCGCCGATATCCCATCACGCAAAAGATGCAGACTCTGCAACAGAAGGCGTCTGAATGGAGCGGAGTTCCCACATCCGATGCTTTCGCCATTGATGACACCAATCTCTTTCACAAGCTGGGCCTTCAAACCTTCGTTAACCTCTCCACTAATTTCTACAACAGGTACGTTAATGTTATAGAAACAAGTGGTGCAGATCAGGGTACCCCGCTTTCTTAATAGTTAAGCATGTTTGAATTTTTCTGCTTTTCATTGTATGCCCAATTTCATCCTGGTTATTTATATTTTGGTATTTTGGCTTACGGGGTTGTGCTTTGTGTTGGAACCAGGGTGTATGATGATGAGGAAGAATGGTTTCGTTCAATATTTGCCAATTCTAAGAAAGAAGACGCAATTCAAAACCAGTACGAGTTTTTTGTGCAAAGAATGGGAGGTCCTCCTCTTTACGCCCAGAGAAGAGGTCAGCCTCTACTTCGTTGAATTGATTATTGATTGCTCCACTTGCTTCCAAGTTCGCATGTTGAAGCTCACTTCAAAGCTTCTATTGCCTATTAAAAAAATTATTGTGACTAGTTAACTACTTATGGGTGGATCATGAATGTCATATTCCGTTATTTAAAAAGCCGATGGAAGCTACTCTAGGCGAGATATTGCAACCAAGAAACGAAGACATTGATTTTAAGTATTTATAAGATTATGAATGGTGCTTATTGGTGCTCATTAAACATGAAAAGTGACTTGAAGATTAGATTAGAGAGTTAAGTGCATTCGTCATAGGAAGTGGATAGAACTGGCTTCATTGATATAATCACCTATCAACTTTGAAGTTCAAACCTTGCTTTTCCCTTCTGTATGTATGGCAGGGCATCCTGCTCTGATTGCTCGACATCGACCCTTTCTTGTGACGCATCAAGCTGCAGAGAGGTGGTTACGTCACATGCAACAAGCATTGGATAGTACATCCGATATAGATGAAGAGTCCAAGTTCAAAATGATGAACTTCTTCAGGTATGTCTATCTTCTACTTTCTGGCAAAGGATTACCCAGGATTATGATAATGTTAACCATTCTCTTGTTTTGCAGGCACACGGCATATTTTCTGGTGGCTGGGGATGAGCTAAAGAATCAAAACCAACAGATGCCTTGCAAGCATGGAACAGGAAAGGAGCACCCATGTTAAAATTTTTAGCATATTTTTCTCCTTATATGAATGAAATGTCATTCTTCATGTTCTATACTATTATACTTTGCTGACTTGAATCTTTTTATCAATAGTTCTTGAAATATATATGCTCTTTGTTGTTTATATTGTGAGCCCTTGAGTCCTACAAACAAAAATAATTTTGTTTCGTTACCATAAACAGAATCATTTCATTTTTTCTATGAAAGAAATAACTTAATCACAGATAAGCTACTAAAGTAATGGTAATTCAAAGCCACAGTCTGCTAACTATTCTGCCGAAACTGCAACAGACCGATTTCATCTGCTGATAAAGGTGAGGCATATTCAGAACACTTGGCTTCAATTTCTGACACTTTTTCATATTTCATTGAAGGCCTTCGACCTCAAGCAGCTTTAGAATCTAATCTTCCTCATTCCTTTTGTGACAGGAGTGTGAAATGTTAATTAATTAATTTTTAATCAATAATAAATTCAACTAACATTGTAGTCCGAATGCTTTAAGACATAACAGCCTTCTGGCTTAACCTAAGGATGGAAGTTAATGATGGTTTAAGTGATAATTAATTCCAGATTAAACCCAGAGAGAGGAGACACATTCTGTGTATTGGAGATTTGCTCATTAACTCCCAAGTCCTGATTAAGAACTTCAATGAAAGAGTGGATTGGCTACAGCGAGAATTTGATATTTGAATCTTCTGAAGTGCGTGGAAGTGTGTGGCCTGTAAACTGCTCTAAAATAGAGAAATAATGATAAAAGTAGTGTGAGTGCGTATTAAACCCACTTTCTCCTTTTCTGCTCATTCTCCTTCTTTTCTTTTTTTTTTGGTAATCTCTCTTTAATTTAAAGACACTTTACTCTTTAGCATGTCTCAGAATTTGATGACATTCTTTCTGGCTTCATGAGGCTATAAGGCTATCTTTAGCTAAATTTGTATACCACATTTTAATGGCGAACTTGCTATAAATATAAATATAGATAACGTAATATTTCATGTGTGTATGCGCATGCTAAAAATTCATAGTGAAAGTTAGTATGAGGATCATGATTATAATGCCGTTGAAGAAGATTTGAGAATGATTGAGACTGAATGTGGCTGCGTGGAGACGATTGAATATGGAAGCAGAAGCATCATAATTATTCTTGAACGTCTGCATTGGCTGGAGTGTAATGGCATATATTTTAGGAAAAATTACATATAATAATCTTTAACTATAGATCAATTAAAACTTTTGTACAAAAATTTTAAAGGATAACACTTCACTTTCACAGACTATAACAAAAGGTGAAAATATCATTCAGAGAAAATTAATGGAGTAAAAAAAAATTTGTCTCTTATTTATTACAAAACTGCTATTTTAGTTCATTATTTATTAAAATGTTTAAAATAGTCATTTACTCACTGAAAAAATGCATTGAAAAGAGTGTGTGTATGAGTATTTCAAAAGAAGTCTCACATTGCTTGGATGTATAAAGCCTTGAGTATATATATAATAATATGTGAGATTGGGCTTTTAAAGAGCCAAGAAAGGGTGGAGGTCTTGTACACACAAGCATAGGCCAACGGGCTCAATCGTAGTCCAAATTAGGGATTTTGTCGAACTTGACTTTTTGACTTCTCCTAACCGTTGCTAATTTTTACCGTTAATAAATTAGTATTGCCTACCATTGACCATTTCTGTTATGACATTTTGACTATTTCCTTTGTAACGTTTTATTTTTTGCTGTTATCAAACGACTAATTCCTTCTCCTATAAATAAAGTATCTCTTTAGGTTACAATACATACACAATAATCATTGCCTCTCTCTTCTTGCTAGCTTCTTTTCCTGAGCTCTCACTCAAAAGGGTCTATTTAATTTTGGGAGAAAATCGAGTATTTGCCAAATATTCCTAAGACAATGTTCTACAATATAACTCAGACCACCTATTTTTCTACAATCTTAAGAATATGGACACTACCACCGTTGTTGCGAATGCCTTCGATGATACTGCACCACACCGACTATTGTAACCTTTACTCAAAGAGTTATGACTGTTCCAATCATATCACATGTTCCCTATACAAAGCCATTTCCAAATATATCAAAAATCTAATGTTTGACAGACAAAACTTTCGAAGATGGCAAGAGCAAATTTTCTCTACCTCGAATATGCATGGAGTTGCTTCAACGCTTACTGACCCAATGTCATTGTTAACCGCTGATGCAAAAACATTGGAAGTTTGGACATATGCAAACAAGGTATGTAGACATACAATAATTAGTACTTTGTCTAACAATTTGTTTGATATGTATTGTACATACAAGGAAGCGAACAAAATTTGGGAATAAAAGATTCTCAAATATACTGCTAAGGTTGCAAAATAGGTAATTAATACAAGTAAGAGATGACTAATGAAAAAGACATAAAAATGCAAATAAATTAATATAAAAAATTACTGAAGGAACTCCAAGCTGAAAAGATCAACCTCCTTGATGAGCTTGTTGCTAGTATATTGATTGAAAAGTTACCAGATTCATGAAATGATTACAAATAATAGCTTAAGCACAAGTAAAGGCAACTGTTGCTCACCAATTTAATCACTCACATCATAATAGAAGACACAAACTGAAAAGAGCTCAAAGTTGCAAAAGCAAAAGAAATGACCATAAAGACAAACTTGGTACAAGAAAAGCTGCATTAAAAAAAGGTATGATAGAAAGAAAACAGATTACAAAAGAAACGGGATTGTTTTCTCTGCAAAAAGCCAGGTCATCATGTTGGTCAATGTAGGAAGAAAGCGAGAAATGACAAGCCTCTAAAGCCGAAAACAAATTTGGTCTAACAAGTTAACAATTGTTGCAATCATTTCTCAAGCTCTCATGGTCGCTAATGTGAAAGAATGAGTAATAGACACTAGTGCTACTAGGCATATTTGTGCAAAGAAAGATGCCTTTACCTCTTATACTGCAGTGAGAGATGGATAAGAACATATATACCTTGGTGATTCAAAAACTACAAATGTTCTTGGAAAAGGTAAAATTCTTCTCAAGCTCCCAACTGGCAAGACCTTGGCCCTCAAAAATGTGCTTCATGTACCTAACATCATAGTAAATTTGATCTTTGTGGCTCTGTTGGGAAATGTTGGGGTTAAAGTGTTAATTGAATTTGACAAGATTGTAATGACAAAGAATTTTGTTTTGGTTGGCAAAGGCTATTGTAGTCAGGGACTCCTTATACTCAATGTTTTTTAAATTATGAATGAGAATGCATCTTCTTCTGCTTACTTGATTGATTCTATTAATTTGTGGCATGCTAGATTATGACATATTAGTATTTCTTTTATGAAGAAAATACAAAATCTTGGTTTAATTTCTAGAATTAATAATATAATTTTAAACAAATGTGAGATTTGTGCTGAGTCTAAGCAAACCAAGAAGTCATTTCATAATGTACAAAGAATTACTTAGTTTAATTCATACTGACTTAAGAAACCTAAAACAAACAATAACTAGAGGTGGAAAAAAAATATTATATAACATTTATAGATGATTTTTCAATGCATCTACTTAAAAATAAAGATGAGGCATTTAATACTTTCCTATTATATAAAGTCAAAGTAGAAAAGAAAATTAAAAGAGTATGGACGACTAGAAGAGGTGAATATTTATTATTCAATGAGTTTTGTAAGAATGAAGGAATAATTCATGAAACTACTCCCTCATATTCCCTTGAGTCTAATGGAGTAGCAGAAAGGAAAAATAAAACTCTAAAAAAGATGATGAATGCTATGTTCATTAGCTTTTCAACCTCAGATAATCTCCAAGGTAAGGCTCTATTGTATGTATGTCATTTACAAAATAAAATTCTCTATAAGAAAAACAATAAAACACCATATAAGCTATGAAAAGTGTATTCACCTAATCTAAAATATTTAAAAGTGTGGGGGTGTCTAGCAAAGGTAGTATAACTTGACCCTAAGAAAAGGAAAATAGGTTTAAAAACTTTTGATTGCATGTTTTTAGATATACTGAGAATAATGCTACATATAGATTTTTTGCCTTGAAAAGTGATATTCTTAATTTTAATACCATAGTAAAGACTAAGAATGTTAAGTTTTTTTAGCATATTTTTCCTTTGAAAATTGACAATATTTCTCATGCACCATGTAAACACCTTACCAAATTAATAAAAAATCAAAGCAAAAATAATAAAATAATAAAATAAAAATACAAAAAAAATCTAAACAAGAATTATTCCGTAAAAAAAATCAAAACAAACCATTCCTTTTAAATTTAAAAAAAAAAATAGAGGAAAAGGAAAGATAAAAAAAACATACACACACACTTTCTTAGCTACCCTTTTCCTTCTAACCATTGTTATATCTATTAATTTATGAGTTTGGTCATTTTCATTGTTCTTGTATCTTTTCTGTTGCATTCTTGTGTACTTTTTTACTTTTGATTGTGATTTTTTTTGTAGCATCTTCCTTATTTCTATTCAACCTTTCCTTTTTACATTGACCCATCTCCAATTCTGTTGTTTCTTTCTTCCTTTGTTGTTGCATCCTTTTCTGTCTTTTTTCCTCTCTGTTCTACCCTTTTATTTTTGTACTAATTGCTGTTCAATTCTACTATGGATCACATTTCTAGTTTGTTGCCATTTCCTCTGTTACATCATCTCTAAGTTGGCGATTCTATTTTGTGTTATTACCTCCACTTCTGATGAATTTGTTATGCATTGATGTTTCATTTTCTATGCTGCATTTCTACTCTAACTTAGGCTCTATTAGTGCTACTTTTGCTATATAATTCTTTGTTGGTTGTTGATAGAAACAACACCAATTTTACTGTATTTTATTATTTTGTAGTTTACTGTTTTATATTGAAATTCTATTGTAAAAATAATTATAGTTGTTGTTTTTTTTTTTTTGGTTCAAGTCTTCCTTGATTTCGGTTGTAAAATTAGACTCATTTTCTTATATATTCATTGATGTTTGCTTAGTATGTGGTGCTAAGATTGTACACAATGTGTTATCCATGTCGTTGGAACAATTTGATGTATGATATCTTCATTTTTTTTTTCTCTGAATACATTGTAAGGTGTTGGATATCCATTATTCCTATGGTGCCTAAGTATTTGATATTATGCCCAAAGACCCCTTTTAACTAGTTTACATGAATTTTAATGTAATTGATGATATGGTTTCAATTATGTTGCCATATCGCATATGTCCTTAGCTACCAAGACCTTTTGTGAAGATAATGTTACTATATTCATGTATTTGTTTGCATACTTTGTTGTCTTCAGATTCATAGGAAAAGATTTGCATGCTTACTTTTCTTTTTTCCACTTATAAGAATTGTCATAGTTTTAATTCTCTTATGGTTCAAACTTGATTGATGTTATGGTTGTCTAATTTATGTTGAGAAATTGTTTAAACATGTTGGGTTTGCCCATTATTATGCTTGAATTTAGTTCATGATTTATTTGTGGGAAAGCTTATTGGACAAAAGCAAGAGGCAAATAGGCAAAGGTGGGAATTTAATTTGATGGCATGGAAGCTAGTAAGGAAATTCCAAATTAAATGAGTTTATCTGCTCTTGTACTTGATTCAATTCTTGTAAACAATATATGATGACAATAATTTCATTAAATACATGCACACACTATTATACATGTTTGATTTTATTGGATTTTAATTTCTAGAGCCGTCGTATAAGACTTTTATCTTTTCAGGAATTTAGGGGAGTCAACCGGTAAAGCCACGTGAGCTCTTCATCTCCATAGGTTTTACCCGATACCAGTCAATCACATTTTAATAAATTTGGATTCCAATAGCCCATACTTAGTTTTTAAAAAAAAATTAATTAATTAATTAAATTTAAATTAAATATCTTTCCATCTTTAAAATTTTTTAATTTCTTATCTCCCAAAGTTATAAAAACAAAATAATAAAAAAATAATAAATTATTTTGTTAAAAATCATTTTCCATACTACACAACATTTTTATTTAAAATCTTGATTTTATTCTTTTCCTTTTAACTTCTACCGTTATAAAATCAAAAAAATAATTAGAAAAGAAATCATAAAAAAAAATCTTACTTTCTTTTGAAAATTCTCATTTTAATTTCAAATTAAAATTGATGAATTTCACTCTCAAAAGTTCAAAATAAAAAATAAAAAATAAAAAGAAAAGGAAGAGCGCTAGAAAGTGAGATTATACCAATTTCATAAATTAAAGCATGTTAACCAAATTTTATATTCATTTTATTTACAAAAATCTATTTAATTTCAACTGTCTCATTCTTTTTGTTAAAAAAAAACCAACCAATAGTCACGCATTTTTATTCGAACTATGTAGACTTTGATCCCTATCACAAAGTACGTAAGCCTTAAAGTTTGATCCTAGGTTAAGTCCGCTCATGTAAATATTTTATTTTTCTTCCTTTATTTTATTTTATTTTCTTAATTTTTTTTCCCTTTTATTTTTCAATTGCACGTGATTGATGAGAGTAATCAAAATTTAAAATAAGGTCATACATATTTTGCATAATTAACTTTAGGTAATTGTTCTTATGAAAGAGTGCCACCTTTCCCACGGACAACAGATCCTGAACTTGATCTCTGGTTCGTAGACCACTTTTTTTTAATAACTAGTTTTCCAAAGTTTTTCGTCTAAAAATTTTGGTAACGACTCCTAAATATTGATTTTCATTGCGTCATCGTTATTACATTTCAAGTGTGACAGTTTGGTGACTCCACTGGGGATCTAAAGGAGTCAACCCATTCTAATTGATTGTGCAAAATAATATGACCTTTATATCATTTTGATTACTCTTTTACGTGTTGTTTACCTTACATAACTAGAAGAGATGGCATGTTCACATAATTTGGTTAGTTTCTCATTATATATATATATATATATATATATTCCTTATTTAATGGTGTGTTATGTTCTTATTTAATACCCATAAATTGCTTGGATATACTTGTACTTGATTGGGGTTGATAGCATGTTTATGCCTCAATTATTTATTAATTGGTTGCTTATTTTAGCTTCACTGATATGTTTATTGTATGAACAACATGTGCTAGGCTAAATAACATGCGGATTAAAACCTTATGGTAGATGACTCTTATATATTTAACTGTTATTTCCTTGTCTAATCTGCTTAGTAGATAAGGGGTGGATAGTCTTTAGGCATGAAGAATCATTGTTGTCCTCACACACTTTATAAATATGTGTTACCTCACACACATTCTTTTTAGGCCCTGTATCCAGGTTTGTGCACACCTTAAATTAGTAAAAGTTTCTATTGGTTTCCCTATGTAGCTTTACGCTTCCTAAGGTTACCATGAAGACTTCACTCAAAGTGTGTCTAGTTGTATTAGCTTAACCTATGTGCGATTTTCCTCTTCTTATGGTTAGGTCTATATAGTAAGATCTTCATCTTTGTAGTGGAGGCAATTCAGGAACCTTTATTCCCTTAAAAAGATATATCCACCTTTTTAACCTCCACTATAATAGTCAACACTTAGTAATCCCACCTGTTTAGTTAGCACCTAGCTTCCTTAGGTTTAACATCTCTATCATAAGTTCTCCTCAAGTTAAGATATAGGAAGGTGTTCCTTTTCTTTCCTAAATGCATGATATGCATGCTATTATGTCATATTCAAACTCATAGATGGGTGATTTAGTGTCACTCCTCACTGGAGTGGTTGATGTAATGTCATTGCACTGTGGGAGACACATTAATCACAATGAAAGTATGCATTAGCACAACTATCCATAGACTGTAGGGATTATTAAACCTTGAGGCTTCATAATCATACATTACATGGGCATTCTCATATATTGAAAAATCTCTTAAAAGGAGAAACCTTTAGAATGCATTGTTGCCTTTGCAATGTTGGCATGAGATTTAATTAGATAGCTATTTAGTG
Source organism: Delonix regia (assembly GCA_037074485.1). NCBI lineage: Eukaryota > Viridiplantae > Streptophyta > Magnoliopsida > Fabales > Fabaceae > Delonix > Delonix regia. The sequence continues at coordinate 6,896,106 of CM073452.1, forward strand.
CATCCTTAGGCTAGAAGAAAATTTTTGACTATTAACTGAAAGAATGATCGTTTCTTATCTCAAATTAATACTCAATTCCTCTTCCCTATTAGATCTTTTATCTCTCAAGGAAATTCAATTGTTTTGAACTTATACACTAGCCTAATAATGTAATGATCATAGTCGTCAATCCACTATTAATATAGTTTTCCTCAATTTTGCAATTAAATATAATAGTTATCACCAAGTTGTCAATGGAAAATAGTATTGTCCCTATGCCATATTTTCATGGATTTATGGGTCCTAAAAGGGGAATACAATTGCCTAAGGACAAGTATTAATGATTTATCAACACATCAATAAATGCCAAGGAATAAATAATGAAAAATTTTTGAACTCTAACCCATTTGACTCTTTTAATAGTGATTTGTCAAAAGTGAGTTGTTAAAATTTTACTGCATAAATATGTCAATTTGGTTTAGGGATGAGAAATTTCTCATTAATTTTTTCCCTAAAAGCTTATCTATATCAGCCTTGTGATGATATATGCAATTGGACCGATCAAAGATTCACGAATAAAGGGACCTTGTTAAGATTTTTACAAGACAATATAAGTTTAATCTCCAAAATGCTCTAAATAACGAATATGTGAAAAGGCATAAGAAAGAAATCAACAAAGTCATTTTAAGAGTATGCCTAAAAATGGAGACTAGTTGCATCACAAGTTCAACCTCTAATGGTGGACTTAGAATTCTACTCTTATTTTGTTTACTCCTTACCAGATTCACTCTATGGTATGATATTGGGAACACATGTTAACAATGTCATTGATTTGATTGAGATTGGGGAAAGAATAGATATTGTTATCTATGATGGAAGACTTCTATCTACTCAAAGTGATGGAAATTCTAATTGAAACCACAATCAAAAGAAGAAAGAAGGAGAGGTGACTACATTTAACCATCATGATCGTTTTCATCACAACAACAGGTTTCTTATCAATTGAAAGGTGGAAACCAAGGTCAAACTAAATCAAGGTCTACCTTTAACCAACAAAGTGGAGAACAAAGGTCCACACATCTAAGAGAAAACTGCCTTTAGCCCAATTTTACTCCAACAAATGTCAAATTATACTAAAAGCTTTAAGAAACACAGATCATAGGCCCACAATATTGCAAACCTCTTCAACCACCATATCCTGTTTAGTATAATCCGAATGTTACCTGCAAGTATCATATAAGAATACCTGGACATTCAATTGAGGATTGCACTACATTTAAAAGAAAAGTGCTTAATTTGATAGACGTTAATCTTATCAATCTCAAAGCAGGAGAAATTCCACCATCACCACCAATTTACTCCTGAATCATGAAAGACAAGAGAGGGCTATTGAAAAAGATGTCAACTTTTCTAAGAACCAAGATGGCATAAGAATATCAATGAAGGTGTTATACGCCCATCTTAGAAATGTTGGATGCATGTTAGAGCTTCCAAAAAATGCCTTAATTAATGAATTAAAGGGTTGCGTGTTTAAATTCTACAAGTATCATCAAGAAGCGATAGGACATAATATTGAAGATTGCCTATAATTTAAGCAAGAGATCAAAAGGATGATGGCATTTGGGATCATACTTATAGGGAGAACAAATAAGGAGGTATGTATGGCCAAAAATAGAAAAGTAGGACTTGTCATAAATAAACAAGTTTAGAGGGAACCAGCAGAAAAGTATCTTTGATCATCAATACAACTTCACAAACCTTAGTCACCCTCTTATACCTACTCAAAAATAACCTGGGTTGATCATAAACATGCCAGCTCGTTTTTTGTATAAAAGTAATCAAGCAATTCCTTGGAGATATAGAAAATCAACAAAGTAATCTATAAGCCCAGTAATAGTCACCAAAATGGAATAGAGGTATATTTCAAATATAGCTGATGCAAGAAGGATCACTTAAAATAGAAGAGTGTATTCACCGATTGATGGTGAGGAAGATATGAAAGGAAAAAAGGTTTATAAGAAAAGTTTTGGGAATGTTAATGCAAAAGCCATGGGTGGGGAATTCTTTTAAATTATGAAGTAAAAGGAATATGACATTGTGAAATAATTAAAAAAATAAAAGAATTATTACAGACAATGCACTAAACTTAAATGGTGTGGAAGTTAAAATGTTATGAGTAATTCAAAATCAAGCATCACAATTGGATCCCAACTGTCCACGAATGAATGGGAATATTGAAGTGACAAATAAAAAAATTAAGAAAATCATTAAAAAAATGACTCAAATATAAAGATTAGTATAAGATGCTCTCATACACAATACATGGATATTACACCATTGTGTATACCTCAACTGGGGCAACCCTGTACTCCTTAATCTATAGGATAAAGGTCGTTACCCCTATTGAAGTGGAAATTCCCTCTTTAAGGGTGATGATTAAAGCAAATTTAGAAGAATATGATTGGATAAAAACCTAATACAAGCAATTAAATATAATTAAAGAGAAACGGCTCACAGTCATATGTTATAGGCAATTATATCAAAAGAGGATGGAGAAAGTATTCAATAAAAGGATCTACCCAAGAGAATTCAAGGTCGATGACCTAGTCCCTAAAGAGATCTTACTAAATCAAGAAGATGGATGGGGCAAATTGTTAAGCATGCTTTCTCAAGAAGAGCTTTAATATTGACACACATGAAAGGTCATGAATTACCAAAACCTATTAACTGTCAAGAAATACTATGCCTAGAAAAAAGTAATAAATCTTGCAAGGTTGAAAACTTGAAAAGGCGACATAGGCAAAAGTTAAAGTAAAAAGCAAAAAAAGGGCTTAATAGGTCACAAGGAAGATGTCATGGGCAAAAGTCTAGATAAAATACAAAATACAAATTTTGATCAAGTTTGAACATCTAATTCTTCTCATCGTTAGAAATAATAAGGCAATGGAATATGCCAGAATGGGTAGAACGATACTTCAATTTGTATTTATAAAATTCATATCTTTGGCAATAAGATAAATCACTTAAAAGGATTGCATAGGACCAAATCAGAAGACTTCTTGTAAAAGAACCGCTTATATTTAGTTCTTTTACATGTCTTCATATCGTTTGTCATTCTTGTATCAATGAAAGTATTGCGCTCTTACTCTTATTCCATGGGAATTTTTCATTCAATAATTTCTCTTCCATGCTAGTGTGCATCATGTTCATATTCACATATTAATTATTCTACTTATGTTTTATATGAATTAAAATTATGTCTAAGGATCAATGATTAACCGAACAGGTATATAAGCTGATACATCTAAGAATCCCCTTTTAACTCTCAAATGACCTTTAAAGCCTCGTTGTGTAGGAAAAAGATAAAAAGATCACCCAATGGCAAAGATAGGTATCATTTTACAAAAATACCAGTAACAGGATAACAAAAGTCAATTATCAATATTATGAGCACAACATTAGCATGTTTGGATTACAAGATTGGTCAAGCAACTTAAGACAGCAAACACTGAGAATCTGATTGGATAAGATTTCTGGAGATGAGGCAATGCATTTCCTAAGAAAAATCACATCTTTTGAAAAATAAAGGAAATATCCTAAAGAAATAGTTTATAAACTTACAAAAAATACTTGTCTGTAATTTACCTTTTTCGTTAAAGGCTTAGAGTTAAGAAAGAACAACTCCTCTATGTAAAAAGAAAAAAATTACATTCTCGCATGATTAGGCTTTTAATGAGTATTATGCATCTTACACATATCCATGCATAGCATGAAACAAATCTTGCATTTTATACAACTTCAAAGATTTCTTATTTAGCATTCTAAATTCATCTTACATCCAGTATTCTACATGTAATTTACTTCCTAATATTTTATATGCATTTTGCATCCTACTAATGTATATAGTTTACATCATCAAGTGCATGCTGCTAGAGGATTAAAGCCCTATAAAGACAGGCACCTTTCAAAGCCCTGTAATGGTAAGCACCCTAAAGTCCTATAACGGCAGGCATTCTAAAGTTCTGTAAAGACAAGCACCTTCTAAAGCCTTGTATCAATAGATACCCCAAAGCCTTATAACAACAAGCATATAAAACCTTGTAAAGGCAAGCACCTTTCAAAGACCTATAACAACAAGCACCCCAAAGCCTAGTAAAGACTGGCATCCTAAAGCCTTGTAAAGACAAACACCTTTCAAAGTCCTATGACGACAGGCACCCCAAAGCCTAATAAAGACTAGCATCCTAAAGCCTTATAAAGACAAGCACCTTTCAAAACCCTATAATAGTAGGTAACCTGAAGCCTAGTAAAGATTAACATCTTAAAGCCCTGCAAAGATAAGAACCTTTCAAAGCCCTATAATGGCAAGCACTCTAAAGTCCAATAAATACTGGTATCATAAAGCCCCAAAACGACAGGCACCTTTCAAAGCCCTGTAATGGCAAGCACCTGAATGCCCAATAGAGATTGGTGTCCTAAAGCCCTATAAAGACAAGCACCTTTCAAAGCCCTATAACAGCAAGCACCCTTAAAGCCCTAGAATGGCATGCACTGTCTTTAAAGTCCAGCTATGACTGAAGCTGATAGAAAGTTTAAGAAAAAATGAAAAGTTAAGCTTGGGGAGGCTGCGAGGAGGAAGAGAGGTAGAGTTCAAAGGGAACGAACTTCCCTGTTTCAAGTAATAAAAATAGAGTTCCCTCATAGCCAAAGGAAAAAACGAAGAGAAAGAGAAAACTAGAAATGAGCTAACGGAGAAGAAAATGGAAAGAGGGAAGTGAACATAGCAGTATAAACAAGAGGGAGAACAAAAGCCAATATAAACGAAAGAAACACATAGAGAATAGAGACCAAGCAACGTGAATGAGAGAGAACAAGGAGACTGATCGAGAAGTTGTATGCATGAAGGGTAAGTCCTTGTTTTTTATGTTGAAAAATAGTGTAGTTATAACGAAAAAGTGACAAGGAACCTGGGTTGAGGAACAAACGCATGAGAAAGAAAGAAAACACGAAAATGCAACATGAATAGAGTGGAGCTCGGGGAGAGTTTAAGAGTAAAAGACCGAGTAGGACGGAGGGGAGAGCTTAAGAAAACTAAAAAGGATCGAAAAAAGGAGAAGAAACCAGAAGGCTTTAAGGGGAAAAAATCCTTGTTTCCGGAATAAAGAAATAGTGAGAGGAAGGAGGGAGCTTAAAGAGAATTTTGATTGGAAATAAAAGGAAAAAAAAACAAAAACAAAATGCAACAAAAGAAAATTTCATTCTAAGTTCTAGCATTTTCAAAATGTCAAATTGTATACCCTCTTGCTAAAATGAGGTCTTTATCTTTACTTTTTCCTTAGTAGAAAATACCAAAAAAACACAATTTTCATTATTTTCAACTAAGAAAATAAGTAAAAAGGGACAATTGTAAACTTCTCACCAAATTAATAAAAATCAAAGCAAAAATAATAAAATAATAAAATATAAAAAATATATATATGAACAAGAATTATTCCATCGAAAAAATAAAAACAAACCAATCATTTTCAATTCGAAAAAATTACATAAAAAAAAAAAAGGAAATGATAAGATAAAAAAAACACACACACACTCACACTTATGGGAATGCAAAAGTGAAATTGAAAAGGAAAAGGAATGAATACATTGGAAAGTAAGGAAGTTGGGACCACTTCCTTCTCCAATCCACTTACACATACAAAAGCTAGCAGCAAAGTGGAATGAGGCTGGATATAACAAAAAAGAGAAAGCAACACATGATAAAGTAGGTTCTGCTTTAAGGAAAGGCTAAAAGAAGCATAAAGGGAAGAATTAGAGAGAGAATATAGCACACATAGGACACCTTAGGCAGAACACTCACATATTCCAGAGCATTAAAAAAGAGTGATGTGAAACCATATCATTTTCTAATAAATAGGGGAGGAAGGCTGAGAAGCAAAAAGGCATAAAAAAAGAGAGAAAGAGAAGAAACAAGGGGCTAAAGAAAGGAGAAGGCCAAAAAAAGACGAAAAAAGGAAAAATTTAAAGGAAAATAAGGAAGAAAGAAACAAAGGTACATTTCTTAGCTACCTTTTTCTTTTAACCATTGTTATATCTATTAATTTCTGAGTTTAGTTATTTTATTTTGTTCTTATATGTTTTCTGCTGCATTCTTGTGTGCTTCTTTACTTTTGAATGTGATTCTTTTTGTTGCATCTTTCTTATTTCTATTCTGCCCTCCCATTTTACACTAACATGTCTCCAATTTTGTTGAACTTTTCGTCCCCTATTGTTGCATCCTTTTATGTCATTTTTCCTCTCTGTTCTACCCTTTTTTATTTTTGTACTGATTCCTGTTCAATTCTGTTATGCATCACATTTCTAGTTTGTTGTTATTTCCTCTGTTACATCATCTCTAAGTTATCAATTCTATTTTGCAATTTTACCTCCACTTCGAATGAATTTGTTATGCATTGATGTTGCTATTTTTATGATGCATTTCTACACTAATTTGAGCTCTATTAGTGTTATTTCTTATGTATAATTCTTTGCTGGTAGTTGACAGAAATAGCACCAATTTTACTATGTTTTATACATCTGTAGTTAAATGTTTTATGCTGAAATTCTACCTTACTTTTGTAAAATAATTTTGGTTTAGTTTCTAGTTGTTTGTTCTTTCTATTGAAGTCTTCCTCAATTTTTGTTGTAAAATTAAACCCATTTTATTATATATTCATTCATGTTTGTTGAGTATGTGGCATTAAGATTGTACACAAGGTTCTATCCATATCATTGGAACAATTTGATGCATGATGTCCTCATTCTTTTTTTAAATACATTGTAAGAAATTGAATATCCTGTGTTCCTATGATGAACAATTGTTTGATATTTTGCCCAATGACCCATTTTAAATAGTTTACATGAATTTTAACGTAATTGATGATATGGTTTCAATTATGTTGTCATATCATGTATGTCCTTAGCTGCCAAGACCCTTTGTGATGATAATGTTACTACATTCACATATTTATATATTTATATATATATATATATATATATATATATACTTTTTTGTCTTCAAACTCATAGGAAAAGACTTGCATGCTTACTTTGCCTTTTCCACTTATAAGAATTGTCATGGTTTAATTCTCATATAGCTCATACTTGATTGATGTTATAGTTGTCCAATTTGTGTCAAGAAATTGTTTTAACATGTCAGATTTGCCCATTATTATTGCTTGAATTTAGTTCAAGATTTATTTGTGGGAATGCTTATTGGAGAAAAATAAAAGGCAAATAGGTGAAGGTGGGAATTCAATTTGATAGCATGAAAGTTAGTAAGGAAGTTTCAAATTAAATAAGTTTATCTTCCCTTGTACTTGGTTCAATTCTTGTAAACAATATATGATGATAATAATTTGGTTAAACACATGTACACGCTATAACACATGTTTAGTTTTATTTAATTTTAATTTATAGAGTCGTCGTATGAGACTTTTATTTTTTCATGCATTTAAGGAAGTCAACAAGTGGGGCCATGTGTGATCATCATCTATTTAGGTTTTACTCAATATCAGTCAGTCACGTTTTATTAAATTTAGGTTCCAACGACCCATAATTAGTTTTTAAAAAAATTAATAAATTAAATTCTAATTAAATATCATTCTATCTTTAAATTTTTTTTCATCTCTTCTCTCCCAAAGTTATAAAATAAAAAATAAAAACAATAAAAGAATCATTTTGTCAAAAATTCTTTTCCATAATACACACCACTTTTATTTAAAATTTTGATTTTGTTCTTTTCCTTTTAACTTCTACTATTACAAAATCCAGAAACAATTAGAAAAGAAATCATAAAAAAATATTCCAATTTTCTTTTGAAAATTCTCATTTTAATTTCAAATTAAAATTAATGAATTTCGCTTCCAAAAGTTCCAAAATAAAAATTAAAAAAAAAAAGATATAGGAAATGAAGAGAGTTAGAAAGTGAGATTATATCGATTTCGTAAACTAAAGCATGTCAACTACCAAATTTCAGTTTCATTTTGTTTATGAAAATCTATTTGATTTCAATTGTCTCGTTCTTTTTTAAAAAAAAGATACCCACCAACAGACACACATTTTTATTCAAACTATGTAGACTTTGATCCTTATCATATGGTACATAGGCTCTAGGCTTTGATCTTGGGTAAAGTCGGCCTTTGTAAATATTTTATTTCTCTTCCTTTATTTTTTTTATTTTCTTAATTTCTCCCTTTTATTTTTCTATTGCATGTAATTGATAAAAGTAATCAAAATTAAAAATAAGGTTATACATATTTTGCATAATCAACTTTGGATAATCGTTTTTATGAACAAATGATGTGGGGTACTTAACACTTCCCCATGCACAACAAATTCGTAAATCTGATCCCTAGTTTGTGGACCACTTTTTTTTAATAATTGGTTTTTCAAAGTTTTTCCTCTAAAAATTTTACTAACGACTCCTAAATTTTGGCTTTTGTTTTTTTAAGTGAAAATTAAAATTTCTCTTTTTATCTGCGCCATCACAATCACATTTCAGGTATGACATGCCTGCATTCACACATTTACCTATAGCTAATGAAGAAGACCTTAAGAATTCATATGAGAATTTCAGAAAAAGCAAACAACAAAGGAAGGAGACTTCCTTTGGTGATGATTTTTATACTTATCTTGTGGAAAATGATCTTTCAACTTATTCTGAGGCTATTGCATCTCCTTGTGCACAACTTTGGAAAGAAGCAATGAAAACTGAAATTGATTCTCTTACAAAAATAAAACATGGACTTTGGTAGATTTATCTCCAAGAGCAAAAACAATAGGTAGTAAATAGATTTTTAAAAGGAAATATAACATGATGGATATATTGATAAATATAAAGCAAGATTAGAAGCAAAAGGTTTTACATAAAAACTGTTGATTATTTTGATACTTTTGCTCCTATTACAAAAATTTCTTTTATTAGAGTTTTAATGGCTTTAGCCTCAGCCTATAAACTTTTTATTTATCAAATGAATGTTAAAACAACTTTCCTGAATGGTAATTTAGATGAAGAAATTTACATGGAATAACCTGAGGGTCATGTTGTCTTAGGACTAGAAAACAAAGTTTACAAACTTCTTAAATCCTTATATAGATTGAAACAAAAATCAAAACAATGGCATGAGAAATTAAACCAATTTTTGACCAATGATGGTTTCACTTCTGTTGAAGTAGATAGATGTGTGCATACAAAACTTGAAAATGATGATTGTTCTATTATCAATTTATATGTAGATGACATGTTGATCTTTAATACTAGTATAGATGTTGTGAATAAAACAAATATGTTTCTAGCATTTAAGTTTGACATGAAAGACATGGGTGAGGCTAAAGTAAGTCTAGGTGTTAAGATCATTAAGAGTGATAATAGTATATTGTTGTCACAAGAACATTATGTTAAAAAATTATTGAGAAATTTTAGTCATTATGATGATAAACTGATGTACACTCTGTATGATCCTAACATTCAAAACATAAAAAGAAAGGGAAAATCATTACTCAATCTGAGTGTACACATATCAATAGGAGTCTGATGCATTTAATGAACTTCACCTGACCTAATATAGCTTATGCAATGTGTAGATTAAGTAGATATACATATAGCTTAAACCATGATCATTGGTTGCATTGGTTAGATTAATGAGATATTTAAGAGGTATCATGAACTATGGTATCATGTATAGTAGATTTCCCATTGTATTAGATGGATACAATGATGCTAACTAGATCTCAGATTTAAATAAGACAAAATTCACTAGTGGTTATGTATTTACCTTTAATAGTGGTGCAGTAAGTTGGAGATCAACCAAACAAACTATTATAGCAAGATATATTATGGAGTCAAATTTTATTAGTCTAGAATTGGCTAGTAATGAAGCTGAGTAGTTAAGAAACTTCTTGGCTAAGATACTGTTAGAGTAAAACTAACTCCTTCTATGTTAATGCACTGTGATTGCCGAGCAACAATAGCCATTACTAAGAATAAAACTTTCAATAGTAAAAGTAGACAATTCATCTAAGACATGATGTGGTCAAGCAGTTGCTAAGTGATAATGTGATATCGATCGATTATGTGATGCCAGAGATGAATTTAGTAGATCCTCTAACAAAACCTTTGGCAAAGAAATTAGTCCTTCAAACATCAAGGGGAATAAAACTTAAACCACTTTGAAATTAACAGTCAATGCTAACCCAATTTTGCAATTGGAGATCCTATGAAAAATGTTCATATGGGTAATAATAAATCACCTATTAATTCTACTACCACTATTACTTATTGTCGCTTCCTATAGTGTGAAAAAATGCTTAAATGCATTGAAAGGGAGGATGAGCACAAAGCTCCTAATGATTTTCATAGCCCTTATGGGTGGAGTATTCATTGCATATACACTTGATGAAATCACCTATGAGAGTATGGAATGGGGCCGCTCCTATGAAATCTTGGCAATATCTCTAAAGCACTCATGAACTACTAAATATGCACATGGCCATTTAAAAAGCACACAACCGCGATAACAACAAGAATTACGAGGGGTGTAATTTGGCTAATAAGATATCTAACTTACAAATAAGAGTTTATGGTTCATAGAAGTTCTAAACTTCACCATGTCTTTGTAGGTTAAGTCTTATCTGTCTAGATCTAGTTCATAGTCCAAAAAACGCCAAATTCAAAATTATTACACTTATGTATGTAACTTTAAGATTTTCTATAACCCATATTCACCTTTCATTTTAAATTATTCTTTTAAAATATGTAGGGGATTGTTGAAAAAAGTGTGTGTGTGGATATTTCAAAAGAAGTCCCACATTTGTAAGGCCTTGAGTGTATATATAGCAACATGTGAGATTGGACTTCTAAAGAGCCAAAAAAGGGTGGAGGCCTCGCACACACAAGCATGGGCTAATGGGCTCAAACAAAATTCAAATCGAGGATTTCGCCCCCTTACGCACGATAAAATTGTGTGACCCAACTTTTTGCAAAAATTATTTTAAAAGTCTATCCAAAAAATAATAAATTTTGTCATTAACTTTCCTCCTACCTTAAAAGAGTCAAAATTAACATATCTGTTTATAGAACTTGACCTTTTGACTTTTTCTTGACTATTGCTAATTTTTACAATTAATAAATTACCATTCCCAACTATTAGCCATTTTTGTTGTGACATTTTGACTGTTTCAATTATAACATTTTATTTTTTTTAATTGTTACCAAATGGCTAATTCCTTCTCTTATAAATAGAGCATCTCTCTAAGATACAATATACACACAATAATCATCGTCTCTCTCTTTTTGCTAGCATCTGCTCCTAAACTTTCAATCAAAAAGGTCTATTTAATTATGGGAGAAATTCACGTGTTTGCAAAATATTATTGAGGACAGTGTTTTACAACGTAACTCAAACCACTTATTTCTCTATAAAATGTCACATTTGATTCTTACTTTTATAATATATATATATATATATATATATATATGTCATATTTAGTCATTTGAATTTAGAATTTAGGATTTGATAAAGGGACTAAATTTGATTTTTTTTTTAAAAAAAAAATTGAAAGATAAAGTGTGACCTTTTTCAATGAGTAAGGATCATTTTAAACATTTCAATAAGTAGAAGACCAAAATAATAATTTTGTGGTAAGTAAGGCAAAAAAAAATATATTTATTTCTAAATTAATGTTTCCAAAATTGACTTGTCAAAAATCTTGTGGTAAAGAAATTGAAAAAAAAAAATTTAACTGAGACATAAATATTACATGATAATCATATAACTTGTTTGAAAAAAAAAATTTGAATGACAATAGTAAAGTGATATATTTTTAAAGTTCACACAATAAAATTGTAATTATTTATCACCTGTTTTTGCCTCAACCTGGTCTGTAGAAATATTAGTTAATGATGGATTAGCTACCTTGATTTCCAGAGAGTGAAGACTCTAATACTCTCTCACTACTTAAAATCATCGTGGTCATGCTACGCAATTTAAGTGAAGGCATTTAAAATTTGTTCCATCGGAAAAGTTCTTTCAAGTTTCTACTTATGGCTCTTGAGAACCACAAAAAGCATGTAAAAGTGTAATTTTCTCACTGAGATTAACGCCTAATCTGAAAGCTAAGATACAGAGATCCACTGATCACGTGCAGCCCCGCACACAAGTCTCAAAACCTTTCGGCATACATGCTTCGCAGTTTGTGGCAATATGCTATGGAGTGCGATCTACCCAAAGCATAAACTGGAATTTTTATACAATTCTCACTCTCAATTTTCCAACTGTTTTCTTGTCTCAATTTCAACCATTAAAAACCAGATCAAGATCTACATACATTCACAAAGATACAGATATAAATAGCTAAATACAATCCAAGTTGTGATATTCAAATTTCATCTAGAAATACTAAAAGAAATAGAGTACTTAAGCGTGAAAGGCAATTTCCTGCTTTTTTCTCTATTTAATGTTATGACGGCGGATAAGTTTGATCAGTGTATTGAATCTTCAGGTTTAATTCGTTCTTTATGGCTAAAAAATTTCTCTAATTACTGCAATTATTGATTGGAATTCAATGAAACGACGCGTCATCGACATGGGATAACGAAGGTCTTGATAATGACATCTGAATTTTCTCAATAGATTTATATGGCAAGTGAGACCAAAGTTCAGGAACAGAATATAAAAAGAATTATAGTCATAGAAAATTGATTGAATTCATACGAAGCTACATAAGTCATTACGTAACTAGATTCTACTAAATCCAAAAGAAAAAATAAAGTTTATTCGTTATTCCTAAATCAAATTTGGGATAACTCCATTAATTTACAGATAAGGGCACATAGTCTTTGTAGAGCAGAAAGAAAAAAAATGTTTGGTAGGCACTGAAGATTCTCTTTGTTTTTATCCGCGTCTTCGCCAGTAACTTACTATGAAAAAAAGTAATGAAAAGAATAGAAAGGTTGGTATGAACGTGAGGAGTTCCATCAATGTTTTTTATTTTTGCTTGAGGCCAAAGGAAGGTAGAAATGTTTGAAATATTCAAGCTTCTAATTTTGTCTATTCCTTTCATTATGATCAAAAGGTCATGCCCAGAAAATAAAACCAACGATTTTAGGAAGGAAGAAAGCATGTAGATAGATCAAATAGGATTAGATTCTAAAGAAACCGTAGATCAAAAGGTATGTGCTTGATACCTGAAAGAAAGAGGTCAGAGAGAGCATTTAAACATGGAACAAATTACATTGCAGTTTCATGAATCTAGTAAGTGTTCTGGTGGTAAAATCCTAGATGGATCGGCAAACCGAGCCGAGAAGGAACGACAGAGGTTGTCGGGCTCCATGGATCCCATTCCTTGGTCAAAGTTCTTGGAGTATGTTTCTGGGTCATAAACGCCCTCCATTGTTGAAATGAAAACTTTCTTCTTACCTCTTCTGAGTTTTCTCCAAAGCATCTCCCACACTGGTCTTGTGCCATCGTAGCTCCAATGGTCACGTGGTTTCGTGTAGCTCCGACCTAGCCGGATGGTTTGAGTGGCTTGACTGCCTGAGCTGAACCAGTACTTCTTCATATCCATATGCAAAGAAAGAGACACAAGTTTTGCTCACACACCTAAGGCTTTAAAGCCAGATGAAACTTTTTATATGGGAGCATCAGGCATGCCACATCACATTATGATTCAGATTCTGCTGATAAGGCCATAAATTATTAAGGACAATGGGGAAGTAGGAAAAGGAGGGAGGGTTTGAATACCCCTTTAGCTTTTTCTCTTAATATGTGATGCTAGACCTCCACTTTTTCAAGTCAGGTATTCTTCATCCTTATCGGTAATATAATATATAATAGCAAGTTGGAAAAGAAAAACAAGGCTGGAATAGGCAGGAGTCTCAAACTAAGTAATGAGTAGGCACTTGAATTCTAGAAGATTGACCCACGCAACAACCTCTGGCTTAATATGAAATAACTTAGTAGTGTCAAAGTAATACCGCCGAAAGAGTCATCGTTTGCTAGCCGCCTACCTATCAGTTTCCCTGTCAGCCCCTTGAAATGCAATGATACATAAATTTATAAAATTAGATGATATATGCTGAACTGAAGCTCAGCACAATTCGAAAACACTCAACCACCACACATAATACAAAAGCCAAACAAGGTGGGCATTGTGGTGATCCCTTTGTTCTTTTGCAAGTCAAGGAAGTCGAGGTAAGGTACAGAATTTTCTGATCATGCACTTTGGACCAAAAGATAACATCAAGATTCTTCAAAGTGCCAATTAAGGTGAATCTGATCTAATCTATTGCAAGTTTCTTCATCTACTCAAAACAACTACTCCTATGAATCAGAAGATCAATTTCCTTCACCCTTTGAGTTTGTCTTGAGAAAAATCGCAGTGTAAAAATGTCACTATTTCAGTGGGACACTCAAAGCAATATAATTGCGTGAATAAGTGGTCAAGAAGCCATGGGCAAAATTTTCACACAACACGAGAATAATAAATTTGCGTCCCGATCAGAGAACTGAATCAGACCTTAGGTTTAAATTACACAGACTTTTCATCAGAGAACTGAAGCTTTTACGTTATCATGCAGCAGCACCTTGTGAATGTGTGATTGACTTCAGCTTCTCATAAGCATCAGCACAGGTATGGGCATAGCCTGACATTGCTCGGAAGAGCTCAGGCATTCGAGTCTTGAGACTCTGTAGTGACTTTTCTCGAACCTGAACACAGTGTTTTTGGTGAGATTCAATTTCCTCTTCTAATCTCTTCTTCAAGCTCTCAACAGCAAACTGCTTCTCTGATACAGGATTGGTTGGATTTACTTCCTCTCCCTTGTCATGATCTGTTTCATCGTGTCCCCTCCGCTGCAAATACTTCTGGTACCATTCCTCAAATGCCTGGTTTTTCCTCAAGTATTCTTTTCTGGTTTCCTCACATTTCTCCTTTAGTTTCATCTCTTCCTCCTGCTGAAGTATGATAGTCTTTATCACAGCAGCAAAGGAGGAAATAGCTGATTTTGCAAGCTCATCTGGAAGCCTATCAACATAATCATGCCACGCTTGAAGGAGGGCTTGAATTGGTGGATTCTGGGCTTTTGGTGGTGATGAGATTTTCTCTTTTAAGCTGCTTTCAATGGGAATGATATTTAACTTTAGCCAACTGCTAAGAGCTTGGATGTATTGTTTCTGGTGAGTCACGAGCTTCTCAAATTGTGAATGCCACTCTTGGACAACATTACAAAGTTGGACAGTGCGGTCATAATGATGCTTCGTTGTTTCCTTAGGAGCTTGAGAAATATCTAAAGATTTGAGATCTGTAACTATTTTCAGCTGGCTGTCATGATGTATATACATACTTTGCCACATACTGGCCATCCTGAATAGATACCATGTACATTCGCGTAAGGAGACAGCACACACATACAAAACTATCTTTCTAGTAGTAGTCAGTATCAGAGAAAACTGAAATCCAGGAAGGTATACATGTAAAGTAAATAATCTCAGGGTATAATATTAAAATACACTATCCAGGCTCAGAATCTATCAATAATAATCATTAGTTCTAAGAAGTATATTGAAGCATCAAATTTTTATTCAGGTTGGGAAATCCTGTTTTTGAGTAAATATATCTTAAACTATTGTTTAATAGTTCAGGCCATATTAGATTTTGCTTTTAGGTTTCACATTTAAAACTAGTTTAGGCTAAAAAACTATAAGCTCATGATGTTGTTAACTTCAAGAGTAAGTTCACAATGATCCATTTTTTTCTCAACTCCCAACCTCGAGAGACCTAATACCTAAAATGGCTTGTTCAGGTTTCATCATCTGTGCATAGCTCCCAATACCTTGATCTCTCTTTTATTTCTGAATTCTGATTCGTAACTGGTAACACTTACCCATTAACAAGAGCAACAAGTTTTGGATACAACTGTGCATCACGAATATGATTCACTTCTGAAACTGTTGAATCCATTGATTGCATGTCAACAATATATCTTGTATGTAAATGGCTTACAGCTGCTTTTGTTTTTTCCAAAGATTCAGCACTTCCATTACGTTTCTTCTGTTTGTTCAGTAGTGTAACCTTTCTCTGATATTCGAACTTCATCAGCTCAGCTTGCTGTTGGCAAGGCGTGAAAGTCAATGAGATGTAAGCATTTGATTAAAAAGTCACATGTCAAAGTCATAAATAATTAGCTTTACACAACTGTGATTCAGACAAGTATACACAAAGCTTGAAAAGTAGAGCATAAATGTAAATGAAATATTCTTAAAGAAAAAAGTTTTCTTTATTGAAAGAAAAAACTGCATATCCAGTTATGTTAGCATTTGGAAACTCAGATACCTTGATTTATGAAAATGTCATAATGGAAGATTACACCTACCTTCACCTCTTCATACAGTTTTTTTTCCCAGGCTAACAACTTGTCCAAAACAGTGGCATGAGTTTCATAATCTTCTGAATCAAAATCATCCGTTTTCCCATCACCATTTGGGACACCTCTGAATGACCTATTCCATGTTATCACACGCATAACTCTAGCAGAATGATCAATGTGTCCTGCTCATACAACTGCAAGTTAGCTCAACCACTCATGTGCAACAAACAACTGAAAAAGTTAACTGCTGTATCAATTTGTCATCCAAGCAAGTATTAATTCTTTCATCTCGTTGAACTGATAATTTGTGATATCATACTTATACCTTAGAAGAAAGGAGGAAGGGGATACCATAATATATATAAACTTCAATTTCACCATGGCATTTGGGAATACATAGGGGTTTACCTTTTTAATCCCAAAAAGCTTTACAAGTTTCCATAAGTGTGGCAAGAATTTTTTTTAGTCTTTCAGAATACAGATTCACAAAGACTCCATAGCTAGTTGTTTCTTGTTCAACATTTGCATAGATAATCGGAATATGCCATATTGATGGCGAATCCTAAGGTTTGAAAAAATGAATGGACTGATTCATACAAAATCCATTTACAGTCATTGAACATGGATTTTAAAGGAGAAGATTGCGAACTATGTGTTATATTTAAACAAATGTAGAATAATCAACTTTGCTAAAACCTATCCTGAGACACATAATACAAGCACTACATGCAAAGGATCAATAGTTTCATGAGTAATTAAAGATATACTGCCAAGTATAATTATATAAATAGGGAGTGTCCAGAGGGAATTTGACAAAGAGAGGAGTCCAAATTACTCAATGCGTCACTCGCTAGTTTTTAAAGCTTATAGGAAACAGATTTTATAAACTATTTGAGCAAACGAAACATAAGCCTCAAGCACATTTGAAATTATATTGGACATGTGCCAACCGTTGATTGCTGAATATATCAAATTTCCACCAAGGGGAATTGAGATAAGAAAATTACCCCGATTATCTGCAAAATTTGAATGGTAATGCAATCTAGTGGCCTCAAGCATCTTGGTAACCTCTTGTGCACTCTCCGAGGCCTTCAAAAAATGATCATCAAGCCTATTAAGAATGTCCATCAAATTTACACTTGGAGCCTCCTTGATTGCTCTCCGTAATTCAGCCGGCGCAGTCTTCGAATGCCCAATATGCTTTGCCTCCTTTACGGCCTCCACTATCTCTTCCTGCACATTTTCCTCTACCTTCTCCGGCGTCTTGGGTTCAACTTCATTCATATTGCTTCCGTTACCATTCACAGATTCATAACCGTCACTCTCCTCATTCTCATTCCCAATCTCATCTTCCCCACCCAAAGATGGTCCTGGCATACTATCCACCATGAAAAAGTAATCCCAAGCCATGCCCTTTGATTCAGGCATAGGCGGTACTGGCTTCATATCCGGAGTCCGCGGCGGAGAAGATGACGCTTCTTCAGATCCTCCCTTTCTTAACGACTTTCCTCCATTACCTTTATTCACGTTAATACTTTCTCCTTCATCTTCATCTTCTTCAGCAATGGCAACAGAATCTATTGCGCGGGAGGGTTTTTGATGTTGTATATTGATTGCCGGCATCGTCACAGCGCGCATAAGCGGGCTCGGAGAGAAATTTGGGAGCGGCGGCGGCGGCGGGAGATTGTCTTCCATGGGCGGCGGAGGCGGTGGAGGCGGCTCTGAAGCGGTGTCCAATGGCGGCTGGTGGAGTTCCTGAGTGACGTGGCTTTCGCCGTGGCCGTAGTCGCTTAGTGCAGCGCCGGTGTTCTTCAGCGCCATGGCGTAGCCGGAATGGCCAGCGGCGAAGGCGTTTCGAGCAACCACCGCATCTTTCATTAAGTTCTTGCGTTCCTTACAGCGAGCCACTGATTCTTCATTGTCTATCCTTGATTGTGCACAACCCATTTGTGAATTGGGAAGAACGCGGGGTTTTGATAGAGAGAAAGGCTTATGCTTTAAGGCTAAAATGAAGATGAAGTGGTTATACCACACTAAATAAACGAGCTTCGAAACAAAAATGGCTTCTTAAAGATCTTGAAGGTTTGTTAGAGAGAGAGAGAAGAGCTCACTGTTACAGAAAAGGATGGTTGGGGCTAGCTGGGAAATGTGAAGGGCACCAAGGGAGAGTGAGATACAGCCAAGGCAGTCCCTGGGAGAGAGCAGAGAGAGCAGAGAGCAAACAGGCATTTGCTTAGTCGCCGAGAGTAGGGATTTTAATATGTACTCGCCACATCTAGCTACTTGGTGTCTTATCAACGAGTTTTCAAATAACGGTCACATTTTTTTAGGCACGACGCACTTTGCTGATTGAGAGCATGGGAGAATTTCTCTTTACTCTAAAAACAAAATGAAACGGATAAAAATGAAAATAAAATGAGAGAGAATGAGAATTAAAAATAATAAAAAAAATTATTGTTATGCTAAATTAAATATAAAAATGAAAAAATATTACTTTTGTAATTTTTATTTAATAAAAAATATTTAAAAAGGAGAGATAATGTATGCAAATAACATAAATGCTGTCTGTTTCAAGATATTTTTTAATAATGTAATGAATTACTAAATATGAAATTGTATTTGATTCATTTTAATAAATTTAGTATTATTTTATTAATTAATTTTAAAAAATGGTTATTGAATTATGAATTATAAAAAAATAAAAATTTAATATTATATTTTAATGTATAAAAATATTTTAATAATATTAATAGTACAAAATATTAAAATATTTGTTAATATTTTTAAATTTCTAAAAATGATTTTCAAATAAAAATAATATAAAAATTATCAAATTATTTTTTAATTAAATAAATGATTTAACATAAATTTAACATTAATAACATCCTCTCCCATTTATGTCAAACAGGAATTAGTATAAACAAAATTTATTAATCAAAACAATTCACAAGCGCAGAACAATGTGATACAGTATTAAAGTTGTTATATATAATATATAAAAACCCTTCACATGGAGCATAGTTGGAGTATTGATATTTTTCTTCGTGTTTATTCAAATGATCTTATACTGGAATTCTAATAAAAAATCTTCACACTCAAAATAATGCACATTTTTCACACACTTAAAGCTATGTTTAGGAACTTAAAAAATGATATAATTGAGTGATCACTAATGAAATGACATAAAATAAAATAAATAGCTTGAGTATATATGTTATTTAAAAGCTTTAATAAAAAAATAGAGGAACAACTATCAATTTTACTTGAAAGCTATATTAAAATAAATAGAATTGAATAGCTCGTTAATTATTTTATCCAATATTATCCTTTATAATATAAACGCATAACTAATAATTTTATCTTTATTCAATATATAATGTTATGTTATTCTTATATTCATATTTTTTTATTTTATTTACTAATTATCATGTCCATATTTTCTCTTTAATATATTTATTACAAATTATCTATATTGTTTTAAAAAATTTTAAAAGACAAACGTTAAAATTCAAAAGGAAAAATCTTTGACAAAAAAATGGATACATGGTAGATTCTTTCATTTTTTTTAATTTTGAAATTTTAAGTTAAAACAGAAAAAAGAAAAGACAAAGGTCATGGCCATCATAAAGAAAATTAAATAAAGTTATAACAATTAGAATGATCTTCTATGTATAATAGGTATATTGGTAATTTAATTTCATATATCACTATATTTTATTATTGACTCCCAATTTAGAGAAACACTAAAATTGGAGTTTAGGAGGGCAATGAGAGGTTTTGGTATCTCTCTCTTATCATTTCATTTTACCTTTAAAAAAATATCCAAACATAAGTATAATCCATTTTAATTGTTTTATTTTTTATTACTCTCTCATCATCTATCCAAACATAATTTTAAAATTTTTATATAGTGCATAAACAAAAAAATATAGGAGGGAGTTTTTTGTCTGATTGGGGATATTTTAATTACAAAATTATCATTTCATGAAGAAGAGCCAGATTTCTTAGCTTGCCTAATGGAAATCAATCTCTGTCGTCATGGAAATGAAATCATTTATTTTGCTTGGCAATACCAAACATGAGAAATACTTTCTCATTTTCATTCTATCACCCCAAACTTTCCAACCAAACATGCCTTTTGTGAACGTTGGTTGTATGATAAAACTTAAGAATTTATACATTCTATGATATTATGTTTGTAAAATATGTTGGAATAATTTTAAATACTTATGGATTAGCATTAACTATTTTATTAGATTAGTATCTAATTAGACAATTAATGTTATAATTTATAAATTAAGAATGGATTGGGTTTTATTTTATATGTGTGTGGATAATCGGTGATGGGTTCGATTATCCACAAGTCCGCTGGGCAAAAACTCAACTCACAGCCCAAGAGCATTAGTAATCATCCCGTCAGATTACTAATCCAAGATTGTTATCCAGAGAGAGATTTTATGAGCTTAATTTAAATTTAAACTTATTTTAAAGATTCTGGAGGATTTTACTGAATAATATTGATTAATTATATTATTTAATAAAATCCTATAAATAACACATTGAAGTCCTAGTTTGATAGACACAAATTTTATCACACTCTCTCTCTGCCGTTAAGACACTCTATGAAAGGTTCTTGAGTATTGTGGGTTGAACTCATTGGATTCAACCAATATTCAGAATAACGATGTCGTCTCCATCAGGTCAGACTGTTGATTTATTCTCCCAATTTATATACATGTTTAATTACATGTTTTGATTCCGCTTACAAAATATTAATTTTTTTATTTATAATATAATTAAATATTAAATGACTTGTATGAATGTAATTATAGTAATAAATTTAACATGGTAAAAAAATAGTATTTCATATGTAATAATTAATTATATTATAATCAAGTAATATTATATTTTTTAAAAAATAAAAACTTTTATTTAACTTATTAGCCCGCGAGAAGAGACTAGAGTCCAACTGGAACCCAAATTTATTTACTGGTAGAAAAAGTTATCACCTTTCACTGCTTCCATTTAAAGAGTTTGAAATTGAATCATTACCAAGTAAGAAAAAGTTGTACCTATGCATGACTTCCTTATTATCGCTTCAATTATAAATTTATGATATACTTTCTAACTTCACAATTACAAGGCAGCGATAAAACTGGTGGAATGGTTGTTACAAACATCACGTAAATGTGAATAATATGTGGGAGAATATACTATTTAAATTCCGTTATTGTCGTATTGAAAAAAAATAGATACTTAGTAAATAAAATTATTATTTAAGTGAATATCACATATTCAAATATAATTATATATTATTTACTTTATATTTATCTTTCTCTAATATAATAATATTATGAGTAAAAAAAATATGATAGGATCCAAATTAAAGAATATCATAATAATACAAAAGGAGAGAGACCGTCATCTTTATTGCTATTATTTATCTCTTCTTTTATTATTCTTTTAAATATATATTGTGTAAGTAAAGAATAAATACAAAGGATATAAAAATTAACAAAATAACAAATATATTTTCAAATTTAATTGGTAATCTAATTCTTATATTATTTAAATTTTAACCTTTTAAAGCAATAATAGAAAATAATTATTTTGGTTCTTCACTTTTTGTTCTATTATCAAATTAGTGAACTAATTTATAGTGACAAAATAGTTTTTAAAAAATTCAAAAATAATATAAATTAGTCACTCAAAATAGCTTACCCTTAGGTTAATGAATGATTATTTTTTGTTACTATTAAATTTTTTAGGAACCATTTTAATATTATAAATTCATGAATGACTAAATTAGCACTAAAGCAAAAAGTATGGGACTAAAATAGTAATTTTTAAAAAATAAAAAATATAAAAATTAATTTTATTCAAAAATAAATTTATTATATATTTTTTTTTTTTGTTAGTTGACTCAAACCTACAAATATAAGCAAAACAGGAAAAACTTAAAACTAACTAGTTAAATAACTTTAACAATTTATAAAATAAATAATTAGTCTGCTGTTGTGTTCACAATTTTCAAATATGCAAAAGTCATATATCAAAAATAGATTTGGTGAAAGGGAAAATTTAAATACAGGTAAATTTAACCATGAATTTAATGATTTGAATTTCAAAATTTTGTAAAAGCTATTTAATATTTATTTAATTGATATATTTAATAAAAATTTAATAACTCAAATCTTTTAGATACAATGATTTTAAATTCTAAAATGTGGAGAAGTAAATCAAATTGTGTGTGATACAGTGAATTCATAAGCACGAGAGTTTGACATATCTAACACGGCTCAAATCAATTTTAAAATGCTCAATATAATAAATGATTATGTACCAAAAATTGATATAATAAATGCCTCATATTGCAATGTACACATTGATTCTAATACAAGCAATTCTAATCAAATAAAGTTTACCACTTTATTAGGTTATTTGATATGATTGTCATTATTAACTCACCTTTTGATCCAAAGAAAAAACCTATCTTTAGCAATCCTACAGATAGCTTCAACAAGCTTATAAAATGAACATATCATATAAAATTTACGAGTTTACAGATAGAAACAACTCTCACAAGTATTAGAGACATCATTTTTCTCATTTTGTTAAGTTGGCTCTTATGAGTCCATTTGTATTATCTCTCTCTTTCAAGCTTTTCCTCTCTCACTTTAATGATCAAAATATATATTTATCTCATTAAAACTAAAATATGATCAAAATATTCTAACAAATAATAATAATTTTCTAATTAAAAATACCATTCTTAGTATTATTTTAATTTTTTATATTTTGTGCTTAAAACCACAGATTTAGCTGTTCTAAAACTTTATTAGACTTACGAAGTTGTTATGTTTATGTATAATATATTGAGCTTATTACACAAACATTTCATAAATTTTGTCGAAGTACATAGACTTTTTTTATATTTTAAAAATATATACAAACCTCTCATAAAATAATTGTGTTCAACTCCGAAGATAATTTTGAAAAAAAAAAAAATCAAACAAATGCAATGCTGAGTAGACACCCACCAAAGATGCTTTTTGTCTTCTTGGGACACCAAAGCACAACTATGCACAACTGTTGGTTTTTTAAAATTGGATAATGGTTTAAATCATAAATAAATTTGAAAAATGAGGATAAGAATAAAAGACTCAACAAATCAAAGATAGTTTATAAAATTGCTCGTGATTTATTTTGTAAACAAGAATATTTAAATAAGAAAAGTTCAACTATGAAAAATAAGTATAACAAAAAGTTAATAACAACTACTATTAATTTGCTGCTAACTAATGTTTAAAAGACTAATAGAAAATATTTATTCAAAATTTTGAAACAAAGATGTCAATATATAACACTCCCCGTTTACATTCGGGAGACAAACACCAATCTTTTGTCTTTAGACTTCAAAATTTCCTTTTGGCAATAGCTTGGTAAATATATCTTCAAATGATGAATGAATAAGCTGCACTTCATTAGATTGTTGATCTTTTATAATAAAGTGAAATTTAATTTTGATATGCTTAATTTGACCTAAAACACTAGTTTTTTAAAATTGAAATTGTTGAAATGTCATCACACGTGACCTTCGTGGCTTTAACTTGATTTATAGTAAATGCAACATCAATGTAATTTGCTTTTGCAATGGATTGAATTATGGTTTCTTGTTTCTTTAAACTCCATTTGCTAAGTGATTCGATTTTCATAGGGCCACGGACATAAGAAATGTAATACTCAAATAAAATAATAATAATAAATAATTTATTTTATTTTAAGAGTTAAAGAAGAGGAGAAAATTTACTTGGGATAAAGATAAAATTTGTATAATAATGAAATACTTAAAAAACAACTTCAAGTAGTACTAAATATAAATACAGATAAAATTTTATCTAAGATAATAACCAATGTGAGTACTTAAACATTATCTTATGCATTCTTAGTACTTATAATTGAATAGAGTATGGTAATCAAGTATCTTCGAGGAAAAAAATTTGATCTAATAATGAAAAATACTCCCATTTAAATTACCAAAATGCTTTAATTATATCATTTTACCATCAAACCCCTTACTCCTTTACCATTCTTCTCCTTCTCCACGTACCATCATTGTGCAATATCGCTGTTGAGCTTGGGAGCATTTTTCGTCGCCATTTGGGGCCGTCGGAGCATATCCACCATCATAGCACCACCGCCGACCTGAGCACCACCTTGACCGACCTTCAGGTGGCTAGAAACACCTTAAAATTCTAACGAGTGAATATTGGTCAAGCTTTAGCTCAAAATCTACGAAATTAAGTGTGTTTTACTCCAATTTAGCTTAGGAATTCTGTTCCTCTATGCATTTTGACCAGTTCTCTATCTTAATCCCTGATCGATTTGTTCAAAATAGCCTCAGATTGAAGAATCCTAACTCATGATGTTGTTCACTCGAAAAAGAAACAAATTTGAGCTTAATCTAGGGTAATTGCTTCAAATTGAGTTAGAACTTCGTATCATTGGTAAATTTCGCATCATTCTCCATTGAAATCACTAATCAATTATGAGTTTTAACTTCCATATTGAAAAGCCCCAAATTAATCGTGTATGTGTAATCTTGCAAGGAGGTGAAATTTGAATTTTTAGGTTTTCTCAATTATTATTATGCATATAAGAAGTGATTTAAGATTATTGGAAGTTTTAATTTGAATTATAAGTTGAATTGCTAATTTTCCTTATTTTTCATATAGGAAAAAAATAGCAAATTTGAATGGGAGTCCTTATATGGATTAATTAAATAGCAATGAATAATAATACAAGTCGAATGAAGGATTTTGGAATTTAATTAAATAATCTCTATGGTAATATTGGTGTTGATGGTAGGTAATTGGAATTTTAATAAGTGCATAATGGAGTAGATTAAATAAAAGTAAAGGTCATGAGCATTTTGGGGTATTATCAAATAATGTAAGCCAAAAATTTAATTTCTTACGATTTTGTGAAGTAAGAGGGGCAAGTGGGATTGAATAAGTGATATGTTAAAGGTGAATGAAGAACTAGATAAATAGGCTGGTAAAAAGATTTAATGGTTAAAATTATTTATGAATATTAAAGGTTAAGAGTAGTTTATTTAATGTTATAGGTGGATAGGATAATTGTCAACAAAGGGATTCTAACCAAGGTTAGTAAGAGGTTGGTATAATCCTCTTAGGTGAGTAGATAATGCTAATTATGCAAAATTTTGTTTTAAATTATCTATTTTCAAATATAAATTTTTGTTATCTCTGGTACATTGGGCAGACTTCTGAATTTATAAATTATATTACATATTCTGAATGTAGGAAATGTTGTTGGCTTTCATGAACTTTATGATTCTACATTTTTTTAATTATATGAATTATTTAAATATGAAATTATGAAGTGGTTTGACTTTAAATTTATGATTTTTGAATATGGATTTTTGTATATTTAAAAAACTTTTTGAAATGTATTCAAAATATAACCTTGTAGCTAACAGCAATAGACGTTAATCATAGTGCACTGTGATTAATATTCTAATACGGTTGGGTAATGTGCCCTTGCCTTTATATTCTGTTTGAGGCTTAGAGCCATTATTATAAATATTAAGAGCCTGTGGCCAATCATAAATTATTGTTCTGATTTGATTACACTAGCCTTAGGCTAGTTATATATTCTGAATATATAATGGTTGTGTAGAAGATTCTCAATGTATTATATTAAATTGAATATTTTAAATTATTTTTATATGTTAATTCATTTGAGTTAAGAACATAACTTGAAAATTTAAGGCTAGACTTATTTGATAGTAAATGGTTTCCCTCGACTTTTAGAAGTGTTGTATTATCTTCGTAAGTTATCTGATTTTTAACAACAAAAGTTTTAGTGATAAACTCTATGATTGTCAGTCTATCCCTCCCCATGTATTATTAGAATTATCAGTTCATTGAGTTTCTATTCATATATTTATTTTACATTTTCATATTACAGCACTAATTCAGAACACCTACCTACAAAGTAGGAGCAGCAGTGCTTCTTTTTTTTTTTTTTCGTGAGCCTAATAGTTTACTAAAGCAATGGTTTCTTGTGATACATTTTATAATTAGACGTAGTTGCTCCCTTGTATATAGACTAATTGTCTTGATGTATTTCCATAGTTATGGGCTATATTGTATACATATGTGGGAGAGTAGAGCTCTCCAATCTGTTGTATGTCAGATAGTTCTGTTATAGAATTTTAGAAGGTCCATAATTCAGAGTAGACTTTGCCAAAATTTCTACACAGATTAAACTGATTCTTTTGGTAATTACATGCAGAAGTATTAATCTTGAGTTTATCGAATTAGGGTTAATGTGTTTGTTAAAGTTCTACTGTCTTGAGTTATTTGATAGGCTTACGAGTACGAGAGATACTTTGTTCCTCAAGCCGAAGTTGCTCCCTTGTATACAGGCTAATTGTCTTGATGTATTTCCATAGTTGTGGGCTGTGTTGTATACATATGTGGGAGAGCAAAGCTCTCCAATCTGTTATATGTCATATAGCTCTATTGTAGAATTTCGAGAGTTTCATAATTCAAAGGAGACTCTGCCAAAATTTCTACACATATTAAACGGATTCTTTTGGTAATTACATGCAGAGGTATTGATCTTGAGTTTATCGGATGAGGGTTCATGTGTTTGTTAAAGTTCTACTGTCTTAAGTTATTTGATAAGCTTATGAGAATGAGAGATACTTTGGTTCTCGTGTCGGTCACGTCCTATCGGCTAAAATCGTGACAAGAAATTTCAGTCATATCTTCAATTAGCTCTTTTTTTTTTTTCCAAGTTTGCCAAACCTTTTTTTATTAAAGTGTCCATAACTTCTATGGCACATGTTTGAAATATTTTGAGTGATGTCAGCAAATTGCTCCCAATCAACAACAAAACTTTTGTTTTTCATCTTCACTCAAATTAATTTTTCTCCAGATAGATCAAAAATTGTGCATTGCCCATCTTTAAATTGCATAGAGAATTCTTTCTCAAGCAATTGTAAAATGACTTCGCATGTAGAAAAATATTGTTAATGGAAACATGATGCTATAAGTGGAAATTGTAAGTAGTTGAATTAAAATTCTAGAGGAGCTCTTTGTTGCCACATGCTCTCTAAAAGCTAAAGCTAATAAGGTACAAATAACACATTATGAATAAGTTTGATACTTAAGTTTGTTCTAATAGCTACTGTGACTCTTTCTTTTACTTTCACAAATCTTCCATTGCCAACCTTCACTTTAAAGCTATAGGTTTCATCGTTTTTTTAACATTGCAACATTGTTGCACATGTGGTGTGTATATTCACTGTCAATGGGTTATGTGTTACTGACTTCAACATTAAGAAAGCATATGGCAACAAAAAGCTCCTTTGAAATTTTTTATTAAACTATTTTTGCATGTTGAGTTTGAGACATGTTTTACAAATTTGCACATATTTACAATGTGGCCAGTTTGCTTACAATTTGCACATAAAGCTTCTCTCTACATGCAAAGTCCTTTTACAATGTCTATCGCCATTGTCATCAGTTTTGATTTTGCTATTTGTTTCGTGCTTGAAATGTCTCTTTTATGACACCTTCTTGCCTCAAAGCCATTTTTTCTTCTTAAGCTTTGAGAGCATTCATTAATTTTGCAAGAAAATAGTGGTGAGATCATTGGATTCTTCCAAAGAAGATATAGACTCAAATCCCTCTAGAAGTGTTACAATATCTTTTCGGCGATCATGGAATGAGAAAAATCTTCACCAAGTAATCTAAGTTCATTAGCAATAAAAGTAATTCTATCCGAATAATTAGAAATTGTTTCATTCTCCTTCCTTTTTAGAGATTCAAAGTCCCTTTTCAAATTCAAACTTTGCACTTGTCTGGTTTTGTCACTTTCTTGATTTTCCAAATTAAGTTTATCTCATGCTTCTTTGGCAATTT
The DNA here is from genome assembly GCA_037074485.1 of Delonix regia. Classification (NCBI taxonomy): domain Eukaryota; kingdom Viridiplantae; phylum Streptophyta; class Magnoliopsida; order Fabales; family Fabaceae; genus Delonix; species Delonix regia. The sequence goes on from CM073452.1 coordinate 6,924,444, forward strand.
TGCACGCCATGATCCTGGGAAATATGGAATCTCCAACTGAATTTTGAATGATATAGTATTATGTTTGGATCTCTCCATCTTTTATTCAAGGTGGCTTGGATCTATGCCATGGTAGGATCACTAGTGGCAGGGCCAATGGCCTGTGTTCATCTACGGCTTCCCAAAGATCAAAAGCTTTTAAATGTAACTGCAAATTAATTGATCAGATTTGGTAGTTTTCACCTGTAAAGATTTGTGGAGTTAACAAAGAAAGAATGTTAAATGATGTTGTCATAACAAAAAAAAAATGGTGATCCAATAAGATCAACCAGACTTTGATACCACTGTTAGTTTTTTAGGATTAAATAATGATTTGAAGCATAATTAATTTAAAAAAAATAAGAAGTGAATCAAGAGGCTTATCAAATGAAATATACTTGATAAAATTGCTTTTGATTTATTCTGTAAGCAAAAATAATTAAACAACAAAAGCTCAACAAATTATCCTATTTTTTAAGATAGGTATAACAACAAGATAATAACAACTGTTACTAATTTGTTTTTAACTAATATATATAAAACTAACGGAAAAAATATATTCAATGTTTGGAAAGAAATGTCAATATCCAACAAAAACTTCTTAAAGCAAATAATTTCAACGCCGTTTTTTTTCCTAACGAGTGTAGTGCCCCGTATTGCGAGGGTGTTTTGTAATTTCTTTACCAATTATCAAATTATAATTATAAGTTTTTTTTTTTATGGTAAAGCTTCTTCAACTTGTATTAAAAAGGGTATTTAGGAATTACATCCCACACCTTAAACAAATTTCACACATTCAAGAAAGGATTGAGAATTCTTCCATAGAATTTTTCGGGAGATTTCTGCGGATAAATTTCTCAGGAATGAGACACATACCCTTAATTTTCCAAGTAAGATCTTGCTCTATAAGACATTGAAGCACAACGTGATTGATGTCTTCATCTCCAATTATAAATTTTATATATAGGTATGGAAGGAATTATGAGGGATGAATTGACCTTTTAAGAAAAATCTTAAAGTTAGTTTTGAAAACTTTTTGCAAAATTCGGTTCCTTTAACTATAAATTCAAAATGGTTTCTTGAAATAAGATATAGTCAGAAAGCAAGTTTTAAAGAACACGGATCATTTCAAAATTTACATTTTGGTCAAAGTTAAAAACTTGACAGAATAAAGTAAAGAGAGAAGCATAGTAATACTTTACGGTGCTTTGAATTAAAATAATTATACATCCGCTTCTTAAACACAAAAGAAGTAAATATTTTACCAATTATTATTACAACATAAACAATCTTTTTTAGAACCTCAACCTAATAGTCAAGGTAACTCAATATTGTAAAATTAATCTTTCAAGACTTTCACAATCTCACAAACACTATTAGGATTGAACATATTCTATAGAGAGAGGTTTACAAGCTATGCACATGCTCACAACGAAGATGCCGGCTAATATGTAACACTTACGCGCAGCTCGTTTAGAGTACAAAAATTGCTCATAATTCCCAAAGGGCATGGAAAATAGTTAAAGCAGAACAAACAAGTACGTGAAGTAGAACAAGCTCAATAAAGTTAGTGATATGCTCCCTTTGATACAAGGGAAAGAGTTGTTTTGGACAAAAAAAAACACAAAATTTGAATGTTTGATAACACGGAGTTTGAATTTAATAGTAATAAATAATCTATCATTTTGATAAAAATATTTTTTTTAAAGTAATGAATGAAACGAGATTAATTCTATTAGAATGAGAAAATAACGATGAAAGTATTTTCATAATAATAATAAATAAATAAAGATCATATTAATAATAATAATAATAATAATAATAATAATAATATTTTAAATTTAAAGATAATTTTATTTTTTTATTCTTTTATTCTCTTACTTTTTTTATTACATATTAAACATAATCTTTTATCTTTTTTTATTTCTATTGTCATTACATTTTCTTTTACATACTAGACGTTGGTTGAGTATTATTCTTGTTCTTTTTATTATTATTATTTTAATGAAACTCATACATACTCAATGATTAGGTCATCGTGATCTGTTGCAACTTAAGAAAACATTCTCTCTTTGATGTAGCTTGATTCCAACGATCAGAAATGCTTCATCATCTTTTTCTTCATTAATGGAGTGTCTAATGCTTCTCAGTGTGAAGATACCGAACAAAATGGAGTTTGGACCTACTGCGACCAGGAAGTAATATAAAAGGTGATCACGCGTTATTTAAAAGTAGTTTAAAATAATCGTATACAATAAAAAAAATAATATAAAATCAACTATTATACTGATAATAATAAGAAATATTTCGTTTCAAATAAAGTGAGAGAGAAAACAAGAGAATTTTTCATTAAGCTTCTTGTGTTGCACGGGCCTTAAAGCAAATTAGTTGTTTTACTATATATTAATATATTTAAAATCAATAGTATTTGTAATTATTAGTGAAAAATTAAATTTAGTAATACATTGTAATATAAAAAATATATAATAAATTAAAAAATTCATAAAATTAGTTGTGTAAGATTAGTGAAAATTAAGTGATGATAAAACGCTCAATGAAATGGCACTATCATAAATTATTCAATCATATATTATTTTCTCATACTTTAATTTTAGATTATATCTATTTATATTTATAGTGATTTATTACAAAATTTAAAATATAATTTATTCATTATTCTTCTCATTGACTCCAGAAAAAAGCCCAAACTTTATAAAAAAAATTTTTATTTAAGATATGATTAATTAATTTATTATTTTCTCATTCATTCCAAAAAATATTCACACTTTGAAGAATAATTCATTAATTTTTTTTATTCACTCAAAAAAATTCTCAAATTTCAAAATATTTATAATTTAAAAGGCGATTATTTGATTTATTAATTAATTAATTTGTTATTTTTCTCGTTGATTACAAAATATTTATCCAAATTAATTAATTTATTTTTTTCTCGTTAACTATACAAAAATTTACACACTTCAAATAATTATATATATATATATGTATATATATATAATCTTTGGACAAAAAGTTAATAATTTAATCAATAGAGATTTCTTATCGATTAAACAAAATTCCTACGTTAAATAACACTTACTTTAATTATATATTATATATATTTAGGTGGAAACTCCGTTATGATATTCCTTATCATTTGTTGAATATGTGTACTTAATTCATGGAGTATAATTTTTTGACATACCCTTTTGTTCACCGCCACTTTTTGCTTCGATGAGCCTTGTTCATAGAATCATGTCTGATGGAAGATTGATTCTTTTATATCACAACATTCCTTCTATGCGTTTTGCTCTCTGATTACTATGTGAAGGTTCAAGACTTTAATTGCATATAAAACACGAGATCAAAGTTAGACTAATAAAATAGCATATGGCTCAATAAGCTCTTCTTCTAATATACATTGATATTTGGCCCAACAAATTTAATTATGTGTAAAAGACATTTGAGGGCCTAAGTATATTTCAGAACAACATTTTGAATTATCAGTGATATGGTCTAAATGTTATTTCAAGACATATAACTCAAATTTATTTTTACAAATTTGAATTTATATTTTGAAATGTTACTTGATATAATTGACATTAATTTAAAATTTATTTTAAAAACTTTACATCAGCAACATTTTTTGCAGTTTCGACTATAACTTTTAACTTGTAAATAAAGTTGTCTAAATCATTATAATAAGTAAATAAATTCAATTATGTATTGAATATTATAGTAAAACTTTACTTATTATAAAATAAATTTATATATAAAATTTTGTGAAGAGGAAAAAATTTAATGTGAAGCAAGTAATTTGATTCAAATTTTGAAGTCAACAGTTTAACTTTTTCTTTAAAAATTTTAAAATGTTAAAAGCTACTTGTTAATTTAAAATTTTATTTTTGCATTTTTTATAATGAAAATTTTAAGGAATAAATTATAAAATTGGCTATTTAAAATCACTCAGGCTCCATTTGGTAGTAGGAATTAGAATTAGTATATAAAATTATAATTTTAATTACAATTTTATTAGAATTAGAATGATTTATAATCTTAAAATTCATGTTTAGATCATATAAAGAATTAAAATATAAAATTACAATTACATATTGAATTGCAATTCAATCGCATAAATGAGTAACAAATATTATAAAAAAGTATTAGTATGTATATATATACATACACATATACATGTAATAAAAATAATACAAATTAATTTTTTTTTAACAAAATATTTTTCTCTTCATCTAGTTTATAGGAGATAAAATATTTTTCATTGTGATTATAACACGGCATCGTTCAATAGGTAATAATTATGTTTTCAAAAAACTATTTAATTCAAATTTGATGTGTGTGTATGCAAATAATGTCTTTTCGTAAGCTTGAATATCTTGTACAATGTTATGTTACAAGTATACATATCTACATGTGTATATTATGATTTTGTGTTATTATATGATATTATATTTGTGTATACATAAATATATATGTAAATACGATATAATATTATAAGTATATGAAGTTATGTAGCATACTTATACTTGCATTATGCACGATATGATGTCATTATGTATGTACAATATTGTGTCTATATACTCACATGTATGTTTATATATGTGTGTGTGTGTGTAAAGGCACACATTTATGCATACAATGTAATGTATATATGTATGTTATTTTGTATTTTTTTTATTTGTAAACATATATAAAATATTCATTTGTGTTTATATAAGTGTTTGTACAATATTATATCAAATATATGTATTTTACATCTTCTAAAATTTTACATGTCAACATGTGCTTATATGCATAATATTATATTATATACTTTTGTGTATATTAGCAACATCATACGCCTACATTATATATTATCTTTTTAAGTTGTGTGGCATAAATGTTATATATATTTACATATATGTGCATATATGAAATATATGTTATATCATATAGAGACATAAGCATTGTATATTCATTATATATAATACATATTTATTATATATATGTCATATTATTTTAATTATTTATTTTTATTTTATTTTAATTAAATTTAAGTTATGATTAATTTTTAAAATATTAATTTTACATGATAAATCTTAATTTTTTATTTCATTTATTTTTCATTTGAAATCTTAACTTTTCTTCTTCTTTTTTTTTTTAATAAAATTGTTTTAGTTATGTTTTTTTAATTTAAAAAAAATGAAACATAATCTATCCAAATATGACCCGGTCAAATCCTAATTAGATCTCGAATCTTGAAAAAGTGGCCTAGTTATAAAAAGAACATATTGTGTTGGGAGTAAAAGAATTACATATCAACTTAAGATTTTGAATTGCAATTATAGGTAAGAACTATAAATGATTTTCATTAGTTATTTTTCAATTCTATAGAATTGGTTCGTAGAATTAGAAATGTAATTTTAGAATATCAACCAAATAAAAATATTGGAATTGTTGGGTCTAATTCCAATTTCATATCTCAATTCCAAGTCAAATCTTAACGCTAAATGGGGTGTCAAAGATATTTTAATATTAATTGGTTAAATTTGATTTTTTTCATTATTTTACTATTCTATATTTTTTTTCCTGAATGATATTGAATTATTTTTCAAACAAATTTAATCAATAAATTTGTTTTGATAAAAATATATCACGTATACAAAATTTCTAAAACTCACAATTGTGCAATGTCAAATTATAAAAATTTTACAATTACTATGATTTTATTAAAAATTGAACAATAAAAAAATTACACTTAAATTTTAAAGCTAAATTATTATAATACTCACACGGTTTTACTAATTGAAATATTCCAACTTGAATTTTATTGAAAAAAATTCATCAATTATGGCTGTAATTTACTTTAATTTGCAAATTCCTCATACTTTTTTTTTTTTTTGTTAATCACTCATTGTACTTTCAATTTGTTACAACTCTAGTCCTTACTATTATATCCACTTCTAACACCAGGTTTCAGCTGACATGACTGACTTTGGCTGCCGTGGAATGCCAACATACAAGTCTGCTGAATGAGGTGGAATGGTAAATCCAAACATACTAATTTTATTGAAACGGTCTGTGTTGTGTTATGGTGAATGCAGATTCACCTGGTTCCAAGAATACTGCTCAAAACTCAGCAAACACGTTCATGAACGCGTCTCAGGGCATTATAATGGTATTAGTTTTGTTAAATATTAATTTAGATGTTTTAGGCATAGTGTGGAGATTGCTGCTGGAAATTGATAGTTCTTTTTATTTTATTTTTATTTTTTGCTTGTGAGATGAAACCTGAGAGTGTCATTAGTATGCTTTGAACTCTTCATTCTTGTGGTCTAGAGGGATAGTCACGGTTGGAGAAGGTGACATTGTGTATATATAAAGGAAGGGAAAGAAGAAGATTGAGAGAGAGAAAGAGAGTTATCTTTAAATTTAAATAATATGATAGATAATGATGGGTGTGTATGGTTAATTTATTAATATAATAATTAAGGAAGTGATTTTTTTGTTAAGTATGTTCAATGAAGGAGGCGTGGACATTTAATATCTAACATGGGTAAAAATGAGATAAAAAAGGAAACCTTTTGAATAAATAGAAGCGATTAATTAATGTTAAATTTGAAGTGAAACATATACCAACTTCATAGTATAGTCTACATAAAGGATGACTGTAAAAGCTAATTGAGTATCAGATATAATGCATACATGACAGGTAAATAATGCAAGAGGGGATTTGTCGGATCTTATTTGAATTTTTAAATGCTTATCTTGTGAGAAATATTTAATTGTGTTATATTTGTATATATTTTAAAATTGACCTATCTTATATTTTGGATAAATTCTTTGAAATTTGTAATCAAATGATGTTAGTTTTATTGATTTTTGGATTGTATTATTTGGTTGCCTCTTTGCAATAAATTAAATTGATTTTGCATTGTTCTTATGATAATTGCAAAGGAATTGATTTGATATAATGAAATTGAAAAACTAAAAACTTGAAAGAGGAAGATTTTAAGTATATTCACAAACATATTATAAGTTGAAAAAATGCTAAAGAAAGGTGACATAGTTTTCAACTTATGATGATCAACACTGAATTTCAATGCAATTTTTGAACCTCGAAACATTATAATTAAAAACTAGTAATTCACTAAAAATTTAACATCGTATTGTGATATTATGGCCAAAACAATAAAGTTACATAAAGGAACAAGTTATTAATGCCTAGGCACCTTGACTTGTGAAAAATATGAAACTCTATACTTTTATTGATATAAAAGGGAGTTTTTTCATATTTATAGCTCAAAGTACTAGAAAGGGAAAGAGGGGCTCAGAATTTGCTTTAAATATAGAAAATTCTACTTTTTTTAGTTTTTCAAAGTGTTCTTTTGGAATAAGAAATTGAGGGTTGGTTCCCTCAAACCTTCATTTATTATAATTTTATGGATTTTTCTATTAGGGTCTCTTTCCACTATTCTCCTTCTTTAGTTTTTTTTTTTTTTTTTTTTTTTGTTTTTTTAATATAATATAAATTTAAACTTGTTGTTGGTTATAGTGATAGATATTGATGAACATTAAGTAGGGATTTATTGATTTATACATATATATGTTAAGTTCTTAATACCTAGGCCCCCATATTTTTGAAAAATATGGAACTATATGTTTTTATTGATATTAAAGGGGGCTTTTCAAATTTTTAGGTTAGAATACCATATGACAAGCTTAAAATTTTGCTCTAAAGACAAATGAATGCTCCACTTTCTTGGTTTTTTTAAAGTGTTTTATTAGAATGAGAGGTTAAGGGTTAGTTTCATTGAACTTCCCTTAGCCATTATTTTCATGGATTTTTTCATGGATGTCTCTTATCAGTCTTCTTCTTTAGTTTTTTCATTTTTTATCTTATTAATGTAATCTATATTTAAACTTGTTGTTAGTTGTAATGATAGATATAGATAGATATTGTATAGGGATTTGTTGATTCTATACATATTTATGTTAAGTAAGATTATTTCAATTTTTTTGTCATTACATGTTGATTAATGGATGTATTTGTTTCGTAATTAAGAGTTTCATAATTTTTAATAATAAATTAAGATGATTGCAAGTTGATTGAATGTTTTGTATTTTTAAATTTCTTATTAATTTTTTGTCATAGAGTTGAATGTCCATAAAGTATTTGATGAAATTCTTTTTTGATTTTTTTTTTGTAATTTACCTTAAATGATTGGATTCAACTTAGAGGTAAAACTCATACTTTTATTCTTAAAGCTTTTTCAAAAGCTTAATGCCTATTAAGATTTTTTTTTAAAATAATTTGATTTAACTTTTAAAGAAGATTAATAGTTAAAGTAGTGCAATTCTACCTAACTAACTAGATTCAACTTTTAGGTATGTTGTGTTTGGTAAATTAGTTATTAATCTTAATGCATTATAAGAAAAATTTCACTTAATTGATTGGATTCGACTTTCAAACAAAATTGTAATTGAGTTAAGATATATATTAAATTGGCGTTAATGTTTTTAGTAAGTTGATTTACCTATAAGTATAATTGTATTAGTTGGTGTCAAATTAAAAATAAACTTAATATATAAATATTTTCTCACTTTAACTCCCGGTTAGCTAAATCTAAGGTAGGGTCTTAAGTCTTTTTTGTTTATAGTTAGAATTTTAATATTATTTGGATGCTTAGTTTTATCTTTAAATTTTGAATTTTTAAATTATAGCTAAGACAAGATTTGTCCGTTCTTATTTGAATTTTTAAATGCTTATCATGTGAGAAGTATATAATTGTATTATATTTACATATGTTATAAAATTGACTTGTATTTTAGATAAATGCTTTGAAATTTGCAATCAAATGATGTTAGTTTTATTTATTTGATGGATCGTATTATTTTGTTTTCTCCTTGCAATAAATTAAATTGATTTTGCATTGTTGTGATGATAATTGTAAGAGAATTGATTTGGTATAATGAAATTGAAGAACTAGAGACTTGAAAGAGGAATATTTAAATATATTTTGAAGGTATTTACAAATATCTTACAAGTTGAAAAAAAGCTAAAAAAGGAAGTTAACATAGTTTTCAACTTATGATAATTAACACTGAATTTCAATGTAATTTTTTGAGCTTTAAACATTAGAATTAGAAAACGATAATTCACACAAAGTTATTGATATTGTTGAGAGCTTTTTAATGAGTGGTAATTCACTAAAAATTTAACATTGTATTGTGATATTATGGCCAAAACAATAAAATTACATCGAAGTACAAGTTTTTAATACCCAAGGCCTAACTTATGAAAAATATGGAACTCAATGCTTTTATTGATATAAAAGGAAGCTTTTTCAAATTTTTAGCTTAAAATACTGGAGAGGGAAAGAGGGGCTCAAAATTTGCTCTGAGAGGGAAAACTCTACTTTTTGAAGTTTTCCAAAATATTTTCATAGAACGAGAAATTGAGAGTTAATTTCCTTAAACCTCCTTTGATTATAATTTCATGGATTCTTTTATTGAGGTCTTTTTTCACTATTCTTTTTCTTTAGTTTTCTCTTCTTTCTTTTTTTTATTTTCTTAATGTATTTTAGATTTAAACTTGTTACTGGTTGTAGTAACAAATAATGATGAATATTAAGTAGAAATTTATTAATTTTATACTTATATATGTTAATTTCTTAACTCTTAGGCCCCCAAATTTTTTAAAAATATGGAACTGTAAGTTTTTATTGATATAAAGGGGGGCTTTTCAAATTTTTAGGTAAGAATACCATACGGGAAAAGAGCAAGCTTAAAATTTTGCTCTAAAGACAAATGAATGTTGCACTTTCTTGATTTTTTAAAGTGCTTTATTGGAATGAAAGGTTAAGGATTAGTTTCCTTGAACTTCCATTAACCATTATTTTTATAGATTCTTTCATAGAGGTATCTTTTTAATTTCCTTCTTCTTTAGTTTTCTCATTTTTTATCTTATTAATGTAATATATATTTAAGCTTGTTGTTAGTTATTATAATAGATATTGTATAGGGATTTATTGATTTTATACCTATATATATTAAATAAGATTATTTCAATTTTATTGTAATTACGTGTTAATTAATGGATGTATGTTGTTTTTTAATTGGGGATTTCATAGTTTTTAATAATCAATTAATGATTGAATATGTTGTATTTTTAAATCTCTTATTAATCTGTTGTAAGAATTGAATGTCCATAAAGTTTTTAATTTGTTTATAGTTAGAGTGTTAATGTTATTTAGATGCTTAGTTTTATATTTAAATTTTAGCATTGATTCTTAATTACTAGATTTATCTGGCCACTAGTGTATACAATATAAATAATTACACTAACTAATATTTTTGTATAAATTATATATTTGATAAATAAAAATTTAATTTTAAGAATAATTATGATAACATCTATCTTCATGAAATAATACTAAATTTTAATATTTTTCAATTATAATTTAACCAATATACTTATCGTTCATCAATATTTTTTATACCACTGGAGTTGTAAAGAGCTTTTTTCTTTTTTTTTTTCTAAGTTTTTATATAAATTGTGTAAATCACCACTTCAATATTAAAATAACAAATGAAACCTCAAACGGAATATCTCTTTCTACGGATTGCTATGAGACAACACCGGCATGATTAATGGCTACAAATTAATCTTATAAAATAATTCAATATTTCGATTACAACTGGAATCTCAAAGCACCATTTTTATACTCATGAAATGCAAGTTCAGTAGCTACAAATTAAGTCCACAATGTGGGAATGGAGCTTGAACATAATTTTTTTTTTAATATATTTGGAAGTGATGGTTCTAGTGAAACGATTTGACCAATTGGAAGTGCCTTTCCCTTGGAGTTTTGCTCATAAAGAGATACAACGAATAAAGCCTCCTTGGTGTTGGTCGTGTGTTCTACAATTGAAGCCTTCTTCGTCACAGTACAGTAGTCCTAGTTTTCCCCTCTCTCTATCTTGGAATTGTATAGCACGATTCTGCCCTTTATGGCACCAAACCAATATCTACGTGGACATGCCATGTTAGTTATTATAAGCCACGTCAGCAAAGTTCAAACAATGTTAACGACGACCGGGAGAAAGAAAGAAAGGATAAAATTAAAAGAAGACCCTTTTTCCGACTAAACAAGTGGTTGGAATTTTCAACTGATTTTCGATCAGAAAATTATTTTTTATTAAAAACACATAAGTTAAATGTAAAAAATGTAATAGTTTAAAGTAAATGGCTATAAATATAATACAAACAGGAATTATATGAATTTTGTAATTTTGTGATGATTAGTTTAGTATTACTTTGATAATTGCATTTAGTTTATACAAGTAAAAGTTTTGATATTTGCATTTACCATATACAATATAATTTTTAACTGTGTTATATTTATAACCAAGATTAATTTATATATATTACACTGTTTACTTTTAATCTGCGTAATTATATTTTGTAATAAAAAAGGTATTTTTGACCAATGTTTTTATGTTCAAAGATTTTTAACCACTATTACCGTAAAAAAATTACATCCATTAATATTTCTGACCAATAATTGGTCAGAGATTTTCGATTCGATGCCGGTTGGAAATTTGGATGGAGGTTTTTTTTTTCTTTTAATTTTCAACCAAAATGGTTCTTCCTATCCAATGGTACAATTGGCTTAACTAGATTGAACTTTGAAACTTTAATCATTTAGTTTGCTTCTTGATTAATAAATCACTTGTTCTTAACTTCATATCATATATAAGTCTAACAAGATAGGATGTTTAAAATTTTTACTTTAATCAAATTCTCATATAGTCAATTAAAAAACTCACACAAACACTTAAAAGAGATAAATATAATTAAAAAAAATGATTTGTAAAAAAATATTAAAAATTAAAAAGTGAGCTAAATGAATTCAAATTGCTGCCAGAATTTTTTTCGGAGGGATTATAATGTAAATAAAAAAATTATTAGAAGTGTTTTTATAAGTTTATCAATTTTTATTTCTCCCACCTATTAAACGCTTGGACTAGTTAGTTATACTGCTCCAGATTGTGTGGGCACAAGTGTCCTCAAATAGTCGAGGACACTGAAGAATTCACCTGAGTGTAATGGAAGTTGGTGATGATTAATTTTGCAATTATTGAATAGTTTGGGGAGTGATCTGGAAAAAGAAATAAAGTATAGGGACCTACTGGGAAAATAAAGTAAACTATTGAGATGAATTGATAAATTTTCCGACTTTTATTTGGCCAAAAACAAAATTGAAGGCAAACTTTAAATAATATAGTATGAAAAAAAAAAACCCAAAAAGAAAAAGATAGACAACTAGTCCGGAAAATTTCAATTTGAAGCTATCAGTGAGTGCCGCCAATGCAAGACCGCCTTCTCTTCCCCGTCGCGTCCACTGGACTTTCGACATGAGGATTCAAGGGGTTAGCGACGTCGCAAGTGGGACTCTCACTGCTAGAGCACGGCGAAGAACAGCCTAGCGTCTATGCGTACGGCCGTGAAATTCTACCTCTTCGACGATGGCGTCTGGCTCGCCTCGGGACCGAATCGACCAGGTCATTCCCCTTTGGGTTTTGAGTTTGCGAACCCTAGATGCCGTTCCCTTGCACATTATGTGCGCACGTGTTCCACTTTCTTCTATTGTCCTTTGAACAAATCAATACTTACCGTTATGCGTCAAAGTCTGCGCAACGGGAAAAAAAATTATCCCTTTGGTTTGCTTACAAAATTGTTGGAAAAGATACATAAGTATCATTCCTAATGTTTCCGTTTTGGGGTCAAGAAAACGTACCAAAACCATGTGGGTTGGAATTTATTTCCAAACTCTTATGGTGTAAACACACTGGGTACACTGATTCGTAAAACCAAGAGAAATAACTTGCTTTCAATAATGTTGCTTAGTTTGTGTCCTAAGAATTGGGCTTGCAATAGCTTCGATTACTTCTTAATGGTGTTGTTTGTTTATGCATACAGTTTTTCGTTTCGAAGAAAAGGAAAGCCGTGTCACCCGTTTCTAAGTTTGGAAGATCTGAAAATGGTGGAAGAAATAAAGTAGATGGTTCTCCAAGTGCTAAAGGTACCCTGGACAGTTACCTGGTTGCTTCGCAGGAAAATGGCAGTACTGCTAGGCTGTCATACCCGAACAGTGATTCTTTGGCTAGGAAGGATGCAGTTAAAAGAAATTTGGCACCTGTAATTAATAGTTTTTTTGACAACGAACATGAGCAGGCTGTTCCGCCCGCTCAACAGGGTCTCACGAATGAATTACCCAAGGTGAGTGATGAAGCAGTTGAAAAACCTGCACAGGAAAATTGCTCAGATTGCAGACAGGGAGGGAATAACTTGGAGCTCAGACAGTTTGCAGCAGACTTTTTGTCTTTGTATTGTAGGTACTTCATTCTATCTATTAGAAAATTTATGTTTCCTTGAAAGTGCCAAGATTTTACCGAGGCATCTGTCCCCAGTGGAGATAAGCAACCAAAAGCACTGTTGCTAGTTTCCCTTTTTTCTTTTTTCTTCTTTTACTCTAAGTTTCCTCCTAATTTATTTATTCGGTTAAACCTATACAACATGCAGTGAATTACACCCAAGCAATAATTCTCCATCCAAGCTGAAGGTGGATGGATCCAAGAGACATGATGCCTTAACATTACTGGAGGGGAAGAGTAGTTTGCCCCAGAAGAGAAATGGCGCCAGTAGTGAGTCACATTTTGGTGATAAAAACTTTTTATCCACTGACAAAAGCCCTGGTGTTGTTGGTAATGCTTCAGCAGCTGTTTCTGCCTGTAATATAAAGGTTAAACCAGGTCCAAAACTATTTTGGATTTTGTTGCCAAGTTCTGATTGCAAATTTTGAGACATGTTTTTATGCCATGCCTTCTGAATAGCAGGTTTATTCTGATGATGATATTAATGACCTGGACAGAAGCTTTAAAAGATGTAGTTATACACCTAAATCATCTGTGAATATGACTGGATGCTATACACCAGGATCCTTGATTGTTAAAGAATGCATTAAGAAGACCCCAATGTCAACACATGGGAGCTCAATGCTTTCACCTGGGGAGGCATTTTGGAATGAAGCAATTCAACTAGCCGATGGTTTGTGTGCTCCCATGGCTAACAATTCTTTTCAGATTACTGGAGATACTAATGTGGCAGAAGACCGAGTTTGTATGAAGAATTCATGTAATTTACAAAACAATGAGGGCAAGCCAAGGAAAGCATTGAATGAGAGTGGAAGCAGAATTGAGAATTTGGAAAAGGGTACTCCTTTAGGGTTGGTTGGGATGAATGGAAAAGATTCTGTGAAAGAAGTGTCCAGCATGCCTGTTAAGCATTTTGATTTTTCATTTGAGGACTCTAATTTGGATGAGAACTCCCCACAACAATGCCGTGCTGGTGATCTGATCAGCATTACTCCCGAGGCTCATAGTCGGTATGAAGTCAGTTCAGTAAACACTAAAAAAATGAAAATTAGTAAGGAGTTCACTATAGTTGGGACAGCTCATACAAATGAAAAGATGAATGAAGTGCAAGAGAAGAAAGTGAATTTACCTAGTCAGAATGATGGTGGCTTGGCATCTAATTCAGCTGGTACTCATTCATCTGATGAAACCGGTACTCCTTCAAGCAAATTGTCACTTAATGATCATCTAGACCTAAACAGGTGGCTTCCACCTGAAATATGCAGCATATATAGGAAAAGAGGAATCTCAAAGCTTTACGAATGGCAGGTATATATGCATTTAAAGTGTGGCTGCTGCTCAATTTTGTGATTTACCTTACTATATTCTGATACATAATTGATTTGACCCTTGTCCAGGAAGACAAGTATGCTGCTTTTCCCTTCACTTAACTTTTTTGTTTCACTTAATTCCAATAATTTTGTCTCTGTAACCCCCCTTCCCAAAAAAAAATAATTCTGGCATTGACTCGGGTTTCACCTTTGATTGTAGTTCTTTTCTTCGCCTCTACTCATTGCTCTGCTGTGGAGTGTAATTTAGTTAAGATTAGGTTCTTGTGAAAAGTGGATTATTTTTTTCAAACACTTTGAGTTGTTTGTTTTAGTTTATAGAATATGTTAGTTTAATGACTTTTCTCATTTCTATCTTTTAGGTTGGTTGTCTTAAGGTGGATGGAGTCTTGGAGAGAAGAAATCTTGTATATTGTGCTTCTACAAGGTATTCTTTCATGTAACTGAAATTATAGTAAATGTTGCATCATTTTTGTGTCCTCTTCAGTTGTATGCAGGTAAAAGAATTAGATTAGACAAAAAATTTTGGGAGTTGGGTGGGTTTTCATATTTTGTTGTTTTTGCTCATGAGGTGGACTAATGCATATTAAGATTCATTTTTCCACTATAAGGATTTCATTTTAGAGAAAATTCCAGTAGTCCCAAATTTGGTGATGACAACTACAAGTCTACAATTTTGGTGTACGACTGTGTGTTGTTTCTAGGACCAAGAAAAGGTTGAATAATGTCTAATTTTTTTTTTTAATGGTAATTCCTTTTTGTACTGAACCTCCCATCTAATTAAACCTCTCAATGATTTGATATTCTTTTTTTGTTCCTTGCATTGTTTCTTTGGTATTCTGCTGCATGCTTTTCTCTGTTTCTATTCCATTTTATTTTTTTGTCATTTTATTTTACTTTTCTCTTTCTCTGTTTTTCTCCACTCCTTTTTTTTTTTTTTTTCCCGGGGCAGGGGGGGGTTGTTGTGATAGATTTTGAAAGAAGGCATGCATGTATATTGATGTCTCTTGCTTCCACAGTGCTGGGAAGAGTTTTGTTGCTGAGATTTTAATGCTACGGAGGGTGGTTTCGATGGGAAAAATGGCAATGCTTGTCCTTCCATATGTATCAATTTGTGCAGAAAAGGTTATCTTCTTCCTTTTTTAAAAAAATATTTTTCAGGTAGTGGGTACGCGCACACACACACACCCCTCCAGCATTTCTATTTGATAAAAGTCTATATTTTCATTTTGATTATTGTAGGCGGAACACCTGGAGCGTCTTCTTGAGCCGCTTGGTAAACATGTACGTAGTTATTATGGAAACCAAGGTGGTGGAACACTTCCTAAAGATACTT
Source organism: Delonix regia (assembly GCA_037074485.1). Lineage (NCBI taxonomy): Eukaryota > Viridiplantae > Streptophyta > Magnoliopsida > Fabales > Fabaceae > Delonix > Delonix regia. Next base: position 6,940,560 of record CM073452.1, read on the forward strand.
CTGTAGCTGTCTGTACAATAGAGAAGGCAAACTCCTTGATAAATAGATTGTTGGAAGAGGGCCGTCTATCAGAAATGGGAATTATTGTGATAGATGAACTGCATATGGTATCATTAATCATTACTTTTGAAGTTATTTGTTCATAAATTATTTTACTGGCTGTATTTCACAGACCCTCATCAGATTATTATGATAGATGAACTGTGAGTGGTACTTTTATCAAATCTTATGACATTATCCATTAACAATCAATTTTCTAGTTGTTGTAATATGGGTCTTGGTCCAAGTTATAATAGGAGAGGTGTTGAAACCTTTTATAAGTGTTGATAGTCAAACTTTATCTAAAATAACTAAGGCAATTTATTTGGCTAACTCCAACACTTACATGTCTTTCTCCCTTCCTTTAACTTTCCAACGTGGGGATTTACTGGCTTTTTCTCTTTTTCAACAATATCTTTCTATTGCCTTTCTGTTGCTCCTCCCTCGCTAGGATACGGAGCAATTCATGGTTCAAAGGTCTGTATGTGGTCAAACCAGGGTCAAACCTTTTTTTAAATATATAAAAAGTTTTATAAATATATATAATATTTTATAATGAATTACTACATATATTGTAAAATAATATTTAAAATATAGAAATTTAATAATATAAAAATTAGTTACAGCGTTTTGTATAGACAATAAATCTATGTGAAAAGAGTATGGTAGATTCCGTTAAACATTATGAATCTCTGCTGCAAAATGTCAAAACTTTGATTTATACCAAAAACAAAACTGGTATTTGATTGGGACAATCCCAAACCTGGCCAGTTTTTACCGGTTTGGCTGGTTCTTGACCTGCTGGTTTTCAGGGTCAAATGAACTGAAACCATGGTTGGTTCAGCAGTATTCTAGTTGAACGGACCAGTGTGGTCTGGGTTTTTCATTGCAGATAAAATTCCTGCTTGCCTCTTTAAGAATTAATTGGACTTCTCTCATGCTTTTGCCCTGATTGTATCTGTTGACAGGTTGGTGATCCAAGTAGAGGTTATCTTCTTGAACTTATGTTGACAAAGCTTCGTTATGCTGCTGGTGAAGGTCATTCTGAATCAAGTAGTGGAGAAAGTTCAGGTGGAAGCAGCAACAAGGCTGATCCTGCTCAAGGACTGCAGATAGTTGGGATGAGCGCAACAATGCCAAATGTTGCAGCAGTTGCTGATTGGCTTGAAGTAAGAACATTTACAAACATAACTTAACTCCGTATCCCTGACCAGGTCTTTTTTTATTTCACTTTGCAAGGTCATTTTGTTGTTTTAACCTGTTGAAATTGATCCACAAATATATCAATAAAAATGGCATTTAGTCTGCAAAACATCTTAATTGACATATGATATCCCTATTGTAGCAGCATATGTAGTGTTCAATACTGTTTGGTGATGTATAATCTTCAATGTTTTGCTTTATTGCCTAGTAAATGGAAATTATAATTTCTAGTTGTGATTATAAGACCCAAGTGACATAACTAGAGATTTATTGCATTGTTTGGTGTCTAATATAGCATAAAAAAATTATTATAAATTGTGGATCAGGAAGGTGTTGGCTGATGAATACTTAAAATATGTACTATCAATATGAAGTAAATTAGTACATGTACTCTGCATACAAATGGAAAGGGACTGGCAATTTGCTAATCAGAAAGAGCTTATTTTGAGGGCACTAAAGTGCAGTGTAAATATGATTTATTTAAAGTGAATTCTGAAAAATGTTGTAGATGTAAAGGACCTTTTGGACAACATTGTAAAGGAGTCAACTGTCAACGTACATTTGCTTTAGTTCACACAGTAGGATGTGTGGTTAAAGTGACAGATTAAGTGATGAAGACGTATGTTTCAGTGTCTAGATTGGCATAGACTTCTAGATTTTTAATACATTTACTTATTTTTAAGTTCTGTATTCTTTTATTTAAACTAAATAATAGCTTCTTATGTTTCAAATTGATGCACCTCAAACATTGTCACTACAGTGCAAATTTAATCCGTTTCTCACAAATTTGCATGAAGGCAGCACTATACCAGACAGAGTTCCGACCAGTTCCCTTAGAAGAATATATTAAAGTTGGTAATTGCGTCTATAACAAGAGAATGGAACTTGCTAGAACAATCTCAAAAGCAGCTGACCTTGGTGGTAAAGATCCTGATCATGTTGTTGAACTGTGTAATGAGGTTGGTGCTTCAGAGTCTTAACTGAAATTTATATTTATTGTAATTTGGAAAGCTGAATAATTATGGATAAACTGGTATTTTTTCAGGTTGTTCAAGAAGGACATTCAGTGTTAATATTTTGCTCTAGCAGAAAGGGGTGTGAATCAACTGCAAAGCATGTGGCAAAGTTCCTTAAAAAATTTACTATTGATGTTCAAAAAAATGATTGTGAGTTTGCTGATTTTAGTTCAGCTATTGACTCTTTGAGAAAGTGCCCTGCTGGGTTGGACCCCATATTAGAGGAAACACTTCCTTCTGGTGTTGCATTTCACCATGCTGGCCTTACGGTATTTCAATCTTTATTTCTTTTTGGGTTTATGCCTTATATTAATAATGCCATTTTGAACTTTTGTCTGTAGAAGCTCATAGTTAATAATTGGTTTTTGGTTTCCACATATACATATATATATATATATATATATATATATATGTATGTATGTATACTGTGAGTCTAACTACCCATTTAAGGCTTAGGGTTATTTTGTGCTATTCTCATAGGTAGAGGAAAGAGAGATTGTTGAAACCTGTTACCGCAGAGGCCTTTTACGTGTCTTAACTGCTACATCAACCTTAGCAGCTGGAGTTAACCTGCCAGCTAGGAGGGTCATTTTTCGCCAGCCTAGAATTGGTCGTGATTTTATTGATGGGACGAGATACAAGCAGATGGCTGGTCGAGCTGGTCGAACTGGAATTGATACAAAAGGAGAAAGTGTATGTCTTGTTTACTGTGTTTTCAAGCATTACATGGGTAGCTCCTGGGGTTCTTATGTGTATATGCTATTATTTTCCTTTTAGTAGACTTTTTACATTAATGATATATGCTGGCATATCTACTGATGAAATTAATTGGAGGGGTTGTATTCATTAATTCCTTCTCTGTATCAAATTTTCATGATCTATATAGGTACTTATCTGCAAATCAGAAGAGATTAAAAAAGTTATGGGACTTCTTAATGAAAGCTGCCCACCATTACATTCATGTTTATCTGAAGATATAAATGGAATGAATCATGCAATCTTAGAAGTTGTGGCTGGAGGAACAGTTCAAACTGCTAATGATATCCATCGTTATGTTAGATGCACTCTTTTGAACTCCACAAAGCCGTTTGAAGATGTGGTGAAATCAGCCCAAGAATCCCTTCGATGGCTGTGTCAAAGAAAATTCCTCGAATGGAATGAAGAAACTAAACTTTATAGCACCACTCCTCTTGGGCGTGCAGCTTTTGGCAGTTCTCTCTGTCCAGAAGAATCGCTTGTAAATATTCCTATCTATTTTATTATTACTGCTGTTAAGTATTTTATTTCTAGTTAGCTTTGGATTTACTACAGAACTGGCTATTACTATTTGTTTGGCCTTACTTATGCATCTGATTGTTCAAATTTAGGTGCATGACTTGAGGTTGTTGAGAGATAATGATGTTGTGATTAGCATAACTATACTGTTTGATTGATTTCTTAGATTGTGCTAGCTGACCTTTCAAGGGCAAGGGAAGGATTTGTCCTTGCATCAGACTTGCATTTAGTTTACCTGGTGACACCAATCAATGTTGATGTTGAGCCAGATTGGGAATTGTACTATGAGCGTTTTGTGCAATTGTCTTCACTTGATCAGGTGTGTATGCTACGTAGCAAATTAATCTTTTCTCCCTTTTCTTGCTTCTTAGTGCAGATGTTATTAACCCCCTGTTTGGTCAAGCTTCAAACAAGCTTCTCGAGCCAACGAAGTTGCTTATTTTTCACCAAAGTACTTATTTTGAAATTTTATAGTGTTTGGCTAAGCTTTTTTCTATTGATAAAATAAGCGCTTTTGAGTGGTAGTAGAAGCTATTTTTCTGCTGTGGGAAGCAAGCAGAGAATTGGAGCTTCTCCTTCGAAGTAGAGGCAGAAGGAAACATCATTTAAAAGACAAATGCATCATTGCTCAAAATTGTTTATTACCATAATTATCTTTAGCCTTATGTTCTTAGTCTCTTAAATATATGCCCTTTTAAGTAATTTGACTGTAAAATGCTTTCTTTGAAAGATTTGGCAAACACAATAATATAAATAAAAGCGTTTATCAAATGATTTTACCAAAAACAAATTACTTTTTTCTCACAATGTTTTCTAATGAAACTCCATTTGTAAAAATACAATTTCAAAGTAAATAGAAATCCATGGCAATCCAAATTGGGCTCTCAGCCAGTTTGGAGTTCATTCAATGTTTCTGCCTGATGGGCCTGATAAAGTGGGCAAACTATGAAAGTTTATAAGAGAAAGAGAGGTAAACGGGCGGGGGTTGTTAAAAGAGATGAGGGGAATATCTCTTCTAACTAACAGAAGACATGTACGGGGGTGAGCTAGAGAATTGGCTGGTGGGAGTTATTTTGCATGGGGAGGGAATTGGTTAGGCAGAGAAGAGTTTGGCTTGTCTGAGGTAGACCCTGGCCTCTTGAATGCCAGTGGGCCTTTGTTCTTTCATTTCTATTTCTGTTACTAGCTCAGTCCCTGTTTTCAGGGAACACTTCCTCTCTGGTTCTGAGCAGAGGAAACTCTTCCCTGATTTGACATAAATAATACAGTCAAATACTTCCTCTAGTACTGGTCTCTATCACTGCCATTTTACTCCAACAGACATTTTTGGTCCTTATTATATTACCATATGTCATGGTTGGGGTTAATTTTGAATTTAGAGAGATACATTGTTCTTGTGCTAGTTCTTCTTTATATATTCATATGTACTGTTTGAATAGTCTTTCTACCTCTGGGAAGAATAATTGATAAGTTACATTTTTCTGTGTATATTTGCCATAATTATGGAATGCTTTACTAATTTTAAATATTGTTAATTATGATATGGTTGCAGTCAGTGGGCAACCGGGTGGGTGTGACAGAACCATTCTTGATGCGCATGGCACATGGTGCACCAATATGCACCTCAAACAGGTCAAGACAGAATGCAAAATGGCTGCATGGTAGACGAGGAAATCAAGTTTCAATATCCAGTGGTACAATTAACTCGGATGATCAAACACTTCGTGTGTGTAAAAGATTCTATGTTGCTCTTATTTTGTCAAGGCTAGTTCAGGTGCATTTCTCTCTTGCATAAATTGAAATTTCCTACTGATAAGAAGAGCACTCAGACAGTTTCATGTCTTTCACTTTTTGGATTAGAGATTTTGTAGTGAAGGGAAAGAACTTGTATTTCACCTTATTGAATCACATAGACAACATGGATATTTATATATAAAATCTACACTTAGAAATGAAGCTAATAAATACAATAGTTGAACTACTAACTATTAGTTGGACTAATAAATACAAGAGTGAGACTAATAAATGTGTTAGTTGACAATATGTGGATATGCTGCAACACTCCCCTTCAAGCTGGTGAATAGATGTTCTGCATTTCCAGCTTGGATATAATGGTTTGAAATGTTGCATTGTTGAGCCCTTTGGTGATGATGTCTGCTAGCTGGCCTCTTGTTGACACATAAGGAGTACAAATAAGACTACTTTCTAGCTTTTCTTTTATGAAATGTCTGTCAACTTCAACATGCTTTATTATGTCATGTTGCACTGGATAATGAGTAATGCTGATAGCGGATTTATTGTTACAGTATAGTCTCATAGGTCCAACCTACTTGATTTTTAAGTCATCTAAGATGATCTTTAACCACAATAATTCACAAATTCCAAGTGTCATAGCTCTAAATTCTGCCTCAGCACTAGACCTGGCTACCATGTTCTATTTTTTACTCCTCCAAGTTACTAAATTACCACCTAGGAGAGTATAATAACCCATAGTAGACCTTCTGTCTATCACTGATCCTACATAGTCAGCATCTGTATAGACCTCTAAAGTTAATTCCGTGTTCCGCTTGAATAATATCCCATTCCTTGGAGTGCCTTTCAGATAGTGTAGAATCCTGTGAACAGCATGTAAGTGTACTTGTTTGGGATTATGCATAAATTGACGTACTACACTTACTGCATATGCTATGTCAGGTCTGATATGTGAAAGGTAGATAAGTCTTCCCACCAACCTTTGGTACATTTCCTTGTCGATAGCAATGTCATCCCTGGCTTCTTCAAGTTTATGATTTGAATCAATCGGTGTATCAGCTGGTTTGCATGCTACTTTGCCTGTATCTTTTAGGAGATCTGTCATGTATTTTTGTTGAGAAATAAAGATACCTTGTTTTGAATATGTTACTTCAATTTCCAAGAAGTACTTTAATTTTCCCAACTCTTTTATCTCAAATTCATTTGATAGATGTCTCCTGAGCTCCTCTTGTTCTATCTTGTCATTTCCGGTGACAATGATATCATCAACATATACCAGCAAGACTGTGATTCCCCTTGAATCCCTGTGTTTAATAAATAGAGTTTGGTCTCCTTGACTTTGCTTATAGCCAGAGGCTAACATTACTCTGGTGAATCTTCCAAACCAAGCTCTTGGAGATTGTTTCAAACCATATAACGTTTTCTTCAGTTTACACACTTTGTTTGTAGTTTTGCTGTCTCCAAATCCTGGTGGAATATTCACGTAGATTTCCTCATCTAGGTCCCCATGAAGGAAAGCATTCTTCACATCATATTGTTGAAGTGTCTGATTATAAATAGATGCTAATGATAACAGGATTTTCACGGTATTCATTTTGGCAACTGGAGCAAAGGTCTTTTGATAGTCTATGCCATAAGTTTGAATGTATCCATTAGCAACCAACCGTGCTTTATACCTATCAAGTGATCCATCAGCTTTATACTTAATTGAGAAGACCCACTTACACCCTACGAGTTTCTTTCCTTTTGGTAATTGGACCAACTCCCACGTCTTGTTTTTCTCTAATGCTTCAATCTCAATTTTCATGGCTTGCCTCCATTCCTCCTTGGCCAGTGTCTCACATAAATTATTTGGAATGATAATGGAATATAAGTTTGCAAGAAAATTTTTGTGAGTTGGATAAAACTTGTTAAATGACACAAAGTGGGAAAGAGGATATAATGGGTGCTTTGTACATTCTCTAGTTCCTTTCCTAATGGTAATGGGAACATCAATATCAATGTTTAGGGAGCTAGGGTTAGAATTTGTGCTTACCTCAGTTTTAGAACTACCAGACATAGGTGCAGAGAGTTGGGCTTGCACTGGTTCAGGAGCTGGAGCTTCCTTTCTTGTGTACACTTGCAAATACCTCACATTATCAAGATTGGTGTTATCCTTTCAGTGTGGGGACTAACTAAAGTGGGAGTAGGATCATTAGAAGTGTCAGAACTGGATTCAGGACCAGATGGATTTTCAGAAGTGGTGGGGTTGGACTTGGGAAGGTCAAGAAAAGACGAAATATCAAGAAAAGATGCTTCCTTATCTTCTGTACTAGTGTGCTCCCCCTGAAGATAAGGGCTCGGAAAATAAGGAAAATGTTCTGCAAATGTGACATCAACAGAAACAAAGAACTTCTTCGTAACAGGATGATAACATTTGTAACCTTTTTGAGTAGAGGAATATCCCAAGAAGATGTATTTATGGGCTCTTTGATCTTACTTCCTTGTGTTATGAATATGTACAAATGCAGTGCACCTAAATATGCAAGGTGTAAGGCCATTGGTAATTCTTAGATCTGGATAAAATTGAGAGAAAACCTCCATAGGAGTTTTATTGTCTAGAACACGAGAGGGTAATCTGTTTAGAGTGTATGTAGCAGTAAGGACAACTTCCCCCCAAAAAGATTTAGGCATGTTTGCATGAAATAGATAGGCACAAGTCATAGATAAGAGGTGTCCATGTTTTCGCTCAGCTATGCCATTTTGCTGAAGTGTATATACACAAGATGATTCATGGATTATGCCTTCCTTTTGGAGGTAGGAAGACAATGTGTGATTGAAGTAATCTCTCGCATTATCAAACCTAAGCCTTTTAATTTTAACCCCAAACTGATTTTGAATCATGCTATGGAAATTAGGAAACAGTGTACTCACATCTGACTTATTTTTTAGAAGAAAGATCCAAGAAACCCTAGTGCAATCATTGATGAAAGAAACAAACCATTTAGCACCAGAGATATTAGGAATAGGAGATGGTCCCCAAATATCACTGTAAATAAGAGTGAAGGGAGAAGAGCTTCTTGTATGACTGATGGGAAAGGAAACTCGGTTGTGTTTTGTTGTTTCACAAGTCTCACAATGAAAATTGGTAAGATTAATTTTATTAAACAAAGAAGGAAACATAATTTTCAAAGTTCCAAAGGAAGGGTGACCAAAACAACAGTGGTAAAGCCAAATTTTATTCTCAGTAGATGAGGATCTAGAAAAGGAAGACAAGGACATGGGAATCTTGATATCATCAGCATTTGTAGGTGGCACTAATTAGTAAAGTCCATCTTGTTCCTTAGCAAGTCCAATCCTTTTCCCTGTATCCTGGTCCTGAAAAATACATGAAGTAGAAAAGAAAGTTACTTGACAATGCAAATCTTGTGTGAGTTTTTTTATAGATATAAGATTTGAGGATAACTTAGGAACATGAAGAACATTTCTAAGAACAAAGGAGGGAGATATTTGGATATTCCCAAAGTCTGCTATGGTAACAAGTGAACCATTTGCAACCGATATTTTCCTATTGCTAGGGCATGGAGTGTAAGTTTTAAAAGAATAAGAAGAATAGGTTATGTGATTTGTTGCTCCTAAATCAAGGATCCAAGAGTCTTTGATTAATTTATCTGAGACATTTAACCCATAGGAGTGATAGAGATTACCTGAATGAGCTAGAGAGCAAGTACTGGTATTACGAGGAGGCTTCTCTAAGGTCTCCAACAAGTTGCGTAGTCTTTCAACTTCATTTTTGCTGAATCCTTCAAGGCTTGGAGGTTGGACTTGGTTGGGCTGCATCAAATGGGCTTGCCCTTGAGCTTTTGTTGATCCATTTTTCATATTTTTTTCATGTAATTTCCAGCAATACTCCTTGGTATGTCACGGTTTTTTGCAATATGTACACCATAGATTATCACGATCCTGTGCTTTGCCTTTCTTGTCTTCTCTAGGCTGTTCGAGTGGTAGACTTTGATGTCTACCACCACTAAGGATCATGGTAGACGCTTCAATAGGTGGACAACTAAGCATTACACCTCTCCGAGTCTCCTCAACCTGAACAATTGAAATAGTGTGGTTAAAGGATGGTAGTTCATCTTTTCAAAGAAGTTGAATTCGGACTTGATCAAATTCAGCATTGAGTCCTGCAAGGAAATCGTAAACATGATCCTTTTCAATAAAATTCTTCAGTATTGTTGCATCTTCGCTGCACTTCATTTCAATACACCTGTAATGGTCCATTTCTTGCCAAATGCTTCTCAGCATGTTAGCATATTCTGTAATAGATTTATTTCCTTGTCGAATCCCTGCAGCTTTAATTTGTAGCTCATACACCAAAGCAGCATCCTTAGCCTTGGAATAAGTCTACTTAACAGTCTCCCATATCTCCTTAACAGTGGTGAGAAACATGCATGTATCACTTATCTCTGGCTTTATGGAATTCCAGAGCCATGCCATTATCATAGAATCTTCCTCATCCTATGCTTCATAGTGCTTCTCACTCTTTAAGGGACCAGTTCCCAAAATATGACTTAACTTTCCTTTTCCCTTTAATATGGTTTGGGCAAGTTGTGACCATTTGAGATAGTTTTTACCATTCAACCGATAATTAGGATGTAGGTTCTGTAAATCCCCAACTACATTGGAATTTTCAGTTATATTGGTTTTGGAGGATATGGTAACTTCAGACATTTCTAAGGATAAAATAGTTCAAAAATAGTAGAAGAGGGAAGGGTTGCTTAAGGACACTTAGAAGAAAAATTCAACTGGCAAAAAACAGGGCTTAGATTACAGCTAGGACAAATAGTTTTATGGTGTCAAACCTGAAGGTTTTGGCTGGCTTTGATTGACTAAAAGATAACTAATAATTTTCTTCACAAAAAAAGAGAAATTTAAGAGATAACTTGAAGAAGGAAGTCAATCATAAAAATACTGCCTATTCAACAACCAAAGTCAATGAGGCTGAATCAATTACCAGACAATCTTACACAGAAAAGGAGGATTCTCTAACAACAAACTTAGATTATATAACCCAAGTCACAGTGCTGAAGCTTTTAATAGTCTGGACTTAAGAAGGAATTTGGCAAAAGAGTTCAAAATTGAGGATACACCAGTGGCTAGGCGGGAAAGTGCCGGAAAGAGGATTTCAACTGCCGGAAAATTGATACGAGACGGAATAGATCCTTCACGTGTCGGCGCGTGATGCACTGCACAGATGGCTTTGTCGGTGCATGAGATTCACGCGCTGTGTTTCCGGCCACCAGAAAGCTGGGACAGGTTGACCAGAATCTTTTGTCTTCCTCTGTGTTGGCGGTGAGATAAAATTAGCCACCTAAAGTATTACCCTAGTTTTTCCAGAAGGATGAACTAGAAAAAATGGCAATTGGGATACCCAGAAACGAGCCAAGAGCTCAGATACCATGTAGTGAAGGGAAAGAACTTGTATTTCACCTTATTGAATCACATAGACAACATGGATATTTATATACAAAATCTACACCTAGAAATGAGGCTAATAAATACAATAGTTGAACTACTAACTACTAGTTGGACTAATAAATACAAGAGTGAGACTAATAAATGTGCTAGTTGACAATATGTGGATATGCTGCAACAGATTCTAAAAGGACTCATACCCAAATAGATATTTTGTTGATATATATATATTACAAACATAATTAAACAATAATTGTTATTTTTTATTTCCTTTTGCTTTCCTCATATTTCTATTCCTTTTGCTCCAGTTTCTTATGTTCTAATACTCTTTAACTCTATGTCTTTCTGTGTTTATAAAATGTTTTTATTTAGTTAAATTAGTATTTTAGTCCCTTAAGTTAATTTATTGTTTCAATTTGGTCCTCTTAAAGTTTGTTTCATGCCAAATTGGTCCTTTAACTTCTGATCTCTTTATCCTTAAATGTCTGCTCCGTCTCATTTTATATATTATATGCACAAGTCTAATGCATTTTCCACTTCCACTTCGTAGGGTTCAACCGCCTTTTTTGTGCCATCAGTTTATGAGTGTTTCTCTAATTATGTCCTCTTTTCCATTGGTTTGGATGTTGGCTACTGTAGAGATTTGGGGATTAATGTTTCCTCTGAATTTATTTTATTGAGTAGAAACTGTATATGTACATATATAGAAGATAAAAGGAAGAGCAGGGTCTTAGTCTAACTAAAAGACATAATCTTATGCTAATCCTATCTTAATCAACATAAAATAGTTGAACTAGTTTTATCATAATAAAATAGAAACTAAAATATTCCTTACCCTATCAAAACTGAAGCTGAATATGACCAAAATAAAAAGTTACAAGATGCCTAGTTTAATTAAGAAATTTCTAGAAGCTTTAGAAAAATCATTTGCTTTCCAATAGCCACATATCTTTTGATCACCTGTGTGATTATATTTTCTATTTATCTGGTCTTGATGAAGGAAACACCTGTGGGTGAGGTTTGTGAAGCTTATAAAGTTGCCAGAGGAATGGTTCAAGCCTTGCAAGAGAATGCTGGAAGGTTTGCATCGATGGTTTCTGTGTTCTGTGAGAGGCTTGGATGGCATGATCTTGAAGGCTTGGTTGCCAGGTTTCAAAATCGTGTATCATTTGGAGTCAGAGCAGAGATTGTAGAGCTTACCACTATTCCATATGTTAAGGTAAGTAAGTAGTTCTCTGACAGCATCACATATAAACCCTTAAATAGCTTCTGCTTTCTTGTCATTATTGGCTTGTATTTCCAAATGCATTTATTGTATGTTCTGTCATTCAATTTGCAGGGTTCTCGAGCCAGAGCACTCTATAAAGCAGGTTTACGTACACCTCTTGCTATTGCTGAAGCATCCATTCCTGAAATAGTAAAAGCGCTTTCTGAATCTGCATCATGGACCACAGAAGGTAATATGCTAAAAATTGCAAGGGAAGTTTTCAATTTTTGTTAAAGGTTGAGTATATTGTTGATGTGTTACTCCCAGAAATTACTAATGGTAAACTTGGTGCAAAAATCACTGGATTAAAAACTTTCATGCTACCATTGTTCCTAACTACTGCTAGGTAAATGGTGATGCATTATACTTTTACATGGTTCATGTTTTTCTTTCATAATTCATGCTACAATATGTAGGTTTCTTTCATTTTACTTCTTGAATTCCTTCTAAATTGTATTACTAATGGTTTACTTATCTGTAGCTTCTATGGATCATTGATATATTGTCTTCTAACTTCTTTACTTTTCTAATGAACCATTTTGTTACTGATGTATGTTTTGCATACCCTGAAGAGTTAATTTTACTCCTTTGGAAGGTTTTACACAAAGGCGTCTTCAAGTTGGTGTAGCCAAGAAGATAAAGAATGGTGCTCGTAAGGTTGTTCTTGATAAAGCTGAAGAGGCAAGGGTTGCTGCCTTCTCAGTTTTTAAGTCACTGGGCTACAATGTCCCACAGTTTGCTCCACCAATGTTATCCACAGTTGCTTGTGATTCTAATAGCCAAGGAGCAGGAGGTACCTCCTCTGGAAGTGACACAGCTGACCCTAAAAACAGCTTTATTGATACAGACATCATGGAAAGTTCTGATCAAGGTCCTCCAGAAAAAGAGAGAGAAGACCTGAAAAAATCATCCGATAATGGTGTTCTGGCAGAAGGAGACTCAAGCAATGCAATGTTACAGAGTTTGTCTATTGAGAAGTCTCGAGGTCCGGTTGAAGACTCTCTAACTATGGGGGGTGGGCTCAACCCTACTTTTGAATCTACCAAAGATATGGATATGGCCACCACATCAGATAAGTTACAGAAACCAAATGATCATACCAGGCTACGTGATGGGTGCCATGCTCCTGGTATAGATGAACAACATTTGAGGGAAAATGTGGCTATTGGTAATATGGTTAGCCCATGTCAGAGAGGTCCTATCAATGCAGTTAGTAGTTCTGGCAGGGTCGACTCATTTTTGGATCTATGGGACAGTACACCAGAGTTCTACTTTGATATCCACTACAACAAACGATTGGAACTGAACTCTGCTGCCCCTTTTGAAATACATGGCATAGCCATCTGTTGGGAAAATTCTCCTGTGTACTATATTAATCTTCCCAAGGATCTTCTGTTGTCTGACAGTAGAAAAGATGACTGCATTTCCTTGAGTACATGTGGTAATAAACATAAGGTTTCATCTTCTAAAAATGATTTGGAGATTGCTATGCACAGATGGAGCAGGATTAATAAAATAATGGGGAAAAGAGATGCCAGAAAGTTCTCCTGGAATCTGAAGACCCAGATTCAGGTTCTTAAAAGGCCTGCAGTTTCAGTTCAGAGATTTGGTTGCCTGGATTATATTGGAACTAATATGGACGTGGACCTTGAAGTTGTTGACAATTCACACATATTATTGTCCCCTATCCATGTTAAAGATGCAATTGACATGTGCATTGTGGCTTGGATTCTTTGGCCTGATGAAGAGAGGAGCTCCATCCCAAATTTGGAGAAGGTAACAGATAAACAGACAGTGACATAGAACCAATAGGGGAAAGGGAAGACATAGAGAGAAGTATAGGAAAAAAGGGAGAGCTAGGGTGAAACAGAGATAAAGGGAGAGGAACAATATACTGAATTACTGATATTATTATTCCATCACTGAAACTGAACATAAAATCTAAAACCAAAGGTTTACTAAAAGCACATGCTTAAAACAATAAAGGACATAGTAATAAAGATAGTATAATTTAAGCCTTAATTGATACCTTAATTTGCTATTGACAATTAATTACCTGTATCACTGTTGACCATGTCACTCCTAATATTCTTTTCCCATTCCCCATCAAACAGTTTTACTGCACGCAAAGGTTTTACACATGCATGTCCATTGACCACAGTTTCATTTTGTGAATGCTTTATAAAGACAATATTTGATATGTGGTGTTAACTAAAACAGGAAGTGAAGAGAAGGTTATCCAGTGAGGATGCTGCAGCAGCTAATCGGAGTGGAAGGTGGAAGAATCAAATGCGTAGAGCTGCACACAATGGCTGCTGCCGTCGGGCTGCACAAATACGAGCATTATGTTCTGTTCTATGGAAATTAGTTGTTTCTGAGGAACTTGTTGAAGTGCTTATAAACGTAGAAATCCCTTTGGTGAGAGTCTTTGAAGCTATGTGTGTACAGCACTTTAGAACACCCATTTTTTGTGTTTGATAGACATGTGAAAGTGAAATATAATATTGAACAGTTCTCAACTCACTTAGGACACCTCTTGAACATGGATGCTTTGGAGACATTGTGGACATACATGTGACTTGACACATCTTAGACAATTCTGATGGAATTTTCTTTCGCAAATGTCTAACATCTTTAACAAGCATAAAGATGAAGGATTTTTTTTTTTTCTTTTTATAGTATATGTTGGAGTATATACATATATGGTCAACCAAGCTAAATTATTGTTTATCATATTTGTATGTAGTTCTAACTTTGATGAATAATATTAGCGTCAGTAATGTTGTTAACTTGTGCATTGGGTGACATATCATAGTTTCATGTGTCAGTTTCAATTAAAATATAATTTCTGTCGTATTGTGATTCAGTTTTGTTTTATCTGTGCTAAACTATGTGACATTAGTTTGGAAGTTGTTGTCCTAGTATACCATTTCTATTTGAAGTCTCCTGTTTGTTTACTTTTATATTCTTAGTTTTCCTGAATTGGTTGCATGCTTGAGGTATCTGATGCTACTTTAATAACTGTACTTGTGTGTTAGGTAAATGTTCTTGCTGACATGGAGTGCTGGGGAATTGGTGTTGACTTGGAGAGATGCATCCAGGCTCGAAAATTGTTGGCAAAGAGACTGAGGTATCTTGAGAAAGAAGCTTATAAGCTGGCTGGGATGACATTTTCATTGCATATGCCAGCAGATATTGCAAACGTACTGTATGAGCACTTGAAGCTGCCCATACCTGAGGGATGCAATAAAGGAAAGCAACATCTGAGTACTGATAAGCACTGTTTGGATGCACTGAGGTACCATTTTAAAAAGTTTTCTTATCTCTTTTGTATCTCATAGTCTGTAGTGCATACTAAAAGATAATCTTACAATAATTTTCTATGGTTTGTTGTTGTCTATCTTATGTCTGTTCTAAGGCAATTTAGATGATAATATACAACTACTTTTTTCATAAATCTTGTCCTTGGAAACAAAAATTAATAGGAGCACAATATGAGAGTAGATAGAGTGAACGCATACTCAGAAAAAAAATCTATTAGTGTAGAAAGAGTGATGCTTTAATTTAGATGTCTTGGTAATGTTGAAGAGGTATATTGTCTTTTTCATAAAGGGGACTTACATCGAAACAGGTGTAGGCTACATGAATGGTAAATTCTTTAGTCTGTACTTGTGCCCTGCTCCCATCACATACTTGAACAAGATGAAGGGAATGAACTTAAAAATTATGGTGATTGCACTATCCATTCAAGCTTTATTGTCATTTGCCTTGTCATACCCTAGATTGTGGACTGTAAAACGCTTGCATGTAAAGAAAATTTGGGCATCATGGATCCTGAAACAAGTCCAATTTCAGACCAATTCATAGGCGCAAGCTTCTTGGGACTACCTCATAACAATGGGGCACTCTTGCTGTAGGCAGAGGACAGTTGAAAAATGTGATTTGGTTTGACACACATCAGGCATGTTCACATGTAGAACATATTGTCATCTTTCATAACACTGATCACATCAACCAATCTTTGGGAATGCTCTGGTCAAACATATATCTGTGAATATTAAAATGCCATAGTCATCAGTATTTGGAAATAAAGACAGCAATATTCCACAATTATATAGGATAATCATGGTTTGTGGATTATTGAGACAACCTATCATTTTGGCTGCTTCACCGACTATTGTTGCTGATTATAGCTAGCCCAGCATACATAAGTGTGTGTGTGTGTGTGCACGCGTGTGAGGGGCAGCTGAGTGTCATATAGATATGTCTTTAATAATTCATCTAGTTAGTGGTTGCACTCATTGGCATAGTTTTTAACTTTTCTTGATTGTATATAGATTCAATCATGTTGGAATACCTTGATTGTTGCATGGTTGTTCCCTCTCAAAGCCCATATGACTCACATGGTTTTTTATCTGCAAAGTCGAGGCTTTATTTCCTTTTTGATGTGATTGTAATCAGACTTTAATTAGGTCCTTTCTTATGCATTTATTTCTTTGTTTTATTGTATTCTATTAGTTGACTGATCTGGTCATTTTGTGTGGATTGTCCACAGCTTTTTCCTTCTTTAGATCCTGAGATTTCACTGCTATTGGTGGCTTTATTTAAGTGGCTGAATGGCAGATTTGTTGCCATCAGCTTCCCTATATAATTTTGTCTCCTACCATGAATAGATTAAGAATTTTCAGACTTTATTTTCTGAAAATCTTCAAATAGGAACCTTATTTGTCATTTTGTAAATTGCTGAGTGCGCTGAAAGTCTGCATTTTCCTGTTAAGTCAAATTGTCCTCATATGGTGTGGTGTTGGTACTGCTCTCTACAAGCTAATTTGCCATGATCAGTCACTTCAGTTGCATCTACCTTAATGCGTTAGTTTACTGCATGAGTCATAATTGAAGCATTGCTTGGGGGGGATAAAATCTGCTGGCTGGTGCAAATCTTATTATAGTGCTTCTTAAAAAATGCAGCATCAGCCACAGTCAAGAGTGCCTCATTCCAATACAAAAAAGAAACATGAAGATTGGCTTTTATATTTCTAAGAAACCTACTTGAACATCATGTTAATCTTCAACGACTGTTGTGCACAATTTTCTTGAATTTTGTGATAAATGATGGAGAATATTAGAAAAAAGGGAAATGAAGCATGTTAGAAAATATTGGCCCTTTGCAATTAGTAGTTTATTGAGTTGTAACTTGCAAGGTGGCTACTCAACCAATCACCATTGATGACTAAATTATTATATACATATTTGTAGCATTATTATGAGGAGCCTTCTTCCCAAATATTTCCTTTATTATAGATTTTATTCCTACAATACAATAATATTATATCTATATTTATAATACATCTTAGAATATCTCATATTGAAATTGGGAATAGAAATGCTTGTGTATTTACTTAAACTGTGCTAGAGGGTGAACCAGTTTGTGCATCTGTATTAAGAATTTTTAAAATTTGTCTGCGTATTCCAGTTCTCATTGCATGCAACATATAGGAAATATCCTTTGTATTCTTTATTTGGAATCTGTATTTTAGGCAGTTTGATTATATTTCAGGCATGAGCATCCCATTGTTCCAGTCATCAAAGAATATCGCACTTTGGCGAAGCTTTTAAACTGCACACTAGGTTCTATTTGTTCTCTGGCTAGGCTATCTGTAAGCACACAGAAGTACACATTACATGGTCATTGGCTCCAGACATCTACAGCAACTGGTCGGCTTTCAATGGAGGAACCTAATCTTCAGGTTTAAATTCTGCAATTAAATGCATGATTTTGTTTTTGTTTTGTCCCCCCAGTTGACAGTAAGGTCTAACATTAAGTACTATTTTTGTTGAGTAATGTAGTGTGTTGAACATATGGTGGACTTCCAAATGAAAGAGGAGAAAAATCAAGGTGATGCTGATGATCATCACTGTACAGTTAATGCACGCGATTTCTTTATTCCTACCCAGGTAATAGATTTTTAAACGGTAACTTGGATTTCTTCTGTGCTTGCCTACTTTGTACATTAACTAGGGTAGTTTCTTGGGGTCCTATAATCACATTTAAACCAGCAGACTTGATTCTTCTCCTTCTTTCTATCTCATTGTTTTGGTACTCAAGAACTCTTGTCCCTCATATTGTTGAATTCATTCATAATTTAGAAGTGATATTGCCTTAAAGGGCCCAAACATTACTGATTTTATTCACAGCAATATTAGATAACATACACAAACGTGAAGCTGAACAGAATACAGAAAAATCAATTTTTGGAAAGTGATTCTCTTCAAAATCAGAAATTTCATATCAATCCCGACAGCACACTTGCTGCTTAACAGATAGCAGGATAAGAATTAAATTTTATCTTCACTTTATGACACTTGTGATTTTTAAAATAATAGAGATATTGAAGTTTCTGTCACAAGTTCAATAAATTATTGAGTCTATTATACTGATTTACATAAGATGAAAAATCGTTGACATTGAGAAGTAGTTAATATATGTAGAGCAGTAGAGGTTTCTTTTAGGTATGCTTGGATGGATTGGTTAATGGTGGCGTGGGGAAGGAATGGAGCAAAAGGGGGAGAAACACTGGAATCCTTGTTTTGGAGTATAGCTGGACAAGGAGAAAGGGATCAAAGGAGACTCAGTTTCCCACGATGCCCATCTGACAAGGGGAAGGGAACTGTTTTCTTTAAAATAATTATGAAATTTCAATACTTCCCTTTATTTCCTTCTCAGCCTTCACCTGTGAAAATTTTCATCTCATTCAAAAGAATGGGCTTGGGATGTTGACAGGCATTGAATATCTGACGGTATACGAACTTTTTGTCATATTTCTTGTATAATGAGATGAATTTTGGAGGAAGAGAAAAATTAATTGGGTAGCTCTTAGATTCTATATATATTAGACTCCCTCTCAGGGTTATTTCTATCCAGCTTTACTCTTCGATAGTTCAGACAGAAATGCAAAAAGGGTGCCCTACCTTAAAAATGCGAGAGTGATAGTGAGGTAGACATGTAAAAGAGGAAAAGTGGATTTTCTTTTTGATAACTGTGGAAAGACGCTTCCTATATATTAGTGCTGTTGCATAAAATTAAAATGGCCTCTATCTGGCAGAAACCATGACCCAAATGTCTATAAGGGGATTTTCTAATGTTCGTCAAGTAGAAGTCCCTTTTATAATGAGTTCTGTGAAACTAGTTTAATATATTGTATCCTTTTGTGCTAAGGTGTAATATAAAGTAATAATTAACCCCATCAATCGAATCACAAATATGGCCTTCTTAGTCATATTAATCATCATTTTTCTTGATTTTATAGTGTTAATATTTCTATTCTCTGAAGCATATCTAAATGTTGTGCAAAATATATGGTCTATATTGGAAATTTCAATTTATAGCTCTTCCCTTCCGCTATTTCATTTCCACTGTTTGTCAACTCTCAAATAAGGTAAAGAGAATTTTCCGCCCTTCCTCGTTTCAATATCCAAACAAAGGGAAGATGACTTCCTTCTTTACCTTCCCTGCCTTCCCCTGCACTCCATCACTTCCTAACAAAGCTTTAGTTGTCTATTTTTTCTAAATTCAATACATTAAATTTGTCATATATTTTCATGTGATCAATTTCTATTTTTTATTATGATTCCAGGAGAATTGGTTACTGTTAACAGCAGATTATTCTCAGATAGAATTGAGGTTGATGGCTCACTTCTCAAAAGACTCTTCACTTATTGAACTTCTCAGCAAGCCTCATGGTGATGTCTTCACACTGATATCATCTAGATGGATTGGATGTTCTGAGGACGCTGTGGGCTCCCATGAAAGGGATCAGACCAAAAAGATGGTGTATGGAATTCTTTATGGTATGGGTGCCAATAGCCTTGCAGAACAACTGGATTGCACTTCAGATGAAGCTGCTGCAAAGATTAAAAACTTCAAAAGCTCCTTTCCTGGTGTTGCTTCTTGGCTCCAAGAGGCTGTTGCATCTTGTCGTAGCAAAGGGTGAGGGCAACTTGTTTCAATTGTACATATCATAATTAAGATATCTGCTCCCTTTGGCACTAATATAATGATTAAGATTATTTTATTAGGATTGAATACTCTCTTGGTTGAATCATTATATTATTCAATTGTTGTGTCTAGTTTTTTTGTTTGGTTCTTTTTTGATATACAAATCATTTTGAATGTTTTCCGCACAAAGAAATGGTCATTTGTATGTTATTTTTTATTTTTAAAGTGATGTGATCTATTATTTCTCTTATTGGTCTCTAATGTTTCTTATTTGCAATCTCTACATCAAATTATGTAGAAAGCTATGCCCCTGTTTGGTATGCATGAATGATATTTGTGGGAATGGAAAAAGGAATGAGGAATGGAATGGAATGTAATGGAAAGAAATTATATAAGCTAAAGTTATGTTTGATATGCAATGGAATGGAATGAGTTCTAAAAAAATTTTTATATTTGATATGAATGAAATTGAAAAGCAAAGTGAGATTCATGTTTAAAATGCCCCCAGTAGCATGATTAATAAACTATAAAAAATAAAACCCTTCTCTATGAAGGATTTTTTGCCCTTAAAACATTCATTCCTTACTTCATTCCTTAGGTCCAATGAAAAAATGTTGATTACTATATCTAAGGGAGTCTGGTTTCCCAAGGGAAATGTTTGGACATACAATTCTGCATACCAAACATTTCTTCCAAGGGAATCTTCTCTCTCATTCCCTTTCCATCAATCCCTTTCTTGCATACCAAACACGCCCTATGGTTGTCAATGCTAATAATTAAGCTCTTTGATTTTGTAATCCATGTATTCTTGTTAATGTCGTGTTACTTGTGGGCCTTGGACTAACCATTTGCACATGCATGACCCAGATATGTGGAGACTCTCAAAGGAAGAAAACGATTTTTGTCAAAAATAAAATTTGGCAGCAATAAAGAAAAATCAAAAGCTCAAAGGCAAGCTGTGAATTCCATTTGTCAGGTATAATGTTTCTTTCCCTTCCTGGGTAGGGATACTTCAAGGCTTGTTAGTATTCATGTTATTGTGTTTTCCCCCAGGGGTCTGCTGCTGACATAATTAAGATCGCAATGTTAAGAATTTACTCTGTAATTGTTGATGGCATTGATATCCCAGCCTCCAGTTCTTCATTGGCGTCCAAGTTTCATATCCTCAAAGATCGATGTCGCATTCTGCTACAGGTGACTTTTCTGCCCCCCCCCCAAAAAGAAAAACGAAATTTTCTTTCTGTCTTTTACTTTCTAAGTGACTGTTATTCAGGTACATGATGAATTAGTTCTGGAAGTTGATCCTTCTGTAATAAAGGAAGCTGCCTTGCTGTTACAGACTAGCATGGAGAATGCCGTCTCACTTCTTGGTCTGTATTCCACGAACAATTTATTTATTTAGTTTTTATTGGGTGTGGTGGAAGAAGTTGGGTAAAAGGGATTGACTTTCTGCTAATATGATATTTACTGTTATATATATGTATATGGATGCTTCTGCAGTTCCTCTGAACGTTAAACTTATGGTTGGGAGGACATGGGGATCTTTGGAGCCTTTCGCACCTGATGAGTTCAAAGATGAGGCTCACGGCAAGCATAGCTGCTCTTCAGGGCAACAGGAAAATGCTTAGCATGTTGAGAAATGCACCCATTGTAGATTGCAAGTGAGATTCAGAAAGGAGGGAAATTATGAAAACATTGTTGTTTCTATCAGGATGAGGGAACAATGCGATCATTGAAGTCACTGATTAATATTGGAGCCCTCGGTCAGAAAATTCAGAGACAACGAAGTAGCAAGATGAGCTTCAATGCCCAGCGGGCAGCAACCGCTCTCTCTCATCAATTCTTTTTTAATAAAGAAGTAAAAATTTTGTATAGTTCTATATAGTCAAAGCTAACGTAAATCGAACAACTTACCTTCCATTATGTAAATTGTTCAATCAAATTATTCATTTGTCCATTGTCATATTTGATCAACTTAATTTGTTTCAAAATTGTACGTGCTCATGCACACCCTGTTAATACCTCACGTTGGTGACGTCTAGGCTCATGTTTATACCATAAGATACATAAAATTTATTTAACAAGACCCGAGAGTTCTATGAACTCAAGGCGCTAGAAGATTCAGATTGCAACTTCTAATCAGACGGATTCCAGACAGAGGCGTTAATTCTGCACCCCTGGAAGGCACTTGACAAAATGAAGGCTCTAAAGGGCCAAAAGATGGAGTTTCATTCTGAGGTCTCCATGGGTGATTACTATACTGCCGCCTTGTCTTTTATAAGGAAATATCTAATATCACTCATTTATTTAAAGGAGCATATAATATAAGTTACTTTTTGAATGGCTCCTCCAAATCATCTACAGTGAATCAAATTCTCATGGTTGAATTAAGAAAGGTTAATTCAGTATTTCATATATGATGATGAGGGTACATACGTAATACGTCACAATTACAAACAAATAATGCATAAACATCGAAGGGTGCGTAAGAGCAAATGACATATTGCCAAGTAGAAGGATTGAGTTTTAAAGCTGATGCTACTGCAACCGCCTAGTTATTCAAGGATGGCCCAGCTTAATACTACTTGGGAATCCACACAAGATGATCCTCAGGAAGGAAATGGCAAACTGGAACAGTTCCTGGCTTAACCTTGAGCACTTGGAAGGCCAAATGCTTCGGGTTCCATTGTGATGTGTCTGTGTGACAGATTGCTATTGCTTTCACACTGCTTACGCCATCACCACTCTCTAGAGGCACGTAATAAGCTCTAGTGGCCGCTGTCTTGTGACAGTAAAAGACAGCATATGGGTACTTCATTAAATGGCACACAATGGCCTTCATTCCTCCCATCTTCTTCACTCCAATTGTCATTGTGTATTTCTGGATGTGGGTTTCCTTGTTCACCTCTGTAGAGAGGGCCAACAAATTTTTCCCAAGCCTTGAAGTTGTGAATTCTACCATGGATTCCAATGAAGTAGCACAGTACTTTTGCTCTCCTCTGATGCTTGGCTCTTCACATTCCTTTATGGTTTTCTTCATAGTCTCAGCCTTCAAGGACCAAGGTTTGACAGAAAACTTACTGAATATTTCTGGGATCTTGCTTGATGAAAAGGGTATCCTTTTAGAAACTTGTTGAGGCAAGAATGTGGCTGTATTTTTTGTGGTCTTGGTGAAATGCAAGTGCAGTTCTTTGCCAGGAAGCATGTCCTTTTCCAAGAAGAATAAGGCTACATTTGGGTCATCATGCAATTGAGTCTCAGTGGCTGCATAAAGGTACTGGAATGGACTCCCTACTCCAACATGCACAGGCTTTCCCTTGTGTCCCGCACTCACAGAAACTCCTCCTCCGCCAACATCCACATCGGTACCACCACCTCCTGCCTTTCGTGAATCAACATTTACTCCACCATTTCCTACATCCACGGAGGTGCTTTTGTCTTCCTTCCATTCTGCAAATTTACCCAACTTCAGTCAAGAGAACAAGTTGAGATCTTGCACTCTAGGTTACAATGTTCTTTCCGTTGTCTAATGGAATTTGTGTTATGCATTTATTAGGATTTCAGAGTACAATCCCTTCGATGATTTTCAGCAAATTACTCTCTCTTTCGTTGATAATAATAGAGCTTGAAAGCACATGAAAGTAACGTATTAATACCATACTTATTCTACGACTATCAAATTTGTAAATGGGTACAGGTAGAATACCATATTTTGGACTTTTTGGAGAGAATTAACATGACATGTATTCTGGTTCTGATCTATGTTGTAATCTCATTTGTTGATTATGTTAAGTTTGAAAGCACTTGATAGTAAAAAACCAATACCAAACATAGTCTAATGATTATGAAATTTGCAAATGGGTACCCTTGAGCTTAAAGTACTACACACACACACACAAACCAGGATGCAGGAGATTTGTGATGGCCTTTGGCATTGGCGTAGCGGGAAGCATGGACAACCAGTAAAGTTCAGGAGTCACAACAGCATGACTTGTCACCACCATGAGCTGCATTATTTGCACACAACCTCATTAGCTCCTCATGGGAAAAGCATTAATACAAACAAGTGGTAGAATAATCAATGAAAAAACACACGCACACACACAACTAATTTAACAGAAGTGTGGGGAAATTGTAGTTGAAGCTCACAGTGAGGAAAGCAAAGGTGGGAAAGAGATGAAGCTTCATCTTGGAGCAATAGGGTTTCAACGAAATGCTTAGAGAGAAGTAGCTTGAGGAACTCAAAATGAGGGTGAGAGATGGAATGAAGAGCAAAGCGGCTTGAAGCCTTTATATAAAATTCTATAAGGGAAAGGTTTCTAAAGTTGGTTGCTTGAATAGTAATTGACCACCAATTTCATCAGTAAGTTTAAACTTATACCTTCAACTACCCCTGGCTCATTGAATTTATTGCTCCTATGTAGTTGTGTGTCATGGGGGGAGAGAGAGAGAGAGAGAGAGAGAGAGAGAGTCGTTTTAAAATTGGGAAAGGCTTGTTTGGTTGAACACGTGGCCAAAAAACAAGTAAGGGACAGTTAGTAGAAACAGTTTAGACTGGTAAGAGAAAAAGGGTATGCTGTGGTTGGTTTTGATACAATAGAAGCATCTTTTGGTTCGCAATTTGGAGTGCAGTATTAGTTAACTTTTATATCCAATTTTCTGTAACAGCCACCATATGGTTCTTTCTATGAAGCAACCCTCATTCTTTTCTTCATCTTCTTTATGCCGTTCTATTTCAAGTTATGTATGACATTTTGATGGAATGAAGGTTGTGGATTATTAATCATTCTCTGCCTCTACCCTCTCTGCAGAATAATATAATTCCAGTATACGACATTAATGAATTGGAAATATTTACCAGTATGTATACGAGTTAACTAATCACTTCTATACGTTGTGTCAGGCAGATAAAATGCCAATTTTGACGTATATTTGCCATGCATATCATATTACAAAATTTGTGGTGAGTACGTTCATTTCATAAATATTAGTTATTCTGACGGTACGTATAGAGAGAAAGGTAGTGATTAATGTTTTGTGAAGGTAAATCTTTTTAAATTCTTTTTCTTTTTAAAAAAATTATACTTTATGTCTTAAGCATTCTATTGAGTTTAGCATATATAAATTTTTAAAGAATTCGAGTTTAAAATTTGACATGAACAATGGCTTCTAATAGGATTGAGCTGAACCTCTTCAAAGAATTCCAACAATAATGAATGGTTTTTACAATTTATTTCATAAATTCACCTTTCTCTCTTTACAAAAGGCCAAATTTGAATTAACACGCTTCTGTTCAATCTTTGGTATCTAAGAATTAGATGCCAAATCTAAACACGATCTTGTTGATAAATTAAAAAAATTATCAACAGATAATAACCAGAAATATAGCACATATTATTTAGATTTTAGAGCCACATGATGTATCATGGGCTATTAACATGGATAGCAAAGTGATGAGCTTGGAACCAAACATAGGATGCCAGAATTCCTTAATACCATTATTTGGATTGGGTTCTTAAGAGTTTCTACTTGCCAATGGAACCCACAAAAAAAGGTAATAATGAGGAAGGAAGTGGCACACAAAAATAATCCTTGACTTAGCAGCGGAAATCCTCTACAGTATGAAATCTAAGTAAGTTTTAAAATAAAAAAAATTTATAAACCATTGAATGAAAATTCAAGGGTTCATATACTTACTCTAGGGATCCTTGTCCCTGGATTAACTTTGAGCACTCAAAAGGCCAACTACTTAGGGTTCCCTTATGATGTGTGTGTGTGAGCAGATTGCTTATCCTTTCACTCTGCCTCCATCATGACCCTCCAATGTCACAAACTAAGCTCTAATACTCTCTGCATGTATAGTGACAGTACAACACAGCGCATAAGGGTACCTCTGCTTATGACACACAATATTGTCTTGTCTAACACCGTAGAAATAGCCTCAACGTTTCTCACAATTATGTTAGTCAATTCACATATCTTCTTTACAAATTTGTTAAGGGGGAAAGAGAAAAGAATATTTGATAACCAAGATAAAATAATGCAATTTCTGAAACTTGCAATTATTGGCCTGTGATAACAAAAAAATGAAACCCTTCCTGATTTTAATGACATGAATGTAAAGATGGTGCCAAAGAAATATGGTTTTCGCAAGTTTTATGATATGAGCACAAGAAGGAAATTGAAGACAAGAAAGGACTGAGCTTTATTGCATAATTTATGAGGCTTCCACACTGACTTATAAATAAAAAATTTTAAAAATTTCTCCTTTATTTCGATACAATAACTAAATATAACTACTTCAGAACTACTTGCTAATTGCCTTTAGCTTAGTAAATTCACTACAATTACTTTTGCCATAGAAGGCTTTGCATAACAGCATGCGTGATCTATTTACACTTATCTCTCATAGTTTTGAATGCGTTACTGAGTCCGATCTCAATTTTTGTCAACTTTAACTGGCCCTGCCCTTGCTGACTTTGATTGCCATTAGTGTCAATGGGGTCTTTTTCTTTTACAATCAAGCCAATAGATTTCAGATTTTGGTTGGATATATATGGATCAAATTAATGGAAGAAGGAGACAGGAATAGGTAATTAGTGTCAAGTCGTTTTCAATAATGATCATTTAACATGTTCAGGTGGTAAAGGGAATACTTCAAAAGACAAGAACGAGTTTTGAAAATAACGAGGGGAAGATCTTGGTCTTGATTATGTACATGTAGTGTCATACCAACACTTCATATTGGATTTCATTTCTCTCCAATTAGCGGGTCTGATGCTGTTCAAATAATTTCGAAATAGCAACGAATCCAGTTTAATTAGGTCGACATGAACGGGCCTTTGAGAGAAACATTTGAAAATGGCAATTCAACCACACCTCCCAATTAATTACTATGTTGCCTTTACAATATCTAGAGATTTCCTCCTTCTCTTTCTAATAAATGCTGCTTCCAAGCCTCCTCTTTGGATGAATAAATATACATGTGTTTTGCGTCCTAAATTGAATAAAATTGTTTTTTGACATTTCACTTATTATAAATTATTATTTTGATATTTTATTTATTGTAATATTTGAGATGGTCTTTAACTCATTGTACAATGTTACACTTAGGGTCTGTTTTGTTGTTAGAATTGATATAATGAGAATAAAAATAAGAATATGAATGAAAATGAGAGTGAGAATAAGAATATTAAAATACTGTTTGATTGGAAAGGAATGAGAATAAACATGTCTACTTTTACTTTGTTTGGTTAGTAGAATACATATAAGAATCAATTAGGTAGTATGTATATTTTACTATATTATCCTTTATTATAAAAAAAAAAAAAAAGATAGACATCTATTTGAATTATTAATTAATAATATAATTATATATTAATATATACTTAATTAATAATATAATAATATATATTTAATAAATTAATAATAATTAAAAATAATAATTTAATAATAAATCAAATAAATAATAATAAATTAGGGTTTTAATGTATCACAGGGATATTTTTGTTCAATATATTTTTATTTCCAGAAGAGTAGTCTAATTTTATTATTTCAATTAAAGAAAAAGTTCTCCCTTATATAAAAGAGAATAGACTCCTTAAGAGATGTGAATGGAGCCTCAATCTGTTAACTAAACATGAAATACTCTCATTCTCATTCTCATTCTCATTCCCTCATGTTGATTTCAATAACCAAACAGGGCTTTAGTCTTTCACTTTTTAAAAAATATTAATTTTTTCTTAGATTTAAAATTTAAAATTTAAAAAAGAAAGTAAATTTGATATTTTTTTGAATATTAGAAGATTAAGTATGACATTTTTTAATAAATAAATAACTATTT
This sequence comes from Delonix regia, assembly GCA_037074485.1. Taxonomy (NCBI): domain Eukaryota; kingdom Viridiplantae; phylum Streptophyta; class Magnoliopsida; order Fabales; family Fabaceae; genus Delonix; species Delonix regia. The sequence continues at coordinate 6,968,405 of CM073452.1, forward strand.
CAAATATTATAATGAGTAGAAACTAAAATAATAATTTTATGATAAATAAAAGATTAAAAAAATATTTTTCTTGTCGTAAATTTGAAAGGTTCAACCAGCCCTCAACTTCTCTATCAGTGATACTTTTAACTAGCAAGAATGCATAACTGATTAGCGACGGTTGGGCCAAGCACGGATTCGGCCCATTATTTCGCATAGTGCAAAACCCATAGGCCTTTGGGCCAAGAGCACAAGTTTTAGCGGAACAGGCGGTGCACGTCAACCTAGGATAATTGAGGAGTCGTGAGTGTCAGAAACAGAGTCAAAACCTCAATCAATCTCTGTTATATTGGGTGCTTTCAATCCTTTGCGTGCATCAAACGGCCTGCAGATCACCTTAGGTTCAACTGCAATCTTTAGTAAAATGTGAGGTAATGAATTTTGATTTAATAGTTCATATTTTATTTTAAATAAATAAATAAAATTTAAATTATTATATTAAAATTTAATGATTTACTGCAGATTATGCAGTAGGAGCATCTTAATGCAGATGATCAGGTTCAAACGGCGCTGGCTATAACTGGGCCTACACCACACTATAACTGGGCCTGTACCCTCCAGCGAGAGACCCATCCCAATGGGTATTTGAACACTGAAGCAGAGGGAAATATGTCTGGTAGTGCAGTGCGGAGCTGGCTCTTTCTGCTTTCACTGCCTCCCCATGTGTCCGTTTGGCATAACTTGATTTTCATTGAGATGCCTAATCTGAAGCCTTAAGAGTTGAGACCGCCCTTGCTAGGTACACCAAACAGATTTCTTCAGAGTTCAATGTTCGATTCATCCAACAATGTTAAACCCTAAGCACATGTGGTCGAGAGACATGATTAGGCCATTTTGTTCGGTCTCATAATGGGCTTGCTACGGCACTATCATGTTTTTATTATTTTTTTTAATTATTAACAAATATTTTAATGTAATAAACTAACCTAATCCTGATAAGCATATCAATATGTTACAAGTATAATTAACTCACTAAAAAATCTATCTGACGTCTTTACATATCTGTTAATAATAAATTTAATATAGTAATGTTTAATAAACTGGCTTAAAAATCTCTCTTTACTAGCTAATGCTCTTGTCCGCCAATAGGTGTCTTTAATATGACCCTGGATTTATATTGGTAATCTACGAGTGGGGGAAAGTGTTATCCACAAATTAAAGCTAATTTTTGTTCCCTTTATAGATAAAATGAGTCGATAAATGAAAGTGAGCCAATTTAAAATGGTTCATTAAAGAAGTCAATTTCAGGAAGGGGGGTCCATTGACATTTGGCAAATCACCATTGGAGGGGCGGTTTGCTTGATACATAGTTCCCCTCATATACTTATATATATAATTTTTGCTGGTGATGGCTGAGTTTGATATCCCTTTCAATTATGGAATACAGAGAAGAGAAGGGGGATTAAACCGAAGCATCATTGCAAGGAACAAAACTGAAGGTTGGAGCTGTTTCCAATTAATAGACACTTTTATTATGATATAGACTATTTTCTTAAAAGAAAAAATTGAATTTAGTACCTTATTTCTCTCTCTCTCTCTCTTTTTGGTTTATTTGGTATAACTTTAGCTCTTGCATTTTTTTATATAATATTATATATATATATATATATATATATATAATTGTATATATAGGGAATATGTTATTTGATCCCAGCTGGTATGAGAAAGGAGAATTATAATAAACTGAAATAAAAAAGTATATCATGAATATGATGATGAACTGAACTTGTTGCAATATGTCTCAGAAGAATCAAAAGGAAGAAAGAAAATAGTGGCCACTTGGAGATGGCCCTATTGTGCGACAATGTGAAGAGCATTTGTAGTGTCCAGCGTAACCTATTCCATAAAGCCAAGTTTCTAGAATATTAAGGTATGGCGTCTGTATAGGCTCTCCAAGAATTTCATGGGACAAATTTGAATATTCTAATCATTTATTTTTGTCAATAAAACAAAAGTATCTTGATACTCAGTAATTATTGATGGATTTTTATGCTTATATAGAAGAAGACTGACTTTAATTGTGTTCCAAATTCTCTCTCACTCTCCTCTATGTGAATGCAAAACGGATTAAATCCAACTCTAGTTGAGTATTTTATTAGATAATTTCTAGTAATTAAATATAGATTGTTGAATAAAAATTTAATGATTTGTATTTAAAAATAAAAATATTATTTAACGTCGCATGTGATAATTAATAATTGAATGTCTTCAATAAAAAATTTCAATAATTATACTTTTATCCAATAACGTATCTAACTACAGAAGAAATTTCGCATTGCTGTGAAAGAATGATGGCATGGTTATATTAGGCATTTTAAGAGCATCTGATTGGCTTATATATGACATCAGCAAGTGATAGGCCAGTTGAAAGCTATTTCCAATACCAGAATAGATAACAAGTGAATATAGGAGTTCATGTGTATTTTTAATGACTATAATTAGATATAATTCTTTAGCTTTCCTTTTGGCCTCTTTGATGACTACATGATATATGTGAAAATAATTCTTTCTATAGTAAATTATTTTTCTCTCTTAAAAAATATTATATATATATTCTCAAATTACATAGTCTTTTTTCTCGTGTTAAAAATATGCACCCTTTTTTTTAAAAAATTATAAAATCGGTACACTTACTTTCTTACAATGAAAAAAAATAAAGTACAATTATATTTATTTTGACCAAACTACGTTCTTATCTATATTTGAGAGACAAAGATGGTATTCACAAAACAATTTTTAAATCGAAATGATTATAGATAAAAATAATTTTACGAATAATGCTTACGTTCAATATATATTAGTAACATAATTATTGCTACTACTGACCAAAAAAACAACATAATTATTGCTACAAATTTAGTAAATTTAAAATAAGCTAATTTTATGGTTTTCAACACAGAAGAAACCACATTGAAATATATTTTAAATAAGTTAATTAATTTTAATAAAAATAATATTATTGTCTAAGTCATGTGGTTACAATTTGATTTAAGAGGGTCGAGTCTAAATCTTCAAAAAAGATCAAAGGGAATATTATGTAATTTGGGCATCTCTCAGCGGAGGGGAAAATACTTTATATCTTTTATTTAAGGACCCAATTATGCGATCTATATTATAGCATTAGAAAAAATGAAAGTGTGTCATATTTTTATTAGAGTACAAATATTTAAAATGCATTCCTAAATTTAATATTATATTTCTCACAAAGCAAATGATTGGCATCCACCTATATATAACTAGCCACTTTTATGTTTGAATTGAGGCATGTAAAGTCATTTGAGCACCTAATAATCCACCTCAAATTGTAACCAGAAACATGATATAAGCTCCACATTAAAGTTTATATCATAGAAGTAATTAAAGTTGGTAAAATATTAGTACGAAAGGAAAGGAAATGTGCCATGAAAAACTTGAGTAGTCGCATACAATATATGATTTGAGTGCATATTAGTTTTTCTTTAATTTGGAGAGAAGAATGAGGGGGTTTGTGCATAGTTGAGGTTAAAGGGAACCAGATACTATGGGATTGAAATCGATTGGTTTATATTATCCAGAACTACAGTTTGAGGAGAAGATTCCTTGAGATGATCTAATGAATATCTTTATGTATACCCTTACTGAGAAAGAATATTAATTTCTTAGCAAGGGAATGCTATCATGAAACAAATTAAAAATGAAGTGGCTATTTTACACAATAATTTTAATGTACAAGAAATGCTTTATTCTCATCTAATCGCAGAAAGGGTTTTGGACAAATGTGCTTTTATAAATTATATATGATAAAGTGACATCCCCACGCCTGTCTAATCAAGCCTTATAGTATAGTAGAAGTATCAGTGGTGATTGAAGCTGGTAATAAAAAAGCTTGAGAAGAAGTGGAGAAGATGACCCACGCTGATTCTGTCACTAAAATATGTAAGTTGCTCCATACAGAGAGTGGAGGTAATGATTCTGATCATAAAAGTCACATCCTTAATTTGCCACCATCACTCAATGCTGCCCTTTGCTTTCAACAGATTTGCTTTCCGTTGGATTTTAGTTTCTTTACCTTTTCTTATTTTTCTTTAGAAAAAAAAATAAAAGAAAAGGGTTTTGTATATATATTTGAAATGTCTTTATCATAAAGATACATCATATGTGCACAATGATACCTGATGGAATATAAAGTGTTCTTTGTTGGGCAAAAAGTGTTCAAAAAGCTCTCATTTGAACTTATTTAATGGGTAGAGTCCGCAATCATCAGTAGTGAAGAACCCCCGAAGCTTTATTGGTGTAGCAAATACAAATCTGCAGTAGATTCTGAATGGAGAAAAAAAAAAGAAGAGAAAGCCCTTCATATTCACTTAGGATGTTTATTTTTTAAAACCCTCTTGAAGAATAGTCATGAACTCAGAATGAATAAATAATCTAAGTCTCTGTGTGAAAATCAATGAGGAAGAAAAAGAGACAGTAATAACATGAATGAAAGCCCATTCTGCAATATCGGATGCACCAAAACATCAAAATAGAGGGCAAACTATAAGAATCAAGGAAAGAAAATGGGTTATAGTTATATTATGCCCTGAGGTCTTGAACAGTATTATTTTAATTTGTTTAACACGTAAATCTAAAAGAGGCATATTATACTTTCCTTGTGTTTCTTAGCTTACTCAAATGTGAAATGTTCCTTCTTTCTGCTTTGGTTGGTGAATGAAAGCATCTTCGGGAAGCCCGAAAAGAAACACATATAATAATAGTAATCAATTGATTAACAATAATATAGATTAATACTGGTGCAAGAACTTGAGTACTGCATATTTTAATTTCTCAGGTTGTTCTGCAATATTAGTTAATGAAGGGGTACACTTTAATTTCATATTTTTTGGACTTTCCATAGCTGCACCATCTTTTCCCTTGCCATATTAATTATAATATTCAAGTGCTTAAAACTTTTTTAATGTACTTCCAAAAACCACCAGCTTTTTTTTTTTTTTCATTGCTCTCGCGTCTCGCGTCCCCACTAAATTCTAATGATGATTAGCTCGATTAAATTATTATGTACTCAGTACATAAAAAATATTAAGATATTCTAAGGAGATGATTTTATAGTATAGTTTCATTATGCTTTTGGTTCTGTTCATGTATATATGAATCTTTAAAAATTAATGTCAACCCCTACAACAATTTCTTATTACTTAACCCATTAAAGTATTAGCACGCACGCGAGATCTTAGCTTTCTATACATTTAATTATTAGCATGATTATAGGGTTCGCCCATTAAATGGGGCATTTAACATATATATATTTGTTATTTTGCATTAAAAATATAAATATGTGGTTGTTATGTTGGCACCACTAAATGATACATGTGCAAGACTTCTAGTGGTGTAAGTTATATTGGCATAAGTTTCTCACAAATCAAGCTTTAACTCCAAATCTTACATATATATTTTGATTGTTTAGAATATCAATTCCTCGATTTAAGAAATGTCTCTTAGACAAATATTTTTTTGTTTCCATCCTATTACAAATTTAAATCCGTAAAACAATGGTTAAAAAACATAAACTTATTTTATCTGTACCAATCTGTGCTAGTCTAAAAATTATATATATGAAATATGATGAAGTGTAGAACTATTAGATTTCTATGGGCTCTTGAGCAAATGGGTTAGGCTAATTCAAAATATATTATTACAGGAGATAGGATCAATAATTACTGGATACCTAATGAGCGAGTCTATTTGTTTTAGAAAGTATCTAACGAGCAATATCAACTTGATATATGTGTCTTATATTTTTGACTCAACCATTAAACTTGTGAAGTACTGCATTAATTTGTCGAGTCATTGCCAATATTAATGCAATCTTATGTAACAAAAGTACTAGATTAGGGATTTCGTGGGTAATTTAAGGTCAACATATGGGATTTATTTAAAATTATCTTTGACATATCCTTATTAGTGATTGTGCACGGACTACTCATGGTGTGAGGCTTAAATTCATTGCGATGAATTTTAATTATCTAGTACTCTTGTAATGAGGCTTAAATATGCAAACCACTATCCTAAAGTCACCAGCATGATTCATGTAAGGAATTGTCTTATAATTAATAGGTTGACTTAACCTTGTGAATTGTTTAATTAAGTGCACAAGCACACAGGAAAAGTTAGTGGTAATTATGGACTTATGAGGATGTCAATACCAATTAGAATAAGATCATTGAGATGTTTATCCATGAAACTTCCAAGGTCATAATGGAATATCATCTTAAACTTCACGGGGCCATTAATTTGACCGAGGCTAATCTTTTGTGCATTAATTTATTATTAAATTTTTAATAAATTTATAACACGAGAACAAAAATATTTGATCATGTAGTGTTGGGTTTTTATATATCTATATATATAGGATTGCTTTAGAGGGCACCTTGCACCATTTTTTATGTGGCACCAAGCGTTGGCCTACCAACAGCGTAGAGAAAGTTATCCAAAAAAATTATTGTTATTAATTAAGTAATGTAGGCATAAATTAATAATTAATCATCCAATGGATAAAGATAAACTAATGCTTGATTAGACATCCACAAACGGGGAAAAGGAGAAGTAGGGGGCGTATTGAAAAATGCGAAAAAATAATTAAAAAGAATTATGATAACATAAGCACTTATAAGCATGTGCATGAATAAAAAAAAGTGTGACATAGAGTGGTGCTCGCTAGCTATGTGCATGAATCCCTCTTCCTTATTAATATAATAAGTTGTAGACTGTGGGAGGAATAACTTTAAAATTTTTATTAAGTTCAATATAAAAATATTATACTAAAACATAAACTATATAAAGGATAAAAAGCAAGAGCACTTATTTTTTCTTAAAATTAGAAAGATAAATGAAAATAATTATAACTTAAAATTCAATTAAATAAATAGGAAATAAAAAAGAAACGAATCAATTATAATTGACATAAACATAGAAATTATAATTAATAATTGCTAATTAAATAATTTTGTAGGTATGTGTGTGTATGTATATATATATATAATGTTCATTTGGCATAATGTTATTGGAGGCTTATTACCAATTTCTATATGCATTATCATCATATCTGTAATTTATTACTAAATTTTAATGTTAATAATTATTTTAAAGATATAGAAAGCTCGAATATTAGGATTATATTGAAAAATTATTATGCCATATCAATGGAAATACTTTGCATTATTTTTATAATAATTAAGTAATTTATAATATTTAATATATAAATAAATATATATATATATCCTATTTAATATTTCTTGTTAATTTTTATTTATTTATTTTTCATAATAAGATGACTCATTTTTAATTATATTATTTATACAATTATTTTATTTATTTATTTATTTATTTATTTTACTTTTTATGCAATATCATATACGAAAAAGATTTATGTAGACATCCACATAATGTTCATGTCGCCGTTGCCTATTACAATATATGAATATTTGAAAATGGAGTGGGAATATCAATTTCGCACATTCCAATTATATATATATAAAATATGATGTCAAAGAATATTTTAAAGAACTATATATATACTATAATAAAGTTTTTTAAAATTTAAAATCGAAATTCAAGTAAAAAATTTAAACTATAAACACATAATAAATTAAAATTTTTATACTGTTAATTTAGGCTTTAGGGGCCACTTTGCATGGACCCCATCTCAAAACATATTTAATAAAAATAAAAATAAAAATAAACCCCTTTTATGCTTTTTGGCTAAAAAAAAAAAAGCACGAGGAAATAGAAAATACATATATAGGAGAATTGAATTGTGAATAGGATCATATAGGCTACTAGACTAGGTTAATATTTTAAGTCCAGTTCCCATATGAGAGGACTATCCCAAATTACTAAATATAGCTTCAACCTTTTTGGTTCAATCTTTAAAGTTTTAAAAAGAAAAATATATTATATATAAATCTCTTAGGCCTCTCCCCCTCGTAAACTATACCATCGCATTCTTCGTAATTTTAGCTTTCGGCTACTTTTATCGACTTCCTTTGCTATTATTGTTATTATTATTATTATTATTATTATTTGCTTCATAATAAAGTACGTGGCATCCATGCTTCTAATTACTGCTCATATATTTTATAATGTGTTTCACTTTAAAGTTCAAATTCATGCATTAATGTTTCATATCAATTATCAAATAGTTTACTAATTTAATCTCTAAAAAATAAAATATACAAAGTCACTCTAAATTATTAGTTAACAACATAAATGTTATTTATAATTAAGAAATAACAACAGTTGCCATAAGTGGTCAATAGCACCAATTATAATTAATATGTGTTTTATATTATGGTGATTGCTTTTGACCAAAAGAAAAAGAAAAAACAGTAGGCATGATATTTCATTTAATACATATAAATCTCGAAACTATTAATTTAAAGATAGACTCATAAAAAAGATTAATTACCTTAAAATAAAAAAAGTGCAATTAAAGACCATATGTTTAAAATAATTATTTTGAAAGATTTTCGATTTTGTAATTATTCCGAATAACTTGGGATCAAATATTACATACTCTAAAGAATCATGGATTTTAGGATCCTATGACTAAATTTTATTTATTTTGAAAAACCCTGATGCAAATAAAATTTATTCTCAAAGTCTTTGAAAATGATTTTAAAATTTAAGATCTTTCACTAAAAATATGTTAAAAATTTATTGTCTTCAAATGTAATTTTTCCTTTCAAAATTTTGTCGGGGCAAATTCTTTTTTGTCTGACGTGTACTTTATTTGTGCTTCATCTTTAAAATTCAAGAAGCTTTTTGATGCACCTAATAATTAATGACTATACATCTTGACCACTCCTTCCAGTACGTATAAACTCCACATGACAGAGATTGTAATTAAAGAGAATTAGATATTGACATATGCTTTTCATTGTGTTGTGGTTTCTGAATTTGAATATTTGGAAGTAACTTTCAATTTTACATTTATGTTCCGCCATTTCTAACATGACCACGTTCGTTGAAAGCTCTTCTCTTTTAAGCTATACGTCGTATTGTGCTCACAAGTGGAATCAAAAGACGTTAAATGATTGACAAGAAAAATAGTTTGATTATTCTTTTGTTCTCTATAATTTTAGTTTGGTTAATATAATTTGAACGGTTATACCTAAGTCTATATGGTTTTAAATTTTTAATTTGATGCTTGAATTAAACTTTTTGTTTAATTAATATATATACTGTAAAAAATTTTCTTATATACACCAAGTGTCATCTTATTACTCTCTCTATATATAACATATTGACATGCAACAAAATAATAAAAAACAAACGATAATGTCATGTTTAAATAATTTGAATGAATGATACCAAATGTCGAGATGTCACAAAGTTAATCACATCAGCATATATAAAAGGAGACACAGACGAAATTAAAAAAAAAATGTAAGAATTCTATTTTAAAGTGTCAGGACTAAATAAAAAATAAAATAAAATTTAGGGACAAAGAATAATTTAACTGAAAAAAACTTGCTATAACATAAATATTAAACCAATGAGATATATAGTTACTAAGTAACCACCTAGCCAGGTGCATTGTCACTAAGCTAGTCTAAGGGTGGCCCTTCCAAGTCATCAATTTATATGGACTTCTTTTTGCGAATATACTTTCCTGATATTTTCCAATTAATGATTAAAGAGCAACAAGATATTTCAACATCCTAGCTTATGGGTGATGGAGGAATTTGTGGTGTACAATAATAGGTCAATGTAATTAATTAATTAGAGATTTGAAAACACCATAGGAATTGTACTTAAGGATTTGGTTAGTGTAAAATATTTTTTTAATTCTCATTTATTATAAAATTATTATTTTGGTCCCTCACTATTATAATATCTAAAAGGATTATCTGACTCATTAAAAAACATCACATAGGGTTCTTTACTTTTAAAAATATATCAAATTTAATTCATTAAATTTATGATTTGATAGAAAAACTAGGTTTGGTATTTTTTTGAAATATAGAAAATGTAATATTTTTTAATAAGTGAATACTATTTTAAACATAACAATAAGTGAAAAATTAAAAATATTTTTTTCTCAGTTTGATTAATTAGTGGTATAGTTAATCGTTAATTATAATAATTTTTTTTAAATTGAATAGTAAGAATTGCATGTAAAACTTGAATGGACTCGCAGTCAAAATTCATATTTAAGTTTATCAATAAATGGACTTAGTGATAAAACTGAATATATGTGACACAAACTTGAATAATAATTTTATAGCTTTTTTAGAATCACACAACAAGAAAAGTCTAGTTAAATATCACTTAAATAAAATATATATCTAAAAAGAAAAGGAAAAGTATTAAGATTTCATTGATTTCATTTTTCAAACTTAATTATTTTTTGAGCAAAAATGTAATGAAAAATCTAATTAAGACAATCCTTATGTATTTGATTGAATTCTATTCCTAACTTAGGTTAGAATAATCTTTCATATATAGTTTTTATTGAATTATAATTTTGATAGGCAATCCCAACAGTGAAAGGAAGACATTCTCTCATTTGTGGCATAATAACACCAAACACCAAATATAGGGATGAATGTCAAAACTTATGCAAGTGACATGCACGTGTCATTTTCACAATTTTCAAATTATCTTTGCGTGTCAAATTTTGCTTTTATATATATGGTTATTAATGCTATATATATATATATATATATATATATATATATATATACACACACACACTAATTTCCAATTTTATTGCACCCTTACAAATATATAAACTTACATATGATCGCCAACTTTTAATAAAATTAATTATCCTAAACAAAGTATTTTTTTAATTTTCTTTATAATCCATACAATCAAATATTCCTTTTGCCTGTGCATAGCCAATTAATTAGCTACACATAGTGAATTCTTATTATTCGTATTGATAATTTGTGCAAGGTTGTTTCGGCCACATCAATAGTCAAAAGCTCACTGTTGCAACATTTATAGAAGTTCTATTTATGAATATAGCATAATTTTTTGACACACTCAATTTATTCAAACACACATAAATTAAGCTAATAAAGGTGTCTTTAATTAATGGGATATTCGAATTTTTTTTGTTCCAAATAAAGTCTGTCTCAATTCATGAGGTTTAATTAGGTAAATATATCGTGTAAAATTTTGATTGAATTTGCTTTTAATATATTCTTAATTAGAATTAATTTATGTTTAAATCAAATATATAAAAATTGATGATAAAATTAGTAGCGAGTTAGGACATCAACATTAGGCAATGTCGGTAGGATTTCATTCTCACTTAGTGAGAGTCTCACTACTCACATGCTTTTAACTTAAAGCTCAAGTCATCCAAAATACCATACTCCACACCTCATCCATCCAATCAACTTACCCAACCCCATGCATCAATATGCCTTCACTTTTTCTCCTTCCTTATTCTTAACTAGTTTATTCATTTAAATTTTTATTCAAATAATTTCAATTAGTCTGTTCAATTTTACATATGTCAAGTTAATGTTTTATCTTTTCTTTTGATTTGATTCATAACCATTTTAATTACTATATCTATATATTCAGGTGGGTCTGATTGTGTTGATATGGTATATATCATAAGTAATTCTCAGCTCTGTGAGTTGCCCTATAATCTCTTTTTCATTTTTCTCAAATAAATTCTAAATCTAGCTTGGTTTTTAGAAATTGAACAGTTACCAAAATCAACTACTACATTCTTCAGATGTCTCCTCAAGAGCCATTAAGATTATGGACAATTTAAGATAGTTATAAGAGAAAGTAATTATTTGATTTGTAACTTAATAAATTAGAATATTAATTTAACCAATAATTTCCAATTTTATTTATATTATGTTCCCAAAACCTCATATTGACATTATATATGTGTATATATATATATATATATATATATATGTATGTGCTGTGTAAATATATACATTATATATATAATGATTAAGATTTTATTGAGTAATATTAGATTATATATATATATATATATATATATCTTTCAAATAACTTTTGGCGCTGGCTTTTTTTTTTTTTAAATATTAAATAGAGGAAATGGTTGTTGAGATAAATCTTGTAAGAGCGCAGCAATTTTGGCTTATAATATTAATTATAATTTTTTTTTGAAATTAATAATAATAATAATAATAATAATAATAATAATAATAATAATCAACTACTCATTTGAAGCACAAATTGAGAAATTGAAAATGCAACAGAGAAACCTTTGATATTAATCATAATTAACTTTCAAACAGTTTTGACTGTTTATATATATATATATATATATATATATGGAGACTCATGTCATCTATAATTCCCGCCTAAAGGATCAACGGCACAAACTAACTGTGATATGGTTATGATTTGTATATCTCAGTGAAATTATCCTTTAGTCCTTTAGCATTTAAGCCAATTTGAATTATTGTCATTAAAATTCAAAGACGAAGCCTAAGTTCTTCCAACTCAGCGTACGTACTATTTCGGTAAATTTAACGAATTTCCGATCCAGCCCCTGCCAATAAATTTTGAACCATTTCTGTTTTTGTTTTAAAAAGGATTCGTTGATTCCTATAACTGCCTCTCCCGTGTACCTTTTTCCACCCATGATTACAAACAATAGAATCTCCTTTTATTTTGGAGAAATCAGATTTATTTGAATTTTAATGATTTATAAATATGTTTCATAAGTTTTACCTTTTGCTAAGGTTACTTTTAATATATTGATATATTGGTTTGATTAATCTACAACTTTTTCAAAAAAATTTAGAATATGAAAATATCCCACTAGTGTGGAGGACATCTTGGATACAATTCACGCTCCACCCTCCCCAAATTGCCCAATGTGAATGATCAATGTCTCCTTAACTTCTACTTCATATCATTGTTCTTGGATTTGTCAGCCATTTCAATTCCTTTAATTTCAGCCAACTCTTAATTCTAAAACTCAGATAATTTTTCATTTCACTATTTCTAAACTTCAATTTATGCATATATTTAGCATCTATTTTAAAATAATAACTAAATAATGAGTGACCCCACCCCAAGCTAGAGTTTTTTTTATTTTTTTTAACCACTTGGGTTTGGCCCTGCTGATATATAAATTCATGTATGAAACAAAAGGAATATATATAGAGAGACATCACCATCCTCCTCAGTCTCTCTCTGTGATTAATGCTGAATTAGCCCTCTAGTTGGTGCTCATCCTTCCCATTAACCCTTCTCCATTGAGCTAGCAATACAGAAAAACTCATAGAGAAACAGAGAAACAAGCAAACAAACCAAACCAATATTCATTCTCACCCTTTCGATCCTCTCCAAATTTACCACTCTAACCCCTCCATACTCTGAGTCTCAAAGCTCGAGCTAACTGTAATTTGTTTTTATTCGTTGATTGCATTGATTCTTGATGGAGTATTGCCTGCGAGAAATAGAGGGAAAGCAAGCCAATGATCCATTGTTCATGGAGAAAATGAATGACAGCAATCGGGGGCGATGCGTGTGGGTTCCAGGTCCAGTGATCGTAGGAGCAGGGCCTTCGGGTCTAGCAGCAGCAGCTTGTCTGAAACAGAAAGGAGTGCCGAGTATGATTCTAGAAAGATCCAATTGCATAGCTTCTCTGTGGCAGCACAAGACCTACGATCGCCTTCGCCTTCATTTACCGAAGCAATTCTGCGAGCTTCCATTGATGGGGTTTCCCAGTAGTTTCCCAACATACCCGACCAAGCAACAGTTCATAGAGTACTTGGAGAGCTACGCAGAGAGGTTCGATATAAGGCCGAGGTTCAATGAGACGGTGAAGCACGCGCAATTCGACGCGGCGCTTGGGTGCTGGCGCGTGAGGAGCGTGGACAAGGCGGAGAGGACGACGGAGTACGTGTGCCGGTGGGTGATCGTGGCGACCGGGGAGAATGGGGAGGCGGTGGTGCCGGAGATTGAAGGAATGGGGGAATTCGGAGGGGATATCAGGCACACCAGCTTGTATAAGAGTGGGGAGGAGTTCCGAGGGAAGAGAGTGTTGGTGGTGGGATGTGGCAATTCCGGCATGGAAGTGTGCTTGGATCTCTGCAACCATAATGCTGCCCCTTCTCTCGTGGTCAGAGATACAGTAAGAACTAACAACCTCTTTCTCTTTTTTCTTTTCCCATTTCTACCTCTACCATATTGCTATGCACTGTGCCGCGCAAAAATCGTTTATTCTTTTTTTTTTTTCGTTTTCTGTAAAGTTTTCTGCGTCTCTATTTATGGAATACTTCATTTAATTTGAAAAAAGCTAAATTTGATAGAACAAACAAGTCACCCACTTTTGAATTCCATTATCTCTCTCTCTCTCTCTTAATTTTTTTTTTTAAAATGAGTTTTGTCAATTTTCATGTTTAAATTGGAGCGCCTCTGAAGCAAAACCCATGATGATCACAGTCTCCATGTTTTAATTAAATAAATACGAAAAATACATGCTATCTCCATTTCCGGAAATTAAAAAAGAAAAAATTCAGATGGCGACATAGAACCACAGTATATATGCAAGTCATAGTGTTGGCTTTTACCATACCCAGAACTTGAGGCAAACAATAGAAGTAATTAAAACCCTCGTTTCATTCCGTGTACTAGCTAGTGAATTCAAACTGGTAGTGTGTTAGGAATGAAACTAACAGAGAAGTAGTGTTAATGTGGATAATATAGGTGCACATATTGCCGAGAGAGATGCTGGGAAAATCAACGTTCGGGGTGTCGATGTGGCTGCTGAAGTGGGTGCCGATGAGAGTGGTGGATGGGTTGCTGCTAATAGTGTCGTGGCTTACGCTGGGCGACACCTCTCGCTTCGGATTGGACCGCCCCTCCTTGGGTCCCCTTCAGCTTAAAAGCCTCTCCGGCAAGACTCCTGTCCTTGATGTCGGTACTCTCTCCAAGATCAAAACTGGCCACATTCAGGTACGTCCTTTTCTCTCTTCTTAATTTCTCTTTAATTTTCTCCGTTTAAAATTTTACAAATATTACTCCTTATTTCTTTTATTCATCTTATTGGAGTGATGTTTTACGTATTTCTGTTAGCTCCATTAGTTGCCTTAAGCTTTTTGTTTATGACGTTTTTTCCACTACTTTTAGTTTAGCCTTATTCCTTTGCTTTTCATGATACATGTCAAAGCAAGCAAGCACACCCAACATACAAACTTTTTTTTTTCTCTCTCTCTCTCTCTTCCATTCTTATGTTCAATGAAATCACCCTTTTTTTCCTTGAGATTTCCCGTCCTATCATTAATTGTGCTTTCAATCAAATCGTCCATAAATCGCAAGGTTTAGAGTTGGAGATTTATTTCCAAAGGCTAATGGACAAAAACTGATCATTATTTATTCAACCATGTTTAGCGAGCCTAATTATTTTCCTCAGGATTGATTGTTTGACTCTTTGACTGTTTGACTTGGTTTAGGTACGTCCAGGCATTAAGCGGCTGAAACGTCATACCGTGGAATTTGTTAATGGAAGGGCTGAGAATTTTGATGCCATTATATTAGCAACGGGTTATAAAAGTAATGTGCCCTCATGGCTAAAGGTAAACAAAACATACACCCAGTTTTGAATATTAAAGGAAACTTCATTTCTTACTTGGTGAATAATTAATAATTAATGCTATGTGCATGTGCAGGAAGGGGATATGTTCTCAGAGGAAGATGGGTTCCCAAGGAGGCCATTCCCAAATGGATGGAGAGGTGAAAACGGACTGTATGCGGTGGGTTTTACGAAACGAGGACTACTTGGTGCGTCCATGGATGCCAAGAGAATAGCTGAAGATATTGAGCGATGTTGGAACGCCGAGACAAAGCATACTAGTGCATTTGCTTCTTCACTTTTGCCCCACTCATATTCATGATTCATGACAGGGTGGTCTGCCTTTTTGGTTTTGGCAAGTTAGTGACGCAGAGAAGAGAGAAGACTAAAGTTGTATTGTACAAGAATGGAGATGGGAGGGTTTTGGATTTGGTGGCATCACACATGGGGCTCAGATTTCAATG
Organism: Delonix regia; assembly: GCA_037074485.1. Classification (NCBI taxonomy): domain Eukaryota; kingdom Viridiplantae; phylum Streptophyta; class Magnoliopsida; order Fabales; family Fabaceae; genus Delonix; species Delonix regia. The sequence continues at coordinate 6,984,473 of CM073452.1, forward strand.
CTCGTACCACATTGGTGCTCCTCCATTAATCCATATGAAAAGTGGCCACAAATGAAAAGGAAAATGGGGAAAGATTCTTTCAACTATATATGCTGTGCCCCTCAATTTTTCATGGATTCACCAGTCGCTGACCCTCCCTGCCCTTGAGAAGGACACATTATTGAGTTCAGGTTTGAATGAAAGAAAGGAAAAACAAAGGGTGTGCTGGTTTTTTTGGGGGAGGACCCCCCCTCCCCAATTTATATATATCTCGTATATCTTGTACATTACAATTTTTCCCTGTTTAGGTAATTCGACTGATTTTAGAGAGGAATTGAAAATTGAAATAGAGTGACAAAGAAAGAGGCTTGGTCTGTGATATTGGCAAAGCTGTGCTTGTGGTTACTTTAACCTATATATTCTAATTTCTATGATTTTTGTTTTTCCTTCGGGAAGAGTATATACATAGATAAGATTATAAGGTTTGATTTATTGCCTCTTAGACTCTCTGCATGCTTGCATTTCTTAGTTCAGATTTTGCTTTCTAAGCTTTTCCTTGGGGCAACTTTAAAGAAGAAAGCAGAAGATAAATGGGCAGATAGAGAGGAAAACTTTCCTCAGCTTGGGATGGAGTGCTAGATCATGTACCAATTTTTATTTCTACTTCCATGCAATTTCGTTATCGAAATGATTTCATTCCAAGTAAGAGTAAGGACCACCCCCACTTAATTATTTTCCTCAGAAAACCCTGCCATTTGAAATATACCACACCACATTAATTACCCATTTCCTCTTACCAACTTCATTGACCAAACTTGGTTAGTAGCAGCAACTACCACTTCTACCACAGTATCAGTCTAAGCATGATTCAGCCATGAATTAGCTCAAAGTGATTTTATACGAACCTTTTGCCATGCTTTATCAGAAAGCGAGAGCCCCACAAGTGCAAGTTGAGGAAAATGTACAAGTGATTAAGCTCTAGCTAGTCACATTGGTCTGATCTGATTCTTCGTAATCAGAAAAAGAAAAGAAAAATAAAAAAAAGGTAGGAGCATATGGGGTCAACGTTAATCTAGTGTCAAACTGTCATTTCTGAGAGCTCTGAGTGGGCAATTCATTTTCCATTTTCCAGGATTCGTTCACAGTGCGTCAAAATTATGTCTCTAAAGCGGCCACGGTGCTTGTTGGAGCCTCAAGTTCAATATTTCACCTGAAATTTAGCACAACACCTTGTCTTTTCAATATGACCCACACCTCAGAAAAAAAAAAGGGTTTTTTTTTTTCTTTCCTTGCTTGCTTTCTTCTTTTTCAGAGTCTTCTTAGGCTAACTTTCGTTATTGCTCATGGAGTTCGGTACCTGAAATCTTCTGTTTTTCCTACCATTTTTGGCAGAGGAATATCAGAGTACTTTTGCATATACAGTTAAGAATTAATACTTAAATCGATTCAATTATTATTCAAGTTTATTATCCTATATTAGGGACATTGAAAGTATAGACATCATTAATATAAGACCACTTGTCATTGTCTGATTGATTTTACTGTAGGGAGTGTATTATTATGGAAGGGAAGATAAACCAGATTTAAGTATTATTATTTGACACGCAATGATCCTGAATATGGAAAACTATACTATATATCATCAAGTAGATTTTTTGTTGCCTACATAGAAGCACTTGATCACTAAATTGCTGGCGATCCTTAAACTAACAAGTTTTAGGTGGTTGAAGTGGATAAGAGTTTAAGTAGATTTTTTGAAGTTCAAAAAGTCCTGATAACAACTCGTAAATATACTGAAAATATTGATTGATAAGCTCTTGTGATGTTAAAAAATTTAATATCATTGTCATTTATATTTTGACAATTAAATAATTTTGGAAAAAATTAAAACATTAATTCAACCATGATTGAAAATTAATTATATTATATAATTCTATCTAAAAATAAATTAAATTATGTGATAATATTTAAATAACCATGGCATGCATCAATCGGTTCTTAAAGATACTGAAAATGTAGGAAAATATAAATTACACATATTGACTTTAGGAATCTAATCCAATTTTCCAAAACCAAAATTTCTTCTTGAAAATCTTAATGTGCAATCCCATATAATGAGGAATAGGTCAAGCAACTTAGATTTTTTCTTTTTGGGGGGCTTAAAGCCACTTTTGATCTCTTTAGTTTTATAAAAATTTTAGTTTAATCCCTTTAATTTAATACTGTAATATTGTCCTATTTTCTAGCTCGAACTAATTCCGTTCCTCTATCTCATAATACATGTAAAATTATATACAAAGGTTAACAGTATATTGACTTGGATGACAAATAATTTAAGTATAATTAATGATATCAAGTAATTATATAAAACATCTAAGTTATATCTTGAGAAGAGGGTATGGAGCTTGTAAATGATATAGTACAAGTGGAATGTTTGAGAAATTCAGAAGGCAAATATATATACTTCTGCTATGTGCATTAAATTAATTATTATTACGTGGATGATTTAGTTTATGTTTTAAAATTGTGGAGAATTAATGAGGTTGGAGGAGTTTCTTATTGTGACGCACACAGTGATCCATGAGCGCAGACAAAGTGGAATCTTTGGCTCTACATTACAACAAGGACATCACCTTCCTAAAATAAAACTCAAAGCATTCCAGACTTCATAGAAATATCAACATCACTGAATTTTCTTCTTCTGCAATCCTATTTAAGGCAAGCAGAAATCTCAGAGGTCTCCAATGGCCTCTCTCTGGCCCATTAAATGCCCCATTCCCCTTCTCCATTGGGCCCCCCCTTTGGGCCTTTATTGCCATCAACTGTCCTTTCCTCCTTCCCTCTCTCTCTCTCTGATTAGAATGATAATTACAAATAGAATCCCCTTTAACAAAAGCAAGAGGACAGACTAATCCCTCCCTAATGGACTTCTTTAACTTTGATGTTTTATTTCTCCTCCTCATAATACAACGGTAGGTACGAAACTAAAGCTTGCGTTAGATTCATTCCACCATATCATAACTTGGATTTTTAGCATCGATCTCTTGCTTCGTTTTCTCTTTACCTTGATGGACCCAGGGGATTATATAGTGTGCAATTAATTATTTTAATTACTCCAAATACAAATTAGTCGTACGTGTCTGGACACTTAATGGAATATACAAACAAAATTCATGTGTTTTGTTGTGGATAATTGGTTGAGATAAACTCTAGTCTCATAATCATGCACTATTGGTACAGAGAAGTTGCAGTGTCCACACGTACCCCAAGCTGCTAGTACGAGTTGGCATTAGGCCCTAATCTCCTTTTCCATTCCCATCAATTAATGAAGCAAACACGAGTTTGAGAAAATTGAACGGAAGTAAGTTGTGAAAAGCATAAGTGAACAAGGAAGGGTGGTCCTGGTGGGAAGGTAGAAAGAATAACGTCCACAAAAGGAGAAGCGGATGAAAGGGCAATTCACAAGGTACGTACACATGGTGCACATGGAGACTAATGATCAGATTCAGGACCATCGGGCTTCGATGGGCTCAAAAGCCTTAATTGTCTGTGGTCCTATTTGTTCATTATCCTAACGGTTTTGATGTAGACAAGTTTCGCTAACTGCTTCTCCCTCTACATAGGCCTTTACTCTTTTCTGGCTTCTTTCTTTTTAGAAAAAAGGAAAAAATAATTTGAAAAAAAAAAAAACAAAGGATAGTTTAATTACCAATTTTTGTTGTTGTCTTTAAAAATTTAAGTTCCAGATAGGACGAGTCAGCATCATATGAGATCGGGAAGGAATTTCTGGTCAACGAAAAAGTCATCCATCGAACAGTCCGAGTCCACAATTAGGGTTGGATCATATGATTGTTATTCCCCGGAATGTCTGTCAAATAATTGTTACGAGATAGTGACACTATTGGTATAATATTTTAATTAAAAAAGCCTTTAAAATGAATTTAAAAAATTTTATTTATTAAAAAAAACTTGTTTTCATCTTATATATATTTTTAATACTGAAAGCATTTTTAGATTTTTATTTTTTTTACATATATATCTAAAAAAATATTATCCAATATGGAGGTACAGCTAGCACCTGAGACGTGTGCATGACGAAATAGAAAATGGATTAAAGTAGTGATTTTTTTTTTTGGTGATGAAAAATTTGGATAATAAGAATAATGGGGTTAGATTAATTAGGAGAGTGTCGCTGTATTAGGCACCAATTGGGAATGCCGCTTCTTTCTCCCTCCCACACATATTGATTGAATTTGGACCCCTCATTATGCAAACTGTAGTTAATGAAGCTTCAGCTCAATCAAACACGTCCCTTACTTCCCCCTTTCTACAAACCCACTTGCCCAATCACATGATATCACCATCGTTTTCAAATTTGGAGTGTATTTAATATTCTTTTTTAGCTTCATCCTAATCTTTGTCATCAGATAGGGGACTTTATATATGTAAATATATTAAAATACATTATAAGAATTAAAAAAAATTTCTAAATTATTAAAACTTTTATCGCCAGAAAACACGAATGGCTAATAATTTAAAAATAATCAAGTTTGTAATTAAAAACATAATAATTGTGTATATTTTTAGAAATAATTGTAAGATTTTTATAATATCACACTTTTAAAATTTTAAGAAAATATGTGTATACATATTATATTTTTATTCAATATTCAATACTAAAATATAAATAACTGCTACGTCTGTTTTTTTTTTTTCGAATCTCATAAGATTTAATTCATTTGCTTTCAAAAAGACGGCCACACTTGGGCTAAGGGACAAAAAGGTTGACTTTCAGGGTCCATTAGTGAATAGTACTTCCAGGCCGCAATACAATGGCCCTTTTTCTTGAGGCCCAAATCAGTCCAAGCCTATTTCATTTGTCACAATGAGCTAAATAACAAAGTTCTTATGATTTTTTTTAAATAAAACTAAAAAAAATTCATCTAATTAATACGGTGACAAGTATTTAATTCCTACTTCTATTTTATCGTAGTTAAATTTGCTTTATGGTTTAATAAAATAGAAAAATGAAATTAATAATAGAAATGGAGAATTGGTTTGGTTTAGTTATTCTTAATTTGCTATTTATGAATTTAAAATATAGTACCTTAAAAATTACAGGAATAATATTTTAAACTGATTTATCACAAATCTTAAATTCAACATAACCAATATTTTTCAGTTTCTCATCTAACATCTTGTCATTGCAGAGAGATCTTTTTTTGGCCAACAAATCATTGCAGAGAGTTTTATTAAACCATGTAAGATTAAATGACAATTCCACCTATCCAGCGAGCCACGTCAGAAAATGTAAGCTCTGTTAGTTTTAATTTAAATCATTTGTAGCTCTTATGCAATTGTCATTTGCTTTTCTGCCATAACGTTTTAAAAGATAGTTGTTAAAGATCATTTATTGCAATAAATATTCATGATGAGAAAGATATTTGATTGCTGCTTCTTGCGGTTGTTATGAGTTTTGCTGAAGTGTCATTAATGATCGCTTCTATCAGCAGCTCTAGGAGACAGGAAAGAGGCACAGGGTAGTGAAACTTCATAGAAGTTTTAATGTTTTTATCTGCACTACAACTTTTTGTACTTTATTGAATAGGTGAACTATTTTTCACTTCTGTTGGTATGGGCTGAGAAGTGGCTTGAATTTCTCTGATATGGGTTGAGTTTTTTCTTTTTTTATTTAGTTTATTATTTATTAAATATAAGTTTAGGTCATTTTACATTTTAGACGAACAATTGATGTGCTCTTTTTTGGTCAATTAAAGTCTCAATTACTTTCTATTGCAGCTGAGAAATGGATAATTGGTGAGATGGACAAGCAAATAGTTAGAATAATAACAGATTGAATATAAAAGAAAAAATATGGATCGTAATAACTATAGGAATGTGACAAGTTTTGTTTTTAGTTATTATTGTAGTTGGAATTTAGTAAATTTACTGCTCTTATTATAGTGCTCTACGAATTTGGACACAGCGGTAACAGAACCTCTGCAGTCTGCCCCCTTAATAGAGCATGATGCATTTTGGACCTGGTAGAACTGGAGTGATTATTCAATGTTCCTAAAAATTGATTGATTTAAGCTTTAACTGTCTGGACTCAGGAGAATGGAACTGGCAGCCAAATGGTATATGATAGGGTCTCTTGATACATCATCCCTTCTGAAGAGCCATTTAGACAATTGGAGCGTGAAGGGTATCCGAAGAAAGACCACCGGAAATGGCCGTATGAGGTATCTGCGTCATGTTCCCCGCAGGTTCAAGACTAACTTTAGAGAAGGTAAAATATGTTAGCTCAAACGACTCATATCTTTTGGCTTTTCTGGTTCATACTTTTAAACTATGTTGCATGGATGCTGAGTTTGTAATTAATGCTAATTTAGGTACTCAAGCAACCCCCAGGAACAAAGGCAGTGGCTGCAGCCTCCTAAGAAGTCGAAGTGTATCAAAATTAGTCGCTTATTTATTTATTTATTGGGAGAAATTCATAAGTAGTATTATAAATTATGTTATATTTTTTCATATTTGTCTATTATCAATTGAATTTTGTTGCTGTCTTTTGGTTTTTCCAACCATGTGATGAGCTGGGGACTTTACTGCGATGGCCCTGGGCCCTGTGGCTGTTAAAACAGCAGATTCCATTGATTAACCAGTGCAGCCTCATGTTTCTTTGCATTAAAATCACAAGACAGCAATGTAAGAAATGTATGGCTGAGCCCTGAATACTCAAGGTTCCTTAAATTCCAGTTGTAATTAATCAGGACTGAAACCTTAACCCTGTCTGCCCCTATAACTGTTGACAGTTGACACTGCCCGACAAAATCTGATTTTGTTCTCATCACCGTACTAGTTCGGAAAACTGTAATTTGCCCATTAATCTCATTTACGTTATTAGCTTATCTTCTATAATCAGAGGCTCTTTTCCCTGAGGATTGCGTTCTCTATTGAAGTCACATCCGGAGGGGATGACACTTTAACACCTACTGGCAACGTAAACAAGTGCCATCATATTCATGTCATCTTTTTCGTGGTCCTCCATTCTTGTCATCTTTGTCGTTGTCCTCCATTCATTTCTTCATAACGAATTCTCTATTTTTTTTGGTAATTTTTTTTTATAAAGTTTGGAGAGTAGATATAGAGACGAGAAAGAGAATGTATGAATCTATTTTTTTTCTATCTACCGTTTTTTTCTTTATCTTTTTTAAACCTAAAAAAATTTTGCAATAAAAACTCTAAAGGATCCGAATTCCCATAAGCCTATAATTACAATAACTATTGTCCATTACTGGTGAGTGGTGATGCACCTACGTGCATTCCTCCTTCGTTTATCTCTCAATCTCAAGTCTCAACCACTCTTCACTGAGGCTCTTCTTTCTACTTACTCTCTAGTTTGTCATATGAGTCGTGAAAAGGTCTTCAAAGAGAAGGGACCATATTTTATTCTCGTTCAGGTTAACTACCACGTGCATGCCTCCTTTTCAGAAAATTAGAACTGCCCAAAAGAAATTAGAAAACATATATAAATGTGAATTCACCTCTGAAACGATAATTTATTATAGTAACACAAGAACCCACCCATATCCGTGACTTGGAATTTCACTTTCAGGGAAGCATTTTCTAGTTGGACCGCACTGGAGTAGCACACATGATAGTATAGGAATGTAGTGGCAGTAATGGTGGGTGGTCATTATGCAGCCGTTCTAAAGCAAGTTGCTTCCGTTAAACTATTTTTCTCAACTTCCTTGACGTCTTTTTCATTTGACTTCATGGGCTTGTGTTTCAGATGAAAGGTTTCAATTCTTTATGAGAATAAAAAGAAAGCTAATGTAATGTTTTCAGTGGCGAATTCACCGGCAATCATGCCACCGCTGCCGGCGTTCGATACTAACCCTCCGCCATTGCTGGAACCAGCAGCACCGCCAACATTCAGTTCTCCGCCATCACCTTCATCGGCTATCTCGCCAATGGCTTTAGCACCTCCACATAACTCGCCGGCGGCTTCAGTTCCGACGGCGCCACTCCCTTCAACTTCAGCACCTCCGGCTATTTCAGTCTCTCCGGTGTCGTCCCCTCCGTCTCCTCACATTTCACTCACTTCAGCTCCTCCTCCTCCGATTACGTCTGATGACACAACAAATCCACCATTATCATCCCCTCCATCTCCTCCAACGTTACTCCTCCCGGCCCGGCCTTTGCCGTCACCGGTGGTGTCTTCAGCATCCCAGCCACCACCATTTCAGTTGCCCTCGGCACCTGAAACAGTGATTTTCCCACCGCCTGCTCCTATGTCTTCGACAGTCACTTTTCCACCACCTTCAACGCCTGCATTACCAACGATGTCTCCGGTACCGCAAATTACTTCTTCGCCACCTCCGGTGACCTCATTTCCGCCGATTTTTTCTACACTGCCTCCCCCTGTGCCTATTCTTCCATTTACAAACATGGTACCCCCTACTTCATCCTCGGCAATACCATCAAATCCCACACTTCCGGCATTGCCAACGGCACCGGAGACCCAGCCGTCTTCATCAGAAAATTCAAGCATGAATTCGGAAGGGCAGCCTCCAGCGGCGTCATCGGCCGGAGTTTTGCCGTTGGCGGTGGAAGTTCAGAAGCCTCCAATCTTCAATATCTCAACTGGGCTCATAATTGGGCTTGTTATTGGTGGAGCTATCCTTATGTTTGTTCTTGCCATTGCGTTAGTTCTGTGTGCCCGTCGTAGGCATCGGAGGAAAAAGAAGCGTGATCTTCTTGAACCAGCATATAATGTAGGATCAAGAGGTTAGATATATCATTGTACTCCATTGCATTCATCTGTAAAAAAGTTACCACATTTTCCTTTATCACTTTTTTCCACTTATGAGATATTGTTATGCCTTAAAAACTATCAAACTTCAAATTGCATTTTATGATTCATTTTCAATCATTAATAAGGAAGATTTTTTTTATGTGTGAAGTGTAATTACGTCTAAAATTATTTCATATTTGTTTTACCTAGTGAACCGCATGTAAAAAGAAAATCCTAATTATTAAGTATCTGCACATTAATTGTGCACAAGAATTTCTCCAACCCAAAGTTTAAAAATTACTTGATTTTAGTTGTTAGTTAATAGTTGAAGTGACTGTTAACTTTTCTTCTGGTGGCTCAAGTATAATAATTTAGTAAGTTGAATGAAACGACAAGTCATTAAAACTTCACCAGACAAGCCGTCTTCCAGTAAGCTCTCCTTCACTCTTTTATTGTTAGCTCAAAAATCGTTGGGGTTGATTCAAAAAGAAACCTACACATCTTAGTATTGTGGTCTTTGGACGGCTTACATCTTTATCCTTTAATCAATTGCTGGCAACAATTTTATATGTTATCAAGAGTCACTGTCAAAATATGATTATGCGGTTTATGTTTCATTAAACTTGTTGGACAACTATTTACTGAGCTATTATACCCAAATGTTCACAACACGTTATTGTCCAATTATCAGGGTCGCATGTTATTCAAGTGGAAGCAAATCCAATGGTGCCACCATATCTTAGACAGGAAGGTGGAGCTTCTGGCTCTGTTATATCAGTGCCTGAGAATCCAATTCGAAACCATGCTCCAACCATGGCCTTCAGTTCTGCGAATGGTAATTTCACATATGAGGACCTATTAGCAGCTACTAGTGGTTTCTCAGAGACCAACCTTCTCGGTGAAGGTGGCTTTGGTTATGTATACCTAGGAGTTCTTCCAAGTGGAAAAGAAATTGCAGTTAAGAAGCTAAAATCAGGAAGTCATCAAGGAGAGCGAGAATTTCAAGCAGAGGTTGAGACAATTAGTCGGGTGCATCATAAACATCTTGTTGAATTGTTTGGATACTGTGTTACCGGGACTGATAGATTGCTTGTTTATGAATTCCTTCCAAATAGCACTTTGGAATCCCACTTACATGGTAAAAAAAAAAAAAAAAATTGTATATATCTTATTTATTTAAATATACGACAAGAACTTTCGGTTTTGCTTTGTTTTAATGGGTTCCATCATGTTGTATAGTCACGAAGATTATTAGGTTATTAAATAATGTATTGCAGGTGAAGGGAAGCCTGTCGTAGAGTGGGCAACCAGAATGAAAATAGCCCTTGGGTCAGCAAGAGGGGTGGCATATCTGCACGAAGATTGTGAGTATTCTTCGAACATCTTAAGAGACTCGAGATTTTACCACTAAATTTCTTGTATTTCTAGTCTCTTAGTTCTTTCTACTGGGAGAGTCTTACATATTGAACTCACTGCTTTTGTGCACAAGCAGTGATAATGAATTCTAAGACCATGATGATGCCTGCAGGTACCCCAGCAATCATTCACCGTGATATTAAGGCATCTAATATTCTTCTTGATTTTAAGTTTGAGGCCAAGGTAAGGCTTATCTTTTCCAACAACAATATTCATTACTGAGTACAGATATTTCCTTCATTAAAATCATATTGCCTACATGGTAATACGAAATTCCTGTAGTTTTTTGCTTTTTCATATTTACAAGAGATTCTTATTCAGGCCATTAGAAACAGCACAACACATTTTGATGAGAATTCATTCTCTATTGTACATTCCACTTGCTTTGATCGATTAGTTCCCCATTTTTGTTCCTAAGTTATTTTGAGATATATTTATTGATGATGATGGGCTTTGGTTTTACTCCAGGTTTCTGACTTTGGTCTGGCCAAGATCTTTCCTGAAACCGATAGTGGGGTTACTCACCTCACCACCAGAGTTGTGGGAACCTTTGGGTAAGGCCGCACTTCTCACATCACTCCATCATCATGTACTCTTTATTGAACCCCCCTGTGCATTTAATTTACCAATCATATAAGATTAAGAGTTATTGTTTAAATTATCTATTGGCCTTTGGATTCGTCATACGACAAACACAAAATGCAGAGCATTTCATGCTTCAATTTTTCACTATCTTCATTTATCGCAGGTATCTGGCCCCAGAGTATGCATCCAGTGGTAAATTAACAGATAAATCAGATGTATATTCTTTTGGAGTCATGCTTCTAGAACTTATAACCGGACGTCCACCTATCACTACAACTCAATCTTCAAGGAATCTCAGCCTGGTTGATTGGGTCAGTTCTTTTCTCTCACTCTCCATAAGAAACATGCTTATGATTTGCACGTGTTTGTGAGATTGATGAGATGACTAATATGATTGTTTTTTACCCAATGCGTACATGTTTCACTTAAAACTGGTAAATTTGGATCATGGGTTGCTCTGTGGAAGTGGAAAAACAAATTTTTGCAGTGCCATGTTTAAGATAGACTTTACTGTCCATGTCTTAGGGATCACAGGGATAAGTGGAGCTAGTTGGCGTTTCTTTATAATTCAATGCCATGGTGGATTCGGGAATAGTTATTTTTTTGTTTCGACGCATGGAATTAGCTAAGCATTTTATTTGAACAAATATAGAATCAGAATGGATGGTTTTATGTTTATTACCAGTTCTTCCTCTTGAATTGAGACCGATTATTCAAATAGATGGGGGTAAATTAATGAGCTCAGATATTAATGAACTCTATCGAAGAGTTATCTATTGGAACAATACTCTTATTGATTTATTAACAACAAGTAGATCGATGCCAGGGGAATTAGTAATCTCACTCGTAAGACCACATTTGCTGCTGACGAACTTAGTATTAAAATAACGTCAAACTTTGTGCGCGTGTGGTGGCACTACAGGCTAGGCCTTTGCTAGCTCAAGCCATTCAAGACGGTGAGTACAGCAATCTTGTTGATCCGAGGTTGCAGAAAAATTACAGTAACGATGAGATGCCCAGAATGATTACCTGTGCAGCTGCTTGTGTGCGCCATTCAGCCAAGCTTCGACCGCGTATGAGCCAAGTAATAGTCTTTTAAACAATTTTTTTATTGACTACCACCAGGTACTAATAGCAAAAGGAGAAAGATAATGGAATGGAGCTAACTAGAACTGTCAAAAATGACAGAAAACTCATCAAAGTCGTGAAGCAATGCTCACTGAAAATTTTATTTAACATTGAAAGCAGAGAAAAGAGTGAATACATATAGATTTGAGTCAGACCACTAAGTTCATGTTTCATTTCACAGATAGTAGGTGCTCTAGAAGGACTGGTTTCTCTGACCGATTTTGTTGAAGACATTACACCGGGATATACCAAATTATGCAGTTGGTCAGGAAGTTCAAATTATGATGCCAACAAATACCAGGACATGACAAATTTCAACTTGGTATTATCGAGTCAAAAGTACAGCTTTAGTTGGTGTAGTGAAAGCACAAGCGCCTATGGTCTTCACCCATCAGATTCAAGTAGTGAGATCAGCAAACAAATCAAGACATAAAATAAACGCGAAAGATAGAGGGATACTTTTGAATTCAGAATCACGTTCATCTTGTTCTGCTGAAAAAGTAACACTTTTGTTTCCAATCCTAGAGAGCATGTCCCTAATTCCTTATTAGATTATTAAAGTTTTCCAAATGTGATGTTTGGAGCTCAGCTTTTAAGTTGATCATGGCGGATTGATTATTTATTGAAGCATACTTTGGGTTTTCATTCGAATTATGAAGATCACATTAAAAAACGAAAAATCTCCCTTTTATTGTCATAAATAGATCTTTATTAAAACCCCTACTTTCATATTAGCTACAAATCTCAGCATAGCTAATCCAAATTTTGAGATTCATGAGCATTGCATTACAGTGACCATGTTAATCGGGTAGCTGATTCGGTTCCTGAAACATTGTAAGAGAAAGTTTAGAACATCTCTCCCCCACAAGAAAGGGTTGGACGTTATGCAACACGTATTCCTTTCAATAACAAACTCTGAAAAAATCCGAAGCATCCTTTGGGGCCTGCTTTTGTACCCAAATAGAAACAGAAGGGTAGATTAAGGCTGAGGACCATCCTTTATGATTATTCATCCATAAGGGCCAAACAATGACCATGTAATTAATAAGTTAATTGGCTGGTCCCTCGCTCTAATTCCTCTCCAAAAATACCAAGTGGTGGACTCCAAACTTTTGTTCCACTGACAGACTTCCTAATAATCTAAAGACACGAAACAGATTGTATGACTTCTTCCTCTAAAACAAACTTTACGGAGCACAAGTGGTAATAGGTAAATTCCAGTGAAAGAAAGAAGAGTAGGATGTTAGGGGAGAAGGGAATAAAGAGAAAATTAAGCTTCCAAGTATTCAACGAAAAAAGTGTCAGCTTGTATTCAAGAAGAAAAAAACATATCATGTGAAAGCAACGTCGTCACTTCCAGAATCTTGAATCTGAAATTCTTAAACAGGATTTATATGCTCCTACACTTGTCAACTGTTTTCTGACATATACTTCACAATGATTGGTGAGGCCAGTGGGAGAGATTAAAGAGCAATTATCCACCTTGTCGCTTCTGTTCCTTCACAGGTAGAAAAGATTTGAACCAGTCTTTCCAAGGAGCATCCTTTTGCTGTTCAATCCAAGACAAGAAACAGCTATCCAACAAGCAGAAGAAGTTGACATAGAGGAGCTGATATCTTACAGGTATAAATCGAAAATTTGCAACTTGAACAAATGGCCATATGCCTCCCTCCAGAACAAAGGCCGGGAGAAAATCTCTCTTCACATCTTCTTTAATTTGAGGAAAACTCTTTCCGTTGGAAAAACCCATGTAAGAAAAAAATACAAGTAAATCCAGTGGTCCAAAAACAAGCCCATCAACAGCAACTTTAGTGGCAACAAAACGGAAGGAATTTGGTTTAAGCATAAGTCTCAATCTTATATATCGGTCCAAGCCTTCATACCTACAAAAAATTAACATAGATCAGAAAAAATGGATTAGAAACTAACAAAATGAATATCACTTGCCACAACCATAGTACCCTCCGCCACCCTGAAAAAAAAAACACACTGGCCAGAAACAAAAGCACACAAAGCTTGAAGCCCTTCCTTCTTCTGATTTGTCTCATTAAGATAGCAGCAGCAAGGTTTTTTAACACTTGGAGAAGAACTAATAAATTCACAGGCCAAAACCAATGTTTCAGGCTCCAAGCTGATGTCATAACACTACAGTCCTATTTCAGGCCAAGCCAATCACATTTTTACTATTAAGTCACTAAGAAGTTCTTCAAACGAAGCCCGTCTTTAGTTTCGTCTTAAATATATGGCAAGAATATATATATGATCAGAAAATAAGGATTTCAGCTCTAGAAGTAATGAAGTCCTTTAAGTTGATTTGAAGCTTTAACAATGATACTCAGCAACCTGTTTCTCAGATAGCAGTAACTGTTTGCCACCAGAAACAAGCAGCCATCATCATTTTGCAGCACAGCCTCAACTGCACCATTCCAAGACTGGTTCACGTGAATTTTTCTAACTTCCAATACAAGCATAATAAGAATATAAATGACACTAATGAATTCCTGAAGCAGCTTCCTTTGTGAAAAACTCTCAGAAGCTGCTACTCAGAATGAATGCTGATCCAGGAGATAAGAATTGATTAACAGACCTCCCACAACAACCTATCGTCAATACAAAACTAGGAAATAGAATTTGAAAAGGTAGTGTTTTTCACCAGTAGTGGCCAACAGGGCCAACAAATCCAAATCCAAACAAGCTGGTTGCAGCCATCCGTTTCCAGTTGATCTTAAACTCTTTATCATCATCCTGATGTATAAGAGAGAGATTGCCATTAACCGAGAGAAACAAACTCGTTAATCTGATGGGCAAACCATAGGCATTCACTTTAAACCATGCAAATAAACCGTTGAAAGTAACGTTCCAAAGTTTTTACATTTGTATTATATTACTTATGTCAGGGGAAGAACATGAAATTAAAACAAACAGTTAATCCAAAACGGAGGAATATTTTATGAAGAATAATCACTTTACCTTTACTACGTTATCAATATCGGTATCTAAAGCAAATCCTTCTCCTTAACCCAAAAGCAAGGGCCATGTCAATGTTTTCCTTATTTCAATATTTTGGACAAAAGGAAAAGCGATATTTGTCATGTGGTGTCATATGCGAACCTTATGGTTGTCAATATGAGCAGGCGCAAAAGGAGGTTCAGTCTACTAACTGGAGTATGAATTATTAAAAGCAGAAACCGGAGGTTTTCTTACAGATCACTTATAAACACAAAGTTTACGGTAAGCATTTCAAGTTTGTCTTTATGAACCTTTATCTTCTTCAGCCCTTCCTATTGTACAAGCACAAAACTAGCATCTATGCAAAAGAGAAAGTAGTTTCAAATTAATTTCACTTGAGGCTGTCAGTCCGACAACCACTGGGCTAAATCAAATACTTTCACACCGATTTCCCCGCTTAATGCATGTTTAGACTTATAATTTGGTTCTAGCTTACAAACCAGTATTCAACTACCGAACTCTCACATGAGCATGGATTCACCAAGTACATATGACAGAGACACATCCATTTGCCAAAGCGGCGAAAAAAACCATAGAATGTATGAAAATTTAAGGGGAAAAATACCTCATTTCGACTATGGCTCAGGGCTGTGGAGTGGGTGATAGCCTGGGCACCTATATCACCAACCCCCCATATCAAACCAGAGCTTATGACCTGAGTCTTGACTGGGTGAGCAGCCAAGCATCTCTGATACCATTTCCACAACTTCAGCATATTCCGATTCAAAAAGTCAAAAGAATGAATAATTTAGTGACAGAGATTATCGATCATGCATATTCATCCCCTTTTAGGATTAGCCAAGTGGGCATTCGCAGCAGATTGAGAAGGTGACTCGCCAACCTAAACCTCAACCACTGTATCGATAATGAGCAGTGAAAGATGAATGGGCATTGGAATTATCAGTTTCCTTCCATATCATTTTCCAGGAATTCTATTCATGCGAGAGCCCAATTTCCTTGGAACGCCGTTTGAAGAAATTGTAGAAGAAGAATATAAGAATGGAATCCAACTTGTTCAGAGATAAAGATGGAATTTGAGAAACGGTGAACTGCCTCTCGTAATAGCAGACATTTCTGCCATTCCCGCAGGTACTCTGGGAAATGCACATTAAGGGCAAGGGATAAAATTGTCCTTCGATCATTTTGGTATTCTGGATCTCGCTGGCTTTGGGTCGTTCCAGGGCCTGAAGGCCCATTTCAGATCACACTTCTTTGCGATGCATTATGGTCCTTGATTCAGGCCCAACACTGGCTAGGCCATTAGTTTTTTATCATGTAAGATTACGTTTTTTTTTTTTTTACTTATTATTATATTTTAATTTATAATATTTACTTTTATGAAAATTTGAGTTCGAGAGAATAAAAATATTTTTATTATTTTTCTTTAAAAAAAATTTTTTTACCATGTATTAAAAGATAAAATATCAAATGCTGATATTATTATATTTTGTTTGGACTAAACAAATGCTAATATTATTTAAACACCGCGAATATCATACTTAAATTTTATGCTTCACTCCCACAGCTATGTCCGAGTTTCTTTTTCATCCTACATTGAAGTTTCTTTCTCTTTTACGAAAGAATTTTCTTTTCATTAAATATTATGTAGTGTTGTGGTGGCGTACATTAGAAATTGTGATAGAATTGAATGATAATTTAGACGAAAATGTGGCAGAAGAATACAAATACATTTTACTTTTGTTTTTACCAAAGAAGGATAACAATATATTTTTTATCTCTTAAATTTGTTTTAAGTTTTGTATATATTTTTAATTTGACGTTTAACTTTCTCAAATTCACTTTTGTGTGTTTCAATCTCATTTCTTAATTTTTCATTAGATTTAATATATTCTAATTGAGTACTTTAACTTTATCCTAATGTCAATTTCTTCCAATATGACATTTAATTTTCATAAATACTCAAATGTTTTTTCCTGCTGAATTTTTATTTTTCCATCAATCTATTGACAAAAATAAGTTCCATGAAGTATAATAATTTTAGTTTGGAAATTCAATTATATATCTCAGTATTCCACAAATTAATTGATTAATACTTGATAACTAAATTTGTTTTTTTTTATTATCTTTGATTTCTTCATTTTGGTGTTAATATACCAAATATTTTTTCTAATTGCTTAACTTTTAAGTCACATAAAGATACTTTTTTAAAATTATGATCCAAATTATTATCAACTAAGTTTAAGAAACAAAAACAAAATGGATGATAAAGTTAATGAATTAAATTAAAACTAAATAAATTGAATGGACGAAAAGGGATTGAATTAGAAGAAATTAAAATTAAAGGATGAAATAAAACCTAAGGTAAAGGAACTAAAGTGAAACTAAATTAAGGACCAAATAAAATTAAGTAAAATTACGTTATGAAAGTAAAATTTTAAACAAAATTAACGGACTAGGATGTATTTTTACCTAAAAAAAGTTACTTCCCGAAAAACCATGAACCAAAAATGAAAAGTATATTATGTCACTTTGTCCACCCACTTTAATGTTTTCGTTAAAAAAATCACAGCGCCTCTCAAATCAAATCAATTTTATCATAGCCAGCGTTTTTTTGTACAAAGTATTTTTATTATCATTTTTCAAATATTTAAATTGTTGGAATAATTTATATTATTTTATGGATTAACATTAACTTTATTATTACAATTATCTTATAGTTATTAACTAAGCAATCAATCTTAATCCAAACTATAAAATGGGTCAAGTTCATATTAATTGTTAGTAATCAATAATAGGTTAGACTACCCATAGGCTTATTGATAGAGACTCCAACCTATAAATTAAGACTCGTTAGTACTTATCTTATCAAATTATTGGCTTAGGATTAAAAGAGATATTTTAAACCCTTTGGTAATTATTTAATTAATTATTCATTATAAGGAGGTAAAGGAAATGAAAGTTATTTTTGGAAAATGAGTAAATTAATTATTTCATATATTTCATTAGTTACCAGATGAAATATATAGTATTCTAACTTTCTCATTTTTGTCACTCTAAGTAAAAATATTCTAAGGTTTCTATTTTCTCTCATTGCGTGGCTCCCCCTTCTAATAAAGGCTTAGGTGTTATAGCTTGCAAACTCTATTGGTTAAAAATGATTAAATTTTGATATTCTCCAAATAAGTATTCTATATTATATCTCCCAATTTTTTTTAGTAATTGATATCAAAGACTGATTTCATATCTGGTTATTTAATTGTATAAATTTATTGAATTTTGGCTATTCATGTTTGTTTATTGTATTTGGCATGTCTATATATATTAAGAAAAACTAAACACCCTAATTTTTTAATAATATTGTTGGAATAATACAAAGGTCCTTTAAAAGCATATGGGGGGTTTTATTATAGAAGAAATTTTAAGCTTTATGATGTTTGATTCATGGACAATAAGATTCAAAATTGAACCATTTAAAACCTAATAATTTCAAATGCAATTACTCAAATAATCGAAGGGTTCCTTGGAAATTAGTTCAAGGGTTTTGTAAATCAAAAGATTTCGAATAGAATGGTACCTAATAATACTCAAAACAAAATGCCTATGCATGGCCTCAAATCCAAATGCTCAAGTAATTGAAGTGATTTTTCAAAATTGGTTAAGGGTTTTATATATTGGAGTGTTTCAAGCAGGCTTCACACTTTGAAATTTGCTAAATCATTAGGCCATCATTGACATGTTTGATCTTGTAAACTTTATAATTTTTTTATTAAATTTCCACTCCAATGTTGCATTATTTATCAAAATCATCTTAGGGGTTTTGTAAATATCTAAAATTTGAGAAATTAAAAAAATCAAAATTCCCCATAATAGTCAAGAAAATCCTAGGTCACATGTTTGAACAGAAATTGGGTCAAATGACCTAATTTAGACAAGTCAATATGAGGAAGATGATGAACAATGGCTTCTGGCGAAGCCCATTGGCACCCCTTAGGGTGTGGGCCCACTTCCAAGGCTCGTTTGGGCCATATTTTTTGCTATCTCATTAAATTTCAATTTCTTATTTATTGATAATTTTTCAAAATTTTTTAGAAGCCCAAAAGATGAGTTCTTAAATTTTTATAGTATTCCACATTAAATTTCATATTGGTACTCTTTAAATTTAGGGCTAAAAATTTTTATACATATTCTAAGTGTATCATAATACCATATAATTTTTCATATTCCTAAAGGTGGAGTACTTTGGTTAGGCAAATAATTTATTAGAAAAATTATGCCTTTCTAAATTTAATGTCCTATTAAATTTAAATTTTGAGCCCAATTTTGTGTGAATTTCATTAATTTGATTTTAAAGATTATAGTACTAAGCATTTCATACTTTAAATATGCACTTACCTATCATAGGCGAGTAAAATGTGTTGTAATAGTATAGTTGGATCATATTGATTGTTGTAAGTTCAAGTGTATATCTAAATGGGCAACCGACTTCAAATAGTCATAACTTTTAGTACAAATGGAATTTTTTGGCCTATAATTAATTAAAAAGAAAACTAGAGGAGGTGAATAGGTTCTCTTGAATTGATTTTTAAATTATCAAAATTTTCATTTAAAGTTTTTTATGACAGTAACAAGTTAACTGTATATCTGAACCCATTAACTGTATTAAAACATATTCAAAACTAAGATTATATAGTTACCTGTATTTTGAATCCAATCAACTATTTACAAATAGAAGCTAAGTATATGAATTCTAGAGATAATTAGTTAACCTTATAGGGAATGCAGTTAACTAAATTTCAACATAAGTATATAAAGAGTAAGGAAGGAAGAGAAAAAAAGACTGAAATTTATCCTGATTTGACACGAGCTTGTTTATGTTTAGTCCCTTGACACTTAAGGGACTTTCTTCAACTTAAATCAAATTTTTATAAAACAAGGCTTAAGGTTTTACTGTGATCACTTTTAACATAGGGTTTTTAGCTTAACTCAAACTCAACTTAGGGTTTTTAACTCATCTAGAAGTCTCTTAGAGTTTTCTCAACTTTATCTAACTTCACTCCATTCCAATGGAGGAATTTCAACAAGAAAGATGAAGAAATATGAAACCCTTATAACAAAGGAATACAAGGATAAATCTTAAAACTCTCTTTAAAAGAAAATAAAACTAAATACATAGTACTCGTGCAAAAGACTCACTAAACCAGAAAACTAGGCTTAAAGCTCTTTCTTTTTTTGCACAAGATAAAGCTTGGATGATACCTACAAGGAGAAGAAGCTCCCTTTATATAAACCTTTGTCGAAAGTGACTGTTGGTGATTCAAAAACGTGAATCTTGAGTCTCCAACGTCTCTAAGCTTAATTTTCTCCATTAGCCTACATAAATTTCATCTAAGAGTTTGAAAAGAGGGGGAAGAAACTTTATTTCCTTTCTTGATCTAAAATTGTGAGTTAAAATAGACAAATAGTTATTGCACAATAAATAAGATAGGGACAAGACATATTATAGGGAAAAGAGAAAAGTCATCATTATTTTAAACTAAGAAAAACTTGCATCAGATTTAAATGGTTAGCTTTCAAAATAAATGGGTTGGGTTTCCTTGTTTGTTTTGTCATGAATCAAACAAAAAATGGTCTAAGCCCTTTTGGGCCAACAATAATACCATTTCGGAAAGTTTATTAAAAGTCTAATGCCTAGGCAAATTGGCAAAAGCAATTTGGTCTGATTTTAGGCTCAAAGTTCATCGTTTTCATTGACTTGGGGTCTTTAAATTTTTGGAAATTTGGTTTAGGTTTCATACAAACTAATGAATATAGTATGACATACACCATTTTGGGCTTTTGCAACTTAGACATTTTATTTTCTGTTGGAAAATTTGATTTATGACTTTGTATAAAAGCTGAATGGAGACTAATATGGTCAATATTACCTTCAAGAATGGTGACTATACAAAGCCCAATATTTTTTGTCTAGATGTTCTTTAATTTAAATAAAATAAAAGATTAAAAGCATGTTTTGTTTTATAGTTTTTATAGTCAATCAAACATCCTATGAAATAACACGACATCTAAAGTATTGGTGTTTGCTTGTTCTTAAGCATGATTAAGTGATCTCACTTGTTGTAAAGATCACTTAGGCAATTGACACCTTGTAATTGTAAGCATACTTATCATGAGACTAATTGTAAAGGTGTTTATAGGTTAATTTAATTACAACATCAATTTCAAATTAATATTGTATAGTTATTGCTGGATAAATTGCATTAACGATAGATACACCTTATTGATGTAGTACTTACAATGTGATTTGATATCACTGAGATTTTGTTGAATTGATGGCTTAATATTTTTTGTACCCTATCATATAGAGATGTTAGAGACATTTGGTTATATATGCCTTTTGATGTATGATGAGTGTTCATAGTTTATTGTAATCTGGGACTTTATGGTGAGATTATGATAATCTATCTTGTTAATATAGTTGCATAAGCTGAGTCTTTAAAAGGAAACTTTGTTTTATAATTATATGCAAACACATAATTAATGTTCTATAATTTTGTTACCTCAATTCTTGTATTCAACAACTATCAATAGTGAAATTTTTTAGTGGAACAAATTATGATGACTTGAGAAGTCCTTAAAATGTGTTTTGATAATTGCATTGATGGCTTTTGCCCTGGGATTGATATACCTATCACACTTAGCAACAATTTACTATTTTTGGTAGGCTTTCTTGAACTGTGACACCACCTAATTAGTGTATATGTGTGTGTGAGAGAGAGAAAGAAAAAGAAGGTATTAATAGGAACAATAGGGGAATATGCGATTGCCACTATGAAGAAAGTTTAGACAACTTGATAAGGCTTAAAAAAGGGTCATGACCTATCCCAATTTGAAAACACTCAATTTAAGGGAGTATTTGGTATTCAAGGAATATATATTGAAGCTTGTGTATATTATCATAGAGTTTAAATCCTTTAATCATATTTTAGGAGATAAACCGCACATCTGACACATTTTTAGGTATCTCTTGTCTTAGTTTAACTACTAAAGACTTTATACTATATTTTATTAGATAACGGATAGTTGATGAACCAATTCAGGTTGTTCCTTAAAAGGAGGAATTCAAAGGAAATGGGTAATACTCCTTCAATGAATCCTTTGTATTTTTTATCCAATTGTAAGTTGAATGTAAGTTTACAATGAACTAAAAGCCTAAGTCCTAAATCACTAATAATATATAATATTTAACTTGGATGTTTTTGGGACCTTGTTGGGGCAAACTAATTTTTAATAGTAATTGGATAATAATATAATGGTAGTTCCTCTAGCTCTAGCTAATTTGAATTCAACGATGTTGAGTTTATGCTTCTCAACTATTTTTTTTAATATTATAATACTCTTAAGTGTTATGAGATAAATAGTTGAGTAATAATTCTAGAAAGACAGGTTAATGAGATGAACTAAAAGACATCTTATACAATATTGATTTTGGATTTATATAGATGTTAGCAGTTATTCTTGCTAGAGCTAGATGCTAAAGGACAACTGAGAGTCTAAGACAATTAAGTTAGCCACTGACATGAAAGTTTGTAACTCTAAGACAATGTTTGAGAGTTTTAGTAAGGATTGTGTGAATTGACCATTAATGGAAAGAAGTGGAGTGGCAATATATATGCCACTCTAAGATGATGTTTGGGACATTTGCCTTTCCTGGATGGTATTTAAGTTTATCGCTCTTAGAAAGTTGAAAATTTTCATGCTTGCATAAATTGTCTTATTCAAGTAGGAGAATATACTTCTATTGTAAACCTTATTTGTTTACCCATGATTGACCTTCATGTTTATTCTTGGAATGGATTGGATGTCAGCAAATAATGCTATCTTAAATTGTCAAACTAAGTCCATATCTTTTATAAATTCACCTTATTTCTCAAATGTCAATCCAGTGGTTGAAGAGGAAAATTTTAAGGAAATTGAATCTATATTTTTAAATTCTACTATTACTGAGCTATAAGTAGCTACAATCCCAATAGTAAATGAATTTCTTGAGGTCTTTCCTATAGAAATTCAAAGTCTACCCCTAGAAGGGGAAATAAAATTCTCTATAAATCTAGTACCAAGAACTAGACCTATTTCTATAGCTTTATATAAGATGTCACCTTTAGAATTACAAGAATTGAAAAAGCAAATAAATGAGTTGTTGGAAAAGAAATTCATTAGACTTAGTGCATCACCTTATGGCACACCTGTACTATTTGCTCCTAAAAAGGATAAGAGCCTTAGGTTGTGTATAGACTATAGGTAATTAAATAAGGAAACAATTAAGAATAAATATCTTCTCCCTAGGATTGACGATCTTATAGACTAACTTAAGGGAGCTACTATATTTTCAAAGATTAATTTGAGGTTAGGACACCACCAATTAAAGTAAAGGAATATGATATTGCCAAAACTACTTTTAAGACTAAATATGGACATTTCGAGTTTGTAGTTTTGCCATTTAGACTTACCAATGCTCTAGAAATTTTCATGGATTATATAAATAGGATTTTTCAACCATATCTAGATTAATTTGTTATAGTTTTCATTGATGATATTTTAATCTAGTATAGGAATAAGGATAACATACTGAGCATTTAGGGATAATTTTACAAACTCTTAAAGGATAAACAATTATATGTCAAATTGAAAAAAATGTGAATTTTGGTTATCAGAGGTTAAATTCCTAAGCCACGTGATTTTTAAATATGGAGTATCTGTGGATCCTAACAAGATTGAGGCAATCCTTCAATGGGAAAGACCAAAAGCAGTCATAGAAATTAAGAGTTTCCTTGGACTAGTTGGATATTATCATAGATTCATTCAAGGATTTCTCAAATAACTTCATTATTTACTAAGTTAACAAGAGAAATTTGGTAATTTGTCATATAAAAACACCATCAACAGGATGGTGAGAACAATTTCTAAGTAACATAAAAAAACATATATAATATTCAAAATATCTATGAAATATATAATGACTTTAAATTATGGTTTTATGAAATATGTATGGATGTCAAATATCATAACATACGAGCATGCATTAGCAAACATATGACAATAGAGGTAGACAGTATCCTTAACCACTAGGCATTAGGACGTTATATATAGGTTATTCGAGTCTCACGAAGTTTAGCATATGATTGTCATATCTAGGCGATCAAGTCTCACAAATCTTAGCGTATGACACCTAACTGATAGACGTAACCCCACCTTTAGCTGAGGCGTCCCCTAGCAAGCATCCAAGACTAAGTTAGGCAATATAATATTTAATATGTCATCCAAACCATCATGTGATCAAAATTGGATTAGTTTGAGAGAGAACTATTAAAATTTCTTTTGTAATCCTCTAAACATTGATGTTCTTATGATGGTTAGGAATCCCTTTAGTGTCAATTTAATTCAAGAAGTTCCCAGCAATGATACATTCTTATCCTACCTTAGTTTTTTAAGACCATTTAGGTGACATAACCTACCATTGATATCAAAATTCAAGTTATAGCCCACGATATGTAATAACACCACTTTTCTAATAATTATTTGGGCAGTACGACCTGCTATAAATTATAGGATTAATAGGATATAATGAATTGCTAAGGAACTTATAGGGTTTATGATATATATTAAGGCAACATAGCTAACCATTATTAAATGTGATTCTAAACTATCAATAAGTAGATAGTGTTAGTTTAATATCACAAATATTAGTTCTCTTCTCAGACAACGCTATTGTCACCTCATCACACAAAGTTGAAATGCATAATAACATAGACAATTATAGTACATGAATAATAAAATATTCATATAAGGATGCGTCATGCACAAGAAAATCTACACATTAAAATTCTTAGCATAAAATTGTTATATCTTATATAATATTTTCCTAGATATTTCAAAATATCTACCTAGCCTCAACCATATCTAATTCTATCTTTCTTAGACCTTGAATGAGCTCATAGAAGATAATGGTAAGAAAATTTTAAGATAAATAACCCTAGGTCAAAGGGGATTGGTTATGCAATTTCATGGCGTGTTCTAATCTCAACTACATTTTCACACCATAACCAACCCTTTTACCCTTGCATTACCATGAAAACCATTCAAGAAGAAGAAGAAGGAAAATGAAAAGAAAAGAAAGGAACCTAAAATTAAATTATAGGTTATGTTCTTTAAATGATTCAACTAGACATATTTATTTTTGTTTAATTCTTTTTAATTTCCTCATAAGTAATTTAGCTTGTATTAAAAATCACTAAATTAGAGATGTTACATGCTACTTATTTATTTTCTCTAATTTAAGAAAAATGTCTAGAGTAGCCCCTAGAGCGTGAGGGTTAAATGGAACTTTACCCACATCGCTAGTGTTGCGATCCTTTATTTTGTTTGGGATTTTTTTTTTTGTATTAATGTGGTAAGGAAAATTGTTATGTATATTATGCATACAAGTACAGATGACCACAGGCGGGTCCCCTACTCCCCGTTGGGTTGTAAATTTATAGGTTATTTTGTTATCATGATAGTTGAGCTCTCTTTATTGGATTATAATTGACTGACAGATATTTGTAGAAATATTGGTAAATCTCATTTATAAGAGAGACTTTGCCAAAAATTCTACAGAAATTATGTCATTAAACTTGATGTTTAAGTTGCTATTTAAAGAGAGAGAGAAATAGGTATATATATATATATATATATATATCAAATGCATATATGTTATGTTTTAATTTTGATAAATTAGAGAAATGTAAAATGATTCTTAGTTTGTAGAGGCAGGGTTATCTTTGTTATCTGTGTAGTTACACTCTAAAAATTGGGTATGAGAAAATTTGTGTTTTGTATTGGATGAACAATATTGATAACAAAACTCAATTTTTGAATGAAAGTTTTTAAACTTAAAAAATTGTATTGTATAATTATATTTAACTAAAATTTATTTTAAAATTAAATTAATTCAAATTATGTTTACCCAATTTTAATCCAAACACAGTCTTAACAATAAAGACTATAAATATTATCTTGTGTGAAAATTCAATTTGAGAAAAACACTGGTTCTCCACTTTTAAACCTAACTTTATTTTTATCCCCCATAAATTGAAAGTATCAAAATTATTATTCACTTTTAAATATAGTTTCATTTTCACCCTTCATAAAATGATAGTTTTAAAATGATTATTTGTTTTCAAAAATTGACTTAAAATGTTCTCTTAAGTTTCATTTAGAGAAAAACTAATATGGGATACATTTTAAATAGTACATGTCTATTTTAAGACTTTTAATTTGTGGAGTATTAAAATGAGACTAAATTTAAAAGTAAAAAATTATTTTAAAACATTCTATTTATTCAAAAATTTCAAAATAAAAAATGTTAAATATAATTTAATCAAAATTTAAAAGAAGTTAACTTGTTATTATTATTATGATTATTATGATTATTTTTATTATTCCAAAGCCAAAGTAATAACCATGACCTTCTTATTCTGACCAAAGGAAACATGACATTCTCATGTACCAAAAGCAATCCGATGTGGCAGTTCCTGAGTTTGTGATTGGTTCACGTACCTCAATATACGTAGGTCAATAAATAGGAGCCAAAGTCACTCTATTTTTCGTAACCGCGTCCTGAAGTCTACAGATTTATTACCCTGGATATGATAAGCAGGAGCCATCGATTCCTAAAATCCCAGCTTGGTTAATCACAGTAACAAGCAAATAAAAACTCGCCACGTTTAAAGGCACTGCCTATCGCTTCAAGAGGTCCCTCTCTCATTGGCAGTCACCTAAGGTATATGTAACAGCCTGTTTTTCTGTCATCTCTCTAAATATCAACGTTTTTTGGGTAAAATGTTAAAACGCTAACTCTTGAAGATAGTGAAATTCACATTCTCTCTCCTGGCCTGTCTGATCTGCAACTAACGCGGATTTAGGAACAAGAACTAGTTGCGTTGAAGCCGATCGGTACAGCAATTGTCTTCTGCTAGAGGAGGTTTCATTTCTTGGATATCGAAATGCAAATTGTTTTTTTTTTTTTCCTTACAATCTTTGGGGCAATTCATGTTGAACTGATCAATGATTTGCATTTTTAAAAAAGTTATTTGTACTGGTTTTGATCACCGGCGAGGCCATATTCGGAAGATTTTTGTTCAGCAGATCCACAATCTGTGCTTTAGTTTGGCATATTAGAAGGCGCTAAGATGAAAAACACAGAGCGAATTGCGAATTTCGCTTTAGCAGGTGAGCTTGTCTTGCTGCTTCGTGCATCCCTCGTGCTTCGGCGGATACTCTTAATTCTATGAATTGAGCGATGTGCTGTTGTGTCATTGTTGAATGAATTTCTGGTGTTCTTTTTCTGCTGCTACGCTAGGAGGGAGGTTTGATTTCTTTGTTTCGTTCTTTTTCCTTAATTGGAAGTGAATTTATGTGGGCCTTGATTTGAGGTGCTGACGTATGCCCACTTACTGGGCATTTACGTTTTTCTTTGACTAGTACAATATGATTTGGAGTGGCTTTATACGCTTGAATCTTTAAGTTTATAGAGGGTGGAAAATTTGATTATGTAACACGCAAGGTGGTTGAAAATATGATGTAGCTTCTGGTATTATTGATGAAGAAATGAACAAGAAAACAATTTCCTCTAGCGTTAGAGAGGCTAGAGACTCTCCCACAACTTCCCTAATCTTCCCTGCCCTCTCACTCAACCCATAACAGAATATAACGACTCCTGCCCTACTCCCTCTTTCTCTTCCCGCCAATAGTTAGTTACACCCTTCAGCTTCACACTCCTTTACATGAGCTGCACCCTCTCTATCAGTCATATTAGTTTGCTGGGCCTTCCTATGGTAAACCCGAGCTACCCTAGGCTTGAAAGACCCATCAAAATATTCTCAGGCAGTGGGCGCTGTAGTGTAATGCGCGTGAAATATCTCATGTTTAAGATTAACATAAAGCGACTGTAATACTGCTGTATTAATTTAATGGCCGGAACAGAAAATGAATACAAATTTTCATTTTATTAACAGCAATGTAGTTGTTTCTGAAAATTGCTTCTGGCATCCTATATGGTAGTAAATAGTATTTCATTTGTTGTTCCAGTGATAGTAGTTCCCGTGATTTTGATTTGTCTGTACATGGGGTTTATCTCTCAGTAATGTCCAAAGCAAGGGACATGCATGTGGTTCAAGTGCCATATTTTCTATTTTTAATGCATGAGGGAGATGACAAGAGGATTTATTGCTGTTCCTTGATCATTCCTTATTAAACACATGTAATCTGTCATGGCAGGTTTAACATTGGCTCCTCTTGTTGTGAAAGTAGATCCGAATTTAAATGTTGTCTTGACTGCATGCCTCACTGTGTTTGTGGGATGTTACCGCTCCATCAAACCAACTCTACTTACTGTAAGCCATAGCCTTTATCTACAGCTTCTTTATATTTATCTTTTTATGGCTCTAAATTTGATTAATCAGAATTATTTTGAATTCAATTATGCAGGAGACAATGTCCAATGAATATGCTATGCGTTTCCCCTTTGTTGGGAGTGCAATGTTGTTATCTATGTTCTTACTCTTCAAGTTTCTCTCTAAGGACTTGGTGAATGCTGTACTGACAGCCTATTTCTTTGTACTTGGGATTGTGTCTCTTTTGTATGTTCTTACCCTTCCATGCATCCAATGTTTCTTTGTTATGTAATCAACAGAAGCTCTTTCTTTTATCTTGCATTTTTATCTTACATTTGTTTTTCTACTTTGCACAGGGTAACATTATTACCATCTATCAAACGATTCTTGCCAAAGGATTGGAACGAGAACCTCATTGTCTGGCGATTTCCATATTTCCGTTGTATGTAATGTTCTTTCCTGTGTACTTCTGCACACCCATGCAGGGAATGTGCTCTTTAGAAATCATCAAATCATAATTTTTATATTTTTACCAGTTGTTTGGCTAGTTAATGATAACAGTATTGAAATGTTATTGCTAGTCACTACTGCAACTGCTACTATCACTAAAGTTGTTCGCTTCTGTTCAATTTTAAGGTTCTATAGGACCAATATAGTATGAACATGTTAGGAACCACAAGCCAAGGCAACTTGGGAGTCCCAAATCAGGTGAAATACCACTTGGTGGGGGCCTTATAAGACCTTTGAGCACCCTCTCCTCATGAGCTAGCTTTTGGGGATGAGTCCAAGGGTCTCATTAGAACATAAATTGGTTTTATAAAGTTGTCAATATATGAATAAATGTTGTATTTTGTCCTTGATATAGTTCTTGTACTAACCAGGCCATACCCCCCCTCCTTTATATGTCCAGCCAAATATGTGCATGAACCTTTGCTACCTTGATCGTTTGGTAGTGATTTTTTAGTGCACACTATTTTGTTGTAATATGATCCTCCCATTTTGTCATGCATCTGTATTTTTTTGCTGCTTTTGGTTGATTTCATTTGATCTAGTTGACATTAACTTGG
Source organism: Delonix regia (assembly GCA_037074485.1). Taxonomy (NCBI): domain Eukaryota; kingdom Viridiplantae; phylum Streptophyta; class Magnoliopsida; order Fabales; family Fabaceae; genus Delonix; species Delonix regia. Next base: position 7,013,845 of record CM073452.1, read on the forward strand.
TTGTATCATGCAGAATGATATTTTTCCTTAAACCTTTCTTCCACAGCTTTGGAGATTGAGTTTACAAGGTCACAGATTGTTGCTGCAATCCCTGGAACCTTCTTTTGTGCATGGTATGCTATACGGAAGCATTGGCTGGCAAATAATATATTGGGTCTTGTTTTCAGTATTCAGGTTTGGTACATAATCCGTTTGATTCCATGCCTCTGTTTTTGAAATCATTCACTGATGTGCTTAATCTGTTCTATCAGATCGGATTAATAATTAGCTTATTGCCAGTAGAAGAAGCTGAGGAAAATATTGATATTACTTTTTTTTGCATAAATCATGCATTAGTATGTGGGTTATGGTGAACAGTGGAAAGAAATTGATAACCCCATCTTTGATATTGGCAGGGAATTGAAATGCTTTCTCTTGGCTCTTTCAAGACTGGTGTCATTCTCTTGGTAACTTTTTTTTTCTTGTTTAATTGTGTTCAATGGTGCTTGAACCATTCCTGCTTTGTCCCTTAATTAAATTGCTATTTTATTTTACATATTTTTTTCTAGAACTATTATCCGTTGGCTGCAAATAAACTAAGCTACCCACCTTTTCTATGTCAAAGGAGCTTGTTTGACTGCTTATTCCAACAAACCAGGCTGCTGAGCCTCATTCATTTATTTTTGAAAAAAATTACACAATTTATTTATTTTAGAAAAGGACAATTAATTTATCTTGAGATTGATTTACTCTCTCTCTCAGCTTCTTCAATGTTGTAAAGCACATGTTTATGCCTTTAAATTGTGAGGTTTTAGGGATTAGGCTTTATGTGGTTCAAATTCTTCTTTTCTTTACAAAAATAATTTTGGGGTCAAAAGGTTTGTGTCCTTCAATTATATCATATATAGAATGTTTTTGCAGGCTGGACTTTTCGTATATGATATTTTCTGGGTTTTCTTCACTCCAGTGATGGTTAGCGTAGCAAAATCATTTGATGCTCCAATAAAGGTTAGACTTTTAGCTGAATTAAAATATGAAAATTCCTGCTTTTCTATTCTTAATGTGAATTTTAGTAGTGTATTCTTTCTTATTGTATCAACTGATTAATTTAATTGGTATGCTATACCCTCCTAAAATTATTTAAATTCTTTGGCAGCTTTTGTTCCCCACTTCTGATTCTGCCAGGCCATTTTCGATGCTTGGACTTGGTGACATTGTTATCCCTGGTAGGCTGAATATTATATGTTGGTGTATTTTTCTTGTGAAAGTGAGCTGTATATTACAGTTCAGTACATTTTCTGGTCAAAACTTGATTAAAATTCATGTGTTTATACTATACCTTTTCTTGATGAAATATCTTTCATATTTTCAGTTTATTTTTAATGCTTGTTGTTATGCTTATAAAAACAGTCCTTCTACCTTGTTTTATGAAGGGTATTTAATAATTACGATGTGACAGGTGTGAGATTCTGTATTAGGAAAGACATTTTACTTGTTCTTCCAGAGATTATGATTCTTTGTAGCAAGCAGACAATTGATATATGATATGCATTCCCTTATGTGAAAGTCAGCTTATGTGCAATCAGTCTGATTTTTTAGTTTGTTGCTTCTATTAATTCTGACTACATGGTTTTCACTTCAGGTATTTTTGTAGCATTGGCCTTGCGTTTTGATGTCTCTAGAGCAAAGGCACCCCAGTATTTCAAGAGTGCATTTTTAGGATACACCGTTGGTTTGGTTCTTACAATTGTTGTGATGAACTGGTTTCAGGCTGCACAGGTGACAAACCTATGGTTTCTGTTTTCTCTTCCTTATTTATATATGGTTGGCTGAGAATGTGAATTGTCATGGGTTTTCTGGCAAGGTAATCAATCCTCTCACATTTGTATCCCTTGTATTCTTGTTTCAGCCTGCGCTTTTGTATATTGTACCTGCTGTAGTTGGATTCTTGGCTACGCATAGCATATGGAATGGTGATGTCAAACAGGTTGGTTATGCAGCCTTCCATCTAATTTCTGTTGTTTTATCAATGTTAGTGCATCCTTTTTTTTTTTTTTTGGGTCTTGTTTTTAAACTTTAGTTTTACTGGGATAAATGTGAAATGTTTTCAAATATTGTATCCTTGTTTAATTAGAATACTAGTTTACATGATGGTTGACTATCAATTACTAAATGTATGTTTGACAGAAACATGGTCAAGTAAGTGTTGTTTGTTGTTTGGTCAGTCTAGTTTTGAAGTAGCCGAGGCATTTTACTGATGTTTATATCATTATGCAACCTTCTTTTTAATTTGAAATATAAATCCCAGTTGTTTTCAAATATATCTCAGAGGATAAAAGTTACACAGGTACAAAATATAGGATTCTGAAAAAACTCTATATTCTCCAGAGCTGCATTTCAATCTTTAGTTTTACTGGAATTAATATGAATGTATCCTTGTTTAACTAGAATACTAGTTTACATGATGGTTGACTATAGAGTACTAAATTTATGTTTGACAGAAACATGGTCAAGTGTTGTTTGTTACATGATGTTTGTTATATCATTATGCAAGCTTGTTTTGAATTCAAGTCGAAGAAATCCGAGTTGTTTCCAAACATACTTTAAGAGGGTAAAAGTTACATAGATACAAAAGATAGGATTCTAGAAAAACCCTACATATTCTCCAGTGCTGATTTTGCCTGTTGTGACCACTTCCAAAAGGTTCTTACCTGTTGTCAATTTTACAAGTGGTTGTTACTTGCAAAGTCCTTGTAGTATAACACAGGACTTGTGTCTGCCATATGCTCTTGTTATATATGGTTTAGGTGTTCACAGTTTTCTACATTTCCTGTATTAACGCAGTTATTGGAATTCAACGAGTCGAAGACCGCCATTTCATCTAAAGAAGGAAGTGATCCCAAATCTAGCATGAAGGTTGAATGAGTGAAAGTGCCTTCAGTACTCTATACTTTTCCGAGTCGGAAGAAACTGTCGTTCTCTGGGGATCTCGTTGCCTTTGAAAAGCTAACTTATTCGGCAGCTCGCCATTGTAACAGATTTTGTGATTGAGAAAAATGTTAGTCTTCTTTTTTCATTTTAGCATTTTGCTTCCCTTCGTTACCGCCCCTCTTGAAAATTTTCACTGCAAAATGTAAATGACTCTTTTTTCTTTCCTTTTTTCTTTTCGACGTTTCCGCTTAATCGGTTATGTCGTTTACTTCGATATGTTTGCAGAACGCCCCTGGTTTTTGTAGTGGAGATGGTTAAACATGTAAAGTAACTGAAGACACTAATTAAAGATAAATGAGTCATTCGTAAATAATTAAGCAAAGGGAAGAAGTAACGGATTTTATTATGATATTGCTCGTACTCCATGTTGACTTCAAGGTTTTATTATGATATTAAATTATTTTGATGATAATAAATCTTGTAAACTTAATTTATGAAAAGTATTAAATCAAAGAATATTTATTTAAGTTTTGGGTTTAGCCAGTTAAAATTTATATCGACAAATTGTTGAAGATTTTATTGGGTTATATTTTTACACAGAAGGGGTTATTTTATTAACTTACCTTATTTTGAACAAAGTTTGAAAGTGTTTTTTTTCAATTCAAAGGATAAATGAAAATTTATAAATTTGCTCGGAAGCAATTATAGATTTGCAAATTAATTACAAAAGTATTCTCTACTAGTTTAAAGACTAATAAGAGTTCGAAACTTCAAATCGTTTCAGTCAAAAGTTAGAGTTGTTTTTCACAATAAAACAAAATCGTCATAGCTAGAAGTAATAGCTGTCAAATAGCTCAGAGACAAAAGAGAAAAGAAACATGTGCTGCACCTGCAAGGGTTTAAAAAAGTTACAATTCTACCACAACTATATGTTTTTGGGACAAACAATCAAACGACAGCTAAAGGAGATATCAAAGTTGAAAGTGCAAAAGCATCGGAAAAGAGGATTCCTTTCACAAAAATGACTAAGCCTCTCTTTCCTAGTCGGTGTCCTTTGCCTCTACAATTTTGAAAGCACTTGAAAACTTGGTTGTGGGAGCACCCGAAGAACCATGAAGCTTTTACAGCCATGTTCAAGCTCTCCTCTGTGTTTGTAGGCCAAAAGTCGAGCTTAAGTTGTGCTCCATGGCGGACCTCCTTTTGACCTCTTTAAAGCATTGCCGACGTTTGAATTAAAATATACTTGATTGTATTTTTCTTATCCTTTTCTATTTAACTACTTTACTGACATAACTTTCAAACAACTAACACTGAGTTTAAAGCACCTAAAAATATATTTCAAACAACTGAATCTAAGTTTTAGTATATTAAAACTACTTTTATTTTCAGTTTTTAAAATTTATTAGTACCTAAAAATTACTTGCACTTGAGACTAAATTTTAGATAATTACTCTTTTCCAAATAACTAATTTTTAAACTAATAATTTTATTTTAATTTAAATTGATTTAAATCTTCATGCCACCCATGTTACTGCACGGCAGGAGTGAGCACGGATTGGGTTGGGTTGGGTCGGGTTTTTTGCTGACCTAAGATTTAGCCCGTTTTTATATTGGGTTAATTTTTTAGACCTACACTTGACTCAATTCAGTTAGACCAGGTTATTGATTGGGTCGAGCCAAGTTCAACTAGGTCTGAGCCAGGTTTGCTATTTAAAAAAATAAAATAAAATATGAATTATTTTGTAAAAATAATTTTTTTAAACAAAAAATAAAAAAACATTGAAAGGAAATAAAATGGAATAAAAAACTTTTAAGATTTGAAATGAAAAATAATAAAAAGTTGAAAATAATTGATAGTTTAAAATTTAGTTATAAATAAAATTTATTTTAAATTAAATTAAAAATATATTATAAAAATAAAAAAAATAAATGTTGGATCAAGCTGAGTCTTATGTCATTCGTGAGACCCATCTTGGCTCAACATTAGACCCGATCTAAACCAATAAAAGTTACAATATTTTTTATTTGGTTTAATCTTAATTTGACTCAATGTAATTGGCTCAGGTTAGGTTGGTCAGGCCAATATTCAACCTTATTGCGTGACATTCATTTGTTACTTTGTTCCTCTTTGTCATAAGATTTTTCTTTTAAGAATTTAAATTTATTATATTTAAAAAAATTTGAGTTATTACATTTTTATTTAATAATTTAGATTTTAATAAATATTTAAAAAAAATTAATAAATTTTAAAACTTTGAAAAATTAACTTTTATCTAAGTCTCTTATATTTAAATATTTAATTTTAGCAAATTCATTTTAAACCTATTATTTCTAGTGGTATGTATTAGCTATAAATTCATTTTCAACTGACACATGACTTATTATTTTTAGTTGTATGTATTAATTGTCACGTGTTGGGATGTCACAATTGCGGGACCCACCCAATGTCAAATCAATTCTTTTCATCATTGCAAATACGACATCCGAAATAATAGAACAAAGTAAGTTAGGGGTTTAGGAGCGTTCAGAATAAAAATATTAATAATAGAACAAAGTAAGTTAGGGAGAGTGAAATGTTTGTTTGAAAGATTAATTAAAAGAAAAATAATGGTTATAGAATAGAATAACTTTTATATTATGTTTATAATATTATTTTATAGTTTTTAGTTAAATATGATGTTATTTTTATTTAATATAGAGGGATCATAAATATGAAATTTTAAATGGTAAAAATAAACAAATATCTTTTTTGTTATTTTATTTAATTTCAAAATAAACATATAATTATCCATTCATCTAAATTTTATCATTTTGCTCTTTGCCGTTATCTCTTTTAATCATTCACTCAAACATAGAGCTTTAGCCTATTTTGAATGTTATAAGAGTTAAAATTAGCCCTTTTAAATGTGAGTTAAAATAAATGCAGTAATGTATGGTTGCCTTTCATTAAATACTGTTTCAATTTTATTTTCTAATTTACTTTCTTTTTTCTTTTTGGTTATATTATTAAAATAGTTTGAGTTTCAAATGCATTTCATAAAATTATTTTTAAAATATTGAAAAGAGTTAAACATGATTTTTCAAATATTAAAGAAGGTTACAACATCAACTTATAACACTAAAACAAGTTAAATAACTGTATTAAAACATTAAATGAAATTGAGAGCAACATTTAAATATTTGCTAAATATTTTGATTAATATAATAAAAAATGATAAATATAACAAAAATTGAAATTGAGGGTATTCTTTGATGTTTGATGATATGATGTTGAGTTTTTTTTTGGCCATAGATATTGAGTTTGAATATATTTAAGTTATATATATTAATTGATTAAATCTTAAATTTTTTATATAATTTATTATTGGTAATATTTTAATATATCAAATATTTTAATTAATTTTTTGACCCCTCATATTAATTCCTCAACAATAATAATATTTGTTAAATATTTTGATTAATATAGTAAAGAATGATGAATATAACACAAAATTGAAATTGAGGGACAAAAATTATATATATATATATATATATAATGATATTGATAGAAAATTAATAAATTAAAAAAAAATCAAAAGAGTAATCAAGCTTTGAGCTCCACATTCAAAACTGACCTCAGGAAAATAATTTGTTTCGTCAATTTTACGAGATCACGTATCTTCCGCAGCAACATTTTGGTACTCCCTTCATTTCGCACCACGCAGAGCACACTTTGTCTTTACAGTGTGAGGATTTGTGGGCTTGAAAATATGAGGTGGAACGATCGGAGATCCATACCGATGGCGCAGTTTCTGTTCATCTTAAATTTTGTTTTGCTGTTAGGGATTGTCTCGGCGGAAAGAGGCCTCGTTCTCGAAGCGGCGAGATCCAATACTACCTCCCGACCTACTTTGCTCAGTGGAGGTGCCCTAACTTTCTTATGGCAATCAGGGCAATCAGCTGAACCACACGTGTGGCCGGTAAGCTCGTCCTTAGTAATTTTTTGTTTTTTGTTCATTAAAGCTGAAGTCCACTGCAAAAATTGGGGATAAATTGTCTTCGTCTTGTTTCTTTCCTTCATTTGTGGTGATCAGGGGATAATCTCTGAACTTTATGGCTTTTATAATCTTATGCCACTACCGTGTGTTTTTGTCTTCCTTTTCCCTCCTTTTGGGAGAGAGGAAATGAATTTTTTTTTTTTTTCTGGTCAAAAGGAGGAAAAGAATATTCACCGTTACAATTTAGAACACGCATCATCCTGCGGTCCCTGGAACCTTGGATCATTGCATTTTTTATCTAAATATAATGGATCAAATCAAACTATCTCATATGGTATTTTTATTTAATTTTAATAAATATTAGAATGTTTTTATAAAACTTCATATAGTCCATTACAAAATTTTTTATATAAAATAGTATGTAATTGAAGGAAAAATATTTAAAAACTTTTAACAATTTACAATAAATTTATCATATTTAATTATCTATTTTTTTAAATGTCATCTTTTATTAGAAATAATTTAAAATCATAATAAATTTATGTGTATTATTATGGTTTTTAAGAAAATTTAATATTTTATAAATTGAAATAAAAAATGTCATGTAAACCATTGAATGAAAAATCATTTCGATTCATGCTATTGCAGAGTCCAATGTTTTTTTTTTTTTAATTTATTGGTTTCATTGATTGTGACCTGTACAGGAGATGGAATTCGATTGGCGAATAGTTGTGGGTACCATAATTGGATTTTGCGGGGCGGCGTTTGGAAGTGTGGGCGGAATTGGTGGTGGCGGCTTTTTTGTTCCCATGCTTCGCTTAATCATTGGCTTTGACCCTAAATCAGCCACTGCCCTCTCTAAGTGTAACCCCCGTTTAATGTTTACTCCCGTTCTCTTGTTCCTTTAACTTTCTGGTATCTGTCTGCTTTCTTTTCATTTCAATAATCATAAATAAACAAATTAAATTAATTATGAAGAAAAATATATTATTATTTTTAAAAAAATAATTTTAAGTAAAATCTTTGTTGTATTAACAATATATTAATAAACTCAGTTATAATGTATATATCTATTTATAATTATATATTTTAAATAAACTAGAATTATTTAAAATGTTTGAATTGCCACTTGGACTATTTTTTATATCAACAATTGACTTTTCAAGAGGCAATTTAAATCAACGATTGACCATTCTAAACCGTTCCATTCCAATTTATTTTCTGCCTTTAATTTAGATGATGACCTGAGTCTTCCTTTCTCAAAGTGAATTTGTTGAGGCTGCTAGACAGTAAGTCAACTTCTTCTTAAGAAAGTCAAATTTTCTATAAATTATTCTATACATATAATTTCCTTGGATATTAATTTTGCAACTCTCAGGAGTCAACTACGTTTGAATGGTTATGCGTTGTATTTGTGTCAGGTATGATCATGGGTGCAGCCGTATCAACAGTTTACTATAACCTTAAGCAAAGGCACCCTACCCTCAATATGCCCATCATCGACTATGATTTGGCATTGCTCATTCAACCAATGCTCATGCTTGGCATTAGCATTGGAGTGGCTTTCAATGTTGTTTTCGCTGACTGGATGGTCACTGTACTTCTTATCGTTCTCTTTCTTGGTAACGATTTTCATATTTGTGACTCCTTGAAGACATCCTGTTCTTGTTGCTTACACCCTTTCCCTCATTTCTTGGTTTTCATTTCAGTAACGTCAACAAAAGCATTCTTGAGGGGTGTCGAAACATGGAAAAAGGAAACCTTAATGAAACAGGTAGTCTCATCTTGCTATCAATGATTCTATTTTCGAACAAGCGAATGCTAACTCAGATATCACATTAATACTTTGCTTTTATTCCACTCTAGGAAGCTGCTAAGAGACAAGAGTCAAGTGGTGAGTCGATCAAGTTCAACTTGTCTTTGACATGTTTTAAGACATAATCAATGAACCCTGGCTCATGTTTCTTTCTAAAATCAGCACCTATGAGTTTTTTCTGAGTTGTTTCAGGGGATGAGGTACAATACAGACCACTTCCTAGTGGATCAAACGACTCTATTCAAAAGGACACCAATCAAGCTGAGGTCACCATACTCTACATTCGACTACTAGGGAGTATTTATAGATCCAGGAATTTCCTTAACTAACTAATATGCATGTTGCAGGTGAATGTTCTTGAAAATGTATACTGGAAAGAACTTGGGCTTCTTGTGTTTGTTTGGATTGTATTCCTTGCACTACAGATTGCCAAGGTTTGCACTCTCTTACCTTTCTTTAGAAAACAATTTATCCTGTGCAATTTGTCTAACTTTAATCCTATAATCTCCTATTGACATCAGAATCATACAGCGAATTGTTCTGCAGAATATTGGGTACTAAATCTGTTACAGGTAATTCGGTTTCATACGTTGGCATTTTTGAGCACATATGATAGATTAATATTTCTTAAATTCTTTAAAGATGTATTCTGATATCTTACAACATTATCCATTAGATGTTTTTGAAGCATGCTTTGACATTTGTGCAGCTTCCAGTTTCGGTTGGTGTGTCCATGTACGAGGGAATTTCTCTGTACAAAGGACGGAGAACAATTACTTCAAAGGGTGATCAAGGGACAAATTTTCGGGTTCTCCAGCTGATATTCTACTGTTCGTTAGGCATAATGGCTGGAATAGTTGGTGGCTTGCTCGGAGTAGGAGGAGGTTCAGTTATGGGTCCACTCTTCTTGGAGTTGGGAGTCCCACCTCAGGTTAGTTTGTGGGGACACATCGGAGCTAGCCTCATCTGCAACAGTTTTAGTCTTAGAAAAATTCTTGAATTCATTGGTACATCAAGCAAAATGTGAAGAAATATGGAAGTATAATAAAGGTGGGGCTGATTGGAAAGAGTGTCAAGCTGACACATTTCTTCGTAATTGATTGACTTGGTCTACATTCGGATTTAAATAAAAGTCTGAACCTTTAAAAGAGGGTCTAGTTTAGGATGTTAAATGAATTGTAAGAGAAATGCTCTGCAATCCTTCAAGGCACCATAGAAACTCATCGATCTTATTGTGTTGGTGTATCCCACTGTGTGAAGCACTCACTATGATACGTTTTGACTGAACTGCAATACTACAAAATTTGCAAAACTGGATAGTTTTCACCGCATACAAACCAATAACTGCGCATAATGTTAACAATGTTACCTGATGTCTCGTGTGCAGGTGTCAAGCGCCACAGCTACCTTTGCTATGACCTTCTCGTCATCTATGTCTGTCGTAGAATACTACCTACTTAATCGTTTTCCCGTTCCCTATGGTTAGGACCTGAGAACTACTAACTTTTCCTTTTGTGGATTAGAATTTGCTCAAGTGATATGATGAAGTCAATTTAATTGCCTTTAAAGTTTAAACTGAACATTTTATGGATTTTTTTTTTTTGCAGCTCTTTACCTTGTTGTGGTGGCTATTATTGCAGCTTTCGTAGGACAACATATTATGAAAAAGCTGATCTTGTTATTTGGGAGAGCGTCAATCATCATCTTTATTTTAGCATTTGTAATAGCTGTCAGTGCGATTTCTTTAGGTGGGCAGCAAATCTCTCTCTTTTTTCTGGTTTGGCATTTTAATATTTTATGAACAGGAATTCTGAAACGTTTCTGTTTCGTTTGGTAGGTGGAGTCGGCATCGCAAATATGATCAAAAAGATTGAGAATAATGAATATATGGGATTTGAGAACCTCTGCAAGTACCGTTCGTAGCATATTTGGGAAGATTGTTTTGTTGTGACTTCATTAACTACATATCCTTAGGCTTTACTCCATTTTGAGTGTATTATTATCTTTATAATGATGTTATTCTATAAAGTTTTAAACTTCTGACACTGAAATGTGTTCCATATACCGAACTTGGATTGTCTACTTTCCAGTATATATATTTTCTTCTCTCCTCCCTCCCTTTTTTATTTCATCAAAATTTTTTAACAATGATCTACTAGAAACCGACACCTGAACAACCACTTTTCCCACATATAATATTACGTGTAAATCAATAAATCTCGTGGATTGAAAATTTAAAATAAATTTTCTTTTATAAACAAGGCAAAAATACCTAAGAAACAAAACTAACAAGCAACAATGCAACAATTTTAAGGTGACAAACATCTTACAAATCAACAGCAATAGTTAAAGAGACAAAGGAAGAAACATGATCAAATTTACTTGAACGAAGGAACCTAGTTGTGTCTAAGTTTGGCAAATGCATTAGCAGTGAAATTAATTTGACAAAAGATATGAGAAATTTGGACAGACTAATTTATATCCAACTAGTATTTAATAGCTCACAAAACCAGCAAGCTTAACATTAACTCTCTAAAATATTCTTCTATTTCTCATATACCAGATTTTTGCAAAAATGATTGGGAACACATGGAGCCAACTCACCCCATGAAAAGAATGAGCTTTCATGTTAAGATTTGAAGTTAGCCACTTAAGGAGGCCTTCTTGGAAAAAGGCCAAATGAAGAGAGCTAGGCACAATGCTCTTCCACGCCAAACTTGTGAAAGTGCAATCACAAATCGAGTGGAGCATTGTTTCCTCATCCAAACCACAAAGAACACAACCCAGAGAAGTAGCTAAAGACCGACGATGGGGAGCTTTATTTGTGAGAAGAGCCCCATTAGTAACAAGTCACATAAAAGCTTGAACATGCTAATGACTCATAGTTTCCAAATCTTATAAAATAAATCATCTTGTAGATTCCAATTTGCCCTAAAACAAGTTTCAAAAGCTAACTTAAAGGAGAACATAGCTGTGATATTTGGAAGCTAGGCCACAGAATCAGTGTCATTAGCCAAGGGGGAGACTCTTAGTGGAACAAGAATATTGATGCAATCAATAAGATGGACTTGTTGAAGTTTAAAAATATCCTAATCCCCATTATCAAGAACATAGTCAACCACCAACACATTACGAATATTATTATCAACAGAAATGGTAGCAAAGTCTACTAGTTTATGGACTACTAGTACCCATGATTAGTTCAGAAATAGATCAAATTACCATTCCCTAGGCACCAAAGAGGGTTACGGTAAAAGGACAAGTAGATTTGAACAATTCCATGTTAGAGATTAGAAGTAGCACTGCACTAGCGAACAATTAAAATAACCTCATTGGAACATCCATATTTACTATGAACCTTCTTCACCTAAAGAGAATCCTTCTTATAAATAAGGTTCCAAGCTTGCTTCATAAGAAAGGTTTGGTTTATATCTCAAGCTCTCCAGAAACCCAAGCCACCAAACTCCTTAGGTTTGCAGATATTATCATAACTAATTAAGTGGATTTTCCTCTTGTCTGTAGAACCATTCCAAATGAAATCCCCATAAATTTTATCAATATAGTTACAAGCTTGAAGAGGGATTCTTGTTGTTTGCATCACGTAAGTGGGAATGGAAGCAAGGGCAGACTAAGATAGAGTAATTCTCCCTGCTAAAGAAAGAGTGTTAGACTTATAGCCATTTAATTGACTTATCATTCTATCAATAATATATTGAAGGTCACTATAAGAGCATATATCATTGAACAACGGGACACCAAAATATTTTCTTAGATTATTAGTTAAATTCATGCCCAAAAACTAGCTAATCTCTTGTTTATGGTTCTGAGGAACATTAGCTGAAAAATAAATGTCAGATTTAGAATTATTAACCTTCTGACCTGAGCTTTTACAGAACACCTTTAGAGTTTCCTTAATCACATGGGCTTGTAGCATAGAAGTAGTACCAAACAAAATAAGATTATCTGCAAAGTAAAAGTGGGAAAGGGTAGGGCCCCCTCTCTTTAAAGAAATTGGGTCTCAAAGCTTTTGGTTAATAGCTAAAGTAATGATATGGGAATGCCTCTCAATGCAAAGAATAAAAAGATACGGAGAGATGAGATCCCCTTGTCGAATCCCCTTCAAGGAAACAAAAGGATTAGTAGCGCGACCATTCCAAAATAGTTGCATGTTAATAGAAGAAACACTTCACCAAATTAGATTAACAATATTATTTGGGAGGCCAATATTATACAAAGTGTTTTGATAAAATCCTACAAAAGCTTATCATATGCTTTCTCAAGATCCACCTTAAGGGCCATAAATCCAACATCACCTTTCTTGGACCTTATAGTGTGAATAACTTCTTGGCAATAATGATATTATCAGCACTCTGTCTCTACAAAACCGCATTGACTAGGTCTAATAAGCTTAGGCATGACCTCTTTAAGTCTCGTGTCAATGTTCTTAGTGACCAACTTATATACCACATTGCACAAACCAATGAGTCTATATTGCTTTAGCATCTCAAGGCTATGAACTTTAGAAATTAGAGAAACAAAAGTACAATTAACTGAGTGATAGAAAATCATTAATTACCCAATCAACTAGAGAGTCCTTTACATGATCCCAATTACATTGGTAAAACATTGCAGAAATATCATCAGGGTCAGGAGCTTTCCAGGCACCCATCTTGTTTAGTTAAGGATAATAACTCAGCCTCTGTTAGGTTGGGAAACATACTAGAAATAGGGAATTGGTCATGAAGGCCTTCATCCTCATACAACTTCTTGTAAAAGGAAATATCCATATTCTACAAAGTATTACCCACGACCCATCATCATCTTTTAACATAATGATTCTATTCCTCCTTTTCTATGTTGAAGCCATACCATGGAAATGAGCAATTTTATGATCGTCGTACGAAAGCCATTTACACCTGGAAAGTTATTTCCAGTAAATTTCCTCTTGGATAGCTAAAGCCTCATATTCCTTCCACAACTGAATATGTAGATTTTCAAGAAAGATATTAGACTGAAAACTAAGAGCACAACTTATACCTTATAATCTCAACAGGATCTTGTTCTTTTTCCTATTAATATTGCTATAAACATTCTTATTCCAGTCCTTAGCCGCATCTACAAAAGAGTTAATATTACATTCCAAATCCCTATGCTATAACCACGACTTTTACAAAAGATCCTAGAAAGTATCATGTGCTAACCAAGGAGCTAAAATTGAAAAGGTCCTACAGTATTATTCAGATTGTCATCCCTAAAATCGAGGAGAATTGAAACATGATTTGACTTGAGCTTGGGGAACTGTTTGACCACAACATTATCAAATAGAGTGGACTAGTGACTATTTACAACAAAACAATCAAGTCTTCTTCCTATATTATTGTGTTGCCATGTAAAAGGTTGTCCTTAAAAACCAATATCATAAAGGCCATAGTCAAGCAAGGTGTCTCGGAAGACTACAGAGTCACAAGACATTAAAAAAACCATTGGTGTCATCAAATGGACAACACAGAGTTGAAATCACCCCTACATACAATAACCCAGAGTCTGAGTAGAAATCTCCTTGATGCCTCCCTATAAATCCCTTTGAGAAATGGATTGTGAACTCCTATAAACAATTATGAAAAGCTAAGGGCTATAGTTCTCAAAGGTAATCTGTAAGTGACAAATTGATGATGAAACTGAAGTACTTGTACCTATCAAGAATTGAGTTTCCACATACACCATATACCACTAGAAAAATCCACACTATCCTGAATATGATAACGGTTAAATTTAAATTTATTAATAATGTTCTTAGCTTTCTCTCTATTCATATGCGTCTCCAATAAACAAAGGAAGTTAGCATGATATCTAAACATCAAATCACTAATCATCATAGTGAAACCTCTTCCTAAAACACCTATACAATTCCAAATTAATATATTCATTAAAAAATTGAAAAAGAAAGGAAAATAATAGCAATACATACTAATCTTGATTAGGAGGAGAGGCATCCTTCGAAGCATCTTGAATAGGTCCAATCTGGAGCACAACAACATGATCAGTTTCCATCACCAATTCCCCAATGACACCTTCAATTACCCCTACCCTTCACTTAATAGTTGAACCAAGGTCATAAGGGTTGGAAGCACTTGTTTGATTATTATAAAGTGTTCGTAATCTTTGAACATAAGCAAAGGTTTCTTTATTAGGAACCTAAACATGTGGCAAAGAAAAGTCTAGCACATCCTTATGAGTAGCATTGTCATGGTAGTTCGCAGAAACCCAAGCAGGATTATTCTAAGGAACGAGTAGCCCCTTTTTGTAGTCTAGCCCATTAATGGCTTCAATAGAAAAATTTTCCTCCAAGTTTCAATGTTGAGTATTTATTGTGGGCCTCCTCGCAATCACTGACTACCTATTATTCGTCCTTAAATTAAGAGAGATATTTTGGTTTACTGGTTGGGTTGGTTTTTGTTGATTTTTGACCGTAACCCTATTAGCGTTAGTTTTCTTAGAAACATTATTTCCTATTTTCATATCTTTATTGGCCATCCTATGAGATCGCTGCTTATGTTCTTTAATTGGCGTGTCCACCTCGGAGTCCATATTCAAAATAATATAACATTAGTTAATAAATCCAAGAGTAACTAACAATTTTTGCTCAGTATATTGCTATATACTAGGACTGCTTAAGTGTTAACCATAATTTTTTTAAGAAGGGATCTTTTACTTTACAACCCAACGAGCTATGTAGTAGGCACCGTTAGATAGGGTGGATCTGATAGATCAGTTGTGGGATTCGCCCAATCTATTGGTCCTTGCTACATAACCTGGTGGGCTATACAATAGGGGACCAAGATCTAAATTTTTTCATGAGTGACTGACACATTTTCACACAAATTCACATGGATCTAACGTATAGTTATTAACTTCGTAGTTGTCAAATATGTACCCCAATTATCGTAGAATAATGTATTTGATTTTTGGATGATATAATTATCAAACTGCCCCACCACCCCATGGCTCATCCTTCTACGTATTTAAGTTAGGATCATACGTTGGACAACTTTTGATTTTTTTAATATATTCTCCTACTGAGCAACAAACACAGCAATTATGTTACCCAGCTGATGATTCCTGCTCTACGTATTTCTGTTAAAATCTTAATGAATTTGTACATAGTATATATAATTTTATGACAAATCCAAGTCGTGAGTTTGTGGTCATCTATACTTTCGCTTATTAATTGAAAATATTTTCTTATTGAATCAATGGACCATTTTAATTTGAGAGAAGTTCGAGGAATTGAATTGACCAAAAGCTTTTGCAAGACCATCAAATCGAGAGGATAATACCTTTCTAGGAACTAAGTTGCTAATTCTCTATATATAATTGTCAAATTGTATCCGTGGAAGGAGGTTTCCAGACAATTGGGATTAATGTAAATATTTTATAATATTAAATTTTTTCGAAAAAATTAATCATTTAGTCTTTATAATTTACTTCAATTTTAAAATTGACCTCTCCAGTTTTTATTTCCAAATCAATCACATTTTCAAAATGTTTAAAAATTAATCTTTTGTTATAACCGATTAACATTTAGTTATTTGAGTAGATAGACTACACTACTGTACGTAAGATACTATGCTAAGAGGCAGTATGCAGACAGACACAGAGAAGGCACCATGATGCAGCAAGTCCTCGTACACTACAAAACCAAGTTCGCCTTCAAGCCAACAACTCTCACAGAGACATTATTATTGCAGTTGCTCATGGTTTTCTCCCTTTTTGTCTGCATCACTCTATCTTCTTCTGCCTATTTCTTCATTTGCTGATTTGCTTCTTCATGATTGGCATGAAACGAAAGCTTGTCTATATCATGCATAGGTTGTCGTCAATTTTGTCTTTTTGAAGTCGTAAACTTTTTTCTATGTCAATTTAGATAAAGTAGAAACTCAGAAAGTTTCGAGACTCGCATCTCTCAAGTTCTTAGAATTTAATCTCTACATTTCAACATTTCTTGTTGGTCTCATAGCTTAACTTGTAGTGCCCACTTGCCTTTTGAAAAGTCATTTTGTAAGAAAGAAATTGTTACTTGCATTATTATTACATTAATATCAATAATTTGATTAAATAGTTACTTAATTTAGAGGCATATCAATTCAAACAAGCTCAAGGAAAAAGAACAAAGTTATTTACGAGAGATATATAAGCATATATATTTGTAAATACAAATATCTAAAACACATACTCTATAAGAAAATTTTGATACGGAGCATAAAAATTGATAGCAATTAAGAGATATAAATAATAAGAAGGATTTTTCTTTATTAGCGTAAATAGCATATACACTTCCTGCTTTTCTTCAAGTCTCTATTCATTTTGCATGCAAGAAGTAAGAAATCAAACACATTTTTATTTTCAAATTTTGATGATAAATAGCTATGGATCACAATCACATTAAAGTTTTAAGAAGTAAAAGTAAAAGGATTTCATTACACTTTCATGTTACTAAACTAAAATCTAAAAGAGTAAATATCACCATTACCTCTTAATCATTTTATTTGTTTTCTTTTTATTTCTTCACTCTTTATTTTATTTGATAGTTACTCTTTTTAATTTTTTATGATAATTCTTACATTTTATATTTTTATTATTTTTAACTTAATTTTTGTATTTATATTGTTTCTAATTTTTTAAGCTCTTCTCACATATAAATTTTATTATTATTATCATTATTATCATTATCATCATTATCACTATCATCATCATCATAATCATCAATAGACCTAATTTATTAATTTGTATTTATAATTTATTTATATTTCATAAAAAAATAGCCAATAAAATGTATCATAAAAATAAGATTTTTTTAAAAAATTAATAACCTCTTTTTCTACATGTTTTATATTAAGTAAAATCTTTATTTCACTCACAATGTTGAGTGTACTAATACAACTAAATATAATGTAAGGATATAATTATATTATTATTATTATTATTATTTGATTGATATTATTATAAGTACATCTTTATATTATAACTGAGTATACTGTAAGTGAACAAAAAATGACACATTAATATCATTGGTTGTACATATAATTATAGTGATATGTGTCATAATTTATTGTCAATTTTTTATTTTAATATAATACTATGTATATAATAAATATTTTTTTTGACAAAACATATAATGTTAATATTGATTGGCGCTTCTAGGAGAAATTTTCTCCCTCCACCGCTCGTTGAGTGGTTGATAGTTTGAGTTGCCATAAGAGATATAAATATCGGAGAGAAGTATGATAATAGCCTAAAGGTGCCTCTCCAGTTTGGAATTACTGATGGATGACTCTCCTGTGCATTTATTGTGTCTCTTCAATGCATTTAGAAAAAAAATACATTTATTTAACGATTAAAAATAAAAACTATAAGTGATTCGATAATTTAAATTAATCTTAATAATTACATACAATAAAAAAGTTTTTTTTTAAGTGTGCATGATTTCTAAAATTTAATTTAACGACTCACCTGATCTACGCAATTTCTTTAAAATTGTAGCCAATGTGAGTTCGTTTCTTACGTGCCATCAATGAAAAATTATAAATGTGGCAAGTATTTATGTAACTCTAGCTTGCTAGCATGACAATTTTATGTATATGTGCGTCTGTTTGTCTAGTTGAATAATGAGACTAATCTTTAAATGTTTGAACATGATAAAAAAATTTTAAAAAATAAAAATAAATCATAAGAACTAATTTAATAAGAACTAAATAATTAGTTTATTCTGCTTTTAAAAGTATTTCATAACAAGGATTGTGAAAAAGAAGTAGTATCTTCTTCTATCAATATTATTGGGTCTGAAAAACCCTTCAAAAACACTTTTTTGTTAGAGAGTAGATAAAAACGTTAGACATAATTATGCTAATTAATAATTTTGAGTAGGATTACAATTATCTTTAGAAAAATAATTTTATGCTTCCACTTCAGTTTCAAAGTAGAATCTCTAATTGTTTTTTTCTTACAACAGAAAGATTATTTTTACTAGTATTTAAATATAAATTTTTTGACGAGCTAAGTCGAATACTCATTTAATTAAAGTATATAAACTTTTTAAAATTACATTTTTTTTGTCCAGAAGCTTTTCTCCCATAGTACTTTTATAATTATCAACCAGGCCTAGCAAAAAATTATGTCTTTTATTCAAGACTACGTACATTTCTATAGGACCCATTAAAAGTAGTCCTTTCTTTGTTATTTCATGAAAAGTGATATAAGTACTAAACCAATTAATGCAAAGAACATATGATTATTTTTCAACACTTCTATACTTGATATTTTGAGGATAATGATAAAAAAACTAATGGTCCATACTTTGCAAATAGTCTCGTACAGTTTCTTTCGCTTCATTAATGTAGCTAAGAAAATCTGTTCCACGCACCTCAAATTTTTGGGTTCTGATAAGATTTTCGAGTGGTATATATAGTACCCTCAATAACATACATATATATAATGAATTCGTTCTCTGATTGAAAGGAACTGGTCTTGTGGCTAAGATTGGTTGTAAAGCTAATGCAGATTTGAATTTACTTGAAAATTTAACATTAATTCTCATGTTTTATTTTGTTTTGAATAATTAATTAATATCACATCAAATAATAAGATGTTAAAGGACAGATATTTCATACTGAATGCCAGACCTGCATTCTATATAACTCTGTACCAAGAAGAGTTGGGATCGCACTACTCCTTCTAAAGTAAGTAACATGAAGGGCGCTTCTTCTCTTTAATGGACTATACGTGAAACATATGTAAAGTTTGTTATATTTTTGTTATTAACATCTCCAATTAATATATATAATATTCTCTAAAAAATTTTCATTAAATGTAGCTCTGTGACTATGAATTGTAAAAATCATACATTTATTATTTTTTGTTGAAAAACTTAATAATAAAAATATATAAAATTATAATTACATTTTTTCCTTCGAGAAATACGCGAAAATATAGGCGCCAGTGAAAATAAATAGTCAAAGTAACAGTACGAAATGGGAAATGAAAGTTCCGTGAAACGAAAGGCAGAGTCTTCTGTTTCTCTGCTAGCACTTCACTCAGAATTTCGGGTTCTCAATGGCTCGATTCATAGGAAACATGTCCATGGTTCTGTTCAGTTTCTTGCTGGTTTCAGTGTTTGTTTCGGCTCAAAGAATTATCCAAAGCGAGATATCTGGTTTCAATGAAACAAACCCATTTTCTAGTTACCCCGTCAAAGCCAGAGATTTCTTATGGACACCTGGTCGATCTGATTATCAACATGTCTGGCCTGTAAATTTCTCACCCTCCATGCTATTTCTTTCCACGAACCTCCTCTAAAATGAAAATGCCTCATACTCCCCTTTTTAAGGTATATTATATTCTGAAGTGCTAGTTTGAAGCTCCCAGGACTGGAGCTGTAACTTTCTTAGGAATACTGACATTTACTTGGTTAAAAATTGTCTTGTATTATGTTAAGCAGTTAGCTGACATGTTTCTCTTCTGACATGATGAGTTAGTGTCTTTTAAGGTTCTAAATACTCTGCTCCAATAATTTCCCAGCTGAATTGAGGGATTGATGAGAATCAAGTTTGATTGCTCATGTGATCTAATTATGAACATGCAGGAAATGAAATTTGGGTGGAACATCATTGTTGGGACCTTGATTGGATCCTTGGGAGCAGCATTTGGCAGCGTAGGGGGTGTCGGTGGTGGTGGCATCTTTATTCCAACGTTAATCCTCATTATTGGGTTTGATCCAAAATCAGCAACAGCCATTTCCAAATGTCAGATTCCATCTACATCGTTGTGACATGATTGTATTATATCTTCAGAAAATGCAGCCGACGATGTTTGTCTGAACTCTGAACGGTCTTGTCTTGTGTCTGTGTCTGTTCCTGCAGGCATGATCATGGGTGCAGCGATCTCAACCGTCTACTTCAACTTGAAGCAGAAACATCCTACGCTTGATATACCCATAATTGACTATAATTTAGTCCTGCTTATCCAACCCATACTCGTGCTGGGTATTAGCATAGGAGTTTGTCTAAGTGTTATATTCGCGGATTGGATGATCACTGTTCTTCTAATCATTCTCTTCATAGGTGATGAGTGTTAAATTCGGCTTTTAATTACTTCAACTCCGTCGCCACTTGGCAATATGGTTGATTTGCTATCTGGGAGTCTACAGGTACCTCAATCAAGGCCTTCTTCAAGGGTGTTGAGACATGTAAAAAGGAAACCATAGTGAAACAGGTACATATATACCACAAATTCATATAGGGATTAGGTGAATATTATACCACAAATTAAAAAAAAGAAAAGAAAATTATTCTTGGTTTTAAAATTGCAGGAGACCGCCAAGCTTTTGGAATCTACTGGTTAGTGCATTTATTGATTATTTTCCTGAAAGGGATAACTGAGTAGAGGGTAAATTTATATACCTCTTAATCTAAAATTAGAGTATGACTTTGCCTTGGCATGCAGCAACGACTAGTGGAGAAGCAGAATACAAGTCTCTTCCCGGGGGGCCTCAAAAGGACACTAAAAAAGCTGAGGTTTGTAAATTATGGACGGTCCCATTATACTGTATTAGAATATCTTTACTTGTCTTTATGTTTTTTGTTTAAGTTTCTTTATTCTCGATTGGAACTATTGACACAGGGATTCGTTCTTGGCAACATTTATTGGAAAGAGTTTGGACTTCTTTCCTTCGTATGGCTCGCATACCTCGCCCTACAGATTGCCAAGGTAATCTTCGTCTTTAATTTTAATTTGCCCTTTCCTTAATTTTTTAACGTCTCAGACATGAACCCTTTGGTCTCAAACACATGCTCTGATGCTTTGACAATGATCATGAATATTATTTTATGAAACAAGATAAAAATATTAAAATTTTTTTGAGAAATTGAAAAGTCTCAATTGTTCATAAAAAGGCCGACAATCCACCTTCTCACTCTCACAAATGCACCTACTGATCTCCTACAGTAACGAGATTCTATAATAGATTTTGAGCCATTGAATTTTAATCCAATGATTTAACATTTATTAAATAATATTTTAATAAATAATTTAATAAATTTTGAACAATTGGATGATCCAATGGCTCAAAATCTATTGGAGACTCTCTGGTAGCACAATGCTACGAGAGAGGATCTGACTCTTCAAATTCTTTACTTTTGGCTTGGCTAAGTTTATTCATTATAAGTTACAATTGTCTAAAATCAACTCCTTCATGTCATTATAACGAAGAGAGAATCTATGATGTGATGATGCCCTTTCTATGCCCCTCATCTAAGTGGCTTATCAGTTGTGCATGGATACTAATTCTCTTTAGTTGATTATAAGAGTACGTAATATTAGAAATGATCTTAATTGCTAATACATATTGCATCACTTTCTACATGAACTTTTTTTTTCCCAGTAACAAAATATATTATTTTATATTATTTATACTTTACTGATTTTTTGTTTAGTTAATATGTTTTTTCGGATTTTAATTTTAGTAAATTTCATAATTATATCAATTCTTGAAGTAGTATTGTTTTTTAATAATAATTAGTCTTTGCGTTAAGCATATATTCCCCCTTCTCCTGGGACTAACTTTTCTGGCTTCATCACTGTCCCTTTCCTTCTATTTATAACATTTTCTTGAACCAACCACTAAATCATATCAATAATGCTTTTTGACAGACTTACACAGCTACCTGCTCAGTCACATACTGGATAATAAATATGTTACAGGTAAGCATAATGCATAGTTTGTAATCTTTCTATTAAAGTGTGTGTGTGCCTGTGCATGCACATATGAGCAATAGCTTAGAATCTGAACACATAATTTTTCTGATCTTGCAGGTACCAGTTTCTGTGGGGGTGTTTCTGTACCAAGCAATAGGCCTACATCAAGGATGGAGAGCTATTACTTCCAAAGGAGACCAAGGCACACACTGGCCATTGCACCATCTAATTCTTTCAAGTCTTTGTGCACTATTGGCTGGCATTATCGGTGGCCTTCTCGGTTTAGGTAGTGGCTTTGTCATGGGTCCTTTGTTTCTGGAACTAGGAATCGCTCCTCAGGTGTGTGTTTCCGTTCTTTTATAACCTTATGTTTGACTTTAAATTCTCCATAAATTATGAATCAATAGGAACATTGTCAGAAACTAAATTATGCTTTCTATAATTGGGCAGGTAGCGAGCGCCACAGCCACGTTTGGAATGGCATTCTCTGCATCCATCTCTGTTGTACAATATTACCTATTGAACCGTTTTCCTGTTCTGTATGGTAAATTAGAGATTCATCTATTACCTCTTTTAGATAGTTAGTTTTCTTGAATGGTGTTCAAATACTTAAGTAACAGTACTTTACGTTGTGTTTTGCAGCTCTCTACCTTACTATTGTGGCAGCCATTGCAGCACACATAGGGCAGCATGTCATTAACAAGCTGGTTATTGTGTTTGGAAGAGCGTCTCTAATAATCTTCGTTCTAGCCTTCACTATATTTGTTAGTGCATTTGCATTGGGTAAGTGTCCAGCAACATGTGAAGTGTAGTAGTGCTCTTTTGGAGTTTTGAGACTTTTTATGTTATTTACTTGGTCGGCCTTAAAGAGTTCTGTCTTTCTTTGTTAATAGGTGGAGTTGGTATATCGGACTTGGTTGAAAAGATTCAGCAGAATGAATATATGGGATTTGAAGACTTCTGCAAGTATGAAGTATAGAGGCTATGTATATATCTACGTAGATACCTATATTTTCTTTCCCATGATCCTCCCTTTGGCCTACAACACACTTGCATTTAAAATTTTAGGATTGTATTTATGCTTTGATTTCGTCATTTTAAAGGCTTGAGAAAGTTTGTCAGATCTTTCTACAGAAGGAATTATAGGTAAATTTTGATATTTTTGATTTATGATTTTAAGCAAATTTCCTAAAATGCATGTCATATTTAGGATAACAATTCCATCATGTTGAGCTGGGAGTGTTTTTCTATTTCTCCTTCCCACCATCAATTATACTCTTTTATCCCTATTCAAGTTCTCCCACATGAAAAGTTTTTCTCATTTAAATTTTATGAAAAAAAAAATGTAGATTTTCACAGATTTTTATGGAGATCTCAAATTATTTCTAAGTGTAAAATAAAATAAATTTATATATTTGAAAAAGCTTAAATTCAAAATTCAAGCTTCCTGTTTATATTATTTGATAAGCACTAATAATTTATATATATATATATATATATATATATATATATATATATATATATACCAAATTCTACAACAAATTCAACCACTATGAATATTAATAAAGTGTAAAATAAGTAAAAAAATAAAGGGTAGTAAAATGTGCATATAAAAAAAATTTAATAATTTTTATTTGAAGTTAGTAGGTATAAAAATTATATAAAGTGGAGAAAATGATTCTCATTCTATATTCAAGTTACTTTTATTAAATTTTTTTAATCTTCATTCTCAGAAAAATAATTATTCGTTATATGTCCCAAATGAGACACTTTCAGTGAGAATTCGTAAATTTGAATATTTTTGCCATTCTTGCTTATATTTCTATGTTTTATCTTTATCAATTTGAACCTAATACCTATAATATATTATTTTATCCCCTCGGCGATTATTATATTCAGTAGCTTATACCCTTCTTTGTATATTAACCTAATACTTAGTCGTATTTTTACTTCATCTTTGTTAGTTGGTAAACAACTTTATAGATAAGAAAAGAATTATATTAGTCTATGATTGTAGAAACTATATTACACAATATTTAACACAAAGGAATGCTAGAAATGACTGAAATTACAGCTGAAATATACTGCTACAAATGACATACGTACACGTGTTAAATGAATAATGGATTGTTATGTGAACGTCACCAAGTACTCGCGCTAGACTTTTAATAGATTGTTGTAGCAGTCTTCACATTCTTCAGAATGTTATATACCCAGTACAGGTTGCAACGACTTTACACTCTTCACAAGGTGATATATATATACTTGGTATAGGCATGCAGATATGCACTATAGAAAAAATAAATTAGTAGTTGTGGTTTTTTACTTGCGTGCCAAAAATCGCAGCTAATGTAAAATTTAGTTGCAGTCCATAGAAACAATCTTTGGTATTACCTGCAATTTTCAATAAACTGCAGGTATTTACTTGCGATTGGGCACACAGAACCGTAGGTGAATTTACTTGCAGTTACATTAAATTGCATGTAATACCTGTGGTTTATTGTAAACTGTAGGTAAAACTTGCATGGGACCCTAGCTTTTTCTTCTCTCCCCCAGCAAGGCGTTGCACATTTCTCAGCCTTTCGCTCTCACATTTTCTCCTCTCTTTCTTCATCACTCACTCCAAGCCACTGCCAGCCTCCACCCTTCCGTCGCTGTTGCTGCCCTATGCACTAGATTGCCACAGTTGACTTGTCCTCGTCGTCAGTATGTGTCGCCAGTGAGTTGCAAGCTTTTTTCTTTTTTTCATTTGTTGAGTTTTTCTTCAACTTTCTTCCTAGTTGTAATATCATAGTTTGGTGTATCAATGTAATTTTTATTGCTAAGGCAATTCTATATAGTTGTTTGTGTACCTAGATACAATGTCAATTTGTTGATTAATACTACTATGTGTTATAATATTCTTGTATAGTAAAGCATTCTTTTCGAGAATTTGAAGTAAGATACAATCTTGTGAAATGGTTAGGAGCTGGACTAATATACCTTGCAATACCCACAAATACATGGAATGGTTGAATAATCTTTTACATTTCATGTTTGCTAACCGTAGTGTTGGTGGTAAAATGATAAGTTTATGTTCAAAATGCAAGTTTAACCAATGGCTTACTAGAAAAGATGTGTTAAACCACTTGATTGTTAAACAATTTTCAAAATGGTATACTATTTGGCTAGACATGTAGAGACAAGTGTTGTAAACACTACTATTGATGCTCCTATGATACCACATGTGGAGGAGGAAAAGGTTAATGTCAATGATCCCACACAAGACATGGTTAATGATGCATTTGGGCATCGTCCTATTAACCAAAATGTTCAAAGTAATGTCTCCACTACTAAATCTTACGATGCTCAATGATAGTGCAGAGATTTTTAAATTAATATAAAGGGTGTAAGAAATATTCAAAATTACATTTCTTGGTGAAATTGTACCACATTAAGTGTCTATGTAGAATAATTGGCAAGGCAATGTCAATGATATTAGAGTTGTTGGCAAATGCTTTGAACATGATAAAATTCCTCACTCATTTTATAAGGCTAAGAAAATGATTAATAAACTAGGCCTCAATTGTACCAAAATCCATGTATGTCTAAACGATTGTGTGTTATACTTGGGGGAAAATACAAAATGAGATACTTGAAAAAAATGCAGTACATCTAAATGGAAACCATAAGTTAAAGGCAAAAGATGCAGTATATCTAATAACAATAAAAGGCAAAACAAGTTACCTAAAAACATTTTACAATATTTTCCATTTGAAACCTTAATTGCAGAGGATGTTTATGTTTGCCAAAATAGCTAAGCATATGCAATGGCATGCAACGGAAAAGAATAATGATGGCATGTTAAGAAATTCAAGGGACTTAGAAGCACGGAGGAGATTTGATATAATACATCCTTAGTTTGCTTTAGAATCTCAAAATGGCATGTTAAGATATTCAAGGGACTCTGAAGCATGGAGGAGATTTGATATAATACATCCTTAGCTTGCTTTAGAACATCAGAATGTATGCCTTGGGCTAGCCACCGATGCGTTCAATCTATTTAGTAACTTAATGTACTAGTTACAATATTTAGCCAGTGATACTTATCCCCTAAAACCTTCATCCCTGGATGTGTATGAAACAGAGTTCATTTTCAGGCAAGTGTGCACCAAAAAATGATATAGATATCTATTTACAACCATTAATTAAAGGAGTTGAAAGAGTTATGGAATGTCTTGGTTACAAACTTTAACTCCTACAAAAATCAAGTGTTTAAAATGCATACAACTGTGTTGTGAATTATCAATGATTTTTTGGGACTTAGAACATTATCATGTGGAACACGCATATTGGGTTAGCTTGTTCATCTTGTAATTTTGACTTAACATCTATGCACCTTCTCTGTAGTAAAAAATGGTGTTTTATAGGTCATTGTTGCCTTTTAATCTTAAGACATAAATTTAGACTTTCTCAGAATTGATTTGATGGGTAGGTAGAAAGGAGAAATCTACTCATAGTACTTAATGGATTAGACATTTTACAACAAGTTGAGAATGTCAATGTAGTATTTGGGAAGGAAATGGAAGTTGAAGGATAGGGTTAAAGATGTTCAAGAATAAGTGATTCTGATATGGGCACTCAACAATGGAAAAAGAAAAGTATATTTTTCCAACTTCCATATTGGGAGAACAATTCATTATGCCACAATCTTGATGTCATACATATAAAGAAAAACGTGTGTGACAATGTCATATTTACTTACTAAATGAACCTAGAAAATCAAAAGATCACATGAATGCATGAAGAGACTTTTCAAGAAGTGGGAGTAAGGTCTAATTTTTGGCCTAATGAACATAATAGATATCCTTTAGCATTATTCATAGTAGCAAATGCAAATAAATACGTCATTCTTAAGATTTTAAAGAATATTACCATACCAGTAAGCTACTTAAACATTATCTTAAGGTGCATTGATTTAAGGCAAAGAAATATTAAAGGATTAAAATGTCATGACTCAAATATTCTTATAATACAACTGTTACCCTTGGCTATGAGAATTATACTTCCTAAGTAAGTGATTACAATCTTAATTGATTTGTGTTTGTTTTTTAGATGTTTCTGTAATGAAATGTTGAATGTATAAGAACTTGGCCAACTCCAGGATAGAGGGTATGAGACATTATGTCAAATGGAAATGATATTCCCACTTTTATTGTTCATAGTTATGATTCATTTGATTGTACACCTAGTTAATGAAACCAAACTAGGAGGCCCTGTTTAGTTTTGGTGAATGTATCCTACTGAGAGGTATAATGTATTAATACTTCTCCAATAATTATTTTAATATGCACAATTTACACCTAAAGCCTATAGTTCTTTGTTTTTCATTAGGTATGTGAGTAAATTGGAATCTTATGTACGTAACAAGACTCAACCTGAAGATTCTATAGTTGAGAGTTACATGGGCTAAGAGGTTTTAACATTTTGTTTGAGATACTTAGATCAAATTGAGACTATGTTCAACTGACCAATTGGTGCTGATAATCAACCTAATGCAAGGTCTTATAAGGTTTCCACCTTATGCCTAACTATTAGAAAACCAGTTGGTGGTTATAGTTACTTTAGTCTATCTAGGATTAAAAAAAAAGATGTAGGCACACAGACATGTGTTGACCAACTCTAAATAAGTTGGTCCTATTCTTCAGTAAGTAAATTTTATTTGTTTTACCACGACGATGCAACAACATACAATATCTTCACAATCTACATTTTGAATAGGGAATATAGGGAGTACTTGTGAAGAAAATTTAGAAATTGTATACTAAAAGAAATCCAACTTTCAATATGAGGATCAAGATTACCATCCCTTTCCTTACTTGAGAGCATGGCAAAGAAAGAGCTAGTGATAATAAGAGATTTTAATTAAACTAAGGCAAGCTCCCTTCATTATTTGGCTCATAAACTCACTCCTTCTCAGATAAAAAGCTTTCCTTAACTCTTTCATAGGACCGACATAATAGGTGTGCTAAGAGAGAGGATGATGAGCTTTTTGATCAGAAAGTTAAAAAGAAGGATGTAAAGTGTTCTCAAGCTATTCTAGTAGACGGGCTCTATCTAGTTGAGTAAGGCTGAGTGCTGACAAGGTTGGTTATAGGCTTTCTTTCTATACAATTTATTTTAAGAGCCATCTAATCTAAAGGTCTTCTATTGGGATTAACAAAAGAATTCATAGAGTTTGCCAAATGGTTTTCTCATCATGTAAGTACTTCTACGCCTTCCCTATCTAAGATTGTCATCCTTAGGATATAATTAAATTGTCAATATTATCTATTTTAGATAAGAATTGACATAAAAGACCTATTCATATGACTTAAAGTTTCTGGCACTAAGACCAATTAATTGCACAAGGCGTTATAGCACGTACAATGTTAATGGATTCAAGTTTCATACTTCAGAACGAGACTAAGGGATAAAAATACAAAATAGCGGAGTCTTTGGCATATTTGGAACACTAGGTTATGCAAGTAGTAGTTTCGCACATATGTAATTTGGAGGTGTGTCGTATTATGGAAAGTTGGTTAACGTCATTGAGCTAAACTATCACGGTCGTTTTACAGTTACCTTATTCAAATGTAAAAAGGCAAACATAACTAATCCTAGGGATTTTGGTTGATGAATTTGGGTTTGCATCTATAAATTTTGCTCAGTTAATACAGACTACTAAAAATAAAGATGTTAAATCGATTTATTATGTGGAAGATAAATCAGATAGAAATTGGAGTGTTTCTAAACACCTTAAGCCACGTGACTTACACGAAATGAGAGATTTTGATGAGGACACATATTATGAATGTGAGCCATATGAACCTTAAAACTTGGATGTTATTTTCAGAAGAATAAAATATACCATTGACAAGGTGTTTAATTATGTTTATTTGTCATGTATATATATTTCCAATGTCTATGTCTTAATTGATGTTAATTTCAACTCTTGATAGGGATCTTCAAGATGAAACGATTCTTTTACAAGTAAATTAGTTTAAAACACTTTCATGGTGTCACTTATAGTGCTCAAGGAGCTTTACTAGAGACTGAAGGTTGCTTTTCTAGTTAACTCCTCTCGATAAACCAACTTGTGCAAGTACTCCTACCTGACTATACTCTAAATCTTATAAATGACAATGAAGACAAGGTACCTGAAGCACCTATACACCCCTAACATCTATTATTAAGAAAGCATGGCTTCTTGATGTCATTTGTACATATGCTTGAAAATTTCATAAGGTTTGACTTAATTACATCCAAATTCATGTGCTAAATCTGAGTTCACAGATGAAGATAGTACAATGAAGCCAAAAGCTCTAACTCATAATTATTTTTGGTTTTTTTCCTAGCGATGATCGAGTTATCTTAGAATGGAACCCTAATAGTCAACTAACAGGAGATAACAATGGTCTATTAAATATATTCTTAGGGTTTATTGCTAGAGACTTTGAATTATTTCCAGTTAGTTATCCTAATTGAAAAAGAGTTCCATTTAATTATAAAGATCATGCTTACAATAATACTATTAAGGTAATATTTGTCAACTTTTAAATATGTCTACACTTTTTGAATATATCACTACTAATAGTATTCTTGAACTATGAAGGCTAAATTTTTAATTAACAATTATTTGCACAAGAACTATATTTTAAAATCTATTGGAATGAAGTGGATGGAAAGAAGATAAGAATTGCAACAAAGTAGGGATGATAATGCTTCCACCTGTGAACAATTGATTACTAAGGTCCCTAATGGTATTGGTAAAGATTGTTGGACATTATTTGTTGAGAATCATCTTAGTTCAAAAACTAAGGTAATAATATCTTATGAAATCAGGTTATAACTATATTTTTGTCAATGAATAGTGAAATTCCTAAAAAAATAGATATAAAGAAAGAAGCAAACCATCCATCACACTGATGGAACAAAGAGTGTTGTACACAAGAGGATAAAGATGGTATTCTCATTTGTCAGTAGTTATATTGTACTTTTCTTGTAACATGTATATGTGTCATTATGTTCTTGTCAACTGTAGGAGTTAGAGTTATGTCATCTAGTTAGCCAGGGAAAAGTGTGGACAGACACATATAAACATGCTGATGGATTATTTGTGAGTTATGAGGCCAAAACAATTAGTGTAAGTATTTTCTAATTTGTTTAGGAAGTGGAAATAGCTAAGTTTTGTTTTGGTTATGTAAGTGTAAATATATAGTTAATGCAAGAAAAAATTGTTGCACACGAGTCTAGTTCAATGTTTGTATCCTAAGAAATATCAATGGAAGACTACCTAGCCTTTGCATTAAGAAGGCAAGAGCATGTGGGTCATGTTCGAGGGTTGGGATTAGGTTTGTCACCATCCCAAGTGTTTAGACATCCCTCATATTCTTATAATGTAACGAACTCATCTTATCCTTTCAATACATATTTGCAAAATCAAATCATCAAAATAAGATCGGTTATAGAATATTAGAATAGAAAATTTGAAGACCAACATAAGAAAATAGAAGAATAAGATAAAAGATTTGAAGATTAAAATAAAATATTTAAGATAATGATGAGTTTTTTTTATGTAGAACTTTTAGGTCCAGTTGCCTTCTGACATTATCGCACTCCAAACCTTATCGGTAATGTTCTTATTGTTTACATTATTGTAGCTTTTTATATGTTACATCACTTGTTGTGTCTTGTAATATATTTTCAATATGTTTATTATTGATTTTTATATTACAATGTGGGTACTTGATCAAGCAAGTGGACATCAATTGAGTGTAGTTGATCATTCTTTAAACCTTTCTAGTGTTGAGCTAGGCTAGAACCCAAGTAAAGAGTTGATTGAGTTTTATAAAAATTTTACAGAAGAAATCTTTTAAAATTAAAGTAAAACAATCAAACATAAATGCAGAATGTAAAGAGAGTAAGGGAGAAGAATAGACACATAAATTTATCTTGGTTCGGCTTCTACCCAAGCTTACGTCCAGTCCCCAAGCAACCTCTTGGGATTTTTCACTATGTAAGAAAATTAATACAACACCCAAGACAACCTCTCCTAATTCATAAGTTTTCATAGCTTGATACTTTCATGGAATTTCCTTGAACTAAGCTCTCTCTTAGTTTGACACCCTCAAGGAACCTCTTTGAGTTTCTCTCTCAAAAGAAAGGATAAATTACATATAGTAAACTCTCTCAAAATAAAGTAGATGATACAAGGAAGCATTAATATGATGAAAAGTTGATAAGATGATAGAAACTATTGTTATAATCACTTTTGAATATATTTTTTTATTTTTTTAGACTCTCTAGGTTGAGTTTATATAGATTGAGGTCCAATAGATCTGTTGAGAGTAAGTAGAAAAAAAGAGATTTCAAAATATATCCGCTATAAATTCGTTATAGTTTCTTTGCCACTGGCCAGTCGATTGCTTACTCTTAACCAGTCAACTAGTCACTTACAGAAAGCTCCCAATCGATGGTCTCAAAGCTAGTAATATACTGATGCTTGATCTGGGTATGACCAGTCAACTGCTTACTCATAGAGAGTTCCCAGTGGATCAAAGCTTAAGCTGGTAGTTGACTAGTGCCTTTTAAAAGGCGACTAGTCAATTGTTGGCTTGTGGCCAATCGATTGCTCACTCATAAATAATGACCAGTTGATAAGGCTTAAGCTAGCAGTTGATTGGGGACTTCTCAAGAAGTGACCAGTCAATTGCTAGCTGGTGGCCAGTCGACTGTTCACTCACAGAAAGCTCTCATTCGACTAGTTAAGGCCTGATAGCTGGCTGGCAAGGTGACTGTCGACTATTGGCTTATGGCTAGTTGACTAGGGACTTTCAAAGTTCCCCAAATCAACTTTTCTCAAACTTTAAGATCTGGAATTAATTATACATTTATTTTATAAGATCCCTATCAACTTAATATCATTTACAAAGGTTCCTTAAACATGATTAAACATTGAAAGCATCTACAACCTAAGTGATACATTTAGAAGCTTTTCTTCTTTGAGTTTGTAATCATCAAAACCTTGATCTTTAGTGAATAGGCTCAACAATCTCTCCTTTTTTTATGATGACAAACCTACAATTGTTAGTGCTTCATAAGAAAAAGTTTTTCACAATAATATGCATTTGTTTTTGTGAAAGTTAGATATGATTACTTTGATTTTAACTTTGATTTGTTTTAGTTTTCTTTGGCATCCTTGTTTATTCAGGTATATTCAAATAATATAGACAGGTGTCAAGCAGCCATATAACTAAAATAACTAGTTTTATTGAATTCCAATGATTAAAATACAATTGAAGCAAATCAACGAAATTGAGACAAGGAAAATAACCACAAATAGAATATGAAAACATGAAAACTAAAACATTACTCTCCTAAAATAAAATCTTATTTCTCTCCTTTTATGCCTATATATCTTCTATTTCTCTGCCCCTTTGTCACATCAAAAAGAGAGGACCTAAACTAAGCCTAGGGATTGAAGTGCTACTCATGATATGCCTTGATGCACTCAAGCTTGGCGTTCATGTCCTCCAAGGTTTCCTAAAATGTCTGCATTTGGAAACTGTAGGAGTCCATCTTTTGATGCATAGCTCATATCTCAACAAGCAATATCAACTCAGGAATAACTACGGTCTTAAGCTGAGCTGGGGTGTAACCCATGGAAGTAGGATCTAGTGGTTATGGAGTCATAGGAGTAGAAGGAGATGGTGGCATAGGATCAGAAAGACCTCCTTCTTCAACTAGTTCTGCAAATAGAGGAGGAGGAGGCACATCAACTTGTGGAGGAGAATGCGGTTGTGAACACCCCATCTCTATCTAAAATTTATCATGGATTTGCTAATTAATTTTAAATTAAGTAAATGAGGAAAATAAAAACGACAGAGGCTCAAATGACATTTTAAAGTAAAAACAATTTAAAATTCAAAATGAATAATGAGGGAATTTAAGAAAAAGAAAAAACCAAAATTGGAAAATAAGAATTAATTAATATTAATAATAAAAAATAAAAATAAAAAATCATAAAAAATACAAAAATAGGAAAAATCCAAAAATAAATATTAGTGGTGATGATGACAAAAAATAAATGAATAATAATAAATGAATAAAATATAATAATAATAATAATAAAAAGGGTTAAAAAAATAATAAATTAAATAAAAAATTACCAAAATATATATAATAATCCTACTTACTTTGATGAAGGTTTTTGGCAGTGGTTTCGGCTGCAAGTTGGCAAGTTGCTGGTAGCTATGGTTGTAATCCATAGCTCAGCTGTAGAGGTGAAAGGAGCAAGTAATGATGATGGAGCTTAAGTTGATAAGAGGAAAGAGCTGAAGAGAGAAAGAGATTTTCAACAAAGGCAAATAGGGAAGGGAACGAACTGTGTTGAACCGAGAAGCAAGAGGTGCAGATTGTGAGCTGTTGTTGGAGGGAAAGCTGTTGTTGAAGGGAGAGTTGCTGTGAGAAACTGAAGGAAGAAGTCTGAAGCTATGAGGGAAGGCAGAATGAGGAATCAAGGAGAATGAAACAAGGTAGAACGAGGAACCGAGGAGGACGAAGCAAGGCAGAACAAGGAACCAGGGAAGACGAAACAAAGCAGAACGTGGCAACAGGCAGAACGAAGCAAGCCGAGAATGTCTCCTCTGCTCTGAGCATCTTAAACAGGGGTGAACAGAGGTGAATGAACTGTGCTGAAGTTGAGAAGGAGGAGGTTTGCTGCGAGTTCTTCTTTTGGTGCCATGGAAGAGCAGGAAAAGGGAGAAAGAAAGCAGAGCATGAGAGACAAGTGGAAGTCGAGAGATTGCTGAACAAAGGAGAGGCATCACAGCAGAAAGCAAAAACTCTTGGGACCATTGGGGAAGGCTCGAAGAAAGTAAGGAAAGGAGGTTCAAAACCGAGAAAAGATCTAAGGAAAAAGTGGCTGTTGGAAGCAATGTTAACCATCTTAATTCCATTTTCAAAAGGTGAAGGATGGAAACCCCGTTGCATGTCTCTTGAACCTTCTGTTTAGTTTTACTGTATGTTAGTTACACCATTTGTCATCCAGGTCCACCACATGTTCACCTCTTGATGCATGTCTCTCCATACTTTCTTCGTTATATATATATAGCTATGTGCATATGGAGTATATATATATACATATGTGTGTGGGTATATATGTAGTTGTATGAAGATATATATATACTGAAAACCGCTGCAGACATCTCTCTGGTGCAGTGGAGGGGAGTGAGAGTTTCTTTATCCTTCTTTTGTTATATATAAACATTTGCTTAATTTAAAATTAATTAGCGAATCCTCAATAAATTTTAGATAGAGATAGGGTGTTCACAGCGGCCTAAGGACTTTTTAGGCTTTCTTAACCTATTATCCCTGAGGAGTCCTGATGAAGCCCATCCTCTGTAAATAATTTCACCTAATCTATAAAGAGCAATCCACATCATCCTCAAATGGAGATATATCATGATGGCGAAGGATGGCTACAATAATAATTTCGTAGGGCAGTGGAGATGATTTCTTCTTCTTGCATGTGACCATCCTTTGTGTAATCAGCCATGAAAGCCTAAAGCTTTCACCTTCTAGTATGCACTTCATCATAAACATCTCATACTAACTTAGATAAGTAAAATTACCTAACTTGTTAATTAAATAGTGAGTTATTATGTAGTGTAGTAGCCTATTCTCTAAAGATAAGTCATTGACATTTATAGCAATATTAGGGTTGTTAATGGATCCCTCACTTATCCTATTTATGGCCTCCAATTTGTTGTAACTAGACACAATCTTGAGGGAATTAGGATGATCTGTAAAATAATGTTTAATAGGAGGAAGAAGGTTCATAGTCCCAGCCAAAGTTTCATCACCAAAAACAATTCTTCTACCTTTAACCTTAGTGATGATGAGATAGGAGGTCAGGTTGTAGGTATGGTTTGAGTAAAAAGCCTTTATGACCTTGGGCCTATAATCCAATTTTAGGCTTAGCAAATGGTTCAATCCAGCATTCAAAACCAAATCTAAGAGGCTAAACCCTTCTTCTTGAAGTAAAGGGAGGTGCACATACTTACTTGCAAGAACTCTCATTTGTTAGAAGTTCTCAATGAATGCCACCTCTTGGGCCCTTGAAGAAAAGAGAGGAAGAGGATCGGAGGAAGAACCAATAGTTGGATTCTTGCTTCTAGCATGCTTGGTAGTTGGTCTCTGAGCCATTAGAAAAGGATAATGAGGCATGAACATAAGAAAGATTTCAAGAATTTCAGGTTGGAGAAGAAAAGAGTAGAAAATCCCTTTTTAAACTAATGAAACCATAGATTGAGGTGTTTAATCGATGATTTTGGTTGATTTGGAAACAAAATCAGCAAGATTTTAGAAAGATTTGGCTGAAAATTTAGAGAGCAAGAAGAAGGATGAACAGTTGATTGCCAAGAATAGTAAACTTTATGAGTATTTAGAGTTTCAACTACTTTGAATAATAAGTTCTATCATCAACTTTCGGCCCCTATTTTTCATAGCTTTGCTATTTGGAACCTCCTGGTCAACTGGTCACTTGACACCAGTCGAATGTCAGGTTATGAGGGATGGCCAATCAACTAGCCATTCCTTGGCAATCAACTACTCCCGTACAGAGAACCCTCTGTCTGTTACTCGTGACCTCCTTGAGCAGCTGGTCACTTCCAGACCCTCACCAGTCAACTGTTCACCCCTTGTCAATCGACTGGTCACTATAAAATGTGACTGAATTGTGAATTTTAGGCAAACTTTCTTAATTTCTAGATAGTATTTTACTTAAATTCATATCTAATCACACAATTTCATCCAAACAACATGTAAAACAAGTAAAATTCATAAAATAACATCACAAATATCCTATAAAATTAATTTAAACCTCTCTTATGCCTAAGTTTATGACTGTTTTCTTCAAGCAAATGACAAAACAATTTAAATCTGTATTTTACAGCTCATTAGGATTAACCATACCAAGTTCACCTCTTATAAAACAAAATCTTTCAGTTGAAAGAGGTTTAGTAAAGATATTAGCAAGTTAAAAATTAGTTTTGATAAATTTAAGACTGATATCTTTCTTT
This sequence comes from Delonix regia, assembly GCA_037074485.1. Taxonomy (NCBI): domain Eukaryota; kingdom Viridiplantae; phylum Streptophyta; class Magnoliopsida; order Fabales; family Fabaceae; genus Delonix; species Delonix regia. The sequence goes on from CM073452.1 coordinate 7,050,399, forward strand.
TAAACATGGTCCCTAATGAAGTGATGCTTGATTTCTATATATTTAGACCTTTAATACATAATGGGATTCTTGGTAAGATTGATAGCACTGGTATTGTCGCATTTGATTGAAATATCTTTAAGATATATACCCAGATCCTTTAGTTGCTACTTTATCAAAAAGATTTAGGCTTAACAATTACTAACTGCAACATATTTAACTTTAGTAGTGGATAATGTCACACTATTTTATTTCTTACTAAACCAAGAAACAAGAAAATTTCTAAAGAATTAGCATATACCACGGGTGCTATTTTTGTCAATCTTACAACTGGCAAAATCAACATCTGAATATCCTACCAAACTATTTATGGATCCTTTTGGATACCACAGATCCATTTGTATTGTGCCACCAATATATTTAAAGATTCTCTTTACAGCTAAGTAATGAGATTCTTTAAGATAAGTTTGAAATCGAGCACATATGCAACCACTAAACATAATATTAGGTCTACTTGTTTTTAAATATAGAAGAGATCTAATCATACTTATGTATTTTAAGATGTCATAGGGTTGTCATTTTTCATCAGCATCTATTTTTACAGTTGATCCCATGGGTGTGTCTTTTACTTTGATATTTTCAAATCCAAATTTCTTGAATAATTTTTTAACATATTTGGATTGGTTTATAAAGGTTCAATTTGCTTGTTGTTTGATTTGAAGTCCCATGAAGAATGTAAGCTCCCTTATCGTAGACATTTCAAATTCTCCCTTCATCATTTCAACAAACTCTTTGTATATAATTTCATTAGTAGCACCAAATATAATATCATCCACATAAATTTGAACAAGTAGAACATCATGCTTTTTCACTTTGAAAAATAAAGTTGTATCAACCTTGCTTGTAGAGAAATTATTTTCAATGAGAAATGTACTCAATTTTTCATACAAGCTCTAGGTGCTTGTTTAAGACCATATAATGCTTTTCTTCATTTGAATTCATGACTTGGAAGATTTTGATAATCAAAACCTGGAGGTTGTTCTATATATACTTCTTCCATTATGTATCCATTAAGAAATGTACTCTTGACATCCATTTGATACCACTTGAAGTCATTTATGCATGCAAAGGCTCGTAGCATATGAATTGCTTCTAATCTAGCTACTGGTGTAAAGGTTTCATTGTAATCAATTCCTTCTTCTTGATTGTAGCCTTTTGCAACCAATTTAGCCTTATTTATAGTAACAACTTCAGATTCATTTAGCTTGTTTCCAAAAACCCATTTAGTGCTAATTACTGGATGATTATTGAGTTCAGGGACAAGTTTCCAAACTTGACTTCTTTCAAATTGATTTAACTTTTCTTGCATAGTTAGAACCCAATATTCATCTTTCAAGGCCTCATCAATTCCAATTGGTTCTATTTGAGATAAGAATGCTTAATGATTGCAAATATTTCTAAGTGAGTTTCGAGTTGTTACCCCATTGGAGACATCACCAATTATTTATTTAAGTGGATGATCCTTCTTATAGTTCCATGCTTTTGGGAAATTATAGGTGACTTCTTCCTCCATCCCTTGATCAGAATCTTCATGCAAGGAGGGTTGTTCAACTGTCTTGATGGGCTCACTTTCATCCTTGATCACTTGAGCTTTTCATTTGTCTTTTATTGTAATGTCATTAAACTTAAATGCAATTTCTTTGCAAGATACCTTTCTTAGTTTAAGAGGATCAGATTCATCAAAATTTACATTCTATTGTCATAGTTATTTTATTATATACCCTATAGGCTTTGCTAGAATTAGAATATCCTAAGAAAATTGCCCCATTAGACTTTGCATCAAATTTTCCCAGATTATCTTTTTCATTATTAAGCACATAACACTTACAACCATATACATGTAGATGAGAAATATTAGGCTTTCTTCCTTTATACAATTCATATGGAGTGTTTTTCAAGATGGGCCTAATCATTGCTCTATTCATGACATAGCATGCAGTATTTATAGCATCAATCCAAAAATACTTAGGAAGATTTCTTTCATTTAACATGGTTCTAGCCATTTCCTCTAAAGTTTTATTCTTCCTTTCTACTACTCCATTTTGTTAAGGAGTTCTTGGTACAAAGAAATTATGTTGAATTCCATTATCATCACAAAATTCCATGAATAAATTATTCTCAAATTCTCCACCATGATCACTTTTTATTCTCACAATGGTCATGCTTTGTTCATTTTGAATAAACTTTGCTAGTTTCAGAAAAGATTTAGATGCTTGATCCTTGCAAGATAAGAAAAGTGTCCAAGTGAATCTAGAGAAGTCATCTACAATTACTAATACATAATAGTTTCCTCCTAGACTCGAAATCCTAGAAGGTCTAAAGAGATCCATGTGAAGTAATTGTAGTGGTCTAGATATGAAGACAATTCCTTTTGCCTTAAATGAGCTTTGGGAATTGTTTGACCACAATATTATCAAATAGAGTGGACCAGTGACTATTTGCAACAAAACGATCAAGTCTTCTTATATTATTGCGTTGCCATGTAAAAAATTGTCCTTGAAAACCACTATCATGAAGGTCACAGTCAAGCAAGGTGTCTCGAAAGACTATAAAGTCATAAGACATTAGAAAAACCACCAATGTCATCAATGGACAACACATAATTGAAATCACCCCCTACACACCAACAATCCAGAGTCTGAGTAGAAATCTTCCTGATTCTTCCCCATAAATCCCTTTGAGAAATGGATTGTGGACTTCCATAAACAATCGTGAAAACCTAAAAGGTACAGTTCTCAAAAGTAATTTGCATGTGAACAAACTGTGATGAAACTGAAGTACTTGTACCTATCAAGAATTGATTTTCCATAGACTCCAAATACTACCCGAAAAATCAACACCATCCTGAATATGATAACCGTCAAATTTAAATTTATTAACAATCATCTTAGCTTTCTCCCCACTCCCATGCGTCTCCAATAAACAAAGTAAGTTAGCATGATATCTAAACATCAAATCACTAATCATCATAGTGAAACCTCTTCCAAAAACACCTATACAATTCCAAATTAAAATATTCATTAAAAAATTGAAAAAGGAAGGAAAATAATAGCAATACATACTAATCTTGATTAGGAGGAGAGGCATCCCCCGAAGCATCTTGAACTAGTCCAATTTGGAGCCCAACAACATGATCAATTTCCATCACCATTTCCCTAATGACACCTTCAGTTACCCCTACCCTTCTCCTAATAGTTGAACCAGGATCATAAGGGTTGGAAGCACTTGTTTGATTATTATAAAGTGTTCATAATCATTGAACATAAGCAAAGGTTTCTTTATTAGGAACCTAAACATGTGGCATAGACAAGTCTAGCACATCCTTATGAGTAGTATTGTCATGGTAGTTCGCATAAACCTAGGCAGGATTATTTTGAGGAACGACTAGCCCATTCTTGCAGTCCAGCCCATTAATGGCTACAACAGAAAAATTTTCCACCAGATTTTGATTATGAGTATTTATTGTGGGCTTCCTCGCAATGATTGACTACCCATTATTCGTTCTTAAATTAGGAGAGATCTTTGGGTCTACTTGCTGGGCTGGCTTTTGTTGATTTTTTACTGTAGCCCTATTATTGTTAGTTTTCTTGGGAACATTATTTCCTATTTTTAGAAATTTATTGGCCATCCTATGAGAACTCCACTCATCTTTAATTGGCGTGTACACCTCAAAGTCCATATTCAAAATAAAATAATGTAAGTTAATAAATCCGAGAGAAATGGACAATTTTTGCTTAGTATATTGCTAGGACCGCTTAAGTGTTAACCATAATTTTTTTGAGTAGGGATCTCCTACGGTACAACCCACTGGGTTGTACAGCAGGGACCATTAGATAGGATGGATCCCATAGATTAGTTGTGGGATCCACCCAATCCAACGGTCTTTGTTGCATAGCCTGGTGGGTTGTACAATAGGGGACCAAAATCTAATTTTTTTATGAGAGTGACTGACACATTTTCATGCAAATTCACATGGATCTAACATATAATTATAAACTTCATAGTTGTCAAATATGTACCCCAATTATCAAAGAATAATGTATTTGATTTTTGGATGATATAATTATCAAACTGCCCCGCCACCCCATGGCTCACCCTTCTACATATTTGAGTTAGGATCATACGTTGGGCAACTTTTGATTTTTTTTAATATATTCTCTTACTGAGCAGCAAACACAGCAATTATGTTACCCAACTGATGATTCCTGCTCTACGTATTTCTGTAAAAATCTTAATGAATTTGTACGTAGTATATATAATTTTATGACAAATCCAAGTCATGAGTTGATGGTCATCTGTACTTTGGCTTATTAATCGAAAATATTTTCCTATTGAATTAATGGACCGTTTTAATTAGAGAGAAGTCTGAGGAATGGAATTGACCAAAAACTTTTGCAAGACCATCAAATCGAGAGGATACTATCTTTCTAGGTACTAATTCTCTATATATAATTGTCAAATTGTATCCGGGGAAGGAGGTTTCCAGACATTTTGGGATTAATGTAAATATTTTATAATATTAATTTTTTTTTAAATAATCATTTAGTCCTTGTAATTTACTTCAATTTTAAAATTGATCTCTCCAGTTTTTATTTCCAAATCAATCACATTTTTAAAATGTTTAAAAATTATCTTTTGTTATAACCGATTAACATTTACTTAATTGAGTAGACGGACTACACTACTGTACGTAAGATACTATGCTGAGAGGTAGTACGCAGACAGACGCAGGGGAGGCACCACGGTGCAGCAAGTCCTCACACACTACAAAACCAAGTTCGTCTTCAACGGCAAGGACTCTCACAGATATTATTATTGCAGTTGCTCATGGTTTTCTCCCTTTTTGTCTGCATCACTCTGTCTTCTTCTGCCTATTTCTTCATTTGCTGATTCGCTTCTTCATGATTGGCATGAAACGAAAGCTTGTCTATATCATGCATAGGTTGTCGTCAATTTTGTCCTTTCGAAGTTGTAAACTTTTTTTAATGTCAATTTAGACAAAGTGAAAACTCGTAGAAAGTTTCGAGACTTGCATCTCTCGAGTTCTTAGAATTTAATCTCTACATTTCAACATTTCTTGTTGGTCCCATAGCTTAACTTGTAGTGCCCACTTGCCTTTTGAAAAGTCATTTTGTAAGAAAGAAATTGTTACTTGCATTATTATTACATTAATATCGATAATTTGATTAAATAATTACTTAATTTAGAGGCATATCAATTCAAACAAGCTCAAGGAAAAAGAACAAAGTTATTTACGAGTGATATATAAGCATATATATATATATATATATATATATTTGTAAATACAAATATGTAAAACACATACTCTATAAGAAAATTTTAATACGGAGCATAAAATTTGATAGAAATTAAGAGATACAAATAATAAAAAGGATTTTTCTTTATTAGCGTAAATAGCATATACACTTCCTGTTTTTCTTCAAGTCTGTATTCATTTTGCGTGCAAGAAGTAAGAAATCAAACACATTTTTATTTTCAAATTTGGATGATAAATAGCTATGGATCACAATCACATTAAAGTTTTAAGAAGTAAAAGTAAAAGGATTTCATTACACTTTCATGTTACTAAACTAAAATCTAAAAGAGTAAATATCACCATTACCTCTTAATCATTTTATTTGTTTTCTTTTTATTTCTTCACTCTTTAGTTTATTTGATAGTTACTCTTTTTAATTTTTTATGATAATTCTTACATTTTGTATTTTTATTATTTTTAACTTAATTTTTGTATTTATATTGTTTCTAATTTTTTAAACTCTTCTGACATATAAATTTGTTATTATTATTATTATTATTATCATCATCATCATCATCATCAATAGACCTAATGTATTAATTTGTATTTAAAATTTATTTATATTTCATAAAAAAAAAGCCAATAAAATGTATCATATAAAATAGGATTTTAGAAAAAATTAATAACTTGTTTTTTTACATGTTTTATAGTAATAATTCAGATATAATGTAAAGATATAATTATAATACTATTATTTGAATTGATATTATTATAATTACATTTCTATATTATAACTAGGTATACTGTGAGTGCACAAAACAATAACACATTTATAATATTGGTTGCACAAATAATTATAGTGATATGTGTTATAATTTATTGTCAAATTTTTTTTTATTTTAATATAATATTATGTATATAATAAGTATTTTAAAAAAAACATATAATGTTAATATTGCTTGGCCCTTCTAGGAGAAATTTTCTCCCTCAGTTGAGTGATTGATAGTTTGAGTTGCCATAAGAGAAATAAATAACGAAGAGAAGTATGATAATAGCCTTAAAATGCCTCTCCAGTTCGGAATTATGTGATGCCTGCCTGTGCATTTATTGTATTTCTTACATTGAATTCAATGCATTTAAAAAAAAAAAAACAGATTTAATGGTTAAAAATAAAAAAAATAAGTGATTTGATCATTTAAATTAATTTTAAATAATTATATACGATTAAAAAGTCTCTTTTTGACTGTACATAATTTTCAAAATTTAATTTAACGACTCACCTGCATGATCTGTGCGATTCCTTTAAAATTGTACCCAATGTGAGTTCATTTCTTAAGTGCCATCAATGAAAAATTATACATGTGGCAAGTATTTATGTAACTCTTAGGTTGCTTGCGTGACAACTTTATATACATGTGCGTCTGTTTGTCTAGTTGAGAAATGAGACTAATCTTTAAATGTCTGAACATGATAAAAAAATTTTCAAAAAAAATTATAAGAACTAATTTAATAAGAACTAAACAATTAATTTATTCTACTTTTAAAAGTATTTCATAACAAGGATTGTGAAAAAGAAGCAGTATCTTCTTCTATCAATATTATTGGGTCTGAAAAACCCTTCAAAAAACTTTTTTGTTAAATCACTGAAAAGAGCATATGTTTAAGAGAGTAGATAAAAACGTTAGACATAATTATGCTAATTAATAATTTTGAGTTGGACTACAATATCTTTAGAAAAATAATTTTATGCTTCTACTTCAGTTTTAAAGTAGAATCTCTAATTGTTTTTTCTTACAACAAAAAGATTACTTTCACTAGTATTTAAATATAGATTTTTTGTCGAGCTAAGTCAAATACTCATTTAACTAAAGTATATAAACTTTTTTAAACTACATTTTTTTGTCCAGAAGCTTTTCTCACATAGTACTTTTATAATTATCAACCAGCCCTAACCATGAATTATGTCTTTCATTCAGGACTACGCACGTTTCTATAAGACCCATTAAAGTAGTCCTTCCTTTGTAATACGATTTTTCATTAAAAGTGATAAAGTACCTACCAATTAATACAAAGAATATATGTTTATTTTTCAACACTTCTATACTAGATATTTTGGGGATAATGATAAAAAACTAATGGTCCATACTTTGGCTTCATTAATGTAGCTAAGAAAATCTGTTCCACGCACCTCAAATTTTTGGGTTCTGATAAGATTTTCGAGTGGTATATATAGTTCCCTCAATAACATTTATATCTATATATATATATATATATATATATATATATATATATATATATATATATAAAATAAATTCGTTCTCTGATTGAAAGGAACTGGTCTTGTAGGTAAGCTTGGTTGTAAAGCTAATGCAGATTTGAATCTACTTGAAAATTTAACATTAGTTCTCATGTTTTATTTTGTTTTGAATAATTAATTAATATCACATCAAATAATAAGATGTTAAAGGACAGATATTTAATACTGAATGCCAGACCTGCATTCTATATAACTCTGAAACAAGAAGAGCTGGGATCGCACTACTCCTTCTAAAGTAAGTAACATGAAGGGCGCTTCTTCTCTTTAATGGACTATACGTGAAACATATGTAAAGTTTGTTATATTTTTGTTATTAACATCTCTAATTAATGTATAATATTCACTAAAAAATTTTCATAAAATGTAGCTATGTGACTATGAATTGTAAAAATTATACGTTTATTATGTTTTTGTTGAAAAACTTAATAATAAAAATATATAAAACTATAATTACATTTTTTTTCTCCAAGAAATACGTGAAAATATAGGCGCTCGTAAAAATAAATAGTCAAAGTAACAGAACAAAAGGGTGAATGAAAGTCGCGGCTCACGATTCCCTCCTGCTTTTTTCTCCAATATTTTTCTCCAGTGACATTGCAGCCGTCCGTCCCGTGTGTGGCTGAGATAAAGCCACGTCATTGGTTGAAATGCACCGTTTTGGTCATTCATTTGTTTTTTCTATAGTTAGAACTAAAACGCAGCGTTTTCATCTTCGTCTTCTTCCTGCTCTACGAATTGGCGCCAAACTCATAAGAGGACTCCGGCCTTTGTTGCAAAAACTGGAGGCAGTGGTGGTGTGTAGTCGTTGGCGGTAACCAGAGCTGAAAACGCAGCGGTCTGTGCTACAGAAAAGGACTGGATGATGAGGTGTGTAATGTGAATGATGGAGAAACAGAAAAGGGATGAAGGTTGCTCTGTTTCTGTTGCATTGTGGTTTGACAAAACGAAGCAGCATTGGCTCACTCCATCTTTAAGTATACACACTGAGAAATTGTAGTGCTGGCTTACTCCATCTTCTAGTTGCAGTGAAGACTTTTGGTTGCATTATTTTGGAGGATATATTAGAGTGGAGCTTTGGTGCTGTGGTTGTGCAGAACTGATCAAAGAAGGAAAACCAAAAAGTATTCATCTGATAATTATTGTAAGATCAGAAAATCTTTGCCTGTTAGGAGAAGGTTGTGCTAAACTCCTTGGTTTTGTATTCAAGCAATAAATCCTTGGTTTAGGAACAAAGACAACGTGTATGGTGTAGTTGAAGTAGCCTTGTTCATTGTAGCTAAAGTTATATTGAGTACTAAGTAGCATTATTTGTGTATTCATCATAAAGTTTGGAATATAAAGTTATATTGAGTACTTAAATAATTTTTTTGGGTCAAATATGTATTTAAATAAAGTTTGGAATATGTATTCTATTTTGAGATTTGACCATTTTTCTCTCCTATGATTCCTGATCAATAATTGAAAGTTGCAATAAGTGAACTTTTGTTTATGTTGTTGGCTTATTAGTCTATACACTTGTAGCATAGGTTTTATTGTAATTGGATAGACTTTTAAAATGTGTCATATGAATTTTCTAGTGAATTGCCTTGCCAACCTAATGCATTAGACCTGAATACATATTAGAGAATTAAAGTTCGGGGTACTAGGAAAGTGATGGCAGACCAAGCAATGTAAATATATAATCATGAAAGAAAAAATTAACTGACATGAAAGGATATTCTAAATATAATTTAATTAATGAATTCCTAGGAATTAGGTACCTCCAGTACTAATTTGACTAAGGTGGACGACGTTGAAGTTGGAGGCAAGCCTGTAGTTGGTATGGAATTTGATAATATTGATATGGCTTGGCAATTTTGGAGTGATTATGGTTTTCGAGTGGGATTTGGAGTAAGAAAGCAATAGTTTAATAAGAATAAAAAGGATGGAACTATGACATCATGTAGGTTTGTTTGTTGTAAGGAGGGTGTTCAGAAGGTAGACAAGAGAAACACTCCAGGTACAAATTACAGACTTGCAACGAGAACAAATTGTAAAGTTAGGATGACCTTTATATTAAGGAGGGGGAAATTGATCATTAATGAGTTTGTGGACAGTCATAATTACCCTCTCTGGCTCCCAGAGATGACATATATGTTGGCTTCCCAACGTAACATAACTAAAGTTCAAGGCCAAGAGATTGAATTGGCTGAGGACTCAGGATTACCGCAAAAAGCTACATTTTAGTTAATGAGCAAACATGTTGGAGGTAGATCCAACCTTGACTTTACTCGGTTGGATGCCAAGAACTATCTGCGGTCTAAATGGCAATGCAAAATGGTTTATAGAGAAGTGGGTTGCCTACTGCAGTACTTTCAGCGATAGTTATTGGATAACTCTTCATTTTTTTCATGCTTATCAAATGGATGCGGATGAGTAGATAACAAACATGTTTTGAGCGGATGCACGCATGATCATTGACTACGGCTATTTTGGTGATGTGGTATCGCTTGATACAACTTGTTGCACAAATCGTGCCCAAAGACCACTTGCATTGTTCTCTGGGTTCAACCACTATAGGTAGGTAGTTGTGTTTGGAGCAGCATTAATGTACGGTGAAACAACTAATTCATTCAAGTGGTTGTTTGAGACATTTTTGGAAGCTCACAGGAACAAGAAATGACAGACCATGTTTACTGATTAGGACCAAGCGATGTCGAAAACGTTAGGTGAGCTTTCAGTTTTGGTACGGTGCATTGATGTATTAATTTATCTACCAATGGCTAGTTTTCTAAGTTAAGTTTCTTGCAAGTGAGGTGATGCCGGAGACTCATCAAGGTCTTTGTACTTGGCACTTGATGCAGAATGCTATCAAACATCTTAGCAATTTGATGAAAGATGAGTCTCATTTCCTAACTGACTTCAAGAAATGCATGTATCAATATGAGAATGAAGGTCACTTTGAGGCAAGTTGGGAAAAAATGTTGTTAGACCATGGTGTTTAAGAGAATACTTAGTTGAAGTCTGTATATGCACTGCGTGAGAAATGGACTGCGTGTTATATGAAACAAGCATTCACATTAGGCATGTGAAGCACACAATTGAGTGAGAGCCTGAATTCTAATTTCAAAGCAGCCATGAAACCGACCATGAATATTACCCAGTTTTTCAGGCTTTTCAAGCAAGTAGTTGAACAAAAATAGTATAACGAGCTGAAGGCTGAGTACGATGCTCCACACAAGCTTCCACGTTTGAGTTACCAACATTCGTCCATTATAAATCAAGCCGCACAAAGCTACACACATTTAATTTTTACCATGTTCCAACAAGAGTTTAACTTACTCTTTGCTATTTCAATCTGGCTGAGAAAGGAGGATCAATCTGTCAGAGCTTATGTTTTATCCATGGCTAACTAAGAAGGTGAATGAATTATCTTATTTGACCCTGTTTAGATGTTTGTGTCTTGTACTTGCAGGAAGTTTGAGACATATGGGATATTATGTTGCCATGTGTTGAAAATTTTCGTTGTATTAGAAGTTGAAAAGGTGCCTGATCATTATGTAGATGGACAAAGAATGCACATAATGACATTGTGCATGATGTGAGGGGAAAGGAAGTAGACGAAGACTATAAGTAGGAGAGCTCACAATGGTACAGGCATATATGCTCCAAGGCTGTTAGACTAACATCTGAGGTGGCTTTGTGTGAGGAATTGCACTCTCTTGTAGACAAAGGGATAGATGACTTGTGCAAACAGGTGATGGGTGTTTGTCTGGGTCGTCAGATTCATGGTGATGAAGCTAGTAGGCCCATCACCTCAGAATACGATGATGTATGTGAAGTAAGAGGATTGAAGATGAAAGCTGGACTCGTGAGGGGAAAATGACCAAAGAATTCAGTCGAGCTTCAGCGTGCTAAAAAAAGGAAGGATGCGACCATAGCACGTTCACGATATCCACTATATCGAGTACATGTACTGAATTAATTTATCCATTCACACAGTTGTTGGTTTGATTATTTCTAAATAAGTATAACAATATTGCTTTTAGGGTAATGGCTTGTCAAGTTCATTACTGTGCGAGATGACATGCTCAACACATCTGGCACCTTATGATGACCATCAGAAAATAGAGAATCATTTTAGTTTCACATGATTTTTAATGGTATTTGTATTAAAAGATACATTTATGTGTGCATGGTATCTAGTTCTCACATGTTTACTTTTGTCCTTATGTGATTTTAAGAGTCATTGGACATTCTTACGCAATCACTCGAAGATGAAGACATGTAGAGTTAGCTACACATCATCAACTTTTTTTGACATAACCATACACTAACAGTTGCTCATTTTTTGGGTTGAGTTTCTTCCGATATTTTGTTACGAAGGCTCAACGATTGTATTTTTTGCACTTATTTGCCATTAGCATATGTTACAGTTATAGGCAAATGACACCTATATTTGTTTGGGAACAATTGAGTTTCGCATAGATGTAAGCAACAAACTCATGTATTACTATTCAATGGTAAAATACGAATATTGTTCAGACAGTATCTTAGTAAAGTAACATTTCCTATTATGACATTTACAGTACCATTGCATTACAATTACAACATCACTATGAATATACAACAAATTACATGACATTCTACTATCATGGATCCTATTTCACTACAGTTACAACAAAGTTCATGTGTCTTCAATCCCAGATAAGTTGCTGCATGTGTATTATGCTTTTTTTAGGTTGATTTGGTTTCATTGTGTGTCTGCTACTTCAGTTGCTCCCTCCATATGTCTTCCATCTGCTTTGCTTACTACTTTATGGACTTAATCAGAAACAGGGAATTCTGTACACACAACACATAGCAATTTAGGTCAGCCATTATAATATGTTGTATACTTCATTGGTCCACAATGATAACACTCCATAACATAATGTAGATTGATCACATTAACAAGTGAAAAGCATCTGGCAAAAATCCTGAATAACAAGTATAGCAAGGACTTCTAACAAGTTTTTTCACATGTCTAAATGTTATTGTGATGCCTTGTTATGATAAAAAGCTTAAGGCTACTAGGGATGACTTTGTTTTCGATATGGAGTCCCATGAAAAGGTGAATCAAAGTGAAGTGAATAGAATTCCAAAGGTAGATTCAGTATTGACGACCGAAGAGGTTTTGGAATTGATTCAGGTGAGAAGTTTCTATATTCTCATTTGGCTATATTTTTGTTTTTGACTTTTAACTCATGTTATATAAGTATTAATACCTTTCTTAGTTCACTCTTATAGTTATTAGAAGTTAACTTCAAAAGTTTGGAAGAGTCCCCCCTGGATATAATGTATGACCCACTAATGTTAGTTAATTTTCTGTATTTGTCAATTTTCTGTAATAGGAATTCAGATTTCTAGGAAGTTTCTCTAAAGGCAAGTTCTTGTAAACCTGGTCATATTATTTATATATGTGTCTTTATCTTGTGAGTAAGGTTGTTATTTAATCCCAAGATCTACAAATATTTGGTTATAGAAGTGCAGACTAAATATCTAGAACAGACATTTAAGTTTTTTCATGATCCATTAGTTATATGTAATTGTTGCATTGGTATTCTAATGCAATCATGTATCTTACCTATAGGATTATTGATGTTAGAATATTTTAGTAGTTTATGAAGGAAGTATATGTTAGTCCTAAGTTGCGATCTATATTAATTGAGCTCATCATTCTTACAAGGATTATAAACCATAATTATGCTTTCCACTTCCATTTTCATTGGACAAATTTGAAGACACAATGCAGAGGGGGTGGGGCTTAGTGCATTTTTTAATAGCTATAGTATATATTCCCTGGCTTTATATATTTATATTGTATTATGTCTTATTGTCTATGTAGGTAGAGGGGAAAACAATGTTGAAATTTGCTTTATGTTATTAACTGAAATTGGATGGTTATTAACTGAAAAGGAATGTTTATCGAACCAAGTTGCTTGAATGGTGGAGGACAAATCAAACCAAAGTTGGGGCAATCTCCTAAAGAATTGAATTAGTTATTGGAAATTGTCTACCAGGAAAATGTAAGTTTAATCTTGACCAGCCAGTATTTTCATAGTTACACTTTCTTTCTTTGCAAGTTAGAGGTGCATAAAGATGTGTGGGTTTGTCTGTATCTGCATTGAAAGGAACATTTGAGGCTTTTGCATGTATTAGTGATTTAGATTGTTGTTTCACAACCACTATAAATGTCTTGTTACATTTGTTGTCTTGTCCTTATGGAGTTTTTTTGCCCTCTTTATATCGAATGCTTGTTATGTACAAGGAACCTTGAGATATTTTTATGTAAGGTGAAAACTGATTCAACTACACAAATGATTAATTGACTCCTACTTTAGATTAGCTAGTTTCTAAATGATTTGATTTCTTTGTTAAATTTCTTCTTGCTTTTCTTTGTTCGGGAGGGGGGTTTGTAAAAGTTCAAAATCTTATCTTTGCCAATTAATTGTATTGTGTTTCTATAAATTGTTTGAAATTATTTTTCATCATTTTGCTAGGTTTTGGTCACAAAACCCTTTGATAATCCTATTGTGAAGAGCTTATATAACTAGTGGCTTAAGCAGCCTAGGTCTGAAAAAGCTAGGAAATACATGCACACAAAATATCATCCTATTGAAAAAAGCATTACTTCTCAATTGAATTGGTGAGAAGATTTAGCATAGAAGGAGTTCGTGACCTTCATTGCATATGTGGAGTTAGTCAATCTTGTTAGTCAATAGTTTTTTTGCCCCCAACACTGATGTATATAATCTTAATATGAAATCAGTTACATATAAGAAAGAATATCTAAATATCATTCTCTTGATTTTTGTTTCGTTTTTCCTATGGGATAGGTTCTGGGTTCTTAATAGATGATTCCAACCACTTCTGCCTTTTATTTGGAGATGTTTGAGTGACTGTGTTAGAGGATGATAAAGTCTTTTCTTGGATTGGAACTTAAAGTGTGCACTTTGCCTTCCAGTTATACTGAAATGAAATTATTCTTCATAATTGTTTACTATTCCTTGTTGCTAAGGACACCATTCTTAAGCACAAGAGTGGAGTCCAGTGTTCAATGGAAAAGAAGTAGATTTTCAGGCCATAAAAGGAAAGATTATAGAATTGATCAAGATTAAAACAAAAAACATTAAATGATAATAAGAGGCAAGCATATTAAAACGATAAATTTTCTTTTACCTTCAAGTCTCTATGGTACACACCCTTACTATGACAATGAGATACAACATTGATAAGTTGTTGAAAGTAGCGCTTAGATTCATTTTCTGAAAGCTTTTCTTGCTGAACCTAAACATCAAGAAAAAGGTATAAACATAAACAACAAAGAAATTTAAGTATCTGCCCAATAAAGCCTAGTCTCATCATTAAAATTATCAGAATGGCACCTCTTCAGTGCTGCCAACTTCAAATGGTCAGACTTGAAAATAGATGAACAAAATTAACAAGTGAAAACAAAAAATCTTACAATTTTATCATATAGTTCTCCCCCCATGACCAACTCAAGAACTATGTAAATCTTAGTCTGGCTGGCCAAAACCTAAAATTTGAAAACAATCTATGCAAATGAATATAATTATGAAACAAGTGAAAATGGTAAAATAAATGACTTATATACCATGACACACCAACACATACCTTATGCAACCTAACTACATTAGGATGCTTGACAATTTTCATGATGGATATCTCTCTTCTAATCTGTAATAGGATTTAAGTTATGATAATTAATACTAAGAGTATAACCAAATTCAATACCAATATACATCAATATTTTGTGATACATGTGTTGCTAAGGACGTCAAGTGTAAGCCTTTGATGGCAGATGCAGCATAAAATTCGTTAAAGAAACATAATCATGGGGAAAGAAATTCTCTAAACTGACTGGAGGGATGTAGGCATAATTATTCTGAAACATTGATATGTCAAAAATGGTGATTAGAATTGCAATGCATATATAAAGCACCCAAGTAGCTATTTTAATAGCAATCTTTTAGTCAGATGTCATTAGGGTTCTCCATATGCAACATGGAGTTGTAACCATTAAGCCATATGTGTGATAATTTATAACTTCATGTTTGTAATAGTACTCTTAAATACACTCAAGAATGAATATTGTGTAGGATAAACCAATGGATTCAATAAACATTAAACCTACATAGCTTTTCATGTTCTCCAGCTCAAGGTCAAAGCTTTTCTATTTTAAATGAGGCCTTGCAAATAAAACCTAACTTGTCACTTGGCTTAACCAATTTACTAAATTACAATGGTTCTAAAACAACAATTAATATCTTTACTTTTATTCCTTTCGGTTAAAGAACAATTTTATCAACAAAAATCAGCAAGTTTATGACAGCTCAAACTCTATGCTTGTGTTCAAACTATGTATTCAACAGATAACAGTAATGTAAGCTTTAATTTTGCATAAACATCACTGATTATGATTACTTGAAGACTAAATATTCTAAGAAAGTTTCATATGTTTTGAAATATATGATTTCAAAAAAGAGGAAAAAGGATATTAGATAACTAATTCAATTCAAGGGTTTAAAAGATCTATTGAGAAGACATCTGCAAATTTAAAATATGCAAGGAAATTGAAATATTGGTTCCCGTCAAAGTAGAGAATAAAAGGGAAGATAAAATAACACTTGTTGAACCATTTTGTGCTTAAAAATGGTGTCTTTAGCCATTACCTTAGCCTTGGAGACTTGGCCTGTGTTGCTTTTGATAAGGCAGAGTGGAGTCCAGTGTTCGACGGAAATGGAGGCCGAGTATGGAGAACCTACGAGACAAAAAATAACGATGCAGAACGACATCGTTTGGCGATGCAAAAATGTCAAAAAAATATTTAAAATGCATTGTTTGACTTACTTAAAACGGAGCGTTTTGGCTTCGTGGGCGATGTGGTGCGATCTCAGCAAAACACAATGAATGGCTGAGATTTAACGGGTGAAAGTTACGGGAGGCAATCCGAATCCAAAAGTTGCGTGAAACTTTGAATCATCTTCTGCTGTAGCTGACTAGCCCCAGTGAACAACTTTTTGTTTTTTTCGGAGTTTAAAATGTTCTCAACATAAGAATACGAAAATCCTTTCCCCATAGAAAGTCGCAAATGGGATCAAGGCTGTACTTCTAATAATATAAAAAAGATTTTTTTTTAAATAAAACAAATGAGTGGTGGAAGATTTTCTCTCGCTTTAAACTTCTTGCACAGTCTTCTGTTTCTCTACTAGCACTTCAATCAGAATTTCGGGTTCTCGATGGCTCGATTTGGATGAGATTGGGGGGTCATGAGAAACATGTCCATGGTTCTGTTCAGTTTCTTGCTGGTTTCAGTGTTTGTTTCGGCTCATAGAATTATCCAAAGCGAGATATCTGGTTTCAATGAAACAAACCCATTTTCAAGTTACCTCGTCAAAGCCAGAGATTTCTTGTGGACACCTGGTCAATCTGATTATCAACATGTCTGGCCTGTAAGTTTCTCATCCTCCGTGCTATATCTTTCCACGAACCTCCTCTAAAATGAAAATGCCTCATCCTCCCCTTTTTAAGGTATATTATATTCTGAAGTGCTAGTTTGAAGCTCCCAGGACTGTAGCTATAACTTTCTTAGGAATACTGACATTGACTTGGTTAAAAATTGTCTTGTATCATGTTAAGCAGTTAGCTGACATATTTCTCTTCTGACATTATGAGTTAGTGTCTTCTAAGGTTCTAAACACTCTGCTCTAATAATTTCCCAGCTGAATTGGTGGATTGATGAGAATCAAGTTTGATTGCTTATGTAATCTAATTATGAACATGCAGGAAATGAAATTTGGATGGAACATCATTGTTGGGACCTTGATTGGATCCATGGGAGCAGCATTTGGCAGCGTAGGGGGTGTCGGTGGTGGTGGCATCTTTGTTCCAACGTTAATCCTCATTATTGGGTTTGATCCAAAATCAGCAACAGCTATTTCCAAATGTCAGATTCCATCTACATCGTTGTGACATGATTGTATTATGTCTTCAGAAAATGCAGCTGATGATGTTTGTCTGAACTCTGAACGGTCTTGTCTTGTGTCTTGTGCCTGTCTCTGTCTGTTCCTGCAGGTATGATTATGGGTGCAGCGATCTCAACCGTCTACTTCAACTTGAAGCAGAAGCATCCTACGCTTGATATACCCATAATTGACTATAATTTGGTCCTGCTTATCCAACCCATGCTCATGCTGGGTATTAGCATAGGAGTCTGTCTAAGTGTTATATTCGCGGATTGGATGATCACTGTTCTTCTAATCATTCTCTTCATAGGTGATGAGTGTTAAATTCGGCTTTTAATTACTTCAACTCCATCACCACTTGGCAATATGGTTGATTTGTTATCTGGGAGTCTACAGGTACCTCAATCAAGGCCTTCTTCAAGGGTGTTGAGACATGGAAAAAGGAAACCATAGTGAAACAGGTACATATATACCACAAATTCATATAGGGATTTGGTGAATATTATACCACAAATTAAAAAAAAAAAGAAAAAAAAAGAAGAAAATTATGCTTGGTTTTAAAATTGCAGGAGACCGCCAAGCTTTTGGAATCTACTGGTTAGTGCATTTATTGATTATTTTCCTGAAAGGGATAACTGAGTAGAGGGTAAATTTATATTTCTCTTATCTAAAATTAGAGTATGACTTTACCTTGGCATGCAGCAACGGTTAGTGGGGCAGCAGAATACAAGTCTCTTCCTGGGGGGCCTCAAAAGGACACTAAAAAAGCTGAGGTTTGTATGTTATGGGCGGTCCCATTATCTTTACTTGTCTTTATGTTTTTTGTTTAAGTTTCTTTATTATTGAATGGAACTATTGACACAGGGGTCCGTTCTTGGCAACATTTATTGGAAAGAGTTTGGACTTCTTTCCTTCGTATGGCTCGCATACCTTGCCCTACAGATTGTCAAGGTAATCTTCGTCTTTAATGTTAATTTGCCCTTTATTTTTTTAACGTCTCAGACATAAACTCTCTGGTCTCAAACACATGCTCTGATGCTTTGACAATGATCGTGAATATTATTTTATGAAACAAGATAAAAATATTAAAACTTTTTCGAGAAATCATAATGTCTCAATTGTTCGAAAAAAGACCGACAATCCACTTTCTGACTCTCACCCTCACAAATTCTTTACTTTTAGCTTGGCTAAGTTTATTCATTATAAATTACAATTGTCTAAAATCAACTCCTCCATGTCATTATAACGAAGAGAGAATCTATGATGCGATGATGCGCTTTCTATGCCCCTCGTCTAATTGGCTTATCAGTTGTGCATGGATACTAATTCTCTTTAGTTGATTATAAGAGTACGTAATATTAGAAATGATCTTAATTGCTAATACGTATTGCATCACTTTCTACATGTACTTTTTTTCTTTCCCAGTAACAAAAATATTATTTTATATTATTTATATTTTACAAATTTTTTGTTTAGTTATTATGTTTTTTCGGATTTTAATTTTAGTAAATTTCATAATTATATCAATTCTTGAAGTAGTATTGTTTTTAATAATAATTAGTGTTTGCGTTAAGCATATATTCCCCCTTCTCCTGGGACTAACTTCTCTGGCTTCATCCCTGTCCCTTTCCTTCTACTTATAACATTTTCTTGAACCAACCACTAATTCATATCAATAATGCTTTTTAACAGACTTACACAGCTACCTGTTCAGTCACATACTGGATAATAAATATGTTACAGGTAAGCATAATGCATAGTTTGTAATCTTTCTATTTAAGTGTGTGTGCCTGTGCATGCACATATGAGCAATAGCTTAGAATCTGAACGCATCTTTTTTCTGATCTTGCAGGTACCAGTTTCTGTGGGGGTGTTTCTGTACCAAGCAATAGGCCTACATCAAGGATGGAGAGCTATTGCTTCCAAAGGAGACCATGGCACACAATGGCCATTGCACCATCTAATTCTTTCAAGTCTTTGTGCTCTATTGGCTGGCATTATCGGTGGCCTTCTCGGTGTTGGTGGTGGCTTTGTCATGGGTCCTTTGTTTCTGGAACTAGGAATCGCTCCTCAGGTGTGTTTCCCTTCTTTTATAACCTTATGTTTGACTTTAAATTCTCCATAAATTATGAGTCAAAGGTAACATTGTAAGAAACTAAATTATGCTTTCTATAATTGGGCAGGTAGCGAGCGCCACAGCCACGTTTGGAATGACATTCTCTGCATCTATCTCTGTTGTACAATATTACCTATTGAACCGTTTTCCTGTTCTGTATGGTATATTAGAGATTCATCTATTACCTCTTTTAGTTAGTTAGTTTTCTTGGATGGTGTTCAAATGCTTAAGTAATGGTACTTTACGTTTTGTTTTGCAGCTGTCTACCTTACTATTGTGGCAGCCATTGCAGCATACATAGGGCAGCATATCATTAACAAGCTGGTTATTGTGTTTGGAAGAGCGTCTCTAATAATCTTCGTTCTAGCCTTTACTATATTTGTTAGTGCATTTGCATTGGGTAAGTGTCCAGCAACATGTGAAGTGTAGTATTGCTCTTTTAGAGTTTTGAGACTTCTTTTTATGTTGTTTACTTGGTCGGTCTTAAAGGGTTCTGTCTTTCTCTGTTAATAGGTGGAATTGGTATATCAGACATGGTTGAAAAGATTCAGCAGAATGAATATATGGGATTTGAGGACTTCTGCAAGTATGAAGTATAGAGGCTATGTGTATATCTACGTAGATACCTATATTTTCTTTCCCATGATCCTATCTTTTGCCTACAACACACTTGCATTTAAAATTTTAGGATTGTATTTATGCTTTGATTTCGTCATTTTAAAGGCTTGAGAAAGTTTGTCAGATCTTTCTATAGAAGGAATATAAAAAAAATAAGGAAATTCTATATGGTTATTTATGTAACTAGATACAATGTCAATTTGTTGATTAATGCTACTCTGTGTTATAATATTCTTGTATAGTAAAGAATTCTTTTTGTGGATTTGAAGTAAGATACAATCTTGTGAAATGGTTAAGTGCTGGATTGATGTGCCTTGCAATACCTACAAATACATGGAATGGTTGAATAATTTTTTAGATTTTGTGTTTGCCAAATGTAGTGTTGGTGGTATAATAATAAGTTTATGTCCAAAATGCAAGTTTAATCAATAGCTTACTAGAGAAGATGTATTAGACTACTTGATTGTTAAACAATTTCCAAAATGGTACACTATTTGGCTTAGATATGGAGATACAAGTGTTGTAAACACTACTATTGATGCTCCTATGATATCACATGTGGAGGGGGAAACGGTTAATGCCGATGATCCCATACAAGGCATGGTTAATGATGCATTTGAGCATCATTCTATTAACCAAAATGTTTAAGATGATGAAGTAATGTCTCCCTTACTAAATCTTATGTGCCCAATGATAGTGTGGAGATTTTAGAATTAATATGAAGAGTGTAAGAAATATTCAAAATTATATTTCTTGATGAAAGTGTACCACATTAAGTGTCTATGTAGAATAACTAACAAGACAATGTCAATAATATTAAAGTTGTTGGCAAATGCTTTGAACATGATAAAATTCCTCACTCATTTTATGAGGCCAAGAAAATGATTAATAAAATAGGCTTCAACTACACCAAATCCATTATGTCTAAAGGATTGCATGTTATACTTGGGGGAAAATGCATAATGAGATACTTGAAAAAGATGTAATACATCTAGATGGGAATTATAAGGTAAAGGCAAAAGATGTAGTATATCTAATAACAATAAAAGGCAAAACAAGTTACCTGCAAACGTTTTGCAATATTTTCCATTTTAAACCTCAATTGTAGAGGATATTTATGTTTGCTAAAATAGCTAAGCATATGCAATGGCATGCAACAGAAAAGAATAATGATGGCATGTTAAGAAATTCATAGGACTCAGAAGTATGGAGGAGATTTGATATAATACATTTTTAGTTTGCTTTAGAACTTCAAAATGACATGTTAAGATATTCAAGGGACTCAAAAGCACGAAGGAGATTTGATATAATACATCATCAACTTGCTTTAGAACATTAGAATGTATGCCTTGAGTTAGCCATTGATGGGTTCAATCCATTTGGTAACTTAATGTACTATTTACAACATTTAGCCAGTGATACTTATCCCCTACAACCTTCATCCCTAGATGTGTATGGAATAGAGTTCATTCATTCTTTCAATAATAATTTCAAGAAAGTGTTCCCCAAAAAATGATATAGATATATATTTACAACCATTAATTATAAGAGTTGAAAGAGTAATGGAATGTCTCGGTTACAAATTTTGATTCCTACAAAAATCAAGTGTTTAAAATGCATACAACTGTGTTGTGAACTATCAATGATTTTTTGGGACTTAGAACATTATCAGATTGAATACAGATACTGGGTTAGCCTGTTCATCTTGTAATTCTGACTGAACATCTATGCACCTTCGCTGTAGTAAAAAATGGTGTTTCATGGGTCATTGTTGCTTTTTAATCTTAAGACATAAATTTAGACTTTCTTAGAATTGATTTGATGGGAAGGTAGAGAGGAGAAATATACTCGTAGCACTTAATGGATTAGACATTTTACAACAAGTTGAGAATGTCAATGCAGTATTTAGGAAGGAAATGGAAGTTGGAGGATAGGGTTGAAGATGTTGAAGAATCAGTGATTCTGAGATGGGCACTCAACAATGGAAAAAGAAAAGTATAATTTTTCCAACTTCCATATTGGGAGAACAACTCATTATGCCACAATCTTGATGTCATGCATATAAAGAAAAACGTGTGTGACAATGTCATATTTATTTACTAAATGAACCTAGAAAATTAGAAGATCACATAAATGTACAAAGAGACTTTCCAAGAAGTAGGAGTAAGGTCTAATTTTTGGCCTAACAAACATAGTAGATATCCTTTAGCATTATTCGCAATAGCAAATGCAAATAAATACCTCTTTCTTAAGATTTTAAAGAATATTACCGTATACTTAAACAATATCTCCAAGTGCATTGATTTAAGGCAAATAAATATTAGAGGATTAAAATGTCATGACTCAAATATTCTTATAATACAACTTCTACCCTTGGCCATGAGAATAATACTATTTCCCAAGTAAGTGTCTACAATCTTAATTGATTTGTGTTTGTTTTTTAGATGTTTATGGAACGAAATGTTGAATGTATAAGAACTTGGCCAACTCCAGAATAGAATGCTTTAAACGTTATGTCAAATGGAAATGATTTTCCCACTTTCATTGTTCATAGTTATGATTTATTTGGTTGTACACTTAGTCAATGAAACCAAAGTAGGAGGCCCTGTTTAGTTTTGGTGAATGTATCCTACTAAGAGGTATAATGTATTAATACTTCTCCAATTATTATTTTAATCCGCACAATTTACACCTAAAGCCTATAGTTCTTTGTTTTTCATTAGGTATATGAGTAAATTGGAATTTTATGTACGTAACAAGGCTTAATATAAGGACTTTATAGCTGAGAGTTACATGGGCCAAGAGGTTTTAACAATTTGTTCGAGATGCTTAGATGGAATTGAGACTATGTTCAAATGACCAACTTATGTTGATGATCAACCTAATGTAAGGTCATATGAGGTTTTCACTTTATCCCTACCTATTGAAAAACTAGTTGGTGGTTATAGTTACTTTAATCTATCTATGATAAGAAAAAAAAAAAAGATGCAAGCACACAGACATGTGTTGACCAAATTTAGAGAAGTTGATCCTATTCTTTAGTAAGTAAATTTTATGTTTTACCACGACAATGCAACAACATACAATATCACAATCTACATTTTGAATAGGGAATATAGGGACCACCTGTGGAGAAAATTTAGAAATTGTATACTAAAAGAAATCCAACTTTCAATATGAGGATCAAGATTACCATCCCTTTCCTTACTTGAGAGCATGGCAAAGAAGGAGCTAGATATAATAAGAGATTTTAATTAAACTAAGGCAAGCTCCCTTCATTATTTGGCTCATAAACTCGCTCCTTCTTGGATAAAAAGCTTTCCTTAACTCTTTCATAGGACTGACATAATAGGTGTGCTAAGAGAGAGGATGATGAACTTTTTGATCAGAAAGTCAAAAAGAAGAATGTAAAGTGATCTTAAGCTATTCTAATAGGCATACTCTTTCTAGTTAAGTAAGGTTGAGTGTTAACAAGGGCCGGTCATAGGCTTTCTTTCTATACAATCTATTTTGAGAGCCATCTAATCTAAAGGTCTTCTACTAAGATTAACAAATGAATTCATAAAGAGTTTGCCAAATGGTTTTCTCGTCGTGTAAGAACTTCTACACCTTCCCTGTTTAGGATTGTCAACCTTAGGATATAATGAAATTATCAATATTATCTATTTTAGATAAGAATTGACATGCAAGTCATATTCCTATAACTTAAAATTTCTAGCACTAAGACCAATTAATTGCGCAAGGTGTTATAGCATGTACAATGTTAATGAATTCAAGTTTCATACCTTAGAAAGAGACTAAGGGATAAAAATACAAAATAGCGGAGTCTTTGGCATATTTGGAACATTAGGTTATGCAAGTAGTAGTTTTGCACATATGTAATTTAGAGGTGTGTCATATTATGGAAAGTTGGTTGACATCATTGAACTAAACTATCACGGTCATTTTACAATTACCTTATTCAATTGTAAAAAGGCAAAATAACTAATCTTAGGGATTGTGGTTGATGAATTTGGGTTTGCATTAATAAATTTTGCTCAGTTGAGACACAATAGTGATAATAAAGATGTTAAATCAATTTATTATGTGGAAGATGAGTCAGATAAGAATTGAAGTGTTTCTAAACACCTTAAGCCGCGTGACTTACATGAAATGAGAGATTGTGATGAGCAAATATATTATGAATGTGAGCCACATGAACCCTAAAACTTGGATGTTATTTCTAGAAGAAGAAAATATACCATTGGTAAGGTGTTTAGTTATGTTTATTTGTCATGTATATATATTTTCAATGTCTATGTCTTAACTAATGTTAATTTCAACTCTTGACAGGGATCTTGAAGATGAAATGATTCTTCTACAAGTAAATTAGTTTAAGACACTTTTATGGTGCCACTTATAGTGCTCAAAGAACATCACTAGTGACTGAAGGTGGCTCTTCTAGTTAACTCCTTTCAATAAACCAACTTGTGCAAGTACTCCTACCTGACTAGACTCTAAATCTTATTAATGACAATGAGGACGAGGTACCTGAAGCACCTATACACCCTTAACGTCCATTGTCAAGAAAGTATGGCTTCTTGATGTCATTTGTACATATGCTTGAAAATTTCCAAAGGTTTGACTTAATTACATCCAAATTCATGTGTTAAATCAGAGTTCACATATGAAGACAGTACGATGAAGCCAAAGGCTCTAACTTATAATAATTTTTGGTTTTTTCCTATCAATGATTGAGTTATCTTGGAATGGAACCCTAATAGTCAACCAACAGGAGATGACAATGGTCTATTAAATAGATTCTTAAGGTTTATTGCTAGAGACTTGGAATTATTTGCAGTTAGTTATCCCAATTGAAAAAGAGTTCCATTTAATTATAAAGATTATGCTTACAAAAATACTATTCAAGTAATATTTGTCAATTTTTAAATGTGTCTACACTTTTTGAATATATCACTACTAATAGTATTCTTGAACTGTGAAGGCTAAATTTTTAATTAACAATTATCTGCACAAGTGCTATATTTTAAAATCTATTAGAATGAAGTGGATGGAAAGAAGATAAGAATTATGGCAAAGTAGGGATGACAATGCTTCCACCTGAGAACAATTGATTACTAAGGTCCCTGATGGTATTGGTAAAGATCGTTGGACATTATTTGTTGACTATTGTCTTAGTTCACAAACTAAGGTAATAATATCAATTTTTTTAATTAGTTCTTATGAAAATAGGTTATAACTATATTTTTGTCAATGAATAGCAAAATTCCGAGAAAAATAGATATAAAGAAAGAAGCAAACCATCCATTGCATTGATGGAACAAATAGTATTACACGTAAGAGGATGAAGATGGTATTCTCATTTATTAGTAGTTATATTGTACTTTTCTTGTAACATGTATATGTGTCATTATATTGTTGTCAACTATAGGAGTTAGAGTTATGTCATTTGGTTAGCTAGGGAAAAGTGTGGACAGACACATATAAACACATTGATGGATTGTTTGTGAGTTATGAGGCCAATCGACTGGTCACTATAAAATGTGACCGAATTGCGAATTTTAGGCAAACTTTCTTAAATTCTAAATAGTATTTTACTTAAATATGCATATCTAATCACACAATTTCATCCAAACAACATGTAAAACAAGTAAAATTCATAAAATAACATCACAAATATCCTATAAAATAAATTTAAACCATTCTTATGCCTAAGTTTGTGATTGTTTTCTTCAAGCAAATGACAAAACAATTTAAATCCTTATTTTACAGCTCATTAGGATTAACCATACCAAGTTCACCTCTTATAAAACAAAATCTTTCAGTTGAAAGAGGTTTAGTAAAGATATCAGCAAGTTGAAATTCAGTTTTGATAAATTCAAGACTGATATCTTTCCTTTGAACATGGTCCTTAATGAAGTGATGCTTGATTTCTATATATTTAGACCTTTAATACATAATGGGATTCTTGGTAAGATTGATAGCATTGGTATTGTCGCATTTGATTGAAATATCTTTAAGATATATACCTAGATCCTTTAGTTGTTACTTCATATAAAAGATTTGGGTTTAACAATTACCAACTGCAACATATTCAGCTTCAGCAGTGGATAATATCACACTATTTTTGTTTCTTACTAAACCAAGATACAAGAAAATTTTTAAAGAATTGGCATGTACCACGGGTGCTATTTCTATCAATCTTACAATTGGCAAAATCAACATCTGAATATCCTACCAAATTATTTGTGGATCCTTTTGGATACCACAGATCCATTTGTATTGTACCACCAATATATTTAAAGATTCTCTTTATAGCTAAGTAATGAGATTCTTTAAGATAAGTTTGAAATTGAGCACATATGAAAACATTAAATATAATATTAGGTCTACTTGTTTTTAAATATAGAAGGGATCTAATCATACCTATGCATTTTGAGATATCATAGGGTTGTCCTTTTTCATCAACATCTATTTTTACAGTTGATCTCATGGGTGTGTCTTTTATTTTGATATTTTTAAATCCAAATTTCTTGAACAATTTTTTTGACATATTTGGATTAGTTTATAAAGGTTCCATTTACTTGTTGTTTGATTTGAAGTCCCAAGAAGAATGTAAGCTCCCTTATCATAAACATTTCAAATTCTCCCTTCATCATTTCAACAAACTCTTTGTATATAGTTTCATTAGTAGCACCAATATAATATCATCCATATAATTTTGAACAAGTAGAACATCATGCTTTTTCACTTTGAAAAATAAAGTTGTATCAACCTTGCTTATAGAGAAATTATTTTTAATGAAAAATGTACTCAATTTTTCATACAAGCTCTAGGTGCTTATTTAAGACCATATAATACTTTTCTTCATTTGAATTCATGACTTGGAAGATTTTGATCTTCAAAACCTGGAGGTTGTTCTATATATACTTCTTCCATTATGTATCCATTAAGAAATGCATTCTTGACATCCATTTGATACCACTTGAAGTCATTTATGCATGCAAAGGCTAGTAGCATACGAATTGCTTCCAATCTAGCTACTGGTGTAAAGGTTTCATTGTAATTAATTCCTTCTTCTTGATTGTAGCCTTTTGCAACCAATCTAGCCTTATTTCTAGTAACAACTCCAGATTCATCAAGCTTGTTTCCAAAAACCCATTTAGTGCTAATTACTGGATGATTATTGAGTTCAGGGACAAGTTTCCAAACTTGACTTCTTTCAAATTGATTTAACTTTTCTTGCATAGCTAGAACCCAATATTCATCTTTCAAGGCCTCATCAATTCCAATTGATTCTATTTGAGATAAGAATGCTTGATGATTGCAAATATTTCTAAGTGAGTTTTGAGTTGTTACCCCATTAGAGACATCATCAATTATTCTTATAGTTCCATGCTTTTGGGAGATTATAGGTGACTTCTTCCTCCATCTCTTGATCAGAATCTTCATGCAAAGAGGGTTGTTCACCTGTTTTGATGGGCTCACTTTCATCCTTGATCACTTGAGCTTTTTGTTTGTCTTTTATTGTAATGTCATTAAACTTAAATGCAATTTCTTTGCAAGATGCCTTTCTTAGCTCAAGAGGATCAGATTCATCAAAATTTACATTATATTGTCATAGTTATTTTATTATATACCCTATAGGCTTTGCTAGAATTAGAATATCCTAAGAAAATTGCCTCATCAGACTTTGCATCAAATTTTTCCAAATTATCTTTTCCATTATTAAGCACATAACACTTACAACCAAATACATGTAGATCGGAAATATTAGGCTTTCTTCCTTTATACAATTCATATGGAGTGTTTTTCAAGATGGGCCTAATCATTGCTCTATTCATGGCATAACATGCAGTATCTATAGCATCAATCCAAAAATACTTAGGAAGATTTCTTTCATTTAACATGGAGCTAGCCATTTCCTCTAAAGTTTTATTCTTCCTTTTTACTACTCCATTTTGTTAAGGAGTTCTTGGTATAGAGAAATTATGTTGAATTTCATTATTATCACAAAATTCCATGAATAAATTATTTTCAAATTCTCCACCATGATCACTTTTTATTCTCACAATGGTCATGCCTTGTTCATTTTGAATAAACTTTGCTAGTTTCAGAAAAGATTTAAATGCTTGATCCTTGCAAGATAAGAAAAGTGTCCGAGTGAATATAGAGAAGTCATCTACAATTACTAATACATAATAGTTTCGTCCAAGATTCAAAATCTTAGAAGGTCTAAAGAGATCCATGTGAAGTAATTGTAGTGGTCTAGATGTGAAGACAATTCCTTTTGCCTTAAATGAGCTTTGGGAATTGTTTGACCACAGTATTATCAAATAGAGTGGACCAATGACTTTGTAACAAAACGATCAAGTCTTCTTCTTATATTATTGCGTTGCCATGTAAAAGGTTGTCCTTGAAAACCAATATCAAGAAGGCCACAATCAAGCAAGGTGTCTTGGAAGACTACGGAGTCATAAGACATATTAGAAAAACCACCAATTTCATCAATGGACAACACATAATTGAAATCACCCCCTACACACCAACAATCCAGAGTTTGAGTAGAAATCTTCTTGATTCTTCCCCATAAATCCCTTTGAGAAATGGATTGTGGACTTCCATAAACAACCATGAAAACCTAAAGGGTATAGTTATCAAAGGTAATCTGCATGTGAACAAACTGTGATGAAACAAAAGTACTTGTACCTATCAAGAATTGAGTTTCCATAGACTCCAAATACTACCCGAAAAATCAACACCATCCTGAATATGATAACCGTCAAATTTAAAATTATTAATAATCTTCTTAGCTTTCTCCCCACTCCCATGCGTCTCCAATAAACAAAG
Organism: Delonix regia; assembly: GCA_037074485.1. Lineage (NCBI taxonomy): Eukaryota > Viridiplantae > Streptophyta > Magnoliopsida > Fabales > Fabaceae > Delonix > Delonix regia. The sequence goes on from CM073452.1 coordinate 7,079,603, forward strand.
GAAGTTAGCATGATATCTAAACATCAAATCATTAATCATCATAGTGAAACCTCTTCCAAAAACACCTATACAATTCCAAATTAAAATATTCATTAAAAAATTGAAAAAGGAAGGAAAATAATAGCAATACATACTAATCTTGATTAGGAGGAGAGGCATCCCCCGAAGCATCTTGAACTGGTCCAATTTGGAGCCCAACAACATGATCAATTTCCATCACCATTTCCCTAATGACACCTTCAGTTACCCCTACCCTTCTCCTAATAGTTGAACCAGGATCATAAGGGTTGGAAGCACTTGTTTGATTATTATAAAATGTTCATAACCTTGAACATAAGCAAAGGTCTCTTTATTAGGAACCTAAACATGTGGCATAGACGAGTCTAGCACATCCTAATGAATAGCATTGTCATGGTAGTTCATAGAAACCTAGGCAGGATTATTCTAAGGAACGACTAGGCCCTTCTTGCAGTCCAGCCCATTAATGGCTGCAATAGAAAATTTTTCCACCAGGTTTTGATTATGAGTATTTATTATGGGCTTCCTCGCAATCATTGACTACCCATTATTGGTCCTTAAATTAGGAGAGATCTTTGGGTCTACTTGCTAGGCTAGTTTTTGTTGATTTTTTATTGTAGCCCTATTATCATTAGTTTTCTTGGGAACATTATTTCCTATTTTTAGATATTTATTGGCCATACTGTGAGAACTCCACTTATCTTTAACTGGCGTGTACACCTCAGAGTCCATGTTCAAAATAAAATAATGTAAGTTAATAAATCCGAGAGTAACTGACAATTTTTGCTTAATATATTGCTAGGACCGCTTAAGTGTTAACCATAATTTTTTTTTAGTAGGGATCTCCTACTGTATAACCTACTGGGCTGTGCAGCAAAGACCGTTAGATAGGGTGGATCCCATAGATTAGTTGTGGGATCCACCCAATCCAACGGTCCCTGCTGCATAGCCTGGTGGGTTGTACAATAGGGGACCAAAATCTAATTTTTTTATGAGAGTGACTGACACATTTTCATGCAAATTCACATGGATCTAACATATAATTATCAACTTTGTAGTTGTCAAATACGTACCCCAATTATCAAAGAATAACGTATTTGATTTTTGGATGATATAATTATCAAACTGCCCCGCCACCCCATGGCTCACCCTTCTACATATTTGAGTTAGGATCATACGTTGGACAACTTTTGATTTTTTTTAATATATTTTCTTACTGAGCAGCAAACACAGCAATTATGTTACCCAGCTGATTCCTGCTCTACGTATTTCTGTAAAAATCTTAATGAATTTGTACGTAGTATATATAATTTTATGACAAATCCAAGTCATGAGTTGATGGTCATCTGTACTTTGGCTTATTAATCGAAAATATTTTCCTATTGAATTAATGGACCATTTTAATTAGAGAGAAGTCTGAGGAATTGAATTGACCAAAAGCTTTTGCAAGACCATCAAATCGAGAGGATAGTATCTTTCTAGGAACTAAGTGAGTAATTCTCTATATATAATTGTCAAATTGTATCCGTGGAAGGAGGTTTCCAGACATTTGGGATTAATGTAAATATTTTATAATATTAATTTTTTTTTTAAAATAATCATTTAGTCCTTATAATTTACTTCACTTTTAAAATTGATCTCTCCAGTTTTTATTTCCAAATCAATCACATTTTTAAAATGTTTAAAAATTAATCTTTTGTTATAACCGATTAACATTTACTTAATTGAGTAGACGGACTACACTACTGTACGTAAGATACTATGCTGAGAGGTAGTACGTAGACAGACGCAGGGGAGGCACCACGGTGCAGCAAGTCCTCACACACTACAAAACCAAGTTCGTCTTCAACGGCAAGAACTCTCACAGAGACATTATTTTTATTATTTTTAACTTAATTTTTGTATTTATATTGTTTCTAATTTTTTAAACTCTTCTGACATATAAATTTGTTATTATTATTATTATCATCATCATCATCATCATCAATAGACCTAATGTATTAATTTGTATTTAAAATTTATTTATATTTCATAAAAAAAATAGCCAATAAAATGTATCATATAAAATAGGATTTTTAAAAAAATTAATAACCTTTTTTTCTACATGTTTTATATTAATAATTCAAATATAATATAGAGATATAATTATAATATTATTATTATTTAGATTGATACTATTATAATTACGTCCCTATATTATAACTAAGTATACTATGAATGTACAAAAAATGATACATTTATAATATTGGTTGTACAAATAATTATAGTGATATGTGTTATAATTTATTGTCAATCTTTTATTTTAATATAATATTATGTATATAATAAATATTTTTTATTACAAAACATATAATGTTAATATTGCTTGGCCCTTCTAGGAGAAATTTTCTCCCTCAGTTGAGTGATTGATAGTTTGAGTCGCCATAAGAGAAATAAATAACGAAGAGAAGTATGATAATAGCCTTAAGATGCCTCTCCAGTTCGGAATTGCTGATGTGATGCCTGTCCTGTGCATTTATTGTATTTCTTACATTGAATTCAATGCATTTAAAAAAAAATACACAGCTTTAATGGTTGAAAATAAAAAAAATAAGTGATTTGATCATTTAAATTAATTTTAATAATTATATACGATTAAAAAGTCTCTTTTTGACTGTACATAATTTTCAAAATTTAATTTAACGACTCACCTGCATGATCTGTGTAATTCCTTTAAAATTGTACCCAATGTGAGTTCATTTCTTACGTGCCATCAATGAAAAATTATACATGTGGCAAGTATTTATGTGACTCTTAGGTTGCTAGCGTGACAACTTTATATACGTGTGCGTCTGTTTGTCTAGTTGAGAAATGAGACTAATCTTTAAATGTTTGAACATGATACAAAATTTTTAAAAAATAAAAATAAATTATAAGAACTAAATAATTAATTTATTCTACTTTCAAAAGTCTTTGATAACAAGGATTGTGAAAAAGAAGTAGTATCTTCTTCCATCAATATTATTGGGTCTGAAAAACCCTTCGAAAAACTTTTTTGTTAAATCACTGAAAAGAGCATATGTTTAAGAGAGTAGATAAAAACGTTAGACATAATTATGCTAATTAATAATTTTGAGTAGGATTACAATTATCTTTAGAATAATAATTTTATGCTTCTACTTCAGTTTCAAAGTAGAATCTCTAATTTTTTTTGTTTACAACAGAAAGATTATTTTTTTTAGTATTTAAATATAATTTTTTTGACGAGGTAAGTCGAATACTCATTTAATTAAAGTATATAAAATTTTTAAAACTACTTTTTTTTTTTGTCCAAAAGCTTTTCTCACATAGCACTTTTATAATTATCAACCAGGCCTAGCCAAAAATTATGTCTTTCATTCAGCACTACGTACGTTTCGATAGGTCTCATTAAAAGTAGTCCTTTCTTTCTTTGTTATTTCATGAAAAGTGATATAAGTACTAAACTAATTAATGCAAAGAACATATGATTATTCTTCAACACTTCTATACTTGATATTTTGAGGATAATGATAAAAAAACTAATGGTCCATACTTTGCAAATAGTCTCGTACAGTTTCTTTCGCTTCATTAATGTAGCTAAGAAAATCTGTTCCACGCACCTCAAATTTTTGGGTTCTGATAAGATTTTCGAGTGGTATATATAGTACCCTCAATAACATACATATATATAATGAATTCGTTCTCTGATTGAAAGGAACTGGTCTTGTAGCTAAGCTTGGTTGTAAAGCTAATGCAGATTTGAATTTACTTGAAAATTTAACATTAATTCTCATGTTTTATTTTGTTTTGAATAATTAATTAATATCACATCAAATAATAAGATGTTAAAGGACAGATATTTAATACTGAATGCCAGACCTGCATTCTATATAACTCTCTAACAAGAAGAGTTGGGATCGCACTACTCCTTCTAAAGTAAGTAACATGAAGGGCGCTTCTTCTCTTTAATGGACTATACGTGAAACATATGTAAAGTTTGTTATATTTTTGTTATTAACATCTCCAATTAATGTACAGTATTCTCTATTTTCAAAAAATGAAGCTATGTGACTATGAATTGTAAAAATTATACATTTATTATGTTTTTGTCGAAAAACTTAATAATAAAAATATATAAAATTATAATTACATTTTTTTCTCCAAGAAATACGTGAAAATATAGGTGCTAGTGAAAATAAATAGTCAAAGTAACAGTACGAAAGGGTGAATGAAAGTTGCGGCTCGCGATTCCCTCTAGTTTTTTTCTCCAGTGACATTGCAGTCGTCCATCCCATGTGTGGCAAAGATGAAGCCACGTCATTGGTTGAAACGCACCGTTTTGGTCATTCATTTTTTTTTTTGCAGTCAGAAGTGAAACGCAACGTTTTCATTTTCGTCTTTTTCCTGCTCTGCGAATTGGCGCTAAACTCATAAGAGGACTTTAGCCTTTGTTGCAGAAACTAGAGGCAGTGGAGGTGCGTAGTCGTTGGCGGCAACCGGAGCTGGAAATGTCATGGTCAGCGTCTGAACTGAGGAGTTTCGTCTTCGTCTTCTTCCTTGTCTGCGACATTGGCGCCAAATTGATTAGAGAAAGTGGTGGGCTCTGTTGCAGAAACTAGAGGCAGTGGAGCTGCGTAGTTGTTGGAGGTAACCGGAGCCAAAAACGCGGCGGTCTGTGCTGTAGAAAAGGACTAGATGATGAAGTATGTAAAGGGGATGAAGGTTGCTATATTTTTTGTTTTAGATTGCATCGACACTTGAGGTGCTAATTTGCAGTGAAGACTGCTGTTGCATTGTGGTTTGACAGAATGAAGCAGCACTAGCTCACTCCATCTTCAAGTATACACAATGAGAAATTGCAGTGCTGGCTCACGCCATCTTCTGGTTGCAGTGAAGACTTTTGGTCGCATTGTTTTGAAGGATATATTAAAGTGGAGTTTTGGTGCTGTTGGTTGTGCAGAATTGATCAAAGAAGGAAAATCAAAATGTATTCATCTGATAAGTTGTTGTAAGATTAGAAAATCTTTGCCTGTTAGGAAAAGGTTGTGCTAAACTCTTTGATTTTGTATTCAAGCAATAAATCCTTGGTTTAGGGACAAAGACAATGTGTATGATGTAGTTGAAGCAGCCTTGTTCATTGTAGTTAAGGTTATACTGAGTACTAAGTGGCATTATTTGTGTATTCATCATAAAGTTTGGAATATAAAATTATATTGAGTACTTAAATAAATTTTTTGGGTCAAATATGTATTTAAATAAAGTTTGGAATATGTATTTTGTTTTGAGATTTGACCATTTTTCACTCCTGTGATTCCTAATCAATAATTAAAAGATGCAATAAGTGAACTTTTGTTTATGTTGTTGTCTTATTAGTCTATACACTTGTAGCATAGGTTTTATCATAATTGGATAGACTTTTAAAATGTGTTGTATGACTTTTCCAATGAATTGCCTTGTCAACCTGATGCATTAGACCTGAATACATATTAAAGAATTAAAGTTCGGGGCACTTGGAAAGTGATGGCAGCCCAAGCAATGTAAGTATATAATGATGAAAGAAAAAATTAATTGGCATGAAAGGATATTCTAAATATAATTTAATTGATGAATTCCAGGGAATTAGGTACCTCCAGTACTTATTTGACCAAGGAGGACGACGTTGAAGTTGGAGGCAAGCCTGTAGGTATGGAATTTGATAATGTTAATATGGCTTGGCAATTTTGGAGTGACTACGGTTTTTTAGTGGGATTTGGAATAAGAAAGCAATATTTTAATAAGAATAGGAAGGATGGAATTGTGACATCATGTAGGTTTGTTTGTTGTAAGGAGGGTGTTCGGAAGGTAGACAAGAGAAACACTCCAGGTACAAATCATAGACTTGAAATGAGAACAGATTGTAAAGTTAGGGTGACCCTTGTATTAAGGAGGGAGAAATTGATCATTAATGAGTTTGTGGACAGTCATAATCACCCTCTCCAGCTCCCAGAGACGACACATATGTTAGCTTCCCACCGTAACATATCTGAAGTTCAAGGCTAAGAGATTGAATTGGCTGATCCAACCTTGGCTTTACTCGGTTGGATGCCAAGAACTATCTGTTGTCCAGATGGCAACGCAAAATGGTTTACGGAGAAGTGGGTTGCCTACTGCAATACTTTCAGTGACTATTGTTGGATAACCCTTCATTTTTTCATGCTTATTAAATGGATGCAGATGAGTAGATAACAAACATGTTTTAGGCAGACGCACGCATGATTGTTGACTATGGCTATTTCGGTGATGTGGTATCGCTTGATACAACTTATTTCACAAATCATGCACAAAGACTGCTTGCATTGTTCTCTGGGTTCAACCACTATAGGTAGGTAGTTGTGTTTGGAGCAGCATTAATGTATGATGAAACAACCAATTCATTCAAGTAGTTGTTTGAGACATTTTTAGAAGCCCATGGGAATAAGAAACCACAGACCATGTTTATCGATAAGGACCAATCGATGTCAAAAGCGTTAGGTAAGCTTTTAGTTTTGGTATGGTGCATTGACGTATTAATTTATCTACCAATGGCTAGTTTTCTAAGTCAAGTTTCTTGTAGGTGAGGTGATGCCGGAGACTCGTCACAGTCTTTGTACTTGGCACTTGATATAGAATGGGATCAAACATCTTGGCAATTTGATGAAAGATGGGTCTAAGTTCCTAACTGACTTCAAGAAATGCATGTATCAGTATGAGAATGAAGGTCACTTTGAGGTAGGTTAGGAAAAAATGTTGTTGGACCATGGTGTTCAAGAGAATACTTGGTTAAAGTCTGTATACACATCGCGAGGGAAATGGGTTGCGTGTTATATGAAACAAGCATTCATATTAGGTATGCGAAGCACACAATTGAGTGAGAGCCTGGATTCTGATTTCAAAGCAGCCATGAAACTGACTGTGAATATTACCCAGTTTTTCAGACTTTTTAAGTGAGTAGTTGAAGAAAAACAGTATAACGAGCTGAAGGCACAGTACGATGCTCGACACAAGCTTCCACATTTGAATTACCAACATTCATCCATTCTAAATTAAGCTACACAAAGCTACACACACTCAATTTTTACTGTGTTCTAATAAGAGTTTAACTTACTCTTTGCTATTTCAATCCGGCTGAGAAAGGAGAATTAACCTGTCAGAGCTTATGTTTTATCCATGGCTAACCAAGAAGGTGAATGGATTGTCTTATTTGACCCTGTTTAGATGTTTGTGTCTTGTATTTGCAGGAAGTTTAAGACATATGGGATATTATGTTGCCATGTGTTGAAAATTTTCGTTGTATTAGAAGTTGAAAAAGTGCCTGATCTTTATATATTCACGCGATGGACAAAGAATACATGTAATGGCATCATGCATGATGTGAGGGGAAAGGAAGTAGACGAAGACCTTAAGTTGGAGAGCTCACGATGGTACATGCACATATGTTCCAAGGCTGTTAGAGTAGCATCTGAGGTGGCTTTGGGTAAGGAATTGCGCTCTCTTATGGACAAAGGGATAGATGACTTGTGCAAATAGGTGATGGGTGTTCGTTTGGGTCATCAGATTCATGGTGATGAACCTAGTAGGCCCATCACCTTAGAATACGATGGTGTATGTCAAGTAAGAGGATTGAAGATGAAAGTTGGACTCGTGAGGCGAAAACGACCAAAGAGTTAGGTCGAGCTTCAGCGTGCTAAAAAAAGGAAGGATGTGACCATAGCACGTTCACGATATCTACCGTATCGGTTACGTATATTGAATTAATTTATCCATTCACACAATTGTTGGTTTGATTATTTCTAAACAAGTATAACAATATTGCTTGTAGGGTAATGGCTTGTCAAGTTCGTTACCGCGCGATGTGACATGCTCAGCACCTCTGGCACCTTATGATGACCATTAGAAAATAGAGAATCACTTTAGTTTCACAAGATTTTTAATGGTATTTGTATTAAAAGATACATTTATGTGTACTTAGTATCTAGTTCTCATATGTTTACTTTTGTCCTTATGTGATTTTAGGAGCCATTGGACATTCCTACGCAAGCACTCGAAGATGAAGACATGTAGAGTTAGCTGCACACCGTCAACATTTTTTGACATAACCATACACCAACAGTTGTTCATTTTTTGGATTGAGTTTCATCCGATATTTTGTTACGAAGGCTCAATGATTGTATTTTTTTTTGCGTTTATTCGCCACTAGCATATGTTATAGTTATAGGCAAATGACACATATATTTTTTGGGAACAATTGAGTTTCACATAGATGTAAGCAACAAAATCATGTATTACTGTTCAATGGTAAAATATGAATATTATTCAGACAGTATCTTAGTAAAGTAACATTGCCTATTATGACATTTACAGTACCATTGCATTACAATTACAACATCACTATGAATATACAACAAATTACATGACATTCTACCATCGTGGATCCTATTTCACTACAGTTACAACAAAGTTCATGTGTCTTCAATCCCAAATGAGTTGTTGCATGTGTTTTTTGCTTGTTTTAGGTTGATTTGGTTTCATCGTGTGTTTACTACTTCAGTTGGTCCCTCCATATGTCTTCCATCTGCTTTGCTTACTACTTTATGGACTTAATCAGAAATAGGGAATTCTGCACACACAACACATAACAATTCAGGTCAGCTATTATAATATGTTGTATACTTCATTGGTCCACAATGATAACACTCCATAACATAATGTAGGTTGATCACATCAACAAGTGAAAAGTATCAGGCAAAAATCTTGAATAACAAGTATAGCAAGGACTTTTAACAAGTTTTTCACATGTCTAAATGTTATTGTAATGCCTTGTTATGATAAAAATCTTGAGGCTGCTAGGGATGACTTTGCTTTCGATCTGGAGTCCCATGAAAAGGAGAATCAGAGTAAAGTGAATAGAATTCCAGAGGTAGATTTAGTATTGATGACCGGAGAGGTTTTGGAATTGATTCAGGTGAGAAGTTTCTATATTCTCATTCAGCTATATTTTTCAGTTTTTGACTTTTAACTCATGTCATATAAGTATTAATACCTTTATTGGTTCGCTCTTACAGTTAAAAGAAGTTAACTTCAAAAGTTTGGAAGAGTCCCCCCTGGATATAATGTATGAACCACTGATGTTAGTTAATTTTCTGTATTTGTCAATTTTCTGTAATAGGAATTCAAATTTCTAGGAAGTTTCTCTGGAGGTAAGTTCTTGTAAACCTGGTCATATTATTTATATATATGTCTTTTCCTTGTGAGTAAGGTTGTTATTTAATCCCAAGATCTACAAATATTTAGTTATAGAAATGCAGAGTAAATATCCAAAACAGCAATTTAAGTTTTTTCCATATCCATTAGTTATATGTAATTGTTGTATTGGTATTCTGATGCAATCATGTATCTTACCTACAGGATTATTGATGTTAGAATATTTTAGTAGTTTATGAAGGAAGTATATGTTAGTCCTCAGTTACGATCTATATTAATTGAGCTCATCATTCTTACAAGGATTATAAACCATAATTATGCTTTCCACTTCCATTTTCACTGGACAAATATGAAGACACAATGCAGAGGGTGGGTGGGGGTTAGTGCATTTTTTAATAGCTACAGTATATATTCCCTGGCTTTATATATTTATATTGTATTATGTCCTATTGTTTATGTAGGTGGAGGGGAAAACAATGTTGAAATTTGCTATATGTTATTAACTGAAATTGGATGGTTATTAACTGAAAAGGAATGTTTATTGAACCAGGTTGCTTGAATGGTGGAGGACAAATCAAACTAAAGCTGGGGCAATCTCCTAAAGAATTGAGTTAGTTATTGGAAATTGTTTACCAGGAAAATGTAAGTTTAATCTTGACCAGCCAGTATTTTCATAGTTGCACTTTCTTTCTTTGCAAGTTAGAGGTGCATAAAGATGTGTGGGTTTGTCTATATTTGTATTGAAGGGAACATTTGAGGCTTTTGCATGTATTAGTGATTCAGATTGTTGTTTCACAACCACTATAAATGCCTTGTTACATTTGTTGTCTTGTCCTTTTGGAGCTTTTTTTGCCCTTTTTATACCGAATGCTTATTTTGTAGAAGGAACCTTGAGATATTTTTATGTAAGGTGAAAACTGATTCAACTACACAAATGATTAGTTGACTCCTGCGTCAGATTAGCTAGTTTCTAAATGATTTGATTTCTTTGTTAAATTTCTTCTTGCTTTTCTTTTTTCAGGAAGGGGGTTTGTAAAAGTTCAAAATCTTATCTTTGCCAATTAATTGTATTGTGTTTCTATATATTGCTTGAAATTATTTTTCATCATTTTGCTAGGTTTTGGTCACAAAACCCTTTGATAATCCTATTATGAAAAGTTTATATGACAAGTGGCTTGAGTAGCTTGGGTCTAAAAAAGCTAGGAAATACATGCACACAAAATATCATCCTATTGAAAAAAGCATTACTTCTCAGTTGAATTGGTGAGAAGATTCAGCATAGAAGGAGTTCGTGACCTTCATTGCATCTGTGGAGTCAGTCAATCTTGTTAGTCAACAGTTTTTTCCCTTCACACTGATGTATATAATCTTAGTTTGAAATTAGTTACATATAAGAAAGAATATCTAAATATCATTCTCTTGATTTTTGTTTCATTATTCCTATGGGATAGGTTTTGGGTTCTTAATAGATGATTCCAACCACTTTTGCCTTTTATTTGGAGATGTGTGAGTGACTGTGTAAGAGGATGATAAAGTCTTTTCTTGGATTGGAACCTAGAGTATGCACTTTTGCTTTCAGTTATACTGAAATGAAATTATTCTTCATAATTGTTTACTATTCCTTGTTGCTAAGGACACCATTCTTAAGCACAAGGAAGAGTGAAGTCCAGTGTTCAACGAGAAAAAAGTAGATTTTCAAGGGTTTAAAAGATCTATTGAGAAGACAACTGCAAATTTAAAATATGCAAGGAAATTGAAATATTAGTTTTTGTCATAGTAAAGAAGAAAAAGGAAGATAAAATAACATCTGTTCAACCATTTTGTGCTTAAGAATGGTGTCCTTAGCCATCACCTTAGCCTTGGAGACTCGACCTATGCCATTTTTGATGAGGCAGAGTGGAGTCCAGTGTTTGACGGAAATGGAGGCCGAGTATGGAGAACCTGCGAGACAAAAAACAATGCCGCAGAACGACGTGGTTTGGTGATGCGAGAAGGTAAAAAAAATAATCCAAAATGCACCGTTTAACTTACTCAAAACAGAGTGTTTTGGCCTCGTGGGCGACGTGGTGCTATCTCAGCAAAACGTAACAAACGGCTAGGAATTCACGGGAGAAAAACACCAGAAAAAGTTACGTGAGGCAATCCGAATCCGAAAGTTGCGTGAAACTCTGAATCATCATCTTGTGCTGTAGCTGAGTGGCCCCAGTGAACAACCTTTTTTTTTTTTTTTTTCGAAGTTTAAAATGTTCTCAACATAGAATGCGAAAATCCTTTCCCCATAGAAAGTCGCAAATGGGATCAAGCTGTACTTCTAATAATATAAAAAAGAATTTTTTTTCTTAAATAAAACAAATGAGTGGTTGAAGATTTTCTCTTGCTTTAAACTTTTTGCAGTCTTCTGTTTCTCTGCTAGCACTTCAATCAGAATTTCGGGTTCTCAATGGCTCGATTTGGATCAGATTGGGGGGTCATGAGAAACATGTCCATGGTTCTGTTCAGTTTCTTGCTGGTTTCGGTGTTTGTTTGGGCTCATAGAATTATCCAAAGCGAGATATCTGGTTTCAATGAAACAAACCCATTTTCAAGTTACCTCGTCAAAGCCAGAGATTTCTTGTGGACACCTGGTCAAGCTGATTATCAACATGTCTGGCCTGAGTTTCTCACCCTCCATGCTATTTCTTTCCACGAACCTCCTCTAAAATGAAAATGCCTCATCCTCTCTTTTTTAAGGTATATTATATTCTGAAGTGCTAGTTGGAAGCTCCCAGGACTGCAGCTCGAACTTTCTTAGCAATACTGACATTTACTTGGTTAAAAGTTGTCTTGTATTATGTTAAGCAGTTAGCTGACATGTTTCTCTTCTGACATTATGAGTTAGTGTCTTTTAAGGTTCTAAACACTCTGCTCTAATAATTTCCCAGCTGAATTGGTGGATTGATGAGAATCAAGTTTGATTGCTTAGATGATCTAATTATGAACATGCAGGAAATGAAATTTGGGTGGAACATCATTGTTGGGACCGTGATTGGATCCATGGGAGCAGCATTTGGCAGCGTAGGGGGTGTCGGTGGTGGTGGCATCTTTGTTCCAACGTTAATCCTCATTGTTGGGTATGATCCAAAATCAGCAACAGCTATTTCCAAATGTCAGATTCCATCTACATCGTTGTGACATGATTGTATTATATCTTCAGAAAATGTAGCCGATGATGTTTGTCTGAACTCTGAACGGTCTTGTCTTGTGTCTTGTGTCTGTTCCTGCAGGTATGATCATGGGTGCAGCGATCTCAACCGTCTGCTTCAACTTGAAGCAGAAGCATCTTACGCTTGATATACCCATAATTGACTATAATTTGGTCCTGCTTATCCAACCCATGCTCATGCTGGGTATTAGCATAGGAGTCTGTAAGTGTTATATTCGCGGATTGGATGATCACTGTTCTTCTAATCATTCTCTTCATAGGTGATGAGTGTTAAATTCGGCTTTTAATTACTTCAACTCCATCACCACTTGGCAATATGGTTGATTTGTTATCTGGGAGTCTACAGGTACCTCAATCAAGGCCTTCTTCAAGGGTGTTGAGACATGGAAAAAGGAAACCATAGTGAAACAGGTACATATATACCACAAATTCATATAGGGATTTGGTGAATATTATACCACAAATTAAAAAACAAAAAAATTATGCTTGGTTTTAAAATTGCAGGAGACCGCCAAGCTTTTGGAATCTACTGGTTAGTGCATTTATTGATTATTTTCCTGAAAGGGATAACTGAGTAGAGGGTAAATTTATATATCTCTTATCTAAAATTAGAGTATGACTTTACCTTGGCATGCAGCAACGGCTAGTGGGGCAGCAGAATACAAGTCTCTTCCTGGGGGGCCTCAAAAGGACACTAAAAAAGCTGAGGTTTGTATGTTATGGGCGGTCCCATTATCTTTACTTGTCTTTATGTTTTTTGTTTAAGTTTCTTTATTATTGAATGGAACTATTGACACAGGGGTCCGTTCCTGGCAACATTTATTGGAAAGAGTTTGGACTTCTTTCCTTCGTATGGCTCGCATACCTTGCCCTACAGATTGTCAAGGTAATCTTCGTCTTTAATGTTAATTTTCCCTTTAATTTCTTAACGTCTCAGACATAAACTCTCTGGTCTCAAACACATGCTCTGATGCTTTGACAATGATCATGAATATTATTTTATGAAACAAGATAAGAATATTAAAACTTTTTCGAGAAATCGAAAAGTCTCAATTGTTCAAAAAAAGGCTGACAATCCACCTTCTGACTCTCACTCTCACAAATTCCTTACTTTTAGCTTGGCTAAGTTTATTCATTATGAGTTACAATTGTCTAAAATCAACTCCTTCATGTCATTATAACGAAGAGTGAATCTATGATGTGATGATGCCCTTTCTATGCCCCTCATCTAATTGGCTTATCAGTTGTGCATGGATACTAATTCTCTTTAGTTGATTATAAGAGTACGTAATATTAGAAATGATCTTAATTGCTAATACATATTGCATCACTTTCTACATGTACTTTTTTTTTCCCAGTAACAATAATATTATTTTATATTATTTATACTTTACTGATTTTTTGTTTAGTTATTATATTTTTTCGGATTTTAAATTAGTAAATTTCATAATTATATCAATTCTTGAAGTAGTATTGTTTTTTAATAATAATTAGTGTTTGCGTTAAGCATATATTCCCCCTTCTCCTGGGACTAACTTTTCTGGCTTCATCGCTGTCCCTTTCCTTCTACTTATAACATTTTCTTGAACCAACCACTAATTCATATCAATAATGGTTTTTAACAGACTTACACAGCTACCTGTTCAGTCACATACTGGATAATAAATATGTTACAGGTAAGCATAATGCATAGTTTGTAATCTTTCTATTAAAGTATGTGTGCCTGTGCAAGCACATATGAGCAATAGCTTAGAATCTGAACGCATCATTTTTTCGATCTTGCAGGTACCAGTTTCTGTGGGGGTGTTTCTGTACCAAGCAATAGGCCTACATCAAGGATGGAGAGCTATTGCTTCCAAAGGAGACCAAGGCACACAATGGCCATTGCACCATCTAATTCTTTCAAGTCTTTGTGCTCTATTGGCTGGCATTATCGGTGGCCTTCTCGGTGTTGGTGGTGGCTTTGTCATGGGTCCTTTGTTTCTGGAACTAGGAATCGCTCCTCAGGTGTGTTTCCCTTCTTTTATAACCTTATGTTTGACTTTAAATTCTCCATAAATTATGAGTCAAAGGTAACATTGTAAGAAACTAAACTATGCTTTCTATAATTGGGCAGGTAGCGAGCGCCACAGCCACGTTTGGAATGACATTCTCTGCATCTATCTCTGTTGTACAATATTACCTATTGAACCGTTTTCCTGTTCTGTATGGTAAATTAGAGATTCATCTATTACCTCTTTTAGTTAGTTTGTTTTCTTGAATGGTGTTCAAATGCTTAAGTAATAGTACTTTACTTTGTGTTTTGCAGCTGTCTACCTTACTATTGTGGCAGCCATTGCAGCATACATAGGGCAGCATATCATTAACAAGCTGGTTATTGTGTTTGGAAGAGCGTCTCTAATAATCTTCGTTCTAGCCTTTACTATATTTGTTAGTGCATTTGCATTGGGTAAGTGTCCAGCAACATGTGAAGTGTAGTAGTGCTCTTTTGGAGTTTTGAGACTTTTTATGTTATTTACTTGGTCGGCCTTAAAGAGTTCTGTCTTTCTCTGTTAACAGGTGGAATTGGTATATCGGACATGGTTGAAAAGATTCAGCAGAATGAATATATGGGATTTGAGGACTTCTGCAAGTATGAAGTATAGAGGCTATGTGTATATCTACGTAGATACGTATATTTTCTTTCCCATGATCCTCTCTTTTACCTACGACACACTTGCATTTAAAATTTTAGGATTGTATTTATGCTTTGATTTCGTCATTTCAAAGGCTGGAGAAAGTTTGTCAGATCTTTCTACAGAAGGAATTATAGGTAAATTTTGATATTTAAATTATGATTTTAAGCAAATTTCCTTAAATGCATGTCATATTTAGGATAACAATTCCATCATGTTGGGCTGGGAGTCTTTTTCTAGTTTTCCTTCCCACCATCAATTATACTCTTTATCCCTATTGAAGTTCTCCCACATGAAAAATTTTTCTCATTTAAATTTTTTGAAAAAAAATGTAGATTTTCACAGATTTTTATGGAGATCTCAAATTATTTCTAAGTGTAAAATAAAATAAATTTATATACTTGAAAAAGCTTAAATTCAAAATTCAAGCTTCCTGTTTATATTATTTGATAATCTCTACTAATTTATATATATATATATATATATATATCAAATTCTACAACAAATTCAACCATATGAATATTAATAAAGTGTAAAATAAGTAAAAATAAAATAAAATAAAGGGTAGTAAAATGTGCATAAAAAAATTTAATAATATTTATTTTAAGTTAGTAGGTATAAAAATTATATTAAGTGGAGAGAATGATTCTCATTCTATATTCAAGTTACTTTTATAAATTTTTTTTAATCTTCATTCTCACAAAAATAATTATTCGTTATATGTCCCAAATGAGACACTTTCAGTGAGAATTCGTAAATTTGAATATTTTTGCCATTCTTGCTTATATTTCTATGTTTAATCTTTATCAATTTGAACCTAATACCTATAATAAATTATTTTATCCCCTCGGAGATTATTATATTTAGTAGCTTATATTAAGCCCTTCTTTGCATATTAACCTAATACTTAGTCGTATTTTTACTTCATCTTTGTTAGTTGGTAAACAACTTTATAGATAAGAAAAGAATTATATTAGTCTATGATTGTAGAAACTATATTACACAACATTTATATATAATGGAATGCTAGAAATGACTAAAATTACAGCTGAAATATACTTCTACAAGTTACATATGTACACGTGTTAAATGAATAATGGATTGTTATGTGAACGTCACCAAGTACTCGCGCTAGACTTCTAGTAGATTGTTGTAGCAGTCTTCACATTCTTCAGAATGTTATATACCCAGTACAGGTTGCAACGACTTCACACTCTTCACGAGGTGATATATATATATACTTGGTATAGGCATGCAGATATGCACTATAAAAAAAATAAATTAGTAGTTGTGGTTCTTTACTTGCGTGCCAAAAATCGCAGCTAATGTAAAATTTAGTTGCAGTCCATAGGAACAACCTTAGGTATTACCTGCAACTTACAACAAACTGCAGGTATTTACTTGCAATTGGGCACACAGAACCGTAGGTAAATTTACTTGCAGTTACATTAAATTGCATGTAATACCTGTGGTTTATTGTAAACTGTAAGTAAAACTTGCATAGAACCCTAGCTTTTTCTTCTCTCCCCGGCAAGGCGTTGCACATTTCTCACCCTTTCACTCTCACATTTTCTCCTCTCTTTCTTCATCACTCACTCCAAGCCACTGCCAGCCTCCACCCTTCCGTCGCCGTTGCTGGCCTATGCACTAGACTGCAGCTGTCGGCTTGTCCTCGTCATCAGTATGTGTTGCCAGTGAGTTGTAAGTTTTTTCTTTTTTCATTTGTTCAGTTTATCTTCAATTTTCTTCCTAGTTGTAATATCATAGTTTTGGTGTATCAATGTAATTTTTATTGCTAAGGAAATTCTATATAGTTGTTTGTGTACCTAGATACAATGTCAATTTGTTGACTAATGCTACTCTGTGTTATAATATTTTTGTATAGTAAAGAATTCTTTTCGAGGATTTGAAGTAAGATACAATCTTGTGAAATGGTTAAAAGTTGGACTAATATGCCTTGCAATACCCACATATACATGGAATGGTTGAATAATCTTTTAGATATCACATTTGCTAAACGTAGTGTTGGTGGTAGGATAATAAGTTTATGTCCAAAATGCAAGTTTAACCAATGGCTTAATAGAGAAGATATGTTAGATCACTTGATTGTTATACAATTTTCAAAATGGTATACTATTTGGCTTAGATATATAGAGACAAGTGTTGTAAACATTACTATTGATGCTCTTATGATACCACATGTGGAGGAGGAAACGGTTAATGTCAATGATCTCACACAAGACATAGTTAATGACACATTTGGGCATCATCTTATTAACCAAAATGTTCGAAGTAATGTCTCCCCTACTAAATCTTATGTTGCCCAATGATAGTGCAGAGATTTTAGAATTAATATGAAGGGTGTGAGAAATATTCAAAATTATATTTCTTGGTGAAATTGTACCATATTAAGTGTCTATTTAGAATAACTGACAAAACAATTTCAATGATATTAGAGCTGTTGGCAAATGCTTTGAACATGATAAAATTCATTACTCATTTTATGAGGCCATAAAAATGATTAATAAACTAGGCTCCAACTATACCAAAATCCATGTATGTCTAAACGATTACATGTTATACTTGGGGGAAAATGTAGAATGAGATACTTGAAAAAGATGCAATACATCTAGATGGAAACCATAAGGTAAAGGCAAAGGATGCAATATATCTAATAACAATAAAAGGCAAAACAAGTTACCTACAAACGTTTTGTAATATTTTCCATTTGAAACCTCAATTACAGGGAATGTTTATGTTTGCCAAAATAGATAAGCATATGCAATGGCATGCAACAGAAAAGAATAATGATGGTATGTTAAGAAATTCAAGGGACTCAAAAACCCAAAGAAGATTTGATATAATACATCCTCAGCTTGCTTTAGAACATTAGAATGTATGCCTTGGGATAGCCACCGATAGGTTCAATCTATTTGGTAACTTAATGTACTAATTACAACATTTAGCTAGTGATACTTATCCCTTACAACCTTTATCCCTAGACGTGTATGAAATAGAGTTCGTTCATTCCTTCAATGATAATTTCAGGAAAGTGTGCACCAAAAATTGATATAGATATCTATTTACAGCCATTAATAGAGAAGTTGAAAGAGTTAAGGAGTGTCCCAGTTACAAACTCTGATTTCTACAAAAATCAAGTGTTTAAAATGCATACAATTGTGTTGTGAAATATTAATGATTTTTTGGGACTTAGAACATTATTGGATGGAATATGCATACTGGGTTATACAAGTAGTAGTTTCGCACATATGTAATTTGAAGGTGTGTCGTGTTATGGAAAGTTGGTTGACGTCATTGAGCTAAACTATCATGGTCATTTTATAGTTACCTTATTCAAATGTAAAAAGGCAAACATAACTAATTCTAGGGATTATGGTTGATGAATTTGGGTTTGCATTTATAAATTTTGCTCAGCTGATACACACTAGTGATAATAAAGATGTTAAATCGATTTATTATGTGGAAGATGAGTCAAATAAGAATTGAAGTGTTTCTAAACACCTTAAGTCACATGACTCATACAAAATGAAAGATTGTGATGAGGACACATATTATGAATGTGAGCCACATGAACCTTAAAACTTGGATGTGTTATTTCTAGAAGAAGAAAATATACCATAGGCAAGGTGTTTAGTTATGTTTATTTGTGTTATTATTTGTCACGCATATATATTTCCTATTTCTATGTCTTAATTGATGTTAATTTCAACTCTTGACAGGGATCCTGAAGATGAAACAATTCTTTTACAAGTAAATTAGTTTAAGACACTTTCATGGTGCCACTTATAGTGCTCAAGGAGCATAACTAGAGACTGAGGGTGGCTTTTCTAGTTAACTCCTTTCGATAAACCAACTTGTGCAATTATTCCTACCTGACTAGACTCCAAATCTTAATAATGACAATGAGGACAAGGTACCTGAAGCACCTACACACCCTTGATGTCCATTGTCAAGAAGGCATGGCTTCTTGATGTTATTTGTACATATGCTTGAAAATTTCAAAAGGTTTGACTTAATTACATCCAAATTCATATGCTAAATTTGAGTTCACATATGAAGATAGTACGATGAAGCCGAAAGCTCTGACTCATAATAATTTTTGGTTTTTTCCTAGTGATGATCAAGTTATCTTGGAATGGAACCCTAATGGTCAACTAACAAGAGATGACAATGGTCTATTAAATAGATTTTTAGGGTTTATCGCTAAAGACTTTGAATTATTTCTAGTTAGTTATCCTAATTGAAAAAGAGTTCCATTCAATTATAAAGATCATGCTTACAAAAATACTATTCAGGTAATATTTGTCAACTTTTAAATATGTCTAAGCTTTTTGAATATATCACTACTAATAGTATTCTTAAACTTTGAAGGCTAAATTTTTAATTAACAATTATTTGCACAAGAGCTATATTTTAAAATCTATTGGAATGAAGTGGATGGAAAGAATATAAGAATTATGGCAAAGTAGGGATGACAATGCTTCCACCTAAGAACCATTGATTACTAAGGTCCCTAATGGTATGGTATTGATAAAGATTGTTGGACATTATTTGTTGAGTATCGTCTTAGTTCACAAACTAACTTAATAATGTCAATTTTTTAATTAGTTCTTATGAAATCAGGTTATAACTATATATTTTTGTCAATGAATAGCAAAATTCCTAGAAAAACATATATAATGAAAGAAGCAAACCATCCATCATACTGATGGAACAAAGAGTATTGCACGCAAGAGGATAGAGATGGTATTATCATTTGTTAATAATTATATTGTACTTTTCTTATAACATGTATATGTGTCATTATGTTCTTGTCAACTGTAGAAGTTAGAGTTATCTCATTTGGTTAGCCAAAGAAAAGTGTGGACAGACACATATAAACATGTTGATTGATTGTTTGAGAGTTATGAGGCCAAAACAATTAATGTAAGTATTTTCTAACTTGTTTAGGAAGTGGAAATGGCTGAGTTTTGTTTCGGTTATGTAAGTGTAAATGTATAGTTAATGCAAGAAAAAATTGTTACGCACGAGTCTAGTTCAATGTCTATATCATAAGAAATATCAATAGAAGACTACCTAGCCTTTGCATTAGGAAGACAAGAGCATGTGGGTTATGTTCGAGGGTTGGGATTAGGTCCGTCACCATCCTAAGTGTTTAAACGTCCCTCCTATTCTTATAATGTAACGAACTCATCTTATCCTTTCAATATATATTTGCAAAATCAAATCATCGAAATAAGATTGGTTATAGAATATCATACTTGAAAATTTGAAGACCAACATAAGAAAATAAAAGAACAAGATAAAATATTTAAAGATTAAAATAAAAGATTTAGGATAATGATAAGTTTCTTTATGCAGAACTTTTAGGTCTAGTTGCCTTCTGACATTATTGCACTCTAAACCTTACTAATAATGCTCTTATTCTTTACATTATTGTTGCATTTTATATGTTACATCACTTGTTATGTCTTGTAATATATTTTCAATATGTTTATTATTGATTTTTATATTACAATATGGGTACTTAATCGAGCAAGTGGACATAAACTGAGTGTTGTTGATCATTCTTTAAACCTTTCTAGTGTTGAGCTAGGTTGGAACCCAAGTAAAGGGTGAATTGGGTTTTATAAAAATTTTACTAAAAAATTCTTTTAAAACTAAAGTAAAACAACCAAAGATAAATGCAAAATGTAAAGAGAGTAAGGGAGAAGAGTAAACATAGAAATTTCTCTTGGTTCGGCTTCTACCCAATCTTACATCCAATCCCCAAGCAACCTTTTAGGTTTTTTTCACTATTTAAGAAAGATAATACAAAACCTAGAAGATCCTCCTGATTCCTAAGCTCTTATAGCTTGATACCATTAAGGAACCTCCTTGAATTCTCTCACAGGGTTATACTCCCCCTAAATCCAAGTTTTCTTTTAGCTTGACACCCTCAAGGAACCTTCTTGAGTTTTTTTTTCAAAAGAAAGGATAAATTACAGATAGTAAACTCTCTAAAAACATAGTATATGATATTATGAAGCACTAATATGATAAAGAGTTGATAAGATGATAGAAACTATTGATGTAATCACTCTTGAATGTTTTTCTTACTTTTTTAGAGTCTCCAAGTTGAGTTTATATAGATTGAAGTCTAATAAATCCTTTAAAAGTAAGTAGGAAAAAATAGATTTCAAAATATATCCATTATAAATCCATTATGGCTTCTTCGCCACTGGCCAGTCGACTGTCTACTACTGACCAATTGAATGCTTACACTTAACTAGTTGACTAGTTACTCACAAAGAGTTCCCAATTGATGGTCTTAAAGCTGGCAGTTGACTGATGTTTGATCTGGATATGGTCAGCCAACTGCTTACTCATAAAGAGCTCTCAGCTTATCAGAACTTGAGCTAGTAGTTAACTGGTGCCTCTCAGAAGGTGACCAATTGATTGTTGGCTTGTGGTTAGTTAACTGCTCACTCATAAAGAGTGACTAGTTGATCAAGCTTAAGCTAACAATAGATTAGGGACTTCTTACGACTGTTAACTGGTGGCCAATCGACTGTTCATTCACAGAAAGCTTCCATTCAACTGGTTAAGGCTTGACAGTTGGTTGGCAAGGTGGCCAGTCAACTGCTGACTTATGGCTAGTCAATTGAAGACTTCCAGAGTTCTGCAAATTAACATTTCTTAACCTTTAAGATTTGGAATTAATTATACATTCATTTTACAAGATCCCTATAAGCACAATATCATTTACAAAGGTTCTTATGACATGACTAAACATTGAAATCATCTAGAACCTAAGTGATACATTGAAAAAATTTTCTTCTTTAAGTTTGTAATCATCAAAACCTTGACCTTTAGTAAATAGGCTAACAAACCTACAATTGTTAGTGATTCACAAGAAAAAGTTTTTCAAAATGGTGTGCTTTTGTTTTTATGAAAGTTGGATATGATTACTTTGATTTTAACTTTCACTTTTTTTAGTTTTCTTTTATTTCCTTGTTTATTCAGTTATATTCAATTAATAGAGACAGATGCCAATAAGCCATATAACTAAAATAACTACTTTTATTGAATTCCAATGATTAAAACACAATTGAAGTAAATCAACGAAATTTAGATAAGGAAAACAATTACAAACAGAACATGAAAACATGAAAACTAAAACATTACTTTCCTAAAATAAAATCTTATTTCTTTGCCCTTTTGTCACATAAAAAAGGGAGGACCTAGACTAAGCCTAGGGATCGAAGGACTGCTCATGATACGCCTCGATGCATTTAAGCCTGGCATTCATGTCCTTTAAGGTTTCTTGAAATGTTTACATATGGAAACTGTAGGAGTCCATCTTCTGATGTATAGCTTAGATCTCAACAAGCAATATCGGCTTAGAAATAACTATGGTCTCAAGCTGAGCCTAGGTGTAACCCATGGAAGTAGGACTTGGCAGTGGTGGAGGAATAAAAGTAGAAGGAGATGGTGGCATAGGATCAGAATGACCTCCTTCTTCAGTTGGTTCTGCAGATGGAGGAGGAGGCATATCAACTGCTGGAGCAGGATGTGGCCTAAGAACTCTCTGAGCTTTCCTAACCTATTATCCCTATGGAGTCTTAATAAAATACATCCTTTGTAAATTATTCCCCCCAATCTATAGAGGGAAATCCACATTATCCTCAACTAGAGATATATCGGCAAAGGATAGCTACAATAACAATTTCGTATGGTAGAGGAGATGATTTCTTCTTCTTGCAATGTGACCATCCTTTGTGTAATCAGCTATGAATGCCTAAAGCTTTCACCTTCCTGTATGTACTTCATCATAAACATCTCATGCTCATTCAGATAAGTAAAATTACCTGACTTGTTAATTAAACAGTGAGCTATTATGTAGCACAGTAGCCTATTCTCCAAAGATAAGTCATTGACATTTATAATAGTATTGGGGTTGTTAATGAGTACCTCACTTATCCTATTTATGGCCTTCAATTTGTTGTAACCAGACACAATCTTGAGGGAATTAGGATGATCAGTAAAATAATGTCCAGTAGAAGGAAGAAGGTTCAGAATCCCAGCCAAAGTTTCATCACCAAAAATACTTCTTGTACCTCTAACCTCAGTGGTGATGAGATAGGTAAGGTTTAACCAAAAAGCCTATATAACCTTAGGGCTATAATCCAATTTCAAGCTTAGTAAATGGTTCAATCCTGCATTCAAAAATAAATCAGGGAGGCTAAACCCTTCTTCTTGAAGTAAAGGGAGGTGCACATACCTACTTGCAAGAACTCCCCTTTGTTGGAAGTTCTCAATGAATGCCACCTCTTATGCCCTTGAAGAAAAGAGAGGAGGAGGACAAGAGGAAGAGCCAACAGTTGGTTTCTTGCTTCTAGCACACTTGGTAGTCGATCTCTAAGCCATTGGAAAAGGATAGAGAGGCATGAACATAAGAAAGATTTCAAGAATTTCAAGTTGGAGAAGAGAAGAGTAGAAAATCCCCTTTTAAATTGATGAAACTATAGATTGAGGTGTTTAATCGGTGATTTTGGTTGATTTGGAAAGAAAAATGTTTTAGAAAGATCTGTTTGAAAATTTAAAGAGCAAGAAGGGGGTTGAACAGTCGATTGCCAAGAATAATAAACTTTATGAGTTTTTAGAGTTTTAACTACTTTAAATAGCAAGTTCTGTCATCAACTGTCGACCCCTATTTTTCATAACTTTGCTTTCTAGAACCTCCCGGTCAACTGTCGAGTTGTGAGGGATGCCTAATCAACAAGCCACTCCTTGGCAATCAACTACTCCCTTACAGAGATCCCTCAGTATACTGCTCGTGACCTTCCTGAGTAACTGGTCACTTCTAGACCTTCACCAGTCGATTGTTTACCCCTTGTCAATTGACTGATCACTATAAAATGTGATTGAACTGCAAATTTTAAGCCAACTTTCTTAACTTTTAGATAGTATTTTATTTAAATGCATATCTAATCACATAATTTCATCCAAACAACATGTAAAATAAGTAAAATTCATAAAAGAACATCACAAATATCCTACAAAATAAATTTAAACCACTCTTATGCTTTAGTTAGTAAATGTTTTTTTTCAAGCAAATGATAAAACAATTTAAATCCTTATTTCACAGCTCACTAGGATTAACCATACTAAGTTTTCTTGTTGTAAAATAAAATCTTTCAGTTGAAAGAGGTTTAGTAAACATATCAGCAAGTTGATATTTAGTTTTGATAAATTCAAGACTGATATCTTTCTTTTGAACATGGTCCTTAATAAAATTATGCTTGATTTCTATATGTTTAGACCCTAAATACATAATGGGATTCTTGGTAAGATTGATAGCACTGGTATTGTCACATTTGATTGGAATCTTTTTAAGATATATACCTAGATCCTCTAGTTATTGCTTGATTTAAATGATTTGGCTCAATAATTACCAACTATAACATATTCAGCTTCAACAGTGGATAATGTCACACTATTTTGTTTCTTACTAAACTAAGAAATAAGAAAGTTTCCAAAGAATTGGTATGTCCCACGGGTGCTATTTTTGTCAGTCTTACAACCTACAAAATCAGCATTTGAATATCTTACTAAAGTATTTGTGGATTCTTTTGGATACCACATACCCATTTGTATTGTACCACCAATATATTTAAAGATTCTCTTTACTGCTAAATAATGAGATTCTTTAAGACAAGTCTGAAATCAGGTACATATGTAAACACTAAACATAATATCATGTCTACTTGCTTTTAAATATAGAAGGGATCCAATCATACCTATGTGTTTTGAGATGTCATAGGGTTGCCCTTTTCATCAGCATCCATTTTTACAGTTGATCCTATGGGTGTGTCTTTTATTTTGATGTTTTCAAATCCAAATTTCATGAGCAAATTTTTTACATATTTGGATTGGTTCAATTTTCTTTTTGTTTGATTTGAAGTCCTAAGAAGAATGTAAGCTTTCCCACCACAAACATTTCAAATTCTCCCTTCATCATTTCAACAAACTTTTAGCAAAAAGTTTCATCAGTAGCATTAAATATAATATTGTCTACATAAATTTGACCAATTAGAATATAATGCTTTTTCTTTTTGAAAAATAAAGTTGTATCAACCTTGCTTGTAGAGAAATTATTTTCAATAACAAATGTACTCAATCTTTCATATTAAGCTTTAGGTGCTTGTTTAAGACCATATAATGCTTTTCTTCATTTAAACTTATGACTTCGAAGATTTTAGTCTTCAAAACCTAGAGGTTGTTCTACATATACTTCTTCCATTATGTATCCATTAAGAAATCCACTCTTAACATCCATTTGATACCACTTGCAGTCATTTATGCATGCAAAGGCTAGTAGCATACGAATTGCTTCCAATCTAGCTACTAGTGTAAATGTTTCATCATAATTAATTCCTTCTTCTTGATTGTAGCCTTTTACAACCACTCTAGCCTTATTTCTAGTAACAACTCTAGATTCATCAAGCTTGTTTATAAAAACTCATTTAATGCCAATTACTGGATGATTATTAGGTCTAGGGACAAGTTTCCAAACTTGACTTCTTTTAAATTGATTTAACTATTCTTGCATAGTTAGAACCCAATATTCATCTTTCAAGGCCACATCAATTCCATTTGGTTCTATTTGAGATAAGAATGCTTCATGATTACAAATATTTTTAAGTGAGTTTTGAGTTGTTACCCTATTGGAGACATCATCAATTATTTGTTTAGGTGGATGATCCTTCTTGTAGTTTCATGCTTTTGGGAGATTATGGGTAACTTTTTCCTCCATCTTTTGATTAGAATCTTCATGCAAATAGGGTTGTTCATCTGTCTTGATGGGCTCACTTTCATCCTTGATCACTTAAGCTTTTTGTTTATCTTTTATTGTAATGTCATTAAACTTAACTGCAACTTCTTCACAAGATACCTTTCAACAGCTTTAAAGAAAACTTTCATCCTAAGTTTCAAATATGTAAAGTTATCACCATTGAAACTATGAGGTTTTGTAATAGATTGTCCTTCATGTAAAACATTATCTCCAAGTCCTACCATTTATACTCTTAAGATAGTTAAGTCCTTTAAACAAAAGCTCAAGCTCTGATACCACTTGTTGAGCTAAGTTAAAAACCAATAAGGGGTGAACTGAGTTTTATAAGAATTTCACTAAAAAATTCTTTTAAAACTAAAGTAAAAAAATCAAAGATAAATGCAAAATGTAATGAGAGTAAGGGAGAATAGTGGACAAAGAAATTTATCCTAGTTCGGCTTCTACCTAAGCCTACGTCTAGTCCCCAATCAACCTCTTAGGATTTTTCACTATCTAAGAAAATTAATGCAACACCAAAGAGAACCTCACCTAATTCCCAAGCTATCATTGCTTGATACCTTCAATGATGCTCATTGAATTTTCTTTTAGGGATATACTCTCCCTAAACCTAAGCTTCATAGTTTGACACTTTTAAAGAACCTCATTAAATTTTCTCTCAGGGATATACTCTCCCTCAACCTAAGCTCTCCCAGCTTGATACCTTCAAGGAACCTCCTTGAATTCTGTCACAGGGTTATACTCCTAATGAATCCAAGCTCTCTCTTAGCTTGACACCCTCAAGGAACCTCCTTGAGATTCTCTCTTAAAAGAAAAGATAAATTATAGATAATAAACTCTCTCAAAACAAAGTTGATGATACGATGAAGTACTAATATGATGAAAAGATGATAATATGATAGAAATTATTGATATAATCACTCTTGAATGTTTTTCTTATTCTTTCAGAGTCTCTAGGTCGAGTTTATATATATTGAGGTCTAATAGATCCATTAAAAGTAAGTAGGAAAAGAGAGATTTTAAAATATATCTATTATAGATTTATTATGGCTTCTCTGCCACAACCAGTTGACTATTCACTATTGACTAGTCAACTACTCACTCTTTCCCTCTCATAATTTTTAAATTCTAGACCTCGACAGTCGATTGCTTACTCTTGATCAGTCGATTGGTCACTTATAGAGAGCTCCCAAACGAAAGTCTCAAAGCTGGCAATTGATTAATGCTTGATTTGGATGTGGCCAATCGACTAGTGGCAAGTGGCTAATCAACTACTCACTCACAGAGAGCTCCCAATCAATCAAGGTTTAAGTTGGCAGCTAGCTGGCAAGGTGGCCAATTGATTGCTGGCTTATGACCAGTCAACTGGGGACTTTCAAAGTTCCCCAAATAAGCTTTTCTCAACATTTAAGTCCTGGAATTAATTATACATTCATTTTATAAGATTCATATATGCTCAACATCATTTACAAAGGCTCCTAAGACATGATTAAAAATTGCATCTGAAACCAAAAGTGATTCATTGAAAAACTTTTCCTCTTTAAGTTTGCAATCATCAAAACCTTGATCTTAGCAAATGGGCTCAACATCTAGTAATAAAGATAATTAGTTTTAGTATGTTAAAATGTCTTCAGGACCAAGTTATAAATGTTATTATAATTGCTGGACTTAATTGGACCTTATTATGTGAGAATGTTTTCAGAGTATTGGTAGATTAAACATGTGTTTTGATTATGTTAGGCTCTTTTTTTTCAAAAGAAAAGGTTAATGGTGATATGAATGTTACTTTGTATTGTTACTAGTTTGAATTATTGGTTGAAAGTGCATTGTAATATAGGAAATAAGTATATGTATAAAAAAAATTATAATTAAAATGAATTTAATTTAAATAAAAATTATGACCATGAGCAGTAGTTGAAATTTAATATCCTAACTATAGTAATAATTAACACAAACCATGACTAAGTTACTGATATTTTAGCGGCAATTTAAGCTAACTTAAGCTATGACACAAATCATTTAGTTGCAGTTTGTACAACTGTAGCTAAAAAACACACTTTAATAGTAGTGATTTAAACCACAGCTAAAGCTTGCATTACATGCGCTTAATTTAATCGTAAATAATCCATTTAGCCATGAATGTCTCACCTATGGTTGCACCAATCACATATAATGCATTTAGTTGCACTTTAAGTCGCATCTAAAGGTGAAAAAACAATTGTAGCTAATGTATAGTTTTGTTATAGTGATAAGTTAATATCTTCTTATCCTTCCTTAAGTTAAAGAATGGTAATCTACCTTTCACAACTTGGAAAGAAGATTAAGTAATAGATCTGCTGCAAGGGGTTTGGTAAACAAATATGTTTATTGTTAGTGAGATGGAATCTATCTAGGATGTATAAAACCTACTTTGTATTCATTTCGAACCAAATAGTAATACACCTCTAAGTGCTTTGTTCTATGAATAGCAAAGTTATCGTCACACTAGAGATTGATAGGTAATGAGCTAGGAACTGAGAGATCCTACAATATATAGGAAATCCACTTGAGCTTATATACTGTGTTACCAAGAGCTTTGTACTTTGCTTTAGTAAAGGATCTAGAAATAATAGTTTATTTTTTGTTTTCCAAGAAATTAAAGACTTGCTAAGGTTGACGCAATATCTAGTAAGGCTCTTCTTGGTATCAATACATACAACCCAATCTGAATATGAGAAAGCCTAAAGGGACAACTATGATTAAGCAAGACAAAATAGGCCCTTTGAAGGAGAATCGTTTAAATACTTCAAGATATACAGTGTAGCATTCCAGTGTGTTAAACATGGAGCATGGAAAAATTGACTTAATAGTTGGGTTGAATGTATTTGGTCGAGTGAACCTGAGATAAAATAGTCTGCAATGAGCTTTCAAAAAGGTTATGCATCATCTAATATAGGGCCTTAGTTAGCATAAAATTTCTAAGATGTTGGCAACGAAGTTTTAGCTGGTTTAACACCCATAAGACTTCAATCTTATAATAAATCCATAATATACTTTTAGTGCTTAATGTAAATACCAAATAGGGACATGGCAATCACCAATCTAAGGAAATATTTTGCTAGACCAATGTCTTTGATAAAAAAAATGATGATGGAAAAATGCTTTGACTTGTTGAATTTTAATAAAAATCACCAGTCAAGAGAACTAGGGGTGTGTGAAGTGGTCGCCCCTTGGATTTTTAAAACTAATTTTTATATGTAATTTTATCTTAAAATCTTAATTTGGTTTTTTAATTTATAAAAGTTTACCCCCTCTAGATTTTAAGAATTTTTCTCCCTTAATTTACATAATTGATTTGAAGATTGTCGTCCCTTTAAAATTGGGTCTCAAATCCATCCTTGACACCATCAACATAAATTCGCAAGACCAGGAAACATGTAGATTTTTGTAAAACAAATAAACAATGATCATTACAAGACTAAACAAACCTATAAGTCTGTAACTTGGTTGTAAGTTCTTCATTCCACTATTTGGAGGCTTACTTTTAGCCATAATAGGATCTCCTTAATTTGTATACATGACCTAGTTTTTCCATAAAATAACCTAGTGGCAGAAGCATGTAAACATCGTTATGAAACAAAGCATTATTGATATTCAACTAATCTAAACACTATGGTTGAGCAGCAGATAGTGACTGCTTTTGCTATTGGAAAATAACTTTCATTGTAATCAAGGCCTTCAACATGATTATAGCCTTTTGCTAATAAGTGTGCCTTGTAATGCTCAATTTGTCCCTTAAGCTTTAACTTAACTTTATAAACCCATTTGTAGCCAATGGGTTTCTTTCCATGAGGCCAAGCAACATGATCCCAAGATATGTGGAAGAGAAGGATGATGGTTATAGATAAGAAAATGGAGGAAAATGAGGAAGGGCATGTGATATAGAGCCAATGACATAAACAATCATCTAATAGGGTTGTTTAGATGATCGAGTACTCTTATAAGTAGGAATAGGAGATTGTGAAAAAGGTACATAAGCAAATGAATCATTAATTGGCAGATGCGGAGAAGAAGAATGAACATCATTTATGAGGTTGTTTAATGAAGATGAATTATCAAGAAATGATGAAACAATTGGTAAAGGGCACTAAGTAGTAGAAAAAATTATCTTGGATGGATAAATGTGTTCATGAAATGCATCTCTTAATATGATGACCTAATGGGTGTCACAATCAAATAATCTATAAGCTTTATGGCTAGACGCATATCCAAAGAGGAATACAATTATGAGCTCTTGAAGAAAATTTGTCTGTGAGTGGTTTAAGATTAGTTGTAGATAGACCTGATTATAACTTAAAATACCCGCCCAACCCGATAAGTCTGGCCTAAAAAAATAAAGTCCGAACATAAAAGCTTGATTTGTCAAATATATCAAGCTTAAACTTTTTTCAAAGCCTAACTTGAGCCTAAAAAGTCAGAATAAATATTTTTAATAAGAAAAACTTAGGACTTGTTTGGTCGCTGGAAAGGTTGGGAATAAGAATGGGAATGAGCTTTGAGGAAATGGAATCATAAGCCCACGGCTATGTTTAGTATGATATTAAAAAAAAAAAAGAATAGGAATGCGAATGAAGATAAACTAAATTACCAAAATATCCCTATTTATGAAAATTAAATTATTAACTATTTATTTTTAAATTTTGTAAAAAAAATGTTTTTTTTTTTTGTTTTCCTACTTCCTTGTTAAACTAGATAATGATAATGTTTTCCTCCTTCCTTGTCAAACCAAATCTGGTTAAAACACAAGTAAAGGTTAGACATCAGCAAAACTTAGACACTAGCGAAGTTCAAACAATGACAAAGCTCATACACCGACAAAGTTTAGACACTGGCAAAGCTCTGACATCCACATTCATTTTGTTTGTTCCATTCATTCCTCATTATGTTCCTGTCAAACCATATTTGGGAATGAACCGGAGAAGCTCAAACACTGGTATAGCTCAAACATCTATGTTCATTCCGTTCATTCTGTTTGAAATGGCAAAGGTTGATTATCCACGTTTAGTTCATAACTGCATTCTTGCTCTCTCTCTCTCTCTCTCTAACATTGTCCCTTTCTCAGCATCGTCTCTTTTCTCTCCCTAGAAATTAGCCATGGATGGACTACATCTGATCATCTTCCAACTCCATTTTTAGAGAAACCAACCATGAATGAAGATAAGAAATATTACAGATCAGGCATAGGAGATAAGAAAAATACAAATGAAAGAAAGATCCACCGATGATCAAAAATGATAATTCAAAAGCGTTCAGACGCTGGCAATTGAAAATTATAACTTGTAAAAATGTAAGCTGGTGACCTGAAACAATATGGGAGAGAGACGAACCACCAGAGCACATGGGAAAATAGAATTAGGAAAAACTTATTCCCAAGAATCAGCCTGATTCTATTACATATGCAAGGGGGAGGGGACTCTCGCACTTTAAGGAATATTTGCTCCCTCAGGAATGGGAATGCTTGCTAATATAAGAACCAAACATGGCTCATTCCTTTTCCCATTCCTGCCCCTCCAATCTTTAAACCAAATAGGGCCTTAGTGTAATGTGACATCTTAGTAAAAAATAAAAACTAATACATCTTATTTAAAGGATTTATGTCAATACAACAACTTATTTGTATTAACAACTTCCCTATATATAATCTTACTAGTAACTATAACAATTAGCTACATTATTTATCTTAAATCCTAAGTAATAAATTGACTTGCTCATAACTTTAAAAAGCCTGATTGGCCTGGCCTGTACAATATGGATAAAAACTTGATTAAAATACGGGCTTGGGCTTTTTTTAGCTCAAATTTTAGCCCAATTTTTAAAAGTCTGACCTATAATCATGTTTAGTTGCAAAGTTATCCAAAGAATGGGGATTGAGCAACTTGAAGTAAATGAAGGTGTTTTCTTTCCACTATTCCATTTTGTCGAGGGTATAATGACAACTTCACTAATAATTAATGCCCATTTTAAAATAATATTCATGACATGTGGTGTTAAGAAATTCAAGGCCATTATCACTCCCTACTTGTTTAATAATTAAATGAAATTGGGTTTTAACCATTTTGAAAAAATTGATATGAGTTAATGGAACTTGTTGCTTATTCTGTAAAAGAAATGTCAAAATGACCTTGAAATAATCATTTACAATAGTTAAGAAATAGGTGGCACTAATGATGAAGGTGTAACATAAAGCCCGCATATATTTATATGAACAAGGTCAAAACAATTATGTGAAGTGATGGAAAATTCAAGAAAAGGTAGTCTAGTTTGTTTAGGCAGAAGACAAACTTCACATGTATGATTATCAAAAACAATTTTCTATGAAAGAAATGGAATATGTTTAATCTTAACTATGGAAGGATGTCCTAAACAAGAATGCCACAAAGAAAGTGAATAATTATTATCTATAATTAATGATGCAGTACATGCAAGATGTGAAGAAACTATACATGATAAGTCAGAAAAGGAAGAGATATCAAGTATACAAATGTGTCCAAGTAACTTAGCTTAAGTAAAAAGTGCAAATAGTCTTGGAGTCTTAAAAACACAAACACTATAAGTGAATATCACCTTGAGATTAGTGTCTTTAACCAATTGGTATAGATAATAAATTGAATTTGAATGTAGGAATATGAAATACATTATTAAGGGTAAGATTATCATGAACATGTATTTTACCAGTATTAGTCATAAGTTATGCAGAACCATTGGGTAGAGAGACAAATCCAAGTGGGAAAGTACAAGAAATGTTAGAAAATGAAGAAAAATATGGAGAAATATAGTTTGTTACGCTTATGTCAACTACTGAGGGACTTATACCTTCATCAGTTAATGTGTGAAAAGCATTATGAATAAGTATACCTACAAAATCATGAAATTTAACAACATTGGTGTGAGCCTCAATAGTGGACTTAGAAGACAAAAGCATGAAGAATTCCTTATGCACTAATTCTATAATATTTGCTGGTAAATATTTCTGAGTCGTATCACCAGGTGTTAATGGATAGATTTACAAGCTTTTGCAATGGGTGCAAAGTCTATCATCTTTTTTACCTATCTTATTCTTATATACAAAATTTTGTTTAGGTGGTCTAATAGCTTTGGTAGCCATGGAAAACAAAGCATTGTTATCTAGAATGTCAGATAAAAGAATGGAAATTTGTCTTTCTTTTTCAACACTTAAAAGCATTAAGTAAATTTTGTCAATGCTTGGAATAGGATCAAGTAGAAAAATCTAATTCTTAACATTATCACAAGAGTCATTCAAACCCATGAGAAATTGCATAACCTTATTGGTATCACTAAGTTGCAGTATGGTTTTAAAGACTCCACAGGCTCATTTGCTACAAGTACACTAAAGGATAAGAATAACACATGTAAGTTTATCCTGTAGTTTATGTAACTTAGTGAAATATAAAGACAAAGACAATTACCTTAAGATACAAAATTATACTCCTTAAGCTAGAATTTTTGTGGACCATTTGATTCCCTAAAGCATTGCTCAATTTCCTTACATAACTCATTAGCACCAATCTAGCTATCAAAGGTGGCAGAGCCTTTTACAAGCATCAGCAACTTGCTAATGATGGACCCAAGTTTGTTCTTAGCCGCATGGGCAATACGCATCATTATACTCCATAACCTATATTTAGTGCCATTGAAAGGTACAATAACAAAAGCAATTCTAGGATTATCTAAACAATAAAGGGTTAAAAGGTCTCTAGAAACAAAGTTGGAAGCAATGGGTTGTGCAGTATTAAAAGCCATGATCAGAGAAGAAATACAACAAATGACTAATAAGAAAGATTGAATTGCTTTAGTACCATAAAGAACTTTATCAATGAAAAAAGGATTATATTACTTGATAATTGCAAAAGCTATACTACACAATATTTATACACAAAGAAAGGCTAAAAAAGACAAAAATTACAATTGAAATATATTGGTATAAGTTACATATGTACACATCTTAAGTGAATAATGGATTGTTTGTTATGTGAACGTCATCAAGTACTTGGGATAAACTTTGGAGAGATCATTGCAACAATCTTCACATTCTTCTGAAGGTTATATATACACATGGTATATATTGCAATAAATTCACACTCTTCAAAAGATGATATATACATGTAGTGCTAGGTCAAAAATTTGGCTTGTTTTTAATCTTATTTTAGTTTTATTATTAGTGATTTGTAAGGGAATCAGGCTATTTGTAATTATTTTGGTTGGTTTCTTATTAGGGGTGATTTTATTGAAATTGGAGCTGTAGTAAGTCATGGACAAGGATTACATTTCATTTGAGTTAGATACAAAGAGATAGGTTGTAGGCACGACTTTGGATGCTATTTTTAAAACTAAAAGTCAACAACTTATCATTTCTAACCATTTTTTCTTTCGTGGGCATTGGAAGACGAAGGAAATGGGCATAGGAACTTCCAGTGTTGATTTTGGAGCAACTTTCACATTTTTATTTGAGGAAATTAGTAGGAGCATAGAGGTTTTCATTTTTAGGTCATTTTATTTTCTTTTAAACACCTCTTTTTAGATCTAAGCTATTTTTTGCTTCTTCTTAGCAACTTAGATTTGAATTACAACTTTGTAATATGAATTTTAAGCATAGATTATTGATATCTACTATTTTAAGTAGCTAATTTCACCATTTTAATTGAGGGGTATTATATGAGTTCTTCAAATATTGTAAGGCTTTCTTAACACTTTCTTCTCTTTTCTTCTTTTTGGTTATTTACATTCTTATTTTTTTGCTTCATTATAAGTGGATGAATGATTAGGCATATTGTTTGTCTTGCCCATAATTGATTGTGTTCCAATTGGTTAGAGTGAATCCGTAATTGTTTGTTTTGATCAATGTCAGTAATAAATTAGTGTAAAGGATTGTTAAAACCTTTCTTCTATGTTAATGGAATGTAAATGATAATTTGTTGAACATGCTTCATGCTTTGGCAAGTAAAAAATGGTGGTGTTTTGTTCTTAATATGATTAGTAAATTAAATTCAAAGTGCTTGCTTAGGATTATTAACTAATTAGAGGTTGAGTTGAGAGCTTCTCTTGACCACCATACTTAAGAAAGTCTAGGTTACTAGAGCTTGTTAGTAACCATAGTTATTTACCAAAAATGGTGAGGAATTTATCTTAAGCCATGCTTAGGATCAACTTAGGAAAACCATGTAATACTTCCCTTAGTTATATGCTTATCTCTTAACAAAATTCCTTTAATTTGTTGTTCCTCACATTTGAATTACTTGTTTTGAATTTATTTGTTTAATTTTTTTAGTTTAATTGTTGTTATTGTCATTTTTTATTTAATAAACTCCTTTTTTTCATTTTTTTACGCATTACTTTTAGTTATTCTAAATTGTTAGAATTGCTAATCCTTGTGGGTCTGACCTTACTCACCATTATCGCAATATATTCACTTGAGAGTACGTAATTTAAGTTTGGTGGATTCAGCTCCTATCAAATTTTGGTGTCATTGTCGGGGACTGGTTTTTGTCTAATTCTAACTCTTTAAATGACTAGGACTAAATGTGGAAAAGAATTCTACTTTCATCCTAAGATTGTGAAAATTGCTAGAAACCTAAGGAGAACTACTAAGAAGAAAAAGCAAGCTTACAAAGCTTCCTTTTTAAGTTTCACACCTCGTTAAGCTTTAAGGGAAGAACAAGAGCTATCATTAGAGCTTGTTGAATTAGCAATTGAAGTTGATCCAAGAGTTCAAGAAAAGGCTAAAGAAAGAACATTGAGAAAGTTAGTTGTTCCACTAATGAACTAACCACCATTCTGAACTTGGATGTGCCTTTTAAAGCTTAAATTTGGGTTGAGACACTTGCTACCCAAGTTCAGAGGGTTAACTAATGAGGATCCTTACAAGCATATTAAAGAGTTTCATATAATTCGCTCAAGTATGAAGCTTCAAGGAGTATCTGAAGAATAAATCAAGTTAAGGCCATTTCCATTCTCCTTAGATGACATGGCAAAGGATTGATTATTCTACCTACCTCTAGGCTTAATCATAACTTGGGAAGATATGGTGTGAATGTTCCTAGATAAATAGATTCCCGCTTCTAAAGCTATTGGCATTGGAAAAGATATATGTGGGATAATGTAAAGAAAAACTGAGACTTTCCATAAGTATTGGGAAAGGTTCAAAAAATTATGTGTTAATTGTTCTCAACACAACATTTTAGAACAATCTATTATCTAGTATTTCTACGAGGGGTTGTTATCCACCTAAAGGAGGATGTTGGATGTGGCTAGTGGAGGATCTACAATGAGCAAGACTCCTCAAAGAGCTAAAAACTTGATCTCTATCATATTAGCCACATCCTAATAACTCTAATTTCTTTTTTAGCATTAAATATGTGAAGAAAATGCTTGTTTTCAAGTTTTTCTTTTCTAGTTTTTATCTTACTTTAATTCTTATTTTTCTTTATTATCATGGACTAGTTGTTAGCCTAAACAAGGGACTTAAGAAGAGTAATTTGCGTTAAAAAAATTGGGAAAAGAATGATGCTTGGTGTGGTTATTATTCATATGTAGGTAAAAGAAAGTGGAGTTCTCAAAGCCAAAATTTTTATTTATTGTTGTGATAAAGTTGTGGCAATTATTGCAACAAAATCCTATGCTAACTTAGACTAGTAAAACACACATTTTGGGCTTGTGAGAAGTAAGCTAAGTGGCACATGACTTCTTAATGGAGGCTGATGGAACCCTAAAGGAAGATAGGTATGATGGAGTGAAAAGAGATGGCAGAGATAGGACGAAAGGTGGAGGCAGGAAAGAAAAAAGTATGCTAACATATGATCTGAGGGATTTTTCTTCATCTTTTTGACAACAGCAAAAAGGAGATTGATAGTAGGAGAGGAAGGACAAGTTAAGATAGGATAAGGCAATACACTAATTGGGATCAGAAGATCTAGAGTTTGGCAATCAATTTCATTATTATTGATTTTTATTCCAATTTTTAGTTGTACTAGCCTATGGATTGTTTGAAGACTATTTGATTTTTATTATCATGAACTAAACTTTGGTAGCTAAGGTTGTTATTTGAACCTGAGTTTGCATAATGCTTTGAGTTGTTGACATTATGTTTAGTGAATTGCATTAGTGTTTAATCAAGTTTGTTATAAGTGATAATGTTATTTGTTGATTGGCACCAATAAATAGTAAATTAGCTTGAATGAGTGCTAGAAAGTTCAATTCAAATGGAATCTAGCTTGATTAGTGTGAGTTCTTCAAGTAACTTAGGGATTTACATCTATATTGGAATATATAGATTGTCTTACATAACCCATTCAATATTGAGCATTAAATTTAACTTCCAAAATTTGGGTTCTTATAGGAAAGTGTTGAATTGAAAATTAAAGAGATTATCATAGCAATTTTGGAGAAAATTCTATACAATTTGTTATTAGGATTAATACTGAGTTTTGCTACAATGTTGTCATGACATTACTGCAACAATGAAAAGCAAAGTGTAAATAAAGGGGAAAATAGCACTCCTAGTGCTTTTCTTGATTGGAAATTTATTTCTCTGTTATTACCCATTCCCTTAGCTATTGAAATTTATTTCTAGTTCACTTGTTAATTTCATTTACTTAGATTAGTTATATAGTTAAAATCTCATACAAGACTTAATGTTATTACTTCTTATTCATTTCATTTTAATCAAGTTAATTAACATTAGTTTTTAATACTCAATCCATATGGGACGATATTTTCTCACTACTATATTACTAGAGTGATTCAATACATTTGTAGATCCTACCAACATATCTTAAGAGTTTGGAAGCAGACAAGAACCACCAAGGAGGGTCAATAAAGTGGGCACGTCATCATTGGAAGCTAAAAGTAATCAACTCACATACTTGGCCCAAACTTTGGTCATGGGTTGAGTGCCAATAAGTTAAGGCATGTGACATTTGTGCCAATATGGGTCACCCTACTTATATGTACCCTACACATCAAAAAGATTATCAA
The DNA here is from genome assembly GCA_037074485.1 of Delonix regia. Lineage (NCBI taxonomy): Eukaryota > Viridiplantae > Streptophyta > Magnoliopsida > Fabales > Fabaceae > Delonix > Delonix regia. The sequence continues at coordinate 7,117,602 of CM073452.1, forward strand.
TAAGAAAATGCTATTAGAGGTCTTCTATGGCCACCACAAAGAAGATTTAATCTATACTCCAGTACATACAATCTAAGGTAGAGAGAGCATCCCCACTTTACCTATGGAGCAAAGCCTAATGCTTAACAATTTTAATCAAGGCTTATGGCTCCTTAGCAACCTTCCTTTTCTTCCTCTAAGTCAAGTTTGCCTCTACATTGTAAGGTCTATTGCCACAAGCACATAACAATTCCAATAAGAGATGAGATTAAACATACAAAACTTAAAGAATAAAGTGAGCTAATTAGCTACCCTACTAAGCAAGCTGTAGTCCAAAGGCAAGCTATCCTCTCAAACTAAAGTTAATCCAAGGTAAAATGCAAGCACCATCACTATGACAAATGGAAAGGAATTAAAAGATGTTCCTAAAAAAGTTAGTCGTGGTCGAAGCTTAACTACAGTAAAACAAAAAACGAAAAAAAAAAAAAAAACAAACCCCAAAGGTTGAAATTATAGTGTAGAAATAGGACACTGACATTTCCAAGGAAGGCAAGCCTACCATGCAAGATAAGTTTGTTATTAAGCCTCCTTCCCATGAAAGATTTACCAAGGCAAAATTTTTGCAAGTTAGAAGTGAACATTACACTTCTTGATGAACTTAAATAAATACATTGCTATGGAAAGTTTCTTAAGTAGTTATGTACCAACAAAAAGAAGCTGGTGAGGTATGAAAAAGTAAGTATGGGAGAGAATGTGTCAGTGGTAATCTAAAGGAAGCTACCTCCCAAGTGCAAGGATCCAGGAATGTTTGCTATCTCTTGTAAGATTAAAAATATCATAATTCAAAAAGCCATGTGTGATTTGGGTGCATCAATTAACATGATAGCCTTGTCCATGTATTCCTCTTTAAATTCTTAGAATCTAAAAGAAATAGGTGTTATAATCTAGCTTGTTAATAGGTCCATTCTTTATCTCGAGAGAGTACTTGAAGATGTTTTAATGCAAGTCAGTGACTTGGAATTCCCAACAAACTTCTTTGTTTTATACATGGAAGATGATAAGTCATCTAAACCATTTAACATACTATTAGGGAGACCATTTTTTAATATTGCCAGAACTAAGATTGGTGTGCATGAAAGGACCCTCACTATAGAATTTGATAGTGAAATAATAAAATTTAATGTATATTAGGCCATAAAACATCCTAGTGAAGTCTCTTCCCTTCACTGTGTCGACTTTGTTGACTTTCTGGTGCAAGAAGCCTTTGAGTTAAGAAATGAAGACAAGTTCAACGTTGCATTATGCAAGAATATTAATCGGGGTAACTTTAGAAGGGTGAAAAAGAAGTTTAGAATGGATGATAAGATCAAAGAAGCAGTTCATCAATTAAAGTCCCTCAAGCCCAAGTTAGGTGACATTTTATCTCTTGATTTAACCATATCTCATACTAAAAATTTTCCTTCTATTGTACAGGTATCCTTATTAAAGTTGAAGCCACTTCCTGGGTATGTAAAGTATGCATTCGTAAGAGAACAAAAGATTTTATCAGTGATAATCTCCAATAAGTTGAGTACACTAGAAGAAGATAGGTTAGTTCAGATTCTTATAGAATATGATAGGGATATTGGAAGGACTTAGCAGACATCAAGGGATTAAGCCCATATACTTGCATGCATAGGATTCTTTTGGAAGAAAACTGCAAGCCAAGTAAAGAAGCTCAAAGATGACTAAACCTACCAATGATGGAAGTTGTCAAAAAGGAGATTTTAAAGCTTCCTAATGCATACATGATCTATCCAATTTTAGATAGCAAGTGGGTGAGCCCGATTCAAGTGGTTCCCAAGAAAACAAGAATAACAGTGGTGAAGAACTCTGATAAAAAGAAAGTGCCCACTCATGTTCAAAATGGTTAAAGGGTTTATATAGATTATAAGAAGTTAAATTCCTTAACTAGAAAAGATCACTTTCTTCTTCCTTTTATTGATCGAATGCTTAAATGTTTAGCTAGTAGAACTCACTATTGTTACCTATTTAGAACTTTTGCTTATAGAAGGATGCCATTTAGACTATACAATGCTCTAGCTACATTTCATATATGTATGGTAAGCATCTTCTCAAATTGTGTAAAGAACATTATAGAGGTTTTTATGGATGATTTAACGGTCTAGGGTAGTTTTTTTTAATAAGTGTTTGACTAATCTTACCAAAGTCTTGTCGCTTCATAAAGGATTTTTCCAAGATCATAAAGTCTTTGCATAGATTGTAACAAAAAGAGGTAGCATTCAAGTTAGATGATGCTTGTGAGAAAGCTTTTGGTTCATTGAAGAGTAAGCTAATTTCAATACCAATCATCTAACCTTTAAATTAAAACTATCCTTTTAAGATCATGTGTGACGCGAGCAACTACAATTTGGGAGCCATACTTGGCCAAAGGATTGATAGTGCTCAATGCAACTATTACACAACAGACAAAGAACTTTTAACTATTGTATTTGCTTTAGAAAAGTTTCATTCATATTTTCTTGGCACTAAAGTATTTGTTTATTCAAATCATGCAGCTCTCAAGTTTTTCCTAAAAACAAAAAAGGAAGCAAAACCAAGACTAATTTAGTGGATCCTCTTCTGATAAGAGTTTAACTTAAAGATAAGAGATAAGAAATGGTTTAAGAATTTAGTTACTGATTATATAAGTCAGTTACCTTTATGTAGGGAGGCGAAGATGTCACCTTTAAAGGATGAATTTCCTTATGAAACCTCTTTTCCATTCAACAAACAATTCTGTGGTATGCAAATATGGTAAATTACTTAATCATTGGTTTGTTTCTTGATATGGTTCCAAGACATAAGAAAGATAAATAAAATGAGACGCACGGTATTACATATGGGATGATCTTATTTGTGGAGGTACTCTTCTAAACAAATTATTAAGAGGTGTGTCCTTGAGTTAGAAATAGAGTCCTTCTTGAATTTTTGTCATTTTTATGTATGTTAAGGACATTTTGCTCCTAAGAGGATGACTATAAGGATTCTTGAATGTGGATTTTATTGGCCCACTATATTCTATTATTCAAACATGTTTTGTAGGTCTTGAGAATGTTGTCAAAGAATTGGGAATTTAGGACATAGAAATCAAATGCCACTATCTCCTATCTTGGTTTGTTATGTTACTGATGTGTGGGGTATTGACTTTATGGGTCCTTTCTTTCCTTCTTTTGGCAACACTTGTATTTTGCTTACTATGAATTATGTTTCAAAGAGGGTAGAGGCTAAAGCTACTCAAGTTGATAGTGCCAAAGTAGTTGTGGATTTTATTAAGTCACTTATTTTTAGAAAGTTTGGTACTTCGAAGGCCATATTAGTGATAGAAGGATACATTTATGCAATCGTGCTATAGAAGCACTCTTAAAGAAATATGAACTCACACATCATGTTTCCATAACCTACCATCCTTAAACCAATGGTTAAGCCAAAGTGTCCAATAGGGAAATTAAGTCAATCCTTGAGAAAATAGTCAATCCAATAGAAAAAAAAAATTGAAGTTTAAGGTTAGATAATGCATTGTGGGCTTACTAGATAGCTTACAAAACCCCTATTAGTATGTCTCCCTTCCATTTGATTTTTGGTAAGTCATGCCATCTTCCAATAGAATTGGAACTTATAGCATATTGGGCTATAAAACAATGTAATATGAAGATGGATATAGTAGGTGAGGAAAGGAAATTACAGCTGCAAGAGTTGGAAAAGCTAAGAAATGATGCATATGAGAATGCTTGGATTTATAGGGACAAGACAAAGACCTTTCATGATCAAAACATTTCAAGGAAGCATTTGTTATTGGATAGAAAATTTTACTCTATCACTCACGTTTGAAATTATTTCCACGTAATTAAGATCACGTTCGATAGGCCCTTTTATTGTTACTTATGTGTTTCCTCAAGGGACAATGGAAATAAAAAACTTGGATGCTGATAAAATCTTCAAGGATAATGGGCATAGATTAAAGCCTTTTTATGAAGGATTTCAAACACAAATTATGGAGCAAATCCCCATGGAAGATCCAATTCCAGGAGATTAATGAACAAAAATGTCTAGCCTAGGGCATTAAACAGGGGCGCTTTTGGGAGGCAACCTAATTTTTACCAATTTCTTTATTTAATTTCATTTGATTTTTCATTCAGAGGTTTTTTTTTCTTTAAGGCATGCCTATGTCCTAGGTATCTCTCTTTCATTGCCCTTTCTTTTTCATTTTATGGTGTCTTTATTCTTAGTTTACATAGGTGTGCCCATATCTTAAGTAGAAATAAGTTAATATCTTTTTTCAGTTGGACTATGCTATAAATGGCTATCAAGCCCTCTTTAAGTGCAAAAAAAAAAACTTAACATTCATTTCCTATGTGCTTAATTACTTTGTCAAATTGTCTTATATAAATCAAATTAGGCTTATAATAGTTAAGTATGTACAGACCCCAGAGGCAAGTCAGGTATCATTTTTTTCTATCTTAATTGATCAAATAATTTATAAAGTAACATATCATTTGGATTTAAAAAATATGTTTTATTAATTCAATTTTTAGATGATAACTATAATCATTTAACTTCAATTTCAATTAATGAACCAATGATATTATTTTTTAAAAAAATTACAATTCAATTTTTTAAAAAAGTTTCGTTAATGCATAACTTTAAACTAAAAAATTTAAGAGAAGCAAAGAAAGGAATTATGCCAAATAAAAGTGTTATTGTCACTGTAATAGTGATTTGAAATTTTGAATAATATGATTGCACTTTGTTGTACATATTAGTATATATATATATATATATATATTGATAACTTTCTAAAAAAAAAGTTATTTAGAATAATATTGATAGTAGAAACACTTAATTTATAAATAAAATCTCAATGATTGCAAAGAAATTTCATCTATAACTTGGAAACAAACCTTTGACCAATATTAAGCAAAGATTTAAACATTCCATGTGATGAATTTACAGGAAATAGATCTGAAAAAGTGCTAGCAAAAAAGGGAGGAAAAATGAAGATTCTAGCACCTGGGCATAAGAAATCCAGCCCCTGAGCACCAATTCTAGAGACCCAGTGCCTGGACGCAAAAACCCAAGCACTAATTATGCACATTGAAATTTTGCAATGAATAATACCATGCTTAGGCACCAAAAAACCACCACAAGCACCAAAACCAAAGAGTTGGTGCCTAGGCACCAAAAAGATAGTGCCCAAGCGCTAGTCATGCTAGAAAGATGGAGCCTAGGTGCCAAAAACCTAGCACCTGGATGCCAAAACTAGAGACATGGTGTCTAAGCACCAGATGGGCCTCACCCGGGTACATTGCTAGAAACCCTAATTTGTTTTAATGATTGAAGGCTCCATACTTAATTCATACTCCACTTTTAAGGTTTTGATTCTAATACAAAAGGTCCTAAAGGTAAGTTGTAAGGCATCCAAGCAGAGAAGAAGCATAGAAAGGAGTGGAAATCACTTGGGGAGAAATTAAAGTTGAAAGTTATTGAAGAGAGAGGTGGTTTCAGAGTGAAGGCTTTGTATATAGTTTTTCCCCATCTGAACACCACTTATCCTCCTTCTTTATGTACTCTTGTTACTTTTCTTTGTTATCTGAAATGTACTAATACCTATTAGAGGCTAGCAAGTTTTATCTAGTATTTTGCTTAACCCTTTGGGGGATTACTTTTGTATGACAGTATTTTCTAATTGTGAACACCCCATCCCTAATTACTTAATTATTTAATTAATTGATACATTGATTAATTAATAATTAAGTACATAGGAAAAATTAAAAATGACAAAGCTTCAAAGGACATTATCAATTGGGGACAATTTGAAATTAAGAATAAATGATGGAAGACAATTAAATGAACTCAAAGCCTAAAAAATAAAATCAACTAGTTAAAATAATTATAATAAATCAAAGTAAAATTATTAAAAAAATAAAAATATATATAACAAAACAAAAATAGAAAATTAAAAAATCAAAAAATCAAAAATATAATAATAGTAATAAAATTAGAAATCTCAAGGCACTCTAAGCTCTTATTGCTCTTGGTTATCACGAGAGGGGAAAGAATTACCTGGTCTCAAGCTGCAGGAAAAAGCTGAAAAGAAAAACACACTATGCTTGGGCAGAGACTGAGGAAGGTTCAGAGGAAAGGAGAAAGACAGAAGAGAGACGGAGGGGGGAGCAGAACGCTCCCACCAAAAACAAATAAACAACACCATTAGAATCAACGGATAAGGGCGGTGCTTAGGAATGAATCTGGGGGGTTAATTTTCAAAAACCAAGGAAATTCTGCCCTAGACAACAGCCATAGTAGATCGAAGGCTCAAGGGGGTGAGTCGGAGTACAATGGCACTATTGCACGATCGAAGAGGGCGATGTTTTGTGCATGTGACGAACAATGGCCACTGTTCTGTGTATTCGACATCAGGATCCCTTGCTTCCTTGCTTGTTCTGGGAGTATCTGAGAATGGCATCACAAGTAATCCATAAGTAGGCAGGAATTAATACCCTTACACCAACTACAATAGTCCCAACGAGACTGTTCTCTGTTCCAACTCCTACCAAAGCATGTATTCCCAGTTGCTCAGTGGGCTTTGACAGCACAACGATGTCGTTTGAGTCGGTGCCATTTTTTAGCTCTAGCTTCATTCACGCTATCCGCTTGCTCGAGAAACACTGGGCCCTTCTTTGTAATGACATCCGCATATAAACCATTAACCCCTAAATCACTGACACTTTGGTGAGAGACTCTGTTATTAAGATCCTCAAACCTAACCCAAAACTCATGGGTTTTATCGAATACGAGTGTAGCAAGAGGTCATGGCAGGGGATCATAACCAGTTTGTGGCCTAATACCAAGTATGTCGATGTTATAGTTACTGGGACGATGTCACTGTACATTCCCACGTTGGACTATTACAGTAATGGCATCCCTCTTGTTTGTACCATGTACGCTTACAACATAATTGCTGCAGTTGTTCTTTTTGGAAACTGAAACTTTGAAGGTCGTATACATCCACTAACAAGAGCTAACTATCTTGCATCTCCTCTATTAGTGGTTGTCTATGCTCTTGCTAGCACGGTTGACATTGATTTTGATAAAGAGCTAATTGAGATCGAGAGAGATGGTAGAAGCATATATTTAAAGGATATTTGGCTTAGTAACGAAAAGATTGCAGAGGTTGTTCAATCTAATGTGTTACTATATATGTTTAAATGCACTTATGAGGCTATCACATAAGGCAACCCCTTGTGAAACCAGCTTACAGTGCTTACTTCTACTCTATTCTCTTGGGATCCAAACTCAACCTATGTCCATAAGCCTCTTTATTTCCAAAACATGACAATGGACCTGCCATGTCCTCATGGGGTAAAAGATGCCTATTACTTGTTAAACTTTGGAGATAGTATTACAATAGATCATATCTCTCCGACTGGGAGCATCCACAAGGACAGCCTTGCTGCAAGGTATCTTATTGAACGAAGGGTGGATTGCAAGGACATCAATACTTATGGCAGTTATAGAGGTAATGATGAAGTAATGGTAAGGGGCACCTTCGCCAATATTTGCATAGTGAGCAAGCTTCTGAATGGAAAGGTTAGACCCAAAGGCAATTCAATTCCTACAGAAGAAAAACTCTATGTGTATGATGCAGCAATTAGGTATAAGGCTGCTGGTCATGACACCATCGTTTTAGCTGGAGTTGAGTATGGAAGTGGGAGCTCTCGGGATTAGGCTGTCAAGGGTCCTATCCTTCTAAGGGTGGAAACAGTAATTGCCAAGAGTTTTGAGAGAATCCATTGGAGTAATCTTGTTAGAATAGGCATAATTCCTCTATCTTTCAAGTTTGGATGTCATTTGAAGGTTTGTTTGCAAGGGGAAGCAATGTTGTCACCAAGGGAGAACTGCAATATCCATTTTCTTCATATGAAGCTACTAGGGAAAAGCTTTCCTCTCTTATTACTGCCCACAAGTGTGGAAAGAAGCCACCTATAGTGGATAAATTGAAAAGAATGATGATGTATCTCAAGATACTCGATCTTGACAAAGATATAAACAAGCTCAAAATTATTCATATAGCAGGATTCAAGAAGAAGGGTCCAGGTTGTGGTAAGTTCTCATTTTCCTTCAAATTCTCATATGTGGTGTTCTATGAACATTATTTTGGTGTATGGTTTATAGTTGAATCAGGGTATTTTGTTGATATTATTTCATATTTGACAAGGAGCTATTCACATTCTGCATGTTTAGCTACCATTCTTTCTTTCTTTTTTTTGCCTTTTTGGTGTTATTAATATTATTATTATTATTATTATTATTATTATTATTATTATTATTATTATTTTGGTATTCCAAGGAAAGTTTTAAGAAAACCATCATGTGAGAATATTATTCTTCTCAAATGCTTAGAGTTATGTGAGATTTTAATCTCCACAGAGCTTGAAAATTAGTACATATTTGTTTTAAATAATAATAATACTGCAAAAATAAATACTTTAATTAAATATTTTCTATTATTTACGAAATCATCGTGTGAGAATATTGTTCACCTCGAGTGCCTGGGATCATGTGAGATTTTAATCTCCTTAGATCCCAAAAATTAGTACATATTTATTTTTAAAATAATAATAATGCAAAAATAAATGCTTTAATTAAATATTTTCCATTATTTACAAAATCATCGTGTGGGAATATTGTTCTCCTTGAGTGCTTGGGATCATGTGAGATTTTAATCCCCTTAGATCCTGAAAATTAGTACATATTTGTTTTAAAAATAATAATAATGCAAAAATAAATACTTTAATTAAATATTTTCCATTATTTGCGAAATCATCGTGTGAGAACATCGTTCCCCTCGAGTGCTTGGGGTTGTATGAGATTTTAATCTCCATAAACCCTGAAAATTAGTACATACTTGTTTAAAATAATAATAATGCAAAAATAAATATCTTAATTAAATAATTTTTTTCTATTATTTACAAAATGATTAAGTTCATTCTTTATAATCATTTCATTGAAATTTCAAAATAAAGATTAAAATTCTAAAAATAAACAAAAATTAAAAGAGAGAAAAATGAAGAAGTCAATAGAGCAAGATTAATCAAATTGTTGTAAATTAAAATACTCAAATCAAATTTCAATCCTGTTTTGTTTACGATAATTTGTTTAATTTGAACTCTTCTGTTCTCATCACAAAAATTACTAATCATCAACTAACAGATATCTTGGTCGAACTACGTGGACTTTGATCTCCATCACAGGATACGTAGGCCCTAGGCTTTCATCCTAGGTTAAGTCCGCCCTTTGTAAATATCTATCTGTTTGCCTCCATTATTGTCTTTTTTGTCTTCTCTGTTGAACAGGCATGCATGTCAATAAAGGGTAATTGAGATAAAATTAAAGGTCATATTCTATTTCAGCTAACTACTTTAAGGTAATCATCCTTATAGACAGGTGTTGTGAGGTGCTTAACACCTTCCCCACACTCAAACAGACTTTCGAACCCATATCTGTTTTTGCATACCATTTTACCTTTTTCTTTTCATTTTAAATTGGTTTTCCATTAAAAATTTTGGTGGCAACTCCAAATAAATTGATTTTCAAAATTCATTTTTAGGAACCAATATAAACTCTTTTTACTCTTCTCATTGAAAGGTCAGTTACGACACTAATTGATATTCTAAATTCAATTTTACTTATTTTCATTCTACCTTTAATGCATCGATGAGCTTGATCACCTTATAATTGAACTGGCATTTAGACTAACTCGACAGGGAAACCCTAAATGAAGATAATCTTTGTTTGCATGCTGAAAGAGTAGTAAGTATAACAATTAGCAGTCAAGATGACAATAGTTGATTGTCTCAGCTGGTCTTCATAAGTAGTTGAATCCTTAGGTTAGTAAACTAATTCATAACTCAAGAAGAAATAACTATCAATACAAAGTAACTACGCATTGAGGTGAAGTTAAGGTACTAAATTCATTTAGTTATTTGTTTACTCAAATTTACATTATTATTAAGTTATTACATAATATATTGATTTACCTAATTAACAATTTTGATAATAGTATCAGTTTATAATTAAATCCAAGTCCTTGTGAGAACGATATCTTACTCACTCTTTATTACTTTTTGCAACCATGTGCACTTGCATGTATAAAAATCAGCAAACATATATATAGGAGAAAAAATCATTTGGTCCCTATATTTTACATGAATTTTTAAATTGGTCCTTCTTATTTATTTATTTTACAAATTAGTCCTTATTATTTCAGAAATTTTGAATTCAATCCCTGTCGTTAGGTGGGCTCTTGTTAGAGCAATTGACATGTGAGGTGAAAATACTAGAGTCCATAGAATGTTAATTGTGGGTGTAATAATAGGCAACACTGGTGTGTATTATTCTTGATTCTTTAATGTGAGGTAGTTAGCCATGTGACATTATTTATATGAACATTGTGTAATAAATTCGTGTTTAAATAGATTATAGCTCAAGATGCATCAAAGTATTCGTTCTCTCACACACTTTTTCTCCAGTAATACTTGAATTGGCATCAAGAGCCATGACAACCTCTGATTTTACTTCTCTCGTCTCTCTTACTCTTACCTTCGCATCTAGTGGTCTTTCTCTCGCCAAAGCTTATCCCTTATCCCTTACTATCTCTTAAATTTGTGTTGTTAAGTTGGACAGACTTAACTATCTTTTGTGGCAATCTTTGGTGCTTCTTATCATCAAAGGACATCAATTAGAGGATTTTGTTTTTGGCACTAAGCCATACCCTCCTCAATTTCATTTAGATGATACTAAACAAAATACCACTCTTGAATATATATAGTGGATTTTTACTTATCAATTATTACTTAGCTAGTTGTTCAATACTATAACCATTAAGGTTACATCATAGTTAATTCACTGCACTACTTCACATTCAGTATAAGAAGGTGTAGAGGCCCTATCTAGTACTCACACTCGTTCACGAGTTACCTTGTTGAAGAGCGAACTTCATAATTAAACCATTGCTGACAACTAGCAACTTGTAGGTTCTCCTTTGTCTGTCTCATATTTAATCACTAAAACTCTTGCAAAACTTAATATGAAATATAACCTTGTTGTTGTTCAATTGCTAGACAAGGAAGAGCTTACTTGGATGGATCTCCAGGCTACTTCATTGATTTATGAAAGTCATTTAAAGCATTTTAACAACTTCAGTAATCTCCCTATTAGACAATCTATGGCTCACAATGTTAAATTTGACTTGTTTAACTCAAAGGGACATGACATCGTTGAAGTGGCAAAGTCATTAATCCATAAACAATTAACCCACATGTCATGTTTAAGGCAAATTTAGATACAATGTTGCTAATAATTTTTATTGATTTGTTAAAACATACAATAGAGCTCTTTTAGACTTTACTAAATCCATAACTACCTCAGCTTATACTACCGCAACTTCCACTATCAATGACAAGGCATGGTTCAAAGACCATTGAGCTTCAAATCACATTAACAATAACTCTGGTTTCCTCCTAAATTCCACCAATCCTAATGGCAAAGTCGCCTTTATTGTTGGAAATGGTAAAAAAATCCCTATACAATGTACTGGTAATACCATACTTCCTTGTCAGCAAAATAAAAAAAACTCCTTATAACAAATGTTCTGCATGCTCCTTTTATTACCAATAATCGAATGAGTGTTTCAAAATTAGTTATCAACATTAATGTTTTTGTTGAATTTGATTCAATGGATGCATCGTTAAGGATAAGATGACACATAAGCCACTCTTTCAAGGGAAGCTTAGTAAAGGACTTTATCATTTAAATCTAACTACTACACCTTCTTAGAAGTAGAAATCACATTATCTCACAGCCTCATCTACTATTTTACTTTCTGTTAAATAATCTTAGCATAGGAGGCATGGTCATCCTTTTGGTCGAGTCTTATCTTAAGTCTTAAAATTATGTATCACTTAAATTAATGATAAATAAAGCTTTAATTTCTATAAAGCAAGCCAATATGGAAAATCCCATGCTTTTCCACTTACTTCCTTATAATCTTGAGCTAAAGCACCTTTTGAATTAGTTCATATTGATGTATGGAGACCTTCCCATATCATGTCCATTAATGGTTTTTGTTACTATATACATTTCTTAGACGATTATAGCTACTATTGATGGATTTACCCATTTAAACACAAAAGTGATGCTTTAAATGGCTTCACACAGTATATGAATTTAGTAGAGACTCAATTTAATGGTAAAATTTAAGTTTTGCACAGTGACTGGGAAGGTGAGTGCATAAACTTCACTAAGGCTGTACATTCATTAGGCATTTAGTTCTATCACTCTTGTCTCTACACCTCTGAGCAAAACGAACAAGCTGAAAGCAAACATCAACATATTATTAATGTTGATATAACTTGCTAGCTTAAGCATAAACACCCCTTATATTTTCATGGCAAGCCTTTTCCACAGCTACACATCTTATCAACAAGTTACTAACCACTACCCTACAAGGTATGTCTCTCTGTTATTGTCTTAATAGGGCAATACTAGATTATTCAGCACTTAAGATGTTTGGTTATATTTGTTTTCCCTGCTTGAGGCCTTATAACAAGCATAAGATGTAACACCACTCAATCAAATGCATACTTCTAGGGTATATCAATGAAGACAAAGGCTTTAAATGCCTTAGTTCTACTAAAAAGGTGTATCTATCTTGTCACATTGTGTTTAATGATCTTGACTTTTCAATTGCAATACGTTATTTCATACAAATGAATGATGCTCGCAAGGAAGAACCATCTAAACTTCTACAACTCACTACACTACCTTATTAAAATATTCGCAAGTCACAACATCGCCTAATAGAATACTTGACTATTGTTAGTGTGCCATATATAACTCCTTAATAGGTTGTACCACTAACTCCACTGTGTAATGAAAATAGTACTAAAAAACTTGACACTTTTCCAAAATAAGATATCGAGAAAGAAGCCTCATTACTTACACACACACATTCTATGGAAACTAAGAATCAAAAGGGTATTTTCAAGCCTAGATATTTGATTATGGGTTTTTTTTTTAAACTTAATAGAAGAGGCACAAAACAACCCTCACTAGAAGCTAACAATGGATAGAGAATTTGAAGCTTTAACGAAGAATAAGATATGGATGCTAGTTCCATACATAAGCTTAAAGATAAAATATAATTCAAATGGCACTATTCAATAACATAAAGCCAGGTTGGTTGCTAAAGGCTTCCAACAATGTCTTGGAGTGGATTTTGGCAAAACCATTAGTCCTGTTATTAAGTCTTGCACAATTTGATTAGAGCCTACCTTGGTTATCTCATTTAACTGTGAAATAAGGCAAGTAGATATGAATAATTCCATGTTGAATAGGAGCTTATATGATACAGTGTTTATGAGGCAACCAAGAGGTTTTAAAGATACATGCTTTCTATATCATGTTTGTAAGTTAGACAAGGCAATTTATGGCGTGAAGCAAGCTCTAAAAACTTAGCTTGATAAGCTTCAAATAACTTTAATCAACACTAAGTTTGCAAAACACTAAGTTTGATTTCTCCATTTTCGTGTCTAGAATTGGTGCAACAATTATAATGCTTTTGATATATATGGATGACATCCTAGTGATAGGTAATGACTTAAAGCTCCTTAAGGAATTTACACAAAAGTTTGACCCTAGGTTTGTACTCAAGGACTTAAAGGACTAACATAATTTCTTGAGAATTGAAGTATGTAGACATGCAACAAGAATATTTTTCAATAATAGCAAGTACATTTTAGATCTTCTCAAGAAGTTTAGGATGCCCTTGTCTTACATCAATTGTAGCTGGGAAGTCCTTGTTAAAGCTCATTGCAAAGAAAAAAAAAAAATAGGGTCATTGCAACAAGATTACTGTAATGGTCAAATTTGACAATTACAAAACCAAGAAACTATGATGATTAACACTATTGTCACGAAAATACAAGCATTATGGCAGTTATATGAAGATCGACATGAAAACATAACCTAACAACAGACCAAATTAACCGTCGTAAAGTCCACACTTGGCCCATATGTGTGGACCACATGAATACAAAGTGATCTACCGATGGCCATTGTATGATTGTCATTAGATATGGACCTAACGACAATCACAAAAATATACCATCATTACATTATGTCTAAAAAATCAGATATGTTCCTCCACTATTTGAAACTTTCTTCTCCATTTTTGTGTGAGCTTTGTAGCCACTCCCTAAAGTGTAGCCATCACTTCCAGCAGCAACCCATCGTCATTCAACCTTGCCTTTGCTATTTGTCTACTGGTCCAACGTGCTCTTCCATGCCATTTTCTCATAGATCATGCTCATGTTTCTCACAAATCAAAGTTATCATTTGTTGGACTGGATGCTTTATCTCACTACAAATTTAGGCTGACCACCACTTCCTAGTCACTGTTAGTTTTGCTGTCATTCACTTCTTACTGGCAAGTTTTTTTTTTTCAACATTTTTTTATAGTTATAGTTCAAAAAGTAATTATTTTTTATTTTTTATGATTTTTATTTTTTGTGTTGTCAAGTATATTTTTTGAAATGGGTATTTGTATTTTGCTCCATTGAATTTGAAAGAAAACAAGTATAAATATTTTTGTTGGATGGAAGCTATATGTATTGTTTTGTTACTTCAGAATATATGTATGTTTATTGAATTAGGTTATAAATTTTTCTTCATATGGTATAATGCTTGATTAATTTTTGGAAGAGGCTTGTTTGGAAAATGTGGTGGAGTTGTGGTGTTAATCTTTTGATTTGAATGTGTTAATAATTATAATGATAATTTGTTATTTTATTTGTTAAACTAATTTCCATACAACATAATAAGATGGATAGTGATGTCTTCAAGTTGGTTGTGTATTATAGTTGACGTTTCACACTTTAATTTTTTTTTTTTAATGATAAGTAATTGATTTTAGATTTTCAAAAATGGATAAGTCATTGGATTATCAAACCTTGAAATACTCTTAAATACTTAGAGGGACTTAATGGATTTTTAGATTTTCCATTTACTAATAGGGGTGTTGAGGGTAAAATAATATGCCTTTGTCTAAAATATAAGTTTAAAAAATGGTATACTAGAGAAGTTGTGTGAGACCACTTAATTATTAAACCGTTTCTACAATAGTATACTTTTTGGGTAAGGCATGGGGAAGGAGGAAGAGATTTACCCCTGTAGAATCTGTGTTAGTGCCGCCAGTTGGTGAAGGAAGAAATTTTAAATTTGATCCTATAAAGGATATGATCCTTGATGCATTTGGGTTCAAAATGAAAATGAGATGATGGATAAAGTTGAAGGTTAACCTTTATCATATTTTGACCCAATGATAAATCATGTGGCTAAAAAGTTTTATGAGCTAATTAGGGATGACCAATAAAAGTTGTATGTAGGACGTGAGTAATATTCGAAGCCTTCATTTTTGGTGAAGTTGTATCATATCAAGTTTTTATGTGGAATAAGTCATAAAGATATATCTATGATATTAAAGTTGCTAGTTGATGCCTTCTAGTATGCAAAGATTCCTCCTTCTTTCAATGAAGCAAAGAAAATTATTAATTGATTGGGACTCAATCATATATATATATATATATATATATTATGCTTGTCCTAATGATTGTATGCAATAATGGGGAGAGGATGAAGGTAAAGTGTGTGTAAACAATGCAGCACATCTAGTTGGAAACTAAAGAAAAAAGGTAACAAGCGTAAGAACATGCCTACTAAAATACTTAAATACTTTCCATTAAAACCATAATTGCAAAGGCTCTTTATGTCCTCTAAGATTGTTGAGCACATGAAGTGGCATGTTATAGACAAGAATAATGATAACATGATGAGACATCCAAGGGATTCTGAGGTGTGAAAGAAATTTGATATAATGAATGCTCAATTCACTTCGAATCCTTGAAATGTATGCTTATGGTTGGTCACTGATGGTTTCAATCCATTTGGCAACTTAAGTACAGTCTAGGTATTTGGTCACTGGTACTTATACCTTACAACCTACCTCATTGGATGTGTATGAAACAAAGTTCTTTAATTCTCTCAATAATTATTCAGGGAAAAAAGCACCAAGAAATGATATAGATGTACATCTACAATAACTAATAGAAGAATGTGAGATGTGGGGTTAAAACATTTGATTCATTCACTAATGAGATGTTCAATATGTGTGCAACTATTATATGGATGGTTAGTGATTTTTTAGGGCATGAAACTTCATCTAGGTGGAATGTTCATACTGGGTTAGTTTGTCTCTATTGTAATTTTGACTATATTGTCGTTCGCCTTTCCTACAATAAAAAATGGTGTTTCATGGGTTGTCATCATTTTTCAGAGTCCAAGATATAAATTTAGATAAACTTGAAGTCAATTTGATGGAAAAGAAAAGAAAACAAACCCCCAATAGCAATAACTAGATAAGAATTTTAATACAACTTGAAAATGTTGAAAACGTATTTGGAAAAGATATAGAGGAAAAAAACCAAGGAAGATGACCTTGAGGATCAGTTGTTGTAGGTTGTGATCCTCAACAATGGCATAAGAGCATATTTTTTCTACTTCCTTATTGGGAGAGCTATTTATTATGCCTCAATCTTGACGTAATGCATATTGGAAAAATGTCTATAACAATGTGGTTTTCACTTTATTAAATGAGTCAATGAAATCAAAAGACGATTTAAATGCATGGTAAGACTTACAAGAGATAGGTATAAGGTCTAATCTGTGGCTAGATGATAATGGTAGATATCCTCCAGCTTTATTCACTTGAATCAATGCAAATAACGATATCTTTCTTATGACTTTAAATAATGTAACAGTGCTTAATGGTTATTCAAGTAACATATCTAGATGTATTTATTTAAGGCAACGTAAGATTGATGGTTTAAAGAGTCATGACTCACACATTCTTATTAAACAACTTCTACCATTAGCAATTAGACAAACACTTTTTTAGCAAGTATCAACAATTTTGATTGACTTGCATTCATTCTTCAAGCAATAGTGCAATAGAATGATAAATGTAAATGAACTTGACTAACTCCAAAATAGAGTTGTTCTTAAGTTATGTCATTTGGAGATGATATTTCTATCATCATTCTTCACAGTTATGATATATTTGATTGAATATTTGGTTGAAGAAGCTAAACCTGTAGGTTCTATCCAATAACGTTGGATGTAGATTGTAAATAAGTAATATCCAACATAGTTATTCTTGCATTACAATTTTGTCTATGTTTGCTTGTTGAATTAATTAGAGTGAATTACAATTAATAGATACTTAGAAAAATTGAAGTCCTTTATGCAGAATAGGGTACAGCAAGGATCAATAGCGAAGTGTTACTTGACTGACAAAGTTTTAATTTTTGGCTCAAGATATGAAAATAGAGTGAAGACCATATTTAACAGATCAAGATGCATTAATGAAGAACCTAATGTGGGAACATTTAATGTTAATATTATGTTTCCATAAATTTGAAGGGCGTTTGGTGGTTTTAAGTACTTTAATAGACCCATTTTTTCAGTAAATAAATTTTAATTCCTAGATTAGTGTACAAAACTATAAAATCTAATAGCCTAATTAAAATATGCATCTATCTCATATAGTTCATCACTATTTTTCTAGATAAGAAATGATGTGAACACATCTCATATTTATTATTTATTATTACTCATTGTTAATTTTCTTCCAAAAGTTTTTTCTTTATTTTTTTATTGTTTGTGTTATTTATGATATAATTTTTCTACAACACCTTCTAATGAAGTAAAAAAAAAAATTGAAATGAGAAAAGAAAAAAGCGGTAAAAGAATTACAATTTTTCGACAAAAGGATTCCTAAAAACAATGCATTGAAAGTATATGTAGTTAGAAATGGAAATTAAAAAAACGAAAAAAACAAAAGCTCCCTCTAGATTGATACATTAAAAATGAGTGCTACTTTCTTTTTTTTAATATTATTTTCATGTTTTTTCTTTTAAAATTATTTTTTTCTTTTGTTTATGTCCTTCACATTAATTATAAAAATTATTATTTGCCTCGAGTCTTGTGTAATACACGAGATCCACGGCTAGTTCTTGATAAACTGTTATTAAAAAATGGATTGTTTCTTTTTATTTATTTTTTTCTTTTTAAAAATATTACTGCTTATTCTACTTTTGATATCTTACAAAAAATATTTTATTAATATTTCATGTAATACACATATTTAAAATTTAGTGTCATCTTTAGTGTATTCATAATTTTGAGTACACCGATATATACTTAATTAAAATGTAGAGATATAATTATAATATTATTAACACAAAAATAATAATATTATAATTATATATTTATATTATAACTAAATACATTAGTATACTTAAAATTATGATTGAACAAATAATTTTATTTTAAAATTTACTTTCGAGAACTAAACATGATTATTTAAGGTGTCAGCACTTATAATTTTAAATACATCAATACATCATGTTATAAAATAAGAATATAATTATAATATTATTATTGTTTGATAATATTACAATTATACTCTTATATGATATTATATTTGAGTGTACTGATAAATTTAAAATTATGAATACATAATTAATAAAAATAACATAAAAAAATTAATTAAGCTCATGCTCAGCTATCTCCGAAAGTAACCTGCTAGCAATATATTGCCTATTAGTTCAAAATAGTAGTGTCCGATATCACCAGGGAAAATTTTTCTCACATAAAATTATCATGGCCGCAGGTTTTTCCTCATTTATATATTCCAAATTTTTTTTTATTAGAGAAAACAAAAATTCCCTTATTCGTAAATTGACCTGGATGACTGTTTGCCTTTTGACATTCTGTTTCATCCTTTTCTCGGATAAAAAGAAAAGGAAAATTTTGAAATTGAAGGGAAGGTTCCATTATATATTTTTATGTAGCGTTTCTCTTTCCAATCCCTATAAGATGGATTTCTGATCGTTCCCAAACTCAGAACCCTAACACATCTCTTGCTCGCTCTTTCTCGCGCTTGATTGCGTAAAAGCGAAGCAACTCCATGGTGTTCTACTTCAAAGCTCGCCCAGAAGCTGGCGATTACACCATCTTCATGGGTCTTGACAAATACGAGAACGAGGAGCTTATCAAATACGGTTTCATTGAAGACATCTGGTAATCCACCTCCGCCTTTGCACTTTTCATTGAAGTTCAAAAATTTTTATGCTTGGAAATTCTACATGCACCATCAATACCAAATTTATAGAGTTGGGGATGGTAGTGACCTTTTGAGAATAAATGTTTTATGGGACATAGTTCTTAGATTTGTTAATTGTTCTGGTCCGAGTTAATGGCTCGAATTTCTGAATTTCTGGCCGGTTTTCTTATAATTTACTGCTCACAAGAGAAATATGTATTGCTTGTCTGTTTGCTTTGCGCTACGGTGATAAATTGTATGCTATTCTATTTTAATTTCGATATCTCTTTGCCAAGTACCGAAGTTAGAAATTGTAAAAAAAAAACAAGATGGATCATTACAATTTGTTTATAAATTCCCCATATCTTTTCAATACCATGATTAATTGAAACTTCAACATTGTTTCTGTCTCTGAAAGTGACCAATTCTGTTCTGGGTAGAGGGAAAGGGAACACTGCTCCATATTATCTAGATTGACTAATTATTTTTCCATATAATAAAACTATATATTCTTGCGGTATGAATGTATGACATTATTAGACTGCTCTATGTTCTATCCCCCTTCCTCCAGTATAGAGCCTTTTTTATTTTTTCTGCGAGATGGAATCCCCAATAAGACCTTCCTTGAAAGTTTGCTTGAAGCGGTGATGTGACTGAATCACATTTTGGCGTTGGCTGAGATAGTTGCTTTTTTATTTGTGGTTTAAACCTATTTTCATAAGTCTGTCCATCGCAGGTTCCATGTGGATAAAATGTCCTCTGCCCATGTCTATGTTAGACTGCATAAAGGTCAGACAATTGATGATATAAGCGAAGGTTTGCTGGAAGATTGTGCTCAGCTTGTCAAAGCAAATTCAATTCAAGGTAAAAGACTAACTAGTTGTTCCTCTGTTACATAGTTTTAATTGATTTAACAGCCACTTTTGTGTAGCCTAGCGAGCAAATGGATGGTGCTTTATACCTTCATTGTTGCTACTTGTTTCCATGATTATTATGGTTTCTTTTATTACACGTAAAAGCTATAACCAAATGTCAGACTGACAACAACTATATGATTATTGTGCTTCCTACTTTCATCCCTCTAATGTGAATATTTCCCTGTCAAATTTTATCATTTTATGCTTGCCATTTTTGTTTTGGTCTTATACTTAAATTCTTTAAAAATATGGCAGGAAATAAGGTGAACAATGTTGATGTTGTTTACACTCCCTGGTCCAATCTGAAGAAAACTGCTTCAATGGATGTTGGTCAAGTTGGCTTTCACAACCCAAAAATGGTGAATGTTATTTACTTGTAGAGCTTTTGCATTCTTTTTCCTTTCTTAGAGCAGGTGGGAGGAGTATGTTTCCAGCTTGCATTTATATCTTATCTATCATTATCTGGTTTTATACTCAATAATTAGGTTCGAACTGTGAGAGTGGAGAAGCGGATCAATGAGATTGTGAACAGATTGAACAAGACAAAGGTGGAAAGGAAACCTGATTTGAAAGGTAACTAAAATATCTGCTTTTCGTTTATTATCCTTCTACGTATGGTTTTCTTTGTACATTTTAGTTCTAAAAATTGAATATGCCATTTTCTGGGCCAGGAGTCAAATGTGCATTTTACATCTAATATTACGTGATCATATCTCCCCATATACTTATATTCCATTTTGGCATCTTAATTATAAATGTGCATGTAAATTTTAATTTGACTTGTCTGATCTTGAAATTGAATATTTTCTCATCCTGCTCTGTTGATACTTGTGAGTTACTCATGTTATATGTTTGCTTTGTGTATTGCAGCTGAGCGAGAAGCTGTTAATGCAGCTGAAAGAGCCGAGAGGAAACAACAACTGAGGGAAAAGGTGAGTTTTGCAGGATTGTTGTTTTGGTAATGCATGCCCATGTATTGCTGTCATCATTCACAATCTCTACACATAGCAAAGTCTGAAGACCATATTCAGATTTTAATAGTACACCTCTATTACCAGAGCTAAAGTTGAATTTATAGATGATTCTTTTCATGACAACTTCGAGTGGCATGATGCCTTCCCAGCTAAATTGCCTGACTAATGCTTGAGCTCTATCTGTCAATATTTGGAGTTTGCTGTTCTGTGGATGGTTTATTTGTGACGCGTTAAGAATCTAACAATGTACTGTAGGATTTCTAGGATGTCTGATTTCCTAAATGTTGTCTTAGTAGTTGTATGTCTTCTTTGAGGTGTAGAATGTGTGAAATTCAAATTATATGCATTCTTTGTGCAAATGTCTTCATTCTTGGCAAATAGTTGGTTCTGCATATCGCAGCTAATGTCTAAATTAAATGTAAAAACATATTTTCATTGAACTTTGATTTATTTAATGCACGCTCTTATATTTCTGTTTTTGTGCAGAAACGGCGTGAGGAATTGGACAGAATGGAAAAGGAGAGGCAGGCAGAACTGAGGAGCTACAAGGGTTTGATGGTGTCAGAAAATATGACATCTAATAAACAAATTGCGTCAGCAAAGAAATCATTGCAGGAATTGGAGGAGGATTTCATGTGAGCATTAATGAATGAATATATTTAAGATGGCTTGTGGCCAATCTGCCGCCAAAAAGATTAAGATATTGATTGAATAACCGAACTTTTAGCAGTTGAAAGTGCTGTATCTACCTACCTGGATTAAGAGGAGCAAGTAGTGTGTTCTACGTGATTGAGGGGGGGAAAAAAAAGGAAAGGGGGGAGGGGGTGTTAAAATGATTTGTCTTTGTGCCTTGCGACATTGGTTTTAAGCTGGATTTCTCACAGTCGAAGATGACAAACTACAGTCTCTTGTTGTAAACATTTAAGCGGCCGTTGTTATGCTTTTCGAGTTTGGTTTTTTATTTTCCTTTTGCTGCATGCTTCTTTACCGTTATACTCTACGATGGAAGTAATAACAAGCCTTTTAGATAACTCATACGTTCCAAAAATAGTTTAAAAATACACGAACAGCAGCTGTCGATGCAGCATGTGATTCAAATTTAAGCAAGAACCTAGCTAGACCAGATGTTGCAAGAATTGGAAAAACTTAATGCAAACAGGCGGAGTACGTGAAATATATATATTTATCTTTCAGTAAACGAAGGTTAAATTTGCGCTCTTGATCGTTTAACTTAAATTTTAGTTTAGTTCAGTTTGTAGTTGACATTCTATAATATAAAAATTCTTAAGTTTAAATTTGTTATGATTTTTTAATTCATCCAAATTAGTTTACTTATGTGGCATCATATGAGATACTTGTAATTGAATTTCGGTTCATTGTGAATATCTCTTTTGTTGACATGAATACCAGATGATAGATGACTGGCTACAATTATAGATTAAAATTTAACAGCATATTTATGAAATTTGAATGACATGGATCAAATTAGAAAATAAAATTATAAGAGTTAATATAAATATATATTTGGTGTTAATATCATAAATTGCCAGCTCAAAGAATAGAGCGAATTATACCACATCTGTTCCTTCGAAATGGGATCCAAAATTACAACTCAGTTAATGCCGTTCTTCTTCCATTTCACTTGGCATGCAGAATTAAAAAGGAATTAAGCCGCTGTTATAACTAAACAATAAAAAAGACAAACTGTTTCATTGCCCTGGTGTAGTTGTGTCATACTGATGCATTAATGGTCATTGTATTCGGGTCAGCTATCCATCCAAAAGACCTGTTTGAGCCCGCTCAGAATTCGTTAATTCCTGGTTTTGAAGCTAAAACACAAACCAAAGAAAGCAGTAAGGTCCCTAACTCCTAACTCCCAAGCGTCCCGTAAAAGCTATCGTCTTCGTTTTCCATTTCTAAACTCATCCGTACGTCAATGGCGACGCCGTCGTTGGACGAAGAAACAGCAAAGAATGTGATACGACAAGTACGGTTCATAGTTGAATAATTCGTTTCGCGTAATCATTCCATCTCGTGTTATTTTGTTATGTTTGTGGTTTCTCCCTAATTTGCGTCTGCACCGTTTCGTACCACCGCGGGGTTTGTTTTACTTCAGTGATAGCAACCATCTTAGGGACCATTTTCTCATGAATTCTGTGGGCGAAGAAAACGAGCATTAAAAAATGGAGTAATAGTTAATTAGTATTAGTTACTAGCTACTTATTAGCAAATCTAAATCCATGAGGTATTTGTACTTAAAAAATGGATATATTATGTCTGATATCTGTTCAAACACTTTATTAAACATGACATAACGCATTGAAATAGAGTTGTAGTTATAAACACTACGTATTTTGTTGACTCGTGGTCTATTTTGTATTATTTCATGCGCAAGTTGACCACATTTTAGTTTGCCACTACGCACTCAATGATTGACTAAATGAAAAATACAACCTTGTGCTAGCTAATCCTATTTTGCATCAACCCTTATAACCTATTTATTTCTCTTTTCCATTTATAATTTTCAAGGGGATAAATTGGAACAATCCGGATTTCCTCGTATTGTGATGGGAATATAATGTCATGTTCAATCATAGTGAATCATTAAATGGAAATTTAATTATTTAGATTTATAGATTGAAAATATAACTGTAAGCGATTATATTAATTTAATATAAATCTAGCACATTAGATCTCCATCCAATGATCTATCATGATTGAACATGACTTTATGTTCCCACTATAACATCAGGAGATCTAAATTAGAGTTGGAAGGACAATGATGAAGCCTAAGTGACAATTGAGCAGGTGGGCACAAGAACTATTGCTGCATTACCATTTGAAAATGATGTCAAACTTGAAGACTTCGGCCAAAATTGAGGAAAATTGAAGGAATCTATTTACATTAGGGTACAATACGAAGCTGTCAAAAGCATCATAACTAAAAGTCAGAAGATGAGTATTAAAACTTGTCATAACCAACAAATATAAAAACAAAAGTTGACAACATAGAAACAAAAGAACAGTTGTAATATTCATGGAATTTTTATCCAGTAATTTGTATTATAGTGAAATAATTTTGCAACATTAGTTAGAGGAAGAAGACAAAATATTTGAGCAAATATGAAAATTTAAATAGTTGGGAAAAAGGAAAGTTAGAAGAAGACATATATTAATTCAAGTAGCAATGACATAAGCTGGCTCAAGTAGTTAAACCTTACCAATGCAACTAAGAGGGCCTAAGTTTGAATCTCCTCATGTGCATCAAATTACATCTACCATGAGGTAGTTAAAGAGTGTAGAGTGATTACATATAAATATTTCTTAATCCTCTATTGTTATTGGACTTCAAGGAGAAGAATTTAAGTTTTTAGAAGTTATCATTTGGAGTGGTAAGTCACTTTGGGAATTTATTTCAAATTATCTTAAATTTCATTGTTGTTAGAGGAAGTATATGAATAATAGTGTATTGAAAGTGATTATAATTATTGAATAAATTACTTTTATTATTATTAGTTTAAATTTTGACCCTCGGTATAGCTGGTTAACTCGAGAGTTATAAAAAGTAATAAAATGAGCTATTGGGGCCAATATTAATTGGGAATTGTTATATAGATGTTGATTATTGATAAACGTGTTTAATGTCGATCATATATTAAGAAACATCAATGTCTGATGTTGAAAATAATTTTACTAATGGAAACTTAAAGTGGAGAAGGTAGCAAATTTTGAAGTCATAAACTTGGAGTATGTATGTGACTACTTTGTTGGACTTAAAGGCAATTAAAATCTCATTTGGTGGACTTATCTTAAGTAATGGGAATAAAGACAGTACCGAAACCTTGGAATACCTTATATGCAAAATATTGATGTTGGTTATTGGTGAAAGAAAGAAAACTTTAAACTTAAGGACCATTTGGTTTTCCACATTATTTTCTATATGAATACACATATATGTACTAGCTATGACCATTGAAAATCAGTAAGAGGAACTAGAAGATGCATAAAAACTATTATCGCAAGTGAAAAATTTTTAGGCCTTAGACTTAAGAAAGAATATTTATAAAGGAGGTGAAACTTTTGGAATTGTATTAGGAGTTTATATTACATAAAAGAATAAGCTAAGTTGGTTGAGCACTTGTGCTTTTGTTTCTATTAGTATATAAATAACATGTTGACCAAGTGCAAATTGAGCTTTGAATAACTGAATGATTCTTTTGATATTATTATTTTAAAATTATGGTTTTCTAACAAATATTAGAAGTTATGCTTAGGAAGTAATTAGTTAGGAGAATTATTCTCTGATTTAAGGTATTAAGGTTGCCTTCCTCTACATTCTAGGATCTTAGAGATCCCCTTTGCAAATTGATGCTTCCATGAAGGAGGCGATATGAGGTAAACCTTAGTGTCCACATGTCAGGTGAGTAAATAACGTTAATTACATATATTTTCTGATTTATGTAGTTTCCATGTGAAAATAATTGTTATTGAATATCTCAATGCCCTGGGACAGACTTCTTATAATTTAAAATTTTCATCATTTCTGTATTCTCTAAGTATTTGTAAGTACCAGCTCTAATAAAAATTTTACTGAGCATTTGACTAAATTTCCTAAATGTTTAAATTGCTCTAATATGGTATTTTCTAAAGCAATCTGGTCATGTACCTCTGAATTATTTTCTTTAGTATTTCTAAATGATTTTGATTATGTATTTCTAAATTATTCTGATTGTGCAAATTTTAAATTTTTTGATTATGTATTTCAGAATTCCTTTAATTTGAATTTTAGAGTTAAAATAAATCTAAACATCTAAAAGTCTCTATTCTATGATTTAAAGTATTCTGGTTTTATATTCAGGAAATACTTTAATTCTTTAATTATAAAGATATTTGATTTTGTATTTACAATGTACTAAGATTATAAGATTTCGATACTTTTATCTGTCTCTATGTAAAAGTTTGATTCTAAATTTCTGAAATTTTGACTTTTGATTATGGATTCACATATGTTAAAGAAATTTCAGGGAATGCATCCAAAATAGAACCTTATAGCTAACGACAGTAGACGTTACGTAGTGCACTACGATTTGTATTCTGATATGACTGGGCATGTTGCTGACACTATAATATTTTGTCTAACGCCTAAGGCTATTATTCTGATTATTCCAAGCTTGAAACTTGTGACCGATATCTACTTTGTTCTAATATGCTAGCCTTGAGCTAGTTTTGTTTTTTTTGGACTTTTGATGGCTTGGTTGGATATTCCTAATTGATTTGGATACTTTTATTATGCAAATAATTTTATTTATTTTCGTTTAGAATAGGCATGAATACAACATCTATAAGATAACTTCCATCTTGAAAGGTGTTTAGTGTTTTTATACAATATCCGCAATTCCTCTCGGTTTGTATTCCAAAACACAAATTAATAGGTTCTGTTTGGTTAGCTATATGTTGTGTATTATCAACGATTTCCACATAAGGTGGTAAAATTATGTTTTGAGCAGTTACATATCCAGGACCCTTGACACAAATAGACATGTCCCGAGTTCCATACAGATTGCTTCTCAATACAATTTTTTTCAAATTCATTAAAATTTCATGTACTAGTTCTTGAATACCCACTATGGTAGAATATTCAAGCGATATTTTCTCATATTTTTCACTTGTGATACATGTTCCCTCTATTTCTCCGAGCAAAGCTCTTCGCATCGCAATGCCTATTGTGTCGACTTGACCTTTCATAAGTGGAGACAGAATAAAGCGTCCATAATAAAGACATGTTCGTATGGGATTTCATGTGAGGATTAATGTTTCCTCATTTGGTACTCTATATATATTAATTGTTAAAGGTGTTCAAATTTCAAGATAATAAGTGGTTTGTGAAAAACTCTTTTGTACCAAGTCTATCCCTTCCATTGCATAATTAGTTTTATCTGTTTATTAATTTTTCATTCACCCCTCGTTGTTTAACACTTTTTAGATGATAGTGCCATTCTAGACCCCTTACCTACAAAATAGGGGCTAACAAGTGTCTCTTTATGTGAGCGTTGCATTTTTTGCAAAGGCAAGTCCTTCTTTATTGTAAAGTTAATATTTTTTATTTAGTGGCTCTCATGTATAGAGACATATGATCCTATTTTGTTATTGTGGATGATAGCTATCTATTATAATTATTATTGAGAGCAGAGCTATCCTTTTTGTTGTATATTAGGCTTTCTTGGTATAGACATTTCGGGAGATACCAATTTTAGGGGAGACCCTATCGAAATTTCTATATAACTAATTTCCTAGTTCGTATGAATATATTTTGTCTTAGTTCTATCTATTGATAATTATATCTTCTCATACTATAACTGGATCTCTTAAAGTTTCTGATAGGCTTACAAGGTCGAGATCTATCTCATTCCCTGTGCTGGTCACGTCCACATTTGTGGGGGTCATGACAAAGTGGTATCAAAGCTAGGTTGAAAGGTCTTTAGTTGCCTATGTCTTGTAGAGCAAGTGTTCTCCAATGAACCTCTGTCATTATTATGAAACCTGAGTATAATCATGATTGAGGTGTCATTAGAGGCCTTATAGGTTATCAATGTCTTCCTTTTTCCTTTGTGTCTATTCCATTGTAAATTTTCCAAGTGATGGAGTGATTTCCACACGCCGAATGTGTAGCATTATGGGTCATAATCCTTCATTAGTCTGGATGATTTGTGATTTTAATCCTATGCATATGAAATTATTTTGGATTAAAGGGGTTATATTATGCATCTGTCCATATTTGTCTTGCTATGTCATGATGTATAAATTCAAGTTTGTAAAAAGGTAAATATTCTCACATTCTTTTCCCTTTCATTCAATTTGCATACACATATTTAGACATGCCTTGAGGATACTAGCTATTGATGACACAGAGAGCTATGGAGCGCACCGTCATGCTCAAGCTCTCCTTGCTCAGCAAAAGCTGAAATATAATGAAGGTGGAGCCTCTATGGATAACTCTTCTTTTGTACGTTGTTCACATATTTCTATACACGCAAGTGCATGTGGTCACGAAAAGTAATAAAGAGTGAGTAAGATATCATATCCACAAGGATTTGATTTCAATTATGGACTGATACTATTATCAACATTTTAAATAAGGTAAATGGATAGATTGTGTAATAACTTGACAATAATGTAAAATTGAGTAAACAAACAATTAAATGAATTTAGCACCTTGACTTTACCTCAACACGTAGTTACTTTGTATTAACAGTTACTTCTTCCTGAGTTATGAATTAGTTTACTAACTCAGGGATTCAACTGCTTATAAAGTTTTGTCAAATCATCATAAACCTAACTGCTTCCCCTATGTCCCTATATTTCTATAAAAGATAGCTTAGAAGACAATTGATGTAAAGCGCTAACCGAATCTTAGTTATCTAAGACAATCAATTATTGTTGTCTTGACTGCTAATTGTTATACTTACTACTCTTTCAGCATGCAAATATAGATTATCTTCATCCAATTCTTTATGTAGGGTTTCCTTGTCGAGTTAGCCTAAATGCTAGTTCAATTCTAAGGTGATCAAACTCAGAAATGTTGTAAGGGCAGAATGAAAATAAGTAAACTTAATTCAGAACATCAATCAGAAAATACTGTCATATAAAAGTAATCCTGAATAGGGTTCAGTAAAATACAAGATAAAACATACTAGCATTTAATAGGCATTAGTACAGATTTAGATAACAAAGAAAAGCATAAAGAATACAAGAAGCAGGAGGAGAGGGAGGCGTTCAGATGGGAAAAAACTCTATACAGAGTCCTCACTCTAAAATTACCCCTATCCTCAACAACTCTCAACTTAAATTTCTCTCCAAGTGATTTCCACTCTTTTCTATGCTTCCTATCTGCTTGTATGCCTTGTTGCTTGCCCTTATGACCCTTTATATAGGCCTCAGAACTAAAATGCAGTATGGGTTAAGTATGGAGCCTTTAATCATTAGAGTAAATTACGGTTTCTAGCATAAGTGGCACACAGGCGCTGTCTTTATAGTACCTAGGCGCCAATTCTCTAGTTTTGGTGCCTGGGCAGTATTTTTCAGAAAATTGGTGCCCTGGTGCTAGAATTCTAGTGCCTAGGCATGGTATTATTCACTACAAAATTTCAAAGTGTAAATCTAGCGCCTAGGCACTGGATTTTTAACGCTCGAGCGTTAGGTCTCTAGAATTGATGCCCCTTCTTGTTTTTCACTTTTTCCTCCCTTCTTTACTTATGCTTTTTTGGCTCCATTTCTTATAAATTCATCACATGAGATGCTTAAATCTATGCTTAACAATGGTTAAAAGTGAGTTTACAATATACAAATGAAATTTCTTTGAAATCAATGATATTTTATCTATATTTTAAGTGTTTTTGTTATCAATATTGTTCTAGATAATTTTCTTTCAGAGAGTTATCATACACTTTGCCTCCAACATTCAAAATTTAAAGAACAAGGAAGAGCTTTTTAGTTGCAATGCCCATTTTCTTCTTCACCTATAGAAAGGGAGTATACACAAATGCAAGTGTAGCAGAGAACTAAAAAAATATTGATAAAAGAACAAAGGAGAAAAGAGAATATTGTGCCAAGTTTCATGGCATTAAATTTAAGTTTTTAGGAGCTTTAAAGTGAGCCAAATTGTAAACATTTGTTGCATAAAGGTACTTTAATCATACTTTTACATAAAATATTTTATATAGTATGAGTAAATTAAGTGAAAAGTCAATATTTTTAGAGTTTGATTCAATAGTCTAAATAAAAATCATTTTCTTTCTAACAATTAATAATAAAATGTTTTAGCATAAAAATATTACAAACACCTATTCATCCCGATCACTAAATCCAAATTCTCAATGCTTGGTATATAATTCAGAACATTTTCTTCAGTTAAAGTCTAATGCTCAGAATAATTCATATTATGCATTTTTTTTTATGTGAAACTCTTTTACAAATGATTCATGAAAAATAGGAAGCAATTAGTACTTTGAGACTTGTGAAAGCTTTTTTTTTTTTTTCAAAGTAGCAAGAGCTTCTTTTATTAATCACATAGAAAGAATTTTCTACTTTTTTATGTTTCAAGTCAATATTGTCTAGCTACCCCATCTTATTGAAGACAAAGATTTTTTGTGACAATGCCTTTATTGAGCTTTTAACCAAAGGAACTATTTCAGTTCTTAATTTATAAAAGAGGCTTTTGTAGTTAAATTATGGCATTTGGGTATATGAGACAGAGATGCATTATGATGGGTGTCTCCTATAGGCACAGATTTAAGATTTGATTTTAAAAAAGACAAAAGTTTTCAAATCAAAGATTTAAATCAAGAAATGTAAATTCTTATCATATAAAGAGATGACTTTTTATAAATTAAATAACTAAATCAAGAATATGAATATGAGATAAAATTATATATAAAAATTCAAAGAATAAGGAAGAGCTTTTTGGATGCAAAGCTCATCTTCTTCTTCACCTATAGGGAGTATAAGCAAATTCAAGTGCAGCAAAGAACCAATAAAATTTTGGGAAAAGAACAAAGAAAAAAAGAGCATATCGTGCCAAGTTTCAAGTCATTAAATCTAATTTTTCAGGAGCTTTAAAGTGAGCTAAATTTTAAATTATTGTTGTATAATGGAACTTCAATTATACTCATACTTATGTAAAATCTTTCATATAAAAGAAAATAAATTATGAGTGAAGTAAAAAATTCAATGTTTTTAAACTTTAATTTAAAAGTCTTAAAAACAACATTTTCTTTCTAACAATTAACAATGAAAGGTTAATTTAATTACAAACACCTATTTACCTATTCTAAGTGACCCTCAATCTAAATTCTCAATGCTTATTATATAATTCAAAACATTTTCTTCCATTAAAGTTAAATTCCAATGCTCTTAATGTTTCATATTATGCATTTTTTTAATGAAAAACTCTTTTACAGACTGTTCATGAAAAATAGGAAGCAATTAGTACTTTCTGACTTGCGAGAGCTTCTTTTATGAAACACAAAAAAAGAATTTTCTGCTTTTTATGTTTCAGGTTAATTTGTCTAGTTGCCTTGTCTTGTTGGAGATAGGTTTTTCTGTGACACTGCTAAAGTTGTTAAACTGGGCCAACCCGTCTCACCCGGGCTGACCCACCATAAGGTGGTGGGTTGAAAATCTCAATCTGACGTACCTAGTAAGTTATGTGGGTTAGCTCATTTAACCCAACAAGAAAATAAAATAAAAAATTAAAAAATTGTCATTATTGCCTTAACATACTAAAAAAACTAAATAAATTATTTAAAAAATTACAAAGAAATCAAATATGACAAATTACAAATACATAATTATTCCAAAGTTTCACTAAGCATAAATAATATTGGAATTTTGTCTTGTAGCCAAAGTTGAAACTTCATTGTCATTGCCACCACTGATCCATCTATCTTCACAATGAACATCTACATTAGTTAAAGTAAGAAATAATTAAATTTTCATCAAACACTTATATGTTGCAACATAAGAAAGTCATGAATCGTAAATTAATACCGTTAAAACCATGTATCCAATTGTATGTACAAATAAGAGTTTGGACATTTTCTGGAAGAAGAGTACACCTATACTTGTTCAAGATCCGTGAGCCAATGCTAAAGGCTGATTCACTAGCAATGGTAGTGATTGGAATGCTAAGAGTATCAAATGACATTTTTGATAAGGTAAGGAATCGATATTGATTCTCCTTCCAATATTCCAAGACATCTAACTTTTTAGCATCTTTTTAGTTTAGCTTTACCTCATCCAAGTAATGATGTAATTCATATTTTGTAGCAGAAGAAATGGTTTCACAAACAAAATCAATGTACTCCTATATTCCAAGTACATGTAAGAAACAATGAGTTATTATTTATACATCAAATAATAGACAAAACAAAGTCAATAAAAGAAACTTACATTAAGAATATCAAAACCACTAGTAAGATCTACATTCCTTTCGATAGTAAAAGCATGTTGGCTTCAGTTAGTGGACACAATTAAAACATTTGTTCACCCATTAACATTGATAATGTTGTATTCTTTTCATATTAGGCATAAAGGCAATATAACTTAGTCTTAACATTGTCTAGCTTGTCTTGACAACTCATAGAATCAAGCCCATTATAAGAAAAACACAACACCTTAAACTTTAGGCAAAGATCAAGAATAGCAGCCATGGAATGGATAACATTATAATAATCCCCAATACTTGTCAAACTTTGTTTTCATCTTCATTGCCATTTCTTTGATTACTATGTCAGTATTATCCAAATTTTTCTTCAACAAACATACAATTTTCAACACTTGTAAGAAATATGTGTTCGATGTGGGGTAACTTAAAGTAGAAAACAAATTAGTTATGACATTGAATAGATGAAGGAACTCACATATATGCTCTCCTCTTGTCCACTCTTCATGTAAAGGATATGTCTTGAAATTCCTATCAGTCATGGATAGTATACAAAAAGCACGATGATACCTAATTGCACTTTCAAGCATTATGAAGGTGGAATTCCATCTAGTAGGAATATCCAACCACAAACCCACTGTAGTGTCAATGTTACTAATTGCTTTCATACACTCCTTGAAAGCAATCATCCTTACCTCTAATACTTTAACATATTTAATCTCTCTCTAATTATGTGCAAAGCTCTACTAGCCACCTTTAAGCCCACTTAAATTATAAGGTTCAAGATATGGGCAAAACATCTCACATGGAAAAATTCACTATCACACAAAAAACCATTTTGCAAACATAAAAGATCTTTCAATACCTCTTGCATATTGTCATTTGCAAAAGCATTATCCAAAGTGATTGAAAATACTTTCATTTCTATCACCCGTTCTCTCAAACATTCAAATACTTTGTTGGCTAACTTAATACTAGTGTGTAAAGGTTCCATTTTACAAAAGGAGAGAATTTTACTATTAAGCTTCCAATGTTCATCAACAAAGTGTGCAATCAAACAAATATATCCTTCATACGTGCAAGTTGTCCAACAATCAGAAGATAAACATATTCTACTTAGACTTCTTAACATAGATTCTTTCAATTTTTCCTTTTGTTGAATATAGTATTTCCATACATCAAACACTACAGTATTCCTACTAATGTGCTTCACATCTAAATTTAAAATCTTGTTAAATTCCCTTATTCACCTATATTCAACAAAAGCATATGGAAGATCATGCTCAATAATAGTCATGGCCATAATGTCATTTGCACATTTATGATCAATTTGTCGAGCCTTTAATTTTCCTGATTCATCTAACATCATGGTGCCAACGTTATGATACTTAGAAAGCTATGGACACTTAGAAATATGACGAAGAAGACTCAAAGTACGAATCTTCAAGCCTCCACACACATATGTCTATCCATATCCATTACATTTTGCTTTCCCTTTACTGTCAATTAAGCCTATCTTAATGAAAAATTTCCA
The DNA here is from genome assembly GCA_037074485.1 of Delonix regia. Classification (NCBI taxonomy): domain Eukaryota; kingdom Viridiplantae; phylum Streptophyta; class Magnoliopsida; order Fabales; family Fabaceae; genus Delonix; species Delonix regia. The sequence continues at coordinate 7,151,206 of CM073452.1, forward strand.
AACATCTACGGTACAAGTTCTAGACTTCCTACTTAAAGGTTCCTTTCCTCTGTCCAAACTATCATCATTATTAGAGTTTGAAGGAATTGATTCATTCAAAGCCTCAACATCATCACGACCCTTTATATGTACACTTTGATTATTAACTGATTTTATTATGCACCTACACAAACAAAACAATTGATTTTGTTTAACCATATGTCTTGCTAAGTTTCTATATATGTATAAACAAACAAAATAGAATTCACCATTCAACTACTATATTTTCTTTAAGCTATTCAAGTTCAACTACTATATTATTAATTAACCATACTACTTAACTACTATATTTTCTTTTTCAAGATATTCAAACAAGGACCGGCAGTGGTAAACAAATAGAATTAGAGTTGAATAGAGAAAGGAATGCAACACTAACAACATGGATCAATGATAGGGACCAACAAGCAAACAGGGACTAGTGAACGAATAGAAAATCATAGATGAATGGAGGAGATTGGTGACTTGGCAAGCGACCAACGTCCAAATTCCAAGATTCCGAGTCCAAGCAAGCTCTGGTCTGGTAGCCAACACCGAGAGTTCAAGCAGGTTGTAGAGGAGAGATCGAGAGTCTAAGCAAGCTGTGGAGGAGATTTTGAAACCATACAATGGCCAGTGAGATCACGAGATGCCAAGATTGAATGAAAGTGACGACGACGTCAGTGAGTGAGAGTGACGGTGGCTGGTGGGATTGATTTCTGAAGAAAGTATATGGGTGTTATCGGACTATCGATGAGTAACAGTAGGATTAATTTCTTAAGATTGAAATTAGGTTAGATTAGAATAATAAAAGTGGGGTGTACCGATGTGGGTGTATAGTGTCCAAAATTTGAGCCCAGAGTGGAGTGGAGTGTACTGTATAATGGAGAATGAGACTAGACTTTTTTTTTTTAATAGTAAAGTGCAAATGGGTTGAAGCAAAAATAATTATTAGGCTGGATACTTAAATTTATAAAAAAAAAAAAAAAAAGGTTAGGTTTAGAGTATTATACTAAACGTGTTACATAAGGAGTCCCCCAGCCTAACCCACCTGCTTGGTTGTGTAACCGAGTCGAACCCATTTTGACACCTATAGACATTGCCCTTATTGAGTTTTTCATCAAAGCTAGATATTGAAAAGGTATTGAACCAAAGATAGTCTTTTACAGGGATTGAATTAAAATTAAAGACCAAGTAAGAATGCTTGTGGATATTCAATTATCAATGTCATCACCTTTAAAAAGAAAAAGGAAAAAAAATGAGATTAGCTTCTTTGGGGCAAGCCAAACCTAGGTTTTGGAGGATCTAAATCCTCTCCAATTCTTCCTTCCTCTTTTTTCGTTATGTTGAAAAGAGATAATCAAATGTAAATTTTTGTCTCTTTATCTATGTATCTTTACCCTAAAAAAGTGAGAGAAGAAAATGAGTTTGGAAAGCTTGTGCCAACGAATCAGTTGCAACCACTCCATATGAGTTATGGATTGGGTGAAAGTTTAACTTAACTATTTTGAAACCTTAGGGAAGTGCTGCCTATACGTATGATTCCTCTAACAAGTATGGCTAATTGGGCTTAAGAGGAAAGAAAAATATATTTATTAGATACTTAGAAACCTCAAAAGGTTATGTGTTTATAGGTCAGCAAGATAGTGGGAGCATGACTGAATTCAAATCTAAAGATGTCACATTTTTAGATAATGAATATCCTAAAAGGGTGAGGTAGGTCAAAACTTATCCTTATTTAAAAGAAAGGATCTGAACGCACTATAATCACTTCATTTAAGTGGGAGGATTATAGTAAATGATGAATTAATTTCTCATCAACAACCTTCTTCATCATTATATGCAAATGAAAGTGTTCCTAAGCTAGTTATTCTAAGTGGGAGTGACCAAATGGATCTCATTCCAAGTGGGAATGAGACCATTGTCCTTGATCCGATTAAGAACAATATTGATCCAAATGGGAATAATAAAGGAAGATTCAATGAATCACAATTGAAACATGGTTCACGTAAAAAGACTCCTCACCGACATTATGAGATTGAAGGTAGCAAACTTTTTTCAATGCTTCTACAAATTAAAGATGAGCTAAGAAATCTGAAAGAGGCTCTTTTATTTGCTTCTAAGGATAAATGTACTAAAGCTATGGAAGAGGAAATGGAATCTATAAGAGTCAACAATGTTTGGGAACTTGTTGATCTTCCATAAGGTCGTGAGGCTATAGAGAACAAGTGGGTTCTTAAAATCAAAAAAAAAAAACCTAATGGCACAATTGAAAATTTAAAGCTTGACTAGTAGCAAAGGGGTATAGACAATAGGAAGAAATTGATTATAAGGAGACTTTTTCTCCTGCTGTATGATTTACCTCTGTTCGCCAACTTCTCGCTATAGTGGCTTGTTTAGATCTTGAATTACATCAAATGGATATAAAGACTGCCTTTCTCAATGGAAAATTAAATGAAGAAATTTATATGGAACAACCTGAGGGTTTCATTAAAGAGGGCTAAGAATAAAAAGTTTGTAGACTTTTGAAGTCTATCTATGGCCTTAAACAATCTTTAAGGTAGTGGTATATTTATTTTCATAATACAGTCATCTCTAATGGTTTCATTATGATGAGTGAAGACAACTGTGTATATACCAAAAGATTTAAGAACAAGTATGTGATTATGACACTATATGTTGATGACATACTCATAACTGGAAATGATATGGAGCTAATCAATGAGGTAAAGACCTGGTTGTCATCTCACTTTGAGATGAAAGATATAGGTGAAGCTATATACATTCTTGGAGTTAAGATTTCAAGAAATCATTCTAAGAAACTCTTATATTAATTACATCAAAAAGGTTTTGGAATGTTTTAGTATGGAAAGTTGTAACCTTGCTAACACTCTTATCAACACAAATCGAACCTTGAGTGCCAAAATGTGTCTTAAGACTGCCATGGAAAGAGAGCATATGAGCCAAACTCCATATAAGAATGTAATCGGTTGTCTAATGTATGCTATGATGTGTATTAGACCTGATATCTGTCAAGCAGTTGACTTGGTAAGTAGATATCAAACCGACCCAAGTCTTAAACATTAGGAAGCTGTAAAAAGAATCTTAAGATATCTGAAAAGGATTGTTGATTATACGTTCTGTTATCAAGGTGGTAGAGATCTACGACTGGTAGGATACATTGATGCTGATCATAGAGGGGACTTATATGAGGAAATGTCTACCTCAGGATACATTTTCTTACTCACTAATGGCGCCATATCATGGAGTAGTAAGAAACAATCCTATGTATCTTTGTCCACAATGGAGGCAAAGTTCGTGGCCCTTTCTTCAACAGCTCAGGAGGCTATTTGGTTGAAAATGTTCTTAGATCAATTGTTGTGCAAAGTAGAAAACATTGAACCAATATTAGTGTACTTTGATAGTGAGGCTGCGATTGTATACACCAAGGATCCAAAGTACCATTATAAAACCAAACACATAGATATCAAGTATCACTATGTGAAGGACATAATTGCACGCAAGATTGTGAACGTAAAGTATGTATCTACGCATGATATACTGGCAAATCTGCTAACCAAGCCTATTTCTATATATGTGTTTGTGAGACACGTTAGGTCTTTGAGATTGCATAGAATTTAACATACTTTATTTTTATTTTTAATATTTTCCTATTGTTCACAGACAGAGATATTTTGAGGTTCTTTGATAATCAATAAATTTTGATTTTCATGCTTACATATCTTTATTTGAATGTTGTGTACATTCTTATCTATTGTTAAGTATGTCAAGTAGACAAAATGGTTAGTCTTCTCACACAGGTAACTGCCTCAGTGTCTTTGTGACGTTGGAGATGAAACAAGATTTTAAGAGAAATTATCGAAGGATAATTTGAGAGCAACTATAATTAAGATCATTTAAGTTGCTTAATTGATGACATATGGTTATTATAATTGATTTGATGAAACAAGTTCACCATTTCTAGTTTACCTTAGTTGCTAGATGTGAGTTCAAGACATTATGTAGATCATAGAACTTAGTTTTAGACTTGTGGTGTCTAAAATATCATTTGTACAACATTATTTATGAAATAGACATATACTCCACAGGAAAAAAAAGAATGTTATAGCACATGTTTCATACCATGTGTGCAAATGTCGATCATATGGGTTAACATGAGTGCGATCTTAACTCATGATTATGTGAGACCCTTGAGCCTTTACGTTGGCTTTATATTTGTACCCTTGGACTCTAATCAAATACTTGAGATGCAGCTTGGTGTTTTCTATCTTAGTGTGTTGCCTAAAGACTATGTGTAATGATTCAGTCTAGCGGGACATGTCTAGAAAAGCGAGCTAAGTTTGTGTTGATAAGATCGTAAAAAGAGGAAGATTATAAAGAGAATCTTATTATTTTGAATTTACCAGAATACCAATTATGACTTGTGTGTCATAATTATGAATACAAGATATTATGATAAATGAGATCATTGAGAGATATCTGAATGTGATTATTATGATCTAGGTTGCAAGCATACTTTATGATATATATGCAGATGTGTTTTCGACGAGATGCTATATATTCATAACTAATGTATAGCATTGTGCTATCATAGTATGCTGGTCTCACGGCCTACTTTCCTTGTATGAATGACTGCAGATTATAAAGAGAAAGTGTTCTCTTGATTTATCAAGAATATGTTTCTTAGGTTTAGAACGTATGAGCACTCCCATTATATATGAATGGGAGATGTCAAAATATCGTATAATATCTAAGGTTTAAATCTGTTAAGATATTATACAGTGTTCACCCATAAGGGGTGCTCATTAAACAAGATTAAAATAATAATTTGAGGAATTACTACTAAACCCTAACCCTAGCTAGCCTTTTATAAAAAGAGCTAGACTATTATATGATAGAGAAAATACAGACTAATGTACCAAGAGAATAGTCTATAAAGACTTGAAATACTCTGAGAGGAATACCTACAAAGTATTCTACAGTCGCATTAGAGAAGAGATTTAAGCTATAAAAACTCGAGATACACCCAACACATTGTGGGTATCTCTTACAATCAATGATCCCAACCAGACTCTGATAAGCTTCCGTAATTAGAAGAAATATGTAAGTCCCCTACCTTGAATTATCTATGAATGTGTTCATTATTTAATTCTTTCATGTCATAACATATAAGCTTAATCTTTTTTTTATTGACTCCTTATCAGCTATTTGATGATATAATTACTTATTACATTAGGCTGTAGGTTGGGGTCTCTACCTTAATAAACTTGTGATTAATCATAGATTACCCACAATGTTAACAAGAACCTGATTCATTCTTGGTTTATATTAATATTGATTGCTTAATTAATAATTACATATAATTGTTCTAATAATTAAATTAGTACTAATCCATAAAATAATTTAAAATTATACTAACATGGCAAACTGAAAATAGAAACAGTAGACCAACCATATGAGGCGGCAAGATATAATTTTACATGCTACAAGGTGGCCTTCCAAATTTGAATTTGGGAGAAGAATAAGAGCAATAATTGAAAATTCGGTGGTGCATGTGAAGAGGCGGACTACCAAATTTTTCAACTATGCAATTGGTTCTCATGTGATGGAGTATGCGGATAAGAGTATGAAACTTGCAAAGCGCTTTATATCTAGGTTTTTATCCCACTACCGTCAACTTTCCTCACCACAATAATCGGCTAGGAATCCAAATGGAAGTTGTGAACTAGAGAGACACTGATTTTCTTCATGTGAAAAATGGTCATCATCTTTCCCTAATCAATTTGAACCAGTAATCCTTCGCCTTTACATTCATAATAATCGAATTGATTTGATGTTTCAATATAAGAGATCAGAAGATGAAGCAGAAAGGAAGACAAAAATTCTGAAGCAGATTATAGAGACAGTGAAGCACATAAATTGATGTCAAACTTGAGTTGCGGGGGCTGGTGTTTGAAACTCACTGTGGGTCACTGACTCACTGGCAAAGAATTAGCTGTTTCTGGTTCTATACATCGCATCTTTGGAACCAAACGTAGATTCTAGTAATTCCGATACGTTGCAAGAATCCAATCAGGAAAAGCGCAGGAAAATCGGGATGATGCCAACTATAATAATTCTCTCAACCCAACACCCACCTCGTCTGGGATTGCAGATGGCGGAAGATTTTGAGAGCGGCGGTACAGGATGTGTTGGAGGAAAAGAAATTTAAAAAAAAAATCCACATCAGCTAAATCTTGCTACATCATCTAAAATTTAATGAGATTAAGAGTGAATGTAACGGTAAAAACTAAAGTCAATGCATTAAAAATATGAAAAATGATTTAAAAAAATAAAATATAAGGATCCATAAAGGCCTCATTAATTTTTTTTTTAAAAAAAAAAACACCCTGAACGGTATAAGTGCTAGACCATAAAATAAAAATAATAGGTCATTACCGAAAGCCTTCCAATCTAGGGCCTGCGAGCGACAGCCATCGCAAGTGCGCTCCTTTCGCAACTGAAACGCGCTGAGCCGACATCGAATGGAAGAGCAATCGGCGTCGTCGTCCGTTTTCAGTGGCGGCAAAACTGTGAAGGAGTGCGAATCCATGATTCAGAGAAGCCTCCAAACTCCGACGGTAAGGTTCTTGAGGGAACGCTTGGAGAAAGCTGGGTGTCCTGTGAAGGACAACTTCATCAAAGCTATTAATTGCGAGGGGAACGTAAGTGGTGGTTACGTTCGTGGTGAAGGGATAATAGTGTGCAGCAATAAGGTAGATCTACAAGATGAGGTCACCCAGGTGGTAATTCATGAGCTAATTCATGCATTCGATGATTGTCGTGCTGCCAACTTGAATTGGGCTAATTGTGCTCACCATGCTTGCAGTGAGATACGATCTAGTCATCTAAGTGGTGACTGTCATTACAAACGGGAACTGCTGCGAGGTTATTTGAAAATTCGTGGCCATGAACAAGAATGTGTGAAAAGAAGAGTTATGGCATCTTTGTCTGGAAATCCTTATTGCTCCGAAGCAGTTGCCAAGGATGCCATGGAAGCTGTATGGGATGTCTGTTACAATGATACACAACCCTTTGACACTGCTCCGTAAGCTGCATAGCAGTAGAACAGCAGTCATTGGTGCCATTATTTCTTTTGGGAACTTTGATCTTGGTCACACTGAACCATAATGCCTCAGTTTGAATGCTAAAACTGGGTTCCAAATTGTCGGCTGATTTTTCTTGCCTCTGGAAAAAAATATTTTGTTGTACACTTAAAATTATATAAGCTCTATGTGGTCTAATTGTTCCTTTATACAGTTCCTCCAATTTGATTGTTATCGAAAATAAAAATTAGTCATTTGATTTAATTTAATTTTATGGTCTAATTTTTTTCAAATCTACCCCTGTACTTTCCAAACTTTAAAGTTGGGTCTCGGACTTTATTATTATCGTACCACTTTCTAATTCCGAGCACGAAGCTGAGGTGGAGATACAAAGTCACATGGATTAGACAATAAGTTACCTGTATTAGTATGTGCATTTCCAACTAGTTCCTCTCTAACGCCAATACCGGCTATTGCGTTTCTGATTTCCATAAGCCCTGTGCAAGTACTGAGTCCATGAATTCAGAAGAGGAAACCTTCAAGCACTCTGATCTCATATACAAGCATGAAGAACTTGAAAGATGTGTAGGGTGGAGGAAGGAATGGATGAAGACTAGAAGAAAGTAGTTAGCCTTGTGCAAGTACTCTTTCCAAGTAGAAAATGGAAAGTGCATAAAGTCCATACGCAAATGCACAAGCCTTCTTCATGTCATGTGCAGTCAGCCATTGTGACTACTAAAGCTTCTACCTGATCAATTCTCCTGTGCAAACAATTATTCACTTTACCCTCTATCCTATTCTTTGCTCGTAAGAAATAACAACGAAAATTATTATTAAACTTATCATATCAGATTTTCGTTTCTTGCAAGGAAGAATCCATGCTATATGAGACGATATTCTGCAAATGACTTCCCGATAAGCTACCAATACCAGAAACGACATCTACCAAACTACACACACACACACACATACATATATATGAGAAGAAAGATTTTTAGTTGTCTAAGCACTTGAGTTGGTTGCTACATGGCTTCATGGCATAGGAATTAAAAGATCGGAATTATTGAAAAAAGAAAAAAATTTTCTTTGTTTAGTTTCTCTTGTTTTATTCTTCTCATATATCTTCTTCACCGATCAATTCTATCTCATGAAATTGGAAATGTGGTTGCTGGTGTTGTTAGCTTATAGAAAAGAGAAAACAAAACAAGTTGAAAATGCAATTTCTAGTATAGATAGATCCACTTGGCTAAGGCTTCATGTCACCATCGCTCCACTTTCACACGAAATAAAATTAAACAGTGTTAGGATAGTAATAAATGGCGAGGCTAAGTTTTAAAGTTTGAAAATACAAGGACAAACAAAAAAATTTAAATTATTACGACCAGAATGAAAGCAGAAGATAGAAGAACCAAATAATTAATTTTGCCTATTAAAATTTGCAAGGGATATTAGTTACAAGTTGCTGTTTAGAAAGCACCTTAAAACTTGGTGCAATTCAGTTATTTAGAAGACGGTTACCTCATTTCCTTCATTAAGTAAAATTTCTGTTTGATGTTCAATCCATGAAAAAAAAAAAAAAAGTCGCATAAAACATGAAAATCTGAGTTCTGAATTGTCACAACAATTTAAAGCATGAATTCTTGCTAATGTGACAGCTATTATGAGTACGATATAAGGAAGTCCTAAATTAACGGGCAAGTTACAACGCTCAATATCATATTTTAGACACTTGTGTTACAGCTGCGTGTATTGCATCCGCCAGATGAGGGACAGTCTTGGAGCTTAGACCAGCCATGCTAATTCTCCTGCACATGTAACACAGAGATTGAGTCATCTGAAATTCCAGATTGATTACTCACGCAAGGATTGCCACAACTCATGCCGCAGGCTGAGATTACACTGATCGATGGTACAAGGTATTCTTAATCAATGTTTTCATCTGTTATTTAAAAGAAAAATACTAATGCCAACAATTCATATTGTTAAGATATGAATGCTGCTAGGACATAACTAAAACCCCCCAGAATGCTTGAGGGTCATCTCAATGATGCACATTGTCATAACTTATCAGAATCCATACATACGAAAACAAGTAGTTTCTCTTGACAAGTGCATAACCACATCAAACATCATACTTGCTTTAAAGTAATATTAGTCATGCAAACCGCCACCAAAAGTGATTTGTACAATAGCTATGCACGCTCTATCGGGCAGTAACTAAAATACAAATTTCACTGGTTTAATGTGGGGGAGGAAGAAATGAACTCAATGAAAGCCATAAATTTATGATGCACACTGCACAAAAAAAATTTCGCAAATTCTGATAGAAAGCATCTTACCCATCAGATGTCATGTATATATGGTACTCTTTTGTCATGAAGGAAACTTGCTCCGCATTCAATCCTGTGAAAGTAAACATGCCAATCTGCTTGATAATGTGACTCCAGTCACCAGGCGTACCTGATCAATTTAAGGGGAAAATTAAATATAAATTCGAAAAACACATCTTACAACAACCAAGAGGTAGGTATGCCCCAAATCTAAAAAACAGAAGGAGAAGGCAAAGAAAGGAGATATTGAGCAATCATTTTAAAATTTCAGACATAGAGATGCAACTATCAAGATAAGGAACCACCCTAGAAACACCAACGCTAAGGGAACTGTAAGGGGGGATAGAGAGAGAGAGAGAGAGAGAGAGAGAGAGAGAGAGAATTAGAAAAAAAAAAAAAAAAAAAAAATCCCAAAAGGCTGACCTCGGGCACGCAAAGCATCAAAAAGTTGTTGGCGCATTGTGATAATGCGGTCAGCCATTGCCTTCAACTCAACAGTCCACTCATTGTACAAATCCCTGAAAGTGTAGCAAAAACAGGTCTTCTTAACAGCAAGAAATATTGTCCAGAAGCAATTTGTACTAGAATCTCATTTCTGGCAGAACCAAAATAGGAAAAATACTAAGTAGATTTAGTTTATGAAAAAGAAAATTAGATCAAAGACTATGAATGAACATGTAAAATACATTTTTCCATGAGATTTGTCTTTAATAATATTTATACATGATTAACTTGATCTATCTATATTTCTTAGAATGAGTCAACATGAAAATCTCTCATTGATATTCAGTGGAGGCACCAAAGCACAGGCATAATATATCTCAATCTCCAAATTCATCTCCTCTAATAATCAATCTACAATAGGATCTTCCATCGGGTGGCATTAAACATATATCGGAACATGGTCCGCAATTAGAACCACAAACTTCATCAACTGTGACCATGCCAACTGAACACTAGTAATCACCACAGAAGAAAGCAAGGAAAAAAATCACAATAGTCATTAATAAATCCCTTTTTGCCTAGTTCAACATTAAAACTAAAAGAATCTATGCTGGTTACCTATCCTTGAGAATGGCAGCCACAATTGATGCACCATGAATGGGTGGATTTGAGTACATGGGTCTAATCACAAGCTTCAGCTGGCTCTCAACTCTGCCTGCAACATCAGCTGACTTGCAGACCTAGGTAAGATTTTATAAGAAAAAAGTTCATGAGCCAACTCTCTCAAGCAAACAACAAAATTGTTGCTTTCAAAATCTATTTAACAAGAAGAAAAACTCCTTTCAATGAGAGGGGGGGGGGGGGGAGACGAATCACATATCAGCATATAAAAACCTAAGAAATTATCAGCATTTGATGGTATTTAAATTTTGAAGTTGAACTCTTACTATGCTTAGGGCACCAACACGTTCTCCATAAAGCCCCATGTTCTTTGCGTAACTCTGTGCAACCAGTAATTCACCCCCATCAGCAGTAAACATACGAACAGGCTGTGCATCTGCATCTAGACTTCCACTAGCAAAACCCTATAGCACAAAAAAGAAGATTGCTTTATAAGACACACATTTTTAATCAAACAATGTGCATGAAACATAATAAAGAGAAATTGTGTTGTGGACATGGTCGATCATGGACCATGCCAAAATTTTTAATTTCTCCATGGATCGGCTTCCTATTTTTAGGTTGTCAGTGGTGTACTATCTACTTATATACTAAGTTGTTCTCCACAATTAGAAGGAAGTACGGAAATATTAGTTGCATGCAAAGAAGCCTACCTGATAAGCACTGTCAAAGAAAGGTAACAAAGCTTTTGATCTTATCAGCTGCCTAATCCGTTCCCATTGTTCAAGGGTTGGATCAACACCGGTAGGGTTATGAGCACATGCATGTAGCAAGACAACTGACCCAGATGGGGCGGAACCAAGATCCTCTAAGAGTCCTGTTAAAAACTACGAAGAACATTAATTAACATACGAAACCCAAAGAATGAGGCACATTGACAATGACAAAAATACCAAAGAGAAAATCAGGATCAAACACTTCATAAGCTCATATGATATCATAATTTCTGACCTTGAAAGTCAAGGCCCCGTGTTGCTGGAGCATAGTAGCGATATGTTTTGACAGATAATCCTGCCAGAGTGAAAACCTTTGGGTGATTCCCCCAAGTTGGTTGAGGCAAGTATATAGTGCGCTGAAGAGGCAAGGGAATCAAGGTGGCTAATTAGCACCATAAAATAATCAATTTTAAAGCAATAAGAGAGGAGGAAAGCTGAGGATTAAGCATTTTACCTGATGATAATGTCTAGCCAAAAATTCACCTCCAACTCTTAGTGAACCAGTACCAGACAAGCATTGAACAGTGGTTACCCTGTTCTCTTGTATAGCAGGGCTACATCCAAAATATTAAACAAGGACACAATCAGACACTCTGCCGGCTATATATCTTTCAAATCAAGTAATGCCTCGTTAAACACAGAAAAGAAAAAGGGCACTTTAATAACATTAGGTGTTTGTATCTTTAACCTTTCGGCACCAAAAATGAGTTTAGCACTCAGTTTATTGAAATCGGCCAACCCAACAATTGGAAGATATTCCTTGTTACGTGACCTGAAATGGTTTAGAATAAAAATTTTGTCACAGCTCAGTATAATCCAACTCAAATGAGAACAAAGAAAACATAGTTACCCTCTAACCTGTCATTAACCAGTTGTTGTTCTACTCGTCGCACTACATTCAAAACAAGAGGTTTTCCTTCCTGTTATAGCATTATTAAACTTAGTCAAAGGAGAGTTAAAACATACAGCAGAATTTGCCAGCTCAACGTATTCAGAACTTCTTAATCTTAAATCAAAATTAACAATATCAAGCCATATCAAGTTTATCTTGTCTTGTCCGATGGTGCTAATTGTTTACAAACAATCAATAACCAGAATTGGAATCGGATAATACTCACCTCAGTTCGATAAGCACCAACACCCAAATTCAGCTTAACTGGACTTGGATCTTTGTTGTAAGCAAGAGTCACCTATTTTAATACATAGCAGAAAAAATTAGTCAGATAGTAGACACCATTAACAATATATGTATACATATGTAAAAAGGCCTTGTATAAAGGCGTAATGTACTAGATGCATATGACGACATGGTGAGGTCAGTACCAAAATATTCCGTGTGCTACAAAATAAGGATTAACAATCAAAACACGTAACAAGCCATTAAATGCCGTGCTGCTAGAGCATTCACATGTAATGCTCTAGATTAGTGCTTCGAAGACCTATTAACGTATCAAGTACAACGTAGCAATATTCATGATCTAATTTTCCAGGAAACCAAACTACTTCAAAATAAACAAATACAAAGGTTCGAACTGATCAAGTCCTTCAATTCAGTCAAACTGAGTGATCATTTTGTACCAATCAACAAACAATTTCTCATCTCTCCCCTGAGCTAGAGTTTGCTTGGCAAAGAAACCGCGAACAACTCATATAGTTTGAGCCTTTATTTCCGTAAGAAAATTCTAACTAAAATTAAATACAAGATAGTAACCGATCTCCGATATGAAAGAACATATTGAACCTCATCTTACAACAGAGTCTCAAGACAATTTAGGCGACTTCAAACTTTGGAGAATCAGGCAAACCAAACACATAATAATCAATTCATTAAAAAAAAAAAAAGTTGATTAGATCATAGTGCAACCGAAGGGAAAAAGAAAGGAAAAGAGAGTATACCCCAAGGATAGGATCTTCGGGAGCACGAACAAGGTGAGCGAAGACAGAATTGGCTTGGAAAGCGGAGGTTGGGGAGGGGGAGATGGAAGCGTCGTGAGAATCCATTGAAAATAGGTGCCTGGCAAGAGTGGTGAGCCTACGATCGCTGGGTGAAGAAGTAGAAGAGGAGTTGGAAAAACCAGGGACGGTGACCGGTGGGCGCATGTTGTATTTGTTTGAATGGTTCGCTTTAAACGATGCGGAAAGGTCACTTAGATCACTTTAATTGAACAAACTTTGAGAAAATGAGTTATGATTGCGATTAGAATGTCACGAACTAGTTCTTCGACTCGGCAGTTAAATAGGCCTATTTATATAATTTCACCTTTTTAATTGACGACGGTATTCAACTTTATTTAACGGTAGATAATGCTCTCTAAAATTATTTATTAAAATATTTAAGACTTATAATATCTAATGAATATTTATAAAATATTACATCATATGTTCTTAAGATTTTCTAAAAAATTTTATGTATAAAATTTGTAAACTTCGAGTTTTAATGTCAAAATGAAAAGTTTGTAACATTCCCTATCCTAATTTGGCGACGTCTACGTTGCTTTGTGCATTCTGAGTTGATCTTAGAACTACTTCAAGTCTTCCTTGAATTCCCTACATTGCTTCCCACTTGAGTAGCCCTTTCACTAGATCAAATAGTATATTTCGCATGAAATGCCCCATTTAGTCGCCTCTTTTGTCATGAACGTCTTTTCAATCTTTTTATCATAAAATTTAGTTATCACAAGTAATACTTGGTGTGATAACCTTTGACTTGGGTCTTTCTAAGATTAAGTCGTCTTGAGTGTTCTCAAACTCCACCCTATGGCTTTACTCCACTCAATCTTACAATCCACCTCCCCCTTAGGTGGTAGCTTATCGGGCAATTTTGCAGGCCTCACATCCTTGTCTTTCTCTAAGACAACTTGAATGATTGGTTGTACATCATTCGCCCCTTCCAACTCGTCATCCACCTTAAAAGCAACTAAAAACGTCAATTCTTCTATCTTCACCCCCTTGGCGAGTTGGATAGCCGACAATTGCTTAGCCTCTCGAACCCGATCATTAGGTGTCTTCATTGTTGGGATCATGCACGGTGACAAATTCTCAAGTATGCACACTGTATTAAAAGATAGGTAACCTCCATCCCTAGATTGACTTGGTAATCATCTATTGGTGTCACTGAAAAATTCACTTCACCCTTCTAAGTGCCTAAACGTAGATCCACCCCTTGTGCTACGTTGTTGAGGAGTTTAACTTTGGTAATCACATAAAGCCTTTGTTACTTTTCGCGTTCTGCAATAGTTAAATCAATCTACCTCAATAAATTAGAATGACTAGAAAAAGAATAGAGAAAGCAAAGCTTTGGAATACTTTGAAACTTGAATGATTTATAAATGAGGATTTTATTCTCATTTATATAACTCTAACTTTTCAATGAATAATGATGATCAACTTAATTTAATAATAAAAAATAATTTCTTAAAATTCTCTATTAAAATATCTAAAACTTAGAATATTTATAAAATATTTTTCTTCTAAATTATACCATGTATTTTTAAAACTTTTAAAAAATTTTATATACAAAAATTTATAAACCTCATATTTTAATGTCAAAGACGAAAAGAACATGACACGAAGCCTAAAAACTCGAATGCAGGGCATGCCGCTGAACGTGGACGAACTGGCCACCCACCTTTGTACGCCCGAGCTTTCCTTCTGCTTACGTGGCACATGATGGACATGACGCCGTTTCTTACGTGACTTTGGAAGATTAGGTTCTATGGGTCCCCTTGTCGCTTTCTCTTGCCAAGCAAACGGGTTATTATTTACCAAAGTATGTAATTTCAAAATTTTTAGTGTTTGGTCAAGGGTTTCTAACAATTAGACAATTCTGAGCGATTACAATTTAGCAGAAGCAATACTTTTATTACGAGAGAAAAAGTTACAAATTAATTTTCTTTTATTCCCTTGAATATAAGTAGATTAAAACTATATATTTTATAAAATGTTTCTATTTAAAATTAGTATTTTAATTTTTCAGTATCTTTTTAGATATATGCATTTTAAGTAATTTAATAATAAAAATAATTTTTTTGAGAATAATAGTAAAAATAATTTGAAAAGAACTTTGTCCATACAATAGCGCTAATAAAAAATAGTTATTAAATAATATTACAAAACATATATTTTTCACACGGTATAGTTCAAAAGAACAAAGAAAAAAATCTAACAATTTTTTTATATGCGGCGCGCGCCTAAAATCAACTTCAAATTATATTTTTCTATTAGTTTACGCATAAAAATATGTTTTCACGATGACATATGTATGTTTTTTTTGCCATTAATTTGATATGTATAATTAATAATATTTTAACAATAAATTACCGAAAATTTGTATTATATTACAAAATTTTGAATATAAGTATATCTATTAGATGAATGAAAAAATTACATTTAACACATTTATAGAAGACTTGGAAATTTTAAAATTGTAACAGTTCAGGTTTATTCATTTTACGTTTAATATTAATATCAAAATTTGGGTCCTTTTCTCGGAATGGGGACAAATGAATCATGAACCTGACCTTATCGTTTTATCAGCTTCGATTCCGGCGTCCAGACCCACTTGGAAGCCACAACTATCATCTTTTAAAAGAAGAATTCACCATCATCAGTGTATAATAACTGGGTATAGACATGAAGAAACATTGGCCAAAAATAAAAGGCACGAGGTAACAGAGAGACACAATAACTTGGACACAGTTAGGTAAATATTCAAAACATTTATTATTATGATTTAAAACTTAGCCTTTCCATATATGTATATATATTTTCAAAAAATTTAAATATAAAATACAATTTTAAATATACAGCTTTTCGTTTAAAACATTTAATAGCTAAATATTTTTTTACGAAGAAAATTATAATTTAATCTATGTTGTTTTAATTCAGAAATTTTGAATAATAAAATAATTTTTTTGAAAGAATAATCAAATAATCAAATAATATTTTAAATTTTGATTAATAAGCAAAATAATCTTTCTGTAAAAGATCATTTTATCCTTTAAAAATTAATGAAAAATTTATATTTTCTTATCGATAAAGTTTCTATAGACAATTTTGTTATATTAAACTTATGAAATATCATTTTGTCAAACTGAATAATCCTTCCGTGGGGAGCTAAATTGGTCTTCTTCTCATTTTTAATTGCTTTCGCGAGATTCAGATGAGTATGAGAAAACGCACCCGTAAACACGAAAGGGCGTGCGCGCAGCAGATGGAGACATTAGGACTAGCATCCTCAATTTATTTGAAAATTTGAGGGTTAATTTTTCTTAATGACAACAATTTATTTTCATTTATTTCACATCGTCATTTCAAATTTTTAAACCCCAAACTCACTGTTTTCTCACCATGCATATTTTCCGTATCTTTCTAGCATCATTTTCTTACAAATTTCATTACGCTCCTATCTTTCAAGTTCGATTCTGATGGCTGGCGACAGTGCATATAGGATTGGTGCCAAATATTGAAGACAACCATCATTGCAAGAGGCTCGGACATTCTGTTGCACACTGTTAACAAGACTTAGAGTTTGTTTATAAAGTGACGTGTACAATTCTTGCTAGCTGAAGTTGTTTAGTCAGTTTACAGAGTATCTCATTATAAATACTATTGTATCAGTCTTTTGTAATATGAGTTAAGATCATTCCTTTTAGCATGTTTGAGTTATTGTATTTTTGGTCTTTCTCGTCCTTTGCAGTATAAACTTCTTTTGTTTTCATGGCATCAGAGCCTGCAGATCCGGTTATGGTCTCCACGGCATTGTCGGCTTCAACTTTTTTTCTACAGCAAACAAGCCTAATACTTTAGCCTTCACGCATAACATCCCTGTTGTTAAGTTAGATGAAAAGAACTTCCTGCTTTTGCGACAACAGATTCTCGCTGCTATCAGAGGACACGAACTGTATGATTTCATCACTGGCACGAAGATTCTGCGTAAGTTCTCAACAAAGAAAGATGCAGTTTTAGAGAAATTTACCATGGAGTATCTTGCTTGGGAGAAGCAAAATCAACTCCTGCTGTCATGGTTGCTGTTCTCCATGACCGAAGGAATGCTTACTCGTGTTGTTGAATGCAACAAGTCTTATCAGGCGTGGCAACAGATTCAGCTCTGTTTTGAGTCTCAAAATACTCAAAAAGGTACCAGATCAATCTCTGAATACTTGTTACGAATAAAGCTCTTGTTAATGCATTAGCCTCAATAGGAAATCCAATTCCAGAGAGTGAACATATTGAGATTATTCTTAAGGGATGCCTGAGGAATATGAAAATTTTGTAACATTGGTTAATACTCAAAAGCAATCTTATTCAGTAGGAGAGATCGAGTCTTTACTAATAGCTCAATAAATAAGAATTGATAAGAATACTAAAGCAGCTTCTGTATCAGAGAATAAGTTGTCTGTGAATGTGGCAAATATAAACACAACTTCAAAACCAGAAAACTCTGCATTTGATAACTCAAACCTTCATTCAAATGTTGTACCAACATTCAATTAGTTTCAGTCATCACCAAGACCTTATATGAACAGAGGAGGCCATAGTAGAGGCAGATTAAGTGGTTGTCATTTTGAAGGAGGAAGAGGATATATTGTTTGTCAAGTCTGTAAAAGAGTTGCTCACCTGACCTCTACATGCTATTATAGATTTGATCAGCAATTTCAACTATCACATTCCTCTCATTTTTATCTCTAGCCTCATATGTAGTCGCCATCAACTCAGTTTCAACATCAAGCTCATTTCTATCAGGCTTATATATTTGCATCTACATCTTAATACTAAACAAATCTTAGCTGTCGGATGTTGCCTCAACCTTCACAAGGAAGTTCGTCTACATCTCACAACGCTATGTTACCATCACCAACTAATCCTTACATCAACAACACTATAATACCTGAATTTATGTATGACAATTGTTGGTTTCCTAACTCGGGTGCTTCTGCACATGTTACTCCATCATGTGAAAATCTGACCAATGGCAGCAAGTATCATGGTGCAGAGCAAGTGTATGTTGGGAATGGTACAAGTCTGAAAATCTCACATGTTGGGTAGTCACTTGTTTCTTCACCTTTTAATCCAAACATTACTCTTAAACTTAATAATCTTCTTCATGTTCCTTCCTCATTAGTGTTTCTCAATTTGTTAAAGACAATAATGTCTTTTTTGAGTTTCATGGTAATTCTTGTTTTGTTAAGTCATAGGATACTCATCAAGTTCTGTTGGAAGGGATTATCAAGCCCAATGGTCTCTATTGCTTCAATAACTTCAATATTCTGCCAAGTTCCCCTTCAACTCAATCTACACAAACCAGCACTACTCATGTTTCTCACTTGTGTCAAAGGCAAACCAACACACCAACTGTTTCTCATTTTTGTCAGTCATCAGATTCAATACAAAGTTCAGCAAAGCATTGGTTTGTATTTAATACTTCAGAGTCAAAAATAAATGATATACATGAATCCAAAACTAGTTCTGAGCTTTCTTCTTTGGGATCAACGCTAAGGACATGCTACTGTACCAATTGTCAAATCTGTTCGTAAATCTTGTAATGTCAAAGTCTTGAATAAAGATGCTTTCTTTTTTTTTGTGCTACTTGTTGTGAAGGCAAATCTTATAAGCTACCCTTACTTCCTTCATCAACTAAATATGCAGTTCCCTTACAACTCATTTACACTGATGTATGTATGGGGGCCTACACCTTATGAATCCACTCAAGGTTCATTATACTACATTACCTTTGTTAATGCATTTTCTAAATATACCTGGCTTTATCCACTTAAAAACAAATCAGATGTTTTGTCAGTCTTTGTTTCTTTCAAAACTATGGTTGAGTTGTAGCTTAATTATAAAATTAAAGCTTTACGATCTAATGGTAGGGGTGAATTTCATGTTTATACTAAGTATCTTTAGTCACATGGGATTCTACATAGATTTACTTGTCCATATTCTTATCAGCAAAATAGTACAATTGAAAGAAAACATAGACATGCTGTTGTCTCTTCTATCAAATGCTGGATTACCTCTTGAACATTAGGAGGATGCCTTTACAACTTCTGTTTTCATTATTAATAGACTTCCTTCTCCCATTATTGACAATGACACACCTTTGTTCAAACTTTTTAAAATAGTTCCTGATTATTTCTTCCTGAAAGTGTTTAGTTCTGCATGTTAGCCTCTCCTTAGGCCATATAATAGCCATAAATTCTATTTTAGAGAAGAAGAATGTACTTTCGTAGGTTATTGTCCTTGTCATAAAGTTTATAAATGTCTTTCTTCCTCAAAGCATGTTTACATTTCCAGGGATGTCCGTTTTAATAAAGCTTTTTTTTCCTTTCAAACATAAATCTACTTTTCTATCACAGCCCACTGCTAATTCCTTTTCTCCATCTGTTTTTAGCAGGATACCTCTCATTTCTACTGCACAAGAGTGATTTTTCTAACTCCTTTTCTCAAACTAATGCTAATGCTTCTGCTTCATGTTCTAGTTTGCCTACTTTTGGAGATATTCTTACTGTTGGTACTAAAATACTGCTAAATGAAGTACGAAGGACAAGTTAAGCTAATACAAGTAGTGTAAATCTTCCAAATACAGCTACTACAATAGAACAATTAACTTTATCTCAAGAGCAGGTTGTCTCTTTTTCTCTTGCAATAACTAGTTCTGTTCATACTAAAGTTGTTTTTACCCAGACACCTATACGATCAACTCATCCTATGGTAACTAGAGCAAAAGCTGGTGTTTTCAAACCCAAGGTATTTCTCATAACACAGTTACCAACAGATCCTTGTGAAGCACTTCAGCATGCAGAATGGAAAGAAGCAATGCTTAATGTGTATCATGCTCTACTAAGAAATAACACATGGTTCTTGGTTTATTTGCCTCAAGGAAGGAAAGTTACAAGGAGTAAATGGGTTTTTCACATTAAAGAAAACTCAGATGGGTCAATTGCTAAGTGCAAAGCAAGATTAGGTGCTAAAGGCTTCCATCAAGAGTATGGTTTTCATTATCATGAAACTTTTTCACTAGTAATAAAGCCTGTTACTATACACATTGTGTTAACTATTGCGCTCTCAAAAGGATTGAAAATCTATCAAATTGACATGAATAATCCCTTTTTAAATGGTGATCTAGAAGAGGAAGTTTACATGTAGCAACCTCAAGGTTTTGAAAGCACAAATAAAACTCTGGTTTGTCGCTTACATAAGGCTCTTTATGGGTTAAAGCAAGCCCCAAGAGCATGGTTTGAGAAACTTCAAGCAACCTTGCATAAACGTGGATTTATTTCTAGCAAATGTGATCCATCATTATTTGTCAAAATAACATCTCAAAGTTGCTCATATGCTTTAGTTTGTGTAGATGATATCTTGTTCATTGGAAGCTCATCAGATTGTGTTAGTGATCTTAAGAAGTAGCTTAATGATGATTTTACTGATAATTTTACCTTGAAAGATCTTGGAGAGCTTAATTATTTTCTTGGCTTTGAGGTGAAGTCACTAGGTGATAGAAAGTTGTTATTGTCTTAGAGGAAATACATCACTGATTTACTTGTCAAAGCTAACGAGAAAGACTCGAAAAGCTTGCCTACTCCTATGGTCTCTGGGTTAAAGCTATTCAAATCTGACCCCACACCACTGTTTGATCCAAGTGTATAGGTCTATTGTGGGAGCTATGCAATATGCAACAAAAACTTGGCTAGAAATTTCTTTCAATTTTAACAAAGTATGTCAGTTCATGTAATTTCCTTTGGAGAGCCAATAGAAGGCTGTATTACGAACATTAAGATACCTTAATGGTACTCTATCGTATGGTTTAATGTTATCCAAGTCAAACAATTTTAATATAACAACCTTCAGTGATGCTAATTGGGGAGGAGATCTAGATGATAGGAGGTCAACCTTTGGTTCTTGCATATTTTTAGGTAATAATCTTGTTTCTTGGAGTGCTAAAACGCAAAATATTGTTGCCCAATCAAGCATAGAGGCTAAGTATAGAAATGTAGCAAACATAGCAATTGAAGTAATATGGTTACAAACCTTATTAACTGAATTAATGATTGCTTCCTCTACTTCATTGATTTATTGTGATAATCTAAGTATGGTGATGTTGAGTCATAATCATGTGTTACACAACAAGACTAAACACATAGAAGTGGATATATTCTTTGTAAGAGAAAAAATGAGAAATAAGCAAACAGAGGTCTATCATAAACCCTTAGAAAGTCAAGGTGTTAATCTGTTTACTAAACCTCTCTCTCATTTAAGAATCTTAATTTTCTTAGAAGTAAACTTAGTGTGTAACCACCCCTAAGTTTAAAAGGGCATGTTGACAAAAGAGTTAGAGATTGTTGAGTTTGTTAATAAAGTCACTTGTGCAGTTCTTGTTAGCTGAAGTTGTTAAATCAATTTACAGAGTATCTCATTATATATAGAGTATCTCATTATATATACTATTGTATCAGTCTTCCGTAATATGAGTTAAGATAATTCCTTTCAGCATGTTTGAGTTACTCTATTTTCACTCTCTCTCTTCCTCATCAGTTAAAACTTCTTTTGTTTTCACACAAAAAAGACAAAAAGCCCAGCCACATAAAACACAAAACATCAGAATTTGAAATTTTGCTGCAGAATCTGCTTCTCATGGAAAGTGCGAACCAGCAACATGGCAATCTGGGTGGCCTTAAAGCAAGCGTAGCTCAAGAGGCTTTCGAAGTATCACTTAAAGATAGCTGGAATCAAAAGACGAGGACGAGATTGAGTCAACATTTTGGCAGCCTCAAGTAAGCCAACTTCAAAACAAGGAGACTAGAAGAGATAGCAATAGAGAAGAAAGGGAAATATACTATGAGGGCATCACATCATCAATAGATGTAAAATAACTGAAAGTGAATCGCTGTGATTAAAAGAATTGATCTGACCGTCTCAATTTTTTGAGACATTGAAGGATCCGGATCCGGAAACATATTATAACGTGTGTAACGAAATGAACCTCAAGTATACTATGCTAAACTCTCAAATTGACGCCCTCTACCAGACTAACCAAATTACTTGTCGCAATTGGTTTGAAGCTATATCTTGCCTCATAATAATGGCCTATCTAAAGTTGCCATTAAATATGGCCCACAAGATCACAACAGTCGTGGCGAAGGTCCTGCATGAGATAACCCATTGTTCAGCAATGCAACATCAGTTACATTAACTTAGCAAAACATTGGAAGGATTACGTACTTTTTCGTTTCCCTTTTTCGACACATAAATTGCACAAGTTATTACCTTTAAAAAAATCAAGGTGAAAAACAAAAATTAGTATTACATGTAGAAAGCCAACTATATCCTCCACCGCAAAACAATATACCATGACACCCTCACGGAATAATCCGCCAAGCAAGGCAAAAATGGCAATCCACGAGGGGAGGGTACAAGTCCCTTCAACAGGTTATAACATGCAACTTATTCCAGCTTTATACCGTCCATCTCATTGATCACGCCCTCAAGCTGCAGACGCCACCAAATGAAAAAGTTATACCAGAATGACTAATTACCCATCCAAGATAAACCATGAATCTCAAAAGACTGGTGCGAAATAAGCATACCTTGACTATCTGACGCAAGAAGTAATCCCCATATCGCTTGGGGGGCTTAGACTCTACAACATGAATCATATCCTGCAATATTTAGTCAATCGAAAGTAAGCACTATTTAGGACAAAACATATCTAACACTATTTTCATATAAGAAGAAATATCTTTAGTGAGAAGCGGGGTTACAGAAAAGAAGAAAAGTAAATCATTGTAAAGAGAACAAACTAAGAAAAAGAAAAAAATACAACAAGGATCCCCATTTGCTTTAAAAATCTGTCAAGGAGACGTAGTTATGGAAGAGACCAGGGGCTAGCCACCAAAGATCAGAAATAAAAACAATCATTCCCCATATCAGATCCAAGGGTTGAAAAGAATTCCAGAAAATAAGATAAACGGTTCTACCAAAACAAGAAAATTGGCCTTGGAAAAAGCTTTGGTTTCCAAAATGGTTTATCAAGGAGAAATTTTCAATTTGAAGAGTATACGAACAAAATATTTGAACAGCAAATTGTCAAGACCCATAAAATGGCTCCCTCATTCTACGAACCACAACATAACCTCCCAATTGACAAGATCAATTTTCTTCTCTAGCACAACTGACCAACCCAAATCTGACAAGGGAGTCCCCCGTAAATCTTCTCAATCATTTGAGCCACCCCAGTTGTAATGAAAGAGAGATAAGAAATAAAAAAGGTTACTTGATAAACAGATCTGAATTTCCAAAACCTAATTTCTGTTAGTATAGGAGATATATATCCTATGTTTATGGCATTGGCACAAAGTGGTCAAGAAGCAAGCTCATTCCCTATCAACATCCCTATTCACTTGTATTATGTGTAAATACATAATAAAAGTGATAAACAAGCTGGCTAAAATGCAAGGGCAATCTCCAAGCAAATGATAGCAGAAGCTGCATTAAATTATCAGCGGTTGAGCTAGGACTTAACCATTACTTTGACAGAGATTGACAGAAAATGCTTTGTCTCAAGTACAAGTTTAGCTGAACAGAACACCAATGCCGTATAGCCTAGAAATTCGGTTAACACTCACAAGCAGCGTCTATGATCAGAACGCCTTGGAGAGAAAAGGGTCTGAAAGGAGAGAAAGTGAACAAGCTTACATCATCAATGTAAAAATTCACATCAGCATTGGATATAACTTTTCCATCACTATCAACAGCATGAGTCTTATGCTTGTATGTCATCAAGATAGTCCTGCCAAACATCATAGTAGAAACACATGAGAGACTGTTCACAAAACTATATATAGAAACAAAGAAACATGATCCAAGAATTGTATGCATTGTAACCTTAAATTGGCTTCATCCACTTCCATGTAACTTGCAAGTTTCGCGAGAGAGATTGTTGAATAGACTTTCAAGAAGGTCCGGACACCTGATAACAATTGTTGCTGCTTCACTTCATAAAGGAACAGTTTCAACTGAAGTCTATAGGCATCCTGACACCAAAAAAAAAAAAAAAGGCATTCAGCAATTCACAGTGGGAAAGGGAAATGAGAAAATATTCAAACAATTATCTCTACCAAGAGAAGCAACTTCACCCAGGTCATTCTAAAGCCTTAATTTAAAATTGAGCACACCAGGGGTAAATTGAGGTCTAAAATCCAACATTGTAAAATTGGATACGAAGAAAGGTACAGTATATGAATGACAAGTCTGCTTGAAAAGGCAGATACTCATAGGATAATGCAAGCAAAATAGTTGTACACATGACTTCATACAAGTGAGAACTCTAGGTCCAAAATGTTCAAATCCACTTCAATATGATTCACTAGCTGCTCAACTGACAATTTTTTGGACAGACCCCTTTCATTCTATTCTCGCTTATTTAGGGATGGGGCTAGACAATCCTAACAACCCAGATTAAAATCCACCATTTGTGACTGTAAATCGGCGGTACTCACTCACCACTACTATTGAAACTTCAAATTGGAAATCTATGGAGACTAAGCACTCAAATCCAGTGATTTTCTTTCGGCTCAGATGGACTTAGGCATACCTGGTTGTAATTTACTAGAGGCTCCTCAAAACTAGGTGCTGACGGGGTAATGAATTTGGGACATGCATATGAGAAGAGCTCATCGTAGATAGCAAAAGCTTCATCATCATATCTTTGCATTCTAATCATTTTGTCACCATACTTCTCACGCAACTGAGAGTTCACTGTTTCATCAACAAGCCTGCTTTGGGGGCAGAGTGAAAGGCAAATTGCCAGCAAGGCATACATTTGCTCATTCTTTTTCAGTATCTGCTCATATTGTGGAGATTTCTGATGATACTGCTTTGTCTTATAGATATACAGAAGAATTTTGTTAAATTCACGGATTGCTTCCACATATCTGAAGAAAAAGAATACAAATTAGGCCATGTAATAAAATGATGATGAAGAAAAGAATACAAGAACCATACCAAAACCAACACGCTATTGAGTTTGACTTAACATGTGAATGAAAGTAATAGCACTGAGGCAACGGACAATGATACACACTAAATTAAAAAAAAAAAAAAAAATCAATACTCTCTTTCCAGGAAGGGGATCATTGGATGGTATAGACTATAGACTATAGAATACAACCCCAGCAGATAGGTTTGAAGATGCATAGCTTCAACTACGACTTACCGAAGTTCTGAAGTTTCCTTTCTTAACAAAAACAATGCTTGATCTTGAAAAGTAACAAGAAGAAAATATTCAAAAGAGGATATCTTGGTGTCATCTTTAATCAAACTGAAATCTTTTAGGTGATAGCACTCAAGTCAAGATGAATAATACAAGAAAACATTGAAAGGAACTCCAATATAAGCTAGGAAGCATTGGTGAGGTTTATGGAGTCCATTGATGAAAATAAGCCATTCATGGTTTGAGTATATTTCCAATTTTGGTCAAGGAAGAACATTTAAATGCTAAATTTTACCGTATGAAGTATGAACTAGAAAGCACAGTACTAATGTATCTGTGAGGGATGCATAAATGGTCCAGTCTGGTTTTTGTCATAAACAAAAACAACAATCTGGGGCTTTGCTGATGAAAATGGAAATATAAGGGATCATAGGCTAAGTTTACTGTTCGATGGTCCATATATCTTACCTCCAATGACCAATGAGACATGAGAAACCATAATCACAGGTAGGAAAAGAACATTTTGAAGTTATTGCATTACAGCATCATATAAGAGAAGCAACTATATGAAGTAACTAATGTCAAATGCAAACCAAAATAAAAGCTTAAAAAGAAAAAAAAAAAGGGTCCAAAATACATAATCTAAAAACCAAAGGATCACCGTACCTCCGCAACATAAGATTGGCAAAACCATAATGATATATGGTGGTAATGTGGCTTCCAATAACACTGGTGTAAACGCCTTGTTGACTAATATCAATTGGAAGCAAGCACTTGAGACCGGTATGATAATCACCTAAAAGACAATGAACTCGAAGTAATCCGACCATGCTGAAATACCCCAAAACCTTTAAGACATTACTCCCTCCGTTGTAATCATACCCATCAGTAGCAGTAAATTGTTCCAGGCCTTCCTTTTCTTGCTCAAGGATCTGAATAATCATGGACTTCTCAACAAGGGCTTGCAAGAAGTTAAGGACGCCATACACGTTCCAAGCCTGTGACATGGCATTATGATGCTCTTAGCATACAATATGAAAGACAAATTCCACCACGAGATTTGAACACAGCAAGCTCATAGCCTCACTGTTAGAAAACCCCGATGGGCAAACAACGTCTCTGACAACTTGAATTGTTTGAGTTGAATTCATTAAAAACATAAAAGGAATTTCCTATTAGTTGCCTATTTGATATATCCCTCTACCCGGCAAATTCCAAGCTAAGAAAATAAACAAAATTTAACCCACGACCCCGTCCAAACTGAAGAGTGATAAAATAGCGATGCCCATAAATTCACTTTCAGCCACTAGCAGAATTACCTGATCATACTGCCTCAAAAGCGCAATTTCCTGCTCAGTTTTATTCTTCATCTTCGCTCTATATTGACAGAAGCTCTGAAACTGGTAAACAAACTCATCCACCATATCCCACAACCACTGGTTGGGCAGCTGCATATTGACAACCCCATGCAAAACAACCTGAAAAAGGCTACAATAATTGTCCCAGGAATCTATCCTTTGCTTAAGCGTTGGCGTAAGCCTAGCATAGAGGTGGCGAAACCACATCTCACGGTACAGGAGGCAGAAGACATGATCATTGTCGACGTAGTTAGCGACAGCGTCCACAGAAGGCCAAGGAGTGTCCTTGAAGAGACGCTCCGAGAGGGTTTGGAACGAGTTCTCGTACATCTGGTGAATTTCGTACACATTCTTCTCTCGTATGTGGCGGTAGAGGTGGACAACGAATGACTTCACAGAATCGGGTACGAAATTCGGATCATAGCCCAGGTCTTGAGACTGTGGTGGTGGCTGGCGGTGGTCATCGTATCCGGCACGCGCATCATCGTAGTCGTGGGTAGCCATGGCTGAAGTACAAGGATTGAACTTCTAAAGGGCTTGTTTTGAAGAAAATGGAGACGGTGAGAGACGCTCGTAGGCAACTTTAGGTTTTGAGTGTTTTACCGTAATTCAACAGTGACAAACGGATCCTACTGGACTTGGGTTGGGCAACCGAATTGGGTATTTACATTCTGGGGCTATTTTTAGGTTCTATTTTCTATTTATTAATTAATGGTGGCAAGAAGATCCACTTAAATATGCGTCACATCTCATTCCAAAATTAAAAAATGCATCTCCACTTGGATGATAAAAACTCATCTAGCTTTATAAATAGATAAAAATATCGAAATGGAGTCACACAAGATGTTTTCTTATACGTGATTAATGAAAAAAATAAAATAAATATGGCAAGCTATGCATATAAGAAAAAAGGTTAAACTTCAATGCAATTTTTTTTGTATATTTCAATTTTCAAAAAAAAAAAAAACAAGTATAATTTACACACGGGATCATATATTTTTATGCAAAAGTCATATAATTGTTATACTTTTATTAAAAAATTATTCACTTATTACGCGACGTCATTTGAAGCGATCAGTCAATTTAGATTTGACAAAACTAGTATTTTAGTCTAATATTAGTCTCAACTTGATTTTTCATTGAATTATAATCTCAAAATAATCCTTTAATATCATACCTTCGCTAAAAACACGTCCAGCTACACTATTAAATGATGAGGTCAAGTCTTGATTGGTGATCTATCAAAATTATTAAGAAGCTCCCTTCCATTTTACCATACTATGCGTTTTGCTTAGGTTCATTTTGAGAGACTTGAGAACTCGAAGCTGTGCATTATACTCAAGTAAGAAGAACTTGAAGTTAGGAGAGGAGTGTAGAAAATCAAGTGAGATCCATTCTCAAAGAAACTCGCACAAAACTATCAAGATCGAAAATGTTGATTCGCCATGAGGAGAAGGCAGTGAAGATTGGAGAATAAGAACACTCTAATGACGTAAGGTATGTTTGGTTTATTGAACGAAAAGAAATGAAAATGAGTTTAAAAATAATAATAAATTTTGATGGAATAAAGTTTTAAACTCAGTAAAATATGTTTAGTATGATGTTAAAAAATGAGGTAAGGATGAAAAGAAATGCTAATCAAATGATTATAATATTTTATACAGAATTAATAATTTATTTTATAAAAATACTAATTTTATTATATTTAAAAATTCATTATTATTATTATTATAAAATTTTAAAAAATAATATTATAAGTTAATTATTATTTTTAATTTTATTATTATTATGGAAATTTAAAAATAATATTAAAAATTCAAATATTAATTACTATTATTTTATCTGTATAAAAAATATATATAGAATAAAATATAAAAGAAGAATGAGGGCATTATGGTTATTTCCATATCTAATCCAAGGAATCTTCCTCATTCTATCAATATATGGAAGGATTGAATATGAATCAACATTTTTCAAAGAAAGAGATTCCCTGTACAAAAAATATGAAAATAAACTTTACTCATTCTCATTCTCTCTCCTTTCCCTCTACTCCTCCCAACCAAGCATGTAATATAAAGAAAAACTGAATGGGAAGTCGACGTGGGGAACAAGGTGGGTCTTTGTTATAACTTCGAGAGGCTGGCAAGGTTCAATTCCATAAATTGTAACACAGGCATACCAAGTTTAACTATTCGTGTCCATGTTAGTACATAATATGCCAAGTGGCTTTACCTGATTTATTTTGCTTTGCGTAAAAAATGGCGAAGAATCCCTAGTGAACCCATGACAAATGTCGCTCTAATGTTGATTAGGAAGTTTCCCCACATAAACGATAGGCAATGGAGACCCACCTTCTTGAGAGATATCAAGTTCCCATGAAGCTTTTCCTTTGTGCCATTGTAATGTCCTCCTTCTCCAATCTTTGATGCATTCTTGAGTAACCTGCGAGTCAACTTTCTTCAATCTCGTCGATTCTATGTGGATTTCCCTAAATCGCAATACACAATTTATCTCGTCGATTCTATGTGGTTAAAAAAAATTGTAACCTTATAAAATTACTAAGCATTTTTATTACATATTTGATATCCCTTCTATCTTCTAATCCATCAATGCCTTTCTAAGTAAATTCAAATAAAATTTTTGAAATAAGTATGATTATCAAGGCTCTAAATCTTAAAACATGTCGTTATCTCCGCGTAAACTTACCCTTGTCTTTTTTCTTCTTTTTTTTTCCTTCAAATTCATCCGTTTTCTCTAACAGCCTTCTGATGCTCAAGAGCAAACATTCTCGTTATGAGAAATTTGGAAGATATAATGCAGAATTCAGTCGACATCTTTTTACAATTTGTTTTTCTAGGTTTAAATTTAATAGAAAAAATGAAAACAATTACAAAAAATTAACGATTTATGTTTAAAAATTAAATTAATGAAATTGATAATTCTAAAAATCATGATCAATAGATTAAAAACGAAATCTATAAATTGAATCTGATGATTAAGAGCATAACCTACACTTTCCACCTCTCCAAACTATGTCTGTTCGATTAAAAAAAAATTATAAACAAACAGAAAATGAACCCACTGCAGGGAGAGAAACTGTAGTAGTGTTTACTGGGGCTTTCTACTTTCCAAACTTACCCCTCTAATTATTGTGTATTTGGAAAAAAAAAAAAAAAAGAAGTCGTATACGAAAATTATGATTCTATATATAATAATATATGACATTAGATTTGTAAATAGTTATATAAAAGGAGGTGGCATCATGCTAATAAACTTAGCTTAATGAACTCAAATATAATTTAAATAGGGAATATTCTTTTATGTCATCTAAAACTAACCTTTAAACATTATTCTAAAGGGACGAAAGTGAGTTCTATATAAAGTTTAGGGATTAAATTGAAATTAAATAAACTTAAGGATAGAAATGAAACTTTAAACAAAATTAAAGGATTAAAAGTATATTTTTATTTGAATTTTTAGTGCGCAAGAGAAAGAGAGTTGGAGTAGACAGAGGTCCAGATTTTGCTGAATGAGAGGGAGGCACGTTTTCCCATTCATTCCAAGCACAAAATTAGGTGGGATTCTGATTCGTTTGTTTGGATTCTTTTAAGTTTGAATCCTAAAAGATATGGCTTTTTTATTTAAATATTACAGTTTAAATAATTAATTTTTTAAATCTTATTTTGACAATATTATTATATCTAAATGTTTAAAATGTACAAACTAATTTGTTAATATAAATGGCGAATCTAATATAATATATTCTTTTAATTATTTTAAAAATTACATTGAAGAGCTCCCATAAAATATATATTACATTGTTAAGGGATTGACGAATCCCCTGTATAGATTATGGGAAGGGCGATGGGGGCACGTGCCCCATGTGTGTGTGTGTATATATATATATATATATAATAAAAATTATATATTCATATATATATATATATATATTAAAAATTATATGTTAATAAAAAATTTATTAAAATAATAAAAAATAAATATTATTTTTTACATATAAATTATATTTATATGTATTATATTTTTTAAAAAATTAATATATTAAGAAAGTAAAAAAATAATTTATGTTATTTGTGAGAATTTTTTATTTAATATATCTTTTAAGAAAAGTAAAAAAGTTGTACATTAGTCAAAATTTATCTTTTAATTTATTGGCTTGACTATTAAATTATGAAAATATTGCTTGAGTAATTTAAGTTTAGATTTAATTATTTGATATATATTTGTATTTTTTTATCATTTCAATTATTATTTTAATTTACAATTATCTAAAATAAACATATCAATTTTAATCATTATAATTTAGTATTTTTTTTATGAGGAGATTTAGATGGCATAAAAACATTATTTTTTAAACATATTTCATCATGCATTTATAATAATTCATTTAGTAACCAAATATTTTGTATAAATTTATATGAGTTATGTTGCAAATAATTAAAACATAAAAAATTAATAATATATGTATATAAATAATTTTGTACTCATTTCTAAATTACTTTGTGGAAAATAAAATCAAATTTAATTATTTTATTTATATTCATTTTACTATTTAAATTTTAATGTTTATTTGCCATTTTATAAATGTTAAATATTTGGATTGTTTTAACTTTTCATTCAAAAGTAAAATTATGAGAAACAAATTATGTAAAACTCATTTATATGCAAATTATAGATATTTTATGTTTGCTATTTATTCTTTTCACATATTAGAAGAAAAAAAATATGAGTCAGATTTTCCAATGCACAAATATTATCAACTACAATATTATTAACTAAAATATAAAATTTATTCTTCAAGTCTTTTATACTTTGGTAAACACAATATTTAAATAATTATTAGTAAAAGTAATCAGTAATGTATAAATAATATTGTTGTTAATATTTTGGGGACATTTGAGCCTAATATGTAAAACGAAAAATTTTCTTTTTTAGATCCTAGTCTAACACAAAAAAATACCAATAACCCATCAATTAATGTAGTCCATCAAAATTATAATGTAATTTGATTGCAATTTTTACTCAATTAAATAATATTATATACAAAAATTAAAATATATAATTTAGAGAATCACTTTAAAAAATATATACAACAATTAAAAATATTTATTCTTTCTATCTCACTCTAAAGCATTTTATAAATTTTATACTTTAATGAATCTAAATCCTCAACTTAATTTGATTGCATAATTTTTAACATTACTTACAAATAATCATTAAATATATCAAATAAATAAATCTAAATTTAAAACACTCAAATAATATTCCCATACTTTAACAATCAAACCAAAAGGTTAAATAAATTCATTGATATACAATTATTAACTTTATCCAAAAAAAATTAACCAAATAAAATAATTCTCATGAATATTTAAAATTAAAAAATTTCTATTATTTTTAAATGATAATTTTTTAATATTTTTATAATGTATATATATTTATATTTAAATATATAATATTTATTTTTATTTTATATATATATATATATATATATATATATATAACTACTAAGGGATTCGCCCTTTATCAAATTAAAAAAAAAATGATATCAGAGGATTCAAAGGATACATAGATTCTAAACTCTTATTCTGAGTCAAGTCCGTCCATTATAAATATTCATTTTTTCCTATTTACGTTAATTTTATTTTTCATCTTTCTTTATTATTTTAGTTCAAGTTTTTATGTGGACAATTTTAAATAAATTTAAAGCCATGTCTTTTACTTTGCTTGACTTATTTCTAGTAACCATTATCACAAATGAATATTATGGGGTGTCTAACATGTTATTCGCACTTAAATAAACTCCTGGACTCGTCTTTGGTTACGCAGACCACCTTTTATTTTTATTTGGTTTTCCAAAATTTTTCGTTAAAAATTTTGGTGGCCACTCTAGTGAATTGATTTTCAAAATTAGTTTTGGAATCAATTCAGATATCTTTTTTACACCTCTTTTTCACTCATCCACCAAAATGTCAATTACGAAAGGTCGTTGTATGGGTCTTAAAGAAAATTAGTCAGTTTTGCTATGTCAATACATTTTAAATCAATAGTGTTTATATATGTCAACAAAAAAAATTAAATTTAATAATGTATTGTAATATAAATAAAACATAATAAATTAGAAAAAGTGCACAAAATTGGTTCTATAATATTGATGAGAATAGAGTGATGACAAATAGCTCATAGGGAAGACACCATTGTAAGGGATCTTCTTATCATGCGAAGTGGTTCTCGTTGTTGCTTTTTTAAAAAGCTCTATAATATTAGAATTTGATGTAATAACATTTGAGAGGCGAACTCCAAAAAATTATTCGGACTTCAAAAAGGTAATTAATTAATTAATATTTTTGTTGACTCTAAAAAAATTATTTGGACTTTAAAGAATTTTTTATTTAAGAGGTGATTAATTAATTCATTAGTTTTCTCATTCACACTAAAGAATTCTCAAACTTCAAAAAGCTTTTAAAATATATTCATAATTCCTTATTAAGAAATTTAAGAGGCAAATAATTAAGTAATTAATGTACTTGTTGACTACAAATAATGTTTGGGTTTTAAAGAATTCTAATTTAAGATATGGTTAGTTGATTCATTTTTTTGTTCATTTCAAAGAATTCTCAAACTACGAAAAATTATTGATTTAAAAAGCAATTAATTAATGAAATAATTAACTTATTATTTTTCTTGCTAACTTAAATGAATTTATGCATTTCAAAGAATTATTTATGCATGTATTGAGAAAGATGAAGAATTATCATACAAGGAACTGAGGGTTTGATCAAATGAAGCTTTTCATCGATCAAACAAAGCAAATGAAGCCTAATTTGTTTGGTTGATAGAAATATTAGTTCATAGGTCTAGAATTCAACAAATTAAACGTCTAATTCACTTTGAAGGTTCTTTCATTATAGATAGACTTGGTAAAGGAGGTGGACTTGTTGTCCTCTAGAAATATTCAGCTATGGTAGAGATCATATCCTACTCTCCAAACTTCATTAACATGAAGATCACTAGACACCAAGATGTCACTTGGAGGTGTATAGGATTTTATGGTTACCCCGAGAGGAGTAAAAGGCATGGGTCGTGGTCCTTACTACATAATCTAGCAAGCATGAATGAGTAATTGCCTAGGATGTTTTTTGGTAACATTAATGACATTTTATCATTAGACCAAAAAGATGGTGGGACTAAACACCCTTACTTTCTCATGGAAGGGTTCCGCATGACATTTGACGATTATGACTTGTAAGACATTCACTGCAACTATGGTTGGTTCACGTGGGAGAGAACTTACGAGGGAGAAATAGTTATTAGCGAGAAATTAGACAAAATCATGGCAGATTCTTCATGGAGGGACACTTTTCAAAATGAAATCATGCATGTTCTAATGTCTTCCTACTTTGATCATAGCCTAGTCTTGATCAACACCGAGATCAAAATTGGATCCATTAACGCAAGTAGGTTCCATTTAGAAAATGCTTGGATCCACAACTCTGAGTTCTTAGAGATTATCTTGAATAACTTGCATACAAATTCCAACTTGAGTAGTATCAAAAGACTGAGCACCTGTCGAGAGGCTTTGATCAAATAAGGCAAGTTGCTTAACTTTCAAATCTAAAATGAAAAAAAGGCGATAAATTCGCAGATAGTAGATTTGAGGAGTTCACAACATGTATCCTTTTCATATGCTGCTAAAATGAAATGACTTAAAGATAAGAAGAATTATATTATTGATCAAGAGTAGATTATGTAGAGGCAAAGAAGTAAAACTCTTTAGCTTTAACATGGAGATCGCAATTTTAAGTTTTTCCACTCGTAAGCCAACTATCGTAGGAAAAGAAATCATGTTGTTGGGTTATTCGATATGATGATTAGATCAATGAAGGAGATGGGCTCCAAGGATTAATTCATGATCACTTTAAAAGAATTTAGTCAAGGAGCTGTAGTGAATTTGACCCAGTTCTTAAACATATAGGTTATCGTGCTGATGATTTTGATTATTTTTGGCTTATTCGTCCTTTTGATGTCTCTGAGTTTAAGAATACAGTCTTCCAAATGCACCTGAACAAGTTATCAGGACCTGATAAATTTAAACTAACTTTCTTCCAAAAATTCTAGTAAGTTATATGAGAGAATAAGGTCAAAGACTGTGTTGGCTAGCTTATAAAGGGAACTTTCCCTAACAATCTTGTAGAAACTCTTGTTATACTTATCTCAAAGGTAGATAACCCTACCTTAGTTAAGGATCTGAGGCCTAACCTTCAGTGTTATGTTATTTATAAAATAATTTCTAAAGTCCTGGCAAACAAATTGAAGAAGGTCCACGCCAAGGTGATCTCTAAAACTCAATTTGCTTTTATTCTTAGAAGATTAATCATGGATAATGTCTTGTAGCCTTTGAATTGATTCACTCTATGAAGAGGAAGACAAAAGGGAAAAAGGGAATTATTGCATTGAAAAATGATATTAGCAAGGCTTATGATCGTATAAACTGAGATTTTTTAACGCAGTATTTCAATGTTGGGTTTTTATCATCAATGGGTCCATTGGATGTTGATGTGTGTCAAACATATTCAATACTCCTTCATGTTGAATGGGGAAGAATTTAGACCCATTACCCCTTAGAAAGGCTTAAGATAGGGCAACACTATTTCCCTATACTTATTCAACCTTTATGCTGAAGGTTTATTAGTCATTCTACACCACGCTGAACTTAGTGGTGCTATCCATGGTTGTTAGATGAATGTTAAGGGCCCCACTATATCTCATTTATTTTTACAGATGACTCACTATTCTTTTCCAGGGCTAATATGGAGGAGTGCAGAAAGTTAAAGTGTATTCTTAACATTATGAGTCAGCCTTAGGCTAAAGCATGAATTTTTTGAAATCAAGAGTTTTCTTCATTGCTAATGTGTCCAATCTGACAAGGCTCACCTTAAGGAAGTCCTTGAGGTCTACGCTGCTCTAGATTATAACAGATACCTAGGCTTTACATCTTTCATTGGCAAGAAGAAAAGGGTTGTCTTTTCCTTTTTGCTTGACAAACTCTAGAAAAGGATCCATAACTGGAAGAATCATTAATTTTCTAGGGCAAGCAAGAAGATCATGATCAAATCAGTAGCCTAAATCATTTTGTCTTTTTACATAAGTGTGTTCTTTATTCCAATTTCACTATATGAGGAATTATAACGTATGATGAATTCTTTCTGGTAGGGTAATTCATCATATGACTACAAAGGTATCAAGTGGCTCCTATGGGATTGCATATGTGATAAGAAATATGATGGTGGTCCTGCCTTTAGTAATCTTCACTACTTTAATACTACAATGTTAGGAAAATAAGGTTGGAAATTGAGCTTAGAATCTAATACTCTTTCTTTTAGAGTTCTTAAAGCCAAATACTTTTCCACTGGGGACTTGAGGTCAGCTAGGTTGTACTCTAACCTAAGCTTTACATGAAGGAATATTTTGTTTTCACAATTATTGTTGTTATAAGGCATGAGATAGAGGGTAGGAGATAGAGTAAAAATATGAGTTTAGGTAGACCCTTGGTTGCTAAGACCAGGTTGTTTCACTCCATGTGCCATTGGTGAAGACATAGACCCATCTTTAGCAGTTAAAGATCTCATTTCTGATGACCATTGTTGGAAATATGAGCAAATTTCCACCTTTTTCTTGCATAAGAATAGTAACTTAATCTTAAGCATCCCCTTTGGATCCTACACGAGGGGGGATAAACACATATGGACTATGAAAAGAAAAGTTGCTACAATGTGAAATGAGGATACTGGGTAGCATTCAACTATGGCAGGTCTGATAAGAATTATATCTCGATCCTTTCTTGGAACAAGATGTGACATCTTAACCTTCCTCCAAAGGTTAAGAACTTTATTTGGCATGTAGGGAAAGATGTTCTTCTTGTTGAAATAAGGCTCCTATCAAGAGGTCTGAACTTAAGCCCTCAATGTCCCTTCTACTCTGAGATTGAAAATACTGACTACGTTCTTCTACAATGCTAGAAAGTAGCTAACTGGTGGCTTGAATGGGGGCTTTTAAAAGATTACTTAATAAAGGTTTTGTCCAAAATCTCTTTGACTTGCTTGATTTATCCTCGCATAGCAGAATGAAGGATTTTTGCCTTGTTGCGTAGATAGATTGGTATGATAGAAATAAATTAATCTGGAAAACTAGAAAAAGTCCTTAATGAAAGTTAGTGGTGATAGCTAAAAACATACTTACGGAATGAAAAAATGCAAATGCTAGAAGACAGCTAATGTACTTAGTTCACAAAGTTGTTAATAGGAATGCCAAGATACAACTTGGCCCTAGTGATTGGGTCTATGTAGTTGATGTTACTATCTTTAGAGGATAAAGGAATGGTTGTTTTAGCATGATTATCTACTCCGATGAAAAGTGGTTCATGAAGGCTATATCAGGAACAATTGATGGGATTTTAGACCCCACAATTATGGAAGCATTAGTGCTTAAAGAAGCTTTGTCTTGGACTTGTAGCAACTTAGGTGGATGAGGAGTCATTAAATTGGACTGTAGTGTTATTGTATCTGCCATCAACTTAGAGATTATGGATGATTATGAGCTAGGTTATATTATTCTGGACTGTTGTCACTTAGTTTCTTTAAATCCTAGTATTAGGTATTTATGGTATAGGAGACAAGTTAACAGAGCTACTCACTCTATAGCAAGAGCTTCTGTTCGATTTGCTAGTCCCCATGTTTGGAATGTAGTCTCAAGTTTCATCTCAGTTTATTAACAATATATTTCTTTTACTTAAAAAAGTGACTTTTAATCCAAATACTATAATTTTAAAAAATTATTTTTCAAATTATAATCTAACAAAATTATTACATCCAAATACTTAAATCATACAAATCAATTTGCCACCATTGATGGCGAATTCGATCTAGAAATGTTATGCTTTTTTTAGTCCTTCACAACTTTGGGCATGTGCTATAAAATATATATATATAATTATATATTAATAAAATATATATTAAAATAATAAAATTAGATAAATATTATATTTTATATACAAAGATATATTTATGTATATTATGTCTCTTAAAGATATTAAATAATTTAATATATTAAAAGAGTAAAAAAGATTTTAATTATAGTCAGTATTATTTTGTTTCACTAATTCGTTCAAAGATCAATGATTTAATTGTGAAATGACTTTCAATGTAAGTTAAAGAATACTTAACTAATAGTGCATTAATGACTGTGATCATTGCATTATAAGACTGATGTATAAGTTCACAAAACTTAATTTTCTTGAGAGATAAAAAGGTCTCACAGGAAAAAGGAGTTAATCATTAACTTAAAAGAGGAATTGTTTCTCCAACCTAAGGTTGCATTGAATGATCATTAGTTCACTCTCTTGCCAACTGTTCCTTTTTTGCGCAAGTAATAATGCATTATAAAGGTTTCACTTTTCAATGGATTTTCATTGTATAAGAATGCCTATGTAATACATGACTATGAAGCCTCATGGTTTAATAACCCTTACAAGCTATGGATGGTTGAGCTAATGCTTACTTTCATTGTGAGTGTCCTATAGTGCAATGACATCACATCAACTTCTCTAATGGGGAGCGACACTAAATCACCAATTTATAAGTTTGATCATGATATAATAGTATACATGTCACGTGTCAGGGAAAGAAAAAGGATGTCTTCTTGTGTCCTAACTCAAAGAAGCTTTAAGCTGAAGATGTTAAACCTAAAGACACCATGTGCTAACTAAACGAGTAGGATTACTAAGCTTTGACTATTATTGTGCATGTTGAGAAGGAGGATCTATCTTCTTAAGGGAATAAAAGGTTCCCAGGCTGCCTCTACCATAAGGATGAATATCTTGCTATATAAACCTGACCATAAGGGGAAGAAAATCCCAAGTAAGTTAGGCTTGTATAACAAGGCATAATCCAAGTGAAGTCTTCATGGTAACCTTAGGAGACATAAAGTCACACATGGAAACCAATAGAAACTTCAACTAACCTAAGGTGCACACAGACCCAGGTATAGGGCCCCAAAAAGAGTGTATGAAGCAATGTGTATTTGTGAAGCATGTGAGGAAAGCAATCATACCTCTTGTCTAAAGACTTCCCACCCCTTATCTGCTAAGCAAATTATACAAGAAAAAGGCAATTAAATATATAAGAGTCGTCTATCCTAAGGTTTTAATTAGCATGTTATCTAGCCCAACACATGTTCTTCATATAAACATTATTACAATAGAAACTACAATAAGCACACAAATAGAGCATCCATATATTGTCTATCCTAAATATCTACAAGTGAATTTAAACAAACACCTATGTATGAGTGTTAAATAAGGCATGTGAATCAAACTTGTCATCTAACCCGAGCATGAAAGGCAGATAACACATAAAAGAGTAATCGAAATAAAAGAAAAGGGCTATATTATTTTGCATAATCAACTTGAATGGGCTTGACTCTTAAATATCCCAATGGAGTCACCAAACTGTCACACTTAAAATGTGATTGCAAGGAGTGGAAAAAGAATTAGTTTTAATTTTCGTTTTAACAATAAAAACCAAAATTTAGGAGTCACCATCAAAATTTTTAAAGGATAAATTTTGGAAAACCAAATTATAAGATAAGGTGGTCTGTGATCCAGGGATCAAGTTCAGGAGTCAATTGTGCGTGGGGAAGGTGTTAGACACCCTACAACCCTCATTCTCAAGAACAATTATCCAAAGTTGATTAAGTAAATTACATATGGCCTTGATTCAAATTTGAAATACTCTTATCAATCACATGTAAAAAAAGAAAATAATAAAGAAATTAAGAAAATAAAATAAAGAAAGAAAAATAAAATATTTACAAAGGCAGACTTGATATTGGATCAGAGCCTAAGGTCTATGTACCTTGTAATAGGGATCAAAGTCCACGTAGTTCAACTAAAATACGTGATAGTTGGTTGGTGGTTTTATGTTTTTGTAAAAAGAATAGGAGAGTTGAAATTAAAAAATATTTCTTAAAGAAAACAAGATTGAAAATTGGTTAGTATGTTTTAATTTATGAAATTCATTTAATATCACTTCTTTGCCCCTTTCATTTTCTCTTTTCAATTTTTTGAATTTTTTAGATTTTATTTTAATTCTGAAAGTAGAATTATAATGGAAAAAAGTATTTTTAGGGGTTTTCAACTTTATAAATAATAGGAAACATAAACAATTTTTTTAAAGTTTGGAATTGTCGCACCTTTCTCATTTTAAAAAAAAAATATTAACTTTGAAGACCTGAAGAGAATAAGGATCTTATGCAGCCCTTACTAGTTAACTCTCAAATACTTGAAGAGATTAAAGATTTCACACGGCAATATGAAATGTGGAAGAAATTATTTTTTTTATTTTTGGGTTTTTCGAAGTTAGAATTTATTTTGAAATTGAAGTGAAATTATATAAAAAAATATTTTTAGGATTTTTGTATTTTATGTTTTTTGGATTTTTTAAAAGTTAGAATTTATTTTGAAACTAAAGTGAAATTATAATGGGAAAATATTTTTTGGATTTCTGAATTTATGTTTTTAGATTTTTAAGAATGGATTTTTTTTAATCTAAAATTCATAAAGGAGTAAAACTATTAAGGCAAAGACTCATTTTTGGACTTTTGGAAATTGTTTTTAGATT
The DNA here is from genome assembly GCA_037074485.1 of Delonix regia. Taxonomy (NCBI): domain Eukaryota; kingdom Viridiplantae; phylum Streptophyta; class Magnoliopsida; order Fabales; family Fabaceae; genus Delonix; species Delonix regia. The sequence continues at coordinate 7,191,759 of CM073452.1, forward strand.
TTTTTTGAACAAAATGCTGAGACATGTCGTATAACACTCTAGTCATTAATATACATACAAGGCGAGTCCACTGTAAAAGGGCTAGAAACTAAAGAAGTGACTTTGCTAATGCAAAGTACAAACAAGAACACTGAACTAGAGAATAACTCCACTGAAAAAGTAACACTTGTCGAAATTTCAAATTAGTTTGATACCTTTGTTTCCACTACAAATTGCCAAGCTAGATAGATCATGAGCCTCTGCATCTACAAACTACAGATCAAATCAGGAGTAGGATAGGCATAAAGTTGTTCTTGGAGGACAAGGTGTAGAAGCTTTTGCTGGTAATCTTTTGGTGTGTCGATACAAAGGTGGAAGACAACATGGAGGTGATACTAACACTGAGTTCCCCTCCTCACTATTACTGCTACCACTGGAGCTACTCAACACAATACAAGATGCTTTTTAACCCAAGTTAGTTGGTTGCTTCGATATTTCACCACCATTATTAGAGCAATTGCAACTCCTATAAGATTTATGGTACTTTTCTAGCTGAGCAACCAAACTCTTATCTCTTGAATGATCTTCCAAGACCTTAACTATTTGCATCATATCATGATTGGCAGTTAAGTCCTCTGATCTTACAATAACTTTCGTGAGATTAGGATTCATAAACTCTGGAGCTAAGTGGTGAACTGGTAGAGGCCAAGTGGCAATAAACATAACAACTAGCTGAATAGAACATGTCTGACCTAGTATAGAGTGAACTGCTTGTTCAAATCCTATGTCAAGCATTTGATCCGCTTCATCAAGGACCACAAATGAAACTTCTTTCATGCTATTTCAATTAGATCCTTTATATGACCAGGGGTTCCTATGACAATGTCAATGCCAGATTTTAATAAAGATATTTGTGGCTCTTTGGAAGTTCCATCATACAAACAAGTAGATTCCACACCACAAGAGCTCTTAGCATTACACATAACATCTCAAATTTGTTGAGCCAGTTCCCTCGTGGAAGAGAGCACAAGGCAGAAAGGATTATGACCCTTTGACACTTTACTCTTATGCTTCCTTACAACATGCATAATAGCCGTTATTCCAAAAGCTAATGTATTTCTTGAATCAGTTGCTGCAATGCCAATTAACTCACAACCATCTAACAAGAAAAGCCACACTTAGGGTTAAACAGGGGATGACCTCTCAAAACTCTTGCAGCACTTTAAGACTTTCTTTGGAAGACTTGATGCAGCAAAAGTTGTTATGGGCGCATATTTCTCATCTTTGATATTCTTCCCAATAACCACCACGTGCCCATCTCTCACCGACTCCTCATCTTCTCACTTTCTTCTCTCACGTACTTCTCTCTCCTTCTCATAAGCCCGACCCTCTTAGTTTCAACATGGTTCACCTCTTCTTTGATTTTCTCCCTCTCTCTCATGCCTTCTTGCTCTGTTCAGTTCACATGAAAATAGGGAGTTTTCACACTCTTTCTTCCCTGTGTTTTAATCACTTTTGATAGGGAAGAGCCCTCTCCTTCTCCCATCTTTCTTTTCTTTCCTTTTTTAGCATAGTTCTCTTTTGCTTATCATCTACTCCTTTTATCAGTGTTCTCCACCATTGCTCCCTATTTTAGAGTAAGAAAACAAGCTCTCTCCTATTTAGTTTCTCCACGTCTCCCTTTTAGCTCTCCCCGTCCTCAACATTTTTTCCTGTTCTTCTTCCTCTCACCCAATATATAAAAAACGCTCCTCTCATCCTTGTGTCAAATCCTTTCTAACATGCTACCTCGTTAGACTCTCTCTTTTTACCCTTGTCTAAATTCCTTTCACCCTTAGGCTCTCATCTTAGTTACATGGGCTCTGTTTTTAGAGCCCATAACAGGGAACATTGGTTCCCATGAAGCCTTCTCTCTTTCTCGGCTTTTCTCGGTTTCTCTCAGGCTTTTACTCTTTCCTTCTCTCCATTCTTTCTTTGTTCTTCCTTTATCTCTCACGGTTTCGATTCATACACTACTGTTGGTGGTAATAGAAAAGGCAATCCATAAAGCTATAGGTTGACGTTCTTCAGCGTGAATGACTTCTTTGCTGCTTTACTGGACTGTTGCAATGTTCTCTGATGAGAATAACATAGACAAATTGTTGTGAATGTTCTGCAGCATATTAGTATGCTGCCTTTACATTGTTTATTGGAATGAATGGCGTCTCCACTGTGACTTTCTTTAGTGTGAATGAATTGAAGCCTGGCAAGATTAGAAGAAGTCTCCCCTGGTAAGAGTTGATAGTGTGAAAGTTTTAAGCACCAAAGGCAGAGGTGTAAGGTTCAGCCTACGTGAGGCTTGAGGTGTTGTATAGGAGTTGTCGTGGCATTGATGGCAGTATATGTGAGGTCTGGGGTTTTGCATGGAGTTGTAGTGGCATGGGTGGTAGTATGCGTGAGGTATGGGTTTTGCATGTGTGCGTGAGGTATGGGGTTTTCCATGGAGTTGCAGTGGCATGGGTGGTAGTATGCGTGAGGTATAGGTTTTGCATGTGTGCATATGGGTCTTGTACCTTTTTTTTTTTTTTTTTACGATTTTTAATATTTTGTTTTTGTTTTTAGTTATTAATTATTATTATTTTTCTTATTTTTTTATCTTGTTTTTTAGTATTTTAATTTTTATTTTGTTTTCATATTTTATTTTTCCTATTTTTTAATTTTTTATTTTGTTTATCTTATTTTGTTTATTTTTTATTTTGTTTATTTTGGATTTTTATTTTATTTCATCTTTTTCATTTGGTTTTTCTTATTCTCAATTTTTAATTTTTTTTGCATTTTTCAATTTTATTTTTTCATATTTTTTATCTTTATTTTGTGATTCGCCCATTTTGCATTTGCCTAATTAATGAATTAATAACTTGATTACTTAATTAATTATTAATTCTTATTCTTAGTTTGTTTTGGGGATGGGGTGTTCACACCCTCCCATATATATATTTTGAGAAACCATAAGAGAAACAAAAAATTATTATAATTCATATTTTAGTATGGATTATTTTAGTAGAAAACATATATAATTAATATGTAGCAACCATAAGAGGAGATATAAAAACTTCATATTTTAGCATGAATGATTATAGTTCAGTCATAAAAGGAGATAAAAAAAATTGTGTTCTAAAATATTTAAAAAACAACCCTATTTTGTCATCTAAATCTTTTAATAGAAATAAATTAAAATATAATAACTAAATTGATTTGTTTATTTTAAATAGAGAGAAGTACTAAATCGGTCATTTAATTTTATACTTTGAGATAATTTGGTCTCTTATTGTGACAAATCAATTTTTAAAAAATTCTATTTTATATATAATTAGTCCCTTATTAATACAAACAGAAAGACTGATTTGTATAAATTTAAATTTGTAATAGATTAATTTTGTACAAATTTAAATTTGTGAAAGACTAATTTGTCAAAATTAATTTGTGAGAATTCAAATTGTCATAAAGTGTAAAAATGAAGGACCAATTTTGAACATTTCTCGTTTTAGATGGTTGTAAATTAAAGTAATAATTGAAATGCTAAAAAAAATAGTGGCAAATATATCAAATAATTAAATCTAAATTTAAAATATTCAAGTAATATTTTCATACTTTAACAATTAAACCAATAAATTAAAAAAAAAATTTTTAATTAATGTAAATTTTTTAATTTCTTAATAAATAAACTAAATAAAACATTTTTCATAAATATCTAATTTTTTTACTTTTTTAATAGATTAATTTTTTTTAAATAATTCTAAAAGACATCATATATATAAATATATATTAATAGAGAAAAATACACTTTAGTTTCTCACTAATAACAAAATTTCTATTTTGGTCATCATTCATTTAAATATCTAAAATAATCCATTACTCATATGAACATGTCACACTTAGTCTCTTATTTTTTTAAAAAATATTAAATTTAGTCATTTTATCAAATTTTAAACCTTAAATCATAGGGACCAAACAAGATAGAAGGAATAAAAATGAGAGTGAGAATAAGAATTAATTGTAATATTAATGCCCATTACTATGATTGGTTAGATATGGAAATGAAAGAAATGACATTACTTTTGTAATGTTTAGTTGGCAGAAAAATACTAAAAAGAGTGATAGTGTGATTGAATGACAAAAATACCTCCTATTATGAAATATTATATTTTTAATGATTAATGAAAATTTAAATATAACATTTTAATTATATTTATTTCAATAAAATTATTATTGTCATTTTTATTTTATTATATTAAAGAAATTGAATTATTATAAAGAAATATAAACAATTTAATTTTTTATTTTAATATGTAAAAATATTTTTTGTTGGATAGATTATGCATAATATAAATCAATTATAAAAATGGTTTTTAATCCAGTGAATAATGAAACAAATTTAAAACAACCAATTAGTGTGAGGCAATTTTTAATAACACTCCAATTCGTAAACACTCACAATGTGAGCCCTTGTATAAATGCAACACTGATGGGTTAGGGATATTTGAGTCACAAATTTAACATTCCTATGAAATGAGTCAAATTTCTTAGCTAAACCAATAGAAATCACTCTCCCTCATTTGAGGTAATCCACAAACCCTTGGAAATGAAATCTAATGCAAAGTTGGCAACACTAAACATGAGAAAGAAAATTTGTTGCTTTCATATTTCCATTCCCATCTCACCTCTCATTTCCTTCAAACCAAACATGCCATTTAAGATTTGCCCTCATTGATGACCAATTCCTGATATTTTAAAAAAATTAAATTGTGTTTGAATATTTTCTTTTGTCAAACAAGGATTTAGCAATTTTTTTCACTTATTTAACTTAAATTTATATAATTAAAAATTCATATCATTTTTAATATATTTAAAATTTTAAATACACTAATATATTATTATAATTATATTCTTAAATTATAATTGATTGTATTAATAAATAGTGCATATAAAATTTTATTTTAAAATTTTAAATTTAAAAGACGGGGCTTACCGTGGGCCGCCTCGATAGCATCTACCGTTTGGAGCATGCATGACAGGGTGATCCAATCGGAATCACTAAAGTCAACTACCCATCCTGAAATCAGTTTGATCGCTTTCCACACACATTTTTCTGCTTCTCTGCCTGAGGCCATGGCTTCTCTCTTATTCCTTCCAGAACCCGCATCACAAACCCCGCGCTTATCCCCAAAACTGGCTGCTCACTCTCTAGTTTCAAATGCAAGTTCACGAAATTTCCCTCTTCCGGGATTTGGGCGACGGTTTCTTCAACATGGGTCCATTAAGAAAATGAGGCTCGTGAGAAATTCTAATCATTCTGGAGGTTCAATTGGTAAATTTCCCACTTCTCCATTTGTAACGGATCACGTCCTCTGCTTTTAGCTTGATAACAATGAAGCCTGGGAGGCCCGATACGGATACGCGTGCGATACGTGAACCTGTGTATTGAAATGCGTTGAAACGTTTTGAAACGAGTCAAAATGTTTCAAAACGGGTATGATACGTTTCGAAATGGCTTCGAAACGCCCAACTCGATTTAATTTATGCTTTTGTTTCATTTTCATAGCTGTTCCTCTGCGAGCTTCGATCCGTCGCAGTTCACTTTCTCTTCAGTGCGGTGCTTCGTTCCAGCTGCTCTGTCGCGACGTTCCAGCGATGCTTCGTGGTGGTCCGACGCTTCATCGGTCAATTCTGCTTTGCATTTTTGCTTTTCCTTTCTGTTTGCCGTCGTTCATTTTTGTTCTTCATGGTTGGTTTCCTCTGTGTGTGTGTTTTTGCTGAAAGCCTGAAACGGATTACAGAGGTTGTGATTTTGCTTTTACAGTGGTTTGCTTACTTTTCTGCTTTGCATGTTTATTATAATGCTGATGCTAGTTAAATTATTGGCTAGAAGACTCAATCTCTTAGCTTCTGTATTTTTTTGTGGATATTCAAGGCAGTGCTAGTGCTTCTGTTCCTTTTCTGTTTTTCAATGTTAAAGTTACAGTTTTGTGCTTTAAATACAGTAGTTTAATTTTGGCTGAAAAGAACCTTTGAACTAATTTTTTTTAATATATTGTTAGATTATGTTGTTGGATTTTATGTGTTAATAAAAATATATATATATATATTTATTTATTTATTTATATTGCTATATCTGTAACTTAAAATTTTAAAAATTATCGTATTTTATGTGTCGTATCGCATCGTATCTAATACGCATATCTGTATTGGTGTGTCTTAACTTAATAATGTATTAAATGGATATAGAATCAGATCCCTAAAGCACTTTATCTGGCCCCAACGCTTTATCTCGATCATTTTCTAGTTTACTAGTCAAACAACTTGAGGGATCTCATTGTGTTGTAATTGATAATGATCTTGACTATTGACACTAATGGGATGTGTTGACTTTGCAGATTCTAAAACTGAATTGTCTGATGTTCTGCTCTTATCTGGTTCGGAGGTCTAACTTTTTATTTTGCCTTCAGTTTTATTTTAAAAAATTTTGCATTGGTAATTTATATAGGAAGTGTTGTAACAGTGCATACTTATGCTAGCAGTAGTTTAATACATAGTTATAGCTATCGCTAATAAGTATTATAGATCAAGTGCTTCAGTTGTTGAACTCATTTTTTGTTCGTCGTTATACTTGCTCGTATTGCACCCTTAATGAGGATGTAGAATTTGTCTTATGTCCGTTCTTGAAAGATTAATGAAAAACACCCGTCCCTTCTTCCCCTCCTTCAGCAAACCAAAACTAGGAGGCAATATAGGAAAGGACAACTAATCTCATTAGTGCAACTATGTTATTACTAATGGATTCTTTCGTGTTTGCTTTTATAAGGCCATTGAAAAGCTAAAAGCATACAGAGAAAAGATAAAAGGCAGGCAGCAATTCCTTGCCATGTATTCTAGCATTTTTGGTGGGATAACAACTGATCCAGCTGCTATGGTTATCCCCATGGATGACCATATGGTTCACAGAGGCCATGGTGTCTTTGATACCGCAGCAATAATGGACGGGTTAGTGGTTTCCACCTTACAGTGAGGATGATTCTTTTATTGCAAAGAGAACATGATAAATTCATTTAGATTCTATTTTTAACTTAAAAGCATGAACGTCCAGTTTCATCTCTATATATCATTTCGTATGATAAGTCTTCTGAGCTTCTCTACATGCCTATAAAGACTTCTGCAAAATGCAAAAATTGAACCCTATCTTGCATAGAAGAAGATCTGACCTTAACTAGTCACCCCCTTCCACACATCTCTCAACCCCCTCTCCTTCCAAACCAAAAAAGCAGAAAGAATAACTACTCCGTAAACAAGGCCATGAACTATTAAACTACAGTTGTTCATTTTAATGAAGTTTCAAATATATTTTTATACAATTCTTTTCTGCTTTCTAAAGCTGTCAAATGATGTATTTTCTGCATTCTAGATACCTGTACGAGCTGGATCAACACCTTGACCGTTTTCTAAGGTCAGCTATTATGTCCAAAATAAATCCCCCATTTGATCGTGGAGCCATACGAAGAATACTCATACAAACTGTGAGTGCTTCCAAATGTAGAAAAGGATCACTGAGGTATTGGCTCTCAGCGGGACCTGGTGACTTTCAGCTATCTCCCTCTGGCTGCCACCAGTCTGGTCTGTATGCAATTGTAATTCAGGATCTGTCCCCGCACAACTCCAAGGGAGTTAAAGTTGTGACTTCTTCTATCCCAATTAAACCTCCCCAGTTTGCAACCACTAAGAGTGTGAATTACCTACCAAATGTGCTTTCAAAGATGGAAGCTGAAGAAGCTGGTGCTTTTGCAGGCATCTGGCTGGATGACGATGGCTTTGTTGCTGAAGGGCCTAACATGAATGTGGCTTTTGTCAATAAAGAGAAGGAACTTATAATGCCTCATTTTGACAAAATTCTTAGTGGTTGCACAGCCAAAAGAGTTTTAACTCTTGCTGAGATTTTGGTGAAAGAGGGTAAGCTTCAGGGTATAAGGATGAAAAATGTGACAGTGGAGGAAGGGAAAAAAGCGGATGAAATGATGCTTATTGGCAGTGGAGTTCTTATTTGCCCTGTAGTGCAGTGGGATGATCAAGTCATTGGAGATGGTGAGTGCTTATACTGCTTCCTTCCTCGAAAGACAGACGTGATTTAATATATATGCTCAAGTAAATCATAAGCATTTGCATTGATTTTGATCAATATTGCTTCTATAAGACTTGAGTAGATTGGTTTATGGATAGTAACCAATTTTCATTATGTGGCTTGTTTTGTGTTTTCTTTACAATACATCAATGCATTTCAATATGAGTTATTAATTCCAGGGAAGAACGTCCTTCTTCCTGCAGTCAAGGGTGCTTGGGGTCATTTTCATAGTTTGATCATGTTATGGGATCCTAATTTTTGTTCTTATTCCAAGATGGCTTAGACAGTTAAACTTTAATCAAGGCTTCTCTTGCTTATTCTTTGGTTGAGATTTCTGAACTTGCCATTATTTAATCATTATTCATGAGCAGAATTAATGTTGCTTGCGTTTTTGTGAGTTGATTCATTTTCATTTCTTGCAGGCAAGGAAGGCCCTGTAGCCCAGACCCTCTTGAATTTAATTGTGGAGGACATGAAATCTGGCCCTCCTACTGTTCGTTTACCTGTTCCTTATTGAGCTTACATTATATCTTTCTCCTAGCATATCATGATGGAGCTTCAACCTGTCATCCTTGAAGCCTTATCCTTCGAGGATGCCTATAAACAATGTCGTTTTTCTTGTATGGCTTTTTATGTTGTAAGAATCTGTATTCTATGAGCCTATCTAATAAAGCCCTTCTGTTGTCTTCTGATACCGGATTTTCAAATATTGCTACTTTTATCTTAATTAGTCTCAAACGTTAATGAATAACTTGTCTTTCCTTCTCTCAAGGCTACTTTAAACTTGCTGCTGCTTTTCAGTTTGATTTTAGAAAATTCAGAGAGGCTATATTATAGTCCTTATGCAGAAATCATGTGGCAAAAAATGGGAAGAAAGAAGTAGCTATGAGTTTGAGAAGGAAAGGGAGAAAAAGAAAAAATAAAGAAGCTTAGATCATGACTAAACACACTAATTTTCTTAACTAAATTCTTTTGCAGCACCAATTTTTTTATCAATAAAACAGGCGTCTCAATATCCATAACCGGTAATGTCCCAATCTGCCAGACGGATGAGCAAAGTGATCTGCATGCATGCGTGGACAGCAATATGACGAGGGCAATAGTGGCATGATTGAACCTCCAAATTCCAATATAAACCACTGGCGAGTGTAGTTGTGATTGACATGAGCATACATTTGTTGGACACAAATGGATTGGAGAATATAACCTAAACTAATGCTGTATGGTTATTATCTATGCCACTTGCTTTGAAAAAGTGGTCATATTTGTTTTCTTCTCACCTTTTCTCCTTCCAAAAAGTTATTCCGAATCCACCAGTTACTCCAACTGGCTTCGGTATGTATCATATTTAAATATTTAGTCGCTGCAATTCCCATGGAGCAAGATATTCCTTATTGTATATACTCTATCCCATTGATGTTTTCGTTATGGTTTACTTGCCCAAAAATTTACATTTGCTTCAACTTTCAAGGGGCAAAACACAGGAGGAGGCGACATTTTACGCATCCCCTAATGATCTTGTATTGTTATGTGATGTTTTTAACATCTCTTAGTTAATATTATTATTGTTATGTATTAAGTTTGAAAATCTCAAGAACATCTCATAACGATGGTTAGAAGATTACGTCTCAACCGCTTTTTTATTTTTAAGTTTTATAGAAGGGTCTTTGTAATACTACTTCGAGAAAATTATATTGGGCACCATTTGATTCTCCATTAATTTCAGTTAAAATAATATTAAGTTGCTACAGTAAACATTGTTTTCTTTTATATATATATATATATATATATCTTATATTAAAAATAAATAGAAACTTTTTTTTTGAAAAAAATAGTTGATTACACTTCCGGTGTAGTCTTATTCATCATTCCTAACAAATTATTTTAAATTTTTATTTATTTATCCTTCTTTATTAAATATTAATTTGTTTCGTTTTGTTCTGTTTTGGCTCTTGTCGTTCTAAACAACTTTCCTCTTAATCATCCAAACATGCCCTAAAAAATTTTCAGATCGGAAATAAGCAAACTAACAATGTTCGTAGGGCAGAGCGTGTGAGAGAGAGGAGAATTAGAAGCCCGTTTATCCTGTGATATCGCCTGAATTGCCTTCGATCTCGTCGGTATTCTGTCGAAGGTCGTCTGAAAGTATCGATCTTCTGATTGGAATCGTCTTCGGTGAGCAGAGATGGTGAATCATATGGTAGAACGAGCCACGAGCGACATGCTCATTGGCCCTGATTGGGCTATGAACATCGAGATCTGTGACATGCTGAATAATGACCCTGGGTACGCGTAGCACCGGATTCTGACTACTTTCTTTTTTCATGTAACTGAAATATGTGATTTTATGCTTAACGTCCATTTTATTTTGAGTTCTGCATTTTGATCGAATCGTTATTATAGTTGTGTTTTCCGAGAAAACGGCGAGTGAAATTTCTTTCATTTAATACCGGGAATTTCCATTGGCGCTTGAGCTTCGTCATGGAGTTGAATTAGTTTCGACGGATGAAACTTGGGTCTTTTTTGCTAATTCTCCTTTGCACTTATTTATTCTTGATTGTGAACACCTTTGTCTTAGAACTAATGGAATATCAAATTCTGGCACAAGAATTTTAGCTTTTGAACCAGACGTTGGACCTGGGCTTCAATTTGGCGATTAAGCGCCTGATTATGATTAGGCTCTCCCTCCTTGCCCTCTTTGATCTGGCTTGCATTAATTGTAAACATTTGCCCTATATTGTTCATAAATTCTGGGTTTGATTGCTTTTGCTCCCTTTTATTTTTCAGATTTTATATTTGAGTCATCAATTTTTATTACTTGCTAGACTTTATGATGTTGATTAATCAGTGATAGTTGCTGGCTTATTGGCTGCTCTGGTTTGTACAAGTTTGTGCATAATCAGTTGGTAGACATGTGCTGCGTGATGCTTAATTTGCTTCTGCTCGTTATAGGTTGCTGCTTCTGTTCAATGTGGCATATCTAAATATATACATCTTTATTTTTCTAAATATGTATTGGAAGCTCAACCATTATTTTGGCGGGGGTGATAATTGGAATTTTTTGTACGATTTTAGGTTTTGCTCCCATTTTATACTCTGGGAGTTTGAGAACTCAGTCTGGTACTCTGGTTTTTTCAGGCAAGCAAAGGATGTTGTTAAAGGTATAAAGAAGCGGATTGGAAGTAAGAATTCAAAAGTTCAACTTCTTGCACTAACTGTAAGCATTAGACATTCTATTTTTACTCTTTCAGTTTGGATGTTAACATTGATCAATCTGGAATAAATATCACCATTCATATGTCTGATGGGATAAATTTCTACCAATCTGGAAGATGTACTCAGAGTGGGTGCTTCCCTTTGTGTTTGACTAGCCTCAGATTGGTCAATTTGTCATAAAATACCTGTTCATACTATTTGCTAAGATTTATTTATGGTGTTAGGGGATTCTTTTCACGTGGGATGTTTAAAATGTTGATAGGTGACCTTCTAAATAGGTTACAGTACGGTGTTTGGGGATTTCACTTTTGCAATTATTTGAAACATGAATTTGGTTTGTTTCATTATTGCAATCAATAAATTATGAAGTCAAAGTCGTTCCATCACGACTGGAATGAGTTATTTTTTTATGTTGGACTAGCAAGCAAATATAAATCTCCTAAGGTCAGCTGGTTGCTGTTGGTTGAAGTGGCCATTTTCAGAAGTTTCATACATAGTTGTTTTCATGTGTCACTATACTAGTAAAGAGTGGGGTGACTATCAGTGTGTTGTTCAAAGTTTAATATGAAAATGATTGTTTCATGTGTCATCATATTTCTTAGAGTTTCTTTGAACCTTACTAGTTAATGACATTTGCTTAGTTGGGAAGCATTATATTCTGTCCATATGTAATTATCTTTTCTGTATCATCCTTTGCAATTAGAAATGCTCATATAGTGGTCTGCCATGTTCTAGCTATTGGAGACAATCATAAAGAATTGTGGGGACATTGTCCACATGCATGTTGCAGAGAGAGATGTTCTTCATGAGATGGTGAAAATAGCCAAGAAGAAGGTATAATATTTCTAAAATATTTTCCTGTTGTCCCACTTTATACCTGCTTCCATCTTGTGAAATATGTTGACGTTATTTATCATGCCAATTGTAGCCTGATTTTCATGTCAGAGAGAAGATACTGATTCTTATAGATACCTGGCAAGAGGCTTTTGGAGGACCAAGGGCAAGATACCCACAGTATTATGCTGCATACCAAGAACTGCTGGTATGTTTACTGAGAATTTCTTTACTGGCAGATTGTTTAACGATAATTTTCTATCAACTTGTCATTGTGAGCAGGGAGGCAACCAGTTTATAAGAAGAGAATCTAGAATATTTCCTTTGGAAAGATGAAAATTAAAGTATTTATTTATTTCAGCGTGCTGGGGCAGTATTCCCTAAGAGGTCTGAGCAATCTGCACCTGTGTTCACACCTCCACAAACACAACCATTGGCATCATACCCTCAAAATTTACGCAATGCCGAGGTCCATCAAGACACAGCTGAGTCCTCTGCAGAGCCTGAGTTTCCAACATTAAGGTACATTTTTAGCTCTGTATTTTGCATAGGAAGTTAGGTTTTTTGTTTATGTTCTTGATCCATAGCCTTCTCTTAGTCTCTAACTCAAGCAACCTTTAGATCATTCTTTCAGGGACTGTGACTTAATGGTGTCAGAGATGTTGTTGCTATATGTAATTAGTCAACTATCATTATCATGTTTACTATCTGTGGCATTGTTTTGGTCACAGCTTTGATGACATGTTTGAAGTTATTGGCTTAGCCATGTATACTTGCATTGTATTTTCTCATTTAAGATGGTTGTTGCATCATATATTTTCCTGATTGAGTTATAGTTACTGTGTTTGGGGATGCAGACACTGAAGACTAGTAAAAGGAAACAGAAAAATAGCTTAATTGAAGTTTGGACACAGTTTTCATATTTCTTTCGTTTTGCTTTTTCTTTTCTAGTTCTGTTCCGCGTAGCATAACAGAGTGATTGATATGATTTGGAGGCTCCCTCTTGTTTCTTTTTTTATATGGTATGAATTTAAATGCAAGTCTTGATTATCTCTTTTCTTTATTGATGAGACATTCCTCAAAAATCTATGAAATTGGGCTTGATGAATTGTCTAGGATTCAGATTACCATGAGCATATGGTAGATTTTGTATGTTCTGCTGTTCGTATTATGATCTGCAATAACTATTATCTATATGATACAAATATGTTATGTTGTACATATCATTTCTTGTCACTATGCATTTTTTTTTTTTAAATTGAACCTTCTGTTGCCAGTTTGACTGAAATTCAGAATGCACGTGGCATTATGGATGTGCTTGCAGAAATGCTCAGTGCATTAGAACCAAGTAACAGAGAAGTAAGTTGCATTATTTGAACATTCAAATTTGATGAATTGTATGAAAATACATTTTATGGCTGGAGGTTGCATAGTTTATGGCTTTTGTCAATTTCAACTAAAGCTACTGATTTGGTTGAAAATGTTTAGCCCTCGTTTGGGATGTTGTTTAGGATAAGGCTAGATAAGTATTACACAGGATAAGAGTTGATTGTATAAAGATTTTACGCAATAGAATGATTGTCGCATCACTAAATAACTTGAGGATAGTATAAAGATATACAATCATGTGTTTAGTGTTCATCTTTGTAAGACCTCATGGGATAAAAAGTGGCTCTTTTGACAAAACTGACCCTTTAAAATAAAAGTATTTTAGGCTCACTCTTCATATATATATCTTAGAGTGAAGAATTTTTATTTATATTTGTGAAAAAAAATGTACTCATGTATGAAATTAATTAAATTTTCATTGAATTACTTTTTATTTTGAACAAAATCAGGTTATACCAAATAAACTTGAGTTGTGAGAAAAAAAAAAAATTAGCAATTTATGTTAAAAACTTTATACATGAAAATAAAATTGAATTAAAAAATTGTGGGTATTTGCAAAATTAGCTAATTTTGTCTGTTATGGCTTAACAAGATAATGTCTAGTGAAAGGTTCTTCTTTTCCTGTGAAGATGGAGCATTTTTTTTGGGATTCTTCTAAGGTAGGCAATGTGATAGAGACATGGGTAATATGAGATGTCTAAGTCTCACATCGAGTAGTATGGGATGCTTGGTGGGATACTTAAAGGGTGTGGTTCTTCCTCTTTGTAAGTCAATTTTTGAGGGTGAGTTCTCTACATACTCTTGGGTTCTATCAATTGGTATCAGAGATTGGCGTTGACGTCACAGATAGGGCTACCTACGGAGGGTTTTGACTGGCAAGAAGGTTGAGCAAAGTGTCGTAGAGTTTAGTTGCTAGGACGTCGGCTCTTCAGGGTTGGTGCTATAATAGGGACATGGGTAATATGAGATGCCTAAATTCTACATCAAGGAGTATGAGATGCTTGATGGGATACTTAAAGGATGTGGTTCTTCCCCTGTGCAAGCTAGTTTTCGTGGGTGGATTCCCCACACACCCTTGGGTTCTATCATAGTAGCTTAGTGAGCAGAAGGAACGACGGTTTTGTTTTTCCCTTTTTTGTTTTTTGGACAAAGGTTGCTTTGCTGTTCATTTTTTATTTGAAATCAGAATGGGTTCTTTCTGGATTATTTCGTGGGTGATAGCAGCAGAGAGGCTATAAATGGATATAGTTGAGAGGTTATGTTAGTGTTCAACTCAAAATTGGGGAAGGGCAGAGGGTCATAGGTAGGCAAATCTGAAGGTGGCATGCATTTCATGAGAAGAGAAGCTAATATTTAGTCATGGTAGGGATAGGGAAGATGGTGGGAGGAGGTAGCGAATTTGGGGAAGAGGTTGTGTGATTTGAATGCAAACTTAGGATAAGACAAGATAAAATTCAGGAAAACACATATTTGATGGAGTTGACGGAGGAAGGCAACACTAACAAAGCTTGGTCATGCTCATGCCAGCAGCAACATTGATGGCGGACAATGATGGGGAACGAGGCTGCTGTTGGGGACAATTGCAGAAAATCAAGTGTGAGAGGAGATGGTGTTGAGTGGAAGGGCTTTATTGAAAAATTATTTTTTTAATCCATTCTGTATTTCCTTTTACAATCAGGGCTGATTTAATTATATAGTAATGGCCATATTAATTGAAATTGATTATATAACTTTATACAATATGTGTTTACAGGAAATGTCTAATAAAGGTGGACCATGTTGTATATGCACTGTGCCAAAATAGCCCTTAATGAATATAGTCATTAGTTGCTAAAGTAGTGTTTCATGTATCAAATCTATTCTGTGTTCTTTTTTGTCGGTAAAGGATTCAGTGAGTCAAGTTATCCCCAAATGATTGAAGCCCCTTCCCTGTAGTTAATGGTCAAGTAGCTAACTGCTGACAATATGATTGTGACAGTTATTGATACATATTTTGATTACTTATAGAAAGAGTTATAGGGCACAAGATATTGGCATTTGGAGGTCAAATTTGATTGCGTTTTTAGATGAAGAGTAATAAGTGAGATTGTAATTTGGAATTGGCCAATAATATGTGTTATATGTCTATAATTAATAAGGGACTGTAAAGTCTTGTAGACATTAGTGGCTTCCAAATATGTAGCTTTGCACTGACACTGTTAAGCAATTGGTCGATCATGTCTTAGTATTTGATTTTTAATGGTATTACGAGTGTTGTGTTTCCTTGTAATGTACCACACTCAGGCATGTAGGTGTAGCTTATACAAGACCACATCTGATTGTCATAACTGGTAAACTATATGATCATGTCTCTAAACTATCTAAATTTTGTTTCTGATTTGGTCCTTCTGAACCTACTGGCAAGCATGCTTTAAATATGTTTTCCCTTAAAACATATAAAATTAAGAGATCGTAAAGTTCTATGAATGAGCTTTGTTTCTACTTTCAGGGTCTTAGCCAGGAGGTTATTGTTGATTTGGTGGAGCAGTGTCGAAATTACAAGCAGAGAGTGGTACACCTTGTTAACTCTACTTCGTAAGGACTAATATCCCTTTTTTCAAACTATGATGTAATAGAGACAATGTTATCATATTCTGTTCACATTGGTCTTGCTTTTAGTGAAGTTTCTTTTTAAAATTAAAAATAAAAGAAAGCTATTATGAAAGTATGTTTCTTTCTGTTTTCCAGGGATGAGTCATTGCTATGCCAAGGACTAGCTCTCAATGATGATCTGCAGCGAGTATTGGCGAAGCATGAAGCCATTGCTTCTGGTATTTCTGCTGCAAATGAAACACAGAAATTGAAGTCGGCTCCTGCTGGAGCACTTGTAGATATTGATGGTCCTTTAATTGATAATGAATATACTAGCAAACAAAATGATGGAAGGTAATCAATTGTTTATGATTGCTTTACATTACTGGCCATGCTATCTAGCTGCTTTCATTTATATAGTACTGCTTACTAGTTCTTTCATTTTGACCAACAGAATTCTTGTACTAAGTTCAACTATTGTTTGTTGATCATGTTTGTGTCCTCGTTATGTCACTTGGGATCTTATCTTTGATTAACTATGTCATAGGTTTTAGTTTTTTTGGCTGCAGACTTATAGTTGATATGATAGGGTTATATGTATACACATGTAGAGCCTGAACTGTCTCCAGGCAGAGGTAGAAATAAATTGATGAAATTTCATTTCATGTTTGCTTACAAGAATCTGACCTATCGGGTGCTTCAATTATATAATTTTTCTTATTTATTTGTTTATCTGTTTATGCTTCAAATTTTCATATTGCAGATCCAGTTCTAGTGCTGAAGGTGGGTCCCAAACATTGAATCAATTGTTGCTTCCTGCTCCCCCAACATCTAATGGTTCAGCTCTCCATGCTAAGGCTGATCCCAAAATGGACTTGCTCAGTGGTGATGATTATAACTCACCAAAAGCAGAGACTTCACTTGCTCTTGTTCCTCTAGGAGAACAGCATCCAGCAACTCCTGTGTCTCAACAGAATGCCCTTGTTCTTTTTGACATGTTTTCAAATGGAAACACTGTACCCACTTCTGTCAACACACAGCCAACCCAGCCAACTAATGTTTCTGGACAAACCAGTCCATTAGGTCCCCAAGTTCCACAGCAGCAGACTTTCATATCTACAGAGAGTGCTTTTTATGCCAATGGAAGTGTGCCTAATGTGGGGTCACCTCGGTATGAGCAATCGCCATACTCACAAAGCACAGGTCCTGCCTGGAATGGTCAGGTTGCACAGCAGCAGCAGTCATCTTCGCCAGTTTATGGTGCAGTTAGTTCTTTAGTTCTGGATTCAAACATTTTCTCTTGGGCACAAATCCTGGGCTATATTCTCTTCTTATTAAATTTTGATGATGGCACATTCATGAGTCTTCAATGTGAAATTCTTTTGCAACTGGTTAGCAGTGAAATTTTGCATGGGCTGGGGTCTTGTGTAGAAAGTAAATGTACGGGATTTGTGCTCTTAAATTTTAGACTATGTTATTTGCGTCACTTACATTTTTATGGTTTCTAGGTGCACAAAGCAGTGAATCATTGCCACCACCACCCTGGGAAGCGCCACCAGCAGATAATAGTAGTCCAGTGGTAGGTACTCATTATCCCCAACCACTGCAAGTCACTCAAGTGGTTATGACCCATGTACACAGTGGTGCACATCCTCAGGGACTTCCAGCATTGGGGAATGACCAAGTTGTTGGTATGTATATGCAGCCAAATGCTAACAGCCCTATGTCACCAATGAATAGCCGTGCTGTTCAAAGCAATCCATTGGGCTTGCACCCTCAACATATTCAGGGTGGCGGTGGGCCTTATATGGGTATGGTTTCGCCTCAAATGCAAACTGCTCCTGTGGCATCTATGTATCCTCAACAGATGTATGGCAACCAATTCTTAGGATATGGCTATGGTCAGCAGCAAAGGGTTCCATACCTTGAGCAGCAAATGTATGGCCTATCGGTTAGAGATGATAATGGTTTTAGAAACTCCTACCCAGTTTCTGCTTCATCTTATGTGCCACCTGGCAAGCCTTCCAAGCCAGAGGATAAGTTGTTTGGGGACCTTGTTGACATGGCAAAAGTCAAGCCAAAACCCACACCTGGCCGAGCTGGTAGCATGTAAAACTATTCTGGGTTACAATTTTCACCTGTATGCTAACTTCTATCCGCTATATTTGTTTCCTTATTTCCCCCCCCCCCCCCATTTTTCCTTTATATATATATATATATCTTTTTTGTTACTGTGCCATATTCTGTTGCTTGTCTGGCAATTGGCATTTTGATGATTATGTACATTCATTCTAGAAAATACAGTGAGAAAGAAAATTGGCCAGAGCATCATACCAGTCAAAAAGTTTTTGCGAGAACCCTCGTTCCTCCTCGCATCTTGTGGGAGCTTTTATGGAAAAAGGGCGTTGCCCTTAGCCACTGACTGAGATGCGGAGGGAATAAGTATGGTTTACTTTACGAGATTGCGTTGTTTAATAGGAATATGATGGTGGCGGTCATAGTTGGTTGGAGAGAAAGACCGGAGACTGATGGGTCTTATTAAAATTGGGGGAACTGCGATATCAGATTCACTTTTAACAATGGATTTGAGGCTACCTATTTGCCGTTTAAATTGTAACAGTAGTCAATCAGTTGAATTTCTAGGCTATGTTCCTTTTTAGTTGATAGGGTCTTGTTAAAATGGAGAATATATATTTTCTCCAATTTTGTCTAAAAATGTACGTGTGTAAATAATAAAAAAATCAATGGTACAAAAAGATAAACTTCCGTAAGGAGTTGATTTTTTTTGTTTCACAAATTCTTTTTATATCTCTTTTTAAGTATATGCTCTGCAGTTGGAATTTAGGGTTTAGCCTTGCTAAAATTATGGATGTGGTTTTCGGTCTTCCTTTGCTTGTTCGCGATTATTCTCGCAAATGAAGTAGAGGGAAAAGGATAACAAAGTACTGACATATCCGTAGCTTAATTTTAAGGTCCATATTAAAAATTGCACGGCTCACCATAATTCATCATTCATTAAGATATATACAAGGTTATCATTGATTTGACGTGAGTTTTCAAATTTCGTTGTATGGCGTATAAAACTACTAATTTTATTTTAAAATTACATGCTAAATACTGGTACGGAAAGGAGTATAATGTGAAAATAGGGATGATTTACTTTATTTATTGGTTGGTCAGGGCATGTTCAATTTATGCATTTGAGTCAAATACTAGTACGGTACACAGTTCTCTTTGCACTCACATTAACATATTCATTTACATATGCTAACTTCTTTAAATGCTTAAATTATAGTTTATATACATATTTTAAAAAAATTACATTGGATTCTCTTGATATTTTGATATTCATAATATGATTCTTTTAATTTATTTTTTGTTAACATTTATATATACGATTCTTTAAGGTGATTATAGTAAAGACGCTTTACGTAATTTTTTTTAAAAAATAAACTATACACACTTTATATATTATTCTATCTAAGATATAGATAGTAAAATGAATTGTGTTTGCTTTTATCATTTGAAAGTTGCATGAATAAAAGATGCCACCTAGGAGAAGTGGGTGAAAAATTAATTGGGTAAAGACTAATGTTATATTTAGATGAATGATTTAGGATTTAAGATTTAAAGTTTAGATAAATAGATAGTCAGTGATTAAATAGTATGGAGTATAGTGACTAATATGGTGTGCTATTATATTTAAAAGTTTTTTAAAAATAAAATTGAGTAATAAAGGAAGGACTTTTAGATTTTTATTTGTCATTCAAAACAATATTTTTATCTCTTTAAATTGAAAATATGAAATGCAATGATTAAGTAATTTTATTACAATAATACCTGTTTTGTTTAAAAACTTAATATAATATTATTTTATTTATAATAATAATTTTATAAAAATAATATGTAAGGCTTTTTATTCTACTAATAACTTTTCTTTCTTTTTAAAATTTTCAACCAAGAGATGTGACAAATTTTGTTCTTTTACGCATTGCCACTCCATTCCTTAGCTAATTCATCTTTACCAAAATTTTCAAACAATTAATTTTAAAATTTTAAACCTCAAGTTGCATGAGATGGGTCAATGGACTTCCTCATATTTTAACCCACCCGATATCCATATGATAAATAGGTGATCCGATACCCGTAAACCCACCCGAATTAAATCGCAACCCACTGTTAGACCGCAAAATATTCAGACTTGTTTGCGCAAGCGAATAGGAAAGACCTCAGTTTGCTCGCGGTATCGTCTCTCTGAGATACCTTTACCGGTACCGGTAGGTTTTCAGCTTTTTTTTTTTAATTAACATTTGCAATTAGATCGCAAAATTTTACCAGCACAGCCGTAATTATGCTCGTAAAATTTTTCGAACTGGTTTCGGAATCGTGATGAGGGCTTTTACCTTCCTATCTCTTTCATTTTCTTCTCTCTAGGGTTTGTTGGTTAAAATTTTGTGCTTAATTCATTTAATTACCGTAATTATTGTTGCACTTAGGTTTGTCCACTTGTTCCTCACTAACAACTCTGTTTTTCCTTGCTATACGTTTTGGAAATCTTTTCTCCCCCGGCAAACCCATTTTGTTTTAATTACCCCAAAAAGAAAAAAGTTTTCTTACCTTTTTTCTTCACTATTCTTACCGTGATTATTGTGTTTTTTTAATTGGTACACGAATAATGGAATCTTTTTCTTTATCATGCAGTAATAAGTCATTGAGTTTGTCACCAGTGTGTATTATCCAAAATGCAGGTTCGATACCACTGACTACTTTTTTCTGCTGCTCATTTGTTATGTCTGTTATTGTTCTGGCTAAATTTTGAGGGGATGTTTTAAGAATTGAAGGTACTAGCTGCATGTTGTATTAGAAATAATTGAATGGCTGTACTCAAATGAGCCCATAACATTTTACAACAATTATAGATTGTAGTACTGTTTTATTTGAATTCTTTTCATCATTTTTTCTTCTTCCCATTGACAATTATGGTTTATTGTACTTTTCTGCTGGATCCAGCATACAATGTTTTATTATGAGCGTAAGTTCTTAAAAATGCCTTAATGTGGAGCCTGGACTATATACTTCATGCAGGCATCACGGGCAAGGTTGTTCAAGGAATATAAAGAGGTCCAACGGGAGAAAACGGCCGACCCAGATATTCAACTAGTCTGTGATGATTCTAACATTTTTAAATGGACAGCCCTTATCAAGGTATGCTCAGTCATATAGACGAAAGCATAAATCAATTTTGCATATAAAAAATTCATTTAATTTAGTTTGGTTTCTTTCGTTTTCATGTAGGGACCATCAGAGACTCCTTATGAGGGTGGTGTCTTCCAGCTTGCTTTTGCTGTTCCAGAGCAGTATCCTCTGCAACCTCCTCAAGTGCGGTTCTTGACTAAGATATTTCACCCAAATGTGCATTTTAAGGTAGGATCTTTCGCAAAGTAACTATCTGTTTGTTTGTGTTGGTATTATTTTCACCTATAGAGCTTGAGCATACAACTATAAATAAGAAGAATTAAGGTTCTTAGGAGAAATGGATCATTATGATTTTTGTTGAACAATTCCCTAGTTGCACCATGCCATCTGAGTAATTTTATTCTAAGTTGATTACAAAAAATTGATGCTGATGTTAAAACTTTGTTGCTTGTGTGGGGACTGGGGAATGAATGGATTCTTTTCCCTGGCAGTCCGTACTGTAAACAATGAGTCCTTGTCCTCTGTCTACATGGATCTTGAAATTAAGAAAAGATCTGCAACTTCTCATGTAGATATCTTTTGTACGTACAGATATTATGGCAGGAAGATGAATAAAACCCTTACTATTAAGTCTTTGCCGTTGGTCTAGGATGTCTTGATTACCTTTATTATGACAGAAATATCAATAAACCCTCACTATTTATGAGAAGCTCATAGATTAGAAGAGACAGCTCTATGCCTACCATTATCCCTGTTGAGTTTATTGGAGAACTCACTGGGGTCTACCTTTATTAAGGATTGGCTTGTTTGGTAAATCAATGTTGTGTTGGATTTGATCTTCCTGTTATTGTTTTACACGCAATGTATTAAGTTATTTGTAATCTTTCTTTCCAGACAGGGGAGATTTGTTTGGATATCTTAAAAAATGCTTGGAGCCCAGCTTGGACGCTTCAATCTGTCTGCAGGGCTATAATAGCTTTGATGGCCCATCCAGAACCCGATAGCCCATTGAATTGTGATTCAGGTTTACAAATTTTCTCTTCTTTTTTATCAACTTTACATCTGCTTCAATATTTATGGAATTTAAAGGAAGGAGAAAGGTATCTGATTTAAGAATGAGATTGAATTGATTGTCCTCCATAGTGGTATACTTTATCTTGTTTTTTAGGGGATCTAATGCAAGACTAAGAAAATTCAAAAGATATGGCAATTATCTTGTTTAAACCTCTCCTTCCTCATCATGTTCATGTGTGCTTGAGAGAGTGAGAGGTGGCGGCATATGCATAGTATGAGGCGTTTGACGTATTGCAGGCATTATGAAATCTTCATCTCCATGTGATGTTTGAATTTGACACCCTTGTTTCTTGATTTTTGTTATTGATTGTAGACCTGTCTTTTATGTCATTTCTGTATTCTAGGATAAATAAAAAAAATTCACGTTATCTCATGGCTTGACGTTGTTTTTTCTGATAAATCTGAAGGAAGCTGAACACATGATGTTCTGCAGACTATCATGGAAACTGCTTTATTATTATTATTTAATACTATTTGTTGTTCAGGTAATCTTCTGCGTTCAGGCGATGTTAGAGGGTACCAGTCCATGGCAAGAATGTACACTAGACTCGCGGCAATGCCAAAGAAAGGTTGAATTATTTTATCATTCAGATAACGCATTCCATGTGTTCCGCTAAGCTGTTGAACTTGTTTTATCTACATATATGGATGTATGATGTGTTTGTATCGAAAAATGTTAAAGCAAGCTAGAAATCGATACGAGCAGTTCTTTGTATTCTCAATTTGCTTAATATGTATACATTTTTAAGACACGAATTGATGATTTTCTTTGATTGATGGTGTTTATAAGAGTGATTAGTAAGCCTTTAAGTTGATAAAGACTGATAGGTCTATAGTCAGTGATTGTCTACACGCCCAGCCACGATTGGGTCACCTCACTAGATCATGTCCTGCTTTTATTAGAAATTTTCTAATAGCCTAAATCCCAACTCAAAAAAGCATTAGTGTATTATTTTAAGGATTAGACTTACCTACAATTTTTATATCGTTGATTGTCCTTGTATGATTTTCTAATTAAAATATAGTAAGTGTAAAAATTATGTAAGTTATACACTTGTTATATTTGATTTGAATATTATGAATATCATATTTTAATTGAGGAATTTGATAGTAAAAGAAACATAAATATTTTTTATTTCAAATGGTAGTGGAACCTTCAATTTCTTAAGATAAGTGTTATATTCAACAAATATATGGCCATTAGTAATAAATAAATAACCAAATTTAGTTCACCAATACTGAGACTGGAAATAGGCAAATAGAGAAAACGTACCATTAGAATAGTGACCATCAAATTTGTGAAACCACTATGCTAAAAGACGACATGACAAAGAATAGATAGTTCAAATTGAACTACTATTTTGAAATTTTTTAGAAGTCAAAATAAAATGCCGAAGCACGTTTGTTACTGTTTAAAACTTAAAATTGTTTTAAGTATTTAAAGTGAGAAGTTTGAGATAGAATACAGAATTATATAAAACAAATACAATATTAAAATTATACTCTAATTAGAAGAATAGTATTGAAAAAATAGTTAAAAATCTTTCCATATTACTAAAGACCCTTTCTTCTTTCATTAAATTTTTTAAATAAAGTAACAAAACTTACCTTATCATTCTAGTCAAATTTATTATTTCTCATCCCATTTCATTATCTTATAAACTCCCAAATAACTTTAATTCTCTTCAGATGACCTCATCTTAAAACAAGGCGCTTTAACTTCCAATTGGGCTCATCTGTGGCCTGTTGAATGAAAAACTTAATTATAATCCTGTAGACTGTTTTCCATACCGTTAGAACTAAATATCACGATTTGTTTCTTGCAGGCTATATGGAACTACGGGTCTAGAACTCCACATATTATAGAACATTAAAGATATCTAAAACAAGGGGATAAATTCAACAGATAAAGCATGCTATTCTTCATAACATGACAATCATAACAAGGAAACTAGAATGTGCCGATGTTGAAGAACAAATTTGAGGGCACAAGCTAAGCCTTTAAAAACCTATCAAACCAATCAGATGTTTCTTTCATCATAGATGGTGTTGTTAGGTGCCCAATTCCAGGTTCTGCGATCAACTGCATGTCAAAGCAATCAAACATAAATGAAGGAACAAGTATCATGGTGACAAGTTAGGCGGCACTACTCTTAAGAATGAAAAGAAAAAATAGTATGATGGCAAAACTTTTATTCCAACGTCAAATTATATGAATTGATCTGAATTAGAATTGATCATGAGTGGAATCACAAGCTTGATTTTTGACCAACTTGATAAACTTTTATTAAAAAAAAAAAAATTCAAAACTCACAAGAATAATCTTAACTTAGTGATTTTTAATTTCGTTACTTCTTACTGCCATGAGAATGAATCAACTAGAGCTCCACCCTAACTACCCAGACCATCAATTGTTTGAACTATAAGTATTTTTGTTTGTATATGCCTACGGTGTATAATCCCAAGCACAGACACAAATGTAAGACAGACTAAAAGAACAAATAAAAACCCATCATCTATGAGTACATGCACCTGCATGTGTCTATCATACTTCGCAAACCAAAACTCCAATTCAAGGAACTTTCCTTCCAATTTTAGTATGAGAAGTTTTTGTTGAATTGTTGTATTACTAAACGTGGAAATTGAAGCCTACTATATATGAAATCAGTCCTCTTAAACTGATTAAGGACATGTTTGAGTATGAATTAAACTATAAAATTTCATACCTTAAATTTGTCCAGACAGTGAGATTCTCCATATGCCTGCCGTGCATTTGACTCTGGAATTTTCAAACCTTCAAGAGGACATCTAGGATCTTCGGCACCTAGAGTTTACAACGTCCAAGAGAATGTCTCAATTCCAGATTAACTTATAAAAACCCCCCACAAAATTGAATACCCAGAATAATTCAACTAAATACAGGTGTGAAGTTCAACCATATTGTTGACTACACTATGAAGTGAAATAGCGGTTTGGTTTAACTGATTCGTCCATCTATGAACTTATATAGAATAATAAGGTAGCAAGCTACAATTTGAGAATGTTTATGTATAAATCTTCCAAAATAAACTTAGATGCACAAACAAGATCATACCATTTAGAATAAGCAGGGGACGTGGTGCAATAGTTGGAATCGAGTAGGGTGAGTCAAACTGAGAAGCTAGACCGGGAGCAATCCTGTCCCATACCTGTTCAGGAATATAAAACTACAAATTATTATCTACTCCAAGGCGCTTAGAATAAAGGGAACAAAGCTGTTTTACGGGGTCTGTACCATTGCATCAAGCATTGACAATCCAGTTTCATTTAAGCAACAAACACATCAATTATAAAAGCAAATAGACATTCATTTAGAGTCATAATTATAGTCATAAAAAATTGGCTGACCTTCTGCACCACTTCTTTATCGACAGCACTTTTACCCAAATCATCACGTGCCACTGCAGTCATTAACCCGAAGAGTTAGGGATGTATATAACACAACACCTTCAGGATGCGCATTCACTACTGTCATGCTTCAATCACTATCCAATATGACTCAGTTTCATATCTTATTTACATGGAACTTTGCCATGTAATTATAGTCTACGGTGAACAACACATTGAAAAAGAAAACATTATTATTATAAAAGAACAATTGAAGCTATATATTAAATAAACATCACACTACATTCACAAAAAGATCACTAAATTATACGAATCATAAAATCAATTATGTATAAATATAAGCAGAAGGAGTATGTAGTAGACTAAAGACAAGTGAACAGGTAAAGCAAAAAAAAACCATGTCAAAATGCAATAAAATTTCAGGTTTTGAATTGTTTTGACATTATCTCACCCTCAAACATAGGCTTTATACTGTCAACCCGAGCCTGCCACTTATGATTGTCCATGGCCCATCGAAACCCCTGCAAGAGCATAGCACATTAGTTTTCAACTTCTTGTCTCTGAAGCACATCTCTACGATTAACTAATACTCCATTCAGCAATTGTATGTCACCTGAACACCAATCATTGGGACTACCACAGAATACCGGGTGTCTGCAAATGCAGCAAACCATGCATGCATTCCTGCATCAAGGAATCACATGACGAGTTACATCAGGCATGGCATAAGACTTATTCCTTTCAAATTGTCATAACCAACCTCCAAGAGATATTCCAGTGATTCCTAATCTAGAAGGGTCTACATCCTCTCTCTGAGTTAGATAGTCTGCCAATTTTATCAAGTCCCAAACCTGCCACAGCAGAGAATTATACAACTCTACATAACTAAATTAATCATAAATTAGGCAACTAATTTCATCATCTACAGTTGAACTTTTCAAATCATTTGGAGTAGATAGCCATTAATTATTAAGCAACTGTAAGATAAAAACAGCATAATAGATAAGGAAATTACCGTGTCATATATGAATGGCATTGTTTCACCTGTTTTCCAAGCAGAAATAAGAGCCTGTATCCCCTCCGCCCAAAACAACAAAAGAGAAAAAGAAAATGAGATCAGTTCTTACATTTATACTATAATTAATGTTCTGTTTTTAAAGGATCTTGGGTACATAGTTAAACAGAAAAAGAGTCATTTCTTCTCTAGAACGGAAAGATGAATAAAAGTAATAAGAAATCCCAAAGATGATTTGCCTATAAAAAAGATCAAATCATACTCTACAGATAAAAATTGGATAAAGGATATTGAAGTTCGAATTTAGTCTCTTTTCCTACATAACATAGTGTAAATCATTGATCAAGGTAAAATTTAGTGAAGCAAAGGAAAAAGAAAATACACACATCCCGATAGGTGGTTGTGCTGTTGGCCCGTTCACCATGGTAGCGAGAATCAATGGCAATTGCTATATATCCTCGTGAAGCATATGCCTGAGACATAAAGAGAAAATTAGAAACTAAAGACTGAGAGAAAACATCTCCGTAATCCATTATGAAACTTGAATGGACAGAGACGAAAAGATTCAGAAAAGTAGCCACCTTAAGCAATGGGCGTAAGAATTCTTTACATTTATTTGTGCTATGCAGAAAAACAATGGCAGGCCTCCTTTGCTGGTTGCTTTCCTTTAAGCTCAAAATCAGTACAGGCAAGCGTCCTTGCTCTCCTCCCTAATGCATGATGATGATCATCGCTTAACACATTACTTTATGATCAAATCCCAATAATGCATATCAATGTAAAATAAAAGCTTTTCTGGAATCAAATAAAGATCTGATCAACTCAAATTACCTCTGTAGTCACGTAGAGATTTTCCTCTTTCAGTGAGTCTTCAATGTTATCAATGTTTGCCTTTGGACAACCCTCCAAACTTACCTGGTTTAACTTCATAAAGTGAATAAACTGAAAAATAATTGAGATGCAAGAGAAAGGGGGCTTTCTGGACGGAAAGTCGGAACCTCAGTGGAAGGTGGAGTACCGTCCTGATACAAAGGGTTTGCAACTGGCTTCGCGAGTTCCACACATAGCGAAACTGAAACGTGAGCACAAATTTCAACCTTCGACTAAGAACAACATATATTCCATCGATAACAGCGAAGAAAACGAACCCATGTCCATAAAACATCCAAGACACATGGACAAATCAAACACGCCGTTCTACACGCAGACATTTCTTGCTAGCTTACTAACTATGCTCAATTCGACAGCTTAGGAATCGTATAAATCAAGAAGAAATAAAGAAATAGATAATCGAATCTTCGATTGAAACATGGATTCTTCCCTTGATATTGCTATACCAGTTCATCAATTAGTAGGAAAGAAGGGAAATATGAATTTGGATACTGATTCTACGAACCTTGAGAGGGTCGCCTGCTACGGAGGACTTGAAGGAAATCGAATCGGAGCTTGAGAGCATCAAAGGCTTCTCCCATTTTGCTGTCTGTGCAGGGTTGAGTGATGACTCTGCTTGCAGCATGGGGCCTGTATTTATGAATAAACAATTTTGGTGGGTGGAAAAGACACGTGTGGAAAAACAGATTCCGCACGTGCGAGATATGTGTGAAGCTCAAGGAAGGGTACAGGGTCGCAGCGGGAATCCCTGGTGCCACCGGCATCGTCCGGGGCTGTTCGTCGCTTACGAGAATCGGGATACTGCTGTTTCGTTTTTTTATTTATTGTATTTTAATTTCTTTGATGCAAATTAACCTAGGGAAGAGAAATGAAAGGGACAAGAAGATTCAGACATATTTGGTAAAATTCGAAAAGATACAAGAAGATTCAGACATATTAGGTAAAATTCGAAATGATACTGGGATAAACTTTTTTTTTTCTCTTTTACAAAAAAAAAATTTTAGAGGATGACGGATTGAAAACTCCGTTTTCTTCTTGTGAAAACGCTATTTTAACACCCGTGGACTCGTGTCGAACGCGATTTTTTTTCATCGAATGAGATAAAAATTTGCTTAATAGTCTCATGAATTTAAATAAATTTAATATTTTTATAACTCGAACATAATAAAGTGTTTTAATATTTATATAAAATATTCAATTTTACTGATCAATACTCTAAGGTACTTATTAATGAACATTTATTGTATTCATGAATAACAATAATTTATTTTTTTTATTTTTTATTACATCCAATTAATTATTTTCTTAGTTTTATTTTTATGATAATATTACAATTACTCCTTTTTTAAAAGTATAATCAATCTTTTATTTTTAAGAATTTATTATCAATTTCTAACAAATTTTTATATCTTCATATATCTTAGTAATATCTTCATGTTACTCTTTATATTTCATAAAACTTCATTTAAAAAGATGAAATTTGAAATAAATAAAAATTATTTTTTAAAACAAAAATCAAAAGTAATGTGAAGATACTATTTAAATGTATGAAAATATAAAAATGGTTAGAAATTGATTATAAATTTTTAAAAACAAAAATATTGATCACGCATATTAAAAAAGATGAAAGATAATATTATTATAAAAATATAATAAAAAATCATCAATTAGATGTGATAAAAAATAATAATTCTTGGTATCAATGAATATAATGAATACTCTTTAACAAGTGCCACAAGGGCACTAGTTAGTAAAGCCCTAAAATATTTAATACAAACTAATAAATTAATTATGAATATTTTAATATATTATCAAAATACTTGTAAAATTTTAAAATTTTTTATTTTAATATTTTTTTGATAAAAACTATTATATTTTTTTTTGCACAGATTTTTCTTCTATTTTTATATTATTTTTATCATAAAAACATACAAATAAAATGACGTTTTTCACTAAGCATGAAGGTCACATAATTTCATTTACATTTACAGCCCCGCATGCACAGGCCCAAAAAAAAAAAAAAAAGAAATCCTCCGACTTTGCCGGTGACATGAATAATTGCGTACAACTGGGCACCTGGAGGGATGCAAAGCTTATGAGGGCCGCGACCACAGTGAATGTCGAGTTGCTCACCAAGTTTTAATTTGAAGCGTCTCACAGGCCGTTCGTTCATTAGCAAATTCCCCTCGGTCCTTACTTTATTGTGCATGAGTCTCATTGTCGTATGAAAGTGACGTCCACAAATTAAGATGATGAAATTTATTTTGGTCCAAGTCAGAGAGCATACTGTACTATGAGCATTGGATCCATTTTGTGAATTGACAAGCCTAATGACTGTCATCTCCTACATATCTATCAGAAATCTGGCGCTCAAGCAAAATC
Source organism: Delonix regia (assembly GCA_037074485.1). Lineage (NCBI taxonomy): Eukaryota > Viridiplantae > Streptophyta > Magnoliopsida > Fabales > Fabaceae > Delonix > Delonix regia. Next base: position 7,221,842 of record CM073452.1, read on the forward strand.
ATTTTTATCATTAATTACTAATTAGAGATTACAATTAGTATCTATCTGACAATTATGTAATTTAAAAAATTATTATAATCTATTTAATTTTTTTCAATTTAAGAGATTAATTTTGATTGTTTTAATTTCTTTATATTTTCTTTTCCCAATTTATTTTTTTTCAAATGAAGTGAAAAAAAAAATCATTAATCTTCCCTCGCCTTTTGCCGGCTATACAAGTAAAGTTGTCCAATCAGAGCATGGACTCGTCATTTAAAGCGAAATGAATTTAATAAAATTTAAATTATATATAAAAAATCAATTATTCAAAATTTAAAAATTTATTTAATATTTATTAAAATTTAAATCATTAAATAAAAATTTAATAATCTTGGATACAAAAATTAAATACAAAAGATTCAAATCTCATTTAAAAAGTGGGGGAATGAAAGCCAAAAAATGAAAGAAGGAGGGGAAGCACCCATAAACAACGATCAAATTATAAATTAAGGCAACGAAGTTGCATGGAAACTGCATTTCCTGACTTCATATCGTAGCATCAGTACAAGTACACTTGTCTAGAACGGTAACGACCAACCTGTGCTTTTGGAGGAAAGTGCTTTGAAACCATCAGACTTGTACAACATTTACAAGATATTGTGCTTGCAAATTGGTCCAATATTAGCTAATGCTACCTAATATTTATTTTCTTTAAAACTGCAATGTCATTTTGCATCTGAAAACCGGTGAGCTCACTTGAATATTGGGATATGATAAACTTAGAAATATACAGTCACTGATAATAGTTGTGAGGATTTAGTTTTGTAAGTCACATTTCTTTTTTTTAATTTTAAAAGTTTGAAATGTAGGCAAACTTGGTAGCTAGAAGTCTCAAGTGCCTCTGCCAATGAAGCTGTAAAACAAACAATGTCATCACCACAGTTTGTATATGGTCATATTTGTAATGAAAACAAGATGAATGAATTAACCAGACAATTTTGGCATAATGAAATTAATTTATAAAATTAAAGAATTTAATCATAAATTTTAGTCAGAAGTTTAAGTTAATGCAAATGATATATGATTTAAGAACATTTTTTATATCATAGTTGTAAGCATTGAATTCCATCGGAATCTATTTATTTTTAACAATTTTAACGGCAAATTACTCCGTGTAAATATGATTTATTTTTTATTGAACCAGCAATTTTTTTTCAAAGAATACATCTTGCTATAGAAAAGCAAAAAAGAAGAGAGGCTATACAAAATTGCAATAATAAAAGAAAGTTGAATGTCTACGGTTTGTTCGCTTCTTCCGTCTCTCAAGAAAAGGATCTAATAATTAATATTGAAGAAAATATATAATCTAACAACTGAGATTAATCTTAATAATTATGTACAATAAAAAATTTTAATTTTTGATCGCACACTATCCAAGAATTTGATTCAATAATTCAAATCTACAGAAATGCACCCTTCGACAACCTGTAAGAAAACCAATTAACTATTGGTTTTTTTTTTTTAAATAAAATCTAGATTGCATGAGGTAATCCTATGCGATCTAAAAGAAATTGTATTTTATCATATATGAGATCAATACTTTTGGTGATAGAAAGTAGGGATCATTATTAATTTTTATAGTAGGATCTACAAAAGTTACATATAGATAATACAATCTAAACACATTGGAAGTTTGTAATAAAACTTGATAGAACCTCAAGGAAAAGTACCAGCTCTTCCAGATAATAATCTGTAGAATTACTTGAGTTCGTAACAGAAAACAACTCCACTATTATCTATTTTTCATTCTAATCCTACTAATTTCACACCACTGATTTTTTAGTTCTAGGAGAGTTTCTTCTTCTCAGCCAATCTCCCAAAGGAAATGACCGTACAGCATCAGCTTTATCACTATTTTCATCTCTGGGGACAGAACAGTCTCTTCATTCAGATATGAGCTTTGACATGAAGATATAGCTATGGGTGGATTCTTGCCTTAGAATTCAAGCCTGACAAGCTTAAGTTTTTGAATATGAATATCAGATATGTAAAAGAACTTAACAGTTCAAGAGCTATTCGGGTTCAGCTCATCAAAGGCATAAGTTTGGTTTGGCTCATGTAATAAACAAGCTTGAACAACCTATTGAACTCATTCAATAAGAAGAGGCAAACTTGAGAATGTAGTGCTTAACTCCTTTTATGGGTGTCATCACTCTGTTTAAAGCAATATTTCAATCTCTTAAGAACACCATCTTAAAACATGATGCTTCAACTTTCTATTGTTCTTGAACTCCATATTTTTTGTTCCAATACCCATTAAACTTAACAAACATGAATTGTTTGTTGTAAGTTGGTATGAAAATATTACTCACAAATAGGACTTGAACAACACACTTGAGAGCACAAGCTAAGCCTTTAAGAATCTATCAAACCAATCAGATGCTTTTTTCACCATGAATGGTGTTATTAGGTGCTGAATTCCAGGTTCAGCGATCAACTGCATGTCAAAGCAATAAAACATAGACGGAGGAACAGATATCTTGGTGATCAGAGAGACAGCATTACTCTAAGATTGAAAGAAAATTGTATGATGGCAAAACTTTTATTCCCATGTCAAATTATATAAACTGATTTGAACAGATTTGATCATAGGTGTAATCACAAGCTTTATTTTCGTCAAACTTGATAAAATTTTATACAAAGTATAATTCAAAACTCACCCAACAAATCTTACAATCTGGATTCCCTGCCTTTCTTAGAAAATGAAGGGATGCAATGGTTAATATTGAAGCAAATGTGTGATCTAATGGCTCATATTAATCTTGATAACCATGCGAGGTAAAAATTTTAAATTTTGATTGCACGTGGTCCAAGATTTTAATTTAATGATTCAGATATAAGGAAATGCAGAAAATGCACCATCCGATGGCCTGCAGTTAAATGCAGGAAATCTAATTCACAAGTCTTAATTTTTTTTTTTATTATTTTCATTAATGTGCTCCGCCCTAACTACTCAGACCATTATTACGTCCCCACCCCTTCCCCTGGAGGCCCTCCACAAAAACTATTATTTGAATTTGTTGGGCCCAAGCCACAAAAAGCCCAACAAGTCTATAGCCGGCGGAAAGGGAATCAGGGGATCAGACATCATGATGAGTAAAAGGTATATTCTAACAGAACGGAGCAGAGGCACCAAGCACTATTTTAATGGGTGGTTGTTGGCGGGATTAGGCAGGAGAATTTTCTGGGAACTCATGAAGAGACCCTCACCTCTCGAAAGTCAAGGAAGCCTTTTCTTTTGTCCGTGGGTTTTCTGGTTTGTGGTTTTTTGTGGATTTACTATTTCCTCTGTATTTTACTGTTCTACCATCTTGGTAGACATTTTTTCTACATATATACAAAGGAATATTCAGAGAGTTCCATCAAACTGGTATCAAAGCAACGGTCTGAAGGGGAATGGTGGGTACCCAAGTGGAACAGAAGGTTGATATACTGAAGAAGACGATGGGGAAGATGCAAAACCAGCTGTCAACGGTCATGGAGCTGCTGATGGACTTACGCAAGAAAGTGGCTGAGATACCAAAAGGTGCGATAGAGCTAAATAAAGGCAAAGGGTGGTTGAGGCGTCAACAGGTGCAAGGGAAACGGTGAATGACAGCTCCGGGAACAAAGGTGGTGAAGTGTCCAGATTCAGAAAACTTGAGCTCCTTTTGTTTTCTGGTGATGACCTGGTGGGATGGATATTCAAAGTAGAACGGTAATTCATGTTGAACAATGTGAGGGAGACCGAGAAGCTTGAAACGGTGGCGGTGTATTTGGAAGGGAGAGCTCTCAACTGGTTTCAATGGCTAGAGGCAAGATAACCAGTGAGCTCATGGAGGGCGTTCAAAAGAGAGCTGTTGGACTGGTTTCATAGCTGGCAGTTGGGGGACCATTCGGAAATCCTAATGGCACTGAAGCAAGAAGGAACGATGGTTGAATATAGGGAATAATTTGAGCTAATCACTGTACCCATGAAGGAAGCATCCAACGAACTTCTTATGGGAGCATTTAAGAATGGGTTGAAGAAAGAAATACAGGCGGAGGTCAGAATGATGGGTCCCACCACTCTGAAACAGCTAATGGATATGGCTATTCAGGTGGAAGAAAGGAATATGATATTAGAACATACTAGAGAGAAGAAGCAGAACAAAGGAATGAAGGGAATCAGCAAAGGGAAGTAGAGTGGGTTCAAGTCTACTGTCAATAAAAGCTTTAATCCCATGGAGGTGGTAAGAAGTAACTGGCAGAGCTCAATCAAAAATAATAACAACAAAGGAGGGGAAAACACTGCCAAAGAAAAGAACAAGAGTGAGAGCAGATCTAGCAGTGACAGTAACTTGAAAACTGAAGGGAGACCCAAGAGGCTATCCAAAGTAGAGATCACTAGGCGTAGGGAGCAAGGGTTATGCTTCAAGTGTGAAGAAAAATACAGCCCAACACAGGTGCAAAAATAACTCATTGCAGCTATTAATGATGGGAGAAGATGAGGAGACTGAGGAGGAGGAGGCACCCAGTGCTGAGGAGGAGGAGAAGGAAGATTTAATTAAGCTGTCTATGAACTCCATTGTTGGGGTGGCGGGTCCGAGGACCATGAAATTGATGGGGCAACTGCAAGGAGTGGATGTGCTAATTTTGATTGAGAGTGGAGCTACCCACAACTTCATAAGCTCCAAGTAGGTAGAACAATTAGCTATACAGCCCAAAACTACTTCAAACTATGTTATCACTGTGGGGAATGGGTCTAAGGTAAAGAATAGTGGAGCATGCAAGCAACTAGAATTGGAAGTGCAATGGGCAAAGGTTCAACAAGATTTTTACCCCTTTAGGTTGGGGGAGGCAGATATGGTATTAGGAATTGCTTGGCTGCAGTCAGTAGGAAAAGCAAGAGTGGATTGGAAGAGGTTAACAATGAAGTTCTTGGTTAATGGACAATGGAAGTGCCTTAAAGGAGACCCTAAGCTGGTGAAGACCTTGGTATCTTTAAACGCCATACTGAATTCCATTAAAAAGGAAGGAAGGACAGGGGTATTTTTTGGAGTTAGGAGAAATTACCATGAAGGAGGATAGGGAAACAGTGGTGGAGGAAATTCAAAATTTGTTAGATGGATAAAAGGAGGTGTGTGAACCTACCGGGAGACTTACCCCACACAGGTCAAGGGATTATGCTATAGTTCTCAAGCCCGGAGAGCAACCCCCCAACATAAGGCCGTATGGCTATGCACACTCACAAAAGGCAGAGATTGAGAGATTAGTCAGCAAAATGTTGGTTGCTGGTATTATTCGGCCCAGTAGCAGCCCTTACTCTAGCCCAATGCTGCTGGTTAAGAAGAAGGATGGTAGCTGGTGCTTTTGTGTAGATTATTGAGCCCTTAATAAGCTGACAGTACCGAACAAATTTCCCATACCCGCCATTGATGAGTTGTTGGATGAATTAGGGGGTGCCATGGTGTTTACAAAGCTGGATCTCAAGTTCGGCTACCACCAAATTCGCATCAAGGCTGGAGATGAGGAGAAGATAGCATTTAGGATGCACGAGGGTCATTATGAATTTATGGTAATGCCCTTCAGGCTAACTAATGCACCCTCCACATTTCAATTTTTGATGAATAATATATTTAAGCCATATTTGAGGAGGTTTGTGTTGGTATTTTTTGACATCCTAGTTTACAGCACCAATTTTGCTACCCATTTGATTCATTTAAGGAAGGTTATGGAAGTCTTGAGACACCACTAGTTGGTAATTAACCCAAAGAAGTATGCCTTTGCTAAACCCAAACTTGAGTATTTAGGACATGTAATTTCAACTGAGGGGCTAGAAGCATATAGCTCAAAGATAGAAACCATGGTGAAGTGGCCTGTGCCCAAGGATCTCAAAGCTCTTAGGGGGTTCTTGGGATTAACAGGGTATTATCAGAGATTTGTCAAGCAATATGGGAAATTAGCTACACCAATCACCAACCTACTTAAGAGGAATGCTTTCAATTGGACGGAGCAAGCACAACAAGCATTTGAGCCCCTTAAGAAAGCCATCACCACAATGTCGGTATTAGTGATGCCAGATTTCTCTATACCTTTTAAAATTGAAACTGACGCTTCTAGAGGAGTTTTAGGAGCTGTGTTAATGCAAAAGGGAAGACCCATTGCCTATTACAGCCAAGTTCTTTCAACTAAAGCTCAGTCCAGTTCAGTAGATGAGAAAGAATTGATGGCAATTGTCTATGCTGTCAAGAAGTGGAACCACTATTTAATGAGAAACTCATGTGTGATCAGAACAGACCAAAATGCTCTCAAATACTTGCTGGAATAAAGAGTCATTGATCCAAACCAACAGAATTAGGTGTCAAAATTAATGAGTTACAAATTTAAAATTATGTACAAACCTGGTCAGGAGAATAAAGCAGTGGATGCTTTGACTAGGAGGGGTGGAGATGAATTTACAAGCTTTCTCTCTTTGGAAGACCTGGAAGTTGAAGTTAAAAAGGATGAATAGTTGAGAGGAATTGTGCAAAACATCATCATAAGGAAAGGGATATACCATAAGGAAAGGGTGTTTGTTATATAAAGGGAAACTAGTGATTCCAAGGACTATAGCCCAAATACCTCAGTTAATCAAGGAGTTTCATGATTACTTAATAGGTGGCCATCCAGGATATCTCAGAACATACAAAAGGATTGGAGAGTTGGTGTACTGGATGGGCATGAAAAGGGACATTCAGGATTATGTAGCCAAGTGTGTGATCTGTCAGCAGAATAAATACCAAGCCATGCACCCAGTTGGATTACTTCAACCCTTACCCATTCCAACCAAAGTATGGGAAGACATCAGCATAGATTTTATAGTGGGCTTGCCTAGATTAGGGAGGTGTGAGGCAATAATCATCATGGTGGATAGATTAACAAAGTATGGGCATTTCATACCCCTGGCACACCCTTTCTCTACTAAATTAGTGGCTGAACTCTTTGTTCAAGAGGTAGTGAGGTTGCATGGATTTCCAAAATCCATTGTGTCGGACAGAGATAGGGTGTTTATTAGCAACTTTAGGAAGGAAATGTACAAGATGGCTGGAACAGTACTAAAATTCAGCTTTGGATTCCACCCTGAGACTAATGGGCAGACCAAGGTGGCCAATTGGAGCCTAGAGACCTCTTTGAGGTGTTTTGCTATGGATAAACCAAGGTAGTGGGTGAAGTGGCTTCCGTGGGCGAAGCATTGGTTTAACGCTACCTACAACTAGTCCACGGGCATAACACCCTTCAGGGTGTTGTATGGAAGGGAGCCCCCAACAGTCTTTAGGCTAGAGGACGTGAATTATCCTGTACAAGAGGTGAATGAAAATATTTCTCAGTGCAACAAGGTGTTGATAGAATTGAAGACTCATTTGTAGACAGCTTAGTAGTAAATGAAGACATGTGCTGACAAGAAGAGGAGAGATGTGAATTTTGAAATAGGGGATTTGGTCTATGTCAGGATCCATCATTACAAACTGAAATCACTATCATAAAAATCTAATGAGAAGTTGAGCCCTTGCTACTATGGACCATACAAGGTGGTGGAGAAGTATGAAGTTGTAGCCTATAAATTAGACCTACCCCCTACATCTAGAGTTCATCCAGTGTACCATGTTTCCCAACTCAAGAAGTCTTTACATGACACAACCCCATCCTAACAAATTCCCCCTTTTCTGACGGAAGAGATGGGGCTTAAGGTAACCCCAGAAGCAGTAAGGGTAGCAAGGAGATTAATGGATGGGAAGATTGAAGTCTTGATCAAGTGGCAAGACCTACCTAACTATGAAAATAAATGGGAATACTATGATGTGATCAAAACCTAATTTCCAGAATTTCACCTTGAGGACAAGGTGACTCTTGTAGGAGTTCAGAGAGTTCCATCAAATTGCCAAGTGAAGTGCTATAGAGTGCAGCCACTGGAACGCAGACTCTTCAAGGGCGGTTCTATGTTGGGGACTTGGGCAGTCAAGTTGCCTAAATCCCACATCGAGTAGTATGGATTGCTTAATAGGGTACTTAAGGAGTGTGGTTCTACACCCGTGCAAGTCAGTTTTCAATGGTAGATTTCCCACACTCCCTTGGGTTCCAACAAATTGTATTAGAGCTTTGAGCCTTGCGTCAAGGAAAAGGCTACTTGCGAAGGGTTCTGACCAGTGGAAGGCCGAGTAAAGTGCCGTAGAGTGCAACCATCGAGATGTCGGCTCTTCAAGGGCGGTCCTATGCTGGGAACTTAGGCAATTATACTGTCTAAGTCCCACCTCGAGTAGTATAAGCTGCTTGATGGGGTATTTAAGAGGTGTAGTTCTTTTCTCTTGCAAGTTGATTTTCAAGGGTGGGTTCTCTGCACTCCTTTGGGTCCCAACAGAATTCAAAAAATTTTTGCACTTCTATTTGTATAAAACTATAGTGTATTATTCCAAGCTCAGACACAAATGAAAGAGAGACTAAAGGAACAAGTAAGACACATAATTTCATCAAAATATCATGGCATTTGGTTTTCAAAAATGAAATGGAAAAATGGATGACACTCGTACCCTTAAAAACTCATCATCTATATGTACGTGCACCTGCATGCGTCTATCATACTTCGCGAAGCAAAACTCCAATTCAAGGAACTTTCCTTCCAATTGTTGTATGAGAGGTTTATTATGAATTGTTGATTTACTGAAATCAGAAATGGCAGCCTACTATATATGAAATCATTCTTATTTAACAGAAGAAAACTGAGTAACATGTTTGAGTTTGAATTCAAACTATAGAAATAAATACCTTAAAATTGTCCAGACTGTGAAACTTCCCATATGCCTGCCGTGCATTTGACTCTGGAATTCTCAAACCCCCAAGAGGGCATCGAGGATCTTTGGCACCTAGAGTTTACAATGCCCAAACGAATGATTCAATTCCAAATAAACTTAATACCCCCACAAAATAGAATGCCCAGAATGATTCAACTTAGTTGTACAGACAGATGTGGAGGTATACCATAACATTGACTACACTACATAATGATATTGCAGAGTGGTTTAACTGACTTGTCCATCTATGAACTTGCATAGAACAGTAAGGTTGCTGCTACAATTTGAGAATGTTCATATATAACTCTTCCTAAATGCACTTTGATGCACAAGCACAAGCAAGGATCTTATCTTACCATTTAGAATAAGCAGGGGACGTGGTGCTATAGCTGGAATTGAGTAGGGTGAGTCAAACTGGGAAGCTAGACCGGGAGCAATCCTGTCCCACACCTGTTCAGGAATATAAACCCACAAAGTTATCTATTCCGACACGGTTAAAATAAAGGGGACAAAGCTGGTTTATGGGGTCTGAAGTCTGAACCATTGCATAAAGCATTGACCATCCAGTTTTATAAAGCAACAAACATAATCATTATCAGAGCAAATAGACATTCATTTGGAGTGTCATAATTATTGTCATAAAAAATTGGCCGACCTTCTCCACCACTATTTTGTCAATAGCACTTTTACCCAAATCATCACGAGCCACTGCATTCATTAACTTTGGAGCATTAGGGATGTACATGTCACATCTCCTTCAGGATATGCGTATACTAGTATCATGCAACAATTAATACCTAATATGAATTAGTTTCATATCTAATTTACACTTCTAGGTTTTACTCATACACTATTCCAACTTTGCCACGCAATTTTGTCCATGATGGATGACAAATTGAAAAATAAAAAATTCGTTGTTATTTGAAAAACAAAAAATTGATGCTCCGTATCACATATACAACAAGCACTGCATATACAAACTGGTACATGCAAGATCACAGAATTTATAAGAAATTACAACGTCAATAGTATAGAAATCTAAGCAGAAGGAGCAGGAAACAAACGACAATCAGGTACAGCAAGAAAACGATTTGTTTTGACATTATCTCACCCTCAAACACAGGCTTTATACTGTCAACCCGACCCTGCCACATATCATTGTCTATGGCCCATCGAAACCCCTGCGTTAACATAGCACATAAGTTTTCAACTCGATGTCCCTGAAGCACATGTTCACGATTAATAAGTATTCATCCAACAATTCAGTGTCACCTGAACACCAATCATTGGGACTACCACAGCATAGCGGGTGTCCGCAAATGCAGCAAACCATGAATGCATTCCTGCATCAAGGAATTACAATGAGTGACGAGATACATCAGGCATGGCATAACACATATTCCTTTCAACTTGTCTTAGCCAACCTCCAAGAGATATTCCAGTGATTCCTATTCTAGAAGGGTCAATATCCTCTCTCTGAGTTAGATAGTCGGCCAATTTTATCAAGTCCCAGACCTGCCACAACAGAGAATCATATTTCTCTTTTTAACTAAATTAATCATATGTTAAGCCACTAATTCCATCATCTAAAGATCATTTTTCGAATCATTTGGAGTAGATAGTGATTCAGTCTTTAAGTAACTGTGTGATGAAAAAAAAAAACAGCATAATAGATAAAGAAATTACCGTGTCATATATAAATGGCATGGTTTTACCCGTTTTCCAAGCAGAAATAAGAGCCTGTGTTTTTTCCCCAGGAAATGAAACAAAATAAAATGAAAATGAGATCAGATTTTATATTTATACAATAACTAATGTTCCATTTATCAAGGATCTTGAGTAGACATTCAAGCAGAAAAAGAGTCCATTTCTTCTCTAGACAGGAATGATGCATAAAAGTAACAAGAAATCCTAAAGACGATTTACTAATCTAGTAGATTCAATGTTATTGTATCCATGTATATAAAGAATATTGAGCTTTGAACTTAAGCTGAAATTCTTTTCCTACATGACATAGTGTAAATTATTGATCAAGGTAAAACTCAGTACATACATCCCGATAGGTGGTTGTGCTGTTGGCGCGTTCCCCATGGTAGCGAGAATCAATAGCCATTGCTATATATCCTCGGGAAGCATATGCCTGAGACATGAAGCATCTTCTTAATCCATTATAGGACATGAAAGAACAGAGAACCAGACAAGATTCAGAAAAGTAGCCACCTTAAGAAACGGGCGTAAGGATTCTTTACATTGGTTTGTGCCATGAAGAAAAACAACGGCAGGCCTTCTTTGATGTGTGTTCTCCTTCAAGCTCAAAATCAGTAAAGGCAAGCGTCCTTGATCTCCTCCCTGATGCATGATCATCGCTTAATACATTACTTTATGTTCAAATCCCATAATATGTATATCACCGTAGAGTTAAAGCTTTTCAGAAATTACCTCCGTTGTCAAATAGAGATTTTCCTCTTTCAGTGATTCTTCAACATTATCAATTTTTGCCTTTGGACTAGACTCCAAACTTGCCTGGTATAGCTTCAATAAATGAATTAACTGAAAACTGAATGAGATGCGAGAGAAAATGGGCTATCTCGAAAAAAGTCGGAACCTCAGTGGAAGGTAAAGTAATGCCCTGACACAAAGGGTTCGCCACTGGCTTCGCGAGTTCCACGCATAGCGGAACTGAAACGTGAGCACATTTTTCAATCTTTGAATAAGAATAACCATTACATATATTCAATCGACAATAGTGAAGAAAACAAGAGAGGTATGGATTTGGATACCGATTCTACATACCTTCGTTGACTCGCCTGCTATGGAGGACATGAAGGAAATCTGATCGAAGCTTCTGAGCATCAAAAGCTTCTCCCAAAGGAAATGTCCATACAAATAATGCGATCAGCTTTATCACCATTTTCACCTCTGTTGACCAGAATAGTGTCCCCATTTAGATATTGAGTTTTAGCATGGAGAGATAGCTGATAGATTGGTGGATTATAACCTTATCCTTTCAAGACTCATATAATTTTAGGGAGATGAACAAAATATGCAAAAGAACTGGGCTGTCAAAGAGGTTAAACTCGTCAAAAACTTGAGTTTGCACTGACTCGTATATTGAACGAGTAAGAAGAGTCGAACTTCAGAATGAGGCGCACATTTTTGAAAGCAACGTTTTAGTCTCTCTAGATCCTTCTATCTTAATATATGGTTGAGTTCAATATTTTTTTTCATACCCGTTAAACTTAGCATACCCGAAATGTTTATTTTAGGATACTTAGGTCCACGGGTCTACGACTCTCCATATTATAGAGATATTTTAGACCGGAAAATACAGATAAAGCGTGTTGCATAATTCTGAACATCACAAACATATCTAAGACCAGTAGGCATCTGGAATGAACCAATGCAAGTTGGTATGGAAATTTTACACACAAATAGGACTTGAAGAGCACATTTAAGGACACAAGCTAAGCCTTTAAAAGTCTATCAAACCAATCAGATACTTCTTTCACCATGAATGGGGTTGTTTGTTGCTCAATTCCAGGTTCGCAAACATAAATGAAAGAGCGGCTTTCTTGTGATAAGTGAGACAGCACGGGCGTAGGATTGGAAAAACCGAGTATGATGATAATCTTTGATTCTTCAATCAAAGTTTTAAACCCTTCCAACAATAAGATCAAGTTTTGAAGTTAGTATTTTTATATTCGTTTAATATGATACCATGAGAATGAATCAACCAGAGCTTAAGCCTAAACTTTCAAACCATCAACTGCTCATAAATTGCTTGAGTTAAAAGCAGTTTTATTTATAACTATATATTGCCTCAATGCACTTAATTTAATATTGTTGGAAGTGGAGATATTGTAAAGAAAGAGAATGAGAAGAAAATATTATAAACTGTAGAGACAGTAATTAATTTGATAAATTAAAAAAATGAAGGATAATATCAGAAATAAGGAAAAAAAAAAAAAGAACAAAACAAACGAGAAGGAGAAGGAATCAAAGGACTACTATTACGAAAGACAAGAAAAAAAAAATCAAATGTCAATCATTATAGGAGACAAGAAGAATCAAAGGACAATATTAATAGAGAAAAAAAAGTAACTGGAGTAAGTTCTCTTTTATTAAATTTTTTTTAGAGTTTTGAATTATTGTTTCTAATATTAATTTTGGTAATTTTTTATAAAATAATTCCATATAGAATTTTTGTTAATTAATGCTCTATTCATAAAGGATTTTGGGTACATATTTAAGTCCAAGAAAAAAATGAGTTCATTTTCTCAGAAAGCCATATGAATAAAAACAATAAGAAATCCATCTTCCAATAATATGATTTGCTTATTTAATGAATTAAATCATATCCTATCGATGAAATTACATAATGAACATCGATTTTTGAACATGACCTCACTACATAACACTGAGTGAATCATTCATTAGAATAAAACTTCGCAAAGCAAACCAAAAAAAAAAAAACAATTACATACTTCCCCATGGTTGGTTGTGCTGCTGGCACGTTCACCATGGTAGCGAGAATCAATGGCAAATGCTATTTATCCAATGAAGTATATGCCTATAACATGCAGAGAAAAAAATTAGAAACCAGAGACTCAGAGGAAGCCTCTTCGGGACAGAAAAGCGAAGAATATTCGGAAAAGAAGCCGCCTTAAGTAATGGACGTCAATTTGTATGTGCCACGTAGGAAAAAAAGGGCACGCCTTATTTACTGATTGTTAACCTTCGTGCTCAAAATTTGTACAGATAAGCGTCCATGATCTCCTCCCTAATGCATGATCCTTGCTTAATAATTTTCTTTAGGCTCAAATCCCAAAAGAAATGCACATCACAATAAAACTAAGGCTTATATATGAGGGTTCAACTATAGATCTGATCCACTCAAAATATTCAAATAAAGGTTTTCCTCTTTCAGCAAGTCTTCAATGTTATCAAGGTTTCTTGGATAAGATTCCAAGGTCCAAACTTGCCTGGTATGGCTTATTGAATCAGCAATGTCTCCAGATAAGTCTAGAAGGCAGAGTACTGGAGAGGAAAACGCATGCAGAATTCTAGAATGCAGCAAATAGGCTAGACAACGATTGGTGTATGAGCGGGAACTAATGGCCATTGTAATAGCTATTCGAAAATGGCAGCATTATTTACTTGGGCATCATTTTGTAATCAAAACAGTCCAATCTCTCCCCAATAATTCCCCAAAATTCTCCTCCCCCTCACCTCTCTGCCCCCACGTCCTCATAACCCCCATAACTCAAGAAACTGCCACTAACTCCTCCATCATGTGAATGATAGTGGCTGGTAACTGTCAAGCCACTAACTCCCCAATTGTTCCCACTGTCAATCCACTAACTCCCATTTGTTTTCCTTTCTGCTCCTCTCTTCTTCCTCCTGACGTAAGTCCTTATCGAGACTTGAGTTGTAATGGACTTAGAGCAAATAATGGTAGAAGAATGGCGAAGTAGTATACACAGGAGGAATCTAAAATGGAGGTCAAGATTATTCAAGTGATGGAATACTCTAAAAAATAGACATAAAAAATGCCAAGTCGCTGGAACAAGGGCTGAGTGCACGAATGTTATGAGGGGTCCTATTCGTATCATTGAGTGTATAAATATCTGAATATGGTGACAGTACAGTTTTACCATTTTATTCCACAAGAGATGCAAACTGAAACCTAGGTACAATTTTTCGAACTTTGAACGTTTACAGCATATCAAGAACAAATATTTATTATAAAAAAAAGAGCAAATATTTGGTCAAAAACATTGAACAATACGGATCCTTGTCCATAAAACATCCAAAACACAGACAAACATGTATTCGACACGTTCTTTCTTGCCGGTTTACTACCACTTGTGCTCAATTCGATAGCTTAGGTATCGTGTAAGATGGATAACAAAGAAACGAAAAAATAATCAAATCTTCAGTTGAATAAACAGGTTTGGGAGGATGATAGGACATGCGTGGATTAATAGATTCCGCAGGTGTGAGGAAACCCCAATGTGAAGAATATGGCAGCAAATGCGAAAAATGATCTATATATTATATTGCACACTTTACAAAGAAAACCTGAGGCCTTATACACACACCAAAAAAAAGAAAAAAAAAAACAGAATGTTACTCTATACAAGCAAAGAATGATGACTATCCTATAGATAATGTAGACATGTAAAAGAATCTAAGCTACTAATGTTACTCTAGCAAATGAAGTTGAAAGTGTTATAACAATTTAAAGCCAAATGTGCTTCTTCACTGTAAGAATGAAGTGCATGACCTTAGCTAACAAGCACTTGGAAAATACTGTAATCCCATCATCCCCCTTAAGTTGGAGAGTGGTAGTCTACCAATCCTAACTTGGACACTAAGGCTTGAAATAGGGCTACTATGAAAGTTTTGGTGAATATGTTAGCTTACTATTAAGAAGATGTAAATGTTGAATGAGGCCTACTTTAAATTTGCTAGGAACTAGATGGTAGTTTATTTCCAAATGTTTGGTTCTTTCATGGAAGACTGAGTTGAAAGTAATATGGATTGTTGCTCTATTATCACTCCATATACTAATAAGAAATGGTATAGAAATAGATAAATATGAGAGAAGGTAGGATAGCTATTGAAGTTCACAAACTGTTGTCGCTAAAGCTTAATATTTAACAAAGGATCTATAGACACTATTTTGCTTCTTTGTTTTCCAGGAGATACACAGTACCCAGTTAAACTACATCTAATACCTAAGTAAGTAGCCCAGTAAACATCAGAGAATGCTTTAAGGTAAAGAGGTTGCCATGTTGAGTAGAAAAGTCCCTTTGAAGGAGAAGCTTTCAAGTATCAAAGTATATGTAATGCAACATCTTAATGAGCTTGGCAAGGACGATTAACAAACTGACTAAATTATTGCACATGTGTTATGTCTAGTCGTGTAAATATGAGGTAAAGAAGACAACCAATAAGCCTCCTATATGGTTTAAGATCAGAAATATGTGGACCTTGATCAAAAAGGAGGTTGAAGGTCTTAGTTAGAAGGTGTTTTCAGGCTTTGCTCTCATTCATCCAACATCATTCAATATGTCAAGAGTAAATTTGCATTATGTGATGTATATGCCTGTAAAAGAGTGGGCAATCTCAAGACCTAAGAAATATTTAGTTGGTCCAATGTCTTTGATAGTGAAAGTAGTATGCAGAAAGGTTTTTGCATGAGCTATAGCATCCAAGGAATTGCTTGTAAGTAACACATCATTGACATATACTATAAGTATAAGGAAATAATTAGTATGATTAAGAAGAAAAAAAATAATGATCATATACAAATTACATAAAGCCAAACTAACAAAGTTCAATAGTGAGCTCATGATTCCATTGTCTTGAAGCATGCTTAAGTCTATACAGAGATCTCTTTAATTTACATAATTTCCTATTGGAAGCTTCATTGTAGCCATTAAGAAGAATCCTATAAATGTCATAATCAAGGTACCTATGTAATACGGCATTGTTGACGTCTAATTGATGAAGATGCCAATTTTTGTGCAGTAGCCAAGCCAAGGATTAATTGAATTGTGACAACCTTAGCAATAGGAGAAAACTGGTTAATATAATCAACAATTTCTACTTGAGTAAGTGAGTGTAACTTTCTTTGGCCAAAGAAAAAAAGCGAGTGTAACTTTCACTTAAAATAGTACTATTATAATCCATTGGACTCCCCAAACCCATGCTTAATCAAGTCCCACAAGTCCTTAGGAGAAGGGGGCATAAACAAATGACCATGCAAATCCTTAGAAAGTGAATTCAGGATCTAAGAGACTATCATTACATTGGCAATCATCCATGCTTCAAATTGAGTTGATGATTCAGTGGACTGAGGCAATTTCTCTATTATGAAACCAAGTTTATTCTTGGCAGCCAATGCTATATGCATTGATTTACTCCATGAACAATAATTTGTGCCATAAAAAGGGACAATCATTAATGGAGTTCCTATATTATTACAACCAAACAATGAGAGAGTATAGCATTTGGAAATATTAGCAGTAGTAGCTTTTTCCCTATTTTCCATCATGATGAAAACAAAAAAGCAAATTAATGAACATATTAAAATATTACAAATCGTGGAACTTTGATACTATAAAGAATATGGTAGCAAAAGGGGAAAATGATTTGTATATTATATTGCACATGTATAAAGAAAGCCTAATTCCATTTGTACACAGGGAAAAAAAAAAAAAAGAATGTCACTCTATACAAGCAAAGAATGATGGCTATCCTATACATAATGTACATGTGTAAAAGAATTTATGCTACTAATGTTACTCTAGCAAATGAAGTTGAAAGCAATATAACAATCTAAAGCCAAGTGTGCTTGCTCAGCATAAGAATGAAGTGCATGACTTAAGTTAAAAAGCATGTGGAAAATACTATAATTCCATGATGGTGCCACCCATATCATCTATTACACATAAAAGCTGGCGAATCTTGAATTTGGTTTTTTGTTTTCTTTAAACAACAATCAAGTAAACTTCCTATATGCTTTGCATGTAGTGTCACACTTAGTAGTATAATAACTGCATCGTCTTCCTATACTACTAAAAAATTAGCGCTAAGTAAAATAAAGGATTTTTATTCTAAAATAGGATACTATAAAAGCTTAGGAATTGAGACACTAGTTTGAAACCAGATAACAATACATACACCTTGCATGTCATCTATAAGAAGTCAGACATATTTGATAATTTTTTAATTTAAAGAAACTATCACTATTTTTTATTTTTTATTACCTTTTGGTGAAATGATATTGGTGTGTTGTCTTTAATTTAATTGTTATAATCATATATAATAAATTGTGTTTTAATTATAAATTTCTTCTAAAATCATCTTTTAAATTTCTATTTACTTTCATATAAAGTGAAGAAAAAAGATCATGACTTGTTTGCTTCCCTTTTGCCAACTATAATGATAAACCCTAAATAATCATTTTAATTATCTTGGGTTATTTAGCCTTTTCCCTTTTCATGGCTAAGGCACTAGCATTAAATAAAAGGCACTAGTTTAGCTTTGGATTTTAACATGCAGTGAGTGCTATTTGAATCAGATTGTATGTTATTGGTAAAGGCCTATAACAGTGAAGGAATGTGTCTGGATTGGAAGAGTTTTGCCATTGTGGATGATATTTTTCATATAAGTGACTTAATGTTAAAGTTCTCTCTTACTTGGATTCCCAAGTCATCTAACTTGGCTACAAATTAGTTAGCTTGGAATTCTGATAAAGGGATGTGCCCCTCTAATAAGGATTTTAATCTCCCATCCCTTTTTTGTTGTTATCATTATGGCTAATTATATTTCAACTCCTAAAGCACTACCTATTATTAATAGAGAGGTAACTAATGCGAGTAGGATGATTGTGAGCTAAGTTGCTAGATATTTGTTGCAATTTTGTTTTACTAACTATTATTTCTTTTGTTCTTTTTATATCGTTGTTGAATTAATGTTTATTTACTTCTGGTTTGCATCATTTTATGAAAGTTCTATCAGTTAGCAAAAGAAAAAAAAAAACCTCAGTTTATCCAATCAAAAAATAGACCTATCATTTTTAATTGAGTAACTTTAGCTAGATCCTCTAAAAGCAAAACTGACAAGGCAGAAATGGATAGCAAGTCTCTCAATAGCATGATGCAAATATGGACAAGAAATAAGCAACATTCAATACATTTATGTTATTAGCCTCAGGAAACATACTTTTACTTTACATGTAAAAACGTTAGATTAACTAGAGATCTGACTAACCAAAACTTAACTTTGAGACATCAATGATAGGAGAGAAGATACTTCAGATATTTTAGTTAGTTATTCTAGGTAAGCCTCATTCTATTAGCAAGGAACCAAACCTATACCGAACTCTACACTTGAACAACACAAAATCTTGGCCAATCACCAACACTAAAAATTGTGTACTATGCTAATCATAAGTATAGCAATACAAAATATCATATCAACTTATGTTTCCAAACACTTAGCTTAAAATAATTTTATGCACCAATATAAAAGGACTACAAACATCTCAGTCAAAATCATTAAATACAATCATTTAATTATAGCAAAAAATAAAGAATAGAATCAACCAAAATAACAACACATGTGTCATAACAAATATGTTGTCACTCCTCCTTGACATTAGTGTTGCTACATACTTCTAGACTCTATCTTAACTTCTTAATTTTCATTCTTAGTAGCCCCTTAGTAAGGATATCTGCTACTTGATTATCTAAGCTACAATGTTTCAATTGCATCTAACCTTCCTTCTCAATTTCTTTAAAGAAATGATATGATTTTAATATGTTTAGTCTTTCCACAAAAGACTAGATTTTTGGCAATAGCAATAGTAGATTTATTAGTAGCATTCACCTATTTATCCTTCAAATTAAACAATATCTTACTAAGCTAAATGACTTAATTTACATCATGTCCAGTACCTACTCTGCTTCAGCTATAGGTTATGCCTCAGTCTCTTGCTTTTTGAAACTCTAACAAATCATGCCTAAGCTAATAGAAAAACAATAACCACAAGTGCTTTGCATATTATCAGATGAACTTGCCCAATCACTATAAAAAAATCCCATTAACTTTATCTTAGCATTTTTACATATAATACATCAAAACCTAATGTTCCCTTTACATATCTCAACACCCTCTTTGCTGCTCTATAATGGGCTTCACATGGATTATGCATGAACTTGGAAAGTATGGTTGTTACATACATGATACTTGGTTTGGTATCAGACAAATATAATAGACATCCAATGAGACTCTTATAAAGTCCAACATTAATCTTCTTTATTTGGTCATTTTTTCTAGCTTTTCACCTTGCACAGTAAGAGTACTCAGTGACCTACAATTCTCTATCAAAAACTTCTTCAAAACTTCAATAACATATTTCCTTTGGCATATAAAAATTCCTTGTTAAAGTTGCAAAACTTCCATACCAAGAAGATATGACATTTTCCCCAAATCATTAATCTTAAAACTTTTTTTCATCTCCTCCTTAAACTAATGAAGTAAGAGTTAATTGCTACCAGTACTTAATATGTCATCAAGATATAGAGAGATAACAATCATATCACCTTTTGCTTGTTCCACATAAAGAATTGCTTCCGTGTAGCTTTTAACAAATTCTAATCTCATTAAATACCCATTAATTCTATTGTACCAAGCTCAATGAGCCTATTTTAAGCATATACACTTTGTCATCATTCACTTTCTTTAAAAACCTCATGCTATTCAATGAAAATTTCCTCCTACAGATATCCATTCAAGGTAGTTGATTTTACATTTAGTTGGTATATTTTTAAAGACTTGTAAGTAGCCAAATCTATAAGCAACCTAATGGTATCAAATCTTGTCACAGGTGCAAACATCTCTATGAAATCAACTCCAAACTCTTAGGAATACCTTTTAACTAAAAGTCTTACCTTATGCTTATTAATAATGCCATTTGAATTTAATTTCACTATATACACCCATTTTACTCCGATTAACTTCTTGTTGTTTAATTTGACCACTAATTTCCAAGTGTCATTCTTGGATATTATCTTCATTTCTTCTTTCAAAACTTCTTCTTATTCCATAAACTTGGTTGCATTTTGATAATTTGTAGCTTTTAAAATGGCAGATGATCCCATATCCTTGTCCCTCGAATGCCAATCTGTATATCTGAATCACTGTCATATTCTAGAATAGTTGCTTCTTGTTCTTGTGAAGAACTAATAGTTATAATATGCTGGGAGAGCATTGCTAAGGAATTGTTCCAATCCTAAATTGAATCCAAATTAAATTTCACATTTATGCTAATAAGGATCTTTTGTGTCTTCATATCAAATACTCTGTATCATTTTAAGTTACAATTATATACCATGAAAGTATCCATTGTTGTTGTTAACTCTAAAAGAGAGTTAACTAGATTTAATTTCACAATAAAATGTCATAGTCTTAGTAGAAAATATGTCATTTAAAAGGTTTCTTGCGTTGAAATTGTTATATCTTAAAAATACATCCAATTATCATTTTTTTAATACAAAAAATAAAATCTGAATACCTTTTTAATGATAAATTGGTAGGGAATTGAAATTACTCCATCCAAAAATCAGAGAGTAGAAAAATTCAAGAATCAGAAGCTAAGAGCTAACATCCTAAAATAACAACACTTAAGTGCTCGAACTTGGATATTGAAGGCCCTAAATTAGAGAACAGCGCTCCGGCACTAAAAACAAAAAGATAGCACTCAAACGTAATCCATTCATTACCCAAGTGATAAGATTTCCAAAAATTCACAACAAGATTAATGCCCAGGCACCAATATAACAATGGTTGGGTGCCAAACCTAATAAATTATAGTTATGCTTAATTAGAATGATGATATTTGTATTCATATATCATTTTATGATAAGGCATTTAATTAACAAAAAGGATGTCAAACCCAAAATAACTAGATGGGCTTTATTGCTACAAGAATTTGATTTAAAGACCTGCAACAAAAAATGTTATGAAAATCAAACAGCGTATCATCTATCTCTATTAAAGAACAATAGAAAAACTCTATTGTAATTCCATTATATGGCAGCTTCCCAGATGAAGAAATATTACATGTTAAGATTGCTAACACACTATGGTATGCTGATATTATGAACTTTTTAGCTGCTAACATCATACCTGTTGATTTAAATTTACAATAAAAGAAGTTCCTGAATAAAATAAAGAATTACTTTTTAGATGAGCCATATCTATTTAAACATTATGGAAACTATACCATAAGAATATGCATCTCTAAGGAAGAGATGCAGAACATTTTACGCCAATGTCATTCAATAGATTATGCAAGCCATTATAGAGGAAAGAAAACTACAATTAAAATTGTATAGTTAGGTTTTTTTTAACCCACACTTTTTAAGGATACTTACGAGTTTGTTAAAAATTATGACAGATGCCAAAGGATAGGGGACATCGTAAAAAAGTAAAAAATGTCATAAAATAGCATATTGGAGGTGCAACTCTTTTATGTTTATGGCTTAGTCTTCATAAGACCCTTTTGTCAACTCATTTGGTAACTTTTTTTATACTAGTTGCAGTTGACTATGTCTCTAAATGGGTGGAAGCTACTACTTATACCACTAATGATGTTAAGGTGGTACTAAAATTTTTAAGAAAGAAATCATTAGTGATGGAGGAATGCATTTTTATAATCAATAGTTTGAAACTCTCCTTAAAAAGTATGGTGTATACCATAAAGTCACCTTACCTTATCACCCCTCGACAAATAAACAAGCTAAGGTCTCGAATAGAGAGATCAAACTCATTTTAGAAACAATAGTTTGTCCAACACATAGAGATTAGGCATTAAAGTTAGATGACACCCTATGAGCTTATAAGACAACATACAAACCCCACTCGGCATGTCCCTACATCAACTTGTATTTGGTAACGCATACCACCTACCTTGTGAGCTAAAACATAAGCCTTATTGGGCAATTAAAAAGCTTAACTTTCACATAAAGGGGTATGGTAAAAATGGCTTATGTTGCTTAATGAACTCACAAAAGTTCGATTACATGCTTATGAAAACAATCAAATATATATGGAGAAAGTGAAATGTTAGCATGTCAACAAAATTTAGCAAAGAAATTTTAAATCGAGGTAAAAAGTGTTATAAAAAAAACTCTTATTTGAGTTTATTCTAAGGAAAGCTCAAGTCTATATGGTTATAACCATTCACTATTGTTGTAGTAAACCTTCACATATTGATAGAGTTACTTGATGACAACACTCAAAAAACATTTAAAGTAAATGATAAGTGAATCAAACCATAGCGGTATGGAAGCATTCTCAAAACCCAATCCACCATTACAAATACCCAACTTTAAAGGGGATTTCAAGTGTAACCAATGAATTTAATTGAAGCACTTCTTGGGAGGCAACCCAAGGTCCTTCCAACTCTTTCTTTTTCTTGTTTTCATTATGTTTTCAATTAGTACTAATTAAATCCACTAAACCCTCACTCAAATGCCTTGTTCTCTTTGCAGGAGAAAGTTTCAGCACGTAGATATTGGAATCTCAGTGCCTAAATGCCAAAAACGTAGAATAGTGGGAAAGTATGACAAAGATTTAGTGCCCAAGAATAGGAGTACCAACACCTAGGTGCTGAAAATAGAGTTAGGGTTAAGGCGCTGGATCCCAGAGCCTAAGCCCTCAAAATCTAAAAACATAGAAGAAATTGGCTAAATTTCAACACTTAAGTGTTGAAAACATAGAATTAGCGTCCAAACAATGAGAAATAAGTGTCTCAACACCCAAAACCCAATGAAGGAATCGGTTAAGTCTTAGCACTAAGGCACCAGGCACAAAAAATAGAGTTAGTGCTCAAGCGTTGGGAAATCAACACCCAAATACCTTAAAACTTTGAAATCATTCAAAGGATTAGAGTCATAATGTTGAGAAATCGTCACCCAAGTGCCTAAATCCTAGAATTTTGTAGAACAAATTGTTGCCTAGGCAATATAATATCGACACTTATGTATAAGTAGTTTACGATATAGCACCCAAGCTTTACACTTGTAGTGCCCGGGCACTACGTCAAAAATTAAGATTTTAAATCTCATTTTCCAAAACATACTCTTATTTTCACTCAAATTTTCCCTACTCTCTCCCTCAAACCAAAGGCCACATCATCTTTATTTTGCTTAGAGCTCAAATCAATCGATTAGAGCTTTCTTTTCATTGTTCTTAGCAAAGCCTATCCCTAACTCCCTTGCATCAATATGCAGAGGTATAAAATACTCTCTCAAGTTTTTAAGTTATAAGTAGCAATTATGGTTGATTAGTAAGTTTTAGCTTTCAATATTTCATATATGCTAATATTATGTGATTTAATCGATGGTTTTTGCAGGGTAAGAAACTTAACTTTCATAAATTTTTTTTTCTCCCATTATGAAAATTGTGTGGCTAAGATTAGATGACTAGGAAGTATGATATGTGAAACTCTAACAGACATACTAATCATTTACCCTGAACATACTCCATACAAAACACATAGTGATTACACACTTAATTATTGTTTATAAGTGTGCCTTTTAAAAATGCAATGATAATTCTAGTTAGAACATTGTTTGAGACTATACTTGCTGAATTATTGTTATTGAGCACTCATCCACGCGCCTTGATATTCTAGTCATGGTTGAGGCATTATATAAAGGACACATAGTGAAAATCTTGTTATAATACAATGTCTATACCTATTAGTCAAATCACATTACTTATGCACTTACTCTTTTCATTGCTTTTCACTAGGTACCATGTCACTTAGAAGAAGCAAATAGTATCAGGTGAATCCAATGAAACCTATGACAAGTCACATTTTAACTCACATAAAGCACATGAATGATTATAAACATTCATTGCCAATAAAAAGCCAGTAGAAGAAGGTGGCATTAGAGTGGATGATAAGTATGACACTTACATAAGAAATCAAATTTTGTAGAAGAAGATGGGAAACTTTCTACAAGCAACTAAAAGGATCTATCCTTCTAGTAGTTAAAGAATTTTATGCCAATTACTATATAGGGGGGATGACTTCGTGGATGACAAGTCATGGTTAGAAGAAAAGTGATAAATAGAGTCCTCAGATCACTAAATATAGATGACAATGAGTACACTTAGCTCCTTCAACAAGAAATCAACTTGGAGAAAACTAGCCAAACTCTGTGTAATGGTGCTTCAGAGTGGACGATTAAGAAAAAGGAGTATCTGAGGTTCACAACCAATAAACTCACTCCTATAAACTTGCTTTGGTTTAAATTCCTAACCTCTTGCATAATTCTTACCTAGCTTAATAGTAAGGTAACAATAGAGAGGGCGATTTTGTTGTTTTGTATTATTACAAGTAAATCTTTAGACATCGGCATTTACTTCTTTAAAAGTATGATCTAGTCCACCAAATAACTAGATAAGGAAATCTTTCTTTCTTTTTTAGTTTAAGTTTTTAGTTTTAATTTTCCTTTTGGGGGGAATAATTGTAGGAAGTAGTGAAGAAACTACTTAGAATAATTCTGGGGGTGCAGTCATGCAATTATGAATCATTTGATTCTGTTAAGAAATATTACACCACTAACATTTTTACAGCATATTATGGAAACTCATTTACAATTATTATTCTACTATGCCACCTGAAAACTAATGACATTACAAAACTGCTCAAGAATCAAAAGCTAAGGGCTAAAGTTAGGCACTAGAAATAAAGAGTTAGTGCCCAAGTGCCAAAACAATAACGCTTGGGCACTTAAACTTAGAGATTGGAAGCCCTAAGTTAGAGACCCAGTGTATAGGTGTTAGAAAGTCAGCAATGCCTATATAAAGGCTTATAAGATTCCTAGAAATTCGTAAGAAGGTTAGAGCCCAAGTGCCAATATAGTAATGCTTGAGCACCAAACCTAAATGTTAGAAGACCATGTACAAGGGCTGAGTGCCCATGCACCATCCAAATAGCACCCAGGCATTTAGAAATGTAGAAATCCAACACCTTGGCATTGGAAATAAAAAGGCAACGCCTAGGCACTAAAAAACCATTATCCAAGTGTATTGTTAGAAAACCTAATTTTTAAAAATAGGTTTTTTCAAGATAAGAACATGTATTAGAGATAAACATGACTTGTAAAGACTACAACTTGGAAATTATGAGGCTTCAGGAGGTACACCAAGCAAGAGAAAATTCACTAAATGAATGGAAAAACAAGGTTAAGTAAGGTTAACAGTGGAATTAGACATAGCATTTTGTAAAAAAAAGCAATAATGTGGTCTGAGTTTTGATTTCCTTATTTTCTTCTTTTATTTCTTGTTCATGTCATACTTTATTTCTTAATTTTGTGTTGGAACTATGCAAATGCTTGGCTAAGTAGTTTTATTCTAGGATTTATAACAAAGACCTTTGTAAGGTTATTTACTATATAACTTTTTAATAAAGTTTACTTATGTTCATTTTGTGTTTTATGAATTCTAAGCCTGATCACATTAGGATTAATTTGAGAATTAGTTTAACCTGAAAAGGAATTTCTAATTTCAAGAACAAGATGAGCATAGTCATTGTTTACATCAAACTTTTGCAATTTGCAGTCAAGATATCGATACTTGACTGTCTTTGATAACCACAGGTAGGATTGGCTTCTTATGCAATTTCTATCTTAGTTGGTTTCCATAGTAATACAGGGAATCAAGGAAAGTCAATTTGGTTTATATAGCTTCGACATAACTATATAAATAGTTAAGGTCCCTAGGTTAGTAAAGTAATTTATGAACTTGGCACGAAATTTAACTATCATACAAGACAACTTTGTAATATAGGGAAGTTTAAAATCCTAGGTTTAGTTACATATTAGTTTAGTATAGTTTATTAATTGTTTTGTATACTTTTCTTTCATACACATTATTTAATCTTACACAAAATTAGTCACCTAAATTAAGAACTTAATTATAATTAGTTAATTGAAATTAGGCTAGCTCCTCATGGGAGTGATATTTTTTTCACCCTTTATTGGTTGTCACGATCACATGCATTTAAGTATATTAAATTGAGTAAACAATTGCCCTTTCATCTACCTTGTCCCTTTTCACAACTCTTATATGACCAATTGAAGGTTTATTATTGAACCAATCCTCAAACAATATCCGTCCTTCTAAGGCTTTAGTGCATAGCTTATTTAATAAATACACAGAGTTGTTCATAGTCTTTACCTAGAAAACCTTTAGAATCCTTTTCAAAAATAACAAGCATCATGCCATGTTTATAATAGACTTTTTCTTCCTCTTACAAACCCCATTATGTTGTAGTGTGTAGACAATAATTAAATGATAGTGAATACCAGCTCATTGGAGATAACTTTTGAACTAATGTGATGTGTATTCAATGCATTTATTAGACCTTAGAGTCTTAATGTTCTTTCCACTTTAGTTTCAGCATTTGCTTTGAATATTTGAAAAGCATCAAACACTTTACTTTTTCATTTTAAGAAAAAAACCTAACACCATATGTTATAATCATCAATGAATATTAAACAATATTTACTTCCTTTTAGTAAGGATGTGCTCATTGGGCCACATAAATCAATATGTACAAGCTGAAGTTTTTATAAAACTTTCCAAGCTTGATTTATTAGAAATGAAAGCTTAGCTTGCTTTCCTTTTTAGCACACTTCACATATACAGTAGTATTTCCACATACCTCAAGCATGTCTTTCATTAAACATTTGGTGGACATATATTTTAAAGATGAATGACTAAAGTGACTTAAACTCTTATGCCATGAATTTGATTGGTTAAAAATAGAAGTGAAATCTTGCACTTTAGTTTGCTTCCATTTTACTAGAAAACTTCTCTATCTAATAGTTAACATCTTCACACCATTTTTATCAAACACATAACAAACTTTATCATGAAAATGCAAGTTGTAATTTTTTTTTTTCAAGTAACAACCAACACTAGGAAGACTTTGGCCAATTTCAAGCACAAATAGAATATCTGAAACAATCTTTGTACCTAAAAAAGTCTCAACAACTTCATCTCCTTTAACCTTTAGTTTGACAAAGTTGTCATCACCTATTCATACTTTTGATTTGTAACTTTTGTCCAACACTTTTGAGCAGTCATGTGATGAGTGCATCCACTATCAATTAACCAAGCTTCAAAGTTGTTTATTATAACATGACACTCTTCATTCTGAAGTGTCATGAATGCACTATCCTTCTTCAATACAAGGATTTTAGCTATTTAAACTTACTATGGTTGTTACTTAGTTTTGGCCTAGCATGCTTTTTCAACATGGCCAATTTGTTTGCATGATCTACATTAAACACCAGGCTTAAAGCAATAGTAGTTCTTTAAATATCCTTTCTTGTTACAATGTGAGTAAGTTTGAAACTTACCTCTTTTGCCTTTGTTCCTATTTCTTTGATCACCTTTCTTCTCTTTGTCTTTCCTTTCCCCTGAAGGCTTCTTTCCACCAAATGTTTTTTGAGTCATCCTTTTGTGATTTGCCAAAAAAGCACACTCAAGTTCTTCAAGTTTATAAGCTTTCCTTTGATCCATAGCTTGTAGAAAATTAACTAATTCAGCCAAGATATATCTTTTGAATCTTTCAAGGAGGAAATTTTAGATTTAAACTTTTATGGCAAACTAACCATCACTTCTTAACTACTTTATTTTTAGGGAGATCTTCACCAAACAATCTATGTGGATACAAAAGTCAAAAAATCCTAACTCAATATTTTCAATCATCGAATAAAGCAACAAAATACAAGCTTTAATCTATATTACATAAAGAAATAAAAAATGAGAAAAGATAAAGAAGAAAATAGTGAAAGGAGCTTTCCATGGAAGAACCCATGCAGGTTTGGCCAAGAGAGGTCCAAGGAGAACAACACTTAGCCTCTCCTTCCAATAAAACCTAGAGAAAGCTTAAGGAAGTAGTGTTTTTCTTCAAACCCTAACCTCTTCTCCTTTAGAAAGAATATTTCTTGCCACTTCTCCACCTCCAATCCTAAACAACCTAAAGATCTTTTTTATAGCCTCCAAAAATACTATTTTTGCACTTTTCTATTTTGTCAATGAAACTATATTTTCGCACTTTCCTATTTTTGCACTATTTTTGTCCACTGATGCAATTTCACCATTTTAGCCATAACTTCACGATCTGATCTCAGATTTTAGAAAATAGTACTCATTGAAAAGCTCTCAATGAGATCTATAACTTTGTGTGCAATGGTCATCTCCAAATTTTGACGTTTAGGGGTCTAAAAGTGGCATTAAAATTGAGTTTTTACCA
Organism: Delonix regia; assembly: GCA_037074485.1. Lineage (NCBI taxonomy): Eukaryota > Viridiplantae > Streptophyta > Magnoliopsida > Fabales > Fabaceae > Delonix > Delonix regia. The sequence goes on from CM073452.1 coordinate 7,250,522, forward strand.
TTTTCAATTGAATAACATCTCAACTTTTTTCTTTGGCATCTTCTGACTTTCAAGTTTTTGTGAAATCCTTCCAAGCCTCCAAATTCTCATTTTCTTTCATTAAAATAATTCTCCTACAATAACCATCAAAATACTGCAAAATTAATTGAATTTAATACAAGGAAGTAACTAATTAGTCCGAACTAAAAATACACGAAATTGACATTGTTTAGTCACTAAATTAAATGAATTTATCCAAAGTATATGATAAGTCCATAGTAAAACATATACAAATATAATGCAATAAGGGACTTATCAATGCTATTTGAGTCTTGCTTATGTGATTTGCCAAAAAAGCATGCTCACTTGGTTCTTCATGTTTGTAAGCTTTCCTTTGCTCCATAACTTGTAGAAAATTAACTAATTCAGCTTAGATATATCTTTTGAATCTCACAAGGAGGAAATTTTAGATTTAAAATTTTTTGCCAAACTAACCAACACCTTCTCAACTATTCTCTTCTCAGGGAGATTTTCACCAAACAATTTATTTTGATTTGCTGTTTTCATAAGCCAATCTACATAATCTTTAACAAACTCTAGCTCTCTCATTCTATGACGTTCAAATTCTCTTTTAAGATTGAGAACCTACATCTATTTTGTCTCCTCAATCCCTTGAAATTCATCCTTTAGTCTATCACATGCTTCTTTACTTATTTCACACACCATTACACGAGTGAATATTGTCTCTATGATTGTAGCATGTATAAGAGACAGGGCTTTAAGCTTCTTAGCACACTTTTTTGAATGATGCTTCATCAATCCCACTATATCTAGGATTATTTCTTAATGTTGGAGGATCATTTAACATCCCAAAGATCGAAACCTATTAGATACGCCTTCAATTTGATAGCCCATAGCTAGTAATTTTGGCCATCAAATAAAAGAGGAGCACCAACCCTAAAGCTACTAAAAGACATGGCAAATAGATGAACTGAAGAAGGTTTGGTTTTGTTATGGACTCACTGGTCTTCTCTCCTAACCCCACACGCCCTTCCAAGACCATAAGGGGCTCAAATACCACTAGTTGATGGTTTAGAAGAATTCACAAAACAGAAAAAATGGAAGGAAAAGGCACAATCTAATTCATTCTCTTGATATATATACAACAAACACAAAAAAAAATGTTTTCCTAAAACAGTCAACATTAACTACTTCCCTTGAATTCAGCAACATGTTTACTAACACTTGGCTTAAAATAAGCTTCTCCACAAATCTAAAATGATTGCAAACATCTGAGTCAAAATCAGTAGATACAATCATTTAATTATAACAACAATTCAAGAACAAAATAAAACAAGATAACAGCACATAATGTCACAACAAACGTATCATCATTTCATTCTAATCCTAGTATATTTTCACTACTCATTTTTCAGTTCTAGAAAGTTTCTTCTCGTTAGTCAATCTCCCCAACTAAAATTTCCATAAAAGATAATGACATCAGCTTTATCACCATTTTCCAGTGATCAGATCAGAACCTTAACCAGATATGAGCTTTGGCAAGAAGACTTTGCCATAGGGTGGAGATTTTTCCCTTTTCCGTTCGAGCGTGACATACATTAGTTTATGAATATGAACATTAGAAGTCTGAAAAACTAATTAGCTGTTCAAGAGTTATATAGGATGGACTCATTAAAAGCTTGATTAGGCTTGAATGATTTAATAAGTTTGAACTATAATTTAATTAAGCTCAGTTAATTTGTAAAACCGAACTTGAAATTTATTGCTTAACTCGTTGAGCTTGCAAACTCCTCAGTTATTAATGAAGTCAGATAGTTTTACGTGCACACAAACACATAGATGGAGGCATCAAGTATATTATAATTTGGACCCTGTCATCCACATACTGTAGTATCTTGAATCTCAAGGTAGGATGACAGTTTTGGTATGCCGTTAAGTGATCAAAGGGCGGCATTTGAGATAGCACTATTCATCACATCACAGCAAAAAAGGTATTATCTGATAGCAACAAACTATAATATCGTCTCACATTGGAGAATAGAGTGGTTTTAACTTTTTATATTTACCAAATCTACCCTTAATTTTTTTTTTCTTAATTTCCCTACATACTAATTTCCCATCTTAATCTCCTTTTCTTTTCTTTTTTTCCCTGCCACCACGCCAGCGCTGCAACTATTTTTTTCATACCCTAGCATGTTGCATCAGTGACACAGAAGAGCCAAGCACCTCCATGTCACAGAAAAGGCAATAATAGTTAACAAAATATTTTCATTACGTGTTGTACATATTGACAATAAATCCTACGTGCTGCAATTGAATATTGTTTGGGAAGAAAGAATCTCCTGTGAAAAATGCGTGTCAGTGTACATTAACACATTAGCTATGTTATTTCAAAAGATAACTATTAGTTACTGTAGATATACAGATGAGTTTAAAAAAAACAAATACAGTATTCTAAATCTGTAATGAGATCGAAGAGGGAATAAATATAGATATATGGATGAATTTATTATTTAAAAAATACATGGGAAATTTTCGATAGAGAAATAGTATAGATCAATAAAATGTAATTATCAGGCCAAAAATAAAATAAAATGTAATTATTCCAACACAATAGGGTATATTTGAAAATTGAAGAACTAAATAGCATTAATTAACATTAACAACCATACACCAGTATCTTACTTTCCTTAGATGCTAGATATCGCTGGCTGTCATATCAAATATAAGTATTATAAATGCCATAGTAATTCATACGACACTAAAATTATATTTTATTTATAAGGATAATATTAAAAATTAATTTATAACTTATTATATTCTATTACTAACCTTGTATTCTTTTGTCAAATTTTCAAGAGATAAACTGATACTTATTTTACCGTTTCATTCCTTTCTATTTATAGTTTTATTCTATTTTTTAAACTTTCAAATATAACCTTGGTAGTTTGCTATTTTTATATGTTTTTGTTTGTATTTTGGCTTTAATTTGATGTTTTTAACTAGGAATCAAGCTTGAATGGTTATTTTAGTTTGTTTACAAATTTAAATTAATTTTATTGGATTTAGCTACAAAGTAAACCGTACGCGTGACATAAATAAAAAAATTATGAACTACAAAGTGAGCTATGAACATGGCATAAAAGACAGAAAATTTGTACACTTAGAATTTAGTTATAAAGCATTTCTTGATCAATGAAATTAGGATAATTTCAAATTATTGGAGCTTGTTAATAACTACAATCACTTATTATAGAGTTTATTTTGTATTGATTATTAACTTTTAAAAGTATTAAAATAAAAATATTTTTTACTTAGATATTTATCTCATTAATTTAAAATTTTTATTTTTAATTTATTCTTTTATATTTGACTATTTTCTTTAATTATTGATTAATTCACTTTTCATTTTCTTGATTAATGTGCCAAAACTCCCTTGTCATTACTTTATTTTTTTATTTTAATTCTTTGATTTTTGAAAACGTTAAAATTGCTGGTCCCGTAAATACGACTCTACTGGCTGCAAGTTTTATAGTTGAAGTAGGCTTACTTTTAATTTATTGGATTACATCCATCAAACCTAAATCTCTTTAGATTATTTCACCTTAAAACAAGGCACTTTAACTTCGAAATAGGCTCATTTTGGCCAGTCCAACAAAAGAGGAAATTAATATAATTCTCTTGACTTTGTTTCCCATAACTGTTAAAACCAAGTAACACGATTTGTTTATGGCAAGTTATATGGAACTACGGGTCTACAGCTCTACATATTATAGAGAATTAGGGATATCTAATACAAAAGGATACATCCAACACATAAAGGATGCTATTATTCATAACATGACAAACATAATACAAACTAAATTGTGCCAGTGCAAGTTTGACTTGAAGAACAAATTTGAGGGCACAAGCTAAGCCTTTAAAAACCTATCAAACCAATCAGATGCTTCTTTCATCATGGACGGTGTTGTTCGGTGCCAAATTCTAGGTTCTGCGATGAACTGCACGTCAAAGCAATCAAAACATAAATGAAGGGACAAGTATCTTGGTGAAAAGTGAGACAACACGACTCTAATATTGAAAAGAAACAGTATGATGGCAAAACCTTCATTCCTATGTCAAATTATATGAATTGATTTGATGTAGATTTGATCATGAGTGGAATCACAAACTTAATTTTTGACAAATTGAATAAATTTTTATACAAAATAAAATTCTAAATTCATCTGACTAGTCTCAGTAATTTTTATTTTTGTTATGAGAATGAATCAACTAGAGTTCCATCCTAACTACTCAGACCATCATTACCACCCTCAATTGTTTGAACTAACAATATTTTTGTTTGTGAATAACTACGGTCTATAGTCCCCAGCACAGACAAATGTGAGGGAGACCAAAGGAACAAAGTAAACACATACGCTTATCAAAATAGCATGTAATTAAATTTTCAAAAATGATTTGGCAAAATTGATTATGCCCCCTCCTAAAAGCCCATAATCTATGTGTACATGCACCTGCATGTGTCTCATATTTCCAAAACCAAAACTCCCAACTCAAGAAACTTTTCTTTCAATACTTGTATGAGAGGATTTTCATGAATTGTTGTATTACTGAAATTGGAAATTGAAGCCTACTATATATGAAATCATTACTATGAAACTGATGAAGAACATGTTTGAGCTTAAATCAAACTATTAATGTTCATGCCTTAAACTTGTCCAGACTGTGAGATTCTTCATACGCCTGCCGTGCATTTGACTCTGGAATTTTCAAACCTTCAAGGGGACATCGGAGATCTTTGGCACCTAGAGTTTACAATGTCCAAGAGAATGTTTCAATTCCAAATTAACTAGAAAAAAAAAAAACCACAAAATTGAATGCTCAGAATAATTCAACTGAGTTATACAGGTGTGGAGCTCTACCATATCGTTGACTACAATACAAAGTTATCTTGCGATGTGGTTTAACTGATTCGTCCATCTATGAACTTGTATAGAATAATGAAGTAGCAAGCTACAATTTGAGAATATTTCTACATGATTCTTCCAAAATAAACTTAGATGCAATTACAAGCAAGGATCTTACCATTTAGAATAAGCAGGGGACGTGGTGCAATAGCTGGAATTGTATAGGGTGAATCAAACTGGGAAGCTAGACCGGGAGCAATCCGGTCCCACACCTGTTCAGGAATATAAACCCTCAAAATTATTATCTAACCCAAGACGCTTAGAATAAAGGGAACAAAGCTATTTTATGGGGTCTGAAGTCTGACTTTGAACCATTGCATCAAGCATTGACAATCCGTTTTTATGTAAGCAATAAACACATCAATTATCAAAGCAAATATACATTCATTTGGAGAGTCATAATTATACTCAGAAAAAAATTGGCTGACCTTCTGCACTACTTCTTTATCAATAGCACTTTTACCCAAATCATCACGTGCCACTGCTTGCATTAAGCCAAGAGCATTAGGAATGTATTTACCGCACCACCTTCAGGTCATTACTATCGTACTTCAATCAATATCCAATATGATTTAGTTTCATATCTTATTTCACTTTTAAGTTTTACTCAAAAACTAGTCCAACTTTGCCAGGTAATTATAATCTATGATGAATGACCAGATCAGAATTTTCTACAATAGGAATATCGACTGTAAAGAACATTTCCGCATAAAAATGACAGCTATGTCATTTGCAGTAAAATTTAAAATATTAAAAAAATTTGAAGATATTAAAAGTATGTAAGAATTCCCCCTACAATCAGTATTCTGACTGTAGGAGATCCAAATTCGATACATTGAAAAAGAAAAAACTATTGTTATTGAAAAAATTGAATATCAAATATTACTTTATATACAAACTGGTACACAATGATCACTGAATTTGTAGCAGAATGAACATGTCCTAGACTAAAGACAAGTAAACAGGTAAAGCAAAAAAACAATGTCAAACTACAAAGATTTCAGATTTTGATTTGTTTTTGACATTATCTCACCCTCAAACACAGGCTTTATACTGTTAACTCGAGCCTGCCACTTATCATTGTCTATCGCCCATCGAAACCCCTGCATTAACATAGCACATAAGTTTTCAACTTGATGTCTCTGAAGCACATGTTCACGATTAATAAATATTCCATTCAGCAATTTTATGTTACCTGAACACCAATCATTGGGACTACCACTGCGTATCGGGTGTCCGCAAATGCAGCAAACCACGAATGCATTGCTGCATCAAGGAATCACATGAGCGACAAGTTACATCAGGCATGGCATAACACATATTCCTTTCAACTTGTTGTAACCAACCTCCAAGAGATATTCCAGTGATTCCTATTCTAGAAGGGTCTATATCCTCTCTGAGTTAGATAGTCGGCCAATTTTATCAAGTCCCAGACCTGCCACAACAGAGAATTATACAACTCTTTTTAACTAAATTAATCATAAACTTGGTCACTAATTCCAGCATCTATGGTTGAACTGTTCAAATCATTTGGAGCAGATAGCGATTCAGTCTTAATTAACAGTATGTTAAAAACAGCATAATAGATAAGGAAATTACCGTGTCATATATGAATGGCATTGTTTCACCTGTTTTCCAAGCAGAAATAAGAGCCTGCGTTTTTTTTTAAAAAAATAAAACAAAAAGAAGAAATTAGAAAAGTAACAAGAAATCCTGAAGACGACTTGCTAATAAAGTAGATTAAATCATATTTTGTAGATGAAATTACATAGAGAATTTTTAAGTTTGAACTTTAGCTGAATCTCTTTTACTACATGACATAGTGTAAATCATTGATCAAGGTAAAACCTAGTAAAGCAAAGGAAAACAAAAATGCATACGTCCCGATAGGTGGTTGTGCTGCTGGCACGTTCACCGTGGTAGCGAGAATCAACGGCAAGTGCTATATATCCTCGTGAAGCATATGCCTGAGACATGGAGAGAATAAAATTAGAACCTAAAGACCGAGAGAAAGCATCTCCTTAATCCACTGTGGAACTTGAACGGATAGAGAACCAGAGAAGATTTAGAAAAGTAGTCACCTTAAGTAATGGGCGTAAGAATTCTTTACATTGGTTTGTGCCATGTGGAAGCTATCTCGAGGGAAAGTCGGAACCTCAGAGGAAGGTGGAGTATCGTCTTGATACAAAGGGTTAGCAACTGGCTTCACGAGTTCCACACATGGCGGAACTGAAAAGTGGGCACAAATTTCAGCCTTTGAACAAGAACAACCATTACAAATTTGGATTCTAGCGTGTTAATGTGGGCTATACATTAATCTAACGGTCCACGCTGCCATGGAATCCTTTCTCCAACCATTACATATATTCAATCGACAACAGCGAAGAGAACGAATCCATGTCCATATAACATCCAAGACAAATAGACAATTCAAACACGCCGTTCTACACGTATATTTTTTTTTTTGCCAGGTTACTTACTCTGCTTAATTGACAGCTTAGGAATCGTATAAAGTCATGAACAAATGAGGAAATGGATAATCGAATATTCGATGGAAGCATGGATTCCTCCTTTGATACTGCTGTACCAGTTCATCAATTAGTAGGAAAGGAGAAATTTGAATTTGGATACTGATTATACGAACCTTGAGAGGGTCGCCTGCTACGGAGGACTTGAAGGAAGTCGGATCGGAGCTTGAGAGCATCAAAGGCTTCTTCCATTGTGCTGTGTGTGCAGCGATGAGGGATGACTCTAAGAATACAGTTATGAATAAACAGTTTTGGCCAGTGACCATTAAAATATAAAAAAGGTTAAACAATGACTATGCCCCTCAACTTTATATATCTTTAGTGAGGCTACCAAATCGCACACAGTATCATAGTGATATATTACTACTCCACTGAAGTGCGAATACCAATTCCACTTTCGCTTGTAAGAGAAGATTTTTTATATACAGTATAGAGGATGCATAATATTAACCAACCAACTAGAAGATGAATTGTAGCTTCAAAATTGTTGAATCTAGATTTTCCAGTCTCATTGGCCCCTTCCCCATTGCGATTCCTTTAAGGATGCGTTCGCGAGAAGATTTGAATTTATTTAATTTTAAAATTAAATATTAATTAAACGTTAAATCATCTTCTAAATTATAATTTAAAACACATATAATTGTCATATCAACATTAAAATGAACGACGAAATTTATTTGAAAGAGATTTTTTATGAGATATTTTTAAAATTAAAGAATTATTTTTTAAATGGTAAATAAAGTTAAATGACTAAAATACTATTTGGCAGGTGGATAAGACTTTTGTGAAATAATAGATTGTGCTGTTAAGCAGATGTTAATAAATGTTAAACTTTTTTATTAATTTTTTAAAATTTTAAATTATTAAATTTTTTATTTATGGATTCAAATCTTATTAATTTTATTCACATTTGAATTTTCTAAATACAAAAAATTCACTTAGCTGCGGCTGTGGTCGTGGGCTACGAGAATCATGATTATGCTGTTTCGTGATTAACCACGCGAATGTTGAGTTGCTCACCAAAGTTTCATTTGAAGCATGTTTTTATTGCATGCATGTTCCGATAGCTCGTTCGTTTTTTTTGGCAAATTTTCTTTGGTCCTTATTTATTATTAAGAAATTATTTTTTATTTATTATTACATCTTAATTTATAATATCTATTATTATTAAATTTGTAACTCAAGACAACTTGGATGAGTGTGAATCCTACCACTAAACTACCATGTTAAGACATTATTAGTTCCTACCACAAATCTAGCGGCCAAGAAAATAGAATAATTTTTATCATAAATTAGTAATTAGAGAATAGATTAGTATCAAACCAAGTCTGATAATTTTTTTATTTGAAAAATTATTATCTATTTAATTTTTCTCATTTGTTACTCAATTTTTAAAACATCAATTTTATTTATTTTATTTTATGAGAAAAATATATTTTTGGTATTTCTTATATCATAAAAATATCATTTTTGTCCTTTATTAAAATATTCAAAATAATTCTTCACTCATTGAAAAATATTATATGGTCTTTCTACTTTTCAAAAAATAATCAAATTTAGATCATTTACCAAATTGTAAACTTTAAATTTAAGTAATTAAATTTGATATTTTTTCAAAAAATTAAAGAACTAAATATGACATTTTTTAATAAGTAGTCTATTTTTTTAATATTTAAGTAACTAAAGTAATAATTTTGTGATAAATAAAGGAGTAAAGGGTATTTTATTATTTTCTTTATATTTTATTTTTTTTAATTTATTATTTTTTAAAATAAAGTGAAAGGAAAAATCATTAATATTCCCCTTGCCTTTTGCCAGCTACAATGGAAAGGACTTAAATAAGGTTGTCCAATCAGAACATGGACCCATGGAAGGGTGGAGGAATGACAAGGCGAGAAGTTGAGAAATGAAAGAGGATAGAGGACGGAGGGAAAGCACCCGTAAACGACGATCAAATCGTAAATTAAGGCAATGAGGCTGCACGGAAGCTCAAATTCCTGAATTTATATCGTAGAAAGGTAACGACTAACCTGTGCTTTTTGAGGAAAGTGCTTCGAAACAATCCGACTTGTACAACATTGACAAAATTTTGTGCTTGCATAATTCTTTTCCTTACAACTATAATACGATGTTGTGTCTGAATTCGGGTGAGCTCACTTGAATATTGGGATATGGTAAAGTTAGAAATAAACACCATGCTTGTCATCCATAACAAGTCAGACATATTTGATAATCCTGTATTTTTTAAAGTAACTATTACTATATTTTAATTTTTTTATTACTTTTTAAGAAATTAATTTTGGTGAAATGATGAAGTAATCTCTTTATTTTAATTTTTAATAAAATATAATAAATTGTGTTTTTATTTCAAACTTCTCCCAAAATTCTCTTGCATTTCCATCTAATTCCCAAAAAAGTTATTACTTTTTCGCTTTGCTTTTGCCGGCCATAATGAAAAGGACTTAAATAATCATCTTAATCATCCTGGGCTGTCCAATTAGAAAATGGACCCATCATTTCTAAACGAGTAGCTTTAGCTTGATCCTTTAGAAGCAAAAACCAAGGAGGCAGAAGTGGGTAGCAAAGTCTCTCAACAGCATGATACAAATATTGACTAGCAATGACCAACATTCATTACATTTATGTTATTAGCCTAAAAAACTTACTTATTTTTGTATGAAAAGTTCAAAAGATATTCTTATCTCGAGACATCAATGGTAAGAAAAAAGATATTTTAAGTAGTTATTTTAGACAAATAATCTTTCTATAGTAAGAGTTACTGTGATTCTTTTTAGCTAAAAAAATAATTGTGCACAGTTATTTTGAATCGCACATAGTTATTTTAAAATTCTAAAAAGTCACAGCATCTCCTACTGTATAACACTAGATTAGAATTCTATTCTATTAGCAGGAACTAGACCTATACCTAACTATGCACATGAACAGCACAAAATCCTGGCTGACCACCAATACTAAAAGTATGTACTTTACTAGTTATAAGTCTTTAACGATACAAAATATCATATCACCCCAGCTATTCCAGTTGGCAGACCGATCCTTAAGGACAAATCATCATTACCATGTCCATTAGTCATTGCCCTACTTGTCTCAGATACTTCAGTGGCTACCGGGATGGTGGACTTCGCAATGCAATTGCTGTGCCTGTGAAGTCCCTTTCCCTTCTCACTTCTTAAATCAGTTTCAGCTCCATCATTGGCATTCTCTCCAGCTTCTTGTTTGCTTCCCGCCTCTTTCTTGGTTAATGGAGAGCACATTGTTTCTACAAAAGTTACAGATAGATGATGTTAGTTAAAGTGTAAAACACTATCGGAAGTCTGTATAAAACTTCAAAGAAGCTCAAAGAAAGGTGTCATCACTTCAATCTAGTCCTAGTATTTTCTCACTACTGATTTTTCAGTTCTAAAAAGTTTCTTCTCCTTAGCCAATCTGCCAAATGAAATTTCCATAAAGATAATGAAATCAGCTTTATCACCATTTTCCAGTGATCAGAACCTCAACCAGATATGAGCTTTGGCATGAAGACAAGGGTGGGGATTCTTTCCATTTCCATTGGAGCCTGACATGCTTTAGTTTATGAATATGAACATAAGAAGTGAAAAAGAACTAAGCTGTTCAAGAGTTATACAAGATCAACTCTTTAAAAAATTGATTATGCTTGAATGATTTAATAAGTTTGAACTATAATTTAAGCTTAGTTTTTTTGTAGAAACAAATTTGAAATTTTAGTGCGTAACTCGTTAAGCTTGCAAACACAATGAAGTGATATAGTTTTACATGCACTCAAAACACATATGGAGGCGTCAAGTATATTATAATCTTGACCCTGTCGTCCACTTACGTAGTATCTTGAATCTGAAGGCAGGATGACAGTGTTTGGCATGCCGTTAAGTGATAACAGGGTGGCATTTGAGGTAACACCATGTTATCACATCACAGCAGAAAAGGTATTATCTGACAACAACCAACGTATTCTAACATCTCACATCAGAGAATAGAGTGGGTTTAATTTTCTATATTTTATCAAAAATATCCTTAACTTTTTAATTTCCTTTTATCCTAATGTCCCACCTTAATTTCCCCTATTTTTCTTCCTGCCACCACATGAACGCTGCAATTATTTCTCCCATACCCTACTACCCTAGCATGTTGCATCAGTTAAACAGAAGAGCCAAACGGCTCCATGTCACAGAAAAGGCAATAATAGTAAACAAAATTATTTTCATTACGTGTTGTACATATTGACAATAAATTCTGCATGCTGCAATTGAATATTGTACAGGAAGAATCTCCTGTCAAAAAAAATCCAGTATTTTTTTAGTGCATGTCTTGTATATTAACATTAGCTTAGTAATTTCATAAGATAACTATTATTCATTGTCGATGTTAGGATGAATTTTGAAAAAAAAAAAAAAATAGAGTATTATATGGATGAATTTTTTAATTAAAAAAATTCATATGAACTTTTCAAAATAGAAATAGTATAGATCTATGAAATGTAATTATTTAAACTTAATAGGGTAAATTTGGAAATTTCAGAAGTAAATAGGATTAATTAACATTTACAACCAAACAATAGTATCTTAATTTCTTAGTATGTTAGATATGACTAATAGTCATATGAAACATTAGTATTATAAACGCCACGTACCATACCATCTAAGACACCATGATATCTGTAATCACAAAGTACCAAAAGCCTCCTATAGTGGGATGTATGTGTGATTTAATAAAAATATATATATATATATAAATACAGCAGCTTTTGTATCATTGAGAATTATAGTATGTATTTTATTAATTTTTTTCATATACATGCTGTCACACTCATTCATGATGAAAAGTAAAATATATTGCTAACACTTACATTGATTGCATCGTATTGATGATGAAAGCCAAGTAATAGCTAAGTCAGACTTTGCTATAAAAGGCGACTCTTAAAAGTAAGGTATAGTACCCGAGTTATTATGCCTGATATGCCAAATATTTTATTATTATACAGGTTTATAGGGAATACCGGTTATCAATGACATATAGCACAATTGACTGTCTCTTTCATTCAGAAAGCCATATATTGGTTAGCCGTCTTGCATAGGACTCTCCACAACTGACTATATATAAAATTATAATTCCAAGTCAAGAATACCAGATTAGCTTTACTCAAACAAATTGTAACAGCAGAGAATTTGACATTGCAACATTAGAATCCTGACCTTTTATGCTACCACGAATGATGAGTCCGCGAAGAACATCCCAGAACCTGGTGAGCACAAGTCGTTCCTGCTCTCCATAAATATCCGTGCATCCATCAGAATTGGATGACTTCGGAATCGCTTTTTGACCATTGCAAGCCACTCCATTAGCAGAACTATAGGAAAAAAACATCTCATCTTGTTCATCACACATCAATGCTAGCGTTCCTGGTGACAGTGGCCTATCATAGTCCTGCATATCAACTCCATCTGATCCAGAATCACTGATTCCACCACTCTCTGCTTCATTCTTCTTCGCATGACCATCAAAAACAGGCTCTTGGACTTCTTGTTTAGTATCTTGCAGCAATTCAGCTGATGAAGCAACAGAATTTTCAAATTTCTTGGTCTCCATTTCCTGGTCTACTTTGCCTCTTAACTCTGAAAAGTTGAAACCAAATTGGGAGGCAAACTACATTTTGATATAAAAGTATTGAAGGTGTACATAATATAACTCTTACACTAGGGTCTATTTAGAAATCAATGCTGAAAATAAATATTTTTCAGCGCTGAAGATATTATGTTGGTGTTTGGTTATGTATAATCAAACAATCAGCATATGAGAAGCCAGTAAACCCTTTCCTTATTCAAATAATAAAATGACAATATATTCCTGTATTTCAGACCCGCCAACTTAAGTCAATAGTTCCCCTTAAAACACAATTTTAAACATCACAAATATAGGGCTTAAATTTCAACAATTTAAATTCAGTACTAAATTTTTAGAGCCAATTTTTTTTAATTTTATTAATATATAATTTACTTAGGGTGTGCTACAAATAATTACTTTCCTACTACCATAACATCTCCCCCAACAAACTAGATCATTTAAAATCACCTCCTCCATAGCCCTGTTAGTTAGTTAAAAACACATGCATAGTTCACCATTCAGTAGATAAGTTCTGTATAAACCAGAAAAATATACTCAGCATCCAAGTATTAATCAAAACCTGCAAATGTCTTTGCAGCTACTCCTGAGAGAACAACAAAAAGTGAACATAGATACTTCACATCCTGTGGTTGGAGGACATCCGCCAATGGGGACCTTCAGCGTGAGCAATTGTAAATTAAAATTTTTTTCAATTTCAAAATATAAAATAAAATGTTAAAATCTTTTTTCAAAATCATGTACCTGTATGTAGATCTTGAAGACCCTGGAATTGTCGCATTTGCAGTGTCAGAGACAAGGGACACAGACAGAGCAGGTGTAGAAACTACTGCATCATTTCCCTGATTAAACTTCAAATTAAGAAAATAATTATTTTATGCAGTTTTGATGTGAGAAAATAGAGGAAATTGAAAGGGGCTGCAAAGCAATAAGGAAACTGAAAAGTGTGTGTGAAAAAGGAAGTCTGAAGGAACTTGAAGTGAGATGTTGATATTCATAGTCTGACATGACTCAGTGGCCTAAATTTATTGAATTCATATGATTTCCAAACATAATGAAGCGGCACATAAGAAATAACTAAATGATTAATTCAAATGAGTCCAACTAAGTCATCCTAATATATCATGGGAGAACATAAGAGAACACCTGCTGCACTTGAGCAGACGAAACACTTTGATCTATGGCTGCATTGTCAGAAAATGTTTCCTGAATTTTTCTCCTCTTGGGAGTTTTATGTATCCCATAGCCGGAGGATCCAATTGCTTCACTGATGCCAGCATTAGCTGCCAGTTTGATGTGAATAGGATCAAGAGCTCTTCTTTCTTCATTTCCCTCAAAATTCTTGCAATCGATGCATTTACAATTTTCAGAGCAGAGGACATTGGCTTGGAAGCACTCACAATACTTCTTAAGGCAACCTGATTTCTTGCAGTGACATCCTTTATTATGCTTTCCAAATACTTGAATTTCAGCCTCTTCCTGAATATGATCCAGTACAAGCAAAGACAATCTAGATGAACAAGCCAGACAGAGAATAGCTAATATCATCAAATTCATTTGGCTCAAACACATAAATTTTTTAGCAAATCCATATTCCTGATTTAACTTATGAAGTTTAGTCATCTTAGGGTAAGCCAAAACCCAAAAATATATATGTCTAGCCACTCTGATATACAGCCATGGCTCTGTATAGAACATAATATCGGTTAACTTGATCAAAATATATAATACTTTAATACCGAAAGTGATCAATATTGGTTAACATATTGCTTGAGTTTGCATAAAATAATTATTATAGAAAGCTACAAGTGATACTCAAAATAAACTGTCCTTTACCCAGAGGAAAGGAAAAGAAAAGAGTTGAAATGTTGAATTATGCATTTATAGAATGCAAAAAGGAGTCTATATTAGATTGCCTATAAGGAGGTAACCCTGCCTGATAATAGGCCCTTCAGAAACAGGAACTATAAAAACTTAAGGGAGTTGAAATACTGACCTTGGAATCCCGTGGTCCATGTGGACTACTAGCAATTTTTGGTCTGAAAGCATTTGGATTGCGCTCTAATATAATTCCAACTGCCTCCTGTCTGGCCTCCTCATTATCCACATTATTGTGACAATTTATGCAGTTGCAGCCATCACAATGGATCCCAGCGGCAAAGCACTCACAGTACCTAACATTTGCAAAATTGGTTTTGCTAGTGGGTAAAGGAGTGGGAAATATACACGCAAGATCTTCATATATAGCATGGGATTATGTGATTAGATGTTCTTGATGAAAGATATCTATTCAGAGAAGCTGAAGTACTTACAATTTGAGGCATCGAGAATTTTTGCAGTTGCACTGCTTTTGTTTCTTTGGAGTGCTGTCCTTTGATTCCACATTATACCAAGGTCGTGATCTAGGAGACTCTTGCTTCCTGAAGGAAAACACATATGTCCAAACATTTAGTAAATGCAAATCAGTGCAAAATGTTTCCACCCTAAACGTTGAAACTTAATTGAAGAGAGTAACAGATAGAACAACTTTTCTGATAGGACCCGTTGAAATGGAAAGAAATTTTTCTGACAACAATCGGAGTCTCTTACTCTAACTTTCAAGAAAAACAGTAGCTGTTTATAAACTTTTGTTTTTTGAGTATTTAAAGTGTAATGACAAGATCACCGTTTTTCAAACTGCACACAATATTGTTTTCAATACATCCAATGGATTAAACAAACCCCCAAGATGATCTCAATAAGCCGCAAAATTACATGAAGAAGCATCCAAACCAAAATAATAATAATAACTAAATAAAACATAGACAGGTAGTATTACTGGCATAAATTATTGATTAAAAGCAAACTCGGAATGCCCCTAAAGATCTGTTTTCTAATATCTATGATTATTTTTGCATATAAAATATAATCCTAGGTCGCGACACTAAAATTACAATCTCTTCCTTGGTAACTTCAACCAGTTGTCCATTATCGTCTGTCTACATATCATATCTCTTGAATATTCATCTTTCCACGCAGTATGTTATGAAATTACTTCCGCCAGTTATCGTATTTTCTCTCCAACAAAAGCTCCGTTACCTTTGAGCAAATGCCTTCAGTTCCTATACTATCTTTACCATCGTTACCACTCTAAATATACTGAATTGAGCATTCTTAAAGGTACATTGGTACATTTTAGCATTCCCGCATTCCTTGTGAATAAGTGTAGCAGATAGAGGCAAAGTCATAATGGTACATATTAAAAGACTTACAACAATTGTAACGTCGTCATTGGAACTTTCTGCACAGGGTGCGGAATTCGACGAACAGGCGACACTAGGTGTGGCCGCGCTTGCGATTTCTGCTTCACCTGAGATTGAGATGCTCTCTGCTGTTGCGTGTGCGAACATGACCATGGCTGCTGGCCCTGCGATCGTAAAGGCAACTGAAGTTGTGTCGGCGAGTATCCTTGCGACTGCAATTTCGGTTCAATCTGTATTTGAGACGACGACTGTGATTGTGGCTGCAAAATCGATTTTGACAGTGATTGCGGCGTCTGCGGTAGAAGCTCTAACTCTGTCTGAGATTCAGGTGCCTTCGGCAATTCCACGTTCGCCAAACCTCCACTGGTGGCGGTGAAATCCAATTGCCGAGCCAATTTCCGCGGTGCTGAATCAGAAATTGTATCGCTCTGCTCCATCTTTTTTTGATATAAACTGGTAGAATTCTCAAATATGGCAGTGAACTGTTCCCACCAATTGGCCACTTGGCTTTAAAATCACAACCTCAATCTCGAATAACTCACCGTTTTGGATTGAATTTTCGAAACATATGGACAGAACCTTCACTGAAGGCGAAAGAAAACGAATCTAATAATGACGAAAACGAAAATGGCGTCCACTCTAAGCTCAGATTGCCACCACAATTTGCCGCACGTTACAGAATATAACAGGAACTGTTGTAATCTACCAAACTCGGCCGTTTGACGCTGATTGAGAAATAAAGATTTCGGCTTTGAAGGAAAGACGCATGCTGAGACCTAATTCCCTTGCGAGCTGACACAATGTAGCCGGACAGCGGTCATCGGTAAGTTGATCGGGAATCTGTCCTGGGATACTTCGAGGAAGACACTGCCATGCCACCTCTCCCTCTCGAGATTTTGAAAATTCAATTGAATAAATCGAACGGCGCGATGAGAACAGTGGGCGATCGCACGGACGAAATTGAAAGGTTTAACTAACGGATGAGATTTTCGTTGGCACTGTGAGGAGTTGGTAAGCGTTGGATTTGAAAAAGAGCACCAGCCCTTTCGGGAAAATGATGTGGGTAGAATTTGGCGCTAATTGATTCTAAAGAAGAAAGGGACCTGATTTATCGTACACGTGTACGTTTATGATCGAACTTGAACAAAACTAGGACAGTGTTTGGCATAAGACATTTGAAACGATCCACGGTCCTTTTCTCTTTTTGGTCATCAATAAAAATTTTTTAAAAATATCGCTATGGACTGTGGCCAAAGAAAATGAATCCTTTTTTTGAATTCCTTTTTTTTTTTTTTTGAAAAAAAATAGTCTTAAACGATGAAACTTCTTGTGCCTTAGCTAGGACTCACATTCACATGGCCTGCGATTTTTCTTTTTCATAGAGAATTAAACATATAGTCGCTTTTGCCTCTTTTGGTTTTGGGTTTACAGCGAACTGTAATTTTTACCTTAATCGATATCTTATTCTTATCCAACACATGACCTCAATATATCCTTAATTTCAGCCATGTGTTACACTCAAATGGCTATATGTCATGTGACTAGATAGATATATATATATATATATATATATATATATATGACATTGAATGAATTATTAGTTCAAATAATTTTTGTCTTTATAAAAATATAATGTTTTTCTTATAAAATAAAATATTTTTTTGATTTCTTATTTATCAAAATATATAACGTAGTTCTCAACTCATTAAAAAATATTATACTTAATATTTATTTTTAAAAAAATTTAAAATTTAAAATTAGATATAAAGATTAAAATTAATAATTTTTGAAAAAACTTAAAATCGAATATGATATTTTTTAATTAATAAAAAATTATTTTATACATTTTAATAAATGATTATCAAAATAATAATTTTGTGATAATGGCCTAAAAATATATTTTTTCTTTTATTATATCAGCATATTTCTTCCGTACATTTTGTTGTAGAACAAATATATACATTCAGAATAAAACCTTCTACTTGATCTACATCGGACTCTAAGATAACATTGATTTCAAGACATTCTAACGCAAATTTTGGAGTCAACATTTCTTCCAAAGGCTCTAATTTTCCATGCGACGTGCCTCTAAAATGATGATAAATAATATTTATCTTCTTCATTCTCTCGTCTTTTTTCCTTCTTCTGAGTAGACTTCTGTGAAGAGACTGTGTTTTTAAAAATAAAATAAACTTAAATACAATTTATTATATTTTTATTATCAAAATTTTGAATTAGCACATGATAAATATATAATTGACTAATAATAATAAAAATAAGGTATTTATAATTTTATTAAAAATTATACAATTATATACACAATACGTTTTAGGATATTAATATAAGAAACATATTAACAATAATATTAATGCGTGCCTTAGGATAATATAAAGATTTTATCATTTTATTTAAATGTGTGTCTAGAATAATAATGATTCGTCTGGTCCTGCATATTAATATTTATAACAGCCTGTAGTGCCTTCTGTGACAATAATTTTTAAAAAGAAATTAAAAAGTTACACTAAACAAAATAGTTGCACAAATCGTGCTTAATTTATTTCAAATTAAATTTAAATTCCATGTGACTAATTAACTAATCTATTATTTTCATCACTTAGAGCCATCGTTCCTTTAAAAGAACAAAAAATTACTGTTTCTAATTAAAAAGCCCCAACCAACGACAACTAACCAAAAATCATAATACAAAAAAAAAAAAAAAAAAGAGGAAGGAATAACCCATTTATACTCCTTTAAATTTCAATTAAAAATAATAAATTGTTTTAGTTCATTCAATCTTGTAGTTGTTCCAGCTGTTATAATGAGATTTTCTTCATTATAGAAATCATCATAAGTCAAGAATATGAAGGTTATCGTATATGGTTATCGTTTTTGGAAACATGCTCAGTGAATAATATTTTTTATTCTTATTATAATTTTTTAATTCTCAGACTTAGACTCATTTATTTAAAAAACTTATAATAGATCATTTTTTTGTATTAAATTTTATGCGTATAAAATCATACTAAAAATTGTAATATTTCAAACCCCTAGTAATTAAAATAAATCGAAATTCATAAAAATACTATTGAATGTTTTACATTTATAATATATTATATTGATTACATGTGAGGTAAAAATAATTTAAACCTTTAAAATATTTATAGATAATTTTAGGTCAAATTTGTGATGCACTCAATTATAATATAGTTATATAATTTTAAAATTATTATTTTTAAATTAATATTTAAAATAAAAAAATTATATAAATTAATATAAATATACTAATACATTGAAAATTATGAGTGTGTGAACAATGACACTATAATTTTATTAGCAGAGTCAAATTGATAAATTTTACGATTATGAATAAATCGTTTGACTGAATTGAACATTATTTGGCGCAGCTTCTTTCTAAAGTTTTTTTACCGATTGCGTGACAAATTGTACCGCTTAATATGATTCTAAAGTTTACATTGTCGCTGTTTTCTTAATTAATAATTTTATTAATAATAAATATTACAATTAATTATTATAAAACTGACTAACTCAATTGATATTCCTTTGAAAACTAAGGAAGTAATTAAGTCATATATCTGCAGCTATAACCAAAGCAAAACCATATCCCGAAAATATTAAAGAGATATACTTCCTACATCTATAATGAATGTGGATAAAAAACAAAATTACTAACATTCACGTCTTTATAAAACAATAATCGTATTATTCAGAATCTCTCATTTAAATAAAATAATTTTTTTTGCCATCAACAATCAAGATAAATTTATAATAAGTTTTAGGTACCATCTTCAAAATAAATTTAAATTTAGTTGTTTAAATGGAATAAAAGCGTACCATGTGGCAAAACGTGCTATAACAACTCCAAGCGATTTGAAAATTACAGAATTAGAAAATGATTAAATTTAATTACATTACGGCTTAGATCAATTTTTAGTTGAATCTCACTGCCATTTGAAAAATAAAAATTAAAAAATATGTCATTATAAAAACTGAAAGGTGATGGATATCTCCAATATCAATTGTAACAAATGGAGTATTAATTTAGATGCGAATATTTATTAGTTTGTTTTTTTTTTAAGAATATAATATGAAAAATGAATAAACTCAATATTAAGAGTTGCATGAAATTTTTTTGACCTTTGATGATTACTTGACTAAATAATAAGAAGATTAAAGTGCTACGGATACAGCAACAAATGGCAAATTTTATAGTCCCGCATGCAATATAAAGAAATTATTGGGAAAATGTATTATTTTGCATAATATTATGAGTTATTGTGTAATTAAATTATTGAATTTCAAAATCTACAAAAATTTTCAAGACAATGTTCATAACTTAAACTAATATTAACGTAGTTGGCCAAAAAAAATAAACTAATATTGGCGTGAACGATCACTTTCGGATGGCGCCAAAACGCCTGCGCCGCAAGAGGGAACGCGGCTTACCATTAATGTAGTAACAAACTACGTTACTATTTTTGCGTACTGGACCACTACTTCTTACATTTCAGGTTTCATTTATTCGTTTTTTTATTTTTCTATTTCTTTTAATTTATATTAAAAAATATTAGAAATTATTGAATATTTATTAAAATTTAATTATCTAAATTTTTTTAAATATAAAAAATTTAGATTCTCAAATGCAGATAATTTAAATTTAAAATATATATATATATTAGTTTCAATTCTATAAAAGCATAAGCGGCTTGCTTTCAACCGTCTTTGATTTAATTCTAAGGGTTAAGAAAGTTGGTTTAAGAGTTTTATATTATATATAACTCTGATTAGTTTAATATTGAATTTTTTAAAATTATTTCTGTCTTTAAAATATTTATACATACATAAGTAAAAAAAATTACTTTTAGTTACATTAAATAAACTAAGTTGATGGTTAATTTACTTTCAAACTGAAAGGTTTTTAAACATAATTTACTATATATTACAAAATTACATTCGTTCAAAAATTAAAGTTATATTACTCCAACAAACACATTAAATGTAAAAATTATTGAATTACATTTACATGAGGTAGTAGTACAGCTTCGGTTGTCTTGGGACTAAAATGACAATATATTATATTGCGACGTCCTTTATTTAGCAAAAGCCACAAAAAAGTGTCGCCCAGATGAGTCCAATATGTAGCATATTCGAGTACAATGACAGAGCTCATTTATCTTTATAATATGACGTCCAGCTCCTAGTTTTAAGATAATTTACTTTCTGACCACAATTATTTCAATTATTTTTAGATTAAATTGTACGGAATTCACATGAACTTTAAGTAATATGCAAATAATCTTTTTTACCTTCAAAATTTGATAACGAATTTCCTTAAACTTTTATATTTGTGTAGATAACTCCATTTTTATTAACTGAACCCCAAAAATTTAACTTTTTATACAAATAGCTTTCTTAAACTTTATATTAAAAGTAAATAACTCCTTTAAGTTTTTAGTGATATGCAAATAATCTCCTTATTTATCATGTTTCTATTAATGAAATAATTAGCTTAATAACATTAGGAGTTTTCTTGCATATAATCTCTTAATTATTCTCGATCCATTAATTAATTGAGTGTTGAACCCATTGAATATTTTAAAATAATAAAGATCAAGATTCGTTCGCATATGGATGATTATTGCTTTTACTTAGTACTTTATAAGTTGGGTTTGAAGTTAGATACGTATTCACTATCAGAATATATGATATATTACACGTAAATGTGGATTCCGATATTATTATATGTGTAGATCATTGTGGATGTATGAAAATAAAGAATGTTTTTATATTCAAATAAATATTTAACGTATAACTATGAGAATATAGTTTTATATAAAATCAATTATTCCCTCCCCCCCCCCCCCTCCAACAAATATCAACACTTTTAGATGTATCAACGTTTAATTTAGGAAATGAGAAAAAAAAAATTCTAGAACTATCATTAATAATAGGGAATAATATTAATTTGTAGTAAGTGATCTTTCAACATAGCTGCCGTTGAGATTTGGTCCATCTGGCTGGATGCTTCATTTAAAAACTAACTATAATTATTGCTATAAGAGGTTTCTTTTTTAATTTCCTTAAATAGTCATTTATATTTTAAAAGCAAAACGAACTATATATTCAAAACAACAAAACTGTTCAGACAATTCAGTATTTCAAGATTTTTTTTTTTTTAAGCTCTCAAAAAGCACCCACACACCCCACAACACTTTCAAGGTTATTCAAATAACCTACACACACACAAACACACACACACACACACACACATATATATATATACTATAGCTCGCAAATTAGGCCAAGAATAGAGAAAAACAGAAATAAAAAAAAAAAAAAAAAAAAGGAAAAACTATAGGTGGCAATTCGCAAAATAGTTCTCACTAGGAACCACCACCTGTGTATAGCAGATGTATGTGTCAATTCATGCTTGAAGATTCGAGAGATCGGAAGCTATATATATAGCTAGCAATATTGTTCAATTTGACATGTCTGGATTATTGCATGAAAATGATTCTTCAAAACAACGACACGTAAAAAAAGTATATATTTGTCACTCTCACGTATCCCTCATATCTCTCTCACGAGTCCTTATTACCACCCCCATTTACTAACCTTATCTTTATAATTAATAAACCAAACCTTCTTTCCTAGCTCGATCTGTTTGCCCAGAAAAGTGAAAAAGAGATTGTGAAAAGAAAAGTTACTAATATTATTATTAAACCAGCTGCACTAACTAATTAAGTTTAGTTGCTAGATTAATTTCTTTTAGTTTCAATAATTAATTTTTATTAATTGACATTTCATTAGGTTTGGACACCAACCTTTGCAAAGCCTAAAATTGCGCATTAAGTCGGCATATATGTGGGCTTTTGCAAATAGATAATTTTACGTAGTGCTGTCCTATCGAACCCTGCCAACCCTGAACACAACTTTCGCAGTTTGGCTGCACTATTTTTTTTTGTTAATTTGTTGCCAGTTATTTCGACATTTTTCTCTTTTTACCCATTTACTGTTCTTCCAACAATATTACTCAAAACAAATCACTTTCCAGTCAAAATGAAGGACAGATTATTCTGAAAAAGGAGAGGCAAACTAACTTATTTCGTTACGTAGCCATTTAATGAAATTTAATTTGGCGACAAGCATAAATATATATATATATGGGGATATATATATATATATATATATGATAATATCCCAGAAAAAACCAAGTGTCCAATTAATTACAAGTATAAGTTTCCAAACATAATCAATTCCAAGTCCAAATTGCCAATTCATCTGATGCGAGACGTTTCTAAGAATTCTGAATTATCGGAGACATGAAAACGACATGACATATATATGAGAATTGAAAAAGCAGATTGTATACTCTATATGTGGTCTTCATGGGGTCTTCGTTTCTTTTCCTTTTCTTCAGCTAAACAAGTAACTAAATTCGCAAACCAAAAGCCATAGTTAATTAATTTCAATAATATATATATATATATATATATATATATATATATATCTTTGAATCTTTTACTTTTTGATTATAGTTTATCGTATAGCCCCCTCCCCTATATAACTTTTCGGGATATGACATAGTTTATTATTTATTAATAGATATTTCATAATCACGAACGTATTAATTAATTAATATTAATCATCTCTTAACCTTTTGCTTTATGAAATGTGAGTCATTCATGATGGGATATATACACTGATAGCTAGCTCGGATAGTCAAAGGTTACGGCTTCGGGATCTAATTAAGAAGACTTTTCAAGAATAAAAAGTTATTAAACCTGCACGAGCGAAGATATAATTGACCTAATTAAACGGAGCCCTTCAATGCGTCCAGGAATAAGATCTAGCTAGGCAATTAAAAGGGAAAAACTAGTGAGAGAGAGAGAGAGAGAGAGAGAGAGAGAGAGAGAGAGAGAGAGAGAGAGAGAGATATATATATATATATATATATATATATATATTTGGTTCCTCGGTACTCTATTGGATCTGTAAACAAGAAAAAGAGTAAAATAAAAGAAAAAAAAAAAAAGACAAAAACGGAATAAAACGAAGAAGAATAATTAGGCAAGTAAACAGAAATGTGCATCATGTGGCTGAAAGAATACAAAGGTGCGATCCTATCAAACATCTCGTCGGTTGATAAACAACCGATAAACACATTGAGTAGCTATAATCATTTCTTGGAAAGTCTCAACCTTCCATACGGAGACACCAACTTTTTATTATGCATGAAAGTCCCAGACAGCTATTTATGTATTTCGAGCTAAATACAATAAAAAAAAATAGCACGTATTGTTTAAGAATTATTTATTATATATAATAAATATTTATTAATTAATAAAATTGGTCAAAAATTATTTATTGCACTGACTAACAATAATAATAAATATTTACATACTAATTTTATTGTTTAAGAATAATTTGTTATATATAATAAATGTTTAACTAATACTTAAGGTCACTCGTTAGCAAGAAAAAAAAAATATATATATATATATATATATATATATATAAAGTGTTACGAAGGATAATTTTTCATATTATTTCAAATTTGCAAAATAACATTCATATATTTGTGCTAAATGTCTAGACTTATTAACTCAGCTGTTTGTTACAGATTTTCGATGGTGATAGACGATATTTATTAATATTGGCTAGCTATATGGTAGAGGTTTAATTAACACAAGAATCATCTGACGGCGCAAAGGTACACAGAAAATTAAAGTTTGATCAAGGAAAGCATTAGATTCCACTAAATAATTATATATATAATATCGGTCGCCTACAATGGATGGGTGGAAGGTTAGGACAAGTGTGAATATTGTACAGGCTTTCACTTTGCTAGTATGACCACATGGGGCATGCAACACTATTTATTTATTAGAGCTTTTATATCCGTATGCATGATGACACGCAGGGCCCCCTCTCCCAATATAACCAGGGCAACCTATCCCTACCATAAGCCACTATATACATCTATCTCTCATTTTGATACTTCATTTGCCATATTCAACACAAATCTCAATCGCTATACTGAAGAACTTGAAAAGCATATAGCAAGATACACTAATATGATACATAGATCAGTCAAATGTTGTCTCTTAAAAATATCAAATACCCATGATTAGTGTTAGTTATATGATGAGGTAAAAATATTCTCTTCTCTTCCGAGAGGAATTCAGTTTTTCATCAGTGAAGTTGTGTTTTTTGGGGTCGTTTTAATAAAGAGGAAATGAAGTCATTCTCACGTGGTACATATGGTCGTACGAGGAGTAGCTTTTTTTTTTTTTTGGTATGAATAATAAATATTAATAATGCATGTATGAGTGTCAATGTCACACAGATAAGAACCTTAAAGCTGGAAATTAATTGGCATTGATTTATTCCTTTGTCTCCTTTCAAGACAAAACGATGCTCATAATAAAGAAACTTTCCGGGGAAGTAAATTCAGACATATGGCATTCCTTAATTACTGCTAATACGTGAAAGTGGTGTTTGCTTAATTATGGTCATTTAGACTAGCTAGGTCCTCCGTTAGAAACTATTCTTTTATATAATCCAAAGCAAGTACCGAAGAAAAAGCAAGATGTAAAGATATGGTATTTTCTGAAAGTAGAAATGTTCCCTTTATTATATACTTCTATTATTTTACTCATCTAGTATACGTCACTTCAGATCAAAACTACATGAACCAGATGTGAGGGTCTTCATTAATTGTTGTGACTAGCTAGGGGAAAATGGGCATTCGTTATTGTAAGAAAAAAAAAATCATGAGGAAAGATGGCAAACAACTATACAATCAAGAGTTTAATGCTATATATATTCATTTGCAAAACTGGAGTTTGGAAGAACACCCGAATTATCACTATATATGATAATTTGAGCTTTAAATCATGATATTAAATTTGCAAAATTAAAATTAATCTCTCGAATACTGTAGAATAATGATTTTAAATTTTTTAATTGTGCAAGTTTTATACTAAAAGAAATCTGGAATTATAATTTTCAACCTAGAATGACATATCAATTACAACATGAAACATCAATTCCCATAAATGTCTCACCAATCATATTTATTTATTCTTCTATCATATTGATGATGTGTGTGCATGCATATTTTTTTATTCATATTAATTATATTTCAAAACTTGACGGTTGTGACAGATCAATCACCATAAGTGTCTGATCAATCACGATTGTAATTCTTACATAGTCTTTAACACACCGGCATATAAATGTATATATATTTACAATTCAATGTTTCTAATGAATTAATAAAAAGTACCCAATTTTAAAACATAGAAAAAAATTTGAAATTCATCTGTTTGAGAAAATCTCACTTGAGGATGTCAATGATTTGGTGGAAAGCAAGCCTTATCTTCATTCCTTCTGCATCTAACAAAGGGATTTTGATAGAGATGCTGTGTGTTGTGTTAGGGTTACGTACCCTTGCTTGCTCTCCGTTTTTAACTTTCAGAAAAAGACCTAGGGTTTCAAATAGCTCTCCACCTACACCCTCCTAGACAAATCGTGAAAAGCACGCACCAATGCCAACCGTTTTATGTGCAAAGAGCATGAGCACCTTTAGCCTTCGTTGACACGACAGGCACAAATTATTAAATCCAATACGGAAAAGGAGAGCGTGTAAACGACGCGCAATACTGTTCCCGCTTTTTTGCCAAATTTCACCTTCCATCTAGGGTTTCCTTGCCCTCCACAATAGCACACACGCCATTATAAATAGTTAGCGATAAGAACCGCACATTCCCGCCACATGGCGGATTCTGATTGGCTAGTTGTTTCTCTGTCCTCGCACTCTTTCTCTAGATTTACAATTTCTATGTGTATGGATCACATACAGATATGACATGATATGGTGTTTTTAAAAATACAACCAACAACGCCTTCTTCCAAGGACAAGAGGATAAAAATTCTCACTCCCTTTCTCCACACTCTCTCTTTCTTTCTCTCTCCTCTCGAAAGAATCGAAAACCTCTCTCTCTAGGGTTTCTGAGTCTTTCGCACTCAAATTGTAGTCAGCGAGCTGGGAATCCAATCGCAGAGCTTGCCTCTATCTCTTATCCGTCAAATGCTCTATCCTTCACTACCATTCCTTAGAAGAGCCGTTAAGAATCGGTGTCTAGCTGGGACGGATCGTCTGTTTTGGTACTCAGGTTAGTTTTGGTACGCCTTCCTCTTCAGATTGTTCTTCATCTCTCAGGGTTTGGAGTTGGCCGTTGATTCCGTGTTAATCGGGACCATTTCTGGATGTTTTCGAGCTTTTTGGTTTAAGATATTTAAGAGGCAGTACTGTTTATGGTATGTCCAGTTCAGCTTATGCTTTGCGTTTTTTTATCTGCGTTTTGCTTTATTAGCGCCGTTTCACACTTTTCTCGTGTTTTCCTTGTTATCTGGGCTATTTACTTTTAATTGAACTAAGTTCGCGAGTTGATAAGATGTGAATTATACTTGTAGATCATTGAACCCTAAAATTTTATTAGCTTTGTAAAGCATCGTTTTATGACCTGGTTTCGACTTCATACAAGCGTGAGTGAGGTGGGTTTCCCGGCGTTAATTCTTATGCTGAGATATTTACACGGTAAGAAGACTAGTTTCCCCCACGGAATTTAAAAACCCTAGTATGTACTGGGTCTTGTGTGTTCATGTAATGATGCCTCCTTTTCTGAACTAACATGGTTGCGCAGGCTACCTGATCTACATTATTGTAATTTAAACTGTAAATTACTGAACTTGAGCTTCTGTATTGTTGTATTTATTGGCTGTAAAACTAGGGTTTATGTACTTTCATACTGTTGGAGCTTATTATTTTATGTGTCTGATCACTGTGTATGAAGGTTTTATTTAATTTATTCCACTTAGGCTGTAAGAGTCATCTTGTTTAACCTGTCTTTCCTTTTGATCTCTTAGCAGATTTGCATAAACCCTAGCAATTTGCTGGGAAGCTTGCTTAAGATGTTTTTTTGGTTCCTTAATTTCATGCGATATCTTTGTCATCATTCAATTAATTAGTGATATCTTGACTCAAATATTTATAGACCCTTAATTTGTTTCCATTATAAACTTTGGTATTTTAATTTTTCGTGAACAGTGAACTCTCTATTGTGCTTCTAGCTTTGGTTGCCTGTATTTTGGAGATGGGCTTGCATAGCTGTGGAGATTCATACATTTAAAGGTGCTTTTAATAGAGTCATTGAATTCATGGGATCATTCATCCAGATTGACTCCATCTCTATAGATCTTGCCAATACTATTGATAAGAGTGATGCAGGCAAATGTGACCATTTCTCAATACGGTAAGCCTTGAAGCTACAGACCTTCTAATTAAATTGGTTTGGTTTCTGATTATAATTTATCAGACATCAAGCTCTGAAGGGCTTTTTTTCTTTTTTTCCTTATCTTCCCTCTTAATTATTTATCATTTTATGTGGATTGTGATATAGGAGCTTGTCAATTACTTATATATATATTTTCTATATATATCTCCATTCATACAAAGTTGAGATTGACATTACCAGCATTACAAAGTTGGAAGTCAATTAATAGATTTAGTGGCAATTATAAGGACTGTAATTAATAAATCAAATGGTTAGTGATGCCTGAATATATTTGCGTGTGTAAATTCTGGATATTACAAATATCCACTCCACTTACGTTGTTAGCTAATCATTTCTTTTTATATATAAAAAAAAGAATTTGAGAGTATTTATTTTTCTTCTGTTAAATGAGAAACAATCTTTTGGTTCTTTTTCAGAAGCTTATTCCTTATATTCTATTTTTGTTGTTAATGCAGTGGATATGTATCCGAAATTCGTAAAAAAGACTGGAAGATATGTTGGCCATTTCCATTACAATGCAACCATCCTGAGTCCGAGGATCAACCATCGTTGCTTCCACCATTAGATGTACCCAAATTCAGATGGTGGTGCTGTCAAAATTGTCGGCGAGAAATTGCTGCTGAAGGTGGTGATAAAGATGACCAAACTGCATTTAATTGTTGCAGTACTGGATGCAGATCTGCTAGCAATTGCTGTAGTAAGGCAGCTCTCAGGTCTGATATTCAGCTGCAACTGGCTCCAACATTTGACACTCTTGAGAGAAGAGAAATTGATCTTAATATTTCTACTAATCTGAGCTGTGGAAACGATTGCTTACCAACTAATAATGAGAAAGAAAAGAAAGCTGAAGTTACAAACAGCAGAAACATAGGTAACTTCAAACTCAGTTCTATATAGTATTATGGTCAATCCTTTACAGTGTGTGTTTTGATTTTCTGTGTTTTCTCCAGACCATGAGACTGGCTTGGAGGATTATCTCAATCATCAAATAACTAGTGTTCCACCACCAGAAGTTTATCAACGGCTCATACTGGAAGCACCTACAAATGATAGAGGTCAAGCTCAATTATATTGCTTGAATTGCAGTCAATCAGCAGTAATTAATTTTTTTTATTAGTGAAGTGAGAAATTTGTATGTATTAATGTAGCAATACAATTCTGATCTCAAAACCTGCAACTCTAATATCTATATATGTTTTTTTAAAACAGGCTTCAAAGGTAATGAAGTTTCTGATGTTGAGGTTGCTACCAGCAATCTCAAATGTGTGGACGAGAATTCTCTTGAGATTTATAATGGAGGAACACATACTTCTGTGGATGATCAATGCCATAAAGAACTAAACAAAACTTGTGGTTTAGGGACAGTAGTTGCAGTGGCAGACCACAAAACCGGACATCCTCCTATAGACTCAGTTGCTACCCAAAAGGCTTTACCAGGAATAACAGAAAATTTGGCCGAAAATGATTTTCAGGATCATCATCTAGAAAAGTCATCTGGTTTGCCTCGTAGGAGACCTCGAAAGGTGCGCCTACTAACTGACTTATTAAGTGAACATGTTGAGACAAAGACTGAGACGTTCGATATACAAGGATTTCCGTCAAATGGTACTTCTGATGCGTCTGCAGCTTTACAGGTGCTGTCAATTTCCCAGGGTAAGGTAGATGTTCAAGGAGATTTGACAGATATGAGTAAAATTAGAAAAAATAAGTTTCTTCTGGATGAAGAGCAAAATTCTGCAGAAATGTGCTCTCATAGGGTTGACAATGAAGTTCAAAACTTAAAGGGAGATGCAGAAGTACATGACACTATTCTGGATACTGGATCTAAAGATGTGCATTCAGAAATAGTTTTACATGAAGTTGCGAAGGGCTACTGGAGTAAACCTGAAATTGAAAGAAGGCATACCATGGGTAAGAAGAAGAACAAGAAGATTCAAGTTGTTGACAATCATTTGAGATCTTTTCCATACCAAAATGAGGAAAGTATGGATGTTGTGAGTAAGGCACATGCATCTAAAACCCTTTCCTCCAAATTAGCTTCTTATATAGTCACAGAGAAAGGGATGGACAGTTTTCCTTTGCATGCTCTAGGAACAGGAAAGGAATGCAATTCATCCAAACGAAAAGGGAAGATGCTGCAAGTTGATGGAGAGCTGGCTTCCTTATCTTGTTGGAAAAATGACATGCTTGTTGAAGATCCTTTTGCACTTACAGAAGCAAAAGTTATGGCAAATATGCCTGTAGTTGCTCCATTTCCTTTAGCACAAGGTTCAATAATGAATGAAAAAGGAGTAGAACAGGGACTACGTCTTTCTCTAAACAGCTATATGGCAGCACAGGTTTACACCCATAAATGTATCCATCAAATTGAAAACGAGCCACCTTTCTTGTTGTCTTTACAAGAGGGCACATCAAAAGTACATCAGCTTATAAGGAAGGACAAAGAAACCAATGTTGTTGGAGCGCCAAGCATTTCTTACAAGCACATAACAGATGCTATTTCTGAAAAAAGAGTTCATTGTGAAGTAAGTAGCAATAAGAATCCTCTTAGAATGCTTTTTCCTAATGAAAAGCATATGTACACCTCTCAGGTTGAAGATGGGATTCATTTCCACAACCAGCAAATGGTATTTATTGTTAGTTTCTCATTTTCTTTATGAGCTTTATTTTTTGTTGAGCAAGCATAAGCTAGATCTTAGTATTTTATTCAGTTTTGTACTTGCATGATTTCTTTGTGCTCCATTGTGAATTATTTTGACTTTTTCAATTAGAAATTGGATTTTTGGCTTAAGAAGGAAAACTGTGACCGATTAGTCTTGTAGACTGTCTAGTACTTAAGCATTCTAGTTTATTAGCATCCTCTTATGATTCTCCGTCACATGTTCAGTTCTTTATCAAGAGCCTCTGTATATGTTTTGGTAGTGGGGTTCCTCATGCAATGGTTTGTGTTAGTGGTGAACTACAACTGTGGAAGGGAAATTCTTACCTCTGATATGTTCAATGCATGAATGTCTTCTTGTTGACTCGAGAATCAAGCATATATGGTACACATGTTTCTGAGGAAATAATTTTCTGTTTGCAGGAAATTACCAGTGCAAGAAACACAGAAAAACCTGCTGAAGCTCTCAAACAAGCAGGTATTATGACTAATGGTAATCAAGCAGCTGACTTGGTGTCTGAGCAGGGGACAGTAGATGATATACCGATGGAAATTGTAGAGCTCATGGCAAAGAATCAATATGAGAGGCGTCTTTCTGATGCAGAAAATATAAGCCACCAGCCTGAAAAGTCCACCATGAGAAGGAAAGCACTGATGACAGTTGGCACTGCTGTATATGGAGAAGGAGAATTGAACTCATTACAAGAGGGCCAGAAAGTAAAACCTCAGGGAAGACATGGGAAAAATGGCATGGCCATGAGAGGAGAGAATGTGAGGCCAGGCAAAAGAAAGTCAGTTAACTTCTGTTCTCCAACTGATGTAAACCATTTGAATATGAATAGTCTTTGTGAACCTCAGTCCTCCTTTGGTTTTCAAATATCCCATTCCCAAAAGAAGTTGCCAAATGGATTTCATTTTTCACCTATGGGATCCAGCCAAAATGGTAGTGCTCGAAATTGCAAGTTGAATGGCAGTACTGCAGAGCATGGATCCTCTGATTCTACTTTGCAGGTCCAGGGAGGATGTAGCTTGCACAAGACTATTTTACATCAAGATGACAAAGCTTCTCATATTTGGGCATCCTTGACCCCAAATCGGTTGTCCCTGGGATATGATACACCGAAAAAGGTTGTTACTCATTCTCCTAGTAATATCATGGATATGACTTCACTCAGATCTGGCACACTGCATAAGCAGAACATGAACAGGGATATTGATATTAATGCTACTGGCCTCGAAATGCTTAATAGGAATATGGGTCCTGGAACCTTGGGTAGGATGAATGCTGATTACCCATTTCCTTGCAAACATAGTGCAGTACAGCCTCATCAAAATATAACGGGATCTCTGGATTTGTATTCTAATGATACAATACCAGCCATGCATTTACTCAGCCTTATGGATGCCGGTATGAAGTCAGGTAAACCCATCAATGCTAGTGTCAGTGCTCAAATGCCCAATAGACCCTCTTATTCTGGTGATTGCAATAGTAAGTTGGAGATCAGTACATCTAAGGCACTTGGGTCCCTGAAACAGCCATCATCTGATTATCACAACAAAAACTACTTATCAGAAAAGTCACGTGGCTGTTTTCTTAGTTCTCCAACCTTGGCTGCATCTTCATCAATTCAGCATAAAGTAAAATGTATTAAAGCTACCAACTTCAATCGTCAAATGTCCTCAAAGTCTGGAAAGAAGGTTAAGATGAAGAGCCCCAACTCAGCCCTGCAGAATAGAGGAAATAAGCAGTTGAGTTGGCCATGTGGTGAAACAGAAATTCCACTGCAACGTAAATTGGAAATGCGTGGTACTTGTGGAACCTTAGTGCCTTCAAACAACGGTTGTGTGTCCAATTCTTGCAGCATAAATAGAAACCCAGCTGATTTTACCATACCAGACATGGGCAATCTCTATATGATCAGAGGTGATGACTTGAAATTTGAGAAGGCTAGTACTCCCAAGAAAAGGCCCAGCTTGTTTACTTTTCAGGGTTGCAAACAGCAGAGAAATGTGAAGCGAATTAAAATAAAGGAACATGCAAAACAGTGAAGTCCATTAACATTTCAGCATCTGGTAGCTCTTCAGAATCTCTTTTTGCTATACAGTCTAATGCACCTTCATGAAGTCATGTTACAGCTTTTCCTTAATACTTGTTTTTCCTTCTGTTTTTCTCAAAAAGTTTTAGCAGGTGCAACCTTACATGCAACGTGAGAATACTTGAGGATCAGTATCAGAGTGACTCTCAGAGTAGGAGCCTAGGTTTGATTTTGAAACTGAGATCGTCTGACTTCAACGCTTGTGGCTGTTTACCAGACGCCATGTCAAGCTGAGTGATATAGAGCAAATAGAAGACCTTTATATACATCTAAGTATTTTAATTAGCATTCTGTAAGTAACATTTGGTGTGCTAGCAAAAATTCGTATTTGGTGTTTAATGTTGGTGTCAAAAGTTAATGGGGAAGCCTCAAGATAGCCCCTCAGTGTTTTTAAGGGTTGGTTTGTTGTATTTTGTCTCACAGGCCCCATCAGCCCCTAGACGGAAGATTGAACAAAGCATGTTTCGATCTAATGGCTGTGGGGGATTGGCAATAAGTCCATGTTGATAGTACTGTTGTTATAAATTATAATGTATAGTGTCAAAAACCAAGGTAACATATTGGTTGTTGAAATGCGAGTTTCTTCCTAATCACACTTTTAAGATGCGGTAGAGTTAGACACAATGTTTCTTCTTTTGGTTTGTTGTAATTATTTCCCAGATATATCCGGGAAAACTACAAAATTCTTTTGGCAACAATGCTGATCAACTTACTTTTTTGGGATCCAGTTAATTGCCTTTCTATTTGGTCTCTTTTTGTTTCAACTTTCAATTCTCAGTGCCAATTCTAGTATTTATTGATAAGATTTAGAGTACTGTTATCAAAATGCCACGCTACCCAAATTTTTTGTGCCGAACAATGTTAGATGACTAATGATACTACTAACATTACATTCTTATTCCATCTTTCGCACCGATTTCTGGCACGAGAAACTGCGATAAAATGGAGACATCATATTAATTCAGGAATAACAACTAGCATTTATTAATGAGCAAAGTGTTCCCGCTCTCGGCGTTTTTGCCTACAAATTTCTCTTTTCGTCATTTTCTTCCCCCAGAACGAATACACATATGTCCGAATTACTGTAGAATTTCGTATTTATTCCAATCTCTGAGTAGTTCTTATATAAGAATTTAAAAATTATATATTTCTCTTCCGGCAGATTGAGATGAATTTTGACAAATGGAAGTACACGAAGAAGTGAAAAGGACGAATGTTATTTTAGAGACACGAAAATATGGCTACTTAATTTACTGTCTTTTCGCTATTTTCTGCTGGTAAGTATAACAACTCTCGACTTTCAAGTTTTCTTTTTCATTTTTTATCTTTGAACTTTTAATATTTATGCGAATTTTTTTTACCATTATACATATAAATCTCGAGATAATTCAATAACAAAAACTCAAGTTCTTTATATCTCTATATTTTTAATTAAACGCTTATTATTGAATTAAAGTTGCAATTGTTCATAAAAATTTTTATTTAACCTTATCCAACTCAAACAACGCATCTCCACCACTGTTGGACCTTACACCAAGACCTCTACGTGTGGCTCCAACATCACAACCAACATTACCACAGGAACATATAGGGCTAACATGATGAATCAATTAGGTTGATTAGCCTCGTAAATCTTGAAGAAGCTAGGTTTTGGCTATATTACATCGTAGATGAACTTTAGTGGAGAAGAGTATGGGTAAAATTTTAAGAGTTTTTTATTCGTAAATTTTTGATTAACTTTGGAGAGATAAGAGAAAAAAAAAAAATGAATGAGTGACTCACCTTTTTTTTTTTCAATAAGAACTTTGAAAGATCTATATGCAGAAGCACACCCCTCTAAGGGGTACTTCCATTATCCATCGGCTCCATAATCAAGACTCTGCCGGGAGCTGACACTACCACCATACCTATATTATAATAATCTGATCGATCATTCATGAAGTACTGCCACCCCATCACCCTTAGTTAATGCACACACAAAACTCACTCGTGTTTTGCATGCAACCGCTTACTGAACTCTTTCTACATATTCATCTTTCTAGACTTGGTGAATTTGGAGAACCAAAGGCACCAGTATCAGTTCCTCAAGCAAATCATTGGTTTTACTGATCCTGGAAGTTTCTTCTTCTTCGTGCAGATTATTCATCACGTATGTGCCCAATTCTGTCGGTGATTTACACACACACACACCCAATAGTACATTCGACTTTGAGTTTTATGAAAAAATAATGACGGGCTAATAAGCCTCAGGTGGAATTAATCATGATTACAAGTGTACACGTGTACGTAAACTTTTACATAGCATGGTTCAAATTTATACGTCGAACATATAAATATGGGTGACTTTTACTTACGAAATAGCATTATACAATAGAATATGAATTATCACCTAAAAAAAGAAACTTATACTTACAAGCTAAAGGAACCCAAGATTCGTTCGAATGACCTTATCGTATCTAAAAATTAAAGATATGGATATATACACTGTAGAACTATCCACATCATATTCTTTTCGGGGAGGGCCAATATGAGAAAATGAGAATGCCACTAAATATTTTACGTTATATTTATTTCACCAAGAGATATGGGTCAACATTATGTCCTAATTAAGATATATCAACTACGTGAATAAATAAATGCAATTTATACACACTATACATTATGATTTTAAAATTAAAAAAGGGGAGCAACAAGGAGCTCTTTCTCTCTCTCTCTCTCTCGATATATATATATATATATGACGTTATTTTTCATAGTTAATCTCGTTGCAAAGCAATTAATGGGAAGCTGAAGCAGAGGTCCCTACCAACCCACATCTTTATATATATATAAAATTGTGCTTAAACACCAAGTTATACAGATAAAGTAACTTGACAGGCAAAAGCAAGTTAGCAACTCAATCTGTAATTCCGTATCTTAATCTCAGCTCTATTCCTTCATCATTTGCAGCTTCACTCTCACCAGTCACCACTATTGAGCCATAGATTCATGGACACCTCGTTAATTATCGTATATATGTATAAAGAGTATTCATGTTTTATTCTCTTCAAATTAATTTTTATCACGCACAATTATGAGTAAGATTTAAGACAAATAAGATCCAAATTAAATATTTTGTTTTAGCTACTTTCGTTTTCATCCCAAACTAGCAAAAATCGGAGTTTAATATTTTTGCACTATGAGAGATTAGTGGTGATATATATGACTTGTTTACTTATTTTGTAATATTTGGTCTAAACCCTAAATAAAACTTGCTCGCCTTGGCTTCTTACACGCTTACGGTACTCTTCTTGTTGCTTGTAAGAAGCATATTAGTCTATATTGTTTTAGTCACTTAACTAGATAGCTTCGTCTTTGACTTGACTAGTCAAATTTCCACGATGAACTTTCAGAATTCTATACCAGAAATTGATTAAAGATATACCACAAACTGACTCAAGTACGGATGAACACTAGTCTCTCTTTCTGATATCTACTTCAGGACAAAAATCAACGATTATTTACCATAATGCACATGACTGGCCAAAATCTGATGTGAGCGTGAGCTTATAGTGAGTAGCATTGCTTTGGAGGTATGCTTGGGTACATGTAATTTATGAATTAAGCTTACAAATGAGATCTTTATAGAAAATTCAGAAAATATTTATCATAATAAAATTTTACTTATTTATTAGTGTGTTTGATAACTAAAGTGATCATAAGTATCGCTGCTTAAAGAAAATCCATCTTTTGGAGGAAAAGAGAAAAAGGGAGAATTAAAATTACAAAAGTATCAAGCTATGGAGGATGATGAGTACCTACAAACTCTAGCTTCTTTGTAGACAAGGCCTTGTCTGCAAAAATACCCTTTCTGTGGGCTGCAATGTCTATCTTCAGCACATACACACAGTCCCTCCAACGCACACCCATAAGCTTTTTCCCCTACTCTACCATACAATAACTCTTCTGACCATTTACTGGAGAACATATTCTGAGGATCCATTTGTTCCTTAGCTGCAATAAACTCTTCAAACTTGGGATACTTGTCCTGCACACCCAAGAAAGCTACGTTCCTATTCTTGGCCCAATGTGGCTTAGCCCCATATTTGAAGAACGCCATTTGCTCCACTTCCTCCCACACATCCTGGTTCAGTCTTGGAGTTGAAGGGTCGTCCGAACGATAATAGTTGAAATCAACCACTACGGAGTCTTGGGATTGGCCTAGATATGCAGTTGAGGCTTTAATAAAGCGTATTAGGAAGCCATTGTAGATGTCCAATCCACAGAAATTTTGTGGGTTTAGGTCTCTTAGTTTTTTCACATCACGAATGAAGTCTCCGAATGTGGAAGCAGAGAAGATTGCTGTGCTCTCGTAAAAGAATAGACCCTTGATTCTTGGATCCCAAGCACATGACGTGTCACTTCTTGTTGAATATAAGCACGAACCTGAGGTTTGCATTTTTCCTTGATATCCCACTACTGGATAGCCTGTGAAGATTACGCCATTATTCTTCAACCCATTTGCTACTAATTTCTTATATCCTACTGTAGTTGCTGCCATTAGGCATTTCCCATTCCCGTTTCTTGTATTCTCCTGAAATTTCTCTGCATTTGATATCAATGTCTATGTAAGTCATTCATTTGATCTATTACTGTGTTTGTTTGGGAGTTAAAAACGATAAAATAGTAGCCAACACAAGGCCACCGGAAAAGGACCACCAGTAAAACTCAAACTAAATATTTATACATAGAGAAAAATTTGATCTAAATTTTAAGAGTCTGTTATCGATTTTTTTTTTTTTGAAAAAAAAAATACGACAAGTAGGCATTTTTTATAAACAATTTAACATTATGTGATAAATCATTCTAAAATGTTATTCAGATATCACATGTGATGTGATAAGTTTACGAGACTTCAGCTAATCTATTAACCGGCATTGAGAAGTTCATAAGCAAGAGAAAGAGGTGATATTAATTATTACCTGCTGCTCTAACTGATTTGGAGACCAAAATGGAATTGGGTTGAAATCCAAGGAAGTCATAGACACCATCGCCGGAGGCATTTAAGGAAACCCTGGAGTCATATCTGTATACAGCTGTGCGTCTGGAAGGATACCACGTGATGTCT
Source organism: Delonix regia (assembly GCA_037074485.1). Classification (NCBI taxonomy): domain Eukaryota; kingdom Viridiplantae; phylum Streptophyta; class Magnoliopsida; order Fabales; family Fabaceae; genus Delonix; species Delonix regia. The sequence goes on from CM073452.1 coordinate 7,289,159, forward strand.
GCAAATTCGTACTTGTTTGCATGCTCTTTGTACACTTCTTCAATCTCAGCATCATCCTTAAAGTTGTAGGTTATGCTTCTTTTGAACCTATGCTCTATCGATAACTTTACCTATTGTTCATTATATCAAGAGAAACGGCATAATTGAACATACTTCATGATCATATATATTAATACCACTTCCATTACGTGCTAGTAATAGTATATATGCCACACTAGTTTTCATACTTCTATATAACCCAAAAAGCAAGAAATAAGTAAAAATCTTTCGTCCAGGCGAGATTTCCTTACACTCACTGCAAAGAATTTGATCTGAATTTATTTAGAGACTAGAATATACAGGAAAGGCAGGGAAGGTGAAAAATCATTTGTGTTTGGACTCGTGAATATACAATCATGATGAGTTTTCGAAGGATGTAGTATATAATAATTGGCCTTCATTCTGAACAGACATATAAAACAAATCAATTCTATACATTCAAAAGGTTTCAAAGAATTAATATAATATAATATATGTACTAACCTTGGAGATGGCACCCAACATTCCCAATGATAATATGGCAGCATTAAGGAGAGGATGAGGATGATCAAACCTCAAAATCTTGGCATAGCCTTGAGATTTGGAAGCAGGAACAACGATAGTAAGGCCTAAGACATGATCATGAACAGCCCCTCCTTTGCCCCACCAGGAACTGCCATGTGCACCAGTGCTGATAAGCCCACCCACAGTGACACCCTCCCAATAAGGCGCAGCCACCACACTGAACCCACTTTCCTCGACTCTGTCAATCAATTCACGAAGTCCCACGCCGGAATCCACCGTCACAGTCAAATTAGCAGCATCAATTTCAATACCCGAATTGTACTTTTCCGTACTGATGAGAAGAGTATTATTCCCAGAAGGGCAGGCCAACTTGGGAATGGTGTGCGAGAATCTGGTGACTACCTTTGCCTTTAGATTGTTCTGATTCGCGTAAGCAACGGCGGAGAGAAGCTCTTGTTCGGTGGTGGGGAAGGTGACGCTAAGCGCGTGACAAGAGGCGCGGTCACCCCACGCGCCGTAGGAGTTGAGGAGCGTGCAGCCATTTTGGTCGCAGAGGAGAGGAGAAGGTGGAGTTATGGCGTGTGAGAATGGTGAGAGTGTGTGAATGAGAGTGAGAAGCCACACAAGGCTACGCATTTTGCGATGAATGTATGAATGTGTTTGGTGGAGGCTTTTGCTTTGTATCATTGTTATATTATATCACAAGGCCAATAGTGTACTGTTAATGAAAATTTAAAGGTTTAAATTTTAATTAATAATTACACAATTTTTTAATTAATATAATTACATGTAAAAGTTAGGAATATTGAATTTCAATCCTAGGATTGGGATGGCATCTCCTTTTGTACAATTCAGATAGCTTAGCAGGCTGGGAAAAAGAGAAAGCTTTGAAGGGATATTAAAGAAAGGAATGAGTAAGACTAATGATTTTGACTCAAAAAAATAATAATGATTTTAATTTTTTATTTTCAATAAAGGATTGATGAATGATGAAGGTTTCTTGTATTGTAAATTAAGGCACGGTGTGCACTTTTTAGTTGCTTTTTTTCTTTTGGCGAAAGAAGGTGAAAAAAAGAATGCCTTTAATTTCAATGAAATTTTAAAAATTTGTCCGTTATTTGCATTAAACTATTCATAACTTATAATTAAATGAATGTATCATTTTTTGTATACTCTTAATTTTAAATGCATCTAATTATAATATAAGGATATAATTATAATATTAATAATATTATAATTATGTTTTTATGTTATAATTGAGTATATTAGTATACTTTAAAATTATAAATACATTTTATTTTAAATGAAACAATTGATTTTGGGTGCTGAAAATAATCTTTTTTTATTATTAAAAAAAGAAGAAGAAGATCAAACCAACTTTGAAAATACGACATTATGGTGAGAGAGACGTAGATAAAAATAACATCCAAAGATATACAATAATTGGAGAGGATGCACATTGGAAAACATGTGCTTTATTGTAACCTTGGACAATGGACAAAAACAATTAATGCATTAATATGGAACAAAAATAGATAATAAAGATTATTTTCCCTTTGAAGTCATATTACCTGTTGCAGCATAAATTATGCAAATTTTTATATACCGGAGAACCTCTCTCCTTATAGTATGATTTTTGTCAACAAATTATTTATGCAAATGTTTACATTAAATGCTGCTAAGTTTTTTTTTTTTTTAAAGCAAACAATGCAGCTAGGTTAATATTAAGCTTTATTATCATAAGGTTGCAATTTTATTCTTAATTTTAATTTTCTTTAAAAAAAGCATATTGCATAGAATTTAATCTCAATTATTGAAAATAAATTAAATAAGAAACGACCAGTGTAAATTATTTTTTTCTAAAAAATAAATGTAATTTTAATGAAAGTAAAATTATACCTTAATTACTGGTATGGTAGTTGTTAAAAAAAAAAATGGTACAGAATATGCAGAAAAAGAGAAAAAAGAATTAAGTGCCACTAACAAAATATTAATTTTGATACGCGCATAAATGCTAAGAGGGATATAAGTGTCTGAATGTAAGTTGCAATTGTTTTCTAAAGTTTTTTTTTTTTTCATATTAAGTTACAAATGAAAAAGTGAAATAATGTTCTTGTAATAAAATATATTAAAATAAAATAATTTTTTGATTTAGCTAAATGATATTTGATGCTTTGTTGTTTCAAGAATTAATATTTGACTCTAGTATTTTGATATATTGTAGAAAATTTTAATTTTCAAACTTGTTTGTCAATAACAACTTTTAATACAATGTTAAATTATAGTTTCATTTTTAATATGTCAGTAAAAATAATCAAATTTTTATTTAGTTTTATCATAAAATTATGATTTTATTCTTAAATATAATTATATTTTTAAACCAAACACTTAATTATTATGAAAAAAATTAGTTTCATTGATAATAAAGATATACATTAACGGAAAGTCACGTGTAATTTCTAAAACTACACGAATATCAAATGTAATTTAATTAACTATTTTTTAAAAAAAGTTATAAGTGATTTTTTGGAAAAAAAAAACTCCATTAAAAGTGTGTTAAATTATTAGTCATGTGATTTAAGTGTGTCACATTTCTCTTAACGGCTAAGGAAGCTCACTTCCTGCTTTAAAAATTGAAATTAGCCTTGATTGAAGAATTTATATTTCTAAATGCATCAAAATAACGCGAGAGATGTGTCATTAATATCAATAAAAAAAATATTATACTTTAGATTGTATACTAATTGACCCAATGGTTATGTTATAATTAAAGAAAATAGAAACCAATAACCAAGAAGTAATTAGCCTGGTAATTTGATTGTGCATAAGCTCTTTTTTTTTTTTTTTTTGCTTTTTAAAGTTCATCATTAACTAAACAATGTGAGAGGGCTTCTTGAAAAGCATCTGGACATTGTAAGTTGAATAATCATTATAGAGCTGGCTCTTTCCATTAAATAATAATGATAATAATAATCTGAGCTGCAAGATGTTTTGATAATGTTTGATATATCACTTGAGACAAAAGAGTTCACATTTTTATATTCACAGATTCTTCATGAATAATTAAATCTCTGTACTAATTATTAAGCCCACGCAATTTAATCATTATTACAAGTGTTCCTATCTATGTCTTTTTAACATATAACTAATTTTCTAAATTATAATTTCTTTCAAATATATATATATCTATAGTTTTAAATAATATTTGAGAGATAAAGATAGAGCAAGAGAGAAATTCATCGTTGAGAAATTAAGCATCATTAGATCACAGAATGCCCAATATATAATCCATATATGTAACCTTTTTTTTTTTTTTCCCGACTATTTTTACACCCTTTGAGCATAAGCTTATTTCTTGAACAAGCATTTTTTATGAATATCATATATTTATGACTATATATTCCTAAAATTTACTGGCACGGGTCCAAGTATAAAAATTTGTAACAATATTTTAGAGGTCTAAATTTGAATTATATATTACCATATACGTACCTCGTCTCACAGTGTCGGCGCATACATACATAAGGAGTGTGTGTGTGTGTGTATATATATATATATAAGTAAGAAAAATTATTGAAACAGCATATGAGTTTCAAATTCTATTAATAATTATTTGATAAGTTTTTGCATTATAATTTTACGTTAATAAGTATAAATTTTTTTAAAAAAATTGTTTATTTCACTTTTTAGATAAATAATTCTAGATCAAAAGGGTTTAATGAAAGTAATTAAATTTTTATCCATGAAATAGAAATTTTAAAAATAAAAATTATGATATTCAACCTATGATTATATTCTGTGATAATATCCTGGGTCCTAGGTTTGGGTTATGTTCTCGCACAAGCAATAGCAATATCGCTAATCAAAATCCTCTTAGAGGGCAAGCTATTGCAAACTATTTCGATCTGTCTTGCTTTGTTTGATTCGGATTGTGGTCCCTACCGAAATTAATATACATTCAATGATGGTGGTCCAAAATTTTTCTAATACCCATGAGCCTTCTCCAATCTCTCTCTCTCTCTCTCTCTCTCTCTCACACACACACACACACACACAAAACAAACAATTAAATTAATAATGTGTAGTTTCAAAATGAAGAAATTAAGATAACTTTTTGCAAGTGAGTTGCTAAAAATAAGGTGGTTTTCTTTTTCTGTTATTTGTCTTAAAAATAAAGATGTAATAACAAGAAGGAAATTCAAACCTGTAAAGCAACAAGTGTTTACAACTTTGAACTTACAGAGACAGAGATAGACCCCAATTGCGGGTCAAATCCAGACGCAAAAGACATTCACATAGAGCAATTTCTGAAACTCATCAACCCCACCACCACGTGATTCTGACATGCTCAATTTCAGGATCTAAACCAAATTAAGTGACTCATTCCCTAATATCTAATCCAATTGAATCAATTCCATCACTTTTTCACCACACTAATACATATAGTTAATAGTTTCAGAATATATGGCCACCTCCTGGTATATATATATATATATATACACCACTAAACCTTCGTCGCATATATAATGGACATTGTGTAATGCTTATTGTCTTTTTGGTCCTCTACTTTTGGTTTCTGATGAAGACAGTAATTTCAGATTTTGCAGCACAAACTGACAATGATAATTCTTAAATTACTTTGTCTTGAACCTAATATATATATATATATATATATCTATTCTTTTCGGGAACTTCGAATTGGATTGTATTTCTTGCAGCATGTGACAATTGAGAAACATATTTGGTTAATTAGTTGTTTGTGGTAGGTGGGAAAAGAGGGAGCTTTAGGGACGAAGAAGAAGAAAGAAGCCGTGAGAGAGTAATACAACAGCTAAGAATGATACAGACCTATCCGGAAATTTTTTAAATATGTCACGTGTAATCTCTTAGAAATCAAATAAGTAATCTTGAATGATTAAAACTTATGAGATAATTTTGTAAATTTTAAAAAATAATATTTAAATAACTTAAAACTACTCTTTACCGAATTCTTACATATGACACAAAAAAAAAAAAAAAAGAAGGATAAATAATAAAAGTGCTTGACATGGTTCACACATGGCTTTATGAGTATTACCAAAAGATGCAGTAGCAGCTACAGTTTATTGAGCATTAGCTGGTTTCAAACCGCAACTATAACGGTTCATCGAATTGCAGCTAAATTTTTAAATTGCAGTTCAAGTGAACATGAATTGCACCATAACATTGAATTACAACAATCCACATTGTCATTAAACAAAGATATATCATATTCAAACAAGTTTAATTCATAATCTTCTTAACACAATTTAAAATAAGATAGTTCATGAAATACAACAACAATATAACATGGTCCTTAAGACTTTCTAATATTGCTAAGTCTATAGATTTTCATCTTCATTTGAAACATGTAGAAAATGATATGCTACACTCAATCAATGTCCACTTACTTGATTATATACCTAATTTGTAGCATGAGAAATAATAAGACACAAACAGAATGTAATATCTTAGCATTTCTAAGTTTGTCTTAATTGAAAATGTAAATTTATTATGAGTATATTATATATAGAAGGCTCAATTAAATGAAGGTTAAGTTTTTTGGCAAGGAATTATTAGTTGGCCTATAAGAATTTAAAGTGTCAAGAAAATGGAATTAGAGGGACTAAAATGAGAGAAAAAACATTTTTTGAGATATAAACTCTAATTTTAACAATTTTAAAACTCTGTCGGCAGGATGTAGAAAAAAACAAGTGAAGCTAACATATTAAATATGATTTTGATTAAGTAATTAGAATTTAATATATGGGGCTAATATATGGACTAGTATTTAATGAAATTTACTTCAAATAGGGCTTGCAAACATTAATTTCAAAATTGTATGCTCGCATTTTTCCTCTTTCCTTCACTCATTGAAACTAAAGAAAATAAGAGAGTGATAATAAAGTCCTGGCTATAGTAAAGAAGCATTTGTATGGAAAATTCAAATTGTGTAAAATATTACTTATTTGGGGAGTTTAAAAGAAGAAATTGGGGACCTTAGTAAGAAAGAGTACGCTTGAAATTTAGTAGTTAATTTTTGCCCTTAAAGCTTGCATTTTAATACACTGATTAATTGTTTGATGACAGTTATATTGTGATTGTTTGACGATAATTAATTTATAGTTGTTTGATGGAAATTACATTATGATGAGATTCTTTAGTATGTCTACGCATGCACCCTTATGTTGGTATGGGACAACATTAGGGAAACTTACCACGAAAAGTCTTTATATAATTGTTGAAGCAATCTTATATGTAGTATGAAGAATTATAATATTTTTGGACCAAGTATTTTTCACTATAATTTTTTAACTATGTTGTATATAATGGTGAATTGGTAGTATTTTTAATACGTTACAAAGAATGTATTCCAATTTATAACTAATTGTTTATCATATGAAACAAATTATGATGCATATATTAAAAATATTATTGGTGATGTTTAGAATGCAACAAATTCAAAAAGGCATTTGACCTTAAAATTTTACATGATGAAGTTCACCAAGGCATTAAATTTTTATTTTGATATTGAATTTGTTGACTTTGGGCTTGTATCACTGATTACAATTGAATAAATTGACTTTGTAACTCGACATTAGACGAACAAGATGAACTTACTCCACTATAAGAATGAGAGGGACATCCAAATACCTTGGATGGATATGGACCTTTTTCTCAATCCTCGAACATGACTTGCTTACTCTTGCCTTCTAAGAGCAAAGGCTAAGAAATCTTCAATAGAAACTTCTTAAGACATAGGCATTGAGTTAGATTCATGGATAACAATCTTTTCTTACATCAAGCGAGCAAGTATTTACAAGTGACTCAAATGCATTAATCTAAATATTTATACAAAATACTTACTTCCTCACAAATGAAATGGAGTCTACTAACATAGCCAAATTACATCTCAACATATTTCAATTTCAAAACAAATTATAGAAACATTTACAATTATTCTTTTGGCATCATCATTCACGTAAGATCCATTAGCATGTTTATTTGTTGTTGTTTACACCTTTCCTATGTTGACTAGACGACCACAAGTATATAACAATACATATGCATGCTTAAAAAAATAGTACAATATAATTACAAAAGTTTGAGATTACTATCTTCACCTTTTTGCATGCTAAATTCTTTGTTTCACCTATGTGAGGCATAGATTACTTCTTACTATTGTCTCTATTTATTTTGAGCATTTTCCTATTCATTAAGAAAAATGTAGTCATATGCTATAAGCTAGGTTCAATATAATTTATAAAAACAATCTTTCTTGTTACCTTAGTCATTGAGCTAAAAAGATAATTAACAAACAATATCCGATGATCTTTATCAATGCTATCAGGGCATTTAGTAATCAGTTGCTCTTGGTTGCTAATGTCATCATCCCTATTCTACCATAAATCTTGTCTTCTATTATTCCGTTTTTATCCAACTAATATCATAATATAGTTTTTGTGTAGTTTAGTGCTAATTATAAATTTAGCCTTCAAGGTAAAAGAAATATTGTTAGTAGTGATACAACCAATAAACATTGTTAATTTTAAAAGTAAACAAATATTACCTTAATAGTATGATTATAGATATTATCCCTATAATCCATTGGAACTCTTTTCTAATTAAGATAACTGAGAGGAAATAATTTGAAGTTTCTACCAATAAACGCTAAAAATCTATTAAACAAACCTCCATCTCTAATTGGTTAACCATTAGGGTTTTATTGCAAAATAACTCGCCCACGATGGGGAGGATGTCAAACATAATTATATATTAAAGTCTTTAGGTTTACTATGTCATCATCATTTTGAATATAAGTTTAGTACATGAAATTGATTGTATTCAAGTAAAATACATTATAATTCTATTGCTTTCATACCAACTACGTCAACAAGTCAAGTTCTCCTATGTGATAGTGGACATTGGGGTTGTGAAGATGCTTCATTTGCCTTACCATCACTATCATGATCAATATCCATAGGAGATTCAACTAGAAATGGAGTTTCTTTCATAGGTCCTTGCTTCAGGAGGGGTAATTTTCATAAGTATTTCGTTTTGCATCCTCCTTTATTCATAACATGGAATCATTGAGACGTGCTTAAATTTTAGTGTAGTCAAGTCCGAGTTTATTAATTGTTTTCTTGGTTTCATAAAACAAAGGTGGAATTTTAACAATATCAAAAGTGTTTGCCAACAACTCAAATAATTAACATTGTCTTGTTAGTTATTCTACATAGGCACATTATATGACATAATTTTATCAAGAATGATACCTTTGAATACCTTTTACACCTTTCATACAAAAATTTTAATCTATCTGTAATTAATTCAAAAATTCTACATTATTATTAGTCATTGTATGATTTAGTAGTAGTGACATCACTTCACCTTAATCCATGCATTAATAGTTTGGATGGTGCCTAAAAGCATCATGGACCATGTCCATTATATGGTCATTGACATTGTAGGAGTTTCAGTTATAGTATTTATAGTGCTTGTCTCTCTATGTCTAAGCCAAAATGTGTTATCTTTTGGAAATTGTTTAATAATCAAGTGATCTTGAACTTCTTTTCCATTATGCCATTTTTTTGAACTTGCATTCTAGATATGAATATATTATTCTACACCCAAAAACTATTATTAGAAAATGCAAAGTTTAAAATGTTTCTTAATCTTTCCAAATATTAAGGAGTATATTAATGCATATCAATCTAGCTCTTATCCATTTTATAAGACAATATTAATCTATCTTTAAGTCTCTTAAAACAAATCTAAGACTGTAAACCAAGTAGCATTAATCTACATTGAACATCATCTCTCAACAAAAATTATAATCACTAAATTACACTAATTTGACATTACAACAAGATCTCTTGGTAGAAGTGGCCATTACACAATCTCTAACATGTCAATAAAATTCTCATAGGCATACACAAAATGAGAATGTAGAATTTTTACAACATTCGACAATATAACAATATAATTTCTATTCACAAAAAATAACATATCTAATAATAATAATAATAATAATAATCAAACTTTATAACAATCATTTACAATTAATTTCATAGATAACAACATAAACTAAAACAAGACAAATTATTGGCATACTACATTTGATTGTAGAAATAAATATATTATTGTCTCTACACATTAAGCATGCTAAAAATGATAGTACAATAAAATTAATAACTTCATATTATAAATTGAGAATAACACACCTAAACTAAGATAAAAAATAAAAAAAAAGTTTAGACTCACCTTAATGGCATCGATGGTGGCTAAATGGATGGCAAACAGAGCAATGGCATATAAGAATGATCCAGCAGTCTTGTCTAGCAGTGGTAGGCAATAATTGAGCTCCCAACGACAGTGGATGATAGACGAAAAAGCTCTAAGTCTTCTTCATCCAAGGTGCTATGTAGTTGCAAGAGCGGGTAGAGGAACGATCAAAATGGACAAAGGGGGGAGGGAATGGCTAGGGTTTTTTAAAAACCCTAGTTGCATTTTCCAAAAACTGTGACTAAATAGTTGTAGTCAAACTTGAATGCAACTAACAAGCCGCAATCATGACTAAACCATAGCTAATTTAATTGGTTTAGCTACAGTTGTGACATCCACAGTTATGGAACTGCTGCTATGTGTTTTTTGTAATGTTAATTGAAAGATGATGGTGTGATCATTTAAATTCAACATAGATATGTCAGTCTAAAAAAAATTCAACATAGACATGTAGCATACCATTTTGCTTCTTCTAACCATTACTAGAATAACTAGATGAAACAAAACTTAAATTAAATTTGTCATTTTAATGTTATTAGTCAATCTATTAAGTTACATTTGAGCATATTAAACATTTAATTACATTACTGTAATTAACAACCTTAGTAAGAAAAAATAATATTGAATAAGTATGAACATTTTGCATTTTAAAAGAAAATGTTTAAAAGAAATTTTTTTATACAAAGGAATAAAAGAAAAGAAATAAAAAAGTTAAAGAAGAAAAGGACCTCTACTAAAGGAGGGGTCAAAATCTAAACCTAGCTAAGTAGTACTAAAGTAGTAAGGAAGACGAGTATTATTCTAAGTAATAATGTAGTTGTTGGGGTTTTGAGTGAGAGCCCTTTGGAGAATGCCAAGATTTTTCTTATCATTAGAAAGAAATAGTAAGTTAGTAGGGTAAGTAGAAAGCCAATACTGGCGAGAAGTCAGAGAAGAACTCTTTTGATGACCAAAAGGATGGTTAGACTTCTACTGAAATGTAGGTTTTTTCTCCAATGTCAATCCCTTATGATAAGACCATCCAGTCGGATGAGGAAATGTAGGGTTCAACAACGAATCTTTTAATTTTGTGACAAACCTACAGATAACATACTAAACATGTGAGCTAGGAGTATAGTTATGAGAAATAGGCCTGAAAGAGGTTTTCCTTCTACTGTGATTAACTTTGCAGTTGGAGTAAGAAATATTATTAAGAAAGATGTAGGTTTAAATTCAATAAAGAAACTTGGTAGCCTCCACTTTTTCTTGATGATGCACAATTTCATTTTTAGTTAACCATATTACATAGAGACTGATAAGAATCCAATATGAGACATACTTAAGATGCATTAAATTTCTTTCACCCATGTAAAACCAAGCTTGAAGCTATTGAATAACATTTTAATTTTGAAAGTAGTCAACTCAAATTCCAAGAAAGGATGCAAACTAAATAGCTCTTGCTAGAAGGCATCAAAGGAAAAAATGATTAATAGTTTCTAGAGATTGAAGCAAAATTTACAAACAGATTCAATTGGTAAATGGCTCCAAGGAAAAACTATAACATGCTAAGGAAGTCTAAGTTTCCATAAATGTTTCCAGTGAAAAAAAAACATGATTAGCATTATTAGCATTTGAATCAAAAAGTGAGTTATAACCTTCTTTATCTGTATATATCCCCTGAATGTTTCTCTTCCATACAAAAGTGTTAGGAATTCTAGTGGTTGAGAATTTAAAGGAAGAGATTTGATTACAGATTTGAAGGCTATAAAATTGTCTCAACAAACTTAGATTCCATTGGTAACTTGAATGTACAATAAGGTCCAGCACACATAAGGAATTTGTTTGCATAGAACCTGACTGCATAGGCTACCAGAGGCAATACTTAATGGGAATGGATGTTCCTAAGCCTAATTTCCAAGCAAGATTTTTAACAACAATATCTCTTGCTCATTCAATACCTTTCCATATCCAAGAGGAATTAGAACAATGCATAAGAATGCCAAGAGAGGTTATTGAATTGTATTTTTATTAAAGAGACCTAAATATCATTTTATGGGATTAGGGGTATGGATTAATCACTAAATTTGCTTAGCAAAGAGGGCCTTATTGAATAAACGATGGCCACCAAACACTTTAGAGGTACATAATTTTTGCCAACTCAACATATGCAAGTGCGACCTATTTTGAGTGCAACCCCAAAATAAAATAGATATTAAAGAATCAATTTTATTGTAATGATAATTATTTAATTCCAGATAAGAAAGTTGATAGACTAAAGAAGCATTGATGATAGAATGAATCAGTGTAATTCGCCCAACTTGAGAGAGCAAGTTAGCTTTTCAATGTTGAACATCAGGTTCAAATTTTTTCAACAAGGCTATCAAGAACAAGCTTTTACCTTGTGTCAGGTTCTATTCAAGTACCCAGATGTTTGCTAAGATTATGAGCAAATTTGATTCCAAAAATTCCTGAGATTAGATGAGGAGTATTAGGGCTAAAAACCATAACAAACTTGTTTTTATTAATATCCATCCTAGAGAAGAAACAGTATTGTTGGAGGATGTTGTTGACTAAATTACATGTTGTAGTTTGCCCTTAAAAAAAAAAAAGGAACTATGTCATCTACATATATTAAATGAGAAATAAGAAATGCCATTGATTTTAATACCTTTCCACAATTACTTCTTTTCATCTTTGAAAATCATGCAATAGAGGATATTAACACAAATGATGAACAGATAGGGAGATAAAGGATCCCCTCACGAATACCCCTCATTGCTTAAAAAGAGAAGGAAGGGTTGCCATTGATAACAATTTGGTAAGAAGTGGTAGTCATACATTGCATGATATGTTGGATCCAGGCAGCAATAAAAGATTTTTTTTTTCAAACTTTCTTGAATAAAGGTCCATGATATCTTATCAAAAGCTTTGGTGAGATTCAGCTTAAGTGTAGACCAACAAGTCCATTTGCCTTTTGTATTATGAATTTGTTGCATTATCTTAGAGGCAACAATATTATTTTCATAAATCAACGACCATTGAGGAAAGCACATTGGTAGGGAGCAACGAGGTCATTGATGATTACTTTCAACTTATTGTTTAAAACCTTAGAAATCATTTTATATGTCGTATTGCAAAATATAGTGAGACAAAAAATAAAAAATTAAATGGAAAAAAAATAAAACATTTTCATTCTCACATTCTCTTTTACTGCAGCGGTGCAATTGAGACTATAACTGGATTTATAGCCAATATTGAACTTTTTTTGGAATGTTAAGAAATATAATGAATCAAAATAAAATTACGTGTTGAATAAAATTTTATAAACTGAAAGTAGTTTTTTTACATAATATTGAAGTAAAAAAATTGAAAAAATACAGAAATTGTATATTATCTTTGATATTACTTTTATTGTGTTTTCATTATAATAGAGATTTATAATTTTTTTTTTGGTACAAAAACAAAAGAAATTGTGTAATACCCCCAAGTATCGTTGGACTTTCTCACATTTTGTACGAGTGAGAAAACACAAGAGTGAGGGGCGGCATAACGTGCCTTCCTCGTGTGGGTTGGGTGTCTTTTGATGAGCGGAGGGGCCTTCGTGGTACTGTGCTAGCTGTTTTGCATATCCCATTCATTCAATATGATCAGTATCACTTTTCTTCTCCAACCTCACGTTCAGTCATACGCTTCCAGTTCCACTACCAAAATGCAATCTTCCCAACCTTACCCTAACTCTAGCTCCACTTTTGTTTGATGCACTTTGCTGACCTAGCAGGCCTGCTTTTCCCCTTCTACTCGAAGCGTTGTTTGTTATCCAAATTTAATAATAATATAAATAATAAAACTCACCTCGCTGTCCAGTTTGTTGATCAATGAGCATTCACCAGCTTCTTTTTGTCGATAAACCACCCACTTTTTTTTCTTCCTCCTAAATATAAAGCTTACAAGTTTAAGAGGACTTTTTCCCAAATTTAAGTTTAATTCACTTTCATTTTTTAGAATATGCTCCTCGCATGATATATTTGAATTTTATTACTAGAATATTTAAAAGAATTATATCCACACTAAAAAGTGGTGATTTCTTTTACCAACTGGACTTTTTTTTTTCCTGGTTTGAATAGTAAACCTTTTCTTTCAGACTACAGAGGATTTAACTCAAAATTCAATAAAGCAATCTGAAACAAATCAATGAGGAAAACCATTGACAAAGAAGTCCAGACTATTTGTCTTAAACCAAACCCATTTCAGTCGCCAAATGAGGCATTGTATGCAGAAAAATGAAGCAGAATGTTTCACCAACTGCAACCTATCATACTTCTTTTACAGTGAAACTGGCCTCAAAAGTCTGACCCTATTTCGTACTACTCAATTTACGACATAGTTTAAGAAAAATATCCTCCATTCACCGTAAATCAATGGAAAACAATTCAATTTTACATTAAAATTGCAATGGAAGCTACAGGTTTCTCGAGTATAACTACTGATTAAACTTATAAGTTACCAAGGAAACCGAGTAAAACCTACTAAAAATTTGATGTTAAAGAAATTCTGGGCAAAAAGGATGACAGATCACCTCCACTTATCTTGTAGTTCTTTCCTCTCTGATAATACCCAAGTAACAAAAATTGCTGCAACGAGTGCAACAATTGTAATAAGAAGTAGCGCGTAGCTGAAATCTTCAGTCAGTGAATCGTAAGTTCTTGAAGGTGCAATCCGCGTAAAAAATAGATCAACTCCATAGGCAAAGACCAGTGATGTCGACTCCAGCTTGGCAGGTACTGTTGATATACCTCGGAGACCTTCCACTTTAATGGAATGCGTAATATAAGACTGCACAGGTTGAGACAGAATCAGTATGAATTTCATGTCAGGCAGTAAATAAGCATTGACCAAAACTGAGGTTCAAGTTAGTGGTGGCGTTTGCTCAAGCAGATCTAGATAGGCCAACTAATCACAAGCAGACATTTGAATTCCAGTCATAGCAAAGAGTAAAAACAGGTCGTTATTTCTTCTCATGATCATTTAGAGGAGCCAATATTATAATCTTGCAAATAATATCTATGTAACGAATAAATCTATGCACACCTCATGCATGCATTGGTTATACCAGCTTGGCACGCAGGAAATATAGAATGCTGTCAGCTTAACTTCTTATTCATCTCAATAGGACCACAAACCTACGTCTTTTTTACGTCATTAAAAATGAGTCCCCCAACCCCTCCCCTATCTTCCATTTTCTCAAAGTACCTTACCCACCTGACCATAAGCATTTTAACATTTACCATGAAGGAGCTGCAAGAAAGATAACTTGTTAACTTGCAGATAAAGTAAACAGACACCACGCTGTTGAACGTTTTTGCATCATATGGCAACTGATTGCGATGATTGTACAGTTGTATATATAGCTCCTACTCTGCAGAGACGAGACAAAAAGAAGTTACATAGAAAGACAAAATATACCTGAGAAATGATTGGTAATGAATCAGTAAGTGGAATAATTCCTTCTTCTCTCTCAGCTTGTGAGGGATTGACAGTGCGTCGGGGATCCAAGTAACGTTTATCAAGTGCCAAAACCTGCAGAAAGCAATTTCCCAGTTGACATGCACATATGTAAGAACATCCATTAGGTGTTATTGAAGAATGAAAGTAAATGGGAAGAACACAAATGCAAATTATGCAGTGAGATTGAACCAATAAAAACATCTCCTCTAGTTCTCAAAGTTCTCGCAGAACAGACATTCAGATAGATAGCCAGTAGTGTAAATTTTTCCAACCTGATCACCGATTGTTCCAATAAGAAGCTGCTGGGAGGTTATGCCCTTGACAGTTGAAGTCACTTCTATTGCTTTCACAGAATGGGTGAAGTAGTAGGATTGTGATTTAGCTATGATTTCTGGTCGTGAGTATGAAGAGATGGGTGATGTAAGATTATGCTTTCCAAGAACAAGCTTCCAAACATCTTTGTTATCCTGTGAATGGCATTCAAAAATATAATTTCTGATGAACATTTACATATACAGAGAAGATCACTACATGAAGAAACTCAAGTTTACTGCCATACCGCTCGAGATTGATCATAGATCTCAACAATCGACATCTCATATCTGTGTGCTCGGAGGTTAAAGTAGTGGTACACAACCCAGTTTTCGCTAAATACCTATAAAATTTATATTCCTGTGAGATCAAGCCTTCATGTGTTGGGCACCATTTAAATGAGTATGTAGTTACAAAAGCTTACAGCATGAACAGGACCCTGGCAACCCTGATGAGTCATGCGATGTAATATGCGACCAGTTACAGTATCAATTATATAGACAACCAACCATGCCTCCTCTGGGGTCGCTGTTCCAATTTCACCTCTGGCTTTTGGTGCCACATTTGCGACGAAAAGGAGATTTTTTGATATATACTTGTACATGACATCTTGGTCAGTCATAACTTTTGCTTGAGTATGAACCACCTAGGTAATACAAATGAAGGTAACATTGTCGGAAAGCTAAGGAGAAGGCAGTTATTTACTTGGAACAAAACAAATATTAAAAAATCATTTGTAAAATTCCTCATGTTAAAAGTCTAACCCACAAAGCCCTCTGTTTGAAAAGGAAAAGACAATATTACAAGTAAAGTACTCGTCCATAAAAAGGCATTATAAATTATAGATAACGAATGAAAACATAGCTCAAACAACAAACTTAAAACATTGAAGGCAATGGAGGAAACAAGTATACAGGTGAAGTAATATCTAAAATTCTCAATTTCAAGGATGACTATTTTTTTCAATTAAAAAACAATATACTGAAGGTGCCATACCTCATTCGGTTTTCTTGTCACAGTTGCAATGATCTTTTCAGATTCAGATGGGAATACAATTGACCACAAATCCCTGAAGGTAAAGCAATATTGATCCACTACTTCATTAATGCAATTACTATTCAAGGCGTGGCCTCTAATAATACCATTATCGGCCTCAACTGAATACCAATACACATTTGAAAACCCACGTTGCAGAATGTCAATAGCTTCAGGAGTTCTGGGGTATAAATGAGCTTGCTGGTTAACATCTATAATCAGATGCAGACGCTGTTCTGTTGAATCAGTGTAAGGCAGTGGAATAACTTGGGCAATAGTATGAGCAAGACTCAAAGCATTAAGTTCCATCCCTGTGTATGCATCAATAAAAGAAAGAACAGCTGTTGCAGCCAAACTTGAGCCGCATCGCCCAACTACAAGGACAGATGGATTCTCATCCAATGCATGGTGATGTGGAACCTGCCACTTATAAATGTTAATCCCAACTGGATTTTCACATGCTTCTGATTTACGTAGGTTGCGTAGTAGCACAGACCAAACTACACGTCCATCTCCAGTGTGCAAGGCAAGAACTTTTCCTGCTCTGGTAAGCACTATAAGCAACTTACGGAAACCATTATGATCCCGAGTCATTTTGCTTTTCTCAGAACTCCTCAGCCTCATTGCTTGGATTGCTGCAACATCCTCAGGGCTTGCAATCATTAAGGTTCCTTTGAGCTTCAGCATGTGTCCCTTTCAGTAATAAATAAATGCAGCAAAAATGCACCGTTAGATAAGTCGTTAATGATATACCAACAGTATTTCCTAATTCCTGCTCAGAAAAATAACAGAATTGAAATTGCATATATATTATATAGTATTTTAAACAATACACATAGCCACACTTATAACTGCAAGCATGTTTCTCTATTCAATCACAAAACATAGAATTATGGAGGTAGATGTCCTAGTTATAGTATATAAATGGCAATTATACCTTAAGCCATTCGAAGAGATTTTGTTCAACTTTTGCCACAGATACAGCTTCCTTTTCCACAGGTAGTTCTGATATTGATACATCTACCACTGCAGCAAGACCATCCTCTCTACTCCAGACAATCTCTCCCTGTTGTACTAATATGAGTGAATGATCCTCCGTTACCATCAATGCCCTAAACCCATGAGATCTGTCTGTCCTGACATAATTGTTTATAAAAATCTTATCAATATTCCCTCTCTGATGGTCTATTACTATGCTTTCCTTAAGCAAGTCAGCGTTCCAATCATTGATATCCTTTACATAAAGGAGAATTTTATTGTCTCCATGTTGAATAAATGCAAAAGCATGTTGGCCCTCTGAAATTGATAGAGCATCACTAATGGCTGCTGCATTATTTATTTTGTCCACCACCACCAACTCGCCTTCATTTGTCAATTTGAGTAGAATAATATGGGAATTAAGATTTAAAGCAAACATTCCTGGAAGCCTTGATGGTAAAATTACAGCCTGTCCAGATGAATCCTTGATAAGCTCTGAAATATGCTTCATGTTGTAGCTAATCTCTCCATTCCTGAGGTTTACTGTTACAATCTTTGACCTCATATCATCCAATACCACAAGCTTATCACCTGAGACAGATAATAATTCCCCAAAAGTACCACACGGAAATGCTGCATCTTTATTCTTTAACAAGTCTCCATTCTTTGCATTGAATTGATACACAACAAATTTTGAAGAGCCAGAAAAACCAGCTACATTGATTACATCATCATGAGGAGATTGAATAACATGCTGAACGTCAATGCTGCAAACATGATGATGCCAACATTAATGAAACTGCCCTACTACAAAAAGAATAATTAGCTCAACAAAATCCAAATCTGCCATACCTTTCGCCTGCAAAATCTTTCTTCCAGACAACCTCACCATCTATGCTGGAAACAGCATGAAGACATCCATTACCAAAAACAACGATCAAATCATCCTTGTCTGCTTTAAAATTTTTCTGCAAATATGATAGTAGCAGTTAACTGCATATGTATTAAAAATTTTGTGTATTATCAACTACAGCTTCTGAATTACTACTAATGACCAAGGCAATAGCAGGTTCATGACAAGGATAAGAATAATATTGAGAGATGAACATAGGTTGACGAGGAAGTTGCATTAAATATGGGGCATCAAATCGGATAATTTTGCTGCATATTCGAATTTGAAGACTATTTTGCTGAATGACAGTAGCAGGAGGTAGTTGCACTGAATATGGGGCATCAAATCAAATAATATTGCTGCACATTCAAATTACTTAAAAGACTATTTTGCTTAATGACAATAACTGGAGGCACAGGTTTAAGAACAGATAATTCAGTGAAAGTCAGCATCATAAAATTATCTAAAAATACTCTAATATTTGGAAAGAAAAAAAAAATTAAGAGATTGCTTCATAGATAACCAATACAAAAATGACAGCCAAATAGATCTTATTATGACGTTCAGGAAAATGTGTAAATTCAACATAATACTCATTATTCCAGTACTAATATATTGAAAGTAAGAGGGACAAAGAACGATAATACCTGAGACTGAGTTTTTGTCTTTCTTTTTCTGAAAAATTCTAATCAAAGAGAGACTTGAAAAATTTCTTTTGATCCTTCATTGACTAGTTTGGCAGTATAATTTGTTCTTTTGAATTTCTTGTTCTATTTTCTCTTAAATAATTCTTTCAATGCCATTATCATTTTTAAACCACCATTCATTTTTTTATTATGGGTTTTACAATGTCATTTTTAAGGTCAAGGGTTTTGTTTCTTTTCCACAACAAAACAGTATTGTTGCCAATGAAGTGCTGCAAGTGAAAAGGACAGACAGTGAGATATTGTCAAGTATTAGTGCATGTGGCTTGCTTGTGTGAAAACACATAAGCATGTATTCTTTACAACACTCAACAGCTTGCTATCTAAAAGATATTTAGTTTCCCCTTTTAAAGGGAAGTTTGAATCTTCAAGTATCAAGTTATGCCACCTCATTTGCTTGGAGGACTTATACAGGATAGATTAGTTGACTCTCTTTGAATTCAGCTCAAGCTATGTTCAGGAGGGTTTCTCAGTTTCTCAAGCATATGTTCCAAAAGACAGGTGTTTTTTTTTTAATTATTATTACAGTCAAAGGTCAAATCCCCTCCCCAAGTGATCTGAATAGCACACTCCCCCTATGGGTAAGGACAGAAAAGTTCAGTTGTACTTAAATTTGTTGGCTTAGTCGTACTTTTAGTCCATGTGGTTTCCGTAAATGAGAACTTTAATCCCCCTTACTCTCAAACGGTGCATAAAACCCTCCAAGTTCTATAGAAGATACAAAGTTGCCAAAAATTTAATGGTCCATTAGCCATGTTGTGACCATCACATCAAAAGTATTTGCCACATCAATATACTCCGTAAATTTTTAATGAACTGTTAAATTTTGGATGACTTTGCATCTTCTCTAGAACTTGGATGGTATAAATGCACTGCTAACAATTAGAAGAGCCAAATTGCACGTCTACTAAACCTACAAGTCTAGAAGGGCGAAAATGTGATTGAACCTAGTTTGTTCTATGTTTTGAGTCCATTTGACAGTCTGAATCATATAATGCCCTCCCATCTTGTATTTTTTCTTACTCTTCAATACATTCTTTTCTTATCAAATAAATATATCACACATGATATAGATATGTAACAAGAAAAAGTCAGGTATATATATATCAAACTATTTACTCACAGGAACATTTAATATTGACTTTGAAGCCTTTGACCCAGCAAGGAAAGACTCCCAAACCATCTGTCCATCAGGAAGGTTCCAAGCTCTCAATATACTTCCATCAGAGGAAAGAGTAATAACATCTGAAACAATGCAATGCACAGTAATGAATTTGATCACCAACGTAACCAACCACTTTATTGATTATTCAAATGATGCCAACATAAAAACCCCTTTTCACAGAGTAGAAAGATAAGCACAGTGAAACCAATTAAGTTCAAGCTCAGCAATCACTGACATCACTGTGACTCAATGATGATGATGCATGTGACTATGTTAACTTTCTTTGGTTAATTTAGGTCATACCACTATAAAAAAAAAATGAGATACCAAAAATATAGCATGACATTTCCTTCCTAGGTGCAAATAACCAAAAGACAGAATTGGATAATAGACATGACAAATAATCAAAATAAACAGACTTAATTTTAAAAATCAACTTTTCTCTCATGGGAGAGCAGGTTTGTGTGTTGATATCTTCCATGATGACAGTCAAGTGAGAATATAAAGTAAATTAATTGATGAGCCAGGGCTTATCAATAAGATTTATACATTCTTTAGGTGCTTCTGCAGTTGAGAATCAGAACAGAGGATATGGAGCTGCAGATGACTAAGTGTTTATAAGGCTACACATGATGATGATGATAACGATGTGTGTGTGTGTGTGGAGGTGTGTAAAGTTCTTATTTTTTTTTGCACATGTTAGTGGAGAAACATTAGCTTCAAGTTGATGCCCAAAGACATAATTACATCTTCAAAATAAACACAAGTTTCAGATAACTGCACACAAAAGGACTAGCAAAATATCATAGTGACAAATAGAACCCTGGACATAAGTGCCTCATCCTTATGATGTGAAATTTTTAATTGGACAACTATCGTATAACCTTTCTGAAGTAGCCCAATTACAATAACGCTTAGATAGTATGATGTTATATTCTGTAAGTAGATATCAAACAAAGACAAGACATTGTACATTTTCCAAGGGCAATGTCAAGTCCATTGATTACGTCGTTGGTCCCAAGAACATGCCTCCAAACTGCAAAAAATAAAACATAGTTAGCATTTTCTGATTCCAAGTTGAGGAATTCACAAATCAGAACAAATAATTAAGTAAGCAATATGTATTACTTGAGAAGGTTTGATCTAATTTGAAACTGGTTAAAAGTTATTAAATTCAATGCTGGCAACATTCTTCTTGTAACTTTGTAGGCATTGACATCTTTAGAAACTAAATTACTGGAATGCTGCAAAAGCAGTTGAACAAACTAGACTTACAAATCTCTCCATGACGAAGGTCAAGAGAAGCAAGAACATTCTCTTCAGTGGACACCAAAACACGCTTTCGCCCAGTCTTCTGAGTATGAAACACGGCATGTTTTACTTTCCCAATGTACTGTTGGTGCCTGCAATTCGTAGTTACACATATTTAAAATGTATAAAAGGTAAAAGCATTAAATAAAACCAACTGTCGGCTGAGATCATAAACCGATCAACACTATTGGCAAATTAATCACTTGATGTTCACTGGGGTTGCAGGTACAATCAGTATAAGAAAATTTCTAGTTAAGAAATTTGAAAAGATTAAGCACCAAGTAGCTGGAATGGTATAACAAGTTCAAATTACA
Source organism: Delonix regia (assembly GCA_037074485.1). NCBI lineage: Eukaryota > Viridiplantae > Streptophyta > Magnoliopsida > Fabales > Fabaceae > Delonix > Delonix regia. Next base: position 7,311,200 of record CM073452.1, read on the forward strand.
AGTTATATCAATTTCGCAGGTGCAATAAACACTATCAGAGTACGAGCTCGCTCATGTTTCTCAGCTGTCTAAGGAGTTTGAATGAAACCCGCTATTGACATCAATATTGATAGCCACAAGGATCCGGATATTGAACGATCAATAATCGAGGATACATGAATAGATGAACAATCAAAAGCCGTTCGAATTAAAAACAAATAAATCAAAGACTCGCATCAAGGGCCGAACTAAAAGCAGTCAACTAAGCATCCACCAATGATAAACCTGACAAAGGCTAAAATGTTCATAACTTTGCCTTCTCAGCGACCAAGAAGAGCTATAATTACATAAGAAATTGAACTCACCAATCCATAAGGCCAACTTGATCTTCATAAAGCGAAGAGCTAAATTGGGTATATGAGAGAAATAATAGAAGAACGAGAGAAACCCTAATCGCCATGGCCATGGCGATTCAGCCAGAATCTATTATCCGAATAACAGGGAGACGGATCTGGGAAGAACCAGTGCGTCGAAGAGAGTAAGGGAGACCAAAGAGGTTGGGCGACTGTATGCAATGAACGCAAAAGCCGGCTTCTTCCAAAACGCAGCGTTACAATCCGATGTTAACAGTGTAATCCCAGAGAATTTGATAAAATACAACCATAAATTTACGTAATGAGATCAGTAAGTAAGGCACAATACTAAAATATACAATAATCCTATCAACATTATATTTTTTTTAATACATTATGCATTGTAATTTTTATTCGTGTTGCCCTGTAAATTATTAATATAATATTCCTCCTCCTTATTCAATTTCATCGCTTGATGTGAACAAACTTATAACCCTATTTCAGCAAACATACAAATAATGATTCTCTATTTTTTAAAAGTTTAATTTTGATTGAACTTTGAAAGACTTAATTAAACCCATTTTTGCCTGATGAAAACAAAATTTTTTTATTCGACGAGCATGAACTAAATATGGCTATTGACTAGACTGAACTGATTTGCAAGATTTGCGTTAGACTACCGACCAATATACCTTATTTTTGTATTTCTAATAGTTACTTTTAAAATTCGTAGATGCAATTAATTATTACAAAAGATTAACTTTTATAATTATCTCAAAGAATTTAATCTTATTTTATAATATTTTAATGTAAAAATTATTCTCAAACTTAATAAATTTAAAAATTCTTATTCCCCTCTTAATTACTTTCCAAATCTTAATATTTTCTTTTATTTTACGTTTTCCTCTCCCGTTCTAAACCTTTATCCTATTATGGAATAAATAAATAAATTCTTAAGAGGTATATTCTTAACTATTTAAACTAACAAATAATTTATGAATTTATTATTATTATAGTTTGTATAATTTATAAATCATGTGCGCTCTAATTATCAAATATTTTTATAGTTCTTACAACATGATTTTTATTTTAAATTGGTTAGACTAACAAGTAACTCATAAATTTATTACTATCATAATTTACATTACTTACAAATCATGTTTGCTTTAATTGCCTAGTAATTTTACATTTTTTAACACATAATTTTTATTCTTAACTGGTTAACTTAACAAATAACTTGTGGATTTATTATTACTATGGTTTGTATTACTTACACATCATGTTCACTTTACTTATGGAATATTTTACATTTTTTACCATGTAATTTTTATTTTTAATTAGTTAAATTAATAAGTAATTTATGGACTTATTACCACCATTATTTGTGTTACATATAAATCACGTTCACGTTAATTACCAAATATTTTTGCATTTTGTGCCATGTAATTTTTATTCTTAATTAATTGGACTAACAATTTATGAATTTATTGTTGAATTAATTTTTTTGAAATATAAAATAATGTGGATTTGTATTAATTTATTATTGGGTCAATTATTTTGGTTAATCAATTAATTAAGCAATTAAATTTAGATATATAAACTAGAAATAGATTGAATCCGAGTTATTTGTGAGTAATTAGTGATAAGTTGAATTACTCACAAGTACATTGAGTAGAGGCTCCAACCTGTAGCCCAAGTTTTGTCAATAATTATCTTATCATATTACTGACTAAACGATAAAAGAAGTATTTCATAAACATATTCACTTTTAAATCTAAACAGTTCTAAGCATTTAAGAGAATGGGAAGTTATTTTTTTTTTTTATTAAATAAAAATAAGTACTATAAACGTGAAGTAACTCCTCCACTTTTTCTAATGACTCATCATAACAATTTTGGCTTATCAAATATTTCTCTCTCTCTCTCTCTCTCTCTCTCTCTCTCTGAATTCTTTGATTTTTATGTAAAAAAAGGCTTGGGTAATATAGGTTATTATTTCTACTGCAAATTTATAGTTGTAACAAATCTACATTCCAAATAAGTTTTTTCCCTCGTTAATTATTATTTATGTTTATTATAATCTCTTAATATTCTCCAATAGTTAGCATCAGAGCTATAGGTTCTATGAATTTTTTTATCATATTTTCTGTATGTGCCTTAATCAGAATCTTTGCTTTGCTTCATCAGTCCCGTAAAACAAGGTTAAACCTAGATTATTTTTCGAATAAAATTCATCACAATTATCAGAGAATTTCTAAAAAGAAAGTTAGGCCTTTTATAGATTAGAGAATTTCGAACAAGATGATGCCCATTGTGTACCCAAAACCGAAATGAGATGGTTGACCCTTAGAGCTTAGGTCTAAAAATTTTCAAGCTAAATTACTTGGTATGTAGACCAAATTTGACCAAATGAGTTTAGGGGTTTCACTCCTTAAGAAATTTTGAGCAAAATGACACGTATTTCGAAGCCTAAAATTAGAAAAAATAAGTACATCCTCCATTGATGCAACCTAGCGAAAAAACCTTAGGTTTCGAATGAAATTTCTCTCAAATATAGCAACGTTTGTGGATATTATTAGAGGGGTGATATAGATCACTTAAAGACAAACAAAACGAAACTGATATTGCTCCGTAAGACCTCGTTTTTGGTCGGGTTGAATTTTGGACCGAAATAGGTCGTTTTACGGGTCGATTGAAGACGAAGCCCACGCACACCATCGAAGTGTGATGACGCGTATGCGTTACACGCCAGTCACCTGAGCCCTAAACCTCCACAGTTCTACTCCACAAGCCTTGTTTTAATTTTTGGTGATTTTTTTTTTTTAAATTTAAGCCATGAAAATAAGAGTTTTAAAATTTTGTGAAGATTTAGGGCCTAAAAAACAATATGTAACTAAGGTATTTTGATCTGAAAATTTTTTTATGCTAACCAAACATAATGAGAAATAGAATACTCAATTCACTCTCCCTGATGATGTCTGAATTAATTAAAATGAATTTATTTTGCATAATTAGTTAATTTTATTCCTATTTTGTGTTGTGAAATTAATATATGAATAATAAATGTACTCCACCTAGTGGTTGAGTGTCCACCTATCGTGGGCCTTTACATGATGATATCAAATTTAAGGCCATTTTTTTTTTTAAGTTATGATTTGTGACACATAATTATTGGTATATACCCTTAAAGAATTATTAAGGGTAAAATTAGTCATCAAAGAATATTAAGAGAGTTTTATTTATATTAATAATTGACATGCCTTATCCTGACAGCCAATTTGACTAAATTGGTCAACCACAATAATTCATGTCACTCATGATAAATGAATATGTTGCCTAAAAGGTTTTTTTTAAAACAATTAGAAAAATAATTTTGTAACAAAATTCACTAAATTCACACAGGAATAGTCTCAAAATTAAATTCAGCGTTATACTGAATTTATAAAGGCATAACTTTTAGCACAAATGAAATTTTTGGGCTTATAATACCATTACATAAAGCTCATTAAGAGCCTTATGCATAAATAAATTGCCAAAGGCAATTTAATCCAATTTCATGCTCAAATTTTATCGTCTTCATTGACTTTAAAACCTTTAAATTCAAGAAACTTGTTTTGGCTTTTATATAAAAGACTAACGATGATTGTTTAAAGCCACAATTAACTTAAAGAGTGGTAATTATTCAAAGCCAAAATATTGTCGGTTTGGATATTTTCTAATTTAAATAAAATTATAGATGAAAAGAATGATTAATTTTATATTCTTAGTACTCAATCATGATCATTTGAAATAATATGAAATCTAAAATATTGGCTTTTCCTTGCTCTTAGACATAATTAAGTAATTTCACTTACCAAGAAGATCATTTGGGCTATTAGCACCTTACAATTGTGAGCTCACCTATCATGGGACCAATTGTAAGGGTGTTTTATTGGTTTGATTTATGTGTCTATTTCAATTAATTTTTGCGGGATAAATGCATTGGTAGTGGATACACACTATCGGTGTGACACTGATAATGTAATTTGTTTATTGTGAAATAAATAATTAGATTGATGTCTTAATACTTCTTATACTCTATCGATATAGGGATGTTAGAGACATTTTGATTGTATAGGTTTTTTGATGAATAATGAGTTTTCTTGGTTTATTATAATCTGAGACCCTTAGGTGGGATTATAATAAACAATCTTGTTAATATAGTTGAATAAACTGAGTCTTTTGGATGAAACTATTTTATAATTATGTGCAAACACATAATACATATTTCCTAATTTTGTTACTATAGTTCTTGTTAACAGTAACTATTAGCAGTGAAAACTCTTAGTGGGACAAACTATAATAATTTGAGAAAGTCCTTAAAATTTGTTTTGGCAACTACATTGATAACCCCTGGCCTCGGGGTGGATACACCTATTACACTTAACAACAATTTCACTATTTTGGAGAGCTCTTCTAGAGTTATGACACCTAAACTAGAATGTGTATGTGTGAGTGTGAGAAGGCATTAATAAGAACAACAGTGGAACATGTGAGGGCCACTCTGGAGACAGATTAAGCAACTTGTTGAGGCTAAAGTATGACCATCCTTGGAGTGGAAAGAAGTTTGATTGCAGTTAGTAACATAAGATTGTAATCTTAAATTTGTATTATGAACATTATTTGAATCTATGTAATGAAGTTTACATACCGTCATCAAGGAGGAATTTGAATTTCCACTTCTATATTAAACAAACATGATTATTTGGTTTCAACAAGAAAAATAGAAGAATTAATATCTTCCTTCATTATATTATTGTCTATGTTATGACATTAGCTTTTGTGTCACATATCCATAAAGAGATTAAGAATGGATGGTTAGACAGGGAATATTACATGACTTAGATTTCTCAGACTTTGGAATTTTAAAGGGCCAAATATATACATAAGAATATTTTAAATATGATCCACATAGATATTAGTGGACTTATAACACTTATTACCATGGATAGAATTATGGTATGAAACATTTGAATCTCTGGATGCCTTTAAGGCATTTAAAGTTGTTGTTTAGTTGAAATCTGAGGAATCAGACTAGTTGAGATTGACGATAGGTTGTTTAAGTCATTGTGTCACAAAATAATGATAAGAGGACTTTGATGGATAAAGTTCTATATCATCTACTATTAGTAGCCTAATATACGCCCAAACATGCACATGTTTGGACATTGTTTTTCTTGTTGGTGTGCTTGCTAGATATCTAAATAATTCTCAGTATGATCATTAAAAGGCTACAAAGACAGTTGTAAAGTACCTTCACAAGTATAAAAACATCATCACATGTTGACTTTTTAAAAATCTAAATCATTTGAGATAGTAAGATATTTTGATTTAGATTATGCATCATGTATTAATGATTTTGAATTTATTTTTGTTCCATCTATGTGATGTTTTGGAGGAGTTGTTTTGTTCAAAAGTGTCATGTAAACACTTACAGCTACCTCAACATTGCATGCATCATTATGATGTTTGGAGGAGCTGTTTAAAAAGTGTCAATTGGACACTTACAGCTACCTCATATATATGGGTGTACAGTTTTGTGATGGCCATTTGTTAGGGAATATGGTTAAAGGAATGAACTTTTGTTGTGCACATATTTTGAGCCTTGACCATTTCATTGCGACAATGACTCTGTTATAAGCTTTTCTCAAAATTACAAGAATTTTATTGCTTCCAATATTTTGATTCTCACTCCTTGTTCATTAAATAGAGAAGATTAGTTAATTTCATACTCATATTGAACATTTGGGTTATCTATTTACCAAAAATTTACCCATTGAAGTTTTGAAAACTTATTACTCTTGGGTATTTTTTAAAATTTTGATATCATGGTTTAGTAGGAGTCTGAATTGTGTTCTTGAGGGGCACTTAGATATATTTCTGGCATCTATAACATTTGTTTCTCTATCGAATTGAATGTTCTTACTTATGCCAAAATTTTGGTTATAATTTAGAATTGAAACTTTGTTGGCATTCATAACATTGTTCTCCTTATTGAATTCAATGTTCTTAATTCATTGTTTCATTTTTAAATTGTTTCCTTATATCAGACTCATATGGTTCACATCCTTGGTGAACATTTGCTTGCAGATCAGTTGACCAAAAGCCACCTATAGGAGCTTATTTAGGTCTTGTTCAATCTTTGATGCATTAATACCCATCCATATTATTTCAATATATTTAAAAATAATAATTCAACAATCTTCCACTTATTAATTGATTATTAGACAACTAATTAAACAAAAATCAATTAAAATTAAGCAACTAAAATATATTAACCATACAGAGTTCATAAATAAATCATTGAATCTGATAGGGAAACAAATGATATTCATATAATTATAACACAATATCATTGAATTTGATAAGGAAACAAATGATATAATTATAATGTGAGGTTAATATCTGAATTGAATGGATGTTTAAGATGTTAAATTACATCACAAAAGTCCCTTAAGGTCTCAACGCATACTCCCATTAGACCAAGGTTATTTTGGTTAATCAATTAATTAAGCAACTAAATTTAGATATATAAACCAAAAATATATTAGGTTCGAGTTATTTATGAGTAATCAATGAATGAATCTACATTTCAGATAAGTTTTCTTTCCCACTGATTATTATTTATGTTGATTATAATCTCCCAATATTCTCCAACATTTATTATTATCATGATTTGGTTTCCTTACAAATCTCATTTGCCTTAGTTATTGAATATTTTTACATTGCTTACAAATCTAAAAGTTAACACCCAACTTAAATTCAAGGATACTAAATTGAAGAATTTACTAAAAATTTGGCACTCAATGTAGATTTAAAGCAATATTACTAGAGCAAAAAAAATGATTACACGTCAATGTTTAATTATAAGGTTAGCCACATCACTATTGTCGTCTTAAGAAACATGGCTTATAAAAAGTGGTTATGCACATAAAAAACTAAAATCAAGTTTTCCATTAACAAATTCAACTAAAGCTATCCACTTTACACCAAAAGTATTTCCCCACTGTTCTATCAATGTCATGTTGAAAACTTTTTTCTCGGTTATGGTGTATAAGGCAAATTCTTTTGTCCTCACTTGAAACTTGTTGAGTGGATGGTTATCCAAGTCTAATAGAATTTTTGCATGAAACTACATCAATTGATCTTAACAACCATAATTAGCAATTTGTGAGACATAATAAATTAGTCTTACAACAAAGAGGCATAGTAATTACAAATGAATACTTCTGTATACTCTAACATGGTGAGACCCCCCATTCACCTTTCTCTTCCCCATTCCAACATTGCATATATTTTAAGTATTAAAATCCCACAATCATTGTTGAGAAAAGAAATAGCAATTAGACAACAAACATCCACAAGCCATTGTACAAACAACTTTAATATTTTTTACTCATATATTAGGTTGTTGTGGCAAAACAACATATTGTATACTATTTTTTTTTCTTTTTAGTATATAGAATGAAGAGAGAAATTTGAAAAATAATTATTTGCTTCGATTGCCTTGCTCTGGTGATTAGATGATTAGTTGGTGAGAATAGTCGACGTTATATATTGTTCGTCAAGCTTATCTAGTAGTATGAACAAATGTTGGCGAGAAGGATGAACTTCCACTACATTTGCATCTATGTTATTGTGTGTCATTTTTTGAGGAATCAAGAGAAGCAAAAGGTATAAAGTAAGACAAGGGATGAGGAGATGGATAAAGCAACAGCCACATATGGAGCCAAAAGCACAAGGCATTGTAGCTAAGGCTAGCCTTCGCCTTTCTATGTGAGATAGAAAAGAAAGTATTGAGCAGAGTAATGAGAATTTTGTAATATTTAATCTTTAAGAAATGAAGCATTGTGGTTAAAGAAGGAAAATGACATTTGTTAAAAAGAAATTCAAATTGATTTAGCATATAGGATATTAGGGTTATTTAGGGGTAATTTTGTTCATTAAAAAGTCATAAAATAATATTAGATCCTTCTAAAGGTAATAACAAAATTTAAAGTTGGTTAAATAATTAATTGCATCTATTGGTACTAAGTGAAAATTTTCCTTACTTTTTATCAAGTTTGAATTTAATGCATTGCTACATATTCTTTTTTTTTTTTTTGCCAAACATTGCTACATATTTTATTAAAGAACATTTTTGGAAAAAATAGTATTAAATCAATCTCTCTTTTATAGTCTTTGACAATTTAGTTTATCATAAATTAATCTCTTAAAAATTATATTTTATATAAAATCAGTCCCTCATTAATTGATAAGACTAATATTATATAAATTTAAATTTGCAAGGAATTTGTTTTATACAAATTTAACTTTTTAAAAAACTAATTTATTACAGTGAATTAAAAATAAATAAATTATCACAAAGTATAAAAATAAATACCAATTTTAAATTTTTCTCAAACATTTTATGTAGTGTATTGGATGAAGTTTCCTTTTTCCGGGGAAGAAAAAACAGAATTTAAAACTCAGATGCATTAAGGCTCTTATCTTACTCCCTAGCTCCTAAGGGGCTAGCCAATAGCCCAAGTAAATTGGGCTGTTTGTTATTTGCTTTGTTTGTGGCAGTTGTAGTCTGATGAAGTATATATCAGAATAATGCCGCAAATCCATTATATAACAAAAGTTACTATTCTTCAGAAGTTCATGAACTATGATTTTAACTTTATGCGAGGCACAATCAGGGAGTGTCAATATGTCCGAGTGGTTAAGGAGACAGACTCGGAATCTGTTGGGCACTGCCTGGCCCAATTTCGATTCCGGCTGTCGACGGACTATTTGTTACTGAGTAATCTCTTTCTCAATTTCTTGTTAAACAAATTTTTCTTCCATCGTCATCGGTTATCTATTTCTTTATTTCGTATCTGTTGGGCCAAATCAATTACTACTTTATATACCATGCATTTTGTATCAATAGATCTTGCCTATATATTTTAACCAATGATCGATGTCACTATTAAAATTTAGTAATTACAAGTGGGATAATTTTCAATAATGAAATTATTTATAAATTATGAAGATGCGGGATACATATTTTTGTAAAATTTTAAATCTGATCCTACTGCAGAAATAATTTATGAAGATTACATGATGTTATTATATATCTGGCGATTCACAACGTACAGTACATCATTTGGTCCAAACTTAATCTCTAATGTGAGGTTTTGACTGTAGGGGCTGCCTGCATAGAATTTAGTCCCTACAAGATTCTCTACCGTCATAAAGATGACTGTAGAAGACATTTGTGAGGGATACGAGAAATGCTGCCACAAAAAAAAAAATAATAATAATAAACCATAGATGTTGCTGGTATAATAATTTTTTCGATATAAAACCATTTATTTTCCTTTTCCTGCTCTTTATGACAAATATTCTGAGAAACATTGCCGTTGTTCTTTAATTATAAATTTATACTTCTGATATAGATAACATTAAGGAAGGACTTTTCATTTTGGAGCTATTGGTGATAAGCATGTTTGTATCGGTCATGACAGGCTTGAGCGTGGTGCGATTAATTTGCCCCTGATTCTTCATTTCTTTCTCTCTGATCCTTTTTGGTTGATAAATTAATGGATGGTAATATATTGCTGGGAATCATCATTTATTTACACAATTACACTTTGAAACTATGGGCACAAAAAGAATATTTTCTACTTATACCTTCTGTTTATATCTTGGTTCATAATGCTTTTAATGAAGGAAAGAGATTTCGTTTTGGAGCCATTTGTGGTCAGCCTGTAATAGTGGTCATGACAGGATTAAGCATGTTATAGAATGTCTCAAGAAATCCTCTTTCCACTCATTCTTTCTGTTATAACAGTAATAGCACCCACCTACTCTTCTAATGAACACTCCCTTGTGTAAATAAATGCAGCGGTAACTACTCAGCTTTTGTTGAGCTTTTTCAAAGTGGAAGGAGTGTTGCATTATGGCACTGCTGGGAATGTAAACCCATCCCTAAATACTGGAGATGTACTCATTCCTCAATATTGGGCACATTTAGCTCTTTGGAACTGGCAGGTAGACTACGCATAAAAACAGCAAAGACAACAATAATTGTTTATAAAAATTTAATATTTTGATTTGTCCCCGAGTTATGGTTGCAAAAGCTCTGCCTTGTGACGTGGAATGGTCTAATGCTGAGGTATGGGGAGGGGCCTGAGGATGAGTTACCCTTAGAAGCCAATGGAGATTACACCAGGGAAATAGACTACTTAAAATTTGCAGATTACACCACAAACATTAGTGATGGAAACTCGTACGACAACCTGCTTAACAATATATGGTACCAACCAGAGTAAATTTTTCCCGTTGATGGCATTCCTGAAGAAAGGCAACACGTCTTTTCGATCCCAGTTGATTCCCTTTACTTTCAGATATCTCAAAAGCTTGCGGTAAGTGAGTATAACGCATCAATCTCAGCTCCTACTTTTTATTTTCCATTTCGCTTTATGTATATAGTTTTAATAGTCCTAAATTAATAATACCCATTTCATTGTTACTCACTGATGAATTAGGAGTTGAAACTGAAGAAGTGCTTTAGCTCAACATGTTTGTTGAGAAGGCCAGAGGTTGTGACAGACCAAGGAGGAGGAAGCGCAAGTCTATTCCTGTCCATGCAGCTTATAGGAGCTTCATATATAATAAGTTCAATGTAAGTCCTATAGCTATGGAAAGTGCATCTGTGGCATTGATATGCCTTCAACAGAGGGTGCCTTTGATTTCTTTTAGGGCTATCACCGGTGGCGTCTCTACTCAGTCAAGTAACGCAGCCAAGTTCTTGTCCCTTGCCTCGATTAATTCAGTCACTGTGGTCGTTGAATTTATCAAGCAGTGGTCACAATTGAAGTTGTCCTTGTAAAATTCTCTCTCTCTCTCTCTCTCTCTCTCATTTTTTTTCTTTTTATAATCCCTTTCGTCACAATTGCTCTGTTTATGCTGAACGTTTCTAAAATCTATCATTATGAACAAGATGGATGTAACATCGGTAATGATGAAGTTGGGGGAGCTGGTTAGCAACAGTGGTGATACTTGTGAGTTTCATCAGACCAAAATGGAGAAATTACAAAAGTTATGGATGAGAACCATGGAAATCAGATCAGGTTCTTAAATTTCTATCTGAGATATTCTATTAATCATAGCCATCATAAGTTTTCATAATAGGTTTTCAAAATGGGTACCGAGGACATCTGATGCATCCATATTTACAAATATTAGGCATCAATTCCGATAACTGCAAGTTGGAGCGGCATAGCAATCCATAAACTTCAATAATTTTGAAAGTGGTTTATCATATTCGACAGAAGCATATAACATTTTGGTGCTATCACCTCAAAATCATTTATTGGAATACATGCTGAACTGGCTTGCGAAAGTAAACATAATAAGATAATACAGGGTTGCAAATTTGCAATTGGGATTGCTGTGATTATGGTTTTTAGCTTTCTTTCTTTTCTCCTTTAATAAGTCACAAATGAATGTCTTCAACTTCTCGAGTAAAACTTATCACTGCTACAATAATATACAGAGGAATTATCAGCAGACAAGCAATGTACAATCATTAGCAGTTGCTTCTAAAGATGGAGAGTTGTCAGTAAGACAATGATTCAACAGACAAAATTGTTGAAGTCCCAATATTTCAGTGAAGAGGTGTGAGATTAAATTATGCTATTGTCACTCTAATTCCTTCAGAAAATCAACATTATCAACAAATACCTGCATGAAGTGACAGAAAGTTAAAATATAATTTAAACTAAAGTATGGGATGAAAAACTTAAAAATGATTGTATCATATGTGTCACCATATTATATGCTACGCAAAGTCTAAGGTTAATGTTTGGAAGTCAAAAGTTGACGAGGATGGAAAAAGTGATTTAATATCAGAAAAAAAAATTAAAGCACTGATCAAACTCTTGAGATTTTTATATTCAGTTATTTGATTTAGATAAATCACTAATTCCTCAGCATGTCATTCATGAAATAATTGTACAATAAACTGTATTAATTGCATGTGTATTTATCCACTCAAATTACTCGTCATACAAAGCACTAATTAATTCATAACCTAGATATGGCTGCATCAGTCCACACAAACCAAATTTAGATACGGGCAAAGTTAAGTCCCAAAACATAACAAGTCACATTAAAGCAAATAGAACAAAAGGCCATACCGATTTCCAACCATCAGGATCCAAGCAAACTACTATCTTGGTGTTGATTCCAGGCAGGGGGCCAGGTTCACGGATAATCTTCCCTCCACACAGTTTTATTGCTTCCGCAGTCTTATAGACATCATTCGTGCCTATTGCAATCTGTTCAAACACAATTGAGTTGCATTTTTGTAATGACATACAGTAATCAGTTTAAAAGATAAAATATAAAAACTTAAATGCCCTCTTTTGAGAATAGAAAATAAGAGAATCTACCTGTGCATAACCATCTCCTTTGTCATAATTGGTGACCCCATAGTTATATGTCAGTTCTAGCACAGCATTCTTATCTTCAGGACCATATCCCATCATGGCTACTGTATACTGGACACCAATCAAAATCAATTAGTGTAAACAACTGCAGAAGTACATGGAAACCATAGCAGATAGATTACACAAAGGAATATTTTTCCATGCAAAGGCAATTTAAAGAGACAATCAGCATAGATTTCTTAAAGCAGGGATAATTTGCCGACAAGTAGATTTCCACTAGACTGGAGAACGTTTTTACTACTAGTCTTAAAACAGCAAATAGTTTGCTAAAGCCATATACCCTGCCAATATGGGACTCACGTTCTTGTATCTCTTATTAAACCTTGTCAGGTTGGAATGAGTAATTCACACACACCCTGAGGGAATGAATTTACCAGGACACAAGAAATATAAGTTTCCCCATTTAAGACATAGTAAGCCATTCAATGGGAAAAAATAAAAAGTCAACTGACAAAGTAAACAATGTTATAGAATTTTTTATGAAACCAATTCTACCTTAATTATCTTAAAACTACCGAAAAACCAATGGAATCTAAAAAAATAGTCACAAACAAAAAACATAATATTCTTCAATATAAATTGATAAGTGATCCCCCTTTGTCCTGCATCACTAATACCTGAGCAAATTAATCAGATGATATAGAGCCAGGATATTCCAATATAAGTATCCATATAAATCATAAACATTGATGTTTGGTACAAAAATAGCCATGGATCATAATGGTAGTAGGAAGGGGAAGTTACCTTGTACTCAGGGTTGTCCCTTTTGCGGAGAAGTTGCATGCCAAAAGCCTTTCAAATCAACAAAGGCATAGGGAAACATTGGATTTTTGTGAGCTTAAATCTGAGCAAGCTGAAATTCTCTATTTGAATAAAACTTATAAACTAGAGCAGTAAGCAGCACTCACTTGTTGATAGAAGGCTATGGCACGATCAAGATCACCTACTCGAAGCATTACTTGGCATAAAGGTTCAGAACTAGGTCCTCTCTCAAGAAGCTCAAACTTATAACAATCAGGATCTTCAACAAATGCAATAACCGTACTGCCACCTTTGACAGGTCCTGGTTCCCTGGTAACCTTCCCCCCCTTAGCCTTTATTAGATCTACAGTCTTGGCAACCTAGACAATAACAGTAGAAAAGTTAAAACACCTCAGAATATATAGCAATAATGAACACACTGGACCAAGAAATAATATCTTTTTATACAAAAAAGTGACTCTTAGCAGCCACTTAGTTTTTGAATTTCCATTGAGACTAATTATATGAACATCTTTAAAGTGTAAAGATTGGAGACTGAGCTCATCTGTCCATTACTATTCGTTCTTGTTCTAATTTCCCAATAAAATATTAAGATTTTTTTAACTGAATTTACTGATAACTGCCTGAAGGCCATTGTCTTAGACTTCAATAGTGACACTCATCCAATGCTAACCGGCAGGTTCAGAATGTGCTTAGTTCAACAATACTACAATTCAGTATCAGAAAAAAAAAGAACGAGGAAACTTTGGAAAAGAATCCAAAATAGTATTGTCAGATGTAAGTTGTGTTCATTGAAACTGAATTCAAAACAGAAAAAGCAAAGTGACGAAGCTACAGATTGAAAATGTGACAGTTGTAATAAAATATTCCTTCCTTTTAGCAAGAAAAGAAAAGTTTTTCAAAATGGAAAAGAAAACAGCGTCTATTTTGTGGATTGAGGATTAGATGGACGTTGACTACAATGCTTTCTTAATTTTTGAAGAAATATGAGCTTACATCTTCAACTGCAAGTCCAAAATGACCAAAACCAGTTCCAATGTCATACTTATCCACTCCATAATCTGCAATCATAACAAATATAGTATGATGAAAAGCCATTTTGTGCTGAAAATAAATATTAGGAATTTATTGAAAGACAATATATTAGTAGCATTCACATCCCAACGTACTGTAAGTAAGTTCAACTACAAAATGGGACTCTTCAGGCCCGTATCCAAGAAAAGCATTAGTATATTTCTCTTCTGGTATATCACGTTTTCTCAATAGTTTCATACCAAGGCATTCAGTATAGAACCTGCATTCAACAATATAATCACATTTTAAAGATCAGTAAAGCACAGCTCTCAATTTTTTAAATGTAAATCTGTTTGCATCAGCTATCAGCTAAGTTTTATATGATTTAAATAGCATACTTTATAGTCTTCTCCAACTCCCCTACACGGTATACAACATGAAGCAATCTTCGAGTGTCATTTTTGACCCAGTCCATTAAATTTTGTTTAACAGCAATGTTTGGTTGGGCTAGTTTTCCTGCAGTAGTAGCCTCTATTGCTTGTCCCTCTGCTTTATTCACCTCAGTTACTTTTGCACCAAATAACTGGGATTGTGGGAAAGCTAGGTAAAATTAATACCAAGTTCTGTTAGTGAATAAATCCAATAACCCTTCCCATGAAAGAATAATAACAATAATTGTAGTACTAATAAGAATGATAGAAACAAGATGCCACGATTTGCATTTTTATCCAACTAATGTCATATTTTGTGATGCGAACTTCTATCAACCTGCGATAACAATCAATGTCAAAACACAAAGCTAGATAACCTTCAGCAGGCTGGGCTGGCTACTAGCACCAGAAGACGCTAAATCCTTTCTTAGGACTTCAAAGTTATCGTACATTGCTTAATGATTATATGATTAAAATTTTGAACTATGATACTTTTAACCACATCAGTTTACTGTCCCCCTGTCGGTCCTACTAGTTACCAGACCACCGGTAAAGCCTTGCAAATGCTGAAACAAATTGCTCATGGCATGATGTTGCATATTTTTGTCATATACCAATTATCATAACATTATGATAATTAACAAATACATCGGCAGTATAGGAATTGTGGCATTATGTTAGTAAGACATCGTTTTTTTACATTCATCGTACATCACTCGAATCATTAAAATGAGTTAATTTCCTAACAAATAAATAATCTACTAGTGAATCTGTCAATGCTCCTCTATCTTCTAGAATATACGTATTCCAATTTCCACAGATAACACTGCAGGAACTTGAGTTATTATTTAAAGGATAAAAAAAAGTTCCCTCTGCCCTTAAAGAAAAGGCAATAATAAACTTCCAACCCAACATAAAAATACACGCATTGCCATTTGAAGTGAAAATGACGCAGAAGCCAAAATTCAATCTTTCTCTCTCTCTTCTCCGTTTTCGCTGCCAAACCAGAGGACCAACATAAACTAAGAAGATGTGAACAAAAAATCGAAAGCTCAGTATAATTTGTGCAGGTTTTCTGGGTCGATAAAGGAGACAAAGTTTTCAGAGTTGAGAAAGCTACAGAGGGAATCTTACCGGTTCCGAGGTGAAAGAGAGTGAGCCTTCGAGAAGGATTGTAACAGCAATGTCTCATCGAGGGGAATATGATAAAGCGTGGTGATTGTACAGCAACTGTAGAGAGATTCAGAGCTGCTGATAAGGATGACGCCATTGTAGCGCTCTGTTGCCACCACTCACTCTGTTTCGCTCAATGTGGTTCAGTAATGGAAGTCATGGGCATAACGGGGCTGTTAATGGCTCAGTCTATAAGTAATAGTCCTGTGAACAGAATCAAAGCCCAAATAAAGAGCCCATTTTAAAATCTATTGGTTCAAATTTCAGAGTTGATAAAAAAATATAGTAATAATAATATTGAGATAAGTACATAACTATTGATTGGATTAATTTTTGAAATTCAAATCCAAATTAATAAATTGTTCTCAATTTCTTACCATTTGTAATCTTGAAAGTTTTCAATTCTTCCGCTAGATTGTTATAGCTAGATGTTTTAACGTTGTTTATTTTGCCGTTTAGATAATTCTTCGAGTAGATATGAATTAGAGTTTTTGTATGATTAAATTACCAAGGCGTCAGTCCACTAGCTGTCGACATATTTCAAAAGAAATATTTTCATATGTTGATATTTATGATGAATCAATATTACGATATTAGGCATACATCCATCCATCTGATGATTAAAATATAAAGTTCTTCTATAAAAGTTCAAGAAAATTACTCAACTTTAAAATTAAAAGAGAATAAATTGCATAATCATTTAAATTGAGTAATATTTTACTTTTTACATACTTGATTGATTGCATAAATCCTTTAAGATCTATACATGTCCAATTAAATGTAACAAATATTAATTATTGGACAAGGATAAACACATTAGAACTGTCAAAATAAATTTGGCTTATAGAGTTTAACCTATTTAACTCATAATTTTTGTAAATTGAGTTGGAATTTTCATCTTATTTAACATAGGTAAATTAAACTAACATGACTCACTTAACTTATGGGCTAAATAGATTTATTTGGTAGATTGATTGATTGACCCATTTATGCATATTAACAGAGTTTATTTTATAAAAAATTAAATATTTTATAGTATCAGGTAGTTTTTTTTTAAATATTCAATATTTGATTAACAATTATTAAATTTAATAGATTTTTAGTATTAAAATTAGATATTGGCTTAATAATTGAAGTTTTTTTGTGTTTTGAATATTTTTATAATAAGATTTTTTTATATTTTATTAGTATTGGTCCATTTAATTTACACAATAAGTTAAATTCAAATTGAGATAAGTTATATAGGTTGATTTGTTTAATCTATTAATCTACACATACCAACTCGTGTTTTGACTATGCTATTTGATATAAGAACACTACATTTTTCAACTTTATGTATTTGCAGTGCAGCATTTTGTTTTCTTTTGTACTTAGACTGGGAAACTAATGGGGCAAAGGGGTTTACGAAGTTAATTGTGTGCCATGTCTCTGCGTGAAAATAAAGAACAACGTTCATAGTCACAAGAGGCTAATAAACAGAGTAGTCTCTTTCTACAGAGTTGTACATGATTCCTTGCAACTTGCAAAGGCACTGATGCATTAATTAATACAATGTCCACTCTAAGTGTTACAGCAAACTTATCATATTTTCTAGATGTGTTATGAACTATAATTATATGATGATTAAAAAGCGTTCTTTCTTCTTGTTGGTTGATTAAGGAGTAATTAAATATATCATCAAGATAAAGTAAGCTCCAAAAGATAAACGACTGACTTGGAATGCACAAAAGCAGAGTCACATTGAACGGCAGCTGGTAGGGATGGCCCACAATTGTTGCGAGCATCGTTCCTGGCCCAAATACTGTAATTCCCCACGAGTACTTACCAAATTTATTTATTTGAATCTAAGTATAAAAAATTCTATAGAAAATTTAAAGTCAGAATTTGTAATTTATATATATTTATATTTATCAATGAATTTAATATATTAAATATATA
This sequence comes from Delonix regia, assembly GCA_037074485.1. NCBI lineage: Eukaryota > Viridiplantae > Streptophyta > Magnoliopsida > Fabales > Fabaceae > Delonix > Delonix regia. The sequence goes on from CM073452.1 coordinate 7,329,370, forward strand.
TAATTCAAATAATATTTTATTGATTTTAAATCTAAATAATTTTACAAAAATACATTTTAATTTTAATTTTAATTTATTTCATTTTTTTAAAAATGGATATCAATTCAAAAATGAAGAGTAAATTGCAATTTATATTTATTTATAATCATATGTACGTTTGTCCGATGTTTTGAGATCACCGCACTATACATAGAACCTGCTTGTGAAAATTTAAATAATGATCTCAATTACTCAATGTGAGGTGGCACACATTTATTGGGCTGCACATTGTTAAAAATGAGATTTTTTTTTTTAACATACTCAACGAAAAAAAGCCAAAATTTGTAGTGCGTATAAGAAAAAGAAAATTAACGCTGTTTTTTTTTTTTTTTTTGGGGTAGCAAAAGCTGTTCAATATTTGTTTTGTTCAGATTTTGCTTCTTACCATCCGAAATATCTGATGGCGTGGATATCAGAATTCTATGGGGTGCGGATCGCCTCCTGTAGGATTCTGCAGTAGATTTCTCCAGTAAGTCATACGACGTCGTTTAGGTAAGTTTTTTTTTTTTTTTTTTTCTGGCAAACCAAAATGGTGCGTCTTAGTTTAGAGAGGATGGATTTGAACTCCCCTGTTTCCATAGCCGATAAACAGGGTTGGGAAAGGTAAGCCAAGACAAAGAAAATGGGGAGGTGAACTGGGAAAGAACAAACTGAGCAGGAGCTGAGATGGGGAGGAGAAGGGTACTTGATACGACAAGTGAGTGGAAGGAGACAAAGGAGGAAGAAGAAGAGCGCGAAAACTAGGAAGAAGCATCACACAAACTGATGCAGAGGGCGGACAGCAGCAAGGAGAGACGAAGTGCCATAAAACAATGGAGGGAGAACCATGGAGGATGGAGAAGTGTTTCGAAGTAGGTAATGACGGATGCTAAGAGTCTTGAGAAACGTGATCAAACCGAGTGGGGATCTTGCAACAACATCAGGTGTTTTGGCTTCAGTCTGCTAAGTTGGAATGAGAGTCTCAAGCAAGAAGGATAAAAAAGAAAGCTTCTCAAAGTCGAAAACAATGATCGTGGAACCATATCAGATGGAGAGCTTAAGTGAAGTAGGAGCGAGTGGCAAAGGACGTAGCAGAATCGGGTGGCCGACGTCATGTCCGCCATGCACGCCACCGCTGACTTGCTCTGCTGCGCTTGCCGTGTTGGGTGGCTGACGTTGGGTCTGCCATGCATGCCCACTGCTGGCTTACTCTGCACTTGCAGCGTTAAGTGGCTGATGTCGGGTCCGCCATACACGCCACCGCCAGCCTGCTCTGTTGCAACTGTCGCGTTAGGTGGCTGTCTTTGTGGCCGCCACGCGTGCCCGCCACCACACCGCGAGCATGGGTCTGCTGCCACACCGTGAACACGTGCCCACCGCCGGCTTGCTCCGTTGCACCTGCTGCGTTTGGTCCACCAGGAAGCAGTGGAATATCATTCTCCTCCATCTCTCGTTGCTCGGTTCTTTCCTTCTGGGCTTACCAGTACTGTGCACTTTGTTGGATCACCTTAATCGCATCTGGAGGTGCTTTTCAGGGAGTTTGGCAGTTGATAAGTTGCTGATGGGTCTAGACGCACCGTTTTGGTCTACCACAAAAAAAAAAAAAACTTACCTAAACGACGTCGTATGGCTTACTGGAGAAATCTACTGCAGAATCTTACAGGGGACGATCCGCATTATCCGCATTATGTTGATTACACCGACAAAATCAGTTAGAACAGGAACCTAGTACAGTACCTAGTCAACGCCATGATCAGACATTCGAAGCAATTCGTTTGTGTTCCAACTCTGTCGAGCTTCTCTCTCTTCTCGCAAACCACTGGACCGTCCGCTCCCCAATCTGCAGCCAAATCATCTTCAATCTCTCTTCCCTCGCATGGTTCCCAGTTGAACCCCCAAATTCTTTTGTTCTGTTCTGCATGCTCATTTCTGCACACCTCGCAACATAGGCAATATCAGACATGGACCTCTTATTCAGCAGCGTGAATGAATTGTCTTCCTCGTTCGAAGTAGAGAACGTTGTGCTTGACCCAACATTGAGCATATCAGAATTCAAGGATAGCGAGTCCGAGGAATTAAGATCACTCCACCTGCTCCTACTAGCAACATGGTGTTGAATTAATTTTTTGAAATATATTAAAATAATATAAATTGGTATTAATTTATTATTAAGTTAATTATTTTGGTTAATCAATTAATTAAGCAATTAAATTTAGATATATAAATCAAGAATAAATTGAATCTGAGTTATTTGTGAGTAATTAGTGATATGTTAGATTAACTATAAGCCTATTGGAGAGAAGTTCAAGTTTTATTAGTAATTATGCTATTGTATTACTGACAAAAAGATAAGAGAAATATTTAATAAATATATTCAATTTTAAAATCTAAGCAATTCTGAGCAGTTGAGAGAAAAGTGAGAAGTTACCATTTTTTTTATTAAATAAAAATAAGTACTTTGAGCATGATGTAACTTCTTAACTTTTCTTTAAGAGGACTCATCAGAATGTATTTTTGGCTTATCAAATATTTTTCTCTCTCTGAACTCTGTCTTTTACATATGAAAAGCTTGAGCAAAGTAGGTTGCTATCTCTATTGCAAAAATTTATAACTGTCTATATTCCAAATAAGTTTTTTTTGTCATTGATTATTTATTTGTGTTCATTATAGTCTACCAAAATTTTCATCAATAGTTGGTATCAGGGCTCTTGGTTCTATGAATTTTTTATCATAATTTTTGTATATGCCTTGATCAAAATTTTTGCTTTGCTTAATCAATCCCAATATATGTGTAAAACGAGGTTAAACCTAGATTATTTTTTAAATAAAATTTATTAAAATTCTTAGAGAATTTTCAAAAAATAATGTTAAGGCTTTTATAGATATGAATATTTCGAACAAAATTGTGCCCAATATGAAGCCTGAAAAGAGCTTAATAATTTCGACCCATTAATGGCCAAAGGACTTGAAAGATTTCGATATCGCTCCTTAAGACCTCGGTTTTGGTCGATTTGAATTCTGGACCGAAACGGGTCATCTAACGGGTGCCAAAGGTTAAAGACGATGTGTGTGGACTTCGTCCACGCACACCATCGAAGTATGATGGCGCTTGTGCATTACTCGCTAGTCACCTAAACCCTAAATCTCCACAGTTCTACTCCACGTGCCTTGTTCTAATTTTTGGTGATTTTTAAAATTTTTTAAGTCATGGAAAAAGGAGTTTTAAAATTTCTTAAAGACTTATAGCTTAAAAAATAGTATGTAATTGAGGTATTTTGACCTAAGAAATTTTTTATATTGACTAGACATAATGAGGAATAGAATACTCAATTCACTCTCCCTGGTGATGTTTGAATAAATTAAAATGAATTTAGTTTACATAATTAGTTAATTTTATTCCTATTTTGTGTTGTGAAATTAATCTATGAATAATAAAGGTACTCTATCTAGTGGTTGAGTGTCCACTAATTGTGGTCCTAGCTATGATAGTATTAAATTTAAGGCCCTTTTTTTTTAAGTAATTATAATTTATGACACATAATTATTGATATATACCTTTAAATAATTGTTAAGGGTAAAATTAGTCACCAAGTAATGTCTAGTGATTTTTATTTATATTAACAATAGACATGTCCTATCCTGACAGCCAATTTGGCTAAATTGTTGAACCATAATAATTCATGTAACTTATTATAAATGAGTATGTTGCCTAAAAGTTTTTAAACAATTAGGACAATAATTTTATAATGAAATTCACTAAGTCCACATAGGAATTGGTCTCAGAATTAAATTCAACATTATACTGAATTTATAAAGGCATAACTTTTAGCACAAATGAAATTTTTAGGCTTGAAATACAATTATAGAAAGCTAATTAGGAGCCTTATGCCTAAATAAATTGCCAAAGGCAATTCCGTCTAGTTTCATGCCCATATTCTATCATCTTCATTGACTTTAAGACCTTTAAATTCAAGATACTTGTTTAAAGTCAAAATTAACTTCAATAGTGGTAATTATTTAAAGCCAAAATATTGTTTATTTGGAGATTTTCTAATTTAAATAAAATTAGAGATGAAAAGCATGATTAGTTTTATATTCTTAGTACTTAATCATGCATCATTTAAAACAATATGAAATCCAAAGTGTTGGCTTTTACTTGCTCTTAGGCATAATTAAGTGATTTCATTTACCAAGAAGATCATTTGCACTATTAACACCTTACAATTGTGAGTTCACTTATCGTGGGACCAATTGTAAGGGTGTTTTATTGGTTTGATTGATGTGTCTATTTCAATTAATTTTTGTAGGATAAATGCATTGGCAGTGGATACACACTATAGGTGTGACACTGACAATGTAATTTGTTTTTGGTGAAAAAGATAATTAGATTGATGTCATAATACTTATTGTATTCTATTGGTATGGAGATGTTAAAGACATTTTGATTGTATAAGTTTATTTTATATATATGAATAATGAGTTTTTCCTTGGTTTATTATAATCTGGGACTCTTAGGCGAGTTTATGATAAACAATCTTGCTAATATAGTTGAATAAGTTATGCCTTTTAAAGGAAACTATTTTATAATTATGTGTAAACACATAATACAAGTTTCTTAATTTTATTACCTAAGCTCTTGTTAATAGTAACTATAAGCAGTGAAAACTCTTAGTAGAACAAACTATAATAATTTGAGAAAGTCCCTAAAATTTGTTTTGGCAACTACAATTATAACCCCTGGCCTTGGGTTGGATACATGTATTACACTTAACAACAATTTCACTGTTTTTTGGAGAGCCCTTCTAGAGTTGTGACACCACCTAAATTAGAATGTGAGTGAGTGTGAGAAGACATTAATATGAACAATAGTGGAGCATGTGAAGGCCACTCTGAAGACAAATTAAACAACTTGTTGAGGTTAGAATAAGACTATCCTTGGAGTGGAAGGAAGTTTAATTGCAATTAGTAATATAAAACTGTAATCTTAAACTTTTATTTAGTATATTATTTGGCTATATGTAATGAAGTTTACATACCATCATCAATGAGGAATTTGGATTTCCACTTATGTATTAAATAGACGTGATTATTTGGTTTTAATAACAACAAAGATAGAAGAATTAATATCTTCATTGATTATGTTATTATCTTTATTTTGGCATCAGCTTTTGGGTCACATCTCCATAAAGAGATTAAGAATGGATGGTTAGACAGGGAACATTACATTTGTTAACAGTAACTATAAGCAGTAAAAACTCTTAGTGGAACAAACTATAATAATTTGATAAAGTCCCTAAAATTTGTTTTAGCAACTACAATTATAACCCCTGGCCTTGGGTTGGATACACGTATTACACTTAACAACAATTTCACTATTTTTTGGAGAGCCCTTCTAGAGTTGTGACACCACCTAAATTAGAATGTGTGTGAGTGTGAGAAAACATTAATATGAACAATAGTGGAGCATGTGAGGGCCACTCTGGAGACAAATTAAACAACTTGTTGAGGCTAGAATAAGACTATCCTTGGAGTGGAAGGAAGTTTAATTGCAATTAGTAATATAAGACTGTAATCTTAAACTTTTATTCAGTATATTATTTGACTATATGTAATGAAGTTTACATACCATCATCAATGAGGAATTTGGATTTCCATTTCTGTATTAAATAGACGTGATTATCTGGTTTTAACAAAAAAAATAAAAAAATTAATATCTTCCTTGATTATGTTATTATCTTTATTATGGCATCAACTTTTGGGTCACATCTCCATAAAGAGATTAAGAAGGGATGGTCAGATAGGAAACATTACATGATTTAAATTTCTTAGACTTTTGAATCCTAATGGGCCAAATATATACATGAGAATATTTTAGACTTGATCCACACAAATATTAGTGGACCTATAATACCTATTGCCATGAATGAATTTGTTGCATGAAGCGTCTAAATCTCTATATGCCTTTAAGATATTTAAAGTTATCATTTGGTTATTGAGAGTGGTGATAAGTTGTTTAAGTCATCTACTATTTGTAGCCTAATATATGCCTAAGTATGCACATATTTGGACATTATTTTTCATGTTGGTGTGTTTGATAGATATCTAAATAATTCTTAGTATGATCATTGAAAGACTACAAAGATAGTTGTGAAGTACCTTTACAAGTATAAAAACATCACATGTTGACTTTTAGGAAATCTAAATCATTTGAGATAGTGAGATATTTTGATTCAAATTATGCATAATGCATTAATGATTGTGAATTTATTTTTGTTACATCTATGTGATGTTTTGGAGGAGTTGTTTCATTCAAAAGTGTCATGTAAACACTTACAGCTACCTCAACCTTGCATGCATCTTTATGATGTTTGGAGGAGTTGTTTAAGAAGTGTCAATTGGACACTTACGACTATCTTATATATATGAGTGAAAAGTGTCTCGCTTGTTTTGTGATGACTATTTGTTAGGGAATGTGGTTAAAGGAATAAACTTTTGTTGTGCATATATTTTGAGTCTTGACCATTTTCGTTGTGACAATGACTCTGTTATGGGCTTCTCTCAAAATTACAAGAATTTTATTGCATCAAATATTTTGATTCTCACTTCTTGTTCATTAAAGATAGAAGATTAGTTAATCTCATACTCATATTGAACATTTGGGTGATCCGTTTACTAAAAATTTACCCATTAGAGTTTTGAAAACTTATTACTCTTGGGTATTTTTTAAAATTTTGTTGTCATTGTTTAATGGGTGTTAGAATTGTGTTCTTGAGGGACACTTTGATATATTTCTGGCATCTATAATATTTGTTTCCCTATTGGATTCAATGTTCTTAGTTGTGCCAAAAATTTTGGATATAATTCAGAATTGAAACTTTGCTAACATTTATAGCATTGTTTTCCCCATCGGATTCTATGTTCTTGATTCATTGTTTCATTTTTGAATTATCTCTTTATACCATACTCATGTGGTTCACATCTTTGGTAAACATTTGCATGCAAATTGGTTGACTAAAAGCCACCTTATAGGAGCTCATATAGGTCTTATTCAATCTTTGATGTTGCCTTGATCTAGTGAGAGTTTGAGTTGAGTCCTTAAGGAACTTTTGTGATGTAATTTGACATTTTAAATATCCATTCAATTCATATATTAACCTCACGTTATAATTATATCATTTGTTTCCCTATCGGATTCAATGATATTTCAATGTTTTATTTTTGAACTCTGTATGGTTTTTATGTATATTTTAGTTACTTAATTTTAATTGATTTTTATTTAATTAGTTGTCTAATAATCAATTAATACCATCTAAGTGGGAAATTGTTGAATTAATTTTTTGAAATATATTAAAATAATGTGGATTGGTATTAATATATTATTAGGTCAATTATTTTGGTTAATCAATTAATTAAGCACTTAAATTTATATATATAAACTAGGAATTAAATTGAGTCTGACTTATTTATGGGTAATCAGTGATAGATTAGATCACCCGTAAGCCTATTAGATAAAGGCTCCAACCTGTAGTCCAAGTCTTATCAGTATTTATTCTATCATATTACTTACGAAAAGATAGAAAGAATATTCCATAAGCATATTCAATTTAAAAATCTAAGCAGTTTTAACCAGTTAAGAGAAAGGTGAGAAGTTACCATTTTTTAAAAATAAAAACAAGTACTCTGAACATGATGTAACTTTGACTTCTATGTACAAAAGACTTGGGCAAAGTAGATTGCTATCTCTATTCCAAAAATTTATGGCTGTAATGAATCTGCATTCCAGATAAGTTTTCTTTATCATTGATTATTTATTTATGTTTATTATAATTTTCCAAAATTCTCACTAACACATTGAATATGACTATTTTGTGATTCACAAGTTTCCTGTAGCTGCTAAATCTTGATGAGCCTTGATGTGATTGTTTTATCTGGAGGAAGATTTTAAGATTGGGGTCCTGTGTTAAGCTTGAAGGGACTTGAAGGAAGCTTGAGCTAATTGTGGAAGTGATGGTCTTGACTGACAGTACACCTAGAGGGGAGTGGTGAATAGGTGCACTTAAAATTTAAAATTAAAATCTATTTTAAAAATTTAAGTTAACTAAAAAATTTATAGTCAACTATAATTCACAATAAATAGTTGATTGAAACAAAATACAGTTGACTGAATTTTTCAGTAAGACATTCACTTTACCATAAGCGAAGAAAAAAGAAGAGAGCTAACTGAAAATATCTTTAGACAGCTATAAATTGCTATAAATAGTTAATTGTAATAAATTAAAATTGACTGATATTTTCAGTTGGTGAGTTCGTTGTGACAGTAGGAAAGACAATTAACTATAAATATTCAGTGAATTGAATTTCTTGAAAAGATGAAAGAAGGAATCAGTTAATTATAAAGTTTTAAGTTGACTGGAAAATATACTGAAAGATAAAGATTAAGGAAAGAAAATCAAACACTCAAGTTTATCCTAGTTTGGCCAACCACAGTGCCTACTTCTAATTCCCTTGTCTTCTCCAAGGGATTTTTCACTAAGAAAAGTTTTCTTACACTTTCACAAGGAGTTTTCACGTGCTAACTCCAAATACAAGGCTTTCTAATTCAACCTCAAACTTTACAGTAACAACCCTCTTTTCCACTCGAGACAGAGGTATACCAACAATAAGAAAAAGTTCTGTAAACCCTACACAACTAGGTTTCTTTGACAGATCAAATATACTTCTAAAAAGCTGATAAACCAGAGATTAAGCTCTAAGAAAGCAAAGTAAAAAGAATGTTATAGAATGCTTCTTTCTTTCAGCTCTTGTTTCTGTTTCTCTATTCTTATTCTTTTTGAAGGCAGTAACTTCACGGTATTTATAGCTTTCTCAGAAAAAGACATTGGTGAGCATTTATTGCAGAAGATATTGATGAAGAGAGAGAGATTTCGTTACTTCTTCTTTGACTGCCATGATGTACAGTTTTTGGCTCCAATGGCACAGTGGATTCGAGCTTTGCTGAGGCGCCATTAATGGTCACTGCTGACAGCACTTCTAAGAGGCAAAAAGGAGGTGCAGGAAGAGTGTGGTAGAAGAAGTTCAGAGAAAACTTTAATGATTTTCAATGCCTAACAGCTTATGTACTTAGATGAGTTATCTTCCACTTGTGGGTTGAGATAGGCTGAGATGGGTTGAGATTTTAAATGTATCATACTTGCTTTTTTGATGTGGGTTGAGCTTCCCTTCTTCATTTGATTTGTCATCCATCAAATATAAGTTTTGGGCCAACATTGATGTCCCCCAATTCAACCTTGTGTCTGCAAAGAGGACAGGTAGAGTGACTTTCAAGCCACTTATCGATGCAATTCATGTGGAAAGCATGCTTGCACTTTGGCAGCAACCTGAGAACCTCAGTGTCTTCAAACTTGGACAGGCAAACAGCACATTCTAGGCCTTGTTTCGACCCCTTGACTGAAGAGAACTTGAAAAACGGCAGTGCTTCGATTACTTGTTTGTCTATTCCGGAATATCTAGACCCTGATCCTGTTAGTCCTTGAATGCTTATATCTCGGTTCAGAACTTGAAGAGGGCTGTTTCTGCAGAACTTTACATAGGCAAGTAGGAAAAATGATATGGCAAACATAACGGTGAGGACAGCTATAACAACCCCTTTACTAGGGTGGATAGTTTCAGGCATCTCTGGCACGTTCTCTCCAGTTTCTTGGGATTGGACATTGATGAAGAAAGAAAGAACTATAATCAACACTAGCAAACGCTTGCTCATCTTCAGGATATCTTGCCTGCCAGATTGCTGATTATTGAGGATTTTTGTCTAATTTAACATATAGGGGATAGAAATGTATATTTAGCATAGAATCTCTAGAGTTATCTGTCCAACGAGTACAGACAATTCCAAAAGGTTTCATTTTTTTTCAATTATTTTTCTTCTCACTGTAACAGTCCCCATTGGTTTGTGTAGTCTCTGTCTTGGAGAACTAATTAAGTTTATCTTCTGCAGGTGAATACAAATGGCATCCGTCAGCGTGCTCCGACTCTGACCTAATGAAAATAATTAAATGCTGTGAAAGATCGGTACATGGTATAATAGCTGTGTGATTCATACTTACGTAGCGTGGTTCTGTCCCAGTTAACGCTTATATGAATATGTATTGTTTGTTTTTTTGATGGATAATTTCGTTGGCCAATTATGTATCATTAGAAAATTGAGACGAAAGCATCAGAATAGAAACTCTATTCCATTCCATCCTCATCCAACAACTTGAGCCTTTTGAATATATTTCAACCCATGATAAGTCTAGTCTATTGTTCACCGTCAAGACAAGCCAATTAGTTTTACATACGTCTTTTTTAAAAATACATAATTCAAATTGATGTCGATTATTTTTTCATATGACGTTTATATAAAAAAAAAAATATTAGTTGATTTTAATATATTTATATGATAGTTGATTTAATATATAAAATTATTTTAATCTAAGAGTAACGGCTATGAAATAAATAACTTTATTAAAAAAATTAGTTATCACATTGTGACAGGATTGACTAATACTTTTTGCTTATATGAATGTTACAACAGTTGAAAATATGGTGAGGGGCTATAGGGCTCCTAATAGATATAGCTCACTGATTCTCATTGTTATTTGTAATTTCAGAAAGTAGATATCGACGTGATTTTTTTCTTCTTTCAAAAAGATGTATCGATTCAAAGGCACCATGTGAAGCTCTTGTCTAAAATCCTACCTGGTTTTAAGTAGTGATAACTACGAAGGAAATAAAATAAATGAAATCTCTTCCTTAGCCTTCAACGCAATTGAATACAATATACACTTGTAATACAAGAGTCCTGCACCTGCTTCATTCATATGTCTATAGTCAACGTAAGTGCAAAATCTCTGCTTACGTAATACTACCAAAATCATTTCTGTTCAGATAATGACATGACTTGTGACTCAGGAATCAATGTACAAATTACCATACTATGAACAGCACCGGAAAAGGCGAGGGAATCAAAAGAAACAAGAAAGGGGAAGAAGGTATTTGCAGGAATATGTGCCATCGCCTATGCCTTTAATCATAGGAGTAATACTAATTATGTCTCCAATGAGATTGGCATGAAAGCTCCGTGGAAACCATATGGAACTCGTTGAGGCAGTGTAATCTTGGCAACTGTCTCGCCAGAAAACTTTTTTGTGTCAATTATATGAACCTGGGGGAAAAAGTGGAAATGAAGTAAGTGTTCTATTTTTCTGCAAGATCAATTATAGGCTACAGAATCAGTCTTACTTGAGATATGCCAGTATCTTCGTTGTGAACAAAGGTGATGATCCAACCGTCATCTTCTTCAACCCCATCACTTTTAGGGACGAAGGCAGCTCCTGTGCAAAATACGTTCTTCTCAAACATATGGTATTCCGCCCTTATAGGCTCTTCATCTTGTTTGTCTCTCTGTTTAACAAAATCAAATTTGTGATCATGGAAGTCAAGGCATGATCAGAAAATAGAACATCGTAGTCAGAGTAATCTCCTACCGCAGACCCCTCTATGCATGGTTTTTCAAAGTAGAGCTTGGCTAGACCTCCACATTTAGGCACGCCTAAACATCAAATGAGGAAAATTATATAGTCAAACTTACAGGCATGTATATGATAAGGCTGCTTGCAATTTCTTAGAGATTTTCTTTTTCTTTGAAATTACCTATAGCGGAGCTTGCAACAGGATCAACTACTTGTGTGTATCCATATCTGTTCTTAATACCTGCGAAATTTGCATTGATCATCGGAAAATCCATATAATGTACTTTTGCTCCACTGAGCTCTTTCTCTTTAACTTCCCCAGATTGCAGATTCAATCTCCACTCATGACAACGAGAAAATGACTCAAATTTATTCAAAGTAGGATCTGGTCCAGGAACTAGAGAATCAAGAGCTCTGCATCCCCACACTACAACCTGTTGACACACATCAGATACATTTTCTACTTAAATCCTGATATTTTGCTCATTTACCACTAGAAACTTTCAGACTCTGTCTCAGTCACCTCGTGGCCATCCTCAAAAGAATTGATTATGTGAAATGTGCAATTAGGTTCCACCTCAAACCACCGTATTGAGTTGGCATCACCATAGCGTGGCATTACTCCAATTCTTGCGTATCCCTCCTTGTTATACTTTATCAATCTACATGTCAACAAGAATTCAGACAACTTTTATACGCACTAATTGTACTAAAAAAATGAAGCACAAAGTTCAGCAGTAAAAGGGATAGGTGCTCACGGGCCTCCTCTAACAAGTCTGTTCAGATCCAAGGTTAGCGGAAAATCCATGATCACATTGTACCTGCAATTAAGCTTCAATATCATTTGTATGATCTAGACTCTAGATTGTAACTCCAGGTCAACTCAAGTATATATCACCAATATTACCTTTGTGTAACGCCTATGTCATGGCAAAGGCTGCACCTATTTAATTTGATATCCGCTTTATGAATCAATTTCTTTCCATCATCTGAAAAAAGAAGGGGAAAGCATAAGTTACAAAGTTTAAGCACTGTAACGGAAGCGAGTAACTTGTATACTATTTTGCTAATAATATGGAGGATACTTGAAATGATTCCGAGTGTAACAAAAGGTTTAGTTGCAGCCACTCCTAATGTAACTAGCTCCCCTGTATCTGGAGCTTTCTGCGATTATACATCAAAAGAAGTTGATAACGAGCAAACAGATGTAGACTGCTTAAACGGAAAAAATGTGATGTTTTGAAAGTATATAAAGAGGAACCTTTGGGTGGCTGATAAAAGGTCGATTCCAGGCACCATTGACATCCCAATTTTTCAAGGTTTTGAGGGTGAAGATGTCAATCTCTTGCGGGATGTGATTTTCAGCAATTGAGTAGAACTTCCCAGAATGCTCGAACACGTTGGTGTTGCTAAGGTATTTGTTCACTTTGCCAAATCTCAACTGTTAAAAACACAAGGTGTAACAAAACAGGTCATGTGAAGTCAAGAGCAAACCTTAATCTAACTGGGAATTTTCTGTCCAGAGTTTCATTAATAACTCGGTAATATTAATATATTCTGGCACACTAATTTTGACTTGTATATCATTGGAACTTGGAACCAAGGCTATTTATTTGTTGTCAATGTGATCAAATTAATTTATTAAAAAGCTGACCCAGTTTAGGAGATAAGCAGACAAAATGGCAGGTGAATCGCCTTCTATGGCCGGGAGAAATGATGGCTTGTTTCTTTGTTTCTCTAGCTTGTAAGTTTCGGTTTCGACATATCTGTTATTGTAGATGACCGTCCAGTTCCCATAACTTGTTTTTTTAAAATACAAAGCATGAAGCATTCCTTCTCCTTCCACCCAAATATGACTTGATCTCCCAAAGATAGATTTGGTTGTTTTCAGTCCTCCAAATAGTGGATTTGGACCTGCAATGAGATGTAGACATCACCATCACATATGTGCTCAAACATGCATACAACATAATTATGTTTTGACCAGTGTTGTGTATATTCTTCTATCCTTCATACGTGGCTCGTCGTGAAGCTTATGACAATGAATAAGTTTACAATACATAGTCGCCATTTTGTCAGAAAGGAAAACTACTGTACAAATAGCATTAGGTGAAAATCCAAAGTTGGTCATGAGTCGTCACGGTCTGCAGGTAGAAGTCAGCAAAGGTTGAGTAAACTATGCGTTCTTGTTTCTTTCATTATTTTTTATAGAAATAATTGTTAGAATACTAAGCATAGTAAACTGCTAAATGTCATTCTCAAGTCGGAGTTTCCGCACGTAGCCATTTACCCTTCAAATGACCGACAAGGAAGGACAAATGGTTATAAATATATTCTTTCTAAGAAGCCATCATGGAGCTTGTTTACTTATAACTACAAAATGCAACGGTTCAGAATAGTCGAGAGAGATCACCATTTCTAATGTAGACACCATCTGGAAAATCATGTGGGATTTCTCCTTCTATGGTGGAGATAAGCATGGCTTCCCCCAACTCCTCCACTGGAGCAAAGTTACTCTGCACTCAGGTAATAAAACGAAAAAACTCAGTTGAAGAGCCCGCAAGAAGAAGAGCATGTACACCTCATAAACGTACCTGAGATGGAAGCAGAGGCTGGTCAATGAACTCAAAGACTGAATCAACAAAAGCGTCCAGTATTTTAGCTGTTATGTTGGTGAAGGTTTTGGGGGCGCCAATTTGCAAGGGGACTTGAGGAAGAGATCTCAGGATCGGCTGCTCATGAAACACAAACTCAGAAAGTAAATTAACTTGAAGGTGGATAGCAGAAGATAATGCGTTTTTCACCTACTGACTGTTCTTTATTTTGCTCAGATAGCACACACTTTTTGTTGGGCAAGTGAAAAGAAACTAATACTATGACAGAAAGTAGTGACTAACCTTGAAAGTTGAGGATAGTGGAATGCTGGACTGATGAAAATTGTCTGTAACGGAGCCTGGTCTTTTCTGAACGGAGCATTTCAGTACATATGCCGGATATGAAGCTGCCATATTCTGTGTGAAGAGATCCTAACTACAATGGCCAAGGAAGGCGAAGGAAACCATGTACTTATCTATGTCGCCGAAATTTTTACAATGTCAAGTTGACATTTTGTCAGTAAGTGACGGTGCATTTGTGGGTAACTTGCATAAGCAGGGGAGCCAGCTATTTTATATACTGAAATTGAATTGATGTATTCCTCGAGAACCATCCCCAGTACTTGATAAAACAACGTTTTCGGCTGTATATGGGGCAAGCAGTCCTCTGGAATATGCCTGTTTAAACAATTATAACTTTCCATTTGCATGAACTTCTATTTTATTATTCATTTCTCAGCAGTAGGGTCATTCAATTTGGTATGTCACCTGCGATGGATATGTCATCAATGCATTAACGTATAAAGGAAATCATTTTACAAAAGAGAGGAGCTGTCTCTCATTTTCTTGGTCATCGAACAAAAATCCTCAGGGATACCTCTGCCAGTTACAGCAGGATCGTACAAATAAACGTCAAATCCGAGGATACAAAAATAGGTTATATAAAAATAACTTCGAAAATTTTTATTTTAATATAATTTATTTTGTATAAAAAATATAAACATAATTCATTCTAAAACTTACAGCAATATTATGTTTATTATGATATATTTAAAAAATATTTTTTAAAATTAAATTATTATTTATAGATTAGTTGGAATAGATTATTTATTTAATAATTTTATATTTCATAAACTTACAAAATCAAAATATTTTATACTAGTCAAATATGCATGTAATACTATTTATATGATATAAACAATGGATATAGGGATATGTTGGTCAAAATAAATATAATTATAGATCTTGCTATTGGAAAAATAAATGCAGTCATCTTTTGATTTTGAGATACAAATTATATATATTTTTAAAATAAAAAAAGGAAATACATGTGAAGAGAGGATTTTATCCAAAATCTATGAAAGGGCAATTTTGGAGAGTACTAAACGGCCCTGAAGAGGTACATTACAATAGATATAGAATGCGAAAAACAGGAGAAATAGTCAAAAATTGAAGGCGGACGCCTCCTTATCGTGTGTATCACGTGTGAAGGAAAAGCAGTCAATGTCAAGAAAAAGAAACAATACGAAGTTCCCTTTGGCGTTTGCAAAATGAGGGCTTCATTCTCAGCTCTTGGGATACAAGCGTGGTCCATGGGCCAGCCCTTGATTCCGGCCCAACTAAATGCTTGACCCAAAGGCCCAACCCAAATTAAATATGTTTGTGGTAGTTCTTCACTCGAGACTCTCGACACATCATAGTCGACCAAATTTTTTGTTTATGACTCTATAATTTAATAATTACTTTAAAAATACTTTAATTATTATATGTATAGTTGTATGCTATATTAAGATATTTTGAAATAATTGCTATCTGTTATAAATTAATTAATGTATTATAAAACAAACATTTAAAGGATTATTTAAAAATAAAAGAAAATTCACGTCAAACCAAACGCCAAACTCATAAAAATTTCGAAACAGTAATCACATGGCAATCACTCTGCTTGTCGTAAGGCATCAATAATAGAAGTGCATCATGATAGATTAATATAAGGAGATAGGACCCACCGATTTTGGAGCTGAAAATCAGAGACAATTGCAAACGACGATGGTAGGCCCAACCACAACATTTCATGCGCCACAGGCGAATAATATTATCTTATCTGTTTTTTTTCTTTTCTTTAGGCCAACGAATATTATCTTATCTAAACACGACTAAAATATACATTTTGTTACATACCCACATCAATACAGATAATTTTCCTTTTCTGAGTAAAGGAAGAAATATCTTAAGTCAAATCTCCCATAATTTTCTCTACCTCCTGTAATCCTCTGTACCTGTCATATATCATAGAGAAGATATTAGGATTGGCCTATTTGACTCTTCACCTATTAAGCCTTGTCTAAAATATTAAGTTGCCATAAAATATGATTTTATCTATTTATTTCTACTTATGTCATGTTTACTAAATTAACATCTTCAGTGTCTTGTGTAGATAAATGGATTAATAATTGGCAAACAACCTAAGAAGTGAAATATGTCTACTGAAGGTTCAAACAAATAAAAGTCATATGTCGAAAATTAGTCCAGTTAAAGTAGTCTAAATTCTAGAAAACCCAATGGATTTAGCTATCCAATACTCATTTACTAAAAGCAGCCTTCCTCAAATTACTCCCTTGGGCAAACCCATCTGATTAGCATTTATTAAGCCACATCTAACTTCATCATCTTAAAAGCTAGTCACCGCCATTTTCATGAAAGAAGACATGGCTAATGGGTAGCTACACGCTACAGTGGAACACAAAATTGATGATCTATCTGTGTGATTGTGCTTCTACTAAAAATCAATTATTGTGTGCTATAACTTTTGCTAAGAGTTTTTCTTCTTATTCTTTCTCTATGTGAGATTTTATTTATAGAGCATAATACCTCTGTAAGAATCATTTTCCATTGTTTGTTAGGTTAAATATTGTGGGCAGAAGGAATTCTGCAAGTAATTGTTTTTAGAAAGTCTATAAAACTGTTTGGACTGATCCTTTGTTCTAGGTTACTTAAGTTTAGTCTAAAAGTTAGAAGGCTGAACCGAATATGTAAATGTTGACAAATTTAGTAAAACACCCAGCAAGGTTGCAAGGAAGTGGACTTAGGATGTGAAATTGATCTGAACTACTATGAATATGGTGTGTGATTGTTATTTCTCTTACTTACACTCTTTTATTACAATCTAACAAAGTCTTAAGGAGATAAGTGGATTAGAAACTACCTTAGGAAGCAAAAGAATTATATTAAATAACTTCATTAAAGCAAGGCAATTCACCCCTTGCTATATTTATGCTAACATATCAGTCAATGTATTGTAACATTAATTTCCTTTTCAAATAACCTTGTCCTCAAGGTTGAAGTATATATCAATGGAGAAAAACAAAGTTACCTCATCTTGTATATTAACCCAAGCAATGAAATTCACAAGGAATGCTTCAGATTTATATTTTGCCAATCTAAAGTTCTCAAGAAAGGCAAGTTTCTCTAGAAACCCAATAGTAATAGAGCAAATAGCCTTTATATAAGCTGCTAGCCCAAATAGCAAATGCCAACCTATTGAATTGCGTCTTAATGATGAGTTCCCTCTAGAGTACAAGAATATCACAAACCTATAAAGCCATTCAAAGCCATAAAGGACAATGACCCCAATTCTAAGCCAGTAATACAAGTTGTATAAATTGGCAATCCCACTTTCAACGTGGCATTTGTAGGCACAATAGATTTTGTTGATTCCAAGTACTAGTGTTAAGGCATGCAAAGTAAGAAGACCACAATTTGTGCTTCTTTAGAGCATTAACAATAACATAAGATAAAAAATATAGTTCCCACGCATCATTAGTAAAAAAACATAGGTATTCCTTTACAAAAAATCTTGATAGCATCTCCTGGATTAAATACCACTAAAAAAGTAAAGATCTACATCAAATTTGCAATACATGTTTCACTTAGATCAGTTTCACTTAACTCATGAATTTTAGGTGGTAGGTCAAAATTTTTAGTGAAGTATTTCTTCAAATAGGTAGAGTGCAGGGAATAAATAAGCCAATAAAGATCATTTTTTCCTTTCTCTAAACAAGCATGGACAACCATTAACTTGCATCATTTGACTTTATCATCAAGCTCAACAAGGATTTTCAGGATAAGAGTAGAAAAAGAAATTACCAAGGTATTGTCAACTTCATAACAATCAATAGACTTGATTCCTTTTGAGGCTAGATTTTCCAATAATCTTGAATATTTCATAGTAGTAGTATACCATTCTTAGAAAAAGCATTTGTTGATCTATTTAGGGTTTTAAATCGACCATCCTTTGAAACAAGGATATGTGCTTTCGTCACATTTATTTCCACTTTTGAGAATACTATTTCTGAGACTCATTTCCCATTCATTTCAAACATAAATCCTCCCTCTTCTGTTTTGTTGCATCATTAATGTCATCTTCAAGTATCGACGCAAATGCTGGGTTATCAACATCTTTGTTTTCATCTTCATTAGTTTCAATGGCAAGGTCATCAAAGTTTGGGTCATGGGCATCAAAATTTTGATCATTTGCAATGGCTTACAAATTCTCAGTCTCTTATAAACATGGATTCTCAACAAAAGTAGTTAAATAGTTTTGGTGCATCTCATTTGACATTCCTATGTGTTGTTGCTGTAGTGATGAATATGAGTAATGGAACTGCTAGGTAGGAGATGTAGGTATATGAATCACAACATCCTTCATAGTTGTAGCCAAATAAGCCTTTTTAATTTCTGTAATCGTTGTTAACTCCATGAATGAAATCTCCTCGGTAGCATACTAATTTCATTCACCTTCATTGGTGCGATTAGGGAATCATGGGTGAGATTTATAGATACTAGAGGCAATTTGGAGTGGAAAGTACATAGGGATACAACAACTATGTAAGTTGCTAACAATTGTTGAAGCATTTGGTTCATGTTTCGAATAGTGGCATCAAGATTAGTCATTTGAGTTATTCTTGATGTCAATCTTTTATAGGATTCTTCAGGGACGTGTGTCTTCAATGAGGAATGAGGGAAGATGCAATGAAAGCACCATTGTTATATTCCTAAAACAATAAAGTAAGATAAAATGTGTCACACCTGACAACCTGGCTAAAAAGTAAAAAAAGACATGTAAATTGATTCGAAAACAAGTTTTGAAAACCAATTCACTAGAGTCGTCACTAAAATTTTTAATGGAAAACCAATTTAAAATAAAATGAAAAGACAAAATAGTTTACGAAAACACCCGTCTATAAAAACAGTGACCTTAAACTAGTCAAATAAAATTAACAGAATATGATTTTAGATTTATCTTGATTACCCTTACTAATATGTATATACATTAAATAGAGAAGACAGAAATGAGAATAATGAAAAGAAACAAATAGATATTTACAAAGCACAG
This sequence comes from Delonix regia, assembly GCA_037074485.1. Lineage (NCBI taxonomy): Eukaryota > Viridiplantae > Streptophyta > Magnoliopsida > Fabales > Fabaceae > Delonix > Delonix regia. The sequence goes on from CM073452.1 coordinate 7,348,887, forward strand.
ACTTGACCTATAATGAGAGCCTAGAGCCTATGTACCATGCAATAGAGATCAAAGTCCATGTAGTTCAACGTAGAAATGCACGGTAGTTGGTTGATATCTTTTAATTTTTGTGAAAAGAACAAGATAGACGAAATTCAATTAATTTTTGTAAACAAAACAAATTTGAGATTTGATTGGTGTGTTTTAATTTATGAAATTAGTTTAATCTCACTTTCTTGCTCTTTTCATTTCTCTATTGTTTTGAAGTTTTGAAAACTTGATTTATTTATGCTTTCTTTGAAAAAGAGAAAAATATCTTTTATTTTGAGCTGTTGGAATCCAAAACTTATTCAAAACATAAACAGTTAATGATGGGCTGTTGGAACCCAATATTATTTTAAACACGTATAACCAATATAGGGATATGCCTATGAAGTCGCTAGATCTTACATAGCCTAATTGGTGAATCATTAAATGCTTATGAAGACGTTGGTTTCACACGGCAACACTAATGTCTCATTAAGTATTCATGAAGACATTGGTCTCATACGACAACATTAATGTTAAAAAAAAATGAGATAAATGATTGTAAGATATGTCTATGAAGGCATTGAACTTGACATAACGAGGAAACCAAAAGAGAGTACCTATGGAGGCGTTGGACCTTACATGACATATTTTCAAAAAGACTAAGTATTGATGTTTAGTATGAGTAGGTGTTTAATCAATCATCCATGGGTGTATATGTGTGTTAGTGTTAAGTAAAATATTCATAGGTATGGGTGTGTGTGAATATCCAATTACATATTAACTACATAATGATTATCAAGGACTACAGATACATCAATTGCAATTAAGCTTAAAGGAATTTGATAACTTAATGTTACTAGTCTTCTAATTTGTCATCTTTTCTTGTGTATTCCTTTGTACCTTGATTTAAATGCCTTTTAGCTATGATTCTCAAACACAAACCCACCATAATTCCTTATAATTTGGACAACCAATGCCTCACACATTAAACACCTCCAAAAGAGACATAATTAGGCCTAAAATTACACACCTAAGTAAACCACATTTGTTACAACCATGTCAGCTAAGATTAACACCCTCAAGGAACCTTCTTGAGGTTCTCTCTTTCCAAGGAAAGAGAAATACAAATGAACAAACCTCCTCGAAGAAGTAGATATACAAAATAAAACACTAAAAATTCAAATGATAGAGAATATGCAAGTTTTGGATCAATGATGGTTGTTTCTATCTCAAAGATGATATAACAAGTTAAAGATCACATTCTAGGATTTGGTTTTTATATTTTATGAGCTCTTGAGACATGTATGTATAACCCAAAAAAACAAGAAAAAGGAGAAATTCAAACTTGTACAATTTGATTATTGGAAGTAAGTAGCTCTATTTGTTGACTTTATGCCTATCCTTTATCACATAACTGCAAATCTAGATATTCATAGCTCTTGAGACATGTATGTATAACCCAAAAAAACAAGAAAAAGGAGAAATTCAAACTTGTACAACTTGATTATTGGAAGTAAGTAGCTCTATTTGTTGACTTTATGCCTATCCTTTATTACATAACTGCAAATCTAGATATTCATAGCTCTTGAGACATGTATGTATAACCCAAAAAAACAAGAAAAAGGAGAAATTCAAACTTGTACAACTTGATTATTGGAAGTAAGTAGCTCTATTTGTTGACTTTATGCCTATCCTCTATTACATAACTATAAATTTAGATATTCATAGCTCTTGCATTTCAACTTAATTTTGAACAAAATATGTATCATCGAAAAGCTCTGTAAGTTTATTTTCTATCTAGATAAGTTTCATTCCAAAATTTAATTTGGTTGTTGATATATTGTTGAAAGAGTGACAAAAGGTCAAATAACAAATTAATATACAAAGCCGCAAATTGAGACATTCATAACTCCTTTATTTTAAATCAATTTTATGCATATGATATACAAATATAAAGCTATGAGTCTAATTTCATATGAAATAAAACTCATTTAAAAATTATTACCGGTTGGTGAGATATTCTTGAAAATGTTACTAAAAGTAAGAAAAAAAATGTAATATCCATACTTACAATTTTGATAATTATAACTTCTTAATTTCAACACTATTTTAAGCATGTGATATATGACTAAAAAGATGTTTAAGTCTATTTTCATATGCAATAAGTTTCATTTTAAAATTCCATTTGATTTGTGAGATATGATAAAAATAGTGATCCAAGATCCAAAAACAACTCTATTAAAATTCGTATCTCTCTTATCTTTTTAGCTCAAACTTATATTTTAAGGACCAAAATGTATTTGGCTAACAAATGTAAGTCCAAATGAATTTAACAAAATAATAATAAGCTCATGATAATTAGTTCAAGTTACAAACTAAATATTTAGTGAAATTCATATATTCCAATATGTATATTTTAATAACAATTAGTAGAATATAAATATTTTTTACCATGCATATGAGATTCCTATAAATATATATATATATATATATATATATCCAATTTTTATTGTCTATAATATTAGAGGCTATTGAATATAATATGAGCAAGTATATTTCATATAAGGGTTGATTCAAGTATAAATTATTACATAATAATTATTAATTAATTAAACACATGTTGATACTATATGTCTAACTCATTTGTTACATATTTGTTATTATCAAAACTTATAATATTGAATCTTAGGGTTAACATATAGGAAATTCAAGTAAGTTACTGTGTATGAAAAAAATAAGAAGAATGACAGAAAGTATAAAAGTTCATATTATATACATTAAATTGCTTTATTCAGGTTAGACAAGATATATTGAATTATTAAATAACCCATTTATAAAGAATTAAATTATAAAGTTTTGATCTAACACTAAGTTTGGCGATAGAAAATTAGCATTGAAAGTCAAAGTTCAAGATATTTTAATGATTTCCTAATTAAAATATTAGCAAAAAATCTTCATATCATAAACATCTTCCATGTGGGCTACACAACATGATAGAAACCTTCATATATACAAATACATGTCTTATATATTCAATTTGATTGATGATGGCATATGAATAGAACTACCACTTGTCGATTTTATTAATGAAAACATATACCTTCCCCTTGGCAATGATGATTTAGAAAAAAAAAAAGTATAGGTTACTTATCTCTTCATTTAATTATTTTCTTCTTCATCATTAAATTAAGACTTTCTAAGATAAATAGATACAACAAACAAATAAAATAATATTGTCCACCTAAAATAGAAACTCCAAAAGAAAAAAAGAATACATAGAATTTCTTCACTTTAAATAATTTCCTTTCTCCCTTCAACTAATTTTTTAGAGAAACAATTTAAATTTGAACTTACATTTTCCTGTGGCTGCATGACACTTTTGCAGGAACTCATTATACAAAAGAACAAAATTGAATAGACAAGTTTATTTGAAATAGTGTTTCTATAGAATTATCAAGTGCTTTGATTTTACTCAAACAATGTAGTGATTATTATGTTTCCAACAGAGTAATTATATTTGATTTGATGGTTTTTATTTTATTTAATTTTTGAATTACCATATTCATTTTTCTAAACCATGTCTATAAGCTGTTATAAGGTATGCTCAATTTTGCAATTAAGAATTTTGTTTTCCACCTCTTATCACCATTTGATTTTGAGTTGCATTTTTCCAAATCTATCCATATCTCAATTTGTAATGCATTCTATCAATGAAATTCTTATTTAACGTTGGCTTTGTTAGAAAACTTCTCTCTATCTAAAATTCTTTAGTTGCTTTAATAGATGATGATGAGAAAATGGAAGATGTGGGAATAAAAGACACTTAAATAATGGATAAAAAATTCTATGCACTCAATTAGCAATCTTTTTCACTTGACTTAGGAAAAATAATAGATAAAAATTCTATTATTTATACTAGGGAATGAGGGCAATTGCACTTATACTGATAGCAAGTCATAATCCTGGTGGCTCTCATAAGATGAGTACTTATATATGTTCTTTACAATCCATTTTAAACTAATGAAATTTATATTATAGATTCTAATGATTTTGTATCCTCCCACTTATACTAAATGCATAATAGTAAAAAGAAGTATTGTCATATGCTAGCTAATATTGACAATTTTTTTTTTTTTAAATCCAGTATATGTTCAATGACGATCCAATTTGCAATAATGGATGCTGAATTGATTGCGTTCAATTTGTGGTACGTAAAGAGAGTATTGGAATTAGCAAGAATCTTTTATTGCATTGACTATAACATTCTTTGACTTTTGATGGTGGTTAAACCTAGCACTATCTCATAATTTATTCTTTTTGTTCGTGAAAAGGTTTAGACTGTATTAATGAGAAAGATGGAATAAGGGTATATTCAACTTGACTATTTATCTTTGCATATAAAAATAAAGATGAACTCAGTGAAAACAAGCTTATGTCAATTGAACACATAGTTCGCAAGCATTGAAATACCTATGAGCGTCATTAAACATTTTGATAATTGTTGAATATAACTTTTAATGTTATTAAAATCATGATTTAACTCAGTAGAATCACCAAATTTTAAAAAATAAAAAATAAAACAACTTTGATCAACTTTAATTTATATTTATATTTAAATTTAAATTTAACTAAAGATCAATGTTGTTAAAATTGTGATTCAATTCAATCGAATCACCAATTTTAAGATTTTATGTGGGGAATTTGAGTTAAATCGAGGCTTGAATTGAAATCAAAGCAAACTCGATCAAACTCAATGTTGACTCATATAGACTTAATAAAATTAAGAGAGCCTCCAAATTTTAGCCCAAATTTTATAGTCTATTGCACTGTTTTTTAAACATAAGAATAAAAGTCCAACCTAAAACAAGTTCTATTAGCCCAAAAACAAAGTAGCCGTTCATTTTAGGGTTCATCATTCAGCCCATAAACAACTCAGCATGCTTGATCGCATTCTTCCTCATCCTTCAGCCGTCAACACTCAAACTTTACTCTGCCTCCCTTGCATAGTATGCAACTTTACCTGAGTGCAAGTAACAGACAATGTCAGTCATAGTCTCTATCAATGTTAGCATGCCATGAATGCTAGAATCCGTAATGTTTGCAGAATTGCAAAAATCATGTTATGAAAGTTTCCCTCTCCATTTCTTCAAATTTTTAGTCTTTTTAGTTGTGAACTTGTGACTGTGAATAATGAATGTTGGTTTGCTAATGCTTAGTAAAAGAATGTTGATTGGCAGATGCTAAGTGTGATGTGAAAAACAAGTTGTAAAAAGATATGCTTAAAGTGATTTAGAACAACTTTACGACACAAAGTGTCCATATTGATTTTTTTTTTCTCACATTGGTTTTTGCTATACCAATATGCAACACAAAGTGATACACCATACATCACTAATTTAGAAGAACAAGATTCCTATGTTAATCAAGTGATCCAAATAAAAAACTCAAGTTCAAAACAAGTAATTAATCTTGTAATTATCCCTCCTTTGTAGATTAATTAAGTGAGCCAATCCATTAGATTCGGTTCACTTTAACAGCTTTAAGATTGGCCAACTTGCTAGAATATAAGTAATATGTACACAGTTTTAATTATTGAGATTACTGCAGGAGGTGTGATAAATTGAGAGATATGACTAGAAGATTAAAACTTGAAATAAATCTAGGACAAGGAGGTAAGAGAAAAAGGTTTTGGCAAACTTTTTTGTTTTGAAATCTAGAAATAGGAAATAAAATGCAATTAACCATTTCTCTTTCTTATAACATTGGTTGTTGTTATTCCTAACTACATCAGTTATGGATTGTTGAGTGCCCACTAAGTGACCTTTGATTTGTGTAAAGTAACTTCACTTAGTATATCTCAATAATTCTTATGTTCAATATCAATTAAGGAGTTGAAAGTTGTATTATGAATGCTCATTTGGATTGGTGTATGGTAGTAAAGGAGCTTGATGTATTTATGTTCATTGTTAATTAGGGATAACCCTGCCTAGATTGTTGTATTATGGATTATAGATTATGAAATGAGTATTTATGTATGAAATTTTATTTGTGTTTTTGTGATGTAATGTTATGAATAATGGCCAATAACAGGTATATATAAACTTTTATGATTTAACGTTATGAGTTTACCCCTCTCACAAGTTTGCTTAGAATTGTAAGTTTGATAACCTTGCTAAAGATGACACAATTGACAATATTAACTCAAAATTAACTATGACACAATGAATACAAAAATTAAATAAAGTCTAGCATTGAAATATTTTATTTTCAAGAAAGGCTTAGACAAAATATAATTTTAAAAGTGAGAATTATTTTCAATATAAATATATTTTAATAAAACACATCATATTTTAATATAATACACTATACTCAAATATAAATCAAAGAGAAGAAACAAAATTACAATTTTAATTCTTTTATTTTTAACTTAAATATATATTTAATAACTATTCATAATTTAACTCTTTAATAAAAACTTAACATATAAATACTATAAAACATAATATGCAACGTGAAAATATTTATTTATTTTAACTAAAAAGCATATTAAGGATAGATTTTTTAGAGGGAAAAATTTGTACCTAACTTGGTTTAACTATTTTGGAATAACAAAATCTCATTTTGACACGAATTTGGCCCAGAATTAGAGATGGATTTTTTAGACAAAAAAATCTATCTTGAATTCTATCCCTAATAAAAATTTTTAAAATTAGTTTGGGATGGATTTGAGACTAAAATAGATACAAAATGTTTGACACATAATTTTTCATCTAAAAAATCTATTCTAAATAAATTTTTTAACTAAAAAAATTTTTGGACAAATTTAAGATGGATTTATCAAGGATTAAAGATGGAAAAAAATCCATCCCTAATCTCTATCTCTAATTCCATGATTTCTTGTAGTGTTATTTCCTACCTTTTTCTCCTTGTCCTAAGTAATTGAATCGCTAGTATATGCATCTTAACATCTTTTTTCTCCTATTAATTTTTTGCTTGTGCCATTGTTTTTTAGTTTTTTTCTTTGTTTTGTGCGTAAATCAAAAGGATCATTGTTTGTGCTAGTGATTTTTATTATAAAAGGCTTTTGTTTTATTTCAATACTTGAAGTTTAGAGCTTTAAATATCACTCTTTTATGCAACAAAAGATTTGTTTTCTAGTTTTACCACACGTGGTATCAGTTTCTTGTGGATTAGAATAGTTAGGGTGAATGATGATGATGAGTTATCTTTTTCTTTGAAGTTATTACTTTGTTTGCAAACCATATTCATCAAACCATTGTAGATAAGGTTACTGCTAGGTGATTCTATTTGGTGTTGCTTAATATACTAACTTATAATGTCTCATATATATTGCAATTGATAATCACACACTGGCTTTTGAACTAAATGAAATTTGATCAGGAGTTATTTTAGTGTCATAGTATTGTAAATAGGTCTACTGACATATGCTAATAATGTATGTCCATCTTGTTCAATTTTTTGTTACAAGTTCTAACTTAGTTACCCTTGATTTTTTCATATAAATTATGGATAAACTATGTTGTTTATTTGGTGTCTTTCTTGCTCCTTTTCCTCTCATTTTCTTTTATTAGTTCACCTTATTTTTCTTAGGAAGGTATTCATGTGGGTATGCCGAAGTGGGCTCCTATGGTTGTGAAGTAGCATCTTCTCCTTTTATAGAAATCAAATAGAAAAGGTGATTGATGTTGATGGAAGACTTTACAATCTTTGTAGTGCCAAAATTCAATTTACAAGTTCTTTCTAGTGCATGAAAGAATGAATTTAACAATTTTTTTTACATCTTTGTTTACATGGACAAGTTTTAGAGCAAACATGTTTTACCTAACATAAATGGGGTCTTCACACTTAATGCCACTTACCTTATTTTACTCTATATCTAATTATATGTGTTAATGAACTGAATTGCAATGGTTCATCGTAAAATGGTAACTTCTTACAATTACTTTATTATATTTGAGGGCATTAAGCCCCTTGTTTTGATAACTAACTTATAGCAAAAGGCAAAAGTGGCTGATTTTGCTTACATAAAGATGGGTTTAAAATGCCAAAAAGATGCTTAAGCAATGACATGTGCTACAATATTTGTTCTTCGTTGCTCCATTGTAAGCAATGCTAAAGCAAAAGCATTTAACCCATATAATGATCAGAGTCCAAGTTTTCTTTGTTCAGACACAACCACTTTCTCTCCTAATAGTTCTTACCATACCAGTCTTAACTAACTCCTCTCCTTACTTTCCTCAAATTCCACCTACCCAAATGACTTCTACAACACCACCATCGTCGGCACTTTTGTGGACATCATTTATGACCTCTTCATTTGTCGTGGAGACATCACTGTGAACTCATGCAAAGACTGCAATTCCAATGCAGCCACACATTTGATTCATGTATGTCCCACCCAAAAGGACTTTTAAGTTTAGTACAAAAAGTGCATGTTGAAATATGCCAACAGTTCTTTCTTCTTCACCCTCGAACTAGAGCCTAAATTTACTATATATAGTATGAATAGTATTTCTGATCTGAATTGGTTTATGAACTTGTTGGGTGACAACAAAATGTCAGTGGCAACTCGAGCATCACATGGTGGATCTGGAAAGAAGTTTGCTATCGGAGAAGCAAAGTTCAGGTGCTTGTAAAATCTAATCACGCTTGCACAGTGCATGCCAAATTTGTCAAAGATTGCTTGCTACCATTGTCTAAAATATGCAATTAGTTGTTTACTCAATGGAAGTTAAGGAGCAATAGCCTTCAATCCTAGTTGTAATATTAGATACGGACTATATCGGCTTTACAATGATGAAGCAGTGCCTCCACTAGAGCAGTTAGGTCCTAATTCTACTACCTTGCACCAGAACTAATAAATTGTAATGGTATTAATTGCTCACATGCAAGTTTTTTGAACTATTCATTCATATGTAATGTTGGATACAAATTTGGTTAAGTTATATATTTAGTTTACAATTTTACTCGACTATTAATTTCCTCTTGTATTTTTAATAAGGTTCTTATAGTTTTAAATTTCTTAATTTACATTTTACTGTGAAAGCTATCTTAATTTGCTAATACATTTGCTCACAAGGTTAATCATATAGACATTTGACATTATAAATATGTATAATTAATATAACAATAAAAGAGTTAAAAGTAAATAGAGAAATGAAATTAGTTCAGATGTGTGGCATGTTATACAAACTATTTTAAATATTTGGGAGACTTGGCCTAAATCATACTTATTTTCTAATGAACGCTTTATATAATGCTTTCAACAGTTTTAGTTTGTTTCAAATCTTTTGTTTCAATGTTAATCAAAATTTTGGAATTTTAAATTTGGGTCAGTCTTAAGTACTACAATTGCGGATATCAAACTATATTTCTTTGTTTGTCCCCTAAATTGATTTTATTTATTGCTCAGAAACAGATAGGAAATCAGCAATGACAAATTGTGGTTCTTGTTGGGGTAGTCGTGTTGCTTTTCTTCTTCAACTGCTTCTTCATAACTCGGTCCAGGATATCAAAGCTCTAATCTAAAAAGCCCATGTTGGTGGGTAATGCATACTGCGAAGCATACCTAAGATTACAAAATGGCAATTATGTGTTTCCAATCCTTAATTTTCTTTTTTCGATATTTATGGTTTGATTCACACAACCTATATCATGTGCATATTAGGTGATAGATCTAGGAAATAGATGCCCTCTAGTAATGAGAGGGGATCTCTTTCTCCAATAGTAAAATGGGGCAATTTATCATCTAGTGGTCCCAAAATATGCCACATAAAAAATATTATTTTAAAATAAAAATAAAATATTTTTAAAAATTTTTTAATACGAAGACATATTAATTTTTTAGGTTTCTTTAATACAAAATGGTATCATGTTATAGAAGAATAGATTATAAGATGTTTGGTATAGACTGTAAGCTATTAAAAGCATTTTGTATTTGTTTTTTTCATCAATCAGATACCATTATGAAAAACCACTAAACAGCTTCTAATATTTTATAGTTTTTTCCACACATCTTATAGTGTATTCTTCTACAACATGATTTGTTCTGTATTAAAAAGATATAAAAAAGTAATATGTTTGTATAATAATTTTTGTACGAATATTTAATTTTTACTTGTAAAAGATCTTTCATGTAGCACATTTGGAATCCTTAAATATTATCCAATGACCCCATTTTGCTTCTGGAGAAAGAGATCTCCTCTTGTTACTGGAAGGATCTTTTTTCGTAAATCCATTAACCATTTATACGTACAACTAATAGTCTAACAGATGTACTAAGCAATTAGTTTTGTTGGCGAAAAAATTTTCATAAAACTTGCAGCTGAACTAGCAGTTAACTTGATGAAGTCTTTTTTTGAAATAGACAATATAGTTGTTGTTGTTGAGGATCATTAAACCAACCATTTTTGGATATGGAGGAAAAACTTTGAAAGATGAGTTGTTGGGTACATTATGCATAAAAAACAAAAAATGAAATATAAATGTCCAGGGATACCCCTACTTTGAGCTCTTATATATATGGAAAATATGTTTTAAGCCCGTGAAATTTGTAGAAGGGAAAGCAAACAACGTTGGGGCCGAATTTGTGATTTAAGTTCCATCTTCCTATATATTGTTGATTGTTCCATTATTAAAAAAATTCCAAAAAATTCCTTTCGTATGCTTCCACCCATTCTCAATGACTTTGTTAATCTTGAATCTTTGATTTGAGATTAACAAAGACTTATATATGGGGCAAGTTTAACTCAAGATGTCTGGAATTTGCTGTTTCCATTAAAAAATAATATGAATTAATTTTATTTAAAATATAGCTTATTAAAAATAATTTGGAAAATTTTATCTTAATATAAACATAATTTATTCCAAAACTTACAACAATCAATATTTGGTATGAGAAAAAAGTGCAGTCATGTTTTGATTTTAAGATGAAAATTATATATTTTTAAAATAGCAAAAAATGGAAAAGACATATGAAGAGAATATTTTATCCAAAATCTATAAAAGAACAATGTTGGAGAGTGCTGAACATGTTTAGGAGAGCTGCATTACAATTACAACTGATATAGGTTGCAGATAACATGAGAAATAGTCAAAAATGAAAGGCGGATGCCTCCATTTTGCATTTGCATGCATTTAATTAATATTCGTAAAAAATAAAATAAAAAATAGTGAAATAAAATTTCTCTCTCTACTCAAATTCTTCATGTAAAGGAAAAGGAGTTGAATGTCAAGAAAAAGAAACAGAGAATACGAACTTCCCATTGCTGAAAATAATTGCGCATGAAGCCTTTTGCAAAATGAGGGCTTCATTCTTAACTCTTTGGATGCAAGCGTGGTCCATGGGCCAAGACCTGATTCTGGCCCAACTAAATGCTAGACGTACAGGCCTAAATCAAATTAAATATGATCGCAGTCCACTAACTTTTTTCCGTACTATATACTTTAATATGAACGTATTAATATATTTAAAATTATAAGTATATTTAAAATTCTGAATGTATTAAAAATAATGTCATTTTAAAAAATATATTAAGTATTATCTGCATACTATCTTAGGATATTTTGAAATAATTGGTATCTGTTATAAATTAATCACTTTATTATAAAACAAATATTTAAATGATAATTTTAAAAAAATAAAAGAAATTTCACGTCAAATCAAACACCAAACTCATAAAAATTTCGAAACAATAATCATATGGCAATCAATCACCTTGTTGTCCTAAGGCATGAATAAAAGAAGTGCATCACGATACGTTAACGTATTAGGAGATAGGACCCACCGATCTTGGAACTGAAAATTAAATCTATTGCAAACGACAATGGTAGGCCCCATCACACCATTTCATGTGCCACAAGCGAAGAATATTATCTTTTTCTTTTCCTTTTAGGCAAAAAATATTATCTTATCAAAGATTAGTCATTCGGGCCACACGAGTCATTCTCGATGTCAATCTTTTGTAGCATTCTTCAGGGAATTCCAAACACATGTCTTCAATGAGGAATAGGGGAGGATGCAATGAAAACACTAAGGTTATATTCCCATATCAACAAAGCAAGATAAAATGTGTTACACTTAGATAACCTGCCAAAAAGTAAAAAAAAATATGTAAATTGATTCGAAAACAAATTTTGAAAACTAATTCATTAGAGTTGCCACTAAAATTTTTAATAGAAAACTAATTTAAACAAAAAAAAAAAAGCAAAATGGTTTGCAAAAATACTTGTCTATAAGGACGATTATTCTAAACTAGTCAAATGAAATTAACAGAATATGACCTTAAATTTATCTTGATTACCTTTACTAATACGCATGTACATTAAATAGAGAAGACATAAACAACAATGATAAAAACAAATAAATGGATATTTATAAAAGGCAGACTTGAACTATGATGAGAGTCCAGTACCCTACAATAGGGATCAAAGTTCACGTAGTTCAACGTAGAAATACATGGTAGCTGGTTGATATCTTTTAATTTTTGTGAAAAGAACAAGATAGACAAAATTAAATTAATTTTTGTAAACAAAACAAATTTGAGATTTTATTGGTGTGTTTTAATTTATGAAATTAGTTTAATCTCACTTTCTCGCTATTTTCGTTTCTTTATTTTTTTGAAGTTTTGAAAACTTGCTTTATTATGCATTCTTTGAAAAAGAGAAAAATATCTTTTATTTCAAGCTGTTGGAACCCAAAACTTATTCAAAACATAAACAGTTAAGGATAGCCGTTGGAACCCAATATTATTTTAAACAAGTGCAACCAATATCAGGATATGTCTATAGAGTTGATGGATCTTACATAGCCCCACTGGTGAATCATTAGGTGCTCATGAAGACGTTGGTCTAATATGGCAACATTAATGTCTTATTAAATATTCATGAAGACGTTGGCTAATACGACAACATTAATGTTTAAAAAAAAAAGATAAATGATTGTAAGATATGCCTACGGAGGCGTTGAACCTCACATGGCACATTCTTAAAAATACTAAGTATTGATGTTTTGTGTGTGTGGATGTTCAATCAACCATTCACGGGTGTAGATATATGTTGGTATTAAGTAAAATATTCATAGGTGTGGGTGTGTGTAAGTGTCCAATTACATATTCACTACATATATCAATTACAATTAAGCTTAAAGGAATTTGATTACTTAATTTTACTAGTCTTCTAATATATCATCCTTACTTGTGTATTCCTTTGTATCTTGATTTGAATGTCTTTTAGCTATGATTCTCAAACACAAACCCACCATAATTCCTTAGAATTTGGACAGTCAATACCTTACACATTAAACACCTCTAAAAGAGACATAATTAGGCCCAAAATTACATACCCAAGTAAACCACATTTGTTACAACCATGTCAACTAATATTGACACCTTCCATGTCTTAAAATTTTTAGTCTTCTTAGTTGTGAACTTGTGACTGTGAATAATGAATGTTGGTTTGCTAATGCTTAGTAAAAGAATGTCGATTTGCAGATCTAAGTATGATTGTGAAACACAAGTCGTAAAAGATATGCTTGAGGTGATTTAGAACTACTTTATGACATATGCTAAGTGTCTTTATTATTATTATTATTATTTTTACATTGGTTTTTGCTATACCAGTATACAACACAAAGTGATACATCATAAATCACTAATTTATAAGAACAAGATTCCTATGTTAATTAAGTGATCCAAGAAAAAACTCAAGTTTAAAACAAGTAATTAATCTTGTAATTACTCCTCCTTTATAGATTAATTAAGTGAGCCAATCCATTAAATCTGGTTCACTTTAACAGCTTTAAGATTGACCAACTTGCTAGAATATAAGTAATATGTACATAGTTTTAATTATTGAGATTACTGTAAAAGGTGTGATAAATTGAGAGATATGACTAGAAGAATAAAACTTGAAATAAATCTAGGACAAGGAGGCAAGAGAGAAGAGTTTTGGCAAATTTTTTTGTTTTGAAATCTTGAAATAGGAAATAAAATGCAATTCACCTTTTCTCTTTCTCATAACATTAGTTGTTGTTATTCCCAACTACATCAATTATAGATTGTTGAGTGCCCACTAAGTGACCTTTGATTTGTGTAAAGCAGCTTCACTTAATGTATCTCAATAATATTGTGTTCAATATCAATTAAGGAGTTAAAAGTTGTATTATGAATGCTCATTTGGATTGGTGTATGGTAGTAAAGGAGCTTGATGTACTTATGTTCAATGTTAATTAGGGATAGCCCTACCTAGATTGTTGTATTATGGATTATGTAGTTTATTGAAATTTATATGTTAACCTAAAAGAGTAGTATGGATTATAGATTATAGATTATAAAATGAGTATCTATGTATGAAATTATATTTGTGTTTTTGTAATATAATGTTACGAATAATGGCCAATAACAGGTATATATAAACTTTTACAATTCAACGTTACGACTCTACCCTCTCACAAGTTTGCTTAGAATTGCAAGTTTGACAACCTTGCTAAAGATGACACAATTGACAATATTAACTCAAAATTAACTATGACACAATGAATACAAAAATTAAATAAAGTCTAGCATTGAAATATTTTATTTTCAAGAAAGGCTTAGACAAAATATAATTTTAAAAGTGAGAATTATTTTCAATATAAATATATTTTAATAAAACACATCATATTTTAATATAATACACTATACTCAAATATAAATCAAAGAAAAGAAACAAAATTACAATTTTAATTCTTTTATTTTTAACTTAAATATATATTTAATAACTATTCATAATTTAACTCTTTAATAAAAACTTAATATATAAATGCTATAGAACATAATATGCAATGTGAAAATATTTATTTATTTTAACTAAAAAACATATTAAGGATAGATTTTTTAGAGGGAAAAATTTGTACCTAACTTGGTTTAACTATTTTGGAATAACAAAAACTCATTTTGACAAGGATTTGGCCCAAAATTAGAGATGAATTTTTTAGACCAAAAAAATCTATCTTGGATACTATCCCTAATAAAAATTTTAAAAATTGGTTTAGAATGGATTAGAGACTAAAATAGATGCAAAATGTTTGACCCATAATTTTTCATCTAAAAAATCTGTCCTAAATAAATTTTTTAACTAAAAACAATTTGAGACAGATTTATCAAGGATTAAATATGGAAAAAAAATCCATCCCTAATTTCTATCTCTAATTCTGTGATTTCTTGTAGTGTTATTTCCTACCTTTTTCTCCTTATCCTAAGTAATTGAATAGCCAGTTTATGCATCTTAACATCTTTTTTCTTTTATTATCTTTTTGTTTGTGCCATTGTTTTTCAATTTTTTTTTTCGTGCATAAATCAAAAGATCATTGTTTGTGCTAGTGATTTTTATTATAAAAAGCTTTTTTTTTTTTTTTTTTAGTATTTGAAGTTTAGAGCTTTAAATGTCACTCCTTTATACAACAAGGGATTTTTTTTTTTTTTCTAGTTTTACCACACAGGGTATTAGTTCTTGTGGATCAAAAAAGTTGGGGTGAATGGTGATGATAAGTTACCTTTTTCTTTGAAGTTATTACTTTGTTTGCAAACCATATTCTTCAAACCATTGTAGATGAGGTTATCACTAGGTGATTCTGTTTGGTGTTGCTTAATATACTAACTTATAATGTCTCATATATACTGCAATTGATAATCACACATAGGCTTTTGAACAAAATGAAATTTGATCTGGAGTTATTTTAGTGTCATAGTATTGCGAATAGGTCTACTGACATATGATAATAATGTATGTCCATCCAATTCAATTTTTGGTTACAAGTTCTAACTTAGTTACCCTTGATTTTTTCATATAAATTTTGGATAAACCGTGTTGTTTATTTGGTTAATAGACATACTATATGTCTTTCTTGCTCCTTTTCCTCTCATTATCTTTTATTGGTTCATCTTATTTTTCTTAGGATCGTATTCATGTGGGTATGCTGGAGTAGGCTCCTATAGTTGTTAAGTAACATCTTCTCCATTTATAGAAATCAAATATAAAAGGTGATTGATGCTGATGCAAGACTTTACAATCTTTATAGTGCCAAAATTCAGTTTACAAGTTATTTCTAGTGCATGAAGGAATGAATTTAACAATTTTTTTTTACATCTTTGTTAACATAGACAAGTTTTAGAGTAAACATGTTTTACCTAACATAAATGGGGTCTTCACACTTAATGGTTCATCGTAAAATGGTAACTTCTTATAGTTACTTTATTATATTTGAGGGCATTAAGCCCTTTCTTTTGATAACTAACTTATAAAAAAAGGCAAAAGTGGCTGATTTTACTTATACAAAAATGGGTCTAAAATGCCAAAAAGATGCTTCAGCAATGGCATGTGCTACAATATTTGTTCTTCTTTGTTCCAGTGTAAGCAATGCTAAAGCAGAAGCATTTAACCCATATAATGATTAGAGTTGAAGTTTTCTTTGTTCAAAACCACTTTCTCTCCTAACAGTTCTTACCATACCAATCTTAGCCAACTCCTCTCCTTACTTTCTTCAAATTCCACCTATCCAAACAACTTCGACAACACCACCATCGTTGACCCTTTTGTGGACATTCTCTTCACATCACCGTGAACTCATACAAAGACTGCATTTCCACTATAGCCACGCATTTGATTCATGTATGTCCCACACAAAAAAGACTTTTAAGTTTAGTATGAAAAGTGCATGTTGAAATATGCCTATAGTTCTTTCTTCTTCACCCTTAAACTAGAACCTAAATCTACTATATATAGTATGAACAATGTTTTCGACCTGAATTGGTTTATGAACTTGTTGGGTGACAACAAAATGTCAGTGGCAACTCGAGCATCACATGGTGGATCTGACAAAAAGTTTGCTATTAGAGAAGCAAAGTTCGGGAGCTTGCAAAATCTATACACGCTTGCACAGTGCATGCCAAATTTGTCAAAGATTGCTTGCTACCATTGTCTGGAATATGAAATTAGTTATTAACTCAATGGAAGTGAAGGAGCAATAGCCTTCAATCCTAGTTGTAATATTAGATACAGGCTATATCGATTTTACAACAATGAAGCAGTGCCTTTACCAAAGCAATTAGGTCCTAATTCTACTATGCTTGCACCAGAACTAATAAATTGTAATGGTATTAATTGCTCACATGCAAGTTTTTTGAACTATTCATTCATATGTAATGTTGGATACAAATTTGGTTAAGTTATATATTTAGTTTACAATTTTACTCGACTATTAATTTCCTCTTGTATTTTTAATAAGGTTCTTATAGTTTTAAATTTCTTAATTTACATTTTACTGTGAAAGCTTTCTTATTTTGCTATTAAATTTGCTGATAAGGTTAATCATATAGACATTTGACATTATAAATATGTATAATTAATATATCAATAAAAGAGTTAAAAGTAAATGGAGAAATGAAATTAGTTCACATGTGTGGCATGTTATACAAACTATTTTAAATATTTGGGAGACTTGGCCTAAATCATACTTATTTTCTAATGGAAGCTTCATATAATGCTTTCAACAGTTTTAGTTTGTTTCAGATCTTTTGTTTCAATGTTAATCAAAATTTTGGAATTTTAAATTTGGGTCAATCTTAAGTACTACAATTGTGGATAACAAATTATGTTTCTTTGTTTGTCCCCTAAATTGTTTTTATTTATTGCTCAGAAACAGAAGGGAAATCAACAACGACAAATTGTGGTTCTTGGAGTTCGGATCAGCAGCCGTACAACAAATATGTTGTACGGTCGCTACACACACAAAAAAATTTTTATTTTATTTTTGATTGTTAACTTTTTTTTTTTTTTGGATTAACCACTCTACAGTTTTTTGTTGTACAGTGGTGGATTCGCTCTCTTCCTATTAAGGTAGTTCTGTTGCATTTCTTTTTCTACTACTTCTTCATAGCTAGGTTTGGAATATCAAAGCTCTATTCTAGAAAGCCCATGTTGGTGGGTAATGCATACTGTGAAGCATGCCTAAGATTACAAAATGATAGTTATGTGTTTCCAATCCTTAATTTTCTTTTTACGATATTTGCGGTTTGATTCATTCAACCTATATCATGTGCATATTAGGCGATAAATCCAGGAAATAGATGTCCTCTGGTAATGAGAGGGGATCTCTTTCTCCAATAGTAAAATAGGGCAATTTATCATCTAGTGGTCCCAAAATATGCCACATAAAAGATATTATTTAAAATAAAAATAAAATATTTTTTTAAAAAATTTTATACAAAGACATATTAATTTTTTAGGTTTCTTTAATACAAAATAGTATCATGTTGTGAAGAATAGACCATAAGGTGTTTGGTATAGACCGTAAGCTATTAAAAGCAATGATTTTTTTTTTTTCATCAATAACATACCATTATGAAAAAAACACTAAACTGCTTCTAATATTTTATAGTTTTTTCCACACATCTTACAGTGTATTCTTCTACAACATGATTTGTTCTTTATTAAAAAGATATAAAAAAGTAATATGTCTGTATAATAATTTTTGTACGAAAATTTAATTTTTACTTGTAAAAAATCTTTTATGTAGCACATTTGAAATCCTTAGATATTATCCAATGATTTAAGCTCCATCTTCCTATATATTGTTGATTGTTCCATTATTATAAAAATTCCAAAAAATTCCTCCTGTATGCTTCCAACCATTCTCATTTGATTTGAGATTAACAAAGACTCATATACGGGGCAAGTTTAACTCAGGGGTGTCTGGAATTTGCTGTTTCCCTTTCTTTTAACTAGCTCCATTAAAAAAATAATATGAATTAAATTTATTTAAAATATAGCTTATTAAAAAAACAAATTTGGAAAATTTTATTTTAATATAAACATAATTTATTCCAAAACTTACAACAATCAATATTTGGTATGAGAAAAAAATGCAGTCATGTTTTGATTTTAAAATGAAAATT
The DNA here is from genome assembly GCA_037074485.1 of Delonix regia. Taxonomy (NCBI): domain Eukaryota; kingdom Viridiplantae; phylum Streptophyta; class Magnoliopsida; order Fabales; family Fabaceae; genus Delonix; species Delonix regia. The sequence continues at coordinate 7,367,849 of CM073452.1, forward strand.
ATATATTTTTAAAATAGCAAAAAATGGAAAAGACATGTGAAGAGAATACTTTATCCAAAATCTATAAAAGAACAATGTTGGAGAGTGCTGAACATGTTAGGAGAGCTGCATTACTATTACTCCTGATATAGGTTGCAGATAACATGAGAAATAGTAAAAAATGAAAGGCAGATGCCTCCATATTGCATTTGCATGCATTTAATTAATATTCGTAAAAAATTAAAAAAAAATAGCGAAATAAAATTTCTCGTTCTACTCAAATTCTTCATGTAAAGGAAAAGCAGTTGAATGTCAAGAAAAAGAAACAGAGAATACAAACTTCCCATTGCTGAAAAAAATTGCGTATGAAGCCCTTTGCAAAATGAAGGCTTCATTATTAACTCTTTAGATGCAAACGTGTTCAATGGGGCAGGCCTTGATTCCGGCCCAACTAAATGCTAGACCTATTGGCCCAAATCAAACTAAATATGATTATAGTTCATCAAATTTTGTTTTTTTGTACTCTATATTTTAGTGCGAATATGTTGATATATTTTAAATTATGAATACATTTAAAATGGTGAATGTATTAAAAATAATATTATATTTAAAAAAATATACATACTATCTTAGGATATTTTGAAATAATTGGTATATGTTATAAATTAATCACTTTATTATAAAACAAATATTTAAATGATAGTTTTAAAAAAATAAAAGAAATTTCACGTCAAATCAAACACCAAACTCATATAAAAATTTCGAAACAATAATCATATGGCAATCAATCACCTTGTTGTCCTAAGGCATGAATAAAAGAAGTGCATCACGATACGTTAACGTTTTAGGAGATCTTCGAACTGAAAATCAAATCTATTGCAAACGACAGTGGTAGGCCCCATCACACCATTTCATGTGCCACAAGCGAAGAATATTATCTTTTTTTTTTTTTCTTTTGGGCAAAAAATATTATCTTATCTAAACACGACTAAAAGATGCATTTACTTTTCTATTTTATTACGTTACATTCGCAGTATGCACTCCAGAATCGTAACTTTTATAATTATGGCTTTCCCAAAGAAGTTTACTAATATTTGCTTTTACTTCTGGTTAAATTACCCCCTAATGTATCGATCCGGGTGGCTGATTTAATAATAGTGGAAATTAGTAATTCTCATTATTTTGGGATACAATAAATTCACAAGGAAAGAGAAGTAAAAACTTGTAGGAATGGAGTTTTGAGGACATAAATGAAACCCAGATAATCTTACTGTTACTACGGAAAATAGACTAGACTGCAAAAACGGTTCTTCCTTCTTTTCAAGTGTTTAATTGTGAATATTATTATTTATTTTATGAAGAAGAAGAAGACGAATGAATGATTTATAAAAGTCAAATTTAATAGGTTATGGTTGGCGTTGGGCAGAATATGCGGGTCGAGTATGATGGCTTTTCTGTCCGAACAACGCCTTCTGCTTCGACTCTTCCAACTTCAAGCTTCCAACATATTTAAATGTGGTCCCTCTTTCGTAATTAAGGTCAAAACTCGGGAACGGAAGGGCGTAGACGCTCCTACGTAAGATCAGGGCCAGGTACTCTAATTTTCCTTGGGAGGTTTCTATTTCAAAATAGTGAAGCAGCCCCTGTTTTGGTTCCTCAGAGAAGTGCATGAAAAAGAAAATAAAAAGAACAAATCTTGGAATCTGGTTTTACAGCTGGCGCTTGACCCCTCTTAGTTAACGAAATTACAAGTAATTCCCAACTATCCTTTCTTCTCGTCTTTCTCGTAGAATGTTGTTTGTTTGGTTGTTGGTAAAGTTATCAGCTCTTAAATGCTCTCTTATGTTTTCTTCCTCACTGTCTGGGAATTTAGCTGATCATTTTCTTTCCTTCTGAAATCAAAGCAATTGATGTCGTGCCTGTAATTTGGAATTGGCCTGGATTTTGCACAGTAAGTGAGTTATCATCAGAATTGAACTTTTCCCGTTGCTTGTCTCATTGAACGACCCGTTCTTCGTTGGGTCGGTGGTAGGATTTCGTTTAGGTGGGTTTTGATGACACATAGTATCTTCTGAGCTATCGAAATCTGGCTGTGAAACGTATGATTTCGGAAAGAAGGAATTGCTCTGTGGTTGTTGTTGACTGAGCTACTCTTTCTTTCTTCTTCTTTCCTTTCTTTGGTTTTCTTTGGCCATTCGTTTCTATGGATTTCAGTTACATTTAAGAAAGAACCACAGTTTTGTTCCGCTTTCTTGTAACGCTTTAAGTGTAGATTCCTATCATAACTGGGGCAATCATATAGCTATATAAAAAAAGTGAATTCTCATGTGGAATTCAGCACTTGGTGTGTTCTTCTGCTACGCTTGAACTTCGTAAAATTATCTCTGTTTTGATCACTTCTCTTGCCACTATCTGTTTTTAAGTGTGGATTATGGAAAATAAATGGGTGCTTTTGAGGATTTAAGGGGATACAATTTTGTTTCTTTTATTAACTCATTTAAAAATGTTTATTTGCTACTAATTTCGAAGTTTTTGGTGTAATCTGCAGAGAGATATATGGTCTGTGGCAGTCAACTGACGATAATTTAGGGGAAAATGGGTCAAAAATTTATGTCCTTATTTCAGCTGGAAACAAAGAGTTTACTATGGCTCATTGGCATTACATTTGCAGTGATCTTAGCGTTCCAATATATTGAACTTCCATACGGTAACTTTCTACCCTCTCCCTTCTCTACCAGTAGGATTCCAGCATCAGAAAGTAGTAGTTTCCAGATAGCAGGTCCATCAGCTAAGTCTCAAATATCTGACAATGTGACAATTTTGAACCCTCCAAGCTCCTATGGTGGACATGACCTTAACATAGATAATGACACTAGGACATCCGAAGAGAAAGGTACTGATCCGAAACTTAGTATTGGCTTGGAACTAGGAAGGCTATCAAACAAATCTTTAGGATCTGACTTGTCTGAAAAAAGTTCCATAGTGGACAGTGTTAACAAGAATTTGGGTGTGAATAATTTGACAAGCAGTTCTGGAGAGAAAAACATTACAACAAATTCGGAACACAAATCTGAAATTTCATATGCTAATTCTCCTTCTCCTTCTCCTTCTCCTGCAATATCACCAACATATCAAACTCCATCTGTAAGTCCTCCACCAAAATTGAACACAAATTTCACAAGTTCAGATCCAGAGATACCAAATGGTTCCAGCATGCCTTCAGTTTCAAAAGACAACGTAACTACTTCATGGAAGAATGAAAGTCTCGGGCTATCCCAGAACGGTGTCAATACAGAGGACAAGAATTCTTCTATGACCAGTGTGCCTTCAACTTTGAAAGACAACATGACTAGTTACGTGAAGAATGAAAATCTTGGGCAGTCCCAAAATGAGTTCAATATAGTGGACAAGAATTCTTCTACCAACAGTGTGCCTGACGAGACTAAAAGTTCTCCCATGCCAATACCTGAAGTATTACCAATCTCTGAAATGAACAAGTTATTGCTTCAGAGCCGTGCTTCATATCGTTCTATGGTAATAACTGTATGTGAATCATATTTAGTTTTATAACTTGGAGAATTTTTGCCTTTTGATTTTTTTCTTTTTGCTTCTTATGTTGCTACTTTCTTTTTTTTTTCCTAGAGGCCCCAATGGTCTTCTGCAGTTGATCAGGAGCTGCTGCAGTCCAGATCAGAGATTGAAAATGCGCCGATCATAAAGAATGATCCGAGTCTCTATGCTCCCCTTTATCGAAACATTTCCATGTTCAAGAGGTACTATTTAATTATTATTCTTTTCTCTTTTCCATAAAAAGGTTTGGAAGCATCCAGAAGAAGTAAAATTTCTATTTATATACTAGTAGATATTTCTAGTTTTTTTGTAATGACAAGAAGTCCTAACCATAAATATGACAGATAGATCATTCTGGAATTCCTATTTACCATTCTAATAGAAGAAGTACAACCTTTTTGGTCTTTTGTTGTGTTACTGTAGTGCTCCCTGACATAGACATTACTGTCTTGATCAGCTCAGACATAATTTTGCATAATTGATCAAATTTTGTGCATTTCCCGATATTGAAGAATCTCTTTGATGTTAAAGAGTCCTCTAGTGATTACATGGCTGATCAGTTAGTATGATATATACAAGGAACAGAATAACAAGCTTCTCACTATCCTGCCAATGTCTAAATTTCAGGAGCTATGATATAATGGAAGAGAGACTTAAAGTATACGTATACAGAGAAGGAGCGAAACCCATAATGCATTCACCAGTTCTCAGGGGAATATATGCTTCAGAAGGATGGTTCATGAGACTGATGGAAGCTAATAAAAGATTTGTTACTAAGGACCCAAAGAAGGCCCACCTGTTTTACTTACCTTTCAGTTCTCGAATGCTAGAAGAAACTCTATACGTACAGGGCTCACACAATCACAAGAACTTGAAGCAGTACCTGAATAATTATGTTAACATGATTTCCGGGAAACATCCTTTCTGGAACAGAATAGGAGGAGCTGATCATTTTCTTGTCGCTTGCCATGACTGGGTATGCTTTTTACTGCTTGCATTAATGTCTCTTTTGTTAGAGAATATAATAAACTAATAATGAAATTTCATTTAACAGTTTAAGCTTCTGAGTTGAAATGGTCATTGAGATAGTATTAGAGACTCTTGTATGGGGGGATAAGTTAGAGATATTATAACAAAACTATTGAATTGGTAATCATTCTATACCACAGTGTTTCTCTATTTGATCTTTTTGACAGAAAAGCCTATGCATTGTGCAGGCGCCCGGAGAGACGAGGGGGAACATGGCTAAGTGTATAAGAGCCCTGTGCAATGCTGATGTGAAGGAAGGTTTTGTGTTTGGCAAGGATGTGTCTCTTCCTGAAACATACATTCGAACTTTTCAAAATCCTACAAAAGACATGGGAGGAAAACCAGCTTCCAAAAGGTCAACTCTGGCCTTTTTCGCTGGGAGCATGCATGGTTATGTTAGGCCAATTCTGTTGCAGCATTGGGAAAACAAAGATCCCGACATGAAAATCTTCGCCAGAATGCCCAAGTCCAAGGGCGACAGGAACTACATCCAGTACATGAAGAGCAGCAAGTACTGTATTTGTGCCAAAGGTTATGAAGTTAACAGTCCGAGAGTTGTGGAGGCCATTTTATATGAATGTGTTCCGGTGATCATATCTGACAATTTTGTGCCTCCATTCTTTGAAGTTTTGAACTGGGAATCCTTTGCTGTTTTTGTTATGGAGAAGGATATTCCAAATTTGAAGAGTATACTCCTTTCTATACCTACAAAGAGGTATCTTCAAATGCACATGAGGGTCAGAAAGTTACAGCAGCATTTCCTTTGGCATACCAAACCTGTCAAGTATGATATATTTCACATGATACTTCATTCAATTTGGTATAACAGAGTCTTCACAGCAACATCAAGATGAATCAGAGACAGGGATGGATTAGGTTGATAGATGAGAAATTTTTAACACAAAAATTTGTCAGGTCATTGAATGTGTACAGATTTTGGAGGCTAGGTGTACATAAAAATTTCTTCATAAACTTTACTAAGCCAATCCTTTTATTACAAGTTGTGAATAGCATCCAAGAATTTGTTGTCAAATAATAGTTGGAGGTTTGTGGAACAGCCTTGTAAAATAATGTATAAATAGCCCAAAATTCTTGATTTTGTTTCAAATTAAATAAATTTATATGATTACTCTATTTATTCAGGTAAGGGCTCTTTAATTTCAGACTACGAAAATGATTATGATAACATATTGCTAGTTGGGTGGAATGCTTGTGGCTCTGCAAGGATGGAAAAGTATAGGCAGAATGGTGTGTGTACGTAAGGTGTCGATCACAGGATGCATTGATTTTGTGGATCATATTTTTGGAATAAAATACTTTTTTTTTATCTCACTTATTATAAAATTATTATTTTAATCTTTTATTTATTATAATACTTAAAATAATTTTTTATTTCTAAGAAAAATACAATATTATATCCTGTTACTCAAACTTTAAACTCAAAGTTAAGAGACTAAATATGATATTTATTTTTTAATAAGTAAAGAATTATTTTGGATATTACAATAAGTGAAAGTTAAAATAATAATTTTATAATAAATGAATAATTAAAATAATATTTTTCTTAATATTTTTGTGTATTTTTTAACTAAAGGTTTTTGTACTAACAATGTTGATATATTTGGATGTTTATTTTTGGAGATTTATTAATAATTTATCTTGTGTTAGGTTTGTTTGTGTCAGCTTTGTGTATATCATGTTGCTTTTGTTGGGCATTGAGTATGGTAGCAATTGTTTCATAATAGAGGTCTAAGTGTGGAGTTGAGTTATAGTTAAAATATAAAACTTATGTTAAGTTGCAATTAAGAAAATAAATGTGCACCCTAACTAACCGTTATAGGTTTTAGTCTAGTAATAACTAAGAGTTAGTATTAGAGCTAGGTTGACTCGAATTATAATCAAAATATGATGTTTGTGTTAAGATACAGTTAAGGAAATAATATTACACCTTAACTAATAATTATAACTTTTAATCTTGTGGTAAATGTTTGATTCTAATGATTTTTATGTAATTTTTTTTAAGAAAATTATAATCTAATGCATTTATTAGTGAATTGCAAAATAGTGAAATTTTGGGTTAACTTTGTCAAATTTGGTTTGAAGAAAAGGTTACTTGTGAAAAGGGGAAGGCTAAAGGGAATAATAGGAAGGGATGTTTGGTTGGTTGGAATAGTGGTTTCATTGCCTCTCAACAACCAAAATGTTTCCTTTAATAGGTTGTGGCATGCCACATAATTTATGGAATTAATCATGGCCTAATTATTTTGCTCTCTTCACACGTTTTCGTTTTAAAATTTAAATGTTTAAATTTTGAATATTTGAATATTTTTCTTTTATTATTCATTTATAAATTCATAATCAATATTTTAGTGCTTAAAAATATTTTTAACAACAAATGAAAACAAAATTAATTATTATTTTGATAATTTTTTTAAGCCAAGGGTATTTTGATCATGTGTAGTTTTCCTTGTTTCTATATTATTTTTGTCCAACCAAATATAGAAATGATGCTTTTTATGAGATATCAATCCTAATAATGGGAGATCCATCTAATCAACCTCAATTCTCATTCTTATTTTTATATTCATTTTCATTTAAAAAAATTATTGTATACCAAACCTAGCTTTAATGTTCTTCAAACAATATCATTCAATAGAATATAAAAAATTAACATGAAAGAACAATAATCTTGTAGCAAAAAATGCTAAGATAAAGTGAAAGTAACATTTTCTGTTATTAAATGAACCTTAAACAAAGTCCTTCGAAAAAAATTCACAAAAGAAAGTTCCCTCGAAAAATGATTTTGATCAATATTACATACAGTTATGTCGGTGGTTATAAACACGTGGAAAAGGCTTTTCTTCTTGTTTTTTTTTTTTTTTTTTCCCTTAGCTCGCAGTATACGACGCATCAATATGTTCTTTCATTCTCTGTTTTGGATTTTCCTTTTGGCTCCCTGGAATTACGTAGCTTCTTCACAATCGCAATTTTCTCCAGGAAAGTGTAAACGCATCCTGATTTTCTCTGTCGATTATTGTTTATTGCTTTGCCCTGTTTTCCCTTTGGCTTGTTGACGAAGTTGATGGGCAGGAGAAAAATATATATATATTATTCGTAGTTGAGAGCTTGACTTATTCGCGTTCTGGTATCCTGAAACTCTCCTGAAATTGCTCCGATCATTCATTTCTCCGTTTTCTCGAGTCGCTTCATTATTCCTGTGGTCGCGATACAGCTTCCCTTCTCACTCTGATGAATCACGCAATGTGGCTCTTCAGTCTTCATGAACAGCAAGGCAGCCCACAAGATTGTTCTACTTTACCTTCCTTGCCCTTGTTCCTATTGAAACCCTTGCCCAGTTTTGTCGGTTAACCTTCATGGGGTTGCATCAGTTCCTTCTGGAGGTAAGGACTAGCTAAACAAAAGCTGCCTTTGACTTATACTCTTAGATCTTTGTAATTCTGGTCGCTTTCTAGGATATTCTGGGTCGGGATCACGAGTTGTTCTGAACAGTATTGATTATGCTCGGGTAATTGCATCTTGTCGAGTTCCTTCTGTAGTTGTGACATGGATCGGGGTTTTAGATTTTTTTGTCCTGCTGAAACCAGGAGATTGCTAACATTATTGGGATTGACAGTGGCTCTGGTTTTAGTGGTTCAGTATGCTGAACTTCCATATAGTAAAATGTTCTCGTCTCTGATTCCTTCTATTCGCATGATTAGCAATCCCCAGATGGAAACATCTTCAAGTAATTCTGAACCCATGGCAAGTAGTCCTACTCCGGAGGCCTATAACTTAGATCCAGGTAGAAGTTCAGTGGTTCACAATGATGGAGGTTCAATTACTTCTCCTGCTTCGGGGCCTGCTTCAGAGACTAAGAATTTTACAGCTAACAAAGTCAATTCACCTGTAAACAATATTGATTTAACTTCACAAGGGATTGAACCTCCCTCGTTTGCCCCACAGCCTACGGTTTCATTGCCCAACAGAGCATCGTTAGGTTCTGAAACTGAGTCAAGAAGTCCCACGATATCTGTCGCTTCCAATGCAACTTCTGTGAAATCCGATACTAAGGATCCAGTCCATAAGGATGAAAATCCAGGTTTTTTCCAGGGTAGTGGTTCAACTTCGAGTAAAGGTAAGCCCATGACTGCAAAGAACTTGAAAAAGCGGCCATCTAAAGTAGTTTCTATATCAGAGATGAACTTAATGCTGCAGCAAAGTCATGGTTCATCCCAGTTAGTGGTATGTACCATTTGATGGATCAAATCAGAAAGTGTAGATTGAATTATACCATTAGATTTCTAACTCATGTATTTGTCTATAATGTTTTGTAGAATCCAAGAACGACTTCAGATGTCGATCAGCAAATAGTGCAAGTGAGATTAGAGATTGAAAATGCCCCCATCATTGAGAATGATTCAAGATTTAACTCACCTATCTATAGGAACCCCTCCATGTTCAAAAGGTATTATTTGCATTTATCATCTTCCGTTGCACAATTCTACTCTGGAGCCTAACCACTGCAATGTGTTTAGATGGCCAAAATTCCGACTGAGCTATAGTAGTATGCTGACTTATCGACCATATGTTTCTGAAGAGTAAACTAAATCTGATAATTTGACTAGATATAAATTAGAACTTCATAGAGCTAGAGACAAGACTTCCATTTAAATTAGTTGGACTTGTGAAATATCTGAATCTAAATGCATTAATTTCTACCCATCATTCTGTTCTGAGCATGCAGATCTTAGTGCTTTCTATGGCCAGTATCTATTTCAATGTGTTAATCGTTAAAGTTCGTAGCATTTGGTGTAAAATAACAACTTGTTTAACAGAGTACAGACTGTCATTATCATACTATAGGTGTTTTTTCATAGCACGTTCAAGTCAACAAATTGATCGTGGAGAGGGCGTTTTAAATCAAACTCAGATAGGAAATCTCCGTTCCATATTTAAAATATATACTTACATTTTAGTGCGTATATGTTCCTGTAATTAGAGCATCTTCTTGTTTACTCACACTCTTCCTAAAATAATTTCTTATGACTGATATCTGCAGGAGTTACGAACTAATGGAGAAGATGCTCAAAGTTTACATCTACCAGGATGGAGATAAACCAATTTTCCACGAGTACCTATTGGATGGAATATATGCATCTGAAGGATGGTTCATGAAGCTGATGGAGGCAAACAAACAATTTGTCACTCAAGACCCTGGGAAGGCTCACTTATTTTACATACCTTTCAGTTCAAGATTGTTGCAGTTAACATTATATGTACGTAATTCACATAGACGCTCAAACTTAATTGAGTACATGAGGAACCACGTGGACATGATTGCAAGAAAGCATCCTTTTTGGAATAGAACTAATGGAACAGATCACTTCGTTGTTGCTTGCCATGATTGGGTATGCTTCTTTATACTTGAGCAAATTATTATTATCCATTACAGAAAAGAATCGCAACATGATGTGAGCAATTCATTGATATTGTGTCTTTCAATTTTCCACAGAATTACAATTTCTAACCAATTATCTTCAAGCTCTCCTTTCCAAACTGTTAGTTATAACCGAAGGGGCCACTGGAGACTAGATGAAATATATATTTCCCTCATGGCTGATATGCACCATTATTATTGAATCATGAACTCTTTTTATAACACTTTTTTCTTCAACTATTGAGTGGAAGAGTAACTAACAAGCGTTATTTCTCAGGCTCCTGCAGAAACGCGAGGACGCATGCTTAGTTGCATCAGAGCCCTTTGCAATGCAGACATTGAAGTAGGGTTCAAGATAGGGAAAGATGTTTCTCTCCCGGAAACATACGTTATCTCAGCTCAGAATCCTCTGAAAAATATAGGTGGCAACCCTCCTTCCCAGAGGCCTATCCTGGCTTTCTTTGCAGGGGGTATGCATGGTTATCTCCGACCAATTCTGCTAAATTACTGGGAGAACAAAGAAGCTGACATGAAAATATCTGGTCCATTGCCACATGTGAAGGGCAATGCAAACTATGTGCAGCCCATGAAGAGCAGCAAATACTGCATCTGTGCGAGAGGTCATGAAGTTAACAGCCCTCGTGTGGTGGAGGCTATACTCTATGAGTGTGTTCCAGTTATCTTATCAGACAATTTTGTGCCTCCATTCTTTGAGGTTTTGAACTGGGAATCTTTTGCTGTGTTTGTGACGGAGCAAGATATCCCTAATTTGAGGAATATTCTGTCGTCCATCTCAGAAGAGAGGTACTTAGAGATGTACAAGAGGGTGAAACAGGTACAAGAGCATTTTCTCTGGCATGCTGAGCCTGTAAAGTACGATTTGTTTCATATGATTCTTCATTCGATTTGGTATAATAGAGTTTTCCAAACTAAACACTGAATCATTTTGTATTATTTTTTGTAGAAAAACTGTAGCACGTAGAATTCATAACTTGATTTTGGGTGGATCCCAAGAGTTAACAGTTGAAACAGGAAAGTAGAGAAAATACATCATTTTTGTTCCTTTTATTTGTTATACAGATTGGTCATTTTTCCCTGACTCTCAGTACAAGTCTACATTCCGAAGCCATAGGAGAGAGGGAAAGCGGTTAAGAGAAATACATTTACAACAATTTCAAACAACCCTACTTTCTTGAAATTTGGATTCGCAGATTGGTCAATATGTACAGTGCATCTATTGCTTTGATTTTGTGGCAGCCTTTTTTTTTTTTTTGGCCAACAGTTTTTGAAAGCTTTGAATTAAGAAGCGGACGCTTGACTTAATTCGAACAAAAAATAGAAGTTGTTCACCATCCAATCATCCCACTAAATAGGATAGGCAAATTTTGTCATGATTGCTGAATAAATAAAAATGAGAACGGAAAATAAACAAAAAGGATTTTTAATTTTTTATGGTACTTGGAACGATAATTAATAAGATTTCATTTTTTTTTTCAGCTTTATTATATCAACAGGAACCAATTTTTGGTTTTGCCATAAAATATATAAAATGAGAAATAAGGGACGAACCAAGATTGCATATGAATACATTACAATTCCAATGTATACATTCAGAGAATATAAATATGTTACCGTAGTTCTTACATGTTTAAGAAAAAAGAGGTACATCAATCTGCGTGACAATAGCCGTCAAAGTAACAGCTCAATGTAGCATAGTGAGTGCCTACTATTATATTAGCACGTGTTCCGACCACCGTTCACGTGAAAGTGCGTGAAAAGAACTTTTGGAGAAGAAGACCTCCCCAACCTAAGATATCTGTCATCTCAATTTTCCACCGTCCGATGATAAGATGTTCCAAAATCCTTCACACTCACGCATCTTCCTCAATCGCCTTCTCGGGGATGACTGCAAAGACCGATTTAGGCTTCATCGGAATGCTGATCCTAAGCTTGTTGCAGGGCATATATGTCTTTCTGACCAGGCTCCAATCGCGTGCGGATAGGTCCACCATACCAGAACTATGGGTTTTTCGTCGTCACTCAGAAAATGGCAGTTAAACAAACATTAACCGGCAAATCTTTTTTATTTTTCTCCCATCTGACCTGGTTTTGCTTATACTTTTAAACGTTACTGCATAACCCGAGAAAAGAAAAAGAAAAAAGAAAAATGATATTTTTATGGTAAACTTTACAGAACAGGAATTAATTCACTGGGAGGCAGGCAGAGAAAGACAAAGCTGATGAAGATTTCTCAATGAGAGGGCTAAGCAAGGCGAAGGGTCGGTCGGATCTATAATATATAATCGGCAAGAGGGAGGACAAAGGCGTGCATGGCTACAGATACCAAAAGCACTGCGGTGAAGGTAAAGTCAAGTGCCCAAGATGGTTCTTCAAAGGGTAAGACTGATTCTTCAGCTAACAAGAAAAAGATTGACAGCTCAAGCAAACACCCACCTGATTCAAAGATGAAATCCGTCAGTGTCACAAAATCTGAGGTATTATTCTTCAAGTTCGGAGCTCTTCTATTCTGCAGATTGATTTGGTATACTTTCGAGTTTCGGCCCTATGGTTGCTGTTATTTGATTGAATTCTTATATGGGTGGTTTGAATTGGTGGGCTTCGAAATTGATTAGCTGATTTTGGTTGACTGCTGGAAAGCAAAATGACTGTGGTAATCTTCTCGGTGTTGTGCGCCTTGAGGAAGTGGGTTTCAAAATTTCTTGATTGTTCCAATAATATGTGGTGATTTTCAAGAGAACCTGCATTTGAACTGTCTTACATGGATATTAACTTTTGTTTTTCTATAATAGAACTCTGGCACCATAAACCCTCTCTTTTTTATACCTTGGCTGTGTTAATTTCAATTAGGATGGTCATGGAGCTAAATATCTTTTGCAAAAATGTGAAGGTTAAATCGAAAACGACATCATCTTCGTCAAAAACAGTCACGAAGACAGCTACCACCAAAGTGAGAGAGAAGAAAGTTTACAGTTTGCCTGGCCAGAAACATGATCCTCCCGAAGAGGTTCTCAACCCATCCAATTGAGTTTTGCAATATACAAATCAATGTCTATATATGTTGATCCGCCCATAATCATCTTTGTGGTTTTATATGTTATTGTTGACAGAAAGAACCCCTGAGGATATTCTACGAGTCCTTGTCAAAACAGATACCAACAAGTGAAATGGCGGAATTTTGGTGAGTTTCAAATGCTCTGATTTAATTGAACAAACTAATATTTTATTTCATTCATGTTAATAATCTTTTTCGCTTTTCCAAAAGAATTAAACTAATTTTGATTAGTGGTCTTAATGATAAGTGCTGATAATGTCTGCTTTTGTATCGTATCTCTTAAGAAAGCCCCCAATATTGGTAACTTGTGCATGAACCTCTCCATGAATTATCATGTCAGCAGAGCAGAATTAGCTTATGATGATAAAGCAGGCTAGAGTACTTGCCAATACTTCCTTAAACTTCAGAAATGAAAATTGCAAGGAAATTTTCTTTGTTTAACTATCTAACTAAAAAAATGAAAATTGTCTATCTGCGTAGATCTAAACAAATTTCAAGGAATTTTTCTTTGTTTAAAGAATACTTTATACTATGACCAATAGTGCACAGCCATTAGCTTATCTGTTCTTGAGTTCTGATTGGCTGACCTAGAGGACTAGGAGATAATTGTAGTAAAATCTGTCACCTCTCACTGGTCTCTGACTTCCAACCTTCTAAAAGATAAACAGAAGCCCCTGAGTCAATTTTTTTTACTGGGGAATTATTTGATCATGAATTATACTTCCTCTTCTCATCAGGCACGTCGTCTTGTTTCATTAGCCTTCTGATATTTTCTTTATTGCTAAGGGTGATGAAGAGACCTGGCAGCATATCTGTAGTATTTAGATACTTTTTTTTAAGAAAAAAAAGAAATGCTCCTTCTGTTATAAAAACGGAATTCAATTGAAGACAGGAAACATTTTGTTGATCAATATTGCATTATGGTCTATAAGACTACCTGCAGGAGATAGTTATCAATTGACAGCCACGTTGCCTTCTGTCATTTTATAGCTTGAAGCTTGTACTTTTACCTTAGTTGCTCGCAATCAGAAGTTAAAACTACTAATTTTGCTCCCTCATATGTGGTCTACTACCTCCATGATTGGATATTGATCTGTCTCTTCTTGCATCCAGTACCTGGATCTCAATACATGTTTTACAACATTAGATCTGTGATTATGAATAGCAGTTTATGCACTTCTTCTCCACTGATTTCTTCTAAAGAACTTCTATATACTCTCTGACTATCCTTTCATGCATTTAAAAGTGTTTGTCTGCTGAAAGGAATATTATTGTCGTTAACCTAGTTATTGCTAAGGTGCAAAGCAGTAAACAGATGCTGCTTACATATTGACTGATACCCGTAGGTAACTTAATTCCCAGAACTCAAAACTTCTTATTCATTCTCAACATTACAATTGCTGCATATCTATTTATAGGCTACTATCCATAACTACTTGTCAATTATTTAAGGTGAACTAACATCTAACAACTGTTAATACAGTTATAACAACTAACCATAACAACCAACCTGTAACAATTACTTCCCCCCCCCCCCCCCCCCCCTCTTCTTCTTAAGCAAATCCTTGTCTGCAAGGATTCTGTAGCAGCCATTGTCTTCAAGGATTTGTACAGCTTTGGGTTTTAGGAAAACAAAAAACAAAAACAAAAACAACACAAAACAAAATAAAAGATGGGAATGTCTTCTAGTGGCTGGTAGGATTTATCCAATTGCTAGTTCTTGTATAACTGTCCTTGTTCATCCATGGTCATTGAGAGGAATACTGGTATGCTGTTCCACTGAATCTTTATTATCAAAAGATTCCAAATCAATCATGTCATCATTTTCCTTATCATCTCCCTGAACATAGATCATGTATGCTTGTAGGGAACAATATCTACAATCTACATTATACTTTGCATAACACCAGTAACATAACCCTTTCCTCCTTTTTCTTCCATTTCTTTCTTTGTCAATTGCTTGATAGATTCACCCGAGGCACTTTTCTTGGATACTGCACTCGCTGAATCAATATTAATCTTGTTTCTAGCACTACTACTCTGTTCTTCTGACCAGCTCACTAGTTTAGAGCTAGCAACAGAACCTGAAGAGCCCTTGATTTTAGTATTAGTACTCACAAAATTTGTAGTGTAGGAAAAGTCATCTTCAAATGAAAGACTTTGTTCAAGAACTCTCTCTGAAAGCTTCTCTTTAATACTATTATGGAGTTCTTCTCTTTTCTTGGTAACTAATTCGTTTCTTGACAAATCTAGATGTTCTTGAGCCACCATACAACTTTCTTGTCTGGTGAAATTCATGTGTTACTGGTCCAAAGAATTTTTGACTTTGTTGTCTCGAATCTCTACCTTGATAATCATTGTCTTCATCCATACAATTTCTGTATACATTTCTGCCAGTAACCCCTGTATTTCTGCCAATATCCCCTCCATTGTGAGGACCGAGAGGCTCTGATACCAATGATACCTATAGGTAACTCAATTCCCAGAACTCAACTTCTTATTCAGTCTCAACAACATTACAATTGCTGCATATCTATTTATAGGCTACTATCCATAACTACTTGTCAGTTATTTAGGGCTAACTAACAACTAACAACTGTTAATACAATTATAACAACTAATCATAACAATCAACCCATAACATTTATTTTTGGGTCATTTTTCTTTCCACTTCATCACATGTAGATTGAGTAATGATGCTCTACATATGTAAAAATGTCATGATTAACTAAATGCTTCATCAGCAAAGCAAGGAATATTTGCCATACAGGATTTAGCATGTTTGGTAATAGATTTTACTCTAAATGGATTATATGCAAATTGTGGTTATTGAAGAAAATTGAAAATTATCAACCATAGAGGTAAAACCCAAGATCTGATTGAACTTGCTGCTGCTCATGTTCTAACAAAATGGTTGCTTACGCCATTCTTGGTCCTTAAAAGATCTGGTTGTATTTCTGCTACTCCTATCCACGCTTGACTAGGGATTTAGCTAACATTAATTCTAGAGTTTTATATTCATCAGCAGTGGAGAAGGCATCAATTTGGCCAAGCTTTTTAATATATTGAAACGCAGAGAGTGGTGACGTTAATGTGTAAAGGCTGTTTCGTAACTTGAGTGCTTTAGATCTGGTGAAGTTCTCATGTGGATAATATTTGGATTCACACACCAATGGAGCTCAGGCTATCTTCTTTTGCTGTTATTTACTGCTTTTCTGTGTAATGACTGTTCATTGTTCAAAGCCTACTAGCTAAGGCATATATACCTCAACTTGCAGGTTAATGGAACATGGATTGCTGTCTCCTGAAAGAGCTAAGAAAGCATTTGAGAAGAAGCAGAGGAAGCAAAAGGAGATTCGTGCTGGAACTCCTATTAAGCCATCAAAACCGGCAAGTAAACCTGAGAGTTCACAGAAGCAGCAACGGGTATCAAAGAATGGTGATGTAAAAGCCAAGAAAAGAATTGCCAATCAGAGTGATGACGACGATGATTTCATTTTAAGTCCTAAAAGAAGAAAAGGGTAAGAAGGAAATCCTGACGGCGTCATCAGCTATGTTGGGCATTGCTTCAGTAAACTTGTTATTTAACTGGGGAAAACAGAAAGAAAGAAATGTTGTCAGACAACCTAACAATTGTTAGATTAAGACATTCTTTATGTTTTTAACTCACTGATACAATAAGGGAGATACTGAATTCCTCCATTGTTTACTTCTGTGCCATGAAATAGACAATCAATTGATTCTCAATACTTTCTGTCCAACTCTTTAGCCATGACCCATGATTTAGCTTGTTTAATTCAGCATTCTATACTCCACCGTCCAAGCCGAGTTATTCAAAAATGGATTCACATGCATGAGAAAATGAGATGCACTTTATACGCATATACCAAAATTGGCTTATTTGAGAGGAAAGTAACTGGTGAGAGTTCCTCATTCACTTTTCGACAAAGCAAGGAAAGTGACCCGTGACTGGTGAAATTTCCTGGCTAGGGGTGCCTGAATGGAGTGAAAATTCGCAACATGTTATTGGTTTTGACTTCCCCTCGTTTTCCATTCTTGTGAAGCATGTCATCAGAATACTATGCAATCTATTAAATATGTTTGTGTAGGACTGAATTTGATTTTTCAAGAAGTTGAAAGGAGCAGTTACCGTTTCATATTTCTCTACGAAGATAGAATTTGATAACATGTCTATGATGAGGATTATCAGATACTTTAGTTGATGCGAGCATTAGCCAATAATAAATCGAGATGACTTACAAAGAACTTTTTAGTCTGTCCTATATTAGAATGTGATGCAGCTGCAGCACCAGAAGAACATCAAGGACATGTTTCTGAACTTTCTGAACTGACAATAGTACCCATGGCAGAAGTTAATTATATGATTCAGACATGGACCTACACAAATTTGGATTCTTTATATTCTTTGCATTTAAGATTTAGATAATTAAATTTTAATCCAATGATTCAAATTTTAACAAATATTAAATAATGTCTACCAATTTTATAAAATATGAATTATTAAATTTTCATCTAACGGTCTAAATTTCATTAAATTCACCTTGAGATTCCCAAATGTAAGGAATTGATTTCCGACTTACACACACTCTACTTCATTTGCATCCATAGCTTTTATCAACTTGAAGGCTATGATACCATGGTAAACATGGTCAACAAAATTTGTTAATAATAAGATAGTGAGGTCTGAATTTACACATCAACAATTCCAATCCTAGATTATAATATGGTATATGTTTTTGCTCATTTCGGACTTTGCTAGCTACTACTTCGTGAATTTACCATCATTTTAAATGTTAGCTCCTCAGATCAAGGGTGTCATGCCTCGTATACCAATGATTTTTCCTGAATTTCAGTTGTACATGATTGCCATTTCACGCAGCAGTAAGCTTATAAGGAGCTACACAAACATCAGTGAGTTGCATCCCCTGTTTAGGTTCAACAGAAAATTTTGCTGAAGAATGTACAAGTCAATTAAACCAAGTTCCATATATCTTTTAATGAGCGAAATGATGAGTTACTTTTCACTTATTGAAAATTTAAGTGAATTGATTGTTGAAATTAAAGTCACCTGTCAAATTATAAAAGGTTTAAGTAGAACATTTACATCTCAGCATCAAATATATATATTGACAAAAAGAAGGAAAATAAGTTTAAAATTTAATATTAAAATATTCAAGCAATAACAGAAACATTTATCTCTTTTTGTATATAATATCTTCCCTTCCCGTGTTACTCAGATTCAAACAACGTTCAGAATGCGATGGGTTTCATTCTGCCTAATATGTGGGCATAAAATGAAAGATATGCTCATTATTCTAATAACACCTGTAGATTGAATTCACTCGTGTGTCCAAACACGCATCCGTCAAGACTCTCCAGCTCATTTGGGAGGTACAATCCAAAACGTCTGCTAAAGACCACTCTTATTTTGGGACATTATGAAGGTCACAATTAAAGTAAAATCAACCACGCGCTGAGTTTATCTGTTTCTATTAATACAATAATTGGTGCTAAAACTTCATGGATTTGTAGTGTGTCAAATCTTGACAGGAAAAGGGCCCCTCTGATAAATATGATATAGAGATATCACTTTGAGATGTGGGTTTTCGTCCATTTATTATAGTTGAATCGCTGTTCCTACACAGCACGTGGCAATAGCACAATTGGAACCAGCCATGGCGCACCTTTGGTCCAACCCAGGCGTAACGCGGTTGGGACCCATTTAGGTGTCTCTCATCTGATGTGATCGCATCCTTACATATGTAGTTGCTCAAAACTTCCACCACATCATGCAGAGGATGGATAATCTCTCCGTGAAACCTTTTGATAAAACAATAATGAGGGCTCACTAGTACTTACTGTGCCTATAAGCATAAAAAGAAAAGAAGAAACCAGCAAACAAATACAGAGTGTTTGGTTACTACTCTTACTAGAACTTCGAAGTGGCGAGACCTGAAAGAAGGGTCCAAAAACCTGAATCATCGCTGGCTCTTACTATCTTGTTTTTAAGGCAATCACATGCATTGGTTAAATCATACTCTTCTGAAAGGACATCTTTCCTTGACCTGTTTACCAAAGGTGATTGATGAAGTTATTGGTTAAATTTGGTATAAAAAAATATTTATCTTAGTTTCTTTTCTTAATTTTCTTGTTTGTGATAATCAACAACTATTAGGAGCAGCATTCTGCAACAGATGAAATTGGTTCATGATTAGTCAATATTCGCTTTCTGAGTCGGAGTTGGGAGTTGGGATTTAAATAACAGAGTGCCTCAGGTTTCAAATGGTGACATGACTGTATAATAACCCCTGATGTAATCAGAGCAAAGGGAAGTCAAATGAAAACTTGAAAGTGGTAAATTACCCATCTTTGATGACACCCATATACCAACAACTTAATGTGTCAGTTGCAATTGGAAATGGGCATATTGGGTGATGATGAAGAAGGTTGATAATGAGGCTGAACAGAATAGCTGATAAATGAGTCTACAAATTTTCAGAAAAACAGTGGATAAAAGGAGGAGTGTCACTGAGTAATGTGGGTGAAACTGAAGGTGGTTAAAGATTAGAATGGAGTGAAGAGGGTGTACGTGGCAAAAGAGAAAGACCCTGGATCCTTGTGGAGTTGCAGGATGACCTATTTGGGCATTTTTCCTGCGGTGGGTCCTCTATTAACCTTTATAAGTATAATATCACTCATTGGGAAGGGATGAAAAAAGGCACAGTTGATCCAAGAGAAGAAGAAGCTAATCTCATCCATTTCACTTTCTCCCTCCCCTTTCACTTTTCTAAGCCTGTTTGGACCTAACAATACACTTCCCTTTGGAGAAAACTATGACTGCAGAAACCCAGAATTCTGAAACAGAGAGCAGCTCAAACTCAAACTCATTTCCATCTTCCCCGACCTCCCCACTCCAAAACCCTGTTTCACAAGCTAAACCCCAAAACCCAGAATCCAAAAAAGTGAAACGAATTCGCGACTCCAACAAGCACCCAGTGTATCGTGGGGTCCGCATGCGAAACTGGGGCAAATGGGTCTCTGAAATTCGCGAGCCACGCAAGAAATCGCGCATATGGCTGGGTACATTCCCAACGCCTGAAATGGCTGCCAGAGCACACGACGTCGCTGCTTTGAGCATCAAGGGTGATTCGGCTATTCTCAATTTCCCCGAACTGGCCAACTTGCTTCCTCGTCCTGTCTCGCTCGCTCCTCGAGATGTGCAGGCGGCAGCGGCGAAAGCTGCTCAAATGGATAAGTTCGACCTGCCGACAACCTCGTCGTCGTCTTCACTGTTGTCGTTGGTTTCAGCAATGGACTTGTGTACTGAGTCAGAGGAGCTAAGCGAGATCATAGAGTTGCCAAACTTGGAAACGAGCAACGACACTCTGGAATTGGTGAAGGAGTTTGTGTTTATGGACTCGGAAGATGGATGGATGTACGAGCCACCGTGGTTACAGAGCATGGACGATTCTGATGGGTACGTTGCTGATCAGCTGTGGAATTATTAAGTGCCCTGTTTCTGTCTCTGTGAAAATATGTGATATATCTTCAATTACACCTTTGCTTTGATTTTTGTGTTTTCGGCCCTTTTCGTTTTTTCTTTTGAGGGGCTACGACACACCCCATCTACAGTCTCTGTTTTGGTCTTGTTTGTGTATCCTCCTTCTGGACTCCGTATTGTAAATGCTTTTAAGACTAAGAGGAGAACAAAAAAATGTCATCAGATTCCGTACTCTGTTAGGTCACAAGCTTGAAACTTTCATCCATGAAACTCGAATTCTTGTAAGAAAGAACACCACTGACGAAGCAGGGAAGGGAGAAGAAAATAAACAAAACGTCAGAAAGAATAACAAGCAGGAGAATCTTGATCATGGTGTTGTTGACCATACGCCATCTTCGAATCGTGGCTTCCCGTTACACACAGATTTTTACGTAAATGGAAAAAGAAAAAAAGAAAGAAAGGTGTAATAAAAGTATAAAGCGACAGTGGTTAATGCAGGGTCCCCTCCAAGCGGTTACCACTAAGGTTTTGTTTGGGCAAATGCCAAACAGGGATTGGCGAGGAGGACGGAGCTGTGCATGAGAGAGTGACATTTTGTTTCTCTTTCGTGGTAACACCATATCCCTATCAACACTAGCAGTAGCAATCTTCCCTCTGCTTTGCTAGCCAATAAGCTTCATTTTTCAAAAAAAAAAAAAAAAAAAAAAAAAAACATTGAGGTTATGAATATAATTATAATGAAAATCTTGACAATCTATTGGTGAAAGTTTTCGCAAAGGCATGGTACAAGTGTCCTTTGTCCACGCTAAGAAATGGGGTCCGTATCACGCACGTAACCACGCGCACTTGACAAAGATATACAGAGGAGGATGAAGATTGAAGAGCGAATGAGAATGATGAGTGGTTTTCATCAGTTTGATTGGCTTAATTTATTTATTTGTTTTAATATTGGAGTAATTAAGTGGTATAAAATTACATTAAAAGTAATCAAATATGAGAGAACCATTTTGATTGAACACCTCTGTAACAAAGGTTTGTTCATAATTTATTAATTAATTATTTTTCACTCATCACAATATTCTTGCTTTGACCTAAAAGATAGATATATATGAGCCGCGAGCAAAATGATGGTTGCCTCACCCAAATAAAATAAAATAAAAAATTATTTATAGAAATAACCAAGCAGAAAGTGTTGGGTTGCATGGACATTTTGTACTAATTACCGATTATGGAAAGTCGGTCTCATAATATAATTAGTAAAAGGATGACGCAGATTACAGAATGAGCACTAGCTTAATAGAGGAAGGCGACACCGCAAACTCCCTTTCTTGTTCACATAAATATCGGGTTAATAGCGTATAACGACATCATAACTGTCATGTCGTTTTGCTGTTGTTTATCATTCTGTTTCCTTTGTGCTTCACCAGTATCTACATATATCATTCTGTATATGCTACGTGTATGATTTGAATTATACCAACTTGCACCAGTCAAGGAAGTTAGATATGTTGCGTCCCCAGCTTATGGGATTTGCTTTCGTGGGAAATCTATACGATTTGTACGACCCCTAAAGTGAGAAAAATCTAGCGACTACACCTAAAAGGAAAAATACTGCCATTCATTCAATTTCTTCACTTGCATGAAAATGTTAATACGGACAAATTAAGTACTCTTTTCTTAGCTTTCGATGTATCCTTTCCTCTTTTAAGATTATAATCTATAGAGAGAGCATACTACCCTTGACCATGAAAACTGTTCGCAATTGAGGTATCAAGAAAAAACTGAGATGATCTTGTGGGTATGGGGTGGTGATTTCGAGTTATAGAAATGCAGACACTGAAAAAGCGTATCTCCGAGGGGTTTTAATTTATTCATGATCGTCATGGACAATTCCAGTTTCAGGAGATAGACCCCTCATCAAATAATTGAGAAAAGGAAGATATATATATCTATATATATATAAAAGCCAAAATTTTTATGGCGAATCTTCTTATAAGTTTCCAAATTACGCAGTGCCCCACTGCCCCACTTGATCGATCCAAAAGGCAAACTCTTCACCCAGTACCACCACGACACACATCACAGATTAAAGCAGCTACCACCTTTAATTATTGATTAATTGCAAGACGTACGTGGTTTCTCTCCCCGCTCTTGTAGATGCTAAGAATGTAAAGAATCATGTATATATATATATATGTGTGTGTGTGTGTGACAACACGATATTATGCTTTGCTTCATGGTGCTACATCAAAAGTCATGTATAACAAAACAACTTTCCTCCTCATTTTTGTCGTGTAACTTGTTCATTTTATTCTACTATTTCTCCGTGTTGATGGAATATCTGTTTTTTATTCTCGAAGAAGATATGCTTGTATATATATATGTCTTCTCGTTGTTGATAATGTTCACTTGTTAAAGTTGATTAAATGATTATTTAGGAGTAACGTCTATTTATGCTTGTGGATTATCAGTATCATATATACGTCGTCAATGACGTGAACGAATAATTGAGAAAGATAGACCCACTTGTTTGTTCTAATAGAATAATAGTCATGCAAAAGGTATAATAATAATAAAGAGTAATTGTCGTAAACTTTATACATTTAAGTCAAAATTATATGTTATGATGGGTATAGTGGCTAATCATTCCCCCGACAATTCCAGATGTCTTTATGGAAACCATTTTTGTCAGTTCACTTTTATTTACCCACAAAGCAAATTAAAGTATTCGCATTTGTATGGCAATTATATTACTTGCTGGCTCCAACTCACACTCACAGCCCTCAGATTCGAAATGTTGGTCTGCAACGTTAGTACTCCAATCACAGATGATCTGTGTGTGAGTGATACAAAAAGAACCTCACACTTTTTTTCTTTCTATATTTGATAACCTCTTCAATTATGATTAGAGTTGCATGAACGTAAGTGAGTTCTAATCTCTAATCTGTCACGAAAATCTTTTTCAATTATCTTTCAGCTGGTAGCAATTAGGGAAAGCCTGCATGACCACTCGTTGAATGGCTACAAATAATGGTATTATATCTCTTAATCAAACAACTAGACCATTAATTATAAATAAAACTTATCATAATTTAAAAAGTTTATTTGATCCAATAAGTTTAGTCCCAAAAAAATATAATTTGAACAAAATAGTTTAAATAAAAAAGTTTAATTTTGTAAAATGAGCAGGATTTGAACTTTTTAAAATCTAGTCTGAAAGTAAAATGTTTAAATGAATATTTTTTTTAATTAATAAAAATTTATTATATAAAAAATTCAGTTTAATATGATATTTCGATTAAAAAAATAAAAATTAATATTTTTATTTAAAAAATTTATATTAATACAACAATTTATTTTAATTTATAATTTTTTTATATATAATCTTATATGTAATAATGATAATTATTTATATTATTTATCGCAAATCTTAATAACAAAATTGATTTAACATTTTTTTAAAAAGTATGATTAATTTAATAGATTCAAATAAAAACTTAAAAGAATTTGATTAAAATATGCACACGGGTTTTCAGCCCAAGCTTAAACCCCATGTTTAAAAGTATCACAGATGATTAAGTTTAATAATTATATATATGCCAAAAATAAACAGGTGGCTATAATACTAGCTAGGTTTTCAATTATTGTCTATGCTCTATTTCTTTAAATAATATTGATTCTAATTGATGAAGAGATTGAATGGAGGAAAAGGGGTGTACAGATAGTGGATATATATATATATAGAAATTGTGATAACATATAATTGGAAAAGCTACAAGTATCTTGCACAACAATGGCAATCGGATTTCATAATAATTAATTAATAGCCTCAAGTAAGAAGTTGTTATTATGAAAGTTTATCTTTAAATATTGTGGTGCAGTGGTAATTAATCACATGCTTTTGTATGTTGTGGATACTCGTGTTCCAAAGTTAGGCTTGGTAATAAGAATAAAAATTTTAATTTTATATTTAATTACTTTTAATTTATGATATTTTTATTGTTTACAGAATTAATTCATTATATTTTTGTTGTATTTAATTTTAGACTCATTTTTATTCTTATTTATTTATTTATTTATATTTTATCACAAAAATTTCAACAGCCAGGAGCCTTAAATAATTTAAATGACTGGGATTCTACCAAATTGACAAGTTGTTTCAGACATGGTTGGGTAAGTTTGAAACACTAGTGCAGAGTGGTCAATTATATAAATCAATCGGAGCTGTAGACGATCGACAAGTGGTCGCTCTAATTGGCCATTGAATAATGAATAAATTTGAAGGCTCCATGTCCATTGGTCCCTCAAGTGAATGTTATAAAACAAATTTCGCTTCGCTTCTCGAGCATCCTCTTCTTTTATTCTAAATCATATATATAATATTGGTTGTGATTTTGCACCAGTTGCTTTCATTGCCAGAGGAAACCCGAACAGTGGATGGACAAACACAAGAGTAGGCAGAAATTAGGAGCTATATAAGCTATACACATTAGAGTTGGACCTTAAGGAAATAGTAGCCCCTACCTGATGATCTCTCGCAGGACTATTGAGTATTGAAAATGGTACGCATGTGGAGGGCACAACTGTCAACAAACACCCTTATGGGCCTTATCTCGGAAATTCAATAATTGATAAGCCAGCAAGGGTGAGGACAAGCCATTCCAGTTCTGTTCACATACCTGAAGCGGTTCTTGAGGAAAAGACCATCATTTGTGTAATATATATATATATATATATGTTGGAATATTTTTAAAATAAATATATATATTTTGAAACGTCATATTTTTATGTAAATTAATAAATTTATATGAAATTTTATATAAGGAGTTACAATACTAAAGACACTAAACTTGTGTCTCTTTAATTTCTAAAGACATCTATATAAAGGCGGGGTAACTATCACTTTATAAAAAGATGTGTTATTTTAAGAAAACCTTATATATTAAAAATATATAACTCTTCATAAAAATCTATTTAAGTCATGTTAATTTATGAACTAATATATGGTCGTGACTTTTAATTGAAAGTATTGTTCCAAGAGACATATCTTTAAAGCATTACTTCATTGTCTATATAAATTCATCATCATCACTCCATTTTGGACACAAAAACAAAATACATAACAACTTCATACTCATTGCCTTTGACATTGAGTGCTTGTCAAATTATTGCTTTATAAAAACTATTGTTGTTTTAGCTTGAGTATTGAAAGTGCAATTCATATTCAAATATCTTCATTATATCTTGCAAGAAATTCACCAATCAACCCAATTTACACCTTATAAGATAGAAATAGTTGAGGGCGAGTTAAACCTAAAGAAAAGTGTTGTCCACGCCTTGAAAACATCGTGCGCCACTTTCTTATTCATCTTTTTTTCCTTCTAAACTTCAAACAACCATTCCTACCAACCAATGTTGTCAAATTCATAAGTCTAGGGTTTAGGCAGAATCGTAAAAGGGGTATAGACTCGCAACGTAAAATCGTAACGTATAATCATAAAAGTTAACATTTATTAATAAATAGCTATTAAACATAATCAAATTTCAAAAATACAAATAAAAATACATACATATATACAAAATACTATTATAATAATCCAAATTATAGAACTAGGAAATGATGAAAAAAATTATTAAGAAATATACTTGAATCTTTGAACTTTTAATTATAATTAATTAGGTAGAGATTGAGTTTAAAAGTTTTTTAAAAAGTGTTGAGATTAAATTTATTAAAAGAAAATTAAAGGCAAGCCTTGCCATATAATACTTGCGAATATAGAAATTCAAAATAATTAAAATTTAAAATAATAGTAATTTTAATAGTAATAACAATGTAAACAAGTTAGAGTAAATATTAAATACATATATATATATATATACATATATATATATAATGTATTTTAAGCTATGCAATTAAAAAAAATTTTAAAAATTTGAAAGTAGAGTTAACTATTTAATCAAATGTAATACATTATTTGCTATTAATTGCAAATACAATGTATTAGAGTCATAATAATGTAATTATATTTGTAATATAATTTTTTTTGTTTAATGGTTGAAATAATTGAGTTGAGCTTAAATTTAGTTAATGTTTCTTAAAAAAATTCATTGGAATGTTAGATTATTTATGTTTGGGCCAAAAACTTAAAAAGAAATTAATTTAGTTGACTTTAGTCAAACTCGGCAAGTCTACCCAAGTTTAACTGATTTTATTCGAGTTTGACGAGTCTACACCGAGTTTGCTCCGATTCTGATTCTATGATTGAGTTAAATCGATTTTCTCACCAAAAAAATGTAGAATCGGTGAATTAAACAAGTTGATTCGTGATTTTAACAACTATGCTACTAATAATCTTTAAGGTTAATTTTTTACAAATACATATGGCTTCTTTGAATGAGTTGGCTACCAATTTTTTGAAATTGGAAAGATTTAAAAGAAACAACTTCCTGAGATGGCAAAGAAAGATAAAATTTCTTCTTACAACTTTGAATGTGGCCTATGTCCTCACCACTCCCAAGCCTCAAGAAAGAAAAGAAGAAACCATTGTTGAAATTAAAAAGAAACAGAATTGGGAGAATGATGACTATATTTACACTGGGCATATCCTCAATGGCCTCTATGATGCAGTCTTCGATGTTTATCAAGATTCAACTTCTGAAAAATTTATTTGGGATAAACTTGAGGTAAGGTACATGTAAGAGGATGTAACAAGTAATAAATTTCTTGCCACTCATTTTAATACTTATAAGATGATTGATGGAAAGTCTATTATGGAACAAATGCATGAAATTTAACATATTTTGAATAATTTCAAACAACATAACATGCATATGGATGAGTCTATTATTGTCTCCTCAATCATAGACAATCTTCCACCATCATGGAAAGATTTCAAAAAGAATCTTAAACATAAAAAGGAAGATATCTTTCTTGAGCAATTGGGGAATCATCTTTGTTTAGAAGAGGAATATAGAAAGCAAGATGCTGAAAAACAAGAAAAAAAAAAACTAATACTCATGAGAAGGTACATGTGGTAGAGGAAAGGCATTCCCATAAGATCTCAAGGAAAATAAGGAAAGACAAAGACAAATCCCAGGCACACGATGGTCACAAGAACAAGAAAAAGATACGTAATTGTTTCTTTTATGTAAGGGCTAACCATTTCAAGAATAAATGTCGTTTCTTTAAAAAGAAGGAAAAGAAAGAAATCTACAAAAGAAGACAATTTTATGGTTATAATTTTTTAGATCCACCTGGTTGACAATAATGAATCATGGTGGGTGGACTCAGGTGCTACGTCATGTGTGCAAAAATAAAAACTTATTCTAAACATTGAAGGAGGAAGACGAGGATATACTTAACATGAGAAATGCTTCAAGTGTCTAAGTCAAGGGTAAAGGATTGTGGAAATTGAATTCACTTATAGGAAAACTTTTACTTTAAGGGATGTTTATTACGTACCAGAATTTAGGAAGAATTTAGTTTTTGTACCTTTACTTAATAAGTTTGGGTTTAAGTCTGTATTTGAGGAAAACAAGTTTGTTCTCACTAAGGGTGGAACATTTGTAGGTCAAGGTTATTTATATGAGAACATGTTTAAATCTAATGTTGCTAAAGTTAATAATAATATTTACAATTCTGCCTATATTGTTGAATCTTGTAATTTGTGGCATTATCATTTGGGTCATGTTAATTTTAGAAAATTGAATAATATGATAAAGCTTGAATCGATTCCCAATATTGTTATTAATTATATGTCTTGCACTACTTGCATGTTCACTAAAATAACAAGAAAATCTTCCCCTATAGTAGAAAGAAGTTCTAAAATATTAAAATTGATTCATTCTGATATTTGTGATTTACATGGTTAGCCTACTTTGGGTGGTATAAAGTATTTTGTAACTTTTAGTGATGATTGCACTAGATACTATTATGTCTATTTAATGCATTCAAAGGATGAAGTCATAGACAAATTTAATATATTTAAAACTGAAGTAGAAATTCAATGTGAAACTTTTGTTAAATGTTTAAGGATAGATTGAGGGGAGAATATTATAATCCAAATTATTTTGAGTCAATTGATATAATACATCAAGTAACTGCCTTTTATTCCCCACAACAAAATGGTATAACTAAAAAAAAAAAAATAGGGTCCTAGTTGAAATGGTAAATGTCATGTTATCTTAGTTTGGTTTGACTGATGGATATTGGGGCGAGGCATTGCTAACTGCATGTCATATATTAAATAGAGTTCCTAATAAAAGGAATAAGATAACCCCATATGAACTATGGAAGAAAAGAAAACTCAATCTCAATTATTTTAAAGTTTGGGGATCTAGGGCAATAGTTAAATTTCTAAAACCTAAAAGGAAAAAATTAGGTGAAAGAGAAGTAGAGTACATCTTTTTGGGATATGCTGAAAATAATAAGACATATTAATTTTTTATTATTGAACTAAATGATTCATACCCTTTCAATAAAATAAGTGAATCAAAGGATGCAAATTTTCAAGAAGAATGGTTTAACTCAATCCTTAAGCCCAATGACATTTCTTATTCTAATGAAAAACAAATCAAGAAAATAATGTTTGTAGTGATAATGACTTAGAAGAAGTAAAGGGCTAGAAAAACAAAAACTTATAGTTTAGATTTCTTCATGTTTTTTGTTAAAGGGATTAGAAAAGAGATTGAAAATTATTCACTTTTTTGTTTTTATTTAGAAAATGGCCCTTAAACATTTAAGAAAGCTATGAAGTCCCAAAATGCACTGTTTTTTAAAGAAGCTATACAAGATGAAATAAATTCAATAATAGAAAATAAAACTTGGAAACTATTAGACCTCCTACCTAGTTCTAAATTCATTAGTTGTAAATGGATTTTTAAAAAGAAATTAAAAATATATGGATCTATAGATAAATTTAAAGCTAGGTTAGTTGCTAAGGGTTTATGCAAAAAGAAGGGATAAACTATTTTGATACATACGCACCAGTTGCAAGGATTTCCACTATTATAGTACTTATAGCACTTGCTTCCATATACAGTTTTGTTATCCATCAAATGGATGTCAAAACAACTTTCCTTAATGGAGAGTTGGAATAAGAGGTATATATGACACAATCGGAAGGGTTTGTAGTTCCTGATCAAGAACACAAGGTGTGTAAATTAATTAAGCCTCTTTATGGACTTTAAACAAGCCCCTAAGCAATGGCACAAAAATTTTGATAAGGTAATTTTAGCAAATAGATATAAAATCAATGAATCTGACAAATGCATTTACAGTAAGTTTTACAATGAAAAAGATGTCATGATTTGTTTGTATAGAGATGACATGTTAACTTTTTGCACTAATTTGGATGAAGTAAACAAAACAAAAAAATTCTTGCCTGAAAACTTTGATATGAAATATATGAGAGAAGTAGATATCATACTAGGAATTAAGATTATTAGGGGTAACAATTGTCTTGGTCTTTCCTAATCTTTTTACATTGAGAAAATATTAAAGAAATTTGATTGTTTTTATTGTTGTCATGTTTATACTCCATTTGATTATAGTATGAAGTTAGTATCAAATAAAAGATGTCCTGTGAAACAATATGATTGTTCAAAGGTGATTGAATGCTTGATGTATGTTATGACATGTACAAGACCATATATAGCATATGCTGTGGGAAGGTTAAGTAGATACATAAGCAATCCAAATAAGAATCACTAGGATGCTATAGATAGAGTACTAAGGTATTTGAAAGGAACAATTAACTATAGTTTGACCAATT
The DNA here is from genome assembly GCA_037074485.1 of Delonix regia. Lineage (NCBI taxonomy): Eukaryota > Viridiplantae > Streptophyta > Magnoliopsida > Fabales > Fabaceae > Delonix > Delonix regia. Next base: position 7,398,232 of record CM073452.1, read on the forward strand.
GTAATAATCCTTCAATTTTGCAAGGATATACAAATGCCAGTTGGATAAATTACTCAAAGGATCATGCTTCTACAAATGGATGGGTCTACACTTTAAGTGAGGGTGCTGTTTCTTGGCGATCTAAGAAGTAGACCTATATTGCAGACTCTACCATAAGCTCTGTGTTTATAGCATTGGCTACAAGTAGCAAGGAAGTTGAATGGCTTAGAAACTTGTTACTTGACATTTCTTTATGGCCCAAGCCAATGGAACAAACATCTATCTATTATGATAGTCAGTTTACTCTTTCAAGGACTTATAGCCAAGTTTATAATGAAAATTCGCTGTATATTAGATTAAGACATAGTTCTATGAAGAACTTGATAATAAATGAAGTAATCTCCATATGTTATATAAAATCTAAATTGAATCTTGCAGATCCTTTCACGAAAGGTCTGACAAGGAATATGATATTGAAAACATCAAAAGGGATGAGATTGAGGCCTTATAAACCTTGATCACCGATAGTGAAAACCTAACTTACACTTGACCATCATATTAAGTGTTAAGTTCAATGGTAAGAGTATGCTTTAAGAGTGATTGCAAGTACTTATCATTTTTAATACATCATAAGGTTGAAAAGTACTTAGTAACCATGAGATTAAAAGGGGAAAGGTTGAGCTTTAATTTGGCTCTTAATAAACTTGTAAGTATATATTTATTGGAGCATTGATCATGGTGGTGCTCTTGATGAAGTCTACCTATATGAGAGTGAAGTGAGGTCGCTTGTAGAAGTTTAAGAGCTTGACTATGAAAACTCTCATGAAAAAGATACGGACACCAAGGCATAAAGGTGTCAATTTAAGTGGCATACAATGGTCTAAGATCTTATACGTAAGTCATGCACACTTGTTAACATAGGATAATTAGTTCAAAGCTTAGCCTACCATATTATTTTAGATGAGTGAAACCCTGTCTTACTTAGGTAAAGGTTAAAATCATTGAGATATCTTTATTAAAAATATAAAATTTTCGAAGTGATAAGAGTTTGGGTTCATTTTAAAAATGGCAAGGAGTTTGTTGGAATATATTTAAAATGAAGAGATAGGTTTTGAAAAGTCATGTGCTCATTTAAATTAATAAATTTATATAAATGTTTGTATACAGCGTTGCAACACTAAAAGACCACAAGCTTATGTCTCTGGTTTATAAAAACATTTATATAGAAGTGTGGTAACCATCATTTTGTAAAAAGATATATTGTTTAAGGAAACTTTATATACTAAAAGGTGTAACTATTTATATAAAAATATTTAAATTATATTGATTCATAAACTAACATATGGTTATAATTTTTAATTAAAAAATATTATTTTAAGAAGTATCTCTTCAATACATCACTTCATAATTTATATAAACCTTTTACCATCACTTTATTTTAGACACAAAAATAAAATACATAATAACTTTAAACTTATTGCGTGTCTTTTTTAAGAAACAAATAAAAAGTCACACTTCAAATAATCATTCCCATCAACTATATATATATATATATATATATATATTTATTTATTTATTTATTTATTTGCTACTCCATCACCGGCCTAGTGCGAGTTTCGATATTGCAGTGCCACTGTTCTTTCGCTGTTCCTAAAGGTGGGTGTCTGTATATGTTTGTCTATGATCATATCTTTGACTCGTGTCTGATTCTATCCCACAACAATGTGTGTGTGTGTATATATATATATATATATATTGATTCCTGAGGTGAACACTCAACAGAGAGTTCGGATTTTACGTAGTTTTCTGCAGTAAAAAATAATAATATTTTATTAATAAAAATATATTATATTAATAAAAATTATTATTTTATTTAAAAACAGTAACTAAAAATTTTTCAGTTACTACAGGCAATCCGCTCACCTCGAGAGAGCAGCCATCCACCTTCGTTAACTAGTAAATTCTATACGTGAACATCGTTATGCCATGCACATCTTATCTAACAGAAAAAAAAAAAAAAAAAAAAGAGGATAGTTGATTCATTAATTACAGTATGAAAAGTTAGGGTTTGCAAATCGAACCCAGCAGGCACAGCCAGCTTACAAGCACGAAAAGTCAAGGCCAGTAAAAATCATAAGTCGTCTGCTAACAAAATGTGGTTTGGGTGGGGACGCATTCCTTATATACATTTGATGGCTTTATTGTCGACGAAGAGAATGATGTGCCGTGAAAAGACAGGTTGGGCCTAGGGCATTTTAGGAAGTTGAAGTCAAATGTTTCGTTTTCCATTGCATATTATGGAGCTTAGGACAATGGGTAGAGCGAAATTACCATGAACTATTAAAATCTACCAAATCCCTTCTAATTCAACTTATTTCTTTATTTTAAACATAAGTGTTCAAAAATTTTGATGTCTCTACTTCAAATCCTCTAAACCCGGGGCCTCATCCAATTGCCTTTTTTAGAGCTTAATTCTTTTTATTATTAAATTATTTAAATTTTTTCAATTTTCAACTAATAAAATAATTACATTGTCTTAAAAAAGAAACAAAAAAAAGCTCTCCACATAATTATAGGGAAGAAAATATGATGAGGGAAATGTGAGAGCGAGAGGAGAAAGAAGGGTGGTTCAATCAGAATGGTAGTTGCGTCCACCAATTAGTTTGACAGCGACTGTCGGCATCATCTACGATTGACACGTGTCTTGCATGACCACTAACTCTGTGATCTCCATATGCGTGCAATCTTTATTTCCCATATATTTATGACGACATAAAATCAAATTTTGTCATTGTTAACATATAAATTTATTAATTATATATAAATGGTTAAATTTACATACTAATTTATGTAATTATTTATTTCAAATATTAACTTACAAATAATAATATTTAAATTATATAATTATATTATAATTGAGTATACTACTAGACTTAAAATTATAAGCACATAAAAGAATTAACCTTAATTTGTTAAACTTTTTTATGCACCACTCTTCACTACTCTTAAGTTTTTTTGTTAATTTCAATTTATGTATGGAAATTTTTATAAATATTTTAACTATTTCCTTCTAATATTATGTTACCTTGAGAGAGAGAGAGAGAGAGAGAGAGAGAGAGAGAGAGAGATATATATATATATATATATATATATATATAATAGAGATTGCTATAATATTTTACTCATATCTTGCTCATAATTATTTTTAATTATCCACTTCAGACTTTTGAAAGGAAATTGATATTTTATGTCTTTGGGCTGGCTTTCATTGTTATTAATATATATATATATATATATATTTGTATTTTACCACCTCTGTATTATTTGAATATCCCCGTATAGGGTGACAAAGGTATATGTGCATGAATTTAGCCATCACTTGATAATTTATTTCAAAATTAAACGAAAGCCCCCATCAATTTATTTTATAGAGATAATTACATTTAAAGATTATAAATCTAAAATATTTAATTTAAAATTTTTTAAAAATATTCTAAAAGACCTAATAATCAAACATTTTTTTTATATAAAAAAAATTTTGTTCCTAAATCCTTTAAAATAATTTTAAAATTTAAGAAATTTTTATAATAAATATTGTAATCGAATTAAACATTACCATTGCTTATAATTAACTTTGAGATGCGGTTGTTGTCTATTACGAAAGATTATGGTATTTTAAATACGAAAAGACATTTGTATGGTGTTTGAGAAAAGAGAACAAGCTTTTTGAGCAAATTTTCAAACATAAAGAATAGATGGAAAGATTCCAAAATTTGTAGTTGAAAAATATAATAGTGATAACATAAAACAGCTCAGCTCAAACATTAGTAGAGTAGGTGTGATGTCATGAGCGTCAAAATTGATGCAACATATGGCAGTAACAGCATATCATATCTCAAACAAATAGAAATCAGTGATATATATATATATATATATAAAGAATTAAAAAGTGAAGGATTGATTTTTGTCAAATGAGAATTTAAATTTATTATATTTAAGAAGATTTAAATTATTAAATTTTTATTTAATAATTTATATTTTAATAAATATAAAATATTTTTTAATGAATTTTTAAAATTTAAATTGTTGAATTTGTATCCAACAATCTATTTTTTTTTTTTTTTAAATAGAAGATTAAACATCCAAGTCCAATTGGGTTTAGTGTGAGGCGAAAATAAAATATTAAAATATGAAGGTCTAAGGTTCCCTTTTACAGAGACGACGATGAAAAGAGAATATAAAATAAGAATTATGTTGACCGTTAGATTATGTTAAAACTCATAAATTAAGATTATTTGCTTGATTTAATAGCCCATATTATATAATATTATGTTCCGTGCAATATTAGATCCATTTTATATAGATCTGGAGAGGTAATTTGTGTCTGAATTGGTGCCAACCGTGACCAAGCAATATGTTTCAACTTTGAAATTGAATTTCCTCCATTTCGATATTGACCAAATTCTCCAAGTTCAGTCAATTTTCTACCGGCTATTTTTTTTTCAATATGAAATACAACTTATTCTAATGTGATTAGTATTATTATTATTTTTGTTTTAATGTTAGAATCTTAAATTTTAAACCACATCCTTATCATTTAAATGTATGATCATAGTGCAATGTTAGTGTCTAAACAGGATGTTGTTCTGATAAAATGAAATAAACTGTAAGGTGTCTAACATCTTATGTTTCATTGAGGCTTTTAAATAAATGCTCCTTATTTTGGATTTTTTTTTAATTTAAGATGTTGTATAAAAACGTTTTAACAGATATTTTATGATTAAATTACCGTAAATAAAAATTTTCGGTCATTAATTGGAATTTTTTGAAGACTGTTCTCAAATTTTAAGGATTACGTAGATGAAAGAGAAAGACTAGAATTTGAATACAATTATTCCCGATGGAATCTTCGTTTGATAATTGGACTTCTAAAACACAGACGTGTATATAGGTACAAAAGTGAAAAGGAAACCTAGTTAATAGGATTGGCGTGTGATCGAACTGTGGCCCATGCTCATATTGCATGTTTTTCCCTAGTATATCCCTCAAATTCAAAAACCTATAAGCCTATCACGTAGGGGTGAGACATGCGATGGCCCTGAGAGTTCAAATTTTCTATATATGTTAAAAAATATGTAGATTTAATAATTAGTATTATAAAAAATGTGGTGTTTGATAACTCAAATTAAATTTAGTGATAATATGCGATAAAAAAAAACATTAAGTTTAACTGCACAGAATCTAAAATTGTAATAATAACAATTCAAATTCAAAGAGCTTCGCAATCCAGTGACAAATTACTGAAAATCCAGGCTTGAGAGATGATGCAGATTTTATATAGAGAAGGCACTATGCAAGGCAAAAGTTTATACTTTCGAGAAAATTATTTATTTATTTTTCATTTATTATTTTTAACATATTCAATGTTGTCCACCACGCTACCACGTGACCTTTAATACCAAGTCACCTGCCTAGCCACTCTAGGCTCTACCCATGCCCACATACCTTCCCTTTTTTTTTTCCAAAAAGACTTGAAGGAAAAAGAGAACATTACTTTAAGAAATTACAATGGAAGGAAAGGTACATTGTCGTAGAAGTTGAATTTTTAGCGCCATTAATAGCATGTTTATAATAACAAGAATAACGGGACGAATTATGTTTTTGCTTCTTTTTTTTTTTCTGGGAATTGTTCCTTCGAAGGTGTGACAAATTCACATGACCTGTAAGATCCATGAAGGATAGGATAATTTTACTGAGGGAAAAAATTGAAAAGGTGAGGCTGAGAGGAGAGGGTAAAAACAAGTATAACGTGCAAGCGTCTCACTCTCACCAGTCACCACAGCATCAAAAGTTAATGAATGGGGGGCAGTGTGCAGAGGAGCAAAACGACAAAGCTAATAAAAATTGGCACCGCGAGAGAGGCAGGAGAAAGTGATGTGTTTTGCTGTAGTATTCCTCAATCCCCTGTGTTATCTTCTTCTTTGATTTCAACGACAACCCAACAACATTTCAGAACTTGAGACAGATAAGTAGGTCCAACACACAAAACTTCAGCTAGTCAATGCATAACCATGTGATCAGCACCAGCAACCACCATCCAATACACCAACTCCTACTGTATATGCAGGATGTTTAGGGTTTATGATTCAGGATCCCCTTCTATTTGACTAGTAAGATTAGTCAAACTCCATCAACATTTGCTTAATCTGTCTGTGTTCACTTGATGTCGATAATTCTGGTGATGCTTTGAATACGTTACAATTTAGAACGACACAGTGGGTTAATGCAGGGACCAGTGAGTCCTACGTGTGTCAGAAGCAGAGAGATTCAAAAAGCAAATGAAAACATGCTGCATGCAGAAGCTTGTAGACCTCTTTACTTAGGAGTGTGCCACAAATTACAGAAGCAAGGTGGGATGAACTGATGAAGTGGATATGGCGAGACTGTTTGTATATCTAGTACTGCAGAAGCAGACGATGATGAATAAGGGAAAAAGATAAAGATATTTCAATTGTTAGTGACTGATGAACACCACCCAGCAGAGACAAAAACTAAAAACTGTAGGGTTAGGCTAGAGCGTGCATGAATGAATGCTGCCTGCATGTACATTTTCCCTTGTCTTTAACCTCACCTTCACATAACTAGCTTCCACTCAAGCACCATAGGCTACGGCCTAAAATGAACCTATGGGTTAGGTTCTTGCAGGTAAATGTCAAAGTACCTTGATCGTCATTTTCTGTTACTTTTTTATTCACCATCAGTACCTTGCATTTTATCTGCAATAATAGTGGCTGAAAAGAAAAGAAAAGAAAAAAAGCTACTTAGCTTTCTATTCTTACTCTCTTATCACCAAAAAGCAGATATTCGTGTTATATGTATATAATCTAATAAAATAAAGTCAAGTGATATAATTGGCTCCATACCCATAATTTGACTTCATTAGATAATGTATATATGACGTGGTATCACTGGGAAATTCCTGCCTTGAAAGCCCATCAATTTTCTTTGGGTGGCGACTTCACCCAAAAGATGAATGTGATGGGGCCAAAATATGAGGCTTATCTATATGATTTTGTTTTTGGTCGACATAATATGGCGTTATCAATTTGGGCTTACTTCTTCGATTGCCCAAGTTGTAATATTGGTTATATTGGTTTGGCCCACATAAGTGGAACCATTTATCCCCCTCATCTTGCTAAAACTTTTTAATTAAATGCTATATAAATTTGTTCCAAAAAGAAAAAAGAAAAATAATCATATCCATGATCAAACGGTGGCTGATCATTCAGAGGCATGATTTTGACAATCAAGCACCTTTGGTGAGAGTATATATAGCTGGTGCTAATATATATGCTCATTTTGGACACTTGCAGGACATATTCATTAGAATCAAATTAATCAGATCGAATCTTAAAAAAATAATAATTATTGAAAATTCACTAAGAAACACAGACATTGAGTTTGGATTTTGGATTTATAGAAAATATCGAAAAGTGTCAAAGTGAATTTCAGTGCACATATGTGGTTCGCCTACAACGGTTGGTTTCTTCATTTATTTTTAAGTTTAATTTTTAAACCCAGTTTAAGCCCACCAATCTCGCAGTGATGGAATCTGACCAAACCTAAGAAAGTGTTCCACGAACTTCTTGTTTATAAATTAATGTTATGTCGCTGATCAAACTAATCATGACAACCCCAAGTTTCTCCTTCTCCACCAATCAATATCAGTGGTAAATACATATCGGTATCTTTTCTTCTTCATCTACATCTTTTATTTTTAGTAAAAATTTACTGTCTTTTTGGCTGTTTTTGCTACTCCATTATTAACATTAATAATGTACCACTTAGAAGATAATTTATAAAAATCAAAGTAGCATCATGAGAGAAATAAATAATTAATTTTTTTTTTTTTTTTTAAACTTCTATGTGTGACACACGCACATATTGACTTCCATAAAATATGGTTATTCTCATCCTGCCGCACTTGCCTGTGTTGGCTTAACCCTCTAATCAATATTTTGCAAGTATATATTACATTTCTTCCTCCTTGAATATTCTTCATATATACTTTTCGTGTCGTGATGAATCGATTAACACGTGGGCATGCTTATGATCAGCTTCAAATAATTAGTATAAAATTTGTCACTATATATATATATATATATATATATATATATATATTGATCCAAAAACATATAAAATGCAGAATCAATATTTCGCGGGGTAGTACTGAAGATATTTCGCGGAAAGAAGAAGCAAAAAATATATATTTCACCCCAACTAGGATTAGTTATTTCCGAACCAATAGCAATGCAATCTGGTTCAATAAAATGGCCAAAAAATTCCATTAAAGGAAGGAAGGACGGACTAATTAAAGAAGTGTAATAATTCTATTCGTAATTAATAATAAGATTATATTCTCCTAGCAATAGGCTTGGAGGTTAGATGCTGCTAGCCAGCCTATACATAATTAAATAGTAGTACTGAACAAAGGGAAAGTCTGGAATGATGCATGAAGCTAATGATGGCTTTGTTTTAATTAATTAAGTTCAAAATTGTCATTATCGAATTCACAAGATGTCAGCCAGAAAAATACTCGAAAGCATTTTAGAAGAGCAAGAGAATGTTGGCATGTGGTATCTCCAGGATTAGGTAGGTGCTCTCTTAAACGTAAATATATAATTTAATCGCACAATTAATGAGAGCCATTATGAAGGCCACATTAATTGAAGCACTTTTGTTTTGTTTAAGAATTTGGATCTCTCAGATTTCTCCACTTCGTGGTTGCATCCAACAATGAGAGGAATCAGTAGCTTTATTGACTCTGGGCTTAAATAAGTAGAATTAGGAAGGCACTCAGTACAAAATCTGGGCGTTAACCCTAAATGAAAACCCACTAATTATTAGAAAATCAAATTTGATTAACAGGAAAATCCATGGAATTACCTTAACAACTAATTAAACGGCTTGAGATTGTGCTACGTCAGTGCGCATCAGCACCGCCCACATATTTATTATTGGTTTTGGATGCTGCTAGGTAGCTCCACTAATTAATTAGTTTATTATTATATATAAATGAACGAATGAAGGTGTAATTACAAAATTAAACTGTTCCCCTTTGTGGGAAAACCCTAATTTTGTCTGCCACATTTGATCGAAATTGTACATTTCTGTGATTGACAGATGTGGGAATCAAGGAGGGCATGAAGAGACCCAAGCAATTACAGAGGCCTTGCTTTTCTCTGATCTCTGCGCTAAACAACAAACATGAAATTATAGTCAAGCCACTTTAAACTCAGGGATTTAGACCAAATATATGATCTGAAACTAATTAGGGTATCTATATTTTACGAATTCAAATCCAGAAACAGACGAAAAAGTCAAAGAATATAATATATATTGAGCTAGGGTCACTCACTATATATACTAATTAAGTTTTAGAAAAGCATATAACCATTATGAAACTGAGTAAGGAGGGATTGGAATTAATATTTTATGAGGTAGACTTTGGTTTGCTTTGATGCGAAGTGACGAATAAATTAAGAAAGAAAAAAAAGATGGGAAGGAGATTTATAAGTGGGAAGCATAAGGACCCAGATTGCACAACCATGCAGGTGGTGAATCCATATAGATAAATGACTAAATGAATGTTTCTTGTTCTGAAGAAGCAAGTGGCAACACTGCAGGTTCCCACTTTCCCAAAGGGGTATGAACTAAGAAATAAGGAACCCAAAATAATAAAAATTATAAACTCGAATCATTAAAAGTGGTGTCGTCCCATATATAATAAATTTGGTTCATGGAAAACATCATTATTTGGTTTTCTATTGAAATGCCCCAACCACAGTCACCTCTCTTTTGTTTGTTTCGCCTCCCTCCACTTTCCATGCCAATATTATTCCATCATTTTCACCTCACACTCTTGTTGCCCTAATCTTCTCTTTTTCAAATATGACCCTATCCTTCTCTCTCTCTCTCGCATTTAAAATTTATTTGATTCTCGTGTGGATTCAATCCATCAAAATTCTATCTTCAATTCAAACTAATAACATTAAGAATCTCCTATTCTTTTTATACAAATTATTATGAGGATTTAAAACTTAAATACCTAACAAAAAAGACCATGTACATAGATGGACAAGATAGAAACAAAAAATAATATATATATATATATATATATATATATATATGCACATGCACGTGTATGTATGTACGGTGAACTACCACACGTTTATTTGTTTTAGAAAATTTATATTCAGAGTTATGGAAAAGTGAGGTTTGCGACCTCAAGTTTTCTTCAATTGTTGATAGCACAAACATAATTGTAAGTTTGATTAATTGTAAGACTTGGTTTCAAAATCAACACATTAGACAAATTTTGTGGGTTACTGGTACGAACAAATTGAATTGAAGGTCAAATGGGTCATCAATGTGTTATGGATATATAATCCCAGTTGATCTCTCCAGATCACATTTGTTAATTAAGTAAAATATTAGATTTATATATAATTCTTTATATTTTTTCTGTTACCTAGCATATTCAATAAAAATATGTATGAATAAGAAAAAAACTTGAAAAACCTAATTATTGGATGCTATGTAAAAATTATATATTTTTCTGTAAAACTCATGCAGTACTTTAATGAAAAAAATTCAATAGCATATATATATATATATATATATATATATATATGATATATTTAAGTTTTCTCCTTAAATAAATCCACTTACTTAACTAAGATCTTACCTTTGCACGTAGTTTCTTCAGTCAATATTGATCATCATTAGGACTATGGCCGAAAAGAATTGTACCTTTCAAACTGTTGAAGACCTCAAAATAATTAACCTGATACAAAATCCTTCGACAGACAACTATATATAAAATAAAGGTAGCTAAATTCATAATCAATTGCTATTCAACAGATTTTAATTATTTCTTAATTAGGCTCCAAAGTTTTACTAGTTTACATTTGTAGGTTAGTGTAATGATAAATTATGTAACCAATTGATGAGTGGGTTCAATATATTTATTCATCTACATATACAAGAATCTCACAAGGTTCTATATAATCATAAAAAATTCTATACACTACAAAAAAAAAAAATACAAAATTAGCTGTGGTTCCGTCGGTGAAAAGAACCGTAGCAAATTTTAAATTTAGCTACGGTATATTTATTAAATCACAGGAATTACTTGCGATCGAATAAACCACAGATAAATACCTGCAATTTAAGAGAAACCGTATGTAGTTCCTGCAGAAACTACAAATATTTACATGCAGTGATATATTTTTATTTTGCAAATTTCATGGTAGAAGGTAAAAAAAATTTTTCAAACACGTACACCTTAATGATTCTGTCTCTTGGACAGTTCACATATCATATATTAAAATGCATACACTATCTCTCCCTATGAAGGGTAGAATTATTTTTTAATTAAAATACACAAGAGTATATATGTGTGTGTGTGTGACGAAGAAACGGTCATATAGTAGAATTTACATCTTATACATACTTTATGGCAGCTATGGTCATACATACGGGTATTGGCTTCTATTTAGTTAAGTGAAATAATTTGTGTCACTAACATAACAAAAGATTTAGAGTAGTTTTATAGTTTGGTTTTAAAAGATATATTTTGTGATACTTTAATCTTTATATATTTTTTTTATATGAGTCAAATTTGTAACTCATTAATTACACCTTAATTATTTTGATTGACCAAATAATATGTTTATTCCACATCTTGAGTGACTAATTAAATACACAAATGTAACAAGTTTCAATCTTCGAAAAACTCATTTAATTTGCATATAGAAATAAGTTCAAAAACTATAATGTAAAGAAATACACTTTTTAAGGACTAAATTTTATATTTACCCAAAAAATTTTCATATCCCATAATTAGTGTTGTGAAACACTATTGCACTGCATTTATTATAAAGTTGTATATTTTGTTGCATAAAATTCGATAAAACTATTTGAATTATAATACAGGTTATAATCATTTGATTATATATAGAATGACATCTTAAATTCACTGAAAAATTAAATTGATTCATATGTACAATATAATACGGGTTTATTAAATACAAAATTCTAAAAGTTAAGTAACTCGTATAATTGTTTATTTGGCCTATAACATTAATATTGCCTTTCTTCTACCAGAAACAAAGTTGCCCTGCTAAATAATTAATAATTACTGCAAAATTATAATGTAATTTTATGTCTCCTAGTATGGCAAAAAAAAAAAAAAAAAAAAAGATGTGTCTCGTAGTGAAATGATATCCACCAATCGAAGATTCCCCCACTACAAGGCATAGTTTGTTTCACGTTCTAAGATCAATCTATTGACCTTACAAATACATCATTCACACTCGTCCCTCCACACTCAAAAACACAAACACCTTCCACTTCATATTCTCCTCCGTCGTCTACCTCACCAAGTTCATGGCTTTCACAAGCTCGCTTGCTATCAGAAACTCCATATCGCTGCCAACAATGGTGGTTTCTGATAGCAGCTACAAGGATGGGTTTTCATTTGGCAATAATAGTAAGGGCTTCTTCAAAACCCAACGCACTTTTCAAGACTTGACTGTCACTCATGTTGCCAGTCCGACGCCTGCAATTGCTCCGCCACCACCAACGCCGCCGGAGAGATCGGAAACCACCGGTGGCCCCCACCATCCTGCATGGACTAGTATATCACAAGAGAGATGGGAAGGAGAGCTCCATGTTCAAGGACGAATACCATTATGGCTGGTATATATATTTATACCTCTTTTAGTTATTCCTCAGTTTTGTCTGCTCATAGATCTCATAAACTTGCATACATTAAACACGATGTGGAAGGATTTTCAAGTACAAAAGTTTAAATTAATCTAAAATCCTACAACTTTTGAGCTGTAAATTTCAAAGTTTAACCTGCTTTTAGGTCTATCATTACTGGTTAATCAACCCTACCACACACATGAAACACAGACAAAGTGATAAAGGGAAGAGAATCTTGCTGTCATCAGGAAACCTTGTTTTTCCCTATAGTTACAACATTCATCGCAGAAAACAAGTTAAAGCTGGTAAAGGGTACATGTGGTTCCGATTAGCCAATGGATTTGTCAGTCATCATACTATGTGTCATAGGGGAAGCCGACAAAATTCACTCTTTTATTATTTAGATTAGTTTAGTATTACAAGATCAGTAAAAGCTATTAATATATATTTTTATATATTCCTTAAACTTTTTCTGCTGTACTGTACTGCAGAGGTCTCCAAATGGGTTTATTTTAAAACTGATCTCCAGGGACTATGATGTTCCCATAATTTATAGAAAAAATTATGTATAACTTTGACTTAATTATAATTTTAGTTCAAAAAATTTAAAAAATAATACTTTATTCCTCTATATTATAAAAAATGTAAAAAAATATTATATTTCAACTAAACAAATATTTAAAAATCATGTCATTAGTGTAACATGCAAAAAGGTAAATTAAAAAATAATGCTAAGAGCTAATTATCATGTAACAATCACGCAGTTTAAATTTTATGTAATAATTTTACGAAGTAATACTATGGTAGATTTTGAAGTTTGAATTTGCATAACAAAGCGGAGGTTATGCCTAGTTTGCCCTAATAAATGTATGTACAAGGTAAATTAATACTCATTCTATTATTATATATGATACCGAAATTAATGTGCACTCGAGTTTCTCTATTTCATGAATTAATATATATGGACATAAAATTGACATGCAGAAAGGAACGTACCTAAGGAATGGTCCAGGGTTGTGGCACATAGGGGACTACAACTTCAGGCACCTGTTCGACGGCTACGCCACTCTGGTGAGACTACACTTTGAGAACGGCCGGTTAGTCGCCGGCCACCGCCAAGTGGAATCCCAAGCTTATCAAGCCGCTAAAAAGAACCAAAAACTATGTTACCGTGAATTCTCCGAAGCCCCAAAGCCTACTAATTTCCTAGCCTATGTGGGCGAGCTTGCTAGTTTGTTCTCCGGTGAATCGCTAACTGACAACGCCAACACCGGCGTCGTAAAACTTGGTGACGGGCGGGTGGTTTGCCTGACGGAGACTCAGAAGGGTTCCATTGTGATAGACCCGATTACATTGGAAACGTTGGGGAAATTTGAGTATAGTGACACATTAGGGGGTTTGATACACTCAGCACACCCCATTGTGACTGATACAGAATTTTTGACGTTATTACCAGACTTGATAAAGCCTGGCTATTTAGTGGTGAGGATGGAAGCCGGGTCGAATGAACGGAAAGTGATCGGACGGGTTAACTGTCGGGGCAGGCCGGCACCGGGATGGGTCCACTCGTTTCCGGTGACTGAACATTACATCATTGTGCCTGAAATGCCGTTGAGATACTGTGCCCAAAATTTGCTGAGAGCTGAACCCACACCATTGTACAAGTTTGAGTGGTGCCCTCAATTCAAAGGTTTTGCTCATGTCATGTGCAGGACCAGTGGAAAGATTGTAAGCTCATGATCTAACTCCATTATTGTCTGTTTACATCCATGGTGAACCATTGTTTATCACTACTTATTGATGATTTTGAAGGTGGCAAGTGTGGAAGTGCCTTTGTACATTACGTTCCATTTCATAAATGCATATGAAGAGGAAGATGAAGATGGAAGAGTGACGGCCATTGTTGCCGACTGTTGTGAGCACAATGCAGATGTTACCATTCTTGATAGGCTCAGGCTCCAGAACCTCCGTTCCTTCAATGGCGAGGATGTACTACCTGATGCTAGGTATATATATATATAGCTTTAATTTCTTTTTTGGTAATGATAATCAAATTTGCCCAGAGTTGATCTGCTTCTAAGTATAATATGGCATTTGATTTTCAATTATGAAACGACAGGGTTGGAAGGTTCAGAATACCTCTGGATGGGAGTGAATATGGCACATTAGAGGCAGCATTAGACCCAGATGAACATGGGAGAGGCATGGATATGTGCAGCATCAACCCTAATTATTTGGGCAAAAAATACAGATATGCCTACGCATGTGGAGCGCAGCGCCCATGTAACTTCCCCAACACCCTCACCAAGGTTTGCTTCTAGTTGAAATCAGCAGCCTCTATATATATAGACGTTGTTTCAGTGTGGATTCATCAATTCTTACCAAAGTTGTTTGATTTCAAGATATTTAATTGAGCTTGCTCCATTGATATAATATGTAATGCAGCTTGATTTGGTGGAGAAAAGGGCAAAGAATTGGCATGAGGAAGGTGCTGTTCCCTCAGAACCTTTTTTTGTGGCTCGACCAGGAGCAACAGAAGAAGATGATGGTAAGATCCTCGTGCATTTTCTAACTTCTGCGAGGAGCGAATTGCTAAATCTAACTGATTAGTTCTGCAACGTCGAATTGTCTCACTTGAATTCAAAAGCTCTTGTTCAACCCCTTTGGGTGCTCCTTTACAGTATGTCTTCAACCTCTAACATGAGTGTAAAATATGGCAGGCGTGGTTATCTCCATAGTGAGTAAGAAAAATGGAGAAGGATATGCGTTACTGTTAGATGGTTCCACCTTTGAAGAGGTTGCCAGAGCCAAGTTCCCTTATGGACTACCATACGGATTGCATGGATGCTGGGTTCCGAAACAGTGACAATTTTAAGGTATCGTACTTCATATAGTCAGCTGTTCGAATAAAACAACGTCCTGCTTGCAAAGATTACACCTCTTGAGTTTATGTATTCTGTAACTGTGCTAAGTATATGCTTATAGTGATCCATAACGTGTATGATAAAAGTGATGATTTGGGATTCTTTTTTCCATGCGATGTATTGTATACTATACCTTCATATTATCCGGCTCAACTTTGTTCTCGGCTCTCTTATAACCATCCTTGCCAAAAAAAAAAAAACACAATCATTTGAACATTTGTTAAGTCTCTCTGTATCTGTATCCAGAATATATATATATATATATATATATATTTCTGTAAAAGAATCTGATCAGAAATATCACCCTCATTTTACGTTGAAAGCTGAATACTTGGCTTGTGAACTACAATCATATCATTAGAAATAAAGGTCATGCATGCAACTATGGTCGCTGCATGCTCATCTAGGCTTAACAACACATCCTGAAGGATGTTTGGACTTGAATAAGAAACCTCACCAAACTTGATCCTTAGATAAATGGCAGATTGGTTTGATATAAGCAATGACAACATTCTCCCAATTCCAACATCCTGAGTCATACCAGCTAGCTTGGTTAATTTTCATATGAATATGCATCGTAAGAACTACACAAGTCCCATCACTAAAAATATCTTAGCTTCTTGGTGTACATACAAATACAACTATTATTATTAATATTATTAAAACTAGTGTATTTGGTCACCAATGCCAATATATATTTCTTGAAGATCAAACAAACAAAATAGTGGACTGAAATCCAAAAAATTGGTGGTAAAGAAAATTTTTCTGGGATCAATGTACTCAAGGGCAAAGAATGAAGAGTGAACTTCTTTTATTATTATCAAATGGTCATCAATTTGTCATTTAAGACAAAAAGAATTACAAGAATTCCTCAGTTTGTTATGAAGATATCGTCCCAGGAAAGCATAACCAACCTATGAACACCGCCCCCCCCCCCAAAAAAAAAACAAGAAACAAAAAAACTTTGAAAAAAATGCGGATGCCAAGAAAAAAGGAAACAAATTAAGGAGCGCACATGTGAGATCTGCAAAAATTCAGAATTCAGAGTACTTAATGCTTTGGTAATGAACCATGTATGTTTTCCCAGTGTCAAAATTGAAACCCTGACTAAGCAGATGAGCAGCTTTAAGAGACAGATGATTATTTCTGGTCCGTATAAACAGCATCAACATCATCAAGCTCAAGTAACTTGCTCATAAGCTCCTTGTTCAAGTCCATAGCCTCATCATCTACCTGAAATCCAAGTTTTCTTTCTCATTTCTCTTTGAAAAGAACGAATAGGGAGAAAAAAGTTAAAACAAAGAGTAGAATTACATCTGAGCACAAAGGAGAAAATGAAGACCATAAAACGATGGTCCACGTGCAAAAAAGGCATGCTTAAATAGTTGACAAGATGAAGATTCCCATCCTCAGTTCCTCACTTGTATGAAGTGGGCTTGGGGCAGCAGTGACTGTAATCATTTTTTTTAGATGAAAAAAATAATTTGTTGATGAGAATAGAGAATATTACAAAAAATTCCTCAACCAAAGATCTGGTGGAAGGAATTGCTTATTGAACACTCTAGCATTCTGTTCTAACTGAAGACCCTGGAAACCAGCAAAGACAATAGAATGCCAAAGAACTTTATGCTCCTTTTGCCTCTGAAAACCCCTGAACTTGATAGCTAGAAAAGCCCTAAGAGAAGCTGCACATACCAAGCTCTCATCAAAGAAACTAAACAGCCCATTCCATTAAGCTATACTTTACGATGTGAAAGGAGACGGTTATTTGTTTCCAAACTTCTAAAATACATCACAAAAACATCAAGTGACATGGCCTTACTGGGTCTTCGAATTTGAAGCAAATCAATTGTCTAAGAACTTTATCTCGAAAACACCCATTGGCCCTATCATAAGCATTGTCAAAATCTAGCTTAAAAACCAAACCCTTCTGCGTCTTACCTTTCACCCCATCTTCTACTTTATTTGCTACCAACCAACATTTAAGATTTGCCTTGCTACTGCAAAAGCACTTTGGTTCTCAGAAGCAGTATCCCCAAGAACCTCCCTCAATCTCAGAGAAAGGACCTTAGTGGTGATCTTGTAAAGACACCAAGCTAATAGGTTTAAAATCATGCACGTTAGTAGACTGATCCTTTTTAGAGGACAAGAGTGATGAGTAGAATATGCTAGTAGTTATCCTTCCATTATGTTTTGAAAGAAAAAAAAAGAGAATGAAGGAGATATCTCTACTCTTATAAGATAGACAGGTTCCATCAGACTGGAGATTGATATCATGGAGAACTAAAACTCTTATACAATAATGCAACTATACTATGAACATGGTGAGGATGGATATCCATGCAGACAAGTGACCCAAGTTCTCACGTACACACCTGAATTAAGGACCACCGTGACCACCATCATGTTTGTCCACTTGCCAAAATAGAAATTGAACGAGGCCCAGAAAAAAAAATTTTCATTTTTAAGCTATATTATTTAATCAATGTACATATCCCAGAAAAGTGAAGGCAGTTTGAGCCTTACAGAGCCGCTTCTCGGCCCCAAAAGTGGCCCATATGGATCATAACATTATTTATTAATAGTCCTTTTCCTCCGGATTTCTAAACAGCTCTTTACAACTTACTAATACATTGTCGAACTACTCACAACATAAAATTGTGGTAAACTCATAGCAAGTCAATTTTGTATTCTCCAAGAAAGCTTCTTTCAAAACTACGCAATGAGAAGGAAAAATTTCTCGTCTAATTGGAAACTTTGAAAATGCAGGACAGAAGAACAATAAATCAGGAAAAGGCAAACCCAGTTATTAAAATATAGTGCATTGTATAGAAAATTGCAATATTCGTTTTTCTTATGAGTGATTATCACATGTTCTCGGGAACATCATATTTATGGCATTCTCTATTTATGATATGATTGATAATTACATATTATAAAATAATTTATTTAAAGATTTTGTGGGTAGTAATTAATGATTTTGATTATAGTAATAAATGTATTTTAAAAGGTAAATTATTTTTTAAATTTAGTAATATTTAACAAATAATTATGTCATAAATAGGGAACACCATGTTCCCAAAAAACATATGATCATCACTCTTTTCTTATATCAAATAGAAGGCTGGGTACAATAGATAATGGGACTTTGGTCAGAAAGCAATCAATGTGCTCCAATCAAATCAGTAATGGTAAAAAATACAATCAAATACTTTCCTAACTAAGCATATGGCCAGAAAGGAAATAAAAGGCAATAAATCGTTGACTGATGAATTAAAAGGCATGTGAAAAATATGCTTCATATGATGTCCATTAATGGTGCCCATTAATTCAGTCAATCAACACATTGCTACATCACAGCCCAACTTAAACCTTTAAGATCAATTTCTAGTCAATATTTATTGGCCATATGAAACTGATTAAAGGGAGAAGGATGAAAAAAATTGAAACTCAAATAAAAGAAACAGCATTTGCATCAAAACAAACCTCAATGGTGGTAATTGGAAGAAGCTCAGAACCATTATCTGGCTCAAAATTTAGGCCCTCCTCACGCAATCTTGATAGTATAGCTGCATAGTTCTCTGATGAGCCTACAATTTTATAATACCTGTCATGACGGGCAAACACTTCATGGGCCATACTTGGAGAACCAAATCTCTTTGATCACAAGTTGTATGTGGCTGAAATTTAAATTTTTAGTCATTATTACAGCTATCACTAATGCTGGATGAGAAGAGTAATTAAAGAGAGAGTCTACATAGCCAACAGTAAACACAGACCATTTCTTAAAGATCTATAGCTCAGCCACAGTGCATAGACTCATTCAGCTTTTCCTGAGCCAATCAACAAACTCGTGCCATGCCACTACTCATAATTATAAGATAGAATGCACACAGACCATAGGCACTGGGTAAGAAATCATTGCCTCACAGATTAAAACATGAGGTTTCAAGGCAGCATCTTAAATTTATATTCTTTGTTTAATCAAACTAGCCCACTCAAGGGTAGAAAGAATCTCTAAGATAGGGGAGATCTCCTGAATAGTAGGGTAAAACTTTAATATTCTCTAAGTCTTAAATTTTATTAACTTAAATGTGTGACCTCAGCATTGCTGAGGTTTTTGTTGAAATATTAATTTGAAATTTCTAGAAAATTGCTATGGTTTACTAGGTGTACAAGTTCATTTTGTGTGTTGGTGCTTCGTATGGGGAATTTCAAGTATAGTATGAGTGTATTTAGTTATGTTTAATACATGTATTGGGTATTTAATATGGTGAATGGCACTTGCAACTTAGTGTGACTATAAATACCTTATGTACTTGATAATTGAAGGTTGAGTAAGCCAAATATTTGGAATACAATTGAAAAATAGAAATTCCTCGCTTTTAAATATATTAATAATATTCTAATAGAAAATATAAAAATATTAAAAATATAAATAAAATATATTAAAAAATATAAATTTAATAAAAAAGTAATAAAATATAAATATATTAATAATATTAAATATATTAATCATAATAATTAATAATAATAATATAAATAATTAATATAAAATAATATAATATTAATAATATCGTTCCTCTCTTCCTTTCTAACAGTTTCTACCTCCAAGTCCAAGCCCTAGGCCTATCAACTTATGGACAGAGCAGAGAACCAGGAAAGAAGGAAGGAGCAGCTTATCTCTCTTTTCACTAAGGACCAGAAAATTATTCCCAGGAAATACAGAACCATAAAAAAAGATTACCTTTCTGAGCTATCCTCCACAATATCATCTTCATAAATTGGAGGTTCAATTACATCTTCAGCCCCAGCGTCTAAAGCAACAGCAAGAAGCTGATCTTTGTCAGCATCAGTGGCTTTTATATTTACTACCCGAGCACGTCTAAATTTAAACATTACAGATCCAGAATCTGCCATCTTTCCTCCATAGTCCTTCACCACTTCTCTAATCTTTGCCACTGAACGATTTATTTTATCAGTAGAGACCTCAACTACCATACTAACTCCGCCATAACCGTATACCTAGAGCATAAAGGAAGCAGGTCATGAGGTTGAATAGTATTCCAAGTACAAAATCCCCTATACATAAAACCCCAGCAACTTCAAGATCAAATGACGAATAAATTTAACCTCATAGATTTTTTCAATGTATGCTTCTTGTCCCTTCTCAGAAGCTTTTTTAATGTTACGCTCAAGAATATCTTTTGGCACATCAAGTTCCTTAGCTTTCTCAAGTACAGCAGCCAAATCTGAATTTGATGTTGGATTTGGACCACCTTTCTTCACACTGTCATTCAGTTGAATATCATGCAGTGCGGTTCCTAAATCAATATAGTAAAGCAGGACACTAGAAAACCCTCTAGTGGGAACAATTATCAATTGCATAATTAATGTTGGTTTCTACTAGCAACATCGATCCTGCACACAGTTAAGCAAAATCTAAAAAAGATAAAAGGATGACCAGATAAATCTATTTTACATCTATATGTACATCATTCAGACCAGGACATGAAATGAAGGATAATTTAATAAATACTTGTGTCACTCATAATATTTTTGAGCCCATAATAATAAGTTAAAAAGAAAATCCTCCATAATCTTAGCCTATTAAACTAGTGAGTTGAAGAATGACTTACGCAGATACAACTTCCTTTCCAATCCTTGAGTATAGCTTTGCCTTCTTAGCATCTTGAGCCTCCTGTATATAAGGTAAATATGATATTTTAAAAGTAGAAGATTTCAGAAATGTCTTCGCTGATTTACAGATCAAAATTACAAAATTATATGCTTTCTGCACCAAATTGCAACCCAACTACAATCGTATGATAAATAAGGGCATAAACCGGCCATAATTAAATCTCGTAGAACAATTACAGCGACTTATTCTTCAATTACAAAGTAGCCACTTTTATATCGTTATTTATCCAACCTTGCCCAAGTATTTCTTTTTTTATGAACATTTATTCAGTTAGACATGACCTCAGGAACACAAATCATATATATTTTTCAAGCGATTTAGAGTGAGACGAAAAAACAAAAAATTGTAAGACCAGGGAGCATCAGCTTGATTTTCAGCTATCTTAGACCGAAACATTATGACAACTTCAGTAATGTCATTTTCTTAATCATCGTATACGTGAATAAGTCAACGAGGAAAGTATTAGTTAAGATACTATAATTGGGGCCTAAAGTAAGTCCATACCGTCATAGGATTTTTATCAAACACATGGCATACATACAATAACAGGCCAAATACGTACAACTCATCCAACAATGAGTCCGGATGCAAAGGAAGCAACAAGGGTAATAGCTAGATTTGTCGTCACAAAATCTACAATCAGCTGAAGAAGTGTATAAAAACAATCAACTTCAGGTAGTAGAAATATGAGTGTCCCCGCTTATGCAAAAAAGCGTTTGATGCCAGGCATACACAGAGACAGAGAAAAGAGTGACCTTTCTGCCAGCAATTTTGCTGGAACGTCTGCCCATACAGACGGGAGGGAATGTCCATATCGTTCTCACTTGAAAGTTATTATTACAATTCACTTCTGGAATAGCATCCAACGACGGGAAAGAAGACGCAGATGATATTCCTCTGCTCAGCAAAGCAGTCCCTGAATCACAAAGGTCTCTAAATACGTTTCAGGAATCATCATCTAATACAAATGCAAAGCTCAGAGGGAAAGAGACGCAGAGAGTACTGTGTAATAAAAGGGCACTGGGGGATCTGGATAAAACCCCATTTGAGAATCTGTGAAGCACTACTCCAATTGTTCTCATAGTAAGGGATGAACCCATTTTATTTACCGCCCTCGAACTTCGTTGCTTAACTCCTCCGATTCAATGGAAAGTGGCACTGGGCAGGAGCTGCTCAAATTTGCAAGACTTCACCGGTTGTTTTCGGTTGGCTTTTTGATTCACGCATCAAAAAAAGATTCTTTTTTTTTTTTTAATTCTACGTATTACATTTAGGATTATTCAATCCAAGTTGTAATGTACTTTTTTACGACTGAATGAACTAGCCTAAGTCATATTTTTTTTCTTAGGATTTAATTTTTTTTTGCCTCTTTTATTAAAAAAAGTATATATCAAAATAATTCAAAAATTTTTCTTCAACAACTTTAAGGAACCTAAAAAATAATATTTGAAGTCCCTTAGTTTATTAAAAAAATAATTACAATATAGCATAAATGAGTAAACAAATACATGTCTTCTTTTCTTCATTCTTGACACAATCATACTTTTTCATATGCTTATTTTTCTACACTTTTTTTTAATTATCTTCCATACTTACTCAAACTTTATCAAATTTTAGGTATTTGGTTATATCTTAAAATCTAAAGCATAGGCTAAATTATGTTAAAGTTTTGAATCATTTATATTTATTTTTTATTATTTTAAAGCTATTTATTCTTCATATTTTTATAAATATTTTATATCTTATAAAATTAATTTTAATAAAAAATAAATTTTCACATAGTAAAAATAATTTTAATTTTAATAAGAGAATGATAATAATTTAGTTATTTTTTATAATAAATGTATAAATTAAGATTAATAATAAATTAAGTAAGATTATTAATATTAATTTATGCATTTATTTTAAACAAGAATTAAATTATTATTATTCTTGTATTAAAATTAAAATTATTTTTATTGTGTGAAAATTTAATTTTTATTAAAATTAATTTTATAAGATATAAAATATGAAGAATAAATAACTTTAAAATAATAAAAAAATAAATATCAATTATTCAAAACTTTAACATGATTTAGTCTATGCTATAAATTTTGAGATATGACCAAGTAAGTAAAGTTTGAGTAAGTATGAAAGATATAAAATAAAAAAAAAAAAAAGTATGAAAAAACAAGTTTATGAAATAGTATGATTGTATAAGAGTGAAAAGAAAAAGGCATGTAATTGTTCACTCATCCATGTTATGTTGCAAATTTTTTTTAATGAAACTAAAAAACTTGAAATATAATTTTATAAGTCTCCTTTAAAGTTGTCATAGAAAAATTTTTGAGTTGCCATAACATATATTTAAACAAAAAAAAAAAGACAAAAAAATGAGTTAAAAAAAAAAGGTAAAACTCAAATTGGGATTCAGACTAATTCATTTCAAATCCTAATAAAATATGTTATGACTCAGATTAAATAATCTGAGTCTCAAAAATATAATATCTTAATATAATACTTTATACACTATAGAATTTTAAAAAAAAAAATTAATACACATGGATCAAGAAACCATTTTAGTTTTGTATTTTCTTTTCTCTTTTTCATACGATCAAAACATTTGTGTTCATTTCGCACATTATTGTAGGTCTTTCACTTTATCAAAAGTAAATGGTAAACTTATTCTCAGCTTATTTGCACTCATAAATTGGCACATTATAGAGTCATTTCAATTCGGTTCCTTTTTTTTTTTTTTCAAATTATCTTGTGTATTAAAATTGTTAGTTCTTTCATTCTTTAATGAAAGAAAATGTTACATGACTCAGAAGAGGTAAAGCAGGATGCGCAGATACACAGCTATAATGTCCTATTGCATTGTTTTATTTTCTTCTATTACTTTTTCTTATCTAAGTGTAATCTTATTTTGGGTATGAAAGGACAACAAGTTAACATGAATGATTAGTTATAGTTTTACTGAATTTTTAATTTAGTCATTATATTTTTTTAAGACTATTAATGTAATTTCTAAATATTTGTAAGAAGGTCTTTGTTGTTTGTTTCTCGCAAAACACTTCCAATTAGGACAGAACATGCAAATGGAAAAAGGAAAAATTGATCTTTTAGTTCCTATAGTTTACATTCTTTTTAAATTTGGTCTTTATAGTTTATTTTTTTAATTTAGTCCTTATAGTTTGCAAATGTTTACATTTTAATTCTTACCCTATGAGACCATGATAACATCATCAAATTTGTGCTTACGTGGCAGACGGAGCTTTCTTGGCTTGCCAAGGTGAAAATAATAATCCTAGGTGGCTGCCAAGTCTGCTTTTGAGTTAAACCCAATTCCTAAACCTAATAACACCCTAACCCATTGTAACATTGCCCATCTAATACACCGCGTGGACACATTATAAAATTCCAAATAATAACTCTTATTCAATAATAGGTTTAAACTTGCCTTAT
Organism: Delonix regia; assembly: GCA_037074485.1. Classification (NCBI taxonomy): domain Eukaryota; kingdom Viridiplantae; phylum Streptophyta; class Magnoliopsida; order Fabales; family Fabaceae; genus Delonix; species Delonix regia. The sequence continues at coordinate 7,423,051 of CM073452.1, forward strand.
TAAGATAATAATTAAACTAATCAAAGAGGGAAGGACCAAATTGAAAAGCAAAAAGGAGCTAATGGAAAAGTTTTGGTATAACAAGGGGTAAAAGTGTAATTTTTGAAAAGTTGCAAGGCATGTTGAAACTTAAATTTAGAACTATCTGAGGATCCAAAAATATTGATTAGGGAATTTCATATAATTTTGGATTAGAAAAATACCATTAAAGGGAACAAAAGTGTGAATGAAAAGTAAAATGTCTAACTTTCACTAAATGATTTTTTTTATTTGACTTTTCCGCCCACCCTTCAACCATGTGAGAGACAAAGGAACACCTCACCATCTTCGCCATTATATGTATGACCAAGGAAGGAAAATAAGGTGCAAAAATGGTGGAGAAATTGGTAGAAGAGAGAGAAACATGGAAGTGGATTTTTCAAGGTATTCTCCTAACTTTTTGCACTCATGGTAGAAGGAAAATTTGTAGAGCTCACTAAAAGTTATATAATGATCCAAATATTTTCTCCTATAGTGGATTTCGACCTAGATGCAGTGAAGGATTTGGTGGATTCAGGTAGAGAAAGGTGGAGCAAAAGAAAGGATAAGCTTTCTTATATAAATTTCTTAAATACTTTGTAGAAATTTCAAATTGAAATAAATCCTCCTTGGCCAAGGCCATGAATTTTTAGCTCTTCCTCACCATATTTTGTAATCTAGAGCCTTAGGTAAATAAATTTCTATTCATGATCTAAGTGAAATTATAGCAAAAAAGTAAAGAAACAAAATGGAACCAAGTTGCCCAAATGGGTCTTTGATCTAATGGCACCTATTAATGTAATTAGATATATTTTTAAGTAATTTATAATGCAATTTGGAATTTTAAATGCAAAAGTAAGTATGGTTAAAGAATTTGAACTAATAATAATAATAATGCGTCCTGTGTGTATAACAATTAATTATTGCTAAAAAAGCTATTAAGGATTGAGTTTAGAGAAGAGATATTGTAATTACAAAGAAAACCAAGAAAAGAATTAGCTTAAAAAAGCAAGGTAGTTTGTTCTCCATTCCTCATATGTTATGTGTGTGATTATGCTTAGTGATTGCATACTTAATGAATTTTTATGCATTATATTACTATCAGTTGATGTATGATGGTGTGAGATTTCACATAAAGTTTTAGTGGCTCGTAATTGTTGTTATGTATGATGACTTACAAGGTTTTGACATGGCGATCCTACTACAATTATGATATTGAATATGATATGGTCATTAACTAAAGTCAAAGATATCAACTCTAACATAATTCCATAATCCATGTTCATGTTATAATGATGTGTACATTAATTTGCTCATGTGTGTCATAGTGTGTGGAATGTAAAGTGAGCTACTGGGACTTTTTTTTTAGCTCATCATATAACTAACTAACTATTTCAGGTGGATCAATAAGGATAAGCAAAAGGAAATAGCATCTTAGATCTTTCTAAGAAGCAAAGCCAAGAGGCTTGGTTAGTTGGAAGCTATGATATGTAATAAGAATTTAAGAATCAAAGATGTATTGTCATATAACTTAGAAAATATAATGATGTAGCACAAGACTTTCTTGTATGTGTATAAACTCCCACATGAATGAAGAAATGACCAACCAAGATTTTGAGCAAATTTTAGTAAGTTATAAAAGGTTTCTTGATGCATAAGTATAAGTGAATAAGGCCAAATTCAATATTTTGGTATGTTGGAACTCATTTAGTCATGTTTTAGTTTTATAAAGATGAAATTTCGTGAGAGAAAAGAAACATGAAAAAATTATGTAGATAGACTTTAAAATTTAAGTTCTTTGGTAGATTGAATCTCAATATATCAGAGTTCATTGCTACTAAATTTTATTGAATTTTAAGTTAATTAATTACCATTGTGGCATGCTTAAAATATGAAGAATTTTGCAAAAATATTTTCTAATATGCAAGGTGTTAAGTGACAATTGATGGACTTGATGGATGAATTTTAGGCTAAATTTTTATTTCTAAGCCCTTGAGATACTAATGAAGTATTCTAGAAATTTTGATATCATTTGGATTTCATTCAACGAGATTTTACACCAAATATCATAAATAAAATTATGGCTCTACATAATTACGTACAATCACAATCATGGATTTATTTAAGGGGACAAATGAATGATTCTTGAATTGAAATTTGGTGTACTATTAGTTATCATGTCATTTTAGTTTGTTGAAGAATTATGAAATTCTTAGAACTTCCTAGAATTTATTATGAATTTTCAAAATTAGAAAATTTATGATATAAGCAGTACCTATCTAACCAAAATTTAGCTTTTCTATTTAGCTACCCTCACACCATATTTCATTCATTTTTATCACTTGATTGACTCAAATTTCTTGTGAACATTTGAACTACTTGCCTAAAGGATGTCATTAATTATAGTATGACACACACAATCAAAGAGGCTATTGCTATATCACATATGAAGGAAGATTGATAATAAATCTACTCTTTCTTCAATTGAAAAGGATTATAGTAAATATAAATTCTTTCTCTTTCTTCTATGGCTAATGGGTTTTGTTTTGTGTTGCTAAAGATAAGAATGAGGACTTCTAAATTCCAATTGTATTTCTCGTATTTGCCAATAACTTTTCCACTGTTTCTGTTTGTTTAATCTTTTAAGCCTTCTAGTAAAGTGACATGTAAGCATCAATACACCTAGTTAGCCTCACACCCACCCAGAACTTGTGTAGTGTATCCATAATTGTGGGTCCAAATCTGACTAAACCCTCACAAAAAACAAAAAAATAGTCAACTCCTTCAACCTCATATATATCACTTTTGGACTTTGATTCTTCATTGTCACAAAACTGAAGTGAATTGTTGTTGCTAGAAAAAAGAAGTGCCAATATGATTCTTATGATATCACATCTATTCCCATTTATTATTGCATTCCCCTCAAGGTAAACTCAAATGGTTATAGTATTTGCATTACTATTTGAAAATTACCTTCAAGGATGCGTATTTTATAAAATTCATGAAATTAAAATGTGAGTGACATGATACTATTTAAAATATTGTCAGTATCATAATGAAAAGGACAACATAACAACCACGTCTAAAATTTGAAAGATTGAAGAAAATCAAAATGTAAGAAGCACGAGTTGTATGATATTGATATATATATATATATATGTATGTATTCCTTGCATCAATGCCGACCAAACTAAACAGTGCTAGCTAGACAAAACTTCTAGGTCTAGCATCACTAATATTCTCGTACTCACAAACACAGAAAAGTAAAAATCTCTTTTCAAATGGGCAATGGGTTTGGGTGTTATTTGGTTCAGCTACTGTGTTTGGTTTAGCATTTAAATAGTTCAAAAGCCCATTTGTAAACCAAAATGAAGGTTTGCCTTATAAATATTGTTGTTTGGTTTGACGTTTGATTTTTTCCAAAATCAATTTTGTCCCTCAAATCTCTGTTTGCACATAAATGTAAAATAGTTGCTTTTGTTTTGAATAAATTGTATACATGATAAAAATCAATTTTATAACGAAAATTTTCAAACATAAATCTTAGTAATACAAAATAAATTTAACTAAAATCAACTTTAAAAATCAAGTTGACCCAAAATTATATTAGTCTAATTTCAATCTAAACATACACTTAGCCAACAAAGCTAAGGCTTCTAAAGGATTAGGTCAATGGGTACTTATATATTGTTTTATGTGTTAAGTACTTACATGTCAAGAAGTGTTATATTTACTTGTGAATATCATATTTTGTTCATGTTTTTTTAAATAATATATTATGTAATTACTTTTAGGTTAATTTTATCTTATATTTTTAGTTAATTTTATCATTTAAATAACAGTTAATTTTTAATCTTAGTTTTTACTTTTGAGTCACAGTTTATTTAAATTTTATTTTTGAATCATTAGTATTTTTGGGTCATTTTAATTTAATTCTAAGTTAATATAATCATTTTTTTTTGTTTTAGTTAATTTTTTAATCAATAATTAGAAAAACCAAAAAAGAATAAGAAAATAACTAAATAATTTATTCATTCATTATTGAGAAGTAAGGTGAAATGAAAATAGGAGACTTTCCAAAAGAGAAGATTGAAAATAAGTAAAGAAAAAATCAATAATTGAAAAAGGATAAAGGCAACAAAATGGAAAATTTTCCTTCTTTAAAAGCAATACACAATAAAATAGAAAACTCCCAAAAAGGAAGACTTGGAAAGAATTAATGAGCAATTTAAAATTCCTTTAAAGGAATCCTAATTTTTTACTATAAAAGAAAATGACTAGAAAAGAGAAGTAAGAGATATAGAGGCAAAGTAAGTCATATTTTAGAGAATAAAAGAGAGGGAGAATTATAGAAAAGAAAAAACATTAGCTAGTCCTGGTGTATTTACGTGGCAGCTAATTTAGTGTATTAGTTCAAATGAAATCATTTCTTTGATGGCTCCCACTCTTTTTTCTGAATGATTTCATTAGAACTAGTATACTAAATCAGCTGTCATATAAGTATATTTCCCTATAGAAACAAAAGGGAGAATAATTGGAGAAAAAAGAATATTGAAATATTAAGATGCCAATGTGTTGCATCACTATTCAAATGGCAACGATGATTCATGATGCAAAATATACATCAGTGTAGGATTTGCCACAAGCTAAATATTGGAAAGTACATTGATGCAAGATTTTTGGTTTGTTATAATGGGAAATCAATTGTTTTCATAGAAAGTTAGCTAGGAAGGAGGTAAGTGCATGGCTTGTAACTTTTGATTTTCACATTGTGCACTTGATTATAATTTGTCGTGTGCATTTTTATAACAAAAAAAAATGAAATTTCAAAAATACTATTTTCTAAAATCAAATAAAAATAGAAAAAAGGACAAATTAGAAAAGCAAATAAGAGAGAATAACTTGATTTACAAATTAAGACACTTTAATTGATTCTTAAATTACATGGGAAATCAAGTTTCTTTTGATTTTATCCTCTTTGCCAAAAATAAAAGAATACCAACCCACCCAGTGACACTAGTCAAACTATGTGGGTTTTAGTTCTTATTTTAAGATATGTAGGCCACTTCCCTAGGTTAAGCTCAATCCTATAATATTTTTTATGTATTAATTAAATTATTTTTCTTTATAAATCTTTCATCTCGATTATTTATTTCTATTTTTGTAAATATTTCCTTTTTCTCTTATGTAAATATAAACTTTTCTCTTTTCACATTAATATTCTCATTGTTTCTTTGATTTTGTAAATATTTTCTTCTTTTCTTTTGTCTGTTTGTTTATTATTTTTTTTATGTATTGTTTTTTCATTTTTCTTGTATTTTGATTAGGGTAATTAAAGTGACTCTTAAGGTCTTCATGACACAAATTGACTTCTAAATCCATCTTTGATTGAGTATACTTTTTCTTTTTTCTTTTTTTCAAAATGGATTTTTGAAATTTTCGCTTTAAAAATTTAGGTGCTGATTCCAATAAATTAATTTTGGGAATTGATTTATTTTCACTTTATTCGACCTTAAAGCCTTGCCAGGTGTGATATTATGCTTGGTTGATAATGTTTTAGTAACACTAGGAGATTGTTTACTATTATTTGAAAATTATAAGGATCAATTTATAAAAAAATGGACTAAAAGTTTAATTTAACCTTAATAAAAAAAAAATGTAAGTTGATATTGAAAGAAAAATTTAGGAGATTCAATAAGATAAAAAACTTATCTAGAATGCAAATCTTCAATGCAATCATAAATTAAGAAGTAGATAGTACAGCATGTATTACCCAATCTTTCCATGTACTTGGTAAACTTCGAGGGAGACGACTTTAAACAACCATAAAACAATTTTTTATTATAAGTTATCAAAATTAGCAAGTTAACGCATATTTAGAGAATATGGTTAGTTTAATAAATAAAATATTTGTTTTATTTTAAACGATAACTTCCCACTTTGTTAACTACTAAGATTCTAGATTTAAAATTAGCTATTATAATTTATAAATTGACATATAAAAGATCCTCCTCATATCCTTTTAGTCAGTAGTCTGATAGGATAACTGTTGACAATATTTATGTTATAGGTTGTGGCCTCTACCCAAAGGGCTTATGGGTAATCCAAACTATCACTGATTACCCACAATTAACTCAAACGCAATCCATGTTTGGTTTATGTCAAAATTAGTTGCTTAATTAATTGATTAACCTAATAAATTAATCTAATAATAAATTAATGCTAATCCACAATATTTTGAAAAATAATTCAATAATCTCCCACTTGAATAGCATTAATTGATTAGTAGAACAATTAATTAAACAAATACTAATTAAAATTAAGCAACCAACATATATACAAAAAATCATACAAAGTTCAAAAACAAAGTAACACAATATCATTGGATCTAATTAGGAAACAAATGATATTAATTTGATCATAACACAATATCATTGAATCCAACAATGAAACAAATTATCTTTGATATGATTATACACATAGTTTCAAAATCTGAACAGAATTGACATTTAAGATGGCAAATTACATTACAAAAGCACTTTAAGGACTTAACTTATATTCCTACTAGACCAAGGCAATATCAGGGATTAAACAAGACCCATATGAGCTTCTATGGATAGTCCTTTGGTCAATAGATTCGGAAGCATATGCTTACTAAGAATGTTAATCACATAAGTATGAAATAAGGGAAAAATTCATAAATGAAGCAAAGAATCAAAAACATTGAATCTGATAAAGAAAACAATGTTATAAATGCTAGTAAAGTTTTAATTTTGAATGACATCTAACATTTTGTCACAACTAAGATCATTAAATTTGATAAAAAAAAAATGTTATATATAGCAAAATATATCAAAGTCTTCCTTAAGAACACAATTCAGACTTCAACTAAACCAAGACATCAAAATTTTAAAATACCCAAGTGTAAAACTCTACTAAGTAAGTCTTTGGTAAACAGATAATTCAAATGTTCAATACGAGTATGATATTCACTAATCTTCTCTATCTAATGAACATAAATTGAGAATTAAAAGCTTGATCTAAACAAATTCCTGTAATTTTGACATAAGCCCATAATAAAGTCACTGTTGCGACAAAAGTGGTCAAGGCTCAAAATATGTGCACATCAGAAGTTCATTTCCTTAACCATATTCCCTAACAAATAGCTATCACAAAATAATCAACATACTCTCACTCATATATATGAGATAGCTGAAAGTGTCCATTTGACACTTTTTAAACAGTTCCTCCAAACATCACAAAAATGCATTTAAAGGTTAAGGCAGCTGTAAGTATTTACATGACACTGTCCAACGAAATAACTCCTCCAAAACATCATGTAGATGTATACACAAGTTGAGGTCGCTATAAGGGTTTATTAATCACTTGACCAGAGTATAGCTCCCATAAAAATCATAATTCTCACCAAGCTTACCACAGTATAAGCAAGTAAAATTCGTTTCCATCTCAATCCTATATGAATAGGTGCACCATTAAAGGAAAAAGAATGCCTTATGAATTTAAGGAGTACTTAGTCAATAGGAGCTCCTTGAGACTAATTGGAAACCAAAAGACTTGTCACAACAAGACTAAGTTCCAAAACCGCAAGAGGTCTTATTAAAATATTCCATATTAAGTTGACATCAAGAGGTTAATCCTACCTCAAACTAATATTATGTCATTTAACATACATTATGAAATTAAGATGTTTTATGAAATTAAGATGTTGTTACATATAACATTGTCAACCTTAAGATAATATTGGCCCAAAAGACTTGTTTCAATCGAAGATAAATTCTTCAATTCACACATCCAATGCTTATTCCATGAATTTACAAGTTCATCCATTGAGGTTTCCTTATCTCTAGTAAAAGGTCTAGTTACCTTTATAATCATTCAAAGAGTATCATTAACAGGTACTGTCAAGAAGTCATATGAGTAATTAGTTCCTTCCTCTTGATCATGGTCATCTCAATTATCTAAGACTCTCATCTATCCTTTTATACCTAGCTCTAGCTAAGGAATGTTCCAAAAATCAATACTGTGTGAGATATCCTTTAGTTGATCTCATTAACATGTCTCCCAACAACATGGGGTTGATAAGAGCTAGAGCTAGAAGGACAATTATAATTGTATACCATCTAATGATCCAACTTCAATAATAAATTCACTTACTCTACAAAGTTCCAAATAGTTAACTCAAATGTTACATGACTAATTAAATAACCACTTTTCTTGTCACTGATTAGGACTTGTGCTTTTAGTCTTTGTTGAACTTATATTTGAGTTATTAAATCCTAAAGTGAAACACTTCACAATGGGAGCTCTACCTATTCCTTTTTAGTTCCTCATTTTAAGGGACAAATTTAATCAGTTCATTAATTGTCCACTTATCTAGTTAGGTAAAAAATAAAGCTTTTAACAACACACGAGCTCAAAATTATATTCCTTAAACACTAGACATTTTCTTCAATTGAGTGTTTTCAAATGGGGAAAGATGATGGCCCTTCTCAAGCTTTATCAAGTTGCTAAAGCTTTTACCAACTGGGTTACACACATTGCACTGCTATTTCCATTTATCCTTTCACACATACCCCAATTGGGTGATGTAAAATTCAAGGTTATCTCAATTACAATGGAATGGATACTAAGCATAGTAGGCTTATCCAACTTTGGGCCAAGGCCATCATTACAATTGTCATAACACATTTTAAAGACCTTTCAAGTCATTATAATTTGTCCCATTGATAGTTTTCATTGCTAATAGTTACTGGAATGTAGGAGTTAAGGTAATGAAATTTGGAAACATTAATTATGTGTATGCATATAATTATAAAACAAAGTTTTTTCCAAAAGAAAACTCAACTTATGCAATTATATTCACAAAATTGCCTATCATAATTCCGTCTAAAGATCTCATATTGCAATAAACTAAGAAAACTTATTATACATAAAAAGTCTATATAACCAAATGTCTTTAACATCTCCATATTGATAGGATACAAGAAATATTAAGACATCAATCAAATTATCTCTCACTAATAACAAATTACATTGTTAGTGCCACATTGATAAACTACCAAGGCAATTTACCTAGCGAAAAAATTAATTAAAATAGACACCTCAATCAAATCAACAAAACACCTTTACAATTAGTCCTACGATAAGTGTGCTTAAAATCGCAAGGTGTTAGTTGCCTAAGTGATTTTCACAACAAGTGAAATCACTTAATCATGCTTAAGAGTAAGCAAACAAACATACATAATTTGGACATTGTGTTATTCATAGTATGTATGATTAACCGCCACAATTATAAAATAAATCATGCTTTTAATCTCTTTAAATCAGAGAACATCCCAGTTGATAATATTAGGCTTTGTATAGACACCATTCTTAAAGGTAATAATGACTATATGCAATCTTCATTCAACTTTAATATGAAGCCATTAATCAAGTTCCCCAAATAGAAATGAAACGTCCAAGTCATAAAGGTCCAAAACGGTGTATCTCAATTAAGTTCAAAGAAAAGAAAATGCCTTGAATAATTAGCAATATTCTAAAAGGCAAAATTGAATTTAAACTATCTTCGTTAGTTTTTTGTATGAAGCCCAAAATCAAGTTTCTTGAAATTCAAATGTCTCAAAGTCAATGAAAAAAATTGAATTTAGGCTTAAAACTAGACTGAATCACTTTTGGTAATTTACCTAGGCATCAAGCTCTAGATGAGCTTTTTGTAATGGTATTATAAGCCTAAAAATTTCATTTTTGCTAATGGTTATGCCTATGTAAAGCCAGGTCACCTATTTAGGCTAACATTTGGCCCTTTTGGCAATGAATCTAGCCCAATTACTTAATTGCAACAACTCATGTCATCCACAATAGATGAATTTATTGCCAAAAAGGTTTAAAATAATTAAGAAAATAATTTTCACAACTCAACTTATGAAATCCACACAAAAATTAGCCTCTGAATTAAATTTAGCATAAATGCTAAAGTATTTGGAAGTAATAAAGGCATAATTTTCCAATAAATTATTTGGAATATCAAACTAAGCAACCACTAAGAGTGTGAAAAGTATATAATCCTAGGATGTATTTAGAGTATTCATAAAAATTTTCAACTCAAACTTTGAAAATCCTATCTGAAATCTTTTGTGGAATACCTTGAAAATTCAAGAACTCATATTTATGAACTTCAAAAAAATTACCATTAAATTGGAAATGCAAAATTAATGTAGGAGCCAACAATTTAAACCAAAATGCACCCTGTAGATAGGTCCACATGCCTACACATGCTATGGGGTGAGAATGGGCTTCACACATATGCACTATTCATTGTCTTCTATCTTTAATGGGTAGGGTATGGGTCATCTTGACTTGATAACTAATCCACCATGCAACTCAATGATTTCTTGAATGTTATAGGGCATATTAGGTGTCAAATTTCTTAGAATTTCATGATCTATCAAACCCCTTAAGAGATTTTTAACAAATGGTTCAATATTTGGAAGAAATATTGATCAAAAGTTTTGAAGGTTTTTCTTGAGTTCATCCATTAATGATGATCAAGTGTTTCATGAGTTTTGAAGCATGAAATCGAGCCATATGCTTGAAAACCTTCGATCTTCAAAACCCCTAAAATGATTTTACATTAAAACAAACATTTGGAAGAATTTCATATTGAAAATTTCTATGGTTTTTCAAATTTGGATGTTGATGGGTCTAAGTGTTGGTTTGAGTTTTAGGCATGTTTTAGACACCATTCTACTCAAAATTATTAAAGCAATAAAACCCTTAAACTAATTTTGTGTAAAACCCCTGCACTTTGAGTTTTTATTCTTGAAAATTTGGGACATATTTCTTCCTTACAAGTAAATGGAGGTTGACTCCAAGTTCTTCATGATACACATTATGTTGTTGCAAAACAAAAAAAAAAATTGATCTAAAGTTTCATTTTACCTTTGATACAAAATTTATCATATGCTAGGAACTTCAAAACTATCTCCATAGCTTATGAATAAGTGCTTCATTCATTCTCATTACACAAATACATGTTGAATATAAATAGCCAATATACAACATATTAAAATAATTAAATTTAAAAATCTAGGCTCTAATATTAATTGAAAGAAAATTTTGAAAGATTCAACAGGATAGAAAACTTTTATGGAATGCATATCCTCAATACAGCCATAAATTAAGTAGTAGAAAGTATAACTTGCATTGTCCAATCTTTTCACGTACTTGGTAAGCTCCAAGAGATAGGACTTTAATCAACCATAAAATAAGTTTTTATCAAGAGTCATCAGAATTAGGGAGTTAATGCATGTTTAGAGAACATGGTTATTTTAATAAATAAAATATTTGATTTATTTTAAATAATAAATCCTCACTTCTTCAACTACTCAAATTCTAGATTTAAAATTAGATATTATAATTTATAAATTGGCTTACAAAAAATCCTCCTTTTATCCTTTTCATCAGTAATATGATAGGATAACTATTGACAATATTTGAGTTGTAGATTGTGGCCTCTACCCAATGGATTTATGGGTAATACAATCAATTAGTTATTACCCACAAATAACTGAAACTTAATTCATTCCTGGTTTATGTTAAAATTAGTTGCTTAATTAATTGATTACTCTAATTAATTGATCCAATAATAGATTAATGTTAATCCATAATATTTAAAAAAATAATTCAACAAATGTTTCCTGTTGAATAGCTAGATATACAGTATAAATCACACATACATGATCACTATGCATGTAATCAATTTTTTCAAAAACAAGGCTATTTTTTTAAGGCAAAGTCCCAAACGCTTTGTGTGCTTGAAAAATTATTCAAAACCTAGCTCAAAATCTTCTAGCCTTAAACAATTAAAATGGGTTTCATAGTCTTCTTGAAATTGATTTTAATTCAACTGGTCGTTCTATCATGGTCTGAAGTAATAAGGGATCTATGTAGGACTCATAAAGATATGATTATAAACTATAATCTACATATGGCATTACTCTAATTCAAAATTTAGGTTTTACTAATTCTAAAAAATTGGGCAGGAATAGGCCCATCCTTGAAGTTGCTAGAAGAGCAATTTTCTTTGTGTCATAATAATAAATCATCCACAAGCCCTGACTCATCACCTACAAGTAATAACTCTCAAAAGGAACCCTTATTTCCTTCTATCTGAGAATTTTAGACATGACATTGATATAGGGGTACTTCTATGAAGATGTTCAAGATATGCTAAACCTTTTTCTTATTACTCATCAGAAAGTCCTAGTTAGAAAGGAAATGCGCAACTGTTGCACTACGAGCTTAAACCATACTTTAGTTAGTCTAATATTTTCTGTTTTTATATTTCTATTTCCTTCTTGTTCCTTTGTATAATTATATGAAAAAAGAGTATCTATTACATAAGAATAGCTTATTTATATTTTTTACATTTGTCACTATATAGTGTGATTAATAAATTGAATTAGTTATCATGTTTTTTATTATGTGTAACTTGGAGGTAAGTCGCTTGTCGGATGAAATTGTATTAGGAATTGATTGAGAGCATTCTTGACAAGATTTGAAGGCAAGGCAAGGCTTTTCGTAAACACTTCAAGACCGAAGTGAGTGTTAAATAGTTAAGGCCTTTAATAAGTAAAATTTAAGGAGGTGATAAGGCAATGTCTCAAATGGTGACAAATAGTAAAACATGTGGTAGACCCTGATTAGCTCCAAAATATGTGACACAAGAACCTTTAGGGTATTGTACAAGAAGTGTATGTTTGCAAGAGTGTTGATTTTTTCAATTCTCTCTCTTTTCTTTTTCTTTTTTTTGGTTAATTTAAATAGAAATGGATATAAAATAAACAAACCTTATTGTACACCTAAAAATGTAGACCCAATTAGATAGTAACACAACCTCTAAGGCTAACCTTATTTTGAGAGATACAATAAGCCTCTAGTAAGGGATTTACAAGATTTTTTCATGTAAATCAATTCTCAATTGTCCATAGCTCGCCACGTCACCTGCTCTTCATTCAAAACACATCGTCTCACTTAAGTGAAATGATGCGTTTTACTCTCTCTCTTTTTTATTCTCTTAATCCTCAAAATGACGTCATTAAAATGAAACAATGCGTTTTAAGACGCAGGAGAGTGAAAATTCTGAAGCTCAAAATGGTGTGTTTTGGAAAGAGGCTAGACGATGTCATTTCACCATATCAACTTTCTTCCTTCTCAACTACGGCAAACTAATGGAAATTGGTGATGGTGGGTGATTTTGGCGGTAAAAATTTTCGCTATTTTCACTCTTCAGCATTGCAAAACAATCACAGGGTTAAAAAAAGGCTAGTGTGCAAGTGAGTGGCTCATTTCATAGGGAAAAAGTGGAATTTGCACTAAGATAAAATAATGGTGAAGGACGAGAAGGAGTGCTTTGTTTTTTGGTTGTGCCGAACATGTTTTTTCCAAGTATGATTTGTAAATTATCATCAATGCTGCTATGTTATGCTGGTAGGATAAAACTGAAGGATGATGTCGCTAGAAAGGAGGACTGATTTTTCTATTCTGACAGCAATTTAATATTAATGATGCGGCTACATTGTTAAGGCATATGTGATGTTCTCCATGGCATGCACTTTATGTGATGAATAGTTGAACTTTACAACTTTAGTTGATCTATGTTTATTTAAGGTCCTTTTTTGTACAATTTTCTGGGATTTTATTCATGTTATGTGTCATGTATGTTATTTTCTACGATAGTGTTTTTCTTCTTCCTAATGAATGATGGTAGAAATTACTGAATAAGCAGAAGTGAAAAAAGCATGTGTTGTTGACAGGTTTCTTGGTTTCTTCTGGAAGGCAGCTAGGATAGAATGGTGCATTTAGATTTTTTTTTCCTATTATATTGTTTTGTTAATGTTAATATGTAGCTATATATTTAATTGATGTTTTATGTTATTTATCTAATGTGGTGGACACATATGAACCCCTTAATTTTCTTCAATGGAACCTTAACTATTTATAGTTGAATAGATGAAGAAAAAATAGGGGATGAATAATCCAATTGTTGATTAATCAGTAATTTTAGGGTCATGGAAAAAGGATGGTTCTTTTGATTTTTTTTTTTTTTTGGTTATATTGTTTTGTTATTGTTAATATATAGCTATATGTTTAATTGATGTTTTATGTTGTTTATCTAATATGGTGGATACATATGACCCCCCTAATTGTCTTAAATGGGAGCTTAACTCTTTATAGTTGGACAGATGAAGAAAAAGTGGGGGATGGGTAATCCAATTATGAAGTTTGTGTAGATTATTTTATTGTCATGCAATGTTTTTCTTTTTAAGTTTGATACAGTCATATGTTTTACTCTTTCACTTTGTTATCTATTGTCTATATATATTTTGAGTATTTTGGATTGGCTGGATATGTTTGACATGTAAAACATATATATATTCAACAAACATCTATAAAGTGCAGTGGGACTTAGGAAAGTGACAATGGATCATGATGGGTAAGTGTTTTAATCATGAGTGATGCTTAATACGTATGTACTTTGTGACTATATGATGTTTTAAATCAATTGCTATTGATGGATTTTAGGGAATTAGATGCCTATCCTATAGACTTGAATAGCAATAACAACAATGAAGTTGAATGGAAGCTAAGAGTCAGGATGGAATTTGATAGTGTAGATGCAGCTTGGCAGTTCTGGACCAAGTACGGTTTAGGGGTGGAATTTGGTGTGAGAAAACAGTACTTGAACAAAAAGAAAGCAGACGGATGTGTGACTTCATGCAAATTTGTTTGTTGTAAGGAGGGAATTCGGAAAGACAAAGAAACGAGATACTGCATCTACTAATCACAGGCTTGAGACTAGAACAGATTGTCAAGTAAGGGTTAACATTATAACGAAGAAGTCAAAGTTGGTAGTTAATGATGTTTGAATGTCATAATCACTCCCTTCAACTGCCAGAGACAATGCATATGCTAGCATCATTTTAGAAAATATCTGAAGTTCAAGCACAAAAGCTTGAATTGGTAGAAGATTCAGGATTACATGAGAAAGCTGCATTTCAACTAATGAGCACACATGTGGATGGAAGAACTAATCTTGGTTTTACCCATGTAGATGCGAAAAATTATTTTTTTACAAGAAGAGAATAAAGCATGACCTACAGGGAGGTAGGATGTCTATTGTAGTATTTCCAACACCAGTTGTTGGATAACCCTTCATTTTTCCACACCTATCAGATGGACACTGAAGAACAAATAACAAATGTTTTTTGGGCCAATGCATATATGATAATTGGCTATAAATACTTCGGTGATATGGTGACTCTTAACACCACTTACTGTATTAATAGTGCACATAGACCACTTGCATTGTTTTCCAATTTTAACCATTACAAACAAACGATTGTCTTCGGAACAACTCTCATATATGATGAAACCGCAGAGTCTTTCAAGTGGTTGTTTGAGACTTTTCTAGAAGCGCATGGGCAGAAGCGATCATTTACCGTTTTCAATTACCAAGATTGTGCCATGGCCAAAGCCTTAAGTGAGCTTTTTAGTTCTGACTACTTACATATGCACAACAATGCTAGCTGTGACAATCATGTATAATTCGTTGTTGCAAGTGATGTTATGCCCGACACCTATCATAGACTCTATACATGGCACTTAATGCAGAATACAATTAAACACTTGGGTAATTCGATGAAAGGTGGCTCTCATTTTTTAGGTAACTTAAAGAAATGCATGTACAAATATAAGACAGAAGACCAATTTGAGGCAGCTTGGATGACGATGCCCCATAAGTACGATGCCCACGACAATACTTGGTTAAAGTCCATGTATGCCATAAAACAAAAATGGGCAGCATGTTTTATGAAGCATGCTTTCACCTTGGGCATGCAAAGCATACAATTGAGTGAGAGCTTAAACTCCGACTTCAAGACTTGCATGAAACCTTATGTAAGGATTGTTCAATTCTTTAAACTATTTGAGCGAGTGGTTGAAGAGAAAAGGTATAACAAATTGAAGTGTGAGTTCGATGCACGACACAAGCTTCCATAATTGAATTATCAACATTTGTCCATTTTGAAGCAACTTATGGAGATATACACATTGACAATGTTTAACCTATTCCAACAAGAGTTTAACTTATTATTTACTATCATGGTGAGGCATAAAAATGAAACTTAACCTATATTCAAATATGTTTTATTCATAGGAAACTAAAAAGTGGAATGGCGAGTCTTATTTGATCCAATCAACAAAATTGTCTCTCATAGCTGCAGAACAAGTACTTGATAGATACATCTTAAAAAGATGGACAAAAGATGCTCGTGATGGCATTGTTCATGATGTAAGGGGAAAAGAGATTGAGGGAGATCCCAAATTGGCTAGTACGCGCTGGTATAGGCAACTTTGCTCTAAGATGATTAGATTACCTCTAAAGTATCTATGAGTGAGGAGTTACACTCCATTGTGGATAAAGGTACGGATGAGTTATGCAAGCAAGTGACAGACATTCGGGTAAGCAACAGACGTCATGGCACAAAAACCAATCAAGCCACATCCATAATGGGTAGTAGTGTTGTGCAAACAAAAGGATTGAAGATGTAGAATGGGCCAAATAGACATAGACGAATGAAAAGTTGTTGAGGTTCAGGCTAGTAAGAAAAGGAAGGCTCTGGGGTTTAGACGTGTGAAAAACAAACAAAATGGGGTGTGCAATGCATTATGTCGTTGTAACTTAAAATCATTGTTTTGTTGACTGTGTAATGTATGCTTACTTTGTCATCATAAGGTAATGAAACAGCAAGCGTACATATGTGCAGAGTGTTGTGTTCAACTCCTCCCACTTCGTATGACATCAATGAAACTAATAGGAATGAATTTAGTTTTACCAATTTTTTATTGGTAAGTGCAAAAGAATGTACTTTCATGTGCATTTATAATTAATGTCTCACTTAACCGACACATATTGTGTTATACAAGAATTGTTGGAGGTTCTGACACAAGCACTATTAGACCAAGATATGTAAGGTGATCTAAGCAAATTGATGTTTTTTGGCCATGCTTCGTATTTTTATTTTTCGAGGTTGGGAAATACTTGTATTTAGTGTGATTAAGTATCTTTTTTATTTAGCAGGGACACTTATCACTTGTATTTAGTGATGTTGAGCAAATTGAAGGTTTTTGTTGTTGCTTAACTGTTTTTTTTTTTTTTGGAGTACACCATAGTTGTATTTTTTGTGCAACACTATAAGTAATGAACAAAACTCATATGTATTCCATCAAATTCTGGATTACAGATACATTAACTTGGCAACATGGCCAATACAAAAATGAGTAAATTGTCTGCCTCACAATCACATTAAAGTGTATTCAACCCTATTGCATAGAAAATTTTTACTACTGTAGCTATTTGGCACTATACATTGCTATTCATATTCGCACTATGCCTATTACTATTCTTTGCTCATGTTCCTCCATCTTGAAGTTGCCCATGTTCTTCCATCTTGCTTTATCTTCACTTAGATCTGAATAATCTTTGAACCAAGTGTCTTCATCAGCATCCACCTACGTATTGGCTTGCCTTTTCTTGTCATAACCTGCATTATG
This sequence comes from Delonix regia, assembly GCA_037074485.1. Classification (NCBI taxonomy): domain Eukaryota; kingdom Viridiplantae; phylum Streptophyta; class Magnoliopsida; order Fabales; family Fabaceae; genus Delonix; species Delonix regia. Next base: position 7,440,703 of record CM073452.1, read on the forward strand.
CATTTGAACTGTTAACTAGGAAAAATAAGCTAAGCATGCATGATAGTTAAATGCCACAACAGCTCTTGATTATGCCTTTTCCATACAAACGGGAAATTATAGGTACATAGTGGAGTCATTGTGCCTTCTGCATCATACTTCTCAAGTGCATTAATGCCTTCATGAGTCTTACAGACAATTGCAACATAGTCTCCAAGCCCAAATACTCAAAGGATACTGAAGTGAGAAGTGCAAAACTTTGCTTATTACATCATGACTATGCTAGTAAGAATATACCATATAAATTCACACTGGTAACAATAAACAAGGAAATTGACAGAGGATGTCATTTGAAAGGTTTGCATTAAGTGCTATACTTATTTGTATTATAGTATAAGAAATCTATCAGCTTCATATTTGGAAATGGGACAAAGTGAGACCATTGGTCATATTTATGGGGATAACCTAATGGCTTAAAGTACCATCTCACATCTCAATACCCAATGAGGGACGTAACAACAGGTTCTTTTCACCTGGTGTAGGTTTGCAAACCTGATAACTAAACAGAAATTTTAAAATTTGAAAAGAAGAAACACTGACCTGCTAAGTTCATCGCTATCAACCCTGGCAAGAGATGCCACAACTCCCACAACATCCTTTGTAAACAGCGCATCTCATGCCCAAGTCAGAGTATTAGATTTCAACCAGCAGAGTACACCGGCAGCAGAGTTCTCTTTCTTCAATATCTGTTGTACTGTCTCCTCTTCAACATGAAAGGCACCATTGCCATTCTCAGACTCAGTTACATTAGCCGAATGATACCTTCCCAGACTCACTAAAAACTACATCAGCCAAAAAAACTTGGGAGAGTAAATCATATAATAATTGATTAAAGTGGTTAACTCATCATACTGATCGAGTTGGTTTGTCCAGATAATGACTACCTCAACCCTGGCCCCCACCCCTCAGCCCTCCCCAAAAAAGGGAAAATTAATAACAGAAAGGATAGATTTCTGAGCATACCCTGTAAGTCAAGTATAGATTCTTCTATGCACTGCTTGAGAAGTTAGAAATTTAAGGTTATCTTCATGATGCTTGATTACATTCTCGATATTATTCTTTAGATTCTGCTGAAATGAGCAAACAATGACAGTTATAAGGTTCAGTAAGATTGAGATAATGATGTGGCGAAAAGGGGAACTGAACAAATAGTACAGCTATATTACAATTTCAAGTTCTATGGAAATATTGACAACACATAATTTGACCACAGGTACTTCTACAAAGCCCCAAGTTCAAGTTCAAATGCTGAATTAAGTTCCTGTTTTATACAACAAAATATTTGATTCTGCAATAATGATGTCTTACTAATCAGGTTCTTTGAATGGATATGACATCAAGTACATGGTTTTCACTTCCTCTCATTGGAAAAATGCAATTTCAACTTCTGAGTTACTGCAATCATAGAAACAGCCGAAAGCATTGGTCCTCCATTAAGCATAATTAACAGGGACACCTAGAATTTAATCAATGCAGGTACAGAAGCAGATGGAACTAACTAATCTTACAGATAGTACAGAGTTCTTGCTAATGATGGAAATGATCACAAATGGTTGCTCAGCAAAAGGAACTAATGGTTGCTCCAGAATCCAGAAGAACAAAAGGTCCATTAGGTGGAGAAAGTGCCCTATTTGTGATGCAAAAGCAGGTAAAGTGATTTAGCTTTTTATTTAAAGAATCCTATTTCGCAGACATGAAATGCACATCATAGTCACGTAAACAAGAAAGAATCGAACAAGAATATGATGCAACAGGGGCAGGTAGAGCGAGAGAAAGAGAGAGAGGGACCAAGAAATCATATCCACCAAAACAAGATAGAAAGGAGGAGATTACCATCACCTGGGGCTGTCGATCACATTCGGGAAGGACGAAGAAGACCCAACTGATCCATTCGGTTGCTTGCAGCGAAGCCATGGTGGAGCGAGGAGGCAGACAATGAAGGTAGAAGACGACGAAGAATGAAGATCTCTGCTCTGCCTCGACCCTTTCTCTGAAAAAAGAAAACACCTCCTCGTGAAACGACGTCGTTTTGAGGGGCAGAGAATTAAAAAATAAAAAAGAGGAGCAAATCGTACCGTTTCATTTAAGTGAAACAGTGCGTTTTGAATAAGAGCGGGCAACGTGGCGAGCTGTGGACGGCTGGATCAGACGGCTGAGAATTGATTTACATGAGAAAATCCTGTAAATCCCTCACTGGAGGCTTGCCGGATCCTATTTTGACAGGAATAGGTGCATGAAAAGCTGCAACTAGTTTGAGGCAAACTGGACTCAGCTCATTGGTGGATGGACTGGCCCAGCCTCCCAGGTTATTTTTTTTGGACACAATCTAGAGTATGCATATTCTTTTTTCATTCAAATCAGAATTTGGAATACCTCCACATGCAAAGAAAGATCCAATGTTTAAAAAAAACTCAGTTCAAGTTATCGCAAAGTCAAAGCTTGCCTGCATGCCTCTAATCGTCCAATTGTCATGATCATCTTAGCATATTTAGACTATCAGTCTGGCAGACAACGAACGGGGTTCCCACTGTACAGCTTCATGACAGATAATAGATATCCAATTACCTACTAAAATAGACTTCAAACACACCATGACCCCAATATGTTCATTTCTGTAAATAGCAACGCAGCGAAGACAAGATTGGGCAACTTACAACATACATTAACCCAAGAGCTATAAGGGTCAACCTTCATATGTCAAAATGACCATAGGAGATTGCAAGTGGATCATGATAGCCGACTTAAAAAGGGATGGGTGTAACTTCTAAGCAGAGCAAAGTAGTAACTCAATTTGTCTGTAACTTGAATTGGGAAAGAGACAAAAACACATGGCTCAATTCATCTGCAACTTAAATTTGGAAAAGTAATAACACATGACGTCTTACTTTATTTTGCTCACCATCTCTAGCAGCATGCTGATAACTAAATCAGTCATCGGTTTTGAAAATGATCTGTGCAGACAGGCATCAATTAAGTTTTTCTTTTTTTGTTCTTTCACCCTTTCTGAAATCATCTCCAATGCAACTCGCTGAATCTGCAAATATTTTCTTGTGTGGTCGTTGGTATCCACATTCTGAGGCCTTTATCAAGCACAATATAACTCAATGAATTACATCTAAGCACTGTGTATTCTAGATCATTTCCACATATATTGTAGCCAGAAGCTAACACTAGACCTTCCAAACTCCCATGGTTGGCAAAAGCGCGAATGCCAGCTCCAGTTATCAATTCACATCCTGCGAAATCAACTGCCACCAAGTTCTTGCTGTGCTCTGCAAGTGCAATTACTGTTGCATCTGATACATTAACCATCCACGACAAATTCAACTTCCTAAGAGCTTGAATTTCCGCTATTGCCAAGCACCCTGTGTCTGTCACCTTGGGCCCACATTCTGCTATATTTAGCTCCTCCAAACAAGAAATTTTCTGCAGAAGACACGCGCCAGAGTCCGTGATTCGATCGCATTCTGCCAGAACCAACTTTTTCAAACACTTAGACGAAGACCCTAATGCTAAATATTCCAACCCACGATCCGTGATTGGTGAACAGCCTTGCAAATTCAGAACAGAAATAAATATTGCCGCCCCAATTGCTTCAAGGGCTTCGTCCCCAAATCCAAATGCCTCAGATGCTTCGCTGAATTAGACATTGAAATAACTCCATCGTTCCCAATGTTGCTCCTTCTTCTGAGTGAAACTTCGGACAACCCAGTACACCCAGCCGCCAGAGCACACACACCGTCATCTCCGACGTCCTCGAAACACGATGATTCGTCTGAATAGTCGGAAATTCCATGCATTGGTCTGAAATTGAGGTTAATAACCTCAAGTTTGGGACAAATTTGGGCTAAATTTTGAAGGTGGTGGTTGGCGATGGATTTTGAAGTTTCGAATTTGCGTAGATTTGGAAACCTGGGTAAGAGGGTTGGAATGGAGTCGGGTTCAAGTACCCGAGTGGAGGAACGGGTCAGACCTTCCACTCGTAGACACTGCTTGCAGACTTGGGAGAATGACTTCCTGTCGTTTTGGTCATAAATCCATTTTAAGATCAAACCTAATTCATCATCACCCAAACGCGACATCAACCACTTGCATTCTTCGCCAATCCCCTATACCTTCTATGCACACGGCTTGTGAAACAACGTAAGATTTTGACGAAAGTCACCAAGATCGGCAAATATGTGAATTTTGAAATTTTTAATTTTAATTTTTTTAATAAGTATACCAAATAATTTTTTAAAATAATAAATTTATTTTATGTTCATTATTTTATCAAATGACATAAAAGAACTAAAACCATCAACTTATCACAATTTTGGTAGTTTTCAATGATCAATTGTATTATGAAAAATTATTAATACATTCGACATATAAAAAGAAGATAAGTATTATAAATATCAACTAAATTATATGCACTATTTCTCTTTTAATAGCATGTATTCAACATAAAAAATTATGACATGTTTTTTAATCATTCAAGTAGGTATCACAATTAGATCTAATTATAATTTAAAAAATACAAAAAAAATAAAGTGCAAGCTAAAAAGCTAAATTTGTAAAATAGGTCAAACTTAAGATTTTTTTAAAGGACGATCCAAACCTTTAAAGCCTGAATAAATACTTTTTAAATTAGTAAAAATTTATTATATAATAAAAATTTAGTGTAATGTAACATTTTGATAAATAAATAAAAATTAATACCTTTTATTTAAAATATTTATGTCAATACAACAACTTATTTGTATTTACAACTTCTCTATATATGATTTTACATGTAATAACATCAATCATTTATGTTATTTATTTCAAATCTTAAGTAACAAATTAATTTAACTATTATTTAAAAAGTCCAATTGGCCTGATTGGTTTAATCTAAAAAATATGAATAAAAGTTAAAATAAAAAATTTGATTAAAATACAGGATCTAATTTTTTTAAGTCTAAATTTAAGCACAATTTTTAAAAATCTGATTCATTGATTAAGTTTAATCATAAGGTTTAGCACATTGAAAATGACTATGTTCGAGTTATGATCACTTTAGGTATACAAATCAAGTTTTTTAAGTATGGCGTAGTTCACGACAATGGTATAGACATGATTTGATTTTATTTTATTTTGTTAATTTGTCATTTTATTTTTAAAAAAGTTTTTCATTTAAGAAAAAATATACTTTTTGTGAACTATATTGAATTTAAAATAAATTTATCAATATATAATAATTTATTTAGTAAATTTTATTCTCAAAATTCTAAAATCAAATTTATAAAAATTAAACAAAAGATAAAGTTTGACTACACTCAATCACATACCAAGAGTATCTTTTGATGGATGGCTACGGAGAAAGAGACAATGATTGAGATAACTAAAATATTATGAATCTATGTGTGGAAGTTTATTTTATAACAAAATGAAATAATTAAAAATTGATTCCAAAGCTATTATTTATCATTTAAAATATTATTTTTGTTATCTCTTTAAATTGAGAAGTCAATAATAAAATGAAAAAATTTAGTAATATAATTATTATAATATTTTCATTGGCTAAAATCTTACTATTATAGCATTCTACTTAAAATAATATGTAAGTTATTATATTTAATGAATATCCTTTTAAACTTCTAAGCAAGAGAATTGAACATATATCATCATTTTATTTTTTGTCATTACACTTTCTTCTATTATTAATTATTTCATTTGATTATCTTTCAAACTTTCAGACATAACTTAAATTCTTGAGTTTAGAATTGAACCAAAAACATTGATATAGTGTCTAACACAAACTAGGCGACAAATGGACTAAAACTTCTACCCAACTTGAAATTTGTTCACCTTTGCGTTAAGGTATATTTTGTTTTTCTTATTTACTGTTATACCCTTTATGTAAATCTGAACATTAGTTAAAAAAAAAAAACATAATAACAATCTGTACAATTTTTAAATCTTCATAAATTGTAAAGCATTGGTAATCGCACGGCACAAGGTGTGACAAGGAGTATACTTTCCCTGCAAGGAAAGGTTGAAGTTTAGATATTGACACAATAAACTTCATGTTTATCTTGAGAGAAGGGGACCCGCAGTTTATGATATCAATTAAACCAAGGGTAGTTTATGAATTATATATTTCCTAAATAGTGGAAAAAGAAATGGTTAAAAGCAATGGAATTCATAGAGATTAGGATGTTTTTGAAGAATTTAGGGCTGTCTGGTGGGAAATCTAGATTTAAGAACTGGCCCCCAATATTAGAAAAGCGAAGGTGATAAAGATGATGCTTCCTTCTTTCCATGTTAAAGCACATTTACCAATCACCGAAATTTTAAATGAAAATTACACCTTCGTCCTTCTATGCATTTTATACTTTTTATAGCATAAATTATTAGTGTGTGATGAGATTTTGCCCACAAACGAAGCTATCATCAACCTTCACGCTCCAACCAGTTTCCCTACCATTCTTCCACTAATGTTTAATAACCATTGCGTCAAGTGAAGCGTGACACATCTGTATTGCCCAACTAAAAAATTTGTGATGGGAGCATATATAAATATAAATAAATAAATAAATATATATATATATATATATATATATATTGTCAAAACATAAAAATTTGCTTCAACTTAAGGGTGCTGTGATTTATTCTTTCAATTTAAAATTTAAAAATTGTTTATTTTGTTTAATGTGTTTCTTTTGCCAATTTTTTTGTCCAAAATACTATCATCATATGTTATCATTTGTAAAATGATCTTAATAAAAAAAAAAATTGTTAAATCAATTTAATTTTTATACTTTATGATAATCTGATCTATTATAAATTTTATTTTGTATAGAATTAATTTTTTATTAATAAATTAATAAGATAACATATGAATTAATTTCACATATAATAAAAATTATGAGAAATTAATTTAATATAAATAATTCATAAAATTTAAATTATCATAAAATATAACCAATTTAATATTTTTTTTCTTACACAAGTGCCTTAAAAGTCGTGTAATTTTTTTTTTAGTTAAAAGCTGATTTTGTACAGTATATCTCGTAAGTAAGAATTGTGTAATATACCAACGTGGACAAGTGAAGTTAAAATGCAAAATGACAATGTTAGTAAGAAGTGTAATGTATAGAATTAAAACTTTAAAAATTTTTACCAATTTTAAGAAGTATATTGTTCAAAGTTAAAATTTAAAACTTTTTACCAATTTTTAAAATTAAGAGAGAAATTAAATTTTATCTAGAAATGCACGATCTGGCAAACAATCACAGGACGAACCATGAGGTACAACCTCTCATCCTCTAGCACCTAACTTAACCTACCTTAGCGATAAGTTAAAAAATACTTTTATATTAAGCTTTAGTTTTAAAGACGTTAATGTAAAAATTTTCAAACTGTATTTAGCGGCACAAATTTTTTAACTTCTTAAAAGTAAAAATTTCTTCAAAAACATTATAAACTAAATATCTCAAATTGAAGCAAAGAATTCAACATGTTTGAGATTCTCATTAAAAAAAATTATATGTTATTTCTTATATACTTATATCAAATTTTTTTAATTAGTTATTGATATGTGACTAATTTTTTAAAATGTGAGAATTAATAATGTTAATAAAAATGTGAATGAAGTATAAAATTGTCTAAATATTATTAATTGATTAGATAATTGATATAAATATATAAAGACCAATATATAAATTTTATAAACCAACATAATTGTTTGAATATAATATGAGACAATGACATCATTCACGTATATAAATTTCACTAACGAATAAATTAATTAAGCAATTATTTGTACTTAAAAAATTTTTGAAGCGTTAAAAAGGAGTGTACTGGAGGGGAATCGGTGGTTGGCATGCCAATAATGCATCAGTTAAAAATGGACACAAGGATTTTGTGTCATTGTCATTCAATAATATTACATATATCAGGAGCTTCTATTATTATAACAATTGTTCAGCACACAGTCTATAATCTATCTGTGAGCTGCATCTAATCACATTCACTAAGGATGACCAGAAAAATAAAAATAAATAAACAAATAAAAAGGATGAAGAGAGGGACAAAAGGTGTATGGTGGAGAGGAATTGCACATGAAAGGTCCCCGCAAGCCACCGTTCAAGCCCAATCACACAGCGCATCTCTTTTGTCTTCCTTCTCTAATAAAATTTGTTGTAAATGATCTGTTTTGTTATCTTGATTTAAAATTTTAAAAGTGAAAGAAACTTTTCTTTTCACTTTTATGTTAAACTAAAATTGTAATTGGTGAAGATCGTTATCTTTATTTTCATTTTCTATTCTTATACTTTATCCGATATTTGCACAGTTGTAATTTATTGAGATATTTTATTCTTGTATTTTTTTTTTTTTTTTATGTTTCTAAACTTCTCGTTTGAATATATTTTGTCACAAACTTTTCAATTTCTTCTCACCTTTTTATTATCAATTACCTTACTTGATCATTATTATTAAATTTTTAATAAAATTTTAAAAATTAATTATAATAAATAAAAATAAACTAAGAAAATAAAACATGTAAAATTAGATTTTTTTCAAAAAATATTTATTTCTTTTTATGTGTGCACACTGTTAGTTTATTTTAATATATATATATATATATATATAGCGTAAACTAATCATAATTTTTAAAAATTTAATGATAATTATAATTTTATATGATCAAGAAAATTTACAACACTGCATTGTATACCTCTTATACTTGTTTCCAACCATCACTCTTTGAAAAATATATTAATTAGTCTTGATATATTTAGGTAATAGTTAATATAGTGTATCAGTTTTAATAATATTATTTTTTCAATGATCTACAGTATTTTTTTAAATAATTTTATTAAAATTGATACACTAAATTAATTATTACTTAAATATAATATAACTAACTAATATTTTTTCCATTCAAATGTTTCTTCTTATGATATCAACATGAAACAACAGAACACGCATGTCTTTATCTCCCTTAAATGCATCATTTACCCTCCTATTTTACTGGCTTTTTTTCATTAATGTTGTAATTGTTTTAATGTTGATCAGTAACTGAATATATCTAACAGTTTGATTCTATAGCATTGCATCAACAGCACTTAAAAAAAAAAAAAACACTTTGATTGATTAGGTTGTGTTAATTTAAATTTCTTTAGTCTGAATTTGAAAATGGATTCCAACAAACTATATATGATGTTATTTATAAAATTGGTTCGACACATGCATTTCATAATACGTTACGATTTTGGAATTTCAATTTTAATTAGTAGATTATATATTGAACAAATTAAACTAGACATATCATTCAAATTTTCAAAATGACAACGCTTCAGTAATTTATAAATTTATAATAAAATTCTCATAACAAGAAGAGATAAAAGTGATATAAAATCATAGGTACTATTGTAGGGATAATAATAATGATTTTTACTGTAAGAGCATAAACTTTCTTTAAAATAAAGAAAGGAGGTACAAAATAGAAGGAAGGGAATAAGGAGAATGGGCATTAAAGCCAATAAATAAGCAGAGGGTTGCTTTTAACTTTGCCGCTTGTCTCACGTTACGTGTTGCTCGACGAAGGCAGCGTCCATCCAATCTCAGTGTACTGATTAAAATTGGTGGGCGTTTCAATCACTGAGCCACACAATTAAAAAAAAAAAGATTATCTGTTAAATTTTATTAATTAGATATTTATTTAAATATATTTACTGTATTCATATTTTAGTTTTAATATTTTTAAAGTTCATTTATTCATTAAATTATTTTTGAATATGTCAATTTTATTGCTTTATTTTTTATTTTTTTCAATAATTCCTAACTTTTTAATATGTAAACTTGTTAATTTTTTCATTTAATTATTTTTTTCTTGATAATTCTACAAATATTTAATCTCAAAAATTAAAATAATTTTTTTGAATTAAGTTAATAAATTTATAAGATAAAATTTTGAGTGTACTTATAATTTTAAGTGTATCAATACACCTAATTGTAATGTAAGAATATAATTATAATATTATTATTTTTTAAGTTGATATTATTATAATTATATCCTTAATATACAGTAAATGCAACAAATATGACACTAATTTATAAACATAAGTTTTAGACTCATAAATAAAATTTAAAAAATATTAACATTTGTGTATTAATATTACTTACCAACTTATTTTAGATCAAGATTTAATCAATATATATCAACACAAAATTGTTATCTATATTCTTTTCGGTGTCTCACGTGATTATTAAACTTATACAATTACTTTTAAAATTATACCAATAAATTCACTTCGATTTTTCATTTAGCATTTGAGAAAGAGTTCTGTTAATACTCAATAATAGCGTACGGAAATTAAAAGAACAAGGGCAAATGATACAAATAAAGAAGAAAAGAAAAAAGACTCAATCTATAGTATCAAGTTATTCTTGAATGTTTGTACCGTGTGATTAACAATTACACTTGCCAAGCTTTCCAAACAGTAAAATAAGGTTTTTGAGCAAATAACTTGTTCTCTTTATTTTCGTCTTCAAGGCTTTTTGGAATAGTTTCTTTAAAGTAAATTATATTAGTTTCTATTAAAATTAAGTTATATTTATATATGACATGGTTCTTAAACTACAGTGAGCTCCATTTCAATTATTTTTTGGTTATTGGGATAAATATTATACACAATGTGTCTTTCTTAAAAATAAAATAATTTAATATTTATATTATTATACTAAAAATAAGATCTCAGTCTCATAGTATTACAATTACAATTATATAAAGAATAAAATTACAATTATATAAAATTAATTTCTTTGCCAACAATTAAACCGGATATCATACGTAATATAGTCAAGAAATTCATGCCCAAAAAGTCAAGAAATTAATATTTTTTAATATCAAGTATAGAATATTTTCAAGTTGTTTAGATCATTCTTAGAATTATTTAAAAAATTACTTTTACTTTTTAACCAAACCACAAGAAAAGATATTGAATATTAACGTTAGCTTCTTGCAATTAAACCGTTGCCAATTCTCGGAGAAGTTGGGAAAATTAGCGTTATTGATATTATCTTTAAGTTGACAAATCTTGATGACGCTCTCAATTTCTTATATACACAACAACACACAACTGCATCTGACCTTCCCAAAATAACGTCACATTCCTAAGGCATTCAATTTTTTGCACAAACTTTTACTCGTTCCAACGACCTTTTAATAATGCTACTTGCTATCCTATTTAATTTTGACCCCAAAATTTGGTCAGTAATTGAATTTTCAATTTGAAGACCTAAGCTAAGCTATGCAAAGCTATAGAATTTACAGCCTATTAAATTATTTATTTATCATTGATATGTTCATTTGGTACAAACAAGCATTCATACATTATAAGCTTTATAGGGTGGACATGTCACGCGTGTTACTGATTTTATATTTCGTAAAATAATAATAATATAAATATGTTAGTCTACAGTTATTATTTAAAAAATCGATGGTAGTTTCGAAATTTTTTATTTTTATATTCACAGTTATCAGTTCATAACTCTTATAGTCAATACTTTTATCATAAGAATTGAACGAGGACAAGACTTATCCATGTATAAAAAATGTTTCACTATAAATTATCATAAAAATAGTATGAACATTTCATATTTAATTAAAACAAAATTCACAATTTAGTTTATATACATATTATGTATAGGTTTTAAAAAGTTAACATATAACAACACAACTCGAACGCTAAAATATATGATGGGACGTCTCAATTACATATAAATAAAAATAACCGTATAACATTAGGTATAGAATTATCAAAAATCAAAATGCGTGCGTTTAAGAATAATAAAAAAAATTAAGTAAATAAAAATTGAAGAAAATTTCAAAGAACGAAGAAGGAAGGAAAGGGTTTTCCTCCTGAAATTTCAAAAACCAGCACTCCCTATATTTTTAACGCGAGAGAGACAGAAAGAGAGAGATAAGCAAAGAAAAGAAAAATCTAACTAATCTTAAGAAGGTCTTTCCCTCTCTCTACACATCAACCGTGTATGCAGTAGTCTATTTTCTTGACTCTCTCTTCCTTTCTTCTTCCTCCTTTCCTTTCTCTCCCTCTCTCTCTCTCTCTCTCTCTCTGCAATGGCTCACCTCTTCAGAGACCTCTCATTGGGCCACTCCAAGAGGGAGACATCACCACCGACAATCACGGTCACCAAATCTACCATGCTCGCCGATGACCTTCCGTCGCCGCTGGGTCAGCTCGCCGCCAAGCTCACTGATTCCGACCTCAGGCTAACCGCATACGAGATCTTCGTCGCTGCTTGCCGTACATCCTACGGCAAGCCCCTCAGTAACGCTGCTAACTCGTCCACTAACCATTCCGACTCTCAGAACCATCACTCCACCAACTCCCCGAACTCCCCCGCCTTGCAGCGATCTTTAACTTCCACCGCCGCCAGCAAGATGAAGAAGGCCTTCGGTTTAAAATCACCTGGCTCAGGATCCAAGAAGAGTCCTGGTTCCGCTTCTAGCACGGGTTCGGGTCAGGGGAAGTCTAAGCGACCATTGACGGTCGGGGAGCTCATGAGAAATCAGATGAGGGTTTCGGAGGCGATGGACTCGCGTGTAAGAAGAGCGCTACTCAGGATTTCCGCTGGGCAGGTCTCTTTCATATAATTCTAAAGCAACTTATTTGCCAATGCACTTCGCACTTGTTCACCTATCCTCACAGATGCACATTTGCGCATGAATGTGTGTATGCATGTAAGTGCATATGGAAGATGGCTTTTGATCTGGCTTTGTTAGTTGATTTTCTTTCTAATTTATTTGTAAATTAATTTTCCCAATTGATTTCACTCATGAAAAAGGGCAATTACGTGGAGCTCAAGTTTCTGTTCGTTCCTTCTAACATTGGCACTGCTTCGATCTGCTATTGCCGTCTTCCACTTTTGTAAATTAAAGTGTTTAATGTCACTTCGATCCAATTGAAATGATGTTGCAGATGACTGTAACTCGTATAGTTCTTAGTTTCTTACTATTACCCGAAGTAACATGATTCTTTTATACTCCCTTAAGTTTTGAAAATATTAACGTCTTGGCATTTGGGATGTAATTGTTCCATCTGGACAAGTTTAAGTTTGTTATCATAAATCACAAATTGAGTATCAAGAATATTCTCAAATTATCCTGCTTAAGGACATGTTGAACTATGAGTACCATGAGGTGCTCAATGAGCTCTTTTAATTGTTCCATATATGTAGATACGCATTATTGCTTATGTTTTAAAACACTTATTTGTATCTTTTCTGAGAGGATAAGGGATTTATTTGGAAGTGTAAAGACAGAAAGGAAAAAAATTATTTAATTGAAATTAATTGTGGCCTTTGTGCTGTGTTACAGGTTGGAAGAAGGATTGAGTCTGTTGTGGTTCCACTAGAGTTATTGCAGCAGCTTAAGCTTTCGGATTTTTCTGATCCTCAAGAGCACGAGCAATGGCTGAAGAGAACCCTGAAGGTTCTAGAGGCTGGTCTACTTTTACATCCCTATATGCCTCTAGATAAGGTGAATTCTGCTGCACAGCGCCTGCGGCAGATTATTCATGGGGCTTTGGATAGGCCTATAGAAACTGGGAAGAATAATGAATCTATGCAGGTTCTTCGTAGTGCTGTCATGTCTCTTGCCAGTAGATCATATGATGGGTCTTCTACTGATTCATGCCACTGGGCAGATGGAATCCCTTTCAATCTTCGGCTATATGAAATGCTTCTGCTCTCCTGCTTTGACGCTAATGATGAATCCTCAATTATTGACGAATTTGATGAGCTAATGGAACAAATTAAGAAGACCTGGGGAATTCTTGGATTGAACCAAACGCTTCATAATCTCTGCTTTACCTGGGTTTTATTCCACCAATTTGTTGCAACTGGCCAGATGGATTTAGACCTGCTGTCTGCTGCTGATGGCCTGCTTGCGGAAGTTGCAAAAGACGCAAAGACAACAAAGGATACAGAGTATTCCAAAATTTTGAGTTCTACATTGAGTTCAATATTGGGGTGGGCAGAGAAAAGGCTCCTTGCATATCATGAAACTTTTGATCGTGGAAATGTTGAAACCATGCAGGGCATTGTTTCTTTAGGGGTAGCAGCAGCTAAGATTTTGGTTGAAGATATCTCTAATGAGTATCGTCGAAGGAGAAGAAATGAAGTCAATGTGGCCCGTGAAAGAATTGATACTTACATCAGGTCATCACTGCGTACTACTTTTGCTCAGGTAAGTTCTTACTGTCTGCCTTTGTCTTTTCCCTTTAGTAAAAGGTGGTAGACCTGAGGTATATCATTTCCTGGCCTGGCTACTGTAAGCATGGCAGTAGTAGACATTTAAGCTTCATGTGAGAGATTGAATATTGTGTTTTAGAATAAATCCTTAGGCCCTCCCTCTGGTTATGAAGGAAATCAAGTTTCAGCCAAGTCATGGAGAGTTTTGTTATGGCTAAAATATTGTGATTCTGATTAAATTATACTGTAGTTGTCTTAAATTACTCCTCTGTCAGTCCATCTTTCTACATTTTATCATAGACGTGTGCTCAAATATGTTTTCTTTTGCTGCTGTATAGATAATGGAGAAGGCAGACTCAAGCAGGAGAGCATCCAAAAATCAGCCAAATGCTCTTCCAGTCCTTGCCATTCTTGCAAAGGATGTAGGTAGCCTGGCAGTCAATGAGAAGCAAGTGTTCAGTCCAATACTTAAGAGATGGCATCCTTTGTCAGCAGGTGTTGCTGTGGCCACTCTTCATGCATGCTATGGAAATGAGTTGAAACAATTCATTTCTGGTATAACAGAATTGACACCTGATGCAGTACAAGTATTGAGAGCCGCAGATAAGTTGGAGAAAGACCTTGTGCAAATAGCTGTAGAAGATTCAGTTGAGAGTGATGATGGTGGCAAAGCAATAATCCGTGAGATGCCTCCTTATGAGGCAGAAGCTGCAATTGCCAATCTGGTGAAGACATGGATTAAAACTAGATTAGACAGATTGAAGGAGTGGGTTGATAGAAATCTGCAACAAGAGGTTTGCATTCACCTTTTTCATATTTTGCTTCCTCTAGATTTTCTGTTGCCACTTCACTTTGAAAGAATTTTGTAGGTGAATCTTTTAAAATAACTAGGGCCATTTGTTTATATAGTATAACTAAACCATCACAAAGTCATGGTTAAATGTTTGTGCATTTTAATATATGTGACTGTGAATCATAAGATTTTCATATGATGTTTCATTATTGTTTGGTTGCCTTGTAAGAAATAAATCCATTATATATTTGTTGTGAGCGTATTTTACAACATTGAGTTAACCAATAATTTTTTTTTTTATACTGTATTAAACATTCAGGTTCTTAGCTTTGAATGAACCATTATTAGCAGTTAATTTTTCTTAGCACCTAATTGGGGTATTTATTGCTTTAAAGAGTTTGACTTTTGCTCCATTTGAGAAGATGGTCAATCTGAATGATTTGTATATCCAGCCATTTCAGTCCTTTGCTTTTTCTTCACTGGATATATGTGATCCTATTTCAGGCTTAGGGTGGCCTTTTATGACTTCAATTCATTGCTATGCATTTAGATATATTGCTTGCATGATCATACAAAACCTTAAGGTGACATTTGGTGTGCAGACATCCTAATTTCTCAAGTATTTGGAAATTTATTTGTAAAAAAAAAATTTATTATGACTCACATGAATAAATCAGTACTCTCATGTTATTCCATTCAAATACAACATAAAATGTTCATGTTTTTCATATTTCTTCTGCTCAAGTATCTTATAATTAGATTTCCATGTACTTTGGGAAATCGAATTTCACATGTGTCGAACACCAACTAACAGAAAATGCATGTTCCAATAAAAGGTTTTCTTCAGTCAACTGTCCTGACAGTCATATTTTAGTAGGGAAGTATTAGTTAAATTTTTTAAAAGTATTGTCTGATTTCTCTCCCCCTAGCAAGTGTAGCCACTAGCCATCCTAAGTTCTTGTTACTAACAAAAATGGAAATTGGGAGGGACCATGAGGTGAGAGAGAGAGAGACTTTTTAGACATGAGAATAAGATTATCAAAAGCCAGTCTGCTTGGACAGTGCATTGCCAGTTAGAGCTTGGTTGCTAATCTCTGCATACCAATGGAGTCATGCATTAGGGAGGTTTCCTTGAAAGAGGGGGCCTTATAAGTTTAAGGTGTTCTACCCACTATTAGGCTAGTCTTTTGGGTGAGTTCCCTCCAAAAGGGTTTGTGCTCCATCAAATGGTATTAGAGCTGATAGTCGACATCATGGAAAGGGCTACCGACATAGGGTTCTGACTAGCAAGAAGGCCAAGTAAAGTGTTGTAAAGTGCAGCGGCCAAAATGTTGGTTCTTAGGGATGGTGCTATTATAGAATCTCATATTGGGGAGGTTTTCTTGAAAGAAGAGCCTTATAAAGAGTTCTACCCATTAATAAGCTAGTCTTTTGGATGGGTTCCCTCTAAAAGAGTTTGTGCTCCATCACGTACTAATATGATCTAAGAAATTCGAATGGGAAAACCATTTGTACTCAAGCAATAAATGTAAGAATAGTAAACTGTAATTTGGAATCAGTTAAGCACAATAGAAAATTCTCTATGCATAATTTAAATGACTTTTCGAATGGATAGTCCATGTCTCCGATTTCTTGCTCATTCTTTGTTGGGTTTGTTTGTTTTGTTTTCAGTTGCATGGGTATATTTTAGACCGCTTATCATATACCTCATCAACCATTTCTGTATCTCCTGTGTGGTATGATACTGATAGTCATCCAGGGATATGATTTTAGTTCAGGCCTTTTAAGTTATGTTGCATGAACCGCAAGGTTGTGAACCAGAGTTAGTTTTTCTTTCTTAAATATGCAAATAATTTTCTACTTAAAAGAAATGTTTGGTTGCCAACATGTATGTGTAATATGTGATTTTATGTATGCACTAATTGATTGCTTCTTCTCTTTGAAGTAACTTAGTTTGTTGTGATATAATAGCTCTGGAGTCCACAAGCAAATCAGGATGGTTATGCCCCTTCTGCTGTTGAAGTTTTGCGGATCATAAATGAGACTCTGGATGCATTCTTTCAGCTTCCAATACCAATGCATCCTGCGTTACTTCCTGAATTGATGAATGGCCTTGACAGATGCCTTCAGTATTATGTTATTAAAGCAAAATCTGGCTGTGGTAAATGTTGTTGAAAATTATAGTTGAGCTCTGATATTTGCGATGCATAGTAACTCCGGTTTATTGTTTTATATATTCAGGGTCTCGAAATACATTTATTCCAACATTGCCAGCTTTGACCAGATGCACAATTGAATCAAAATTTCAAGGCTTTGGGAAGAAGAAGGAAAAGTCGCCCAATATTCAGAAGAGAAACTCTCAGGTTGCAACAAATGGGGATAACTCTTTAGGGGTACCACAGCTTTGTGCTCGCATAAATACTTTGCAATGGATCCGTGGTGAATTTGATGTTCTGGAGAAAAGAATCATTACCCTTCTACGGAACTCTGAATCTGCTAATGTGGAAGATTTTTCAAATGGATTAGCTAAGAAGTTTGAATTATCTCCAGCTGCATGTGTTGAAGGAATTCAGCAACTCTGTGAGGCAGTGGCATACAAAATCGTCTTCCATGATCTAAGCCACACATTTTGGGATGGTTTATATGTTGGGGATCCATCATCTTCCAGGATTGAGCCGTTCCTGCATGAACTTGAGCGAAACTTGATGATCACTTCAGATACCATACATGAAAGAGTTCGGATGCGTATTATTACTGATATAATGAGAGCTTCCTTTGATGGATTCTTGCTGGTTTTGCTTGCTGGAGGCCCCTCACGTGCATTTACCCGGCAGGACTCTCAGATCATAGAGGATGATTTTAAATCACTTAAGGATCTCTTCTGGGCAAATGGGGATGGCTTGCCTTCTGAATCAATTGATAAGTTTTCAACTACTGTAAGATCTATCCTTCCCCTCTTCCGAACTGACACAGAGAGCCTCATTGAGCGGTTTAGACGGGTAACCCTCGAGACATATGGCTCCTCTGCCAGGTCTAGACTTCCATTACCTGCAACTTCTGGACAGTGGAATCCATCTGAACCAAACACATTGTTACGTGTTTTGTGCTATAGGAATGATGAATCAGCTTCTAAGTTTCTAAAGAAGACATATAATCTGCCTAAGAAACTGTAAGAACCTTGAGAATCGCTGCGCAGAATGGCAACCAAGATCTTCTAAAACTGTGGAAATAGCATTATGCGTAAATGTCTGGTTCTGCTTGTATTTAGTACTATATTGCTTAGCAGATAAACATTATCTGCATTGGTGAGCAAAATTACTACAGGATGCAGCTGTCTTGTATAGTATATTTTGGTCAAATTCTTAGTTCTACTTACATATTCGTAGGGTCTGGAGAGGGACAGCATAAATGTGGCCATAGTGTTCCTTGGGCAGAGGCTTATTTGCGAAGGTAGTTGAATATTCTTTCTGATTCATTAATCATTTGAAGGTAGAATCATCGTCACAGTAATTCTGGTGGTTTCTTCCGCCCGTAGCCATTTTTTTTTTCTTTTTTTCTTTTTGGGAGTTCTTTATATATAATATGCAAACGGTATTCTTGTTCTCATTATTCTTTTGTTAAAATCCTTTTGAGTGGCTTGTCACATTTTTACTAGTAAAAAACAAAGGCAATGTATAGCATCTGTTAATTGATGTCATTATTTATCACCATATATGTTAAAGTTGGGATCATTCTATTTATACGAATGACATATGTTACATTTTACAACCCGTTCATACTATGATGTTCCTGCAGTAGTCTGGAATCCAAATCCTCTGTAATAAGGGGTATTCTTCTTTTTTCTGCAATACTTATTTTGGACCATTGGAATAACATTGATTTACACATAACAAATATGTTATTAATGAGTTAGGAGCTAAAATGGGTAATGAAGAATTAAAAGATCCCTATAAAAGACTACGAATGTTTTTAAAAATGACTATGGACACCTATCTAGTGTAAAACAATAACTTACTAGTATATTCGGACATCAAGATTGCAAAAAGATAACGGATCAAGTGGGAACCATGTGAAATTTCTGTGTCAAAGACGAGATGCAAAATACATACAATGAGATTTGACAGTATGTTAAATGTTCAACATCAAACAAAAGGATGTTTACATGCTGTGCCAGATATGCAGGGATTCTATTTTATCGGATCGATAATAAAAATAATCTAGCTATTGGCACAAGCAATGATAAATTGATCACGAATAAAGCTGTCCCCTCACGGCTCAAGTCATCCAATTATGAAATATACTATACTTGTATGAAAATTGGGAGGTGTTGAAGCCTATGGCCTGTAAATAATTCTGGAGTATATGCTGGAAAAGCATGAGTCATATTTGTGGAGGACGTTTATGATCTTCCATGTGCAATCTTCTGTGCAGAATGGGGTACATCTTATTTTCTATGTATTCTGTCTTGCGACTTCTGAAGATTGGAGGCATTCCTTTATAATCTCCCTGATCCTTCTCTTCATTAGTTTATCTTTCACACCAGCAAGCATGTTTCTGTAAAACAATTCCAATCTAATTAGCCTACTATGATCTGCTTCCTCTAACATGTTCTCCCATTCTTTTGCAATGTCGAATACACCTGAGTTCCTCAACGACACTGGGATATCGTGCTCATCAAAAGGTTTCCCAAAAATTGAACCGTGAAGTATACTAGCATATCTCTCCATTACAGAAAGTTTCGTCTGAAGGAGCTTCAGTTCATTCAACGCTGAAGCTAATTTCTCATCTGTTTCTGTGACTGCTTCAGTCTCCTTTTCTGTGATCTTATCTTGCTCTCCCGTACTCTTTAGCTCCTCTTGCTTGAAATCCTCTATCAGCGGAGGCCATAACACTAATGTGGGAGTGTAAAAATCTACAGTCTTGCCATTTCCAAGAACTCCACTTCTTCCTCTACCCCAAGACCACAACCTATATCCCCCCTGCGCAACAATAACAGTATGTGCAGCTCCACAAGCAACTTGGATTGGCTCTGGAAATTTAGGCTGATATGGCCAGCACGGGACAAGAAGGGGAGAGAGGGCATCCCCAGAATCAGTTCCAGCATAAGTAGCATCAGGGCACAGGCCAAGACCCCTCTCCATTCCCCATGACCACACATCCCCAGCTGATGAAACAACGCTGCTATGAAACAAGCCACAGTCGATAGAAGTTAGATATACATGTTGTGGCAATTCTTTAACAGATGTAGGAAACAATTCGCTTTGTGTGGTCCCATGACCAAGTTGCCCATTGTCCCCAAGACCAAACGTCCAGCACACGCTTTCTGATGTGTCACTAGGTCTCTTTTTGTGAGTAAGCAAAGCAGTGTGAAAGGCACCACATGCTACCTCATAAACTGCCCAGGGTGACTCCTGGTCAAAAGTCTTTACAACTTCTGGACGTGGCCTGCTCTCCCGATCTCCCAAGCCTAATTGACCATGGTTGTTGTTACCCCAAGAATAGCACACGAGATCTTCACTCACATATGATTCTCCTGCAGTAACCAGTGCCACAACATGCTCATTTCCACATGCAACCTTGACAACAGTGTGACCATGGAAATCCCACACTGGTGTGGGAGTGAAACTGCTTACTAGAGAGAACTCTCCTTCTTTGCTTTTCTGTGGGCAGTTTCCCCACATCCAAAGGGCCCCAAGGTTATCAATAGCCAGAGACATCATTCCTCCTGCTTTGACACAACATATCTGCAAAAATTTAACAGATAGCGTGTTAATGGTACTCGCACCTAAGCATGTTTTCATGTCATAGAACAGAACTTATGCAATTTATGTAAAACCTTCAGTGATGCTTTACTTTCTTCTTCTGGCATGTCTGTTGAAGAATCAGGAGGGTGCAACTCAAGAAATTTGTTTAATAAGCAGGGCACTAGAGACTTATCTCCATTAGTGTCATGCAAGTCCTCTTCGTTAATACCAAGTTGACCATCCATACAACTGTCAAGGATGTAGTCCTATGATAAAAAACCAACAAACATACAGAATAATAGAGGTAAAAACAAGTCATTTCTGTATCTCACTTTTTCACCAAGGCACTACAAGCATATTAAGGATACAGATATTGTAACCCCAGCACCAAACTGATCCATCATCTGTCAACACACACAGAGCAACAAGAATTAAATTGGGGGAATGTCCTTCAAATTCCAACTAGATGAAGCAGCCTTAAGTTTACTCTAGATACACACTCATGTTATCAGAATGCAGTCTAGCAGATATTGCATGTTGTTTCATCTGTATCTTAACATAAGGAATCGAAGCATGAATTAGACAAGTACATTGCACACAACATTTACTCTAAAGGGCACCCAAAAAGAACGTCTCTCAAGCAGACAATAATTAAACAGACATATCCATTGCACTGACATGCAGAAGACGGAGAAACTTACCCAACATGGTGAATTGTCATCCATAAAAGTGGGTTTGGTTAATTCAGTAGGATCTTAAATTCTGAGAATATTACTGAGTCTATGCTCTGGTATCAGGGAGCAAACGATAAGGGCTAAAACCTTAGAAATCTGCCAGAATTTTCTCCGGCCTATATATATATATATATATATATATATGCTTGGTGCGACGAAAGATGGGCGATGGAAATTAAATCAGTTGAAAATTTGGGAAGTAAATCATATTACACTTGTCTACTTTTGGGAAAGATGGAGGACAATTGAAGTAAACTATATCTTAATTCATCTTTCGGCCTCTTTTAATCTCCAAGAAATGATAACCAAAACCTTCCCATTTTCACTCTTCTCTATATTTTCCAACCTCTCATTTTTCCAATTTTTCCTGCCAGATTAAAGTCAATATGTACAAAACAAAAATTGTAGGGAACCAGAAAAAAAAAAAAAAAGAAGAAGAAGCCATATTCAAAGGCCAGAATTCTTGTTACCTGCTAGAGCAATACTATGATAGGCACCGGCAGCAATTCCCACAATTTTGACAGCGTCTCCGGCTGTATTGCGGTTTTCAAACTTGACCTGAACAGGAAAAAGCTCGTCCTCTTCCGATCCTCGCCCAAGTCGCCCCAGTATTCCTCTTCCCCAAGAATATACACACCCATCCCCTACAATTAGAAACGCACAAATTCCCCAACATTCGTCAATGCAAGATGTCTCCACAAAAGCGAAACATAATACAGAAATAAATGTACAATTCTCCTCAATTGCGTTCGACTCAATGATCGCTCAAGTTCGTTGGCTACCACAGGAAAACAAAGGCCACAATTTTTATTTCAGGCATGAGATTTCAATTCTCCGGAAACCATTACATATCCCCGAATACACATTTTTTAGTCTTCTGTAAAGGTCCCTTCTTCCTCTTTCGTATAATTGCTATAAAGATCCACCATACTGTTAATAGCCCCAAACAGACATGGATTCTACTCAGAAATTTTATAAATCTTACCAGTTAGGGCGAGGGTATGTGCTTCACCAGCAGCCACGGCCACTACTATACGAGATAAGTTAGCAGAGTTGAGAAAACTCCCAGTGTCCTCCATTATCTCCTGCGACTAAAATATTGAAGAGTCGCAATGACTGGTCTTTGTTTGTGAATGCATATAACCAGAAGCTTTATTTATACTGAGCTTAACGGCGGTTTAATTGTAAGGATAGACATTCAAAATGTGAGGAAATAGACAAGACCATATGCATGAGAAGATAAACTAACTTATCCTTATCTCAATTACTATTTAATTATATGTATGTTTCCAATTCCACATAAAAAAAGAAAAAGAAAACGCCCTTAAATTTGATTGCTTACTTAGAAATCGACTTGATTTCTTCTTTGCATATTATCTGTTTGTTGACTACACTGTGCGGGTAGGTAATTAGCTTTTCAATTAGCAAACTATCTGGCACGCAAATTGATTAATTAGTAGTACGAAAACAAAATGGCAACGACAGTTTGATACTTGGTTAAAAGAGAAGAGCACCACGCATCTTTTCTTCAGCAAGGCTTACTTCATATTCGTGTTCAATCCTTATCGTGCTGTCCGATGACTAATCTAATGATTAAATAATAGATCACACCAAGGTTGTATTTAAAAGAGTTGATAGGTTATCCTTGATGAAAATTTTATGACTTGTCAGACTTAATCATTGAATACAGCATTGAAAATTTGAATTAGGTTAGTGATTATTTTAGAATTCTGAGGTATGCGGTGCTGGGTTGGGATATTCTAGCATTAGCCAAATGTATTACGTAGTTATGGCATAAAGGTTGGAATATGATTCAGATAAGGCATTAATAAACTAAATATTCCGCACAGTGGATCTTTGAAGACGATGAGTTACGCCTCTGCTTACTGCTTGCACCTGTTATATTAAGATTTGAATGACACAGAAATCATATGGTGGAATGCTACCTTGCTGTTCTGCTTTCCAACTAAAGCATTCATCCGAATATGCTTGCAACCAAAATCAGTGAATTCACAATGACTAATTACATATGAACTTTAAACAATTTCTAGCTTTTCTTACAATCAATTACAGATTCATCATGAATTTATGAACGAGTTATCCTACTGATTTGCATTTTCATCTTCTAACCAGGAATCAACAAAGTTAAGAACAGAATCAGCCAGTGCAGGGACCCCCACCAGGTTCGGCCATATTGTCCTGACTAACATAGGCAGACAGATTCAGATACTTATCTTGATCATTCCTATCCCTCCATCTGGCTCTACAAATCACACAACTAGCTAGCCTCCGTCCCCTGCATCTCTTCCACTTCACCAAGCACTCTTCGTGAATCGGATTCCGACACGTCCCACAAGCCACAACCTTCTCATCCTTCCCCATATCGTCCAGACAAATGGGACACGACGTCCCATCCTCTACCTCTATAGTGGGTCTCGTGCACCCTCCCTGCCTTCCACTAAAGAAGAGCTGGTGAAACCTCTCGCGG
The DNA here is from genome assembly GCA_037074485.1 of Delonix regia. NCBI lineage: Eukaryota > Viridiplantae > Streptophyta > Magnoliopsida > Fabales > Fabaceae > Delonix > Delonix regia. The sequence continues at coordinate 7,464,745 of CM073452.1, forward strand.
AGCGCGGCCCCAGCGACGGTCTCCGGCGACGTGGGCAAGCCGAGAAGGCGGCGGAGCTGGCAGGGGCGAAGGGTTCTCCGGCGCAGGCAGACATCGTCGACGGAGACGCCCAGAACTCGAATGAAAACGAAAAGAATGTGCTTGCAAGGGGTTGTACGGTCAGGGCAGGTGCAGGAGGGAAGGGAAGAGAGAGTGACAGTGTAGACATTTCCGGTGGCACCCAGTATGAAGAAGGAGGAATCGGAACGGTGGAGAAGGCGGAGGCGATGGCGGAGGGCTCGGAGTATCCGATCCGAGATAGGTTGAGTGTGTCTGAAGCGAGGGTGAGGGAAAGAATTGGAGGGTACAGAATCCATGGAGGAAAATGAAGTGAGACCAAGGTTGAGAAATCAAAGAGAAGTTATGTAGGGAGGATAATGATTCTTTGGGGAGATTTGAGGGACACGTGAAGGATAGCCGATGCAGAAGGGAATCAATTTCCAAAGGCGGACATTGGAGAATGCCAAACCTTAACTTGCTGGTTTCTCTTCTCATGGCGGTAGACGATATACCACGCTACAGCCACACCCCTACCCTACACCAGCATGATGCTCAAGCATACAGTAAGGGAGGGATGGACAAATATCTGGCAAGTTTTGTTTTTAATAAAATTACATTATAAGGAAGTGAATTTTCAAAAATTAAATCGTTGATCTACACTTATTGAAATTCTAGAATGAAGTTTGCGAGATCTTGAGAATATGATAAATTGGAAATCCTTGAGTATGATCCTCCATTCATAAGCAAGCTCTGCTAAATTAGCTTTGTCGTAGCATCTTCTTATGCCCTCGTCCTAATTTCACTTCAAAATTTTTGGCTGAGGTAAAATGAAACGAAAAAAGAAAATGATTGAAACAATTGTAACGAAATGAATAGAAAGGCATAAAAGGATAAGTGAAATGGAGATTTGATCAAACGTGGAGAGTGAGTGATGATCGATCAAGAAGACTGTTTGAAGGTAGTGATTATTTGTTGTCTAAAAAGAAAACGGTTTTTTAATATTGGCATATTGGCTGTGATTACTTAGTTTGATTTTGAACATTGACTCTTCATAAAATTTTACCCATCGATATCTTGAAAATAATAATAATAAAAAAAAAGGTTAATGATAAAGGAAAAAAATGTTAAAATATCAAAATAAAAAAAAATAAAAAAACCAAACAATGACGGTTTAGGAGATGTGTGGGATCGACCCACTTGGATTGGCTAATGCAAGTTGATGGATTGACATGCCAATTTAATTAATCTATTCTAATTTAGAAGGTTAAGATCGATTAATTAGGTAAATTAAAAAGGCCGAAAGAATTAAAAAGAATTGTAAAAAGAAGCATACAGAACAAAAATATCTAATTATTAGGTTAAATATTTAATTTTAATGCACAAAGTCCATTCATATTATCTATATTGGGTCAAATATTAAATATTTAAAGACAAAATAATAAAAATAATTTGAAATTATATAATATTAAAAAATTTTCAAAATAAAATTCACAAAATTTTTTAAATGAGTCAATTTATTGAATTAATTTATTTAATTCATAAGTTAAATAAATCACATTTATTAAATGAGCTAAAATTTAAAACTTACACACTACTTTAATAGGTTAAATAAATTCAACGTGGTGGGTTAAACATATTTTGAGGATTATGGTGATCTAGGTTGGAGTATTTTACAACAAATAAAAAAGAAAGAAAAATATTTAACTTAAACTTTTATTTTAGTTTAAATTTTTATATGTTAATCAAATTTAAATTAAATTGAGGACTTTTTTATTCTTTATTCTCATCCATTCATCCTTATAATTGAACCTTGTAACAATTGTACTCCTTTAGTAACTTCTTTATTTTTAACTTAAAGGGATGAAACTAAACTTTTTACGGAATAATGCATTTCAGCCGAAAATGAAATGAAAGATTTACTCTTCGCTCAATTTTATCCCAAGTTTATCCCAAATGAGACCTCTTGTGCATTTCCAAGGAGAGGGAAGAGCGAATAGGTGTTGGGAGCTCGCACGGTAGTGTACTTCTTCGTTTATCTTCTCAAAACCCCTTTTCTGCACACAGATAGCAGTAAAGTTGCAGTTGAAAGATTACATCTTTCACCATTTATGTCCCTTCCCGCACTCTGAAACACCAAATACGCGGTCAATGTTCTCTTCGTTCCAAAAAAATAGCCAGCCTCGGGACCAGGTAAATTCTATCTCCCTCTTTCTCAATCTTCCCCTCTCCCTCCTTTATTTATTCTCTCTTCTATAAAGTATTTCTTCAACGCGTTCCTTTACAACTCCTTAAAATAGCTTGTGTCATGGCAGAGGAACAAAAGGGGCATGGGCTTAGTTGGTTTAGCTGCCTCTTCAGCCGAGTATTCACAGTTTGTTACCGTCTCTGCATAATTGGAAAAAGCGAGTTTTTATTATTCTTTGATACATATGTCTTAGCAGCCGGAAATTACTTCCTCTACTTTAACTGGACTCTCCTTTTTACTATTGATAAAGTGGAGACGCCCTACTTGAATTTATACACTTTTCACTGGCTTACATTTGCTTTGTTAATGAGTTACATTACTTGAGTAATCCTTTTGAGTATATAATCTATGCGTGTTCTGATATTTTCATGTACTTTCTGAGAAAGGAATTCCGAAATTTGTATCTACTAAGATGCTGAGTTTTATTGTGTGTGTTTTGTTTCCTTTGCCTGTGAACACAGCAACAAAAGCGAGATAGAGAATGGTTAGGAATAAGTTTCAGGCCAGAGAACTTCATTCCGGGTCTTGTTATAGGATTCATTTTCGGGTTGTTGTTGGATTTAACAAAGCCCAGTAGAAATCACTCAACGAAGAAAACTTTCTTATCGAGCAAGCTCCATCAGCAACTGTCGATCTCAAGCAATGGTGATCAAGAGCTTAAAATGGTTCGTTACTTTGCCTTGTCATCATTGTCTCATTTTGAGGGAGTCTTTACAATGTTTTTTAACGCTTCTCATTCTATTTTGGTAGATTAATTTTGCCTCAGGAATATGACATTTTAGTTTGCTGGTCGTACTATACTGTCATAAAGTCATTGAGAAGTTGAGTTTGCCAAATGAACGCTATTGATGACTCATTTATACAGTGTAAAATGCTTCAATCGTTTTACCTGGATCCGCTTTTATCATTATGAACGTTTAGGGATTCAGTCACATGCACTAAAGCAAATGCTGTAGCATTAAATCCATAGCTGGAGCTGCTATGCTGTGCTTACATGAAGTATTAAACATCTTCTAATAATTGTGTTTTATTTATCTTTTGTGGCTGTCAGTTGATTATTCAATAGCTCATGTATTTGAACTCCTAGTTTTGCCTTAAACATGTATGTTGAGATTAATTAGATGTAGTTTGCATTGAGTTTTAATTTTATTGTAGCAGGCTTATATTATCGGATTGCTGAGATATTTCTGGTTTCAATGTTTGAAATGTTTGTGCCAGGTTCTGGTAGTTAGACAAGACCTAAAGATGAAATCAGGAAAGATAGCATCCCAGTGTGCTCGTAAGATACCAAACCATTCTTAAATTTGAGAATTTGTACTTTATATTGAAGATGTCAAGGATCTATTTAGTATTCTGCCCTATACAAAACTTGATTATTCCCTCACCCTTTCTCTGTCTCATCTGTTGATGTCTGTGTATACTATATTTGCAGATGCTGCCACTGGATTATATGCTGAACTAATGCATAGGTACTTTTTAGGTGCATTTTCTAAGTATTGAGATTTCCACTGCTTACATATAGAACTCCCTACTCTAATTCCCCAACCTGCAGCATCCACACACCTTTGACTTAAATTTAGAAAACCAATTGCTTTGAATTGTTGAATTTTGAAACTGTAATGCTTACTGACCAGTGTGGCCACTGTATAATTGCATTCTTTATCACGGTGATTAATCTTATCAAATAATTTGGTGTCTTTCTTTTGGGAGAAGGGAAAGGGGAAGTCCTTGTTGACATTTATAGATGCATGGAAGAAAAATGTATACCATGTTCGATGAAACTAATTTCTTTACCTTCTGAAGTAAAGGCAAATGGGAAGTTTATATAGATATGCATTCTATTTTGAAACCTCTCATGTCAAACACGGATATGTCTATCATTCAGCTAGGATTGTCATACCATACTCAATTGGCATGATAATGAATCATAGAGTGTGGCTTCCACTCAGGGTGCATCTAAATTGATATGTTCTTTGCTTGTCACTTTTGTTGGTATGGTAAGCTGCACCACTGATTTTCTTGCAGCCATCCATCGCTTTTGAGACGATGGGAACAGTGTGGCCAACCCAAGATTGTTGTGACTTGCAAGAATCAACAAGAAATGTAAGCAGGTCATTTTATTATCAATACTGTATTGTCAGTTTTGAGTTTAGCACCTGAACCCATCCTATGACTTTATTTACAAAACAGGAATAAGCTCAAGGAAGCGGCTGAGAATATTGGTCTTCCTACTTTTGTTGTTGCTGATGCTGGACGAACGCAGGTAATATTATGCACTTTGGCATAATAATAGAATTTCTATGACCACCTTAAACTACCTTGATTGCAGATAGTATGCAATGATTAAGTTCATGTGAAATTTCATAAAGTCTATCTTATGAAATTAAAGTGTTGAAGTAGGAGGATTGTGATGGAACCCTTGAGTAGAACTCATCCGCAAGAGCTAGCTCATGAAGACAGAGTGTCCAAAGGTCTTATAAGACCCCCACTAAGTGGTATTTCACCAGATGTGGGACTCCTAAGTTGCCTTGGCTTGTGGTTCCAAACATTTCTGCCCCCTTAAACAGGGACGTCCATGGCGTTGGCAGCTGGTACTCAAGCCTTTCTCCCTTTTCGCTCCTCTCCAGCCACCGTTGCCACTGCCTAGGATCAAAACTACTCTGATACCATTTGATAGAACCCTTGGATAGAATTCATTCCTAAAACTTAGCTCACGAGGAGAGGGTACCCAAAGGTCTTATAAGCCCCCCACCAAGTAGCATTCCACCCGATGTGGGACTTCCAAGTTGCCTTGGCTTGGGTTCCTAACAGATTGACATTCTGCTTTTCAAAGCCTCTGCTGTTGAAGCATATTAGGTCCTATGAAATGTGGCTTTAACAGGAAGTTCTTTTTTTTTTTTTTTTTTTTTTTTTTTTTGGGTTACTACCCTCGTTCCTCCCATTTCTTACAACTCTCATGAAGTGTTTTAAGTTGTAAAATACTTGGAATATGCCTAAAATCTGAGATTTTTTAAGGATAAGATGCTCCTTGTGTAGAAGGAGAGTGTTACCTATGGTACCACCATATTTATCTCCTGTGTAATAAGGCACCAAAATCTGATGCAGTTAGCACAAAAGTTATTGTTTTATTTATGCTGCAATACATGTTCCAGGTACTCAGCGTCTGCTAAACTTTGCTTATAACTGAGGACTTGATATAAAACAATCTGGGAATAATGTAGTACTTTCTTGAATTTGATTGTGCCTATAAGAATTTGGGTCTTTTGTGGTTCTAATTTATAATACTTGGTTGCAAGAGCTGGATTATTGGATTTTTTTCTCATGATTGTTCTATTTTAGGTTGTGGCAGGGTCAAAGACCGTTCTTGCAGTTGGACCTGGTAAACTTGTTGCAACTTGCTGCTTGTACTGTTTTATATTCAGAAAACAATTGAATATGATTGTTTTGAATTTCATGCTGACATATATAAATATGATTGTGGAATTGGATAAGGTCCAAAAGCATACGTGGATTCGGTGACTGGGAAGTTGGCCTTGCTTTGACAGCATTCCAAAAACAAGACCTAATAATTATGATAAACCACTTCAGCCTTGACACTCATACTATGTGGTCTGAGTTTGAGACCTTTCAAGTCATTCTTGTTTAAGGTGGAGGTGGTTCACTGTCTGCAGCATTCAATAGGAGTGGCCTCATGAATATTTCTCACAGGTCCATTGCTAACACAGAGCAAACATTCACCCAATCTTTCTCATATGGTTAATTGTATGGCAGTTTCTTTCTGGTCCTCGGATTGTATGAATATTATTTCATTTGTACTATAGTGATCATGGATCAAGCATTTGATGAGTGAGACTGTGAGAGTAACTTCCTTTACCGGCAGTTTTTTTCTTTTTATTTGATACAATAAAATATCTGCAGTAAAAAACAACAAAACTATTATCAGATAATTATATAAGCCCAAAAGCTGCGTTTCAGTTTGACACTATATATGAATACATGGAAACGAAGGAGATGGATTTCGAAGTATGATAAAATTTGGATTATTGGATAATAATTCAATGATTTAAATTTTAAAAAACTGTTTGAAACTATTTAATACTTAATAAAATTTGAACTAAATGAAAATTTAATAGTTATAAATTTTTGTAAATGTAAGAAATTTGAATTTTTAAATGTGAAGAATTGATATAAATTAAGAGTACTTTTGGATTTAATTAGTTTGATTAATTTGGTTATATCAAGTTGGGTTAGACTAAGAAAAAATAAAAAATTTGCAACTTGGGATGCTGTATAGTAACTGTGCATCAGTTTTACACTAATATAATGAATACATTCCATTTTGCGGCTGCCAGTGGAGCAGAACTTGTATTGCCATTAAATACTTGACAATGCCTTAATTTCTTTCTGGCCAAGCCCAAATTTTCAGTCCCGAAATGTGTGATTTGTCTTCAACTGAACTATAAAGAAATGGGGCAGTGCTTAGAATGACTTGGTTACTACTTTAACATTTTTAACATGATATAAATCATGATTCTATTGTCAAGTATGTTTTTTTTTTTCATTTGGGCCTAGAAATCAAACATCTATCTCGTAAACCAGCAACTGGGTTCCTCACTTCCTTGTACTTAATTTAAATTCTCTCGTTTTTTTTATCTTAATTTTTTTGAGACAAAAAGAGAGAGAAGGAGAGTATAAGTGAAATTTACTATCTAATTTCGTACTCCCTGCTCCTTTTTTGGCACTGAAATAAGAGAAAATGAGAGAAATAAAATAGAACGGATTCATTTAAGCTAAGTCAGTTGCTTAAACTTGGGATTTTTTATTCTCACGCTCTAATGGTAGTATTAAATGTTTCATATCCGTTGTAATTATTTTTATTTCTCTCATATACTGTTTTATACATTTTTTTTATTTGTTAGGTTATTTGGTGTAGTATCACGCGACTTCCCAAAAAAAATGTAGTAATAGACCACGTGACCAATAAAAGTGACATTTTAATATATATTATAATTATTTAATTAAAAAATATTATATAATGTTGATTTGATTAAAGCATATAATTTTATAATATAATATTATATAAAATGTAAATTAAATTTTTATTAATATTATTAGTTAAATATTAAATTTAACAATTATATTAAAGGCATATTAAAAGAAAATTACAAAATAATAATTAAATATATCATTTAATTATAACCCACATGAAATTCTAGATTATAAATTAAACTAGCAAATATCTCCTTTAATTATAATTCACCTGCAAATAAATAATAAACAATAACACTAACAATTACAAAGTTTGTTTAAAAGACAAAAGTATAAATAATTCACTAAAATTTAAGGAAAGCCTTTGTAATTTATTATTTTAAAAATAAGTATAAGTATAAAATATTTTATAGACAAAAACACCATTTTGGTATCCCACTTATTACCAATTTTCTGTTTTGGTTCCTCACTTATCAAAATTCACATATCAGTCCTCTACTCATCCCACTTTCATCCAAAATAGTCCATCTGGTAAGCATCTATTAGGCATCTACTGACATGGTTGTTATCTATTAATGAGTTAGAGGGCACCCAAGCAATTTTTTTGCCACCCAAACGTTTTAGCTTTGAACAAGTCCACCTAAGCCTTTCCAATCATCTAAATCAAACATTTAGAGTCATCTACTTTTTGGACTCAAGTTTTTGTTCTCTAGAAGATGTAGAATACCTCTCTGTCGACTCGTTTCATGGTGTGGCACTCTTGCAAAGATTAAGCAAGCATTAAAATAGTGAACTGATATGGAAGGAGTAAATATAGAAGGTGAACAGAGCTCTAGAACATGGACCACTATTATCCCTTCACTCCATCGCTACATAGTTGAAGAAGGTATAGTTTAAAGGGACTTTGAGGTGGTAGGCTTTATTCTTTGTAATGGGTCAATGGTGGGGCCATGAGAAGTAGAAAATAAAGGGTTTCATTCATAGCTATGTGAGAATCTGATTCATATTGTCCCAATAGCCATGTGCATAATGAAAAGAGAAAAGAGAGAGTACTTGTGCTGTCTTCATTCTATTATCTGTAGTGAGGGGGAAAAAATTAGTTTAAGGTAATCTTTTGAGTGGGGTGAATGAGGCATATGTTTCTATACATATATTTGTACATCACATGTGATAGATGTTTGGTTATACAGTGGCATGTTGATATGTTCCATGTGAATCTTTTTTTTTATTTTTTATGCAAGCATGAATCATCTAATGGAAGTATGTGTTATTTAGTGTGAACATAGTATGCCATAATTTTATGCGATCCCTTCACTTATGTGCCAAAATAAAGAGAGAGTCAGTGGGAAAGTGGAAGAGACTTTTTTGTATATGATGTATGTACATATATAATATGCTTTTAATTTCTTTTACCTTGTAACATCCTGGGACAATGTTCTACAAGCATTTTATCTTTTCATTGATTTTCCCTTTTTCTAACTTGAAACATATAAAAATATTTGATATAAAGTTTAATCAAACTCTCATTCATCTCAAACTAAGAGTTAGGAAACATATTTTTCTATTTAATATAAGGTGTTGGGTATTGAAGTTTTCCTCTGCTCAGGAATTATACCCTTTTTGTGAAACTGTGACTATCCATAGGTTGACCTTTTGTGGACATGAACCACCTCCATTGGTTTAACTTTATTTATTACATAGCTCTTTATTCTCTTAACTCTTCCATAACTCTAAAAACATGCAAAACAATTAATCCATGAATTCCTTATACAATTTAATTGAAAGAAAAACAAATGCATTATATGAATTAACGTGTAAACAAGATATGAAGCAATTGGTGTCAATGAAGCTACAATGACGATAAACAAAATATGATGCAATGGCTTAAGGAGAATATAGAGGGTTTAAGACATGCTGGATGTTAATAGGCATTTCTATCTTTTTATTTTATCTTTTTTGTGTGTTTTAGGTTTATCACTTGTCATACAAATGAATTGACTAGAAAAAGACACATTTTTAGTTTTGTCCATTTTTTTATTTGATATTGTAATTAGATGGTGTCAATGATTGTTTTCTTTTTTATGAATAAATAAATAAATTTCTCATGTATTTGGTATTATTGGGTTTCTATCGGGTTTCACAATAATATGGCTGATAAATTTGTGATTGGTTTTCAATTATATAACGGGAATAAGGCCACAAGCGAAAAATGTTTTGACTTATGCAATTCTTTTTACATTCATTTTATTTATTTGTTTACACTTCTAGCTCTATTAAATTCTTTTCTTTGTCTATGAAAACAAAAAATGCTAACTTGGTTTGTAAAGACAAAGTGTAACTATATATCCATATCGTGCTTAGATTATGCTGTTGTAAACAACCATATAATGTATTTATTACTTCACTTTTTTACATTCATGTTATTTATTTATTTATTTATTTATTTTTATGATATTTATGTTGTTATATAAATGTCATTATTAGGGGGATGTTCAGTGAAACTGATATTGAAGTGAATAGCCCTTCAATAGGGGAAGGATTTAAGGTAGAGGAGCATAAAGTTGTGTTTAATGAAAGTGACTAACCTAAGGGATACAATGACAATGCATCAAATAAAGAAGATGAGCACTTGTCCAATTGGTATGAGTTGTAATTAGATATTGTAATTAGATGGTATCCATATAATGTAGGAACAAATGATGCATACTATTTTATTTTATTTTATTTTTTGTGGTTTCAGGTACACAGACATTATATTGGTGCAGGACGAGATTGTTGGAAACCCGTATGATGTAATTCCCCTTAACAACATAGATGACCAATATAACTCCAAAGAACTACTTAGTGACATAGACCCCGAATAAGAAAATGAGGGTAGAAGGAAAATCATATGGCCTTAGTTCAAATAACGAGTAGGCTACAAGGAAGTTTCATTTGAGTTGGGGATGGAGTTTAGGAATCTTATGGTCTTCAAACAAGTAGTCAAGGACTATGTTGTTAATTTAGGTCTGAACGCAAAATTTGTAAAGAATGACACCAATAGGTGTAGGGTAAAATGTGAATATCTTTGTCCATGGTAAATGTTGTGCTCGTAGTCAAGGGTCAATAATTCATTCCAGGTAGAGACCTTAAACAATTACCATACTTGTAGTAAGACACTAAAAACCAAACAAGTGAGCTCCAATTAGCTAATTGCGCACTTGTGGTCATTCCTGCTATGCAATACAAAACTAAAGGGAAAAAACACTGTGAATTATATAAAGGAGTCATTTTACCCTAATATGCCATTAGGAATGATCTATAGGGCCTAGGATAAGGCTAAAATCCTTGTGGAGGGTCATGAGAAAGATCAATACTCACGGCTATGAGATTATTGTTGGGAGATATTACGAAGTGACCTTGGAGCAATTGTCAAATTGGCACATCAAGAGTATCAACTAAGCCCCCTCTTAGATTCAGTTGATTGTATATGTGCCTTAATGCCTACAAGACCGGGTTCCTACAAAGTTGTAAGCCCATGATTGGGTTGGCGGGTTGCTTTTTGAAAGGTTATTATAGGGGTCAGTTGTTGTCAGTAGTGGGGCAGGACAAAGACAACTCTTTTTATCCCATAGCCCTAGCAGTAGTCGACATTGAAAGTAGAGAGACATGAAGATAGTTTTTAGAGAGGTTGTTTGTGGATATTGGGCATACTTGCAATGGTTGTTCATGGTTATTTATCACATATAGATAAAAGGTACAATTTTCCTTCACTAAAGTTATGAATAGATCATTTATTTGTATATTCTATTTATGCGTCCTACATTACATTTCTAAAGCTTAATACCTACAATTAGTAAGTTATCTCCCACTAGTGAACATAGGTTTTGTGTGTACCACATATATAATAATTACACCAAGTAGTTTAAAGGAAAAAAGTTGAAAAATTTCTTGTGGAAATGTGTCAAAGTGACAACAATGCAGGAGTTTACTGCCATAATGAACTAGTTAAGACAGTTTAATGAAAAAGCATAGGAGTATCTTGAACGAATCCCCCCAAATCAATGGTCTTGCATCGCTTTTGACACAACTAGTAAGAGTTCAATTTTCATGAACAAGATGTGTGAGCAATTTAACTCAAAGATTGTTGAGACTAAGGGTAGGCTAAAAATCACAATGTTGAAAGAAATATGCCTTTATATCATAAGGAAAATGATTGAACATCGAAAATGGCTACAAGAGTTTGATGATCTATTGTGCCCTTGGGTGAAAATGAAGGTGAAAGAGAATGGATGCCGGCAACATATAAAAAGTGAAGCAACAATTGATACACAAATACAAAAAAATGCAACAAAGTGGGTCACAACAACTGAAGTTGTTCAGTGCATCACAGTGTAAGTATTAGGATTAATCTTAACTTCAATATTGCATTATAATCATAACTGCCTTCATATAATGTATGTTGTGTGTTTAGTATAGGAAACTAGTCATGTACAAGATCCGGACAACAACAAACAGGCGAAGTCAACAGGGAGACAATTGCAGCTATGAGCACTAATACTAGGATAAGGTTTATACCTCACTGAATGGGGACACAAGTATCTTCTACTGGGGGTAGCCTAAGTGCATGATATTACTCGTTGTGTCCATTCCTTGTTTGTGTATATGATGCTTATGGTGTAAGGTGTTTATATGGATATGATATTTTTGGTTTGCTATTACCAAAAATTGTATTACTAATTGAATCTTTGGTGTAGAAACTCATTTTAGTGGCCACGATATAAAACCTATGCACAATACTTTTTTTTTTTTTACGTAATGCCAGTCTTGGACGTTTTTTATCTGTTGCACCTTTATATACTTTTAGCATTATTTGTTTTTTCTACTGATATTATAACATATCAGTTGCTTGCTTCTAACTTAATTGGAAAGTAAAAGGAATCTCAATGTTCACCTGCACTCTACATATTGGTCCAAAGAAAAAGTGAAGTCCCATATTAATGTATTATTAAAGCACTCCTGAATGTAGCAAAAATCGGAGATTGAACATGAAAATCATGTCCTTGCTTCTGCATTGTCATAATGAAGTAAAATGCGTAGTTTCACAAATATCAAGTTTACTATGCTTTCCTGGAGAGCTATTAAGCTAAACATAAGTTAGCATCTATGCCAATGTAGTTATTTAATGTAGTTATTTAACTATATTGCACATGTCTTGCTTTATTTGCAACCAAATTCACAGCTGTAAAGTTATTCATGAAACTATTAGAAGAAGAACCCAATAAAAAAATTTAATAATAACAAAAGCTAATAACTGTTTTATGCATAAAATTTGATAATAACAAGAGTCAACTTTTAGTCTTATAATACATATTGCATTTGCTTTATAGCAATATCACATGAGAATTACACAATACATAAGTACACATTACATAGTCTTAAGCACTATCATCCTAATCCACTACTACATTGCACTGCTACTATTCCTAATCCCCAACCATTACATAATCTTCCAAAAACAATACTCAACCATTATGAGCAAGGTAGTCACAATCCTATGCAGAAATTTTACTTTCAACTTAAAGGCATTCACTTTCAATTGCATCTTTGCACAATTCCAACATTTTTCATCAACCTAATTGAAGAAGTTGCATCCATTGTCGGAATTGTATAAAGCATATCCCATGAATTTTCTCCCAGAATTTTTGTTGGTTTTTCACCCTAAAACTGCAACTCTCAATCCATAATCACATTGTACCTCATTGTCTTCTAATCTAGTGTTGGGAAATGATGTCATCGAGGATGGATCATCACTATATATTAACAAAAGTGGGTTGAAATTAACATAAAAAAAATATCAATATACATGATCATAAGAAAATATATAAAAAATTTGTTAAACAAATAACTTAACTCGGGGTATCCTTTAGGAAAGGATATAAATACTGATAAGTAAAAGAATATGGAGATTATCAGCCATTACAATATCGCATAGAGTCTTAAGGAAAAAGAGCAATAAACTACTCTCCTATCAAGCTACAAAGTGCAAAACCTAGAGTCTCCCATCAGGTTCCATATATTTAGCATCTCTCATCTCTTTTAAACAAAATGCACAAACAAAAGAATTTATTCAAAAATCTAATTTAACTCACTTTCTTCTTCCTTATAATCTAAAAGAGAAAATCAACATGATACATGTTATAGTTTTACATCTTCCTTAAACATATTTAGACTCAATGGTGTTGATGCCACCCTATTTGTTAAATGTGTAGCTTGAATCTGTCATATAGGGGCACTTATGAATTCTTGAGAGAAAACATTTATCTTGTTACATTGAATGACAATTTCATTACACACATATGGAAACTTTAAATCAGAGTTCCTCATAAAAATAAAATAAAAAAGACTAATAGAGAAGAAGCACAAGAAAATGCAAGGAGTAGAACAAACTTTACAACTCTGAATGATGACAGTGCAAAACAAGAAAATGGAAGGAGTAAAACAATAATATCTTTGTAGAATAAGAACATGGAAGGAGCATAGCAACAATGGCAAAAATAAAATTAAATAACATATATGATGAATGAAATATATATTTCAAACATAACACCATTGACTCCTCTATTGTTTATCATGTTATATATTTTGAATAGAACATATTTTCACACCATTAAACAAATTTGAAGGTCCAACAATGGTAGAGAAATAACAACGACATACTGGGGTGAGGATGGCTTGTGTACACACTAGCAACGACAAAAACTGTTCGACCTTTGCTCCCTGTGGCTTAAATGACAATGCTCCTTCATCTAAGTTAAGTGACCATCATCCAACCCGTCCTATTTCATGCAGCACAGATGACTGCCAATGAACGATGAAAGACTTATGTAAAGAGAAGGCACAACTAAGTGGGAGAAAGGAGGGGATTTAAAGTTTGAATAATTTTAAGCCTATTTGGAAAAGGTTTGTGTGGGTTAATGACTTAGAGACTTAGGGCTTATGCATCATCTACATTTTGCTGACTATTATTCCATCTCACTAACAAATCTGACAATTCATTAGATAATGGCCATTTCAGCTTATGCCTAACAAATGCTTAACGAAGGGACCATTTTGGATGAAAGTGGGATGAGTAGAGGACTGATATGGGAATTTTGATCAATGAGGACCAAACAGAAAAAGTGGTAATATGCGGGGGACCAAAATGGTCTTTTCTTTCATATTTTATATCTCAATATCTTACTAATTTTAGAAAATGTTCACTAACCAAACATTGATGGTTGAAAGACAAAATCCTTTGAATTTCATGATGAGCAAATTATTTTTCTCAATTTTGTATTGCAGTGAATGGTAAAATTTTAATTCTCGACAATCTTAAGAATAAGCATTTTAAAATTAATTTACTATAATTTTTTTTTTTTAATAAACAGCAGGGCAAATGCCTAAGAGAAAAACTAAGACTAGAAAGCCATAAATCTAAGGTGACAAACACCTTGTAAATCAGCAGCAATAACTAAAAAGATAAAGCTAAGAATAGTATCAAAACACTTAAAAGAATGTAATTCATTATGAACATGCTTAGCAAAGGCATCAGTTACTGTAATTTTGATTATATCGAAACTAAAGTAATTGCCTCGTTCTCACAATCATATTTACTGTATTGATACTCATTATATTTTGTTATAAATTTCAATCATCACTGTTACAAGGATTTAAAAAGATTTAGTACTCCAAACCATAAATTTTATTATACGTGTGTTTAATTTATTACACATTTAATATAATTTTTTATATTTTTAATAAGGGCATGACATATACTTATTATATATTTAATTTAATATATAACTAAATGGTGATATATTCGGTGCAACTATAAAATTAATTGCACTACTGTAATTACTACATGACATATTTAAAATATATATATATTTGGTAATAATATGTCAAAATATAATTCACTTACAATAACTTGTTGTATTTATATTTTGACCTAAATATATTTAAATTTTATTTATGAACCACAAAATTTATTTTAAAAATTTTTCAATTCACCCCTTTATTTTTTATTTTGATCTACCTTTAATATAATTTTAAAATTCAATATATAACTAATATTATTAATAAAATTTTATTTTACATTTTATATAATATTATATTATAAAATTATATGTTTTAATTAAATTAATATTATATAATATTATTTTAATTAAATAATTAAAATATATTGGCCACATAGTACTTTTCTTTTATATTTTTGGAGTTGAATGGTTCGTAGACTCCAATTTTTATTAAAATTCTGTCATACTACACCAAATTGTTCTCTAAAATTGAAGCAAGACACTTGCAACTACTAGCCTAGTTCACAAAATATGGATTTATGCTTTTCAGATTAGAAGAGTTAACTAAATTTAAAATTTAAGATTTAGGATTTAACGTTAACATTATAACGTTATAAAAAAAACCCCTTCTTATAAAAAAATAAAATAAAATAAAAAAAACCCCCTTAAACTTTATACCTCTATCTTGGCACTTTATTGTGTGTAGTTCAGTTCCTATACATCTGGACCATGACGTTATGCAAACGAATGTCTTGCCTTCCACGAAGTAACGAAATGGGGAGGGAGGAATAGGAATTAGGAAATGGTAGCAAATTTACCATATCTTCGTTGCACTATTTTAAACTTTACAAACTGTTGAAATTTGAAAATTTAAAAAAATTAAATTATTGTTAAAATTATTTTAAAATATTGCACAGTATGTTAATTATTTTTAATTAACAGTATTTGATAATTTTTAAATATTTTATACGAATTAAATATAAAAAAGAACTATTATATTCTATTCTGATTATTTTTAAAATGTTTTTGACAATTTAAACTAAAAAATCATAATTCTTTTCCATTAAAATTATGATATTATTTTCATCCTATCAAATAAATATCACTTTTTTTTTTACTTCTAATATTTTACTAAACATAATTAGGATTACCATATTTTATTCTCATTTTTATATTTATTCTTATAGAAATCATTTTCACATATCAAGCCCAATCTTAACGGAGAATTGAGTTTAATGTTATAAAATAAAATATCTTTTGCATAAATCCTCTTTAAACCAAATTTTATACTCAAATACTTAATTTGCTTTTTTTAATTGGATGGGATTCGCCCTCCTAAGAAGGCAAATAAGCTTAGCTTCTGGTGCAACTAATTGAATCTTTTTTTATTTTTAACCCTGAGCCAATTTACCTACTTTGATAGTGATTCAGTTCTAAACTTTTTTTCACTTAATACAAGGCCTGATTTGCTCTAAGTGGGGGCGAATTGGCCTTAACGGACAATCAAAGTCAATTTTTGACCCAAGCCAAGATGCAACTAGTGTTGGCTTACATTGATGAGGTGGTTAACATGGTGGAATTTTGTTGCACTAAGCTCTGAATGGTTTAGTTAAGCAACATAAAATGGATGAAATTACAAATACACCCTTCAAATTTTGCCATAAAATTACAATGGTCCTATCTCTACTTCATCTTCGCCATTTTTTCCGCTCACTTTCTCTTCCACTTTTGTCTTCTGTTATTAATATAAATGTGGTTCAAATTCTATTTTGACCCCACTTTCATCTTCCATTATATTCTAGTAATTCATTTTAGCTTGGAGAAAGTTATACTGTGGCCCCACTTTAATTTCTCACATGCCATGCTTCAATGGTGTTTCATTTCGGGTTCAAAGAAATTATGATGTGACCTGATTTGTATTTGGGAAAATTATTTGTAGCCCCAATCCACCCTCCTCTTTCAGCTTGGGTTTGGGAAGGAAAAAATTGTATTTGAACCCCCACTGAAGTTCAAAGCTTATTGGTACATAAATATTAGCATTTTTGTATATTTGGAAATTTTTTTATTCCTTTTCTCTTATATAATTATTTATTGGTTGGCATGTTTTATCTATGCAAATTTGTTTTTTGTTCTTGTTGTTTTTAAATTAATTTATTGGATGTCATTTTTTTTTTTTTGAGATAGGATGTCATGTTTTATATATACAAGTAAAAAAAACGAAAAAAAAATGAAAACAATATGTCAAATTTGAAAATTATGTGTGAAATATTAGAATAAGAAAATTTATATTGATAGTAAGGATGAAATAAATTTTGGAAGATAAAAAATTAAATACTTGAATATTAAATTTTATAATTTGGTGAACAGAATATTTAAATCATTATTAGTAAAAGTAATAAGTAATGTTTAAATAATATTATTGCTAATATTTTAGAGTATAAAATGATACAAAATTTTGAGGAAGAAAAAATGATATAAATATAAATTTTAAAAAAGGAATATTGAAAAAAATATATATGTCAAATTTGTGGGAAATTAAAAAAAAATAAAATAAAATGTAGAAATAATTTTTTGAATGGTAAATTGACTTAATAATTTAGGGACAAAAAATTAAGGACTTCAAGATTAAATGTTATAATTTGGTATGCACAATATTTAAAATAATTTTTTATAAAAATAATAAGTGATATTTAAATTTTACTAATGCTAATACTTTAAAATATAAAATGATATAAAATTTAAGAAAAAATAAATGATATATATATATAATATATTAATGTAATAAATAATATAATAATATATTTTATTATTAATATATGAAATCACTGTATAAACCAAGTTGAATAAATATATTTAATTATTTTAATTCTATTTGTTAATTTATAATTATTTTTCTTTATTATAATAAGATAATTAGAAATTATTAATAAATTATTGAAAAAGTGGTTACCTAAACATAGAACCAATTTATTTTTAATGGGGTCAATGCTGTTGAATGATATAAATGTACTTATATCTTTACACGCATCAACATCCTATAGGAAAGTAAATATGAGCGCTAAGATAAAGGTTATATGCATTTATTAGAATGAAGAAATTTATGAGATAGATAAAAGAGCAGCATTTAAATGTGAAAGAGTAAAAACTATGAAAGTTGATGCTAATGTCACTTTGAAAGGGTTGAAAAAGCTCGTGGGAGAAAAACTATAACTAGGCGAATTACAGGTTGTGACTGAGTTGGTTTATAGACATTTAGGGTCATTGAACCCTACTTGGTATCATGTATGCAACCTAGAAGATAATTTTGACATAAAAATAATGTATGAAACATACTCATGATTTCCTTCCTAACTGAGTTGTTCAATGTTGTATGCTAATATTACCACAATTCAAATGGATCTAAACATAACATTTTAATCGATGGACGGCTATATGCTTGACACACTCATATGCATTAGTTAGCCATCACTTTCATAGTTTCATGGTATACTATTACATGCTTGTTGCCCTTATATAATTTTTAATCTCTTTTATTTATATGCATACGTGTTGTGTTAATTTTGACCTTATGTATCTTTAACTTTTTTTAGGCTAATATAATTTCAAACTAATACATGCTTAACATCTATGAACTTCCACTATCGGTTATTACAGACTTTTGTCAAACTGTCAATCAATACTATAAAAACATTTTACATGCTCTTAGGAATCAATGTAAGTCATTGATATCCTATCTTACTCTGCTCGCAACTGAATTACCTCGTCCACATATACTAAAGGGGAGGTCAGGAAAACAAGTACATGGATACATGTCCTTATGTGATTCCATTATTGATAAGGCAAATCAATATACCTAAATCCTAGTCATGCTGACCCCTCTTCTTATGTGCTATCTCAAACATAACCTCATGTACAGTCTCCATCTACACATATGTATCAAGATTTCATATATGAATCATTCACGTCATTATTTACTAATTGATTTGCATTCTTTGCTGTATATTCCACTCCAACTATGGAGCTTAACAAATCATCATATTTAGTGCATGAGTTTGTCACTCAACAACAACCAGTTTTCTAATCAAATTTTTGACTTTTGATCTAAATTCTCCGCTAACTACTATACCTCAACTAGCAAAAGAGGAGGATGATAATGATGATAATACTCCACCTTGGTGCAACACAGACCTCGAAGGGTTACCAGAAAACCATGTTGTGGAATAGGAAGTACTTATTTTGATGACTAATTTGTCTTCATGTACTATGTATTCTATTTATTTTTCAAATCACACTTATATAATTGAAAGAAGTATCAAATTGGTCATCTACTTTTACATTTGTGACAATTTGATCCCTTACAAATAACCATGACAAATCAATCTCTCAAAAATTCTATTTTATTCAAAATTAATCCCTTATTAATATAGATAGAGGGACTAAGTTTTTACAAATTTGAATTTACGAGGGACTAATTTTGTACAAATTTAAATTTGTGAGAGACTAATTTGTTATAATTAATTTATGAATGACTAAATTATCATAAAATACAAAAGTGATGGACTAATTATGTACTTTACTCCTCATATAATTAGTTAATATTAACCTATGTTTTTATTGCTAACTCAACGTGTTTTAATTTAATTGAATTCGTCACCTATTTTGGCAAAGTAGTTAAAAGTAATTTCTTTTGATTTGCTACAAATGGTGGTGAGTTAATTTAAAAGAAAAACTACTTCGTGATTAGTCATTAATGGAGACAAGTTACTTAAATTTTTTTTTAAAAAAAAAAATTCCACACCTTGATATGTCACCAATTATGATAAATTCCATTAGATTTAAAAAAAAAAAAAAAAAAGAAGAAAATTCCCCCTTCAATGTGTCATCAATAATGGCTAGTTGCCATAAATAATTAAAAAAAACTTTTAAGTATATTGAACAAATACTTTTGTTCGTTAATGATTTCAATTTTTAATTGTTTAAATGATAATATTATGATGATAAAGCCAAATCTTGACACCAATGAGACATTCTTTGGCCCCTGGACAAAACAAATATTTCCTCAGTTCTAAATCTAAAAATTTGTTTGTACTCTTAAATTGAAGTTGGTCTTCTGATCATTTTCATTTTGTAAGATATTTGATTTTCTCCAAAATTAATTTATCTTCCAAACTTTCATTTGAATATAAGTGAAAAAAAAAAATTACTTTTACATCAAATGAACTATATAAATGGCATAACTCGATTACAAATTACAAATTACAATCATGTAAAATCATATGTAATAAAAATTAATTTAAAAATTAAATTGATCAAATAATTAGTGAGTCAAATATCAATCTAAAGACAGTTGAATTTTTTATGGGCCATTATTAAGACGTAGAATGATCTCAAAAGAAATTCAAAGTAGAAAATTAATTTTTTTTGGCCAGAAAAGTAGAACAATTTGATGAGAACATTATTTGTGGTTTAGAATGGAACCTACTGGACTATCTCGTTCGGACAGAATCTCTTTTAAATCACTTCAAAATTCGGTAAAGAAAAATAAAAAAGTTCTAAAATCTAAAGGTATAACTGAGCAGAAAATAATAATAATAATGAAGGCCAAAAACCTCGGTAAAACCCTAGCTCCCGTCTCTGGATTCTGTTGACTCTGACGATCTCTGAAAGCTCCTATCCTCTGGGATTTTGGTGCTGTGTTTCAAATGGCTTCGCGTTATAGATCTCTGTCGCAACCGGCATTTTCTCTCATTAGATCTACCATTGCTAAATCAACAAGCAAGCCCAAACCCTCAGCTTTTCTGCACAGCCCTCGTTCGCCTGTTACAGTTCCGAGGCAAGTACATCTCGCCACTTCCGTACCCATTTTGTGGTTTCCACTTTCCACCATAAATTCTTTTTTTTTTTTTTTTTGGATTTTCCCGCTTGGCTCTCATTGAAATTTTATAGAATTTCTGATTTCGAATTGCAGGTCGGTTCCTCATCTTGGTTGTGTGCAGTCATTGCTTCCCCTCCACTCAGCGGTCTCATCAGCTCGCCTCACCTCTTGCCTCGGTATCGATTCGAGGAACTCCAGGTCGATGACTCAGGGTATGCTCTGCAGTGCCAACCCCGGAGTTTGATATCTCGAATATTTTTTAGTTGGTATTTGTAAGCAACTTTTACTCTACATAAATTTTCTGCTTTAGTCTTGAATTCTTCGTAAATTCTTTCGTTTTCTCCCTCAGTTTTCGTCAGTACTAAAATGCAAAACCTGGGCTTCGCCTATTCTTTATAGTCTTATGATGTTAACAACAGTTCATGGTTATTTAGAATTGCCTTAAGAGTTACTGTCTGTGATCAGTTTGCGCGAGACTCTTTTTTATCAAACTATGCTGATTCCTGTTACGTATAGAGAAGCGTATAATATTATTTTCACATAATCTACATCAGGAGAGAACTCTAGTCATTCATTTGTATGTAACAGAAATTTTAGTAAATAAAATATGAGGAAAAAAATGAAATAAAAACTTGAGCTAGTAGATGTAAATTCGATTTTTTTTTCTGTTCAAGGGGGTGAACTAAGAAATATACTTTAATCTTCTTTTCTTGACGTGAAAGTATGTTCAAACTTGCATGTTGCCATCTTCTCTTGCAGCTCTAAATATGAACTAAAAATCATACTTTGAACTTAGTAGCACTAGATATGATTGAAGGCAGGAGTTTGTTAGGTCTCTCAGCTGTAGGATTTGGTATCTGTTCTAAAAGCTCCATATTTTCTGGTTAATTCTCATGATACATACGGCTACTTTCTTTGATGGTTTAGGTTATATCTAGCTTTTAAGAAATCAAGACGCATTTGACGTGTTGATAATAAATTTGTAGTTAACTTAAGAGTATAATCTTGGGATATGCAATATAAAATCAGTGGAAACTGAGTTGTTACTTGGATTACCCTGTAAGCATGTTTGTGGTATGAATTATTTGTTATTTGTTAATGCAATTCTCTCAAACGAAGTTCTTCTGCTTCTATTAGGCCGGGAAATTTAAGCTATGTTCTTGACCATTAGGTCAACTATATATGTATCCCTATTAAAAGCAATAAATCATGAACTTAGGAATTTTATTGCAATGAATGCCTAGTTCAAAGATGATTTATAGTATAACTAAAACATTGGTTAGTTTTTAAAATAATAAGAGAATCAGAGCATATAATATTTTTCATAGATGCACACGGTATTCTTTTAGCAGTACAGCAAAGGTGCATCTAGGTTGTCTTTCTCTAACATAAGTTCACAGGTTTTGCTTACGTAGTGGCTTTGGAACTATTGTCACCCATGCCACTTTGCAATCTTTCAGCTTTAGAAATCGCAACGGCTTAAGTCCCTCTCTGTCCATTAGGTCTCTAATATTTTATATTACATTCTTTAATCTTTTTAGTCATTTAGAAAGTCTGTAAGTGCAATAGCTCCACAGTCCCAATATTTTCTAAAGCTCTGCATGCTTTATGCTTGGCATGTTGTGTGTCAATGTCATTAGCCATGCATTGGCGGGCCTTGATTTTGCATGGTGATTGATTCTCACTTTCTTTGGTGTATATGCGCACTGTACACACAGAGACACACCTGCAAACCCTGTTACTCTGGTATGGTATGAACTTATTAGTCAATATTATCGCGGAGAAGTATTTTTTCTCTTTAAGAAAATGTCTGTATTTACCCTTGATAGGCCATTGATCTAGGACAGAGCATTTGTGGGATTGGTGTTTTGTTAAACAATGTTCATTTTCTCAACTGCTAATGACTTTACCTATATATTGTGTTATGACGTAGCCCATGACACACTATTGTGAGCACCCTCATTTTATACGTGTACATGATTAATCTGATGTAGAGATGAAATGGTCCAATAACTGTTTGCAATTGCAATTTCAATTGAAGAACTGTGTCCTGTGACCACTTTTATCAGTTTAATGACAAAATGGAACAATTAGTTCCAGCAATTTAATCATTCATGAGAACTGAGAGAACAGGAGAAAGGGGATGATGGAGATAAGAAAAGTAGCATTTTTCATCTTTTTTTTCAAAAGTGCTATTAGATAATGTATATATACAATCTTGAAAGTTACCTTGATAAGGTTAATATTGTGCTTGAAATGCATTAATTTAATCCATGTGTTATACACAACTCAGTTAAAATTCTTCCTTTCCATTTTAAGTAAAACAGATAGATGTAACACTTTGTTCTTAGCTTTGTTGATTGCTACTTGCATTTGCATACTACTTTTCACTTGAGATATATGATGACATATTTGTCAGATTAATTTCTACCTCTAATCATTTCTGTAATTATTCAATTTTTTATGTTATAGTTGAAGAGGTGCCATGAGTTTCACTTCTGAGTCATGCTGTTCTAATTGAGTGGAAACTATGTCCCTTATCTCTGATTAGGTCATTCTCTTAGAAAAGAATATTTTCTTGTGTATACCAATGCTTATAGTGTTTTTTTGTCCCCTTTTTTCCTCAGAAATGGGTCTCAGCACACCTCGATAAGAGATTTACAAGATCAGTGATTGATGAATTCTAGTCATCGGTCCCTCTGCTGGGATGCCTTTTGCGGTGAACTGTTTTATGTTTTATAAACATTTCAGTATGACGGGTATATAGTTGGAAGAATCCTTCCATATTCCTGTAACTGTTGCTGTGGATCCTTGAAAATGGTAATTCAATCCAGATTCAATTGTTTTAAAGATTGACTTCAGCATCGCAACTTGGTCAGTAACAAATAAAAAATAATTCATGCACTTGGCCATTATGTCTACTCTTTGTTCTGGAATATCTTAGCAGGAAAATCAGTGCATATCCTCTCTTGTTTTTCTCTCATCGACCAGTGGAGTTGTAATTGACTTCTGGTTTCTGCAGTGAGGTTAGGCAGGGTAGTGTTCTGGTCATATGCTAAGTATCCAGTAGCTATCAAATTATATAGAATATCTTTCTAGGAACATGATGTGCACGTGGGAAAGTGGGGAGGGATGAGCAGTGTCACTATGTCTCCGTTTTCTCTATAAACAGCCTTGACGGAAGAGTCTGTCTATGATAAAGATACATTAGCATGTGGGACTCTGAATAGATGCCAATTGTCATGTGTTGCCACTTTGTTTTTCAACCATTACTGTAAGCTTTCTATAAAAAGTAAAAGTACAATTTAAAGTCTAAACATTTCCTGGATAGATGACAGTTATCTGGGCCAGCGCAGTCACTTCTTTTCGCCGTATAGTTCTCAGTAGGCCTTCATTTGCTTTAAATCATGAGGTAGCTTCATTGGGGAGTTCAGATTTTCTAATGTATTCTGTAAATTTTTCTGTAAAATCAGAAAGACATGGGAAAATGAACAATTGTATAAACTCAGAATGTGGGTCTTATACATATTTTTACTATTTGTGTTACTCTCTTGAAATTTGTTAAAAAAAAAAAATTAAGGGAATTTAGAACATCCATTATGCAAGTTATGGCAAACCGGACTAGTTCCATTCCTCCTTATGGAAAGTGCTGCGATGTGGCTGTGAAAATTCTTCATGCAGATCAACTTAGATACAATTATTCAAACTTGAAATTATTCCATGCATGACCACATAATCATTCATTCATATAATATTTCCATTTCCGGAAATAATTGCCATTTCATTTTGTGGAATAGGCTTCACGATCTGCTCGTTCGTTTCTTTGCATTAGTCAAAGATTTGATCATGCTATAGGAACGACCAAAGCTAACTTTGTCTTCCCAAAAGATGTATCCCATTTTTCCCGTAAACCCCTTTGTTAAGGGCGTTATCTCGTTTTGTTATTAATACGAAAGCAGCGATATCTTTTGGCCCCCAAAAAAAAAAAAAAATAAATAAAGCAGTTGTATCTGCAAATTTAAGAAAAATTATGTATTCTGTAATGTGTAAAATTCTAGATCTTGCAGATCAGATGCTCTAGTCTGCGGGGCATCTATCTTGAATTCTTGAATAATTTGATTTGTTTTCTTGCCTAATAAGTATCGCGCGCGTCTAGCAGTTCTTCAGCTTTGAAAATCTCGTTATTAATTCTCATTTTAACGTACACTGAAGCTCTCAGGTTGATGGCTAAGTCTAGTGTTTCGAGTAAACAAAAATAGGCATTTCAAATAATCTTATATCAAGGTAAATAACAAATCATCATTTCATCTTAATTATTCTGTGGTAACTAAGTAAGAAGGATGAATATCGCAATTTACGTGGAAGGCAAAGCATATCTGATAGACTAGGCTTTAAAATAATAGAAGGATATGGAGCAGGGGAAAGAAATACATTTAGGAATATAAGAATTGAAAAGGACTTTGAAGGCAGGCTTTAGTAATTAATTCGGAGTCATGAACCCACTGACTATTGCAAAAGGAGGCCATGGAAGAGCCTCATGTGACCACCGCAATCTCAGCCTCCTCTCCTTCTATTAATTTATCTATCCTTTCACAAACCCACTTCTCTATCTTCGATAAATATTGATCACTTCTTTTATTTATTTCCCTTTTTTATTTTATTCTTGCATCTATCCTCTTAACGTTTTTTAATACTCATCATTTTATAATAAGACTGGATATATTTACAGTAAAAGGTGCTTAAAATAAAGATCCAGATTCAGTAACTTAACGCATAATATAATTGACTTGGGAAGACGCTACATACATACATATATATATATATATATATATATATATATATATATAATTAAATAATAGTCCTATGGATTTG
This sequence comes from Delonix regia, assembly GCA_037074485.1. Classification (NCBI taxonomy): domain Eukaryota; kingdom Viridiplantae; phylum Streptophyta; class Magnoliopsida; order Fabales; family Fabaceae; genus Delonix; species Delonix regia. Next base: position 7,490,582 of record CM073452.1, read on the forward strand.
TGTTGCCTGAGATCGTACAGACTTGCACCCCCAATATTATAATACATTCATTATGTTTGAAATTTACCTACCTCTCCATGTCCTTATTAATTTTAGTGTTACAATATATAACTCAATTACATCATGATCTTAAAAAAGAAAAAAAAAAACTTGAATCACATGGCAGGAGTAGGAAACCTTTGAATTTTCTCTCTTCTTTTCTCCTGCAACCTTACACAAGTTATGCCCTATCACATGCACTGCTAAGTTGATGCAGGACGCATCAATGATTCCTTCACGTGCATTCAAATCAACTTACGAGACCTAAGTGGGAAAATACAGATATAACAAAAATAAACTAATTACTCGTTCATACGCCATTATCCTGGACAACAATAATAATAATATACGTAGGTCTATATATATAACATTTTTTTTCATATGACAACGGAGCTTTGAAGTGGTAAACCAGAAACCATTGAAGACGTCATTAACCAGTATTATTTCAATGGTAATAGCTAACTAATATATATATTATGAGAAAAAATAATCAGAAATGGAGATAGCAGAAAAAGGACGAAGCATGGCCCCGAGGATATCGAAGTAGTAACGGTGAATTATGCAGGGTACTAACAATGTATTGAGGTCGATCCACTTTTCCCTTTCTACCAACATTCTCTGTGACCCTGTTTCCGTAACCCACTAGTCACTACGTTTCCACTCAAACTCATGTACATTTAATCATTCCATTTTGGGATCTATGCCTAAAAGGCCACAGATGTGGAGGTATATATAAATAGCAAAGTCATCAATAATTTAAAATATCGCGTTTGATTGCCGTTGAAGTAAACAATAATCATTAGATCGATACACATGATCAAAAGATTACTACACTAATTAGGTAGAGGGTACGCTGTTTTTGTATTATGAGAATCGCGCATATAATTATATATATATATATAATAACAAAATAAATCATTTTTTTAGCTATTTAATTTTATTCTATTACCAAAGTTTTGGATAAATAGTACATTCAACAGCTTGCCACATCAACTAGGCACATAAGAAGAAGAAGAAGAAGAACAAATATAAAACATTCATGTCGGAATTAGAACATTTGAATTTGGATGTAGTATGCCAATTGTGGCCTAAATAACGACTTGTAGAGAAACGATATTAGATGAAGCTACACAAACTCGGTAAAAAAATGGAAATTAAGGTATAAAGGAAAGAAATGAAAATCTCTGTCAAAATTAGGAAAGGGTCTATCGAAGATGGTTGCTAATTACCAGAAGCTCTAGCTACCACGCTACTAAATCAGCTGCCTGAAGTCAGGGCCCACGTGTTGATGGATCAAGAAATCGTCCCCGTTGGATGCATGATGGAACTCAAACATCATGTTGGGATGTTGCAGAAACTGAAGGTGTTGCTGCTGCTGCTGCATCTCTTTCTGGCGTCGGAGCTCCATCACCTTCCGGTGCGAGTTCGAGTGCTTCGTCAGCACGAACGTCGGGCTCGCCGCCGGCCTGTACTCCGGCACCAGCCGGCCCGACTTGTACCTCACTCCGCATGCATTGCAGAGCGTTTTCGGGCCCAAGGGCCCCGTCCGCCATTGCGGCGTCTTATCTGTTGCACAATGCAGGCACTTGCGCCCCTCGGCGCCGCTGTCCTTCTTCCTGGGCGCCGCCTTTCCCGGTTTCTTTCCGGTGGGGAGGATGACGTCAGGCTCGGAGGAAGATGACGTTGGGGACGGAGACGGTGATGGAGATGCAGAAAGGAGGAGGAGGCGAGAGGCCCAGTTGCATGGGGGTCCGCGTGAGCGCTTGCTGCGAGCCTTGGCTGGAACGGAGACTTCCGAGTTGAATATGGGGTTGTTCACGCTTCGGTTCGTTTCGCCCTGGAATAATTCATGGGTTTCAGATGATTCGACGTCGTTTCGGGCTTTCATCCCCGATATCAGCTGCATCTTCTGCAGGTCCTCGCTCGAGAATGATTCCTCCACCACATTCGAAAGCCATTCCAGCTCCGCCATGTCATCATACTGTTTCTCAGAATTAAACCCCAAGCAAGACATGTATTAGCTAGTTTCACATTCATTAATATCTCAAAAACATATATCATTATTATGATAATTTTCTCTTTCTAATCGTTTCATTTTATGTTCAGCTAGCATGCTGCCTGCTTTCATGTGTGCACAAGTGATTCAAGTTCCGATTTTGTTTGGGAGCAAAGGCAAATCCCAAAGGAATTCTGGCGAGCAAAACCAAATTGCTTGGTGCCTTAACCAAACAAAAGTAAAAAGACAAAAAGAAGAGCCTAGCTATGAAGCCTATGATTCTAGATTTATGCATATACCTTGGAAATGTGTGTAAGGAATTCAAACACTCAAAATGGGAAATCAAGAATAAGTGTGTTCGCTCGGTGAGAGAGAGGGCGCATTGTAGGTTGTACAAGCTGTGAAATGCATGACAAAATGTGGTGTTCATGTAAAGGTGGGAAAGTAGCACTATATATAAATATATATATATATATACCGGTACGGGGACGCAGAGGTCAGTGGGCAAATGAAGGTCGTGAAAGTTGCGGCAGCCAATATCGCCCAGGAAATTAGGGTCTCCCCCTGAGAAAGAAGAGGAATTGCAGCTTTCGACGGCGGCGTTGACGGTGGAAGAATCGGTAGAGTTGCCGGGAAGGGAGTGGATGGTAGCGTCGTCGGTGAGGAGAGGTTCGTCGTCGTTTGGGAAGTCAAGGAGGTCCTCGACGACGAAAGAATCAGCGTTGGCCATATTATGATCGGAAGTGGAGGTGGAGGTGGAGTGATGCGGGGTATGCAAATAGTGGGGTACTTCCATGGGTGGGGAAATTGAAAATGTTAGAGGAAGGGAACGAGAGTCCAGAGTGAGTGAGAAAGTATAGGGGAGTTGGAGACAATGTGTGACGAGTTAGTGGTTTTGAGTGGAGAGAGAGAAATGGAGAAGAGGGTTTATTTGCGTCTGAAGGGGACAAGGGGACTCCTTATTTGGACCATTATTTTTCCCTCTCTCTCTCTTTCAACCAAAGAAAATCCAAAAACACTTAAAAAAGTGAAATAAGGGCGTAAATTTTAAAATTAAAGAAGCTTTTATTTGGGTTACAAATAGACAAAGGAAAATTGTGGCCAAGTTACTTTGGTGCCCTTTTGCTTTTGCGGCCGTTCTTTATTTATACTTGTGTTTACCACTTTTCTTCTTTTGTTTTTAAAGTACAGTTTCTTCCTGCCATTCTATGTTGTTCAAAACCAAGTAAATTCAAAAGGTGGACAAAAGTAATAAGGCCCAAGAATCTTGCAATATCAGAAAAAGGAGAGTTCAAGAAGGAAGAAGAAGAGAGCACAGCTTCTTTTTCTTGGTATATATGTATGTTGCAAGTGTAAAATCTTCTTGCTAATCATGGAGGATATATTTGGATTGTTAATTTGACATTTAAAATATATATAGAACCAAATTTTTTGCTGTTATCAACTTTTTGCAATGATCATTCCAATTTATAAATTTTTGTGATTAGATGAAAATTTGACAATATAATGTATACAAGTGAAGATTACTGAGTGATATCAAAACCCCACCACATCAAAAGCTTAATCCTTTTTCGTTGTTCTCTTTCTTCTCGGCTTTAGCCCCATCCTTGTACCAGTAAAAATAAATCTATAATTAAATAATTTCAAGAGCAAATCAGTTTGACCTAGCTTGAATCTAAATAAAGTATATTCATATTTATTGTATTTTGTGTCTTAATTATAATCCATTAAAAGTGAAAGGGTCTTATTATATCATTAGTCGTATAAAATTCAACTTCGTGTCATTGACTATTTCAACTCTAATATCAAATTTGTTAATTAAAAATTCAGATTTGGTTTATCGTTATAACCACAAATTTACATGAGTTAAGATAACTTATTTCTTATGATTTTCAAAATCCTTTACCTGTTTCCAGCATGAAACAATATCCAAACTTCAAATTTGAGCAATTCTCTCTATCTCTCTCTCTATATGACTAATGATGTAATTAAAAATTAATGGATATGACACGAACTAAAAATAAAAGGACGAATATTAATTAAATTAAAAAAATTGAAATGAAAACGAACCCTGTAAAACTCATGTTTGAATTTAAAATATATATAGGTTAAAATAGAGGATGGTCCCCGACAGTAATAGCTATGCGCACGTGGTAGTGATGATGAAGCCGACGATCAGCCAAGTTGTACAAAACGATCACGGGCACCATGTCGTCTTATTGTGCTCCGCACCGTAGCCGATCAAGTACAGCATCCCATTGTGTTGGGATATTGTCTAACTCTCTAATTCCGAGTCGTCGGTGAATTATTATCTGCTCATCCAATATCTTAAATTTGTTAATTTTTTAAATTAGGAAAATTGAATACTTCATCTTTAAAAAGTAGCAGTATTTTAAGTAGTTTGGTGCAGTGAATAATAGAATGGTGTAAAGTAAAAGCCGATCAAGCATGTTTGTCGCTGAAACATGTAGTTGTAAATTAGTTAGCGTCCAACTTTGTTCCCTCGATTCCTCTGCTCAATTTGTATTATCAATTTTCTAAGGTTTTATGGGGAGTAGGGCTTTTTTCTTTATTTTCCCCTTATTTTGTATATATTTATTGACTCACATCACATGCTCTTAAAAATAAATATATAGATGATAAACCAAATCATGGGCTGACCTGCCTAACAGGTTCATTGTTGGGCCCAACATGGCTAAGATCTTTTGGTCTCTTCTTTCTTTTGCCAATTTGTTTCATAATCAATTTGCAACAATAAAATAGTTTTTTAGAAATTAAAAAGTAATTTTTAAAGTAGTTATAAGTAATGATATTAAAATCGCGATTTAACTTATTAGAATCGCCAATTTTATGATGTTAGGTGAGCATTTTATGTTAAATTGGATGAAGAATCAAAATTAATGTAAATTCGGTCAAAATCAATATTGAATAGTGTAAAATCGTAGCATCATGTAGAATCAGTAGAATCAAACGATTCTAATAATTTCAACATTTTTAGCCAAAAGTGATACATCCTAGTTTTTTTTTTTTGACATGGAATCTAAGAAGCTCAACTCAATAAATATATTAGCATAGGAAAAACCTCAAATTTTAAATAAAAAAACTTTGCAACTATATTTTTTTTTCTGGTGATGATAATATTAAAACAAGGAGGAAGAATATTATTGTATTATGGATTATAGAGTTTATTGAAAATTATATGTTGATAAAATGAGAAATATGCAATATATAAAATATATAAATAAAATAAATATATAATATAAAGTATATAATATAATAATATAAATAGATATAATATATATATATATATATAATATTATATACTTATGTATGAAATTTTATATGATTTTGTTATATAGTTTTGTTCAATAGCTATTCAATAATAAGTTTATGTAAACTCTTACGATTCTATGATATGATTTTATATTACGATTTCATCTATTTATTTTCAATTCTATCTAAAATCACAATTTTGACAACATTGGTTATAAGCAACTTTTCATTGGATTCATGATGCAATAGAGTACTTTTAATTATTATTAAATTTTTAATAACTTATTTTAATACTATAAATTTGTAAATAAATAAATTGACACTAAAGCACCATGCAAGATATTAAAATAATATTTTTTTTGTTCCTAAAACATATCACACTATCAAGTCATATTATATGATTAGCCACTCTGTAACCACTCCTTAAGATATGTTCAGAAGTTTAATAAATTAATAATAGAATAAAATAGACATTAAATAAAATAAAGTAAAATGGAATATGCTGAGATGTTTAAAATTTTAACAGGAAGAAAGAGAGACTTGTTGACCATTATTTAAAAGTTATAATAAAATAAATTTAATTTATAAATTTTTTTCTTGTAAAATAAACCTATTACTATGATTAGCCATATTATATGATTATCCACTCTGTAACCGAAGTTTAAGAAATTAATAATAGAATAAAAGAGATATTAAATAAAATAAAGTAAAATGGGATAGGCTGAGATGTTTAAAATTTTAACAGGAAGAAAGAGAGACTTGTTGACTATTATTTAAAATTTATAATATAATAAATTTAATTTATGAATATATTTCTTGTAAAATAAACGTATTACTAAAAAAAATTATATTCTTAAAATCCCAATATAGGGTTATGACGGTGAGAGAGTACAAGATTGTAATGAATTCATGGACCCGAGTCTCAGGTTTCACTTTTCACCTCCACTTGCCAGCTAATTAGGTGGACCGAACCTGTCAAAGCATCAATCTTCTTGGTTATCTGTTATCTTGTTTGTAATGCACACTTTAGGCGCACAATAACTGATCTCATACCCAACCCAAACAACTGTCACGCACTTTGTTATTCCATACTTGTTGTGGTTTATGTAATTAACGTGTTGTGTTATCTTAACATTGTCGTTCGCAAGAGCAGGGCATTTAATTTCGATTCATGGGTGAACATAGATTTAGCTCTTACGTTTATTTTGCCACAGCGAAGCGTATTAATATGAATGGGCGCAGGCGTTATACTATTATAGTATTATACAGGGTGTAGTCTTAAAACTTGTTAAAAATTATTTTATATGTATTAAAACTTAAATTATTTGATGAAAATTTAATAATTTAAATCTTTTTAAATGCTGTAAATTTAAATTTTTAAATACAAAAAATACAGATCAACCGTAATCATAATACTTAACCTTACTTCCATTTGTTACGTAAGCAATTATTTAAAACATAAAATAAAACATGATGCCCTATTTTTCCTCAACTTACAAATTGATCATATATACATTTTTTATGAATATTTTTCCCACATTTTCACCCTATACGTGTGTGTCTATATATATATATATATACACTCACTTAAAAGGATGAAGGGTCATTGCTTGATCTGGCCTAAACTTGACTATTTGGTTGGATTTTTAAAATAAAGTTTGAATTCAGATATAAAATAAAGTATAAACCTAGATTTTAATCAAATTTTTTATTAAAACTTTAATCAACATTTTTTTAAGTTGAGTCTAACGAATCAATTAAACTTTTGAAAAAATTATCAAATTAATTTTTTATTTAATATTTAAAATATATAACATAAATAATAATAATAATTATTATTATATGTAAAATTATATAAAAAAAGTGTTGTAAATATAAATGAATTATTGTATTAACATAAATTTTTTAAATAAAAAGTATTAATTTTTATTTATTTATTAAAATTTTATGTTATACTAAATTTTTTTATATAATAAATTTTTATTAATTAAAAATGTATTTATTCAGGGATAAGGTTCCGTGGAGATTTTCTTACCTATGAGAAAAACTTAGATACTCTCATTCCGTTTATTGATTTTAATAACTTTTTACCGTATTAGAGTGGTAGGTAGTACCGTAGTTAGGTCCAGTTGCGCGTGATAGGGGGTGTTACTGTGTCAGCAAGTATGTGAGTGCTTCGCTCGTGTTAAAAGCCACAAATGACGGTGGTCAATGACACGCGGCGATCATCTATACAACGAGAGGCCTTTTCCGGAATGGCTCGGTGGAGTTATGGTTATGGACATCCGATAACGTGATGGCACGTGCCTTGCTGTGACGTGTCGCGTGAGTCGGGGATGATATTTGTCTCTCTCTCTCTGACCGGCAAGCGACGCGGCCATTTTACAAGAGAAATGAAAAATAGTCCATTGTGCTGGATATTATGGTAACAGCATTTGGATTTGTAAATAAATTAAAAAAAAATTATGTTGATCCTTATTAATAGAAGCGTCAGATTTGAATCGTGTAACCTATTTAAGAGGTAAGATTAAGATAAGAAGTTTATTTGAGAACTTATTTAGTATACTTTTATCAACTTAATCTATTTAATCCGTGAATTAAATAAGTCCGTTCGAAGTTAAACAGGTTACCTGTTTCTTTTTTAAACAAAAAATTTTCACTCATTTAATCCACGTCCCAACTCATTGCATTTTTTTATTTAACTATAATATATATGTTGTATTGTTTTTATTATTTTGTAATTTGTTATATTTAAATATTTTGTTCACAATCATATTTTTATTATTAATAAATTATTTAATTATTAAATTACTTTACTTATTTTAATCTATTAAAACTTGCTCTTTATTTAGTTAGTTAGTTATTTATTTATACTGATATAAAAATTGATTAGTTAAACAATATATATACTTAAATAAAGTCATATTTAAATTTTTATAATTTTTATTTTTTAAAATTTTTAGTGAGTTAAATAGATCAACTCGCTTAAATTACTAAATATGGTGAGTTAAGATTTTCAACACACCACTTTATGATAAGTTAAATAAATTAACTTATTTAACTCACTAACTCAAACATGTTAAATTAGTCTACCTTTAACTGTTCTACTTTTGAGCCACAAAATAGAAAGTTTAGAGATGATGATTATAATGATGGATTTATTATAATGCATAATGGAAATGATGATTTACACTGAGACGGTTCAGTTGGACTTGGAATGTCTTGTCTTCAACTTCAGACACTGCCAAAAGTATTACCGGATGGTAATATCATTATATAATTAAAGCGTGAACAGGGAAGATGGGTGTGGTTAAAAAATAGAAAGCAGTGCCCTGCGTATCCTTTTTTCCCAAGTTTAAAATCATGGTTTCATATATTCAATTATTGGGACATGAACGAAAGAAGATTCCTCGTCCATCTCATGTAATTAGTTGTATCATTTCTAAGCACTCACCGTTGCCTTGTCTCATCAAACGTTCTTTTCCTTTGTTTCACTAGTCCGACTTGGCCCTATACATGCACGATTTAAGAGTTTTACTGAACAGATTTAGACATTTATAATTAAGTGAGAGTTCAAAATAACATGAATTTACAAGAATTATCATATATAAATATAATAACAATGAAAGATATTTAAAGATAAATTAATCAAACTAAAAAATGCAATAACTATACTGTATATTTTTAATGTAAAAGATTAGAAGATAGAACAACAACTCATCAAACTCTAGTTTCCTTCAAATTGTTTGAAAAGAACAACTTAAATTAGAGTTTTATAGAATAACTAAAAGTCTTTTTTTATATAAAAAATAAAATATATTTTAATATCTTATAAAACAAATTAATTAATAAGACTTATTTAAATGAATTCAATTTATATTTCAATCATCAACTCTTAATTAATAATCTAATAAGATAATTATTAATTAAATTTAAATAATAAGTTAAGATCTTTACTCAATAGATTAATAAATAATTTAATTTATAATTGATTATATACGTTTAACAATAACTTAGTTCATTTTTTTTCTAGATTAGTATTAATTATCCAATTAAGTTTTCCATAAAATTATTCAACTAATTTGATTAATGTTAATCCAAAAATTGTTTAAATAGAATCATGTGTATACAAATATTAATCCTATTATCAGCCCGTAAAGAAAGTATTTTTTTTTTATCAAACATTAAAGGGTACAATCACCTGAAGGTGTGGTACCCAAACAACCAAAATACGTACTTAAACACACTCAATCATACGTATACTTAGCTGATGTTGTGAAAGCACCTACGAGGACTCCCACGCACGCCAATAGCACTTCCGCACTGGCGCAACACACACGGGTAGGAAGTAAAGAAAGTAGTTTCAACAAAAAAAAAAAAAGAGAGAGAGAATAGAGATGAAACTGTATTTCAACACGGGTTGGAATGACCACAGAGATGAAGGTCAGGCCTGGGCGTAGAACTCAAGACAAGATTGACCCATTTACTTACATACATGTTGGGCCGTGAAGATTATGTCCAGTCAGGCTAATTCATACTGACATCCTCGTGAATCATTTTGGGCCTCATAGGAGCTTTTTCGTCAAATTGTTACCCAAGAACCACATCAAAACACGCGGAAAAAAATGATTTTTTTTTTCTGTTAATTTAAAAAAAAAATTGATGATTCTGAGTGATATTCTGTATGAAGTAATAGGATAATATTTTAGTTGATCATGCATAATTTAGAACCTGACTTGTATCAATTTTTTTTTAGAAGTTCCTGCACCATCAATTCACTACGCGGATAATATTCGAAGCTTAGTTCACAATCATATTTAGGTGTTGTATGTTGGTGTCGAGAGATAAAAGGTTGAAGGTAAATAGGTAAAGGGAGATAAAATTTCAGAAATTTCTTATATATTACGTTAAATTATTCTCTTTCTTTTTCAATTAAAAAAAATTGACAGACATGGGAACTGTTTAGACTTGAGACTGCGATAAACTCCAAATGTGCCGGACGCAGAGATCGAAATAAAAGGAGGAGGAGCTGAATCAGTATTGCAGTTGAAAGGCGCTTTGGAGTTTCCCAGATTTACACGTCTTGGTGTAGGTCTCTGAGTCGGAATGGGAAAGGAGAGTCTTAATCCTATGAAATGGTTGAATCTCATAGTTTCAGAACCCTACTATTTATTCCATTTCTTGACCTTCTTCTCGTATTTTGTTATTCGTAGCTCCGCAACCCAAGTCCTAGCTTCTCACATAGCCCATCATCTACTTCGTCGCGTAACGCTCTTGCTCTCTGTGCATGTGTTGCGTTAGTTTTTCGCCATTCCTTACTTTCCCTTTTCCAATGCATCTGCAGGAAATACAAACGCTACTAGTATTTGCCCTGTTGGCTCTCATCAAGGTACCGCAACTTCGTCCATTGTATCGCACTAGTTTCATTTTCTTCTTATTGAAAGCTAACCAAATTCATTGATTTCTCTCGATTTTATTGTTGTGTGCTACCTTGATTCAAGTTTGACTCTTATTCAAACACTTTTATTACATCTAATTTACGCTTACTGTGTCATAGATAGAATTAAAGGTTATCGACGGGGATCATGATATTAATTACATTATATATGGAATTGTTGGTGTTGAGGAGATGACTAAACAAGAAAAAGATTGCTTAGTGGATTGTAAAAATGATGTATTGCTTATAGTATTGGGTTATAACTTATTTTCTCTATGAGATAAAGGGAAGCGGAGAAGTTTAGGGTAATGGAGAAGACTGTAGCAGCTAATGGACAATGTTATTTTTAGTAAGGTGATGAATGCTTAGTTATGTCTCGATGTGACTTACTTTTATAGTTACTCTAAGCCAGTGACATTTGTCGTCCCCTACATTTAGAAAACATGGAGTTACCCTGGCTTGGGTAATGTGAACTGAATGTCTATGAGTATATTAGCCTTGTAAGACACATAATAGAAATATTGCATCAAATAGTTTATATGTTTCTGCTCATTCTAGATAATGTCCAAAAACTAAAAAATTGATGTTCAATTTGAAGAATCACTGGTACTCTGTGCTTGGTGTACATAAGTAACTTGATAGCTTTTACTTGACAAAAGGATTTTGCATACTTTGTTTCTGTCACTTATGTCAAGGGTCATTTTAACTAACAAAATCCAAATTTATATACTCTAGGAACAAATTTGAATACTCCCTATCAGAAAAGGAAAAAAGTATTTGAAACCATAAATCTACAAATCACTAAAGATCTTTGAAATTGGCTATAAATTTTCCTGCCTTTTCTTTAATAATAGAATGCAATATCATTCTGGATACTTGAATTTAAAAACTCCTCCTGGTGTTACTGCTGATTTTGGTTTATAGTTTATTACATTTCTTGAGTCACGATTTGACTTCCCTCCATACATGAAGAGGCTATCTAGTTTATTGATTTCAATAGCTACAAACCATCATTTACTATGTGAACAATGATCCAAACTGTATGATACTGGCAAGTTTGCAACCTTAAACACCGTCTTTGCATATTTGTGTGGGTGGTCATTAATTATATCCACTTTCTCTGTTTTTGGCAGGGAGTGAAAGAAGAAACATGGGAAGCTTTCATTCCTGATGCACTTTTTCTTGCCAAGGTGATCAGTTATATGCATTTATGCTTTATTTATAAATATATCTTGATATATTATTGCATTGGTCTAATTAAATGCCTATTAAAGCATGGAGCCTGTGATGTTTTTTTGTACTATTATTTATTTGTTCTTATAGTAGTTTCACTTTTGAAGGACAAGCAAGTAATGAAATGTTTCATATGTTAAACTTCTTTCTTGTTTCACATGACCAGTGATTCATAAATTAAATTTCTTTCTATGTTTATGACGTTCTTGTTAGCTTTTCGCTGTCTTATCTGAATATTTTTCAGATTTGTCTTTTTGCCCTTGCTTATACAATGGATCGCTGGTTAGCTGTCTGGTATGTTCTTGTATTTTTAGGTGGGTAATTTTATCTCATCATATGCTCTTTAATTGATCTACAGATTTTTGGCATAGGATGGTTGCTGGTATGGAGTTTTGGTTGAATAATGTTTCCTTTTTCTTGTAACTGTCTTAATTAGGAATCTTTTTTTTTTTTTTCCCAGAAAAAATTTAGTAGGTTTTTTCTTCACTTTTAAGATATTAAGATATCTCTCATTCAACTCTGCAAAACTAATAATGTTGCTCTCCATTTGTTAATAAGTTCAAGTTATATTGCATATGTTCTGGAAGTTGATCACAAATTATAAAATTTGGTTCTGTAATGCAGTGATACATATGGTGACCCAGCAACCTCCATTCCAAGAATCAGGTAGCATTGCTTGGTTTTGGCTCATTTCCTTTTATTTATGATTAATAATACTCTACAAGCTTCTTATAGCTGCGAGTGTCACAAGAATTGCAAGAATGCCTTGCTTTAGAATCTGATCAACTAATTAATTCAGTTCCATTGAATTGATTCTTCCAGGTACTTCTAGCAAATTAACACCATTGCAATTGGAAAGCTTACTGACAGAGGGGAAAACTTCAAGATTTTGGCTGGTTAGTTGAAAAAAAATTTCTTTCTGAATCATATATACATTATATTCAGAGATTTGCAACATAGTAATCATATCGTGATATGAATCGCAAATTGGAAAGTATATTTTTGAATCGTGAATAATATAATATATCAAATTGTAAGATTTAGTAATAAGTGAAAAATAACATGAAATATCAAATAGGACATATGCATATCTCAAGATAAGTTATAGAGAAACTTAATAGTCATGTAATTTGTGAGTAATTAATTCTTGGAATAATTTCAAATAATATCTGCTTTGCTATTTTTATAAAAAAGCATAGATAATACTTAACAATACAATACTTTCATGTCAATTCATTCATTTTTTACATTTTTGAATTGCAAAGTCATGCTATTGGCTTGAATCGCATAATTCATAGATGATTCAGCTATTAATTTATATTATTGGCTTTTTGACTTGTTTCGAACATTAAGATTCAACTTGTGAATCGTATGTTTTAGAATTACTTTTGATTCATCCATTGATTTATATTGTTGACTTTGTGACTCATAACGAATCATAAGATTTAAATCATGAATCTTAAGATTCTTATTACAATAATCTGCAACATGTTCAGTTTGGGCATAAATGGACATTTATGCTTAGTTTGCGTGACTTGGTAATAATACAATTTGGTAGAGGAAAAGAAATAACTTGTTTCTTCATGCTGTGATGCTGAGACCATGTTAAATGTGTTGCATGAAATCTCAAAACAACTGTTTTTGAAATAGAGTTAGAAAAAAAAAAGGGTCACTCTAATGATTTTGTGATAAAATTGGGAGAAATGAAAATAATATAGTTACATAGGAGAGCTTAGATTTTACTTAATCACTTTGCCCTTATACTTTGTTTGGCGTGGATCCATTTGCAAATATATCAGTAGGCCCAAGGCCATAACATTATTATTGAGACTTCTTTTCTCCCCTTGTACTTATCTATTGTTTTTTCTTATGAGTATGCAGGTGGAGTTCCGTGCCTCTTATTCATCTGCTTGCATTCGGTCAAGCCGGTGTTTGTCTGAGCTCTCAATTACGTATGTTTCTCTTTGCTTTTCATATTGAGGTCCCCCTCCTCCTTCAAGAAGGGATAATAATTAACAGTTTCTATTTACTGACACACAACACAAATTCAAGTCTTTGTGCTCTCTGGTGAAATTAATGTTTAGCCAACTCAAATTTGATAGAAGAGTAAATGTCCAAAGTTCCAAATATTAAAATTTGTGAGTTGGCTTCTAAGTTCAGAGGCTGTACGCTCAAATACATTTCGATCTTCCTTGTTCTTTTATTATGCTTAGATATATCAAAAATCAATATCAAATAGCAAGGAAATGAGAGCAGAAAAACTGCTCTTTGTATATTTAACTTCTGTTGGAGGTATATGATGTCACTGAGCCTGTGTGTTCTCTCTTGTTAAGCAGCACTTGACAATTTCTGCATATTCATATTTCTACATGGCAGATATTCAAACAGAAATTTATCATTCGGAATAATTGATCTTGGACTCTTTCCCAATGCTGCAGAAAACTTTGGAATCTCTCTAAGCGGTATATAACATTAATTTATAGCCCTATCAAATTGGCTTTGCAAATTTGCTTTTATTAATGTTTGATTGTTTTCTGTTCTATTGTTCTGCACTGTGAGTTATTGCATTGTGATTTTGCAATTGATGTGAAGACCCTTAACTCTCAGGAAGCATGGGACACCTTCCAACATATATCTTATTTGACAATGCCACTGAGGTTACCCGCTATCCAGAGTTGGATTTTGAAGCAAAATACTTTCACCCTACGATTACAAAGGTAGTTAATATTAGTGTTTGGCAGTCAGATGAACGTCTAGGCACAAAGCTTGCATATTTACGTTCTTAGAACTTTATGTACTTACCTTTCATTTCACCTTGGTGCTTGGGGTGTTTTGAATATTTATCCTTTGGAACTGGGTTAAGTACTGAGTACAATGTTGGTAAAAATGAGAGGAACTTGGTATATGCTATCTCTGAGGTCTGAATAATTGTACAAAGTTGCTTGTGATGGTGCTACATTGTGAGCACACTTTGAGTTTTACTCCAGTAGTCACATCTCTGAACCAAAATTCATAATCGTATGGATGATTTGATTGCAGGGACTCCTTGCTCGGCATTTTGAGCTTGATCGGCACCTCCTTGAATATATAAATGGAAAGTAGGTCATTGCTAGGATGTTTGTTGTACACTACAGCTTTGGTTTTAAATCTCTTATATCTTCCTGTTTACTGTTCCTTGTAATTCAGTTAGCATCATGAATACTATAAATTTAAGCACAATTTTTTATTTACAAATCAATGATAACAGTGCAAGTTTGCGTCTGAATATCATCTAGATCCTGGCTACACTACTGTTTTTTTTTTTTTGGGTCATATATAGACCACACGTCCATATGATTTAGAAAGTTGTACCTATTTTCCTTAGTGGCATGCTTAGGGTAAAAAGTTCGCGTGCGTGAGTTTTGTATATTTATATATTTGATGGGTGTTGAGATATCTGAATTGATCATGGAAGGTTGAATGGATAGCAAGTATGTTATTGGCTTACTGCTTTGAAAGAATCAGTTGCATGCTGACTACCCCTTGGATTAGCCACGCCTTACTTGGACTGGTCACTTGAGCAGTTGCGGAGGACAAACTTAGGTTAGTATGTATCAATGATGTTGTTGTTTAGGCTGCAAAAATGAAACTGGTTTAAACTTTCAAGGTGGATTCATTTGTCTCAGCCTACTTAGAATCAGCCCGAATCAGAAAAAAAACGAATACTAAGCCCACTAAGCTGAGGTTTCCAAAAAGAGGTCTGGCATCAACCCTATATTCCGTTTTTTAGATTTCGGTTTTCATTTTGGGCGGTGAGAACAGCATGGCCTTTGCTCGTTGCTGTCTATAGTTTTGGGTTATTGAATTTTTAAAAATTACAGTGACTGTAATTAATAATTTAATAATCTAAAATATATGAGAAATTCCGTGTGAAACTGAAAAGAAAAAACAATCTGATTGGGCTTCGGAGCGAGTTGGAGATGGCACGTGAAGGCAATGAGTGATGACGTCGCCAAACCGCCACGTCATAGCGGCGTGATTAGCTTGCCGGCTTCGCTCCTAGAGTACTCGGCCAATCGCAGAGGAGCCTTGAATATTCCTTTCCAGATTCTGTCTATTTATATTAAACATGAACCTACTTGCTTGGCACCTTATTAAAAATGATAACAAATATCAATTAAATTAATCTTTATTTTTTAAAAGTAATGCATCCTTGTCATTTATCCCTGTTTTATCCAGCTTGAACTAAAACCTTCCGAACTAATTGTGTCTTTGGAAAACAATAAATAGACTTTGAATTTTAGAAAGTAGAAATTGTAAGAAAAAGAAGCAGTTCTATACTTATAATTTTTGTCAGATAAGAATACTAATAGTATAATTTCTATTCGAAATTAGAACAGACACAATTGAAGTACTTTGAAATACAATAAGATAGTCTCATGTTTTTAGAAGGCATAATTTCAAAATATAGACACTGTTAAAAACGATATGCATCAGCAAAAGCTAAAAAAAAAAAAAAAAAAAAAGGGAAAAGCATTAAAGCTCATGAAAATAAACTTTGCATGTAGTGGTACTTAAGAAAAAAAAATAAAGTGAAGAAGTATGAAAACGTTAATGGCTGTACAGCTTATATAGTGTACTTGATTGAAAAGAAAATTTAACAAAGAAAAATTATAAAAAAAAAAAAAAAATTGGTCAAGAGCAGGAATTCGAGAATGAGAGAGAAGTGGAGGATGGGGTCCAGATGGAGGGGGCGCGTGCCTGTCTCTGTCTGCAAGTTATTGAAAATGGAGAGGGGACACTGAATGACACGCTTTGATGTGATATGTTATGTCAATTGCCAACCTCTTTCAGCGTGATTGTCTCCTATCCCTTCCCCTCCCCCCCCCCCCCCCCTCGTTTTTTATTCTTTTCACTTATTTTTGTTAATTATTTCTCAAATCTTAGCTTTCTTGCTAAAGCTTAGCCCTCGGGAAACTTCACATTTATTACTTCCCATAATTTTACAACCCCAAAATGACAAATCTAACAATCCTATTTGACTCTATAACTCATTTTATTGTTTACCTTCTAGTTTCTAGTAATGAAACCTTTCTTAAAAACAAAATTTATTTGCATTATATCATTAAAAAATATTTTTTATTTAATTAGTTTTCTAAAAATAAATTATTTCATTTACAACACAAAACTGTAATTTTTTTAAGATAAAATGTAAAAAGGGGCACGCATTTTGATGCATAGGGAATGGAACTGTGATAGCAGTTAAAAGAAGGACACGCGTTCCGTTGGTAGTGGTCGCTCTCCTCCCTTGTGGGACCTTGTTGGATTCCATGAATCTGTTAACTCCTCCACTTCCTCCTCCTAATTTAAATTTCTTGTATTTTTTTTTAAAAATTAAATGATTAAAATTTTAGATTAAAATTTTAAAAATTATTAAATAATTTATTTGATTTAAAATATTAAATTTATATTTAAAAATTTCAATTTTGTTAAATTTACCAAAATTTCAACTTTCATCAAATTTGTTTTCTTCAGTCCCTATATATTAACATACTTTGAACTTAAACTTTAACAATTTTAATATGCTCTTACTAGTATATACTATTTTTAATTTAATTTTCAAAATATTTTTATAATTTCAATTCCTGGAAAAATATTTGCATTTGAATTTAATCTTTTTGAAATACATTTTTTATATTATTTTAATAAATATTTTCTTTAATTAAAAGTAATTTTCTGAAAAGTATTTATGATTTTTAATGACTATGTTAATTAAACGAAAATATTAAATTGAGAGAAAACTTAATATATATACTTTATTTTTAAAATAATCAACTGAAAATAGAATAATCTTTTATGAACTAAATCATCAATACATTTTTGCAATTAAACGTATAAACATTCAATTATTTAAATTGTTATGTCTACATAAAAAGGAGAAAACTTAATTGAAATTTTTATATGTTTATTATTAACTTCTCAACCAAAAATATGATAATTCTAATTTTTTTTTAATAAATAAGCATCATATGATTAGTTTCTCAAATAAATTTTTAAGCTTATCATTTGATCTACTTTATATACAAAACACCAAAAAAAAAAACTTTGCAAATAAAAGACTAAAATGATAGTAGGAATTAAATATGCAAATCAATAATTTCAATAAAAAATAAAAATTTGGCTAAAATTAAGTCATACAAAATTATTTCGAATAGTATTAAATTCAAAATAAATAAATTTAAAAATAATGCAATGAAAACAAAAATTAATTTTGAAATTACAAACTTTCGACCATAGCGTGATTTCAACAAGAATAATCTGAATATAAAAAATACAAGAGAGATTAATAAAAAATATGTCAAAAGCATTGAAATTTTGTATATATTATTTGTATTGTTGAATTTTCTTTTTACAGAAATCTTTTAGTTTTTTGAAAGAAAAGTTTTCATTATTATAACATGTTAAAGAGCTCTATAATTAACAAGAGAGAAAAAAATTAAAAACTATCAAATGGATAACTCATTGACAAAATTGTAAAAAAAACGGGTGACCAAACTTACAAACATTTTATATTGAAGAACCATATATTTTTTTGTTGATTAATAAATATTTTGATTTTTAATTGTTGTGTTTTTCATATAAAAATGAAGGGTTTTTTAGGCAAACACATCAATTTTTTATAAATACATAACATTAAAAATTATTACAACGAAATGTTATAAATATATGATGTAGGTTATGGAAATGATACTTAGGATTACGATAGTAAGCAAAATCTAAACTACATGTTATAAATGAAAAAAAAAATCCAAATTACATGTTATGAGTACAAAGTTTTAAGCATAATAATAGGAATAAGATACAGAGGCCTATTTATTAAAATAATAACTACCGGTTCTGCAATGAGGCCTTCTCTTTGCATGCTGTGGTCGTCGCTACTTTAACTATGCAACTTATTCTTCTTGAGCATCTTGTGGTGCAACCAGTAGCATATTTAAATCGAAAATCAGGGATTGAATTGGAAGAATTGGCTGTTGTGGTGTGAAGAATCACTGTTGGGATGAATCAAAAGGCATGACCATACTCAGCAGCAAAGGTTGAGTAAATATCAAAAGGCACTTGCTATGCAATGAACAAGAACGATGATGACATAATAGGTGTACAACTTGATGTTGTTGGAGATAGAACATAGCACGATGGTCTAACACCATCAAAGTTACCATATGGACAGGCTGTGGTAATCGTGGAAGGACCAACAATGTTGAAGTCTTGATGTGGTGTATCTGGGGTGGAAGAAAAGGCAGATATACCCGCAATAACCATGGATAAAGCTATAGCTGGAGTCTGGCTATGTCCTAGGCCTTCCTCAGCAACAAGCAGTGTCTGAAATGACATGTACCTATGGGCTTGCTTACCAGGCTTGCCTTCTGGTATATATGGGTGATCAGGAAAGTTTGGAGATGGCAGAGCTGGCTGCTCAACCATTGAGAACCGTTGTTCCCTGAGTGCTTTCAATATATCTTGGCAATGCTGGCTAATAGTTCCACAAAATTGAGGGTACTCTATAGATGGAGGATCATGCAAGCTTAACCTATAAAGGTCTTTTCTAATGTTAGCCGACAAAAAAAGGCACGAAATTAAAATTTGAAGTCCAATGAATGTTGGAAGCAAGCAAAGGAATCATATGAGTTACCACGTAGCCCGTTGCACCGCTCATAGGATGGATCCATCAACATGTATGTTGCCATTACCACTGCATATACGCTAAGTTCCAATCGGTGGGTGTGATAGACAAGGGTACTTGTACTAAAAAATCACGCCATATATCGCACATGTCTATTAGTTGTGTACGCTCTTGTTGCTAGTTTTTCATGGTTTTCCCCTTCAACTACAACATATGCAAGGAACCCAAGTTAACTAGATTGTTAAGGATGAATTGTTGCTGGCCAAATTGTTGAAGGATGCAATCTGGTTGATGCCATTCAACAATGTGGAAGTATATTAGGGGCACCTAAGCCATCTATATATCGCGAGAAGCTAGACAATACTCTATAATCACTTCTCGAACATTGCTTGGTTGATAGGGTTACCAAATAATCTATCATTTACAATAAACAAGGTTATGTACAGTATAGTTGAAGACCAAAAAAAGTGCACAACTATATACAAGTGTTATAACAAACCTCGTGGTCCCCAATTTGGTCAAGGAAAACTTGGTATTGACATAATGTGCATTCTTTAGATTGAGGACGATGACCAACATTCCTCCACCAGTGAATTGGGAAAATAAACATTATACACTATGTATGATAAATAGTAAAGGAAGTCCGATGCACTTGTGCATACCTAAAGCCCAATGGTGGAAGCGAGGGGTAGATATCGATGTAGTTGCGAGACAAGTAATCTCCTAGGGGCAAGCATTGGAAACCGATCCTATGCCCATAGATGCAACAATGTTAGGCTCCCACCTAGTGGTGAGCACGGGCAGGGCCGGGTCGAGTTTTTGGTCAACTTGAGACCTGGCTTGGTTTTACACTAGGTAATTTTTTTTAACCTAAACTAGGCCCAGCCTGGTTAGACCTAGGTAGTGACTGAGCCGGGCTGGGTTAGCCTTTTTTTTTTTAATATGAATTATTTTGTGAAAATAACTTTTTTTAAACAAAAATTGAAAAAAATAAAATTTAAAAGGAAATAAAATAGAATTAAAAAAAATTTAAGATTTGGAATGAAAAATAATAAAAATTTGAAAAGAATTGATATTTTAAAATTTATTTATAAATAAAATTTATTTTAAAGCAAATTAAAAATATATTATAAAAATAAAAAAAATTAAAAATAAATACCAAGCTAGGTTTAATGTCATCATCGAGACTTGGCTCGATGTGATCGGGCCGGGCTAGGTTCATTGAGCCAATGATAACCCTTACACCTACCTATGCGCCCACTTCCCGAAATTTGTTGAGTTACATAGCTCCTAGTAAAGATGTGCTAAAATTGTAGATCCCTAGCTTAGTTGATTGGTTTTTTCAAAATTTATCGATAACAATAGGTACATCAAATAAACTAGATGGGACGACCTATTCGGGGAAAAAGATAACCTCTATGAGTTAAGTATGTATGCATGGGCAAAACGCTGAACTTGCTCATCGTTTGCATCATTAGGGAGCTCGTTAACAAGTTATGATAACCACGTCATGCTTAATCATTGTTCATTAAACTGGTCAGTTGGTGGTCTCACGCCTAGTAGCAGCTCGCATACATTTGGCCACTTATAGCATGTTGGTCCTGTAACTGGCATTCTCGCATAAGGTAATCTAAGCTGGACGTCAACATCTTCCAGTGTTATAGTGTACTCCCTATGTATAGTATGGAATGTGTAGGTCTTTGGCTGCCATCGCTTTACAAGAGCTGATACTAATGCTTGATCATACTCAAATTGACCGAGTTAAGCAACACTATAGAAACCGGCTTAACAGAGATAGTTCATTATAGCAAACGGCGGGTCCTGTAGTTGATCAGCATGGAGAACATGTCAAGTACATAGATGTCGATCTCCCTACACAATTAAAAACACATTAGGAATAATTACACATGATATGGTCGTAAACAAAGTATAGAAGAATGTCATGCATGTCCAAGCCAAATGGCTTGTGAGATATGTTGTGTCTACAGGTACAACAAGGATTGGTCTTCTGGCTCGAGTTTTACCACTTTTTGTTAATCACTCTTTGCTTAACTGTGGATGAACTGTGTCAGCAAAAATGGACATATGTAGAAACATTGTGTGACATGCACATATGGACAAAAAGAAAGAAAAGTACTGACACGTAAGAAACGGTATGTACGTAAAAATTTCATTATTTTGTTCATCACACGAGACACAAAATTAACAATGCAATGTGTTGACTCCCTGGACTATAGGTTGGTGTGACTATGTGGACAAGTGGCATGGTTGTGTACGGTTTACCTGCACAACCTGCATCTATTCAATTCCCCTAGTGTTCTCCAATCCATTTCATTTCATATTCGGCTAAACCTAGGTTGCCATTTCTCGTGTATCAATTAGGTGGAACTCACTATTATATGCATTACATACAGTTTCCAAGCAAAATACGGGATCGACACACTGTCACCAAGCAATTGCCAACTTTGCACACGCAATAAGAACATGTTTGCATAGATATTTTTCAGCTCGAAATTCCCCACAATCACAAAGCTAATTATTTAGGTTTACTTTGCAGCACCGACCATATTGGCAATTTTGACGATCGTACAACTCTTCCACTTCGAACGAGGCAATATGCTTATCAAAAGCCTGCACAAAATAAGCAGTAGCTAAACATGAATTTGCATTCATCCTGTTGTTCAATGTCTCATAAAAAACTTGTCCTACTTGTAATTATGCATGCACCTTCTCCGCAAGCCTTACGAAGTACTCATTCACTTTGTAGAATATGGCCTTTGCCAAGCCAGTTATAGGCAATGACCTAACACCTTTGAACACTTCATTCATGCTCTTGGTGAGGTTAGTCATCATATGCTGATAGCAACGACCCTCTACATCATATGCCTTAGTCCATTGGTGTTTAGGTATATCAGCGATCCATGCGCCAGCTTGTTAGTGCAAAAGGGCAAGCTCAGCTAATTGGGAGTCGACAACGTATCGCTCATACAAATAACCAATATTTATAAACTTTTACTTCAACCACGTTGTTCCAAAATGTTTGTTTAGGTTGCTTGCTATATGACAAATATAAAAGACATGATGAGCATACGGTGGTTGCCACCTAATTTGTGGTTTTGATATTCAGGCTAAAATTGATAGGTGCCAATTTGAAATCAAGCATGTCCCTTGTTTATCTCTCACCACCCATCTCCATAGGTTTAGTAGGAACCACAACCACGCCCCTTGCATCTCACATTTAACAATTGTGAAGGCAAGTGGCACGACATTCTTGTCCCCATCTTGTGAAGTAGTTATTAATAATGTTTCTCTGTATTTGCCACTAAGGAGTGTTCCGTCTACCTGTAAAATCTGCTTCAAGTATGCGAACGCATTAATGCACGGCTTGTAAGCCTAGAACATATGTTGAAACCTTGTCGTTAGTTCTCCATCCGAACCACCTTGAGGACAGTCCCTGTAACAAAACTCTACATATGACCTTAGCATAAAATGTTTAACAGCGGCTAGCCACTTAGGTAGTAATTTGTATGACTTCCCCCAATTACCGAATGCTACGGCCATTGCCTGATACTTTGCCTTCCATGATTTTCGATACGACACAGTATAACCAAACAAGCTCTTTATCCTTTCAATTATTTAAGACACCGACACATGAGGTCTATCCATCACCATCTTAACAATACAAGATGCAATGACATCAGAATCTAGCTCCAAATGCTCTTGATAAAGGGAAGCAGTTAGACAAGTACGTCGGTCTTTGTATTTTGTAATCTGCCAGTGATTCCTCCTTAACTTTTTGCATGCCCTTACCCTCCAGTTGCAGCCATCGTCGTAATTTACATAATGGTATTCTTTATATTTTACAAACGAATGGTATACTATGAAGGTGTGATGTACACGAACAGAATACAACTTAACTGTACACCGTAGTGCTAGCTTGTTAGAATATTACAGTCTGATGCACAACTTGTTATTGTTCGAAAGACCACCTGTTCCTTGTGAATCACGATCCATAACCACCTCTATGTTAACTTCTATGAAAAATATTGATGCGAGATCCTCATATTTATTTATGGGCGATGTTGGCATAGGATTTGGAAGATCTCCAACATCATCACCATTATCATCTAACTCATTGTCCTCGTTTGCTTTGTCCAACTGAAAAGCATCATCGTACTCCTCATCGTCCTCAACATCATTAGTTATATCATTCACTTCAACGGGTGGATAGGGTTCATTAGTGTTGGGGTAAACTAAAGGACCCTCTCCTAAGTATGAACTGATAAATGATGTTTGATTATTCAACTCACTAAAATAGCTAGAAAAAGGTTATGTCTGGGATATAGTCCTCCACTACTTCGTGCTCTATGTTAACTGCTAGTTTAGCTGTCGAAATGTGTGCATATAACTCAACCCCACTTAGTTGTGATCGAAATTGTGACGCCACATGCCAAATATTTTGCACATCTGAATCATCTTCCAATGCACTTGTGCGGTACCATGTTGGGTACCTATACATCAATTGGGACATGAACTAATTTTAGGAAAGTCATAGTTTCTGCCCAACCACCTGCTTTAGGTCCACTAAGTTGATGTTCATGTCCACTGTGATCATCTTAACATCAGTGTATTCAAATGTCACACCGTGATTACTTTCATAGATTCTTCCATTCACATCTACGCATACAAGTTCATTCGTGTTGTCCATTTCTTACTGTACAATCACATTTTCTAATAGACAAATAAATTGTAATCAAGTCAAGCTATATGATCAAATACTACATTTCAATTTCATTCCAACATATTATTCAATTCCATTTCGTATAGCATTTCAAGATAGAAAATTGACCTTTTTACCATTATTTTCTTAATTCACCACTTACTAAACTAAACAATGGAATTTCCACCAAATGCTAAATGAAAAAAATTGAAAAATTTATAAATAAGAAAATTACAATTATTTGCAAAGTTATGTCATAAGTCAATTACAAGCACATTCTCAATATTATAACCAAACTAAATTATAAATATACTCTCGACATTCAAAAATACCTAAATTGCAACAATATTATAATTTAAATAATTTGTAATGACAATTTTCACATTATAAAATAGCTAAATTACAACAATATTATAATATATACAATTTGGAAAAACAATCTCAACATTATAAAATGTCTAACCTACAACAATATTGTAGTTTAAAAAATTTGCCAAAATAAAGTCAACATCACAAAACACCTAAATTACAATCATAGTATAATGTAAATAATTTGGAAAAACAATTTCAACATTAAAAAATAATTACATTACAACAATATTATAATTTAAACGATTTGTAAAGAGATTCCCAACATTCCAAAATACCTAAATTAAAAAATATTGTAATTTCAATAATTTGCCAAAGATAATCTCAACATCATAGCACACATAAATTACATCAATATTATATTTTAAGCAATTTGCCAAAATAATCTCAACATTATAGAATACTTAAATTACAATAACATTATGATTTAAACAATTTCCAAAATCAATCTTAACATTATAAAATGCATAAATTATAACAATATTATAATTTAGATAATTTTCAAAAATAATCTCAACATTATAGAATATTTAAATCACCACAACATTATAATTTAAACAATTTCCAAAAATGATCTCAACATTATAAAATACTTAAATCACAACAACAATATAATTTAAACAATTTACAAAAATTATTTCAACATTATAAAAACCTAAATTACATCAATATTATATTTTAAATAAAAAATAAATAGTCTAAAAAAAATCTTATTTACTCTTCTTACCTTAATCATGAACAAATATTGGCAAGAAAAAAAAAATTATGAACAAATAAATATAATACTCATTTATTCTAAAAATTTTTTTTCTACCTATATGTACAAAAAAAAAAAATGTTAAAATAATCTAGTGTATCTTAATAACTTATACTAGCAAAGACTCCCTTCAGATGTTCAAGTGAAAAAAAATAAAAACTTGGGATAAAGGATGAAGGATGAAGTCGAAAATGGGAGAAAGATGAAAACAAGAAGGTCGCGGTAGAAAAAGAACAGAGAAGTGTGGTGAGGACTC
Organism: Delonix regia; assembly: GCA_037074485.1. NCBI lineage: Eukaryota > Viridiplantae > Streptophyta > Magnoliopsida > Fabales > Fabaceae > Delonix > Delonix regia. The sequence goes on from CM073452.1 coordinate 7,516,325, forward strand.
GCAGGGGGGGAGGGGAATATAAGTAGTGGACCACACAACAGTCCACTGCTTTGATACCTTCCATGATTAATAAGCAAGTAGATCCCAAAAATATTACTAATGTTATCTCTTAGGCTATTATCCAAATTTGAGCTAACAAAATGCCTGATTTTTGGTAATTTACTGTTCGACCTAACTCTACTTCATAAAGATTTAGGATGTTATTCAAAATATTACATTCCCTTTCATCTGTTTTATAGAAAAAAAAGGTGTGTTATTTGTGAAAATTAAGTTAAAGATGCTAGGTCCTCTTTAGCTCACTTTATACCGATGGATAAATCTTGTTCTCTTTACGTTTCTTTACAAAGCATATATGCCCTTTGCACATAGGATGAATAAGTATGTTAATAAAGGGTCTCCCTAACGAAGCCACCTTTGAGGGATTATAGGCTTAAATTCTTCTCCATTCAGTAGGTTAGAGTACAACACACCTAGAATATACATCATGATCTTTTTCACCCAACTATCATGAAACCCAAGGCTAACATGATGGATTCCAAATAGCTTTAATCGATCCTATCGTATGCCATGTGTCACACCCCAATTTCCCTAGAGTGAGACCGATATAGGACACAAGGAAAATCCTCAAACCTACAAGCCTACACTAGATGGAAATTCAATACCATACCAATATCTATACAAATTGCACCATATTCAAAATAATTTTGCCTTTATATAAGGATAAGCAGTTTACATAAAACAAGGAGTTTTGTTAAAATTTCAGCTAAACTTCCCTAGTAAATAGGACATCCCAAAATTTCTACAACATCCTATTAGGCAACAAATATACATAATAGAGCTCCGCTCTTACCAAAATAAACCAGTACAGCATATATCAAAATACAACAATGGGGAAAGTTCAACTGTGGTCACTATACAATCCCAGAATGAACAAAATAATGGCTATCCACACTAATCATATACATTTGCAAAAAAAAAAAAATGAGCTATATACATCAAAATAACCTAAACTACATCTTGCAAATCCCAAGTAAGCTCATCAAGGGAATTCTTGTCACTGCTCCGCTTCCTTTGGGAATTCACCAACCTCCCTATTTGAAACAAAATTTTTTGGCAAATAGCATTCCAAAATTAATAATAAAATACATATTTAATTTGCAATCAAGCATGATCAAGATATGTATGGAATGAAATAACATTTAAATTACAAATAAACACCATCAGTTAGTTAATGCGCATTTCAAAATATTGAATTTAAAATGTCTTACACAAAAAAATCAATAAGTTTTTGAATATTATTTAAGGGGAAAGACTATTATGGACCAATCCGCTGTGGCACACAGCCACAAGGGTAAATCACAACAAGCGAGGACACACAAGCCTCGAGGGCAAATAACCAACAGGCGTGAGGTCATAACTCACGAAAGTTATCCATTCATCGATCCACGTGTGATGGTCGTCACACGAGGCTAGCACTTTCATTAACCCTACTGGCTGGGTAATTACCGAGGTATACCAAGGGCTAACAGTACTGCTATTTGCAGTTAGTGTCCTAACTAATCCTTCCAAGAATAAGGAAAATTAAAACAAACATGCATAGGAAATATAACAAGTAAGCATGAAATCAATTTGTGTTTTAACATTAGTTTACTCGGTTGTTATTCATAACCATATGCATGATATTTCTTCAAAGTTGTTTTCAAACCATACATGATGTAATCTAAACATGTCAAGAAATTCCATATACTCATAATTACAATTCCGATAAAATAAAGTCATGACAAAATCAAAATGATAATTGTAAAATATTTCCAAATAATGAAAAGTGTTTGGAAATGCTATCTGTGCACCTAAGTGCCGTTAATTACTAGCGACCCAATGCCTTCCCTTGGGTAGCCATCTCACCCTTAAGAGCTACCTACGCCAATTGAAAAGAAATGAATTATTCCTCTTCCTCTTCCCTCAACCAATTGTGGCATTAAGCATAAATTATAAGAAACCACCTCCTAGTATGTGATTTAACACTAAAGAGTCCTTCTACTCCTAAAAAGCTTACCATAATGGAAAACCAAGTCTTAATCACATCACCCAACCAAAAATTCCCTCTTATGCATATTATCAAGCAATAATAAATTTTCCAATTCTCATTCATTGTCTTTCTATATCTCCCTAGAACATTTCCATACTTGCAAAAAATTTTTAAAAAAATATAAATAAATTTCAAATCATCATTCCTAACTAATCCACAACTTCTGAATATCCCAAATGCTGTCATGAAGCTACTGATTACACCTCAAGTCCTAAAAATTTCAATTTGGTCCCTCAAGAACTCTAATTCTCGACCAAAATTGGAGTTTTCAATCTAAGTCCTAATTTCAAGCAATTGGTAGCAGATAATAGCCGAAAATAAGCTAAAATTCGTAATACATATCAAGATTCAGCTTAAAAACTCACCAATCTGAGCTAATTTGTTCGAGAAAATCAGTCCTGATATCCTTAACGCACTCGCCAAAAAAATCTGGAACAACGCCAATCAACAGAGCTTGGAATTAGGGGGAAAATGCCCACAAGGAAGTTAAGAGCAAAACCCATACACTAAATGACAGAAAAGACGCTTAACAGAGCTCCGACGAGCTTCGTGATCCATGGCTCTTTTACGACAGAAAACCATGTCTTCTCATCGAAAATGGTGGCTTCTAGTCAGTGACACGGCGGCGACATCCACGTGGTGGTATAGGCAGTTCTGGCGACGTGAATGGGGCGACTTCAGCGATGCTAAAAAATCCACACTCTTCTGTTGCTTCAGTTCGAAAATGCCAGGGAAGAAGAGATAAAGAACCAAGGGCATTTTGGTCATTTAATGCTAACAGGGGAGACATGTTAGCACCTAAAAAAACGAAAAAAGTTAGGGAAGTCAGGATTTAAACCCTTAGCCTCCTGAATATGCACATGAAGCCTGACCACTGAGCCAGCCTCCATCTGAGTGTATATTTCCACTTGATAAAATATTATACCTTAGTTAAATTCCTTGCAAAAAAATTTCCTCTTCTTATTTTTCATTAACTAATTTATCAATTATAATTTATCCCACTAACCCTTATTTATTGGGATATTACACCATGTTTATATCAATTTTTATACTAACCATTTATTTCTTCCTTTTACGACTTCTTTTAATTTTATGGATCAATTTGAATGCCATCATAATATTGTTTGAGATTAATCTCCCATGAACAAAGGTCATTTAATTCTTCAAAATAATAGAATGGAAAATCCTCTTTAAATGGTTAGCCAACACTTTTTCCAAAACCTTATAAAACATACCACACAAAAATATAAGCTGAAGCTCTTCAGAAAAGTTGGTTTTTTTGTTTTGGGGATAAAAGCTATGAGAGTGTGAGATAAATCTGCTAGTATAAACCCCTTATGGCCTAAGAGATACAATTATAAGTGACCTTTGTACCAATTAGATGCAAACACTTTCAGTGAAAAGCAAGATTAAATCCATTAACTCTTAGGGATATATCAAGGTGCGTAAGGAAGATTGCTCATTTAAACTCCTCTTGTTCATAAGGGCACAATAAGATATTATTTTGTTTACGTTTAATCACTCGCTGCACATATCTGATAACATGTTTGTGATTGTTTTAGGTTCTCATAAAGAGTTATGAGAAATAATTGAAAATAAGATTATGAAGTCCTTCTATATCAATTACCCATATATTGTGATCATCTTTTAAAGTTTCAATTTTATTATATCTTCTCCTCGTAGTAGCATTAAGATGAAAGAACTTGGTGTTTTGATCCCCCTATTTTAACTAGAATTATTTTGATTGCTCCTTCCAATGCAACTCTTCCTTCTATAACAAATTGTTCTTTTCAGCTTTCGACTCTCTGGTACGAGAATTATCATGCCAAATTAAATTTCTGTGCAGAACTAACTACTTGTTGATTTCACAAAGTCTCTTTATGTCTTCACGCCTCTTACTTACACCTCATTTATTTGGATGCTTGCAATAGCTTTGAAGCCTCGCTTGAATATCTTCATGTCAATCTTTCTTTCAGCTATCCTCAATAATTACTTGAAGCTCAAGTTCACGTGTCCATTCATTTTGTAACCTAAACCTATGCTTCATTTAGTCTTAATAATCCTTGTTGACTTCTATAAGCAAGGGAATAATCCATATATAAACTAATAAGTATCGTCATCATATGATTGTAAAACATATCATTCCACAAAGTGTTTACCATTACATGGTCCAACCATTCTTATACAACATTATTAGCACAAATTATTTTCTCCCATGTAAAACAACTTCCCAGCTATCAAACCCACCTCTTCCAATGTTTCACAGAATCCCCTGATTAATAAGCTTAGGTGTTATTGTCGCCATACGTTTTCATGCTAGTAAATCGTTGAAATAACTCTTAAAAGCTATGTACCATTAAAATCTCTTGCCATGCTTTAAGTAAATCCCATGACTCATGTCTCTTTGTTATTTCAAAATATGTGTATGCCTCCATTCCTATTTTACATTATTCCTCATCATAAGGTTTATGTGGTTTTGGGAGTAATTTGATGCATAGGTGCCATGCTTATTCCAAAACACTGCCAGCCCTATGCTCTTTCCAAATCTATTTATAGCAAAACAAAAATTAAACTTCAACTAAATTTAGAGTTCCTTAATGCAAAAAGCTTGCACCAAGGTCTCCATAAGGAACAACATATCAGCTTGTAGCTTCAATTGAGCTCGTGAAGAGCTTGAACTGCTTGGGGATTGCCTAAACCCTGATAGTTCCAACTTATAATTTTTATGGCTACTGGTGAGACCTATTAGCCTACTTAGCAGGTCTCACTGGTGAAATAAAATTAGTTGACATGCAGCAGTTTCTTTTCACATTTTCCGTCCCCTTGCCTTTTTTTTTTTTTTTCCTTCTTCACATTTTAGTGGGCTTAATTCACAATCTTGACCCACTTACAACCCAATATTGCAAATATCCTGGAATGGATTTCTCCCATTAATACCAAATATGTAGAAAATCCTTTGATTAGCATTGACTTTGCTGGTAGATCCAAATTTGGGTTATGGTCTTGTTGTTCACGCTCCACCCAAGATATCAACAAACTAATTAGTTAATTTTTTGCCTTTATCATCTCTCAGCCAAAGGCTTATTGCCAGAGATGATTCCTGGCCACTTGCAAGTTTTTGTTCTTAGAAAGAGTAAAAGAACAAATGTTTATGTTGTAGGTTGCTGATTAGATGTTGAGCTTTAAATTAGTGGTAAGACTTTAACATCTTTAATCTGAGGGCAAGGGTTCAAGTCTCAGCTTGCCACTTATCCATAACATTTTTAGATGCTGCCATGTGTCCACGAAGCAAAGTGACAAAATTACCCTTATTGCATCTTTGTTCTCCTTCTCGATCAAACTTTTTTGCAAAACTTTGAGCAGCTTCATCCTTCTTCTTTGTGTGTGTCTTATGGTCTGCACTGTTCCATCACCTTCTGTCACTCTGGCTGGTGTCTTCTTGTCACCAACAACTCATTTTTAGCTATTGTATCTCAGTTTTTCGATGAACAACACCATTTTTTTTGCTTCACTTTTGGCAGCCGCGGGAGAGAAATTTTCAGCAACTTTGGTGAGTCTTTTATTGGTTTTTCATGGGAATGCTAGTGGTTACCAAATTTTTGGCCCTTTCCCCTTAAATTTCTATCTTAATATCATGTTTTTAGGCTCAAAGTTCTGAGTTTTGTGTGGTAGCTCTCCTAGGAACCAATCCAAAAATTTTCTAGATTTTTGGGTCAAATATAGAATTGTTGGAATTTTGGAATTAAATGGTTAAGGTTGATATTTTAGGAATATGATTAATTTTTATGAAGTGATATGTTATTGTTGTTTATATATAAGCTTGGTTGAAGGTGAAAGGAAGAGGTAAAGTATGGTAAATTGAGATGTAAGTGAATAATTAGAAATAAGAATTATAAGGAAGTGAATTAAATTGATGAGAAATGAGCAAGCTATGTGTTGGAATCAAAGAAAATGAACTAAGGCTAAGGTATGATTTTTTTAATGGTAAATAAGAAAATCTAGACATGAGTTTAGTTATAAAGATGATATGAACTACAGGAAGACAATTCTTATTAATTTAATATATGTGTTGAGTTGATGTTATGGGTTGGTAGATATTTGGTTGTTTTAGTAAGTCCTTTCAATTTATGAATGTACACAGAGGCATTGGAATGAGCCTAAATTAATGTGTATTAGTGATAGTGAATTAAGGAAATTGTATTTTTGTGTTATAGGGATTATCTTATGGAATATTCTATAGCCAAGAGAAAGGAGGCAAGGTTATTTAGAATACTTTACTCACTAGGTAAGCGATAGCTTTCCAACGTTATCACACAATACATATTGTTGTTTATCAATTATATTAGTGTGTGATGGAATTTTTGTGGTTATTGTCCTGTTGTTAAAAAGGAAATAGCCTATAAACTTGATTAGTTTTCAAATGAATTATGAATTATGTGTGATGTTGTATATCTCATATAAAGCAAATATAATATCACAGGCAGGCTAATATGTTATGGTGATGTGTCATTTATGTAAGAATAATCAAAAGGGGATTGTATTAAAAGTGAGAATTAGATGGATTGAATAGCGTGAGTTTGTGCCTCACGACCCTCTAATTTAAATTACCCAAGGGCTAAGTACTCTTAACCGATGATAAAGTTTTCCCCAAGGGCTGTGGATTATCGACCAATAAATATGTTTTCCAAGGCTGAGTACCCTTGACTGACTTGATTTCCATAGAAGTAATGTAATGACCTAATTAATTATAATTAATAATTTAGCTAATGAGAAATTAAAGGAGAGAAGTTTTGCAAGAAAAATTGTTAATGTGTATTATTTTGTCAAGTTAAACCTTAAAATGAGATTGAGGCTGGCTCAATAGTTAGGCTCTAGGTGTTTATTCAAGAGACCATGGGTTCGAGACCTGACTTTCATAACCTCTTTGTTTTTTTAGGAGCTGACACGTATAACCCTATAAAGTGAAAAGACCAAAATACCCCTGGATGCTTTTATCTTCTTCTCTTTCCTGTCGAGCTCGAGCAGAAGCAATGAGAGTGCTTGAGAGTTGAACGTCCACCATAGCAGTATGTTCACACGTTAGAGTTGTAGCTCCCCCCCTAAAGGTTGCCGGCCTGTCACCGGCCAATCACCCCTACGTTGCCAGCGAGAAGAGCTTGTTTTTGCAGAAAATTGCAAGAAGACGCGATCTTGGCCGGAGCTTCGGTGGCCCCTTTTTCCGTTATTTCTTGGGTGGGTTTTGCTCCTCACTTCTTGGGCATCGTTCTTTGCCTGGTCTCAAGCTCAGTTGGCCGCCGATGAAGCAGTTTTCGGTGGGTGTCCAAGGAGCTAAGAACAGTGGCATTTTTTAGCGAATTTGTTAAGTTTTAATCAATTTTTTCTTGAGATTGATGTTAGAAGAAGCATTTTCAGCCCCTATCCATTGAATTTAAGCCTTGGAAGCATGAATTTTGGGTTAGTTTTGAGAAGTTATGCTGACACGGACCAAACCAAAAAGTTTCAAAATTTTGGGGTCTTTAGAAAATGGTGAAATGCTACATTGTAATAGGCTGAAATTGATCCTATAATAACACTTTTAAAATTGATGGCATGAAACCTTATTGTTTGTTATGGATTTCCCTGGATTGAAGGCAAGGGTATGGGATTAGGGACTAAAATGAAAAGCTCAGAAAGTTTGTAAGGCAGAAAATGTAAATAGACGAAAAGTCTGGGAAAGTTAGTGATGAAAACAAGGAGAGTAAGTTAGGGTTTTTTTTTTAGTAATAAATAGGAAGAGGAGTAATTTTTGCTTTCCAATTGGTGTAGGTAGCTCGTAACAGTGATTTAGGCACCTAAGGGAAGCATTGAATTACTCGTAATGAATGGCACCTAGGTACACATATAGCACTTCCCAATACTCTTAATTATGCTTCACTTTTATTGCTTGAAAATGTTTATAAGTATCATTATTAATTTTATCATGACTATATTTTCGGAATTGAAGTTAGGAGTAATAAAAATCCCTTGATATGTGAAATGGCTTTACTTACGGTTTCGAACTCATACGTACGGTTAGGAATAACCGCTTGATGAATCGTTATTGCAAAAATACAGATGGATTTCATGCATACTTGCTACTTATCTATGCATGTTTGTTTTAATTTCAATATTATTAGAAGGACTAGATAGTACACTGGTTGTCAATAGCAGTTCTGTTAGCCCTTGGTGCACCTAAGTAATGACCCAGCTAGTAGGGCTAGTGATAGTGCTAGCCCCGTGTGACGGCCATCACATGTGGACCGATGAGTGAACACCTTCGTGAGTTATGACCTCATGCCTATTGGTTAGTTGCCCTCAAGGATTTTGTATCATCGCCTGTTGGTTAGTTGCCCTCAAAGATTTTGTATCCTCGCTTGTTGGTTATTGCCCTCAAGGATTGTGTATCCTCACCTGTTGTGATTTGCCCCTTGTGGTTGTGTGCCACACCGGTTTAGTCCTTAGTAGTCTTTTCCTAGATATGATCTTCATAAGCTTATTGATTCCTTGTGAATGACACTTTAAATTAAATGTTTTGAAAGAGTGTTATGTATCTGAAACTGTTTATTGCAAAGTTGATTATTGTGGTTTAAACCTTATTGTATTTTACTCAATTCTTGATCATGTTTTGCTTTTATTTATATATGAAATTTTTTTTACTGATTTTGCGGTGCTATCTGCCGGAAAAATTTAGTTTCAGATAGGGAGATTGAAGAGTTCCCGGAGGCAGCAGAGCACTGATGGGGAGTCTTGTAGTGAGCCCCGCTTGGGATGTTGCGAGGCCTATTCTTTTTGTTTAGTCGGTATTCATGGCTTATTCTTTTGGGATGTATATATATCTAGAATGATAGTCATTGATTGTATGTCTGGGGTGGTATAAAGACCATAGTTGAACTTTCCTTAATTGTTATATTTTGTAATTTTGCTATATTGGGTTGTGCTGGTGAGAGTGGAGCTTTCCTATTTGTTATATTGCCTTACAAGTTATTGTAGAAATTTCAGGACGTCCTATTTACTGGGAAAGTGCTGCCGAAATTTCTACAAAATTCCTTATTTTGTATTTAAACCTTTATTTTATATTAAGGCAAAGTATATTACATATGGTGCAAATTGAATAAATTTGGCATGATATTGAATGTCCCTCCAGTGTAAGGCTTATAGGTTCGGGGATTTTTCCTCGTGGCCTGTACCGATCCCACTCCAAGAATTTAGGGTGTGACAAGTAAATCTATGATCGTTATTTTATATTGCACCGTTAAAGTCTCTTTCTTTTGTATAATTAACGCATGTTTATGTCTTATTACGGTAAAAATTTAAATATTGATTAACAGAGACCTAGTCATTTAAAAGGTTTGTGCCAACAGGTATAGTATTAGATATTTGAGAAGTTAATATGAAGTAAATTGCACAAAACTTTGCATACCTCAAGGTATTTGTATTGGTTTTGTTACTGGAATGCTACTCATTTATAATTTCTTTAATTTCAGGTAACCATCCAAAACAGCTTCCTAAACGTGAGGGCTAAAAGAGTCCTACTTGTATTACAAAGGATTTTTATTCCTTATTTTGTTAGGATATTATACTTTTATTATAGTGTAATTTGACTAAAATGTAAATAATTATAATTGTGTATAGATTACCACAGACAGATTACCCATTCCCTAATTTTGTTATAGTTTTATTAGTTATTAGATGATTTTAGAGTTGAGCTATCTTTTCTGAATTTTGTTGTTTATGAGCAAATATTTGTAGTAATTTCAATAAGTCTCAATTATAGATGAGATTTTACCGAAATTTTTTTAAAAATATATAGTTGTTAATCTACTTAATATTAAAATTTTTATAAATTTATATTATTACATAATTTATATATTAGGATAATTGGTTAAAAAATTATAGTGATATACTTATAAAAATAAGTTATTTCCATCATATGATGATGTATCGATTACCCTCAAAAAATTTGAGGTGTGACATTCTTTGAGATATATCCAACTTCATTGAGATGTCCCTCCAAATGTCCAATCAAGCCCTTAATCTGCAGAAACTCTTTGATGACCTAAACAGCGACAAAGGAAACAGAAAAATCGTTAGCCACTCATATATGAAGATTCCATAAATGTTCTTGTCGTCACCTAAACTATTCCTCTTCCTTCTCTTTAAGGTAGATGCACGTCCAATGTCACTCTGATGCGCATTTGGGTGGTTCTTTCTTTCGTAATGGCCTTGGTATCATACTGCACAAAACTCCCGGTAAAAAAAAATCTTAATATTTTGTATATAATAAAATTTACAATGCTCTTCGTTAGAATTAATTAGAAGTAATAAATTTTGGGTTTTATTATATATAATTGTTCTTTAGTATTACTTCATTCGATTTAAGATTTTTATTTTTGTATTTTAGTTGAATTATGGTTTATATTCCTTTTTGACAAAAACTTTAATATTTCACTATAGGATTATCATAAATATACATTTAGTATTTAATCAAAATACATGGGATCTTTTAGATTTTTTAAATTTATAAGAGCCAAAATTTTTTTAAAAAATACTTTTATGATTTCTTAAAAAAAGTATTTGTGATTTTTAAAAAGTATAATAAAAAAAATTTAACCATGGATTAAATTTATAGCTTACTGTGGAAAAATCACTAAAAAGAAAAGTAACAACAATCTCAAATGAACATTATATATAATCATAAAATAATTGAGAATTTATTCTTAAACAATTACAATAAAATATCTGGAAATACTGATGTTAGAAAAAGTTGAAAATATATTGAATGTAGTTTTCTCTGATATAATTCTGTACAAGGAAGCACTGCCATCAGGGGAGCCCAAAAAAAAAAAAAAAAGAGGAAAGTCCATTGCACTTTTCTGATTAGTGTACGTTTACGTGTACACGTGTTAGCACGAATATGGGAATGGTATGGAGTGACGAGTAAAAGAACGCATGCTTTATAATTTGAGAATTCTAATTTTAAAATACATATTATAAAAATTTTTAAATTTTAAAATAGTTTTAAAAGGTTTAGAAAATTTTTTTGTAAGAAATTTTATATTAAAATTTTGAGAAGAGATAGCAAAGAAATTTTATGACAAAACTTTAAAGCCTTAAATTATATTTTTTTAAAATTATTTATTTAACTCTTTATTTATCACAAAATTATTATTTTAATTTTTTTTGAAATTATTAAATTTATTCTTTTACCTAAATTTAAATTTAAATAATTAAATATAAATTTTAAAAAATAAAAAATAAATACGACATTTTTTAATAAATAAAAAATTATTTTACTCTTAACTTTTTTCGTTTTAAGAATCTGTAAAATAAATTTAAATTTTATAATCTTATATGAAAAGTAAGAAATTTAGAATCGTAAAATGTAAATTTGAAGGGTGTAAAAAGCACAGGCAATGAGGGAGGTCTTCACGCATGTGGGGACCACACGAATCTTCGGGCCCACCCCCAGATACGGTCTGCTTTGCTCCCGTCAATCGCACGCCACATATAACAATTGTCCCCCCAAAAAAAATTTGGCTATTTTTTTTATACCAGTTTTATAATAATCTTCTGATTTTAAAATAATTTTTACGAAATAAGCTATTCAATTAATCATTACCTGTCACCCTTCACTCACGCGTTACTGTCACTTATTGCCGCTCACATATTTCATAGGCAAACTAAACTTTACTAAAATATTTTATACTTATTATTTTTGCAATAGAACAAATTTCAAATAGTATTTATTCATATATAATTACTTTTAAAATAAATTTTTTGTGGTTAAAAATTTAAAATAAATTAAAGAGATGAAATAGTTTATCTTGATGTTTATTAGCAAACAAAAGGAAAACCACCTTTCTCCCAACTAAAATATTATTAAAAGGTAAAAACATCTTTATATAATATATTAGTTTAATTAAATTACAATAAAATTATCTATCATCATATATAAGAATTTTATTTATTTTTATTACTATTTAATTAGATTAATATATAACATAAACTCATACAAAGTAAATATTTTTTTCCTTCCAAATCCAATAAACACAACGTTTCTAGATGTTTCTAAAGAGGTGGGCAGATCTGTTGACGTGACATGGTTGTACAGCCACCTTTTTTTTTGTAACATACTATTCCACCTTATTTATTAAGCTATGTTAATTAACACTTTATTACTTTGATCAGTTACATTTTATTGATTATTTCAACTCTAAAAAAGGATAATTCATTTTGTGCCCACTTTTCCTGTTTTTGATTTTTCAAATTCTCCGCCCCTAATTAATTAATTATTGGGTTAAGGTTGAATCAATTGAAACGCGTAGTTCAAGAATCAAACCCCACTTCTACTGGTCTGCCATTTCTGCTTCTAAGCCAATCAATTCCTCACAACTATGTACTTTTCTATTCCTTCTTTTTCTTTTATCCCATTGTGGACAAGTTTCAGACACAAGCAAGGTGCACAAGAAGGAAAATTATGGTGTTCTATGCACAACAACCTCACTTTTTATTTAACTTTTTTTTTTTACTTTACAAATTAATTTAATTTGATGAATTACATTGACTTGCGGGTCTTCTTATTGAAGGAGACAAAGATGGGACATACAAAAAATGTAATTTGAAATTTAAAATAATGTGGGTTATAAAGGGAGTTGTAATTACTAATTAGCAGTCTACAGATACTTAGAATACTACGCATTATTTTGCTGAATTGAAGCAAGAAAGGTTAAGTAGGTGATGCGCATGAAACGAAAAGGTATATAGGTAGGTATCTTTCCTCTTAACTTGCTTCTTTCATCAACTGTTAGAAAGCACATGATATTGACTATATAATCTCCCATTCTCACGGATTCATTAGTGCGTAGTAATTAGCGGGGAAAAAAAATACAACATAATTAGGTAGATATTAGTTACAATTAGAGACCCATTTGTTTGGTAAGAACCAGCTAGCCTATACGTGTTGACTTGAGTGTTCATTCATGTGTTTCATTTGCAAGGGAATCTTCAGGTGCTTAGTTTGAATGAAAAAAAAACAAAGACTTGCATTATATATAATTTCTACTCTTGCCTTCTGTTTCCACGCCTTATATTTTCAAGTCCTTGATGGGAAGTGTAGGCCCATCAGGACTCAGGAGCTTCAAGGATTCGCCTATGTCTTACCATGTATTTCTATTTTCTAGTTGGCAACAGATTTGAAGTTCAAGAATCAGTGGATGGTTTGGACCTTGAGATTGATAATTTTTGACTAAAGGAACACAAAATCAGCGAATTTCATGGTATTTTGAGTTGACACAACTAACTATAGGAATTTGATATATACATGCATCATGTTAATTTCTGTGACATTTCAGATGTAAGTTTTGAGAACGAAGGATTTTTCAATATAAAGTGGCCGCAGTTATTTGTAAGAAATTTAATCCCGCCCGCATGCAAGGAACCAAATTATGCTGTCTTCTCTTTCCGTCATATACATTATTACGAGCTATTAAAAAAAATATGAACCCGTTTTTTTGTAAAATCATGTAATGAACATTTCTTAATGAGGCGTCTCAAGTCTCAACCATGTCTCTCGATTCACACTCTCATATATTACACACGCGAAGATGAGGTTTTCTGTTTGGTTAGGCTAAGGAGCCTGGTAAATAATTGATTAATCAATCAGTGGCAATTTCCAATGATTTGGATCATTAAAATGAGGACTCTGTGACTTGTACTGCACTTCAAATACTAATCATTCACTTGTGCGGTTACGGAATAGTAGTAGACATCGAAAGCCATGCGTTCTTCTCTACAGTTCACATGATACGACTATTCAATGTAAAATATCATCTAGCTTTAGATTGAACTTTTCGTAACCAAAAAACAAAAAAAATTGGCTATTAATTTATTAAATAAAAAAAACTGTTTCGCAAGAGAACCAACATAATAAAAAAAAAGGAAGCTAAGTATGGTAATGCATATGCGACGTAAAGAAAATGTACATTTTTGAGTGTCACACCAGAATTGAGGTGTCCTGAAAGTGAACCTATGTATGTACCAACACCATATCGTGGGTCTCTGTGTACAGTGAAACACTTTACAGTGCACGCGTCGGGAGTGTGAGTGTGGGTGGCGTTTCTCCTACTCCATTAGAAATAGGCGTGGTGAGAGAGGGGATAGTTAAAGTGTTGGAAAGAGCCAAAACAGAGCAGTGCAAGAAAAGCAACACGGAAAGCGAGCGGCGAAACAGCTAAAGGGAGAGAAAGGAAAGAAGGAAAGGGGAGGATGACGTGAAAACGAAAACGGTGGCTTATTCTGTCTGTCTGGTATTTGGGGTTTTTCTTATAAGCAATCCCAACAATGCATTTTCTATTCACGTGTCTGTAGCTCCCCTACAACAAGAATCACAGACAAACTCTGAGTCCCTCTTTTAACTTTTTGCAGTTTCATTCCCTTGCATGTCTGGGTGGTGATCTCATGCTTCTTTGGTCTTAGGTGAAAGAAAGCACCACAGGTAAGGTCCTCAATTTTCCAATCAAAGATTTAAAGCTCTCAGTTTTTGACCTTGTCGAAAATAAAAATGTTGGTTGGGTTGAAACTTCGAAGGGATGATGGTGGTGAGTTCGGGGTGCAAAGAGGGAAGCAAGGTGGGAATGGAGAACGGAAAGTATGTGCGGTACACACCGGAGCAGGTGGAAGCACTGGAGAGGCTTTATCTCGAGTGCCCGAAGCCCAGTTCCATGCGTCGCCAGCAGCTCATCAGAGAATGCCCCATTCTCTCCAATATCGAGCCCAAGCAGATCAAGGTTTGGTTCCAGAATCGAAGGTACCTTGTTCCCCATCCCATATGGGTTTTACCCTTCAATTCTAGTTGTCTTCTACATTTTAGTGATTAGAGTTAACTTACTTTGTGAAACTAAGGAAAGTGATAAGTTTTAAATCTTGTGCTTCAATTACTTTCCCTCTGGACTCCGTCAAACGAGTTTAACGGAATTCATTATATGAGAAGATTTGGGTGTATCTGACTCGTTACAGTGATTAGTTTCATTTCATCTCCTTTGCTTTCTTTTCTTTTTCTTTGACACAAACTTTTGTAGTTGTTTTCTTTTTCCATAGATAATGAACATAAATATATAGTCATAGTATATAACTCTGTATCAGAAGACCAGTATTGATTCCTCTCCTTCATGTTCTTATCCTCCGTAGTCTCAGTGATAAATGGAGTATTTTTGGATATTTGTAATTGTACCAGTGGTTAATAATTATATTCTATGTTGGCTCTTATTTCAGATGTAGAGAGAAGCAGCGGAAAGAGTCGTCACGCCTGCAAGCTGTGAACAGGAAGCTGACGGCGATGAATAAACTACTGATGGAGGAAAATGAGAGATTGCAGAAGCAAGTGTCACAGCTGGTTTATGAGAATAGCTTTTTCCGCCAACAGACTCACAATGTAATCCTTCTTCATCACTCCATCATTCTTTACAACTTTATGATTCGATTCGGAGTTTGTTTGTCATATATTGGTTAAGAGGAAAAGCATATGACCATAATTGTTGAGCAGGGCACCGTTGCTACGACGGACACAAGTTGTGAGTCGGTGGTAACGAGCGGTCAGCACCATGTGACACCTCAGCATCCACCAAGGGATGCCAGCCCTGCTGGGTTAGTGAAAAGAATCATCGTTTCTTGTTGGGTTGGGGCCTATTCTTTGCTTGTGCTATACACTTTATGGCTAATGCAATTGTCTCTTTTGTCTAGACTTTTGTCCATTGCAGAGGAGACCTTAGCAGAGTTTCTTTCGAAGGCCACTGGAACTGCTGTGGAGTGGGTCCAAATGCCCGGGATGAAGGTTACCCCTCACTTCTTGTCATTATCTCAATATGTTAACACGAGCCCCTTATTCTTTTCTTTGTCCATTCATGACCAATATTTAAATAAAGTATATGAGCCTTGCTAACATTCTAAGCAACTTGCACACTACATCATCTGTATCACTAGGAGCAATGACACATCATCATCTCGCTCTTTTTCCCAACCCCCCCCCCCCCTTCCTTTTTTCACTCCCTATATGCTCTTTACGACCAAGTAATTAGTTTCCAACCATTCTCCCATGACTAAACTGTTTGTCTTGTTTAAACCTCTTCTTTCTGATATACACTTTATTTTGAAACTTAAATCAAACAGCACGGTTTACAAATTGCTATGCATGCATTAGGTGCTACTAATTCTTTCCTTTTCAACTCACTCTGAAAGTTGATTTGCAATTTATTTCTTGGGTAAACCCAGGGCCACGTATGTGCTTTCTTGGGTTTTAATAAAGTCATCTAAGTCTTGTGATTTTTCATGTGTGCAGCCTGGTCCGGATTCCATTGGAATCGTAGCTATTTCCCATGATTGCCGTGGAGTGGCAGCACGAGCGTGTGGCCTTGTCGGTCTGGAACCCACAAGGGTAAGTTCCTCTCTGCATGTTTGACGTTTTAAAGAGGATTGATCACTGGAAATGGAGATGCATTGTTTGAAATTGTTATGTACAGGTTGTTGAAATCCTCAAAGATAGGCCGTCATGGTCTCGTGATTGCCGAGCGTTGGACGTTCTGAATGTGATGCCCACTGGAAATGGGGGAACCATTGAAATGCTTTACATGCAGGTATTAACATAGCTAATATGCTTTCTGTCTCTTGTTTAGTATATTTTGCAGCCAGCTAAATGTATTTCAACATTTGCCATGTTCGTAAGTTGTATGCGCCAACAACTTTGGCACCTGCTCGTGACTTTTGGTTGCTGCGCTACACATCTCTTATGGAGGACGGTAGTCTAGTGGTATGTACCCCAGATTCTTCTAAGTAGATTACGAACTTTCTTTTTGCCTCTTTAACCTTAATGTTCATGTGGGGTGCTTTTAAAAATTTACGACTTATTATCAGGTCTGTGAAAGATCACTCAACAACACTCAGAATGGACCTACAGTGCCCCCCGTGCAGCATTTTGTTAGAGCAGACATGCTGCCTAGCGGCTATCTGATAAGACCTTGTGAAGGAGGTGGATCCATTATTCATATCGTCGATCATATGGATTTAGAGGTTTGTACCCTTATTCTAGAAAATGAACTAAACTCATTTCCTTGCTTGATAACTTGTTAATATGACTCGTTGGCTATTTGAAATTAGCCTTGGAGTGTGCCTGAAGTCTTGCGCCCACTTTATGAGTCATCAACACTGCATGCTCAAAAGACAACTATGGCGGTAAGACTAATGTTTCTGTCCGATGACTTGCACTGTAGTGTAAACCACTACTCCTTTATTGGGATATTAGTGTTTCGTTTTTAATAAGGGCTGTAGTTCCTTGTATTAGCATTAGCTTTAAAGAACTCATGCGTCGGTTCGGATGGTAACCTTGTAATTGTCATTTGTCATGCAGGCTTTACGGCATTTGAGGCAGATCTCTCAAGAAGTTTCTCAGCCAAATGTCTCAGGATGGGGAAGAAGGCCTGCAGCTTTACGTGCACTTAGTCAGCGGTTGAGCAAGTTTGTCTCGGCATCCTTTCCACTGTTATTTAATATAGTTGTCTGTGGTAATCTAACTTATTCTTTTTATTTGTTCCCTCCGGGGGGCAGGGGATTCAATGAAGCCGTAAATGGGTTTGCAGATGATGGCTGGTCCATGTTAGAAAGTGACGGCATTGATGATGTCACCCTTCTGGTGAACTCATCTCCTAACAAGATCATGGGATTAAATCTTGGTCATAGCAGTGGATTTCCTTCTATGAGCAGTTCTATGCTATGTGCCAAAGCATCGATGTTGCTACAGGTATACATCATAATGATTAACTATGTCGTATCTGCATTTTGATCTTGGAAGAGAATATTAGTTTTCCAATTTGATTATAAACAGTGAGAAACCTGCTTTGAATTAGAATGTATTGAGATGAATATCCTATCAAGTTCATAAGCATGAAAAATGGGGAATGCAATCAATAGTTGTCTTTCTCCAAAACATATCAAATAAAGCTCAGTGTTTCGAGTTTAAACTAAACCGCAAGTATGTCTATTCAAACTTCCTTTCCAGATGATTCTATCTATTTTATTGACCACATTGGAAGCTTCTTTTGACGCTGGTTTAACAGCTTCTGCACTTAATTTCTAATTACCACAGTAATCTGAATTTGTTAGTGGCTATTTCTAAATTTTTTTTATTGCTTTCCTCCTCTTATGTTTTTACTTGTCTCATGTTCTTTTCCTTGTCGTTTAGAATGTGCCTCCAGCAATTCTTCTGAGATTCTTGAGGGAGCACCGATCAGAGTGGGCAGATAGTAGTATTGATGCTTACTCAGCTGCTGCCATCAAAGCTGGTCCCTGTAGTTTGCCAGGGGCCCGGGCAGGAGGTTTTGGGGCTCAGGTTATTCTTCCTTTGGCTCACACAATTGAGCATGAAGAGGCAAGTTATTTGCCACTACTTTTTAAATTACTTGCCATATTACCATTTACCCTTTTTGCCTTTGATTTTTCATAAAACATTAGTTATTTTTTCCTTCAGCTTCATATGCAGATTATCATTCTTCTGATTCGCTCATTTCGTACTTACTGTAAACTTAAGTAACACTTTGTCATTGAAACAGTTTATGGAGGTGATTAGGCTTGAAAACATGGGTTGCTTTAGGGATGACATGACTATACCTGGGGATATTTTCCTCTTGCAAGTAAGTATTATTAACCCTTGCTATCTCTTTTAACATAATCAAATTCCAATAGCATGACGCTGTCACTATTGTGAAGAAGAAAACTGATCGGTAACCTACAACTGAAAAGGAAACACTTTATAGATTATATTTCTTCTCTAGTCAAATCAATCATGGCTGCTATTCTTTCCAATGAATAAGATGATGCAAATATTTGACATCGGGATTCCATGTGTACTTCTGGGAGGTTCTGCATATGATTATGAACATGTTAATTTGGACTTCAATTGAATAGCTAGAACACTGGGGTCTGCATATAGTTCTAAGAGTTTCTTTCCAACCACATATATGTAGCTAACAATCCTTCTGGCTGCACTTGTCCACAGCTCTGTAGTGGAGCGGATGAGCATGCAGTTGGTACCTCAGCAGAACTCATTTTTGCTCCCATTGATGCATCTTTCACTGATGATGCACCCATTTTACCTTCTGGTTTTCGCATCATACCTGTTGATTCTAACATGGTAAGTCTTTAGGTGAGCATATAATTTGATTGCACTGCTTTTGAAGTTTGGCTCCCCAACTCCTTCTCATTGTTTAAGCCAGGCTTCTGACTTCTTAGTCCTAAATATGGTGTAGGATGCTGTAAGTCCGAACCGTACACTTGATCTTGCTTCTGCTCTCGAAGTTAAAACCACATCAAACAAAGCTGGCAGTGACGGTAATGGTAGTTTGGGGAACAGAAAATCTGTGATGACAATAGCATTCCAATTTGCATTTGAAGTCCACCTTCAGGATAGTGTAGCCTCTATGGCCCGGCAGTACGTCCGCAGTATTATTGCATCTGTTCAGAGAGTTGCATTAGCACTCTCCCCTTTGCATTTTGGTTCTCATAATGGTTTGTGTACACCACCCGGCACCCCTGAGGCACAGACACTTGCTCGGTGGATCTGTCAAAGCTATAGGTTTGTGACTTAACTTGACCATGCATGACCGCCATTTGTGATTTGTATATCTCAATTGAATTGTTGGCCTAGCACTGTTGATTCCATGTTAAACAATATAATACAGTCAAGTTTTTTTAATTACAAGAAAAACATCATTTACAACCTCAGGAAGCAAGATCTGCCCAAAGAGCTGATATTGTTTCTCGTCTGCTCTAGTTTTAGTTGTCAATATGTGCCCATCACTTTGTCTTACTGGAACTTATTTCAGTCTCTAGTGACTGTTTTATCATCAGTTGATAGTCATTGATGAATGAAAAGTTGAACAAGGGAAAGCCTTTAGTGGAAGATGGGATAAAGAATTTGATGAAATGCTATAAAACCCCAAAAATTGTACCCACAAAAACAGTTTGGATTGTAATGCCGTCCTTTGGAAGAATGTAATATATATTTGACCAAAGTACCTTTGGCATTAAGTCTGACCCCGTATATTTTGTAAAGTCACGTGGGAAACTTTTCATATCATGTTCAATGTTTTGAAATTTTTGTTTTTTGGATAAACGTGTGATGAGTGTCCATTGTATTTTAAATGTTGACATTCTTTGCAGATGCTATCTAGGGGTCGAACTGCTAAAATGTGAAGGCAGTGAATCCATTCTCAAATCCCTTTGGCATCACTCAGATGCCGTCATGTGCTGCTCTTTAAAGGTTATTTTCTTTATCTCATCAATTTGATAATAACAACTTTCTACTGCGTATACCAGTTCTATACTGTTTAAGCTGCTGCCAATGTCCACTGCGTTGTTTCCTTTTCTCTTGTTTTCTTTCACAACTTTAATATTAGTATAACTTATATAATTTTGCCAGGCATTGCCCGTTTTCACATTTGCTAATCAAGCTGGACTTGACATGCTTGAGACAACCTTGGTTGCTCTTCAAGACATTACTCTGGAAAAAATCTTTGACGATAATGGAAAGAAAATCCTGTGCTCTGAGTTCCCTCATATAATGCAGCAGGTAAATTGCTTTACGTAAGACTGAGGACGAGTGGTTCTGTAAACAGTACTAAAATGTGGGATTTACATGCTTACATTAGTATCTATCGTTCTTGTTTTCTTCTTGCGACAAAATCGAGATACCATGTTATTACTCTATCTGCTGGGACCATAGTAATCTGTTCGAGAAATAAATGAATACTAAATATTGGTGCTTTCACATTCTAATGAGGTATTGTTATGATGCAGGGCTTTTTGTGTATGCAAGGTGGTATCTGTTTATCTAGCATGGGGAGGCCAGTGTCCTATGAGAGAGCAGTCGCATGGAAAGTGTCGAACGAAGAAGAAACGGCCCATTGCATATGTTTCATGTTCATCAACTGGTCTTTTGTCTGATACCTTGACAAAGAGTATAGGATCTATCTAGGAAAGTAGAGGCTAGAGCAGGGTAGTATCTTCCTCTTCATTTGTACTGTGGAAAACTTCTAGAATGTTATATAATAATGCCCTGTTGTGGGCATGCTGCTCTAACATCCATCCATGGCCCCCAATTTTTTGGTTATCAGTTCCAGTTTTCCTTTACGCTTCTTGGGTCTTCATGTATCCTCCTCTATCTTGCCCTTTTGCTTTGCTGAAGAACCCATTGAAGGCACCACGTTTCTTCAAATTCAGAGTCCTTAGATCACAGTTTATTTTATCATGAGTGGCAGATAGCAATTTTAAGACAACTGAATCGAATCAGATATTATTATAAATTTTCTTCAGCAAATGTCAACTAATGTTTATATAAAAGTCTAAGTAAGGAACGCCATAATGGGCTCTCACCAAACTATTCGCTAACGAATCTCATGATTAATATTCGATCATCACTTTTGATTTCAATGAAGGAATCTTCATCAACTTTGGCAGAGAAGCACATGAAATTTCCAATTTTTTTCGACTTGATTAAGCTCTAAATTCCACTGATGCAGCTACAGAACATAAAATGTTCTTTCCTGGTGCTCTTTAGCTTCATCGGTTTAGCTCGAAAAAGTAAAGCGGTAATTTTGCAACTTCGTAGATACAAGTTGCGAGAATTTCGGTGTCTCAGGATTCATCCTCCCAGACTGTTCATATGCATGAGAGAGAAAGCCTGGTTCAACCCTAACAACGACTATATTGTAGATATTATCGACTGGAAAAAGTAAAGTGGCCCCGGAAACTCTCCTTGTTTTAGGTCTGGCTACGGGAAGGGCTTGAGGTAATATCTATGTTATATCTAAATTCATAGGTCAATATTAATACATTTATGTGGTAATTTACGTTAATTCAATTAAATAATTTTATTAATGTCTTTGACTATATGTGAGATTAAGGATGACATTTTTGTGAGATTATGTTAGGTTGTAATTTTGATTCATTTTTAATTTTATTTTGATTATATTTTTTTAGTGTTTTTTTTTAAGAGAATCAAGCTATTTATATTTTTTTGGGTTGTTTTCAGGTTAAGGAAGTAAAATTGTTAAAATTTGGGTTAAAACAAGGCATAGACAAAATTTACAATGTTATTGAGTTAGATTCAATAAAATAAGTAACAAAACATGTGATAGTAATAAATTTATAAGTTACTTGTTAGTCCAACTAATTAATAATAAAAATTACGTAATAAGAAATGTAAAATCATTAGATAAATTGGGTAGACGTGATTTGTAAGTAACACAAATTATAATGGTAATAGATATATAATATACTTATTAGTCCAACTAGTTTTAAAATAAGAAATATAAAATCATTCAATAATTGGAACAAACATAATTTGTAAGTAATACAAATTTTAGTAGTAATAAGTTTATAAATTACTTGTTAGTATAACCAATTATTAATAAAATTTACGTGATAAAAAATATAAAAATATTTGATAATTAGGATTGATTGTAATTTTAAGTAATGCAAAACATGAAATTTGAGGATAATTTTATCCATTGAAAAATTATAAAATAAAATTAGGTCCTTCAAGAATAATTTTAAAATTTAAGGTATATTTTATTAATTAATTGCATGAAATTTTGCTTGACTTCATCTTAAATTCTTCAAGTAACTATGGTAAACAAGACAGCAGATTCGTGCAACCATTTGATCCGCTTCGCCCAATTAGGTCAAAACCGCAATCATTGGCTAAGCACGAGTTGTGTTGCATGCACAACAAAGTCAGTTTACAAATTTCTAGTTCTGTTCATATATATATATATGTGTGTGTGTGTGTGTGTGTGTGAACTCCATAAATTGTGATCAGCTATAGCTATTGGGTTTAATTTGCACTTTGCACGTGTATCCAATTATTAATAGTGCATTAAAATTCGAAAAGAAAAAGCCAGCTGTCTCGTATGATAGAAGCATAATCTACAAAGTAAACAAAAAGGGATCGAGAAAAATGGGAAGACATTAACAACTCAAACTCGTGCTACAGCCAAAGTTAACCAAAGAGGAAGACTTTAACAGAAAAATATTCAGAGGAAAAGGGGCTTTTGGAATCGAAAGAATGGAGCCAAAGAAGCTTTTGCATGGTCTCCAAGGGCTATAATTGAGATCTTGGGAGCTTTTGAAAAGAAAGAAAACACTGCAATGAGATCATATCCATGCCAGCCAGACTGAGCTGGTTTGCTCCTCACAATGTCAGCGAGCTTTATATTTTTATGCCTAGACTCATCTTTACTCATGGAATCTTCTAACTGTGTAAAACCCTCCATGCCTTCTGATTGAACAAAAGAGAAAAAGGATTCTTGCTCTACCATCATTACTCAGCCCACGAAACATGGAAAAAATATTGTTTCACAGAGAGTAAAAGAAAAAAGAAAGAAGAAAGGGAAATATGTCAAAAAGAAGAACTGAGAGCACTATCATTATAGCATGGAAGGAAGGTGGATCACAAGAAAGTTTGTGGTCAGCCTGGTTGGAAAGATACCCTACGTACTACTCCTTTTGCCCTAATGAATTACATGTTTTGTACTTAATCATACACTAACACTAACACGCAGATCAAGATATACAAGGACTAGTCGTTTTGAACCCATTTATAGTAGAGACAATATTAATTCACTGTCTACTTTTTCTTTGAAATAATTTTAGTGTGTATACTTCGAGTATGAAAACTAAAGATCGAAACAGTGGTTTGGTTATGCATGCATGTGATTAAATTGAAGCTGAATTTTGCATTTTATGTTGAGTCGAGGAAAAGAGAACACCCAGATGCGCATATGATGAGTAAGTGTGAATGTGCAGTCATGATGAAAGATTCGAACTTGAAACAAGGACAAATGGGAATAAAATGAATCACTGCATCAATTATCAATCCTATAATCATAGCCTCCCTAAAGGTCTCAATTACAGTTTTCATTCAAATCACAAAGAGGAATATATGTCGCCTTATAATTGTGTATATTATAACAGGATATGCTTGCTCTTTAATTGTCTGTCTGCGGTATTTCAATCATTTTTGGTCTTGGAGGATATTATTATTATTATTATTATGACAATTGGATTGTGAAATTTATGTGATTGCAATCACACCGTTTGGTCGCTGCTATACAGCGCCACACACAATAATATACCATGAGGAAGGATTTTTTTTTAAAAAAAAAAGTATGAAGAGAGAATAATGAGAAGAGAAATGTGAAAAGAGAAGTAGACATTTGATACGCTTTCATTATTTTGTGTTACTCTCACTCCAAAATTTATTCACAAGGAAAAATTTTAAAATATATATTCATACACATGTATTGTTAACAATGTAAGAAAATGCTTTTGAAATTATCTTTGTGTAAGTTAAGAAATTAACGAGTGTTTTTTTTTACCCTAATTAATTAGAGTCTTAGATACATGAATTTTTTCGTAAGAGAGGTATGAAGTTTTAGAAATAGGAAATAATAAAAAGGACAAGACGAGGAATTGAATCTATCCACATAAAAGTCCTTAGACATTTGTACTCAAAGAAATGTCCTTTAAACTATGATAATTGGATAAAACATATATACGAAAGTATACAATACTGACTAAATGGAATAGAAGAGATGCACTAGATATTTCTGATTTCTGAGACTATAAAAAATGTGATTAATAAAATTCCATTTTATTTATTTCTATCAACAAATTACTTTTACACGCTCAGCAATAGTATGTTAAGCATTCCCAAAAGTTAAACAGAAACACCTTCCTAGCAATCCCCTTAAGTAGGCAACATTATAGTTATGCTAAACTAAAATTTTCATCAAACTAAAAAAAAAAAAAAAAAAAAAAAGGTTAAAACTCATCAAAAACAAGCAAAAAAGAAAAAAAAAAAGTAACTAAACAAATAGAATATAATGTGAAGGGTCAGGAATGGAGACTGAGATGGCTCAGGAAACACAGGGAAAAGTGGAAGTGGTAACGGCGCGTAGGGTTTTGAACACGTGGCTTGCACATGGCCTAGCTGAGGGATCCGTGGCTGTGCAGTGTAGGGCGAGGTTCATGATCTCAACGATGTCGTTCCGAGTGGTCGATGCAAGCCCGCCCTTCACGATCGGGTCGACCCACATATCCAGATGACAGTCCGAATAGCAATATCGGGCCCACGCCACGATGCTCTCGTGCTCCTGCATACCCACTTCTGCGTCCACCGGACTTCTTCCCGTCAATAGCTCAATCAGAATAACCCCGAAACCGTATATGTCACTCTTCTCTGTCACCTCCTTGCCATTTCTTGATTCTGAAAATCATGGAATCAACCCATTGATGAAATAAAAAAGAAACCGAAACGAGAAGGGCAAAAGAGTCATTAACTGAAGTACCTGGTGCAACGTATGGTGAAGAAATGGAACCCTTGAGTTCCGTACATATAGTTCCCGGAGGGCACAACTTGAGACGAGGGACATCTTTTCCGTCCACTATAACTCTCTCGGGTGACATATCACCTACCAAAGCAAACGTTGAACCATGAGCGTGCAAATATTTGATTGCTTGTGCAATCCCAAGCGCAATATTTCGCCGTCGGTCCCAGCTTAGACTCCTGAAGACGTCGCTTAAGTATTTTCCCTCCGCATGCTCATACACCAGGTACCCTCCTTTACCATACCTACATATTCCCGTCAGCTTAACGACGTTGGGGTGCTGGAGTTTACCAATTTCCACCATGTCTTCCCAAAAGCAATTTAGGTCACTTATCTCTTTCACTTCGAATTGCATGATCTCTTTTTCTCCTTTGGAGATCATATTTCCTTCTTTTGCCGAAGATAACACATCGCCGATAGTGATGAGTTTCGAAGCCTTGGGGTCGAAATAGTGCATTTCCCACGTGCCATCTTCATTTTCCAACGTCGTGATGGTCACCTTCAAATTCTTTCTTCTACGGATGAAGACAATGAGGGAAACTACCAACACAAACGCGGCTAGACCTAACACACAAAACCACCAAGTTGGGTTCCTGTTATTTTCTCTTTTGCCGCACGGTGGCAAACCGCTTCTACTGTCACTGTCAATCTCACAAAGGTCGTTTCCGATGACGTCGCTGGCATTGATGGCAAAGAAAGGTCCGGTGGACGGTAACCTCCCATGAAAATGGTTGTAGGATATGTTTACCTCTACCAGAGATTCCACGGTTCCTAAATTTTCGGGAATCTCACCCCACAATTGGTTTCCAGACAGATCAAGCATCCCTAGAACCGGCATCTCCCCAAGACTTTTGGGTAGTTGCCCTCTAAGTTGATTGTGACTGAGGTCTAAAGCTACAAGCTTCTTGCATGAACAAAGTTCATTTGGGATATTACCGGATAGCCTGTTATTGCTCAGCTTTAGTTGCATGAGCTCCGATAAGCTTCCCAGACCAGGTGGAATATAACCAGAAAACTGATTCTCGGATAAGTCAAGGCTCTCCAGTTTGCTACTCCCAAAAGAGTTTGGTAACTCTCCGGAGAAATTGTTTTTAGCCAAATTCAGCGATTGAAGCGCCGGCATGTCCCACTTCTTGTCATCGATCCTCCCAGAAAGTTTATTGCCAGACATGTCCAATAAGTATACGTGGGGCAGCTTGGTGAATTCCGATGGTAATTCCCCCGACAGCTTGTTGTTCTGGAGACGTACCCGGCCTAGGCTTGTGCAAGAGCTTAAGCTGTACGGGATTTGTCCTTCGAGAGAGTTAGAGAAGAGGATAAGCTTGAAAAGACTGCGTGAGTCGCATAAGCCTTGTGGAATCTCCCCGGAGAGGTTGTTGGTGGAAAGGTCTAGAACAGTGAGATTGTTATGCTTCCCCAGCTCTTTTGGAATCTCACCCGTTAATCTGTTGGACCACAGCTGAAGAACTTGAAGCCGAGGCAAAGTTGTTAAAGCCCTCGGAATCTTTCCGGTAAAGTTGTTTGAGAAAAGCTGAAGAACCTCTAGTCTCTGCAGATTAATCACGAGCTCTGGAATCTCACCCAAAAGAGAGTTATCGCTGAGATCAAGCGACACAAGCTTTTTCAAGTAGAAAATGGACGAGGGAATTGGACCCGTAAGGTTGTTTTTGTAGAGGAAGAGAAACTCAAGATTAATGAGGTTCCCGAGAGCCTCGGGAATCAATCCTGTGAGATTGTTATAAACGAGGTCCAGATGATACAAAGACGCTAATTCTCCAATGCTCTTTGGAATCTCACCGGAGAGGTTGTTATACCCCAAGTAAATCCACTTCAGGCTCTTCATTACACCTATGTCACGTGGGATTTCACCCACTAGCTGGTTCGAAGCCAATGTCAAGTATTGTAAACTTGTGATGTCGGTAATGGAATTAGGAATTTCTCCCACCAAAACGTTTCCTCCAACATCAAGATATTTTAGGCTAGAAAGTAACCCAACTTGATGTGGAATTGACCCCGAAAACATGTTGTTTGAAAGATCCAGGTAGTCTAGGTGGGAAAACGACGCAGAAAATAAAAACTCGGGCAACGAACCTGTTAGGTTGTTGTTGCTGAGATTGAGGTAACGAAGTGATGAGAGAGACGAAGAAAACGGGAAAACAATTCTCCCCGCGAACTCATTGTTGGAGAGGTCGATATTTGTAACGTTGGGGAGTTGAAATATGGACGAGGAAATCGTGCCGGACATGTTTTTTCCAGGGAGTTCGATGGCGTTAACGTGAGAGTTGTGGTCGCAGGTCAGGCCATACCAGTTACAGATAGTGGCTGAAGAATTGAGCCAGCTGGAGAGAGACTGACCCGGGTCGTTGATAGAGGCTTTGAAGGATAGCAGAAACTCAAGTTCTCGTTCTTGATTCCCATGTGATGGTGAGGAGCCAAGGTTGAGCACCAGCATGACGAGGCACATAAACTTGAGGGACTTTGGAAACGTTTGAAGAGCTCCTTTGGCCATGTCAAGCTACCAGATTTTATTTCTGAGTAAATCAGTTATCTCTTTGCCTTGCTATGAAGACCTCGGATCCCAAGCTGTGAAGAAGTACATAAAATGATTAACATATGAGTGACTTTCTAAATATACAAGCAAAATTGAATAATGGGTTAGTCTTCAACCCAAAAAAGAAAATGAAAATTACTCATGATCAAGGAAACCGTTGAGCTATACGAACCTAAAACTCATACTTCTAGAGAGAACTTAATTTGCTGTGTTTGGGAGGGAAGGGAGAGAGAGACAATAGAAGTTGAAAAAGTACTATTTGAGGAGGATGGGCACGATTTGAGAGAGAGGGCTGAATGTGAACTTAAATAGATGGGAGGTGGTAGGAGTGGAAATGGGGCTTTGAGTAGGATGATAATTACGAAACTGCACCTTGACCTCTTTTAGATAGATGTTTGAAGATGAACGTTTTGAAAGGGAAACAGGGACACATGTTGGGAAAAGCCTCTGATTTTGTCGGATTAATTATTGCCAAAATGCTCTTTTTTGACTGACTCTCCACTACATGGGATAGTGACAAGGATTTTCTGTAACCGTTGAAAAGAAAGATATTTGAAGCTTGCGTTTGCAGATTTGATGATGGTGGATAAGTATAGTAGACATATGTAAATGCCATCTTGTTCTACTTATCTACAGTGCCATGTTTTATACATGGGAGAAACCTCAACAAACATGTCTTTATATACATAGAGATTGAGCTTTCTGCTTTCATTGCAATCAAATTTTATAGTGTCTCAATTTGTGTTAAACTTAAATGTGTATCTCGAACGAAATGAAGATCAAGAGAAGATGATGAAAGCCTAATTAATTAGTGTGGGTTGGTTTGGGGCTTAGTAGGAGTTGCATTACTTAATCATTGAACTCATCATCAATTATTCTCAATGGATTAGTCTTGAAACAAACAATTATGCGGTAAGAACAAAATGAACTGGCCCCTCATGTAATTTATTTTATATATATATATGAATCGACAGGGTACAACTTAGGTCGTGAATATATAGCAGGATCAGCTTTTCTCCTTCATTAATTTGCATGTCAAAAAGAAATTTATTTTATCACCTTTCGTTTGGACTCTATATACGTATCTTGATGCTCAATCATAGTAGTGAGAGGTACACAGAGAAAAGTGTATAGGTAAAAACTATCACATACAGAATAGAAGGTCACAAGTGAGGCAAAGAGGAATGAACAGAAGCGGTGGGACACGAAAACGGGAAAAGAAACCAAAAAGAGAGTGCACAAAGGAGAAGACCATGTAAAGAAAAAGTTTATAGTCTTTACGTTACACACACTAGTACTCGTGCGCACATATTTATTTTTATTCTCTTTTCTTTCTTCTTCATCACCTGTGTGCTTTGAAAAATAAGGGACCTACTCTGTCTTTCTCGAAGGAATATACAGTGTGTGGTCTTTGTCACACTCGGCATGCTTTAATTTCTAGGGTTTTACACTTCCAAATTACACCCCAAGTCCATATCTATCCATCTTCTCTACGCCACGCCTCCCTCTTCCCTTCGTCCCATTTTCCTTTCCTTTTACTGTCTTTCTTTCCCACTTGCTTCAATGGCATATCACATTATCATTACTTGATTTACCTGTTTAGAACTCCAACATTAATTACTAATTGATATTAATCTTATATATGATCATATTTACGTAGTATATATGACAAATTGATATATATATATATATATACACACACGCGCACATATATATATATATATATATATATATATATAATTGGCTTAGTTAGTCATATATTTTTGGCGTGCTAAGCACTCACGCCCTTAAAATCTAATCGTGCATTTGCGATGTCGTACATATATTAGGCGATTCCTTATCATTTATTGAGAGCTTTTGATCGAAATCTTATTGGAGTGATCAGCTTTCACTACTAGCATATATATATATATATGGCCACTTTATAGATTCTTAATTTAGCACATTGAATTTATGCCAATATGCTGTAAAGCGCATTACCGTCCAAGAGACCAAGACTAAATTTAGTGCGTTCATTTGTACTTACATACTAATTAATGTGATACACATATCAACAGTATATTATTTTTTGTGCTAAATTATTTTTTTTCCTCAGATATTGATGTATGCATGACGTGGAGCCGACCAATTTCCCTTGAATAAGGGTCTAAATCTCTCTTTTTGATATTTGTAGGGCTTCATGTTCTTATATAGTGGTCCATTCAATACCTCAGATTAAATTTTAATATTTCTTTGGCAGATTAAGCACTATTATATAGTATAAAAGTTTTAATGCACTTTCAAAGAGAATATATTGAAGTAACCCTTGTTGAGTATGTTTTTTAAAAGAGCACTACAATCAATAATTGTAGGATTAAGGGTTTCCCAAGATGGTGACTAACTCACCAATCGCTAAGATGGATTAGTGGGATGAACCAAATTGTGCACCACATGGCGTAAACCTGTGTCCTACTTATATTAATGGTGTCAAAACTCCAAAGCTGCTCCAAAAACGTCCTGAATTATAGTCAAGTACTTTGTTAATCATGCACATGAAACCCATCTGAAAACCCCTCTCAATTGGAATTTAGGCTGGCCAGGATCGACAAATCAATTTATAAATAAATAAATATATATATATATATATATATATATATATATATGATAAGCCAACATTGAATCAAATAAAGTAAAAGTAGTGCATTATGATCTTTCACATGCACGCACACATTTTAATGTCTATAGTACACTTCATTGGCTCCGTTTAGGTCGTGCCGAAATATTTAATTGTGTTGCATCATAAATAAGGTCAAAAGGTTTTAAATAAGAAAAATGGCAACTGAGTTTGCTTACACCATTGATTTTCTATAGTTGAATTTACGTCCATTTAAAAAGAGAGAGAATGATGTAAAAACATAAGTGAAAATTTATGTTATTCAAAGCATTTGATCGTAAGAGTTTATTTATAAAGAATTTCTATTCATGTAAGTTATATGGAGTATTAGAGCTAACTATCTATATAGTAGATTTTTCTTGTTTCTTTAACCATAGTTAATAGTTGGCTTTGATCAGTATACGCTTTGATGTGTGGAAAAATTCAAAGTTGGCCAGATATGAGGCTTAATCGAATAATCTAAGAGTGTTGGCATTATGAATATGAACTTATTGTTAACTTATATTACGACATAATAAGTTGTTAAATCTAAAATAATATGTTTATTAATTTGTTAAATTTATTATAATAATATATAGGGAATTGATTTTTCATTTAATTAATAATGATTATAAGAATGACAAATTTGTTTTTAGATTATCCCTCCTAAACTTTAAACTTTAAATTATGATAACCTTCCAACCTATATTAATTGGCATGATCAAAATAAGATTGAGAGATTTCTGTATAAATAATGGTAAGGATCTCTACACTTCTTCTCAACCTTCATCTTCTTCTCTAACTCTAATTTTAGTCATGAATTGACTTGAGTATGGGATTTACGACTTATTGTCCTCTAACGCCTTGTGACCTTGAACATATTCTATTTTGCAAAATTAGAAGTTCGAGTACCTACAAATTACATCTCTCGTTGGAAAACTACCCAAAAAACCGAAGTCAAAAATGATTTTGTCAAGTAACAAATTTTTAAAAAATTGACTAAACATTATTTTATATATAATAATTATTGCATCATATAATTATAGTTTATGATTTATAGTATATGATTTAAATGCTATTTTGCATCAGTATTTCTTTACTTAAAATCATATTCTATATACATCACATTAAAATTTTTATATTAAAATAAATTAATTAATTAAAAAAAAAAAAACAAACTTTGATCCTCGCGGACAGAATAGGCTTAGACTTTAGAGGCGGCACTAGTGCACTACTATGCATGCTTCACAATTTATAACGAAATGATAGCTGTGGCGCTTCTCTTCGTTTTGGATATAAATTAGTGAATTAGTGTGTATTTAATTACAAAATTTCTAATAATAATAACATATAGACTGTTTAAATGTATTTTTCTTTCTCTGTTCTTTAGCACAGTTAAACTTTTAATAATTTTCAATATGTCAAATTTTTCAATAAATTCTTGAAGAACTGATGATCATAATTCATAACTAACACTTTTAAAGAAAAAACTATTTTTTATCATAAAGTATGTCCATCCTAAATACTTGAATTTGAATTTGAATGTACGTATATTATGACAATTAGTGTAAGTCATTAACACAAAATTTTAAATTGAAACGCCATAGGGGCAAAAACAAAACTCTAAGTTCATTATATTTTTTTATACGTAATAAAATCGACTGACACTGAAGACAAGAGCTGTTATAAGCTAATAACCATATATACTCGTGACTTTTGGGTCACTATATTTCCACAGGGCGTTTCATGACACGTATTTGGGCCCAATCCATTTCAATGGTAAAATTAACAGCATTAGGGACAATGACCATTATTGCACCCTAGCTAATATAGAGTATAGACATAGGACTACCTAGCTATAATTTTAACATGATGAAGCCATGTTGCCTTCTTTCTCTGCTATGCCTTCTTTCTCTGCTAATCTTGTCTGTTTGTGACTGGGCATTAATTAGCACCTGCGTTTGTCAAATTTCCATAACATACGGACGCTGCTATAGCTAGCTAGTCTATTTTCAACAGCCTCTCACACTATTGAAGCCCTGAAATCCCACTTAATTTCCCCAGTAATTAACACGTCCTTGAATTTCATTAGTAATTTGCGATGTTGTAATTTTTTGAATTTAAAAAAATTTATAGTAAGCATCTACAACAAGTAATCGAATTCTTTGGATAGCATACTTGTTATTCTTCAAGCTAAAAGAATTTCTCAATTTTGTAGGATACATCCAACCGATACCTCTCTTACGGGCTGCATGCACCGAAAGACATGGCAAAGGGTCAATTAAAGAAAAAAATCTTTGAAATTATATTATGCCATGAGTTTGATCAGATTAGTACAGTACTTCAAATGTTACTGCTTAACTCACTTTTGTCATAAAAGTTCACACTCATTCACAATTTTATAGCGGATTTCTCCCCGGTGTTCAAATCAATATATCCAATGAAACATACAAAGGGATGCATATATAGGTAAGTTTTTATGACAAAAAGTGTAACATTGTCATTATTCTGCTATTCTAATAATAAGTCAAGATGTGAAGATACAACTTTTGCCTAGGATATCAATAAAAAGAACAGTACAGTTACCCTTAAAAACTCTTCTTGCAGCTCTAGAGGGATACTTAATGGTTACATCGGATTACAGCTGAAATAACAAGCGATGGGATTATGGTGGCTAAAAATTCTGGACTCTAAATGGAAAATCTAAGATAGTACGATGAAATGTGGAGTTCAATTATATATGTAAGTTGGAAACCTTGTTAGTTGATCAGACACCACGTACGTTGTTCATAGAGGCTCGTGAGATAGCTGGAATACAACTTGAGCTCCTGGAAATCCCACCCTTCTTTTGAGCAAGCTTATCTGAAGGAGTCACAGACTTGGCCCTGCTTTTCGAACTTTTCTTCAAGATCTCTTTGATGGCCTCAGCCTGGTACAACACAGGATACGACCTACCGATCCTATTGAACTTGACGCATGCATTCATGTGCTCTTCCAATGCTTCCTCTCCCTTCCCACCGTTCTTCTCCTTCTCTTCATTCACAGCTTCGCCACACAATCCGCATATGAAATTTCCCCAAAACCTGTCGCGCACGCCGTTGATGTACTCTACGGTGCACTCTTCTGACATTCCGCAACACTCGCATTTCGCATTCTGCACCTCCCAGATGGATTCCAGCCCTTCATCTTCTCCGCCTTGCTGGTTTGGTTCAAAGGATATGTCAGATATTGTTCTTTGAAGACCATCCTTTGGGGGTATGTGCTCACTCTTTGCATAGGACCCTACCACTTGATTTGCCTTGTTTGGGTTTGGGGCCATGATCAGGATCAATATAAGGAACAAGATAGTACTGTGGGAAAATGTTGGCCAGACTACGACAGATGCGTGCAGCTTATGACGAGTAGCTATATAATATTTCTCGTGGGATCCATGTAAGGAGCTTAGAGTGTGTGTGTGCGTGTGTGCAGTGTCTGCTATTTTCTCTAGAAATTAAAGGGCAGATGCATGTGGACTCTGATTGTTAAGTCTAGAATGGTGAAGGTGACAGAAAACCCCTGACTAACCTAGAGTTTCAGTAAAAGAAGTTGGGAGATAACGACCCCACGAAATCCGCCCATAGATTCTGATCATATGTCTCTTTTTCTGTTTGGTTAAAAGCAATGGTGAAAGAACATTTATATTTCCTTGACACTTTGGTTACTTCAAGTATTCAAGGCAATACAGACATGCAGATATGTATGGAGAAGGTAGGCAATGATCTAATGCCAAATAATAAGGGGATGAGTTTATGTAAGAGGGTGTCTCACCATTATAAAGTGCTGACAAATTTAAACGATATAAGGTTTTTTTAATAAAAAACTCTAAATAAGAAATGTATAAAATGAAACCAGACAAGCACACACTGGAATCTGTGGGTACTTTTCCTTCCCTCCCAGTCAAAACCAGCACTGTAGAAGAAGTCTTATTTAATGCGGTCACTTTCTGGTTGAAAAATGTGTAATGTGATAGAACTTGGAAAATGACTAGTGACAGAAGTTAACTGTAATATGTCGCCAAAAAAGAAAATACCAGA
Source organism: Delonix regia (assembly GCA_037074485.1). Taxonomy (NCBI): domain Eukaryota; kingdom Viridiplantae; phylum Streptophyta; class Magnoliopsida; order Fabales; family Fabaceae; genus Delonix; species Delonix regia. The sequence continues at coordinate 7,551,120 of CM073452.1, forward strand.
TCAACCTAAAGAAATCCAAAATCACGAGAGAAAAAAGAAATAGAGAATCATGTGAAGAGAGAGAGAGTTAAATTTATGACATGGAAAATAAAGGCAATTAACCTGATCACATGTATCTCGAAGATTTGAAGATAAAATTCCTATTTTATGGCTTATAATTCATCTCTCTGCTGGAAAAGAGCATAAAAGTGAGAATCCAGATTTAGTTTCTCTTAACTGGGAAAAGAAATCATGATTTATCAAAAACAAAAAGGCTATCTTTTTTTAATTTTTGCTCCAATTTATGTATTTATTTTTTATTCTCGATGGCATGTATCCACAGAACTGTAGCACCCAAAACGAAATAGCAGAAGAATTGTGGAAGTGGCAGCCCATTCATGTAAGCCCATATAGCAATTTGGACTCCAGGGTGTTGTTCTCTAGTCACACTAAAAAAGGGTGGGCCACGTAAAACAATCTATAAACTATTAAATGATCTTATTTAATTTTAATAAATATTAATAATTTAAATTTTTTATACAAAATAGTAATTTATAATAGAATATATACAGCTTAGAATAATTAGAATATATTCCACACATTTTATAGTATTTTATCAACATCATTTCATTATATAAAAATAATCTAAAATATTAATTAATATATTTTTGTGTATTATAATAATTTTTTTAAAAGAATTTAAAATTTATAAAATTAATATTTAGAAAACCACGTGATACGTTTTGGACCAAATCCCCATAAAACTCAGCTAGTTGGGACACATAGAAATAACAGAATTGATCGTCAATTTCAAGTCAATCGTCGGGAGCTCTTGACGTGGGTTTTTGTACCTTTTTTTGGTACAACCCCTGGGTTTTTGCTCTACTACAATAGGATAGTCGTAGGGCGATTAGATATCAAGTGCAAAACATAGATTGGTGAATGTTGTTGTGGTATTTTCTTTTTTCAGGAATCTTGAAATAGCCCTGAAGAAAGCCAAATTATCAAACGTACATATTATTAGATGTGAATATTGATAATGACAAATGAGGGAAGTGAAAGACAAGTGCTTGCCACCTAACCATATCATTGTTTAGCAACGAGAGCATAGGCCACAGACTCATTATCTGTTAGCATTGGCCAAATATATGGACACTTTGCATAATATCCAGGCCTTTTCATTTCACGGAGACTAATAATTGAATACATATTCACGTTTTATTTGTCATCCCTTGGTCTATTGTATTGTATTTGATTCTTGACTTGGCCATAATTTAAAAAATTTCTTTAATTTGATGAGCTTAGTAAAATTAAAAAAAAAATCCAAACAAGAATGTTGATATGTAAAACATATTTTGACTTTTTTTAAAGTTTGGCTCGAGGCCAAAAATATTAAATTAATATTTTTTTAATAAGTAAAAAATTATTATTTAAAAAAGTTTAGTGTAATGTGATATTTTAATAAATAAATAAAAATTAATACCTCTTATTTAAAATATTTATATCAATATAACAATTCATTTGTATTTATAACTTATCTATATATAATTTTACATATAATAATAACAATTATTTACATTATTTATATTAATTTTTAAATAATTAATTAATTTAACAATTATTTAAAAAGCTCTATAAGTTTGATAAGCTTGACCCAAAAAATATGAATAAAAATTTAAATAAAAAAATTTAATTAAAATATAAGCTCAGTCTTTTTTGGAACTTGAATTCAAGCTTAACTTTTAAAAGTCCGACCTGATAATTAAGTATATTCGTATTCCTCATTTTCATATTATTTGAAGTGTGTTTGGCACTCTATTGAGTTGTATAAGTATATATAATAATTATTTTATTATGGAATAAAATAGTCATATTTAATCCCTAACTTCTATGAAAAAAAAATACCATATTTATTTGATTGGATTTATAACTTGGGATTTGATCAAATAGATTAAATTGGGTATTTTTCTAAAAAAAAAAAAAATAAGGGATAAATGTGAAATTTTTCAATAAATAATGGATTATTTTAGACATTTTAATAAGTAAGAAACAAAATTTTATGGTAAGAATGGACAAAAAAAAATATTTTTCTCTTTCTTATACATTTGATATACATGATAAGGTTAACTCCAACCACACCTAATAAGGTCAAACAATATATTTCTAATACAATATCTTTTCACTTGATTAAGTATAATTGTATTGATAGATATTTTATGTCTTTTTTAGTAAAATATTTTTTGTTTCTCATATATAAAATATTTTTTTTAATTTAGTCATTTATAGATAAAATATTTTTCAATTTGATCCATTGTTATATTCTCAATTTAGCCCTCAAAAAATTATCTTTTCAATCTAGTCCCTCACCTATATACATTTCTTAATTTAATCCCTCACAAATAAATATGTTATCAATAATATCTTCAAAAAATAAGTTAATATTAAAAAAAAACACTAATTCATATAAATTTTTCTCAAATTTGTTCCGTACATATAAGATATTTTCAATTTGATCCATAATAAAATTTTATTTTCAATTTAGCCTCTTACATATGGATATTTCACAGATAAAATTATTATCAATAATATCTTAAAAAAAGTTAATTTAAAAAATACATATTCATAGAAATTTTTTTAATTTAGTTCCTCATATATAAGATTTTATTCTATTTGGTCACTCATTACATTGTCTTTATAATTTAGTTCCTCACATAATTATCTTCTCAATTCACTCCATCACCTATGTATATATTTCTTTTTGATCCCTTATAAATAAAATTACTATCAATAATATCCTCAAAAAATAATTTAATTTAATAAATACAATTTCACAAAAATATTTCCAATTTGGTTCCTTACATATAAGAAAATTTTCAATTTGAGCTATGATATAATTGTTCCCTCAATTTAGTCCCTCACATATGGATATTTCAAAAATAAAATTGTTATCAATAATATTCTTAAAAATTAAGTTGATTTAAAAAATATGAAAGATATTATTACCAATTATTTTATTTATGAGAGATATCCATATATGAGAGGCCAAATAAAGAAATGTCTTATTTATGAGGAACCAGACTAAAAAATACTCCATCTGTGTAGGATCGAATGAGGTTTTACTTATTTTTCCTTCATTTCAAATTTTAATTTTTTTCCTTCTACTTTAGATGTGTATTGATGTATTACTATAAGTATATATTTGAATAAATGAAAAAAAAAATCAAGTTTTTTTCTTTAAACATTTTGTTGAATATAATTTCATTTTAAGTGAAAGATATTTTTATTAAATTATTTAATCTTTATCCTATTTAGTATGATATACTTCATAATATCAAGTCTTATTCTTGACTTATACGGTTTTGTAACGAGCCATCTAAATATGCCACCGCAGTCCCCACACCCGTCTTCTTATCTGCTTCTATTTGTTGATTTTATTCTTGTCTGCACTATATTTATTTATCAAGTATATTGAAGTAAAGTTACTTTAGCACCGAATCGCAGGGCTTTTTTGATCAGGAAAGCGACTACATATACATATATCTTTTGTTTACTCAATATTTCGCAAACTCTATCTGCATTTGCGGCGATCCCTACTATGCCAAATTTGGAATATGCCCATCCCAATTTCCTCCTTAATCTGCAACATCATCCCCAATCCCACTCTCCTCTCCCATGAACCATTCTTTATAATAAATATGAAATGGAACCAAAGGAAAAACAATGTTAGAAAATCATGATGTTGACTGGTTTTTCCTATTGGTGTGGTCCAGGGCGTTCAAATTGAGACGCACCCTTTCGTCTTTTCCGTTCTTTTTTGTTGTATGCTTCAAGTTTTTGTTGCTTTTCCAATGGGGCCCTTCTATTTCCTAATTGCAACTCATTTCAATCATGATGTCTATTTTCTTTTGCCCCCTAAACTACTATCAACCTAATAATTATCAATCCAATAAACTAATCTATTTATTTAACAGTGACCACTTCAAAAGAAAATCAGGATCAAAATCAATAACAAGGGTGCATGCAGTGTCACATACAAAAATAGCAAGTCAAATATTAACAAGAGGCATTAGATCTAATATTGTTTATAAGCTCATTGGCTAATTTGGATTAATTAATATTAAAGTTGTAATAAATGGGGCAATGGTATATTGTTTCAATATTTGGATGACATAGAAAGAAACACGTCGTGAGTTTATTGATGGGGAACTCCGCCAAAAAGATGATGACGGGTGTACAAATCCCAATGGACCAGAATCGACAACTATTTGAGAGGCTAAAATGGAATAGATAGTCATGTTGATGATTAATTTTCTGTTTGGTTTCAAATTTTTAGAGCTGAGCTTTCTCTTCAAACCAAACAGAACTCACGAGGATTCAAAGCAGAGACAGAGTGGCCGGGGTAGGAGTGGCAACGGAGTTTAATTGCATAAAATTATTTCTATTCTGTTACTTAATTTTATAATTATTTAATTGCATACTGATATTAATCAAAATTTTATGAAATATCAATACATATATTGATCTTTTTAAAATTTATTTATAACATATAAGAACCTACTCCACCTCGTTTGAGCCAATCTGGCAAGAATTCCACAAACGACCAAAATTTTGATACCTAGAAAACGCACGCACGCGCCTCTCAAGTTCAACTGACTAACTAAAACAAAAAGGATCAGGTGCGGACCACTTTACGTGCACCTGCTTCTAAACCCCAACTACCTCGTGAATAAGACGGTGTAAAATAATCACGCGCCTCTTTTGGACAAGCCAGATCACCTCGCGTCCTCGTTCATCCTATGACGCATCGTTATTGACTTGTTCAATCGATACACCGTTTTCTCCAGGGTCCCACCTTGACCCCAACGATTCCCATTCCTTAACGTTGTGCTGTTTATAAATGCCTCCACGGTGACCTTCCAATTTTGTTTCTCTGCCTCTTTTCTTCCTTCGTTCCATCTCCGCCATGTCTTCCGCCGAGATGGAAATGGACCAATTGACCTCAGGTGCTAGCAACCGCATCATTCCGATTCTGAAAGCCCTGAGAGCCTCTTTGATTTTCGTCTACACCTTCTTCCTCTCCTTCTTATGGTTCATTCTTCCTCGTCCTCGCCGCTTTTCTTCCCCTCCCTTGCTCGGAACACCGCCTTCTTCTCCACGGAAACATCGAAAGCGGAGTTCCTTGTGGTTGGTTCGAGAGGAGGAGGACACCCTCAGGAGAAGAGCTTTAGCCGAAGGTGTGCACATGGCCCGCGACGATGCCACTTGCCGATGGACCACTTCCATCTTTGATGGCCTTCGAAGTAACGCTCTGTTTTGTCGATCCTGGTTTCCTGTTTCCGATGATCTTAAGTAAGGTCTTCTAATAATTTTTCCGCCTCATCAATATTTTTGTTTTGCATTTAAGTATTGAATCCGGTTTCTGTATGTCAGCTTCAATTTGAAGAGAAGGATGGTTGTACGAGTGATTAAGATGTATATGGGCTGACGAGATGTTATTTATTTTCATTTTGGATGTTTTAGGTTGTTGCGGTCCCAAAACTACGAAGCTAAAATAAACTAAATTGGACTGTGGCTAGAATTGGCTGCCTTCTGAATTATGCATTGACAAAAGGAATGAATGAGAACGAAAGTGATTGAATTTATAACCATTTTTTAGAAAAATACTAACACGGTTATCCCGATTCTCAAATTATGTGGTTCTCTAATCTGTATGCAGAGTGTATGTTGTTATCTAATTTCTACAGTACAACACAAACTTAAGCTGCACAGAATATAATTGTTGTCTTCTTATCTGGATAAAGTAGTTGCTATGTCAATTGTGTTAGGATGCTGCTTTTGTTTTTCTGGAATAGTTGAAGAGGCATTGTCAGATGAAGATATTGTAGGCTCCTGTTTCTTGAATTTTTTCTTCCTTTGGTTTTAATGTCCTACAACTTTTCTAATTGTCACGTACAGCCTTCCGTCCCCTATAGCTGCCGTTGTTCTGCTGCCCTCTTTTTCCATTTTCTCAAGTTTTTTCCTTCGTTTGTTCTTTCAGGGGAATTCTCATAATCATTCATGGGCTTAATGAACACAGGTAAGCCTAATTTGATCTACTCACAGAAGTTCAATTCTGCTAGAGCTTAATGTTTTTTTCTGCTTAGGGGGAGAGGCGGCTTTTATTTTTCCAAAATGCATGAAATTTTTTGGTTCATTATTAATACATCTAAATCTTCCCCTTGTTTGTTGAGCCCCCAAAAATATGTATTGCCCATGTTTGATTCTAAGAGTGTATAAAAGTTATGTCTTTTCCCTGACTTGGTGCTCATTTGTCAGTGGAAGATATGCTGATTTTGCAAGGCAATTAACATCATGCAACTTTGGTGTTTATGCAATGGATTGGATAGGTAACTTTGGTGATTTTTCTTATTTGGTCCCCGAGTTCTTCATTTATATAGAATACTTTCCTGTTCTCTAATGGATCTCTATTTTAGAGAAATATGAGTTAACCTCTTGTTCATGGATAATATCGTAATACGCATGGTATATATCCCTTTCATTGTGGTGTTTATTTTTGTCTTTCCTAAATACAAGCAAGGCTTGTCTTTTCGTAACTCAAAATAATTTTTCTAGATTTTTATGCCTTTCTCTTTTCTGAAGTTTGGAGTTATGCTTTCATTTTTCAGGTCACGGAGGGAGTGATGGATTGCACGGTTATGTTCCATCACTTGATCACGTTGTTGCAGACACAGTACGTTTAATTTCCTTTGATTTTGTTTGTATAAATAAAGCCTTAACAACGAGACTCTTGTGTCTGATAGTGGTTTATTCCACTTAAAATAGATATATTTTTAGATCTCAACGTAGGGATTTTCCTTACATTAACATTTGGGAAGGAAGAAAAGAAGCACAAAGTTAGGTTATAATACAGTGTGAAATTACACCATCCGAGTACTTAACTATAGAATGCAATTGTCTTCAATTCAACCATTGAAATATGAAGTAACATCGTGTTGATCTTGTAAAATAAATTTTACAGAAGTTTGAATAAGAATGTGATGAATTACTAAATAGTTGATGTTTTCTAATGTGTGAAAAGTATTCTGTCCTTAATCAGTCTCATATCGGTGGTATACAAAACAATTTTAGATTTATTTGAATTTTTATGAGCATGATATTTGTGATTAAAACTCTTGACTGAATGGTGGAATTCTTTATAAAATACATCGTACAACTGTCTAAGACTGAGTTTAATTGTCAATGGTGTCAATGGAACTTATCATTTTTTCATGTATCTCTTATATCATTTGAGCACGGCCAGGACATTGATAAAGTTCTTCATTCACGTTCAACTGTGTTTGTTATTTCATGTCACTTTCATGGCCATTTGAAAGTTTTGCTACAAGCTGGAATTAGAAATACTTCTGTTGTCCTTTGCATTTTCTATTTGTTCTCCTTTAAAACTTGGAGCTACAACATAATTTTTGAACGTTGCTTGGTCAATTTAATATTGACAGAGATAATTTAATCAGGGGGCGTTCTTGGAAAAGATTAAATTGGACAATCCTGGGGTCCCGTGCTTTCTCTTTGGTCACTCCACTGGAGGGGCCGTGGTTTTGAAGGTAAGGATTGTTATCTTCTGCATAGCGTCATGAGTTAATTTCTTTTTCATGAATTTGAAAGTTAACATCTACATTTTGTGTAGGCGGCTTCCTACCCTCATATTGAAGAAATGCTGGAAGGAATTGTATTGACATCACCTGCTTTGCGTGTTAAGCCAGCTCATCCAATTGTTGGGGTAAGTTTGCATTCATAGGTGTGATGTGATTACTACTTGGAGACCTAGAAAATCATTTGTTACCACTGAATTAATTAAACCATCATTTGTATGAACTCCAGTTACTTATAATCTTTGGAAAGGATTTGAGGTTTGACTTTCATTGGAACCGGAATGAACAGTCATAAGTGTAGTTTTACTTCGGGATTATACCAGATAACTTCTTAGAGTAGTGAGTGTAGAATTTTTATAGATAAATTGAGAAGGTTGTCAAAAATGAGCGTGATGAATCCTCTCAGTACTTCATTCTCTTTGTCATTGGGATGATACCAGTTACTTCTTGGATGGATAGATATTGCTGCCTCCAATCATACTCAGCTTAGCCCCTGCTCTCTCCTGGATCAAGTTTTCTGTCTTAAACTCTCAGCTGGAATGTTATTCTTGGCTATTACTTCCGTGAATGATAGTCTTCTGATGCTCTTAAATTTTTATTCTTAGCGTGTTCCCAGTTGAACATGGTACACCAAAAGGAGAAAGGAGAAAAAAAGGTCCTAACTAAATAGACAAAATAAGAAATATATGACGGCTCTAATATTCTTACTGATGCCCAAAGCCTCATAATATTGTTTGTGTTAGACTGCGTTATATTGAAATGTATTTTCACCTTTCTTCTCCATTTGTTTGCCGCATTCATGCAGGCAGTTGCCCCAGTTTTTTCCCTGGTAGCTCCAAAGCTCCAATTTAAAGGAGCAAACAAAAGGGGGATTCCAGTTTCCAGGGATCCAGCAGCATTGTTGGCCAAGTACTCTGATCCTTTGGTCTACACAGGACCCATTAGGGTCCGAACAGGGCATGAAATATTGCGGATCTCTTCCTACTTAATGCGGAACCTGAAGTCTGTGACAGTACCATTCTTTGTTCTCCACGGAACTGCTGATAAAGTAACTGATCCACTTGCCTCACAAGATCTATACAATGAGGCAGCTTCACGGATCAAAGAGATTAAGCTTTACGATGGCTTCTTACACGACCTTCTGTTTGAGCCTGAGCATGAAGAAATAGCACAGGACATCATTAATTGGATGGAAGAGAGATTAAATAGCTTTTGAAAATGCTAATACTGGGGAAATAATAGGAAGGGGAGAAAAGGATGCTAAGGTCGGTAACCACGACTAAACAAGGGTTCTCGGGTAGAAGTGTTGGGTGAAGCAGATAGGTAATTCATCGCCATGTTAGATGTCAGATATATTTGACGCTTGTTTTGTATGGAAAGTTGTATTTAATGAAGTTATTAATAGTGTCTTCATAACCCGCGTGCAGCATTCTTTTGATATTGCCTTCTTTTGTATGCCATATCCATTTGGGAGGGCTGGGAATCACATTGGTTAGATATATATCTACTCCGAGAACATAAAGATTATAATTTTTATTTATTTAAATTACCGGTATATATATATATATATATATATATTTTTTTTTTTTTTCTTTTAACTTCCAAAAAACTCAAATGAAGAAATATAGCAGTAGGCTGGATGCTCCAAGTCCAAGTAGGAGGATGACGGCACCAGGACCGTGCATAGGAGTGGATGGGAACTTGTCTAAGTACGTAGTTCTTCACAAAGTAGGCAATTGTCAATTCTCCGTGTCATTGGCAAAGACAAACGGTGACATGGTAGCGAGTTTAAAATGTCTATATTAACTAGTAATTAACCTTGTTCCTCCAGTCCTCCGTCACTAGAAATTGCCTGCCATCCATGACTGCAAGAGGAGTCCAGATTTTCTTCGTTAAAATGTTTTATTAGATAAAAATTTAATTATTTAAGTTTTTTTTATTAAAAATCATTAACGGTTGTGAAAATATTTTTATTTTTAAATTTAAATTATTAAATTTTTATCTAACGTTTCACATTTTATTATTATAAATTCTCCAATAAAATGAAGTACGGGGAACTGATTTGCTCTCCTGTAACAGTGTGTTTCGTATGTGACATTACGAATTTTATGCTTGCGGAGAAGCCAAATATATACTTTCTGTGTTGTACTGAATTTACCCGAACTTCAATGAATTTGGATTTCGGCACTTAGCAGGAGTTTAGTACTACATGCTGCAACTTTTAAGTCCTTAGCCAGATTTTGGAACCGAGATGAGATGCTCTGTTTTTTTCACTCCACAAAAAATGATAACGGAAATGTTCGTGTAATTTAGATGGTCTACATTTAGCGAGAGGAAGTTAATTTTATCTAATGTATTTAGAGAGACAAGGTAACCCCATATACTCTCTTCCATTCTTTCTCACCCTTCCTGGAGTTCACCTCCTCTAAATTTTTCGTTGTAAGTAATTGGAGAGTGATAAAAGAGAAAAGTGAGAATGAATAAAGAGAAGAGATGGGTTCAATACCCTTTTCTCTTTCATATATATTTTTCTCTATGGAACTTTAAGATCCTTTTAGTTCTTTTAAAATACATCAGATTCTCTAAATACAGGACTATGTCTCTCAGGGCATAAAACTAAGAATACGTTCTTCTAACTTTATTACACAACGATAAAAGGTTGATTTCAGCAAAAAGCATAGAGTTTTGGGGGGAAAATAGAAACTAAATATAATTGCGTTATTTAAGAGATCATCGCAACCAGACAACCCCTTCAATTTGCTCCACTAAATTACAAATACGATAACTGAGCAATCATCACAAACAGACAACCCCTTTATTTAGTTCACTTGTATGCCATCATCTACTGAAAGTTGGGTTAAAGCTAAACGACACTCACTGTTGACTAAGTAGCAGAGTATGCCAGCTGGATCTTGTTGGTCATGAACTGGAGAGAAGACTCAAGATGAGAGATCAGATCTTGGAATCCCCACCCTTCCGCTGGATCACTCACAAACGACCACTCGATCTTGCACCCCTGTTCCCTCTCATCACCCTCCCTTGGCAACACTTTAATTGTGGCCACATAGGACTTGAGTCCTAAGTTGTTATCAATAACCTCATAGGTCAAACAGCGTTGAACGGGATCCAAAGCGAGCAGCTTCTCTTTGGCCCACTTGATGGTTGTCTCAGCTTCACCTGTAATGGTGGAAGCGCAGTAGCGGACGAGGCCAGGCTGACCTGGAAACCCCTCCACTTGATAGCATGTGCCTACGGGCATCCATTCGTGAAGGTTGCAGAAATCCTCCAACAGAGGCCATACTTGCTCTGCTCCTGTGTTGGGTACCTCAACACAGACTTTCCCTTCCCATTTAGCATTGGATTCCCCTTCCTCTCTCATTTCTCAGTGGAATAGCGTGACCCAAAAATCAAAATGTGTCAAGGAAACAGTACAGGAAGTTATGGATATGACTTAACGAAAGGAAAGTGGGGTCATGCACCGTAGAGTAGTCGGATTTTGATGGGTTTTACAGTCCACGCGTAAATCATTAATTTAATGGGTTACAAGTCACGCTGCCCAACCAATAGATTATACAACCGGTGATTTCTTTAGCTTATTAGACACCTGATCTTCTTTATCGGGGGGTCAGTGGGTAGGTACGCAAATTCTTCACGCAAAATGAGCAAAAGGAAAAAAGAATAAGAATAATTCTAGAGCCTTAGTGGAACTTTAATTTTGGTAATCATGTAATATTAAGTATTATTATGGTTTATATTTTGTCATGTAATTTAATTTAATTATAAATTCCTGTAAGTTTAATTCCCTATAAAGTAAGGCAGACAGATGATCGTGGTCGCCGGAGGGAATATCGGCAATGGGATGAACCCCAATCACTTTTCTTTTCTTTCTTTTTTTAAATGAAATTTTTATGTTAATTTGGACAGTATGGTTCGTGACTTTGATATAGGTGATGAGTATGTTAATTAATCTATTCAGATCAAGAGATAAGCATGAGCTGTTTAATCTCACATTGATGATATTATCTTATAGTTATGAGTATAAATTAAAATGAATGCAATGTATTTTTATAAGTAAGTGATTTAAAGTTTGCCTTCATCGGAGGTGAGAATCAGGTCTATTTCTTGTCCGTGTTTTAAATAATAATAATAATAATAAAATGTTTTTGTTAAACTTTTAATGGACATCATTATAATAATATAAATTAAAAAATAATAATATTTTTATATTATAATTAATTATATTAATATATTTATAATTCATAATTTACATTATAATTAAATATATTAGTACACTCAAAAACACTTATAATTATAAATACATTAAAAATTTTATTTAATAATAATAATAATAATAATAATAGCTTATCTATGTATAATTCTTAATGAACAAAAATTATATTGTAGCCTTCTAATTTTGGATTAAGTTTCAATTTAATCCCTAGACTAATTTTTATTTCAATTCAATCTATCGCGCTGATAGAGTTATTCCATATTAGAATTTTCTATCCAAGTTAGAATTACGAAAGAATTAGAAACTTTTTGTAAAGTTAGAGAATCAAATTAAAATAAAAACAAATCAAATGACTAAATTAACATGTAAATCAAAGTAAAATATATAAGCATGCCTTCTTTGTAGAAGTCTAAAATTACAAAACTACTGTGGATGGAGAGAATTTGCAAAATATTCCTCCATTTTGGCAGCCATGCGTTGAAGGCCAAGCTCGTATTTGGCGACCAGATCCTGGAGTACCCAGCCCTTCACAGGATCGAGCGAGAACTGCCACTCTATGAGGCATCCCTCTTTGCCATCCTCAACGACAGGCGTCACCTTCATAGTTGAGTTGTAGGACTTGAAGCCGATGTTGCTGTCCACGATTTCGTAAGCCAGGGTGCGGTCAACGTAGTCAATGGCTAGCAGCCTCTCTGTTGACCAGCTGGTGCGCCGATGGGGGTCGTCGGATGGGATGGAAGAGCCGGCGCAGTATCTAATGCAGCCGGGCTCGGAGTTGGACCCGTGGACGCCGTAGCAGGTGGCGAGGGTGGGGAACCACTTGTGAAGATTGAAGAAGTCCTTCACGAGCCCCCATATCTGATCCGCCGACGCGCTTCTTACCGTCGCTGAAACCTTACCTTCCCATTTCTGCTTCACTTCTTCTATCTCCATTTTTGTGGATCCCTTACTGATCCAACAAGGGGTCTCAAAAAATTGGAGATTAAATATACAAGCATATTAAAAATCAATTTGTATTATTTATATAACCTGCTTAAAAATAATTCATATCAGAATAAATTATTATTCGAGTCCTGATAAATTTTATTCTTTAAAGTGTAACATTATCAACTTAATTGCTTAATTATTTTTTCAAAATTTTTTTATTTGTTTATTTTTCAAGTTCTGTGAATTAATTTTCAATTTAAGATCAAGAATAATTTATATTAAGAAATTATATTATGAAATAGCGAGAAGATAGAAATTTTTTATTAAGAGAATTTTGTGTGGTTCGGAGGTTGATTGCCGTATACGCTAACGAGAAAAGAGGAGGGGTCCCACATGGATCACGACTAGACCTAATTATTTATCTAAAAACTCGTCTGGGCAATGTGTCTAGCTTTTTATATATATATATATATATATATATATATGAGCTTGTCCTAAAAAGCTATGAAAATAGGCCAAAATTTAAAAACGACCTAATATATATATATATATATATATAATTTTAAAAAATATATATTTATTTGTCTTTTTTATATTAAGTCTATTAGTCATATTTTTAACTTATAAATTTTTTTTATGATTGCATAATAATTATAAAAAATAATTTAATTTAAATTCTTCACTTTAATTAAAATTTTGTTAGTAAACATAGTTTTTTTTTTCTTATTATAGTAAAAATAATACTTTGTAAAAAAATTTTGGGTCAAGTCAAGTTTTTTTGGACTTTTTATCGAAGCCAAGCTTGGGCCTAAAAAAAAGAACAAAAATTCAGGTTTAAGCTAGGATCCAAACCAAGAAAAATAAGCTCGATCAAATACTCTATCTTTTTTCTAAAAGTCCAACCCACGATTAGATCTAATTGCAACCCACATTTAAGAAGATAATACATTTGTTAGAAGAGCTATATATATGTGTATATATATATATATATAATTTTGATTCTTTATTTAGTAAATATTTTAAAATAGTCACTTAAAGGATTTAATTCAAAAAATTATACACGAAAATGATTTTAAAAAATAAAAATGAAAGTAATAATTTTTAATAAATAAATATTAAAAATAATTTTTTTAATTAATAAAAAGTTCATTTAAGAAATAAAATAATATGAGACTAAAATAAATGTAATAAAAGTAATAATTTTCTCGCATAGCAAATAACTGTTGAAACTTGGAAGTTCTTATGAATCGGGTAGGCGCTAAGTGCGAGAGGCAAGCATACACCTTTGAAAGGAAAAGAAACACAGAATCCTCCCAACTTGTGTGAGTGGCAGATGGAGAAATTTTTTTTGATCCGAAATTTTAAATTATAATATATAATATTTTTGGTAAATATATATTTTTTATTTATAAAATTAAAATAAATTAAGATGAAATTTTTAGTGTAATTATATATAAAATTAATTATAATGGTACCATCATTATATGGAACATTAATATATATGACAATAATGTGTCAAAATGTGTCTGACTATATACTAACTTAAAACAAAATTGTTATACTTATGTTTTAACCCTAGTATTTCTTATATTTTATTTATAAACCCAAAATTTTTTTTTGAAACTTTCAATTTACCTCTTATATTTTTAATTTTCTAGTAACTCTTATAAAACATTGGTTTATAAATTAAAAATAAAGATAAATTAAGGATATAGGGAGTTATTAGAAAATAAAAAGAATATATGAGTGAGTAAACATATTTATAAATTAATGTTTTTGTAAGAGCTACAAGGAAATGAAAAAGTAAAGGGGTTAAATGAAAATTAAAAAAGTTGAATTCAAATATAAAATTTAAAAAATACTGAGGTTAAACTATAAGTACAATATATTATTTTAAATTGACATACAATCAACATGTTTTAATACATTATTGCACATATCTTCCTCTTAATGTATAATGTAATAATTACATTAGTATAAACATTTTTATAATTGCATTAAAAAATTTTCAATAAATTAATAGTGTACCATGATAGGTACTACTACAGCTATTTGTACTATATTACAATATAAAATATGCATAAAATGATATATATATATATATATATACATACATGTATGTATGTATGTATATGTGTATGATTTATTGATAATAATAATAATAATAATAATAATAATAATAATAATAATAACAGATAAGACATTAATTTCATCAAACCCTTCTTATTCATGTATCACATAATGATTGTATCGATATAATTACTTTTATAATTGTATTAAAAACTTTACAATAAATTAATAGTACACCATGATGGGCACTACTACAGCCATTTGTACAATATTACAACATAAAATATGCATGAAATGGAATATATATATATGTGTGTATGTGTATGTGGTTGTGTATAACTTATTGGAAATAATAATAATAATAATAATACAACATAAGGCATTAATTTTATCAAACCAAAAAGGAAGGGGGGACTAAAATTTATAAACACATGTAAATATAAAGTGCAAGTTAAAAAATGAAAAAAGAACAAAAGAAATAAAATATCTTAGTGCCTATTTGGCATTAAGAATTGGGTCTAAAATTGGAGTATAGAATTAGAATTAAATTGGTGATATTTTAGAATTAGATTTCCAATTCCATACACCAATTCAATGAAATTGAAATACAACTCATAAAAGTCATTTTCAATTTTATCCACAACCTTAAAAATTATAATTCTCAATATTAGAATTGAAGTGAGAATCTTTTGCTTTTAACATGACATTTTATATTTTTAAAAGTCATTATTAACATTTAGCATGAATTTTATATTTTTAAAATTTAATATTAATGTAATTATAAAATAATTGAATTATTTTATTTTTAGTATTGTGTTAATTAATAAAGTACATATATACACAAATAACACACACATAATGCACACACATGTTCACACGCACATACATATATGTATCGAACATGTAACACACGTGTGTGCACACACAAACACAACAAAAATATAACATAAACACACTTGCATATGCATACGTACCTCGACACACAAGCAGATAAATATCATAAATATGTAACATAAATGTACATGCAACTTGTAATGACCCAATTAATTACAATTAATAATTTAGTTAATGAAAAATTAAAGGAAAGAATTTTTTCAAGAGAATTGGCTTAGGTATATTAATTTGTCAAATGAAACCTTAAAATGAGATTGAGGCAGACTCAGTGGTCAGGTTCCAGGTGTTTATTCAAGAGACCATGGGTTCGAGACCTGACCTTCATAGCCTCTTTGTTTTTTTAGGAGTTGACACGTGTCACCCTCTAAAGAGAAAAGACCAAAATGCCCCCAAATGCTTTTATCTTCTTCTTCCCGTCAAGTTCAAGCAGAAGCAGTGAGAGTGTCTGAGTTTTGAATGTCCACTGTAACAGTACTTTCACCTTATTGGAGTTGCAACTCACCCCTTGAAGGTTGCTGGCTTGTCACTGGCTTAACATTATTGAGTTCCCAGCGAGAAACGCGACTTTTCATCGCAGATAGGCAGCAGGTTCGAAGCTCAACGGAGCTCTGGTGAGCCACACCTCTGTAGCCATCATCCTTACCCTCTAGCCTGCCCATAGGGGAGGCGTGTAATCCTCTCTATCAGCTGCATGTCGTGTTTCTCGCTTCACGTCTTCTCCCTTCTTCTTTTTTTCTTTTGATTATTCATATTATATTATATTTCCTTACCTTTTGATTTTATCTTAATTTTAAATTTTTTGATTTTAGTTATTATCATTATTTATCTTTATTTTTGGATTTTTTTCTTTAATTTTTTTGGGTGTTTATATTATTTCCCCTTTTTATGATTTTTCATTATTAATTAATAATATTGAAAATAATTAAGTAATTTTGAGTGAGGTGTTCACAGGCGGTAACTCTATCTCTAATATTTGGTTTAAACTTCCTTTCAAGCTTCTCAGTCTTCCATATGTCATCATCAAATTTCTTCATGTAAGAGGAGTACCTTGAAAGTTCCATAAATTTAGCCACATATGCATTAACTGACATATCTCCATCCTCTTGTTTTAAATTTATAAGTTTCATTTCCTTTTCATGTTTGATAGATCTAGGAAAATATTTTTCATAGAATTGTTTTACAAAGCATTCCCAAGTTACTGGTACATTTCTTGCCTATAAAACATACTTTGTACTTTGCCACTAGTGTTCTGCTTCTTCATTAAACATGAAGGTAGCTAAGAACACTTTCTGATGATTAGAAACTTTTAAAATCCTAAAAATTTTCTCCATTGCATGAGTCATGCTTCAACCTTTTGAACATTGAATTTACCATTGAATTTAGGAGGGTTATACTTCTTAAATTGACTAAGAGCTTGTGTATTAGTGAGTTGGGACTAACTTACTAGAGGCAGAGGAGCTTGTAGTTATTCTTGAGACATTGGAGGAGGTGGAGTAGCTTTAGGTGGATTTCCTTGTTCACATTCTACTCACACATTACTTCCTTACTATTGTATACTCTTCTCCTTTCTTATTTTTTCTTAGCTAGGAGTTCTTAAAACTGCTAAATCGTTTGTTGTTGTTGCATGATCATTTCTTGTTGTTGATCCATCCTAGTTGTGAGAGTCTGCAAAGTAGCTACCACCTTATTCATAGGGTTAGTTGTTCCCCTACCTCTTCCTCTGGTGTTCATGATTGTTTACTTGCTTCCTTACTTGCATGTAACAAACTTTAATTGTTCAATCGCCACATGTAAGATTTAATAGCCCAACTCACTCATAACAAAGAAATATATCAATTCCTCATGTTAAACATAATATTTAAACAATAAAATTACTTGGTGAACTAAGCTTTTCTTTCTACTTCTTGAGTCAAGTGCCTAGACCAAGCTTTGATACCATAAAATTATCACACCATAATACATAACATAATCTAGGCAAGTAATCCAATGTTCACAATCCAGTGATAAAAATAAAATAAAGAAAACTTAGTGGGAAGATAGTTGGAAAAAGAAGTTTAATAGGACTTGAGATTGTTGACCAAACCTCAAGACAAATTGAATTTATTAAAAAGAAATTGATTATGGCCTAAAGTGGACAAAAGAGTTATGCAAACAAAAGAAGGATGCTAGTAGAATTTGAAGTAAGAGACCATGTGTTTCTTAAAGTGGCAACTCAACCTTCTGTAACCGCATTGACAAGTTGGCACGTGATGCAGAAATGGATGCCAAGCCAGCAATTGTATGCAGAGTTGCAGAAGGTTGAAGGACTCATAGAGGAGGAGATGGACACTGCACACATTAGGCTCACATCGTCTGATAGATTGATGGTGGTGTTCAGTGGCATTCCGAATGCAAGAAAGGCTGCGTGGCTTCGCCGTGTTATTGGATAGACATGGATGCGCGAAGCATTTCTTTTTTTGTTCATATGGAACTCAATATAGTATTCTGGATCTTTTTTTTAATAGGCTTGACATATTTTAGTAGGTTTCTAATGGGTTTGAGCTCACGTCGTTATGCTTGTTTTCACTAGTATTATTGTGTCTACTTCTGTTGGATTGTCGCTAGTTATCTACATTCACAATTTTGTTGGATTTTTTGTAATTAGTACTGGTCTTATACTTTGTTGGATGGTTTCTAATTAGTACTGGTGTTGTTTTATGTTGGATGGTTTTTAATTAGTACTGGTGTTAGTACGTGTTTTAAGAAATTGACATCCCCTATAAATGAGATTATGCTATACGCTTACCTTTGTTTTATCAAACGATAAGCAATAACCATATTTGTTTTGACTAATATAATAAATATCAAATATGTTTTCTTTCTTTGCTTTAAGGGAAAGCTTAAATATTATTGTACATAATGTGATCTTACTGCATGCCCATTTAGTAATATTTTGTGAAATACAATGTTACCAGATCTTGTGGTTGTGTGGCCTGACCATTTGTTGCTCCAATTAAGATTAAAGCATAGTTGTTTATCACTATTATGTTAGCATACTTGCACATGGTATTCTTAAGATCAAGGTTGATAGTACCTTTCATAACTAAAATCATATTCTTTATTATGTTTTTCCCTTCCAGAACTGAACACAAACTGATTTACAAATATGTCGGTTCAATTGCCATGCTCACGGTGGAACAAAAATGATATTAGCATGAATTTAGATGGAGTGTACAAAGATGCTGAAAATTACAAGGTATTAATGTAAGTAAATATCTAACAAGCACTCAACAACATCGCTCTGACTTCAAAGGAAGATGGTCATTTAGAATATTAAACTTTTTTGTCCCCGCTTCCACCATATTGGTAGCAAGACATGGCGTCTCTTCTTACTGTGTTTCCCTACACAACAATAGAAAAATAATAACAATCAGGTAAGCAGCATTAAAATTTCCCCAAATAACTACATAATTCTAACTCATAAATCTAGGGGAGAGAGAACAAAGCTGAAGTGGGGTTTAAGAAAAAATAACTACATGATTCTAATCATTGAACAGTTTTTATGATCAGATTATAACAATAAATCACAATCTCAGTCTGGAATTTAAATTCAACTTAAGTTTCTTTACTGTTATATTGAAAATTAAATTGCAAACTCATATATCCAGTAAAGTTCACTTTAACAAAGAAAGCAAGTTAGAGGTGTGATTTTTGTAAAACATATCAAATGTCAAGAGTGACACTGTTTTTGAAACGACAGGAGTGTCAAACTATAAATTAACCAAAGTTTAAAGGGAAATGAGTGTTATTTACTATGACAGAAAAATAGAATGTTACTAAGCAAAGAAAAACGTGGGGAAGTAAAAGGAAGATAAAGATGGATAAAGGGACACACTAATTACTGATGTTGTAACAGTTTCTCGGTCAACTAATGGGGCGTCCAACCACCGATGTAGGAATACTTTTGCATATTTTAAAATAACCTTTGAACTTAGCAAATCATACCACATAATATTAGCATACCCACAAAGAAAAGCATTATCCCAACTACATTATTATGTTCATTACATACTAATTTTTTTTTTTTGCTTCATATTAAGTTTCTACTCATCATAATTATTGGAGTTAAGGTCTGGTGATAAAAACTATTGCTTTCTGTCTCCTTAAACTTCTGAATTTAAATATGTAATATAATCCGTTAAAGTGATTCTTAAATTACATTATTAGAGTTTGTGTTAAATGTTTTTCTTGTGTGAGTACACTCAATTAACACAAGCTTGTTTTCAATGTTTAACAGACAAGCTAGATTTCTTAATTTGGCAATTGGCACCAAAACAAGGAAATGAAAGAAAATGGAGATTAGGTTGATAACAATGATGCATGGTACAGAGTCAATAAGCTTTAGTTGAATCATTACCATCCTATCTTAAAATGGTCAAAAGAATCATTACCATCCTATCCTACATCATGAACATATAATCAAGCTTCTTCCACTTGATGCTCAAGTCTCAAAAGGGTTAAATCAGTAACCCCTTAGCAAATCAATAAAGATGCCGAAAAGAATCTAACCCAATCAAAGACTAAGCAGTGCATACTAACACCCTACTAACATTAGCAGATTAACATAACCAATTAATTGAAAGATGGAGAGAAATCACGAAGATCCATATCACGAAATCAACAAAAATAAGTGGAATTTCAAGAGCTTGAGATGAAAAATCAGCTATGTCCATACGACAAGAGGCAAGAGACGGTGGGAGGAAGGGAGCAGCAGAGAAAGGAAGGAAGAGAAAACAGAGGACTTACAGGGTACTTCACCAGAAAAAAAAAAAAAAAAAGCAAGGAACTGACTATCGTTTTATCACCTGGTACTTCACGTTGGCCGCTGCTCCTCTAACGAACTGACCGTTAAACTGCAAGACCAAGGAACGATGCCCGGCGTTCGCCACACGCATAGAACGTCTCACTCTTCTAGCACAGAGCGACGGCCGCTGCCATCCGACGTCGCACTCACCAGCACTCAGACGTCGCCCCCACCAGCGTTCAATATGACATGGACGCAGTGCTGGAAAGATACTCGGCTTAGGGTTTGCAAATGTTGATGAAAAGATTTGGTTTCTAAAGTTACACGTGTAATACAAATGAGAAGGTTACTTTTTTCATTTTGTTACCTTTCCTTTCTACATTCTTGCAAACTAAACGTCACGTAAGCTATCAGGGCCCACTTACATATCAAACATATTTTTTAGTTTTATGATTCAATTTCATTACTGATTTCTATCTATTCCCATTTTTATCAGACTGATTCTTGCGTATCGAACACGGATTTGGATATCCGTTTCTAAAAGAATTATAGAAAGATATCCTGTAAAAAAATTTACCATCGCATGAAATCTAATAATATAAATTATTTTAAAATTTTGAATTTTTTTTGATAAAAATTAAAATTTTTTAAAATATAATAATAAATAAATATTTATAAATATTTTAGATTACTTTTATATATAATGATATTTTATTATTAAAAAAATAAAAATAAAATTTTTTGTGTACTTATAATTTTAAATATATTAGTATGTTTAATTATAATGTATGAATATAATTATAATATTATTATTATTTAATTAATATTATTATAATTATATTCTTATATTATAATTAAATATATTTAAAATTATAAATACACTAAAAATAATACTAAAATAAATTATAAAATATAAATAATAAAATATAAATTATTAGAACTTATTTATATTTTTTATCATAATATCATCCTGTATTAAAAAAATAAACTTAAGAAACATAATATAAATTATTAGAAATAGTTTATTTTTTTTTTAATAAGATATCATTCTCTATAAAAAAAGATTTAAAATATTAAAAATTTTTTATATATTATCATAAATTTATTTTTTAAAAATAATATTTATTGAAATAAAAATTTTTAAAAAAAACTTGGACCATCAGATTTCATCTGATAGTCCAAGGTTTTTTTACAGGATATACCCGAATCCACCCTAAATGAATTTTTTATCATCTTTCAATAAGTGTCGTCTCTATTAATTTCTAGAGTATTAGATATAAATATTCTAAGATCAGTATATATGAGAGTAATATTGATTAAGAATTTTGAGTATGTCAATTGCATTAATATTGCAAAAAAAAAAAAAAGGATTAAATTTATATATAATTTTTTATATCTTTGTAATCAAGTTTTAATTAATACATCATAAATATATATTTAATTAATAATAACATCAAAGGTATATGATATGATTTGAAAATTATATACTTATTATTATATTTTAATCATTGAACATCAAACTATAGATAAATCTTCTTTTCCAAAAATAGAACATAGCCGATGCTTTTGGAGACCAGGCGTGTAAGATGTAAATGGGCAACTATGTGGATATCATATATTCTTTAACATCATACCCATGGTTAAGGTTACATTACATTTTGGGCAAACAAATAAAGAATAATGATTTAGGGTATTTAATTTATGGGATTTGTAAAAATAGGTTCAGTTTTAATTAAATTATTCAGAAAAAAATCAAATATTATTAAACAAATAATTTAAATAAACTAAGACACTATATCAATTATATCAAAATTAATTAATATTTTTTGGCTTTTTAAGACCGGGATCGGACGGTCCTCGTCTCTAATTTATTTGTGGAACCATATTAATTGGCGGTAGGAGTCAATCATAATTTTCCAACCAACTTTTGTCTAATTTTCCATATGAAGATATAACCATTTAAACTAAAATTACAACAAGCATAATGATGCATGCAAACGAAAGGACTCATTGAATAGTTTTTTGTCCTATGTTCGAAAATAACATGTTAGGTTTTGTAATGTCGTATCCCACGAAATCCACAAGAATGCTTCCCATTAATTCTCAACCCTCAAGTTCGTTGTCATCGAGAACAGCCATTACACATGAAGACGTCTCTGTAGTTCAAATCGTCCAAATCCAAGTCGAATACGTCTGTGCTTTAAATGATTCATTTCAATATTCATTCTTATTTAATTAAAACAATCCAAATCATACACAAGTAAGAGATATATATATATATATATATATATATATATATAGTTTTTATATTTTTACTATAATTTTTTTCAATAACAAATAATAATTTTGCAACTCAGCATAATTGGATTCATATTTCCTAAAAAAGTGACTATTTATATTTGTCATACCTTTATTAAATAATTTAATAATAAAAATATAAAGAATTATATTCAAATCTAGTCTATAAAAATATGAAAAATAAAACTTATATACAGTTACTTATATTTTTATTATATTATTCACCATTTGAATTATGGCAAATATATAGTTAACCAATTGTATTACAATGTGTGTATAATTATTGTAGAAAAATATATTATTTTTAAATTAAATTATATATCATTATTAACTAATCATACGATTGTCATATTTTAATTAAATAAAAATATAAATAATTATATATAAGTTTAATTTACTGTAACAAAATGTCACTAGAAATAACATCTATTTTCAAACCTATTTATTCATAAAAATATTATAAAATAAACATATTTTTCTCAATTTCAGACTTAATTATATATATCTGACAATATGAAATCACCAAAAAATATTAAAATATACTAAAAAACCATATTAATATAATTTAAAATTTTAGAAAGTTATTTGAATGACTTTTTTTACTTAAAAATCTTTGTATCTAAATCAAAACAGATACATCATAAAACTTATAGAATATGTAATTTTGCGAGCCGAGTTAACAAATATTCATGGGCTCCTCATTTAACTGTGGCCCAGCAGTAGAGTTTTGCTTCTTGTGTGTTTGGGCTCCCTTGACCCACTAGATGTGATGCGGGCTTTCTATATATTGGGCTTTAATTCCTCAGCCTCATTGAACCGAAGCTCGCGTCACAGGCCCAATCTGATCACCCTCTCTCACATGGGGATTTTTATGGCAGGAGAGTATGAATCTTCTTTTTCCCATGCGAATGCCTTTATTCTTTATCCTTCCTCTCAAAATCTCAAAAAAGTAATATAAAATTTCTCTTCCTCTCTCTATCTCCTCTTTCTAACGTTCCTCTATATTTGAATCTTAATTGCTAACAAGTTCAACGGCGTTACGGTAACATAGTTCATAATGACAGTAAATTCAATGCGGGTTTAGTACTCTGGAAATTGTTTGGTGCTAAATTATCTTATCGTTATTACTGCCGAAATTAATTTTGAGGATATGAACATATTTTTAAATACAGATCACTCATGCTTAAATGCCTGTATAGGATTGAGGTATAATATGTGTTGTACTGGAAAGTTTAAGAAAATTTTAAAATATATAAAAAGGTGTTTACTGAATTATTAAAATATTGTATTTTATCTGTAACTTTGAGCATTTTTTAGCAAATTTTGCATTTTCAAACAGACGGAGAAGTAAAAATTGACACAATCTAATAGGAGACGTTGATTCATTCAATTGCTGTCAATTATTTAATTTATTAATTTTATATATGTGATACGATAATTATAAAAAAATTTATTGTAATATCTAAATTTGTAGATGACATTTATATATTCCTTATATATATATGTTTATTATGAAATGTAAATATTGTGAAAGAATTACATTTTAATTTACATGTAATATGAACTTATAGATATCACAACACATAGAAAATTTTCTATAATTTTTTATACTATTTAATCGATAATTTTTAATTAAAAAATCAGTGACTAGAAGACAATCCATATGATCTTAAATATTAAATCAATAATAAGGCGACGATTAAACACAAAAGTGTATATGCAAATCGAACGGTTACAATTGATTTAGATGATATGGATTGGATTTTGAATTAGATAAGCATTTAGACCCCGTCCGCAAAATGATTAACCGACCGAAAGATGAAAGCCCCATAGGTAATGCATATGCGTAGAAAATTTCGAAAGAAATTACGTAGAAATTCCAAGGCAATTTTAATTAGCTTCTTTCCCTCTCTCTATCCCTGTCTCTGTACTAGAAATCTAGAATCCCTTTCTTTTCAATTCCCTCCACAGATCTCTAAAATTCCCTTTCACTGAACCTCAATA
This sequence comes from Delonix regia, assembly GCA_037074485.1. Taxonomy (NCBI): domain Eukaryota; kingdom Viridiplantae; phylum Streptophyta; class Magnoliopsida; order Fabales; family Fabaceae; genus Delonix; species Delonix regia. The sequence continues at coordinate 7,575,955 of CM073452.1, forward strand.
TTGAATTTCTCGATCGTCTCGATTGTCTCTTCTATCCGTATCGCTCGGACATTGCTGCTCTGTTCATTCCACTTCATATGCACTGATCAAATTACTGCTGATGATTCTGGAACCTTCATGAATCTACACTTAGGCCTTTTCCTCTTCATGGGCCAACATCCTTACGATGCCTGAACTGCGTAGCAGAGCACGCAGAAACCGGCCATTTGGTAACTCCAACCCGACTCCGATTACACAGCCCGATAAGCCCACGTTAAGAACTCGGCAGAGGAGAAGAACCACCGCGCAGAATACGAGAAATAGGAACCAGACGAACGCGATCGCAGCTGATGAAGCAAATAACATTGTGAATAAGGATGTCGGTGCCGTTCCTCTGACCAGGACATTGAAAGGCAAGGAAGGAGTACAAGCGCCAGACGCACCGGTTAGGGTTTTGAAACGGGAAGTAGGGGAAAAAGCCATGGATGAGTACGACAGCGGTGGCCGAAGCCCCGATAAGGCTGCAGGGGCCGAAGATGAGGGCAGCACAGCTCCCCTTCCTGAGAAGGTGGTTTTAATTTCATATATTTCTCTCTTCCTTTAGCTATTTCATATTTGGATGACGAGATTATTCAAGGAGTTCAAGGACAGCATCTGTATTTCTTCATTTGTTGAGTTTAGAAGACATGCATGAGTTATGGGTCTAAAAGATAAGGAAGGCCTGCCTTGGCTCTTCGGGGCCTCTAAGGCTGCTTCTCTCTGTCTCTCTGAGGTTCCATTTTTATGGGATTCCGAAGTATTGTCTAGTATGCTTCTGAGGAAGTGCCAGTTTTTCTTCTTTTATTTTATATATAACATTGTTCTTCTGCTAGTTTGCATATGATGAAATGCGAGAAATTGTGTTTTGTAATCTAGTAGGCGCGTGGCTCATGACACTGGTGGTATGGTAAGCAGTGCAATCGCACTCAATATGGTTCTGCTAGTTTTCGGTCGATTTATGCTCGAAGTTCTGCATCAGATTTGATTTAGAGTAAACCCAAATCATGGATATATTTATATATATATATATATATATTGAAAATGAATCTTTTTTCTTTTTTTGGGCTTTCTTTATAACAGGTCCAGGTTGGTGGTTCCCCACTATACAGAATCGATAGAAAATTAGGGAAGGGAGGATTTGGACAAGTCTACGTTGGCAGGCGTGTAGGAGCTACAAACTGTAATGAACGAACTGGGGCTGGAGCTGTTGAAGTATGTCATTAGTGTGTTTAATTGCGTGTTCTACTTTCGCATCTTGGATTCTTTGTTATTTACATATTTGTTCAATAACTGTAGGTCGCCTTAAAGTTCGAGCATAGAAGCAGCAAAGGGTGTAATTATGGTCCGCCATATGAGTGGCAGGTTTACAAGTGAGTCACCCATCTTTTGTTTAAGCCGGTTGGAGTCTATCCACCTCTCATGCATGGTTACAGGAAATGTAATGCCTCTAAAACAGTACTATCAGGAGGGATATGACAATTTCTGGAAAAAACTTAGCATATTGATATACTTGGGTACTATCAGTAAAATTTAAAATATGATCTTGTATATATGTTTATATTAATAAGTTGTATACAGGATTATATTCATGTTTACATAAATGTAAGAGTTTAAGTGTTATGGCATGTTTTAGACTTTCAATATGTTTGAAGTAGTTGAATTTGTTTTAGTTTTTTTTTTTTTTTTGGAGGGGGGGGGGTGCGCGTGTCTAGACACTAGTCAGTGAGCTTTACATGTATCTATTGTGGATATGGCTGCAAAAAGCATGTATTGTTGTTTATTAAGATTCCATCAATATCTTACATATAATATTTACGGTCATCTGCTGTTTTATATTTACAGTGCATTAGGTGGTAGTCATGGGGTTCCACGAGTTCATTACAAGGGGCGTCAAGGTGACTACTATGTCATGGTATGTAGTTTGTACTTATATTATGTGATAAGGGGGTGTAGGGTTAAGATTGTCTTTGAATGTATTAGTAACATGATATTGCATCCAGGTCATGGATATGCTTGGCCCTAGTCTATGGGATGTGTGGAATAACAACTCTCACACGTAAGTATCTATCTGAATTTGTAGTAAAATATAACGCATCTTACTTTTTAAATGCTTTAGTCAATATTGTGTATCTAACCTTTACTTCCTCATTTTTGGCTTTAGAATGTCTACAGAAATGGTGGCATGCATTGCAATTGAGGCTATTTCCATATTAGAGAAGATGCATTCCAGAGGGTGATACTCATTTTCCTGATTCTGTTTATGATTTATCTCTGGCATGATTGACTCCCCCCAATCCCTTTTCCCAAAAAACAAAAACGAAAAACAATATATATTGGAAACATAAATATACTTGATTAATCCATATATTGGCACTTGGCCTATGTTGATGGCCGGAATGTTGTCACTGTATATTATCATTTAGGTGTTTTCTCTCTACAGCATGTGAGAGATGTAGTAAATAATTTGTTATTGCCTTTTGTTGGTATGATGATATAATGATGTGTTTTATTTCTCTATTTGAGCAACATGTATATTAATGACTTAGGATATATGCTGTTAAATATGAAACTACTGCCTAAATTGGCTGTTTGTTTACCTTAAAAGTGATGTGTTTTCTATGTCTGCATGGAATCTTGTATTTTATTGATCTTGGCTGCTGCTAAGATCATCTCACGTGCTCCTACCCATAATGCAGATATGTGCATGGTGATGTAAAACCTGAGAATTTTCTGCTTGGCCCCCCTGGAACTCCTGATGAGAAAAAGCTATTTCTGGTTGATCTCGGATTAGGTAAATATAAATATATAATCTTGCTTTTGAAGCTTTGGTGTTACTACTGGCAATGAAGATATGGTAAATTTTTTATTGCTCCCCCTTCCCCCCTCCATACAGCAAGCCGGTGGCGTGATAGTTCAACTGGCCTTCATGTTGAGTATGATCAGCGGCCAGATGTATTCAGGTAAAGTTTATTCAATTTATCTTTATTTTCTTAGTGAACTTGAGGCTTCTGTCTAATGGTATTCCTATTCTTGCTACAGAGGGACAGTACGTTATGCTAGCGTGCATGCTCATCTAGGTAGAACAGGTAGTAGGAGGGATGACTTGGAATCTCTTGCTTACACGCTCATCTTCCTTCTTCGTGGTCGATTACCTTGGCAAGGATATCAGGTCATTATTTACAGAAAATGTAGTTGCTATGTAGACAATATTTTAAGTATGTTATTTTAATTCAGTTGTTTGTTGCAGGGAGAAAATAAAGGATTTCTTGTCTGCAAGAAAAAGATGGCCACTTCTCCTGAAACTTTGTGTTGCTTTTGTCCTCAACCCTTCCGGCAGTTTGTTGAGTATGTGGTAAATTTGAAGTTTGACGAGGAACCTAATTATGCGAAGTATATATCCCTTTTTGATGGTATTGTTGGTCCGAATCCAGACATCAGGCCAATAAATACTGATGTTGCTCAGAAGGTAATCAATGGTATAATTGCTTTAATATTCCGCCGTTTACCATTATTGCAAAGTCTGACTCGTGACCCATACTTTTTTGGTGGGGGTATGAAGCTTATATGTCAGGTTGGGCTTAAGAGAGGGCGACTGACCATTGAAGATGATGATGATGAGCAGCCAAAGAAGAAGGTCAGAATGGGAATGCCAGCAACCCAATGGATTAGTGTTTATAATGCTCGGCGACCAATGAAGCAAAGGTTATCTTCTGGAGTTATATAAGTTTCTTGAAGCTGATCTGAAAGTGGTCAGATTTTTTAGATTCTATTTATTGGTGTAGGTATCATTACAATGTTGCTGATGTGCGGCTGTCCCAACACATTGAGAAAGGAAATGAGGATGGGTTGTTTATCAGTAGTGTGGCTTCTTGTTCTAACCTTTGGGCACTTATTATGGATGCTGGCACTGGTTTCACTGCACAAGTTTATGAACTCTCACCTTACTTTCTTCACAAGGTTGGATGATCTATGTTTCAATTGGACATAGATGTTGACTGCGATTTGTGATATTCTATATCTGGCGTTATTAATAGGAAATATAGTTTTATGATAATTAACAATGTTTTCTGTTGTTATTTTTGTAGGAATGGATTATGGAACAGTGGGAGAAGAATTACTACATCAGTGCCATAGCAGGAGCTAATAATGGTAGCTCATTGGTTGTAATGTCCAAAGGTAAGTCAAATGTCCTTGGACCCTTAACTCTTCAGGCTTGTGTATATGGGATGTCAATAGTTGGCTTGACTACTTTGAATTTTGACAATGAGCTGTTACCATGAACTGGCAGTATTGTGTTTAAACTGTTCTCACTAGTCACTTCAACTATTGTTCTGCTGCTCTCAGGGACCCAGTATTTACAGCAGTCGTACAAAGTCAGTGATTCATTTCCCTTCAAGTGGATCAATAAAAAATGGAGAGAAGGGTTTTACGTAACTGCCATGGCCACTGCTGGAAGTAGATGGGCAATTATTATGTCCCGTGGAGCCGGATTTTCTGACCAGGTGTTATTCAGATTTTGAAATATCATTTAAAAATCCTAGCTGATAAAGAATTGTATCTAATTTGTATTATAATTTTCTGAAATAAATGCCAGGTTGTGGAACTTGATTTCCTATATCCCAGTGAAGGTATTCATCGTAGATGGGATAGTGGATACCGTATCACATCAACTGCTGCAACTTGGGACCAAGCTGCTTTTGTTCTTAGTGTACCAAGAAGGAAACCAGCTGATGAAACTCAAGAGACACTTCGTACATCTGCTTTCCCTAGCACTCATGTTAAGGTGGTTACTGCTCCTGATTTTTTTCCCAATTCATTGCCATTTTATGAATAGTTGTTATTATATTTGATATGTTGTTTATGCAGGAAAAATGGGCCAAGAACCTGTATATTGCATCTATCTGTTATGGGAGAACAGTTTCATGAGCTGCTGAGCTTTTGATATTCCAGCTGACATGCTTTTGACGCCTTGCATGATCTGGCTTGTCCTTACATCTGCAACATTGGAACCAAAGATCCTCTCTTTGACAAGTTTTCTGAACAATGCAGTTCAGCCTTGATGTATGCTAAACCTTTCTTTATGGTCGCCATCACTTATCATTTGATAGAATACCTGTGCACTGTATGTCAACTGTGTCAACATGCTTATGAGCAAAATAAAATTGTGTCCATTTGGATGAGTCTTAAGATAGCAAGGTTGTATAGATTTGAACAAATAATTAGTGTTGAAGTTGAAGGCATGTGCACGGGTCAGGTTTTTGTTTATTGATGGTATTTTGCAAATGTGCAACTATGATTTTCCAGTGGTAACAGGAGGATTTCAGCTCTGCAGTCTTGTACCAGATCCATTTTATCTTCCCGTGATTCACTCAAAGTAATTGATGGCCTCTTGGATTTCTGAATTTGACCTTGAAGATAGAAAGAAGTTGTATACTCTGGAAGCAGTTGTACTTGATAAATTATTGTTATTACAGTATCATCGCTAGTGTCTATTACTCCATATTTATTGCTAGTTAGATCTTGATGTATTTGTTTTGAGGGTTCATCTAATGGAATATAAATGGGATTTATCTGATTGAAACAAAGGGATACAATTTCTAGATTCATACTGATGTTTCATTTTTAGGTTACAATATAATTGTGGTTCCAAGTATAAAACTAATAAGTGCATCTGAAAAAGTTATCTTTCTGCCGTCGGTCTAAAATTATTTACTTTTTACATCCACTTTCTCAGTTTGGAAGGTAATGGAATCTAAATGTGTCAATCTATGTAGCATTTAGTTGTTATTGGAACTGGAGCTACACGATCATCTGCTTATGTTCTAGGATTTGCAAAAATAGCCATCTTTCTGTAGCCTATCTGACTTTGACAGTCACATATCTCCACTGTTCTAGTTACTCTTTTACTTCCAGTATCCGAAATTTGCATTGTCTCCTGGCCAGTCATTCTTTGTGACAGGGTGCTAAATTTGTTTGATTATTTTTCAACTATCATGCATGGCAAGGTGCACTTTTGACTCTGACAAGAAGTTGGCTATGTTGGAAAATCAGTGAAGGAGACAAACTCTCTTGTTCCTCTGTATGATCAACTCGTGTAATACCTGAGAGTTCACTTGGACATATGAGGCAGGTATTTAATACTCAAGCTAGTAATTGGTTTTCTCTTGTATTGTGCTACTGAGACGTTTGCATAATGTGATCATGACATTCTTTTATCCCTGTAATGTTTGATGATTATTTGAGCTAATGGCACTCAGCTTAGGCTCCTGACATTTTTGGTGATAATCTGCTTTCCTTCGTTCTGATGGATGTGCTATTCCATGTTTCCTAGACTTAAATTAGAGATTTTAAGATATTTTATTGATATTCTGAGGTTGTGATAACATGCAGATTTGAACATGTTCCTTCAAACCATAATTATTATGCTGGATCAATCTTGTCTATGGGGAAGCTGTGGAAGTGTAGTTTTGGGATCTATTTAGTGTAAGTGATTCTTAACCCTTTAAAAAAATTGAAAGGCTTCAATATGTGAGATTTTTTATGTAGTGTTATAATAACCAAATAATTCAGAAAATTAGATTTATGTCAAGTAGTTTTTACTTATAAGTGCACTTGACTTCCAAACGTGTTTTTGATTATAGCTATGCTTCCTTGAGAAACTCTAATGTTGGTAGATGGTGTTCTTAAACAAGTAACTTGCAATTTGATATCCTCTGGATATGGTGTCAGTATCCTTAAAATGTTGTTAGTGTTTTGGTTTTTTGTGTGCTTGCTAGATATGCTTTTGGTTACGTACGAAAAAGAGAGGTTTGTTTGTCTTTGGAAAATATTTTTACGGACAAACTAACTTTTATAGAAGCTTATGAAATATATGGAAATTTGGTCAAAACGAATTATACTCTTTGGATGATGTTTCTTTTTAAAATAGACCTCGGATTAGAGAAGTTGTATTTACATTATAGGATTCTCACTTATTCTGTGGGTTCGTATCAATCAGTTGCCAGGATTTGAAGTTTTGTTCCGTCCGCTCTTATAGTAGGATGCCTTCCTCCAGCTTTGTGTTACAGAGTAACATGAAATTATCAAGTAAAGATGGGTTCTTGATTTGAGAAAACCATTGAATAGATATAGTTTCATTCAAAATTCTGCGGTTATAGCCTTTCTCTGAACTGAGCTAGTTGCCTTACCTTACCTTTGGAAGTGCAACTTGATCTAATTTATGGCACCGTTTTTCCCAGGGCATTCAATCGCTTCATGACTGCGTTCTATCAACGCTGAAGATCGGTATTACTGCCGCTTGGTCTGTGACCCTTTTTTGTCTGGGGTAATGAACGGTATTATGGTCTGAATACCATAGACGAAAGTGTGCTATGCATTTCCATTTATCGGTTATTTTCCTGAGCAGTCAGGCGAAATTTTATATCACTGTCGGTTCCACTTGGTTTTATTGGTGCTATCATATCACTGCATGGATACTTGGGTTATTGCGAAACGCGAATAACAAATTGCCGGTATGATCCAGTATTAAATGGTACGCGGCTGCAATTGAATCAAGAAAATTTATTCCATGGTGAGTGATTTTCTATACTGCTAATGGAGACGTTTTGTTATGCAGATAACAAGGCAGAGTTGCGGGTTACCTTTACGTTTACCAGTCCTCCATTAGAGGCTGTGACTATCTTGGGGTGAACAGTAAGATAAGTTTACACCAGAACATCTTTGATTGTGGTTAAAAGTTAAATGTTTTAAGTGTGGCTGTGGAAAGTAGCTTACAGATTTTTGTCCGTTTCCGGAGGAGAAGCTGCTTATTTTTAAGAAAGTTATTTACTTTGATTAAATGAGATGTTTGGTCTAGTTTAGAAAAAATTAATTGTTCTGAATAGTGACGTAGGAAGTTTTTTAACTTTAAATCTTCTGAAAGGAAAAGTGAATTATCTTTCTTTGAAGAGAATTATATTTTCTTATTAATGATGATAATTAATTTTTCTTCATTCTCTTTAAACACTAATATGACATGAAGAATAATTTTTAAGCTTTAAGATCGACAAAGTACAATAATATGCTTTGGTAAAATAATTTTCACAACGCTTGTTATAAAATTTTATTATGAGAAAGATTGAAATTAAGGAATTCGTTACTGAAGGGGCATCTCTTGTGCCAATTCTCGCGAATTCACTTATGATGTATAATATCAATTTAAATAATAATAATATTATAATTATATTTTTATATTATAATTAGGGATAATGGTATATTTAAAATGATAATTGTACTAAAGATTGAAAGATTTTATTTTTATTTTTAAATATAATCATAACCATATATATTATTATTAATTAAATCAAGTTTATAAAATTACATTAATTTAAAATTAAATTATCCAACTTTAATCTAATAGCGTTTGGAACCTCCTTATGAATACCTTCTTGTAGAATGTGCAATAACTTGCGAGCTATTAATCACACTATTTTTTTTATTAATTTAAATAAATAAATGTTTAATTAGCATATTATATATAGAAATATGTTAATATTTTAGATATCTTATCATATACAATATTATCTTAGTAAAAAAAATTAGATGTGATTACTAAATTTTTTATTTTAAAAACATTTACCACAATTTGCAGTAGTAAATTGTAAATTGTTAAAATTTATTTAACACTGCATTTTATAATAAAATATTCAAAATATTCACGTGTGATTTTTTAAACAAATTTATTTAAATTAAAATAAAAAACTATATGGTAAAACTCAATCTCACACTTCCTCGCCCTCTACATCTGTCCTAAAATTTGCCACTTAGGCAATATACATATCGCAAGTTTAGGTATACTAACATACGAGGTATTATAAATCATTCAAGAGAGATACGGAACTACATATACCATAGTACGGTATGACTGCAAATTTTGAAGACAGATATAAAGTCCACAAAATTTACTTATTTCTTTTTTTAAATTGACAGAAAATTTAATATTGAAATAGAGATAGAATCTAAATTCAAATTTCTTAAGTACCAAAAGAAAGAAAAAAGAAAAGAAAAGAAATGCAAGCAAGGGAATAGGTAAAGAAGCCAAAAATCAAGTACAAGTAATTAACATGAGTTGTAGACGTTATATTGCAGAAAGTTTCGCGGCACAATTGAAAATAGGAGGTAGGGAATTGGGAAAGAAAATCCGTATCTAGATCGATCAGCAACGAGATTCCTTGCCGGACGGTAGCGGTGCTGTCCGCAGAGGATGAATTGAGGAAAAAAAAACAGCAAATAAAAAAATTAAAAAAAAAGGGGAAAAACCCAGTAGGTGATCCGCGGGCCAATAAGAATAGTCCTGTCATGGTAACTTGCATGACAGCAACGTAAGACAAATCCTACCCACCCGCAAATCAATATGAATTTCAGTTTTTGCTGACGGTTTAAAGATCTTATTCTCCCTCCCGCCCAACGAAAAATTAACAAAATCCCATGCTTCAGCTATTAAAGTTGTATGAACAAGCCAAAACACAGAAATTTGCAGCTGCAAGCTGATTCCCGCAGAGTATCCACGTCCCTGCTAATGCCCACCACCTGAGCCTGAACTTCACAAAAGTGCATTGATGCCGCATTAACCTAGGATTTTCTTTTTCTTTTTTACTTTCTAAATAGAATTGTGAGCCGAGGATCTCGGCCTGCAGCAAAGTCTCCTCAATCGTACTTTCTCCTGGAAATGGAAAAAAGGAAATTTTGCATTACACACACACTTTGTCAACACAAGCAAATGCAGAAACAATTCGTACCTCGCTGTTGTCATGATCATACCGAATTAAGAAGAGACACCTGCAGCCTCTGATATCATGCATTCTCCTTTGGATCTCTAAAATGTGGGCATCATAATAAATTGCTTGATCTCTCCTCTCCTAAAATCCAAATGAATTTGTCAAGCGAAAAAACACTTAAGTTAGACAACTACTTAATCAGCACACTAAAGTGTGAATCACCTGGAAGCACAAAACAGGGTCTCCAACTTTCAGGTTGGAACATTCTGTATTTTCCAAAGGGACCGAGCGCTCTCTCACTGCATTTTTTATATTTACCCACTCATCTTCTTCGGCTCCAAATCCAACAAATCTGACACGGACTTCCTTTAACAAAGGGCAAAACTATATCAAAGGCAAAACTTCTCCACTCTTTTTGTAAGGACAGGGTCAGCCCAACATCAAGCCTTGCAGCACTATGCTATGAAACTTATAATAATGAAAACTTACAGCTTCGCCTGAGCTGAGAAATCTGTGAGCTAGAAACTTCTCAACATCATACCTGCAGAAAATATCAATACCTTACAATATTTGAAATATAAGGATTGTGTACAATACTGTCAACTGTCAAGTGTGTTCATCTAGACCAAGCAGTAAATATATGAAAATATTGAATGCAGCTGCTTAGGAATATTCTTCAGTATTGTTGTAATGGTTGCCCTTATATCTTTACTCCCCCACAGCACTATAGCATGTGTGGCAAAAGCCTGGTGGCGGTGCTAAAGCTAAAATTACACAGAACCCGGCCTCTGGAGCAAGGTTAAGTGTGGTGTGTTTTGTCAAAACACCACTATATATTCCTACATGATAAATATTGTAGTGGCAGCTTTCTAACAGCCAATGCTATAAAGAGGAAGCAAGTTATTTGTTCTAGGATAAATGTAAAATTTTACTACAAAAAGCACCAAGGCTTAACTTCAGCAATGAAGTATTTTGTATGATTATGAGTGTTTTTCATGAGATTTTCAGTATATTGTTTTTTAACAGAGAAAAAAATATCAATATTAAATTTCAATATTTGAAAAGGCAAAGGCAGCATGGGAAGGTCAAGGTTAAAGTGGAGTAGCTTATTTTAAACATACTTTGCTTTTCTTCTTTTTTTAACTTTCTTTTTCGGGGTTATTTTTGAGAGGGGGTGGGGAGGGCAGCGGGCTACAGCCTACAATGTGGTTTCAGCCCCGTCCCTTGCTCCAGCAATTTACAATTTAGCAAATGAATTCAAAATAGCTGGAGTATATGCTCACCATGCTCCATCTTTTGATGACCTAGCCTCAAATTCCAATTCTGATGGGTCTCGGATAATTTCTCCTAAAAAGCAAATATTTCATTTCAGAGACAACCTCCACTGCATGAGCCGATTTGATACAATAAACTGCACATTGACCAAAATATCTATCTATAAACAAGCATATCAGCTAGCTAAAATCAATGAAGAGGGAAATAAATGTGAGAAGGGCTGTGGGAAGTTATGTTGCTTATCATGCTTCCATCATTGCAGCCAACTTCTGCACCTTCAGTGTCATAATTTCTATTCAGGGAACATATTCCTAGAACTATAAAGCAATTCCACAAGATCATTTTATCACATTTATGATTTTACAGCAAAACATGGAATGAAAGACATTTGCAACATATAACCTATACACATCAGCCATAAAATTGGCTGCCTAGCAAGTAACATCACTACTAGTGCAATGGTAGAGATTGCAAGAATACTAACTTAAACAAATATTTTTTGTACCTGCTATATTGAAAATATTAACTCTAGATGAATTGAATATTTACTAACCAAGTTTCTTCCTTTTCCTTTCTATCTTTGTATGTGGCAGTGCTAAAGCAAATCACAAATTCTAGAAGATTTCATGATTCAACCACTAATCATGAAGTGATGTGTCTAATGCCAACATCACTCACACTTCAGAAGTCAAAAGATAAACATACATTGAGAACCAAGAGAAGAAGACCTGATAATTCTAACAATCACATAAATATGAATTTTTACACAAAGGATGAAACATACTAGTAGAAATAGGACCCATGCTAAGAACCCTTAGGCATACAAGAGCTCTTACCTTCCTTACTTTCAAGGCCTTCTGGAAGAATCAACTCATTTTTAGGGACTTTTGGTGAGTCACGAAGCCTGGTCTGAAACCAAATCTGTATCTAAAAATACGCCCCCCAAAGGAAAAAAGGAATAATTAAAAAATTGACAAAGAACAAGAGAACTAAAAGCCACAAAGACAGCGTATAATATGTAATTACCTCAGTCCATTTTACAACAGGTTTGCCAGCACGACCAGAGGAGCGACTGCAGAGACATAATAAGAAAACAGCACTCACGTCTCAGTGATCATGCAAGCCTCTTATCTTATTATCAGAACAGAAATCAACAAACATTGAAAATTAAACCACCAAAGAATCCAGAGTGAAACTCACTTAAAACTTGTAGCAAGCTTTTGGCAAAATTCCCTGCCCAGTGATTGTTCCCCTAATTCTTTCAGCACTTTCTCCATTTTCTCAATCTGTTCGCCAGGGTGGGCAAAAGTCAATTTAATATAAAATGAGAATAGTCTCCAAAGGAGGAGCATAATTGCATGCTAAGATTTGGTGCATTGCGAAAACAATATGTGTTGTTATCGCATTTTCATTATTTTAATATTATTTTATTGATGGTGTTAGTAGATCAGAAAATCTTAGTAATTTCCTTAAACAGGAAATAACTTGCCAAAAGCTTCAAATGATTGTCATCACTCTCAACGCGGATACTGCTGTAATTCTGATTGTGACGATAGAAGCTCTTCTTACAATTCCATCGGTAGTGAACGGACACAAAGGTTTGGTATTGTTGCTCCCCAGTCATCACTCGTAATTGAAACGTATGACTCTTATTAAACCATGTAGAAGAATTAAAAATAAATATAACATCCAGTATATGACGGAAGATTAAAAAGGCATAACAATAATTACTTCAGCCATGTCTAAGAAGTAATACGGCCAAAGTTGGTATCGACATTAATCAGTATAAGAGACTCAATAATACAACAATAAGCCAAAAAAAAAAAAATATGCTGCATATGTTAATCTACTCAAATCATAGAATAACCATCACTTCACGAGACTATGGAATACATTTACGAACACTGGCATTCATGACTAAAGTTCCACAAACATCAGTGAACTCACATTGACACACTAACAAAAGATTACAGCTGAAAATTCGAACACTGATGAACCTACCAAATTTATAATAACAATTAAACATAGGCTTCTTCCAAAATCCATGGGTTGCCTAAGTTTATGTTAAAACTTCAATACAAAGAAAAGAAAACAAAACAAAAAAAGAATCAGAGTAAAACAATTATACCTCAGCATTAGTAAATCCAAAAAAGACGGGTCTGTTCCGAGGGCGCAAGCGGTCCATGAAAATACCTACTTATCGCAAAAGATAAAACGCTTGTGATTAAATTTCTCTATGTCTTGCGCCTCTGTGAAGCTGAGTGGCTCAAAACCCTAGCAAGGGATTTCCATTTCTGTTGGTGTGTTTTCGCATTTGTAGGGCTACTAGTACTTGCGAAAGGGATTATATTGGCGACTGAAACTGAAAGAACATCGAGAGCCGAGCCGCCCGATTCCGGCAACTGTGTGGATGATCAGCCGTCACGTCAGGCGAATGTCGGTAAGCCCGTAAATAGATAGCCAATGGGCCTGTCATCAATTTGGGCCCAGTATCACACTAATGGAGCTCTTCATACACCATGGTTGTGGCTGGCTCCTTTGCCTATCGTCTTATTGGAAATGGATTATTGCAATATGTCTAAAAAATTTGACTGCACCAATTTCAGCAAGTGATAAATTTTAAATGGCAAAAAATATTTTCTTTCTCACTTATTTTTAAAATTATTATTTTAATTTCTTACTCACTATAACTTTTAAAATAATTCTTTACTTATCTAAAAATATCACATTTAATTTTTACATTTAAAAAAAATACTATATTTAATATCTCAGGTTTAAAATTTATGTCAATATTAATTTTAATAAAATTTTGATAGAATGAATATATTTAATTTTTTTAAAAATACCATATTTAATATCTCAGGTTTGAAATTTATGTCAATATTAATTTTAATATCCAAAAATGTCACATTTGATTTTTATTTTTTTGAAAAATATCATATTTAATATCTTAGGTTTGAAATTTATGTCAATATTAATTCTAATAAAATTTGGATGGAATGACTAAATTTAATTTTTTTAAAAAAGATACAAGACTAATTATGATATTTTTTTATGAACGGAAGACTATTTTAGATTTATAATGAGTAAAGAATCAAAATATTAATTTTATAATAAATAAAATATTAAAAAGACATTTTACTCCATATTGTAATAATGTGAAATAATTAAACTATAATAAAATTGATCTAAACAACCCATGTGTTAAGGAAAAAAAATCAATAAATGATGGCAAATTATGATACTTTTTTATAAATGAGTTGCTAATAATATACCCTAGTCCTACGAATGAGTTGCAAATCCAAGTCCTCGGGTAATTCAAAGAAAAGAAATTAAGTTATACGAAGTTCACTTATTAAGGAGTCGTGTTTTCTATTTTTGACTACTCTAGGTTTAAGTTTAAAGTCAATAGTTAAAAGAATTTATTCATTTAACCCTTACCCAAAAAAAACCTAGATTGATTTTTATGATTTTTATGTATTTTCAATTAGCATAATTATTATAATATAGTTACATCCACTTTTTAATATAGTTACATTTTCTTGCCATTTGAGCTGCACTTTTATTATATAGTTTTGACAAGTTGTTCACATTATAACTTATACTTTCTAAACTTAGTGTTTTCGATCAAATCTTTCACTTTTGAATTGGTGTTTCTTGATAAATTCCCTACTTCTTTAGGATTCATATTCTTCAATTCTCAGTTGTGCTCAACGACCAAGAAGAACGTGGTTGCTCCTACCACACCGTACGACCCCTCTTATGTAAACTGTTACTTTCTCTTATATAAACATAGGCAATCAGAGGCAATTTGGTTATTTTTCATTAAAATGCTCTCCTTTCCATCTTTGTTTTATCCTACCAAATAAAACAATCGATTAAATATCATTCATCTTTTAGTTCCCGTCATATCAAATTAGATTTTACATGAAGAGTTTCTATTTTATTTTTATTATCTTTCATATTATTTTTTTACTAATATTTTTTTTGCATGTCAAACGAGTTCTTAGTATAACTCTTTACATTGAAATTAGAAAGTAGAAGAAAATAATTGTCAAAACTTTCAATAAAATAAACCCTATATTTTTTTTTTATCAAAATTACCACCTTTGTCATTAAATGAAAACAAGTGTTCTTGGTGTTTTCAATTATTTTGAAAAACAACAAATCAAAAACATGTTTTGGTATTTTGATTTTTAAAAGCACTTATTTATTTTCTAATATTTTAAAATAGTTGATAAAAGCCACCTCATCAAACAAATTTTGTTGTCTTTTATTTAAAAAAAATAAAATAAAATAAGCCCTATAACCCTAAAGTTAATTTTTTATTATGTGTTACCTCCAAAGTGTAGTAGAAGTTTTTTTAAGTTTGGAATGTATTTAAATTTTAGTTACAAAAATATACTCAAATTTATCCATTCACTTGCACTTTTAGTGAAAGTGCATACCACACTTCAGTGTAAAACTTTTTAAAATTTCAACAATAAAATATATTGTTATTTTAATTAAATAAATCATTCTATTGCATCTCTAATCCCAATTTAAAGGATTAAAAAAAATAGACTTGTAGTTAATTTGAAAAGGAATTAGCCCATTGCAACTTCATTCCAATAAAAGAAAAACTCCCAAACAATTAACTATGCTTCGTTTAATCATTCCAATTAATTCCATCTTCTCCAAAACGTCATCCGAACGGACTGTTTGTGAAGGATGGCGCGGATTATATAATATCTTTCAATTGAAAAATAAAATCCGAAGCAATAAATTTATTGCATTTAACATTCCCTCTATTCCATGTCTCCCAAGCCGTTATTAAAGAATGGCGTGGGGTTACATAATATCTCCATAAAACTGGGCAGCACTATAAAGAAAATATTAGATAACCCTTATTAACTAATGTGATATGTTAATTTTAATTAAATTATTTTTAAAAAATAATGAAGAGACACTAATGCAATATATCAACTATGTGCGGCACCTTGGTTAGTCGATGGTGGTGGCCGCGTCACCCATCTACGTGCCATGAACTTACCTTTTCCACACCCAAGTGGCAAGAGGCCTCGTTTCAGCATTTACGTCTGCTCAAACTTGTCTTCGCTATAAAATCATACCCTCTTCTCTCTTCAAGACACACCAGACAATTTCGATCCAAAAAAATGAAACTCTCTGACTTCTACTCTTCCACACTTATCATCCTCTTCACTATTTTCACCCCACAGCGTCTTAGTGTCTCTGCTACCACTTGCCACGTGGATGATGAATCGGGTTTATTGGGTTTCAAATCTGGAATCACATCCGACCCGTCCAACATGCTTGCGTCCTGGAAGTCGGGTACGGATTGTTGTACTTGGGCAGGTGTTAATTGCGTGACCGATAACAAACGGGTTACGAGTCTGTCGATTTCGGGTCAACCCGAAAAACCCAACAGCTTTTTGTCTGGTATTATCTCACCTTCACTCTCAAAGCTCCGATTCCTTGACGGACTCTACCTCCAAAATCTCAGAAATATTTCGGGCAGTTTTCCGGGTTTTGTTTTCAACTTACCGAACCTCCAATTCATCTATATCGAAAACAACAAACTATCGGGTCAAATACCCGAGAACATTGGTAATCTTACCCGATTAGGCGCACTTAGTTTGTCTGGGAATAGATTCATAGGACCAATACCGAGTTCAATTTCTGAGTTGACTCAGCTAACTCAGCTCAAACTCGGTGGAAACCTTCTCCGAGGATCGGTGGCCGGTGGAATTCGCCGGCTTCAGAATCTCATGCTACTGAGTCTAGAAGGGAATCAGCTCACAGGTGCCATACCTGATTTTTTTTCATCTTTCACAGACCTCCGGATTCTCAGACTTTCCCGGAACAGATTTTCGGGGAAAATTCCATCCTCGATATCAACGCTTGCACGGAAGCTGAGCTACCTTGAGCTTGGTCACAACTCTCTCACGGGACAAATTCCTGATTTTCTCGGGAATTTCAAGGCACTTGACACCCTCGATCTCTCGTCGAACCGGTTCACGGGGACCGTACCGAGAAGTTTCGGAAATCTCACGAAGATCTTCAATCTCGACCTATCTAACAATTTTCTGGTCGATCCATTTCCTGAGATGAATGTGAAAGGCATTGAGTCGCTTGATTTGTCCAATAACAGGTTCCATCTGAAGGAAATACCCCGATGGGTCACTTCCTCTCCGATTATTTTCTCTTTGAAGCTCGCGAGGTGTGGGATCAAGATGAAGCTAGAAGATTGGAAGCCACAAGAGACTTACTTCTACGATTATATTGACCTTTCTGGTAACGAAATATGGGGAAGTCCGGTTGGGCTGCTGAACAGGACAGACTATTTGGTGGGGTTTTGGGCTTCAGAAAATAAATTGCGGTTTAATTTGGAGGATTTGAAGATAGTCAAAACATTGAAATATTTGGATTTGGCAAAGAATTCAGTGTTTGGAAAGGTTCCTAAGGCCGTTGCAGGGCTTGAGAAACTAAATGTCAGCTACAATCACCTTTGTGGTCAAATTCCCACGACAAAGTTCCCAGCCAATGCATTTATAGGAAATGACTGTTTGTGTGGTTCTCCCTTGCAACCCTGCAAGAACTAGAGCCCGTGAAGAGCCTAGATAAATATATTTTTATTGGTTTTTCAATAAGAAGGTAACAACTAAGCTTATTATTTTTAGAAATTTCTTACCGTTATCCATGGTTATAATTTGAAGGAATAAAAGAAATAATGAATGGCCTCAAGGTTACAGGAGACGTTAGGTTATAGATTCCAACTAGCATTATATCCGACATACCGGAGAGAAATGATGTTATTCTTCCGCTCAGTGTTCAATTTAGCAGAAACAACGGAGCTTTTAGTTTTATCATGGAACATGTCTCAACAGGTGTGGTTTTGTTCTGGCTTGTCTTTGAGAATGGAGGGAATGCAAATCACATTTGAGGACTCGTTATTTAAGATGCTCCTCTGAGCTCTGATGCACATTTGGAAGTGAAGGAGCGAAAATAGTAATTCAGAACAACCCTACCAACCCAATCTTCAAGGCTCACGCTGCAGAATTTAGATATTTCTGGATGGTTGTGGTTGATAGAGATGGCAGGGTTCTTTCTCTCTCGAGACCGTGAAGGTAAAGTATTTGATAGCTTCAGTGGTGCTGTTCTTACCTCCTTCATCCTTGCTGTTGAAGCTCTCTTGCTACAAGATTTTGGAGGTGGCTAAAACTTTGGGGAGTGTAGGTTGATCTTCTGAGACACTTTCAGTTCCCGTTTTTCTGGTTTCTGCACATTTCTTGGTTTCCTGTTTTTTTTTTTTAGTTTTGTTTTGTGTTCGTCTATTGGGGATTCTACATGATTGCAATGTTTAAGAAATTTATAATCAAAACATGGATTTTTCAAATCACTACATACTACAATGTTTTTAAAATAAAAGGATGATCAGAATACTTCAAATGATAATATTGATTTATTTTACTAGAAATATAAATTATTGAAAAAAATGTATTTCTTAAAGTTTTATTTATTCTGTGTTAAATACTATACATTTAAAACATTTTAAATAATTGCTTTGTATTAATTATATACACGTGTTTTTGTAATATTGTCTCAAATTGTGTACAAAGAGTATGGTGTCCATCCCAACCCCAATAAAATTTCCATCATGCAAACTGAAAAGATTACATAGTTAGTCGCACCAACATGGAAATACAGAAAATATTTTCAAAGTTCGTCTCAATTAATGTATAAGTGAAAAAAAAAAAAAGACATGTTTATGTATTTAATTATCTATGTTCAAGAGGCGGGGGAAGACACTCGAGGATATTGGTGGATTCTTCATTCTTGTGTTCAGGGAATACTCTTATACGCGTGATATGAATCAACCACGATACAGAGAGCATAATTAATACTTCCATACATCTTTCAAAAACTCCTCATCAAATTTGCAGAATATTTAATTTCCCATCTGCAACATCAATTCACATTTATGTATCATTAAATTTCTTTCTGTATAGTAAGAGGTTTAGCATTTATATAGAATAAATGATCCGTTGGTGCTATGATCCCTCAGCAGAAGACTAGAAGGCCAATATCACTAATTTATTGTCGCAGCTGGCCGAAGTATTTCTATACATATGTTTTTGACATAGGATTTAAAATTCCACCCTTGAAGCGTGAAACCTCAAGTACTTCGAGGGACAATTATAATGTGTTTTTCTTTTTTTTTTAATCTTTAATCTTAAAACCTACCAAACTTCATTTATTCCATATTGGTTTAATGCTTTAATCCATGCATGCATGTTTGAACCACTTCATTTTAAGAATTATTACAATTCCAGACATTTTTCGTGCTAGTATATTTTGATATTATAATGTTTAAATTATTCTGAATAATAGCTCACCCTAAATTATACTGAACTACACAATTTACTATATAAAAATGACTTTAACCTCATTTATATTTTTATTTTCATTTATACTTTAATTTTCATTTGCATGACACCTATACAATCTACTACGAAAAAGTCCTAAAATTATGAAATTCCTCCATGTTAACGTATATATCTAGCAGTTATCATGGCTCGGGTATATATTTTTCAAGTGACCCTTGGATACGAATTCAGTAGAATACCACAACAAAATACGTCAAGTGTACGAAACGTCATTGTATCTTCACAATGTAGTGAATGGATGTGCGCCAACTTTAGGTAGTTTTCATCATCAATCCATCTTTCAGAGAGAGAAAAGTTTAACATTCTTGGTCATCAGAGCTAAATGCTTGATGCTTACATTTTAAGTGAAGCTTCTATGATTTATGTCATTATGAACTTGTAAATTAGCTTGCATCATTGGTACCTTGAGAAAAAGATTTGAAAAAGAGGTACCCATGGAAATGGCATTTCCAAGATGGGAAAGAGACAAAAATAGAAGCTTTCATCCTTCCGGTTCCCCCGGTTTCTTAATAAAATCCACTTTGCAATTAAAAGTGACAGATTGACTATATTCGAACGCGGAGAATCTGCAGTTCTTCCTCGTTCACCAACTATGTGGTTGAATAGGCAAGCCACACATAAAGTAATTTTGTACACCCATACTTTATTCCTCTGATTAATGATCAAGTCATCGATCCAACCGTAAAACTTTGACCCAAAAGCTGAAAACTAAAGTCTCAGCAGATCCATTTCCGCCTTTTGGAAGGGTTTCTTTTGAGGGGAAGTTGTAAAAAGGTGAACATCTCTGTTTAGTTTTTGTATTTGTGTAGGTCTTTGTTTGCTTGCAGAGAGTGGTGGTAAGCACATTGAAGAAGAGAAACGGTGACGTCTCGGAGAATGGCCTGGGTTATGTGAATGGTCGCGGAGGGGGTGTTAAGGATGTGTACGACGAGGATAGAGCCACAGAGGATCAGCTTATAACTCCATGGGTTTTCTCTGTGGCCAGGTGAGGTTGCAACAATGCCTATTCTAACGGAGTTCACTTTTACTTCCTCTACATGATATGTGCAGACAGATCAAAATAAACAACTTCTGCACTTTAGTCTATCTGTGAATATATTTTAGCTATTATTTCTCTATTTGATCTTCATATTAGTAAACTTGGTCCAAACCTGTGACATTCCCATCGAGGCACTGACTATGAAGCCGAACCATTGGCAACATCTTTTGCCTTTAGCTTCGGTGCTTTGTCCTTCACGCAAGCGTAATAGAAAATGTGTTGATTATGTAATTTGTGTTACAGTGGCACCGCTTTGCTGCGAGATCCACGCTACAACAAAGGACTACCTTTCACAGAGAAAGAAAGAGATGCTCATTACTTACGTGGCTTGTGCCTCCAGCTGTTTTCACTCAAGAGCTTCAAGAAAAGAGGTTGATGCACAATCTTGGTCAGTATGAAGTCCCTCTACATAGATACATGGCCACGATGGATCTTCAGGTGATTGCTCACCCTTCACTTCCACTCTTTCAGCACTTCATCTACTTACTGAGGCATTTCTGACAATCTCTGGCGTTCCTGGATTGACAGGAGAGGAATGAAAAGCTTTTTTACAAGCTTTTGATGGATAACGTTGAGGAACTGCTTCCCGTTGTTTACTCTCCAACCGTTGGAGAAGCCTGCCAGAAGTACGGAAGCATATTTAGGCGTCCTCAGGGTCTATATCAGTTTAAAAGAAAAGTACGATTTTTCATTGCACCTCCACTCTTTTTTTAACATTATTATTTATAAATTCGCAATAATTTGAGAAAAAATATTGAGAAATTGAGGTGCAGGGGCTAAATCCTTGAAGGACTGAAACTGGCCCGAAAAGAGCATTCAAGTTATTGCTGTGACTGATGGTGAGCGTATATTGGGACTTGGAGATCTTGGTTGCCAGGTAACTCTAGCGTTCTGCATTGTAGTTGCAGGCAATTATAATTATTATTTTTTATTTGACGTATTTGTTTATAAATTGTGTGTTAGGGAATGGGGATTCCTGTTGGGAAACTTTCTCTCTATACAGCATTAGGAGGTGTTCGTCCTTCAGCAGTAAGGACTACTGTATGCCTTTTTCCCTTTCCCTTGCTAATAACTTATCTATTACTAAACTGCAATCTGCATCCATGATTTGCAGTGCCTGCCTATAACCATTGATGTTGGCACAAACAATGAAAACTTGCTCAAGGATGAGTTCTACATTGGGCTTAGACAAAAGCGAGCAACTGGAAAGGTTAATGCACAATTCTTTTTTCTTTCCTTGGAGGTTAAGGAGTATGAAATTTCTCTACTATTAATTTGACATTCGTTTTATCTTCAGGAATATAAGGAGCTCATAGATGAGTTCATGCATGCAGTGAAGCAGAACTATGGAGAGAAATTCCTAGTACAGGTTATATTATATTATCTGATGCCAAATGCTGCACTCTGCAGTCTTATTTCTTTGCAGGTTTCTCTTGTTTTTCTCAATTTCATTACTCTTATTCTTTTCTCAGTTTGAAGATTTCGCAAATCATAATGCATTTGATCTGCTGGAAAAATAGAGCTCATCTCATCTAGTTTTTAACGATGATATACAGGTAGCATTTTTGAAAGCATTTGATCCTGCTTTTCAATTTGAGTTTCTGACTCTATTCTTGTTTGGCTGTATCTCAGGGTAAAGCATCAGTGGTATTAGCAGGGCTGCTTGCTTCCCTGAAACTAATTGAAGGAACCTTGGCTGATCATACCTTCTTATTCCTAGGTGCCGGAGAGGTTAGCGCCACAGAGTGACTTGCTTAAATTTGTTACAACCTTGTCTATTGAAAACTTTGCTTGGTAGGAACTTCATTTTCATTTTTATCTTTTGGTTATTGAAGGCTGGAACTGGTATAGCAGAGCTCATTGCTCTCGAGATTTCAAAGCAGGTATTATTAACTTGGTATTCATTTCCTTTACCTGAGGATTTTTATTCATATATGTAATATTTCTGAACAGTTGGCCAGACAAAAGCTCCATTGAGAGAAACCCGCAAGAAGATCTGGCTTGTGGACTCCAAGGTAAACGAAAACATCGTGTTCTTATTTGGTTTCTGGATTTGCTCTTCCTTAACCTGCCATAACAAGCCTGCTTTGCTCTAGGGACTGATCGTTAGGTCTCGCATGGAATCACTTCAGCACTTCAAAAAACCTTGGGCCCATGACCATGAACCTGTAAAGAGACTTCTTGATGCTGTTAAGGTGAGAAAAGTGTCTCATACAATATTTGTTAGCCTTCATTTTTTTCCCACAGTAATAATGTTACAATTCATTTTGTCAGGCAATCAAACCAACCGTATTAATAGGATCATCTAGAGTTGGAAAAACATTTACAAAGGAGGCGGTTGAAACCATGGCATCCATGAATGAGGTTCTTTCACGCTTTCTCTATCAATATTTCAATTCCCTAATGAGAAAATTTTATTACTAATGTAGTATATGATATTTATTGGCATGTAGAAACCACTCATTCTTGCTCTCTCCAACCCAACTTCACAATCTGAGTGCACAGCTGAAGATGCTTATACATGGAGCAAGGTAAACTTTCATTATCATCTTGTGGGTTAATACCAGAATAGATAAAGAAGCAGAGCACTTATTTTACCATATTATTCATCCTCAATTTCCAGGGTCGAGCAATCTTTGCAAGTGGAAGCCCATTTGATCCTGTTGAATATGAAGGAAAAATTTTTGTGCCGGGACAGGTGTCATACAATACCTGCCAATTAATTATGCTGTTGATGAACATACATACCTAACCAAATTAGTGGCTTACTTTATTCGTATAATGTGATTCAGGCCAACAATGCTTACATATTTCCTGGCTTGGGATTGGGTTTGATCATCTCTGGAGCAATCCGTGTGCGTGATGAGATGCTCCTGGCAGCCTGTAAGTATCTGAAAATTAAAGAATTAAAATATGATAATATACATGCATATATTGTGCATTGGTATTTTGAGGTGATAAAACTCGAGGAAATGAAATCAACGAGCTAATGTCCAAGAATGCAGTATTAAAATCTAACTTATGCCTCATTCGGTGATAACCCCACGAAGACACACGGTCATCATCATGACGAGGCAAACAACGAAGTGGTAGATTTAGAGGAAACAGTACTAGATCAGATAAGTATGATAAAATGCCGTGTCGAAGGAAAATGAAGAACATAATTAATGCAGAACAAGGCTTCCTTTCCGTTCTCTGCTTGCTCCTGTTCATTCTCAGTTTCTTTATTGTATTCTTCTGTTTTTGTATATCACCTAGGACTAGGGTATGATATAGGGGCAAAATCTATGAACTATTACATCTTTTGCGATAGCGGAAGCTTTGGCTGCACAAGTAGCAGAGGAGAACTTTGAGAAGGGACTGATATAACCACCATTCTCTAACATCAGAAAGATATCAGCCCATATTGCTGCTAACGTCGCAGCCAAGGCATATGAACTTGGTTAGTTTCATCCGCTACGTTCAGTTCATACAACGTTGGTCTATAAATATTTCTTCTTCTTCATTTTAGCCTTCTTTGTTTTCTGTACAGGTCTGGCTTCTCATTTACCCCGACCTAAGGATCTTGTCAGTTATGCAGAAAGCCACATGTACAGCCCAGTCTATCTAACCTACCGTTGAGATTTTTGAATTTTGTAGTCTGCTGTATTTACGAAGTTTCTTTCCGAAGCGATATATATTCATATGAGTGTAGTTTAAGGCATTTATGCCTAACATAAATTCCTCAAACTCTCTAAAAGATCATTAATTTTTGCAATTTTTAGTCTTAATAAATAAAATATTATTATAAGATTTTTCCTTCCTAAGACCAAACAAGTTTTGCTTTTGTTGGCGTCTGCTAGAAATATATCATGATTTGAGCGAGAATGAAACAACAATTGATTTTGTTTTTTGTTTTTTTTTTTGGGGACAAAGCATAGCAATTGAATGAAAGCAAGAAAGATGCAAAATATGAAAAGGCTTAATGAGATAGGAGGTAAATGGTTAACGATGCTATGAAATTAACCAACAAACATGATTTTCATAGAGATGAGATTATAATCGGAACATGTAAGTTATCACGATGTTATACGACAAAATAAAATAAATTAAAGCTTATCACTATTTATTTCTACTTCAGGAGGCAGCTTATAATTTAACTGCTTGTCGACTCCTAAGATTTTTTAGTCGGCCAACAACTACCGAGGTCACCTATAACGTCAATATGCCACTCTGCAAACCTGGTCAATGGTCATCCTTTAACACGATTAAATAGATCTACTACATATAGACAAATTTCTAATTTTTGGTAGAAAAAATAGTAACTATAGACAATATAATCTAAAGCCTGGTAGTCAAGGTATCAATAGCATGTTCAAAATTTTTCCATTCACACCCACACCAATCAGTCGTCATCCATAACACAAACCCTAATCCAAAATCTAATACTAAGAAATTTAGTAAAAGATTGAGACCAACAGAACTTCAAATGTACGACTGTTCATGCACAAATGACAGGTAAACAACTTAAAAAATAGTAGTAAAAACCAGGTCATATGTAATTATACATGTTCATGCACAAATGACGAATGCAACAAATAGTAGCATGAGATTTTTTTTTTTGAAGTTCAATAATATTCCTTCCACCGCATTAAAATTTGAAATAATCAAACCAAATCCTATATTATTTCAAAACTTTAACAAGTCCTTTCATAAATCTCCGTAATCATGCTCAATTAAGTCTCATCGTGTGATGAATCCCTTTCCATGCAATGCTGTATATGACTGACCCATGCCCAATCCAAGTCTTGCAGCTGTGGAGCAGACTGTAACAGAATGGGACAGCTAATCTCCGAGCAAATAACATGCAGCAGCAACTGATACGTGGAGCTCACAGAACTGACAGATGTTGTAGGCACAGCCCCATGTTTTCCCAGGAACTACCCTAAATAAGCCATTGCACAATAGAAATGAAACAGATCTACAAGGATATCACGTCCTATGCATCTGGAATGTGAGAACGCGGCTACGAAAGAAATTATATACATATTTCGTCCAAGCTGTTAAAATGCAAGCGTCATACGCATATCCAGAAGCATTATACACATCGCATAGGGCTGCATGAACATGGGAAAGTACTGTAAACTGAACATAGGTGAACGTATGCAGAGTAAACACACAGTCTTAGCGCATCTCTTCTGCAACTTTACAACTGCGTATCCCCCAAAATGATCTAGGTTTCAGTTTTCTGTTTGTTGCTGTAAAAAGCCACCCCATTTGGGTTTCACATGTACCACAGTTGGCGATTGTCCATGCATATCTGTCAAATGTAGAAAATCACCCCATTAGCTTCCCGTTAAACAAAGCCATTGAAAGGTGCTTGCAAGTACTAAAACCATCACATAAAAGCAGCTACTCAAGAAGTCAGCATAAAGAATGGACAATAGTAAAGTTGTGAATATTCTTCAATTTTGGCAGAGCTTATTGTTAATAATAATTTTCAAAATGGATGTGAAGAAAATGGACAATCAAAGTCATAGCCACAGTTTACGAGATAAATAAATAACTTTTTAGAAGAGAAAGAAGGTTACAAAAGCGAAGAACAAGGAATTCCTAAACCAAACAGGAAATATAAAGAGAAACGGAAAATAACATCAGTGTAAGAGAGCCTTCCTATCCGTCCCATGTATCAGGCAACGAGACATCCTTAAAGCCAATGCCAACAGTAAGTTGCATGGGGCAAACCCCAACCCAGTAAATAAAGCACACTTCAACAGAGCCCTACAGTCTTTTTTTTTTTTTTTTTTGGGTCATTAGCCCTACTCTCCTATTAACCTCGATATTTTTGTAGCAAATAAATTTTCCTCACTCCACAGTATCAGGGAACACCAATGCTCGAAGACTAAAAAATCTACTCCAGATCTGCCAAACAACTTCATGTGAAGGCAAAGATGACTGATAATATCAGACTGGCTTCAGAAACATCAAAACCATATCAATTAAAATAGAATATATCAATAAATGAAAATGGCAGCTGGGCAAGGGAATAAAACCCAAATGAAATGCCTTGACAAAATGAAACCAGAGGCTTATGAAATATCTAATGTTAAGATATGCAAACAAACAACTACGAAGGGCATTTATGATAATGAAGTTTCCTAACGTAGCTTGGGAAGTTGATCAACTACTTGAAGGCTAAGCAAAGACAACTCCCTAGCTTCAAAAAGAATCCAAAATAGGAAACTAATAGCAAGAGCTCCTGAAATTAGAAAAGCAACGCTTTGCTGTTCAAGGAGTATGGCACCACTCATAGCCTCTCTTCCTATGACTTGTAAAGCCTAGCTGATGAAACCCTAATTGGGCACATCTATATATATTCATCTTAAGCCAAAATAAGAGGTTTTTGTTGATTTAGAGGGGAAGATTCTTAAAGCATCAAGAGAGTCAAGTGACAAGGTAACCTCACTACCTAGTGGTTCTACTCTTGGTAAATCACTTAAGACATTTGTCTTGAGTCCTCTTCATCACCTTAATTTTTTCTTTTTAATTTTTCCCTTTTCCTTTACGTCTTAGTTGAGTAGTGGATACTATGATACTGGATTCTTGTATTTAATTTTATAAGTTCAAAAATAGTTTAATTATTCAATTGTTATGAGAGTTTATGTCATGCAATTTGTGCCTTTGATGAATTAATTGTGCTTGTTCAATTGATTTCTAAGTTTAGTAATAAAGAAAAGAGTAGCTAGACCTAGATTTCGTTTGATGAATTTAAGTAACTAGTCAATTGAATCTTTCTTATGAATATTAATTGGGAGAAATATTTGGGTAATTATAATACAAGATCTAACATAGACAGTAAAGCCAGTAGGTTGGATTTATGTAGTTAAGAGTGATTTCTATACAAGAGGAGACTTCACAATTAAGTGATTAACAATCAAGGAATCTAACATAGCCTGTGAATATTAAAATCTAGAGTAGATCTAAGAGGAATGTCCTAGGAAAATCAGGAATAGGTTAGTCCAAGTTAGACGGGAATGTTGTTATCCAAAAGGAATGATTTAACTATACCAAGGTGCTCATCTCGTTAGGAGAGAACAAGTAGGCATAGGTCCCAAGTTTAGAGCCACTTATCGCCATGAGTCATTGGCTTTGTTTTATGTCTTTGATGTTTTGCTTGAGTTTTCATTACTAGCAACTAGGACAACTTAGGATACTAATTATAAATATATAATAACATGCTAATTATACTTGTGCATATGAATAAATTGCTTACACACTGAAAAGATACTCAAAATACCCAGAATTAAAGTAATAACACTCCTTGCAGAAACGGTACTATACTCATTACTTTATCACTTGTCCAACCACTGCACTTGCTAGCTTATGTATGTCTATGATAGTTGCATCAACCTAACTTAACAAAAGATAATTAAATAAGTTGATATCTTCATAACACCCATAGGAAAAGAAATTGGACAATCAACTTACCCAGGAAACCAACTGTACTCTGTGGCAGCTTGCCCAATAAGCGCTAAGCCACTTGCTTTGCACAGAGTCATAATCTCATGCACATAACCACCTGGATTCACGAAAGCACCAAGAGGACCCTCACTAGACATCACCAACATATCACTTCGCCTTGCAATGATAGTCTGCAAATATTAAAAGGAGATTTGAAAAAAGCACATTATTCTCTGCATTTGATGAAGGTTGAAAAACAACTCAAGTTAAAAATTTGTATGGATTGGAAATTCTGTTTATGTTAAACACAAGCATTGTTTTGTTCACATAAAACAACTACAAAACAAAGAGTGTTTGTTGACACAATTCTTGCCTGGCAGTTCTTACATCGAACAAGATTAACACTCTCTAATAATTCAATCTCCCTACGCAATCTATATGAGATACCATCAATCTCCAAAAGCTCCTGCCTTGTAGATTCAGACACAGGTATTTTACTGGCAATATGAAATGATAAAACATCAGGCTTCTTCACAAGAATATCCATGCTTGGCGCCCCAACTACGTTCCTCCACAAATCTACAAATTATCAACATGAACATTATTTTTATTCTGAGATTAACACATTCAGAATGTCATACAATAAACCAAATGTCAGAAATCAACCAATTCAGCTTTATTTAATCTGAATCTCCATTCATATTTCAAAGCAAAAATTTCTCAACTAAAAATCAAGAGTCAATCTAGAAAGAAGTACACAGAGGGAAAAAAACTTAGGGTAATTTGAACTAGTCACCACACACTCTCAATTGCAGTAAAATCTAGTAGAACCAAGACTGTATGGTATCATACTGAAAGATATTTCTATGGCATTTGATGATCATAATCAAACCTCTGGCATACTACTTGTATATACCAAGGTATTTTTAAAGCTAATAGATGATGAAACTACCAATTATCCAACATCAAGATGATTCCTATTCATCTTCCAATTAAGAATTTATATAAAAATCAACAATATGATTAGTGAAACAAGTGTGTACTGTGTACTTTAAAATACGAGAATGGTCGTAAGTAAAATTTCCAGTCTTGGAATTCAATCAAGACTGAACTCCTCCACTTGAAAGCCTAGATGAGAAAAAATTTAAAGGAGCTAACACTAAAACTTTCAATTAGAGTTGTTCTACAAATGACAAAACATATTACTAGGTATTCAAATTTCTTTTCTTAGTTTGACACATTAAAGAGTTGTCACTGCTTACCATGACTTGATCCTAGGAACTTTACCCCAACCCCCACCCACCTGAACCATTTGAGAGTCGATCTAAATAAAAAGTCATTCAAAAATAAATTACGATATAGACAAAGGCGTAGCTAAATTACCACCATATACAAACTTAGATGAAAACCCTCAGATTTTCAGTATTATACTTGGGGTTTCAGCAAAAGTTCCACATGCATTCATAATTAAATTCTTGTAAATAATTCTCCATTAGATATATATTAAAGATTTTAAATCATACTAACCAGAATGTAGAAGAAAAAAGCAAGGCTTATTTCATTCAATGATTCTGTAAGAGCCAGATATGTTAGGTTCAAGATTTAAGAGTAAAGCAAAACTACCTGCTGCCCTCTGTGCAAGGCAATAGGAGTCAAACATTCGATATACCCAATGGGGCCAGAATGCTCTTGAAATTCCATGAGAGAAGTTGGCATCTGCACTTTTACACTCTTCCCTTTTGCAGGATTGCTTACCTGAAGTAGAACAGCTCCCACGTATCAAGTCTATATTTACAGCTTGTTTTCCATGCTTAGAGAGCAATGAACTCGTGAAGTCAGAGTCATTTAGGTTACATCTAATTTCCTGATCTGACTCATACATGCATTCTTCATAATCGCTGCTAGATGATTCATCCATAATATCATGCTCATGACCAATGACTGATTGGTGGATTCTCCTTTCCATCAGTGAAAGCTCATCCTCAAAGCTTTCAAAGCTGTCTTCTGAATCATTGTCCCCATATTTGGATCCATGCACTTTAGTGCAAGAATGATTTGAAGGCAAACGTGAGGAGATGGCACGGTTATGAGGAAGATTACTTAATGGTGCTAATTTTCCAAAAGCATCCTTGGGAGTTCTTAGTGGTAGATCTTCCTCAATAATTTGGATCTCTCCACAAGGCTACGAAGAATCACCCCAATCCAACAAAAAATAACAGAAAATCAATATCAGCTTTTACTTCCATAGCTATTGCTCAAGAAGATGAAAAAAAGGAAAGAAAGCAGTAAACATGAAAATGTTCTAACCATGCTGTCCACATCAAACCAACAGCGTTTTAGTCGAAATCGCTGTTGTCCACGGGTAACCACATTCAGTGAACCATCCTCTAGCCGCCTGTATTGTCGAATCTGCAAAAATAAGTTTAGCAAGTAATATAAGCCAACATACATTGATTTAATATTACAATACTGTAAGTAAACTCTAATTAGTATATACATATTTCTTTCTTATTATTTTAATGAATAAAATATAGCAAGCAATTACTTCAGCTCTCACAAACCAGCATACACAGTTGCATCAGAAATGTTTTCCACAAGTTTTCTAAAGCAAAAGGAGTTCCTTATCTCTTTATCATATCTGTCAAGCACTTATCCCCTACAGCAGGGTGGGTGCTACGCATTGGGTTTATAAATAGAGCAAACAGAATACATTTGATACTTTATCGGATGTGTGTGCACACAAACAAATAGCAATGAAAACAAGACCTCTGCAGTTGTTCCTATGCTAGCCAATTTCGTCCTACGGCTTCTGTTATCCCTGTGAACTCTAATCTGGAAGAAGCACAGACATGTAAGTAGTATAAGAAAAACTATGAGAAAATCCCTTGTATTGGCAAATTACTTGAGCAGGTGTCATAAGGAGTTAACCTACCACACCAATGGTGTAAGGAACATCAACTTGACTCAGTGCTCTCTCAACAGCAGCAACAAAATTGGGTTGAATAACTCTCAGGGGAAGAGTAGCCCCAGGAAAGAGTACAACTCCTGAATATTACAGGGACTAATCTAAGATCTTCATATAAGTTAGAAATTAGAGAATGTAAAAGCATATAAAGACAAATAGCATAAGATCACAAAATTCCACCACCTAATTATGCTTTAAGCACCTTACTTGGACCAGTTTTCAAGAATATATTTAATAACTAATGCAATATCCAAAAATCGTCCCGACATGGTGCTGCTAAAAGAGGTTTAGGACATCTCAGATACCATCCAGACACATAAACATATCCGAGGAAAGAACAAACTAATAATAACAAGGAGGTCAGGGGTAAAGCAAAGAGAAACTTGTATGGGGTAATAAACAAATCTAAAATTGCATGACCACTATAACACCCCTTTTGAAATCATTAATTTGAACATTAGTACGAGGGAATATTCCCTCAAGAGTCATAAATATATTAAAGGCCAAATGTTATAGTAATCCCTGCTGAGAAGCGAATATCCTTTAGGTTCTGGAATAGACTAGACTCTTACATCACTGACTCTTTTCTTACGTTTTGACTAATTCAGAATGCACGTACCCCTAATTATGATATTAACTTCTATAACATAGTGACCTTTAACGGAAGTATCACATTAGTACCAAGATTTTTACAACTAAGTATCACATTGGCTGCTGCTACTAAACACTGAATGATATTTACTCCATCAACAATCCCTTTAAACTGAGTAGAAGATGTATAGTATGACTTTTCCAGGCTATCTGCATCAATTTCCAAATTCTGACCGATTATTGCTTGCTTGTCCTTAAAACAGGAACATAACCATGCAGAACCACTAGGCAGTGAGTAATGATGAACGCATTAAGAGATAGGAAAAACAGAAGCCACCGTATCTAAAAGCATTAAAACCAAGATGTAAATACCTTCTAGATAGAAAAGTGGGAGGCTTAAAAGAGCACCGCCATCCAAGAAAGCTGTCCTGTGGTGCGTGTCTTCAACCTCTGCAACATGGAAGTATTATCGAGTTTACCAGAACAATCTAACTGGAAACTACAGTGAAGAAAAGGGAGAGTATAGCCAACAAATGAATGCCTACCACCGAGATATGTATGTAAAGAAGTTAGACAGGTATCAAAAGTGAATTCAGCAGATGAAACAGCCCCGACATAGCCACGGCCACTGTAGTCCAAACAACACAATCACAAGATAATCAGTAATCCATAATTTAAAAGGCCGGACCTCAAATTGCTCATGAAAAGCAGAGAGTGAAAACAAATAAAGCAGAGGAAGATGAAAATTGTAGGAATGAAGGGAAGGCTCATTACTTGACGTCCTCATCGGATGAATCTTGGAGGTCATCAACTTCCTCAACCTGCAATTCTTCTAGATCGAGCTGACGAATCTGCTCGATCTGATGCCTCTCCCTCTCGAGTATTCTATCGTCTTCCATCCCTACTAGGGTTTCGTCTTAATCAAAGTGATGGGAAAAGGAAACGAAACCGTAATAACGAACAGATGGCTGGCCCTTTCGATTACTTGGCGCACCGCTTACTCATGACATGAATATTACAGGACACACCTTCACGCCAAATCTCCCGCAGAAATGTTTCCCTTTTTTGACCCCCCTCATCATCACTGTTTAAATCTCGCCATCTCATTTTTCTTACTTTATTTTTGGAACCCGGAGGCGGGGGCTATTCAACTTTCCGTCTACTGACGGAAGATGTTTATGTCGGTAACGATAATTTTTATTTAAAATTTTTTTTCTTAACTTGCATGTATACATAAAATAAAAATGACTTAATTCTGCAATTAATACTACGTTAAGCTCAAATTTTAAATTATAATTTTCTTTTTGATCAAAATTTATTTTACAAATTATGCTTATTAAAAATGAAATTTATACAATTTTAATTCAAACATATATTTTTTTGGTCAAATTTTAAACATACATTTAGTATGTTTGGTTTGATATTAAAAATGTAATAAAGTCTATACATAAATTAGAACAGGAATTGCTTAACTAATAATATCATTGATTTTTCATTCCAAAATTGTCTCAATCCTTCGAATTGTCGTTCACATGTAAAAAAATAATTTGTTTTTAATTTGAATATAGTGACAAAATTTACATTTAAATACAAATTTTTAAATATAAATATATTTGACTAAAAAAAAGTTTGCAAAATACAAAATTGCACTGCAACCAAAAAAAAAAAGCATTATTCTTTTCTGTTTTGTCACTAACCCACGTGAATGAAATAGGTATGCTGGACTTCTTATCTAAACAAAGTTGGGTTGGGCTCGCGCGCTTTCAGGGTCGTACAATACTGTCTAAATCAAAGACTCTATCATTCAGAATGGCCCAATTCAAGTATTGTTTTGAAGGTTGCCGGAAGTGAGCCCTGCGAAGTTTGTGTGTTCGGAATGCAAAAAAACTCATATCACATAATTTTTGTCCCATCATTTATAATTTTTTATAATTTTTAGTGTATTATTTTGAGTGTATCAGTATATTTAATAATATTATAATTATATCATTATATTATAATTAAATATATTATTATATTTAAACTTATGAGTATATCAAAAATTTTATTAATAATTTTTTAAGAAAAGAAAGTGAATCATGATGTATCTTTACTAATCATACTTTCAAAAAGACTACATAACGGTCTCAATAATAAAACATTAGACTAGTCTAATGGATGAAAAATCGAGTACTTAGTTAAAACACCTCAAGCTTAATTCTCATGGAGTTTGCAGTTCTCAATGCGTTTGGTTTAAACAGGTCTAGTATTCACACCAAGCAATACTCTTTGCATTTTTGTCAGGTTACAGAAATGCCCAGTAGAAACAGAACACTGGGTCTGCCAGCTTACTTAGAAAAATGCAAACTTTATCTCCTGAATGAATAGGTGATGCCCACATTAAACAAAGCTTTAAAATCTACATAATTCCAAGCACATTTTTCAGCAATTCGCTGTCATTGCTCCACAAATGGTTGGCACATGGGAAAGGGACAAATCCAGAGACTTTATTTTAACAGTACTGCTCTGCTTCTTCTGATCGTTACACACTTTGGACTCCAAAATTTTCTGAGCTTGACCCATCACGACCTTTAGCGCTCACCTATATTCTATTGTCATCCCTTACTTGGCCTCACATCTCAAACGTTTGTGTGCTGCACAGCGAGGAATAACAAAGAAGAATTTTTTTTTTTATTGTATCGCATCTTTAACAATTTTTTAATATATAAGATAAGTTAAAGAATGAAATAAGTGTGAATATTATAAGGGAAAACAACGAGATGCGCATGACTATTAAAAATGCACCATCCAATTGGGCGACCAAAAGGAACTCGTTTTATAATCTATTATTGTTTATTAGAAGACTCATAACGTTGAAATTAATAATTTTTTGAATAATAAGTCTTAAAAGAAATGTAATTAAAAATTAGTAAAATCTTTGGGTGGGTGTATCAGTGTATTATAATATAAAATTATAATTGTAATATTATTAATTTATAATTTATATTATTATAATTATATCCTTATAACAGTCAAAATTATTAGTATATCAAAGATAATATATTAAAAATTATAAAATTAAAATATTTAGTATAAAGAACTTTAAAATTTGAAACTAGTCTAAAAAATTAAAAA
Source organism: Delonix regia (assembly GCA_037074485.1). NCBI lineage: Eukaryota > Viridiplantae > Streptophyta > Magnoliopsida > Fabales > Fabaceae > Delonix > Delonix regia. The sequence goes on from CM073452.1 coordinate 7,610,599, forward strand.
AAAAATTTATAACTTGAAAATATATAATAAATCAATTGTAGGACTGAAGTGGAGAGATGTACAAGTAAACCACACAAGTAAGGGTGGAGGTGGTAGTAGTTAAAGGACAATTTAAAATTTATTCTAAAGAGTACAAAATTTTAAATTAAATATTTAAATTAAGATAAGTCAATTTCTTTTAAATTAAAGAGTTAAATTAAAAATATAAAATAAAATTATGTATGAAAATTAAAATTCTAAAAATTCAAGAGAAGTAATTGATGTCTCCCTTTAAATTTATATGTGCTTACATGCAATTCGAATTCTCCTTATGATAAAAATATAAGGTTATGTTTAAATATAGTAAATCATTAAATAAATTTTTTTATTTAAACTTATGAATTGAAAATATAAATACAAATAATTATATTAATTTAATATAAATTTGAACCATTAAATTTTTATCAAATAATTCATTATAATTAAATATAATATTATATTCTTAGGACAACATATGGAAACACAAATTGGCTTACGTGTCTACTACTTTTAAACTGAAGGTCAAAGTTAAAATAATAGGTAGTTAAAGTTTCTTTGCCGTCTTAGGAGTGGCTTAGGTGATAAAACCTAAAAGTCCATTGATGGTATGATTCAAATATTTTAAAAAAAATCAAGGTGCTTTTTGAAAATACAGCTTGCTCAAACACATTTCTTTTATTTTAATTATAATCTGAATAGTTTTTTCATTGTAAACATGTTATTGAATTACATATTTTTCATGTTTTTATTAGTTTCTTACCAAAACACAAATTACCTCTCTCTACCACTACTAAATATACAAATCTTATATATTTAATTGATTATAATAATTGATAATATATCCTTCTCATCTAAATTTTGTTCAAAATTTTCAGCCTTATATTAATTATTTTAATTTCATCTTCAACTACTTTATGTTATTTTAATAATTTGATAGAAAGTACTCTAAATTTTTAATATTGAAAATAATTAACGTATCCCTATCGTCTTCTTTTTATAAATTTATAACCTTTGAAATTTATTATCAAATACTCTATTAATCAATTATGCTTATAAAGTGACTTTTGTACGATCTTTATATTTATTATTTTTACCTTATTTGAATAGCAATTTTTTTCTACAACATTTATAGTACAGTAAACTTTTAAAACTCATAATATTATCAAATGAATGCTTAGTCTCATGTATTGGTAAAAAAAAACTTGGTTTCATGTACGCATCTATTAAATAGATTGAATCAATGTATCATGTATGCGTGCGGCATGCAAAGTAGAAACATGGAATAGGATAGCCAGGGAAGGCATTTTTAATTAGCAGATATAGTTTCATTTATTTATTTTAGTTAAAATGTAGATTTTTCAATACAAAATTTTCTTCAATTTATTTTTCTTAATTTTAAATTTTGATTATTAACTTTTCAAACTTCTAAATTTATGCAATTTAATTGAATTGTCTAGATCCTCCAAAGGAAAGTGAATTAATGTGGCACGTTATTTCTCTAAGTGGGATTTCAACAATATCCTACTTCATGTCAAATATATCACATAATTCAAACTCATTTTTTCTCCTTTTATTTTCATCCTTATTATCATCTAATACTTTCAGTTTGATCCTCTAAAGTTTTTTTATGTAAGATTGGTTCATAAAGTTGAAGAAAAATAAAAAAGAAATGATAGAATGAATGAGAGAAAAAAAAGAAATAAATTTCATACACATTTTCTTTTTTGTATATCATTATCTTTTCAAAATTTGCAACCAAGTTATATATATATATATAAAAAAAAGATTCATTATTGTAATACTCAATGTCTCTTTTTTTCATCATCCTTGTGTATATCTTTTTCTTTATTTAACTAAAACATTCTTAGAAATGAAAACTAAATTCAAATGAAATAGCCAGAGAGAAACAATTTGGGAAAAAGAAAAACCCAAAATCGAGCTACGTGGCTATATTGTCGTATCTGCAGTAGAATCTAATGCGCACAAAAGAATCCACGTTACATAAAACAAGATAAAGTTGAAACGTCACATGGAGCACACGGCAGGTTTGTAAAGAATCCTAAGATATAAAAAGACAGTGATCTATTAGAAATCTTGCACATAATGAAAACCTGAGCATAATCTAAATCGACTTTAAACACAATACCAGGTACACTTGAATTATAAACACAAATTCTGTTTCCACTTTGACTTTGATAGGCAATAGGAGGAATTCAACACGTGGATATGGATCTATGCATTTAGGAAGATATTGGTTGGTACTATTATATTTATGTAATAGCTAATGTAATGTACTAGCTTTAGTTGTCATACCCCAAATTCTTAGAGTGGGACTGGTATAGGCCACGAATAAAAATCTCCGAACCTACAAGCCTTACATTAAAGGGACTTTCAACATCACGTCAAATTTATTCAATTTGCTCCATATGTAATATAATTTGCCTTAATATAAAATAAGGGTTTAAATACAAAACAAGGAGGTTGTAGACATTTCGGCGGCACCTCCCCAGTAAATAGGACGTCCCAACTGTGGTCTCTATACCACCCAGACATACAACTCATGGCTATCATCCTAGATATATATACATCCCAAAAGAATAAGCCACGAATACTGACTAAACAAAAAGTAAAGGCCTCGCAACATCACGAGTGGGCTCACCACAAGACTCTCAGTTAATGCTCTGCTGCCTCCGGGAACTCTTCTGCCTCCCTATCTGAGACCAAATTTTTCCGACAGATAGCACCCCAAAATCAGTAACAAAATTTCATATATAAATAGAAAGCGAAACATGATCAAGAATTGAGTAAAATACAATAATGTTTAAACCACAATGATCAACTTGCAATAAACAGTTGCAGATACATAATGCTCTTTTCAAAATAATTAATTTAAAGTGCCATTCACCAGGAATCAATAAGCTTCTGAAGACCATATTTAGGGAAGGACCACTAAGGATGAAACCAGTGTGGCACACAGCCACAAAGGGCAAATCACAATAGGCGATGATACACAATCCTTGAGGGTAAATAACTAACAGGCAAGGATACACAATCCTCGAGGGCAACTAACCAACAGGCGTGAGGTCTCAGCTCACGAAGATTATCACTTATCGGTCCTCGTGTGATGGCTGTCACACGGGGTTAGCACCATCACTAACCTTGCTAGCTGGGTCATTACCTAGGTGCACCAAAGACTTACAGATCTGCTGTTGGCAGCCAGTGTCCTATCTAGTCCTCCCAATAATATTGAAATTTAAAACAAGCATGCATAGAAAAAGTAGCTAGTATGCATGAAATCCATCTGTATTTGCAATAATGATTCATCAAGCGGTTATTCTTAACCATACACATTAGTTCAAAACTGTAAGTAAAGTCATTTCACATATCAAGGGATTTTTATTACTCCTAACTTCAATTTCGAAAAATATAGACATAATAAAATTAATAATGATACTTATAAACATGTTCAAGCAATAAAAGTGAAGCATAAAAAGATTATTGGGGAGTGCTATTTGTGCACCTGAGTGCCGTTAAGTATTGGCAACTCGATAACTTCCCTCAGGTAATCTTATAACTTTTATGAGTTACCTACGCCAATAGGAAAACAAGAAATTACTCTTCTTCCTTCTTTTTACTCAAAACAAACCCTAACTCAAAATCCCTAATTCCATCACTAACTTTCCCATACTTTTCTCAATTTACATTTTCTGTCTTGAAAACTTTCTGAGTTTTCATTTTAGTCCCAGATTTCATACCCTTGCCTTTAATCCAGGAAAAACCTAGATTAACAATAGGTTTTCATGTCATACACCTTAAAAGTGTTCTTATAGGATCAATTTGAACCCATTACCATGCTGTATTTCACCATTTTCTGAAAACCCCAAAATTTCGAAATTTTTCATTTTGGTCCCTGTCAGCACAACTTCTCATAAACTAGCCCAAAAATCATACTTCCAAAGCTGAAATTTGATGGATAGGTGCCGAAAATGCTTCTCCTAACATCATATTCATGAAACAAACACTTAAAACTCACCAAAATCACCTAAAACGTCGCTGGTTTGAGCTTCACGAAGACCGTCAGAAAATTGACATTGCCGCCGACGGTTGTTGGCGGTGACCAGCCAGAACATGTCGTGGGTGAATGGAGAAGCTAGCCGGAGGTGGTGGTGGCTGGCTGTGGCAGCAAGGAGCAGCAAAACTCACCAAGAATGAAGCAACCTTTTTGACGCAAAAATGACGAGAAAGAGATGGAAAATGGACGAAAAAGTAATAGGGGCAATTTGGTAATTTCACCTGCGGGGGACACGTGTCTGCACCAAAATATTTCTGAAAGAGGAAGGAGCTACATCTCGAATCCACGCCCTCTTGAATCCGGATGCCCAGCCTTACCAATAAATTAAAGCTCATATCTTATTAGTAATACACACCACAAAGATTAATATTCCCCTCTTTCCTAAGTACAATTTTTTTTTTTGGCACTATAGTTTGGCAAGTGTTACATTAGTCAACTTCTAAAAAACGTAGACACTAGTGGTGAGGAAAGTCTAGATAGATGATTTAACTATTTGAGTTTTTGATTAAAAGTAAAATTGTAATCTTTTATTTTTTAAAAAACAATATTTATTATATATCTCAAGTCGGTTTGGGTCTAGATTATAATCACGCTGGAGATTGGCTCAACTCGAGCATATACCTAATTGACCCAGGTTCCTCTCATGCCTTGGTTTCTTCTTCCTTTGACCCGGCCTAGACCAATGGGACAGGTCTCTTGGGTCAACTGAGTCCTATACATCGTGATTTATGGTTCTAAATACACATAATATATAGATAGAGATAGAGTGAGGAAGAGAAAATGGGTGAGACCTATCATCTTGGTACCTCTAAATTTATTTTGTCCATGTATTCTTTAAATGTAGGAGATTCATATCTATAGGTAGTAATAGCTTTAAGGAGGAGTGCAGGGGAGGGGTTGCTCCCTTTATATTTTTTAAATTTTAATGTAATTTTATCATATATTGTTGATTCAATTTTGTAATTGAATTCACCCCCATTAAATCCTAAGATTTTTTTTTTAATTCAAATTCTGATTTAAAGACTTTTGTTTTCTTAAAATTAAATTCTAAATTAATCTTTTGATATAAGCTAGGCCAATGGTAAGTTGTATGGAGATTGATAAGTATAAGCACCAACCCTACCTATTGTTACAAAATGATAAATAATTTAAGAAATTATGTTAAAATTGTTTAATTGTGATGATGTATTATTAAGTGTTATATTGGATAGATATATAGATTTGAAAGTCTATCTAAATTAAAATTAATACTACATTAAATTAGAAAATGAAAGAAACATATAAAGGGTTTAGTATAAAATTAAATAATATTTACATAAAAAATGCAACCAAATCCAACTACTCCTCATATATATATATATATATATATGTTTTCAATTTTTTATTCTATTTAATAAATGTATATTTAAAAAAAAACACAACAAATTTGTTTAAACTTTAAACGAATATAATTTTTTTTTTTAAAAAAAGCTTTTTGTTGATGACTTGTGTTAGTACAACTTCTTACTATGAATAAAAATAAGACAAATTAATAATAAAATTCATATTTTCCTTTTCTTTCAAAATTCTTTATTTTGACACTTCAAAAAGTTTTTTAATAAAGATTTTATAAATAATCGTTTGTCAATCTTTAAGTGTTCGAAATCAATCCTATAAGTAATTTATCATATATAAACTCACAATCAATATAGTGAAAATAAATATTATCTTAAAAACCTTATAATATTAGACACGTATTTGGGCACATTTCCTTTCAATTAGAGCAATAAAGTGAAAATTGAGATGTTGTTGACAAAAATGATGCCGCCGGTTAATTTGGCCACATATACACATTGTGATTGGGTTGACTTTCTTCTCCTAATAATGAATACCCTTTGGTGATCCTATTCCTAACACAATTCCCTAATCATTGCAAAAACCCTCCCCCAGTTCCCTTTGTCTAGCAACAATCCTCCCTAGTCTCACCCAAATATATCAAATTTGGCTATTCCACTGTTACAATAGTTGTTGTTTGTTAAAAAATGACCAATATTAAGTGATTTTTATGTTATATTTGACCGCACGTAATCATTTTTAATATACACAGTAATTATTATAATAGTAAAGGATTCGAATTCAAATATATTACTATTAGTAAATTTAAATATTTTGTAAATTGCTTTTGAAATAGAAAAAAGTTATATATATATTAAAAATGGTAATTACTGTCACGTGCCACACAATGGTACTCTTCCGTTGCTGTTGGCTTTTGTGTTTGGTTGCAATCGGCTACACACTATAACAACATATAAAAGCATGGTGTAATTTTACTGTACAATATTAAGAAATGTTACTATATCAGCTTGATTAATTTCACAAAATAGAGGTCACGAAGCTTGATGCAAGTTTTCCAGTAATCACTGTAGTTATAATAATTCAAGTCAGAATTTTCTATTCGTTTCGGTGTTGACTATGGAAAATATATTATTACATATCAAATCTTAAATATTTTTATATTGTATTACAGTATTTTAATAGTAATGTATAAGTGTTTGATAAATTAATAATAATGTATAATTTAATTTAAAAATAAAATGATTTTCTATAATAGTCATACACCTATAGTAATATAATTAAAAATTGAACATTTATAATATTTTAATTAGATGATTAACACAATAAAGATATAACTAGATGCATATAATTTTTTTTTTCTCTATTCTTTACCCTTGAAAATTACACATGTCCGAATTACTTGTTTACTTAGTTCTATTTTTACGTGATTCAGTCTTATAAACCTTCTAGTTATTCTTCGTTCGTGTTTGAGAGACGTTTATACCAAAACAGGATAATGAATCATAACTTTTGTTTAAATAAGAAAATTAAGCCGTATAAAAATAAATTTTGAGAATTAAATAATTAAAATATATATATATATATATATAGTTCAAAAATACAGCTTTCCAATTGTAATACGTCATACAACGTTCAAAGTGTAACCACTTAGACATTTCTTAATATTTAAAGTAACAGAACAAACATGGGTAAATAATAACCTTCTAAATTTGAGTTTGTTAATTATAACATGTATATATCCACAGGATTATGAATCTCATCACTGAATAAGTCGTCCTAAAAAGCTGCTCACTAGGGTACTAGGAACAGTTTTCATGCACGGGGGTGGTGAGTCCACGTGTAATTTAGTTGATGTATCGTCCCGTTCTCAGGTTTATCCAATCGCAAAAAGCGCGCGGTCCGTTTGCTATAATTAGAGGAAAGGACCGGGCTTATCCCATAGCCACAACCAAGAGACCAGGAGACCAGGGTGTGTGAGTATATATATGTTCCGTTGTTTTATTCAAACACTCACCTTCTCGTGTCTACCATCTCTCCCTGTACTCTTCGCGCTTCTCTGAGTTGCGACTTCCGACTTCCCTCAACCGATCAAAATGGACATTGAATCCGACAGGAAAGTTCCAGAGCTCGATGACGATGGCGCCCCCAAGAGAACCGGTACATCTCCTTCCTCTTCCTTTCTCCCTCCATTGTTCTCTTTTCTTTTCTATTTTCTTCCCGTTAATCACCTGCTTGTTCTGCGTTTTCTTTTACATCTATATATGCATACTTTTATGCGATTGGAAATGAGGATGACTTTTTGTTTCAAGAGATATGATAGATAATTATAAGCTGTGTAAAGGTAGCATAGTTTCCCGCAAATAAACCAGATAGACGAAATGAATTCGTTCAAGGAAGCACTGCGTGCAGGAAATGCTGTTGTGAATTATCGCAATTCCCTCATGTTCGTGCTTTCCATTCTTCTGACTTTGTTGATTTTAATCGCAATAAATATATGCAAACTCGTGTCGTATGATTGAGTCCATTGATAAGGGAATTTGAAGCAAGGAACAACGGCGACCTGTGTACTTTTCTGAGGTCAATGTTGCAGATGAAGCCATGCCCGTTTTAAATGAATTTCTTTTCACAGAAAAAAGATATCTTACTGTATCTGGAATATATCTATAGAAGTAAAAGAATTCATTTTCCAACACAAATCGAAACCGTAGATATATATATATTTTTTACCAGTAAGTGAAAACACGATTTTCAGAAACTTCCAAGTGCTGTGCTCCAAGCGTTACTATTATTATTGTTATTATTATTTCATAAAGAAATAGAAAATAAGATGTTGGATGTGATATGCAGGGGGTGTGTTGATGGCGAGCACGCACATAATAACAGTAGTGGTGGGAGCTGGCGTGCTGGCACTAGCATGGGCCATGGCCCAGCTAGGATGGATAGGAGGCGTAGCCGTTATGGTCACCTTTTCCGCCATCTCTCTTTATACGTACAGTCTGATAGCAGATTGCTACAGATATCCAGATCCTGTCAACGGTAGGAGAAATTACAGTTACATGGACGCCGTCAAGGCTTACTTGGGTGGAACAATGCACATCGTTTGCGGATTGGTCCAATATTCTAAGCTGGCGGGCGTTACTGTTGGCTACACTATCACCGCCTCTACAAGCATAGTGTTCGTGACGAAACTGCTAACTTCTTTACACATGTGTACGTCACTCCAATTAAGTCTATTTCCTCTCTGTTCTTTTCATGGTAATGCAGGGCTATCAAGAAATCTAGCTGCTTTCACAAATACGGTCGTCAGGCCTATTGCAAATATTCCAACAATCCTTACATGGTGGGTTTTGGGATCTGCCAAATATTCCTGTCCCAAATTCCTAACTTCCACAAGCTTACATGGGTCTCAACTATTGCTTGTATTACCTCTTTTGGTTATGCTTTTATTGGGAGTGGCCTTTCTTTAGCTGTTATTGCCAAAGGTAATTTTTAATATTACTTGGAGTACATTCGTACGTATTAAAATGGAAACAACAGTATAGAAAGTGTTGACGAAGTAAAATAATGGACCATTGCAGAGGCGTTTAATGAAATGAACTTGTTATAATAGAATATTAGCGTTTGGGTGTGAACAGGACAAGGACAACCAACCAGTTTGACTGGAACAGAAGTAGGAGCTGGACTATCTAAAGAAGAAAAAATGTGGAGAATGTTCAGAGCACTCGGGAACGTAGGGCTTGCTTGCTCTTATGCGACTGTTGTTTTTGATATTATGGTAAGACAAACTATTTACAGATATTACGATCATTATAAGCTTATAAGTAAAGAAAAGAGGAAAATTGGGATTATGATCAGTTATAACGATGAAATGGATTATCTCTATACTTTATTTAGGATACATTGAAGTCACCTCCATCAGAAAACAAACAGATGAAAAAAGCTAACGTGATAGGGATCACAGCAATGACAATACTCTTTCTTGCATGCGGTGGCCTTGGCTATGCTGCTTTTGGGGAAAATACACCTGGCAACATCCTCACTGGCTTTGGATTTTATGATCCCTTCTGGGTGGTCAACTTAGGAAATATATGCATTGTCATCCACATTCTGGGAGCATATCAGGTTATATCCTCATTTTTTAAATTTAAGAATCAAGAAACACAATTATTATGATGTCTATTTGATATGAGAAATCAATATTCAATGACAGGTAATGGCTCAACCATTCTTCCGTATAGTTGAAGTGGGTGCTGACATGATGTGGCCAAGCTCAAGTTTCATACACACCGAATACCCATTCAAAGTAGGCAAGATGAGATTACGTTTCAACATGTTTAGGCTACTTTGGAGGACAGTATTTGTGATAATAGCCACAGTTTTGGCTATGGCAATGCCGTTCTTCAATGAGTTTCTTGCACTACTTGGAGCATTAGGATTCTGGCCTCTCATTGTGTTTTTCCCTATACAAATGCACATTGCCCAGAGGAAGATAAACACACTATCATTCAAGTGGTGTGCCCTACAATTATTGAACCTTGTATGCTTCCTTATATCAGCGGCTGCGGCAATTAGTGCCGTTCGTGGAATCAGCCAGAATCTTACCAAATACAAACCCTTCATGTATAAACAATAAGTGGTGTGAAAAATATAATTTTGGTCTTTTATTTCTGGCTAAGTATTAAACATATAATTGCTATTTTTTGCATAATTTTATATTTGGAGGATCATTTTGATATTTTTTTAATTTAAAAGATCAAATTAATTTTAAAACTAAAAGTGAGCTACCAAAATTATTATTATTTTTTTTAGTAATTAAGTTATATCATGTAGTATCAATGAAACCTCACTTTGGGACAACAAGTGAGTTTTCAAGGGACATGGTATTATACCCATGCACTACATTAGACAATAATTGAAAGCTCTCTTAAACGCATCTAGATTTTAAAGGAAAATAAATGAAGATAAAACAAAAAAATAATTGAAAGCAATTGATAAAACCACTCTAATTTAGATTTGATGAATTTAAAGATTCAAAATTTTAAAATAGTTAAAAGCAAAACTTAAAAATTATATATATATATATAAATTTTTTTTACCAAAAAAAATAAACATATAAATTTCAAAAAATTAAAAGGATATGTTTTCAAGAACTTGAAAGGATATATACCTCTTTCTAACACACACACACACATATATATATATATACTCCGCCAACGGTTACAGAAGAGAACCCATAGAATTCACCAAAGTGGCCTTACTTGATTCATACAAGTGGAATTAGAAAAAAAAAAAAAAAAACCTAAATTGCGAAAAAATGAAAATTAAAAGAAAATTAATAATTTATTGAATAATAAGTCTTGAAAAACAGTAATTAAGAATTAGTAAAATCTTTGGTTGAGTGTACCAGTGTATTTTAATACAAAGTTATAATTGTAATATTATTAATTTATAATTTATATTATTACAATTATATCCCTATAATACTCAAAATTATAAGTATATCAAAGATAACATTAAAAATTATAAAATTAAAATAAATAGTATAATGAACTTTAAAATTTGAGACTAGTCTACAAAATTTAATATGACTTGAAAATATATAATAAATCAGTTGTAGGACTGAGGTGGAGAGATGTACAAGTAAGCCACACAAGCAAGGGTGGAGGTGGTAGTAGTTAAAGGACAATTTAAAATTTATTCTAAGGAGTAAAACTTTTTAAATTAAAGAGTTAAATTAAAAATATAAAATAAAATTTTGTATGAAAATTAAAATTCTTAAAATTCAAGAGAAGTAATTGATGTCTCCCTTTAAATCTATATGTGCTTACATGCAATTCGAATTCTCCTTATGATAAAAATATAAGGTTATGTTTAAATATAGTAAATTATTAAATAAAATTTTTTTATTTAAACTTATAAATTGAAAATATAAATACAAATAATTATATTAATTTAATATAAATTTAAACCATTAAATTTTTATCCAATAATACATTATAATTAAATATAATATTATATTCTTAGGACAATATATGAAAATCCAAATTGGCTTACGTGTCTACTACTTTTTAACTGAAGGTCAAAAGTTAAAACAATAGGTAGTTAAAGTTTCTTTGCGGTGAACTACTTAGGAGTGGCTTAGGTGATAAAACCTAAAAGTCCATTGATGGTATGATTCAAATATTTTAAAAAAAATCAAGGTGCTTTTTGAAAATACAGCTTGCTCAAACACATTTCTTTTATTTTAATCATATATGAATAGTTTTTTCATTGTAAACATGTTATTGGATTACATATTTTTCATGTTTTTATTAGTTTCTTACCAAAACACAAATTACCTCTCTCTACCACTACTAAATATACAAATCTTATATATTTAATTGATTATAATAATCGATAATATATCCTTCTCATCTAAATTTTGTTCAAAATTTTCAGCCTTATATTAATTATTTTAATTTCATCTTCAACTACTTTATGTTATTTTAATAATTTGATAGAAAGTACTCTAAATTTTTAATATTGAAAATAATTAACGTATCCCCATCATCGTCTTTTTATAAATTTATAACCTTTGAAATTTATTATCAAATACTCTATTAATCAATTATGCTTATAAAGTGACTTTTGTACGATCTTTATATTTATTATTTTTACCTTATTTGAGTAGCAATTTTTTTCTACAACATTTATAGTACAGTAAACTTTTAAAACTCATAATATTATCAAATGAATGCTTAGCCTCATGTATTGGTAATAAAAAAAAAAACTTGGTTTCATGTACGCACCTATTAAATAGATTGAATGAATGTATCATGCGTGCGTGCGGCATGCAAAGTAGAAACATGGAGCCAGGGCAGACATTTTTAATTAGCAGATGTAGTTTCATTTATTTATTTTAGTTAAAATGCAGATTTTTCAATACAAAATTTTATTCAATTTATTTTTCTTAATTTTAATTTTTGATTATTAACTTTTCAAACTTCTAAATTTATGCAATTTAATTGAATTGTCTAGATCCTCCAAAGGAAAGTGAATTAATGCGGCACGGTATTTCTCCAATTGGGATTTCAACAATATCCTACTTCATCTCAAATATATCACATCGTTCAAACTTATTTTTTCTCCTTTTGTTTTTTTTCATCCGTATTATCATCTAATACTTTCAGTTCCATCCTCTAAAGTTTTTTATGTAAGATTTGTTCATAAAGTTGAAGAAAAATAAAAAGCAATGATAGAATGAATGAGAAAAAAAAAAAAAGGAAATAAATTTCATACACATTTTTTTTAATATCATTATCTTTTCAAAATTTGCAACAAAGTTATAAAAAAAACAAAAAAAGATAGAAGATTCATTATCTTAATACTACATGTCTCTTATTTTCACCATCCTTGCGTATGGCTTTTTCTTTAATTAATTAAAACATTCTTAGAAATGAAAACTAAATTCAAATGAAATAGCCAGAGAGAAACAATTTGGGAAAAAGAAAAACCCAAAATCGAACTACTTGGCTATGTTGTCGTTTCTGCAGTAGAATCTAATGCGCACAAAAGAATCCACGTTACATAAAACAAGATAAAGTTGAAACTTCACTTGGAGCACGCGACAGGTTTGTAAAGAATCCTAAGATATAAGAAGAGAGTGCTCTATCAGAAATCTTGTACATAATGAAAACCTGTGCATAATCTAAACCCACTTTAAACACAAACTCTGTTTCCACTTTGACTTTGATAGGCAATAGGAGGAATTCAACGCGTGGATATGGATCTATGCATTTAGGAAAATATTGGTTCGTACTAATATATTTATATAATAGCTTATGTAATGTACTAGTTTCAGTCAACTTCTAAAAAATGCAAACTTTGGTGGTGAGAAAAGCCTAGATGGATGATCTGACTATCTGAGTTTTTGATTGAAAGTAAAATTGTAATAATTTTATTTTTTAAAAACAATATTTATTATATACCCTAGGTTAGTTTGGGTCTAGATTATAATCACCCTGGAGATTGGCTCAGCCCGGACATATACCCAGTTGACCCAGACTCCTCTCATGCCTTGGTTTCTTCTTCCTTTGACCCGGCCTGAACTAATGGGACAGGTCTCCCAGGTCAATCGAGTTTTATGTAGCCCTATTTATTGATCTAAATACACATAGTATATAAATAGAGATAGAGTGAGGAAGAGAAAATGGGTGAGACCTATCATCTGGATACCTCTAAATTTATTTTGTGCGTGTATTCTCTAAATGTAGTAGATTCATATCTATAGGTAGTAATAGATCTAAGGAGGAGTGTGGGGGAGTAACTTTAGATTTTTAAAATTTTAATGTAATTTTATCATATAAACTCTTGATTTAATTTTTTGATTAATAAGAATCCACTCCCTTTAAATCATAAGAATTTGTTTCTTTTAATTCAAATTTTGATCCAAAGATTTTTGCTTTCTTAAAATTAAATTCTAAATTCATCCTTTGATATAAGCTAGCTCAATGGTAAGTTGTACGGAGATTGCTAAACATAAGCACCAACCCCACCTATTGTTACAAAATGATAAATAATTTAAGAAATTATGTTAAAATTGTTTAATTGTGATGATGCATTATTAAGTGTTATATTGGATAGATATATAGATTTGAAAGTCTATCTAAATTAAAATTAATACTACGTTAAATTAGAAAATGAAAGAAACATATAAAGGGTTTAATATAAAATTAAATAATATTTACATAAAAAATGCAACCAAATCCAACTACTCTTTTATTATATATATATATATATATATGTTTTCAATTTTTATTCTATTTAATAAACGTATATATCTTTTTGAAAATCACAACAAATTTGTTTAAACTTTAAACGAATATAAATAAAAAAAAAAAAAGAGCTTTTCGTTGATGACTTGTGTTAGTACAACTTCTTACTATGAATAAAAATAATACAAATTAATAATAAAATTCATATTTTCCTTTTCTTTCAAAATTCTTTATTTTGACACTTCAAAAAGTTTTTTAATAAAAATTTTATAAATTATCGTTTGTCAATCTTTAAGTGTTCGAAATCAATCCTATAAGTAATTTATCATATATAAACTCACAATCAATATAGTGAAAATAAATATTATCTTAAAAACCTTATAATATTAGACACGTATTTGGACACATTTCCTTTCAATTAGAGCAATAAAGTGAAAATTGAGATGTTGTTGACAAGAATGATGCGGCCGGTTAATTTGGCCACTTATACACATTGTGATTGGGTTAACTTTCTTCTCCTAAATATGAATGCCCTTTGGTGATCCTCTCCCCACCACAATTCCTTAATCATTGCAAAAACCCTCCCCCAGTTCCCTTTGTCTAGCAACAATCCTCCCTAGTCTCGCCCAAATATATCAAATTTGGCTATTCTACTGTTACAATAGTTGTTGTTTGTTAAAGAATGACCAACATTAAGTGATTTTTATGTTATATTTGACCACACGTAATCATTTTTAGTACACACAGTAATTACTATAATAGTAAAGGATTCAAATTCAAATATATTACTATTAGTAAATTTAAATATTTTGAAAATTGCTTTTAAAATAGAAAAAAGTTATATATATATATATATATAAAAGTAGATGAAACACAGAAGAAATAGATTTTACCTACACTTTTACTCTTTGTATTACTCTCTTTCTATTTTAGAGTCACTGTAAATTCTAAAGAATTTATAAAGATGGTACGAAAAAAATAAAATGTATAGCATTTTCTTGGCTCTTTCATCCACAAACCTTTTTTTTTTCCCCTCTTATATCTTAGAAAAACTTACAAGAAAGAGATGTCCCATTCTTATCAAACCAAAGCCTCTTCTGAATTATTGTCTTCCAATAAACTTTTAGTAGGAACCTTTTTTTAAGGTCTGCATTTCAAGTAATGGAACGATATCCAATCATCCCATAAATTAATTGTAAAACTTACAACTTGAATTATAAAAACCTTTTTACGGAAGAATGAATGGTAATCAGCAGTAACTCAAATAATTAGTAAAGTGTTGGATTCAATGTCTTAATGGATATTAATTGCAATTTCCCATAAATCATCAGGACCTCTTTAACCGTTCGTGTAATTGGGATAATGACAATATATAATAGCAACAATTTGTGATTTTGAAAAAATCCATGGATATTGGACAATGGAATATTTATATATATATATATATATATTTCTCATGCTTCTTTTTAATCATGATCAAGACAAAAAAAACATTAATCACCCATCATCGTTTTTCTTTGTTTTCAATAATTAACAATATAAGTGAAAGAATATGTCTGTATAACTCAATTGACCCTTTTGTTTTTCTTGGCTAAAAAAGAAAAACCTTTTGTTTTTCACGCGTATATTCTGCGTCAAAAAAAAAAGTGAGAGGGACTGCTTCCCCGATGCATCACTATCGCACATGTGCGGATGTGGCCCTTGTTGATATAAATCCCAATGAAAATGTCTCGTGTCTTTTAGTGGAGGTACATGTCACGTGCCACACAATGGTACTCTTCCGTTGCTGTTGGCTTTTGTGTTTGGTTGCAATCGGCTACACACTATAACGACATATAAAAGCATGGTGTAATTTTACTGTACAATATTAAGAAATGTTACTATATCAGCTTGATTAATTTCACAAAATAGAGGTCACGAAGCTTGATGCAAGTTTTCCAGTAATCACTGTAGTTATAATAATTCAAGTCAGAATTTTCTATTCGTTTCGGTGTTGACTATGGAAAATATATTATTACATATCAAATCTTAAATATTTTTATATTGTATTACAGTATTTTAATAGTAATGTATAAGTGTTTGATAAATTAATAATAATGTATAATTTAATTTAAAAATAAAATGATTTTCTATAATAGTCATACACCTATAGTAATATAATTAAAAATTGAACATTTATAATATTTTAATTAGATGATTAACACAATAAAGATATAACTAGATGCATATAATTTTATTTTTTTTTCTATTCTTTACCCTTGAAAATTACACATGTCCGAATTACTTGTTTACTTAGTTCTATTTTTACGTGATTCAGTCTTATAAACCTTCTAGTTATTCTTCGTTCGTGTTTGAGAGACGTTTATACCAAAACAGGATAATGAATCATAACTTTTGTTTAAATAAGAAAATTAAGCCGTATAAAAATAAATTTTGAGAATTAAATAATTAAAAAAAAAAAAAATATATATATATATATATATAGTTCAAAAATACAGCTTTCCAATTGTAATACGTCATACAACGTTCAAAGTGTAACCACTTAGACATTTCTTAATATTTAAAGTAACAGAACAAACATGGGTAAATAATAACCTTCTAAATTTGAGTTTGTTAATTATAACATGTATATATCCACAGGATTATGAATCTCATCACTGAATAAGTCGTCCTAAAAAGCTGCTCACTAGGGTACTAGGAACAGTTTTCATGCACGGGGGTGGTGAGTCCACGTGTAATTTAGTTGATGTATCGTCCCGTTCTCAGGTTTATCCAATCGCAAAAAGCGCGCGGTCCGTTTGCTATAATTAGAGGAAAGGACCGGGCTTATCCCATAGCCACAACCAAGAGACCAGGAGACCAGGGTGTGTGAGTATATATATGTTCCGTTGTTTTATTCAAACACTCACCTTCTCGTGTCTACCATCTCTCCCTGTACTCTTCGCGCTTCTCTGAGTTGCGACTTCCGACTTCCCTCAACCGATCAAAATGGACATTGAATCCGACAGGAAAGTTCCAGAGCTCGATGACGATGGCGCCCCCAAGAGAACCGGTACATCTCCTTCCTCTTCCTTTCTCCCTCCATTGTTCTCTTTTCTTTTCTATTTTCTTCCCGTTAATCACCTGCTTGTTCTGCGTTTTCTTTTACATCTATATATGCATACTTTTATGCGATTGGAAATGAGGATGACTTTTTGTTTCAAGAGATATGATAGATAATTATAAGCTGTGTAAAGGTAGCATAGTTTCCCGCAAATAAACCAGATAGACGAAATGAATTCGTTCAAGGAAGCACTGCGTGCAGGAAATGCTGTTGTGAATTATCGCAATTCCCTCATGTTCGTGCTTTCCATTCTTCTGACTTTGTTGATTTTAATCGCAATAAATATATGCAAACTCGTGTCGTATGATTGAGTCCATTGATAAGGGAATTTGAAGCAAGGAACAACGGCGACCTGTGTACTTTTCTGAGGTCAATGTTGCAGATGAAGCCATGCCCGTTTTAAATGAATTTCTTTTCACAGAAAAAAGATATCTTACTGTATCTGGAATATATCTATAGAAGTAAAAGAATTCATTTTCCAACACAAATCGAAACCGTAGATATATATATATTTTTTACCAGTAAGTGAAAACACGATTTTCAGAAACTTCCAAGTGCTGTGCTCCAAGCGTTACTATTATTATTGTTATTATTATTTCATAAAGAAATAGAAAATAAGATGTTGGATGTGATATGCAGGGGGTGTGTTGATGGCGAGCACGCACATAATAACAGTAGTGGTGGGAGCTGGCGTGCTGGCACTAGCATGGGCCATGGCCCAGCTAGGATGGATAGGAGGCGTAGCCGTTATGGTCACCTTTTCCGCCATCTCTCTTTATACGTACAGTCTGATAGCAGATTGCTACAGATATCCAGATCCTGTCAACGGTAGGAGAAATTACAGTTACATGGACGCCGTCAAGGCTTACTTGGGTGGAACAATGCACATCGTTTGCGGATTGGTCCAATATTCTAAGCTGGCGGGCGTTACTGTTGGCTACACTATCACCGCCTCTACAAGCATAGTGTTCGTGACGAAACTGCTAACTTCTTTACACATGTGTACGTCACTCCAATTAAGTCTATTTCCTCTCTGTTCTTTTCATGGTAATGCAGGGCTATCAAGAAATCTAGCTGCTTTCACAAATACGGTCGTCAGGCCTATTGCAAATATTCCAACAATCCTTACATGGTGGGTTTTGGGATCTGCCAAATATTCCTGTCCCAAATTCCTAACTTCCACAAGCTTACATGGGTCTCAACTATTGCTTGTATTACCTCTTTTGGTTATGCTTTTATTGGGAGTGGCCTTTCTTTAGCTGTTATTGCCAAAGGTAATTTTTAATATTACTTGGAGTACATTCGTACGTATTAAAATGGAAACAACAGTATAGAAAGTGTTGACGAAGTAAAATAATGGACCATTGCAGAGGCGTTTAATGAAATGAACTTGTTATAATAGAATATTAGCGTTTGGGTGTGAACAGGACAAGGACAACCAACCAGTTTGACTGGAACAGAAGTAGGAGCTGGACTATCTAAAGAAGAAAAAATGTGGAGAATGTTCAGAGCACTCGGGAACGTAGGGCTTGCTTGCTCTTATGCGACTGTTGTTTTTGATATTATGGTAAGACAAACTATTTACAGATATTACGATCATTATAAGCTTATAAGTAAAGAAAAGAGGAAAATTGGGATTATGATCAGTTATAACGATGAAATGGATTATCTCTATACTTTATTTAGGATACATTGAAGTCACCTCCATCAGAAAACAAACAGATGAAAAAAGCTAACGTGATAGGGATCACAGCAATGACAATACTCTTTCTTGCATGCGGTGGCCTTGGCTATGCTGCTTTTGGGGAAAATACACCTGGCAACATCCTCACTGGCTTTGGATTTTATGATCCCTTCTGGGTGGTCAACTTAGGAAATATATGCATTGTCATCCACATTCTGGGAGCATATCAGGTTATATCCTCATTTTTTAAATTTAAGAATCAAGAAACACAATTATTATGATGTCTATTTGATATGAGAAATCAATATTCAATGACAGGTAATGGCTCAACCATTCTTCCGTATAGTTGAAGTGGGTGCTGACATGATGTGGCCAAGCTCAAGTTTCATACACACCGAATACCCATTCAAAGTAGGCAAGATGAGATTACGTTTCAACATGTTTAGGCTACTTTGGAGGACAGTATTTGTGATAATAGCCACAGTTTTGGCTATGGCAATGCCGTTCTTCAATGAGTTTCTTGCACTACTTGGAGCATTAGGATTCTGGCCTCTCATTGTGTTTTTCCCTATACAAATGCACATTGCCCAGAGGAAGATAAACACACTATCATTCAAGTGGTGTGCCCTACAATTATTGAACCTTGTATGCTTCCTTATATCAGCGGCTGCGGCAATTAGTGCCGTTCGTGGAATCAGCCAGAATCTTACCAAATACAAACCCTTCATGTATAAACAATAAGTGGTGTGAAAAATATAATTTTGGTCTTTTATTTCTGGCTAAGTATTAAACATATAATTGCTATTTTTTGCATAATTTTATATTTGGAGGATCATTTTGATATTTTTTTAATTTAAAAGATCAAATTAATTTTAAAACTAAAAGTGAGCTACCAAAATTATTATTATTTTTTTTAGTAATTAAGTTATATCATGTAGTATCAATGAAACCTCACTTTGGGACAACAAGTGAGTTTTCAAGGGACATGGTATTATACCCATGCACTACATTAGACAATAATTGAAAGCTCTCTTAAACGCATCTAGATTTTAAAGGAAAATAAATGAAGATAAAACAAAAAAATAATTGAAAGCAATTGATAAAACCACTCTAATTTAGATTTGATGAATTTAAAGATTCAAAATTTTAAAATAGTTAAAAGCAAAACTTAAAAATTATATATATATATATATATATATAAATTTTTTTTACCAAAAAAAATAAACATATAAATTTCAAAAAATTAAAAGGATATGTTTTCAAGAACTTGAAAGGATATATACCTCTTTCTAACACACACACACACATATATATATATATACTCCGCCAACGGTTACAGAAGAGAACCCATAGAATTCACCAAAGTGGCCTTACTTGATTCATACAAGTGGAATTAGAAAAAAAAAAAAAAACCTAAATTGCGAAAAAATGAAAATTAAAAGAAAATTAATAATTTATTGAATAATAAGTCTTGAAAAACAGTAATTAAGAATTAGTAAAATCTTTGGTTGAGTGTACCAGTGTATTTTAATACAAAGTTATAATTGTAATATTATTAATTTATAATTTATATTATTACAATTATATCCCTATAATACTCAAAATTATAAGTATATCAAAGATAACATTAAAAATTATAAAATTAAAATATTTAGTATAAAGAACTTTAAAATTTGAGACTAGTCTACAAAATTTAATATGACTTGAAAATATATAATAAATCAGTTGTAGGACTGAGGTGGAGAGATGTACAAGTAAGCCACACAAGCAAGGGTGGAGGTGGTAGTAGTTAAAGGACAATTTAAAATTTATTCTAAGGAGTAAAACTTTTTAAATTAAAGAGTTAAATTAAAAATATAAAATAAAATTTTGTATGAAAATTAAAATTCTTAAAATTCAAGAGAAGTAATTGATGTCTCCCTTTAAATCTATATGTGCTTACATGCAATTCGAATTCTCCTTATGATAAAAATATAAGGTTATGTTTAAATATAGTAAATTATTAAATAAAAATTTTTTATTTAAACTTATAAATTGAAAATATAAATACAAATAATTATATTAATTTAATATAAATTTAAACCATTAAATTTTTATCCAATAATACATTATAATTAAATATAATATTATATTCTTAGGACAATATATGAAAATCCAAATTGGCTTACGTGTCTACTACTTTTTAACTGAAGGTCAAAAGTTAAAACAATAGGTAGTTAAAGTTTCTTTGCGGTGAACTACTTAGGAGTGGCTTAGGTGATAAAACCTAAAAGTCCATTGATGGTATGATTCAAATATTTTAAAAAAAATCAAGGTGCTTTTTGAAAATACAGCTTGCTCAAACACATTTCTTTTATTTTAATCATATATGAATAGTTTTTTCATTGTAAACATGTTATTGGATTACATATTTTTCATGTTTTTATTAGTTTCTTACCAAAACACAAATTACCTCTCTCTACCACTACTAAATATACAAATCTTATATATTTAATTGATTATAATAATCGATAATATATCCTTCTCATCTAAATTTTGTTCAAAATTTTCAGCCTTATATTAATTATTTTAATTTCATCTTCAACTACTTTATGTTATTTTAATAATTTGATAGAAAGTACTCTAAATTTTTAATATTGAAAATAATTAACGTATCCCCATCATCGTCTTTTTATAAATTTATAACCTTTGAAATTTATTATCAAATACTCTATTAATCAATTATGCTTATAAAGTGACTTTTGTACGATCTTTATATTTATTATTTTTACCTTATTTGAGTAGCAATTTTTTTCTACAACATTTATAGTACAGTAAACTTTTAAAACTCATAATATTATCAAATGAATGCTTAGCCTCATGTATTGGTAATAAAAAAAAAAACTTGGTTTCATGTACGCACCTATTAAATAGATTGAATGAATGTATCATGCGTGCGTGCGGCATGCAAAGTAGAAACATGGAGCCAGGGCAGACATTTTTAATTAGCAGATGTAGTTTCATTTATTTATTTTAGTTAAAATGCAGATTTTTCAATACAAAATTTTATTCAATTTATTTTTCTTAATTTTAATTTTTGATTATTAACTTTTCAAACTTCTAAATTTATGCAATTTAATTGAATTGTCTAGATCCTCCAAAGGAAAGTGAATTAATGCGGCACGGTATTTCTCCAATTGGGATTTCAACAATATCCTACTTCATCTCAAATATATCACATCGTTCAAACTTATTTTTTCTCCTTTTGTTTTTTTTCATCCGTATTATCATCTAATACTTTCAGTTCCATCCTCTAAAGTTTTTTATGTAAGATTTGTTCATAAAGTTGAAGAAAAATAAAAAGCAATGATAGAATGAATGAGAAAAAAAAAAAAAGGAAATAAATTTCATACACATTTTTTTTAATATCATTATCTTTTCAAAATTTGCAACAAAGTTATAAAAAAAACAAAAAAAGATAGAAGATTCATTATCTTAATACTACATGTCTCTTATTTTCACCATCCTTGCGTATGGCTTTTTCTTTAATTAATTAAAACATTCTTAGAAATGAAAACTAAATTCAAATGAAATAGCCAGAGAGAAACAATTTGGGAAAAAGAAAAACCCAAAATCGAACTACTTGGCTATGTTGTCGTTTCTGCAGTAGAATCTAATGCGCACAAAAGAATCCACGTTACATAAAACAAGATAAAGTTGAAACTTCACTTGGAGCACGCGACAGGTTTGTAAAGAATCCTAAGATATAAGAAGAGAGTGCTCTATCAGAAATCTTGTACATAATGAAAACCTGTGCATAATCTAAACCCACTTTAAACACAAACTCTGTTTCCACTTTGACTTTGATAGGCAATAGGAGGAATTCAACGCGTGGATATGGATCTATGCATTTAGGAAAATATTGGTTCGTACTAATATATTTATATAATAGCTTATGTAATGTACTAGTTTCAGTCAACTTCTAAAAAATGCAAACTTTGGTGGTGAGAAAAGCCTAGATGGCTGATCTGACTATCTGAGTTTTTGATTGAAAGTAAAATTGTAATAATTTTATTTTTTAAAAACAATATTTATTATATACCCTAGGTTAGTTTGGGTCTAGATTATAATCACCCTGGAGATTGGCTCAGCCCGGACATATACCCAGTTGACCCAGACTCCTCTCATGCCTTGGTTTCTTCTTCCTTTGACCCGGCCTGAACTAATGGGACAGGTCTCCCAGGTCAATCGAGTTTTATGTAGCCCTATTTATTGATCTAAATACACATAGTATATAAATAGAGATAGAGTGAGGAAGAGAAAATGGGTGAGACCTATCATCTGGATACCTCTAAATTTATTTTGTGCGTGTATTCTCTAAATGTAGTAGATTCATATCTATAGGTAGTAATAGATCTAAGGAGGAGTGTGGGGGAGTAACTTTAGATTTTTAAAATTTTAATGTAATTTTATCATATAAACTCTTGATTTAATTTTTTGATTAATAAGAATCCACTCCCTTTAAATCATAAGAATTTGTTTCTTTTAATTCAAATTTTGATCCAAAGATTTTTGCTTTCTTAAAATTAAATTCTAAATTCATCCTTTGATATAAGCTAGCTCAATGGTAAGTTGTACGGAGATTGCTAAACATAAGCACCAACCCCACCTATTGTTACAAAATGATAAATAATTTAAGAAATTATGTTAAAATTGTTTAATTGTGATGATGCATTATTAAGTGTTATATTGGATAGATATATAGATTTGAAAGTCTATCTAAATTAAAATTAATACTACGTTAAATTAGAAAATGAAAGAAACATATAAAGGGTTTAATATAAAATTAAATAATATTTACATAAAAAATGCAACCAAATCCAACTACTCTTTTATTTTATATATATATATATATATATGTTTTCAATTTTTATTCTATTTAATAAACGTATATATCTTTTTGAAAATCACAACAAATTTGTTTAAACTTTAAACGAATATAAAAAAAAAAAAAAAGAGCTTTTCGTTGATGACTTGTGTTAGTACAACTTCTTACTATGAATAAAAATAAGACAAATTAATAATAAAATTCATATTTTCCTTTTCTTTCAAAATTCTTTATTTTGACACTTCAAAAAGTTTTTTAATAAAAATTTTATAAATTATCGTTTGTCAATCTTTAAGTGTTCGAAATCAATCCTATAAGTAATTTATCATATATAAACTCACAATCAATATAGTGAAAATAAATATTATCTTAAAAACCTTATAATATTAGACACGTATTTGGGCACATTTCCTTTCAATTAGAGCAATAAAGTGAAAATTGAGATGTTGTTGACAAGAATGATGCGGCCGGTTAATTTGGCCACTTATACACATTGTGATTGGGTTAACTTTCTTCTCCTAAATATGAATGCCCTTTGGTGATCCTCTCCCCACCACAATTCCTTAATCATTGCAAAAACCCTCCCCCAGTTCCCTTTGTCTAGCAACAATCCTCCCTAGTCTCGCCCAAATATATCAAATTTGGCTATTCTACTGTTACAATAGTTGTTGTTTGTTAAAGAATGACCAACATTAAGTGATTTTTATGTTATATTTGACCACACGTAATCATTTTTAGTACACACAGTAATTACTATAATAGTAAAGGATTCGAATTCAAATATATTACTATTAGTAAATTTAAATATTTTGAAAATTGCTTTTAAAATAGAAAAAAGTTATATATATATATATATATATATATAAAAGTAGATGAAACACAGAAGAAATAGATTTTACCTACACTTTTACTCTTTGTATTACTCTCTTTCTATTTTAGAGTCACTGTAAATTCTAAAGAATTTATAAAGATGGTACGAAAAAAATAAAATGTATAGCATTTTCTTGGCTCTTTCATCCACAAACCTTTTTTTTTTCCCCTCTTATATCTTAGAAAAACTTACAAGAAAGAGATGTCCCATTCTTATCAAACCAAAGCCTCTTCTGAATTATTGTCTTCCAATAAACTTTTAGTAGGAACCTTTTTTTAAGGTCTGCATTTCAAGTAATGGAACGATATCCAATCATCCCATAAATTAATTGTAAAACTTACAACTTGAATTATAAAAACCTTTTTACGGAAGAATGAATGGTAATCAGCAGTAACTCAAATAATTAGTAAAGTGTTGGATTCAATGTCTTAATGGATATTAATTGCAATTTCCCATAAATCATCAGGACCTCTTTAACCGTTCGTGTAATTGGGATAATGACAATATATAATAGCAACAATTTGTGATTTTGAAAAAATCCATGGATATTGGACAATGGAATATTTATATATATATATATATATTTCTCATGCTTCTTTTTAATCATGATCAAGACAAAAAAAACATTAATCACCCATCATCGTTTTTCTTTGTTTTCAATAATTAACAATATAAGTGAAAGAATATGTCTGTATAACTCAATTGACCCTTTTGTTTTTCTTGGCTAAAAAAGAAAAACCTTTTGTTTTTCACGCGTATATTCTGCGTCAAAAAAAAAAGTGAGAGGGACTGCTTCCCCGATGCATCACTATCGCACATGTGCGGATGTGGCCCTTGTTGATATAAATCCCAATGAAAATGTCTCGTGTCTTTTAGTGGAGGTACATGTCACGTGCCACACAATGGTACTCTTCCGTTGCTGTTGGCTTTTGTGTTTGGTTGCAATCGGCTACACACTATAACGACATATAAAAGCATGGTGTAATTTTACTGTACAATATTAAGAAATGTTACTATATCAGCTTGATTAATTTCACAAAATAGAGGTCACGAAGCTTGATGCAAGTTTTCCAGTAATCACTGTAGTTATAATAATTCAAGTCAGAATTTTCTATTCGTTTCGGTGTTGACTATGGAAAATATATTATTACATATCAAATCTTAAATATTTTTATATTGTATTACAGTATTTTAATAGTAATGTATAAGTGTTTGATAAATTAATAATAATGTATAATTTAATTTAAAAATAAAATGATTTTCTATAATAGTCATACACCTATAGTAATATAATTAAAAATTGAACATTTATAATATTTTAATTAGATGATTAACACAATAAAGATATAACTAGATGCATATAATTTTATTTTTTTTTCTATTCTTTACCCTTGAAAATTACACATGTCCGAATTACTTGTTTACTTAGTTCTATTTTTACGTGATTCAGTCTTATAAACCTTCTAGTTATTCTTCGTTCGTGTTTGAGAGACGTTTATACCAAAACAGGATAATGAATCATAACTTTTGTTTAAATAAGAAAATTAAGCCGTATAAAAATAAATTTTGAGAATTAAATAATTAAAAAAAAAAATATATATATATATATATATATATAGTTCAAAAATACAGCTTTCCAATTGTAATACGTCATACAACGTTCAAAGTGTAACCACTTAGACATTTCTTAATATTTAAAGTAACAGAACAAACATGGGTAAATAATAACCTTCTAAATTTGAGTTTGTTAATTATAACATGTATATATCCACAGGATTATGAATCTCATCACTGAATAAGTCGTCCTAAAAAGCTGCTCACTAGGGTACTAGGAACAGTTTTCATGCACGGGGGTGGTGAGTCCACGTGTAATTTAGTTGATGTATCGTCCCGTTCTCAGGTTTATCCAATCGCAAAAAGCGCGCGGTCCGTTTGCTATAATTAGAGGAAAGGACCGGGCTTATCCCATAGCCACAACCAAGAGACCAGGAGACCAGGGTGTGTGAGTATATATATGTTCCGTTGTTTTATTCAAACACTCACCTTCTCGTGTCTACCATCTCTCCCTGTACTCTTCGCGCTTCTCTGAGTTGCGACTTCCGACTTCCCTCAACCGATCAAAATGGACATTGAATCCGACAGGAAAGTTCCAGAGCTCGATGACGATGGCGCCCCCAAGAGAACCGGTACATCTCCTTCCTCTTCCTTTCTCCCTCCATTGTTCTCTTTTCTTTTCTATTTTCTTCCCGTTAATCACCTGCTTGTTCTGCGTTTTCTTTTACATCTATATATGCATACTTTTATGCGATTGGAAATGAGGATGACTTTTTGTTTCAAGAGATATGATAGATAATTATAAGCTGTGTAAAGGTAGCATAGTTTCCCGCAAATAAACCAGATAGACGAAATGAATTCGTTCAAGGAAGCACTGCGTGCAGGAAATGCTGTTGTGAATTATCGCAATTCCCTCATGTTCGTGCTTTCCATTCTTCTGACTTTGTTGATTTTAATCGCAATAAATATATGCAAACTCGTGTCGTATGATTGAGTCCATTGATAAGGGAATTTGAAGCAAGGAACAACGGCGACCTGTGTACTTTTCTGAGGTCAATGTTGCAGATGAAGCCATGCCCGTTTTAAATGAATTTCTTTTCACAGAAAAAAGATATCTTACTGTATCTGGAATATATCTATAGAAGTAAAAGAATTCATTTTCCAACACAAATCGAAACCGTAGATATATATATATTTTTTACCAGTAAGTGAAAACACGATTTTCAGAAACTTCCAAGTGCTGTGCTCCAAGCGTTACTATTATTATTGTTATTATTATTTCATAAAGAAATAGAAAATAAGATGTTGGATGTGATATGCAGGGGGTGTGTTGATGGCGAGCACGCACATAATAACAGTAGTGGTGGGAGCTGGCGTGCTGGCACTAGCATGGGCCATGGCCCAGCTAGGATGGATAGGAGGCGTAGCCGTTATGGTCACCTTTTCCGCCATCTCTCTTTATACGTACAGTCTGATAGCAGATTGCTACAGATATCCAGATCCTGTCAACGGTAGGAGAAATTACAGTTACATGGACGCCGTCAAGGCTTACTTGGGTGGAACAATGCACATCGTTTGCGGATTGGTCCAATATTCTAAGCTGGCGGGCGTTACTGTTGGCTACACTATCACCGCCTCTACAAGCATAGTGTTCGTGACGAAACTGCTAACTTCTTTACACATGTGTACGTCACTCCAATTAAGTCTATTTCCTCTCTGTTCTTTTCATGGTAATGCAGGGCTATCAAGAAATCTAGCTGCTTTCACAAATACGGTCGTCAGGCCTATTGCAAATATTCCAACAATCCTTACATGGTGGGTTTTGGGATCTGCCAAATATTCCTGTCCCAAATTCCTAACTTCCACAAGCTTACATGGGTCTCAACTATTGCTTGTATTACCTCTTTTGGTTATGCTTTTATTGGGAGTGGCCTTTCTTTAGCTGTTATTGCCAAAGGTAATTTTTAATATTACTTGGAGTACATTCGTACGTATTAAAATGGAAACAACAGTATAGAAAGTGTTGACGAAGTAAAATAATGGACCATTGCAGAGGCGTTTAATGAAATGAACTTGTTATAATAGAATATTAGCGTTTGGGTGTGAACAGGACAAGGACAACCAACCAGTTTGACTGGAACAGAAGTAGGAGCTGGACTATCTAAAGAAGAAAAAATGTGGAGAATGTTCAGAGCACTCGGGAACGTAGGGCTTGCTTGCTCTTATGCGACTGTTGTTTTTGATATTATGGTAAGACAAACTATTTACAGATATTACGATCATTATAAGCTTATAAGTAAAGAAAAGAGGAAAATTGGGATTATGATCAGTTATAACGATGAAATGGATTATCTCTATACTTTATTTAGGATACATTGAAGTCACCTCCATCAGAAAACAAACAGATGAAAAAAGCTAACGTGATAGGGATCACAGCAATGACAATACTCTTTCTTGCATGCGGTGGCCTTGGCTATGCTGCTTTTGGGGAAAATACACCTGGCAACATCCTCACTGGCTTTGGATTTTATGATCCCTTCTGGGTGGTCAACTTAGGAAATATATGCATTGTCATCCACATTCTGGGAGCATATCAGGTTATATCCTCATTTTTTAAATTTAAGAATCAAGAAACACAATTATTATGATGTCTATTTGATATGAGAAATCAATATTCAATGACAGGTAATGGCTCAACCATTCTTCCGTATAGTTGAAGTGGGTGCTGACATGATGTGGCCAAGCTCAAGTTTCATACACACCGAATACCCATTCAAAGTAGGCAAGATGAGATTACGTTTCAACATGTTTAGGCTACTTTGGAGGACAGTATTTGTGATAATAGCCACAGTTTTGGCTATGGCAATGCCGTTCTTCAATGAGTTTCTTGCACTACTTGGAGCATTAGGATTCTGGCCTCTCATTGTGTTTTTCCCTATACAAATGCACATTGCCCAGAGGAAGATAAACACACTATCATTCAAGTGGTGTGCCCTACAATTATTGAACCTTGTATGCTTCCTTATATCAGCGGCTGCGGCAATTAGTGCCGTTCGTGGAATCAGCCAGAATCTTACCAAATACAAACCCTTCATGTATAAACAATAAGTGGTGTGAAAAATATAATTTTGGTCTTTTATTTCTGGCTAAGTATTAAACATATAATTGCTATTTTTTGCATAATTTTATATTTGGAGGATCATTTTGATATTTTTTTAATTTAAAAGATCAAATTAATTTTAAAACTAAAAGTGAGCTACCAAAATTATTATTATTTTTTTTAGTAATTAAGTTATATCATGTAGTATCAATGAAACCTCACTTTGGGACAACAAGTGAGTTTTCAAGGGACATGGTATTATACCCATGCACTACATTAGACAATAATTGAAAGCTCTCTTAAACGCATCTAGATTTTAAAGGAAAATAAATGAAGATAAAACAAAAAAATAATTGAAAGCAATTGATAAAACCACTCTAATTTAGATTTGATGAATTTAAAGATTCAAAATTTTAAAATAGTTAAAAGCAAAACTTAAAAATTATATATATATATATAAATTTTTTTTACCAAAAAAAATAAACATATAAATTTCAAAAAATTAAAAGGATATGTTTTCAAGAACTTGAAAGGATATATACCTCTTTCTAACACACACACACACATATATATATATATACTCCGCCAACGGTTACAGAAGAGAACCCATAGAATTCACCAAAGTGGCCTTACTTGATTCATACAAGTGGAATTAGAAAAAAAAAAAAAAAACCTAAATTGCGAAAAAATGAAAATTAAAAGAAAATTAATAATTTATTGAATAATAAGTCTTGAAAAACAGTAATTAAGAATTAGTAAAATCTTTGGTTGAGTGTACCAGTGTATTTTAATACAAAGTTATAATTGTAATATTATTAATTTATAATTTATATTATTACAATTATATCCCTATAATACTCAAAATTATAAGTATATCAAAGATAACATTAAAAATTATAAAATTAAAATATTTAGTATAAAGAACTTTAAAATTTGAGACTAGTCTACAAAATTTAATATGACTTGAAAATATATAATAAATCAGTTGTAGGACTGAGGTGGAGAGATGTACAAGTAAGCCACACAAGCAAGGGTGGAGGTGGTAGTAGTTAAAGGACAATTTAAAATTTATTCTAAGGAGTAAAACTTTTTAAATTAAAGAGTTAAATTAAAAATATAAAATAAAATTTTGTATGAAAATTAAAATTCTTAAAATTCAAGAGAAGTAATTGATGTCTCCCTTTAAATCTATATGTGCTTACATGCAATTCGAATTCTCCTTATGATAAAAATATAAGGTTATGTTTAAATATAGTAAATTATTAAATAAAAATTTTTTATTTAAACTTATAAATTGAAAATATAAATACAAATAATTATATTAATTTAATATAAATTTAAACCATTAAATTTTTATCCAATAATACATTATAATTAAATATAATATTATATTCTTAGGACAATATATGAAAATCCAAATTGGCTTACGTGTCTACTACTTTTTAACTGAAGGTCAAAAGTTAAAACAATAGGTAGTTAAAGTTTCTTTGCGGTGAACTACTTAGGAGTGGCTTAGGTGATAAAACCTAAAAGTCCATTGATGGTATGATTCAAATATTTTAAAAAAAATCAAGGTGCTTTTTGAAAATACAGCTTGCTCAAACACATTTCTTTTATTTTAATCATATATGAATAGTTTTTTCATTGTAAACATGTTATTGGATTACATATTTTTCATGTTTTTATTAGTTTCTTACCAAAACACAAATTACCTCTCTCTACCACTACTAAATATACAAATCTTATATATTTAATTGATTATAATAATCGATAATATATCCTTCTCATCTAAATTTTGTTCAAAATTTTCAGCCTTATATTAATTATTTTAATTTCATCTTCAACTACTTTATGTTATTTTAATAATTTGATAGAAAGTACTCTAAATTTTTAATATTGAAAATAATTAACGTATCCCCATCATCGTCTTTTTATAAATTTATAACCTTTGAAATTTATTATCAAATACTCTATTAATCAATTATGCTTATAAAGTGACTTTTGTACGATCTTTATATTTATTATTTTTACCTTATTTGAGTAGCAATTTTTTTCTACAACATTTATAGTACAGTAAACTTTTAAAACTCATAATATTATCAAATGAATGCTTAGCCTCATGTATTGGTAATAAAAAAAAAAACTTGGTTTCATGTACGCACCTATTAAATAGATTGAATGAATGTATCATGCGTGCGTGCGGCATGCAAAGTAGAAACATGGAGCCAGGGCAGACATTTTTAATTAGCAGATGTAGTTTCATTTATTTATTTTAGTTAAAATGCAGATTTTTCAATACAAAATTTTATTCAATTTATTTTTCTTAATTTTAATTTTTGATTATTAACTTTTCAAACTTCTAAATTTATGCAATTTAATTGAATTGTCTAGATCCTCCAAAGGAAAGTGAATTAATGCGGCACGGTATTTCTCCAATTGGGATTTCAACAATATCCTACTTCATCTCAAATATATCACATCGTTCAAACTTATTTTTTCTCCTTTTGTTTTTTTTCATCCGTATTATCATCTAATACTTTCAGTTCCATCCTCTAAAGTTTTTTATGTAAGATTTGTTCATAAAGTTGAAGAAAAATAAAAAGCAATGATAGAATGAATGAGAAAAAAAAAAAAAGGAAATAAATTTCATACACATTTTTTTTAATATCATTATCTTTTCAAAATTTGCAACAAAGTTATAAAAAAAACAAAAAAAGATAGAAGATTCATTATCTTAATACTACATGTCTCTTATTTTCACCATCCTTGCGTATGGCTTTTTCTTTAATTAATTAAAACATTCTTAGAAATGAAAACTAAATTCAAATGAAATAGCCAGAGAGAAACAATTTGGGAAAAAGAAAAACCCAAAATCGAACTACTTGGCTATGTTGTCGTTTCTGCAGTAGAATCTAATGCGCACAAAAGAATCCACGTTACATAAAACAAGATAAAGTTGAAACTTCACTTGGAGCACGCGACAGGTTTGTAAAGAATCCTAAGATATAAGAAGAGAGTGCTCTATCAGAAATCTTGTACATAATGAAAACCTGTGCATAATCTAAACCCATTTTAAACACAAACTCTGTTTCCACTTTGACTTTGATAGGCAATAGGAGGAATTCAACGTGTGGATATGGATCTATGCATTTAGGAAAATATTGGTTCGTACTAATATATTTATATAATAGCTTATGTAATGTACTAGTTTCAGTCAACTTCTAAAAAATGCAAACTTTGGTGGTGAGAAAAGCCTAGATGGATGATCTGACTATCTGAGTTTTTGATTGAAAGTAAAATTGTAATAATTTTATTTTTTAAAAACAATATTTATTATATACCCTAGGTTAGTTTGGGTCTAGATTATAATCACCCTGGAGATTGGCTCAGCCCGGACATATACCCAGTTGACCCAGACTCCTCTCATGCCTTGGTTTCTTCTTCCTTTGACCCGGCCTGAACTAATGGGACAGGTCTCCCAGGTCAATCGAGTTTTATGTAGCCCTATTTATTGATCTAAATACACATAGTATATAAATAGAGATAGAGTGAGGAAGAGAAAATGGGTGAGACCTATCATCTGGATACCTCTAAATTTATTTTGTGCGTGTATTCTCTAAATGTAGTAGATTCATATCTATAGGTAGTAATAGATCTAAGGAGGAGTGTGGGGGAGTAACTTTAGATTTTTAAAATTTTAATGTAATTTTATCATATAAACTCTTGATTTAATTTTTTGATTAATAAGAATCCACTCCCTTTAAATCATAAGAATTTGTTTCTTTTAATTCAAATTTTGATCCAAAGATTTTTGCTTTCTTAAAATTAAATTCTAAATTCATCCTTTGATATAAGCTAGCTCAATGGTAAGTTGTACGGAGATTGCTAAACATAAGCACCAACCCCACCTATTGTTACAAAATGATAAATAATTTAAGAAATTATGTTAAAATTGTTTAATTGTGATGATGCATTATTAAGTGTTATATTGGATAGATATATAGATTTGAAAGTCTATCTAAATTAAAATTAATACTACGTTAAATTAGAAAATGAAAGAAACATATAAAGGGTTTAATATAAAATTAAATAATATTTACATAAAAAATGCAACCAAATCCAACTACTCTTTTATTTTATATATATATATATATATATATATGTTTTCAATTTTTATTCTATTTAATAAACGTATATATCTTTTTGAAAATCACAACAAATTTGTTTAAACTTTAAACGAATATAAAAAAAAAAAAAAAGAGCTTTTCGTTGATGACTTGTGTTAGTACAACTTCTTACTATGAATAAAAATAAGACAAATTAATAATAAAATTCATATTTTCCTTTTCTTTCAAAATTCTTTATTTTGACACTTCAAAAAGTTTTTTAATAAAAATTTTATAAATTATCGTTTGTCAATCTTTAAGTGTTCGAAATCAATCCTATAAGTAATTTATCATATATAAACTCACAATCAATATAGTGAAAATAAATATTATCTTAAAAACCTTATAATATTAGACACGTATTTGGGCACATTTCCTTTCAATTAGAGCAATAAAGTGAAAATTGAGATGTTGTTGACAAGAATGATGCGGCCGGTTAATTTGGCCACTTATACACATTGTGATTGGGTTAACTTTCTTCTCCTAAATATGAATGCCCTTTGGTGATCCTCTCCCCACCACAATTCCTTAATCATTGCAAAAACCCTCCCCCAGTTCCCTTTGTCTAGCAACAATCCTCCCTAGTCTCGCCCAAATATATCAAATTTGGCTATTCTACTGTTACAATAGTTGTTGTTTGTTAAAGAATGACCAACATTAAGTGATTTTTATGTTATATTTGACCACACGTAATCATTTTTAGTACACACAGTAATTACTATAATAGTAAAGGATTCGAATTCAAATATATTACTATTAGTAAATTTAAATATTTTGAAAATTGCTTTTAAAATAGAAAAAAGTTATATATATATATATATATATATAAAAGTAGATGAAACACAGAAGAAATAGATTTTACCTACACTTTTACTCTTTGTATTACTCTCTTTCTATTTTAGAGTCACTGTAAATTCTAAAGAATTTATAAAGATGGTACGAAAAAAATAAAATGTATAGCATTTTCTTGGCTCTTTCATCCACAAACCTTTTTTTTTCCCCCTCTTATATCTTAGAAAAACTTACAAGAAAGAGATGTCCCATTCTTATCAAACCAAAGCCTCTTCTGAATTATTGTCTTCCAATAAACTTTTAGTAGGAACCTTTTTTTAAGGTCTGCATTTCAAGTAATGGAACGATATCCAATCATCCCATAAATTAATTGTAAAACTTACAACTTGAATTATAAAAACCTTTTTACGGAAGAATGAATGGTAATCAGCAGTAACTCAAATAATTAGTAAAGTGTTGGATTCAATGTCTTAATGGATATTAATTGCAATTTCCCATAAATCATCAGGACCTCTTTAACCGTTCGTGTAATTGGGATAATGACAATATATAATAGCAACAATTTGTGATTTTGAAAAAATCCATGGATATTGGACAATGGAATATTTATATATATATATATATATTTCTCATGCTTCTTTTTAATCATGATCAAGACAAAAAAAACATTAATCACCCATCATCGTTTTTCTTTGTTTTCAATAATTAACAATATAAGTGAAAGAATATGTCTGTATAACTCAATTGACCCTTTTGTTTTTCTTGGCTAAAAAAGAAAAACCTTTTGTTT
Organism: Delonix regia; assembly: GCA_037074485.1. NCBI lineage: Eukaryota > Viridiplantae > Streptophyta > Magnoliopsida > Fabales > Fabaceae > Delonix > Delonix regia. Next base: position 7,645,704 of record CM073452.1, read on the forward strand.
TTCACGCGTATATTCTGCGTCAAAAAAAAAAGTGAGAGGGACTGCTTCCCCGATGCATCACTATCGCACATGTGCGGATGTGGCCCTTGTTGATATAAATCCCAATGAAAATGTCTCGTGTCTTTTAGTGGAGGTACATGTCACGTGCCACACAATGGTACTCTTCCGTTGCTGTTGGCTTTTGTGTTTGGTTGCAATCGGCTACACACTATAACGACATATAAAAGCATGGTGTAATTTTACTGTACAATATTAAGAAATGTTACTATATCAGCTTGATTAATTTCACAAAATAGAGGTCACGAAGCTTGATGCAAGTTTTCCAGTAATCACTGTAGTTATAATAATTCAAGTCAGAATTTTCTATTCGTTTCGGTGTTGACTATGGAAAATATATTATTACATATCAAATCTTAAATATTTTTATATTGTATTACAGTATTTTAATAGTAATGTATAAGTGTTTGATAAATTAATAATAATGTATAATTTAATTTAAAAATAAAATGATTTTCTATAATAGTCATACACCTATAGTAATATAATTAAAAATTGAACATTTATAATATTTTAATTAGATGATTAACACAATAAAGATATAACTAGATGCATATAATTTTATTTTTTTTTCTATTCTTTACCCTTGAAAATTACACATGTCCGAATTACTTGTTTACTTAGTTCTATTTTTACGTGATTCAGTCTTATAAACCTTCTAGTTATTCTTCGTTCGTGTTTGAGAGACGTTTATACCAAAACAGGATAATGAATCATAACTTTTGTTTAAATAAGAAAATTAAGCCGTATAAAAATAAATTTTGAGAATTAAATAATTAAAAAAAAAATATATATATATATATATATATATAGTTCAAAAATACAGCTTTCCAATTGTAATACGTCATACAACGTTCAAAGTGTAACCACTTAGACATTTCTTAATATTTAAAGTAACAGAACAAACATGGGTAAATAATAACCTTCTAAATTTGAGTTTGTTAATTATAACATGTATATATCCACAGGATTATGAATCTCATCACTGAATAAGTCGTCCTAAAAAGCTGCTCACTAGGGTACTAGGAACAGTTTTCATGCACGGGGGTGGTGAGTCCACGTGTAATTTAGTTGATGTATCGTCCCGTTCTCAGGTTTATCCAATCGCAAAAAGCGCGCGGTCCGTTTGCTATAATTAGAGGAAAGGACCGGGCTTATCCCATAGCCACAACCAAGAGACCAGGAGACCAGGGTGTGTGAGTATATATATGTTCCGTTGTTTTATTCAAACACTCACCTTCTCGTGTCTACCATCTCTCCCTGTACTCTTCGCGCTTCTCTGAGTTGCGACTTCCGACTTCCCTCAACCGATCAAAATGGACATTGAATCCGACAGGAAAGTTCCAGAGCTCGATGACGATGGCGCCCCCAAGAGAACCGGTACATCTCCTTCCTCTTCCTTTCTCCCTCCATTGTTCTCTTTTCTTTTCTATTTTCTTCCCGTTAATCACCTGCTTGTTCTGCGTTTTCTTTTACATCTATATATGCATACTTTTATGCGATTGGAAATGAGGATGACTTTTTGTTTCAAGAGATATGATAGATAATTATAAGCTGTGTAAAGGTAGCATAGTTTCCCGCAAATAAACCAGATAGACGAAATGAATTCGTTCAAGGAAGCACTGCGTGCAGGAAATGCTGTTGTGAATTATCGCAATTCCCTCATGTTCGTGCTTTCCATTCTTCTGACTTCGTTGATTTTAATCGCAATAAATATATGCAAACTCGTGTCGTATGATTGAGTCCATTGATAAGGGAATTTGAAGCAAGGAACAACGGCGACCTGTGTACTTTTCTGAGGTCAATGTTGCAGATGAAGCCATGCCCGTTTTAAATGAATTTCTTTTCACAGAAAAAAGATATCTTACTGTATCTGGAATATATCTATAGAAGTAAAAGAATTCATTTTCCAACACAAATCGAAACCGTAGATATATATATATTTTTTACCAGTAAGTGAAAACACGATTTTCAGAAACTTCCAAGTGCTGTGCTCCAAGCGTTACTATTATTATTGTTATTATTATTTCATAAAGAAATAGAAAATAAGATGTTGGATGTGATATGCAGGGGGTGTGTTGATGGCGAGCACGCACATAATAACAGTAGTGGTGGGAGCTGGCGTGCTGGCACTAGCATGGGCCATGGCCCAGCTAGGATGGATAGGAGGCGTAGCCGTTATGGTCACCTTTTCCGCCATCTCTCTTTATACGTACAGTCTGATAGCAGATTGCTACAGATATCCAGATCCTGTCAACGGTAGGAGAAATTACAGTTACATGGACGCCGTCAAGGCTTACTTGGGTGGAACAATGCACATCGTTTGCGGATTGGTCCAATATTCTAAGCTGGCGGGCGTTACTGTTGGCTACACTATCACCGCCTCTACAAGCATAGTGTTCGTGACGAAACTGCTAACTTCTTTACACATGTGTACGTCACTCCAATTAAGTCTATTTCCTCTCTGTTCTTTTCATGGTAATGCAGGGCTATCAAGAAATCTAGCTGCTTTCACAAATACGGTCGTCAGGCCTATTGCAAATATTCCAACAATCCTTACATGGTGGGTTTTGGGATCTGCCAAATATTCCTGTCCCAAATTCCTAACTTCCACAAGCTTACATGGGTCTCAACTATTGCTTGTATTACCTCTTTTGGTTATGCTTTTATTGGGAGTGGCCTTTCTTTAGCTGTTATTGCCAAAGGTAATTTTTAATATTACTTGGAGTACATTCGTACGTATTAAAATGGAAACAACAGTATAGAAAGTGTTGACGAAGTAAAATAATGGACCATTGCAGAGGCGTTTAATGAAATGAACTTGTTATAATAGAATATTAGCGTTTGGGTGTGAACAGGACAAGGACAACCAACCAGTTTGACTGGAACAGAAGTAGGAGCTGGACTATCTAAAGAAGAAAAAATGTGGAGAATGTTCAGAGCACTCGGGAACGTAGGGCTTGCTTGCTCTTATGCGACTGTTGTTTTTGATATTATGGTAAGACAAACTATTTACAGATATTACGATCATTATAAGCTTATAAGTAAAGAAAAGAGGAAAATTGGGATTATGATCAGTTATAACGATGAAATGGATTATCTCTATACTTTATTTAGGATACATTGAAGTCACCTCCATCAGAAAACAAACAGATGAAAAAAGCTAACGTGATAGGGATCACAGCAATGACAATACTCTTTCTTGCATGCGGTGGCCTTGGCTATGCTGCTTTTGGGGAAAATACACCTGGCAACATCCTCACTGGCTTTGGATTTTATGATCCCTTCTGGGTGGTCAACTTAGGAAATATATGCATTGTCATCCACATTCTGGGAGCATATCAGGTTATATCCTCATTTTTTAAATTTAAGAATCAAGAAACACAATTATTATGATGTCTATTTGATATGAGAAATCAATATTCAATGACAGGTAATGGCTCAACCATTCTTCCGTATAGTTGAAGTGGGTGCTGACATGATGTGGCCAAGCTCAAGTTTCATACACACCGAATACCCATTCAAAGTAGGCAAGATGAGATTACGTTTCAACATGTTTAGGCTACTTTGGAGGACAGTATTTGTGATAATAGCCACAGTTTTGGCTATGGCAATGCCGTTCTTCAATGAGTTTCTTGCACTACTTGGAGCATTAGGATTCTGGCCTCTCATTGTGTTTTTCCCTATACAAATGCACATTGCCCAGAGGAAGATAAACACACTATCATTCAAGTGGTGTGCCCTACAATTATTGAACCTTGTATGCTTCCTTATATCAGCGGCTGCGGCAATTAGTGCCGTTCGTGGAATCAGCCAGAATCTTACCAAATACAAACCCTTCATGTATAAACAATAAGTGGTGTGAAAAATATAATTTTGGTCTTTTATTTCTGGCTAAGTATTAAACATATAATTGCTATTTTTTGCATAATTTTATATTTGGAGGATCATTTTGATATTTTTTTAATTTAAAAGATCAAATTAATTTTAAAACTAAAAGTGAGCTACCAAAATTATTATTTTTTTTTTTAGTAATTAAGTTATATCATGTAGTATCAATGAAACCTCACTTTGGGACAACAAGTGAGTTTTCAAGGGACATGGTATTATACCCATGCACTACATTAGACAATAATTGAAAGCTCTCTTAAACGCATCTAGATTTTAAAGGAAAATAAATGAAGATAAAACAAAAAAATAATTGAAAGCAATTGATAAAACCACTCTAATTTAGATTTGATGAATTTAAAGATTCAAAATTTTAAAATAGTTAAAAGCAAAACTTAAAAATTATATATATATATATATATATATAAATTTTTTTTACCAAAAAAAATAAACATATAAATTTCAAAAAATTAAAAGGATATGTTTTCAAGAACTTGAAAGGATATATACCTCTTTCTAACACACACACACACATATATATATATATACTCCGCCAACGGTTACAGAAGAGAACCCATAGAATTCACCAAAGTGGCCTTACTTGATTCATACAAGTGGAATTAGAAAAAAAAAAAAAAAACCTAAATTGCGAAAAAATGAAAATTAAAAGAAAATTAATAATTTATTGAATAATAAGTCTTGAAAAACAGTAATTAAGAATTAGTAAAATCTTTGGTTGAGTGTACCAGTGTATTTTAATACAAAGTTATAATTGTAATATTATTAATTTATAATTTATATTATTACAATTATATCCCTATAATACTCAAAATTATAAGTATATCAAAGATAACATTAAAAATTATAAAATTAAAATATTTAGTATAAAGAACTTTAAAATTTGAGACTAGTCTACAAAATTTAATATGACTTGAAAATATATAATAAATCAGTTGTAGGACTGAGGTGGAGAGATGTACAAGTAAGCCACACAAGCAAGGGTGGAGGTGGTAGTAGTTAAAGGACAATTTAAAATTTATTCTAAGGAGTAAAACTTTTTAAATTAAAGAGTTAAATTAAAAATATAAAATAAAATTTTGTATGAAAATTAAAATTCTTAAAATTCAAGAGAAGTAATTGATGTCTCCCTTTAAATCTATATGTGCTTACATGCAATTCGAATTCTCCTTATGATAAAAATATAAGGTTATGTTTAAATATAGTAAATTATTAAATAAAAATTTTTTATTTAAACTTATAAATTGAAAATATAAATACAAATAATTATATTAATTTAATATAAATTTAAACCATTAAATTTTTATCCAATAATACATTATAATTAAATATAATATTATATTCTTAGGACAATATATGAAAATCCAAATTGGCTTACGTGTCTACTACTTTTTAACTGAAGGTCAAAAGTTAAAACAATAGGTAGTTAAAGTTTCTTTGCGGTGAACTACTTAGGAGTGGCTTAGGTGATAAAACCTAAAAGTCCATTGATGGTATGATTCAAATATTTTAAAAAAAATCAAGGTGCTTTTTGAAAATACAGCTTGCTCAAACACATTTCTTTTATTTTAATCATATATGAATAGTTTTTTCATTGTAAACATGTTATTGGATTACATATTTTTCATGTTTTTATTAGTTTCTTACCAAAACACAAATTACCTCTCTCTACCACTACTAAATATACAAATCTTATATATTTAATTGATTATAATAATCGATAATATATCCTTCTCATCTAAATTTTGTTCAAAATTTTCAGCCTTATATTAATTATTTTAATTTCATCTTCAACTACTTTATGTTATTTTAATAATTTGATAGAAAGTACTCTAAATTTTTAATATTGAAAATAATTAACGTATCCCCATCATCGTCTTTTTATAAATTTATAACCTTTGAAATTTATTATCAAATACTCTATTAATCAATTATGCTTATAAAGTGACTTTTGTACGATCTTTATATTTATTATTTTTACCTTATTTGAGTAGCAATTTTTTTCTACAACATTTATAGTACAGTAAACTTTTAAAACTCATAATATTATCAAATGAATGCTTAGCCTCATGTATTGGTAATAAAAAAAAAAACTTGGTTTCATGTACGCACCTATTAAATAGATTGAATGAATGTATCATGCGTGCGTGCGGCATGCAAAGTAGAAACATGGAGCCAGGGCAGACATTTTTAATTAGCAGATGTAGTTTCATTTATTTATTTTAGTTAAAATGCAGATTTTTCAATACAAAATTTTATTCAATTTATTTTTCTTAATTTTAATTTTTGATTATTAACTTTTCAAACTTCTAAATTTATGCAATTTAATTGAATTGTCTAGATCCTCCAAAGGAAAGTGAATTAATGCGGCACGGTATTTCTCCAATTGGGATTTCAACAATATCCTACTTCATCTCAAATATATCACATCGTTCAAACTTATTTTTTCTCCTTTTGTTTTTTTTCATCCGTATTATCATCTAATACTTTCAGTTCCATCCTCTAAAGTTTTTTATGTAAGATTTGTTCATAAAGTTGAAGAAAAATAAAAAGCAATGATAGAATGAATGAGAAAAAAAAAAAAAGGAAATAAATTTCATACACATTTTTTTTAATATCATTATCTTTTCAAAATTTGCAACAAAGTTATAAAAAAAACAAAAAAAGATAGAAGATTCATTATCTTAATACTACATGTCTCTTATTTTCACCATCCTTGCGTATGGCTTTTTCTTTAATTAATTAAAACATTCTTAGAAATGAAAACTAAATTCAAATGAAATAGCCAGAGAGAAACAATTTGGGAAAAAGAAAAACCCAAAATCGAACTACTTGGCTATGTTGTCGTTTCTGCAGTAGAATCTAATGCGCACAAAAGAATCCACGTTACATAAAACAAGATAAAGTTGAAACTTCACTTGGAGCACGCGACAGGTTTGTAAAGAATCCTAAGATATAAGAAGAGAGTGCTCTATCAGAAATCTTGTACATAATGAAAACCTGTGCATAATCTAAACCCACTTTAAACACAAACTCTGTTTCCACTTTGACTTTGATAGGCAATAGGAGGAATTCAACGTGTGGATATGGATCTATGCATTTAGGAAAATATTGGTTCGTACTAATATATTTATATAATAGCTTATGTAATGTACTAGTTTCAGTCAACTTCTAAAAAATGCAAACTTTGGTGGTGAGAAAAGCCTAGATGGATGATCTGACTATCTGAGTTTTTGATTGAAAGTAAAATTGTAATAATTTTATTTTTTAAAAACAATATTTATTATATACCCTAGGTTAGTTTGGGTCTAGATTATAATCACCTTGGAGATTGGCTCAGCCCGGACATATACCCAGTTGACCCAGACTCCTCTCATGCCTTGGTTTCTTCTTCCTTTGACCCGGCCTGAACTAATGGGACAGGTCTCCCAGGTCAATCGAGTTTTATGTAGCCCTATTTATTGATCTAAATACACATAGTATATAAATAGAGATAGAGTGAGGAAGAGAAAATGGGTGAGACCTATCATCTGGATACCTCTAAATTTATTTTGTGCGTGTATTCTCTAAATGTAGTAGATTCATATCTATAGGTAGTAATAGATCTAAGGAGGAGTGTGGGGGAGTAACTTTAGATTTTTAAAATTTTAATGTAATTTTATCATATAAACTCTTGATTTAATTTTTTGATTAATAAGAATCCACTCCCTTTAAATCATAAGAATTTGTTTCTTTTAATTCAAATTTTGATCCAAAGATTTTTGCTTTCTTAAAATTAAATTCTAAATTCATCCTTTGATATAAGCTAGCTCAATGGTAAGTTGTACGGAGATTGCTAAACATAAGCACCAACCCCACCTATTGTTACAAAATGATAAATAATTTAAGAAATTATGTTAAAATTGTTTAATTGTGATGATGCATTATTAAGTGTTATATTGGATAGATATATAGATTTGAAAGTCTATCTAAATTAAAATTAATACTACGTTAAATTAGAAAATGAAAGAAACATATAAAGGGTTTAATATAAAATTAAATAATATTTACATAAAAAATGCAACCAAATCCAACTACTCTTTTATTTTATATATATATATATATATATGTTTTCAATTTTTATTCTATTTAATAAACGTATATATCTTTTTGAAAATCACAACAAATTTGTTTAAACTTTAAACGAATATAAAAAAAAAAAAAAAGAGCTTTTCGTTGATGACTTGTGTTAGTACAACTTCTTACTATGAATAAAAATAAGACAAATTAATAATAAAATTCATATTTTCCTTTTCTTTCAAAATTCTTTATTTTGACACTTCAAAAAGTTTTTTAATAAAAATTTTATAAATTATCGTTTGTCAATCTTTAAGTGTTCGAAATCAATCCTATAAGTAATTTATCATATATAAACTCACAATCAATATAGTGAAAATAAATATTATCTTAAAAACCTTATAATATTAGACACGTATTTGGGCACATTTCCTTTCAATTAGAGCAATAAAGTGAAAATTGAGATGTTGTTGACAAGAATGATGCGGCCGGTTAATTTGGCCACTTATACACATTGTGATTGGGTTAACTTTCTTCTCCTAAATATGAATGCCCTTTGGTGATCCTCTCCCCACCACAATTCCTTAATCATTGCAAAAACCCTCCCCCAGTTCCCTTTGTCTAGCAACAATCCTCCCTAGTCTCGCCCAAATATATCAAATTTGGCTATTCTACTGTTACAATAGTTGTTGTTTGTTAAAGAATGACCAACATTAAGTGATTTTTATGTTATATTTGACCACACGTAATCATTTTTAGTACACACAGTAATTACTATAATAGTAAAGGATTCGAATTCAAATATATTACTATTAGTAAATTTAAATATTTTGAAAATTGCTTTTAAAATAGAAAAAAGTTATATATATATATATATATATATAAAAGTAGATGAAACACAGAAGAAATAGATTTTACCTACACTTTTACTCTTTGTATTACTCTCTTTCTATTTTAGAGTCACTGTAAATTCTAAAGAATTTATAAAGATGGTACGAAAAAAATAAAATGTATAGCATTTTCTTGGCTCTTTCATCCACAAACCTTTTTTTTTTCCCCTCTTATATCTTAGAAAAACTTACAAGAAAGAGATGTCCCATTCTTATCAAACCAAAGCCTCTTCTGAATTATTGTCTTCCAATAAACTTTTAGTAGGAACCTTTTTTTAAGGTCTGCATTTCAAGTAATGGAACGATATCCAATCATCCCATAAATTAATTGTAAAACTTACAACTTGAATTATAAAAACCTTTTTACGGAAGAATGAATGGTAATCAGCAGTAACTCAAATAATTAGTAAAGTGTTGGATTCAATGTCTTAATGGATATTAATTGCAATTTCCCATAAATCATCAGGACCTCTTTAACCGTTCGTGTAATTGGGATAATGACAATATATAATAGCAACAATTTGTGATTTTGAAAAAATCCATGGATATTGGACAATGGAATATTTATATATATATATATATATTTCTCATGCTTCTTTTTAATCATGATCAAGACAAAAAAAACATTAATCACCCATCATCGTTTTTCTTTGTTTTCAATAATTAACAATATAAGTGAAAGAATATGTCTGTATAACTCAATTGACCCTTTTGTTTTTCTTGGCTAAAAAAGAAAAACCTTTTGTTTTTCACGCGTATATTCTGCGTCAAAAAAAAAAGTGAGAGGGACTGCTTCCCCGATGCATCACTATCGCACATGTGCGGATGTGGCCCTTGTTGATATAAATCCCAATGAAAATGTCTCGTGTCTTTTAGTGGAGGTACATGTCACGTGCCACACAATGGTACTCTTCCGTTGCTGTTGGCTTTTGTGTTTGGTTGCAATCGGCTACACACTATAACGACATATAAAAGCATGGTGTAATTTTACTGTACAATATTAAGAAATGTTACTATATCAGCTTGATTAATTTCACAAAATAGAGGTCACGAAGCTTGATGCAAGTTTTCCAGTAATCACTGTAGTTATAATAATTCAAGTCAGAATTTTCTATTCGTTTCGGTGTTGACTATGGAAAATATATTATTACATATCAAATCTTAAATATTTTTATATTGTATTACAGTATTTTAATAGTAATGTATAAGTGTTTGATAAATTAATAATAATGTATAATTTAATTTAAAAATAAAATGATTTTCTATAATAGTCATACACCTATAGTAATATAATTAAAAATTGAACATTTATAATATTTTAATTAGATGATTAACACAATAAAGATATAACTAGATGCATATAATTTTATTTTTTTTTCTATTCTTTACCCTTGAAAATTACACATGTCCGAATTACTTGTTTACTTAGTTCTATTTTTACGTGATTCAGTCTTATAAACCTTCTAGTTATTCTTCGTTCGTGTTTGAGAGACGTTTATACCAAAACAGGATAATGAATCATAACTTTTGTTTAAATAAGAAAATTAAGCCGTATAAAAATAAATTTTGAGAATTAAATAATTAAAAAAAAAAAATATATATATATATATATATATAGTTCAAAAATACAGCTTTCCAATTGTAATACGTCATACAACGTTCAAAGTGTAACCACTTAGACATTTCTTAATATTTAAAGTAACAGAACAAACATGGGTAAATAATAACCTTCTAAATTTGAGTTTGTTAATTATAACATGTATATATCCACAGGATTATGAATCTCATCACTGAATAAGTCGTCCTAAAAAGCTGCTCACTAGGGTACTAGGAACAGTTTTCATGCACGGGGGTGGTGAGTCCACGTGTAATTTAGTTGATGTATCGTCCCGTTCTCAGGTTTATCCAATCGCAAAAAGCGCGCGGTCCGTTTGCTATAATTAGAGGAAAGGACCGGGCTTATCCCATAGCCACAACCAAGAGACCAGGAGACCAGGGTGTGTGAGTATATATATGTTCCGTTGTTTTATTCAAACACTCACCTTCTCGTGTCTACCATCTCTCCCTGTACTCTTCGCGCTTCTCTGAGTTGCGACTTCCGACTTCCCTCAACCGATCAAAATGGACATTGAATCCGACAGGAAAGTTCCAGAGCTCGATGACGATGGCGCCCCCAAGAGAACCGGTACATCTCCTTCCTCTTCCTTTCTCCCTCCATTGTTCTCTTTTCTTTTCTATTTTCTTCCCGTTAATCACCTGCTTGTTCTGCGTTTTCTTTTACATCTATATATGCATACTTTTATGCGATTGGAAATGAGGATGACTTTTTGTTTCAAGAGATATGATAGATAATTATAAGCTGTGTAAAGGTAGCATAGTTTCCCGCAAATAAACCAGATAGACGAAATGAATTCGTTCAAGGAAGCACTGCGTGCAGGAAATGCTGTTGTGAATTATCGCAATTCCCTCATGTTCGTGCTTTCCATTCTTCTGACTTCGTTGATTTTAATCGCAATAAATATATGCAAACTCGTGTCGTATGATTGAGTCCATTGATAAGGGAATTTGAAGCAAGGAACAACGGCGACCTGTGTACTTTTCTGAGGTCAATGTTGCAGATGAAGCCATGCCCGTTTTAAATGAATTTCTTTTCACAGAAAAAAGATATCTTACTGTATCTGGAATATATCTATAGAAGTAAAAGAATTCATTTTCCAACACAAATCGAAACCGTAGATATATATATATTTTTTACCAGTAAGTGAAAACACGATTTTCAGAAACTTCCAAGTGCTGTGCTCCAAGCGTTACTATTATTATTGTTATTATTATTTCATAAAGAAATAGAAAATAAGATGTTGGATGTGATATGCAGGGGGTGTGTTGATGGCGAGCACGCACATAATAACAGTAGTGGTGGGAGCTGGCGTGCTGGCACTAGCATGGGCCATGGCCCAGCTAGGATGGATAGGAGGCGTAGCCGTTATGGTCACCTTTTCCGCCATCTCTCTTTATACGTACAGTCTGATAGCAGATTGCTACAGATATCCAGATCCTGTCAACGGTAGGAGAAATTACAGTTACATGGACGCCGTCAAGGCTTACTTGGGTGGAACAATGCACATCGTTTGCGGATTGGTCCAATATTCTAAGCTGGCGGGCGTTACTGTTGGCTACACTATCACCGCCTCTACAAGCATAGTGTTCGTGACGAAACTGCTAACTTCTTTACACATGTGTACGTCACTCCAATTAAGTCTATTTCCTCTCTGTTCTTTTCATGGTAATGCAGGGCTATCAAGAAATCTAGCTGCTTTCACAAATACGGTCGTCAGGCCTATTGCAAATATTCCAACAATCCTTACATGGTGGGTTTTGGGATCTGCCAAATATTCCTGTCCCAAATTCCTAACTTCCACAAGCTTACATGGGTCTCAACTATTGCTTGTATTACCTCTTTTGGTTATGCTTTTATTGGGAGTGGCCTTTCTTTAGCTGTTATTGCCAAAGGTAATTTTTAATATTACTTGGAGTACATTCGTACGTATTAAAATGGAAACAACAGTATAGAAAGTGTTGACGAAGTAAAATAATGGACCATTGCAGAGGCGTTTAATGAAATGAACTTGTTATAATAGAATATTAGCGTTTGGGTGTGAACAGGACAAGGACAACCAACCAGTTTGACTGGAACAGAAGTAGGAGCTGGACTATCTAAAGAAGAAAAAATGTGGAGAATGTTCAGAGCACTCGGGAACGTAGGGCTTGCTTGCTCTTATGCGACTGTTGTTTTTGATATTATGGTAAGACAAACTATTTACAGATATTACGATCATTATAAGCTTATAAGTAAAGAAAAGAGGAAAATTGGGATTATGATCAGTTATAACGATGAAATGGATTATCTCTATACTTTATTTAGGATACATTGAAGTCACCTCCATCAGAAAACAAACAGATGAAAAAAGCTAACGTGATAGGGATCACAGCAATGACAATACTCTTTCTTGCATGCGGTGGCCTTGGCTATGCTGCTTTTGGGGAAAATACACCTGGCAACATCCTCACTGGCTTTGGATTTTATGATCCCTTCTGGGTGGTCAACTTAGGAAATATATGCATTGTCATCCACATTCTGGGAGCATATCAGGTTATATCCTCATTTTTTAAATTTAAGAATCAAGAAACACAATTATTATGATGTCTATTTGATATGAGAAATCAATATTCAATGACAGGTAATGGCTCAACCATTCTTCCGTATAGTTGAAGTGGGTGCTGACATGATGTGGCCAAGCTCAAGTTTCATACACACCGAATACCCATTCAAAGTAGGCAAGATGAGATTACGTTTCAACATGTTTAGGCTACTTTGGAGGACAGTATTTGTGATAATAGCCACAGTTTTGGCTATGGCAATGCCGTTCTTCAATGAGTTTCTTGCACTACTTGGAGCATTAGGATTCTGGCCTCTCATTGTGTTTTTCCCTATACAAATGCACATTGCCCAGAGGAAGATAAACACACTATCATTCAAGTGGTGTGCCCTACAATTATTGAACCTTGTATGCTTCCTTATATCAGCGGCTGCGGCAATTAGTGCCGTTCGTGGAATCAGCCAGAATCTTACCAAATACAAACCCTTCATGTATAAACAATAAGTGGTGTGAAAAATATAATTTTGGTCTTTTATTTCTGGCTAAGTATTAAACATATAATTGCTATTTTTTGCATAATTTTATATTTGGAGGATCATTTTGATATTTTTTTAATTTAAAAGATCAAATTAATTTTAAAACTAAAAGTGAGCTACCAAAATTATTATTATTTTTTTTAGTAATTAAGTTATATCATGTAGTATCAATGAAACCTCACTTTGGGACAACAAGTGAGTTTTCAAGGGACATGGTATTATACCCATGCACTACATTAGACAATAATTGAAAGCTCTCTTAAACGCATCTAGATTTTAAAGGAAAATAAATGAAGATAAAACAAAAAAATAATTGAAAGCAATTGATAAAACCACTCTAATTTAGATTTGATGAATTTAAAGATTCAAAATTTTAAAATAGTTAAAAGCAAAACTTAAAAATTATATATATATATATATATATATAAATTTTTTTTACCAAAAAAAATAAACATATAAATTTCAAAAAATTAAAAGGATATGTTTTCAAGAACTTGAAAGGATATATACCTCTTTCTAACACACACACACACATATATATATATATACTCCGCCAACGGTTACAGAAGAGAACCCATAGAATTCACCAAAGTGGCCTTACTTGATTCATACAAGTGGAATTAGAAAAAAAAAAAAAAAACCTAAATTGCGAAAAAATGAAAATTAAAAGAAAATTAATAATTTATTGAATAATAAGTCTTGAAAAACAGTAATTAAGAATTAGTAAAATCTTTGGTTGAGTGTACCAGTGTATTTTAATACAAAGTTATAATTGTAATATTATTAATTTATAATTTATATTATTACAATTATATCCCTATAATACTCAAAATTATAAGTATATCAAAGATAACATTAAAAATTATAAAATTAAAATATTTAGTATAAAGAACTTTAAAATTTGAGACTAGTCTACAAAATTTAATATGACTTGAAAATATATAATAAATCAGTTGTAGGACTGAGGTGGAGAGATGTACAAGTAAGCCACACAAGCAAGGGTGGAGGTGGTAGTAGTTAAAGGACAATTTAAAATTTATTCTAAGGAGTAAAACTTTTTAAATTAAAGAGTTAAATTAAAAATATAAAATAAAATTTTGTATGAAAATTAAAATTCTTAAAATTCAAGAGAAGTAATTGATGTCTCCCTTTAAATCTATATGTGCTTACATGCAATTCGAATTCTCCTTATGATAAAAATATAAGGTTATGTTTAAATATAGTAAATTATTAAATAAAAATTTTTTATTTAAACTTATAAATTGAAAATATAAATACAAATAATTATATTAATTTAATATAAATTTAAACCATTAAATTTTTATCCAATAATACATTATAATTAAATATAATATTATATTCTTAGGACAATATATGAAAATCCAAATTGGCTTACGTGTCTACTACTTTTTAACTGAAGGTCAAAAGTTAAAACAATAGGTAGTTAAAGTTTCTTTGCGGTGAACTACTTAGGAGTGGCTTAGGTGATAAAACCTAAAAGTCCATTGATGGTATGATTCAAATATTTTAAAAAAAATCAAGGTGCTTTTTGAAAATACAGCTTGCTCAAACACATTTCTTTTATTTTAATCATATATGAATAGTTTTTTCATTGTAAACATGTTATTGGATTACATATTTTTCATGTTTTTATTAGTTTCTTACCAAAACACAAATTACCTCTCTCTACCACTACTAAATATACAAATCTTATATATTTAATTGATTATAATAATCGATAATATATCCTTCTCATCTAAATTTTGTTCAAAATTTTCAGCCTTATATTAATTATTTTAATTTCATCTTCAACTACTTTATGTTATTTTAATAATTTGATAGAAAGTACTCTAAATTTTTAATATTGAAAATAATTAACGTATCCCCATCATCGTCTTTTTATAAATTTATAACCTTTGAAATTTATTATCAAATACTCTATTAATCAATTATGCTTATAAAGTGACTTTTGTACGATCTTTATATTTATTATTTTTACCTTATTTGAGTAGCAATTTTTTTCTACAACATTTATAGTACAGTAAACTTTTAAAACTCATAATATTATCAAATGAATGCTTAGCCTCATGTATTGGTAATAAAAAAAAAAACTTGGTTTCATGTACGCACCTATTAAATAGATTGAATCAATGTATCATGCGCGCGTGCGGCATGCAAAGTAGAAACATGGAGCCAGGGCAGACATTTTTAATTAGCAGATGTAGTTTCATTTATTTATTTTAGTTAAAATGCAGATTTTTCAATACAAAATTTTATTCAATTTATTTTTCTTAATTTTAATTTTTGATTATTAACTTTTCAAACTTCTAAATTTATGCAATTTAATTGAATTGTCTAGATCCTCCAAAGGAAAGTGAATTAATGCGGCACGGTATTTCTCCAATTGGGATTTCAACAATATCCTACTTCATCTCAAATATATCACATCGTTCAAACTTATTTTTTCTCCTTTTGTTTTTTTTCATCCGTATTATCATCTAATACTTTCAGTTCCATCCTCTAAAGTTTTTTATGTAAGATTTGTTCATAAAGTTGAAGAAAAATAAAAAGCAATGATAGAATGAATGAGAAAAAAAAAAAAGGAAATAAATTTCATACACATTTTTTTTAATATCATTATCTTTTCAAAATTTGCAACAAAGTTATAAAAAAAACAAAAAAAGATAGAAGATTCATTATCTTAATACTACATGTCTCTTATTTTCACCATCCTTGCGTATGGCTTTTTCTTTAATTAATTAAAACATTCTTAGAAATGAAAACTAAATTCAAATGAAATAGCCAGAGAGAAACAATTTGGGAAAAAGAAAAACCCAAAATCGAACTACTTGGCTATGTTGTCGTTTCTGCAGTAGAATCTAATGCGCACAAAAGAATCCACGTTACATAAAACAAGATAAAGTTGAAACTTCACTTGGAGCACGCGACAGGTTTGTAAAGAATCCTAAGATATAAGAAGAGAGTGCTCTATCAGAAATCTTGTACATAATGAAAACCTGTGCATAATCTAAACCCACTTTAAACACAAACTCTGTTTCCACTTTGACTTTGATAGGCAATAGGAGGAATTCAACGCGTGGATATGGATCTATGCATTTAGGAAAATATTGGTTCGTACTAATATATTTATATAATAGCTTATGTAATGTACTAGTTTCAGTCAACTTCTAAAAAATGCAAACTTTGGTGGTGAGAAAAGCCTAGATGGATGATCTGACTATCTGAGTTTTTGATTGAAAGTAAAATTGTAATAATTTTATTTTTTAAAAACAATATTTATTATATACCCTAGGTTAGTTTGGGTCTAGATTATAATCACCTTGGAGATTGGCTCAGCCCGGACATATACCCAGTTGACCCAGACTCCTCTCATGCCTTGGTTTCTTCTTCCTTTGACCCGGCCTGAACTAATGGGACAGGTCTCCCAGGTCAATCGAGTTTTATGTAGCCCTATTTATTGATCTAAATACACATAGTATATAAATAGAGATAGAGTGAGGAAGAGAAAATGGGTGAGACCTATCATCTGGATACCTCTAAATTTATTTTGTGCGTGTATTCTCTAAATGTAGTAGATTCATATCTATAGGTAGTAATAGATCTAAGGAGGAGTGTGGGGGAGTAACTTTAGATTTTTAAAATTTTAATGTAATTTTATCATATAAACTCTTGATTTAATTTTTTGATTAATAAGAATCCACTCCCTTTAAATCATAAGAATTTGTTTCTTTTAATTCAAATTTTGATCCAAAGATTTTTGCTTTCTTAAAATTAAATTCTAAATTCATCCTTTGATATAAGCTAGCTCAATGGTAAGTTGTACGGAGATTGCTAAACATAAGCACCAACCCCACCTATTGTTACAAAATGATAAATAATTTAAGAAATTATGTTAAAATTGTTTAATTGTGATGATGCATTATTAAGTGTTATATTGGATAGATATATAGATTTGAAAGTCTATCTAAATTAAAATTAATACTACGTTAAATTAGAAAATGAAAGAAACATATAAAGGGTTTAATATAAAATTAAATAATATTTACATAAAAAATGCAACCAAATCCAACTACTCTTTTATTTATATATATATATATATATATATATATGTTTTCAATTTTTATTCTATTTAATAAACGTATATATCTTTTTGAAAATCACAACAAATTTGTTTAAACTTTAAACGAATATAAAAAAAAAAAAAAAAGAGCTTTTCGTTGATGACTTGTGTTAGTACAACTTCTTACTATGAATAAAAATAAGACAAATTAATAATAAAATTCATATTTTCCTTTTCTTTCAAAATTCTTTATTTTGACACTTCAAAAAGTTTTTTAATAAAAATTTTATAAATTATCGTTTGTCAATCTTTAAGTGTTCGAAATCAATCCTATAAGTAATTTATCATATATAAACTCACAATCAATATAGTGAAAATAAATATTATCTTAAAAACCTTATAATATTAGACACGTATTTGGGCACATTTCCTTTCAATTAGAGCAATAAAGTGAAAATTGAGATGTTGTTGACAAGAATGATGCGGCCGGTTAATTTGGCCACTTATACACATTGTGATTGGGTTAACTTTCTTCTCCTAAATATGAATGCCCTTTGGTGATCCTCTCCCCACCACAATTCCTTAATCATTGCAAAAACCCTCCCCCAGTTCCCTTTGTCTAGCAACAATCCTCCCTAGTCTCGCCCAAATATATCAAATTTGGCTATTCTACTGTTACAATAGTTGTTGTTTGTTAAAGAATGACCAACATTAAGTGATTTTTATGTTATATTTGACCACACGTAATCATTTTTAGTACACACAGTAATTACTATAATAGTAAAGGATTCGAATTCAAATATATTACTATTAGTAAATTTAAATATTTTGAAAATTGCTTTTAAAATAGAAAAAAGTTATATATATATATATATATATAAAAGTAGATGAAACACAGAAGAAATAGATTTTACCTACACTTTTACTCTTTGTATTACTCTCTTTCTATTTTAGAGTCACTGTAAATTCTAAAGAATTTATAAAGATGGTACGAAAAAAATAAAATGTATAGCATTTTCTTGGCTCTTTCATCCACAAACCTTTTTTTTTTCCCCTCTTATATCTTAGAAAAACTTACAAGAAAGAGATGTCCCATTCTTATCAAACCAAAGCCTCTTCTGAATTATTGTCTTCCAATAAACTTTTAGTAGGAACCTTTTTTTAAGGTCTGCATTTCAAGTAATGGAACGATATCCAATCATCCCATAAATTAATTGTAAAACTTACAACTTGAATTATAAAAACCTTTTTACGGAAGAATGAATGGTAATCAGCAGTAACTCAAATAATTAGTAAAGTGTTGGATTCAATGTCTTAATGGATATTAATTGCAATTTCCCATAAATCATCAGGACCTCTTTAACCGTTCGTGTAATTGGGATAATGACAATATATAATAGCAACAATTTGTGATTTTGAAAAAATCCATGGATATTGGACAATGGAATATTTATATATATATATATATATATATATTTCTCATGCTTCTTTTTAATCATGATCAAGACAAAAAAAACATTAATCACCCATCATCGTTTTTCTTTGTTTTCAATAATTAACAATATAAATGAAAGAATATGTCTGTATAACTCAATTGACCCTTTTGTTTTTCTTGGCTAAAAAAGAAAAACCTTTTGTTTTTCACGCGTATATTCTGCGTCAAAAAAAAAAGTGAGAGGGACTGCTTCCCCGATGCATCACTATCGCACATGTGCGGATGTGGCCCTTGTTGATATAAATCCCAATGAAAATGTCTCGTGTCTTTTAGTGGAGGTACATGTCACGTGCCACACAATGGTACTCTTCCGTTGCTGTTGGCTTTTGTGTTTGGTTGCAATCGGCTACACACTATAACGACATATAAAAGCATGGTGTAATTTTACTGTACAATATTAAGAAATGTTACTATATCAGCTTGATTAATTTCACAAAATAGAGGTCACGAAGCTTGATGCAAGTTTTCCAGTAATCACTGTAGTTATAATAATTCAAGTCAGAATTTTCTATTCGTTTCGGTGTTGACTATGGAAAATATATTATTACATATCAAATCTTAAATATTTTTATATTGTATTACAGTATTTTAATAGTAATGTATAAGTGTTTGATAAATTAATAATAATGTATAATTTAATTTAAAAATAAAATGATTTTCTATAATAGTCATACACCTATAGTAATATAATTAAAAATTGAACATTTATAATATTTTAATTAGATGATTAACACAATAAAGATATAACTAGATGCATATAATTTTATTTTTTTTTCTATTCTTTACCCTTGAAAATTACACATGTCCGAATTACTTGTTTACTTAGTTCTATTTTTACGTGATTCAGTCTTATAAACCTTCTAGTTATTCTTCGTTCGTGTTTGAGAGACGTTTATACCAAAACAGGATAATGAATCATAACTTTTGTTTAAATAAGAAAATTAAGCCGTATAAAAATAAATTTTGAGAATTAAATAATTAAAAAAAAATATATATATATATATATATATATATATATATAGTTCAAAAATACAGCTTTCCAATTGTAATACGTCATACAACGTTCAAAGTGTAACCACTTAGACATTTCTTAATATTTAAAGTAACAGAACAAACATGGGTAAATAATAACCTTCTAAATTTGAGTTTGTTAATTATAACATGTATATATCCACAGGATTATGAATCTCATCACTGAATAAGTCGTCCTAAAAAGCTGCTCACTAGGGTACTAGGAACAGTTTTCATGCACGGGGGTGGTGAGTCCACGTGTAATTTAGTTGATGTATCGTCCCGTTCTCAGGTTTATCCAATCGCAAAAAGCGCGCGGTCCGTTTGCTATAATTAGAGGAAAGGACCGGGCTTATCCCATAGCCACAACCAAGAGACCAGGAGACCAGGGTGTGTGAGTATATATATGTTCCGTTGTTTTATTCAAACACTCACCTTCTCGTGTCTACCATCTCTCCCTGTACTCTTCGCGCTTCTCTGAGTTGCGACTTCCGACTTCCCTCAACCGATCAAAATGGACATTGAATCCGACAGGAAAGTTCCAGAGCTCGATGACGATGGCGCCCCCAAGAGAACCGGTACATCTCCTTCCTCTTCCTTTCTCCCTCCATTGTTCTCTTTTCTTTTCTATTTTCTTCCCGTTAATCACCTGCTTGTTCTGCGTTTTCTTTTACATCTATATATGCATACTTTTATGCGATTGGAAATGAGGATGACTTTTTGTTTCAAGAGATATGATAGATAATTATAAGCTGTGTAAAGGTAGCATAGTTTCCCGCAAATAAACCAGATAGACGAAATGAATTCGTTCAAGGAAGCACTGCGTGCAGGAAATGCTGTTGTGAATTATCGCAATTCCCTCATGTTCGTGCTTTCCATTCTTCTGACTTCGTTGATTTTAATCGCAATAAATATATGCAAACTCGTGTCGTATGATTGAGTCCATTGATAAGGGAATTTGAAGCAAGGAACAACGGCGACCTGTGTACTTTTCTGAGGTCAATGTTGCAGATGAAGCCATGCCCGTTTTAAATGAATTTCTTTTCACAGAAAAAAGATATCTTACTGTATCTGGAATATATCTATAGAAGTAAAAGAATTCATTTTCCAACACAAATCGAAACCGTAGATATATATATATTTTTTACCAGTAAGTGAAAACACGATTTTCAGAAACTTCCAAGTGCTGTGCTCCAAGCGTTACTATTATTATTGTTATTATTATTTCATAAAGAAATAGAAAATAAGATGTTGGATGTGATATGCAGGGGGTGTGTTGATGGCGAGCACGCACATAATAACAGTAGTGGTGGGAGCTGGCGTGCTGGCACTAGCATGGGCCATGGCCCAGCTAGGATGGATAGGAGGCGTAGCCGTTATGGTCACCTTTTCCGCCATCTCTCTTTATACGTACAGTCTGATAGCAGATTGCTACAGATATCCAGATCCTGTCAACGGTAGGAGAAATTACAGTTACATGGACGCCGTCAAGGCTTACTTGGGTGGAACAATGCACATCGTTTGCGGATTGGTCCAATATTCTAAGCTGGCGGGCGTTACTGTTGGCTACACTATCACCGCCTCTACAAGCATAGTGTTCGTGACGAAACTGCTAACTTCTTTACACATGTGTACGTCACTCCAATTAAGTCTATTTCCTCTCTGTTCTTTTCATGGTAATGCAGGGCTATCAAGAAATCTAGCTGCTTTCACAAATACGGTCGTCAGGCCTATTGCAAATATTCCAACAATCCTTACATGGTGGGTTTTGGGATCTGCCAAATATTCCTGTCCCAAATTCCTAACTTCCACAAGCTTACATGGGTCTCAACTATTGCTTGTATTACCTCTTTTGGTTATGCTTTTATTGGGAGTGGCCTTTCTTTAGCTGTTATTGCCAAAGGTAATTTTTAATATTACTTGGAGTACATTCGTACGTATTAAAATGGAAACAACAGTATAGAAAGTGTTGACGAAGTAAAATAATGGACCATTGCAGAGGCGTTTAATGAAATGAACTTGTTATAATAGAATATTAGCGTTTGGGTGTGAACAGGACAAGGACAACCAACCAGTTTGACTGGAACAGAAGTAGGAGCTGGACTATCTAAAGAAGAAAAAATGTGGAGAATGTTCAGAGCACTCGGGAACGTAGGGCTTGCTTGCTCTTATGCGACTGTTGTTTTTGATATTATGGTAAGACAAACTATTTACAGATATTACGATCATTATAAGCTTATAAGTAAAGAAAAGAGGAAAATTGGGATTATGATCAGTTATAACGATGAAATGGATTATCTCTATACTTTATTTAGGATACATTGAAGTCACCTCCATCAGAAAACAAACAGATGAAAAAAGCTAACGTGATAGGGATCACAGCAATGACAATACTCTTTCTTGCATGCGGTGGCCTTGGCTATGCTGCTTTTGGGGAAAATACACCTGGCAACATCCTCACTGGCTTTGGATTTTATGATCCCTTCTGGGTGGTCAACTTAGGAAATATATGCATTGTCATCCACATTCTGGGAGCATATCAGGTTATATCCTCATTTTTTAAATTTAAGAATCAAGAAACACAATTATTATGATGTCTATTTGATATGAGAAATCAATATTCAATGACAGGTAATGGCTCAACCATTCTTCCGTATAGTTGAAGTGGGTGCTGACATGATGTGGCCAAGCTCAAGTTTCATACACACCGAATACCCATTCAAAGTAGGCAAGATGAGATTACGTTTCAACATGTTTAGGCTACTTTGGAGGACAGTATTTGTGATAATAGCCACAGTTTTGGCTATGGCAATGCCGTTCTTCAATGAGTTTCTTGCACTACTTGGAGCATTAGGATTCTGGCCTCTCATTGTGTTTTTCCCTATACAAATGCACATTGCCCAGAGGAAGATAAACACACTATCATTCAAGTGGTGTGCCCTACAATTATTGAACCTTGTATGCTTCCTTATATCAGCGGCTGCGGCAATTAGTGCCGTTCGTGGAATCAGCCAGAATCTTACCAAATACAAACCCTTCATGTATAAACAATAAGTGGTGTGAAAAATATAATTTTGGTCTTTTATTTCTGGCTAAGTATTAAACATATAATTGCTATTTTTTGCATAATTTTATATTTGGAGGATCATTTTGATATTTTTTTAATTTAAAAGATCAAATTAATTTTAAAACTAAAAGTGAGCTACCAAAATTATTATTATTTTTTTTAGTAATTAAGTTATATCATGTAGTATCAATGAAACCTCACTTTGGGACAACAAGTGAGTTTTCAAGGGACATGGTATTATACCCATGCACTACATTAGACAATAATTGAAAGCTCTCTTAAACGCATCTAGATTTTAAAGGAAAATAAATGAAGATAAAACAAAAAAATAATTGAAAGCAATTGATAAAACCACTCTAATTTAGATTTGATGAATTTAAAGATTCAAAATTTTAAAATAGTTAAAAGCAAAACTTAAAAATTATATATATATATATATATAAATTTTTTTTACCAAAAAAAATAAACATATAAATTTCAAAAAATTAAAAGGATATGTTTTCAAGAACTTGAAAGGATATATACCTCTTTCTAACACACACACACACATATATATATATATATACTCCGCCAACGGTTACAGAAGAGAACCCATAGAATTCACCAAAGTGGCCTTACTTGATTCATACAAGTGGAATTAGAAAAAAAAAAAAAAAAAACCTAAATTGCGAAAAAATGAAAATTAAAAGAAAATTAATAATTTATTGAATAATAAGTCTTGAAAAACAGTAATTAAGAATTAGTAAAATCTTTGGTTGAGTGTACCAGTGTATTTTAATACAAAGTTATAATTGTAATATTATTAATTTATAATTTATATTATTACAATTATATCCCTATAATACTCAAAATTATAAGTATATCAAAGATAACATTAAAAATTATAAAATTAAAATAAATAGTATAATGAACTTTAAAATTTGAGACTAGTCTACAAAATTTAATATGACTTGAAAATATATAATAAATCAGTTGTAGGACTGAGGTGGAGAGATGTACAAGTAAGCCACACAAGCAAGGGTGGAGGTGGTAGTAGTTAAAGGACAATTTAAAATTTATTCTAAGGAGTAAAACTTTTTAAATTAAAGAGTTAAATTAAAAATATAAAATAAAATTTTGTATGAAAATTAAAATTCTTAAAATTCAAGAGAAGTAATTGATGTCTCCCTTTAAATCTATATGTGCTTACATGCAATTCGAATTCTCCTTATGATAAAAATATAAGGTTATGTTTAAATATAGTAAATTATTAAATAAAAATTTTTTATTTAAACTTATAAATTGAAAATATAAATACAAATAATTATATTAATTTAATATAAATTTAAACCATTAAATTTTTATCCAATAATACATTATAATTAAATATAATATTATATTCTTAGGACAATATATGAAAATCCAAATTGGCTTACGTGTCTACTACTTTTTAACTGAAGGTCAAAAGTTAAAACAATAGGTAGTTAAAGTTTCTTTGCGGTGAACTACTTAGGAGTGGCTTAGGTGATAAAACCTAAAAGTCCATTGATGGTATGATTCAAATATTTTAAAAAAAATCAAGGTGCTTTTTGAAAATACAGCTTGCTCAAACACATTTCTTTTATTTTAATCATATATGAATAGTTTTTTCATTGTAAACATGTTATTGGATTACATATTTTTCATGTTTTTATTAGTTTCTTACCAAAACACAAATTACCTCTCTCTACCACTACTAAATATACAAATCTTATATATTTAATTGATTATAATAATCGATAATATATCCTTCTCATCTAAATTTTGTTCAAAATTTTCAGCCTTATATTAATTATTTTAATTTCATCTTCAACTACTTTATGTTATTTTAATAATTTGATAGAAAGTACTCTAAATTTTTAATATTGAAAATAATTAACGTATCCCCATCATCGTCTTTTTATAAATTTATAACCTTTGAAATTTATTATCAAATACTCTATTAATCAATTATGCTTATAAAGTGACTTTTGTACGATCTTTATATTTATTATTTTTACCTTATTTGAGTAGCAATTTTTTTCTACAACATTTATAGTACAGTAAACTTTTAAAACTCATAATATTATCAAATGAATGCTTAGCCTCATGTATTGGTAATAAAAAAAAAACTTGGTTTCATGTACGCACCTATTAAATAGATTGAATCAATGTATCATGCGCGCGTGCGGCATGCAAAGTAGAAACATGGAGCCAGGGCAGACATTTTTAATTAGCAGATGTAGTTTCATTTATTTATTTTAGTTAAAATGCAGATTTTTCAATACAAAATTTTATTCAATTTATTTTTCTTAATTTTAATTTTTGATTATTAACTTTTCAAACTTCTAAATTTATGCAATTTAATTGAATTGTCTAGATCCTCCAAAGGAAAGTGAATTAATGCGGCACGGTATTTCTCCAATTGGGATTTCAACAATATCCTACTTCATCTCAAATATATCACATCGTTCAAACTTATTTTTTCTCCTTTTGTTTTTTTTCATCCGTATTATCATCTAATACTTTCAGTTCCATCCTCTAAAGTTTTTTATGTAAGATTTGTTCATAAAGTTGAAGAAAAATAAAAAGAAATGATAGAATGAATGAGAAAAAAAAAAAAAGGAAATAAATTTCATACACATTTTTTTTAATATCATTATCTTTTCAAAATTTGCAACAAAGTTATAAAAAAAAAAAAAAAAAAAGATAGAAGATTCATTATCTTAATACTACATGTCTCTTATTTTCACCATCCTTGCGTATGGCTTTTTCTTTAATTAATTAAAACATTCTTAGAAATGAAAACTAAATTCAAATGAAATAGCCAGAGAGAAACAATTTGGGAAAAAGAAAAACCCAAAATCGAACTACTTGGCTATGTTGTCGTTTCTGCAGTAGAATCTAATGCGCACAAAAGAATCCACGTTACATAAAACAAGATAAAGTTGAAACTTCACTTGGAGCACGCGACAGGTTTGTAAAGAATCCTAAGATATAAGAAGAGAGTGCTCTATCAGAAATCTTGTACATAATGAAAACCTGTGCATAATCTAAACCCACTTTAAACACAAACTCTGTTTCCACTTTGACTTTGATAGGCAATAGGAGGAATTCAACGCGTGGATATGGATCTATGCATTTAGGAAAATATTGGTTCGTACTAATATATTTATATAATAGCTTATGTAATGTACTAGTTTCAGTCAACTTCTAAAAAATGCAAACTTTGGTGGTGAGAAAAGCCTAGATGGATGATCTGACTATCTGAGTTTTTGATTGAAAGTAAAATTGTAATAATTTTATTTTTTAAAAACAATATTTATTATATACCCTAGGTTAGTTTGGGTCTAGATTATAATCACCTTGGAGATTGGCTCAGCCCGGACATATACCCAGTTGACCCAGACTCCTCTCATGCCTTGGTTTCTTCTTCCTTTGACCCGGCCTGAACTAATGGGACAGGTCTCCCAGGTCAATCGAGTTTTATGTAGCCCTATTTATTGATCTAAATACACATAGTATATAAA
Source organism: Delonix regia (assembly GCA_037074485.1). Classification (NCBI taxonomy): domain Eukaryota; kingdom Viridiplantae; phylum Streptophyta; class Magnoliopsida; order Fabales; family Fabaceae; genus Delonix; species Delonix regia. Next base: position 7,672,487 of record CM073452.1, read on the forward strand.
TAGAGATAGAGTGAGGAAGAGAAAATGGGTGAGACCTATCATCTGGATACCTCTAAATTTATTTTGTGCGTGTATTCTCTAAATGTAGTAGATTCATATCTATAGGTAGTAATAGATCTAAGGAGGAGTGTGGGGGAGTAACTTTAGATTTTTAAAATTTTAATGTAATTTTATCATATAAACTCTTGATTTAATTTTTTGATTAATAAGAATCCACTCCCTTTAAATCATAAGAATTTGTTTCTTTTAATTCAAATTTTGATCCAAAGATTTTTGCTTTCTTAAAATTAAATTCTAAATTCATCCTTTGATATAAGCTAGCTCAATGGTAAGTTGTACGGAGATTGCTAAACATAAGCACCAACCCCACCTATTGTTACAAAATGATAAATAATTTAAGAAATTATGTTAAAATTGTTTAATTGTGATGATGCATTATTAAGTGTTATATTGGATAGATATATAGATTTGAAAGTCTATCTAAATTAAAATTAATACTACGTTAAATTAGAAAATGAAAGAAACATATAAAGGGTTTAATATAAAATTAAATAATATTTACATAAAAAATGCAACCAAATCCAACTACTCTTTTATTATATATATATATATATATATATATGTTTTCAATTTTTATTCTATTTAATAAACGTATATATCTTTTTGAAAATCACAACAAATTTGTTTAAACTTTAAACGAATATAAATAAAAAAAAAAAAAGAGCTTTTCGTTGATGACTTGTGTTAGTACAACTTCTTACTATGAATAAAAATAATACAAATTAATAATAAAATTCATATTTTCCTTTTCTTTCAAAATTCTTTATTTTGACACTTCAAAAAGTTTTTTAATAAAAATTTTATAAATTATCGTTTGTCAATCTTTAAGTGTTCGAAATCAATCCTATAAGTAATTTATCATATATAAACTCACAATCAATATAGTGAAAATAAATATTATCTTAAAAACCTTATAATATTAGACACGTATTTGGACACATTTCCTTTCAATTAGAGCAATAAAGTGAAAATTGAGATGTTGTTGACAAGAATGATGCGGCCGGTTAATTTGGCCACTTATACACATTGTGATTGGGTTAACTTTCTTCTCCTAAATATGAATGCCCTTTGGTGATCCTCTCCCCACCACAATTCCTTAATCATTGCAAAAACCCTCCCCCAGTTCCCTTTGTCTAGCAACAATCCTCCCTAGTCTCGCCCAAATATATCAAATTTGGCTATTCTACTGTTACAATAGTTGTTGTTTGTTAAAGAATGACCAACATTAAGTGATTTTTATGTTATATTTGACCACACGTAATCATTTTTAGTACACACAGTAATTACTATAATAGTAAAGGATTCGAATTCAAATATATTACTATTAGTAAATTTAAATATTTTGAAAATTGCTTTTAAAATAGAAAAAAGTTATATATATATATATATATATATAAAAGTAGATGAAACACAGAAGAAATAGATTTTACCTACACTTTTACTCTTTGTATTACTCTCTTTCTATTTTAGAGTCACTGTAAATTCTAAAGAATTTATAAAGATGGTACGAAAAAAATAAAATGTATAGCATTTTCTTGGCTCTTTCATCCACAAACCTTTTTTTTTTCCCCTCTTATATCTTAGAAAAACTTACAAGAAAGAGATGTCCCATTCTTATCAAACCAAAGCCTCTTCTGAATTATTGTCTTCCAATAAACTTTTAGTAGGAACCTTTTTTTAAGGTCTGCATTTCAAGTAATGGAACGATATCCAATCATCCCATAAATTAATTGTAAAACTTACAACTTGAATTATAAAAACCTTTTTACGGAAGAATGAATGGTAATCAGCAGTAACTCAAATAATTAGTAAAGTGTTGGATTCAATGTCTTAATGGATATTAATTGCAATTTCCCATAAATCATCAGGACCTCTTTAACCGTTCGTGTAATTGGGATAATGACAATATATAATAGCAACAATTTGTGATTTTGAAAAAATCCATGGATATTGGACAATGGAATATTTATATATATATATATATATTTCTCATGCTTCTTTTTAATCATGATCAAGACAAAAAAAACATTAATCACCCATCATCGTTTTTCTTTGTTTTCAATAATTAACAATATAAGTGAAAGAATATGTCTGTATAACTCAATTGACCCTTTTGTTTTTCTTGGCTAAAAAAGAAAAACCTTTTGTTTTTCACGCGTATATTCTGCGTCAAAAAAAAAAGTGAGAGGGACTGCTTCCCCGATGCATCACTATCGCACATGTGCGGATGTGGCCCTTGTTGATATAAATCCCAATGAAAATGTCTCGTGTCTTTTAGTGGAGGTACATGTCACGTGCCACACAATGGTACTCTTCCGTTGCTGTTGGCTTTTGTGTTTGGTTGCAATCGGCTACACACTATAACGACATATAAAAGCATGGTGTAATTTTACTGTACAATATTAAGAAATGTTACTATATCAGCTTGATTAATTTCACAAAATAGAGGTCACGAAGCTTGATGCAAGTTTTCCAGTAATCACTGTAGTTATAATAATTCAAGTCAGAATTTTCTATTCGTTTCGGTGTTGACTATGGAAAATATATTATTACATATCAAATCTTAAATATTTTTATATTGTATTACAGTATTTTAATAGTAATGTATAAGTGTTTGATAAATTAATAATAATGTATAATTTAATTTAAAAATAAAATGATTTTCTATAATAGTCATACACCTATAGTAATATAATTAAAAATTGAACATTTATAATATTTTAATTAGATGATTAACACAATAAAGATATAACTAGATGCATATAATTTTATTTTTTTTTCTATTCTTTACCCTTGAAAATTACACATGTCCGAATTACTTGTTTACTTAGTTCTATTTTTACGTGACTCAGTCTTATAAACCTTCTAGTTATTCTTCGTTCGTGTTTGAGAGACGTTTATACCAAAACAGGATAATGAATCATAACTTTTGTTTAAATAAGAAAATTAAGCCGTATAAAAATAAATTTTGAGAATTAAATAATTAAAAAATATATATATATATATATATATATATATATAGTTCAAAAATACAGCTTTCCAATTGTAATACGTCATACAACGTTCAAAGTGTAACCACTTAGACATTTCTTAATATTTAAAGTAACAGAACAAACATGGGTAAATAATAACCTTCTAAATTTGAGTTTGTTAATTATAACATGTATATATCCACAGGATTATGAATCTCATCACTGAATAAGTCGTCCTAAAAAGCTGCTCACTAGGGTACTAGGAACAGTTTTCATGCACGGGGGTGGTGAGTCCACGTGTAATTTAGTTGATGTATCGTCCCGTTCTCAGGTTTATCCAATCGCAAAAAGCGCGCGGTCCGTTTGCTATAATTAGAGGAAAGGACCGGGCTTATCCTATAGCCACAACCAAGAGACCAGGAGACCAGGGTGTGTGAGTATATATATGTTCCGTTGTTTTATTCAAACACTCACCTTCTCGTGTCTACCATCTCTCCCTGTACTCTTCGCGCTTCTCTGAGTTGCGACTTCCGACTTCCCTCAACCGATCAAAATGGACATTGAATCCGACAGGAAAGTTCCAGAGCTCGATGACGATGGCGCCCCCAAGAGAACCGGTACATCTCCTTCCTCTTCCTTTCTCCCTCCATTGTTCTCTTTTCTTTTCTATTTTCTTCCCGTTAATCACCTGCTTGTTCTGCGTTTTCTTTTACATCTATATATGCATACTTTTATGCGATTGGAAATGAGGATGACTTTTTGTTTCAAGAGATATGATAGATAATTATAAGCTGTGTAAAGGTAGCATAGTTTCCCGCAAATAAACCAGATAGACGAAATGAATTCGTTCAAGGAAGCACTGCGTGCAGGAAATGCTGTTGTGAATTATCGCAATTCCCTCATGTTCGTGCTTTCCATTCTTCTGACTTCGTTGATTTTAATCGCAATAAATATATGCAAACTCGTGTCGTATGATTGAGTCCATTGATAAGGGAATTTGAAGCAAGGAACAACGGCGACCTGTGTACTTTTCTGAGGTCAATGTTGCAGATGAAGCCATGCCCGTTTTAAATGAATTTCTTTTCACAGAAAAAAGATATCTTACTGTATCTGGAATATATCTATAGAAGTAAAAGAATTCATTTTCCAACACAAATCGAAACCGTAGATATATATATTTTTTACCAGTAAGTGAAAACACGATTTTCAGAAACTTCCAAGTGTTGTGCTCCAAGCGTTACTATTATTATTGTTATTATTATTTCATAAAGAAATAGAAAATAAGATGTTGGATGTGATATGCAGGGGGTGTGTTGATGGCGAGCACGCACATAATAACAGTAGTGGTGGGAGCTGGCGTGCTGGCACTAGCATGGGCCATGGCCCAGCTAGGATGGATAGGAGGCGTAGCCGTTATGGTCACCTTTTCCGCCATCTCTCTTTATACGTACAGTCTGATAGCAGATTGCTACAGATATCCAGATCCTGTCAACGGTAGGAGAAATTACAGTTACATGGACGCCGTCAAGGCTTACTTGGGTGGAACAATGCACATCGTTTGCGGATTGGTCCAATATTCTAAGCTGGCGGGCGTTACTGTTGGCTACACTATCACCGCCTCTACAAGCATAGTGTTCGTGACGAAACTGCTAACTTCTTTACACATGTGTACGTCACTCCAATTAAGTCTATTTCCTCTCTGTTCTTTTCATGGTAATGCAGGGCTATCAAGAAATCTAGCTGCTTTCACAAATACGGTCGTCAGGCCTATTGCAAATATTCCAACAATCCTTACATGGTGGGTTTTGGGATCTGCCAAATATTCCTGTCCCAAATTCCTAACTTCCACAAGCTTACATGGGTCTCAACTATTGCTTGTATTACCTCTTTTGGTTATGCTTTTATTGGGAGTGGCCTTTCTTTAGCTGTTATTGCCAAAGGTAATTTTTAATATTACTTGGAGTACATTCGTACGTATTAAAATGGAAACAACAGTATAGAAAGTGTTGACGAAGTAAAATAATGGACCATTGCAGAGGCGTTTAATGAAATGAACTTGTTATAATAGAATATTAGCGTTTGGGTGTGAACAGGACAAGGACAACCAACCAGTTTGACTGGAACAGAAGTAGGAGCTGGACTATCTAAAGAAGAAAAAATGTGGAGAATGTTCAGAGCACTCGGGAACGTAGGGCTTGCTTGCTCTTATGCGACTGTTGTTTTTGATATTATGGTAAGACAAACTATTTACAGATATTACGATCATTATAAGCTTATAAGTAAAGAAAAGAGGAAAATTGGGATTATGATCAGTTATAACGATGAAATGGATTATCTCTATACTTTATTTAGGATACATTGAAGTCACCTCCATCAGAAAACAAACAGATGAAAAAAGCTAACGTGATAGGGATCACAGCAATGACAATACTCTTTCTTGCATGCGGTGGCCTTGGCTATGCTGCTTTTGGGGAAAATACACCTGGCAACATCCTCACTGGCTTTGGATTTTATGATCCCTTCTGGGTGGTCAACTTAGGAAATATATGCATTGTCATCCACATTCTGGGAGCATATCAGGTTATATCCTCATTTTTTAAATTTAAGAATCAAGAAACACAATTATTATGATGTCTATTTGATATGAGAAATCAATATTCAATGACAGGTAATGGCTCAACCATTCTTCCGTATAGTTGAAGTGGGTGCTGACATGATGTGGCCAAGCTCAAGTTTCATACACACCGAATACCCATTCAAAGTAGGCAAGATGAGATTACGTTTCAACATGTTTAGGCTACTTTGGAGGACAGTATTTGTGATAATAGCCACAGTTTTGGCTATGGCAATGCCGTTCTTCAATGAGTTTCTTGCACTACTTGGAGCATTAGGATTCTGGCCTCTCATTGTGTTTTTCCCTATACAAATGCACATTGCCCAGAGGAAGATAAACACACTATCATTCAAGTGGTGTGCCCTACAATTATTGAACCTTGTATGCTTCCTTATATCAGCGGCTGCGGCAATTAGTGCCGTTCGTGGAATCAGCCAGAATCTTACCAAATACAAACCCTTCATGTATAAACAATAAGTGGTGTGAAAAATATAATTTTGGTCTTTTATTTCTGGCTAAGTATTAAACATATAATTGCTATTTTTTGCATAATTTTATATTTGGAGGATCATTTTGATATTTTTTTAATTTAAAAGATCAAATTAATTTTAAAACTAAAAGTGAGCTACCAAAATTATTATTATTTTTTTTAGTAATTAAGTTATATCATGTAGTATCAATGAAACCTCACTTTGGGACAACAAGTGAGTTTTCAAGGGACATGGTATTATACCCATGCACTACATTAGACAATAATTGAAAGCTCTCTTAAACGCATCTAGATTTTAAAGGAAAATAAATGAAGATAAAACAAAAAAATAATTGAAAGCAATTGATAAAACCACTCTAATTTAGATTTGATGAATTTAAAGATTCAAAATTTTAAAATAGTTAAAAGCAAAACTTAAAAATTATATATATATATATATATATATAAATTTTTTTTACCAAAAAAAATAAACATATAAATTTCAAAAAATTAAAAGGATATGTTTTCAAGAACTTGAAAGGATATATACCTCTTTCTAACACACACACACACACATATATATATATATACTCCGCCAACGGTTACAGAAGAGAACCCATAGAATTCACCAAAGTGGCCTTACTTGATTCATACAAGTGGAATTAGAAAAAAAAAAAAAAAACCTAAATTGCGAAAAAATGAAAATTAAAAGAAAATTAATAATTTATTGAATAATAAGTCTTGAAAAACAGTAATTAAGAATTAGTAAAATCTTTGGTTGAGTGTACCAGTGTATTTTAATACAAAGTTATAATTGTAATATTATTAATTTATAATTTATATTATTACAATTATATCCCTATAATACTCAAAATTATAAGTATATCAAAGATAACATTAAAAATTATAAAATTAAAATATTTAGTATAAAGAACTTTAAAATTTGAGACTAGTCTACAAAATTTAATATGACTTGAAAATATATAATAAATCAGTTGTAGGACTGAGGTGGAGAGATGTACAAGTAAGCCACACAAGCAAGGGTGGAGGTGGTAGTAGTTAAAGGACAATTTAAAATTTATTCTAAGGAGTAAAACTTTTTAAATTAAAGAGTTAAATTAAAAATATAAAATAAAATTTTGTATGAAAATTAAAATTCTTAAAATTCAAGAGAAGTAATTGATGTCTCCCTTTAAATCTATATGTGCTTACATGCAATTCGAATTCTCCTTATGATAAAAATATAAGGTTATGTTTAAATATAGTAAATTATTAAATAAAAATTTTTTATTTAAACTTATAAATTGAAAATATAAATACAAATAATTATATTAATTTAATATAAATTTAAACCATTAAATTTTTATCCAATAATACATTATAATTAAATATAATATTATATTCTTAGGACAATATATGAAAATCCAAATTGGCTTACGTGTCTACTACTTTTTAACTGAAGGTCAAAAGTTAAAACAATAGGTAGTTAAAGTTTCTTTGCGGTGAACTACTTAGGAGTGGCTTAGGTGATAAAACCTAAAAGTCCATTGATGGTATGATTCAAATATTTTAAAAAAAATCAAGGTGCTTTTTGAAAATACAGCTTGCTCAAACACATTTCTTTTATTTTAATCATATATGAATAGTTTTTTCATTGTAAACATGTTATTGGATTACATATTTTTCATGTTTTTATTAGTTTCTTACCAAAACACAAATTACCTCTCTCTACCACTACTAAATATACAAATCTTATATATTTAATTGATTATAATAATCGATAATATATCCTTCTCATCTAAATTTTGTTCAAAATTTTCAGCCTTATATTAATTATTTTAATTTCATCTTCAACTACTTTATGTTATTTTAATAATTTGATAGAAAGTACTCTAAATTTTTAATATTGAAAATAATTAACGTATCCCCATCATCGTCTTTTTATAAATTTATAACCTTTGAAATTTATTATCAAATACTCTATTAATCAATTATGCTTATAAAGTGACTTTTGTACGATCTTTATATTTATTATTTTTACCTTATTTGAGTAGCAATTTTTTTCTACAACATTTATAGTACAGTAAACTTTTAAAACTCATAATATTATCAAATGAATGCTTAGCCTCATGTATTGGTAATAAAAAAAAAAACTTGGTTTCATGTACGCACCTATTAAATAGATTGAATCAATGTATCATGCGCGCGTGCGGCATGCAAAGTAGAAACATGGAGCCAGGGTAGACATTTTTAATTAGCAGATGTAGTTTCATTTATTTATTTTAGTTAAAATGCAGATTTTTCAATACAAAATTTTATTCAATTTATTTTTCTTAATTTTAATTTTTGATTATTAACTTTTCAAACTTCTAAATTTATGCAATTTAATTGAATTGTCTAGATCCTCCAAAGGAAAGTGAATTAATGCGGCACGGTATTTCTCCAATTGGGATTTCAACAATATCCTACTTCATCTCAAATATATCACATCGTTCAAACTTATTTTTTCTCCTTTTGTTTTTTTTCATCCGTATTATCATCTAATACTTTCAGTTCCATCCTCTAAAGTTTTTTATGTAAGATTTGTTCATAAAGTTGAAGAAAAATAAAAAGAAATGATAGAATGAATGAGAAAAAAAAAAAAAGGAAATAAATTTCATACACATTTTTTTTAATATCATTATCTTTTCAAAATTTGCAACAAAGTTATAAAAAAAAAAAAAAAAAAAAGATAGAAGATTCATTATCTTAATACTACATGTCTCTTATTTTCACCATCCTTGCGTATGGCTTTTTCTTTAATTAATTAAAACATTCTTAGAAATGAAAACTAAATTCAAATGAAATAGCCAGAGAGAAACAATTTGGGAAAAAGAAAAACCCAAAATCGAACTACTTGGCTATGTTGTCGTTTCTGCAGTAGAATCTAATGCGCACAAAAGAATCCACGTTACATAAAACAAGATAAAGTTGAAACTTCACTTGGAGCACGCGACAGGTTTGTAAAGAATCCTAAGATATAAGAAGAGAGTGCTCTATCAGAAATCTTGTACATAATGAAAACCTGTGCATAATCTAAACCCACTTTAAACACAAACTCTGTTTCCACTTTGACTTTGATAGGCAATAGGAGGAATTCAACGCGTGGATATGGATCTATGCATTTAGGAAAATATTGGTTCGTACTAATATATTTATATAATAGCTTATGTAATGTACTAGTTTCAGTCAACTTCTAAAAAATGCAAACTTTGGTGGTGAGAAAAGCCTAGATGGATGATCTGACTATCTGAGTTTTTGATTGAAAGTAAAATTGTAATAATTTTATTTTTTAAAAACAATATTTATTATATACCCTAGGTTAGTTTGGGTCTAGATTATAATCACCCTGGGGATTGGCTCAGCCCGGACATATACCCAGTTGACCCAGACTACTCTCATGCCTTGGTTTCTTCTTCCTTTGACCCGACCTGAACTAATGGGACAGGTCTCCCAGGTCAATCGAGTTTTATGTAGCCCTATTTATTGATCTAAATACACATAGTATATAAATAGAGATAGAGTGAGGAAGAGAAAATGGGTGAGACCTATCATCTGGATACCTCTAAATTTATTTTGTGCGTGTATTCTCTAAATGTAGTAGATTCATATCTATAGGTAGTAATAGATCTAAGGAGGAGTGTGGGGGAGTAACTTTAGATTTTTAAAATTTTAATGTAATTTTATCATATAAACTCTTGATTTAATTTTTTGATTAATAAGAATCCACTCCCTTTAAATCATAAGAATTTGTTTCTTTTAATTCAAATTTTGATCCAAAGATTTTTGCTTTCTTAAAATTAAATTCTAAATTCATCCTTTGATATAAGCTAGCTCAATGGTAAGTTGTACGGAGATTGCTAAACATAAGCACCAACCCCACCTATTGTTACAAAATGATAAATAATTTAAGAAATTATGTTAAAATTGTTTAATTGTGATGATGCATTATTAAGTGTTATATTGGATAGATATATAGATTTGAAAGTCTATCTAAATTAAAATTAATACTACGTTAAATTAGAAAATGAAAGAAACATATAAAGGGTTTAATATAAAATTAAATAATATTTACATAAAAAATGCAACCAAATCCAACTACTCTTTTATTATATATATATATATATATATATATATGTTTTCAATTTTTATTCTATTTAATAAACGTATATATCTTTTTGAAAATCACAACAAATTTGTTTAAACTTTAAACGAATATAAATAAAAAAAAAAAAAAAGAGCTTTTCGTTGATGACTTGTGTTAGTACAACTTCTTACTATGAATATAAATAATACAAATTAATAATAAAATTCATATTTTCCTTTTCTTTCAAAATTCTTTATTTTGACACTTCAAAAAGTTTTTTAATAAAAATTTTATAAATTATCGTTTGTCAATCTTTAAGTGTTCGAAATCAATCCTATAAGTAATTTATCATATATAAACTCACAATCAATATAGTGAAAATAAATATTATCTTAAAAACCTTATAATATTAGACACGTATTTGGGCACATTTCCTTTCAATTAGAGCAATAAAGTGAAAACTGAGATGTTGTTGACAAGAATGATGCGGCCGGTTAATTTGGCCACTTATACACATTGTGATTGGGTTAACTTTCTTCTCCTAAATATGAATGCCCTTTGGTGATCCTCTCCCCACCACAATTCCTTAATCATTGCAAAAACCCTCCCCCAGTTCCCTTTGTCTAGCAACAATCCTCCCTAGTCTCGCCCAAATATATCAAATTTGGCTATTCTACTGTTACAATAGTTGTTGTTTGTTAAAGAATGACCAACATTAAGTGATTTTTATGTTATATTTGACCACACGTAATCATTTTTAGTACACACAGTAATTACTATAATAGTAAAGGATTCGAATTCAAATATATTACTATTAGTAAATTTAAATATTTTGAAAATTGCTTTTAAAATAGAAAAAAGTTATATATATATATATAAAAGTAGATGAAACACAGAAGAAATAGATTTTACCTACACTTTTACTCTTTGTATTACTCTCTTTCTATTTTAGAGTCACTGTAAATTCTAAAGAATTTATAAAGATGGTACGAAAAAAATAAAATGTATAGCATTTTCTTGGCTCTTTCATCCACAAACCTTTTTTTTTCCCCTCTTATATCTTAGAAAAACTTACAAGAAAGAGATGTCCCATTCTTATCAAACCAAAGCCTCTTCTGAATTATTGTCTTCCAATAAACTTTTAGTAGGAACCTTTTTTTAAGGTCTGCATTTCAAGTAATGGAACGATATCCAATCATCCCATAAATTAATTGTAAAACTTACAACTTGAATTATAAAAACCTTTTTACGGAAGAATGAATGGTAATCAGCAGTAACTCAAATAATTAGTAAAGTGTTGGATTCAATGTCTTAATGGATATTAATTGCAATTTCCCATAAATCATCAGGACCTCTTTAACCGTTCGTGTAATTGGGATAATGACAATATATAATAGCAACAATTTGTGATTTTGAAAAAATCCATGGATATTGGACAATGGAATATTTATATATATATATATATATTTCTCATGCTTCTTTTTAATCATGATCAAGACAAAAAAAACATTAATCACCCATCATCGTTTTTCTTTGTTTTCAATAATTAACAATATAAATGAAAGAATATGTCTGTATAACTCAATTGACCCTTTTGTTTTTCTTGGCTAAAAAAGAAAAACCTTTTGTTTTTCACGCGTATATTCTGCGTCAAAAAAAAAAGTGAGAGGGACTGCTTCCCCGATGCATCACTATCGCACATGTGCGGATGTGGCCCTTGTTGATATAAATCCCAATGAAAATGTCTCGTGTCTTTTAGTGGAGGTACATGTCACGTGCCACACAATGGTACTCTTCCGTTGCTGTTGGCTTTTGTGTTTGGTTGCAATCGGCTACACACTATAACGACATATAAAAGCATGGTGTAATTTTACTGTACAATATTAAGAAATGTTACTATATCAGCTTGATTAATTTCACAAAATAGAGGTCACGAAGCTTGATGCAAGTTTTCCAGTAATCACTGTAGTTATAATAATTCAAGTCAGAATTTTCTATTCGTTTCGGTGTTGACTATGGAAAATATATTATTACATATCAAATCTTAAATATTTTTATATTGTATTACAGTATTTTAATAGTAATGTATAAGTGTTTGATAAATTAATAATAATGTATAATTTAATTTAAAAATAAAATGATTTTCTATAATAGTCATACACCTATAGTAATATAATTAAAAATTGAACATTTATAATATTTTAATTAGATGATTAACACAATAAAGATATAACTAGATGCATATAATTTTATTTTTTTTTCTATTCTTTACCCTTGAAAATTACACATGTCCGAATTACTTGTTTACTTAGTTCTATTTTTACGTGACTCAGTCTTATAAACCTTCTAGTTATTCTTCGTTCGTGTTTGAGAGACGTTTATACCAAAACAGGATAATGAATCATAACTTTTGTTTAAATAAGAAAATTAAGCCGTATAAAAATAAATTTTGAGAATTAAATAATTAAAAAATATATATATATATATATATATATATATATAGTTCAAAAATACAGCTTTCCAATTGTAATACGTCATACAACGTTCAAAGTGTAACCACTTAGACATTTCTTAATATTTAAAGTAACAGAACAAACATGGGTAAATAATAACCTTCTAAATTTGAGTTTGTTAATTATAACATGTATATATCCACAGGATTATGAATCTCATCACTGAATAAGTCGTCCTAAAAAGCTGCTCACTAGGGTACTAGGAACAGTTTTCATGCACGGGGGTGGTGAGTCCACGTGTAATTTAGTTGATGTATCGTCCCGTTCTCAGGTTTATCCAATCGCAAAAAGCGCGCGGTCCGTTTGCTATAATTAGAGGAAAGGACCGGGCTTATCCTATAGCCACAACCAAGAGACCAGGAGACCAGGGTGTGTGAGTATATATATGTTCCGTTGTTTTATTCAAACACTCACCTTCTCGTGTCTACCATCTCTCCCTGTACTCTTCGCGCTTCTCTGAGTTGCGACTTCCGACTTCCCTCAACCGATCAAAATGGACATTGAATCCGACAGGAAAGTTCCAGAGCTCGATGACGATGGCGCCCCCAAGAGAACCGGTACATCTCCTTCCTCTTCCTTTCTCCCTCCATTGTTCTCTTTTCTTTTCTATTTTCTTCCCGTTAATCACCTGCTTGTTCTGCGTTTTCTTTTACATCTATATATGCATACTTTTATGCGATTGGAAATGAGGATGACTTTTTGTTTCAAGAGATATGATAGATAATTATAAGCTGTGTAAAGGTAGCATAGTTTCCCGCAAATAAACCAGATAGACGAAATGAATTCGTTCAAGGAAGCACTGCGTGCAGGAAATGCTGTTGTGAATTATCGCAATTCCCTCATGTTCGTGCTTTCCATTCTTCTGACTTCGTTGATTTTAATCGCAATAAATATATGCAAACTCGTGTCGTATGATTGAGTCCATTGATAAGGGAATTTGAAGCAAGGAACAACGGCGACCTGTGTACTTTTCTGAGGTCAATGTTGCAGATGAAGCCATGCCCGTTTTAAATGAATTTCTTTTCACAGAAAAAAGATATCTTACTGTATCTGGAATATATCTATAGAAGTAAAAGAATTCATTTTCCAACACAAATCGAAACCGTAGATATATATATTTTTTACCAGTAAGTGAAAACACGATTTTCAGAAACTTCCAAGTGTTGTGCTCCAAGCGTTACTATTATTATTGTTATTATTATTTCATAAAGAAATAGAAAATAAGATGTTGGATGTGATATGCAGGGGGTGTGTTGATGGCGAGCACGCACATAATAACAGTAGTGGTGGGAGCTGGCGTGCTGGCACTAGCATGGGCCATGGCCCAGCTAGGATGGATAGGAGGCGTAGCCGTTATGGTCACCTTTTCCGCCATCTCTCTTTATACGTACAGTCTGATAGCAGATTGCTACAGATATCCAGATCCTGTCAACGGTAGGAGAAATTACAGTTACATGGACGCCGTCAAGGCTTACTTGGGTGGAACAATGCACATCGTTTGCGGATTGGTCCAATATTCTAAGCTGGCGGGCGTTACTGTTGGCTACACTATCACCGCCTCTACAAGCATAGTGTTCGTGACGAAACTGCTAACTTCTTTACACATGTGTACGTCACTCCAATTAAGTCTATTTCCTCTCTGTTCTTTTCATGGTAATGCAGGGCTATCAAGAAATCTAGCTGCTTTCACAAATACGGTCGTCAGGCCTATTGCAAATATTCCAACAATCCTTACATGGTGGGTTTTGGGATCTGCCAAATATTCCTGTCCCAAATTCCTAACTTCCACAAGCTTACATGGGTCTCAACTATTGCTTGTATTACCTCTTTTGGTTATGCTTTTATTGGGAGTGGCCTTTCTTTAGCTGTTATTGCCAAAGGTAATTTTTAATATTACTTGGAGTACATTCGTACGTATTAAAATGGAAACAACAGTATAGAAAGTGTTGACGAAGTAAAATAATGGACCATTGCAGAGGCGTTTAATGAAATGAACTTGTTATAATAGAATATTAGCGTTTGGGTGTGAACAGGACAAGGACAACCAACCAGTTTGACTGGAACAGAAGTAGGAGCTGGACTATCTAAAGAAGAAAAAATGTGGAGAATGTTCAGAGCACTCGGGAACGTAGGGCTTGCTTGCTCTTATGCGACTGTTGTTTTTGATATTATGGTAAGACAAACTATTTACAGATATTACGATCATTATAAGCTTATAAGTAAAGAAAAGAGGAAAATTGGGATTATGATCAGTTATAACGATGAAATGGATTATCTCTATACTTTATTTAGGATACATTGAAGTCACCTCCATCAGAAAACAAACAGATGAAAAAAGCTAACGTGATAGGGATCACAGCAATGACAATACTCTTTCTTGCATGCGGTGGCCTTGGCTATGCTGCTTTTGGGGAAAATACACCTGGCAACATCCTCACTGGCTTTGGATTTTATGATCCCTTCTGGGTGGTCAACTTAGGAAATATATGCATTGTCATCCACATTCTGGGAGCATATCAGGTTATATCCTCATTTTTTAAATTTAAGAATCAAGAAACACAATTATTATGATGTCTATTTGATATGAGAAATCAATATTCAATGACAGGTAATGGCTCAACCATTCTTCCGTATAGTTGAAGTGGGTGCTGACATGATGTGGCCAAGCTCAAGTTTCATACACACCGAATACCCATTCAAAGTAGGCAAGATGAGATTACGTTTCAACATGTTTAGGCTACTTTGGAGGACAGTATTTGTGATAATAGCCACAGTTTTGGCTATGGCAATGCCGTTCTTCAATGAGTTTCTTGCACTACTTGGAGCATTAGGATTCTGGCCTCTCATTGTGTTTTTCCCTATACAAATGCACATTGCCCAGAGGAAGATAAACACACTATCATTCAAGTGGTGTGCCCTACAATTATTGAACCTTGTATGCTTCCTTATATCAGCGGCTGCGGCAATTAGTGCCGTTCGTGGAATCAGCCAGAATCTTACCAAATACAAACCCTTCATGTATAAACAATAAGTGGTGTGAAAAATATAATTTTGGTCTTTTATTTCTGGCTAAGTATTAAACATATAATTGCTATTTTTTGCATAATTTTATATTTGGAGGATCATTTTGATATTTTTTTAATTTAAAAGATCAAATTAATTTTAAAACTAAAAGTGAGCTACCAAAATTATTATTATTTTTTTTAGTAATTAAGTTATATCATGTAGTATCAATGAAACCTCACTTTGGGACAACAAGTGAGTTTTCAAGGGACATGGTATTATACCCATGCACTACATTAGACAATAATTGAAAGCTCTCTTAAACGCATCTAGATTTTAAAGGAAAATAAATGAAGATAAAACAAAAAAATAATTGAAAGCAATTGATAAAACCACTCTAATTTAGATTTGATGAATTTAAAGATTCAAAATTTTAAAATAGTTAAAAGCAAAACTTAAAAATTATATATATATATATAAATTTTTTTTACCAAAAAAAATAAACATATAAATTTCAAAAAATTAAAAGGATATGTTTTCAAGAACTTGAAAGGATATATACCTCTTTCTAACACACACACACACATATATATATATATACTCCGCCAACGGTTACAGAAGAGAACCCATAGAATTCACCAAAGTGGCCTTACTTGATTCATACAAGTGGAATTAGAAAAAAAAAAAAAAAAACCTAAATTGCGAAAAAATGAAAATTAAAAGAAAATTAATAATTTATTGAATAATAAGTCTTGAAAAACAGTAATTAAGAATTAGTAAAATCTTTGGTTGAGTGTACCAGTGTATTTTAATACAAAGTTATAATTGTAATATTATTAATTTATAATTTATATTATTACAATTATATCCCTATAATACTCAAAATTATAAGTATATCAAAGATAACATTAAAAATTATAAAATTAAAATAAATAGTATAATGAACTTTAAAATTTGAGACTAGTCTACAAAATTTAATATGACTTGAAAATATATAATAAATCAGTTGTAGGACTGAGGTGGAGAGATGTACAAGTAAGCCACACAAGCAAGGGTGGAGGTGGTAGTAGTTAAAGGACAATTTAAAATTTATTCTAAGGAGTAAAACTTTTTAAATTAAAGAGTTAAATTAAAAATATAAAATAAAATTTTGTATGAAAATTAAAATTCTTAAAATTCAAGAGAAGTAATTGATGTCTCCCTTTAAATCTATATGTGCTTACATGCAATTCGAATTCTCCTTATGATAAAAATATAAGGTTATGTTTAAATATAGTAAATTATTAAATAAAAATTTTTTATTTAAACTTATAAATTGAAAATATAAATACAAATAATTATATTAATTTAATATAAATTTAAACCATTAAATTTTTATCCAATAATACATTATAATTAAATATAATATTATATTCTTAGGACAATATATGAAAATCCAAATTGGCTTACGTGTCTACTACTTTTTAACTGAAGGTCAAAAGTTAAAACAATAGGTAGTTAAAGTTTCTTTGCGGTGAACTACTTAGGAGTGGCTTAGGTGATAAAACCTAAAAGTCCATTGATGGTATGATTCAAATATTTTAAAAAAAATCAAGGTGCTTTTTGAAAATACAGCTTGCTCAAACACATTTCTTTTATTTTAATCATATATGAATAGTTTTTTCATTGTAAACATGTTATTGGATTACATATTTTTCATGTTTTTATTAGTTTCTTACCAAAACACAAATTACCTCTCTCTACCACTACTAAATATACAAATCTTATATATTTAATTGATTATAATAATCGATAATATATCCTTCTCATCTAAATTTTGTTCAAAATTTTCAGCCTTATATTAATTATTTTAATTTCATCTTCAACTACTTTATGTTATTTTAATAATTTGATAGAAAGTACTCTAAATTTTTAATATTGAAAATAATTAACGTATCCCCATCATCGTCTTTTTATAAATTTATAACCTTTGAAATTTATTATCAAATACTCTATTAATCAATTATGCTTATAAAGTGACTTTTGTACGATCTTTATATTTATTATTTTTACCTTATTTGAGTAGCAATTTTTTTCTACAACATTTATAGTACAGTAAACTTTTAAAACTCATAATATTATCAAATGAATGCTTAGCCTCATGTATTGGTAATAAAAAAAAAAACTTGGTTTCATGTACGCACCTATTAAATAGATTGAATGAATGTATCATGCGTGCGTGCGGCATGCAAAGTAGAAACATGGAGCCAGGGCAGACATTTTTAATTAGCAGATGTAGTTTCATTTATTTATTTTAGTTAAAATGCAGATTTTTCAATACAAAATTTTATTCAATTTATTTTTCTTAATTTTAATTTTTGATTATTAACTTTTCAAACTTCTAAATTTATGCAATTTAATTGAATTGTCTAGATCCTCCAAAGGAAAGTGAATTAATGCGGCACGGTATTTCTCCAATTGGGATTTCAACAATATCCTACTTCATCTCAAATATATCACATCGTTCAAACTTATTTTTTCTCCTTTTGTTTTTTTTCATCCGTATTATCATCTAATACTTTCAGTTCCATCCTCTAAAGTTTTTTATGTAAGATTTGTTCATAAAGTTGAAGAAAAATAAAAAGCAATGATAGAATGAATGAGAAAAAAAAAAAAAGGAAATAAATTTCATACACATTTTTTTTAATATCATTATCTTTTCAAAATTTGCAACAAAGTTATAAAAAAAACAAAAAAAGATAGAAGATTCATTATCTTAATACTACATGTCTCTTATTTTCACCATCCTTGCGTATGGCTTTTTCTTTAATTAATTAAAACATTCTTAGAAATGAAAACTAAATTCAAATGAAATAGCCAGAGAGAAACAATTTGGGAAAAAGAAAAACCCAAAATCGAACTACTTGGCTATGTTGTCGTTTCTGCAGTAGAATCTAATGCGCACAAAAGAATCCACGTTACATAAAACAAGATAAAGTTGAAACTTCACTTGGAGCACGCGACAGGTTTGTAAAGAATCCTAAGATATAAGAAGAGAGTGCTCTATCAGAAATCTTGTACATAATGAAAACCTGTGCATAATCTAAACCCACTTTAAACACAAACTCTGTTTCCACTTTGACTTTGATAGGCAATAGGAGGAATTCAACGCGTGGATATGGATCTATGCATTTAGGAAAATATTGGTTCGTACTAATATATTTATATAATAGCTTATGTAATGTACTAGTTTCAGTCAACTTCTAAAAAATGCAAACTTTGGTGGTGAGAAAAGCCTAGATGGATGATCTGACTATCTGAGTTTTTGATTGAAAGTAAAATTGTAATAATTTTATTTTTTAAAAACAATATTTATTATATACCCTAGGTTAGTTTGGGTCTAGATTATAATCACCCTGGAGATTGGCTCAGCCCGGACATATACCCAGTTGACCCAGACTCCTCTCATGCCTTGGTTTCTTCTTCCTTTGACCCGGCCTGAACTAATGGGACAGGTCTCCCAGGTCAATCGAGTTTTATGTAGCCCTATTTATTGATCTAAATACACATAGTATATAAATAGAGATAGAGTGAGGAAGAGAAAATGGGTGAGACCTATCATCTGGATACCTCTAAATTTATTTTGTGCGTGTATTCTCTAAATGTAGTAGATTCATATCTATAGGTAGTAATAGATCTAAGGAGGAGTGTGGGGGAGTAACTTTAGATTTTTAAAATTTTAATGTAATTTTATCATATAAACTCTTGATTTAATTTTTTGATTAATAAGAATCCACTCCCTTTAAATCATAAGAATTTGTTTCTTTTAATTCAAATTTTGATCCAAAGATTTTTGCTTTCTTAAAATTAAATTCTAAATTCATCCTTTGATATAAGCTAGCTCAATGGTAAGTTGTACGGAGATTGCTAAACATAAGCACCAACCCCACCTATTGTTACAAAATGATAAATAATTTAAGAAATTATGTTAAAATTGTTTAATTGTGATGATGCATTATTAAGTGTTATATTGGATAGATATATAGATTTGAAAGTCTATCTAAATTAAAATTAATACTACGTTAAATTAGAAAATGAAAGAAACATATAAAGGGTTTAATATAAAATTAAATAATATTTACATAAAAAATGCAACCAAATCCAACTACTCTTTTATTTTTTATATATATATATATATATATGTTTTCAATTTTTATTCTATTTAATAAACGTATATATCTTTTTGAAAATCACAACAAATTTGTTTAAACTTTAAACGAATATAAAAAAAAAAAAAAAAAAAGAGCTTTTCGTTGATGACTTGTGTTAGTACAACTTCTTACTATGAATAAAAATAAGACAAATTAATAATAAAATTCATATTTTCCTTTTCTTTCAAAATTCTTTATTTTGACACTTCAAAAAGTTTTTTAATAAAAATTTTATAAATTATCGTTTGTCAATCTTTAAGTGTTCGAAATCAATCCTATAAGTAATTTATCATATATAAACTCACAATCAATATAGTGAAAATAAATATTATCTTAAAAACCTTATAATATTAGACACGTATTTGGACACATTTCCTTTCAATTAGAGCAATAAAGTGAAAATTGAGATGTTGTTGACAAGAATGATGCGGCCGGTTAATTTGGCCACTTATACACATTGTGATTGGGTTAACTTTCTTCTCCTAAATATGAATGCCCTTTGGTGATCCTCTCCCCACCACAATTCCTTAATCATTGCAAAAACCCTCCCCCAGTTCCCTTTGTCTAGCAACAATCCTCCCTAGTCTCGCCCAAATATATCAAATTTGGCTATTCTACTGTTACAATAGTTGTTGTTTGTTAAAGAATGACCAACATTAAGTGATTTTTATGTTATATTTGACCACACGTAATCATTTTTAGTACACACAGTAATTACTATAATAGTAAAGGATTCAAATTCAAATATATTACTATTAGTAAATTTAAATATTTTGAAAATTGCTTTTAAAATAGAAAAAAGTTATATATATATATATATATAAAAGTAGATGAAACACAGAAGAAATAGATTTTACCTACACTTTTACTCTTTGTATTACTCTCTTTCTATTTTAGAGTCACTGTAAATTCTAAAGAATTTATAAAGATGGTACGAAAAAAATAAAATGTATAGCATTTTCTTGGCTCTTTCATCCACAAACCTTTTTTTTTTCCCCTCTTATATCTTAGAAAAACTTACAAGAAAGAGATGTCCCATTCTTATCAAACCAAAGCCTCTTCTGAATTATTGTCTTCCAATAAACTTTTAGTAGGAACCTTTTTTTAAGGTCTGCATTTCAAGTAATGGAACGATATCCAATCATCCCATAAATTAATTGTAAAACTTACAACTTGAATTATAAAAACCTTTTTACGGAAGAATGAATGGTAATCAGCAGTAACTCAAATAATTAGTAAAGTGTTGGATTCAATGTCTTAATGGATATTAATTGCAATTTCCCATAAATCATCAGGACCTCTTTAACCGTTCGTGTAATTGGGATAATGACAATATATAATAGCAACAATTTGTGATTTTGAAAAAATCCATGGATATTGGACAATGGAATATTTATATATATATATATATATTTCTCATGCTTCTTTTTAATCATGATCAAGACAAAAAAAACATTAATCACCCATCATCGTTTTTCTTTGTTTTCAATAATTAACAATATAAGTGAAAGAATATGTCTGTATAACTCAATTGACCCTTTTGTTTTTCTTGGCTAAAAAAGAAAAACCTTTTGTTTTTCACGCGTATATTCTGCGTCAAAAAAAAAAGTGAGAGGGACTGCTTCCCCGATGCATCACTATCGCACATGTGCGGATGTGGCCCTTGTTGATATAAATCCCAATGAAAATGTCTCGTGTCTTTTAGTGGAGGTACATGTCACGTGCCACACAATGGTACTCTTCCGTTGCTGTTGGCTTTTGTGTTTGGTTGCAATCGGCTACACACTATAACGACATATAAAAGCATGGTGTAATTTTACTGTACAATATTAAGAAATGTTACTATATCAGCTTGATTAATTTCACAAAATAGAGGTCACGAAGCTTGATGCAAGTTTTCCAGTAATCACTGTAGTTATAATAATTCAAGTCAGAATTTTCTATTCGTTTCGGTGTTCACTATGGAAAATATATTATTACATATCAAATCTTAAATATTTTTATATTGTATTACAGTATTTTAATAGTAATGTATAAGTGTTTGATAAATTAATAATAATGTATAATTTAATTTAAAAATAAAATGATTTTCTATAATAGTCATACACCTATAGTAATATAATTAAAAATTGAACATTCATAATATTTTAATTAGATGATTAACACAATAAAGATATAACTAGATGCATATAATTTTATTTTTTTTTCTATTCTTTACCCTTGAAAATTACACATGTCCGAATTACTTGTTTACTTAGTTCTATTTTTACGTGATTCAGTCTTATAAACCTTCTAGTTATTCTTCGTTCGTGTTTGAGAGACGTTTATACCAAAACAGGATAATGAATCATAACTTTTGTTTAAATAAGAAAATTAAGCCGTATAAAAATAAATTTTGAGAATTAAATAATTAAAAAAAAAAAAAAATATATATATATATATATATAGTTCAAAAATACAGCTTTCCAATTGTAATACGTCATACAACGTTCAAAGTGTAACCACTTAGACATTTCTTAATATTTAAAGTAACAGAACAAACATGGGTAAATAATAACCTTCTAAATTTGAGTTTGTTAATTATAACATGTATATATCCACAGGATTATGAATCTCATCACTGAATAAGTCGTCCTAAAAAGCTGCTCACTAGGGTACTAGGAACAGTTTTCATGCACGGGGGTGGTGAGTCCACGTGTAATTTAGTTGATGTATCGTCCCGTTCTCAGGTTTATCCAATCGCAAAAAGCGCGCGGTCCGTTTGCTATAATTAGAGGAAAGGACCGGGCTTATCCCGTAGCCACAACCAAGAGACCAGGAGACCAGGGTGTGTGAGTATATATATGTTCCGTTGTTTTATTCAAACACTCACCTTCTCGTGTCTACCATCTCTCCCTGTACTCTTCGCGCTTCTCTGAGTTGCGACTTCCGACTTCCCTCAACCGATCAAAATGGACATTGAATCCGACAGGAAAGTTCCAGAGCTCGATGACGATGGCGCCCCCAAGAGAACCGGTACATCTCCTTCCTCTTCCTTTCTCCCTCCATTGTTCTCTTTTCTTTTCTATTTTCTTCCCGTTAATCACCTGCTTGTTCTGCGTTTTCTTTTACATCTATATATGCATACTTTTATGCGATTGGAAATGAGGATGACTTTTTGTTTCAAGAGATATGATAGATAATTATAAGCTGTGTAAAGGTAGCATAGTTTCCCGCAAATAAACCAGATAGACGAAATGAATTCGTTCAAGGAAGCACTGCGTGCAGGAAATGCTGTTGTGAATTATCGCAATTCCCTCATGTTCGTGCTTTCCATTCTTCTGACTTCGTTGATTTTAATCGCAATAAATATATGCAAACTCGTGTCGTATGATTGAGTCCATTGATAAGGGAATTTGAAGCAAGGAACAACGGCGACCTGTGTACTTTTCTGAGGTCAATGTTGCAGATGAAGCCATGCCCGTTTTAAATGAATTTCTTTTCACAGAAAAAAGATATCTTACTGTATCTGGAATATATCTATAGAAGTAAAAGAATTCATTTTCCAACACAAATCGAAACCGTAGATATATATATTTTTTACCAGTAAGTGAAAACACGATTTTCAGAAACTTCCAAGTGTTGTGCTCCAAGCGTTACTATTATTATTGTTATTATTATTTCATAAAGAAATAGAAAATAAGATGTTGGATGTGATATGCAGGGGGTGTGTTGATGGCGAGCACGCACATAATAACAGTAGTGGTGGGAGCTGGCGTGCTGGCACTAGCATGGGCCATGGCCCAGCTAGGATGGATAGGAGGCGTAGCCGTTATGGTCACCTTTTCCGCCATCTCTCTTTATACGTACAGTCTGATAGCAGATTGCTACAGATATCCAGATCCTGTCAACGGTAGGAGAAATTACAGTTACATGGACGCCGTCAAGGCTTACTTGGGTGGAACAATGCACATCGTTTGCGGATTGGTCCAATATTCTAAGCTGGCGGGCGTTACTGTTGGCTACACTATCACCGCCTCTACAAGCATAGTGTTCGTGACGAAACTGCTAACTTCTTTACACATGTGTACGTCACTCCAATTAAGTCTATTTCCTCTCTGTTCTTTTCATGGTAATGCAGGGCTATCAAGAAATCTAGCTGCTTTCACAAATACGGTCGTCAGGCCTATTGCAAATATTCCAACAATCCTTACATGGTGGGTTTTGGGATCTGCCAAATATTCCTGTCCCAAATTCCTAACTTCCACAAGCTTACATGGGTCTCAACTATTGCTTGTATTACCTCTTTTGGTTATGCTTTTATTGGGAGTGGCCTTTCTTTAGCTGTTATTGCCAAAGGTAATTTTTAATATTACTTGGAGTACATTCGTACGTATTAAAATGGAAACAACAGTATAGAAAGTGTTGACGAAGTAAAATAATGGACCATTGCAGAGGCGTTTAATGAAATGAACTTGTTATAATAGAATATTAGCGTTTGGGTGTGAACAGGACAAGGACAACCAACCAGTTTGACTGGAACAGAAGTAGGAGCTGGACTATCTAAAGAAGAAAAAATGTGGAGAATGTTCAGAGCACTCGGGAACGTAGGGCTTGCTTGCTCTTATGCGACTGTTGTTTTTGATATTATGGTAAGACAAACTATTTACAGATATTACGATCATTATAAGCTTATAAGTAAAGAAAAGAGGAAAATTGGGATTATGATCAGTTGTAACGATGAAATGGATTATCTCTATACTTTATTTAGGATACATTGAAGTCACCTCCATCAGAAAACAAACAGATGAAAAAAGCTAACGTGATAGGGATCACAGCAATGACAATACTCTTTCTTGCATGCGGTGGCCTTGGCTATGCTGCTTTTGGGGAAAATACACCTGGCAACATCCTCACTGGCTTTGGATTTTATGATCCCTTCTGGGTGGTCAACTTAGGAAATATATGCATTGTCATCCACATTCTGGGAGCATATCAGGTTATATCCTCATTTTTTAAATTTAAGAATCAAGAAACACAATTATTATGATGTCTATTTGATATGAGAAATCAATATTCAATGACAGGTAATGGCTCAACCATTCTTCCGTATAGTTGAAGTGGGTGCTGACATGATGTGGCCAAACTCAAGTTTCATACACACCGAATACCCATTCAAAGTAGGCAAGATGAGATTACGTTTCAACATGTTTAGGCTACTTTGGAGGACAGTATTTGTGATAATAGCCACAGTTTTGGCTATGGCAATGCCGTTCTTCAATGAGTTTCTTGCACTACTTGGAGCATTAGGATTCTGGCCTCTCATTGTGTTTTTCCCTATACAAATGCACATTGCCCAGAGGAAGATAAACACACTATCATTCAAGTGGTGTGCCCTACAATTATTGAACCTTGTATGCTTCCTTATATCAGCGGCTGCGGCAATTAGTGCCGTTCGTGGAATCAGCCAGAATCTTACCAAATACAAACCCTTCATGTATAAACAATAAGTGGTGTGAAAAATATAATTTTGGTCTTTTATTTCTGGCTAAGTATTAAACATATAATTGCTATTTTTTGCATAATTTTATATTTGGAGGATCATTTTGATATTTTTTTAATTTAAAAGATCAAATTAATTTTAAAACTAAAAGTGAGCTACCAAAATTATTATTATTTTTTTTAGTAATTAAGTTATATCATGTAGTATCAATGAAACCTCACTTTGGGACAACAAGTGAGTTTTCAAGGGACATGGTATTATACCCATGCACTACATTAGACAATAATTGAAAGCTCTCTTAAACGCATCTAGATTTTAAAGGAAAATAAATGAAGATAAAACAAAAAAATAATTGAAAGCAATTGATAAAACCACTCTAATTTAGATTTGATGAATTTAAAGATTCAAAATTTTAAAATAGTTAAAAGCAAAACTTAAAAATTATATATATATATATATATATATAAATTTTTTTTACCAAAAAAAATAAACATATAAATTTCAAAAAATTAAAAGGATATGTTTTCAAGAACTTGAAAGGATATATACCTCTTTCTAACACACACACACACATATATATATATATACTCCGCCAACGGTTACAGAAGAGAACCCATAGAATTCACCAAAGTGGCCTTACTTGATTCATACAAGTGGAATTAGAAAAAAAAAAAAAAAAAAACCTAAATTGCGAAAAAATGAAAATTAAAAGAAAATTAATAATTTATTGAATAATAAGTCTTGAAAAACAGTAATTAAGAATTAGTAAAATCTTTGGTTGAGTGTACCAATGTATTTTAATACAAAGTTATAATTGTAATATTATTAATTTATAATTTATATTATTACAATTATATCCCTATAATACTCAAAATTATAAGTATATCAAAGATAACATTAAAAATTATAAAATTAAAATATTTAGTATAAAGAACTTTAAAATTTGAGACTAGTCTACAAAATTTAATATGACTTGAAAATATATAATAAATCAGTTGTAGGACTGAGGTGGAGAGATGTACAAGTAAGCCACACAAGCAAGGGTGGAGGTGGTAGTAGTTAAAGGACAATTTAAAATTTATTCTAAGGAGTAAAACTTTTTAAATTAAAGAGTTAAATTAAAAATATAAAATAAAATTTTGTATGAAAATTAAAATTCTTAAAATTCAAGAGAAGTAATTGATGTCTCCCTTTAAATCTATATGTGCTTACATGCAATTCGAATTCTCCTTATGATAAAAATATAAGGTTATGTTTAAATATAGTAAATTATTAAATAAAAATTTTTTATTTAAACTTATAAATTGAAAATATAAATACAAATAATTATATTAATTTAATATAAATTTAAACCATTAAATTTTTATCCAATAATACATTATAATTAAATATAATATTATATTCTTAGGACAATATATGAAAATCCAAATTGGCTTACGTGTCTACTACTTTTTAACTGAAGGTCAAAAGTTAAAACAATAGGTAGTTAAAGTTTCTTTGCGGTGAACTACTTAGGAGTGGCTTAGGTGATAAAACCTAAAAGTCCATTGATGGTATGATTCAAATATTTTAAAAAAAATCAAGGTGCTTTTTGAAAATACAGCTTGCTCAAACACATTTCTTTTATTTTAATCATATATGAATAGTTTTTTCATTGTAAACATGTTATTGGATTACATATTTTTCATGTTTTTATTAGTTTCTTACCAAAACACAAATTACCTCTCTCTACCACTACTAAATATACAAATCTTATATATTTAATTGATTATAATAATCGATAATATATCCTTCTCATCTAAATTTTGTTCAAAATTTTCAGCCATATATTAATTATTTTAATTTCATCTTCAACTACTTTATGTTATTTTAATAATTTGATAGAAAGTACTCTAAATTTTTAATATTGAAAATAATTAACGTATCCCCATCATCGTCTTTTTATAAATTTATAACCTTTGAAATTTATTATCAAATACTCTATTAATCAATTATGCTTATAAAGTGACTTTTGTACGATCTTTATATTTATTATTTTTACCTTATTTGAGTAGCAATTTTTTTCTACAACATTTATAGTACAGTAAACTTTTAAAACTCATAATGTTATCAAATGAATGCTTAGCCTCATGTATTGGTAATAAAAAAAAAAAAAACTTGGTTTCATGTACGCACCTATTAAATAGATTGAATCAATGTATCATGCGTGCGTGCGGCATGCAAAGTAGAAACATGGAGCCAGGGTAGACATTTTTAATTAGCAGATGTAGTTTCATTTATTTATTTTAGTTAAAATGCAGATTTTTCAATACAAAATTTTATTCAATTTATTTTTCTTAATTTTAATTTTTGATTATTAACTTTTCAAACTTCTAAATTTATGCAATTTAATTGAATTGTCTAGATCCTCCAAAGGAAAGTGAATTAATGCGGCACGGTATTTCTCCAATTGGGATTTCAACAATATCCTACTTCATCTCAAATATATCACATCGTTCAAACTTATTTTTTCTCCTTTTGTTTTTTTTCATCCGTATTATCATCTAATACTTTCAGTTCCATCCTCTAAAGTTTTTTATGTAAGATTTGTTCATAAAGTTGAAGAAAAATAAAAAGAAATGATAGAATGAATGAGAAAAAAAAAAAAAAAGGAAATAAATTTCATACACATTTTTTTTTTAATATCATTATCTTTTCAAAATTTGCAACAAAGTTATAAAAAAAAAAAAAAAAAGATAGAAGATTCATTATCTTAATACTACATGTCTCTTATTTTCACCATCCTTGCGTATGGCTTTTTCTTTAATTAATTAAAACATTCTTAGAAATGAAAACTAAATTCAAATGAAATAGCCAGAGAGAAACAATTTGGGAAAAAGAAAAGCCCAAAATCGAACTACTTGGCTATGTTGTCGTTTCTGCAGTAGAATCTAATGCGCACAAAAGAATCCACGTTACATAAAACAAGATAAAGTTGAAACTTCACTTGGAGCACGCGACAGGTTTGTAAAGAATCCTAAGATATAAGAAGAGAGTGCTCTATCAGAAATCTTGTACATAATGAAAACCTGTGCATAATCTAAACCCACTTTAAACACAAACTCTGTTTCCACTTTGACTTTGATAGGCAATAGGAGGAATTCAACGCGTGGATATGGATCTATGCATTTAGGAAAATATTAGTTCGTACTAATATATTTATATAATAGCTTATGTAATGTACTAGTTTCAGTCAACTTCTAAAAAATGCAAACTTTGGTGGTGAGAAAAGCCTATATGGATGATCTGACTATCTGTGTTTTTGATTGAAAGTAAAATTGTAATAATTTTATTTTTTAAAAACAATATTTATTATATACCCTAGGTTAGTTTGGGTCTAGATTATAATCACCCTGGAGATTGGCTCAGCCCGGACATATACCCAGTTGACCCAGACTCCTCTCATGCCTTGGTTTCTTCTTCCTTTGACCCGGCCTGAACTAATGGGATAGGTCTCCCAGGTCAATCGAGTTTTATGTAGCCCTATTTATTGATCTAAATACACATAGTATATAAATAGAGATAGAGTGAGGAAGAGAAAATGGGTGAGACCTATCATCTGGATACCTCTAAATTTATTTTGTGCGTGTATTCTCTAAATGTAGTATATTCATATCTATAGGTAGTAATAGATCTAAGGAGGAGTGTGGGGGAGTAACTTTAGATTTTTAAAATTTTAATGTAATTTTATCATATAAACTCTTGATTTAATTTTTTGATTAATAAGAATCCACTCCCTTTAAATCATAAGAATTTGTTTCTTTTAATTCAAATTTTGATCCAAAGATTTTTGCTTTCTTAAAATTAAGTTCTAAATTCATCCTTTGATATAAGCTAGCTCAATGGTAAGTTGTACGGAGATTGCTAAACATAAGCACCAACCCCACCTATTGTTACAAAATGATAAATAATTTAAGAAATTATGTTAAAATTGTTTAATTGTGATGATGCATTATTAAGTGTTATATTGGATAGATGTATAGATTTGAAAGTCTATCTAAATTAAAATTAATACTACGTTAAATTAGAAAATGAAAGAAACATATAAAGGGTTTAATATAAAATTAAATAATATTTACATAAAAAATGCAACCAAATCCAACTACTCTTTTATTTTATATATATATATATATATATATATATATATGTTTTCAATTTTTATTCTATTTAATAAACGTATATATCTTTTTGAAAATCACAACAAATTTGTTTAAACTTTAAACGAATATAAAAAAAAAAAAAAAAAAAAAAAAGAGCTTTTCGTTGATGACTTGTGTTAGTACAACTTCTTACTATGAATAAAAATAAGACAAATTAATAATAAAATTCATATTTTCCTTTTCTTTCAAAATTCTTTATTTTGACACTTCAAAAAGTTTTTTAATAAAAATTTTATAAATTATCGTTTGTCAATCTTTAAGTGTTCGAAATCAATCCTATAAGTAATTTATCATATATAAACTCACAATCAATATAGTGAAAATAAATATTATCTTAAAAACCTTATAATATTAGACATGTATTTGGGCACATTTCCTTTCAATTAGAGCAATAAAGTGAAAATTGAGATGTTGTTGACAAGAATGATGCGGCCGGTTAATTTGGCCACTTATACACATTGTGATTGGGTTAACTTTCTTCTCCTAAATATGAATGCCCTTTGGTGATCCTCTCCCCACCACAATTCCTTAATCATTGCAAAAACCCTCCCCCAGTTCCCTTTGTCTAGCAACAATCCTCCCTAGTCTCGCCCAAATATATCAAATTTGGCTATTCTACTGTTACAATAGTTGTTGTTTGTTAAAGAATGACCAACATTAAGTGATTTTTATGTTATATTTGACCACACGTAATCATTTTTAGTACACACAGTAATTACTATAATAGTAAAGGATTCGAATTCAAATATATTACTATTAGTAAATTTAAATATTTTGAAAATTGCTTTTAAAATAGAAAAAATATATATATATAAAAGTAGATGAAACACAGAAGAAATAGATTTTACCTACACTTTTACTCTTTGTATTACTCTCTTTCTATTTTAGAGTCACTGTAAATTCTAAAGAATTTATAAAGATGGTACGAAAAAAATAAAATGTATAGCATTTTCTTGGCTCTTTCATCCACAAACCTTTTTTTTTTCCCCCTCTTATATCTTAGAAAAACTTACAAGAAAGAGATGTCCCATTCTTATCAAACCAAAGCCTCTTCTGAATTATTGTCTTCCAATAAACTTTTAGTAGGAACCTTTTTTTAAGGTCTGCATTTCAAGTAATGGAACGATATCCAATCATCCCATAAATTAATTGTAAAACTTACAACTTGAATTATAAAAACCTTTTTACGGAAGAATGAATGGTAATCAGCAGTAACTCAAATAATTAGTAAAGTGTTGGATTCAATGTCTTAATGGATATTAATTGCAATTTCCCATAAATCATCAGGACCTCTTTAACCGTTCGTGTAATTGGGATAATGACAATATATAATAGCAACAATTTGTGATTTTGAAAAAATCCATGGATATTGGACAATGGAATATTTATATATATATATATATATATATATATATATATTTCTCATGCTTCTTTTTAATCATGATCAAGACAAAAAAAACATTAATCACCCATCATCGTTTTTCTTTGTTTTCAATAATTAACAATATAAATGAAAGAATATGTCTGTATAACTCAATTGACCCTTTTGTTTTTCTTGGCTAAAAGAGAAAAACCTTTTGTTTTTCACGAGTATATTCTGCGTCAAAAAAAAAAGTGAGAGGGACTGCTTCCCCGATGCATCACTATCGCACATGTGCGGATGTGGCCCTTGTTGATATAAATCCCAATGAAAATGTCTCGTGTCTTTTAGTGGAGGTACATGTCACGTGCCACACAATGGTACTCTTCCGTTGCTGTTGGCTTTTGTGTTTGGTTGCAATCGGCTACACACTATAACAACATATAAAAGCATGGTGTAATTTTACTGTACAATATTAAGAAATGTTACTATATCAGCTTGATTAATTTCACAAAATAGAGGTCACGAAGCTTGATGCAAGTTTTCCAGTAATCACTGTAGTTATAATAATTCAAGTCAGAATTTTCTATTCGTTTCGGTGTTGACTATGGAAAATATATTATTACATATCAAATCTTAAATATTTTTATATTGTATTACAGTATTTTAATAGTAATGTATAAGTGTTTGATAAATTAATAATAATGTATAATTTAATTTAAAAATAAAATGATTTTCTATAATAGTCATACACCTATAGTAATATAATTAAAAATTGAACATTTATAATATTTTAATTAGATGATTAACACAATAAAGATATAACTAGATGCATATAATTTTTTTTTTTCTCTATTCTTTACCCTTGAAAATTACACATGTCCGAATTACTTGTTTACTTAGTTCTATTTTTACGTGATTCAGTCTTATAAACCTTCTAGTTATTCTTCGTTCGTGTTTGAGAGACGTTTATACCAAAACAGGATAATGAATCATAACTTTTGTTTAAATAAGAAAATTAAGCCGTATAAAAATAAATTTTGAGAATTAAATAATTAAAATATATATATATATATATATATATAGTTCAAAAATACAGCTTTCCAATTGTAATACGTCATACAACGTTCAAAGTGTAACCACTTAGACATTTCTTAATATTTAAAGTAACAGAACAAACATGGGTAAATAATAACCTTCTAAATTTGAGTTTGTTAATTATAACATGTATATATCCACAGGATTATGAATCTCATCACTGAATAAGTCGTCCTAAAAAGCTGCTCACTAGGGTACTAGGAACAGTTTTCATGCACGGGGGTGGTGAGTCCACGTGTAATTTAGTTGATGTATCGTCCCGTTCTCAGGTTTATCCAATCGCAAAAAGCGCGCGGTCCGTTTGCTATAATTAGAGGAAAGGACCGGGCTTATCCCGTAGCCACAACCAAGAGACCAGGAGACCAGGGTGTGTGAGTATATATATGTTCCGTTGTTTTATTCAAACACTCACCTTCTCGTGTCTACCATCTCTCCCTGTACTCTTCGCGCTTCTCTGAGTTGCGACTTCCGACTTCCCTCAACCGATCAAAATGGACATTGAATCCGACAGGAAAGTTCCAGAGCTCGATGACGATGGCGCCCCCAAGAGAACCGGTACATCTCCTTCCTCTTCCTTTCTCCCTCCATTGTTCTCTTTTCTTTTCTATTTTCTTCCCGTTAATCACCTGCTTGTTCTGCGTTTTCTTTTACATCTATATATGCATACTTTTATGCGATTGGAAATGAGGATGACTTTTTGTTTCAAGAGATATGATAGATAATTATAAGCTGTGTAAAGGTAGCATAGTTTCCCGCAAATAAACCAGATAGACGAAATGAATTCGTTCAAGGAAGCACTGCGTGCAGGAAATGCTGTTGTGAATTATCGCAATTCCCTCATGTTCGTGCTTTCCATTCTTCTGACTTCGTTGATTTTAATCGCAATAAATATATGCAAACTCGTGTCGTATGATTGAGTCCATTGATAAGGGAATTTGAAGCAAGGAACAACGGCGACCTGTGTACTTTTCTGAGGTCAATGTTGCAGATGAAGCCATGCCCGTTTTAAATGAATTTCTTTTCACAGAAAAAAGATATCTTACTGTATCTGGAATATATCTATAGAAGTAAAAGAATTCATTTTCCAACACAAATCGAAACCGTAGATATATATATTTTTTACCAGTAAGTGAAAACACGATTTTCAGAAACTTCCAAGTGTTGTGCTCCAAGCGTTACTATTATTATTGTTATTATTATTTCATAAAGAAATAGAAAATAAGATGTTGGATGTGATATGCAGGGGGTGTGTTGATGGCGAGCACGCACATAATAACAGTAGTGGTGGGAGCTGGCGTGCTGGCACTAGCATGGGCCATGGCCCAGCTAGGATGGATAGGAGGCGTAGCCGTTATGGTCACCTTTTCCGCCATCTCTCTTTATACGTACAGTCTGATAGCAGATTGCTACAGATATCCAGATCCTGTCAACGGTAGGAGAAATTACAGTTACATGGACGCCGTCAAGGCTTACTTGGGTGGAACAATGCACATCGTTTGCGGATTGGTCCAATATTCTAAGCTGGCGGGCGTTACTGTTGGCTACACTATCACCGCCTCTACAAGCATAGTGTTCGTGACGAAACTGCTAACTTCTTTACACATGTGTACGTCACTCCAATTAAGTCTATTTCCTCTCTGTTCTTTTCATGGTAATGCAGGGCTATCAAGAAATCTAGCTGCTTTCACAAATACGGTCGTTAGGCCTATTGCAAATATTCCAACAATCCTTACATGGTGGGTTTTGGGATCTGCCAAATATTCCTGTCCCAAATTCCTAACTTCCACAAGCTTACATGGGTCTCAACTATTGCTTGTATTACCTCTTTTGGTTATGCTTTTATTGGGAGTGGCCTTTCTTTAGCTGTTATTGCCAAAGGTAATTTTTAATATTACTTGGAGTACATTCGTACGTATTAAAATGGAAACAACAGTATAGAAAGTGTTGACGAAGTAAAATAATGGACCATTGCAGAGGCGTTTAATGAAATGAACTTGTTATAATAGAATATTAGCGTTTGGGTGTGAACAGGACAAGGACAACCAACCAGTTTGACTGGAACAGAAGTAGGAGCTGGACTATCTAAAGAAGAAAAAATGTGGAGAATGTTCAGAGCACTCGGGAACGTAGGGCTTGCTTGCTCTTATGCGACTGTTGTTTTTGATATTATGGTAAGACAAACTATTTACAGATATTACGATCATTATAAGCTTATAAGTAAAGAAAAGAGGAAAATTGGGATTATGATCAGTTATAACGATGAAATGGATTATCTCTATACTTTATTTAGGATACATTGAAGTCACCTCCATCAGAAAACAAACAGATGAAAAAAGCTAACATGATAGGGATCACAGCAATGACAATACTCTTTCTTGCATGCGGTGGCCTTGGCTATGCTGCTTTTGGGGAAAATACACCTGGCAACATCCTCACTGGCTTTGGATTTTATGATCCCTTCTGGGTGGTCAACTTAGGAAATATATGCATTGTCATCCACATTCTGGGAGCATATCAGGTTATATCCTCATTTTTTAAATTTAAGAATCAAGAAACACAATTATTATGATGTCTATTTGATATGAGAAATCAATATTCAATGACAGGTAATGGCTCAACCATTCTTCCGTATAGTTGAAGTGGGTGCTGACATGATGTGGCCAAACTCAAGTTTCATACACACCGAATACCCATTCAAAGTAGGCAAGATGAGATTACGTTTCAACATGTTTAGGCTACTTTGGAGGACAGTATTTGTGATAATAGCCATAGTTTTGGCTATGGCAATGCCGTTCTTCAATGAGTTTCTTGCACTACTTGGAGCATTAGGATTCTGGCCTCTCATTGTGTTTTTCCCTATACAAATGCACATTGCCCAGAGGAAGATAAACACACTATCATTCAAGTGGTGTGCCCTACAATTATTGAACCTTGTATGCTTCCTTATATCAGCGGCTGCGGCAATTAGTGTCGTTCGTGGAATCAGCCAGAATCTTACCAAATACAAACCCTTCATGTATAAGCAATAAGTGGTGTGAAAAATATAATTTTGGTCTTTTATTTCTGGCTAAGTATTAAACATATAATTGCTATTTTTTGCATAATTTTATATTTGGAGGATCATTTTGATATTTTTTTAATTTAAAAGATCAAATTAATTTTAAAACTAAAAGTGAGCTACCAAAATTATTATTATTATTTTCAATAATTAAGTTATATCATGTAGTATCAATGAAACCTCACTTTGGGACAACAAGTGAGTTTTCAAGGGACATGGTATTATACCCATGCACTAGATTAGACAATAATTGAAAGTTCTCTTAAACGCATCTAGATTTTAGAGGAAAATAAATGAAGATAAAACAAAAAAATAATTGAAAGCAATTGATAAAACCACACTAATTTAGATTTGATGAATTTAAAGATTCAAAATTTTAAAATAGTTAAAAGCAAAACTTAAAAATTATATATATATATAAATTTTTTTTACCAAAAAAAATAAACAGATAAATTTCAAAAAATTAAAAGGATATGTTTCCAAGAACTTGAAAGGATATATACCTCTTTGTAACACACACACATATATATATATATACACTCCGCCAACGGTTACAGAAGAGAACCCATAGAATTCACCAAAGTGGCCTTACTTGATTCATACAAGTGGAATTAGAAAAAAAAAAAAAAAACTTCAGAGATGCTTTGAAGGATTGTGCATCGTACTTAAATGAAGTAAAAATCTTCCAGAAAATTGGAAAACACATTCAAATCTTAATACACATCTAGCCATAAACTTTTCTAGGTCATCCTTGTGGCCAATCTTCCACATCGTAGCTCCTAATTTCGTTGACAATGCTGATAGTAAATAAGAATTAAGAACCGACTGGCGAATGTGTTTTCAGAGAAGGGTATGGGCCACTTTCAAACTTCAATGAAATGCCTTCAAAGGTTGTGCCCTTTTTCTTTGACAAATTCAGCCTATGAATGACCCGTCAGGTCCAAGTTATTTTCATGTCTGCATTTCCTTCACATATTCAACATTATATGACACTCTGCGTCGGAACTCGACCGCCTTTAGTGTATGGAGTCCGTAAATATCTAATCAAACTGTTAAGGTCCATTCATAGAACGAAACTGCCTCATGACATGATCCCGAAAATTTGAATTTGGGTAACAAACAAATATAATCATTTCAATATGACTATATATATATATATATAAATGTGAAGACTATAAAATAGGAAACCTGAGTGGAGCCGTAGAAAGTAATACCCATCAAGTTGAATGGATGCATGCTTTTTTGAACGCTTGACTTTGTGACATCTAATAATTCATAGTCAAGAACAAAATCCTAACACTACAATATAATATTGATCATGTGGACCTTAAACACCACTACCTACCATTGTCATACTTATTATTCTCAATTAGGTCGTGAGAGGCAAGTCACAAGACTTGTGAGCTCGAGCCCGGAGCTTCATTAGCGACGATTTAGATAGAAGAGGCAGCAGCCTTGTGTTAGGTGAATTTTTTCTTGGGTGGTTGTAGCTAATCTAATCCAATCCAATTCATATTCACCTACGTTTTAAACTTCTTTCTAAAGGGAAAAATATGAATCATATTCTCGAACTTTCAAGTTAAATATGATAGAAATACCCTAGGAATAACTACAACTAAAATTTGGATTGAAGCTCTCTATGATTACTCAGTTTAAACCGTTCCCTGCAAAATGTAATACATTACCATTAACTTTTATGCATTCACCCCATCAATTTGATGAACCAGCAATGTTATTTTTTTTCGATATAATGGAGGGGTGATGAGGGGAGGCTTATTCTTCCCGTGAATTACAGTTCTGCCCTCGTGTCTTACCCGATCAAGCCACCACTTTTTACTCGTGTTTTGGTCATTCACCACTTGATGGATAAAGCAATTTCTAAGCCCACGGGAAAGCTGGTGTTTGAATGTTTGATCAAAGCCCTCTGTTTGCGTTACCCAGTCTTTTTTTCCTTACCCCCCTCAGAGCAGACTGGCGCACTTCTCTGTACTTCTCTGGTCGTTAAAAGAAATTCTTATACTAAAAATAACAACATTATTATTATTATTATTATTCTTTACTGGATTAGCTTTTAAAAGATGATCATCATGATACTATCTACCACCTAATGTGTAGTTTTAACCAACCTATGCAATTGTGACCGGGGGGTAAACAATTCAACAATGTCCAATTGGCCCTCACAGATGCAGTCTACTTTAGTTACTGTTTTCAGCACTCCGCGTTTGAACGGACCACTTACTAGGAGTGTAAGACTAGTCTACCATCATTGTTGATTCTATTCTATGGGTCCGTGACTTCCGTCACTTTCAGTGCCATACTCGTAATTAATCCCCATTGTCTGTGCGTTTCATTAAGCTGTCCGCGGCTTATAAATTTGTACTCTCCATTCATATCTTAGCAGTACACTCCACACGACAGAACATCATCTCCCTCCCATGTCTGAGTTTTGACCGTTGGTTTGGCCATGTTTTCCCGCCAAAATTCTCTACCGCAGCAGCGAATTGGATCCTCTCAAATGTCCAAAATACCATTAACCTTCAGTGTACATTTCTTCCTCTTGCTCGGCGTCTCAGTGATCTCCCGAGTAAATTCGCAAACCATAGGCTCCGAACAAGCCATCCTACTCGAAGTTAAACACCAACTAGGAGATCCACCGTTGCTTCGATCGTGGAACTCGTCATCCTCACTATGCGTTTGGCCGGAGATACGCTGTGCCGGTGGCGTCGTTACCCAGGTCCTCCTTTCAGGAAAAAGTATCACCCAGAAGCTCCCGGCGACGATCTGCGACCTCAAGAATCTGACTATGCTCGACCTCTCAAACAATGACATCCCCGGAGAATTCCCAAGATTGTTGTACAATTGCTCCAACCTCCAGTTCCTTGACCTCTCTGAAAACTACTTCACCGGTCCAATCCCCGACGACATTGACAGACTCAAAACTCTGACGTACTTAAGCCTTGCCGCCAACAATTTCTCCGGCGATGTCCCGGCCGCAATCGGGAGACTCTCAGAGTTACGAACGCTGTACCTCTACAATAACGAGTTTAACGGCACATTTCCCAAGGAAATCGGGTCCTTATCCAAACTCGAAGCCCTCGGTTTGGCCTATAATGACAAGTTTGTGCCCATGGCAGTCCCATCGGAGTTTGGGAACTTGAGGAATTTGACGTTCATCTGGATGACACAGTGCAATTTAATCGGAGAGATCCCTAAAAGTTTTGCCAACCTTAAGCGTCTCGTGCAATTGGATTTGTCACTGAATAGTTTGACAGGTAGCATCCCCAGCAGTTTGTTCTCGCTCAAGAATTCACAATTTTTGTACCTGTACCGCAATAGATTGTCTGGCGAAATACCTAGTTCGATCCAGGCCTTGAATTTGGTTCACGTTGATTTGGCAATGAACAACTTAACAGGTCCGATTCCTGAAGATTTTGGAAAGTTAGAGAATCTGACGGTACTTAATCTGTATATGAATCAACTTTCTGGTCAGATTCCAAGGAGCTTAGGCCTAATCAAAACGCTGAAGTACTTGAAGGTTTTTAGTAATAAGTTGAATGGAACTCTGCCTCCAGAATTAGGCCTACACTCATATCTTGAAGTGTTTGAAGTTGCAGACAATCAACTGAGCGGTGGGCTGCCTCAACATTTATGTGCGAATAATGCCTTGCAAGGTGTGATTGCTTTTTCTAACAATCTTAGTGGAGAATTGCCAGAATCGCTTGGAAATTGCACTACTCTGCGCACAGTTCAGCTCTTCAGTAACAATTTCTCTGGTAAGGTTCCACTGAGTCTTTGGACTTCCAGGAATTTGTCAACCTTGATGTTAAGCGAAAACTCGTTTTCTGGCCAACTTCCAAGTAAACTACCATGGAATCTGTCGAGATTGGAGATCAGAAACAATAACTTTTCGGGGGAGATATCTCTTGGGATTGTCTCCGCTGTAAATCTAGTAGTTTTTGATGCAAGAAACAATATGCTTTCGGGTGAAATTCCAAGGGAATTGACGGCTCTTTCTCGGCTTAATACTCTCATGCTTGACAGTAATCAACTTTCCGGAGAACTTCCATCGGAGATAGCCTCCTGGCAATCCCTGAATACTTTAACTCTCTCAAGAAACAAGCTTTATGGGCAAATTCCGGTAGCGATTGGCAATCTCCCTAACCTTGTTTACTTGGACTTGTCAAAAAATGACATCTCTGGTGAAATCCCATCTCAGCTTGGCAATTTAAGGCTGATTTTTCTCAACTTGTCCTCGAACAACCTTTCAGGGAACATCCCAAATGAGTTCAATAACCTTGCATACGACACCAGTTTCTTGGACAATCCTAATCTATGTGCTCATAGTCCAAATCTCAACCTCTCAAGATGCTTGACTAAAACTCCACAATACCCAAACAAATCGTCTTTCAAGTTCCTTGCCTTGATTCTTGTTCTCTCCGTCATTGCCTTGCTAGCCATTGCCACATTGGCCTTCTGTAAGTTCAAAGACATCCGGGTCAAGAAGAATTGTGGGCGTAACCTTTCAACATGGAGGCTGACATCATTCCAGAGGCTAGATTTCACAGAATGGAATCTCTTCTCAAACTTGACAGATGGTAACCTCATTGGAAGTGGAGGCTTTGGGAAAGTTTACCGGATTGCCTCCAATCGTCCCGGTGAGTATGTTGCCGTAAAAAGGATTTGGAGTGACAAAAAGTTGGATAATAAGCTGGAGAAAGAGTTCATGTCTGAAGTTGAAATCCTAGGCACGATTCGGCATTCCAATATCGTGAAGCTGCTGTGCTGCATTTCAAGTGAAAATTCAAAACTCCTTGTGTATGAATACAAGGAAAATAAGAGCCTGGATAAATGGCTTCGTCGAAAGAAAAAAGCATCGGCTACTCCACTCGGCAATCATCTAATCTTGAAGTGGCCAACCAGGTTGAAGATTGCCATTGGAGCTGCACAAGGACTGTGTTACATGCACCACGAATGCTCCCCACCAATCATCCATAGAGATGTGAAGTGTAGCAACATATTACTGGACCTCGAATTTAGGGCGTGTATTGCAGATTTTGGGTTAGCCAGGATGTTAGCAAAGTCTGGGGAGCCACATAGTTTGTCTGCTATAGCAGGGTCTTTCGGGTACATCCCCCCAGGTATATGATTATGGCAAGTAGGGAATAGTTTCCGTTGGTGTTTGATTTTATAGAAACTAACTTCACATGGCGTCACTTGAATTTGCAGAATACGCCTATTCAACTAGGATCAACGAGAAAGTGGATGTGTATAGTTTTGGGGTTGTACTCCTGGAGCTTGTAACAGGAAAAGAACCTTATAGCGTAAAGGAGCATATAAGCCTAGTAGATTGGGCAAGGCAGTATCACAGTGAAGGAAAATGCCTTGCGGATGCTTTGGATGAAGAAATCAAAGAAGCATGTCATGTGGAGGAGATGACAAACGTCTTTAAATTAGGCCTTATTTGCACAAGCACATTACCCTCAGCTAGACCTTCCATGAAAGAGATTTTGCAGGTTCTTCGTAAGTGTTGTCCGCCAAGTTACGGAGGTAAAAAAGTGGGAACTGAGTTTGATATTACTCCCCTTCTTAGCGATACCATGTACATTTCTAATTACAAGGATGGTAGCAAGGCTATGGGCGAGAGTGATGAAAGCTGCCTGTGAAGTACCCTTTGACAGAAGCAGTGATCACAGAACACGACCTGTAAACTATGACATATATATATATATATATAAGTATATATGCTAAATGTTTTAGACATTTGAATTTATTATTGAAATATTTTTCAAAAATTTCGGCAAGTTCTTAAAAATTGGATTATACCAAATTTGTATTAACGGCCTAAATCAAATCACATATAATACTAGACCTTTGCTTTTATTCTCTAATATTCCAAAACATAAACATTTAATATAAATGGAAACTTAGGGTCCTTGCTTCCCAATAAGGAAACTAATAGCTAATTTTTTTTTAGACGAAATGGAAACTAATACCTAAATTACAATAACTAGTTTTGTTCAACAAGCGAATAATATATTTTAAGGCCCACCAAAAGATAATAGGCTCGCCATTCAATTACTACATAAAATGAGTTGTAAATAACGAGTTAGTCTCTGAACTGTTATATTTAACATATAAAATAAAAGAATGAGTTTTAAAAATTCAGGGGACAAATAATATGCACCATTATAGAGAATTAGAACTGAGAGTATTTGGACGAAATAAAAATAAGTTTAACTAATGTAATATGTCATCAAATAAATTCAGGAAAACTCTACAATTGGTCCCTATAGTTTCTCTCAATTCGTACTTTGGTCCTTATAGTTTACATTCTTTTAAAT
Source organism: Delonix regia (assembly GCA_037074485.1). Taxonomy (NCBI): domain Eukaryota; kingdom Viridiplantae; phylum Streptophyta; class Magnoliopsida; order Fabales; family Fabaceae; genus Delonix; species Delonix regia. The sequence continues at coordinate 7,713,972 of CM073452.1, forward strand.
GGCTCCCTATAATTTTCTTTAGTTTCAAATTACTCCTTACCTTTATGTTCTGTCTAAATGTCATCCATTGGAATATAATATGGCAAATGGAGGTTCACATGGTTGTTGACATGGTTCAAAGGTTTCCATATCAGCAATGGAGGCTGCATTTTTTTTCTGTTAGGGAACTTCCTCTATTCTCATCCTTTTTGCTCTCACCTTTCTTGCTTCATTCTTCTTCTCCCTTCAACCTCTCTCCTCATGACATCTCCCTCTCTCTGTATTCTCTCGAAGATAACAAAGGATAGTGGGGCAAGAGGGGAATTGCAATACCATATTTGTGAGCTAGCAGAGACTGAATAGCGAGAGTAGGGTGGCATGAGAAAGAGCACAAGAATTCTGTCCAGCGATATAACAGAACTAGAGTAGCATTGATAATGAAAGAAGAAGAAAAAAGAATGTCAATCAAAGAAAGCCGAGAAAATGGAAGAAAAAGGAAGGAGTTCGGTGTGGAGAATTTGTGTGAGAAAGCCGAAGGAATTCTTATGGTGAAGAAGATCCCAGTTTTAGTCACTAAGTAACAGAGAACTTGAGAAGAGAGCAAAACAGAAATAGAGAAGCATGAAAGATGTAGGAAGGAGGGGAATAACGAAAAATGTGATAAAGGAAATCTGAAACTACTTTATATTTGTTATGGCTTACAGATTTGATCTTTCTAAAGAGAAAGCATGGCAATGACCTCAACTATGTTTGTCATAATAATAATAATTACATAAAACTGTTAGATTTGATACATGATTATGTTTTAGTTATAAATTTGGTTTAGGTTCAGGGTTTTGCTGCAATCGTTGAATGGTTTAGCTAGGAGTATTTTGCTAGTTTTGTTATATGTATCAAGTCATATTTTGATGAAGCTTTTAGTTTAATATATAGTGTCGAATATTTTATGAAAAAGTATGGTATCTAGACATGATTATTGATATAATAATGCTTTTGTCATACTTGTATATTTCCACATGCATTTACTTGATATGAAACAATGTTGTATATTGTTTCCTATAAATAAATTATCTTAGGTAACAACATATTGATCAAGCATTTACCTTAACATCTTGGATACATAGTCATGCATAGAAGGAGTTAATTTCTGGTTCATTCTAAAAATGAATCAACAACAGTAGTATATCGGATCCATATGTAATCTTGGGTAATAAACTTACATTTTTTTGGTTATGTTCCAGGCTTTTACCCCTTAATTTACTCACTAAAATACTTCTGCAAAGCTAAGGTAAGAATATATATATATATATATATATATATATATATATAAAAGGTGATAAGTCATTCCCACTTTGACCATATGTTCACGAGGAATATCAAAGACCTTGCTAGATTGTCCTAAACTATATTTGAAAGTTTAAGAGAGGATGTAATGAAATGGTTATTAATAAAATGACTTGAATAGATATGTTGTTTGAAAGTTTTAATAAAAAAATAGAAGAACACCTATCAATTTTGTTTGGAAGTTATAATAAAATAAATAGAATTAAATGACTTATTAATTATTTTTTTTAATATTACTCATTGTAACATAAATATATTATTAATAATTTTGTCATTATTCAATACATAATATTATATAATTCTTCTATTCATATTTCTTTATTTTATTTACTAATTATCATATTTATATATTTTGTCTAATACATTTATTATAAAATATCTAAGTTGTTTCAAAAAATTTCAAAAGACAAACTTAAAAACCCAACAAGAAAAATTGTTGCCAAAAAAAATTTTTAAAAAATAGATGAAACTAATCTACATTGTAGATTCTTTTATTCTTTCTTTTTTGTTTTAAAATTTTAAATAAAAAAAAGTTATGACCATAATGATAGAAATTAGATAAAATTGTAATAATTAGAATTAAATATATTAGTAATTTAATTTTTTAGATTATCTCATTCTATCGTTAACCCTCCAATTTAAAAAGACATCAAAATAGAGTTTCAATTGATAAGAAAAGAACATTCACATTTCATCTTAAAAAAATATCTAAATATAAATCTAACTTATTTTAATAATTTCATTTCTTATCGTTACCTTATTAACCATCTCTCCAAACATTACCTTTAACTTTTTAAAAATTAAATTGTAAGCATAGGCTATCACAATCTTCTCGGCAATATCAGAACCTTTGTCAGCAATCACATCAGTCTCACCAACTAAGTGAACACAAGCAAGTGCCATCCATGATATCATTCCCTATCTACTTGGCGAACTTGAATTTTTTCCAATAAAATTTTATAATATTTTATTAATATTAAATTAATAAAAAATACTAAATTAATAAAAAATTATTTTTTATTCATATCCAGAATCTCCTGGAGTGGAGATGATCCATTCTATGTACTTGGCTCTCTCTGTCTCTGCCACAGCCAGTAACATTAAAAAGAAGTGAAGTGAGTTTTAATTTAAATTTGCCTCGTTCACAAGACCAATGTGTCAGAAGTTTATAACACCAAACCTAAAAAGGCCTCAAATTGACTCAACGCTCGTATGTGCCTTCTTGTTCTTCCGAGTCATCGTCTCACCATAGACCCCTTCCCATTAACATATACATGCAGTTGAAACAAGACGGATGAGTAGAACTTGCAATCTTATCCGAATGGTTCACATGCCACTCTCAACCTTCTCCTCTGTCTCATGAGTTCAAGGACGTTCCTCTGCATCCCTGCTACCAATGACCACCAAAACAACACCAAAAATGGGGATTTATGTTACTCAAGCTCATCTAACAGGAAGAAGAAAACTGAGGTTTGGATGGGAGTTTTACACCAGCAAAACACACAGAATGAAGGATCTGAAACGAGTTTCTCTTGTCATTAATGGCTGTTGTGGATAAAAGAGATTACCAAGTGAGGGGTACCCTGTAGAAGCAAGAAGAAAGGAAAGAAAAATAATGGTTTCAGGTTGTTCACCTTGCGGCTGAATGCAAAAGATGACGGGGAGAATTGCATGACGACAGAGTTGCAGGAAAAAAATTTGCAGAGAGAACAAAAGGAAGGAATCCAGAGAGAGGGTGACATCAGGAGGAGAGAGGAGGAAGGGAGAAGAAGAATGAAGCAGAAAAGGGGAGTGTGATGGTGTGAGAGCGGGAAGGACGAGAAGAGAGGAAGTTCCTTAACAATAAAAAAAAAATTTGCACCCTTCATTGCTGATATGGAACCTTTGAACCATGTCAGTAGCTATGTGGAGACCTCCATTTGACATAACATACTCCAATGGATGACATTTAGACAGAATATAACGGCGAGGAATGATTGGAAACTGAAGAAAACTATAGGGAGCCATTTAAAAAATTTTAAAACTTTAGGGACCAGATTACAAATTGAGGAAAACTATAGGGACTAACTGTACAATTTTCCCGATAAATTAAAAGTAAGTTTAAATTAGCAATTAATTACACAACTTAATAGAAAATGTGAAAGAGATCAATATAAGCACTAAAATTAAATTCTCACATCAGCAAAATAAAACGTATATGCCAAGAAAAAAAGAGAGAAAAAAATCTAGGAAGCTAAAGATGCTAGTATGAGCCCAAAAGTTAGATTATTGTGCTATATAAAGAAAGAGCACGCATATACATGAATGTTCAAAACCAAAATTAATAAGAAACCCTAAAATAGAATCAATAATAGACATAAACACAACTTCTGCGGATAGTTAACCAAATGCAAGTACACAGTGCATAAAAACAATAGTCAAACGTGAGCACACAACTTAATAACTAACTGATATTAACATCCCCATTTAATTCAATTCCCTCTAATATCATTCAATAGATCCACGTGCACTAGTCTCCACATAAAGTTAGCAACACCTTCATCCTTGCTAACTAAGGTTTAGGCTAAAGTGCGCTAGGAGCCAACATATACTGCTATTAACTATATAATTTTATAAATATTCCTCCTAATAAAAACCATTCCATATTATTATCATTGTAAGTGCAAAAAGTTTAGACTTAATCTATTAACTCTCCAAGCCATATCTTATGAATGACGGTAATATATTGAATAAACATTGCTCACCTGCTTTCCATAAAGCAATTCTAAATTGAATTTCCATTATAGAGAGCTACTATTAGAATCAATTCTATACTTTGAACTCAACAGTCATATAAGCATTGCCAATATTTAAAGAACTTAATTCATTCTTGAAATTTATGTTTAAATGGAAGGTCAAAACTAAAAAGTTTGTCCCAAGAAATAATTAGTAAAAAAAACAAAAGAAATTTAAAAAACATTTTTTTAAACCATAAAAATGTTAATGGGATATTATACTAACAGAAAATGCTATGATGGCAGAACTCTTTGCCCCAGGCTCAGAGCAAAACCTAGCTGCGAGGGTATCCTCAGAGTTCTTATAAGCATCACCATTATAAATTAATACTTTGGCAACCCAATTAACAACTAACATTCTCAATTTAGTTATTGGTTTCTAATATCAAAAAATCCTAAATCAATTCTTATTATAAAACCCTTATTCAAGGATTTGCCGATTGGTTTCGAAATCAAAGAGTGAGTTTTGAAATCACCTTAGGAAGCTAAAAGGTTCAATAAGGAGACGTGGGTATCACACTTTTACAACGCAAGCCCAAACTCCCGAGTGAAGAGCTCCCTCATAAGTCCTATATAGATTTGAAGCTTGGTTGACAGTGGTAGCATGACGATGGGACATGGATGGCAAAAAATGGAAGGGAATGGTGACGCTTCTCGGCTTTCTATGCTAGATGGTGACATGGTTGCAGTTTGGAAAGAGAAGGAACAAGGGAAGGGGAAAAAGACAGAAAAAGGGGACTGGAAAATGGAGAAAAATTAAAAGTAAGATGCTAATATTTTTCTTAGATTCAAAGAGGGGTGAACGATGTCAACGAACATGCTTCTTTGCCAAGAGAGTGAAAGCAAAGTTCCCGTATAGAGTTTACAGCCGTTAAAGGTATCTAACATGAAAACTTAAAGGAGTTCCTCAAATTGGCTTTCTACCTTAAGCTCCCTTGGTACATTTGGGAATGTGAATGGATTTGGAAATAAGAATGCACTTTTAACGAAATGAAATAAAATTTTAAACTCATGAATTATGTTTGATGTAATAATAAGAAAATGAGTAAGAATAGAAAGAAGATTAGAAAAATGACTATAATAACTTTAATAAAAATAATTATTATTGTTTATTAAAAATTATTATTATCATAATTAAATTTTGATTTTTATTATTAAATCATTATGATATTATTTATTATTATTCTTTAATTTTCATAAAAAAATTTCGCTCTCTTCTTCACATCATCTTCTGGGCATATCTGAATAGACTTTGGGTTTTCTCTCGCAGTGACGGTGCCGACGACAGCCACGACAACAGCGAATGCGATGACAAGGCACCGCAGCGAATCAGTCGAAGACAGACCAATGGCGACTACAATGATGACGCCACCGTAAGGCACCACAGCAAGAAGGTGGAGGACAAAGAGCGATGGCGACAGCAACAGCGACACCACAACAAGAAGGATAACAATGACAATGCCACATGCGAGGCACCAAATTGATGGCAACAGTTACGACTAACAAATGAGGTAGAAGAAACAAACATGGGAGGTTACATGAGAGACGATTGGAGGTGGGAGGCAACAAAGGGAAGGGCAATTTTGTCAAAAACTGTCCATTCCCTTGGAAAGCCTCACAATCCCTCCGCTCAACTAGATAATCCGTGTTCCCACATCTGTCGGAATAAGAAATGCCAAGGTAATCCATTACCTTTACAAAGATCATACCGAACATGAAAACTCCCTCTTCCCTCAAATTCTTGAACCAAACATCGTTTTGCATCCTTAATACTTTTTCTCTATAAATTAAACATTATATCTTACTTGTTTTCCTATAAAAGCTTTAATTGACAAAGAATTAGTTAAATACGATGACCTGAACGATAACCAAGTTTTTACCAAATGAAATGCTAACCTCAAGGTGTTTTCTATGTATGAGTTCGATTAGACACAATAACTAAGAAACAACTTGATTTAATAGAGTTTAGACCAATTCCCCATGACCAAACAAGTCTCAGCACTCCAAATCCGCAAGCATTAACGCTGTAAGAGTAATTACTGGCTTTGTCGTATTGCTCTCTCCCCCACACCTCACAAGAATCTCCAACCCACAAGAAAAACTGGAGGCTGGAAAAACAGTGAACTGCGGCTGCGCTTTTACAATAACAAAATTATAAGAAAATCAAGTGAAAGCACCAAAGATAAGATTTCACGATAGTACCACTCCACCGACATTGAAAACAGGCACTGAGCAATGCTATGAGCAAATTGATTCCCGTCAGTCTAAAATTCCAAAGCAGGCACGTAGTGTAAGATTAACTCACTCATCAGCTGCCATAGTTTCACCATGGGATATCCCCTTCTAAGTCGCCTAGCCCGATTGACAATTAATTACATTTGCTTCATGTATCAGCCACATCACAAGCAAACAACAAAGTAAAGCTTACAAATCAAAGAACATAAATATTTGAGGTGTTGTATGAGACAACAATTCATAACTTACAGATGAGACCAAAATTCACAGACAATAGGATAGAATGAGACCACAATTTCAAGCATATCCATTATGCTATTCATCTATGTACATACGATCATCACAAGTCTATCCCCATAACTCCAGTCTATTTCACCATATCTTCATCTGCATCAGCTCAATGCTTAAATACAGTCTCGCCCTCACTTTGTATCTCAGGACAGCAAACCCCAACACAGCATACAGTGGCAGCATGGGGGCAGAGACTTTAATAATTCACCAACCAAGCCTCATGCTGTTCCATCCAGATTCATTCTCCTACAAAAAGCAACAACAACGAAACAGGACAAAATAAAGATATAACTTGTTCACACCGCAAGAGTTTATAAGCATGCCTTGTCACTAGCTTCTGCAAAGATTCTGACCTAGCCCATCTTGAGTTCATACAACACTTCCGAGTCTGACATCAGGCTATACAAAATATGAAAAAAAGGAAGAATTTAGGTTATCAACAAAGCTTTAATCTAAAAAAATTAGAAAAATGAAACAAAAAGGAAGATATTGTCTTTGATCCTCTATACAAAACAAGTGAAGTTCTTAAGCACAAGTACTGGAAAGATAGCACGTATAGTGGTGCAGGACCTGCGACCACATATTAATCAATCACAAATTTGTCTACCAAATTTGACCACGAAAAATTCATAACCAAAGTAACTTGTAACAGTAGGAAAAATACACGTCAATAACATTGGGCCATAATTAAAATACCCAACATGACAGGAACAGAATAGGGACAGACCACATTAAATATAGAATGTTGAAAAACTGATCTAATCAAATGAGTGGACAAGAAAAGAATATCAGTTTCTCCTCTTATATCCTCTGAAAATCCATCAAAAACAAAATTATAGCAACTGTTAATGTCTGAATTGTTAAAAATTAGACAATCATCTTCATCAAGGGGAAAACAGAAAGAGATTAAAGAAGTTTCAAAACCTTCAATTCTTCAGCCATGCTATTTTGAAATACTCTATTCCCATCAAAACATCCACTCTTCAAAACAGAATCAGGATCTGCCACACAGACATCACCCTGCAAAGATCCGTGACTCTCACTATCTCCCAGACTTCCAGTTTTGTCACTGCCATCCACAACACTTCCTAATCCATAATTCCTCAAATGAAGAAACTCACCTCGCAGTTGAGGTTCCGGGTGCTGGCACTTGCTACATAGTCTGCATGTTCAGCCCTCGTCAAGTTACAAGCTTTGACTAGTTGATCCTTTTCAGAGTTCAGCAAGCTTTTCGTAGATGCAGTTTCTGCACTTTCCAAGCAATCTAAATCCAGCTCCCGAACTATGTTCCCATTGACTCCATTCTGAAATTGGATCACCAACTTCTAATAAACTTTACATGAACCAAACTATTTCCTGAGGTTTTCTCCACTGGTTCAGCAGGCTTACCTCATTTTCAACTTCTAGACCTCTTGATTTCTGCTTATCATGTGTGCAGTCAACATTTGCTTCACTAAACTGTATGTCAGGACCTACAGTAACTACTCCACCTCGCAGGAGTCCATCAGATGACTTAATTTCAGAATTGCCATCAGCATACTTGTTTGTTGAATCATCTAATCTATCAATATATCCAATACTCGTATGAGGGGTACCAACTGATCTACTAATACTACTATCAGGGGAAAAAGAATCTATCCTTTGCGGGCTAATAGATGCTCGCTTTTCTGGTTTGCCTGGCTTCACATCCACCATTTCAGGATCATTTTTCCTCTTGTTGCATCTTTCAGCAGATCCAGAATAGCACTTGGCAGCATTCTCACCCATGTTTTCAGTAGGATGGATCAGATGCCTTGGCACTCTAGTCCGTTTATAACCATCAGGAAAAACAAATGCAGGAAGCTGCTTTCGACGAACATGAGAAACATAAATTTCCATCCCTGGTTTCCAATATACATACATGTTTATCTCTTGTCTAAATTCATCCACTGTTTTACGTATATCAAATTGCTGCCCTTCTTGACCTCTTACTCCTGCTTTCCTTTGCAAACCCATGAAAAATACAGAATGTGGACATGGCTTGGAAGTGTCTGAATACTCATGTGGATAAGGATGACACTGCAACATCCCATTTGTGTCCCGCTCTATCTGCTCAGTAATAATTGGAAAGCATCATTAACATGTTTAAACATTTAGAGATTATCTATTGCCAATGACTAAAATTCCAGACACAGACTACATCCAGTCGAGGAAGCCTAATACCAGACTATCACAAGACTTTACCTTCAGAGTAAGCTGTCTCCACCTAGATTCAACCCAGCCCTTCCATGCCAGTAAATCATCAGCATCTGCCGCAATTATGTCCACTTGCAGATAGTTTTTATATGCCTCAAAAAAGAGATATGGCTCAAAAAGAGAACTCCACTGGGCATTGTTGAGTTCAATATCCTACAACATATAATAATTAATAACAGACAGTAGACATCAAATTAAGGAGCTCAGAAAATTAACGAAAAACTGGAGAATAATAAACTACCCTTACCGCACAGATCCTGTTGCCATGGTGGAACTGTTCAATCATAACACGAAGAGTACTTGCTGAGACATTGTAGCTTGAATTCATGCACGGGTATGCAGGAGTGATTATTGGCATATGATGAAATCTGTCCCGGGGGTTTCTACGAGGATCCCATACAGGGAAACCCAGTTCATTCTCTTCTATAGAACACAGCATTACAGGGTTTGGCCATCGCCACTGTGTATATACCCTGAAGAATCGAGAAACCAACATACTAGGAATTGCATTGGGATAAAGCTGGCAAACTCGAGCAACTAAAAGAGCCCAATTTACACCGCCAAGAAATCCAGTAACCTAAACAGAGTGAAAAACAGGAATGAAGACAACATAAAATTAAAGGTCCCAGCAAGGAAAACTTTAGAAGTGGTGGATCTTACATTTGAATAAACACCACGTCTTTTAGCCCAGAACTTTAAACATCTGAGAGTAGTTCGGAAGTGCTAACATTCAAAGGGTTACAGGAGTTTCAAATCAATAAGTTGAAAGACCATAAAGTCTAATATATCAATCAACCAAATTAAAGAGCGTATATTAACCTCAACATTTGGAACAAGTTTAAGGATTTGATCTGCTACCCGGCAGCCATTAAGACTTCGAACAGTTGGTTCATCAACATCATACAGCACAGACCCATTTGAGATATCCAGGTCCTGTGAAAATCATATCAAATTGAAGACAAGTTAAAAGAGTAGATTAACAGAGGGAAAAAAGGGGGAAGAAAGATCAAAAGTATGGATCATGTATTTTGCTTCTAAATAAAAAATGCAAGACAACCAGAATTGCATAACAAGTAACAAAGTAGTACATTGCAGAACAGCTTAAGATCAGCACTAGCATTTTTTGCAAACTTAGTGTGGTACTGATGTAGCTCCTGGTATTATTGGCCGGAAAATAAAGAAAAATAAAGGGAAACAAGCAACACACAGACACCCTCAAGAGAGGATAGAGTCTCTCCCCACAGTCCAATTCTTCCTTAACCTTACTCAGAGCACACTACACACTATATCACTACCTAGACAACCTTTCTCTCTCCTCTCCCCTGCCAGCTAGGATACTCAGTTAGTTATTCACGTCACTCGCATGAGGCACAACCTCACTCTTTCCCTCAGCTACACTGGGCCCCTTGGGCCTCCTAGAATAGACACAGTATATCATTGGTCTCAAGGGCCCATCAGGACACCAGTTCCCATAATTGTTATCCAGAACCAGACCAGACAAATAACAGCCCCTCCTTCTCATCCTGCTCTCTTTTCTCACTCCTTCCTGTACTCACGAGGGGGTAAAACTAAAATATATATATATATATATATATATATATATATATATATAAAGTAAAGGCATGGCTGCATCAATTTTTAAAAGCACCTGGGACTGCACAACCTTATAATGCGACTCACTAAATCTCAGGGAGGCCCTTAAAATCATATCTTGAGAGAACGAGAGGAGTGCTAATAAAATTACTGCTTATGAAAATGAGCACACAGAACATAAAACCCCTGCTAAAACGGAACTCAAACTTACTTCTGGGACAACCAATAGAGATATACTTGCATAAAGCAAATCTATAGATATTCCATGGAACTTGAATTTCATTACTGGAACATGAGCATCAGAAACTGGTTGAAGTTCAGTGACTTCCTCCATTTCAGCAAGAATGTTGTGCAATATGATAAAGAAGTCCTCCTGCAAAAGATATGTATATTTGCCTAAAAGTATAATAAAATACAATTAATTATTCAAAATGAAGCACAAGTAACAGGCTGCAGTATGGCACCTCTCGATTCACATAAGAAGGACCAACGCACAAAGTATCTATATCAGCTCCAGGTCCATGTACCTGAAAATTAGTAAATAGTTGCTTAATATTCCAAAAATATAGAACAGCCACATATGATGCAGACAGCCTGTTATAATATGGGACAACAATATTTTGACTCATTTACAGTCTGCTATCAATCTATTTTCTTTAAAAACGAACACAGGCTAGTTGCTAATAGAATGAATTTAACCAAAAAGAAGGAAAGGAGGGGAGGAAGCTGTCCTATGCAAGATACCATATTTATGCAAAATGAAAGAACAACGCATGCAATGATGAGAGCAATAATGAGATTCAATCGATGTCATGACTCATCAGTCATTTGCTGAAAATTACATAAATAAAAATTCTATTACAAGCAAACAATAGAGCAGATCAGCATTAGAAAAAAAAATGTGTCCCCATCTTTTCAGGCAATAAATTATTTAGATTTCAAAAGGTAGAAATTCATGCAATTTACAATCACAATTGACAAACACTTCAGCCTCCCAAATAAATTGAGAAAAGAGAAAAGAAAAAGAGATTCCTAGTGCCTTATACATTTAAGCCTGAATCTCAAGTATAATTCATATCTTCAGCCTCCTCTCATCCCAAGACAAGTTAGAAGAGGACCCCTTCGATCAGATAAAACTCCAGCACTGGCTGAGGAACGCGCACTAATTATGATAAGGAAGCATAATTAAGATATTCATCAGAACTGACTAAAAAAGGGTACAGGAAAGTTGTCAAGTGTTAGTCAGAACGGGACCAATCATTATCACTTATTACAGCTTCCAGCTGACAGCGAATACCCATTTCTTGTACCTCATACATATTTTGTTGTTTCTCTAGCAAATCATCTCAATGTTCTGATCTTTGGCTGTCACCATCACGTATCAATTTCTTCAGACAAGCTTCTCTGCAAAATTTTGCTTTCCACATTCCAACTACTATGATAAATCAAATCAAGATACATTGACTTCCTAATGAATTGAAGCTCACTAAACTCCAGATAATCTAGGTCACTACTCCAGCAGAAAGTAACATGTTAGCATACTATATATAAGCATTAAAATGAGTCAGCAAAAGGTACGCAACAAACTCACCCCCAGTCGATAAGAACCAAACGTGAAAATGACAGCATTTGCATCTTCTACCATCTGATCTGTGTATCCTCGTTGGCGAGTCAACTGCTTCACCCAGCTTTTTACAATCTACATTGCATGTAACTTTGTTACTCTTCAATCACAACTAAAAAGGACGCCATCCCTAGGCCAAATAAATCAGCATAGACAATGAAGGAAGTAATGAGGCATCAAAAAGCATCAACCAGCAAGGTTTCCGAACATTGTCTTCAATATACCACAGCATAACACAAAATTCAAACTTAACCGCCAGAAAATAAGCATGTTAAGTAGCTTCTGCCGTTAAATAGAGAAGGTAGCTCTAATCGTAATGAAGAACGTGAGATACCGGGCAGAAGAATAGTCAGCAAGAGCAAGCTTCAATTTTTTAACCTCCCCAAGGAAGAAGGAAAAAAAAAAATAAAGAAAGCGAGATTACATTCAATTACCTGATCAAGGCGGCCAAGAACCTCTTCTCTCTTTGCCGCTTCTTCTTTGCTTTCGTGAAGGCCGGAATCAACCAAAAACTAAATCAAAAGAAATCAGTAAATTGGGTTAAAAAAAAAAAAAAGAGAAACTTTTAAATTGACACTCTGGGAAGATGACATACCCTCTCCAGTTCCATGTTACGATGGAAATCAGCCTCGGTGGGACCGGCTAGAGAGATGGGTTTTGTGATCCCATACTTTTTAACTTGCTGAGGAGGTGGCGGCGTCGAAGAACCCTTCGGACCCTCGGAACCCATCATTTCAGTACTCTAAAAACCTAGATTGGAACAGACGCAGTACCTGGTTTGACTTGCATAATTCAAAACAGCGCCGGGCGAGGATACAAAGTTGCGAAACGCAAGAACCCAAGCATTGAGGTCATGAGTTCGCAGGTGAGAGAAGATGAAATTGAGAGGCGGGAGCGGCGATACGCTAAAGGATGAAAGATTGAGTGTGATTCCAGGTGGTCAAACGCGCAATTGTGCAAAAAGAAAGAGGAAAACAGGGAAAGGGAGGGGAGGATGGGAATTGAAGGGGTAAAATGTAAGGAAAGTGAGACGAATTGGCGAGACTCGCACAGAGACGGAGATGGAGGTGGAGCCTGCAGGAGCGAGGAGAGAGGAGACCCCAAAGAACACACAGGGGGCGGGGCCGCTGGATTTCGGGGTTTCGGTGCTTTAAGTGAGCCTCTGGGTAGGAATTATTTTTATTATTATTATTATTATCATATTTCATATTTCATATATGATGCCAAATGCCAATTAGGTAAGAGGTATCATTGCATTTCATATAACGCACCGGTGGGTGCACGGCAGCACGGGTCAAGCCAGGTGTGCTCCTTTAGTCTCCTAGTAACCTATACTGATCAATCTATTGCCCCACGGGAAACTTGTGGAGCGTTGGTGCATTGCGACATAGTAAATTACTTTAGGGAAACTAGTTTTTTATGCAGCTTTTTGGAAAAGTTGGTTTATTTTTTATATGTTTATATATTTTAGATGAATGACATTTGTTAGTATTAGTAAAAAATTAAATTAATTAATACATTATAATAAACATTATATTAAAATTAAACATAATTTTAAGAGAAAAAAGTCTTATTAAGATAGTAAAAATGGGCTAGTGTTAGAGGTACATAATTAAATCGGCCTAGGAGGAGATGAATGGTGAGGTAGCAGTGGAAGGATATCAATAATCTTACAAGAACAATGAGCTTCAAAAGATGAATGGTACTATAATTTTTCTTTCACTATAATTGTTAAATATATATATTTAATAGGATAAGTATAATTTTTTTTTCATTTTTCTAGCTAAATAATGTTAAAATTTTATTTTAAATATAACTATAAAAACATTGAAAGACGAATTATTAAATATAACATTAAAATTAATAAAAATAATTATATTAAAAATAATTAAATAATTATTATACAAAAAGTTGAAATTTTGGTTAAAAGAAATCCATCTTTAATCAAACTGAAGTCTCACATTAAATATAATTTACTTTATATATATATATATATATATATATATGTACATATATATATATATATATTAGATTGTGTTCTCGTTTTTATAATTTTTTTATTATTAATTTTGATTCTTTTAAAGTAAAGTTTATAATTTAATGTTTACATTTTAATTTAGTTCATAATATTAAAATTATTGTAATATTTTGTTAACCTTTTGACACTCTAAAAGTGTGTAATTTATATTAATAAAATAAATAAAAATAATTAACAAAGTAAAATTAATTTAGTTTATAATGTTTGATCTATACATTTAAATGAAATATTCGTTAGATCAACACGATTATATGAAACGCAGCAAATATTTTTTTCCTCTGCTATGCTTCTATTTATTGTTCGAACGGAAAGATTGAAATGATTTGTTCTATATCTGCCTCATTTTGCCAGGTTTGATGGAAATATAGAAATATTATATTTATATATATATATATATATATATATATATATATATATGACCAGCGTATGTATATATTTTTTCTCATCTTTAATTAAGCAACTTTCAATGCACGTCCCCTGCGTCTCCATTTGAAATTGGAACTAGCCGTGAGTTAAGCATTTAATGGGAGACTGAATGACAATTTTATATTACTAGCCATATTTGTCCCATTTTTTGTTTGTGACGTAAAATTGAGATCATAAGATAATAGATATGATAAGCATAGACTTAAGTGCAGAGTTTAGACCCGTACGCGACCGAGAAAAGAAAATGACTAAATTTTGGCAAAGTAGATCTATCGTTGTAACAAAAATAAAAATTTGCGTGGCTGGTGATGATCTGAATTCAGATTCTAGGAAATTACCATAAGTTACAGTGAAAGCGTTTGGAAATTTTATGAAAGGATTGTAATTACTAATTACACCGTGAAAAACTTCATAGCATATGATTTTTGTAGTCAAGATTAACGAGACGTGGGTAGTTGTTCTCTTTGACCTTTTAAATAGAGTTACCACCATTTGAGCTGACTCATTTGAATTAATAAGTTAAATTAGTCAACTTATTTAATTTATTATAAAGTATTAAAAGTTGTTATCACTTGAGTTGACTTATTTAAGTTTGTAGGTTTCCACCATAAAGTGTTAAATTGAAATTTCAACTCATATGTTAAACGAGTTGACTTATTTAACCCACTAAACAATTATAAAAATTTAAATGTAGTTTTCTTCAAGTACATGTTTTATTTAATCAATCAATTTTTATATCAATATAAATAAATAAATAAACTAACTAAATAAAAAGTAAGTTTCAACGGATTAAAACAAGTAAAGTAATCCAATAATTCAATAATTCATTAATAATAAGAATATAATTATTAGTAGAATATTTAAATCTGATAAATTACAAAATAATATAAACAACACAACACATACATTAGAA
Organism: Delonix regia; assembly: GCA_037074485.1. NCBI lineage: Eukaryota > Viridiplantae > Streptophyta > Magnoliopsida > Fabales > Fabaceae > Delonix > Delonix regia. Next base: position 7,729,424 of record CM073452.1, read on the forward strand.
TTAATTTTTTTAAATAAAAAAGTGTAGTGGGTTTGGGTGTTGAACTGAGTAAGTGAAAAAATTAAAAAAAAAAAACAATTCATTTAACCCTCGAGTTGACTCATTTAACTCGTAGGTTAAATGAGTTGAGTTAATGAAAGTATGCTAAACGGGTATCAAATAAATCTCTCAACTTAACCCACATCTTAAGTGGGTTACATAGACTCGACCCAATGGATCGAATCCGTTTTGATGCTTCTACTTTTAAATATTTAACTTTTATATTTAATTTTATTTCATTTTTTATTTGGTCCATTCAAACTTGTACCTTTTTAATTTTTTTAAAATTTATCTTTCTTACTCCATGTTCAAATAATAATTTTTATCTGTTAAAGTAAAATTTTCAATATGCAAAGACGTGAATAAAAAATTTAATTTTATAAAGTCAAAAACGAAATCCATACACATTTGGCTCGTCAAATGATCATTTTTAAGGCTTATAATGAGCGCATGTCTTATTATACACACTTTGCATTTTAGCTAATTCACATAATTTCATTAGATCTTTTCTTTTTCGACAAATCCTCTTTCTCGAGTTTTTTGGTTGTGGAAGGCAATGAAAGATTTTAAATTAATGAAATAGACATCCAACAACTAGATAGTTTTTCATTATTAAGTAGGTGGTTAGTTAGTTATTTCTAATATTTTCAGTGTATACATATGCATTTGCATGTAGGTTTTGTAATTAAGTTTTTCCCGTTTTCAATAAAGACCAGTTTGATTATTAATGGACAAAAGTCATCATTTGACCAATCTTAAAAGTTTGTACTAAATCTTTTCAAATAGATTATCCGTTATTTTTGCCTTATTTATTAATACTTGTTGCTATCAAATCGATGAATATTCTGTGCACCAAAATTAATTAATTTTTTACTAGAAAATTAAGATTAAAATTTTTTAGATAATCCAAAAGTAGGCTTTGTCATTATTGGTTTCTTAGTTGCAAGTAATGATGAACATTGATTTGGTTAATTGAGTGAATTTGACTAAACTCAGTTACATCGGCATAAGTTTTAATAAAATAAATAAAAAAATTATAAATTTTATTAGTTTAAACTAGGTCAGGTCTTAAAGATAATATAAGACTTGATCCAATATTTATCTTTTATTTTTTTATTTTAATAATATATTTTAATTTAATTTAAAATAAATTTTAAAATATCAAAAATTTTTAATCTTTTATTATTTTTTACTCTAAACCTTAAAATTATTTTTTATTTTATTTTATTTTATTTCAAATCTTCTTTTCGTTTTAAAAAAATTATTTTTACAAAATAATTTATATTTTATTTTAAAGTAAATTCAACTTAAAATTAGTTTAACTTGACTCGGTCAATAATTGAGTATAATTAGACTGAGTCATATTTAAAATTAAAAAAGTTAAACCAATATAAAATTGGATCAAGTCTTAATTCAATAAAAAATCCTATTCAACTCATCCCTATTCATCCCTAATTATAAGGCCAAGCTAAAAATGTTCATGTAAAGTCAAAGCACTTTACCTTTTTTTTGTTTTCAAAGTTCGCAAGGGTATGAACACAAATTCTGTGGAAATGCACAGCAAGTCAATTAAAATCTATAATTGCAGCTCTGCAAGCGATCACCAAAAAATAAAAGCGAATTGATGGGAAGTTTTAATCTTTAAATTGCGAAATTTGTAAAGTAGTCTAAACTCTTTAAAGTAAAAGTGCTGTGTGGTTAATTTATTTTCTTGTTCTTCTTTTTTTTTTCTATCTTTAGTAACGGTATACAAGTTTTATATTTTAAAAGAATCGAAGCTCGGGTGGCCCACGTTCGAGATGGAAGCTTCTGGGTAATAAAGCGAGCGAGAGTTTCAGCTGCAAGCTTCTAAACACTTCGGACACGTGCTTTACGGTTATACACGAAAACGGGGAGTCTTCTCTTCAGACGTGGCATGTCCTACGTTTCCATTTTTATACTTTGTCTGTGACGGCAACTTTGGGAGAGTTTTTATTATTAATTATATCTCTCTTTTTTTATTTCTCATTTTGTTTAAATTTTTCTCCATTTATATTTTTCGCTGTGATATAAATTTTCATAATACTTTAAAAATTTTTATTAAAATTAAAAAAAATAAATAATATATACATTTATCATTAAAAAAATTGATTTTTAAGTTAATTATTTATGTTAGTTTATAAATTTTAATTAAATTTATAAAAATTAAAAATATTCAAATAACATGTTTTACAATAAATTTTATAAATTATATTAGACAACACTTGATAAGGATAATTAATTCTGAAACTAATAAATTTAACAAAAAAATAATTAAACTTAAAATAAAACCATTTAAATCATTCTAATTCTTATATTTATCTTTAATTATAATTTAAAAATAATAAATATTATTTCTCCTAATATTCACTTCTCATTATCTATTATACTGTAATTATAATTATATTTTGAAAATAATTTTAGTGTGCCATCTAAATTTCAATTATGTGGAAAACTAATATGTAATAGAATTACCTTTTAAAGTTAAATTTATTTTTTTAACTATTATAAATATAAAAATGAGTAAAATAATTAAAATACAAAAATTAGTATATATATTTATATAAACTTGACAATAATTGATATCTCATGGGGTGGAGAATATGAGTTCCTCCCCATCCTTAAACTTCATTTGGTGTGCGGTTTTTCATCTCTATTCCCACATGATTTTTTTTTTTTTTAAATACAGGTCTTTAGATAAGACAGTTCCAATAAAGATCCTCATATTTTAAGGTCTTTTACCATCCTACTACGATAATACTATTTTCCTAAAATAAACAATTTAAGTTTTTACATTTATACAATTGATAGATAATTAGTCTTGTACTTATATTTTAGAACGATCTATACATTTCAATGCATACATTTCTCATATAAAATCATAACTAACATAGTTAATAATAATAATAATAATAATAATAATAATAATAAACATACAAAAAATGCTATTATTGCTATGTTCCTATTGCATAGTTGAAAAGACATGAATTAAAGATATCAAATTGGATGAAATGAAAATAGTAAATTATATGTTATTTTATTATTTGATAATGTAATAATCCAAACAATTAAAATTTGAATGCAACTGATGGTATAATATTTTGTTATGTGAATTAGTATAATGAGATTGAGGCTGGCTCAGTGGTCAGGCTCCAGACTGCATTTCCTCAGGATGTGGGTTCGAGACCGGGAAGCTAACCTCCATTGTTATTTTTTTTTTGGAGCTGCCACGTGTCCCCTCCCACAGTGAAAGGACGAAACTGCCCTCAGAAGCTTTTTTCTTCTTCCTCCTTCCTTCGTGCAACTGAGATGCAGAAGAGAGAGAGAGGTGTCGCGAGTGCAGCAGGGAGCCACCGTGGTTGAGCCTCCACCTCGCCTGAGCTGAGCTGCACCCTTGAGCACCACCGACCAGTCACCGCCCACCCCTCTCCACCATTCCAGCCGGCAAACCGCCACTTCTTTGGCGAAAACCACCGTGAAGATGCGAGCTTCCCTAGCCGTTAGTGGGCTGTTTTCCCAGCGTGGCTTGGACTAGTTGTGTGCCTCACTTCTTGGCCGGCCATTTCCACCGGGAGACGAGCTCAGTTGGCCGCCGTTGGAGCCATTTTTCCTGCGAGACTGAAGAGCTCGAGCATTGAACATTTTGGGTGATTTGGTATGTTTAAACTGGTTTTCTCTTCAGATTGAGCTTAGAAGTAGCATTTTCGGCCCTTAAACAACAAATTTGAGCTTAAAAACCATGGATTTTGGCTGCTTGTAAGAAGAATGGCTGACAGGGACCAAAATGAAAATTTTCGAAAATTTTGAGTTCTTGAGAAAATGGAAAATTTCTGACTTGTAATTGGTCCATATTAACTCTAGATTAATACCTTTAAGCTGCTAGGCATGAGAACTAAGAAATTTTCTTGATTTGCATTAGAATGGAGGCTAGGGTTTGAAACAGGGACCAGAATGAAAAATTTAGAAAATATATGGGGCAGAAGTGTAAATAATCACACGTTAAGGAATGAAAGATATGGAATCAAAGAGATGGGGAAGTTAGGTCCTAAATTAGGATAATGACCCGAAAGACGATTAATTCCTGCGTGAACTTCGGTACAGGTGGATCGTAAGGCCGATTCTGGCACTCCAAGGAGGGGCAGCGTATCGCTTGCGTTAATCAGAGTTTAGGTGCGCATATAGCACCTCGAAACTCTTATTATGCCTGGGTTGTTCTTGTTTTAATTGTTTTCTAAATATAAATAAATTCTTTATGATTCTGCCTTACCGAATTGTGGGATTTAAAGCAAGGGACCTCTGTATGTGTTGAATGACTGTAACTACGGTATTTGACTTGTGATGTGATTAGAGGTGGTTACTAGCTAGTTATAATAAAAACACAGATAATTTTCATATAATTTCATCTTCGTATACATGCTTGACGTAAATTCCTTGATTTTTGGAAAATGACGAATGATAAGCCTTCGCGAGACGTAACTCGCGCCTGTTGGTTAGTTACCCTCGAGGATTGAGTGTTCTCGCCTGTTGGTTAGTTACCCTCGAGGACTGAGTGTCCTTGCTTGTTGATTAGATGCTCTCGAGGGTTGTGTACCCTCGCCTGTTGGTTCTTAGCAGTCTTATTCCTGATTGTTTGTCACAATTGATTGTTTACCTGAGAATGGCTGTTGACTTGACGTTTATGAAAAATGGTTATTTCGTTCGACTGTTAAATTGCAAGTTTATGGATTTAAACACTATTGCACTGTATTAAATCCTTGATTTTTGTTAAAGCTTCTGTTTATATATGAAATGGTTTACTGACTTGGGGTGCTATCTGCCGGAAAACTTTTGGTCCCAGAGAGAGAGTTAAACGATCTTCTGGAGCTGGCGGAGCATTGACCCGGGAGCCGCATTGAGCCGCTTGATTTGGGTGCGAGTCGTGCCCTCTTGTTTAGGTTATAAATCGAGCATTTTCTTTTTGGGATGTACATATATATATATATATATATATTTAGATTGGTAGCCATTTCTGTATACGGGATTATTTTGTGACCACAGTTGAACCCGTCATGTTTTGTCTTTTGTTGTATATAGTGGATTGGGCTGGTGGGAGCGGAGCTCCCCTGTTTATGTATTGCATTGCAGGACCTTGTAGATATTTCGGGACGTCTTATTTACTGGGGAGGTGCTGCCGAAATTTTTACAAGTGGCCTCGTTTTGTATTGAAATTTCCACCATATATATTAAGGCAAACGGTATTCATAGGTATTTGAAATGTATGTTAACGATCGTCCCTCTAGTATAGGCTTGCAGGTTATGGGGATTTCCTCGTGATCTGTGCCGGTCACACCCCAAGGAATTCGGGGCGTGACAGATAACTTGATAAAAGAAGTGGAATAATTATTAATAAAATAAATTATTTTTAAAAATTTTATTAAGTATTATTTGTATGATTAAAATATAATTTAAATAAGTTTCGAGTTAAATAAGATATTATGATTATTATAACACATTTTTAATTCATTATATTTTAAATAATATAATTTAAAGTGGAAAAAAGAAAATTTAAATTTTAAATAACAATGAGAAATCTTAAAAATATTTCTATCGTGCTATTTGGAGAAAAAAATATAAATTTATTTATTTATTTTTGTATTTTGTAATAATTTAGTCTCTTATAAATTTAAATTGTACAAAATTTATGCCTCAAAATTTTAAATTTTTACAAATTAGTCATTTTATTTGGATTAATAAATTACTGATTTTTCATAAAATATAATTTTAAAGAATTAATTTATCATTATTATTTGTAAAAATTATCACAAAATATAAAAATAAATAAATAATTTGATACTTTTTTTCATCCTATTTCACATTAGAAAATGTATAAACAATTATTTAATCTACATTAACTATTTCCTTTTTGTCATTTTAAATATTTATTTAAACACACCCATGAAGTCAACTCAAAGATTGTAACACAGTTTGAGGATGAAAAATATGCAGTTATAAAGCATGCAAGAGAGGATTCTCCAAAATCGGAAACGAAGCAACCATTGTGGGCCATTCATTTCGTGAATTGGGTTCTGCCCATTGTTTCGCTTTCTGGATAGCTCCCTAACGAGAGAAAGCTGATTAAAAGGAAATTCATTAATCATTAAATAACCAACATGTCACCAACCTTTCATCCTTTAGAAAGTATTTTTTAATTGATTTTAGTTTTTAGTAATTTTTAAAATTGAATTTTTTATTTTGGAAAATGATTTTAATTACATTAACACAAATTTTATTGGTTTTTAAACAGTAATATGAAAGTATGATAAATGACTTTTTTTTATAATTTAAATTACACATTATTTATTTTATTATAAAAATATATTTACTTTCAAAATTAAAACATGAGCAGTATTCTTTTAAGAATAACAGTAAATCTTTATTGAAAATATAAATTATCAAGCAATATTTTAATATTATTTACTCTGTTAAAAATAAATAAATAAATAAATAAATTTATTTATTTTTAAATTACAACAAGTTGTATGTTTATTATAATATATAAATTTTATTACGAAATTAAATTATTATCTATAAATTAATTAATATTTAAATTTTATTAAAAGATATATATTTAACTCATATCATATTATATAAATAATAAAAATGTAATGTTTTGTTCAAAATAAGTTTTAGCATAATTTTTTTTAACAAAAAAAGTTAGCATAGTACAATTTTTCATTATAAAGACGGTACTTGCATATTTTTGTAAAAGACCATATAATTTGTTATCTGAAAAATATAAACTGCCTTTAAAAATAATCACAAACACACTACTACTCAATGGTTGGCCTCTTCTTTTTTCTTAAAAAAAAAAAAAATTGGCATTATCACAAAGAGAGCCCACTTCTTTGACGTTTGAAGAAAACCATCAACTGACATTTTTACGGATTCATACGAATAGCTCAGATTCTTTATATTCAGCTAAATAGTCTCAAACTTAAAATTTTTAAAAAAATTAATGTGTAATAATAAGAAAAAAAACATTTCCACCGGATCTAAGGAAACAAAATTCTATTCAATAATTTAAATATTAGATAAATTTTAATAATTTTATAAAATTTAAATCGTTCAATTTTCGTCGAACCAGCGTGACACTATGAAAAGTTGGCTCAAAGGCCAATCGTGTAAAGCATGACACTTTGCTACGGTGCTGGCAAATTTGCGCCACTGGTTTTCATTTCAGCCAACACCACCTTCAGTGCACAACCTGCGTCCTATGCTGGTGCGTGCTTAAACAACTTGGGTTCCCTCACCATTATTCCCAGTACACTGTATTCCACCACTTAAGAAATTCCTTGAATCTACACCGCCCGTGTTTGTTCCCACCAATTGATACGGACGGTCTAGATCGGAGAGCATTCCTGTCTCACGACCGTTATCGCGGCGAGAGCATATATAAGTGCAGCTCTCCCTGTTAATGGCCGATTTGCAAACAATCCCTCCTGTTAAAGCTTAAAGAATCTCATTTCGTCTTTCGTCGCCACCTGTTTCATCGAAAAACAAAAGAAGGGAAATTGAAAAGAAATTTGTAGGAACAATAATGGGGTCTCACGATTCACAGATGAAGATCGTCCATGGCGACTTTGGTTACGTACTCGAAGACGTTCCTCACTTCGATGACTATATTCCTAATCTTCCTGTATTTCTCTTTTACTCCTTGTTTCATTACCATCCTCTCCTCCAACCCCCCCCCCCCCCCCCTGGCCCCCGAAATTTTCAGTTTCATTTGTGAGCAAATGTGCTAGTACTAGTGGCCTAGAGAAATCACATTCTCGTGCTAATGGATCTCAAGTTGAATCCTTTATATATTCTTATTATTGTAACTTGCTGTTTTCACTTTTATAATTTTGGTGGATCCTTGATTTTATTCGCAGACATACCCAAATCCGCTGCGATCTAACCCTGCTTATTCAGTTGTGAAGTAAGTGAAGCCCTCCAATTCAGTGATTTAGAATGTGCTCCGTTTGCTGGTTCTATTCAATATATTGATTCTTAATTGATTCTGTTTTTGTCATCAGGCAGTATTTTGTTAACTTCGACGACACCGTTCCTCAGAAGGTTCCATTCTGCTCGTTAGCTGTTCGCTGATCCCTTCTTCTATTTCTCAAACGCCTTTAGCATTCAGTCTTCCGGCTACTTGATCTATGTTCTTTTTTTTAAAAAAATTTTTTTTTTAATGCCCTTTGGAGGTGTGTGCGTGTGTTTCCGTTCAGAGAAAATGAAAGTGGGAGGAAGTTCTTCTGTTCTACCTGATTATCTCAAACAGAGAAAACTGATGCCAAAGGCTTCCATCCTCTTTTTCCTTGAACCTTTCAGTCAAGAAAGAAAAAAAAGAAATTTTTTTTTTCTATCTTATCAGCATTAACTGGGTGCATTGGTTTTAATTTCTATATGGTGTTTCCATAGATTGTCGTTCATAAGAGCAGTCCTAGGGGTGTACATTTTCGACGTGCAGGACCCCGCCAAAAGGTAATTTTGTCTCCTGTGTATTGAGGGAGAACCATTTCAATTTCACTGAAAGACAATATGCTGGGCAGGTATATTTTAAGTCAGACGATGTGCGTGCATGCATTGTTACATGCGGTGGTCTCTGCCCCGGACTCAACACAGTCATAAGGGAAATTGTCTGTGGTCTTTCAAATATGTACGGTGTCAACAAAGTCCTTGGTATAGATGTGAGTGGCATATTCGCTTTTACGTTCAATATATTACTTGTTGCATTGTTATGCAGCCTCTGATTTTCACTGGTAGATAAAGCTTACATTGTTACGAACTTATGATGTACTTTTCTTTGCTTGACTATTGTTATTTCATATCTTAGAATGGCATGGTTAATTTTTTCTGCAATCAATCATACCCAACTTGGTGCAAATATTTTGGATGTTGATACTTGAAATGATACTAGAACGCGTTGTTAATAAACGTTATGAACTTAGGGTGTATTCTATTTTTGAAAGGCATCACAATATAGTTTTATAGTCATCAATATAGTTTAATTTGCAACCTCTTTAGATTAATCAGATCTACTTGGATGCATCTATTTCTCTTCATGTGCACCTCTACATTCTTCCCAGGCTTGCTGGGGTTCTCATAGCTCTATGGTTTGTCTGTATTCACACTGGATCTGTGTGTTGATTTAATGTCTGTGCTGTGAGCGTAACTTGATCTAACTATATCAGGTATGAAATGTCTCATAACACTGCAATCTATGGTCATTTTGCAAGATCAATAACCATATGCAAGCATGCAACAAGCTATGAACACTTTTTCTTGCTTGATTCTTGCCATGATGGTGAAATTATGGGAATGAAACATGATACTGGTAATGGTATGCCAAATTTTTGCCATAACAGCATTAAAATAATTGGGAAGACAGATAAATTTAACATTTGGATGTTTAACCTGTAAGACACCAATCTTGAAGACAAAGGCAAGATGAATAATTGCATGAAACATGTGCATTTTATGGGATTTACTAGTACTAACTGGTATGTGTAGGTGCTGAAAATTAATTAGTTCTTAGTCAAACATAAATTTTTGTTTCTTGAAATCTGTTTAATCATCTCTTTATTTGTCTGATTTTATGAATTGATTTGATCTTCTAGGCACACTGGTTTCACTACTAAATTCAATCTGGTTATATTCAGGGGGGGTATAGAGGTTTCTATTCCAAGAACACCATTACTTTAACACCCAAGGTGGTCAATGATATCCATAAGCGTGGGGGTACCATTCTTGGGACATCACGTGGAGGGCATGATACTTCCAAGATAGTTGACAGCATACAAGATCGTGGAATAAATCAGGTTTATGAAGTGTTAACCTTATTTAGATGTAGTTTCCTGGATGTTGAAAGCTGAGAACATACTTTAAAGTTTGTTATATGTGTCCAAATCTGACCAGGTTATTATCATGGTGTGAATATTCATTTGTTTGGTAATGGTTACAGGTTTATATTATTGGAGGAGATGGAACTCAGAGGGGAGCAGCTGTAATTTATGAGGTATTTCATATTCGAATGTTCCTCCCCTTGGCCCCCATAAAAAAGAATATAGGTGGGGACTGGGGAGGATCATTTCATTCAAAGGAGAAATATGTTTTGCTTATATGTTTAGTTAGAGTACTTTTTTGGGTCCCTATAGTTTTCTCAATTTTTAATTTAGTCCGTGTGGTTTAAAAATTTGGAATTAGGTCCCTTTAGTTCAACAAATTTTTATTTATTCTCTATCGTTAAGCCTCCATTATTGCATGCTAAATTCTATTGACGTGGTCAATCATATGCCATCATGGCACTATGAATATGCATGATTCAAGCCATCTCACCCAAGTCACTCAACGGAAATTGCATCACATGCTCTCCTTTCATTATGTACTTTAAATCCTTTTTTTTTGACATAAATTGTACAAAGTTTCAAGATGGCACACGGTTGACTATATCAATAAAATTTAACAGCATACTGACAAAAGTTTGATAGTAGCAACTAAGTTACAAATTTTTAAAGTATAGAGACCAAATTGAATATTGGGCGAAACTATAGGGACCAAAAGAATATGTTAATTTATGTCTTTTCACAAATATGAACCCACATGTGCATAGTTAATGTGTGGAGTTGCTTGCCTGTGTTTGAAGAAATTACTTGTCTTCACCTAATCAGATGCTTCAAATTCAAATTTGTATTTTAAAGTCTAAATCTCTTACTTAAGAAACTTATATGGGATTTATAAATTTTTTATAACTAAGTTTTTATTTTTTCTGATAAAAATGAAATTGCATTAGAAAGGGAGGAAAATACAACTTGTTGACGATAAGAAATCCTCAAATCAGAAAATACAGAAAACACCAAAATCCAGAACAAAGTAACAAAAACCCTAAGAAGTTAGTTAGTGTAGAAGAGCTGACCAATCCCTTTGCATATCAAACATAGGGATTCCCTTGGAAAAAACCATTGGTTGAGCACCATAGAGTTGCCATATAGATAATTCTATATTATAACCTATTTAAAGGCTAAAACATGCCCTCAAAGATACGGGTATACTTGACAAACCCCATAATACCAAAAATTGCTCGTTACCACAAAGTTTTGTTATCCTTCTTGTTGCCAAATCCTTCATAGCGAATTTGTAAAAACTGATCCAGAGTACTAGGACAGATCCACCTCTCTCCAAGAAATACCAGAGAGATTATTCCAATGATGACTCACTGCTGGACAGTGGGGCAAAGTTTTCTTGTTAACTAAGTATGATATTCTGGTCTTTTAGTTTTCCAAATTTTTGTAAGAGTGTTAATCAATGTGCTTTGGGAACTGACATTTTAATGTGTTGGTGCTGTTCTGCAATCGGCTGATTTACTCATTGTCATTTGTCATTCTTCACATCTTTTCATATACTAGGTCAATGTTTTAAATAGATTTTGGTTATCATACAGGAAGTTAGAAGGCGAGGTCTCAAAGTAGTGATTGCTGGAATTCCCAAAACTATAGATAATGACATCCCGGTATGCTTGATCACATTGTGTTTAGTTCATTATGAACTAAACTCACCTTTTATCATTTCTATATACCAGTGAAGAGTTGGCTATCAATTTTTGAAAGAACTTAATGTGAATTTCTGTCTTTTGCTTTAGGTTATTGACAAATCCTTTGGTTTTGATACTGCGGTTGAGGAGGCTCAACGTGCCATTAATGCAGCACATGTTGAGGCTGAAAGTATTGAGAACGGAATTGGTGTTGTAAAGCTAATGGGACGCAACAGCGGTATACTTAACATTTATGTTTGATATCTTACAAGCTTCTAATTTGGACAATGTGGACCCTCAATACTATTTTTTTCAATGCAAATATAAATGGCTTGATTTTTAATTTAAGTCATCTTTAGTGATACTTGTTACTGTTCTTTAATTATAATGGGTATCTACGCCTGTAGGTTTCATTGCAATGTATGCCACTCTTGCTAGTAGAGATGTGGACTGTTGCTTGATTCCAGAATCACCCTTCTACCTTGAAGGAAAGGGTGGGCTTTTTGAATTCATTGGAAAAAGGCTAAAAGAAAATGGACATATGGTTATAGTCATAGCTGAGGGAGCAGGACAAGATCTTCTTACTGAAAGTATGCAAGCAAGGGACCAGAAGGATGCTTCTGGAAATAAACTGCTTCAAGATGTTGGTCTATGGATATCTCAGAGGATTAAGGTATTACTTATATTTAACAATATTCTTGAAACATGATACTTGTTCCTTAGAAGTTTGTATATCTGCAGGCTGCATGTCCAGTTATATATTTCTTTAGAACATTTAATTTAAGTGCTATTGAAATCTATGTTATCCCCTCCTACTCTCTTCCTGATGAAGGGGATTCACCAGACTGTGGAGACTTTCTCTAGCAAAACCATTGTAGCTCTTACCTATTAGAGATCAACTGGACATGCAGGGCTTAGACAAGAATATTTTGATTGACACAGACGGTCATGACTCATGAGGCTTGTATTTATTCCCCTAAGACAGTGCCCATATTCTAATTTGAACCACACCAATAGGTAGCTGAAAAACTGTTAGTCATGGTAGAAAATTTTTTAATAATAAATTTGAGAATGGAGAGAGAGTGTGTATTAAGAGTTTTGACTCAAATAACTATAGGGTAACTTCCTTTCTTTTTGGTTAGAAGTTTGCATATTAGAGATATTGTAAACTCCTGCCGTGCCATATATATTAATGTAAATTTGATATTCATGCTACCTAGCTGCCGAAATTGCTTACAAGTGCCCTTATTCCCAAGCCACAACCCCTAGTGGTTAGGTACATTTCCTTTGCTATGTATGCCTCATTACACTATATAATGCTAACGAATTAATTTGAAGAATTTTGTTTGTTTATTTGATTTCTTTCTTTCCTTCTGTCCATACGGCACCCACTTTTGGAAAAATCTTATGCCACTTAATCTGAATGCATATTCGATAGTACTTGATGATATAATTGGAAAATAACAACAATTAGTTATGCGTTTAAAAGGACATCTCATTACTTATTAAAAAGGTATTTATAAATATATGAATGTTACAAAAATGAGAAAGTAACTAGGAAGATTTGGTACATGTCATTTGACGTCCTTGTTAAGTTGGGTTCGTCACATGGTTCTGTTGCCACAGTGCTGTGACTGGCTGGCATATCCATATACCTGAATTGATGGAAATCCCACTATTTATCAATGTTGTTCAACCTTGTGCTGGATAGTTCGTATAAAGATGCATATAATTTATCAAACTTCGAATTTTGACATCCTTACTAGTCTGTTTCATAAAGATTTTCCTGCCAGAACTGTCAATTTGTGCATAACATCAATTTTTTCTGATAGGATCATTTTGCAAGGCAAAATAAGATGGCCATTACTCTTAAATATATCGGTGAGTTTCTCTATGCTGCCTCTTTTCTTCTATCTAATTATGTCTTCATATAGCTTGCAATTTTTATGGGGGAGGGGAGGTGAAGGTTGGAAGCTTTCTTTTTATTCAACCTAGACAATTATGTGTGGAGTTCTTGAACTGAGTTATGTGGCAGATCCTACGTACATGATCCGGGCAATTCCAAGCATTGCATCAGACAATGTCTACTGCACACTTCTTGCTCAAAGTGCAGTTCATGGTGCAATGGCCGGGTATACTGGATTCACAGTTGGGCTGGTCAATGGCAGACATACATATATTCCATTCAATGTAAGTCACATCATATCCTTCTGTACTGATTCGTGACAATTTATAATTTTTTTTTTGAAACAAGTGCTTGTTAAATGATAAACCCAAAATATACCGTTGTTGCCTCCATAATTGAGATGAAGGAATGACACTGCATTTTACATTGTTCATTGTTTATATTAACACATTTAAATGCATATGAACAAAAACATCTTATAAAGCATTGTGCCTATTTGCGATAGCTTCTCAACTATCTATTTATGGTATGCTCCGATATTTAAAACCCAGAGAATCACTGAGAGGCAGAACAAGGTTGTGATTACAGACAGGATGTGGGCAAGGCTTCTTTCTTCGACCAACCAACCAAGCTTTCTGAACCCCAAAGATGTTAATGAAGCCAAACAAGAAGAAAAGCCTTCCACTCAGTTGTTAGATGGGGACAACTGCAAAGATGAACAACAGTCAGAAAACCAAGCTGACAATAACATCAAGATGGACAATGGCAACGTTGAAAAACAATCAGAAAACCAAGCTGACAATGATATAAAGACATGAACTGTACTTGTGTAGAGAACAGTTTGATATGTCCTTATATGCAGTTGGTTTTCCAAAGTGACTAGTTACTAGCTGGCGACTTGTGAGTTTTCAATCTCGATAGTTCAGCTGGACTGAGGTAAACAGGTATTGTGATTATATTCGGGCAAATTTTGACAAATGGTTTTTTAACTTATGTTTGAGATATTCAGGTGCTTCTTAATTGATAAATTTGTTACTAAGACTATGAATTAGTTAAACTAGGATGGGGGGGCTTGTTAAGCTTCCATTTAGCATAGATTAAATTGAGCTCGAACTTTTCACGGACAAGAAAGAGCTTGAGCTATATTTGCTATTTCCCCATTTTAGCTTTTCACGTATGCCCTCTTGTTACTAGCGCGCGCGCCCCCCCTCCACATCATTATATAATTTAGATCCAAAAAATTACGTTTTTATTCCATCCAGGTTTACAGCCTAATGGTAACGGTATTGCAGAAACATATCATGATATATATATATATGTACGCAAAAAGAGATGGGATACAATCCCGCCATTGAAATAGGTCAGCAAAGAGGGAAGTAAATTAAAATTTTAAGATAAAAATAAAAATTTATTTTCAAATTGAAATTTTAATACAAAATTATTTTTAATATATATAAGTATGGAAAACAATGAATAATACAATTATAATATAACAATAAAAGAATAAGGAAAGAGAGAATGTAAATAGAGTTTATCTTAATTTGTTTTTAATTTAAGTTTATGTTCAATTCTCAAGTAAATATTTGAGATTTTTCATTAATTTGCAATTCATTAAAACCAAATTTTTTTTAGGGAAAACATTTTCTTGAATTTAATCTTTCCTCATCTTTCTTTGAAATAAAAAAATCTTTTTAAGAAAAAAAATAATCACAACAAAAATTTTTAAAAGAATAACACAGTAGAAGCTTACTAGTTGAAGAATAAAAAAGAATAAAAATTTTTGAGAATATAAATCACTTAAGATATTTTTAACTTTTTTCCTTACGATTTTTGAGTTGTTGAAAGTAAATAGTTCTATTTATTGACTTCCAAGTCATCTTTTATTCTATAGCTACATATTTGAATACTCATAACTCCTTCATTTCAACTTCATTTTGAGCAAATTATATATTACCAAAAAGCTCTATAAGTCTATTTTTTATCCTAACAAGTTTTATTGGAAAAATTTATCTAGTTGTGAAGATATTGTTGAAAGAGTGACAAAATGTCAGATAACAAATTGATTTATATAGTTGCAAATTTAGATGTTCATAAGTCCTTAATTTTAAATCAATTTTATATATGACTGGAAAATTATATGAGTCTAGTTTTGTATGAAATAAATCTTATTTCAAAATTCTTATGAGTTAGTAAAATATTGTTGAAATTGTAACTAAAGATTAGAAAAAAATGTAATATCTATATCTGTAACTTTGACAATCATAACCTCTTAATTTTAACTTCATTAAGTGTGTGAAATATTATTAGAAAAGTGTTTAAATATATTTTTAGATGCAATAAGTTTCATTTTAAAATTTTTTTTATTTGAAAGATATAATTAAAATAGTGATCTAAAGTACAAAAATGACTATATTAAAATAAATATTTCTCTTATCTTTTTTGACTTAAACTTATATTTTGACGGTCAAAATATATTAGGTCAATAAATATAAGTTTAAATAAATTTAACAAAATAATAATAAACTCATGATAATTAGTCTAACTTATAAGTTAATATTTAGTTAAATTTATATGTCCCAATATATGTATTTTAATAACAATTATTAGAATATAAATATTTTTATCATGCATATAAGATTCTTAATTGTTAAATTTATATATATAATTTTAATTGTTTATAACATTAAAACCTATTAAATATAATATGAGTAAATATATCTCATAATTAATAATTATATATTTACTATCATCAAAATTTAAAACGTAGAAGCTTAGAACTAATACCCCATACACCCTTTTCTTTCTCCCTCCAAAAGGAAATTGAGAGATCCAACTCCTGTAAAAGAGCATCTTGATGTAGCAATTTGTTCTGGCATTTCGCAGCATCTCCAACCTAATGCTTTCAGAAGGATGCTATTATGAAGGTTTTCCCTTTCTATGATTACGAAGTACAAACTCTTTGATAATCATCTTGACGTAGCAATTTGTTCAAACATTTCACTTCAATTCCAATCAAATGCTTTTGCCAAATATTTTGACAAAGCTGCAATTTTGGTAGTTTGTGCTTCACAATAATTTAAAGTGGAAACTATCATAATAGCAGATTTCTGAAAGTATGTGGCAAAAGCACTTGGTTGGAGATGCTGTGAACTGTTTGAAACTATTGACGAGGTACACTAGGCCTTATATACACCAGAGGGCTCAGCATTCTGAACAATCCAAGGATGTTCAAGAAGTTTCAGTAATGGTAGACGTTGAGAGGATTCCTTGACCAGCATCTTTAAGAATCAGAACACGGGGAAAAGGAATAATCAGGCAACAAATATCTCTCGAAAGGAGAACTTGGTAGTGCAGCACAAGAGCAGAAACCGAAGAAAAAAAGGCAGAAAACCTGACTGATGAGGTCCTTTGCAGCGGCGGAGACAATTGGTCTAGGAGGGAACTTGAGATCCACTCGTATAATCCTGCAACATATAATCAGAATGTTTACATATAGTAATGAAGCAACACAACATGAAAGATTGATTTGCAGATTACTTGGAGAAAATCAAAACTGTACATTCTCCACCGTTCAGCATGCTAACCTTCTATATGTATCGGAATGTTCTCTAGCCTCAAAAGGAGGTATTCCATAAAGAAACTCGTAGCACAGGACACCAAGGCTCCATATATCCACACTTGCATCATGCTCTACACTCTCCACTGTTGAAAATTTAAATGAAGTATTGTTTACAGAGAAAATGCGTTATGAAAAGTTTTCACAAAGACTCGTACATGTTGTGCTACATTGAAGTCAAAGGATGGAGAAAGGAAAAAATTGGCATAAATTCTTATAAATACCCATCTCAGGAGGGAGGTAATCCAGTGTACCACACATAGTCCGCCTGCGATTGAATGTGTGGACGGACCACCCGAAGTCTGCTATCTTCAGCTCACCCTGACAAGGGAGAAGATGCTCATAAGCACAAGGTATACTGTAACAAACAGAAAATCGTGAATGAAATGGCGATCTAGTCGTTGGTACCTTTGCACCTGTAAGAAGGTTCTCTGGTTTAATATCCCTATGTATTACATGCTTTCCATGGCAATATACGAGTGCTCGCGCCAATGATGCAACATACTGCCTCAACCACCAAAAGAAACACAGCTTGTTAATCTTAGAAAAATGAAAAAGTAAATAAGTTAATCAAATTGCCTGATTAAGGCCAGAATTTCCCCCCCTAACATAATGCACATCTCGGATTAACTAGATACTTGATTTTGCTTGCTTGATGATACATATTGAGTAGACCAAAAATTTCATCAGTCAAGCAAGACCATTTTCTATTAAAAAAAATATAGAAGGGCAAGAAGAAATAATGAGCACTGCTGATTGTATATACTTACAGTAGCTGCAAGTCTTTCACTGAAATATTTGCATTTCTGTAATTCCTTATATAATTCACCTTTGGATGCATACTCTAAAATCAGATAAACTCGTTTCTGCAATGAAGTTATTTCACTTATAAAATGTAATTAGCAGAGTTTTTCCCTCTTCAGCAATGCATGTATAGAACTTGAAGATACCAGCAGAAACAAGAATACCAAGAATACCTGATCATAAAAATATCCATAAAGGCGTAAGATGTTGGGATGTCGTAGATGACTTTGTATTTCAACTTCTCGCTGGAGCTGATGCTCTACTTGGGACTGTTGCAATTGTCTCTTAAAGAGGACTTTCAGAGCAACTATATGATTACTCTGTTTTAGAAGCATATATTACATCAAGATGATGATAAAGAGAGGCGGTAACGCAAAGAAGTACCAAATCATCAGCAATAATCATGCAATGATATGAGAAAAAAGAAAAAACCATTTACATTCAAATCTTAAATAAATACTTCGCATAAGTAATACTTCTAAAGCAACTGTGCATATCACTAAAAGATCTGATTTTTTTTTTTTTTAATGACCAGCAAAAACAATTGTACCATAATTTCTGACATACAAAAAAGTAGCATAGATCTGATTTAAGCGGAAGACGAGAAACACTTACTCTCTTTTCTCTGGCCAAATAGACGTGGCCAAATTTTCCCCTTCCGAGTGGCTTTCCAATGTCAAAGTCGTTAAGAGTCCACCTTCTTTTCTCCACGGCTGGAGCCTCTGAAGAAGTCTGATAAAATGAAGCATGAAACAGGTAGAGATAATATATCGTGGGAGTTAGGACAAACATCTCCTACTGAATCTTGTAGCGGATAAAAATTTAGGAAAACAAGTTTACTGAAGGGAAAGAGTAAAATAGAAAGAAATATAAGCACGACAGAACGTGGTGGCTTTCTTTTTTCCTCAAGCATTCAGGCGGCTTCTGATTTTCCATACTTTTTCTGAAGGTAAACAAAAAAAGGAAAAGAAAAGAGGGGGAGGAGAGGTAAGACTGTAAAATGCAACTAAATTTCTTCCACAAACACGATACCACGCTTTATAGTACCTTCCACGCGCTTCGCCAACATCGGGAGGTTAGAGAACCTCAACAACGGCAAAATCAATTGTACTAATTCGGTCTCATCAATTAATTTCCATGCACTAATTCGGTCTCAGAAATGGAAAAATCTGAGAACGATCAAGCGAATCTAAGGCCTTGAATAAAAACCCCAGGTTCAGATCCGGGAATTCGATCGGTGAGTCAATCATAAGGAATTAGATATATCTAGAGGCAAATCCTTTGGTAAATTACCTTGTCCTGACATTGTGTCTCTGTTGCAATCGCCATGAGTGCGCGAAGGACACAGAGTTCCGAAGGGGAGGATTCTTCGAAGGAGCGGAGAACGGGAATGCCCCAATAAAGAACATTACAACGGTCGAGTAACATATGGCGGCCACGTGGTCCCAAACCACTCGAAACTCTTTTCAAATGTTTGTTTTTCGTCAGTTTTTTGAGACGAGGAGCGTCTTTGAGCGGAGATGCTAGCAGTAGTAAACATGTTATTTTTATAATAATATTAAAAATATATATTTTAATTTAAAAACTATATAATTACTTACAATAATGATTTAGACATTGTTAAATTATCATACTGTAATTGAAAAATAGGATAATAAAATATAAAAAATTGCATATAATTTTTTTAAAAAAATTGTTACAAGTTAATTAAATTATACGTGATATTCTTTTAAAAAGTTATCAATAAAGATTATAATTTTTTCCAGTTATTTTTTTATCAAATGAGATTCATTAACATTTACTTTATGTCATTGTCGTCCATATTTATATTTTGTTATGTTCATTTTAAAAATAAAAGGTTTATCTATCATTGTTGTCCTGATTTATTAATTTAATTTTAAAAAATATTTTAATATTTAATTTAATTCTTTAAATTTTAATTTGTGTCATTTTCTTCCAAAATTAAAAAATTTACTTTAAAAAACAAAAAAAATGTTAAAGGACCAATTTAAAATACTAAATATAGTTAAAGAGCTAACATGATAGTTAAACCGAAACAAAATTTAGTTATCATCATTTGTCATGTTAAGGTTAAAATCAAAATTTCATGGTATGGCAATCCCATCAGTGTGGGAGGAAGATGCAGTTCGAATTGCACAAACAAACAAGCTGGAAACTTGTTTCTTAGGGGACATTTGGTGTGCAAAAGTCAAACCAAACGGAGCGTCATACTCACATATGTTTATGCCCGTAAAAGTCATCATACGAGCGAGATTTACCGAGAAGTGAAGAGAGACCGACCCGTAAAATTCAGGCATTACATGACAGGGGACGTTGGACACGAGTCAGTTATGGTGGACAAGTGGTGCGAGTTGGGCAATTCAATTTCATGCAAAGCTGCCACGTTACACCTTCAGCTTCTCCCGCGTTATAAGCCATAGCCTCCAGCTTTACATCACTCATCAACACCTCTTCACTCAAATTGGCTTTCGCTATTCCCTTTCTTGTGATAACTCACCAGACTCTTCACCATCTTCACCATGTCCGATCAACCAAGATCTGTACTTTGGGGATCATATGACACCACCACCCCACCTTCACGCCAAACCGTGAAGCTCTTGACCGCTGCCACCATTGGCCTTACACTCTTGCTCTTATCCGGATTAATCTTGACCGGGACTGTGATAGCCTTGATCCTGGCAACCCCACTTCTGGTTCTGTTCAGTCCAATCCTAGTCCCAGCTGGTATAGCCTTATCCCTGCTTGCTGCTGGTTTTCTGTTTGCTGGTGGATGTGGTGTGGCGGCTATAGCTGCATTGTCCTGGATATATAATTACGTGACCGGGAAGCACCCCCCAGGATCTGATCGGCTTGATTACGCTGGAGCGATGATTGCTCATAAGGCTAGATGCATGAAGGAAAGGGCCAAGGATTATGGGCACTATGTGCAGGGAATGGCTTAAGATGTCACGCAAGGGTCCTAGTGGAATATTTACACTGTTGAGGATAGTACCAGTTGACTTTGCATGTTAAGTTGTAGCTTTCTATCTTGTTTCCAGTGTTCTTTGTTGTTCTGATTTTTGTATCTTGTTCGCTATTGAGGCTAAATCTATCACCTTTTTCCGTGTAATTCTGTTATTAAATATCATTTTGTAGATGACGTCTTCTTTCCTTTTCCCTTTCTTTTTATTCAGGGAGAAGGGGGGGGGGGGGGGGGGGGAATATGATACCCGATGTAACGCAAAGATTTCTAAAATGACAGCATGTGTAAACTAAATTACAAGCAAATCAAAGAAGAGTGAGACAACAAATTTGTTTAATTTTATCCAATCACATGTAAATTATACATCAAGAATTAGAACACTTCGGTGTAACATTACAAGAAAGAGGCTACTTAGTGAAATCGGGCGCCTCACAGGATTGGAGGTGAAGAATCCAACAGTCACTTTCTCATCTTCGGTGGCTTGTCAAGAAGTTTTTGAAACATGATCAGCTGACCCTAAGTTTTGATTCTTTGGTAGCAAATATGATGGAAGGAAAAAAGGAATGATTAATGCAATTCCGAGACACAGTATCGCCAATACTACTACCCACCAAACTTGGTGGGGTATGCCCAAAAATAGCTCATCACATACTGTCATATCATATTAATAGAAAAAATAATCAGCAAAAGTAAGCAACTGCTGATGCTAAAACGAGATGTGTTATAAGACTCCACAAGATATCCACACAGACTAAGAAAAAAAAAAAAAGATATTTAAGTCACTGAACAATGACCAAAATTTGCATTAAATATAAAACTAAAACATAAAACATAAAACATTTCAAATTAATTCAGAAGGGCATAAAATAAGAATAATGAAGCATGTGAACCTGTGATGCGGAAATTATGTGTGCTAGACTATACCAAATTACCTATATTGAAGATAACGAACGGCCTATCAGGTACATGCGGTATTGCTACAAACCCCTCTGGCACCACAGTTACCAATACATGCGTTTTATCCTGAAAAAAGCCAATGTTTTAAGAACAAAACATAATAGAAGTCATGTAAGCATGCAAAACTTCATTTAAAGAGGCATATCCAACCAGGTCGCCCTCGGTCTTGAAAATTAGCTTTTCAGTGTTGAGTAATCTTCTGTTATGGTTCAGCGCCATATTTGAATTGCCTCTCTCCAGTTGTATGGAAAAGCTAGCGGGTATCTGATGTTTTAGTTAATCTATGTCAGTTTCCAGAGGAAGGATCCGCTGCAAAGAACTGAAAAAAGACATAATATACATACAGAAGCTGGATATGATATCTTCACTTCATACCACGTTTGGGGCTTCAGATTTTGTAGTTGATAAAGGCGAGAACCACCTTTTAATGGCAGACTCTCTCTCCATAGCTCTTCCCCAACTCTCAAAATTTTGCTCTCATCCCTATGAAATAGAGCAGTTGACCTCTATATTTGAGTGACATTTAAAAACACACACTACTGATTTGCAGAGCAAAACTTCAAACAATTAAACATAGCTGAGGATTTTTTTGGATACCGACGTATTCCCAAAGCAGAGGGTTGGACCCTTGATCATGATGTGGAGAATGTAAAGCAGAATAAGCATATTGTGCACGTAAATTTGATGCATTGGTAATGAAGGTGACACACAAATAACTTGAACCTACAAACAGAAAATAAATATTTTTAGTACACGTTGAACCATGTCAAAGAGGCTACAATTTAGCAAGGCAAGAGATTTTATTTTCAACTATGCCACTAGCCACCGAATAAAAAAGGAATATTCTAAACGTTAGGGATAACTAAACAATTGTAAGTGATATGTAATTATGGACTTGGCAGAGCGTATGGTCAGAGCAACAAAATTTCTAAATTTTAGACATATGTTCTTACTGCTCTCAGTGAATTTCCCAAAGCGCAATCGCAAATAGGATAAGGTAGTGGCTTCAGATCAGTTTCTCCAGTCCCTCCCTTCTCCTTGGGCTTATAATTTCAGATTGGTTTTGCTGAAAATGATGCAGACTCAGTTAGAAAAAGAAAGGAAAAGAATGAGAAAAATTCTACTTAGCAAAAAGAAGTGAAGATAATAGCAGAAGTAAAGCCCAATTAAATAGATAATGAAATATAATCGATTAAGCTGAATCTTTGAAGCAGCTAAAACATTATAGCAAGACAGGAAATAAGAAAAAAACACATTTATGATCTGCAATCGAGAGAAGCTGAAATCACGAGACAGCGAAGCTAATACAGCCACGAAAATGGCATAGATAACCTATCTTCATGATTTAGATAAGGAGATGAGAGAAGGAACCGCCGTGGACGATCCTCCCTGCGTTACGGCGAGACGAGTCGACGAACACGGCTGGAAGAGGGCTCTGCGTTATACAATATGCAGCGGTGAAGAGAATAGGGCTAATCGCTAATTCGGTTGGCCTATTTTTGTCCGAAATTTATTATAATTAAAAACACTTTGTTTTATTTTTATTTTTTTGAGATAAATTTCATTTTATAACTTAATAAAGAAAAAAAAATTTTCTACGAAAGGATGAGTATGTTCGCTAAGATTGAAAGTTATGGACACAATTTATTAATTAAATATATTTTATTTTATTTTATTTTATTCTATTCTAGTAAGCAAAAAATTTTTTACATTCAAGTTTTGCAACATGTTTAGTTCAATAAAATGAAGTACAACAAGGAATGAGAATAAAAATAAATTTTGATAGAATAAAATGTTAGGTTTACATATTATATTTAATATGATATTAAACAATAAGTAAAAATAAAAAAAATAAAATAATTATAATATCTTTATAAAAATTAATTATTATTATTGTATATTAAAAATTATTATTAAAAGCTATTATTTAATAAAAATAATAATTTTGTATTATTTTGTCAAAAAATAATTTTATTATTAATAAAAATTAATTATTATTATGAATATTAAGAAATTATTATTAAATTATTAATTCTTATTCTTTTTAATTAAATTTTTTTAATGTCTCTTCACCATCTCTCTTCACGCCACTGTACAAATGTGGGTCTTCTTTCACGATGACGGCGACAATGAAGCATAACATTTTCTCGGCATACTACAGATCTGGATCTTCTCTCCTTTGTCTTGCATCAAGCGAAATTTTCTCTTGGACTGTATCCTCGTCGATGGGGTTGAAATGGAGGAAGAAAGAGAGAGACAATAGAGACAATGGAAGAGAGAGATAGAAGAGACTACGGAGGATAGAGAGACGTAAGAGACAATGGAGGGGGAGATGAGATAATCGAAGTCATGGCTGGAATTCGATGGAGAAGATGGAAGATGGAGGTTGAATTGTGGTTGGAATGCCATGGAGAAGACGGAAATGGTGGCTGGAAGATCAAAGTCCGGGAAGATAGGTGTAGATTTGAGTATTGGAAGATGGGTGAAAGAGAACAAGGAAGAAGACGAGAGCATCGCGGTCACTTTACCTAGAATTCCTGGGAATGAGAAGCATTCCTTCATATGGATGAAGGATTGGTCATTCCTACATATCTGGGCATTATAAGCATTCCCATTGGAATGGGAATCCTGTGTATTCTTGCAACTGAACTTTGGGCTCATTCCGCATGAGGTGAATGAGAAGGGATTCATTTTTTCAGTAATATTTGAAGTTGCATTCAATGAATAAAGATTTAAAAGATTTTTTTGAATATAAAAATTAAGTAATTTTTTAAAATATATTAATAGTTTTAAATTTTTTTAATATACAATCATATTTTATTAAAAAAAAAGACTAAATCATATTGTAAGATATATAAAATTATAAAATATGTGAAATAAACTGTATAATATTAAAAATAATTTAGTCTTTTTTTTAATAAATATCATGTTATATGAAAAATGTAAAATATTAATATATCTTGTTTTTAGAATTACTATTTTCTTTTGTCAAAAATGTGTTTAATCTTTTAAATCGGAAACCTAATATGTGTAATTGTCAAGGTAATTTCTCTGCACAGTAAACAAATTTGATGGCAAGAGATTTTTTTTTTTTTTTGTGGTGGCAGTGATTAAAAAAGAAGCTTCAAATAGATGCATTCAACACCTCTACAGCCAAAGGGTTTGAATTTAGTAGTATAAGATTGGAGAATTTTTTGGGAAGCAATGATAAAAATGATAGGGTGGAATTATCATTGTGAATAATCTTTTGTTATACAATATGTAAAAGTAAAAGTATTTTTTTAAATAAGATACTCAAAAGTGATAGAGCGAAATATGAGGGAAGAGAATGTTTCTTTTACCCAATTTATAACTATTGTACATATCATTACACAAAATGCTTCTATTTATAAACTAAGAGATATTAAGGGATTATAATGTATGGGAACCCAATGGTGTGAATTTATATTAATGTATACGAGGAAAATCAAGGGATTGTAAGTGTACTTTTGTGTATGGAGAATGTCAAAGGTTATATACATATTTATGGAGAATGTTAAAGGTTAAAATGTTACAGGTTGTATACACATTTATGTACATATGAATATTCAAAGGTTGTGAACATTCACATATAATATTTTATAACACTCCTTCTTGAATGTCCACAATAAATATATATATTATTAGCTGTCTTGTTAAAAACTTTGCTAAAAAAAGCCCAGTGAGACAAAACCATAGCTAAGGAAAAAAGAGTACATCGCGTATCTCCCCTTTATTATAACATCATTGAAGGTCTCTTAATCAATGCATTCCAATATGGTGAACCAACTTGTCAAATGTTACAGCTGGTAATGCGTTGGTGAACAAATTTGTTATATTATCACTTAAACAAATTTGTTAAATATCAATCTTATCATCTTTTTTAAGATCATGAGTGAACATTTTTTTTTGGTGAAATATGCTTAGTTTTGTCTTTTTTAATGTATTCTCCTTTTAGTTTGGCTATGCAAGCGACATTATCTTTATACAATATTGTTGGGACCTTTTCATTGAGTGATATACCACACAATTCATGAATATGTTGAGTCATGGATCTTAACACGCACATTCGCAACTTGCCTCATGAATTGCAAGTAACTTTGCATGATTTGATGAAGTAGTTGTTATAGTTTGTTTTGCAGAGCGCCAAGATATAGTTGTATCACCAAATGTAAATAAATAACCGATTTGAGATTTTCCTTTGTGTGAATCAAACAAAAACCTTACATTTGCATAACCAATTAATAGTGAACTATATTTATTTGAATAAAATAAATCTTTATCAATTGTTCATTGGAGGTATCTAAAAATATGTTTGATTCCTTTTTAATGTCTTTTTGTTGGTGAAGAACTATATCTCGTTAGCAAGTTTACTAAAAATGATATATCTGGTCTTGTGCCATTAACCAGATATATTATTGCCTCGATAGCACTAATATATGGTACTTCAGGACCAAGAAATTCTTCACTTTTCTTTTGAGGTCGAAAAGGATCCTTTGTCACTTTAAATGATCTAATCACCATAGGTGTAATTAATGGATGCGCCATGTCCATGTAAAATCACTTTAGGATCCTTTTGACATATGTTAACTGATGAACAAATATTTCTCTTAAGTGTTCAATTTGTAATTTAAGATAATATTTTTTTCTTTCCAAGGTCTTTCGTTTCAAACTTTCATTTTAAGAGTTTTATTGCTTTTGAAAGACATTTTGGAGTTTCGATAATGTTAAATCATTAACATATACTGCAATGATAGCAAATTCAAATTCTAAACTTTTTATAAAAACACATAGACTAATACGATCATTTTTGCATCCCTTTTATATCAAATGCTCACTAAAGCAATTGTACCACATGCAATTGGATTGTTTTATTCCATATAAAGATCTTTGCAATTTAATTGAGTACATTCTTGGGTCACTCAAACTATATGCTTCAAGTATCTTAAATCCTTTAAAGATTTTCATGTATATATAATTATCAAGTGATTTATATAAGTAAGCTGTAACAACATCGATTAGATGCATATCAAACCTTTTATAAGTAGTCAGACTAATCATATATCTAAAATTAATTGCATCCATTATAGGAGAATAAGTCTCCTCATAATCAACTCCTGGTCTTTCTGAAAAATCTTGTGCCACAAGTCACGCTTTATATCTCACAATTTCATTTTTCTCATTTATTTCCCGTTTAAAGACTAATTTGTACCCAATTGGTTTTACACCATTAAGTGTTCAGACTACAGGTCCAAAAACTTCATGCTTCACAAGCAATTTAAATTCAGCTTGGATTGCATCTTTTCAATTTAGCCAATCTTTTCTACGTTGACATTCTTCGACAGATTTTGGTTTATGATCCTCATTTTCATTTACAATTTATAGTGCTACATTATATGCAAAAATGTTGTCAATAATAGTTCCAGAACAGTTTCAGTATCGATATAACTTATTAAAATCTCATTATTTTCTTCACTTGCAGGTACCTGAATCTCTTTTGGAGATTTTTGATTAGTTATGCTTACTTTATCATTTAAAATATTTATTTTCTTGGTCCAACCATTTTGTTTATTTACTTATTTTCTTTTTTGAGGATTCTTATCTTTGGAATCAATTGGTCTATCATGCTTCAAGCTTGTTTTATGCTTATTTGCTATGGTATTTGGTTGTCCTTCAAGGACTTTAATACGAATTGGAGCATTTTCAGCGAGGATATGTGACTTCACTTTCTTTAGGTCAATAAATACATCTGGCAATTGATTTGCAATAATTTGCAAATAAATTATTCTTTGAACTTCAAGTTCATATTGGTTTGTACAAGGATCAAACTGGTGTAATGATTGTGCATTTCATGTAAGTTGTTTTTCTAGTTGTTTCTTTTCTCCTCCTAATGCTGAAAAATTATTTTCATCAAAATGACAATGAACAAAATGTGTTATAAATATATCTCTCGTATGGGGTTCAAGATATTTAATGATTGAAGGGAATTCATACCCAATGTATATTCCCAACTTTCGTTGAGGACCCATTTTAATGTGATATGGTGGAGTAATTGGAACATAAACCACACTCCCAAAAATCTTCAAATAAGAAATATTTAGCTTTTAACTTGAAGTCAATTTCATAGGGGAGAACTTATGATACGTTGTTGTCTTAATGAGTATAAGTATTGTAGCATGTAAAATGGCATGTCCCCATGCACTAATGGGGAGTTTTGTTTTCATATAAGTAATTATCTAATAATTAACTGAAGGCGTTTAATTAATAATTCTACAAGACTATTTGTATGTGTACATGAGCAATAGGATGCTCCACACTTATTCCAATTGACATACAATAATATTTAAAATCTTGGAATGTAAATTTACTATCATTATCAAGACGAATTGTCTTGATAGGATAATCAGAAAATTAAGCTCGCAATCTTATTACTTGAGCAAGTATTATTACAAATGCCATATTATGCGTTATAATAGACAAACATGTGACCATCTAATAAAGGCATCTACTAATATCCTAAAGTATTTAAATGGTCCACATATGTCTCTATGAATTCGTTTAAGAAAGACAAGGGATTCAATCCTAACTTTTACTGATAATAACCTTATAATCAATTTTCCTTGAAAACATACAGTATAAGGGAACTCATTTGATATAAATTTTTTTAGTTTTTTTAATGAATGTCTATTTGAGTTTTCTATAATTCTTCATATCATTATTAAACCGAAATAGCCTAACCGGTCATGCCAAATTATAAATGTATCATTTGAATTAGTGAACTTATAATTCACTACAACATGTGCTTCAATTGTACTAATACGTGTGTAATTCAAGCTAGAAGATAATACAGACAACTTTTTTAATATACGCTTTTTCTCCTAAGACAATCGAAGTAATATGTAAATACTCCATATCACTTTCATTTACTGTCATAATGTGAAAACCATTAAGGCATATATCTTGGAAGCTTAAAAGATTCCTTGTTGATTTAGTTGACAACAAAGTTTTCTATTGAACAAATTTTGTAATAAAAAAAAAGTGGCTCCTCCGAAGCCTTCAATTATATTAACTATGCCAAATATTGTATTCACTTTTGTCTTCATTTTAACAAAAGATGAGAAATATTTCTCACTTCTAAGTATGGTGTGAGTTATTGCACAATCAACTAAGCATATGTCTTCATAAACATTTTTATAGTCTTGTAAAGATATCCATACTTCTTGATATCATAAAACAAAAATAGATATAATAAGTTCTTGGGTTACATAAAAGATAGCATACCAACCAATTAGAAGAAAAGACACACAAATTGAAATACATTAAAGGAAATAAACTTTAAACATAAAAAAAAATATTGGCATTGCCTTTTGTAGAGTCAAAAAAGTCTGCAACATTCAAATGAGTTATCCCCAAAGGCTTATCATCATCTTGATTGATAAAATTTGCCTCTATAACATTTTTTTTTTCTTCAAGGAAGTTTGATAAAGTTCAACAAGAAGTTTAGTCATACAACAAATATGTGACCAATGCCCTTTCATGTTACATCTATAGTATGAGTTTTCAGATTTATTGACATCCTTATTTTATGATGCCTTTCCCTTATTTTATAACTTTTCATTACTATGACCATAATGTTGTTTAAAGTTATATCGTTCTTTGCCACGTCCACGACACGGTTATGCCTATGACTACAACCATAAGATGTTACCACATTCACTTAAGGGAATTGAATGGAACTAGTCGAGCAAGATTCATGGTTTTTCATCAAAAGCTCATTATTTTGCTTAGTCATAAGAATACATGATATCATGTCAGGATATTTTTTAAATCCTTGCTCTCGATATTGCTATTACAGGAGCATGTTCGAGGCATAAAAAGTAAATAATATTTTCTCTAACATATCATCACCAATAATATTTTCCCCGCATAACTTCAATTGAAAGCTAATTTTAAACGTTGCAGAGTTATAATCACTAACTGATTTAAAATTTTGCAATCGTAAGTGCATCCAGTTATATCAAACTTTTAGGAGATTGAACATTTTTAAATGCTCATAACTCTTTTTCAAACTTTGCCACAAAACAAAAGGATCTTTCACAGTGAGGTATCCATTTTTCAATCCCTCATTCAAATGATGGTGTATAAAAATCATAGTCTCAGCATATTTTTGGCTTAATGCTTCATTTCCTTTTTTTATTGTCTCTCCAAGACCTATAGCATTTAAATGCATTTTGGCATCAAGCGTCCATCACAAATAATTTATGCCAGATATGTCAAGGGCCACAAATTCAAGTTTGATGAGATTTACCATGATAAGCACTATAAGAAAATAATGAATTCATTAGGAAATACGATTCATATATGTAAAATATATGCAATATAATAACAATTATTTTAGCATGATTAATTTAATAAGTACACAATATTAATAGTAATTTAAACATATATTAAACACCATATTGTAACTATATAGACATAGATAAAACTTGCAAGTATGAATTATATATATCTCAATTAAATAAACATGCTTTTAAAACTAATACATATGTTCTTATAGGGCAATGTTAACTTAGAACAACAAATATATCTGTCAAATTCTTATGGTAAAGAGAACAATGTGTCATGAATAAATAATAAGATATATTCAATTTATGCATGCAGTAGAGCATATATCCATCAATATATGAATATGCTTGTATTAAGAGATAAATATATGCAAAATAGAATTCATTAGAACATGACAATATTTATCATTTCATTTGAATATGAAAAAAAGATAATGTATTATGCATATGGTGGATCATGAGCATGTAAGGATAGAAAGTGAAGTGATTTCATATACATTGAACAATATCTCAATTACCTAAACCTCAAATCGGAAGAGAATTGTGTTGATAACGTGTTATAAAATATGTAAAAGTAAGAATATTTATATGAATAAGATATTCCAAAGAGATAAACAAAAATATGGGAAAGAGTGTTTCTTTTATTCATCTAATGAGTATTGTACATATCATTACATAAATACTTCTATTTATAGACTGAGTGACCTTAAGGGGTTATAATGTATAAAAACTCAATGATGTATATCTATATTAATATACATGAAAAAAAAATCTAGGGATTGTAAGTACATTTTGGTGCATAGAGAATGCCAAATGTTATATACATATTTATGGAAAATGCTAAATGTTAGAATGTCAGAGGTTGTATGCACATTTATGTATATGGAAATATTTAAATGTTGTGGACATTCACATATAATATTTTATAATATTTCTTTATATATTCATTTTTTTTCATTGACTAACTTGCCTACTAATCATGTGAAATTTTTATTTCTTTCAATTGAGAAGCATTTTATATTTTTGAATTTTTATGCTCGTTTCTTTTAAATAATGATTAGATGCCGTAAATAATATAAAAAAATATACATATAACTTTTGTGTAATTATTTACTAAAAAAATCTTTTATGTAATTATAAAAATTAACATAAACATAATAGGAGTAGTTAAGTAATAAGGTTTGTTACGCTTATTTAAGTACTATTGGATTTGAATCTTAATATTAATAAATACTATAAATTATGATGTGATAATGAATAGGAAAAAATTAACATTGTTTTAAAACACTTAAATGAATCATTTTAAATTAAGAAATCATTTAAAAAAAAGTTATTATTTTAACCTTTCTTTTATAAAGAACAGAAGAACCACTGTACGACGTCGTTGTTTGGCCAGGGCGCGCTTTCCACCCGGAAAGAGGCTCAAGCCAAAATCAAAGCTTGATATCCCAGATTGATTGGTTTGCACATACAAAGCCTTGCAAATTACAATCGCGTGTGAAGGCACTAGATTGAGGAGCTACATTGAATAGGAAACCAAAAAAAAGAAAAAGAAAGAAGAGGACTGAGGAGCTACACAATTCTGAGTTGAAGATTTCAGTCTGAAAATCGAATATGGTGAGATAATATTAGGTTTACAAATTCTGATTCATACTCATTCCTGTACTATTTTCCTCGTTCTCGTCAATAGCTACTTGTATTTGCACAAGTTTTACTTTTTCCTTCGTTCATGCTAAAACTTTGTTGTCTTTTGTCAGTTCTCTATTGCAGCTATCAACGATTCGGACTCCAGAAGTCGATGGGAACCACTTGCACCCACGAAAGAAGCCCAGGCATGTATCTTTCTCTTTGGTATTTCTGGTTATAGTTTATGCTCTTGAATCTTGATATGACAGTCAGACCGAAAGCCTTTCTCTTTTCCTTATTTGTATTTTTGCTTGGAATAGCTGTCGTTGGCTGTAAATTTCAACTCTCATGTGGTGGAAATCAAACATATTTGCCCTCTTCATTTTATGCTTTTCCTTCATGACTAACAAGAAGAGGGGGTTTGGCGTCTGCAAGTTCTATGTCATGAGCATTTCCAACGTTTTCCCCCCTGTTGTTTCAGGAATTTCATCTATCTCAAACTTATCATGAAGGACTTCTCAAGTTACAAGCAAAAGAATATGAAAAGGCCCGTGAACTCTTAGAATCTGTCCTCAAAGATCCTCTTATAGCTAATGCTCAAGTAAATTCTGTTTTCTAACAAAATTTTTTTTATTGGATTGTCGTTATTTCATTTGAAATAATAATTTGATGCATTTTTTACTGTCAGGTGGATAGTAGTGCCAGTGATGGTCATCTGTTGCAACTCAGGTTTTCTTCTTTGCTATAATGTAGATTTTATATTATGTATTCTGTTATTGTTGTATGCTTCTTTAATCTCCTCTTTAAAAATTCAGATTATTCTAGATGATGCCCATTTTGCCTAACACATGTTTCCCTCTTTTCATAAAATAGATGG
Source organism: Delonix regia (assembly GCA_037074485.1). Lineage (NCBI taxonomy): Eukaryota > Viridiplantae > Streptophyta > Magnoliopsida > Fabales > Fabaceae > Delonix > Delonix regia. Next base: position 7,762,164 of record CM073452.1, read on the forward strand.
ATATTGAATGTAGTTTGAGGTCCAACCTAAGGATTCATGTCTTGTGTAGCCCATGTTGTAGTTTTTCCGTGCTCCCATCTGTGTATCTGGTCATTTTCTGTGCAGTGCTCCAAGTCTGATCTGGCTTTAATTAAAACTTTTAGTGGTATGCAACCATGCATTGTAGATATCAGCCCAGTACAGCAGTGGTCTAGATATAATGAACACCACTTTTCTAATTAGGATTAGTAAGCTTTTTGTGTAGAAGTTATGTCAATTGACTATTATGCTAGGTAAGTTCCTTTCTGGCCTTGCTAATTGATAGTCACCTAAAAAAAAAAATATATATGTTAGTGTTACTTACAGAAGTATCTACAGATTTTTGGCTTTGAAGAACCTAGCCTCCGTTTTTCTTCAGCAAGGTTCTGCTCATTATGAGAATGCTCTACGCTGTTATCTTCAAGCGGTGGAGATTGACTCTAAAGATTCTGTTGTCTGGAACCAGCTGGGAACATTGTCATGCTCAATGGGCTTGTTAAGTATTTCACGGTGGGCATTTGAGCAAGGCCTTTTGTGTAGCCCCAATAACTGTAAGTACCTAGCTATCCTTTATTCCTTTATATATGTCATGCTTGACTGGTTATTTACTTGAAAGCTCCTTAATTTTCCTTTGCATGTACTTATGTCAGGCTTTCCCCTCTTTGTGTTCTCTTTCCCATCATGAATTCCACTTGAATGTGCTTCTCTCTCTCTCTTCATCTGTTTATTTTTGAGTAGTACTTATGCATCTGATTATTCTCTTCTGGCTATGTCTGCAGGGAATTGCATGGAAAAACTTTTGGAAGTTCTTATTGCTATTGGCGATGAGGTTGCATGCCTCTCTGTTGCAGAATTGATATTGAGGCATTGGCCATCACATTCTCGTGCTTTGCATGTTAAAAATACCATTGAAGAGTCAGAACCGTTGCCATTTGCTCCTAGAGGTATAGACAAGCTGGAACCTAAACATGTGCGGCTTAAATTTCCTGAGAAGAGAAAAGCTACTGATGAAAATCTGGATGAGGATGTTGCATTTAAGAAGCTGAACCAGAACATTGAAATTCACCTAATAGAAGCTTCCTGGGTGGCTCTTGCTTATGCACTGCTGGAAATATTATTTCCGTTGAATGTGCAAAGTTCTGAGACAGAACCTGAAAAAGCAAGAAAGTCTGGGGACATCAGAATAAGCATAAATATATCCTGTTCTGAAAATGGTATGAACTCTGGGGAAGGGAAAGGGTCCAGTGGTGAAAATATTGCTTTTGGTGATGGTAACACAGAAAGGTCAAGTGCCCTTAAAGGAAAAGAAGCAAATAGCCAAGAAGAACAACCACATGAGAGGCGAAGTTCTCGTTTGGAAAGGCTCAGGAGTCGTAAACCAGGGAAAGAAGAATCAGATACTGCATGTGGCAAGGACCATGCCAGGGTTGTCATGCAATATCTAGAACCTTTTATTGGTGGTGGATTGGGCGGTAGAGATTCTCTTGATAACACTTCATCCAACATAGCAAATACTGAATCTAATGAAGTTTCTAAATTTGTAAGAGAAACTTCAAAAAATTTTGGTGCTTACCATATGGGGCACTTGCTCTTAGAAGAGATCGCAAGACAAAGCCTTGTGTATCAGGATGCTTTTGTCAAATTCCTGGAGTTGGAGAAATTGACAAGGCAGTGGGGAAAGGAAAGAACTGCTGAATGTAGTCTTTTTCTTGCTGAGCTATATTATGATTTGGGGTTGTGCTCCCCCAGTGGTTCTAAACAGTCACAGTTTATGTCAGACTCATCTTATCATCTTTGTAAGATCATAGAGTATGTAGCACTAGATTATCCTTCTCACTTGACTCACATGAGTCATGACTCAAAGAATGAAGGTTGTTCTTTGGCAATTGATGCCTCTGCTGAGGGCAAGTCAGACGGCTCACATCTAATGAAAAACAGTTCATTCTGGGTTCGATTCTTCTGGTTGAGTGGGAGATTGTCTAATTTTGATGGCTACAAGACAAAAGCTTATGAAGAATTTTGTACTTGTTTGTCACTTTTGGCAAAGAGGCAAAATTTGAAGAATTCCCTATCTTCAGTCTATCGCCCACATTGCAAGGTTATAAAAGAGCTAAGCATTGACAGAGTTCTCTATGAAATTAATGTACTAAAGATCAATTTTTTAATGGAAAAGTCTGTTACTAAGATGGTTGAAAAAGAAATGTATTCAGAGTGTGTATCCTTGCTTTCTCCACTTCTGTTCTCTACCCAGGATGTCTACATTGATTCATTATCTTTATCCATGGCATATAAAAAAGATGAAAAAATAACTTCTATTGAACTCATGGCTCTTGATGTTCTAATAGAAGCATGTCAGAAGACAAAGCCAATGGATGTGGAGCTGTATTTAAAATGTCATCATCGAAAGCTGCAAATACTGATGGCAATGACGGGTTTGAATATATGTGCTACATCATTTAAATCCTGCCAGCAAACTATAAGCAGCACAACTCCTACTTCTGATACTGATTCAAAGGAATGTTCAACTAAGCACTGTAGTCACTTGGTGGCTGAGGAAGTGAAAGCACTCTCTGACTGTGTCTCACAAGTGAAGAAAGTTATTGATAAGTGTGGAGACTCTGTAAGTAAATATGATTACTTCAGTACTTTTGGATTATAGACATAAGTGTATTTCTTAATGGTCATTTTCTGGTTCACTGTAAAGAAACTTTATAACCTAATACTCTCTTAAATGTCTTATTGTGAAAACCAATTGATTTTTGTCCTTGGGCTTGACTTACTTCCATTATCTTATCTAAATAATATGGAATAATTGATAAATACATATTATTAATTAGATAATTGATGGAACCCTTGGGTAGAACTCATCCCCAAAAGCTAGCTCATGAGGAGAGGGTGCCCAAAGGTTTTATAAGGCCCCTACCAAGTGGTATTCCACCCGATGTAGGACTCCCAAGTTGCCTTGGCTTATGGTTCCTAACATTTTTGCCCCCTTAAATAGGGGCGTTCACAGCGCTGGCGGTTGGTACTCAAGCCTTTCTCCCCTTTGGAGGCTCTCCCTTTCGCTCCTCTCCAGCTACTGCCACCATTGTCCGGGATTGAAACTGCTCTGATACCACTTGATGGAACCCTTGGGTAGAACTCATCCCCAGAAGCTAGCTCATGAGGAGAGGGTGCCCAAAGGTCTTATAAGCCCCCCACCAAGTGGTATTCCACCCGATGTGGGACTCCCAAGTTGCCTTGGCTTGTGGTTCCTAACAATAGTACACATAATTCACCTAATACTTGAACCTATAGATGTGCCATAGTGGTAGAAAAGTTTTTTTGGCATGTATAGAGGAGGTATATCCTGCAGCCCTGCCTTGTGGTGTTTGGCTCATGGTATTTTTAGGGGTATCAGGTTTCTTATTCATATTCATAGAAATTTGCCACGTCTACTTTTTGGTTTTTGGTATTATTGGCAGCTGATTATAATTTTTGAAACAAGAGGAATATTGGGTGTAATTTAGTCAAGCCTCAGGGGAGGTTAGCATAACTTACTCTAATTTTTTTTCTGGTGCTTCAGAGGACAATTTTTATCACCATGAGATTTTTCATTTCTATCAAACAAAAAAGAGGAAATATATATGGCTTGGAGTAGTTTTTTTTAAAAACAATAAAAATAAAAATCTTCTTGTTTTCTTTTTTTTTTTTTTTTGTTTGAAAAAAGTTCCTGTCTTTAATTATTTAATTAGTTTAGATAGATTACTGGATTTTTTGTTATATGACTAATGAAAATGTCTTTCAAATCTCTCTTAGCCTGCAATAATTATCAGCTATCCAAATGACCTACTTATTTCCACTCATTGTATATCAGGTTGACAAGTTTACTTCCTCTTTTGAATCGTGTATATTGAGATGGGCATCCATTTATAGTTTTTTTCTTTTCCCTCCATAAATGATTTCAGAACTTTACTTATTCTTGATTATGCTGACAACTTGTTTGTTTGTGTAGCCATAATTAGTGAGGTTGTTGATTAAGTACATGAAACTTGTTTTTGGTGACAAAACCTTTTATTCACTCACTATTTTAAACAATGGAATGTCATTTATAGTGAAAGCATATTTGTTCTTAACTTCTAATGCCTGCAGAATGGCCTTACTGGTCCAATGAGCTGTATTTGTCAAATTCAATCTCTACTCTTGTCAATCATGAGCTATTTTGCAAACATACTTATCTGCGACAAAGCCTCTGCATTAGTGATTTCTGATCAAGCAGAAAGCAGCTGTTTTGTTGATGCAGCCATTGTGTTTTGTAAACTCCAGCATTTTAACCCTAATATACCTATTAAAACTCAGGTGAACTATTTCATTCTTGGATGAAATAACTCTGAATAACTAGTCATCTTACCGATTCTTGTTCGTATAACACCTCTAACTTTTCTTCTTCTTCTTCTTCTTTTTTATTTTTTATTTTTGGTGCCTGAAATCTGATCTCAGGTTGATTTAATTGTTGCAACACATGACTTGTTGGCTGAGTATGGGCTTTGCTGTGCGGGTGAAGGCGGCAAAGTTGAGGAAGGAACATTTCTTAGATTTGCTATAAAGCATCTCCTGGCCTTGGATATGAAGCTTAAATCCAGCTTTAACCCTTTGAAGAAAGAAACAATGCAATGTGAGGAGAAGGTGTCCCAAAACAATCTTGTTAATGCGTCTGCAGAAGAGCCAATGTCTTATACATTAGATCTCCACATGGATCATGCCAAAATAGGTGAAATCGGTTCTGAGCAGAAGGATGATTATGAAGGAATAAAATCCAAGAGCATTTCATCTTGCGAAGTCCATGATAAAGACAAGAAGGAAGTAGAGGGTGAAAATCTTGGAGGTGCTGGGTCTGACAGTAAGTTCAACAAAGGCGAAATCTTAAGCAATCATTTAGTTGAATGTGGAAATGAGCTTACCGAAGATGAAAGGGAGGAACTTGAGTCAAAAATTGACAGTGCCTTAGATCAGTGCTTTTTCTGCTTATATGGATTAAACCTTCGATCTGATTCATCTTATGAAGATGATCTAGTAATGCACAAAAATACAAGCCGGGGGGATTATCAGACCAAGGAACAGTGTGCTGATGTTTTCAAGTACGTTCTTCCCTATGCAAAGGCATCATCTGTGAGTACTCTCTAATGTCTGTCTTCTCATATTTGTATATTTCAGCATGTATATAGAATACTGTCCAGCAACTTGCATTTATTGAAATTTGTGTGTATCAGAGGACTGGATTAGTGAAGCTTCGTAGAGTTTTAAGAGCTATTAGGAAGCACTTTTTCCACCCACCAGAAGATGTCTTGGCTGGAAATCCAATAGATAAGTTCTTAGATGATTCAGATCTGTGTGAAGATAAACTCTCAGATGAGGCTGGGTCAAATGGATTTCTTGAAACTATTACTAAGATCATGTTTCCTGATGTGGGAGGCCTCACACAGTATGACTCATCATTATTTGGAAGGTATGCTTGCGTACAATACTTTAGGTGATCTTGATTTACACATATGTATAGTGTTCAGTATATATCCTCGTTCATTGTTTAAGCTACAGTTATCACATTGTATTTTGACTTTCAGGTCTGAGCCGTATTTGGAGGTCTATTGTAACTTGTATTATTTCCTTGGTCTGTCTGAGGAAATGAGTGCAACGGATAAATGGCCTGGTTTTGTCCTGACCAAGGAAGGGGAAGAATTTGTTGAACAAAATGCTAACCTCTTCAAATATGATCTAATTTACAATCCTCTGCGATTTGAAAGTTGGCAGCGACTTGCAAATATTTATGATGAGGTGAATTTTAATTTCTGTAAAATCCACAAACATCTTGGTTTCTTTATATGTTGTTATCTACAATTGAGTTTCTTAATATTCTCTGGGTTGCACTGATCCAGGAAGTAGATTTGTTGCTAAATGATGGTAGTAAGCACATTAATGTAGCCGGATGGAGGAAGAATGCTACTTTACCAGAGAGAGTAGAAACAAGCCGAAGGAGGAGTAGACGGTGTCTATTAATGAGTTTAGCTCTGGCAAAGACATCTGCTCAGCAGGTTTTTCCTTATAGTTATATATATATATATATATGTATGTATAAATCTGTTTGTCTTTCAAATGAACAAGGGACTCTTTCTAAATTACACTTTTGTGGATGGAAATGGTGGCTGTCTAGTGGTTCTATTCATTGAATTCATCCACTTTAAACATTATGCCTTGCACAAACACAATAGCCATTGACTAAACCATTAAATGAAACAGAACATTTTAATTTTACCACTTCACAAAGCAAATTCTGCTGGAGCTTAGTGACTGCTTTAACCTCTAATAGATGCTAGCACCTTTTGATAAACCTTTATCCATTTTAATCCTGTAAAGCTTGGTTTATGAGGAACCTGAGCTTGATAATATTATGTTGCAGCATCCCCACATATTGTCAACTAGCATATTTATTAGTCTCACTCTTATATTTATTAGTCCAACTAGTAGTTAGTAGTTCAACTATTGTATTTATTAGCCTCATTTCTAGGTGTAGATTTTGTATATAAATATCCATGTTGTCTATGTGATTCAACAAGGTAAAATACAAATTCTTTCCCTTCACTACATGGTATCAGAGCCCTTGGCTCGTTTCTGGGTATCTCACTGCCAATTTTTCTTGGTTCATTCTTCTGGAGAAACTAGTGTGATATTTTAGGTGACTATTTTTATCTCACCGCCGGCACAGAGGAACACAGAAGGTTCCGGTCGGCCTATCCCTTTTTTCCGGTGGCCAGAAACACCGCGCGTGATCTTCACGCGCCGACGAAGCATTCTGCGCACTGTATCACGCGCCGGCGCGTGGAGGATCTGCTCCGGCTCGTCTCAACTTTCTGGCGCTCGGAATCCTCTTTCCGGCACTTTCCCGGCCAGCCACTGACGCATACTCGTTTTTGAGCCCTTCTGCCAAAATCCTTCATGAGTGTAAGCTTCTGTTAATGCACCCTACCTACCTTCAGCAACTTTATCAGTGTGACTTGGGTTTATATAATCTGAGTTTGTTGTTGGAGAACTCTCATTTTCTTGTGTAAAATTGTCTGAATATCAGTCATTCTTTGGTCAATCAAAGTTAGTCCTCAAGGAGCTAAAGACTTTCTAAATTGTTTTTTAACTATAACCTTCAGGTTTGACACCATAAAACATCTTGTCCTAGCTGTAATCTCAGCCCTATTTTACCAGTTAAATTTTTCTTCTAGGTGTCCTTAAGCAACCCTTCCTTTTTTTCTACTATTTCTCGACCTCTTTGATCCTTAGAAATGTCTGAAGTCACCATATCCTCCAAAACCAATATGACTGAAAATTTCAATGTAGTTGGGGATTTACAAAACCTACATCCCAATTATCGGTTGAATGGTAGAAACTATCTCAAATGGTCACAACTTGTCCAGACCATATTGAAGGGAAAAGGAAAGTTAAGCCATATTTTGGGAACTGGTCCCTTAAAGAGTGAGAAGCACTATGAAGCATGGGATGAGGAAGATTCTATGATAATGGCGTGGCTCTGGAATTCCATGAATCCAGAGATAAGTGATACATGCATGTTTCTTACTACTGCTAAGGAGATATGGGATACTGTTAAGCAGACTTATTCCAAGGCTAAGGATGCTGCTTTGGTGTATGAGCTCAAAATTAAAGCTGCAGGGATTCGACAAGGAAATAAATCTGTTACAGAATATGCTAACATGTTGAGAAACATTTGGCAGGAAATGGACCATTATAGGTGTATTGAAATGAAGTGCAGTGAAGATGCAACAATGCTGAAGAATTTTATTGAAAAGGATCGTGTTTATGATTTTCTTGCAGGACTCAATGCTGAATTTGATCAAGTCCGAATTCAACTTCTTGGAAAAGATGAACTACCATCCCTTAATCACACTATTTCAATTGTTCAGGCTGAGGAGACTCGGAGAGGTGTAATGCTTAGTAGTCCACCTATTGAAGGGTCTGCCATGATCCTTAATGGTGGTAGACATCAACGTCTAACACTTGAACAACCTAAAGAAGACAAGAAAGGCAAGGCACAGGATCGTGATAATCTATGGTGTACCTACTGCAAAAAACCGCGACATACCAAGGAGTATTGCTGGAAATTACATGGAAAAAATATGAAAAATGGATCAGCAAAAACTCAAGGGCAAGCCCATTTGATGCAGCCTAACCAAGCCCAACCTCCAGGCCTTGAAGGATTCAGCAGAAATGAAGTTGAAAGACTACGCAACTTGTTGGAGACCTTAGAGAAGCCTCCGGGTAATACCAGTACTTGCTCTCTAGCTCATTCAGGTAATCTCTATCACTCCTATGGGTTAAATGTCTCAGATAAATTAATCCAGGACTCTTGGATCCTTGATTCAGGAGCAACAGATCACATGACCTATTCTTCTTATTTTTTTAAAACTTACACCCCATGTCCTAGCAATAGGAAAATATCGGTTGCAAATGGTTCACTTGTTACTGTAGCAGGCTTTGGGAATATCCAAATATCTCCCTCCTTTGTTCTTAGAAATGTACTTCATGTTCCTAAGCTATCCTCAAATCTTATATCCATAAAAAAACTCACACAAGATTTGCATTGTCAAGTAACTTTCTTCTCTACTTCATGTATTTTTCAGGACCAGGATACGAGGAAGAGGATTGGGCTTGCTAAGGAACAAGATGGACTTTACTATCTAGTGCCACCTACAAATGCTGATGATATCAAGATTCCCATGTCCTTGTCTTCCTTTTCTGGATCCTCATCTCCTGAGAATAAAATGTGGCTTTACCACTGTCGTTTTGGTCACCCTTCCTTTGGAACTTTGAACATTATGTTTCCTTCTTTGTTTAATAAAATTAATCTTGCCAATTTTCATTGTGAGACTTGTGAAACAGCAAAACACAACCGAGTGTCATTTCCCATCAGTAATACAAGAAGCTCTTCTCCCTTCACTCTTATTCACAGTGATATTTGGGGACCATCTCCTATTCCTAATATCTCTGGTGCGAAATGGTTTGTTTCTTTCATCGATGACTGCACTAGGGTTTCTTGGATCTTTCTTCTAAAAAATAAGTCAGATGTGAGTACACTGTTTCCTAATTTCCATAGCATGATTCAAAATCAGTTTGGGGTTAAAATTAAAAGGCTTAGGTCTGATAATGCGAGAGATTACTTCAATCACACATTGTCTTCCTACCTCCAAAAGGAAGGCATAATCCATGAATCATCCTGTGTATATACTCCTCAGCAAAATGGCATAGCTGAGCGGAAAAATGGACACCTCTTATCTATGACTCGTGCCTATCTATTCCATGCAAACATGCCTAAATCCTTTTGGGGGGAAGCTGTTCTTACTGCTACATACACTATAAACAGATTACCCTCTCGTGTTCTAGACAATAAAACTCCTATGGAGGTTCTCTCTCAATTTTATCCAGATCTAAGACTTACCAATGGCCTTACACCTCGCATATTTGGGTGCACTGCATTTGTACATATTCATAACACAGGGAAGTTAGATCCAAGAGCCCTTAAATGCATCTTCTTGGGATATTCCTCTACTCAAAAAGGTTACAAATGTTATCATCCTGTTACGAAGAAGTTCTTTGTTTCTGTTGATGTCACATTTGCAGAACATCTTCCTTATTTTCCGAGCCCTTATCTTCAGGGGGAGCACACTAGTACGGAAGATAAGGAAGCATCTTTTCTTGATATTTCGTTTTTTCTTGACCTTCCCAAGTCCAACCCTACCATTTCTGATCCTACCATTTCTGAAAATCCACCTGGTCCTGAATCTAATCCTGACACTTCTAATGATCCTACTCCTACTTTGGTTAGCCCCCCCACTGAATCGGTCATCAAGGATAACACTAATCTTGATAGTGTGAGGTATTTGCAGGTGTACACAAGAAGGGAAGCTCCAACTCCTGAACCTGTGCAAGCCCAACTCTCTGCACCTATGTCTGGTAGTTCTGAAACTGAGGTAACCACAAATTCTAACCCTAGCTCCTTAAACATTGATCTTGATGTTCCCATTGCCATTAGGAAAGGAACTAGAGAATGTACAAAGCACCCATTATATCCTCTTTCCCACTTTGTGTCATTTAACAAGTTTTATCCAACTCACAAAAATTTTCTTGCAAACTTAAATTCCATTGTCATTCCAAATAATTTATCTGAGGCACTAGCTAAGGAGGAATGGAGGCAAGCCATGAAAATTGAGATGGAAGCATTAGAGAAAAACAAGACGTGGGAGTTGGTCCAATTACCAAAAGGAAAGAAACCCGTAGGGTGTAAGTGGGTCTTCTCAGTTAAGTATAAAGCTGATGGATCACTGGAGAGGTATAAAGCACGGTTGGTTGCTAAAGGGTACACTCAAACTTATGGCATAGACTATCAAGAGACCTTTGCTCCAGTTGCCAAAATGAATACCGTGAAAATCCTGTTATCATTAGCATCTATTTATAATTGGACACTTCAACAATATGATGTGAAGAATGCTTTCCTTCATGGGGACCTAGATGAGGAAATCTACATGAATATTCCACCAGGATTTGGAGACAACAAAACTGCAAACAAAGTGTGTAAACTGAAGAAAGCGTTATATGGTTTGAAGCAATCTCCGAGAGCTTGGTTTGGAAGATTCACCAGAGTAATGTTAGCCTCTGGCTATAAGCAAAGTCAGGGAGACCATACTCTGTTTATTAAACATAGGGATTCAGGGGGAGTCACAGTCTTGCTGGTATATGTTGATGATATTATTGTCACCGGAAATGACAAGATAGAACAAGAGGAGCTCAAAAGACATCTATCAAATGAATTTGAGATAAAAGAGTTGGGAAAATTAAAGTACTTCTTGGGAATTGAAGTAGCATATTCACAACAAGGTATCTTTATTTCTCAACAAAAATATGTGACAGATCTCCTAAAAGATACAGGCAAAGTAGCATGCAAACCAGCTGATACACCGATTGATTCAAATCATAAACTTGGAGAAGCCAGGGATGACATTGCTGTTGATAAGGAAATGTACCAAAGGTTGGTGGGAAGACTTATCTACCTTTCACATACCAGACCTGACATAGCATATGCAGTAAGTGTGGTAAGTCAATTTATGCATAATCCCAAACAAGTACACTTACATGCTGTTCACAGGATTCTACACTATCTGAAAGGCACTCCAGGGAATGGGATATTATTCAAGCGGAACACGGAATTAACTCTAGAGGTCTATACAGATGCTGACTATGCAGGATCAGTGATAGACAGAAGGTCTACTATGGGTTATTGTACTCTCCTAGGTGGTAACTTAGTAACTTGGAGGAGTAAAAAACAGAACGTGGTAGCCAGGTCTAGTGTTGAGGCAGAATTTAGAGCTATGGCACTTGGAATTTGTGAATTATTGTGGTTAAAGATCATCTTAGATGATTTAAAAATCAAGCGGGTTGAACCTATGAGACTATACTGTGACAATAAATCCGCTATCAGCATTGCTCATAATCCAGTGCAACATGACAGAACAAAGCATGTTGAAGTTGACAGACATTTCATAAAAGAAAAGCTAGAAAGTGGTCTTATTTGTACTCCTTATGTGTCAACAAGAGGCCAGCTAGCAGACATTTTCACCAAAGGGCTCAACAGTGCCACATTTCAAACCATTATATCCAAGCTGGGAATGCAGAATATCTATTCACCAGCTTGAGGGGGAGTGTTGCAGCATCCCCACATATTGTCAACTAGCATATTTATTAGTCTCACTCTTGTATTTATTAGTCCAACTAGTAGTTAGTAGTTCAACTATTGTATTTATTAGCCTCATTTCTAGGTGTAGATTTTGTATATAAATATCCATGTTGTCTATGTGATTCAACAAGGTGAAATACAAATTCTTTCCCTTCACTACATATTATTAAAAGAAAAAAAAAGAATTTATTGGCCTCATAATAATATTATTAAAGAATATAGATATTTAATTTGGTTTAGTATATTACACCACACCGCTGGCCAGTTCATGCTTTTGCAGAGTGAGGATCCTACAATTGGAATGTACAAAAGTTCTGATCATTTGGCAGGGAAAAGCAACCATTTAGTTTTAAAATTTTCAGGGATTTATTTTATAAAGTTTTGGACTTCAACTTCCGTTTGTGCCTGATTTTAGCTGAGGATGCTTTAGAGATGTATAGTGACGCAACCATGGATATGCTCCTAAAAATAACTAGAAGTTCAGAATTATTCCATTAATGGTGGGCCAGGGAGCTAAAGCAACAGCCTGGATTAGAGCACCCAGCCAAGACACACAACATGAGCAGATAGGATTATTGGGAAGTAATTTGTTTCCAAGAAACAAAACAGAGCAGTAATTATTGGTTTGTTTATGTTTGCAATTAGATCAATCCATTCTCTCTAGTCTATATCCTGCTTCAATCACTTTGATTGGATCGATCTACGCCAAGAATTCAAAGGAAATAATGGCCTCTTACTTCAATTCAAACGTAGTTATAATCACAGCATTTAAGGGCTTGTGAAATCCAATGTTTTGTAGACAAACCAACTTATTCTTGCTTCTCGATTTACACAAAATCATCATATACTGCCTATGGTTGCCCTTTTTTATGCTTTTCTCAACCAATTCTCTTCCTCAAACTCCCACGTTTAATTCTTTCACAGTCCCATTATATGACAGCTTTCCTCTCTGAACTCTCAAATCTCTCACCTCCTGCTGCCTTCTGTTTCAAGCATGGAACCCTCAATTTTCTCACTTTTATCCTACCTGATACTGATGTTTATGCAAGCAAAGGCTTGATCAGGAGTATCTTACCTGTCAGGAGCAGGTGTTTTGGTGACAGTGCAGAGGATATTGAAGAGTATTAGCAATTTGATTTGACCATATTTTTATTGGTCTGAAAGTCAATTAGTTATCTGGGGTTCTGGGTGATGTAGTATAGAATTTAAAGTTCTAGTATTTAGTTTGTGCTAGCCTGAAGTAGAGAAGGCAAAGTATTTTGAATATTCCCACAACCCCCTGTGTAAACAAGAACACTCACACCTCCCCCAAACACTCACAACTCCTAGGGTTATCTGCACACTTCTTTTTTTAAAAATTTAAGTTTCCTCCACTGTATTAGGCTCCTCAAAATGGATTTTGACAATTTATGTTCATGCCACAATATCTACGGTAGAGGACCCATGTGGTTATGGATCTGCCCTTCTATATGTTTCCTGTGTTAATTCCACATAAAAACGTATGCTTTGTGAGTCTTCATATATGCAAGGTCTGTCTTGATAAATACATTGGATATGATTTTAACTATTATAATGAACTTATTGTGGCTACAGTGTGAGATACATGAGTTATTGGCATTGGTATACTACGATAGCCTCCAAAATGTGGTGCCTTTTTATGATCAGAGATCTGTTTTACCTTCAAAGGATACAGCATGGATGATGTTTTGTGAGAACTCAATGAAACATTTCAAGAAAGCCTCTGCGCTTAAGTATATTCCCTTTTCTCTTGTATCTGTCATCTTTTTGCATCTCTCTACTTTGTGATGTTTTACGTAATTTAACTCTTTGTACAGACAAGATTGGTTACATGCATTGTACTTGGGCAAACTCAGTGAAAAGCTTGGATATTCACATGAAACTTCTTTATCATATTACAACAAAGCTATTGCACTGAATACGTCAGCTGTAGATCCTGTCTATAGAATGCATGCTTCACGCTTGAAGCTACTCTTTAAGTGCGGAAAACAAAGTTTGGAGATTCTAAAGGTTTTTTCCCCCCTTCTCTGATCACTTAATTCTTTCTGTATGTCTTTACTGTTGTGAGTTTATTCTAATTTCAGTAATTGATATATCTTTTTCCCCATTCTTTATAGTATAACTTAATTCAAAATTAAACCTTTTGATTCTTGAAGTGACATGATTATCATGTATTGCATTCTATCTGCATTCTTAACAGTTTTTGGTCTTGAATAGGTTCTTTCAGGACACTCCTTTAATCAATCTTCAAAAGAAGCCGTCATGAGTATCCTTGGTGAAACGGATGAATCATTAACAAGTACAAAGGAGAGATGTGTACAAGTTAATTCTGTGGAGATAAATCAGGAACGAATGCTCAAATTGGACAAAGCATGGTTCATTCTTTACAATGATTGCCTCTCTGCCCTTGAAACTTGTGTAGAGGGGGATCTGAAACATTTCCATAAGGCCAGATACATGCTCGCTCTAGGGATTTATAAACGGGGTGAGAGTGGTGATATAGAGAGGGCAAAAGATCAATTATCTTTCTGCTTCAAATCATCACGTTCTTCCTTTACAATAAATATGTGGGAAATTGATAGCATGGTCAAGAAAGGAAGGTGCGGTTTTATTCTAGTTTTTGTTCCTTTCTAATGTTAATTGGAACTAGAGGAAATTAAAATTTTATCAAAGTTGATGGCTTATATTTTGGACATGTCCCATTGAGTTATGGCTTGTTACCATTGATTAGCATTCACACAAATACTTGGAAGGTTCCAAGGTTATCATCTCTTTGAACCTGCAGTTTTTTTCTTTGAAATGGGAAGAATATCCACTTGATTTGCCTTTAGTACTCAAGGATTTCACTCCTTAATAACGTAGCAACAGAGGGACTTGGCTTGTCTATTAATCATGCAAACAAGGTGCAAGGACAGTGCAATATTTTTGGAAACTAACCTATTTTGCCTTTAATGATTTCAGGCGCAAAACGCCAAGTTCTGCTGGGAACAAAAAAGCTCTTGAGGTTAATTTACCAGAAAGTTCACGAAAATTTATTACTTGCATTCGCAAGTATGTGTTATTTTATCTCAAACTATTGGAGGAGACCGGAGATAGATGTACTCTTGAGCGTGCATATAATTCTCTTCGGGCAGATAAGAGGGTAAATCCTGAAGAGCCTAATTTACTGCTTTAACATAAATTATACATCAGTGAGTAGTAAATTCCTCTATTTAATTGATGCTATTGCTCCTGTGGAAGCCCTTGATAGAGGCAAATGCTGCATTTGATATTTTTGAGTCATTTGGTCTTAGAGCCTGGAAGATGATAGAATTGATTAGTCTAGATTGTGGGAGATCAGATCAGGTTAATGGATGTTCACTGTTGTAGATATGGAATTAGAGTTTAGGCATACTAGAAGGCAGAGAGTTTCATGAGCAGATTTGGAACGATTTACCATCAGATTCTCTGAAATAAAGCTGAGTAATAATGAGGAGCAAACTACTTCTTCAGTTCATTTCCTGTTCTAAACGGGCATGCAATGCACGGACCTCTCTTTGCAGGCACTCCAAATTCTGAAGTAGACACTCTCTGATTCTCAAAGTTTTATTAAGAACTAGGATGGAGTAATTAATACTGGACTAACATCAAGCCAAGATATCACTAATAAAATTTTCACTGCTTAGTACTACAGCTACTGCTTAACTAATGGCAATCCCTACTACCCAGGTGTGCGAAATTTAATGGAGGTAGATTTTTCCTCGAAGAAAATTTCATTAGGTCTTAACCCAATCTAGTAAATGCAGGGTTCTTACCTGTTCATCATCTCCATAAGAACAATTGAATCAGTTTCATTATTATTTTCCCCTTCCTCACCATCCACCACTAGTTAAATTGTCTTACCAGCAACTTGAGGCTTTAATATTTGCCTTTTTTCTCTTTTTTGGTGTGTAGTTCCATATGTGTTGGGAAGTACTCCCACCGATCCCCCACCCTAAAAAAAAAAAAAAAAAAACTTACCCTTTAACTATGACAATGCACTTAGAGGGAGTGAATAAGTGCTTTAAAATTTTTTTTTGCCAAAGTTTTGTTTTAAAAATTTTAGTTAATTGAAAATTCAATTAACTGTAAAATAAAATAAATAGTTAACTGTGTTAAAATATAGTCAAATGAAATTTTTTTTGAAGTAGGTTCACAAGACCATATAGAAAGAGAGTTAACTGTAAATTTTTTAGTATACTGAGTTGCTCAAAGAATAAAGATGATTTTAAGAAATCAGTTGACTATAAGATATGTAATTAACTAAAAATAATTCAAGAATGCAAAGATTAGGGATAGAAGATCAAACTTAGTGATTTATCCTAGTTTGGCAAAAAACAATGCCTACTCCTAATCACCTTGACTTCTTCAAGGGATTGTCCATTAAAAATAGCAACATTCACAATCTCATAGAGTTTTCAAGTGATTACTCTCTAAACATAAGGTTTTCAAGCTTAACCTCAAACTAACTAGAGTAGCTCGCTTTTACACACTCCTTTTCTCTTCTGTGACAGAGGTTCAAATCAGTAAATGAAGATGAGATTTATGAACTCTTATAGAAGTGGGTTTACACCAAAAGCTCACAAAGTGCTCTCAAAAGGCAGATAAACCAGAAACTTAGCTTAAGATAGATAATACAACTCAAGTTGTAGATTTTTTTTTTTTTCCTCAAGAGGCAGCATATCTATATATAGTTTTCCAAAAACTAGTGGTTGGAAAGTAATAAATGCTGCGGATCTTCATAATTGTGGAGATGATAAGATTTTTTGTCCTTTAACCACCATTAAGCACACGATCTTTTGCTCAAGGAGGCGAGGTTTTCTTGGAAAGATGAAAACTCCATAAATGGCCGTTCTTTTCGGCTGCTACAGAAAGGAAGAGATGATGTAGAATAGATGGAGGAGAGGCTGTCAGAATAATGTCAAAGTTGTCTCTTCCTTTTAGTTGGTCTTCACGTGTTGTACTTTGCTTAGGAGAGAGAGCATGAGCTGGCACTCTGTTTTAGCCAACTGAGATGAGCTTGTATCTGAAATGGGCTAAAAGAGTAAACATGTAAGAGAGTTGGGTCAGATTGGTATTTTTCTTCATTTGGGTTTATCATAAATTAAACTAGGATTGGGTTTATCATAATTCCTTCTGTCAATTTTGCATATTATGTACACAGTTCTGACAGTATCTTAACCTGACTTTGATTTGCCTTTAACTTGCACCATGAATGCAGTTTTCATTATGCATTGAAGATCTTGTACCTGTGGCCATTGGAAGGTATGTAAAGGCCCTGATTTCAGCCATGCGTCATTCTCAGACTGTTAGCTCCGGTGCAGTAAGCAGTTCTGACCATGTGCTTGAGAGACTGTTTTCTTTGTTCATGGAGCAAGGTAGCTTATGGCCAGAGATATGCAGCTTGCCTGAAATTAAGAGCCCAGATACATCCGAGAGTATTTTATATGGGTGATTTGCTTTAAACTAACATATGTCATTGTTTCCCAGTAATTCCTGAATTAATAAATCCTGTTGAAGCTTCTCTAATTGATCTATGAGCTTACATATCTCAATGTCAATGAAAATTTTTTATGTCTAAAGCAGATCATCTTATCTTTGCAGATATCTTCATGAATACATTGTGTCATTGGAAAAAAATGGAAGACTGGAAACTCTTGAAGCAATAAATGAGAAAATTCGCAAACGTTTCAAAAATCCGAAACTGTCAAATACTAATTGTGCAAAAGTTTGCAGGCATGCTTCTGTTGCATGGTGCCGATCTCTTATATATAACTTGTCACAGATTACTCAGTTATCATGTGGATTCTCAAATGAGAATCAGGCCCTTAATTTGACAGATGGTGGTATGGACTATAGTCAGTTGCTCTGTGTAGATCTGCAGACACATGAATTATGGAGTACAGCTTTTGAAGATCCAATTCATCTGGAAAAAATTGAACCAAAATGGAGCCCCATTTTATTGAAAATAAAAAATAAAGTGATAAAAAAAGCTTCTGATGAAAACTTGGAGACTGCAAACACTTTGCTCAGAGCTTCCTACAATTTTTACCGTGAGAGTTCATCTGTAATGCTTGCCTCAGGCATCAACCTTTATCTAGTTCCATCTCATTTAGCAACAGAGGCACAGTTCCACCCAAGTATGAATGGGATTGAAGCGCTTGATCTGAGCATCCCAAGGAAGCTTCTTTTGTGGGCTTTTACGCTATTGTATGGTCGATGTGCAAATATCTCAGTTGTTGTAAAGCACTGTGAAGAAATTACAAAGGTATGCTAACTGAAGTTTTCTGCTGTGCCAGCACATCTATTAGCAAGAACAAACACAGATGGCATCTTTGAGCAAGGTGCTTGACATTCAAATATTTCTTGGTTGACCTTAGCTTTTCTCCTTTATGAGCTTTAAGTTTGGAGTATATCTTCCCTTGACTATTGAAGCTCAAGGATTATAAATAAATTTTTCAAAATATTAATGTAGCAGATATCTTTAAATTGAGAATAATGTCTCACTTCTATAATGTTGACACGTTGATGACAGACATGATTTTGAATCATATATCAGCTGACCATACATCTTCACTTGTTCAAATCTGCAGTCAAAGATGAAAAGAGGGAGTGGAACATCATCTTCATTTTCGAATTCGGCTGCTGCCTCCTCCACTGTTACAGGTTGTTCATCCTCATGTAATAGTAACTACTAACTACCTAGTTCCTGGTGGGATTGGCCCTAGTGATTAAGATAAGTCCATCCAAAAAGATGTGGCAATATGCATAATAATTTCCTTAATTTTTTTTTAATTTTAAGAACTCTGTCTTATCAGCTTGATATTACTGTCTATAGATCTCATTATTTAGTGCCTCCTTGATGGGTATAATCTGATTTCACGACTGTTTAGAAATCAATATGGCCTATGAATTTTCTTAGCTACGCATTTTTAATGTATTAGGGGTATTTGCTGGCTGTAGGTGGTGGGAAAGATGGAGCAAATTCTGCTGGATGCATTGATGTGGATCCCACTCATGTGACAACAGTGGGGTCAGGTTCATTGTCTGGCAGCAATACCTCCAATTTTGTGTATTTACGTCCTTCCTCCGATGAGATGCAAAAGAATTTCTTAAATTCTTCCCAACTGCAACACTGCAATACCAACATCGCAGAAAGGAGCAATTTGACGACACATGAAGGAGATCCAGAGGGCTTGACAGCATTAAAGTAGAATGCATCCAATTATTGGAGTGGAAGATGTCTTGTTGCTCCAGGGTAAAACATGAAGATGTATATTACACAATTTGCGTATCTAGATGTGTTGTACAAAAACAAAATGTATATAACATACCCAGTTATAAGCTTAGAGTTCAAATAGACTATGTCATCGTATTGTAAAATGGTGGCTGTAAAGACTTCCATGAGGTTGTGATCCCCTAATAGCACAGCACATCGTCCTCTGCCTCTTTCTTCTTTTTCTTTTAAATTTGTGATGTAACTTTAGAGAATCAGTGCAATCTTGGTATTCCCTTTTGCTTCGTTTTCTTCCTATTTATTTAGAAACTTTAACTCTCCGGATTAATGATGAAAATCTGCCGGTTTGATGGACTGATGAAATTCGTTGAGTTACGACTTTGAACTACTCCAAAGCAAATTTATTTTTATCTTCTTTCGTTCAGTGAATTATTAGTAATGGCGTGCATTTTGAGGATTAAACATTCAAACTCTAGTATCCAAATATTAGGAGCCCATGTGTCCTACATAAACACGTAGCAAAATATTCTCAGAAAAATACATCTGAATGGAGAGAAGGGCTACACTGCCTAAATGAAGTTTCAAGTTTCCATAAATGACGTATGACACCATGTAGTTTGAATACATAATATCGCTATTGGAAGCTCCCCTACCAGTCTGAAAAACTTAGACTACTTCAGAGGCAGCTACATTAAACGAATTATTCCCGTGTTCATATAAATAATAGAATAATTATATAAACACTAAAACGTACTTTCAGGGGTGTACAGAAAAGTATAACAGAAGTATTATTTACGCTGGCATTATAGAGATAAGGCTTTCATCTGTACAGTCAAAATATCTCCAACTTCGTATACTACTGCACTGTCTCCAGGATGTTGACTCTGATGTTACTTTAACAAACAATGCCTCAGTCTCCCACTCTGGACCCAGAGTATACAAATTCCTCGTATGCAGCAAAAATGAAGATGATATTGAAGCTTCCCAAAAGCCAATGGAAACTACAAACCCAAGTAATGACTTAAATTTGAGTTGGTTGCTTCATTCTGTAACTTATTTAGAGCTTTCTTCTCTATCCTCCTCACCCACTCCTTGCTAACTTGGAAAAGCCTGCCAATATCCTCAAGTGACCTGGGCTGATGATCACTAAGACCAAAGCGTAGGGTTAGTACTTGCTTTTCCCTTGGATCCAATTCATTCAGGAGATCGTATATGTCCTTTCTCATGTGTTGCTTCATGACAGCTTCTTCAGGGCTCCCTATTGACGTATCGGGCATGAGTTCCTGCAGCATGAATGCCGTGAAATAGCTTATGCCTGATAACAGTATTTGTTGGATAAGATAGTTTTCATGAGTTTATAATGTTTCATTATTGGTTATTCAGTTGACCATATTATAGTATTAAGTGTCAAAAATCCTGAGATGGAAAGCTAGGAAGAACCTCCTGCCCCAAAAAGTGCATTCAATGCTTCATGAGAATGACATAAGGCGTGAAATAAATAATGAAACCCCAAGAATTCACTTCTGAGATATGCCTAGTCAATTGTCATGCTCAGTGGATGAATTGAATGTAGAAACTAATGACCCTGAACAGCCAAATCAACAGTTTCACCTGGACTTAGGCAAGGCTTTCACAGAACATGAACATGAAAAGATTCATGCTCAACAAAATCCTGAGGCAGAAAAAACAGCGTTACAAGAAAAAGGGACTAAATTGGGAAATAAAACTACAGAATAACTAGAGAGTTTGGCTTGAATCCAACAGCCGTCATCTCTAGATACATTTTCATGAAAGCACAGAATATAGTTCCAAGATCAAGCAGAGCTCTATTAAAGAAAACAGCACGAAACAGAACCATACACTCTGTTCAGCAAACTATCCCTATTCGTTGAGAGGAAGCAAAACAGATCTACCTTCAGGTGATCAGCATATTATCTCTTCAGCCTCAAATCCTAACTTCTAAAACTATGATGCTTACAAGTAAGGGAACATTTTTACTTACATATATTCTCTGCATGCTTCCTGTAATGAATGCAGCAAGTTTTAATTTTCCATTTTTCTAATTTTCTTTCTGTGCCTAAGGGCACACAGGCATTTCTCCAACTGCCAGCGCAGTTATTAATAATGGTACTCATGATGAAATAGAATCACGAGAGAGATTTCAGCATGCTTTATATATATATATATATATATATATATGCATGTATGTATGTATGTATGTATGTCAGTAGGAAAGATTGGGAGAATCTTAGATGCATACCATATATTTTACACTAAAGCAGTCTCCTATCTTCTGATTAATTGAACCGACAACTCTCAGACAATTGCTAGCTGATCTGATTTTATCCACAGAAAGACCTGTTATTTTTGCAATTTCGTAATCATCTGAGTATTTCATGTCAGCGGTACTTTTCAGGGATTTTCGTGCTTTCTGTATCTGACTTATCGCCCTGCTCATTGACCACTAAAAAAATAATGAAGGAGAAAAGAACACAAGGATCAAATTCCAATATTTGTCTGTCATAAGAATATGAGATTGGCAAGAAGAAACTATCTCTTATACAAAAGAGGAATGTACAGGAATTAAGATTCCCCGAGCATATCGTGCCACCATTCTTGACATTGATTTCCTTATCCAGTACTGCACATAGGTTGAGAATCTGTAACCCCTTGTGCAATCAAATCTCTCGGCACCTTGGAGAACACCCACATATCCTGCCTACACAATTTGGAAAAAGAAGAAATATTTCACCAAGAAGCTAACTGTAAGAGAATGTTTATGCAAGTAAATCAAGTCTGTAAGCAAAGTTTCATTATTATTACAATTATAAATTTCTACTGTTAGTCAGCTTCACAAAAGCATTGATCAAAGAATTAAATAAAGTAGCACCTCATGGCTTCTTTAAAATGAACCTTATATATATTCATATATTTTCTTAGTGCTCTGTCTAAGAAACCATAAAGCAAGATAGTAAAGAATAGCTGATATAGTGATGTATCAATAGTTCTTGTGGGAAAGCCTTAAATCATGTGAGGGTGTCAATAGTTCAGATGTTTGGATAAGATAACAGTATGCCACATGCTCCTGTAGACCATAGTCTATATGATCAGTAAACATGTGTGTAGAATGTCAAAAAAGAAACTCATCCTCAAAATAACAATGACAAATAAACTACTCACGGTAACATGTGGAACACACCTGAAGCAAATCTTCTGATGCAATTCCCATACCCTTGTATTTTTTGGCAAGGTATAGAACTAAGGAACGAGTACTCCTTAAAAGCTCATCTCGACAATACAGGCCATGATGCAAATGCTGCTGTAGCACCTTCTCATCAACTCCAGCTGCTTCTGCCCAGCTGCTCAAGCTTACTACTTGCTTGGTATCCTCTTCCATTGCTACTCTAATTTTCTCCAATCCTACCAGCACCTATAGTGACACCGAATTTTAATGTCAAAAAATTTTTACAAGCATGGTACAATTTCACTTTATTCTCTTGATGGTAAACAAACCTTTACTGCTTTTGACATTTCTGCTTCTCTTTTAGCAACCATTGTTCTCCTGTTTTTATAATTCGACGCTCTTTTTACAGAAGAAGCTGGGAAGCGTGATAGACCATCCTGAATAGGTTCTGAAGGCAATGATTGAAATGAAACCTCAGTGGAAGTTAATGGTCTCTTTCTTCTTGATTTATTTTCTTTTTTCCTCCTAGACTGGACAACAACTTTACCCAAGTGGTAATCTGCTTTGCTGTTTGTCTGATGCTCACCAACTTGCTCAGCATGTTTGTCAGAGAAATCCAAAAAACATGAGGTTTCAAGAGATCCTGACAAACGAGTATTGAAAAACTCTAGAGCTCCAAGCTTTCCTAGTTGCAATATGATATCTTTTTCCAACCTTAGCGCTTCAGAATCAGAAAAAGTTTCTTCTAAAATGTCTAGGTTTTCCATTAACAAACGAAAATGTGATGCCCTGAATGACTGAAAGTTTGTAGAAGTTGTAAATATTTCCTCTCCAAAAGGTATTGGGGTATTACCAATACCAATCATTTCATGTGCACTATTCAAAGACTTCTTTCCTTTATTTACC
This sequence comes from Delonix regia, assembly GCA_037074485.1. Lineage (NCBI taxonomy): Eukaryota > Viridiplantae > Streptophyta > Magnoliopsida > Fabales > Fabaceae > Delonix > Delonix regia. The sequence continues at coordinate 7,785,312 of CM073452.1, forward strand.
TGAGAAATAAGACACTTTATTCCTTTATTTACCAGAGAAATAAGACATTTTATTAGATTGTAAGTAGCTAATAATAAAATAAGAGTTGTCATAGAGGATTATGGCTAGCCTTGATTTCTTCATTTTCCAAACAATCGTCATCCAGGGTTTCAATGACTGATGATGAACAACTGGATGCCCTTCGCAAATCTTTTTGGAAAGTTTCTCCTTCCTCATAAACCGTTGACACCAAAGATAGCCTCGTAGCATTGAAAGAAGCTTCCCTGCCACCAGCTGAACCATATTATTGTATCCAACAGTCAAAATAACAGAGGGTAACAAGAGCACAATACTGAAGAATGGCAATGTTTAACTGAAAAAGAAACTAGAAATTGTTCTTATTCCTTCTTTTTTTGGCAACGGATGACAAACCAAGATACCTACTTGAACGAGTATAGGCAATCTATATATGAGATAATCAAGCTGTTTTGGAATCAGAAAACTAAAACTTTTACAGCCCAGGACTTGACCCATATGCTTAAGTTATTACAAATTTATATCTGCATCGTCCATCATACTAAACTGGAATACGAAGAGCTCAATGAAACATACATTACAGAATGGAACTCACCAGAAGATGAAGAAAGCCTGGTCGGCGAATTGGTGAAAGAATGATGAGACTGAACAGGAACACTTCTACACCTGAGATTTAGCCTAAAACCAAAATTCATGATGTTATCTGAATTCAGTGAGGCAGAAAGGAAAGTAGTCCATGAAATGTTCGTTAAAGTTCAGAAACTACAAATATGCCATATGGATATGGCTCTGCTGTCACTCCCACCACCAGTTGTTCATCTCCCTCGCAATGGCCGGAAGATTTTTGGCTTCCTTTTTCGTGTTTTTTTTTCCCTTCTCGAATATCATATATGTGTATTTTATTTTATAAAAGTTATTCCATACGTTTAATGCTTTTTGATTTTCATAGTCTGATCGCAGGGTCTAAATTAGTTGAGGAAATATATTTGGCCACGTTGAAAATTTAAATATAGATAAATTTAATAAAATTTAAATTTTATATAGAAATGTAATAATTTCAAATTTCAAATTTTTTTTCAAATTATTTAAAAATTATTAAATAAAAATTTAATTGTTAAAATCTTTTCAAATGTAATAAATTATTTGCATTGACAAATACTGTAGCTATGTTATATGCTTATTTTGTATTATTCTGTGGCATGACAAAATGAAACTTGAGATAATTAATATAAAGGCCAATAGAAAATAAAATTTGAGATAGTCCGATGAGATCGAACATAAAATATATTTGGTAGAAAAATTTAATATAGATAAATTTGATAAAATTTAAATCATTAAATAAAAATTTAATAATTCAAATCTTTTGAAATGTAATAAATTATTTGTATAGACAAATACAGTGACTATATTATATGCTCATTTTGTATTATTCTCTTCTCCTTGTGATTTGATAAAATAAAACTTGAGATAATTAATATAAACGCCAATAAAATAAAATTTGAGATAATTTGATAAGATAAAATTTAAGATATTATAAAGTTTGATAAAATAATACTATGGTTTGAAACCTTTTAAAAATCTAATATTATGTAGCATTAGTGTTAAGATTAAAAGGACATAAAGGTAAAGAATTAGATTTTATATATATATATATATATATATATATATATTTATTTATTTATTTATATTTATACAATATGGTATAGTGAGCGTGGATTCTTACTAACATTCATTCATAAAAATAGTATAATTGTTATTTTAAATTAAAATAATAAATAAAAAAATTAAATATATAAAGAATATAGAATTCTATCCTCTATCATTACTATTTTTATTGTAAAAGATTCATACCCTAGTCAAAATAATAGATAATGAAAGTTTAATTAATAATACAAAAATAAAAAATATTAAATAAATTTGACTAAAGTTAATTGCATAAATTTATACTCTAGAATGTATAACAAACTCATTATAAAAATAGACTAAATTGTATAATATCCATAAAATGTAATTATATAGAACATGTCAAACTCGGTCCCTTGTGCAAATGCTGCGGAGAAGAACAACTGTGAAATATGAATTTTCTTAATTTTTAAAAACATTTTGGTAATGGGTGATGTTTTCTCTTATTTTCTGTATGTATTATGCACACAAAACTATATTCTAATGAATTTAAACAATATCTAAATTGCCAAATAATTAAAGTAATTTCGCTTCTTTAAATACTTCGTAAAAATGGGTTGCAGTTTTTTTTCTAAATAAAAAATTAATCATTTGTTCTTATAGTTTACTTTAATTTTGATTTAGTTCCTATAATTTTTTTATTTTTTAAATCAGTCCCTATACTTCTAAACCTCTCAACTTCGGTTTCCGCATTATAACTCCGTCTAGTGCATCCTACATGACTATCGCAGCAAAGCTCTATTTGGCTAACATAAGAAGCCTGGTAATAATATGCAAGGAGAAGTTATGGAATGGTAAGCTAAGATTGTGGGGGACATTTTAGTAACTTTTATTCCCTTTAATTTTTGATAAACAACTGGCGAAACGTCTAATATAAAAAAATTAAAAAACAATAAATTTAAAGTGACAAGCATCCTACAAATCAATATCAATAAATAACTAAAGAAGTAAAATTAAATACAATATAAAAACATTTGAAGGAAGGAATTGATGACTGCTTTATGCTTTAGCAGGAACTAAGACATGATTTGATGTAACTCAATTATACACACAACAGGTTAAGAGGGATGTATGGTGGTTAATGGCGAATGAAGACAGTGGAGTTTTCCATTCATTTGGGCATGGCTTCAGGAATCCAATCAATTTGTGCTTTTTTCCCACATAATCTATTTCCTTTTTACTCTTTTTTTTTTTTTCTTTTTCTCTTTTTCTACTTGATAATGAAAAAATTTCTATTAATAATAGTACCATGTGACTCGTATTTTCATACACTTATCAACTACAGTAGTGATTCTCTATAATATTGCAAAATCTGTAATAGATTATTAAATATATATTTAATGGCCATAATTTTTATATATATTCTTAATTTTATTATATAAAAAATATGTGAATCATTAAATTAAAATTCAACTGTCCTATTTATAAATAGAAAAATAAAAAATTCAACTGCCCCAACAATACTGCAAGGATCCTACCACCTATGCCCTATTATTTAGCACAGGGCTTTCATTTGTTATGAGCTGTCATGTGCTTCGCATACTGGAAAAACTTCATTATAACATGGCGGTGCTTACGGGAAACGTCTCTCTTACTGACATGGCAAATTTTGTTCGATGGTAATTTTATTATTTGATTGGTTTCAATATGCTAGATAATAACTTCGCAAGAACTTAAACTAGGAAACGCAGAATTTGGGATGTTACTACATGCATCCTTGTTTTTAATAATTATACACATTTGCACTTAGCTTTGAGTCTTTAACCATTTTTTTTTGTTGGATGTTTCCAACTTTCCATGCTTGAAGTTCTCGAAGTTTCCAAGATTACAGTACATGTTGTAGGTTCCATTTCAAAATTCATAAGAACCAAATTATACCACGAAACAAGACATTGAGAAGAAACTCTGGTTGAGAAAGAAACAAAACGAATTGCGTGTCAACTGTTTCTTTCTCGTTGACAAAGAAATAAAATTAAACTATTTCTTTCTAGAACGTTACTGTCAACTAAAACTAAGGAAAATGAAAATATTTCTTTCTATAACGCACATTTATCGATTGCTGTGCCCGCGGCTAAAAGTTGAAACGCAAAGAGGCAGACATTTCCAACCACTACCACCCTACTTACCAATCACAAAATCATTTTTCATATTCGACAAATCTAGTAATTATGTTTCGCAGACGAAGATTTCAATAATTATTATTTGGGAGCTTTGTGATTAGATTTGGATCGAAATGGAAGTTTCAAATCGTAGTACCAAGTATGGACATCCCATGGTTGGTATTTGGCATAAAAATATAGAATTGTCAATGAAAGAGTCAAGAGTCAAAAGTCAAGGAAAGGAATTGAATATCATCGAGAGAGGCAGCTTTCCAAGTGAGGACCGGCAATGGCGTTCCAAGTCCCATCCTCGTATATTTCTTTATACGACGGAACAAAAATTCGAACTTAAGGCCTGTTACTAATTACCCGTATCTACTGTGATTTTTCAATCACAACTCTGCAATCCATCTACTTAAACCGCTTCCAACAAACCTCATTTGACCTCGCGCTCCTCTGCAACAAAACAACACCAAAATCAAAAGGCCAGCAACGACTCTTAATCGTTTTGTTCTCCAGCCTCATTCATGGCTTCCCTGGATAGGGAGCGATCACCAGAGGTTGAAGAAGGAGGTGGATCAAAGAAGAAGGAACTGAATGAAATTAGGAAGAGGAGGAGGAAGAACAGTAAAAGGATTTCATATCTGCCGAAGCTTAGTTGTTTCAGAATTGAACGTGATGCGACGGGGCAAAGTTTTGATATTGAGGTTGTTGATGCTTCTGGACAGCGACCCCATCCCACGCACTTGGTCATAATGGTCAATGGTCTTATAGGCAGGTTAGTCTTACTTCTCTCGGTTTAATTTTGTACTTCTTTTTTCCCCTTCTATCTTGATATATTTTACCATGAATTGATGATCTTATATCTGCTTGAGTTTTCCAAAATAAGTTTATGTATTAGCACGGTGTTTGTTTAGCTTAACTATAAAGATCAACATCAGAGAACAATTATGTGCTTCTGCTTAGCCTCGGTTACTTTATTGCAGTGCTCAGGATTGGAAATATGCTGCAAAGCAGTTTCTCAGGAGGCATCCAGATGATGTTATTGTACACTGTAAGTCCAAATAATTTCACTATGGTTATTCCATCATGAAATGCATATTGAAACCAAATGAGTTTGATTATTTCATCATGAAACGAAATCCATATATAATTATGCAATGCAGGCAGCCAATGTAATTCTTCGATGTTGACATTTCATGGTATTGATGTAATGGGAGAGAGGCTAGCAGAGGAGGTGAGATATGGTTTTGGCCCCAAACATCCCGATTTGGTTGTAGTTTCGTATGGTTTACTTTATTCAATCTTTATTGTTTCAAACACGCTTTTTAGAGTTTGAATCTGCTGGGACATTCCAGAAAGATAAAAAGGTTTGTTCTCCTTTTCTTTTTCCAGGTTATATCAGTTATAAAGCGTCACCCAGGTGTTCAGAAAATTTCATTTGTAGGTCATTCTTTAGGTGGCCTGGTAGCTAGGTATGCAATAGCCAAGCTTTATGAGAGAGACATTTCAAAGGAAATTGCTCGTGAGAATGGACATAATGGAAGTCACAATTCGAATCCAGCATGTCACGAAAGGAAATATGAAGGAAAAATTGCAGGACTGGAGCCCATAAATTTCATAAGCTCTGCGACACCACACCTTGGTTCTAGAGGGCATAAACAGGTGGTTCTATTAGAGCTTTAAGACTTTATTCTCTGCTTTATATAAACTTTTCTACCAATCTCCTTGTTACACATGCTGATATAAAATATTTTTGTTTTTTAAAGTAGAATAAAAACTATAATCTCTATGCCCATAGTCTATATATTTGGAGATCTCACGTTTCTAAGTTACTCCGTTTATCTATCAATTTTTTATGGACTTGTTTAGGGGTTGTTGACGCAAATGAAGCACGTAAATGGTGTAATATCAATGATGCTTTAATCCTTCTTCAGGTACCAGTGTTTTGTGGATTTCACTCTCTGGAGAAAGCAGCACCGCGTATGTCATGGTTTCTTGGTAAAACAGGAAAACATCTTTTTTTAGCTGATAAAGACAAGGGAAAGCCTCCCCTTCTTGTTCGTATGGTTTGTGATTTTGAAGATATAAAATTCTTGTAAGTAAGATTCATGATATGATTTTTGTGACTTACTGTTGCCTGATTTAAGTAGGGAATAGATAACACACTGTGCCTCTTTTCTCTGTAGATCTGCTTTGCAGTCCTTCAAACGACGTGTTGCCTATGCAAATATTCATTATGACCGTATCCTTTTGTCTTGCTTAACGTGAATGATGAACAATCAGTATAAAGCTAATCATTGGGTACACTTATCATAATTTGTATGTTATCCTCTCTGTAGTGCTTGAACAACTTGACTCTAAAAACAGAACTTGTGGGATGGAGTACATCATCTATAAGGCGTAGGAACGAGCTCCCCAAGGTAATTATTAAGCATCTTCAGTAACAGTTTCTGTAAATTGTAACTTACTAGTTTTACTTCAGCATCTTTCACACCTCGAGGAGTATCCACATATTGTAAACGTGGAGGCAGCATTACCCACTAATGTTCCTGAGGAGGTTCTTACTGAAACCGAAGTCAGTGGGTCGAATAAAATTGACCTGGAAGGTATTTCCACCTCTTTGAACTCACAAACAGAGTCCTTGTTAACTGAAACTTCTTAACTTTGGCTAGTCACATTGTTCTATGATGCTTGTCCTTCTAATATTATGCTTGAAAATTTTGAATGGCCCCATGGAATTTGGGAAGAACAACTTGTGGGATTTTCGAAATACTATTATATGAAGGTAACTTGATGATGCAATTTTGATGTTATGTTACTAAAATCTTTGTTAGGAGCCTACATGTTTCTGTTTCTGATTGAAGACGAAGAATTGATCGTTTAAACTGTGTAACATTCTCGATCATTTTACTAAAATGTAATATTATCAACACCTGTCTGTAGAGGAAATTGTCAGAGGCTTAACAAAAATGAGTTGGGATCGCATTGATGTGAGCTTCAGTGGTAGCAGACAGAAATATCTAGCGCATAATACCATTCAGGCAAGTTATGTTTCTTGAAATAGAAATTATCCAGAAACACAATCCTTTTATTTCATTTGTTTCTCTCTTACAACACCAGCAGGACCAGATGGGGTCTTCACTATGACGTATTTATATTAGTATGTTTTCACGATCTATGCTGATTCTATATAGCATCTAACATTATTCTATATACTTTATTGTTCACTTTTCAGGTCAAAACCTACTGTATCAATTCTGCCGGAGCTGACGTTGTCCAGCATATGATTGACAATTTTCACTTGTAGAGTTTTCCCACTGATTCATCCTGGTTGACCCCTTTCCTATGAGGGAGTTTAGGAAGAGCAAACTGTAGAGGCACAATAATAGGGTTAATGATGTATAAGAAAGAATTTGAAACATTAAAGTGATTAATTTTTACCGTTTTACCATTAGTTATCGTCAGTATGTCAGAAATCCCTACATCCATATTGGATCAGGACAGCAAAATATGTCAGGAAGGCTTATTGTCAAGAGAAAAGTAGCAAGAGATGACAGAGTAGGGTTTGTCTTCCTATTTCTTGTATAGCGTTAAGTTTAAGTTACTTGAGCAATTATTGTATTTACAATCACGCATTTTGGATGGTGAAAAAGAAAAAAGAACGTTGTCAAGAGTACAATTTAATCCAGAACATAAGCACGGCTTAATATATTCCTTGGTTTCCAATGAATATGAAAAATTTTCTAACCCTCTTAATGGCATATTTCATTATTGTACGGTATGAAAATGATGAGGAAGCAGTAAATTTAGAGGAGAGAAGGGAACAAGAGGGAGATCATATAGATTCATTGGTGTGGATACGTAATTATTATCATCCTTTCCGTGTTATGCTGAAAATAACAAGAGCACATGATGAGCCAACAGTAAGCAAATGTCAATCTCAAAGACTCCTTCTGTCCTTCCTACTCCTCCTCACTCCTCAGAAGTAAACGCTCTTTCATCTTTCAGCATCAACTGACCCACCATTCCAACACCTCTCATTAAAGGAACTTTGATGATGAACACCACAAAGCGAGATGCATTTATGTTCCATGTCCCAATAAATAAGATGCTATAGAAATTCTTAGGTGTATTTTGATAAATAAAGATTTGTGTGTGCTAGTTATACTTTAAGCAGAATTTTATGTCTTTTTGCATAATTCACTTAAAAATCTCTATATATGCGCTACAAAGTCTACCAAAAAATAAAGATGACCAGTATGGCAATCTATTAGTGTGGACTAATATTAAATTGCTTGTAAGATCAATCTCTGATATACCAATGACTTGTTAATATTAATTCTAGATCTAGATGCCAGCACTCCGTGACTTGCCTTGGGAAAAATAGAGCAGACTTGGCGTGTTGGAGTAGGGATGAGCAGACTTTAACCAAAGAAAGTGTAAAAAATGAATGTATCAAATCAAATGTATGAGTGAGTGAGAGAGAGAGAGAGAGAGAGAGAGAGAGCCCACGACGTCTGTCCTTTTACTCATCCGCTACTAGTGATTTGGGAGCTTCCTAGATGTAATTTGGTTTTTCTCTTGTATTTTGGTATTGTTGCTGCATGTTGTTCTGATGCTTTTGACGCAGAACACACGATAGTTGGAGTTTTTCCCCCATAACAGTACAAGTTGGAGTTTAGGAGGCTCAGGAAACGAGGCTAAGTGAGGTCCATGCCTTGCCCTTTCTTTCTCTCAACGTCAAATATTGGCCTACTCTACTCCTTTTGCAGTCCACGTACCACGTTGCTCTCAATTGATGGGGAAATTATATAAGCGATCAGAGGGGTGATCCTTTCTGCATAATGGAGGTGGCATTCAATCTCTGACCCCACCTTTTTCAGAATTTCAGCTTCACTGCCTTCTCTACTGTCACATACCCACCCTTTCTATTTTCTCTCTCATTCTCACAGAGTCATGTAACTTACGGCTCTTGATTTATTTCAAATTGAATACCCACAAGAATTGTCTTTCTGCTTCCACCATCTTAATTAGCTTTGTCAAACTTCTGGTATAGAAATGGGTTGTTTGCTCCTCCCAATCTGAGTGCATCATGCACTAAACCACCCACGTCTAATTTACGTGTAAGTCATTTTCACATGGCCAAAGTTACCTTAAAAAACAATCCCTAACCAGATTTCTTGCAGACTCATTCATTTTCTTCTTCTGTTTCTTTTACTTATTTTATTTACGCCCAAAACGACTACCCTTTTCTTCTGCAGTCTCGTTCTCTGAGACAATGAGCAGCACTCAAATTTGCGTCTCTTGGCACAAACATATTAGAATGATCATTTTCTTGCTTACTCTCTTTGCTTCAACTTCAATATTCACCCAATGTGGGTTCATGGCTGAAGGTTAGTTGGCTCCTGGTTTTAGTGCAAAGAGACCAGGCTTTTCATGCATAAGTTTGCTGATTTTCTTGTTCATGCACGCAGGCAGAGCGGCTTCCATGTTGATTGAGTCTGACGAGGTAAGGAATCTTTACCCTAGAGTGATTTCGACCTTGATTTCTGATTCTTACTCCACTCATGATTTACAAGCCTTCTTTCCTGCGTAACAACTATGTCCCGAAAATCAAAGTAATTGTAATTTAATATGTATGTAGAGGGCCATGGAAGAACAAGGACTAATGGTGGTGGCAAAAGCTCAGATAGGGTCTAGGCCCCCCAAGTGCGAAGGAAGATGCACAAGTTGTGGACGTTGTGAAGCAGTTCAGGTCCCAGTTGTACCTCAAGTCCAAAGCCATGTTAGAACACATTCTGCTACAAAAGCAACCCCACACTCTAGAGACGACGACCTTTCTAACTACAAACCCATGAGTTGGAAGTGCAAATGTGGCAACTACTTTTTCAATCCCTGATTCAAATTTCCAAAGTGGAAAGAAGTCCCATGCTTTTTTGGGGAAAAAATCACTTCAATATCAAATATTACCACCTTGTATAGGGTAGAGATTTGGCAACTGTTGTACGTATTTCTTGCTTCTTTTTGTTTATTAACTCGTTTACTTCATATATAAACGTCTAGATCAGTGTCTATTTTTGGTTCATTTATGTATTGCTAGTATTATGTACTGCAATTTTCACCTCACAAAGCAAGAATTGTAATAAGGAGCTTCCTGTTTATAAATTGAAGTAGAACTCTGACCCCCCACCCCCCCTCTCTCTCTACTGTTATTTATTAAATAATGCCTGAGAAAGCGGGGGCCTGAAGGACTTTGAAGGTATTTGGATGAATTGCAAGAACGAGATAAGATGAGAAGAGTGTAAGACGTGGGTCAGACGATACTGTTTTCATATCCTACAAGATTTGGGCATCAGAATTCAGAGAGGCTGAGCTATAGAGCCCACCTCGAAGGGATATATAAAAGCGACGACAGCATACGTACTCAGTGACCTCATTTATTCACAAATATTTCAGCGATGGAAATTATCAAACACCCACTGTGCAATGTGCATGGCCTTTGATTGCAGCTATAAATAAACTGTTAACTGTGAACACTAAACGGCCTCCCTTCTGAGAGGTTATTACGTTTGGTCCCTTTCGAGCAGTTTTTGGTTAAGAGGGACGGACCATCGCCAGATTGATACAGAAGATGGAGACTTGGAGGGAAAGGAATCTGAGTTGCATTTTTTTGCTTTTCATTTTTGGTGGTGACATCGAGGCTTTATTCACTTTTGTTTTTTGTTTGGAGTTTTTGTTATACTGAACTGTATCCTTTTCTGAAAATGCACCCCCTTGATTTGTTGCAAGAGGATAAATTTTCTTCTACACTAACCCTGAAGTTTGAATCCAACTATATAACATATGCAGCACATCATTAGACAGAAAGGAGGGCATTTAATGTCACTCTTGAATATGGTGCTCAAATCACTGGCAAGGAAGTTATCATAAGGATTCTGGGCATTCATCTTTGTCGTCGCCATTTTTCATTTTGGGAAGCTCTTTCTGAAATCTTATTTCGTGAGCTTTCGCTTTGTCATGGGCATGACGGGAAGGCTTAGTGAGAATTACTTTAAAAAGCATACGTTGTAATTAACTTTTTGAAGTTACTACTATTACTATTAAACCAGTAATTTACACTAATATTTACTAAAATCTTGGTTAAATTTATACTTCTGTTTTAAATTGTTTATCTAATTCTTCTTATATTTTATATATTTTGTAAAAAAAATTTTAATTTATTTTCAATTTACAATATTAAGTTCTTCCACAAATAAAATTATTATCTTTATTATCATATAAAGAATAAACTCATAATTTTGTTTAACATCAAGTTAATTTTATTTGAGACGAAAAAAATAACAGCTATTGATATGTTTATGTTAACATTTATGTATTTCCTTCCTGGTTTTTCCCAATTTTTTTCGTTACTAATCATCAATAGGATATTTATTTTAAAGTTCACATTTATGAACCTGATGTTATTATAAAAATTAATAATAGATTAAAACTTTAAATCTCATAGTCAGAAAAACTATATTATAATTATAATTCAAATGAGAGCAATGCAATATAAGAATCTCCTTGGCGTGGAAAAACATTTATGGAATAGAGAGTTCATCTTCCAATTCCTAGAACTAAAATAAATCACTTGAAATTGCAAACGGCGACGATCTTTTAATTTCCAATTTTTTCTGGTCCATATAAACCAATAATGATTTGTTCTCTCAACCCTTCTTTAGGTTCAACATGGCAGCACAATTTTAACTAAGCCATCAGTTGTGTAAGTCGGTAATGAGAAATAGCAAAACCCATTGGTCACATTTGTAGAGAGGATACAGACAATAGAACGCTTACTCTTTCTCTGTAACTGGGCAAACGTGGCATCGTTCGATAGTTCGATTACCCTCAATATTGAGGAAAACGGTATTACTTCTTTTGAGGATTGGTGCTTAAACCTCTTCATTAACTCAGATGAAGATGATGATTTAAACAATAGCTTTATTGCAATTATGCGCAGGATTACTTGGGAGGAGAGACGCTAGGATCTGTATAAGAACATCCCAGTTAATCCTATGTTAGTCTGCTCCAAAGCTCAGGCATTGGTTTGAGTTTGGAGTGCTTGGTCAGACAAGGACCAACAGTTCGTGCCTGTCTAGCGATGCTGATCTCTGACTTCACCCAGATGGGGGGTGTTTGAAAATAAATGATGATGGTTATTTCCTGAATCATCATTGCGAAGCTTGCATTGGAGTTATGATTAAAAACTTTAATGGTCAAGTCATTGACAGCTCCAGCATGATCCCTTGATCACCTAAGTAATTGCTTGAATAAAAAGCCTGTGAAATGTCAGTTGATCTTCAGCTTAGAAACGCGACATTTGAAACTGATTGCAAAGAACTCATTATGATTCCATAAGAAGATAGCAGTCCACGGATTGGAGATGTGGTGCTTGGATTCAGGATACAATCTGTTTAATGAACTCAGTTGATGGTTTAATCCTTTCTTTGCTCGGCGTTAAGCTAATAAAGCTGCAGATTGGTTAGCGAAAGTGGCCGCTAAGAGAATGTGTCCCCATGGTTGGATTGTTAGAGTTGGTTAGGATTTTGACTTCGGACGCTGTTGGTATGGGTTCTGGTGTGCAGGAACGTTCTAGTATTGGCAGATGATTTGGAGTTGTTTTCTTGGAATTGTTTTTCGTTCTTGCTTTTATTTTGTTGTTTCTGGACTCTCTTGTCCTCTCCTGCTTTGGAGTGAGTCTTCTGCTTGCTGTTTGTTGTCTTGATTTGTTGCTGTTGGAATGAAAAGTACTTTAGGCCAAAAAAAGAGGAGAATAGCAACAACTCCCAGGAACTGAGTAAGCTGCACTTCATTGTGGCATATGAAAAGCCTCCCAAATAAAATCAAGAGGATGAGATATTCATAGCTACATATCTTTAACAGTCCAACACAATCAAACACATGAATACACTTTGATCTCATCTTATCAAGAGACAACAAATTTCAATATCTTACCCTGAACATCCTGGAGCTAGCTCTGTTCCATTGAAATTAAGCGGAAATAAGAAACTACAAGGATATTTCATGATTAAAACCCTCCGTACCATAAAAAATTATGGATAAGCTGCTATTAGCCATTCCAGTTTAAGAGTGTTTCAAGTGGACATTCTGGTGTGCATTCCATTGCAATGCCATCCATACTATTGATGTCCCTAACAGAAGAATTAAAAGATTCAAAAAATAAGGTGGTATGTTGAATTCATATACAAATGATCCCAAAATGAGGAAATAATACGCCAGATTCAAAAGTCTTTCCAAGATGATAGTAAATGGGAAAGTAAACAGTAGGGCACATGTATTTCGCTTCAAGTTTCTGTTATCTTTTCCTTTTTCTCAATTCTTGGTAGTTTGTATTCTTTTGGGGGACAAAAAAGAGTAACAAACAATGCTTAAAACTACAGGAGATTAGAAATTTAAAGCATGCCAATTTGGTTGCAAACAAGGAAAGAAATGTTTATACCTGCAAATATGCCCACAGTAGTCAGGTTTGAAGCTGTCATTGTGTGATAAATTAGGTATTCGGTCAAGAAATGACCAAATGCATAGATGAATGACAAGAAAGTAGCCAGATAAAGAGACTTATTTTCAAGGTTGAATGCACAGAGATAGCAAAGAGTGCAGGTCAAAAGTGTCCAAACTCCAAATGTTCGTCCATGAACTTCGGACACTACACAACAATTAATAACTATTATCAGTTCTCCGAAACTCATGACATTAGTAGGATCATATTTGCAAGCAAAGTCGATACACAAAGCTTAAATAGTGCAGCAAAACAACTCTACTAATAGTAAAACATGCCTGCTTGCTTGCCATTACTTAACGACTCTACCTGGGGAGAAAACATAGGTAACTTATTTTATTCTTATATGCCCTCTTGTATGCTTCTTAACAGGTATAGTATAAACATACGCAGTTTCCCGCAAGTTAATTTAGGTAAGAATATCAACTTCGATATGCTGATCTTTGGGGAACCAGTAAGCTCAAGAGAACAGGATCTTGACAAATCGCTATATTCAATTGTGAAGATTTGTGATGATGAGTGCAGAATAGGCTTCAATAAATAATGCAAGCAGTGACAGGGATAATGGTCCTGTATGTGTCAATAAGTCTCTAGCCTCTACATATGAAATAATTTGGAATTTGAAAGCACCAGTTAACTTGCTCCCTATGCTTCTAAGTTGTTAAGCCACCCTTGATATTTACGGTCGACGCAGTCAATGAAAGCAAATGCACTGTTTTGCGTAACAAGCTAAATTTCCTTATCTGTGACTGCAATCAAAATCCAACTCTTATATCTTGTTATAACTTATAAGACAAGTTAAACCCTCCTCGTGCGTTGATATTCATACCCCCTCGTTGAACTAAATGGCAAGTTTCTTAGTTACTTATTTCCTTTTCCTTTTTGAAGTCATAATTGAATTTATATGATCATTCTTGGTTAGCTACCTCGACTCCAATCCTCCAATGCGGGTTGTTATCTAGAAATCTGAAGTGCAATGCTTACGACCTTTCTCTTGAACCTAGATAATATCAATATGAAAGTCAAAGGAATTCCGCCATGTCTGGTAACATCATATTTCACCGTATTCTTCATAATATACAATATATTATAACTGGAAGAAAACCGTGGATATGCTATATTCCTCACATGGATATCTATTATGTTTCAAAATGGGGCGAATACATATATATATATATGCGAGTAATTGCATGCCAGCAACTTCTTGAAAACAATGTTTAAACGAAATCCTTGGATGGCATGGTAAATGGTTATGAGGCATATTTATCTCACAAGTAGCAATTTAATAAGCAAACTAGTATGAAGAAAAAGGACTGAAAAAAATATTAATATTAAAAAAAACTCTTAAAATGAAGAAAACCTCGTAAATGCACTGTCAGAGCAGGAAATTTTGCACTCGAAAAAACTATCTTGAAAATCTAAATGCCGTAGAAACTACTGCGGAGCTGGAAACAGCCTGTTTGCTTGTGAAAGGAAAAAGTGGGTACACTGAGTTTGCATTGTACATATAATTTTAGTATTGAGATCTAGAAGATCTGACATATTGGATTGGGTCCCCCTAATGTTTAAGTGTTTGACTCAGCATACAACATCTCTGAGCTCCGAATACACACAACCCATTGCAGCCACTGAATCAACAACCTGTCTCCAGCTACCTAAGAACAAGCCTACCACTGATCCTGTTCAAACCGTTTGAAAGTGTGGGGAATATTTAATTGATAGGAGTGACTCTTCTTGAGAATTAAATCAGCTGAATCCCACCAACCCATAATGAATCTTAGAAATGATCAATTATGTTTGCTTGAAAATATAGAATGGAATAAGAAAGACTGGAAGTAGAGAGGATATATAGAAGTTACTGGCAGTCTTCGAGAAGACGGCGAGTCGAAGAGCCCAAATGTCGAAGAAACCGAACCAGACGGAGGCTAATCGGAGTGTGCCTACCAGCATCAGCCACCATCCTAATGGCTTCATTTTCGCCTGCACTGCCTTCTGTGTGTTCTCCGTTGACGATGTGTTTCGCCAAGGGCAACAGACTAGACAAGATTCCCGTTGGGAACGATGTCGTTTGGATGTTAAAGATGTAATCTCCGGGATGCCAGATGACAAATATGGATATCAGGATGCTCAATTATATTAGGCAAGGTAAAAAAAAAAATAGAAAGGGCCGAATCGGTCTAGTGATTGAGCTTGTAACTCGACCCAGTCTCCTTACATTCAATTCACTTTCAAATTAAGAAACCAAATATTCTCTTAATAAAGTAAAAAAACTAAAAGTACATCAAGCCCATAACAAACAAGTACCATTTCCAAATGAACTGGCTCTCCAAAATTACAACATTGCAAGCCATTATGCAAAAGTTAATTTCAACATAAAAAACGTTTTTTATAAAATATTTTATTTTAATTATCGTTTTCTCTTTGAAAAAAGAATTAGATTCAATTATTGTGCGTTCTCATTTAGGAATTTAAATTCTTTGCTTCTGAAAATCACTATATATAAGATGACTTAGGTTATTCAATTTTTTCTGATGATTTAATTTTTAATAAATATTAAAAAATTTAAAATTTGTACCATTAAATTTTTTAGCTATTTAAATTTTATCAAATTTACCTTTATTTAAAATTTAAAATTTATTAAATCTATTTCCTCCTTTAGATAAAAAAAATGGAATCATTTTCTCTCATAAAAATTTTTCATATCTTAATTTGATGTAGGTTATGGAAAGCAGTACAATTTTTTTGAAAAAAAAAATTAAAAACTGGGAATCTATTTTTCATTTCTTATAGTTGGGTATTAATCCTTGCTACTAAACAGAATGAACAAGTTCTTCTCAATTGCCTTCTTAAGCAAGTTATTTTTATATCGCTTAGAATTGCGTGAACTATTCATTTGAATAGAATTTTCTAGATTTGATGAGCTGTAAAAGCAAGAGCTGTCCTATATTAAATTTTCCACAAAAAGGGTTAGGTTATCATTATCTATAAAGTAGAGGTCAGTTACTTAGGAGTTTGTTTGATGTAACACTGTATATAGTTTTAAAAAATCTAGTGTGTAGAAACTAAATACATGAGATAAAATTAAAGTGAAAAAGGGATAAGAGAATAAAAGAGAACGGACATTATATGATTATAAGAATCAGTGCTCTGTTATTTTGATTCTTTCTCTAATTAATGTTTAAATACAAGAGATGTATGTACAGCTAATTGAATAATAGTTTAATGAAAAAACCAAGATATAATCGGGTAAAAATGAGTTTTTCTTTTTTTAAAAAAAGCCAGCAGCTACGCAACCATGTGAAGCAATTTTGGATTATGATGGAGACATTTTGTTGGATTAGAACTTTGACCAAATAGTGACACCTCAGAGAATACATAAGGTGAGGAGTCCAATGTATTAACGGCGACAAAAAAAGATAACCATCGGTTGGTTTGAATTGAAAAATTGGTTTGGTATTTGGTACAAAAGAACACGAACAAAGGCAAAGGTAGATGTTGGGGAACTTTTCGAAGTCGTTATAAAAAAAAGACGCACGGCAGATGTTGGTATTGGATTTGGGATGGCAAGCTTCAAAGTTATTTTAAAAGAAATCTCAACACAGACGCAGCAATATCCAATCAATTTGGCCAGTGCCAACTGGATTGAATTTGCATATGATGAATTTAAAATTTTAAATGTATGTAAATTTGATAAAATTTGAATTATTAGATAAAAATTTAATAATTTAAAATTTAAAAATTGTTAAAAATTATTTTATATTTATTAAAATTTGAATGATTGAATAACAATTTAATAATTAAATTTTTTCTAAATATAATAAATTTATAATTTTTATATACAGAAAATTCGAATTTCTTGAATTCAAAATAAATTTGTTGTTCTGTGTAAGAAACAAATTTATAAAAAATATATAAAAAAGAGTAGATTTTGGCAGAACAGTAAATTGCGCAGCAGATCGAAGATCTTTAGCAGTGGGAAGCCCCCTAATGATATCACTCCAACGCTGATTTGGTTTGCCCTTGTGTCGTTCTCCATGGGCCCTACGGCTGGGACAACTGGACAAGTCACTCCACGCTTGTACCAAACTCACCCTATACACACTTGCATCCTCAGCTCTCAGCCTCATATCCTTAAGTCCCAAGTCTCTCTCTCTCGTTACCAAACTGCTGACCTACACAATTGCCTCGTATTTCGAGATATAGATCTCGTAGAATCATTAAAAACGTATATGTCAAAGTTCATTACCCCTTACCCAGGTAATATCACAAGCTCCATGGCTAGCTTAGCTGGCAAGTCAAGTCCAAGAATACCAATTATTAATACCACTAACCTTTCTAATTATCATTTTGTCTACTGCCTCCCAAAACCCTAATGCAATGCCTTCCAGCTATCACACACATTACTGTATTTCACCTTCAATGATAACGTGCCCCCACGTCTCATTCCATGTTAAACTCCTGTACCCACCACCACCACCACCACTCATTTATTTTAATATTTTCGCATTTCCTACTCCTTAGCCCTTAAGCCTTGTCCTTCTCGTTAAATTAGTCACACAATAAAAATATTATATTCATGATTCATCAACATTTGAATCAGTAGCCACAGTTCGCCGTAAAAAAAAAAGTGTTTTCTTGTGACTTCCCATAATGGAGGGAAAAAAAAGGAGGGAAAATCGATACAAAGCCACACACTTAAAAAGGGAAAAAGCGTGCCCTTAGCTCTAATCACTCTCTTACTGTACACCCTGTAAATTGTTTGTTAGGAGTAACATGCACAGAACCCCATTCAGAATTCTGATAAAAACGACGGGGAAAAAACACAAAACGACAACAGAAAATTCTCTATCAGAGCAGGGAATCTTGTTGGCACAACTCCTTTCTCAACCGTTGGGAGAAAGGCCTGCAAGCGTCCATGCTGAGATCAACGGCTGCGGCTAACGCCACAAAAGCCGCTGCGTCCTCCGTGCAGTTCACGTGCGGCGCGCTAACCTCCACCGTGGGTTTGCTGCACTTGCCTTCCCCCTCCACGATCGCCGACATCACGAACCCTCTGTACATGCAATAAGGCCAAAGCCCGTATCCAAAGTCGCCGCTGCTCCGGGGGCTGCACGCCGGCGACGTCGATTTCCCCGGTGTGGCGCGGCCGGTGGAGCCGCCGCCGCCGCTGCTGCCCAACTCGATTACGAACTTTCCTCCTCTGTTGGAGCTGAGTGTGGATTCGGCAAGGACGATACCGGCGGCGCTCATGCCGCCGTTGGTGTCTGGTATGAGCTCGAAGCGGTAGCCGAGGCTGTCGGAGCCGCTGCGCTCGCGCCAAGCCTCGAGTCTTCCCCAAGGCTTCCAAGTGTCGTCTCCCGGTCGGAGAATGAGCCAGCAGCCAGGGTTGGACCGGCTGACTCGGTCTGAGAAGGGGGAGGCAACGAAAGGAGTAACCATGGATGCAGCAGCGACCGGTGAGCCTGAGAGATCGTGGACCGTAACAGACCATCCCTTGCGTTCTTTTCCTGGTCGCTCTCGCTCACTTCCGAAAGAGCTTAACCAGCTTCTAGAGCCACCTGATTCTGCCTGGAAAGATCTATAAGACCAAAATAGCAGAAGGATGAGAACAGATTGACCACTAAGCAAAGAACAAACATCACACTCCCCAACTTTCTAAGAAGGGTACCACTTTGAATCTCAAGCATTAGTGCCTAAACCCAGGAATCCTAAACAAATAGATTACAGTGGTGTATCTACTATCCAGCTTTACTCGGGATCAAGAGTGATTTTGAAGCAAGCATATTCCGCTTTTGGCAAAAATAATGTCACACTACAGCTTTCTATTCATTTTTTAGTCTAAAGAGTAGAGCCCATCGTCCTTCGGAACTAAAATAAAGGAGTCGAAAATGCTAGATAGAGCAACTTTGCCGTACAGTTTGTTAAGCACTTTACTCTTTCATTGATTCCAATTACAGAAGTGGGAAACTTGAACTCCGTAATGAATCATTACAAGATTAAACCCAAAAAAGGAACGGCAATGGCTTCATCCGTCCCTTCTAATGACAAAACTCTAGGAAAAACAACTAAGAAGTCCCAAGAGTGAATCAAAGAATGCGTGAGAATAGGAAAGAAGAAAGAAACTGACCTGGAAAGCTGCTGATTACGGTCACCGTTGTTTCTGAAACTGAACTTGCAAGTGAAGACAGGCTGCCTAATGTTGCCTTGTATCTGAAAAACTTGTGGGCTACACTCAGGTTCACCGTCGAACTGAAACACAAATCTGGGATCAGGTTCGGCCTTGACATTCAAGTGGAACTGGGCAGAGGAGCCTTTGGCTTCCTTACCCACCGCAATCCACCCATTGTGGAAGACAGTAGGCTTGGTTTCGGTCCCGGCGAGATCCAAGGGCACGGATACTCTACTCAACAGCCTGCCAGAGGTGAGGCCACAAGTGGTTCCCCTGCGGCCGGTGTAGATGGAAACGTTGAGGCAGACTTTGGCGGCGAATATGGAGTTAGCAGAGAGCTTGTGGAGGTCGGACTTAGTCAAGTGGAAGGTGGCGGCGACGGGTTGGACATGGGCGTCGGGGAAGTTGGAGTCGGGAGGAATGAAGGGAACGAGGGCAGATTGAGAGGGGAAATTCTTGAGAGAGATGCGGCAGAAACAGGGGGAGGCGGAGGGGTGAACAACGGAGCGTGCAGGCTTGGAAGCAAGGGGAATCTTGAGGGCGAGATTGCCCACGGTAATTCGGACGAAAGGGCAAGGATCCATTATAAGGGAGGAAGGAGATGCTAGGAGGAAGAAGAAAAGGAGGGAGCAACGTAGAAGGGTAAGAGAAAGAGCATGAGGCAGAGGAAGACGAGAACAAGAAAAGAAGAAGGATGGTTCAGTGAGAGGAGTAACTTGAGCTTCATGTGGTGAAAGTATGAAGATGTTGTTGGAACTTGGAAGTGTTATGAGTGTGGCTTTGTTTGGAAGACAGCTGGGTACAGGCTGGGGTGGTGGAAATGTAAGTGAGGTTGACCCAATGGCTTAGACCAAAGCATAAACAACGACACACAAACACATTTCTCTCACCAAATCCTAACAAGGAACAAGGAGGGGGCAGAATGACGGAACTGCCCTTCCCCCACTTTATCCTATGAGGTGGATCTTGGGAGGCGTGCTATGCGTGTGCATGAGCACTGTATCTCCCACACGTGGACTGTCCCTGCCCTAATATTATTATTATGTCCTATCCACTAAACTTTTTTTCCTGAGTTCTTTTATAAATTAAAAAACAATTTTTTTTTTTTTTAAATTACAGGACATCCATTCACAATATTATTGGGTTGTAGCTGTCACAGCTCTAACGTTTCACCTTCACATTAGATATCAAATATAATATATTGTAAAAGGATTCTATTAAAAATTGATTTTTGATTAAATAAAGTACAAATTCAATTTAATTTTTTGAGTACAGTCCTCGGTATCTATTCAACATTAATGGAGGGATAAAGTACTTATTTCTAATATTTATATAATATATATAATAATTAGATTAATTATATAAACTTATATATAAAACATTTTAATATTTACTATCTTTTATCAGATTTACGTACTTCATAGAATTGATATATGTTTCGAATTCGATCATTTAAACTTTGAGCAAATGCTCACCTGTTGCCACACCAAACCCAAGATGTAAGTTGGGATGTGCATCACTTGTGTTTACTTTTAAAAGCACACTTTAAAAACATTTAGCTAAAGAATTATATAATGTTAATGAAAAATAAAATATAATTATTCCATTCAACTTTCAGTTAGCTCCAATTATCTTGATGAGGAAGATGCAATTAATTATTTAAAAAAAATCTTACACTTTGTATTTATTCTAAAGAACTTAATATTATTTTATGATTTTTTAATAGGTAATATCACCCTTAAAGTTATGAATTTATTATTATTATAATTTGTGTTACTTATAATTTATGTTTTCTCTAATTATCTAATATTTTTATATTTCTAATAATGTAATTTTTATTTTTAATGAGTTTGACTAATAAGTAAATTATAGACTTATTATTGGTTTGTTTTAGTTACAAATTATGTTCACCTTAATTATAAAATATTTTTACATTTTTTATTACATAAGTTTTATTCTTAACTAGTTAAATTAACAAATAACTTATAAACTTATTACTACCATAGTTTGCATTACTTACAAATTACATTTGCTTTAGTTAACGAATGTTTTTACATTTATTACAACTAAAGTTTTATTCTAAACTAGCTAGACTAATAAATTATTTATAAATTTATTACCACTATAGTTTGTGTTACATACGAATCATGTTCACGTTAGTTATCAAACATTTTAATTGGTTGAATCAACAAGTAACTTATGGACTTATTATTACCATAGTTAGTGTATCCATAGATTACTTATTAGTCCAACTAATTAAAAATAACAATTACGTAATAAGAAATACAAAATTATTCGCTAGCTGAGGTGAGCGTAATTTGTAAATAATGCGACCTATGATAATAATAAATTCATAAATTACTTATTAGTCCAACTAGTTAAAAGTAAAAATTATATGGTAAAAAATGTAAAATCTTTTAGTAACTAGGAAAAATATAATTTGTAAGTAACACATATCATAATGGTAATAAATCTATAAGTTACTTGTTAGTCTAATTGATTAAGAATAAAATTTAGGTGGTAAGAAATGCAAAATAATTCGATAACAGAAGTGTAAGTGATATGTAAGTAATGCAAACTTTGATAATAATAATAAGTTTATAAGTTACTTATTAGTCTAATTAGGTAAGAATAAAACTTACGTGGTAAAAAATGCAAAAATATTTTGTAACTGAGACGAACATGATTTATAAGTAATACAAAATATGAAGTCTGAGGGTAATTTTGTTCATTAAAAAATTATAAAATGATATTAGGTCATTTTGAAAAATTTCAAAAGTTAATGCCATTTTTAGTAATTAATTGCATTTATTGGTCCTAAACAAAAATTTTTACTAAAAAATATCTCTCCATAAATTATAATATTTCAAAATTAAATCTTTCTGTAAGTTGCAGATAGAGCATTAATGAGAAACTAGAAAGAAAATTTGGAACTATACAAGTTCATAATTTGAAGAATATTTTTTATTTTTTTAAAAATTGGGAGAAGTATATATAAATAACTCAGAATCAATGGAGTGTTGATATTTTAAAAATATTTAAATACCGTAATAAAAATATAAATGTAAATGGAAACATTTATTTTTCATGCCTTATTAAATTCATAAATCTAGCAATTTTTAAGAAAAAATCTTGACGTGGTCTTTTATTTTTATGACATGTTGATTTATGGTAGCCCTCATCCGATCGGTTGTCTGCGCAATTAAAATTAAAGACGTAAATATTTAACCAAAGAATTAATAATTGTTGAATTTTTCTTATTTTCTTTATTAGTGGATACTGAATATTTGGTCATGAGTCATGACTCATGACATCGTGCTACATCTTAATTAGCATAAAACGGGAATTGATCTTTTGTTAATAAGAGAAAAGACATAGCCAGTGGCTGCATTTCGTAATAATATATTTATATGACGATGGGTGGCTGGCTGGCCAAACGATGAACAGAAAACAGATCAGAAAAGTGTTTGTATTCAAGCTAATTTTTAAGCATTAACTCTAAATCTAAAATAATAAATCATAATTTGCGATAGAATTGGTTGCTGAAAGTTGATATCAATATAGAAGAAGGCGTGAGCAGAAAATGATAGCGAGGTGTTACATCTGCATCTGATGGATAAAACAGAAAAGATGGTAATCATACAATACCCCAAGTCCTTTTTTTCTTTTTTTCTTTTTTTAAGGATAAGAATAAGAATAGCCCTAACATGGCTTGAGTTTGGATAAGAATAGCCGAAGCCGCATAACAGAATCAACATGCTGGGCTCATATATATCAAACAGAAAATCTAAAATATTCAAATAAATCAGACTTGGATAAGTTGCTTCAATATGCTTGTTGTGTTACATAGGACACGATCTACTCACCTGTTCCTATCTGAGTTGGATGAATTTTTGAATATTTTAATGGTAAAGCCATACAAAATTACAAATGCTGTGTTTTATGCTCAGTCAGATCCTGCTATCATGACTACAGTGTCTCGATATCATCAGCAAAATATATAATTTTAATATATTAAAACTTCCTAACAATCTTACTTTGCAAACTCATATATTCAAGTGTTAACTTTAATATAGGCCTTACATAAACTCCATATGTATAGATCAAACCCTAATTGTTAAGTATACATACGCAAGATATCTCCCTCTTTTTTTTGTTTTGGGTCAAAATAAGATTTTCTTGATAAATATTTAGCTTTTATTATCCTCCTGGAAGTTAAGACAAACCGGGTGGGGATTCAGAACTGCAGAGATGAATGCAAATAAATATAAGATAAAAGAGGTGTATAAATTTCAAGGCCAAAACATGTACTCCGATAACAATCTGATTTCCAGAGACCAATTTTCCATTTGTTTAGAGACATCATCATAGCTATCCACCCAGGACGGTCAAATTATAAACACTCTTTCAGCAGACAGATCGTTCAAATTGCAGCCCCACGGCTAGCCCCTTCTGTGTGACCAATGAGAATGGTGTGGATATAGCCACAGCAACCCGCACTGCAAATATGGGCTAATAGCAACTATTGGACAAGCAGTTGCTCTGGAATGGCCAAAGAGGAATTTCCAAGCATTTGAGCCTTCGTCCTGGAATTTCCATCATAGTGCAAAAAATGCAGAACTTGCTCATCAATCTGATTCTTCCAAACGTAAATGAGAAGTAAACTGTTCATACATCATCAGGTCACCACTTCCATCACAAGGGCAGGAATGAGTTTTCAAGCTGAATTTTTTCTTATACTTTGCCCTCCACCAGGCTCAAGAGGAAGTCCGTAAATATCTGTTCATATTCTGGCATTTTGCCGTATCCTGCAACAGGTTAAAAATCTTTTTTAAAACCAACAAAAGAGGACTTCCAAGGGTACTGTAAGTATATCATAATGTTTCTTAAAGGCAACCCCACTATAGTTTCACAAAGATGGAGTTGCAAGATGTTGATTAAAAAAAAATTCTGAGCATGGTAATGCCAGAAGATTAAGCAAACAGCCAGATCAATTAATACGAAACGTGCCTGGGAAATAGTTTATGTCAATCACGTAAAAGTTATCTCTTGTCCCATGCTCTCGAATAATATCCAAGTTGAAGAGATGAGGACCCTGAAAGAGAGAATAAAGAAATGGAGTGTTTAATTATAGACCATATCAATAACATGCAGCCATCAACAGAAGAGAATGAGAAAGCTACCAATCGCCATCGAAGTTCCTTTGCGAGTCTCCCAAGTAAAGGCCTTGGAGGAAGCTCAGCAGGGAGAAAAAATAATCAAGCAAATTAGAGGAGGGGGCCCTAGACAGCCTGAAAACGACATCGCCCCGTCAAACAGCCGAAAATGACGATTCTTTCTCCGATCGCCGAAAATCATTGTTCGAGCCCAGACATGCCGAAACTCAAGATTTTTTGACCCCCCCCCCCAACCCGAGAATTCCAAAATACAGCGAAGTCATGAACAAATTAAGACTTTCGAGAATACAGCACCATACACTGTTACTTTGGAGTTAGAAGTGTATTCCCTTTCTATATCCCTCCAAAAGTGAATGAATAAATAACATAACAAGTCAGTAGCGCTTAGATTTTTAACTGGCAGAATCATGCCCATCACCACCCACCCAAACTAGGTCAGATAAGTGAGAAAGAAGAGGGAAATCAAGGATGATAATAAATTATAAAAAATTAAATGAAATAACAGTAAGAAATAAGTATCCAATCCTAAAAATAGAATTATTATTTAATTTAATTAAAAGAAAACAAATATTTAGTAAATTTAATTGTAAATTAGAATTCTTTTAAATAAAATTAGAAGAAGAAAGTAAAAAATATACAACTTTCAATACATCAAAAGAATTATATGAATGAAATGTATTACCAATGAAATTTCATAACAATTCTAGTATATTTCAAGATTATGTCATAAAATTATTATCATCTATAAGAGATTTTATAGTAATTTATATAGATGACATTTTAATATTTTCTAAAAATGAAAAAGCTCACGAAAAACACTTAGAGAAATTTATGTCTTTAATAGAACAAAAATGATTAAATATATCACCTAAAAAGGTCGAGTTAAGAAAGAAAAGAATATGATTTTTAGGACATTATATATCTAAAGATGATATAGAATTATAGGAACACATTAATAAAAAAGTATTAGAATTTCCAGAAATAACAACAAAAAAGGAATTAAAATCATTTTTAGGATTAGTAAATCAAACCAGAAATTACATTCCTAACTTATCAAAATATAATTCTAAAATATCAAAATTAGCAGGAGAAACTATTGAATAGAAATGGGATGACAACTCCATATATGTAATAGAAAAGATAAGACATTTATGTAAAAATTTACCCAAGCTAAGTATACCCATTACTCAACCTATAAAATGGATTATATACACAGATGCCTCAGAATATTATTGGGGAGCAGCCTTATATCATGAAGACAAAGAAGGAATTGAAATAATAACCAAATATGCAAGTGAAAAATTTAACCCTAGTTAAGCCAAATATCATTCAAATGGGAAAGAATTCTTAGCAGTTGTTAACGGAGTAGAAAAATTTGAATTATTAATAATGAATTCAAAATTTATCATCAGGACTGATAATGCACAACTTAACATTGGATAGATAAAAGATGGTCAAATAAATTATATGATAAAATGTTGATTAAATAGCAAAGTGATTTAGCATATTATGATTATTTTGTTGAATATATTAAAAGGGAAAATAACTTGGTTGCTAATTATTTGAGCAAAGATGGAGCAACCAAATAATAAGAACAATAAGCAGCCAAATAGCCTAACTCAAGATACGAACTCTCCAACTATTGACTAACTAGCTATATGCTTATCCATGTTGGAAGTCAACGTGGGGTTAGTACAATTTCAGACAAATAGCTATATCAACAATATATCCAGTACTCTAAAAAGCATCATTGCTTAGCACAACCAACTAGACGAAGAAGTAAGAAAACTAAAGTCTAGTTCATATAACGAGATTGGCTCATCTAGCCAGACTCAAAGCCCAAGTCCAAAAATTTCAAATGCTATAACCCAAGAAAATCCAACTCTAAAAAACCCAATATCAGTTCAAAAAAAAAAAACTCTTTTTAGAAAAAACTAAAAAAGGAAAAGAAATTGAGACCTCTGAGCCAATATTTAGCCCAACAAGAAAAACCTTTGCTATGAACCCATTAACTCCAGCCAAAGAAACCACTATTCTACCCCAACTACTAAAGAACCCTGATCCAAAACTCCAAAAGCACTTTGATTATTTCATGCTATTAATCCAATACCTCAATAACCTTAATCTTCTTATTACTATGACTATTAAATTTATATCACATTATGCCATTAACAAAGTAGTCATCTTTTTTGGAACAAATCTAGAATTTGTTAGAACCCTCTTTAGCTATGGATTAATTCAGTTAATTTATCCCTAAACTAATATGCAAGAAATACCGTTACTACCCAAATCTCTAATTGAAACCTCCAAACACTATTTTGGAATAGTAACCCAATATCAAGTCTATATCCGATGTTACTCAAATGTAGCTGAATTCACCTCTAATAGATTTTATCTACCCATTAACCTTATCCATTTTGGCATTACTAAACAGTCTTTTAAACTCCAAGAAGAAACAACAAAAGCTATTCCCACAGAACAATTTTTCACCACTATGTCCAGATTAAGAGCCCAAGAAATGCATATCATTATGAATTAACTAGAACTCTAACTAAAGATGAAGCTCAGTGGACTTACTTTACAAGTCCCACGACATGTATTTACTCGACAGGAAAGAATAGCCGTCAATATAGATAATTCAAAAATTGGAATGATAAAGTATAAACTAATAACATGGACCACTCTGAGCCGACTAAAATGAAGATTTGTGAACGACTCTCCGAATTCCAAGAAAATCAATTCAAATATTGCCAAGAACAAATAGGCTTAGAATATACCCAATTAGCCAACTTAATTGGTTTGAGCCTCTAAAAAAAAAAAGTTTACTGACATTAGTAAAAGAAGTCGACCGACACAAGGAAAAGAAAAGCAAGGACAATTATGTAAGTCTACCGACACAAGAAAAAGAGCAAGGACAATTATGAAGACTACTGACATTGTCGACATAAAAAAGAAAGCACACAGAAAAAGCAAAGACAATTATGAAGCATCTACAGGATAATAATGAACGACAAGCGCTAGCTACTTTAGTACGAGCTCACTAGAACCATTCCTTTACAAAGAAGAAGATTAGAAGGCATCTTGTATAGTAGCATTCCTAAGTCTATATAAGAACATTAATTTTTATTGTAAAAGCACAGAGCCTTGAGAAGTTCACTTGAGTTTTTCGTGCATTCAACCTCCAACTTACTTTGCTATCTGTAATCTCTACCCTTGTACAAAATTTACCATCAATAATAGAAGAAGTATATTTCCATCAAAGTTTGAGTTCTTCTACTACTTCAAATCTTAAAGATTAATTGCAGCACATTAAGGTATGGTTAACTAAACCTTTAAGGGGAAACTAAGGTAAATTTAGTTTCTAGAATTTATAACGATGAGTTGATCCTATTGTATGATTACCGATAAGTTATTATTTATTCTAAACTTAGTATAAGATATGGATTGATTACACTTCCTGTAGGAAACGAAGAAAGGTTATGCTAGATTATGATTGAAGGGGGAAGGTCTGTGCATGTTCAAGCACTGTAAAAGACCTTTGTATATAAGAGGACAGAGTTCCTTCTATCACCTGGTCTTAATCAGGTCAAAGATTAGTCCATGTCTTGTTTTAAGTTTATTATAACCAGTAATACTTATATATAGGCTAGAAACCCAAAACCGCAGAGCTATTGGTTCAAAGAGATCTAGATCTATGTTATTGGTATAATAACATCAACTATAAGGTTTGTCGGTATTAGTTGGTAATTTTCTATAAAATAAATCTAAATATACTTTATTTTCATTCTAATTTGCTAATCATGCTTCATAATAATATTTATCATATTCACATATATATCCTTCTAAATCATTGGGATCTAATGTACATATTTCTATTTGATGTGATTTTTGAATTGCTCTTTCTATTTTTGAATCGATCTACAATTATTCTAGTTTCTTGCATATTTTCATTTAATTCTTGTTCTATAATTTGTTCTATTTTTTATCCAAATATAGCTTTTCTCATAGCTGTCATAGTGTTTATTCATATTCGTGTTCTATTTTTACTACTTTTTCTTTTATTCCTAAATTTCGTTTTACTAAAGTGCTTAATTCTTTTATTCCCATTTTTATAATTTCTCAATCTATTTTTAATTCATAAATCTTTTGTTCTAAAGGTTTAGATAGTTCTCTTAATCGTTTCATAATATTCTCATCTTTTTTTTTTTATAATATTTTCCTAACATCTTTAGGTAGTCATTATAATGTTTTGTCTAGATCATAAATTTCTAATTCTTCATTCAAATTTGATTCTATATAACATCCTAATTGTTTCATTAAAAACTTATTAGTCTAGTTATTTTGGTTTATATTTTCATCTCTATCTCCATCTAGAACAAATGGAGTGGTGAATACTACTGTTTGACTATTCTAGTTAAGGATATATGAATGTTTGGGGATCTTATTTTCTTCTATACAATATATCTTTGGTTCTATTTTACTTAGTGAATACATAATAACGAAACAATTAATGAAATCTAAATAAGAAAAAGCTTAACAATTCAAATTAATAAAGTAAGGGGAAACTAAAGTTCCTTTATTTTCCTTCATCATAACCATGCTTTGATACCATTACATCATCAACTCAACAAACCTTATACTTGGCATTATTATACCAAGAATATAGATCTAAAATTTAGATCTCTTCGGACCAGTAGCCCTCTGGTTCTGGGTTTCCAACTTATATACAAGTATTACTGGTTATAATAAACTTAAAACATGATATGGACTAATCTTTGACCAGATTAAGATTATGTAATAAAAGGAACTCTGTCCTCTTTCATACAGAGGTCTTTTACAGTGCTTGAACATGCACAGACCTTTCCCCTTTAATATCTATATAATGTATTTTCTTTTTACCATTCTCTTTAATCAGTTCCTTATTAGGTACAAATTGAACTTCATTTTTAGATTTCTTTTTCCTAAAAACAGTGTCAGTTCTTTTTTGTGGATTTAATATTCTTAATGCCTATGCTTGGTACTTACAGGGTGTAGTAAAAACTAAAGCTTTTGGTGTAAAATGTAATGACATATATTGTTCTAGAAAATCCATTCCTAGTATAATATTTGGTTTGGCTTTATTATATTGGAATATTAATGGGATTTTTAATTCATAATCTCCTATTTGTACAATTACATTTTCAGCTAATAATTCTAATAAATGTACTTCTTTTCCTGCACTAGTTATTTTTATTGTTTTTCCTTTTTTTCATTGTTCTAGTGGTAAAACATTATATTTAGCTATTGTCATATTAGTTCCAGTATCTACGATAATATGATATTTTCTTGATTGATATTTCTTATAATTGAATTTTAACTATATATAATATAACTTCATTTAAATCAATTTTATTTTTCCTAGAATTATTACTACTTGATTTATATTTAAAAGAATTATATCTTTTTGGATTCTATATGGAATTACTTAATTAAGAAAATCTTATCCTAAAATTAATTTATGGTGTTTAGTTTCCCACATTTCTTCTACCCATATTTTTAATTTTAATATTTCTCTTTTCTCAAATCTTAATACCATATTGGCTTTTGTTCCTAATTTATCTATTTCTATATCATTATTCTTATATTCTAATTGTATTATGCTTCTTTCTTGATTTGGTTCTATTATTGCTGTTATTTCTATCCATATTTCTTCTTTTTGTATTTCTACTAAGACATAATTTATTGAACTTAAAGAATCTGTTAGATCTATTGTGGGGGTTGTTGTTCTAATTTCAGTTAAATTAAAGGTTATAAGAATTTCTGCTAATCTGTGTCTTTGTAAACTGAATGTTCTAAAACTTTCTGTCCTAGATATTGGTCAATTTTTTTGATAACTTAAACTTCTTCTAAGGTTAATATTAATATTTATGTCAATGGGTGAATTTATCCTTATACTTCTTCTTCCTAAATTATATCGTATTGGATTCGTCTATTGTCTTCTTCATTTCTTATTTCTCCAGTATTGTCTAATTCTAATTGTAATTATCTTGGGATTGTAATTTTTATAGGATCTAATTTTAATTCTTCTAAGACTAGCATAAATTCTTTTCTTATAGTTATTTTTCCTTGGTTTTTCTTATAAATTTGTGTTCATTAGAAAATACAAGTCCTGTCATTCTTGTTATACTGATTATCTTACTTCCTGGAGGCATCTTAATTCCTTTTAATTTATGATAAACCATTAAAGTTCTATTCATATTCATTTCGGCTCTAGAGATAGCAAAATTAGTATTAAGTGTAAATTTTAATTTCTGATAAACTAAATTTCTATTTAAAGCTCCTAGTATACTATTTGGTATGCTATCAATAATTCTATTATCAGTGATTAATAATTCCATTGGGGTGTTTATTCCTGCTTGGAAATATGCTTTTATCATTAGTTGAATTCCTGGGATCTGTAATCTCTACCCTTGTACAAAATTTTACATCAATAATAGAATATGTATATTTTCTCCATCAAAGTCTGAGTTCTTCTACTACTTCAAATCCTGAAGATTAATTGCAGCACATTAAGATATGACTAACTAAACCTTTAAGGGAAAACTAAGGTAAATTTATTTTCTAGAACTTATAACGGTGAGTTGATCTTATTGTATGATTACCAACAAGTTATTGTTTATTCTAAACTTAGTATAAGAAATGGATTGAGTACACCTCTTGTAGGAAATAAAGAAAGGTTGTGCTAAATTATGATTAAAGGGGGAAAGTCTGTGCATGTTCAAGCATTGTAAAAGACCTTTGTCTAAAAGAGGACAGAGTTCCTTCTATCACATGATCTTAATTTGGTCAAATATTAGTCCATGTCATGTTTTAAGTTTATTATAACCAGCAATACTTGTATATAGGCTAGAAACCTAGAACCGCAGGGCTACTGGTCCAAAGAGATCTAAATTTTAGATATGTGTTCTTAGTATAACAATACCAAGTACAAGGTTTGCCAGGTTGATGATGTAATGGTATCAAAGCATGGTTATGATGAAGGAAAATAAAGAAACTTTAGTTTATCTTTATTAATTTGAATTGTTAAACTTTTTCTTATTTAGATTTCATTACTTGTTTCGTTATTATGTATTTACTAAGTAAAATAGAACTAAAGATATATTGTATAAAAGAAAATAAGATCCCCAAACATTCATATATCCCTAAATAAAATAGTCAAGCAGTAGTATTCGCCACTCCATTTATTCTAGATGGAGAAGGAGATGAAAATATAAACCAGAATAAAATAATTGAACTAATACGTTTTTAATGAAATAGTTAGGATGTTATATAGAACTAAATTTAAATGAAGAATTAGAAATTTATGATTTAGACGGAACATTAAAACAATTACCTAAAGATGTTAGAAAAATATTAAAAAAAGAAAAGGATAAGAATATTATGAAACGATTAAGAGAACTATCTAAACCTTTAGAATAGAATATTTATGAATTAAAAATATATTTAGAAATTATAAAAATGGAAATAAAAGAATTAAGCACTTTAATAAAAACAAACTTTAGGAATAAAAGATAAAGTAGTAAAAATAGAACACAGTTATGAAATAAATACTATGACAACTATGAGAGAAGTTATATTTAGAAAAAAAACAAAAGAACAAATTAGAGAACAAGAATTTAATGAAAATATACAAGAAGCTAGAATAATTGTAGATCGATTACAAAAAGGTTAGGAAGTATTAAATAAAAACTTATGGACAATTTATGACAAATTAGTAGAAAGAAATAGACAACTTGAAAATTAAATAACTAAGATAAGAATAGCCGAAAAAGGAAAAGAAAAAATAAATGATGAATTAAGTAAAGAAGACAACCTGAAAATCAAATAATTGAGATAAGAATAACCGAAAGAAAAAAAGAAAAAATAAATAATGAATTAACTAAAGAAGATTATAGAATTACATAGTATGCATGTCATATAAGATCTAATATACCAGGATTTATAGAAAAAATTATACCTAGAAAGAAAGAACAAAAATCGTTAGTAATAAAAGAAATTAACATGATAAGTATAGAAAAAATAGAAGACCTAGAACAAGATGATATAGAAAGAAAAACAGGTCAAGGTGAAGAAGAATTAAAAATAATTATGGAAGAATATGGAATATTCATAATAACTAATTATTATAATGAGATAAATATGAACCAAACATAATAAAGCGTTGTCCAAAGCAATATTACCCAACAATGAGAACCACAGACACCACCTAATTTAGAGATTAAAATCAAACAAAATATGAATTAGCATTTTGCTTGTAATAAATTGACTGAAAACCACATAATGAGAATTACAAAGGAAAAAAAAAGAAAAACAAAGCGTCTTGGTCTCTGCTGAGCAAGGAATACATCGACCCAGCAGAAACATCTTATTTAATAGGTTTCCATTATCAATCATCAAAGGCTGGGACAAAATAATTCCCCTTTTCTTAGTAGGGTTACTGTTTCCCTTTCCTTTTAGGGAGAACAATGTCAAGACCTGTGCATGTTTGGAAAACAGAGAACTAATCATCTGTATCAAGCTTTAGGTCCATGACTTATACTTGTACCAAAGGCCACACACTGCACTTATGCCAAAGACTGCGTGTGGTGGTCCAAAATGCATTGCCAATAGACATTAAGACCATACTTACCAGCAACAATGGGGTCTAGATGTGCATCATCTGCTGAAGCTGCAGCACAAGAAACCCTTGGAAAATGATATATGCCAGTATCTTCCAAGAGCTCCTACTTGCTAACATCAGGTAAGGAAAACCGTCTGACTACCTTGATAGCATCCCCAACTATATAAACCTTGAAGAGCACCCCTCCTACACCAGAACAACATACTGTTATTCTGAAGTGTTCTTAGCTATAAAGGGTTAAAATTTTCTACGCAAACACTAAACATTGATTGCTTACCATGGCTAACGAACTCCTGAAGGACGAGAGGAGGTTCAAGATTTTGAAGTGAGTACTGCTCATAAGCAAGGGATTATTCATGAGACTTTGCACTTCCATCAGCAACCAGTGGCTTTGCAACTATAATGATTTTGAAGTTGAAAACATGACAGGGAAAGAAAAATATGCACTAAAATTTGCAGCTACAATTTCAGAAAGTGAGTTAAGCAGTAAATAAATCTGGTCAGCCAACAAAGAAAGACATACTGTGCCTATTCCAATAAGTTGAATGTCTGTCATTAAGATACAATCATCAATAATAAATATTTGTATAATAGGCACTCATAAAAACTACTTGAATAAACAACACAAAACTTACCAAGGGGTAAAGTGAGCCCGGCTATGTTAACCAACTCAGGGATGGATGATGCATCTCTCTGAATAACTGACCGCCGAGGAACACTAACTTTGCCTGCATGGTAGTTAAAGAACACTAGCCAACCACACATCAAGGTTTAAGAAAAAAAAAATTCACCATAGGAATCAGAAAGGTCCATATCAGCAACAGCCTGAAGCATGTACTGGCGATTGCGCAAGTGCTGTATAGCATCAGGAGGATCAAGAACAGTAACTTCTGGGTGTGATTGCCTATAATCCTACATATATAGGCAGGAGGGAGTAAGTAGAGAGATCACAGATTTTCAACATATTTGTGAAAAATATTTACATAGAGTAAGTTGGGAAGGAACAGGCCAAGATAAATATGGAGACTCATTATCCTTCTTCAAGTAGAGAAGTTTCCAATATTCTATATCTCTGTGAAAATAGTATTCATAGAGTAGGTTGGCAAGGAACAGGTCAATGTTCGTGCAAACACAACATTATTCTTCCCTTAATGAATTCTCAAAATATTTGTTTGTCTTAAAAAAAAAAAAAAGAATTCTGAAAACAGTTCATCTATAAAACATAATGAGATTAAACATATAAATTTGCTTCCCACTTAGTTCAATTCAAATTTTCTTGTACAAGTCACAATAAATATTCACATAGAGGAGATCCTATATCAACAATAAATTCAGACCGTGCACATCAAATGTATTGCGCATACAATTATACAAATAATTTTCAGAAGCAACTGCACATAAAGCAATGTCTGGAACATGGCAATGAACTAATAGAATCTTTCAGTTTGTTATTTTACCGTAAAACATCATGTCAAAGGATAAAAATAGAAAAGTACAACAATCACATATTTGCCCAATCTACTCTGCTAATTGAAGTTGAAATTTCCAAATACAGTAAGATGATAAAAGATGTAGTTTCACCACAGTGCTAGAATTCTGCCGATGATATAGGATCTTCAGCTTATTGCAGCTATGCTAATCACCATTAACTCCAATGTCAAAAAGTAATTATTAAGATCCATAAGCATTTATATAATATAAACATACTTTGGACATTCAATGGTAAACTCATCAAGTACCAAGCATTGCATGTAAAGCAGCTATAATTCAAGCTCAGCTAATTTCATAGGAATATTGCCCTCTACTCGATGAGTTTACCATTAATTCCAACGTAAAAAACAAATATTAAGATCCATAACCATTTCTATAATATAAACACTCTTTGGATGTTCAATGGTAAACTCATCAAGTACGGAGCATTGCATGTAAAGCAGCAATTATTAAAGCCCAGTTAATTCCATTAGAAGTCTACATAGTTTAATCTTCAAATATCCCTTCAAACTATATAAAAAATAAAATCAAATCCCAGATATCAATAAATAGACAAACAAATTGTCACTGGGATATTAAAGCTTTAAATTGTCCCACTTGCATCTAATTACAAAGAGAAGAATATAACCCAAATGAGATACTTCACAAATAATTGTATTCGGTTGAAGACAGAGTTAGCATTAACTAATCATGTTTTTGTTTATGTACAGTTGTGACCAGAATAGTCAGGAGTCGGGAGACCTAGAGCAGTAACTGGCAATGTACTGTAGACATTTGGCAACCATTTATACCTGGAGAAATCCAACTTACGGTAGCTATTTATAGAAGTATGACCACAGGGTCAAAATTAAAATAGGGATTTGGTGAGGCATCTCTCTCTCTTAGCTAAAATGAACAGACTCAAAGGAATAAGAAAAAAAGTATATCTTTTGAAAAGGTTGGCCAAAGAAAAGCTGAAATATGAGCTAGATGGCCATAAAAATAGTAACATCCTCACTTGCTTGAACCTTGAGGCCTCCACCTCAACTACTGGTTAATTACTCATAATGGAAGATGAAGCAAGCACTCTGCAAATTATGTCGGAAAAGAATCTGGCGCCATTCTTTTCCTGATAACTGCAATTTCCAATAAACAAAATAAAAGATTTAATAACTGTCAGTTGAAAAAAGACAAATTGTCAAAACATGTGGTATTGTATTACACTCAATAAGAACAACATATCAAAATATTCTGTGTGAATTGTGTGCTCCAGGATACCTGGTTGGAAGCAGTGGAAAGAAGAAAGAGAGAGAAAGGTAGTTCCAGAAGAAAAATGCATTACCTTGTGCAACACAATATCATAAGGACCTTGATCTGAAAGAGGCCTGTTATGATCAATAGGAAGAAAGAGTATCCCCTTATTCCTGCCCGAAAATTTTAGTAATTATAACCAGTAACCAAGCCTGTACTAAAACATAGTACAAAGACATAATTCTGACATTTTCACAATATACAATTATACATCTTGGATTAATATTAGAGAATACAGCAGGGTAATACCCACAGTACTCAGTTTGTAAAATTGTGAGTACGTAGGAAATAAAATTGAATAGACAAATCTACAAGTTCTTTACTACATTCTGTGCTAACTAGGGAGCAAGAGATCATGAACATATTTTCATATTGAACTCTACCTTTTCTATAAAGGTAACCATATTTCCCATTAAAACAATGAAAAGTAGAAACATAGCTCCCTATTATGAGAAGATACTCCGAATATCACATAATTTCTAATTCCTTCTTGCCTTCCAAACGAAAACGATGCATTTTGTACTATCTTTTGTGGCGGAAAAGAACCGGTAAACTATACGCTAATGTTCTTTTTCCAAATAAATGAAATCCGTCAGATATGACGAAAGTCACTTTGGTATTAATGGGGGAAAAAGAAATCAATTTCGGTTCAATTAAAAGACTGAAAGAAGACAAGAGGCGCACAAATATGTCATGAAATGGTGATATGTGCTTATTATCATATGAATATATTACCTAGCTAAACCTTCAAGCTTTGGCTGCAAAAAGCTCTTAATTCCGCACAACATCCCCTGCTTCTCTCTATTAACATATATGCAACATAGATTCTGAAAATCATGGATTCTAAAAATCTTCTTTTTAAAGATCATTATTCTTATTGTAAATATGTTCTCAATTATTCACCCAAATTTTCACAATCTAACTCTAATTCCATATATGATCTCAAAACGTAATGGATATCATACACATCAAACAACAAAAGACAAGCAAACAAATACAAAAATCATAGTATTTATACACAAAGTTAGGCAAACAGGGACGATATTAACAACATAATTTTAAAACCCTCAAATAATTTCTTAAATTAAAAATTTCTCATATCTCTATAGCACTACTAGTACTAACAGAAGTTATTCACCACTATAATTAACAAGAGAATAAAAGTGATTTGTAATATCACCCCAATTCATACGCTCAAGCTTTTGCCATCCAAAGTGCAGAATGTAAATACTACTCTAAGCTAGAACGACTTGAATTGTCAAATTGCAGCACAAATTGCCATCCAATTGCAACATTCATATTATAAAAGAAGGTTCCCTACCTTACAGGATTACTTGTTGAGCCAGATTGGGATACACCTTCCAATTTTGACAAGATATCCTTATCTAGGCTTTTCACAAACTTATATAAATTTTTTAACTAGTCTGAATGATTGCTACTTCCATTGTTTCCAACATTGTCCCTAACACTGAAATTACAACACATAAACCATAACTGTAAAATTTTCAACAGAAGATCAAAACTAGTTATTCAAACCACAAAAACTGATCCTTTACTTAATCTGAAGATGTACAGGCTTAGAAGATCCCTTATACAAAGCATCAACAAGTAAATTATTGTTAATCACGAGGCACTTAAACTTTTTTCGAACGCTTTTCAGGGTTTCTGTAGACAAATTATACTCATTATCCATATCATTCCAGTGATTAATAAACTCATTATCTAAACATTGATAGCAAGTTAGTGAGAGAAGAGGAAAAATGATTTGTAAACAAGACAAAAAAAAAGAACAATTAAAGAAAAAGTGAATACCAGTAAAGGGATTGCAAAAGGCAGTTTCAGAGAGAATGACATTTCTGTGAATGACGGCTGAAATGATGCTCCAAAACGGACAAATGACTACTGCCTTTTTAACCTTTATAATATTGTGAATTTTATGACAGTCAAGTACATTGTCGTACTATTTTGGTTTTGTGACATTTAAGTTTGACAGTCATAATGTCTTCGTTGCAATAACCTTATTTTTTGATAGTGTGGGTTTTGACAACCAAACTGCATATTCCTATAATACTGCATTCACTGTGGATGATTCCCATGCTCCACTGAGTGCTGAGAACTAGACTGTATTTTTTGTAAAAGATTCCCATATTCCACCAAATTGTTGTATTGCATGTCTGTTGTTTTACTATAATTGTTTTTGAAATTCAAAATTAGAACTGTAGTATCATTGTCTTTGATATGTGATGATTAAGGCTTAAACTTTGAATCAACATCAATTTTGAGATAGTCATCCTTATTTTCTTGTGAGATAAAGCCTACCTCGGGAGTGGATGCTAATTTTTACTATCCAAAAGAGAATTAACTAGATCTAATTTCATAATAAAATTGCCTATTCATCACAGCAAATTAAGTCATTTTAAAAGTTTCTTGGGTTAAAATCGTCATATCTTAAAAATGCATTTCAATTATCATTTTTCTAGATAAAAAATATAAATACTTTTAATGATAAATTGGTAGAAAATTGAAGATGCGCCACCACAACATCAAAAGGAGAATAACTCAAGAAACAAAAGCTAAGAGCCATTGCCCAAGCCCCAAATTAGCAACGTTTGGGCGCAAAGACTTGGAGATTGGAGGCATTAAGTCAACAACCCAGCGCCCAGGTATTTTGAAGTGCAAAAATCCAGTGCCTAGGTAATAAAAATAGTGAAGTAGTACTTAGGTGCTAGAAAAGTAGCACCCATATGTGTTGTTAAAAAAACATTTTCAAAATTATGGTGTTTCAAGATAAGGACAAATTCTAGAGATAAAATTGACTCCTAGAGGCTCTGGCTATAAACAGAAACTTAGGGGGCTTAAAAAAACACACCAAACAAAAAAGAGTTCACCACTGAGTGATGAAGTAAAGATTGAGTAGGACTGTCAGCATATTAAAAATAGTCATTTGTAAAAAGGAATAATAACTTGGTATGAATTGTGCCTTCCTTATATTCTTTTCTTCTTTGTTTATGTTATACCTTATTCTTAATTTTTTTTTCAAAACTATGATAAAGCTTGGCTAAGTAGTTTAATTCTAGGATTTTTATAGAACCCATTGTAAAGGGTACTTTAAGTACGACTTTTTGTTTTGGATTTAGTTTTTGAGTAAAGTTTGCTTATGTTCATTATGTGTTTAATGCATTCCAACCTTATAATCTTATGATGGATTTGAAAATTAGTTTAATCTAAAAGGCATTTCTAAATTTAAGAATTAGATTAATATAGTCATTGTTTGCATATCAACAACTATTTCAATTTGCAGTCAAGAAGGTAGTACTTGACTTTCCATGATAACCATAACTAGGGCTAGACTTTAAAGCAATTTTTATCTCAGTTGATTCCTATAGAGATGTAGGGAATCGAGGAATTCAATCCAGGTTATATAATTTTGATAAACTATATAGACAATTAAGGTCTATAGGTTAGCAAATTAATTCAATCACTAATATGAACTTAACTGTCATGCGAAGATAACTTTACAAAGTGGGGAAGTCTAAATCATAGGTTTAGTTATATAATAAGTATAGTACAATTTGTTGATTGTTCTATTTACTTTTCTTTCATATACATTATTCATTTATAATGCAAACCTAGTCACTTGAGTTAAGACCTTGATAATATATAATTAACTAAAATTAGGCTAGGTCCTTATGGGATCGACATCTTATTCAACTTTTATTACTTGTTACCATCACGTGCACTTGCGTGTATTGAATTAAATGAACTCTAACTAGGAAGATAACTCTTGAATCTTTTTAACAAAATCTTCAAGGCTTGATATAACTACAAACTTAGCTATTCATTTGCTTTTGTTTGCTAAAAATGTGGTCGTAGAAGTATCCAACTTTCTTATTATTGTAGTATTAGTGGTTATCCATTTATTCACTTGATTAACAACTGTATTTTTTCTTTATGTACTTCTTCCATACTTCACTCTAAAACTTCTAACTGAATAACTTAATATATGACAAGGATGTCCTCCTTTTATCACCAAAAAACTCTAACTCATCATCTAGGGAACCCTAATGTGATAAAAAAAGTAAAAGGGTTTCTCTATATCTTTAAAATATGTTGCTAGTTTAAAGGGTTTGTATCCTTATTCTCAGGAAGAAGTATTCATTGTATTGGTCCAAAAGCATAAAATAACTCAAGAAACCAATTTAAAAAATTTGTTAAGGCAATCACAATTAAACTAAGTAAACCAAGAATGGTCATAGTTTTTTTAGTAAAAAAACATTATATCAGGTGTTATTATAATCATAATAATTATAAGTTAAGCCGTTGTACTTTATAGAAAACTTTTTGGTTGTAAATGGAGATTGCCTCCATGCTTGTGTGATAAGACTTGTTTATCTATGACTACTATCTTCCACCTACATCTTTTTGGTGATTGATTATTTTTTAATTTCAATAAATTAATATCAGCTCATAATATCTTTTGTCTTTTTTTTTAAATATTTTGGAATAAAATTCTAAATATCATCTTGATGATAAGGAGGAAAAATAGCCTTAATGGTATCTTGGATATTGCTTCGAAATTTTTCTAGCTTTAAAGGACGCACTGGTAAATCATACCCTTTTGAAATGTATTGTAGCTCATCTTCTATCTATATATTTTTTTACCACTATTTAGAAAAGGTTTAAGTGTCTTTAAATTATGGAGATAGTTTGTTTGTAACAAAATTGGCTGGGGTTAGGGTTCTAGCCATTTTGGTCTTTGTTGCATCTTGTGAAAGTATGTTTTGAAACCAAATATTTGACATCTTGTAAAATTTCTTTGGCTGCTTTACGATCAACTCATAAATTTTTTTTTTTTGAATGATTAAATTATCTTGAAATATTGTAATGCATAAGACTATAGTTAAAACTTCTTTCTTTATGGTGGAATATTTTTTTGGGCTTTCTTCCAAGCTCTTGAATCGTACTTTACTACTTATTCCTTCTGCCCTATTTTTTGTTTCAATAGTCCCTCATATCTTATATCTGAAGCATTTGTTTCTACTATCTTGAAATTTTTAAGGTCAGGTATACCTAAACAAGACAACTACTTAACTTCCTTTTTTAACTTCAATCATTATTTTGGTCATTTCCTCATTTCAAGCAGGAAGATTTTTTTGCAATCTTCTGAATAATGGTTTTAATTTCATTCAAAGGTTAGAGGTAAAATCTAATAT
The DNA here is from genome assembly GCA_037074485.1 of Delonix regia. Lineage (NCBI taxonomy): Eukaryota > Viridiplantae > Streptophyta > Magnoliopsida > Fabales > Fabaceae > Delonix > Delonix regia. The sequence continues at coordinate 7,826,670 of CM073452.1, forward strand.
ATAATTTAAATGTCCTAGAAATCTTTGTAATTGATTCTTATGGAAACGTTTCAACAAAAAGTATAACTCATTGGGGTGATTGATCCTTGATATATTTCCATGCCTAAAAATTTTATTTTTGTTCAAATAATTTCATCTTTGACAATGAAACTACTAAACCATTCTTCTTAATTATCTCCTAAAATTCTTAAAGATGCTTATAATGTTGTTTTATCAAATTATAAAATACTAAAACATCATCAATATAAAATATAGTAAATTTGTTGTACTCATTAAATATATCATTCATTATATTATGAAATTCAGAGGATGCTTCTTTAATCCAAATGGCATTACATTCCATTCATAGTTCCCAAAAGGAACCATAAATGTCATTTTATATCTATCTTCTTTTACTATTTGTATACGATAACACCCAAATTTCATATCAAATTTGGAGTAAATGTCTGCACTATGTAATTTGCCTAACAAATCTTTCTTATTAGGAATTGGATATGTTATCCAACTTAAGACTTTATTCAATGGCTTGTAGTTTATAACTAACCTTAAGGATCCTCTTTCTATTTTAGCATGATTTTACACATAGGATGCCAAACAACTCCAAGGAGATTTACTCTTTCTTATTAACTTTTTGTCTAGTAAGTGTTGTATTTCTTTCTTACAATACTTTAACAGTTCCGCTTTCATTTGTATTGGTCTTGCTTTGGCAATGGTTCATTTTTCATTAAAATCCTTTTCGTAAGGTAAATTTACTTCATGTTTCTTTTTATCTCAAAAAGCATTTGGGTGATCTGAGCATATCTCCTATTCAACTTTCGTTAATTTTTTCAACTTTTTGTTGAATTTTATTATTTCCAATTTATTTTTCTATTCTTTTGTAATGTATTTCTTTATAGAGGAAATTAATATGATCTTGCTTATTTTCTATTATATTTACCTTATAAATGGACTCTTGTTTTAATAATTTTATCTCCTTTTCTATTGGGGGTTTTATCCATTCAAAGTATATTTCTTCCTATAATTTTCGTGGTTATTCTTGAAGGGGTTACCTTAATTAGGATAATTTGTTGTAAGAGATGGGTACATATGATCTTTGGTTCAGTCAAATTATAACTAGCATGAAATTATTTTTTAAATATATCCCATTATTACATATATGTGCCTTAGAAAGTTTATACTGTATATTTAGTTTTGAGCTATTTGTCGTGGTAGGTGTTCTAAAGTTTTCTCATAATATATGCTTGGAATTAATCCTTCTTAAATACAATTCATATAAGCTCCTAAATCTTAGCACTACAAAATTTCTTAAGCATTCGTTGTTTATGACTAAATTCATTTGGCAAACCATTTCTAGTACATTATTCTTTATATCCTTTAGATGAATTTTTCTTCATCTATTTCTCTAGCTATCTCTTGTTCTTCTTTGTTTTCTTCCTCTTCATTCTATTCCTCCTCTTTTGTATGTTTCTTGTCTTCCAATCTCGCTTTTATTTCTATAATATCTAAATCCTTCTAAGTTTTATTTTGTTTTAATTGTCTTATTTTTGCCTTTATGTTTTTTATTTCCTATTATAATTCTTTAATCCTTATTGCTTGATTACTTAAAACATCATTGTCTTATTTTTCTTCAAATCTTCTTAAAACATCATTCATGGTTAATGGTGGTAGCTGGTATGCTCTTTTATCTTTTATTTTTAGCAAGTATTGTCTCTTTGCTTACTCATAATCTATTTTGTCTATTATATCCACTAGAAGAGATATATTTTCTCTATAAATAACATTTCTTCCTTTTTCTCAGCAATTTTCACAATTACATAATCCTATACCCATACATTGTTCCTCTTCTAACCTAGAAGTTTCAGTACTAGATTTTTCTTGTATATGATATATATGTCTCTTCATAGGTGTCAAATCATCACTTTCAGATAAAAATTATCATTTATTAATACTTTTAAAAGGTTTTTTTTGTTTTCTTCACTAATGTTTAGTTCTCTTATCTTCTTTTTATTTTGCATTTATTGGCATAATGGCCAAATTGGCCACACTTATAACAAACTACTTCTTTCTTAGTTCTTTTTATAATTTTCTTCCTTGGTAGAACTCTTCTTAAATTTTGTTTGGGCTTCTTATAATAATTTTTCTTATATCTTCTATAAATGAATTCTATCTTAGACGTAAACTTATCTTTCATTTTCTTAGAAGGGGCTCTTAATATCTTAAATCCATATTGTTTGCAAAAATCTCCTAATTCTAGTTCACTTTGCTTTCTTTCCAAATACATTTTTCTCTGCAATTTTATATCATTACATAGTCTTAAGCCTACTATGTTAATGACATTAATTATGTGACCATATATTAGCAAACAATATTTTATTGATCCTAATTGATTTCTTTTAATTTCATCTCTTACCTTTTCTACCAATAGTTTTGGTAACCCTAAAATAAATCTTTTTTTTTTTCTTAAAATCTGAATTCCCATCTTGTCTCTAAAATGCCTTATGAATGAAATTATCTTTATACCATCTAAAATATGCCATGGTTAGGATCTCAAATTCATTAATTGCTTTAGGTTTTTCTATAAATGATTTTATTATCGCAAAGACTAACTAGGCTATATTGTCTAAATATTTCTCTTCTTGTCTTAAAATGTTGTTTATCCTAGTTTAATGGTTATGTTTTATCTCTATTTTGTCATGCTCCGTTAATCAATTCTCCCACCATCCTTTGAACTAAAATGTCAAACGTATTTTCTTCATTATTGTTTCCTATCCTATGTGCAGCTACCACCATCATCATTTCTTGGGCTACATTCATGATCTCATATTCACTATATCCATTTATATTCCATTCATGAATGGATCTCCCATCATAGTGGGAGGCTGCCATTTAATGTCTTTTTTTAAATTGTAAATTTGGTAGCATTGTTATTAAGTAATAGTTTTCTGAATTTTCCAAAATTTCTATTATAATTTCTCTTTATTTTATTTATGGCTAGCTTGGTTATTACATTCATTCATACCCCTTTATTTTATCATCAATACTTAAATTTTCTAGTTTTTTATTTATTTCTTTTAATATCTCCTTAATTTATTTACTACCTTTATCTCGTACTTTCCATTTTCCTAATGTTATGTGTTTAACTTAATCTAAAGGTATAGCTTCATATTTGAATATAGGTCTTTTAGGGTATATTCATCTTTCTCCTAATCGGTCTTTCATTTTTTCTTTGTCTTCTAACGTATTTTCTATTCTAGTTAATTATTGGGTCATAGTGTGCAATATTTTATTAGAATAATTATTTTGTTGTTGTATTTTTTGTACTCCTTTATTGTCTTGGGGATCTGTTATCCATAAGGGTGAGGCTATTACTTATTCTTCTCCTACTTTTATGATTATTTCTTCTAAGGGAGGATGCATAGCTGCCACATAAACATTATTTTTACAATTCCAATATTTTTTTAATCTTGGATGTAGTAGTATTGATTGAAAGGTTATTTTCTACAAACGGATTAAATATTTGATTGTTAAAAGTGTAAATTTTTAACTAATACAAGGAGTATTTATCCTCTTTTATTCCTTCAATTTCTTTTACCATTCTTATCTAAACTTAGCCATTAATTTGCTTTCGTTCGCTAAAACTAGGGTCATAAAAATATCCAGCTTTCTAACTATTGTGGTACTAATGGTTATCCATTTATTCACTTGATTAACATCTATATAATTTTTATTGTACTTCTTCCACTACTTCACTTTAAACCTTTTGACTAAATAATTCAATGTAGGACATGGATGCTCTCCCTTTATCACTGAAAACCACCATTTCATCACCCAGGGAACTTGATGTGATAGAAAAAGTAAAAAAGGTTTCTCTACATCTTCAAAATTTGTTGCCATTTTAAAGGCTTTGTATCCTTGTTCCACCTCAAGAGGAAGTATTCATTGTACTAGTCTGAAAGCATGACACCACTCAAGGAACTAATTTGGAAAATCGTTAAGGCAATCACAATTAAATTAAGTGACAAACAGTAGTAACAAATAGTATATTAAGCCTATTTATAATCATAATAATTATAAGTTAAGTCATGGTAGTTTACATAGAACTTCTTGGCTATAATTGGAGACTCCCATCAAGCCTTATGTGATATGACCTGTGCAATCTTTATCTGTTAATACTCTCTTCCACCTACAATCTTTATCAACTCATAATATCTTCTTTCAAGTATAAATAATTTAGTATGTTACAATCAGAGTTGCACAAATTTAATTTTAGATTATTTTAATTGAAAAAATTAATTTTGGTCAAAAGTAAATTCGTATATAACTTTGATTTATGTTTTAAAATATTGATTTAGAGTGTAAGTTTTGTTATTTTTTTCATTCATCCAACATATAAGGATTTTTTAAAACAAAAATTTAAAGGACAAACACATATAGTTAAAAAAATATCGTCAAATAAAACAAAATTAAATGTAAAACAAACTTATGGTTTTGTATGTAAAAAACTTTTTTCACCTTGAAACATCAAATCAAGCATACTATAAAATTATATATATTATAAAATTTAAATTAAATTATTAGAATGTTTAATTATAGAAAGATTGTCACTCATTCTAATTACAACATTTTTTGCTTAATTTAATACATTTTTTAGCAAATCAAATAGCTTAAAGTTCCATAAGAAAGAGGTAGAATGTGTCATTGTTTTACTTTGTAATTTTCTTTTGGATATTTTTCAAAGATTTTCAGTGTTTCTAAAGATTTTGTTTGCTCTAGTCATCATATTTCAAAATGGTCGATTGAATTGAAACTGTTGTGGTAAGGCAAATGTGTGAGTTCAAAAAACTAATAGTCAACGTGCATTGTCATCCTCTAAATTTAGACCTCAGTTTGACTTGTGGACATTTTAGTAGGCTAAGACAAGATACTTTTAAAAAGTAAATAAGAGGTTTATTTTCATACAAGTATACTACTTTTTATGGAAAAGTATATGGGTAGTAGTCTCAATCAACAAATATTGAAAAAATTTCTTAATAAAAACAAAAAAAATTAAATTCTTTCAATGTATAATACATTACAGAAAATATGTATTTAATGTGAGTAAAACAGGCTTGTAGCATCAATTGCCAACACCATTATTCAGTGTTGAGATTGAATATAGCGACAGTTTTAACATTCGTGGGAACAACTAACGTTAAAGATAGAAAGTAGTTAACAATAGTTGAAATCGACACTAGCTTTAGCCTTAGCAACGGTTATAATTAACACTGAGAGTTGTACTTTTGGCATCCTTAATGCTTTAGCATCAATTAAACCGATGTTAAATTCTCAAATCACTGATGGTTATAACCAAGCTAAAGGTGTGATCACATTCTTAATGTTTAAGAATAAACCTTATATTATTGGTTTTTTCATTGCTTTATCTATTCGTACTTTTTAGCTTTCGCATTTTAAAGTACATTATAATATTGAACCTTTACATGTATAAATAATTCAAATAAATCTCCTGAATCAAAATAATTTTTATATTAATGAATTTCAGTTAACATATATCTTCATATCCAAAAAATCCCAAATATGACATAAAATTTATGTACAAAAACTACCAAAACAATCAAATTATTATGTGTCATGGATCATGACTAGCTTCAAATTATTATTGGTATCTTGTTGGTGATTGTTCAATGCTACCTAGATTAGCCACATGAAAACATAACATTTAAAGTGAGAATCCACTATAAATAACTACAATAAATTAACAAAATTATAAGTTAACTTTTATATTATCTGTGAAGGAGAAAGTTCTGATACACAAAGAATCTTAGGAGGTACTCCAAAATGTTTTGCAAAATACTTAAACATGTTGTTCATATGAGTTTACTCACCAGTACACTCTAGTTCCATGGATTCAAATTTTCCTTCACTGAGCTCAACTTGTTTCGTAATGCATCAATCTCATTGATTGAGTTAACACTAATGTAGAACTCAAGCTTGAGTTACCAAGCCAATGAGTAGGCAATCCAAATACTCTTTTACTAGATATTCCTGAAGCTTTTCTAAAATCTTTTACTAGAAATTCAAATATAACATTGATTTAGCAAATCACTTCGTAGATTCGTAAACTGCAATAGAGTAAAATTTAAAATGAATAACTTTTTGTAGAAGAAAATATATATATATATATATTATACTTATACATACAAGACATAGAACGTTTGCCCGTCAACAAACAAAAGAAAATACAAATAGAAAGAATATATTTTTAAATTTGTAGATTGCAATCAAGTAAACTGTAAAATGAATAACTTTTTTGTAAAAGAAAACATAAACATATTAGATTTATGCATATACAAGCAAGAGAATCCACTTTTATACTATTCTTCTTTAAAAGTAATTACCTTACATTTTATTTTCTAAAATAAGGCTTCTACATCTTGTCTTGAAAAGCTAATCTTAATAGAGTAGCACTAAAAATAGTACTAAAAAAATAATGATCTATCCTAACAATGTAGAACTCAATATTACTCATTTTATAACATGGATCTAGAACAACAACCACAAACAACAATACATCCATGCCCATAAGTAATCAAACTTACCATGACAACTCTTGTTTCATCATTCACAAAGGTCCCGTCTTTCCTTTTATAGATGGTAGTGAACAATTCACCATAGCTTGCAGGTTCACCCTTCCCCAATTCCTATCAATCAAGAGACAATCTATTATAGTAATGTATAGTACATAATAAATTATTAATATATGTAGTAACTAATTTTAAGTCACTATCTTCTGCTTCCTTATAACATAACCCTTGGAACAACTAGTATGATGAAATTTAAGTTTCTTAAGATTTGCCTACTTTATATTGCTTATTTCCTTCAAGAAAAAGAAAAACAAGTAAGTTATACAATCGTTAAAAAAGCTATTTATAAAAAAAAAATTTCAAGTGAGTTACAATGCTCCTTTCATTAAGTTAATAGTCCATAAAGTTATTCCATTGATCTTGAGATATGTTGTTTAGTTAGTTGCTCATAATAAATTCTTTACTATCATTGTCGCTAAATTTTGCCTTATATATCCTAGTTATGTACTCCTTCCTTTTGTTGCCTAAAGATCTCCATGTCTATTCTAGCCTAATACTAGATTTAAAAGTAATCTTCTTCTACATTTAAGATCAAATAGAAATTGCCACATTATCATGAACAATTAATTAAATATGAAGGCATAAAAAACTTTTAATGTTCTATACTATGCCTCAATAACTTCTATTGTATCAATATTTTTCAGGCACTTGCCTCCAATTGAAGAAATTAAGAGGAATTAAATCAAAATTGGATGCTAAGTCTTCTAACCATGCCTTTAGCCTCACCATACCTTTGTCCAAGTGAATTAACTGGACATACTAATTTTTTTCCACTTGGCAGACTCTACACTTTTGTACTTGTTATTTAAATCTTAGCATAATTGCATCACTTAATTACCTTCCAATCCTTTCAAGAAATATTTGTGGCATGCTGCCTAATAGAAGTTCTAGGAATATTTGCTTCTAGATAGGAAGAAGTTGCAACACTTGTTTTCATAGGAGGTTATGCATAAGATAAATGTGCAAAAACTGCTTAGTCTACTTCTCAACATTGAATGTCTTATGTGATATTTAAGTAGTAATGGCACCCTTTGCTACCTCAATTAGAATCTCTCTTCCAGCAAAAGAAAGTAGCTTCTGCCTTTAACCCTAAATTTTTCTACCATTCTATCTATAATATAATGCAACACCTCCACCTTAGATATACCTCATATTGTAGGCATCCCCAAATACTTCTTTAGGTCTTCTATATCACAAATCTCCAACTTTTCCATCATAACATCATAAACATCATCTAGACAACTTTTAAAAAAGAAAATATTGGATGTCTTTATATTCACCTACTACCCTAAGGCTTCACAGTAAATTCTAAGAATCACTCTCATCTTTCTGTAATTCTCCTTATTTGCCTTTAGAAATAACAATGCATCATCTGCACATAAAAAATGCATTAAGATCAAACAACCCCTTACCAGCTTAATACCCCTCAATATCCCTTGGTCTAACTTCTTGATAATCATAACCAAAAGAACATCAACTGCCAAAATCAACAAATACAATGAAAGTAGGACCCTTTGCCTAATACCTTTTTTAGGCTTCAATTTTGCAACCATTTTGCCAAACAACTAAATATTAAACTTAACAAAACAAACACACTTTAAGACACTATCCTTCCACCCTTTGCAAAAATTTATCTTAAGAAGAACACCTTCAAGAAAAGCCTACTCAACCCTATCACACACATTGTTCATATCCATTTTCACCGCAAACTCATACTGACCTCCCTTCTTCAAATTTCTAAGATAATGAAAAGCCTAATGAGTGATAAAAATATTATCATGTATTAACCTCCTAGGAATAAATGCCATTTGGTTAGGAGAGATAACACTAGACAACATCCTTTTCAATCTGTTTGTTATAACTTTCGAGATCACCTTATAAATGAAATTGCAAAGGCTAATTAGCATAAAGGACCTACCTTTTTCAAATTATCTACCTTTGGTATCAAAACCAGATTAGTGACATTAATTGTATCCAGACACTTACCATATTGTATAAAAGACCTAACCAAATCCACATCTCCTAACCCACTTTCACCCAAAAACTCTAAAAAAATTGACTCAAGAAACCACTTGACCCTAGAGTTTTAAAAGCCCTTAGTTAGAAAAACATTTCCTTTACTTTTTCATCAGACACTACTCTCATTAACATTCTATTCTCCTCACCCTTCACAAACTCTAACAAAACTCGAGCTTCCTACAATATATTCATCTTTGAAGTAAAAAACATATCCCAATAGAAAGAGGAAAAAGATCTTGCAATTTCATGCTCATTTTCTAACCAAATCCCCTTACTATTTTTAATCCTCAGTATCTTATTCTGTTACCTTCTTTGAATGGTGGTAGCATGAAAAAGTTAGTGTTTTTATCTCCTGCTTTCAACTAATTAATTCTTGATCTCTGGGATTAATACTTTTCTTCCTTATCCCAAGCTTCCTCTATTTCTTTCACAACTTTTTCAACCTTATCAACTTTGTCTGTAATTAAAATCCCCTTATTGTTCTCTTTCAACCTCTCCATTAACCAGGCAATAAGAATTCTATTATTAGGACAAATGGCTTTTCTCTATTTAATTAACTCTTTCTACACACCTTAAATCTTGTCACAATGGCCGTTATTTTGCTGCCCACTTTATAACATAAGCAATTCCAACTCTTACTTACTACCATGATGAAATTTTCATAGTCACACTAGTAAGATTAATTTTAAATTGTCCTGGAATTCTTCAGTCGAAAAAATCCAAGTTAACATAAAGTACATAATGATAAGAACCTACAGGTTCAATATGATAAACCAGAGCGTTCAAAAACTCTTATCTAAACTCCACACTACCCATAACTCTATCAATCCTCTCCTTTACATGTTTGTTCCCAAACCTTTTATTATTCCAAGAAAGCAAAGCTCCCTTATACTTCAAATCCATCGTCCCACAGTCAAAAAGCAACCTTTAAAACCTTATTATTTTCCTAACTACAATAAGCCTTCCCTTCAACTTTTCTGCCTGCGAGATCATATCATTAAAATCCCCAACCCATAACCATGAATCCACAATCCCTCTAGCCAACAACTTTAACTCTTCCCACACTATTTTCCTCTCTGCCTCTCTAGGGGGACTATAAATCAATGAAATGAACTTAGCCATTTTTACACCATTGAATCAACCTTCACATGAATAATATTTTTTATAGCAACCAAAATCTCAACCTTCACCTTATCATTACACTGAAAGGCTAAACCCCAAAAGAGACCTACAAGAATAACAAAAACCATGCATGGAACCCAACCTCCTCTTCACTTTCTCATTCCATCATGAACACCATTGATAGCTTATGAACCTTGCACACCTCCTAGAGGTTCTTTACTACCAAAGCCACCTTAACGCCTTGGTAGTTCCAGGAAATGAGTTTCATGGAGCTTTGATGGCTGATAAAGGCCAGCCACTAGCACCTTCAACATCAAACTTAACCTTCTTAACAGCCCCTCCAATCTTAAAAACAAAACCTCCCATATTCGCTCCTTTGACCTTTCCCATAGGAACCTCAAACAAATTACAACTACTAACCTTAGGCATTTCACCCTCCTGCCCACTCGTTCTCTTCTTTCCTCTCTTTAATTTTTTTTCTTCTTACTATAAGGAAAAGCACTGCCACAAGAGGAAAAAAGATATACTAACCTTACTACTGATAAATTTCTCCCTCAATTTCCTCTTTTTGCTATCTCTTTGAAATTCACTTTCTTTAGCCCCTCTCTTGAGTCCGACCTTGCTGAACTCCCTCAATAATTCCAAAATGATAGTAGGCTGAGTAAAAGGAATGACAATACCTTCTTCTTTCTCACTATATAATGAAATTTCAACGATATACCTTTACTCAGCACAATTTCTCATATCCTTGCTTATTTCTTCAATTTTGACGGGGCCCCTATTGTTTTAATATATGCATCAGTAACTCATTCTGTCATTTCACTATCTTCAATTTTAATACCTTTCCTCAGAGTCTAACCTTCTTAACTAGCCTCCTAACTCTCACAACTTCAGCCATACAATAGGGCCTAAAAGTTTTATGACTAAAATAATTCATCCTTGAATTACTTGGCCTAAATTTTTCCTTCAACCCACACTCCCCTTCAAACTCAACAAAAGGCCCCTTACCAAACCTTTCCTCCAACCTCAAATGAGTATCACCTGCCAAATTGCTATTCTCCATAACAACCTTTCACTTCACCCCTCATGCCTTACCCATTTTGTGCATATCTGAACCTCCCAGTTCGTTATTCCAACCACTTCCCTTATTACTACCATATGACTCTTTATCACCTTCATTGATAGAATAATCACCATGTTCACAAACCTTCCTTGTACCCTTTGCAATCTTACACCAGTCTCTGTTCCAAATCACAATCACATCATCAAAATTCTTCACCGAAGCAGTACTAAGCCATTGACCATACATGGCTTTATTTAAACACAAGATAAATATCTTCCTCTCTATCTTACATATCCTTGAGTCATTATCTAAACACAAGATAAATATCTTCCTCTTTATCTTACATATCCTTGAGTCATGGCCTAAGTAACCACACTTGCAGCAAAAATTAAAATGTCTCCCATATTTCACCATCACCTAGATCCTTAACAGACTAGGTCTAGATCCCAAACCCAGTTACTAGAGGCTTTCTCTGATCCACTAGCGCCCTTACTCTAATAAAATTCTTAAGAATTCTTCCATTCATAATGGGCTCTCAACCAATTCTACTTCTCTAATCATCTCTCCCATTTTCAAAGTATTACAACTGTTCATAACCTCCAAAGGTAAATTGTGAAATTGATCCCATAAAGGAATCATGTTAAAATTCACCTTCCTACACACCATGAATCCTAATTAAATTTGCATACTCAGAAGACATCCCATAACAACCTATAGCCTACCTTTAAGAATACTTCTATACTTATCCTCTTATTTGAAATAGAAGATAAAAACATTACTTTCAATATCAATAATGTTAACTCCCTCATTCAGGTACTAACCCTTCTTTATCATAGCCACCATTGTTGCTCTATTTAAGATCTACTCAGTATATAGCTTGCCCACCAGCGTTCTACCCTCACCATCACTACATCCTCCCCCATTCTAATCCAAATCTAAAGACAAACCCTCCCCCTCCACACTTACACCTTCTCCAAGATTGAACTCCATACACCTGCACAATACCTATCTTAGATCACATCCAAGAGAAAGCACAACAAATTAAAAACCAAAAGAAAGCATACCCTCAACCCTATCTTAGATCACATCCAAGAGAAAGGATAAAAAAGACTCGCCTTAAACAGAGTAGAGAAATGAAAAGCTATCACCAAGGAGAAAGAAATTTTTTTACTCAAGCAATTAATCATAAAAAGTTGACAATGATCATGGATGTAAAGAAAATATATATCAAGTTATTAAACAAACCATGTTGTCTTATTCACCACCAATATCAAGAAAAATATCAAAGTTGTTAGTTTGTTGATCAGAAAGTTGTTCTTTTTCACTTTTTAACAACGTTAAATTGACATTATCATCAAGAAAAGTGGAAATTATTTTCTGCTCCAAATGTTTTGTTAGATTTGTTGACCCTTCATCATGTTTTGCTCCATTGCCTATTTCATTATACAATTCTCTAGGCTTTACATGTATTGCAACACTCCATTCATTTTTTTCATTCACACAAAACATATTTGTAGCACATCTCCTGATCGGAGTTCTAGCAATATTTGCTTCTAATTGGAAAGAAGTTGTAACACTTGTTCTACAAGTGGTTATGCATGAGAGCTAGGTACAAAAGCTGCTTGTGTCTGCTTCTCACCATTGAATGTCTTATGCAATTTTTTAGCAATAGTGGCAACCTTTGCTCAAGATGACTATGAACGCTTGGGCAGTATCCTACTAGAGTTGTATACAGTGATGTAAATATGAAGAAACAAACTTAAGAATGCATAAAAGAGTTAGAAAGTAATAAACACATGTAAAAAAATATAAAGTTATTAAAGAAACCATGCCATCCCCTTCACCACTATTATCAAGATCAACATCAAAGTTGTTAGCTAGTTGATCAAAAAATTGTTCGTCATCACATCTTAACAACTGTAAATTATCAATATCGTCAGGATAAGTAGAAACTATTTGCTGCCTTGAATGTTGCTATTGGATTTGTTGACCACTCCATATGTTTTGCACCATTGCCCATTTGATACAAGTCTCCATAGACTTTACATGTATTGCAACACTATTTTTTCATTCACATAAAACAACATTTGAGCATGTAATGTCAAAATGTAAGGTTCTTATTCTACAAGTTCTACAACATGAATAAGTTGGCAGACATAAACTAAATTAAACTAAAAGTTGTCTTTTTTAATCCCTCTAGTGCTTCCGATAAACATTTGAAAAAGGATGACACATAGATAATAAAAGATAAAATTTGAGTTTAGCCATTCAATATTATGAAACTTGAAGGACGTGAATGGCAAGCCATAAGCATGATTTGAAATGTTGCGAAAATGGAAAATAACTAGATGACCCAAAGATAATGACTTTTTGAAGTGAGTATATCGATCTGGAAAAATTACGAAGTAAAGATCATAAATTTAGCATATATATTACGAAACATTTGTGAAATTATTATGAATGATTCATAGAGATCAATTTTTCTTTTTTAACATTGAAAGATGCTGCTATAAAATCTTATGATTTAATGTGCAGATATATTTAGTTAAAGGATCTCAAGGTAGAGTTCTTAAGAGTAAGAAAATAATTGATACATGAATCTCTCAAATTAAAATTATTTATAGTAGATATCTTTAAATTACAGTCCTTAACTATAATTTTTCTTGAAAATTTCAGGCCATTCAAGATAAACTGAATTGTAATAGATCATGAAATCTTTGTTCTTTATACTATGCAATTTATAGGTTTGGTAAACTTTTAGTTGAAACGAAAACTAGCTCAAAATTTTCATTTGCAAGATTTTGGTAACACTGGTATATTTTTCCATTATTGTAACGTTTTAATGTATCCTTATATGAGGTTGTTCTGGGAAACAATACTGAGAATGCTTTCAGCTGTAATTTTTTTCCTTTGGGCTTTACGTAGTGTGTTAAAATTATGTAGCGTTTAATTATAAAATGAATAAACATAATTAAATTCAACTAATACCTAATTGACTTAACAAGATCTATATCTAGTGCTGTTATTGAATAGTTATAGTAATTTCAAAATAAACTTTAGTATTTTGGGAATGCAAGGTAGACCTAATAAAGTATTTGTATTTATGATAACTCAAGTTTTAAAGATGATCGTTTTATAACTCACTTGTAGATAGATAAAGTTTGTAAACATTATCAAATTGAATATTTAAGCATGACTTCACAAATTTTAGACCCAAGAAACTGACACTGCTAGATACAAAGGGATGAAGGAAAGAGACAATCAAGAAAATATCCAATCCAATTCAAATAAAAAGAAAGGAAAAGAAGATAGAAGAAGAGCGTGTGCATTTTGCATTCTCTTGCGTATTCATTTTTGCAAGATTGGGTCAAAGTTGAAGGAATAATAGAAACAGAGACGGTACAAAAACAGTAACTTTATTTTCTATTGTTTCCTATTTCAGGTGAAAGTAGGCTAGCTAGTAGCTATGGTAGTTGGCTCATTGAAATTTGTTGATGAATCCAAAGAATATTGTTCGCTGAAAACAATAAAATGCAGGGAGGAAAAGCATGCGAAGAGAGAAAGAGGTGGGAAAAGGCAAAGGGGTGAGTGAAAGTAGTGGGGGACAACTTTCCAACTTTGAGGAGTACAAAGAAATGGCGACCAATGAGTAAGATGCAATGTGGATGAGATGGGAAGTTGATTAGATTTTAGTGGACGTCACTGCTCCTAATCACCACTTTAATTCTATTATTTTCATACTAATTAATCCCAGTTCCACACTCCGAACACTACGGAACTCATTATTATAATACATATATAGCCTCTTGTATTTGCGTTGTGTTTATTTAATGATAAATTGTCAAAATTAAACGAAAGCTAATTATATTCAGTTCTAATTAAGTATGCAAAATAGCAAATTAAAATATAAAATTAACTAAAATAATCTGCAAAAACAAACAATTTTATGCATGAAATTGGTCTCAACCATATAAATTTGGTTGGCATGACAACAACCTCAGAGAAAAAAAAAAAACTGTTTATTTATGAGTCCAAAATTCTTTCCTCTAGTAAAATCTGGAGTCCAAATATAAAATATTTAAAGTTTTTAAAAATATATTAAAAAATAATTTTAACAAAAATATATTAATATTTTAGATTTTTTGTACATGGTGATGTTTTATTGAATGAAAAAGAAATTAAATTATACTATAAGATATATAAAATAAATTGTTAAATATAAGAAGCAGTTCGATCTTTTTTCAATAAAATATTAATTTTGTATAAAAAATTTAAAATATTAATATATCTTATTTTTACGAATATTTACATTTTATGTTTTTGAAAAATCTTTAAATTTTTTTAAATTTAAAACTATTGAATCTAGATCCAATCTAATGACTCTTAATTCTACTCAAGAAAGGAATCCTTCCCGTAATCCGCCCTTATTTATTGATATATAATAAAACGCAAAGTTTCTTTTAAATTATAAGTTATAACCGTTTAAATTATGGTACTCGTTTAACAAAGCAATCCTCTCTTTTTGAACTGTTTTTTATGTTTAACATGCTACACAATTCCATCAAGCTTGGAAATGATTGAGTTTATAGACATGAATAATTTGCACTATCAAATTTATTTCTCAGTTGTTGTTAATCAGTCCATTGTTTAATGATGGAAAGAAACATGAATCTTTGACATTTTCTATGACGCTTGATGGCTTATATACTAATGTCCATTGGAAGTGGAGTTGTAATCATGTCAAAGATACAGCCTGACTTTACTGATTTAAACTTCACTTCTGTTACTATTTTTGTCTTGCCATCTTTATTGTAAATGGTCTTCTTGTGACTTAGAATCACTAGCTAGCTGTCTGAGATATAGCAGTTGCTTCGGTTACTTTCTAACCATCTGAGAATTATATTCTTTCCTTGCATAAGAACTTGTGAACATTTCATTATACACGGACTGACTAGCGAGCAACTTATTGAAAGTGACAGTACAGAAAGCTATAGATTTATCACTGATCGGATCTGAAGTATCATTGTTGAGGTTTGAAGGGCTGGTAGTTCTTGAGATCTTGAGCAAGGCCTTGCAAGGAGCCAACCGCAGAGATAATGGAGACGATGAAGCAGGCCCAGTTCAATATCTGGAGCCAAGTCCATGTGAAGGAGTATCTTCGCATATTGGACTGCTTAATGTACATCTCTATGGGGAAGTAAACCGTTAATGGCCAGAAAGCCAGTGCTCCTATGAGGCCCAAGAAGTCATTGAAGAATGGAAATATCATCGCTATCACTGCAGTGATGACAACATATGCAGTCCTCCACACTAGCCTGAAGAAGTTGAGATTATAGGTCCCACACAGAGGAATGTTCAAAGCGTGCTCGTGGTTTATAAATTTGCTCTCGGACCATTTTTCCTTACTCAAATTCTCCACGAACCCAAATATGGGCTGGCAGAACACCTGTTCGATCGAGATCAAAGTTTTGTAACGTTACTAAGAGCATAATTAAGTACTCATAAATCAGCAGTTATGTGGGTTTATTTTGACCTGGTATGCCCCAATTAAGTGGACTGCGATGCACACGTTAGCGAAGTCGATGAGCCAGAAGGGCTCGTAGAAGCCGAACCCTGTGAGGAAATTTCCTGGTGCGTCGTTTCCAAATGCTGCATAACCTAGGCACCCACATAGGACATAGAATAGGGTTGTGGTGAAGATGCCGATCAAACTTGCTCTCTTCATTACTTTGTTCTCTGGAGGGCTTGATTTCAGGGTATCCTGCAGTCAAATCATGTGGTCCCGTTATGATTAGGCTTGAAATTTAAGCTACGTATCTTCACATGTTATTGATATTGATAAGTAATTACAGTCCAGCTTCATACATAATATTTCACAGGATAAAGGCCGTTAATTGGTGCTTAATCAATGTAGTTCCTGTAAAAGCCAATTTCTTTACTGACGAGCTTGAAAAGCAATAATTAAAGTCCTGGTCTTTATGGCTGTGCACTACACGCAGAACATTATATGTTTCCATTTCATCGTACAGTTTCACGTCCATGATTCCCAAACTATAAATCTCTTTTGTGTTTATACCATCTATACCACCAGCCGATGAGGGAAGAATCTGCTGGAGAAGATTGGTAGCAGATGATAGAGATGAGCCCAAAAGAATGGTAGACATAGTTAGTGGGGGTGTTTGGATCACCGAACTTGATAAGGTAGGATTCTACTGCTCTATAATAAGACAACATTATTTTTCTGTAGAAGTTAGTATCGGAAAGATAGTGGTCCATCAATGTCATGATGGTCCATTCCATATATAAATAAGGAATCTTAACTAGCTATAGGTGGGAATAGATGGCAATAAATATATCTATGATGGAAATAGATTCTTTTAGCATCTTTTCTAACATAGACCAAAGGACTGGTAGCTGCAAAGATTTGGTTTGTTTTATTCCACTGCTTTCTTTTGAAAAAGTAGGAAGAAAGATTAAGAATCTCTAAACTTTTTGAAAAGAACAGTTCTACAGTGTTTTAATGTGGCGGAAAAATAAATGGTAAAAACCAATCAGTATTCATGTAGATAATGAGATTCTCATTCTGGGAAGGGAATTAATTCGATGTATATATCGTTGGTTTCTATGATTAATACCCAAAGACCAGAGCCACTTCTTTTGAAAATGCAAAGCCTTTCGTCTCTGCAATCCTGCGCTAAAGTCTACGTCCTATGCAGGTCTTTGTCACGACATTGCTGAGGAAGTAGCAAATCTACAGTTTGGTTCATTGAAAGTAACCCACAGGACCACCATATCAATCCGCGTCGGCAATTTGGCCGCACACTAGAGGCCCCAATGGCTAAAATTGGATAAATACTCTCCCACGGTTTTCACTTAATTAATGCATGCAATCATGATGTTAAAGAACACAAGGTACAATACCAATATTAAGATTTTAATGCACCATACCTAACTCGATAATGGTAAAAACAGGAGTTCATCAGGGTTGATAATTAAAGCCACAGTGAGTCATTATACAATTAATTCGAGTCAGTGGTAAAATTTAACTATGATGTGATTGGCAAATTATTGAAGATAAAATAATAGTTTATTACTTTTATTAAATTTATAATCATAATCATATATACTCATGAATTTTATTTATAGAATTAACCTTGATGTTTATAGTGACAAATTTTATAAAATTAATTGTTTTATAATAAACTTTTGACTTAAAGTTCATGATAAGTATCATCACTTAAACCCGAGAACGTGTGCCAGCCAGCATACGTATATGATCATATGGCACAATTAATAGCATAATAGAAAGAGATTCCCTGTTACCAACTGTGCTTTGTTCTCTAGCTACTTGATCTCACACGAATAAATTATATATTGTTACTTCTTATCTCCAAAAAGAAATTATTACTATAATATAAACAAACTCAACATCGACGAATGAAATTGTAAATAGAGATGTTGAGGGATTAATGAAGTATATGTGTCTTTTTAGGCAAAGAGTATACTATATATTGACCAAGAAAAAAAGGGGAAAGAGTATATACATAGGGGGTATATTAGCAAATAATATAAAATAATAATGATAAAGATACTGGTAAGAAGAAGAAAAGAAGAAAGGAATAAAATATGGCTTGCCTGGATTTCAATGAGAACATTAGAAAACGCATAAGCGAAGGCAATGTCACCAATGGCTTGAAACGTCCTCCAAACCTTCTCTGATCCTGAGACGTCCACCCCAACTTGCACTCCCGTTAAGGATGTCCGTACAGGTCCCCCACCTTTTATGCCATGGACCAAATATGATTAGACTTCAGCCCGCAGGACCATATTACTACTTTTTTCAAGATTCTAGCGTACAGAAAAATAAAGTTGACGAGTTTTCACTTTTCACTGACCAGCTGTGACTTTAGCCACGGAGAGTCCAAGGCCTATGGTAGAATAAGCAAAAGACATAACAGCTGCAACGATGGAGAGCCACGAGAGCTTGTGGAAGTTTGGTATTTGGCTAAGCACGATTTGGATGCACGCAAATATGATCATAGAAGGGTAGTTTGATATAAAGCACTTCGCCTGATGTCCTTGTCTGTGGAAACAGTTCGACCTTCTCACGGCGCTGGTTCGTCGACACCACCATTGCAGAAAAGGGAAAAAGCCAATATATATTAATTTAATTTACTTATACCCTCACTTAAATATTAGTAGTTGATAGTCAAAAGCTTGTGTGGAATTTCTTACACCATACTAATTGAGGCAGTTATAGTGTAGCCGATGGTCACACCTATAAGATTAATGTACTGAGCTAATCCACACAGCTGAAATCTCCTACCCCCTGCAGAATATTGGAAACGACAAAGGCACGTAAGTCTTATTCAATCGTTATAAATGTGTTATGGGTGAAATTATATATGTTGTTAATTATACCTAAGACGGATCTGACAACCATGGAATAGGTGTAGTTTCTCTTGCCGTGGACGGGGTCAGGTGAACGGTAACAATCGGTAAGAAGAGTGGACGTAAAATAGGTGATGAAAGAGAAGGCAAAGAGGACGGCAGGGCCAGCCACCCAGCCCATTTGGGCTATTGCCCATGCAAGTGATAGCACTCCAGATCCAATCACAGCCGTTATGATGTGGGCACTTGCAGTCACCCATGTCCCTTCAATTGTTCACAACAGATATCAAATCTAAGTGTAAATTTTGTGTAACTCGACACTGTAGAATTCAAATTTTCTTTTTGTTTTAAGAAATACCAGTTCTTTTGATTCGTCCGTCGTCGTCGAAGTTTTTGCCACCATCGCCAAATGCTTCTGGGGTTTCTACGTACATGCTGTTCTTCTGAAACTGATGATGATGATTGCTAGCCATGTATATCCCAGAAAAAGGAACGCGTTGGTGTCTGGTATGGCAGTCTAGCTCAAATGCTCAATGGAAATGGAAGCTTCTGGCTGACACGCGTATAAGAATGATTAAGAGAGAAGGCAAAGCAAGATAGTGTGAGGGGAAAACAATAATGGGTTAAATAGAGAGGGGGAGATGCGAAGTCAAAGGAGGATGGAGGAATTGCTGGGTGGGACTTGCAAATCAGCAATAGGGGGGAGGAATTTAGAAAAAGCGAGTTGCTTTAGAGAAAGGGAATGGAAGTTGAGAAATCTAAATAGAAATTGAAAAGCAAGAGTTAATGGGAGAGTTGGGAGGTTTGAGATGAAAGGTGGGTTGAGGGGGTGGAATTTTCGGAGGGCTATGAACCATTGAAGGTGGCAGATTCTGGCGTGGTAGTTCAAAAGTGTCCCCACACTGTGATTTTGGGTTTGGTCCATCCATTTGGAGACTTTTTACATTATGGGGTTTTTGAGAGTGCTAGAGAAATCCCTATGACTGAGGCACCATGCATGGCCTCTTTCTCTCTCGCCTTCCCCTTAATTGCTGCTTCTTGATTTATCGATTCCTCTTTTATTAATATTTTCTGGTTTTTAAGGTTCTTAGTTATAGTTTTATATCACACGCCAAACTTCAACTGCAATTTTTTTAATCAGTTCGTGCTACCTAATTAATTTTTCAATGTGCACTTCACCCCGTTGCTGGCTATATCCGTGGCAATACAATTATCACTTTTTTTATAAGAAATTCTTCTAATTATACAAAATTCGTTTGACCTTTACTATAAGCTATTTCTAGCTCCTGAGGCGGAGGGAGGGGGACTGAGGGGCACCCACTTGTGCATCTCTCTCTCTCTCTAGATATATATATATATATTCCTTTAAAAAATAAAACTTATGTGTATTAAAAATATGATAATTTAACTGATAGTTTAATGTGTCCTATTTTAAATAAAAAAATATTAGTATTTTTTACTTATTAATCTTTATGATAAGTTACTAATAAAACCAAAAATGAAACATTTTTAAGACAATATCTTATCAAAGTTTTAAAAAATTATGAGTTCAAAGGTCTATCTATACTTTTATGCTAGTATAGATTAAAATTTGAAAGACCTGGGTATCAAAATTTTCAGTCAATTTTATTTATTTATTTTATTTTTATTTCCTCTTTTTTCTTTTGGTTTACTTTATTTGATATCCATTCTCTTTAAATTTTTTAAATATTTTCATTCTTTTATTTTTTTTAAATACTTTTTACATTTTGGACTTACATGTGTGTGCAACTTTTCAAGTTTCTTCTCATCTATAAATTTGATACAATATGTCTAACATATTATCATTATTATTCATATTTTTATTATCAAATTAATTATTAATAAGTCATTTTTTTTTTTACTTGAAATCAGTCTATAATTCATAAAATGATAATTTATGAGATAAATCATTTAAAATAGTACTTATTTATGAAAAAAAAAAAACCCCAATAGGCATGTTTTTATGTTGTGGTTTTGTACAAACAATTAATATAATTAATATGCTGCCATTCGTATAACATATATATTCTAAATATATATATATATATATATATATATTATAATTTATTATAACCTTAAACCCCTGGAAAAAAAAATTCTTCCCTCCGCCCATGCCCTTTTATCTTCTTTTTTTTTCTAATGCCAAATGGACACATGATTAATTAAATTATCGTGACTTGCATATCTCCACGTTCTGCATTTTGCAGTATAGCAGGTCTTATTACAATTTGATTTTCTACAATTATTAGAAAATATATAAATTGATCTATTAATATATATATAATTTAATAATTTAGATTAAAGTTGAAAACCATAATAAAAAATTTTAATTTTAACAATTCAAGTATCAGAAAATAACATATAACTACCGTCAGTTCCTTTTTTTAAGAACTAATCTCTTGTCTTATTGATCAACGTCGTACTGTGGCCATCAGTTCCCTGTGTCTACAGTCCACGCACCTAAATGTTGTGATCTGCAGCTACACCCAGAGGCACTACGTTCATCAATTATTGGACAACTCTGATATTTCTTGGCATTTGTCATTTCTCTAAATGAACACCCATCGTGGACCTTTGCTTAGTTGTCCTCTCCAACCCATTAGAGCCACGAGGTTAGGAGACTTAGGACTGCCCAACATTGTAATCTAACCAAATTAGCTATTGATGTCATGCAAGAGTCGTTTTTCTGTGCGACTCTTCCAATAAGACAATTCTCACATTATGGTCTCCCTACGATCCATGATAAGGTTTCTGCAGCCAGCAGCTATTTTCTGTTCTCTTCAAGAAGACGAATATTATGTTGTTTCTACTTCCAAGTAATGTCAAAGCTTTCTCCGCAAAATGACAGTTGTGTTGTGACTAACACTAGTCCAGCATGCAATCCTTCGACGTTTTGACCTTGGTATGAGTTTGTAAACTAATCTATGTCATTTCGTACATATTTGTGAATCTTTATGTGTATATTTATGTTCTATGTAAATCCACGTACTTATTAAAACGTTTTTTAAGAAGTTCGGAATGTCTTTTTAGTGTAACTAATAATCAGGTACATTTCATATTACAGTGCATAGAGATAATAATATAGTACATTTGAACTATAACCAATGCTTAAGGTACTTGCAAGTTATAATTAACTTCAATGTAAAAAGTATACTAGCTAACACATGCTGTTGGAGTACTTTTTGACTGCTTAAAACGCTAATTAGTTAATTATTAATATATTGAAGAGATGTTACATGCACAAATATTCGATATGTAAGGTGCTTAATAACTTGTAATTAGTTACTAACACTAATTAAAAAAAGGTTATTAATGCCTTGAAAAAATATTACTAATTGAGAGATATAATGCGCCTTGTCAGAATAGATCCAACCTTGTACATTTTATATTTTTATCAAACCCTGCACCAAGAAAAAGAAGGCAACATATCTATAAATAATTGAGCTCTGATTTGAACAGAAAGTAATTTTAAACCGTACACATATCGCACATAATAAAACTATATACGTTATATATATATATATATATATATATATATATATATATATATATATATTAAAGATACAATGATGAAAGTAAAGCCCAACAAGAAAAGATTCTAACACAGAAGTCGGGGCATGAGAGTATGGTAATGTAAACAGATGGATTAGCATATAAAAAACATGAGGGTTGCGATGTTCTGTCAATTTGATGCATTTTTTTTTTTTTATAATAAAATGAACGGACAATATTGGAGGGTCAAAATTCTTGCCCCGATCAAGATGTTCAATATTCGGGCTTATCTGAAATTCTGATTATATTATTGCAGAATATATTAGATAACATATTCTTAGCAGTTTAATTTAATTATTCTTACCTGTATGGGTAAACATTAACTAAAAGGGGTAAGTCCAAGAAAGAAGCGTGTCTACGATAGCGTTTTTTATTGATTTAAATTATCTACACTTAAAAATCTAAATTTATTATATTTAAAAAAATAAAAACTATTATATTTTTATCCAGTGATAAAAATTTTAATAAATTATAATAATTTTAAACAGTAATTTAAAATTTATACTATCAAATTTTCATCTAATAATGTAAATTTTATCAGCATTTAAATTTTTAATTTTACCAAATTTATTTTTCTTTTTTGACACGTGTGTTTGCAGTCTATCCTTTATCAGTTAGGAATTCTTTCAGAGTTTTACCAAAATTTTTATAATCAATTGATCAATTAACCTCTCTAATTAGATTAATCATTTATTTGTATAGATCATGACACGAGAGTCCATGTGAATCTGAACATTTTTATAAATACCCACTCAGTATTACATATAAATCTGCAATTCTTTGTTCTCCAGCACATCTTGGAGACTCGTTTACAATGCTGTCAAGTATGCATCACGAATATTTAAAGCGGTACGAATGCTTAATTAAGGAAATAGTGAATCAAGAGAGTCGTGTAATCCCATGCATGCAATCATTAAAGGTGCGCAGAGAAATGACAAAAATCGTACCAGAAAAGTCAAATCAAGTTTGACTCAATGAAGGCTACGAGTCAGCATTATAATAGGTTTTCTCCTTTTTTTTTCACCAAGTATGTATCATTTTCTAAATTTTTAATATGAAATTATTAATTTAAACACACATGTTATAGGACATTATTGTACTCTTCAAAAAATTGATAAAATCAGCGAGACTTTTCATTGACGTACGTGTCTGTGCGGGGAGGGTTCTATTTGAATTGTCAAGCATATAGCATAAACAGAGACAAGTACTTGAATTGTTTTAATACCCAAAAAAGTTTAACAAAAAATATCTAATACATTATTTATAAAATATAATCACATCTATTGCAACTCAAGTCTTTAACACATATACTTAAATCACTAAATAATAGCATATGTTAAGTATAAAACAGAAATTTAAATATTTTAAAATATATAACTTATAAAGTGTCTTTAAAGTAAATAAAAAATATAAAAAATGAGACTATATATAAGATACACTTTCTCTCATTTTACTCATTTTTTTATGTTTGTCTATATGTTTTACTTTTAAAATTACTTTATATTTGAAAAGATTCAAACTCATATAATACGTATATGTACCTTTTTTCCTCCCTTATCTTGTTATGAGATAATGACTTCAAGGGTCACGGGTCTACCTCGGGCCGCTGTCCAATACCTTCTCCTCCAAGGTTTGCAAACTTTACATTACAAGACACTATTTAAAGATAAGACAGAATTATTTTTTTGTTTCACTTTTCTATATACCCAGCTTGCTAAAAAAGTTGTTTAATTGCTTCCAATACTTTAAAAAATGTTGGACTACTTTCTACGTGTCATAGTCATATATCAGAATTCATGCCGTGAGGCTCGGGGCGTCTTTGTTTTCTTATCCTCTTTAGTTTACGTCACCGAAAATGCCGATTCAATACGTATATAATTCTTTTTAATAAAAATATAAAATCATATTTAATTATCGTTAATTATTAAAAAAATTTAATTACTTAAATTTATATTAAATTAATATATTCATATTTAATTATATTTTTAGTTAAAAATACAAATTATTATATTTTTATTTAATAATCTATTATAGTCAAATACTACATCATATTTCCATTAAAACGTAATAAAATCCGAATTGATATAGTTCTCACAATGTATTTGGTCGAATTTTTCCAAAAGCATGAGGAAGAGAACATTATTTGGTTTATGCTTTTCCCTTTTCCACCCTGTTTTCTTTTATCTGGCTATGATTGTTTGAGCATTTATTTTATTTTTATTTGTTATCCCTTTCCCAGTGG
Source organism: Delonix regia (assembly GCA_037074485.1). Taxonomy (NCBI): domain Eukaryota; kingdom Viridiplantae; phylum Streptophyta; class Magnoliopsida; order Fabales; family Fabaceae; genus Delonix; species Delonix regia. Next base: position 7,851,721 of record CM073452.1, read on the forward strand.
CTGATAAATCAGGAATCATATAAAAGGGATAACTTAATGTTGTAATTTTGTCGTCAATCTCTGGATTATATGTTGCTATACAACAGAATCTGGATAGATTAATATTTGGTTCAATTCATTTTAAAAGAAAATTTGATGTTTAAAGCATGTAAAAGAAAAAAGCTCGTAGTTATTATTTTTATGTAATTAATTTAAACCGTACAAAATTCGATCAATTTGTGCAGCTTACCGCATCAATTAAATCTATTGCTTGGAAATGCCATTGTGGTTTTGGGAATCAAAATGAATGGCTTCAATTTGGGCATATGAGAAACTGAATAAGTGATTTAGTTTTTTTTTTTTTTTCATAATCATTTTGTCGTTCTATCTTGGAACAAATTGACGAGTAAGAGTGATGATGAAATTGAATAATTGGAACATTTCAGTCACCTTCGCTGTTGAAAGTTATGAACTGTTAATAGACCTCTAGTTTGAGAAAATCCTGGGTTATCACTTCACATTGAATATGAATTTTTTGCATTTTGAACCGCATATCATTGAATCTCACAATTTGTTTGATATGGATTATCAGATTGAATTTTTTAATCTTATCAATTTTAATAATTAAAAAATTACCGATTTAATATCTAATTTTATATATAGACTATCAAATTTACATAATTTTTTAATAGTAATCATTCAATTTATGCATTTATAAAGAAATGGTGAGGCCACTTCTTCTCATAGCCTAAAAAGTTTTCATTTATTTTTTTGTGGCCATTTTTGGTGACATATTGTTGTGAACCATGAGTGTTGGCCTTGTTGTCGGAAGTCGGAATAAAATCTAAAAGCCAAGTGGGCTCTTCTTACCAAAATGGGCGGAGTGAAATGGAGCACTTTTTGGGGCCGAATATTAAAATAATAGGGTCTAGAGCTCCTTATTTTCTCTCTCATATTTCCTTTCCTTCTTCATCCATTTTTACAAAATTATTATATTTCATATTTTGTGGCCAAATTACTTTAATATGTTTGACCCAAAAAAAAATTTAATATTAAGAAATTCTATTATTATTTGATTTATCAAAAAAATTATTATTTATAGTAAAATATGTTTAAAAAAAATTTCTATGGAGAATGCCAAAAGTTAAAATGTTAAATGTTATATACATTTATGTAGAATGTCAAAAGTTGGAATGTTAAAGGTTGTATATATTTATGTAGAATGCCAAAGGTTGTCTATGGAGATATTTAAATATTATGGACACTCGCATATAATATTTTATAACACTCTCCCTTGAATGTCCACAATAAATATACGCATTATTGGCTATCTCGTTAAAAACCTTGTCAGGAAAACCAGTGGGACAAAACCATGGCCAAGGAAAAAAGAGTACATCATGTTTCTTCCTTTTACTGTAGCATCATTGAAGGTCCCTTAATCGGTGTATTCTAATATGGTGAACCAGCTTCTTACATGTTGTAGTTGGTAATGCTTTAGTGAACAAATATGCTAGATTATCACTTAAATAGATTTGTTAAACATCAATTTTACCATCTTTTTGAAGATCATGAGTGAAAAAGAACTTTGGTAAGAGATGCTTAGTCCTGTCTCCTTTGATGTATCTTCCTTTTAGTTGGACTATGCAAGCAACATTGTTTTCATACAATGTCATTGAGGCCTTTTCATTGAGTGATATACCATACGATTCATGGATATGTTGAGTCATGGATCTCAACCATACACATTTGTGACTTGCTTCATGAATTGCAAATAACTCCGCATGATTTGATAAAGTAACTGCTATAGTTTGCTTTGTTGAGCACTAAGATATAGCTATATTATCAAATGTAAACAAGTAGCCTATTTGGGATCCTCATTTGTGTGGATCAGACAAATACCCTGTATCTACATAACTAATTAATGGTGAAATAAATTTATTTGAGTAAAATAAACATTTATCAATTGTTCCTTGAAGGTATCTAAAAATATGTTTTATTCCTTTCCAATGTCTTTGTGTTGGTGAAGAACTGTATCTTGCTAGCAAATTTACTCAAAAATGTTATATTTGGTCTTGTGCCATTAGCCAGATACCTTAGTGCCTCGATAGCACTAAGTTATGGTACTTTAGGACCAAGAAGTTCTTCACCTTCCTTTCGAGGTAGAAAATGATCCTTTGTCACTTCAAGTGATCTAACCACCATAAGTGTACTTAATTGATGCCCATTGTCTATGTAAAGTCGCTCTAGGATCCTTTTGACATATGTTGATTTATGAACAAATATTTCTCCTTCTAAGTGTTCAATTTATAGTCCAAGACAATATTTTGTTTTTCCAATGTCTTTCATCTCAAACTCTCATTTTAAGTGTTTTATTGCTTCTGAAAGACATTTTGGAGTTTTGATAATGTTTAAATCATTAACATATACTGCAATGATAACAAATTAAGATCCTGACCATTTTATAAAAACATAAGGACAAATATGATCATTTATATCCCTTTTGTAGCAAATACTCACCAAGGCAATTATAACATATGCGTCTGAATTGTTTTAATCCATATAAAAATCTTTGCAATTTAATTGAGTATATTCCTCGATCACTCAAGTTCTATGTTTCAAGCATCTTAAATCCTTCAGGGATTTTTATGTATATATTATTATCAAGTGATTCATATAAGTAAGCTGTAATAACATCCATTAGGTGCATATCAAGTCTTTTATAAGCAGCCTGACTAATTAAATATCTAAAAGTGATTACATCCACCACATGGGAATAAGTCTCCTCATAATTAATTCTTGGTCTTTGTGAAAAACCTTGTGTCACAAGTCGTACTTTGTATCACACAATTTCATTTTTCTTATTTCTTTTATGCACAAAAACCCATTTGTACCTAATTGGTTTTACACCATTAGGTGGTCGAACTACAAGTCCATAAACTTCGCCCTCTGCAAGTGAGTTTAATTCAGCTTTGATCAAATCTTTCTAATTTGACCCATCTTTTTTACGTCAACATTCTTCAACAGATTTTGGTTCATGATCCTCATGTTCATTTACAATTTCTAGCACTACATTATATGAAAAAATGTTGTTAATAATAGTTCCAGATCGATTCCATATTATTCCAGTATTGACATAATTTATTAAGATCTCAGTATTTTCTTCACTTGCAAGTACCTGAATCTCTTTTGGAGATTTTTTATTAGTTATGCATACCTTATCATTTGAAATATCTATTTCCTTAGTCTGACCATTTTGTTTATTTGCTCCTTTTCTTTTCTGAGGATTCTTATCTTTGGAACTGATTGGTCTACTACGCTTCAAGCGTGCTTTATGCTCATTTGCTACAGCATTTAGTTGTCCTTAAGAGACCTCAATACGAATTAGAACATTTTCAATTAGAATATGTGACCTTGTCACTTTCTTTGGGTAAGTGAATATATCTAACAATTGATTTGCAACATTTTGCAAATGAATTATTCTTTGAACTTTGGGTTCACATTGGTTTGTACCAGGATCAAAATGGTGCAATGATTGTGCAATCCATGTAAGTTGTTTTTCTAGTTGTTTCTTTTTTCCTCCTAATGCTAATAAATTATTTTCATCTAAATGATAATTAGCAAAATGTACTGTAAACATATCTCCCATTTGGGGTTCAAGATATTTAATAATTGAAGGTTATTCATACCCAACATATATTTTCAACTTTCGTTGAGGACCTATTTTAGTGTGATGTGGTGGAGCAATTGGAACGTAAACCGTGCACCTGAAAATCATTGAATGAGAAATATTCACCTCCTAGCCTAAAGCCAATTGCATATAGGAGAACTTATGATATGTTGTTGGCCTAATGCGTATAAGTGCTGCAGCATGTAAAATGGCATGTCCCCATGCACTAATGGGGAGTTTTGTTCTTATAAGTAATAGTCTAGCAATTAACTAAAGGCGTTTAATGAATGATTCTGCAAGACCATTTTGTGTATGTACATGAGCAACGAGATGTTTCACACTTATTTCAATTGACATATAATAGTCTTTAAAAACTTGAGATGTAAATTCGCCAGCATTATCAAGACAAATTGTCTTGATAGGATAATCAGGAAATTGAGCTCGCAATCTTTTTATTTAAGCAAGTAATCTTGCAAATGTCATATTATGCATTGATAATAGACAAACATGTGATCATCTAGTAGAGGCATCTATTAATACTATAAAATATCTAAATGGTCCATGAGGTGGTGCTATAGGTTCATATATGTCTCCATGAATGCGTTCAAGAAAAGTAGGAGATTTAATCTTAACTTTTGTTGGTGATGGCCTTATAATTAATTTCCCTTGAGAACATGCAGCATAAGAGAACTCATTCGATAAAAGAATCTTCTAGTTCTTCAATGGATGTCCATTTGAGTTCTCTTAATTCTTCACATCTTTATTGAACCAAAATGGCCTAACCAGTCATGCCAAATTATAAATGTATCATTTGAATTAGTGAACTTCTGGTTCACTATGACATATGCTTCAATTGTACTAATACGTGTGTAATACAAGCCAAAGGATAATGTAGGCAACTTTTCTAATATATGTTTTTCTCCCAAGACAACCAAAGTAATATGTAGATACTCCATATCACTTTCATTTACTATCTCAATGCGAAAACCATTAAGGCATATATCTTTGAAGCTTGGAAGATTCCTTCTTGATTTAGTTGACAACAAAGTTTCCTCTAAAACAAACTTTGTTCCATTAAGTAAATAAAAAATGGCTATTCCGGAGCCCTTAATTATATTAATCATGCTTGATATTGTATTCACTTTTGCCTCTATATTAATAAAAGATGAGAAATATTTCTCACTTCTGAGTATGGTGTGAGTTGTTGCACAAAGCACATGTCTTCATCAACATTTTTGTAGTCTCGTAAAAAGTGAGTAATGTCCATACTTCTTGATATCATAAAACAAAAATAGATATACTAAGTTATTGGGTTACATAAAAGATAGCAAACTAACCAATTAAAAGAAAAGACACATAAATTGCAATATATTAAAGGAAATTAACCTTAAACATAAATTTGTTAAATATCAAAAGAAGTATTGGCATTGCCCTTTGTTTAAAATTATATCATCCTCTGTCATGTCCACGACCATGGTCATGCCATGACTACAACCATGAGATGTTACCACATTTGCTTTAGAGAATAGAATGGAACCAGTCAGGTAAGATTGATGGTTTTTCATCAAAAGCTCATTATTTTGCTTAACAATAAGAAGACATGATATCAAGTTAGAATATTTTTTAAATCCTCACTCTCGATATTGCTGCTGCAGGAGCACGTTTGAGGCATGAGAAGTAGAGAATGTTTTCTCTAACATATCATCATCAATAATATTTTTCCCGCATAGCTTCAATTGAGAGCTAATTTTAAATATTACATAATTATATTAACTAATTTAAAATCTTAAAATCGCAAGTGTATCTAATTACATCAAGCTTTTGGGAGAAGACTATTTTTAAATGGTCATATCTCTCTTTCAAATTTTGCCACAAAACAAAGGGATCTTTCACAATGAGGTATTCATTTTTCAATTCCTTATCCAAATGATGTAGTATGAAAATCATAGCCTTAGCACATTATTAGCTTGATGCTTCATTTCCTTCTTTGATTGTTTCTCCAAGACCCATAGCAATCAAATGCATTTCAACATCAAACGTCTATGACAATTAATTTTTTCAAATATGTTAAGGGCCACAAATTCAAGTTTTGCAATATTTGTCATGATAAATACTATAAGAAAACAATGAATTCATTAAGAGATATAATTCCTATATGCCAAACATATTCAATATAATAACAATTATTTTATCGTGACTGATTTAATAAGTACATAATATTAATAGGAAGTTATATATATATATATATATATATTAAACACCATATATATTGTAATTATATAAACATAGATGAAACTTGCAAGTATGAATTATATATATATCTCAGTTAAATAAACATGTTTTCAAAACTAATACATATATTTTTATAGGGCAAGGTTAACTTAGAACAACAAATACATCTATCAAATTCTCATGGTAAAGAGAACAAAAGGTCATGAATAGATAATAAAATATATTCAATTTATGTGTATGTAGTACAATATATACCCATCAATATATAAATATACTTGTATTAAGAGATAAACAAACGCAAAATAGAATTCATTAGAACATAAGAATGTTTATCATTTCATTTGAATATCAAAGAAAAGATAATGTATTATGCATATAGTGGATCATGAGCATGTAAGGATAGAAAGTGAAGTGATTTCATATACTTTGAACAATGCATCAATTACCCAAAACTCATATTGGAAGACATTCATGCTGATAACGTGTTGTAAAATATGTAAAAAAAGAGTATGTTTATGAACAAGATACTAGAAAGAGATAGAGATAAATGTAGTAGAAAATAGTGTTTCTTTACAAATACTTCTATTTATAGGTTAGGGTACCTTAAGGTTAGAATGCTAAATGTTGTCTACACATTTATAGATAATGCCAAAGGTTAGAATATTAAAGGTTGTATACATTTATATAGAATGCCAAAGGTTATGGATGGTGATATTCAAAGGGTGTAGACATTCACATATAATATTTTATAACATTATTCACATATTTGTAATTTTAGTTACTTTATTTTAAAAATCAATTTATAGTTTGTGGAGAAAAGAATTTCACGCCCATAAAGCACCAACTCTATGATAAAGTATGTATGTCTTTGAACACCTTATAATAAAATCATATATAAATTAAATGTGATTAAGTGGAGAAAAGGAAAAATCAACCAAACATTACTTAAAGAGAAAAATATATTTTTGGTCCCTTACTTATCACAAAATTGTCATTGTAGTTTCTCACTTATTGAAATACTTAAAATAGTTCCTCACTCATTAGAAAATGTTACATTTAGTCTCTCACTATTTAAAAAATTATCAAATCTAGTCCCTCTATCAAACCTTGAATCCTAAATCTAAATGACCAAATTTTGTATAATTTGAAAAATAAAGGACCAAATGTGACATTTCTAATGAGTGGGAGACTATTTTTGATATTTCAATAAGTGAGAAATCAAAAATATATTTTAGTCATTACTTTAAATTTAAAGACCAAAGTCAAAATCAGAATGTAGTTTTCTTTCTTTGGTAATCTACGTTAGCTTTAAATTCTAGCCATAAATGTGGAAAAGAATTTACAAACCTCTAATTTTAGGGCTCAAAATTGAAATAGGAGTGTGTGAAGTCTAAGGATATGTTTGGAACTTAAAAGGATGATGAAATCAAGTGGTCAATAATGGAATGATATGGAATGGAATAAAAAGGGAGACTTTTAAAATTTTTGTTTGAAAGTTACAATTAAATAAATGAAATATTAATTATTTTTTCCAATATTATCTCTTATAACATAAATACTTAACTAATAATTTTATCTTTGTTCAATACATGAAATAAGAATGTGACTCATTTTTCTATTCATATTTTTTTTTACTTTCTTTTACTAATTCTCATATTTTCTTTTTCTTTTAATTTCTCAACTCACAAAATGCAACATAATTCTGAAATAAAATTAATATATATATATATATATATATATTGTAAACAACTTATAATATGTAAAAATTACTTATTTTAAAATTATTTTAAATTAATTAATTAAAATTTTAATCAATGTATAAAGAGTGCTAAAGAAAGAAAATATTCAAGAGAAATGTTTCACGAAGTAAACATGAGATAAACTTATAATTTTAAGAAATTTAGAATGGAATAATAATATTTTTAATTAGTAAATCAAAAAATAATATTTTAGATTATTAGAAAGAATCTTAAAAGTCCTCACTTACTATTTTATTCTTTCTTCATAAAAATATTTAAATATATATTCATCTCAATACGATCATTTAACTCCTTATCGATTAAATTGTAGCCAGTATGGAACATTAAGAGGAGAGAAGGATGGGGCATCAAATGACGAGTGGTTCTAAATTGAAAACAAACAGAGCCCCAAATTGTGACAAATTTGCACATCTTGGCGTGTCATGTCGTTGAAATCCCGTCATCGCACCTGACCCTGTGGACCCCTTCCTCCTTCCCTCTACCTGCACTTGCGACATCGTTTCCATCTCATTGTCTGAGCAACCCTTTCATCTTTCACAGAAGTACGAACCCCGGTAGAATTAATAGATACTCCTTCCTTATTTATCATCTCCTTTTTGGTCAGTTAATCTTCTCTCTGTTCTTTTTATTATTTTCCTCCTTGGTATCATTTTCTTTCTTTTTATTCTTGTTGCATTTGTCATTTTTTTTCTTTTTACTCATCGTTTTTCATTTTTCCTTATTAGAATTAGAAGCCAATTAAATTTGGCTTTAACCTATTTGACGAATTTTTACATTGTTTATTATGCCATTGGGGGAGAAATGTGGTTCATTACCTGTATTTTATTTTCTTAGTAGCCTTGATTGTCTTGGGTATTTCTCTACTTCAAATGGCCAACTTTCTTTCTTTCTTTCTTTCTTTCTTTTTCTTTTCTTAAGGCTTAATGGGAAATCTCTAATTTTTTGCTGGTCTACCATAAAGTAAAAACCTTTAAAAGTTAGAATTTGACGTAAATGTTGTGCCGGTTCGTCCACATACAATGCGAATTGCACTTGTTTCCAAGTTTCTATCTTTTTGAGATGATGAAGACACTTTTTACTTTAGGACGGTGAGGAAACTTTCTCGAAACCTAAGTGGCATGTCTAATTTTAAATTCATTGGAATGGTAGTGGACCAAATAATGGTGTTTTGACTTAGTGCATGGACAAACATGATCAAATGTGGAACGAGGAATCACCTGACTATTTTTTACGCGTATTCTTTGCCTTTTTTTTTGTAGTTGCTTATTACAAGAATTAGCTGTCAATGCTTCTCATCAGGTCTTCTCCTTCACATTCTCACTTCTGAATTCTGATTGTTCTATTATTCTTACTTGCAGCTGGGAAAGCCATAAGAATAAGCTGAGAGTGAGCATTGTAATCAAGGTTCATGCTACAACTGGTTAATTCGTTCCAGGATTAGAGTTGGACGAGAGATCAAGGTAGGAAATTGTAGTTGTTACAATTATTGACTTGAAAAGGATAGATGTATGCCCTGGTGATTGTAGTGTATGCATGCGCATAGCAACTTGGATGGTTTGTTAGTCTAAAATATAAAGCTAGCCAGGAAAGTTTCTTGATGTAATCCCTCAGTCAGAGTCAGGCCTGTGGCTATGTTGAAAATTGTACAGGAGATTGCCGTCTATATTCATAGGTTTCACAATCTTGACCTTTTTTACCAAGGGTATGTGGTCGCTTTTATTCGTTTTTTCCTTAATTTTCAATATGAATTTATTTTTGATAACCTGATATATTCTGCTTTATATAGATGGTATCAGATGAAGATTACTATGAGGTGGGAGGACAGTGAATATGTCTCTCTTGGAACTCCAGCAAGAGTTGTTCAATATGAAGGTGAAACTGTTTAAGTTTATGATCTATTTTGCTCACCTTTATTTTCACACCATTCTCTTATTTGTTTCATAATATTTATACAGGGGTAAAGATAGGAAACAATCATCTTTTAGTCCTATCAATAGTGAAATAAGTGTTGTACATAACAAGGTAGCATAGAATACCTCCAACTATGACTGTGACATTCTCTATGACTTGGCCATAAAGGAAAAAAAAAAACCTCAAGCAATCATGCAAATATCTTAACAAGAATTTTTGCCATATATATATATATATATATATTATAAAAGAATTTGCCAAGAAATTTACCTACAGTTGGCCATTATGGTTGTTTATATTTTTCTCTTATTGCTAAGGTGAGTGCTTTAAATTGAAACTTGAAACCATGGCATTTTATATCTTCTTTTTAATAATTTGTTTATGACATGTAGTTTCATGATATCTTGAACAAGAATGGTGCCTTTTGAATAACTTAATGGAATTTATTTGAAGTTATGCTTTTGGATGGGTTCTCCAACAATATTGATAATATGTCAGAGGGGAGAAACACTGATTTCTTGAATGTTGCAGAATTTTTGTACATTAGTTAGTTTGGTTGACGATACCTTTGCTTGGGTGTAAATTAAATTATAAGAGCAAATGTGATGCTTGGGTTTGGGGCTCTTTTCTCCAATACTAGTAGCCCATTAGAACCTCGAACTATAAGACAAACTATTTCCTTTTCCCTTCCGTTTAACTTGTTGGACAAGCAGCTTTTGGTATTAATTTGAGATTTCACCCGCTGAACCCAGCTAACATGAAATTTGAGTGACAAAGTGGTCAGAAAAGTTAAAATGGAAAAAGGAAGCTATTGAAATTGTTCAGTTCTTTTGTAGTTATGTATGCACGAGATTGAGGAATGTTTCTCTTTCCCCCTCTTTCCCTTGAAGCAACTTTCTTATTTTTTATTTTTTTATTTTTATTTTTTGGTGGATCTACATTTTCCTTCATGTAAAAATTATTGGATATCTGGATTGCCTAACTTTTACATTCTGAACTAGTAACTGAAGTAGAAAACTTCTACTCTGCAGCTCCTGATGTGGGTTCTAGCAGTATATATGGTGTATGGAGGATTGATGATACAGACAACAGTTTCTTAACGCAACCTTTTCGAATAAAATATGCTAGGCAGGACATTCATTTAGGCATGATGATAACATTCAAGTTTTTACTTGATAGATTTGAGGTATTGATCTCTCATTCTTTTCTTTTTCTTAGGGTATTGAGTGAAAAAGTAACCTTATGAGATGCCTATTGTATTTTGATACCTAGTAATCTGTTAGGAAGGACCCCTAACTCCACAATGTCTAGCAAGGTTGGTATCTCCATTTCCTGATGGGCTTACATGCATTTACACACAGATATAGACAACAAAACAACTGAAAAATAATGTTGACTTTAAAAAATCCTGGACAACTTGGGTTGAATTTGTTCATATTAGGCTGATTGCAATATTCAAAAGGTTTGATTAGATTCTAATGATTATGTTTTAATGGTTTACTAGCTGAGGTAATTTTTTTTTCCTCTTATGGGTTTCTAAAAGCCTGTTCTCTGTTTTGAATTATAAAATATGTTTATGTTGTTTGTTGCATTAAGGAAGAAGGTTTTCAAAACATGTTAATGCATTAAGAAATTTTCATTAAGTGCGTTATTTGATAGTAAAAATAATGGTATTTGTGATGTAGGAATGAATACATGTTAAATTCTATGGCACCAAGAATAATGTAGCCCAAAAATTGATGAGGACAAGGACTTAGTATATTGTTTTACAAAGCTTCGGTTATGTAGGACAACGAAGGGAGAGAGAAAATTAGGTCAAACAATACTTTTATTCAATCAATAAAAGTCTTTTGATAACAAAATACCTAAGGCTGTTTATAGGGTGCTCTATAACTAAATAAGATAATGAAAATATAAAATCTAACAAATAAATAAGCATAGCCTAATAAAATATCTAAATTCAAAATAATTCAAATAGATGATCCTAAAATGTTTAAATTCTAAATAATTCAAATTCCTACTTTTATTCTAACTAACTAAATCTTAAAATCTCTAAGCTTATCCTTAATAATTAAATTACAAGAAAATAATCAAAGATCCCTTATCCCATTCTCCATTATTCAGCTTTCAACTTGGCAAGTTACCTGGGAGTATTATGAACTCATTCCAAAAGGCAAGAGGAAGATGATTTCTACTTGAAAAAAGTGGAAGTAATTTCCTGCTTGTGTTATGTAACTGTGTTACTGATAATTTCAATTTTTCCTGATCAGAATGTTTTTAGTCATTGGAACAAAATAAAATGAAGAATTTTTTTGCTCCTAAAGCTCAGTTTTCTATTGATCAAACATCTCCATTTCTTGATTTGATATTAGCACTTTTTAATTTTCTTTTATAATAGATTAGAGCTAAGCTATTGGTTATAGTTAAGGATTTTTTTTGGGTATTGGATTATATGGTGGACTTGAGCAGTTTCTATTAATTAAGGTTTATTTGTTCAGCGCTAGGTTTTAGGCATCTAAGTCTTTGAAGGTTTAAGATACAAATGGTATAACTATTAACATAACACTTTTTAATCAATAAAGACCATTACTTTGAAATTTTATCAACCATGGTGCTTGTTGCTTTTTAGTGGTATAATGTAATTTGTTTGATCTTAAATGGGATTTGCTCTGTCTTGGAAAGACTTTTTTTTTATTGCCAAAGACATGCTATTTTTCTTACTACGAAATTATACCTCATCCTTCCTTGACGCTGTCTTAAATCATTTTAAAATCTAAAGTCACTTTCTGCAGTAGCTGTTTGAAGTCCTTGAACATGACTTTGATCTCTTTTTGCTCTTCCTTTATTTCAGTCTATTTTTATGTCTCTTAATCACAGGGTTTACCTACAACCGCAGTTATTATGAAATTTGAGCTTATGTATGCTCCCACAGTTGCAAATGGGTAAGTGCTAAAACTAGTGTATTCATTGACCTATTAATATAAACCAAAGCATGCATTTGCATTTTGTTTGATATCTCCTTGTTGAAATTGTACACTGACTTGAGTCCACCTTTACAGTTCTGATTTGCAAGCTTCTCTGGATGCATACCCTTCTGCTGTGCATGAATTTCGACTTCCCCCTCAATCCCTTTCAGGATTGCATTCGTATTGTCCCATCTATTTTGATGCTTTACATTTTGTGCTTGTTGATGTAAGTGTACATGTCACTGTACTGAAAGCCACTTCTTACCCATCTGCATCGCATGTACCGAGGTTTGTCACTATGTTCTAATTTTGAGTATAAATCATCTAGACTTTCAATTACTATCTTTATTTCCACTTGATTTCCCTTTAGAGCATCTTTGATAGCAGCAATCTTGTTGTGCAAGTTTGATTAGGTTTGTTGACCTGCTCACTTGAACCATTTCAGCAGTTTTGGCAGTGTTGAAGTTGTTGCCGATCAAAGTTATGCCATGTTGAATCATGTATGTTCTAAACATTAGGTATCTCTTTTTGAAAATCATTGTTCATCAAGGTGTCTTTGTTCAAAATAGTTATTGAAAGTATTTTGTAACTAATTTTATGATTTTGTTCTTTGACTTCTATATTGCCCACAGTTGGATTCTGTCACATTACTTGTTACTCCTGCATTTAATTTTGCACTTCTGCATTATCAATATTAATGCAATCACCTGTGCCTTGTCAAAAAGGGGAAAGTTCATGTCCACACATATGCACTTACAAACATGATGTACATTTACATTTGCATGAGGAATGCAGTTTTCTAATTTTCACTTCTATTCTTTATTTTCCAACTTATACCTTGAGTATTATATGAACTTGTTTACCCTGAAGATCATAGTATCTGAATAACAATTTGCTTTCTAACTAACCAATTATGTCAGAGTTTAATGGAATAATGCTATTACATTTAGACTAGTTTTATGTTGAAAAGTAGAAGCAGGGGAAAAATTAAGCGATAAAAAAAAAAAGAAAAAAGGAGAAGATTAATACAAGGATGGTGATGAAGGGAACTTTAGGTAAATACTACTTACAAGGTCTAGATTCTATATACACTGTAATGCATTTGCTTTTGTATAACATCTTTAGACTAGCTTTATGTTAAGAAAGAATAGCAGAGGGAAAATTAAGACAAAATTGAGACAGAAGAAATACAAGGATGACGATGTAGGGAACTTTTGGTAAATACTAATAACAAGGTATGGATAGAGTGTTTTGCACTTGCTTTTATATAACAACTTTGGACGAATAGAGATTAATTTTGAGAAGTCAGGCGTCCAAATACTACTAAAAGCTTCATGCTCGCACTGAAAATAGGGTGAAATTTATTGAAAATTGTCAGGTAACTTCTGTGTTATTTTAGTATTATATTATAGGAATCAAGGGAAATGCTAGTGTGGATTTTTTTTTCATTTTATTTTTCTATTGCTTTATTTCTTCAGGCATTCTTCTTCATGTCTTAACTGATTAGTTCATGTCACTGACCAGGAGTTAGGTGACGTTGTAGATGTGAAAGATGTCATGTGCACTAAAGCATTATTAACTGCTCGTGATATATTGCTGGAAGAACTACAAAAGCTTAGCAAAGCAGTTGATCAAGCTATTGATATTTCAGAGTTTGCGTCGAAAGGAAGAGATGTGAAGTTATTGAATTCTGTTCTGCAAGCAAACCAGGTTTCTACCGATGTTGAAGTTTCTGGACAAGGCAAGCCACAAAATGGTCTTAAGGTCCTTACTTTCATTTCATGTTGCCAAGTATTGTCTTATTTATTATTTTTTTTTTTTTGTTTTGATTATTTACATCATTTTTATGGTTTCTTCTTTATTAATTCTTTCTTCTCTTCTTGTTCAGGGAAGCAATGGTGCTCTGGATTTTCAGAATGCTGAAAACCTCCATTCTTTGTCAAAGGGTGAATTGTTGAACTATTTTCATTCTTTAGGAGATCAATTGCTGTACTTGTGGAACCTATTTTTAAAATTCCATAGGTTTGCTCTTTATCTTGTATCATTATAATTTTACACAGACATGTGGTTCTTGACATAATATAGTTGAAACTGATTTGTGATTTATCTTTTTTAGCTTAATGTTATAACTAAATTTGAGATAAAGTTTTCTTGCTAGGTCTATTTCTTTCTTTGTGCCATTCAACAAGCAAGCATATAAAACTTCATATAGAAACCCCTACTAGTTTTTAATGGAATAGTTTATGGGGTTGTAAAATCCCCCTTAATTTGGCATCTTTGGCTGGTTTCAAAAGATGTTTCCAAATGGATGCTTATTAATAACATCCATCTATCCATATGCTGACATGCACTTGCATGAGCATATTTCATGAAACTTCATCTTGACTTGCTTAATTGGTTGTATTTTACTTCTTCCTAGGGATAACAAAACAAAGGTTTTAGACTTTTTACATGATGCTTGGGCTACGGATCGGAGAGCCGAGTGGTCAATATGGATGTTACACTCCAAGGTAGAGATGCCTCATCATTACATAAACAGTGAGGCTCATGAATCTTCCAACAAAGCTACACATAGAAAATTTTCCAATTCATTGAAGATATCTGATGAGGCAAGTACCTGTATGTTTTCTCATATCTTACTACTGTTCAGATAAGGAAAAGGGAAGGAAGAGGTTTTCTCCTTCTTCTTCTTTTTTAAGGAGGGGGCTGGGAGGGTAAAATACTGTAATATCCTAAATTTTGTTATGGTAATTCATACAGCCTCCTCAAGCTGCAGCAACACGTGCTGAACTTCACAGGAGGAGTATTGCTCAAATGAGGGTAAGTTATCACCTGATACGTGGATCATTCTGTTTTATATTTACATATGGGCTATGGGTTAGTTAATTATTCCCTGTAGATCAACAGTCGGTCAATTCAAGACATGCATATATTTGGTGATCCTTCACATATGCCTATTGTGATTGTTGAACGCGTGATGAATGCTCCACGGCGAACTATCAGTGACAATTCTTACATGAGACATGTTGAGCTTATGGATTCACATAGCTTACAAACATTGTTCAACTCTGGCACTGTTGACAACCAATCAGTATCACGAAGTAATGCTCAAATACTGAAGATTGTTATCTTTGTACATGGATTTCAGGCAAGTTCTGCTCTTATTGGAAACTATGGCAAAATTAATATCATGCTTTATATATGAGACTTGAGATTGAAGCTCTGTCCACTTATATTAGAGAGCTTAGAGCAATATTTAATTTTTCAAGTCTATTACTCTAGTACTGTGTAAAATAGAAAAGAAAAATTGTTCTGTTATTGCCGTCAATTTGTTACGTACAAAGGAAAAGATATATATATATAGAAAACAACTAAAATAATATCAAACTTACCTTAGATTACATGGATGATGACTTTACCCTAGATTACGTGGATGATGACTTTACCCTAGATTACACGGATGAATCCCTAAGATTTAGGGATAAGAATATAAAAAAATTTAAATTTAAAAAATCCGTTATACATGACTAAAATCTTCCTTATGCTGCCAGTAAATAATGGTCCAATATTGGGCCTTTAATAGCCCAATATCCAACCCACTAGGTGCCAGTTGCCATTAGGGCTTTCCAACACTTCCCCTCAAGCTGGTGAGTGGATATCTTCCATTCCCAACTTACAAACAATGTTCTGAAAATCTGAGTTAGGCAATCCGTTTGTAAAGATATCTGTGAGCTGCTCTTTAAACAATACAAATAGAGTACAAATCAACCCATTATCTAGTTTTCCCTTTATAAAATGCTTGTCAATCTCAATGTGTTTAGTTTGATCATGTTGAACAAGATTATGAGCTATGCTTATAGCATACTTGTTGTCATAATGCAACCTTATAGGTTCTTCCTTTTTTAGCTTCAAGTCATTTAAGATTATCTTTAGCCACGATAGCTCACATGCCCCTATTGCTATTGATCTAAACTTTGATTCAACGACCTTGCTACCACATTTTGTTTCTTACTCCTCCATGTCACTAGACTTCCTCCCAAAAAGGCACAGTAACCAGAGGTTGATCTTCTGTCTACTAAGGACCCAGCATAATCTGCATCAGTGTATATTTTCTAAAGCCACCTTTCCACCTCTTTTGAATAGGAGTCCTTTCCCAGGGGATCCTTTCAGGTACCTTAATATCCTGTCAACTGCCTTCAAATAGCTTTCCTTAAGATTATGTATGAATTGGCTAACAATACTTACAACAAATGCAATATTAAGTCTGGTGTGGGATAGGTAAATCAACCTTCCCACCAGCCTCTGGTATGCACCTTTGTCCATTGTTAGTTCATCTGAAGCCTCACATAGCCCATTATTATACTCAATGGGCATGGCTGCTAGCTTGCACCCTAGCTTCCCTATTTCTTCCAATAAGTCATAAATATACTTCTATTGGGAGATAAATATTCCCTACTTGGAATGTGCCACTTCAATATCTAGGAAATACTTCAATGTCCCAAGCTCTTTGTTGTCAAATTCTTTAAGCTGACTCATTTTTAGGTCTTGAATGCTTGCAGCATCATCACCAAATACAATAATGTCATCAACATACACAAGTAAGGTATTTATCTTCCATGATTTAGAATGTTTCATAAATAAGGTGTGACCGCCCTGCTTTGTCAATATCGTAGGCTTATCATCACCTTTGTGACCTTCCAAACCAAGCTCTCGGAGACTATTTGAGTCTATAGAGTGCTTTTTTAACCTTGCACACTTTTCCCTGTTAGGACTTAAACCCCAGTGGGACTTCCATATATATATATATATATATTTCCTCCTCTAAATCTCCATGTAAAAAGGCATTTTTAACATCGAATTGCTACAATGATCACCTGAAGATTGTAGCTAATGATAAAACCACTATCTCAGTGTTCATCTTGGCAATGGGAGTAAAAGTTTCCAAGTAATCTATGCCATAGGTTTGTGTGTAACCTTTGGCAACTAGTCGTACTTTATACCCCTTCATCATCTCATTTAAGTTATACTTCATAGTAAATACCCATCTATGTTTGGTTCTTTTCAAGTGCTTCCGTCTCTATTCTCATAACTTCCTCCCACTTTTTATTTTTTAATCAGACAAGACCCTTGAAATGGGTATTGCATGCAAGTTACTAATTAAGGCTCTATGTGTTGGTAAGAGATTGTTGTAGGATAGGACAATAATAGGTAGATAGGGTGTTTGGTACAAGTCCTGCTACCCTTTCTAAGAGCTATTGGCAGATCAAGGTCAGCATTAGGTTGAATGGTGGTTGGGGTACCCGGTAATTCTAGCTATGCTTCTGAAGGTAGTGCTAGATGTGCATTTTCTAGAGCAGGAACATGATCACGTTGTGCTTTTGAAGGTAATGCTAGATGTGCATTTTCTGGAGCAGGAACACAATTAGATGAATGAGCTTAGATAATAGGAACCTAGTCTCCTTTTCTCCTGGAATAGACCTGTAACTTTTGAGCACTATCTAAATTTATGTTATAGTTTATTTTCCTATGCATTGACTCATGCACTAGTATGGAAACAAACTCAGGTTCGGGTTTAGGTATAGGATTACCTAATTTACCTAACTTGGGGTTTAATATAGCGTTGTTAAAGAAGAAGTCATCATTGAGAAATTCCTATTTAGAGCTAGAATTATTCCCACGCTCCCCTTGAGGATGAGATTCACCAAAGAATGACTCAGACTCAACAAATGTGACATCAATTATGACATAGTATTTTCTTATGGGTGGATGGTAACATTTATGCCCCTTTTGTGTGGGTGAATAACCAATGAATATGCATTTGATGGCCCTTGGGTCTAGCTTATCCATTATGTGTGAGTGAGTATAGACAAAAGCTGGACAACTAAAAATTTTAGGTCATAAATTTTTTAATGCATAGAAATGTGGATAATGATCGTTAAGTGTGTCAATAGGAGATTTGTTTTCTAAAACTATTGAGGGAATCCTGTTACTAAGGTAGGTGACAGTTAGAATGACTTCACCCTAATAACTCTTAAGTACATTTTTATGAAAGAGAAGGGAACAGGTAATATTAAGCAATAAACTCATTCTTCTCTCAGCTACCTTATTTTGTTGGGTGTGTGCACACAAGAAGACTCATTAATTACACCCTCCCTTTGAAAGAAAGATATTAGATTTTGATTAAAGTAGTCCCTGGCATTGTTTGACCAAAACTTTTAATTGAGGTATTGAATTGATTTTGAATCATTTTGAAAAAATTAAGAATAATAGTAGGTGCATCAGATTTTTGTTTTAGTAGATAAAGCCAAGTTACTCTCGTGCAATCATCTACGAAAGATATAAACCATTTTGCACCAGAAATGTTAGGGATATTAGAGGGGCCCCAAATATCACTATAGACAGGTGTGAAGGGAGGGATACTTCTTTTATTGCTACTAGGAAAAGATACACATTTATTTTTGACAAGTTCACAATAATTGCAATGAAAGGAATTAAATTCTAAAATTCTAAAAACAAGAAGGGAACATTAACTTGACAACTCGAAATGATGGGTGACCTAATCACTTATGATACAACCAAATTTTTTCTTGATTTGAAATAACTGACTCTGAAAAAAAGGACTTAGATAGTGAAAGTTGGTCATCTAGGTATTAAAGGCCTCCTTGTTCTCTAGCATACCCAGTCATCTTCTTCATGTCCTGTTCCTGAAAAACACAGTGGGAAGAACAAAATGTTATTAGGCAATGTGAATCTTGGGAGATTTTGAGAATAGAAATAAGATTAGTAAGTAAGGTGGGGACATGAAGGACATCTTTAAGTTTGAAGGTATTCAATTGAATATCTCCAATTCTAGCTACATTGGCTGCGAAGCCATCTGTAGTAGTTATTTTCTAAAGTTGGAACAGGGTTTATAAGAGGAGAATAAGTCATGGGAGATGGCCATATAATCAGTGGCACCTGAATCAATTACCTATATAGATGAGTTCTTTGTCGTTACATTGGAAACAAAAGGTGAGGAAGATATACCTGAGAATGCAAAAAAACAAGTACCTTCAGAGGGAATAGATTTTTCCAGAGAACCTAGTACCCTTCAACCTTTCAATGTCCTCTCTATTGAATTCTGAGAGGGATTTAGCTGGTCTTTCCATGTCCTCAATGTGAAAGCTAGTAGTTAGTGTTTGTTTTATTTGGTCATTCAAGTTTACCATGTAACTTCCAACAATTATCCCAAGTATGGCAATGCCTTTTATAGTAAGTACAAAATTCAGCATCTTTGTTTGTGTTCTTCTTTGTCTGATAATCACTTGGTTGTCTATCCTCCTTTAGTTTATGTGCTTTGGTGATCATCACTGATCCATCTGCCCCACCAAAAGTCTCAAGCATAACACCTCTATGTCCTTCTTCAACCTTTACAATGGCTATGGTTTCATTGAGAGATGGCAAATTTTTGCATAGGATTTGCACTCAGATAGGGTCAAATTCCATGTTTATCCTTGCAAGAAACTCATAAGTCCTCTGTTTTTCAACGAATTGTTTCAGCACCATTGCATCCTCTCCACAATTCATCTATATGCACTAATAATGATCAATTTCCTACCACACGCCTTGCAACAAATTTGCCTATTTTGTTACAGAGTTAGATCCATGTTTAGTGGCTCCTACTTTGGCTTTCAACTTATATACCCTTGCAGCATCATTACAAGAAACATCATGGTGTCACTGATTTTTGGAACCATATAATTCCAAAGCCACGACATCACCATTGAATTTTGTTCATCCCAAGCCTCAAATTTAGAGTCATCTTTAGAAGGCTCTATACCCAAAAGGTGGCTTAGTTTGCCCTTACCCGTTAGGAATGTGCGGACAAATTGAGACCACCTTAAAAAGTTATGTCCATTTAACCGGTAGGCAACTTGAACACTTTGTAAATCACCTATACTGGGACTGGTTAATTCAACTTGAGGTACCATAGATGAGGGGCTGGTTTGGATTGTTTGAGACATGGGTAAGTGATGTTGTGTCGGTGTATTTTTCTGATGAAGGAGGGGAAGGAAGAAGGACTGTTTAGAGCTGATAAAGGACTATTTTGTGTATTTATCTGATGAAGAAAGAGAGCAAACAGGATTTGGAAGAGGGATAGGGTAGAAAATAGGAAGGCTATAAACTAGAGTATAGGGCAAAATTGAACACAGATCAAGATGGTTTGACTGGGCAGAATTGGATGCAGAACAGGGTGGCTTGACTGGGCTGAAACAAGCAGCAAATTTGGCAAAATAGGGCGCAGAGAAGAGTAGCAAATTTGGGTGAATGGATTGTTAAAAAATAGGCGGCAAATTAGGGAGAACTAAGGCAGTAATCCCTAGGTTTCAAACGGCTCTGATACCTTTTGTAAACTAGAGAAGAGAAATTGTTCTGTTATTGCCGTCAATTTGTTCTGTACAAAGGAAAAGGTATATATATAGAAAACAACTGAAAAAAGATATCTAACTATGCCCTATATTACACAGATGAATCCCAATGATTTAGGAATAAGATATCTAAAAATTTAAATCTAAAAAATCCATTATACATTACTAAAATCTCCTTATGGCTGCCAGTAAATAATGGTCCAATATTGGGCCTTTAATAGCCCAATATCCAGCCCACTAGGTGCCAGCTGCCATTAGGGCTTTCCAACAAGTACATATAAAAGTTGTTATTCATTATTCATGGACTGATTTTCAAATGAGCAAAGCTGAGGAACCCAACGCTTAGCTTGCTTGATTATATTTGTGAACAAACTTGGTGCAAGCTAACAATCTCGTAAGCGAGCCTAATATTGAAATATATAGTGAAAGTATCGTTGACAGTTTTAACTATACCCTTCTAATCTGAACTTTTATACACACAAACTGATGGAACCCAAACTCTTATATACTGAAAAATGCTCCTGTATGAGCGTTTATTTATACCACAGCGACAGGGTCACTTCCTCAGGGTAAAGACTGAGGAGGAAAACCCCTGTGAATTAGTACACTAGCAAAGTAATATGGAAATAACAAGGAAAAATAGAAACAGAAGAAGAGAGAGGAGAAAAAAAAGGTAATCCTTTGATATTTGAGAAACCAAGACTCTCCCAATCCAATGCTTAATTCTTCCTTGCCCCTTTCCTCCCAGATCCTTCACTATATATCCCCTTCTAACAAAGTTTCTCTCTCTCTTCCAGCTCACCCCACGTTCCCACTAAGGCTGATTAGTTAGTTACATGGTTCTACTAGAATAACTTCTGACCTCCCCTGATGGATCACTCCCCTCCAGCCCAATTTGTCTCTATTCTACTTTATTTCCTTTGTAATAGGTCATGGGCATACATATTTGCAGACATTAAATCTAACATCAATTTTCGAACAGCCTGAAAGTTTAATAGTATATGCATAATTTTCCAAGACAATGACTGGCTCTTTCAGAAGAATATGTCTGATTTTTCAAGTGAAAACTAAAAAGACTGAATAACAGTCATTATTGTTTAAAGTTCATGTATGTAATTATAAAAACTCATATTTAAATGTGAAGGCTTGTAATATTGTAGGGGCATCATCTGGATCTACGACTTGTCCGAAATCAATGGCTTTTGATAGATCCCAATATAGAATTTCTTATGTCTGAGATTAATGAAGATAAAACATTTGGAGACTTTAGAGAAATGGGTCAAAGGCTAGCTCAGGAAGTTATTTCTTTTCTTAAAAGGAAGATGGACAAAGCATCAAGATCTGGGCACTTGGGAGATATTAGGATAAGTTTTGTTGGACACTCTATTGGTAATCTCATTATAAGAACAGCAATAGCAGGTTGGTTATAGATTATATGTGATGCTGTGCTTTAGTTTGACATTTGGTGCTAATTTTTGACCCATGTTTGCAGATAGCATGATGGAGCCATATCTAAGATACCTACATACATATGTTTCTTTGTCTGGTCCACACTTGGGGTATCTTTATAGTTCCAATTCCACATTTAATTCAGGATTGTGGCTTTTGAAGAAAGTAAAAGGCACACAGTGCATTCA
The DNA here is from genome assembly GCA_037074485.1 of Delonix regia. NCBI lineage: Eukaryota > Viridiplantae > Streptophyta > Magnoliopsida > Fabales > Fabaceae > Delonix > Delonix regia. The sequence goes on from CM073452.1 coordinate 7,874,281, forward strand.
TCAGCTCACTTTCACGGATAATCCAGATATCCAAAAGACGTTTATCTATAATCTGTGTAAGGTAGGGAAGGTCTTGTAGAGGTTAAAGATCAGATGACACAGGGATAAGCTCAAATGCTGTTCTTACTGATCATACATTAATATCATAAGAACTTATTATGTCTGCCCTTGCAGGCCAGACTTCCCTAAAATTTAAGTTTTTAACTATTTTAGCACTTCATATCTCACTTTAAATGAGTATAATTCTTGGATCTTCATGTGTGTATGTGTATTTTTTTTTTTTTTCTTTTTTGGTGTGAGAGGGCGGCCGCTAATGATGGTCTTCTGTTTTTCATTCTGAAATTCAATCCATAAAAAGTTAATGGTATAAAATTGGATCAATTTATTGGTTGGTTTCCCTTTTCCATGTAACTACACAAATGCTTTAAAAAGAAGGTAGGGGAGGGGGGGAATTTAAGCTCCCTTGAATTTGGGGCTTTGGCAAATTGCCTCTTGAACTTGAAATATGACAATCGCCCTCCCTTTATATTGTGTTACTGTGGAATGGCTACCTTTTTTAAATTTTTAATATCTCAAGTATAAATTTTTCTATTTAGGAATTAATGGGTGGATTATTGGTTGAAAAATATAAGGGTGAGGATGGTGGTGAAGTTGAATTGATTATTAATAAAAGGTGGATATAAGAAGCTAAAGAGACTATTTTTTAAGTTCGGCAGAGTTTATTATTGCCAATTTTATATTTGAGCAGGTCTCTTTGTCAAAGCGCCAAAGAATAGGGTTTCCTTACTGGGTATGAATTGATAATATACTATGTAATTACTTTGATTTAGTTTCTAATGTTGTTCTTTCCTTTTTTTCTTTTTTCAGCAGAAGACCTTGTACCATTTCAGGCATATTTTCTTGCTTTCTTCTCCTCAGGTATTTTCTTCTCTTGTGATTATTCAAATGGTCATTGGGAATGCCATTTACTGTTATTCTTTTGGTAATTCGGTTCTTACGTATTATTATCTTGCTTAGGCATTTTTGACAGGTCTGAGTAAAATTGGAACTTATTTGATGGATTCCACTACTCCTTAATGCATGTGAATATTCTTATATTTACATAATAATGTAAATTTTAGGTGTCGTGTGTTCTTGGTCCCTCTAATTACAAACAGCATTCAAATAGGCTTTTCAAAGTTTCTCATTTTTGTAACAAAAAAATATATCATTTTGGAAGCATTACATCATGCGGGCAGATGAACTGACCTGTCTTCAAATTTTAGTAAGATTTAGTAGCTTTGACGCCAGTATTATTTTCATTTCCAAGTTAAGGTCTAATGATATATGTAAGGAAGAGTTTGGAAATGCATTATAGTTAAGTTCTTTTTCCCCATTTTTCTCATTTTCTTTTCCTGAATTTCTCTTTTCTTGCGGCATATTTGCTTTTAGTTTTACTTGGAATTTCTTTTCTTTGGCTTGCTGTTCACTGGTGATGCATTCTTCAGGATGGTTATGTGCCCTACCATTCTGCTAGGATAGAATCGTGTCAGGCAGCTTCACATGACACTTCAAAGAAGGGTAGAGTGTTCCTAGAGATGTTAAATGAATGTTTGGACCAAATCCGCGCCAATCCCTCTGAGCGTCGGGTCTTCATGCGCTGTGATGTCAATTTTGATAGCACTGCCTATGGCAAGAATTTGAACTCCTTCATTGGGCGGGCTGCACATATTGAATTTCTAGAGTCTGACATTTTTATGAGGTTCATAATGTGGTCTTTTCCAGAGCTTTTTCGCTGAGAGTTACTGGAATTTGCCTTCTCTGCATTCAGGCATGAACTCTTCGGGCGCTCAGATATAGGCCAGGGTCTTAAAAGAATGGCAATCACTTTGATATGCATCAAGTTGGTAGTGCATTTATGGACGGCTCTGATTTGTATGCTTGTCCTAGAGACGTAAATTTGTAACAAACTTGTATACGTATTCTTCAAAATGGGGTCCAAGAAATATAGTGATGTAATTTTTGTAGATTAGGTTGATCTATTATCTATACCTATTTACTGCTTACAGTCCCTATCAGAGGCCGTTTACCAGGTTGGGGAACGGATTCTGCCATAATTGAAATTCAGTAATAAAATTAATCAGTCTTTCCTTTTTCTGTTTATTGGGTTTATTTTCTTTTTCTCTCCAAATAAATAGGACTAACCACGTTTTTCCTTTGGTAATAATTATTATTCTATGGTTCTTTGGTATGACGTATATTTGATTAAACTCATTGCAAAAGATTTTATATGCTAAAACGAGATATTTAAGAGCGTTAAGTAGAACTTTTGACGCGTGCATGTCTTTACATGGAAAGTGATAATCCATATATCTATTTTATTTTTCAGCTTTCAACTACGCACAAGTGGCCATTTTTATCTGATTTGAAATCTTATATAGTCTGAATTCCATGAAATTATTTCTATCGTTGGCTTGAAGGGCATATATACAATTGTGCTGGACACCAACAACACAGTTTAGTCACCGACTACGAGTATTGAAAGCGTCTGATTTCATCTAGACAATTATTGAGTCTAAAAACTACATTCCAGTGAATAATGATAGTATTTTGCCAATGACTTCCACAGGGAAAATCGAATTTTATTCCTATATGTCGATTTAAAGTCATACTCATTTGTAAAAGATAAACTTCGTAATTAATGAACCATCTCAGCTTTATTAGATTCAGCTGATGCTGGAGCTGCATTGAGAACTCCTCATGGCTGGCTCTGCAGCAAGAGGCACAGTTTTACACATCTAAAACGTACATGGACGTATTGTAGAAAACGCCCCTCAGCTGCAAACTTTCAGTGAATGGTGGAGAATGAAAAATCGAGATACAGAATAATCTCATCCAAAAGCTTGGACACTGCTGAGACCTTTCGATATTTTCATCTGAACATTTGCTAAAGATACTTCATTTGGCACTTAGATGTCAATGAAATAAGATGGATGTAATAAGATTCGGCATTGCTTTGATTCAACAACCGATTTGGGTGTGCGGAACAGAAAATAGTAGGTGTACCAGAAATTAGAAATAGTAGGTGTACCAGACCAAATACATTATGTATCCTATTTCATGTGATAAAGCAGCTAGTTCATTTCAACACAGTTTATCATTAAAAGGTAATATACTCAAACTGAGGTATCAAATTCATCAACAGAAGAACCGAAACAATTGATTGATAATAGCAAAGAGCCAGCTAGATTGTAAACTTGGTTCCACAGGGTGCATATATTGACGACAAGCAACATCTCCAAAAACAAAAGAAAAATCTGTCCAGAAGGAAGCAGAAAAGATCATAAGATGCGACATTGCATAGTACTATACCCTAGTATTCATCTCCTTCATCATCATCCTCCCCCTCAACAGTCGATAGACTCCACCAATCTCCTCTTAAATCTTTTTCCAAAGCACCAAGGTCCTCACAAGCCTCCGCAAACTACCCCTTCCCCCATGCCCTCACCAACAAAATAATGAACAAATGCACGTTTAGCATACATGATGATATTAAACTTGTAATCAATCCAAGAGAACACTTGAAGAACACTGGTTGAGTTAAAGATCATGCACACAACCCTCTGCACCTTATATAACTACATGCGAATCTTATATATGACGAGGTTAAATCAGTATATGACATTTTATATCATGAAAATTTAAACATTTGCCAGTGCACACATATTATAGGGGCAAGACCATGATCCATGAAAAGTAAATATTGAAATACGGAGTAAACAAATCCTGTAACAGACAAAATATGGTAGTTCCTTTGCTGAGACAGCGAAATTCTGCAACCCTATACTACACTTATAGTACTAACGATTGCTTCAATAAGGAATAAACGGAGTAAAGAGACCGATACAATTATATAATTTTATTAAACTTCATTTGTTCCTGTGACTACAGTTTTAATATTACGAAAAGACAAGGACTAATCCCATTTACTCCTGTGACTAACGCATCCACAAGGAGAGAATAGATCAATAAGAAAGTGAAAAATTGAAAATAAAGAAGTAATAGTGAGTAGACCGTTCTCATTGTTAGCACTCTGCAGCCAGCGAAAAGTAGTGAACCACCGCCCACATCCCCCAAACGGCAAAAATAAATTAAAGGGCAATAAACCAAAGTCTTGCTTGATTCTCTATTCTTCTCGTCTAAACTAATAACTAATATATTTCACTTGAAAAATGTGCTTTCCATTATGTAGCATTTCATGCTCAAAACACAAACGAATTCCGTAATTCTCTTCACAGTACTTATTTTAGGTGGTGATTCCACAATGAGAGTTCCCAACATGACTACATCATGAACGAGATTCTCTGTTCCAATCTTGTGAAATTGTTTGCACGCCTTAAGGCATATGATATTCTTTAAGGTTTATTTTTCACCCTGTACATACATAGACATAAGAGGGCAGCTCTTAGGAAGATGCAGTGTTCCAGTCTCTTTACCATCTTGAGCTTTGAAGCACCCATTTGCAGGAGTCGTGAAACAACAGAGGTATATTGTATATCAAATTGATGCTAATTTTGAAATTAAGAATTGCTCCAGTAATTTTGATACGGTGAATGTCTCATGATACGGATCACTATCAAAAGGTTCACAAAGAAGGGGGGAATAGCATAAGGATTCCTTTCTCAAAATATCCCTACTTGCATAACATTTCTCCCATGGAGGTTGTGTAGCCAAATCCCCACTTTTGACCGATAATAAGTCACCAGACTACAACACTCTAGCACAACACCGAGATTGTACAAAACTTTATGTTGTGATAGAGCGGTCAAATTTAATGACCAAATTACAACTTTAAACATTTAAACCCCTTCAAATTGCAACATACCAAGCCCATATAAAATTTTTTCACAATCCAACAAGTGTTGTTTGAACTCAAGATAGTAAAAAGAAAGTATGATTCTTTTATTCTTTTGCTTGTAGGCCCCGCCACAATTTGTAAATTCTAAATTATCTAAGGAGAGTTCATAACTTTTTTTAATGTCTTCAGTTCATCTTTAAGAATTCAAATAACGAATTTTAAATTATGGAAGAATTTTACTTGACCTTGGTCAACATCATTGTTGCAACATCAATTCTTGGAGAGGGTTTAGATGTTCAAAGTTACAATATAGTCATTAAATTTGACACCCTCTCACACAACCTGAAGTTTTGTACAGTTGAGGTACTGATAAAGTGCAAAGTTCAAATTACTTATCAGAGGCCACCATTGGAGAAATACCTCAAATTATTCTTCCACTCATGAGCCTTTTCATAGTAATATTTATCATGGGGAAACTTACCATATTTAAAGCACTGTAGCAATTGCTAATTGTATTGCTCACAACTCACTGTAGATGGGTACTTCAAAACCAGCTCCAAGGTGGGCAGAGACGTTGAATCTTCCCAAAAGCTACCTCTAGAATCCAGTATATTAGTGTACGATGTGACCTAGATGCCTTCAAAAATATCAAAAGAAAAGGGTAAATTTCCTAACTGATGACAATCCTATTAATATGACATTATAAACATGAATTTTTTTATACTACTAAAATACTAATGTGAGGTAAATAATCCCAAGACTCGTGTTACTTTCTTGATAATCCTCCCTAATCAATGAAAAACAAATTTTAAATTATTCCAAATTTCTAATTACAGTCACATAAAAAATTAATCATATAAGCAACCCTTCTGAACGTGCTCTAGACCTCATCAGACAAATTCACAAAGAACAAGGTCAAGCAAGTCCCACTTGGGTCAAATCATGTTGACGTTGCTCCGCTTATGCATAAAAGTGACACAGTAATTGAAATCAATTTCAATATGCTCCCCGACACATTATAGGACCACAGTTACCACATGAAGTTCTTCTTTTCTTTTCTTGCCCTATTTCCATCCACTGTTCCCCACACAAAGGAAAAATAACTGACTTCCACTATTCTGAAATGATACCAAAGGCTCGAAGGAATCGTTTAATCTTCAAGTCGTCTTCAGATTTCAGAAACTCCATATTGGCTTCAACGAATCCAGAAAACAATACTCTTGGAAAATACAGCCCAACAAAACAAGAAGACGACATATAGAAGCATAATATCAAAACAAGTACATGAAAGGGACGAAAAATTCAAAACAAGAAAAAAAAAAAAAGGTACGAAGACAGTAAGTAGATAGAACAAATTTCGCTATTCGAAAAAAAAGGAGAAGATATACACATACATTTTCATCGTCATGATCATTAGCAATGGAAAAAGGGTACACCATTAAGGATACATAGATGTGAAACTCAATGAATCATCAAGATCCTTCATACACTGTCCTGTTCTTGGCATTTCAGTCTAAGATAACGAAACCCCAGATCGTTAACGAGTCGTATGCTCCTCTGTCTTCCTTTAAGGTCTCAGATTACCACAAAAGAAACGGAAAAAAGGAGTAGAACATAAAAAAGACCCAAATCCAAAGAAAAAGAAGGGGAAAATGTGTTTTAGCAGCTTTTGATGAAAAAAGAAATTTAGAGAAACTATATGTAACATAAAAATATATTTGAATATATATATATTGCCTGGCTCCACCCTGTCTGCCTTTTTGGACCCAATGAGAAGTGAGAAGTGAGAAGAGAAGACGGAGAGAAAGACGAGAGCTACATTGTAATTTGTAAAGCTCTCATCTAAGAATGGACGAAAATGAGGTTGGATTTAGAAAGGGAATGTGAACAGATACCTCTTCGGGAGGAAGAGCAGAACGGTCATGGCATGAAAAGGAAGAAAGAACCACGCCATCCTGACGGCCATTGAAAACAGAAATGGTAGCCAAAACCGCGCCGCTGTCTCTCTCAAGGATTCGTCTGGCTTCCGAGGGTTTTAGAGAGAGACAGAGAGAGAAATGAGAGACCTTGATTGGTGGGGAGGCAGGAATATAGCTTTTGGGATTTGGAGAAGAGAAAGGAAGGCGGATGAAATGCCTCTTTCAACTAACTCTTCGTCCCTCCGCTCGCCGTCGTGTGTGCGCTTGTCGTCTTAGAGACCAATGGCTGCTTCTGTGGTTTCTGCGGATTTGGCATGAAGGGGAGAAATCCAACCCAACCCAGTTCAGAGTTCAGCGGTTGTCATCAAAATGATAAAAGAAAAAAAGGCGAAAAGGAGAGATGAAAAGAAGCGTAAAGTGGATGGTGAGGGAGAAGAAGCAGAGCGTGGGTGTTCCCCCAATTTGACTGTAAAATGACGTCATACTCACAAGAATTTTTGACTTTCCAACCCTTTTTCTGTGGTCACATCACCTCTTTTTATTTTTCTTGTTTTATCAATTAAATGGTTTTTATATAAATGCACATTTTTATTTACTTTTTCGGTACTACTCACTTCTCATGCCTCCCACAGTATGATTGTAATATTTTTATACTATTTTTTTTTTGGTTGAGCTACATTATGTTAATTTTTTTAATATTTTACCCATTTGCCTTGGAGCTCGGATTTTGTCTGTAACAAGAGAATCTACAGTAAGTAAAAAATATAAAATAATAATATTTTATTAATATTAAATTAATAAAAAATATTAAATTAATAAAATTTTATATTTTATTCATCTCCATTTGCCTTCGCCATTTTAAAAGAAACGCTTAATTATCTTAATATTTTAATTTACCTTTTATGAAAAATAAATTTCTGCAAAATATAGTAATTCTATATTTTGAATAAACACATATTACGTAAAAGAAATTAAATGTTATTAAGGGGAGCAATGCGTTTGAACAAATCGAAGCAGAGCGTCTCTACTTTCAAAGTGTGTCTATATATATATATATATATATATATTCTAATCTTATGAAATTTTAATAAAAATAAAAACAGGAATGTTAAAGTAATGGATAATTTTATTCAATATTTATTTTATTTATATCGGGAATATTTTAAACTATTTTGAGATTGTTGCTTCTGATCAAGAAGACGTTTTCAAATTCAAAAAGTTAGTTTAATCATAGTATTAATTTTTTCCTGATAAAAGTTTAATATTAACTTTAAAAGATGATTAAATTATTTAAGATACAAGTAAATATAATTTTAATAGTTAAATTGTTCAATACTTTAAAATTCACATTATTATTATATAATTATTATCATTAGAATTAAGACAAAACAGCATAGAATAATTAATTAGTAATGAAAAAAATATTTGAATAAAACATTTAAATCACATCAATAATTAAGTTTGAGTTAATCTATGTTAAAATAATTTATCATTCACCCTTTAGAAAATAATGTTGTCATTTTTCCCTAAGCATTGGTAGCTTCGCCTGCATATTGTCAAATAACAATTTTATTTGGATGGCTTTCGTTGACTCGGTCAAATCACAATTAGCACTAATTAATCACTCCTAACCATAATATGCGCCCGAACTTATAACCACTTCATTGAAAATGCCAAACAAGAGAAGTGTTATGGAAGATAAAAATTTACACATACAAGGTGTTTGTTATTAGTTAAATTGTAGATTATTATCTAAATAATAAATATTAATATTCATACAGGAAGTGTAAAATTAATAGTAAATATATAATACAAAAAATAAAAGTTGGAAGGTAGGGGTGTAATTAATTAAGTGTTAATAAGTAATAAATGTGTTGGAACTAATAAATGACATAGCCGCCCTGACAGAGAGACGAAAGCAGTTTTGTTTTATGCTCTGTTGTGTGCACTGCCATGAACGCTATTTTATGTTTGTTATTTTTATTCAATTTTAAAGTTTTCATTCAAATTCATTTATTTAAAAAACTATGAATTTTTTTAAAAATGAAATTTGACTGACATAAAATTTATTTCTATAAAATTACAACAAAAAATAAAATATTTCAAACAGCTAGTTCAAACCCATCAAATATTATCTAGATAGTATTATTTTAACTTTATATAATAATTGTATTGATTTCTATATATAGGTTCAAACGATAATAAGTATTATTGTGTATTTTAAATGCCCCTTACACGTAATTTTATACATTTAAGTATTTAATCCATCCCTATATTCCATCGCCTAATTTGTGTGTGTATATATAAGAGTAGAAACTTTTGCTTTTTTAAAAAAAGTGATAAAGTAAGGATCAAATGGATGTTCATTAGGACTTCTTGACATTTACATCTAAATATAAGAGTGATTAATTATGGGTCAATCTTATTGGGTTAATCCAGCCCATCCGTCTTTAATAAGAGGTTAAACCTTGAATTTAACTCCAAAGACAAGACTTGAACATTGTTTTTTCTATTAAAAAAATTTTTTTAAGGTCTGGCATGATTTTGGTTTAGATTTGTAATCAAGACTTGCTCAAACCAACCTAATATATTATATAATGGATATTTTCTCATTAAAGCAAAACAATTATAATGTATTAAAAATGTACTTGTTAAATTTGATTATATATTCTTAAATTGGTCACTTGAATATGAACTTATTTATTCAATTCTATAAATACGGTTGATCCTAGTTTGGCCCAAGCTTTTAAACTAAAAACAATTACAACATTTTTCTCCCTGAATTTGAAGGTAAATTTTAATTGTACTTAATATTTCTAGCCTACATTTTTTAACGAAAAGTTGGAATATAATTGAAAAGATGGAACCTGAATAATTCATTGCAGTAGGCTGCCTTAACTAATGTTATCTACAAAATCGGCATTCAATTTGTGGACTCTCATCTGTTTCTCTTCTTTTATGTTTTTGAGGTCATCATGGTCCCAGGGAAAAGGAGTTGTTATGGAGTTCTAGTAATCATAGGCTAAAATATTATGTTATAATCAATTTAAAAAAAAACATTAAAAATTTGTTGAAGCGAAGGTACATTATAGGCCAAGGCAAAAAATCCAGGTTGTATACTGCCTTAAAATAGCAATTCAGAAGACATGGAAATAGTAATCAAAAGCATTTATATTTCGTCTTTAATGTGTCACATCTTACTGAACAAGCCATAAAGTGGAGTAGTCAGGTTTCACAATCTTTCAAATGACCTATTTTGAGTCCCCTCTTATTTTCATGTATACCCAACAATAAATGTATGTAAAAGTTCGGCAAGGTTTCTGGAAACTGAATAAATGAAACAATTCAGATTTTATAAATTGAAGTATATCATATAAATAGTGAAATTTCTGAGTTATTATTAGCTTCAGTAAAGCATACACCCCTCATTGGGGGAAGAAAATGCTGAAGTTTGGGACTTCGTGTGAGTGTCTATAAAATACGAAATTCAATTTCAGATTTCAATTTTCAAAGTTGGACTGGGCCTGAAACTTTCGAAGAATGTTGGGCCTGTAATTGAAGGAAGTTGTGAGTGGCTATTCTGTGTATTAAGCATTATTACAAGTAAGCATTCAGCAAGCGGGCAGTCTTTTAATGGATGATAGGTTTTTCCTTGTTGCAAATTAATAGCTATGCACATTACATGTTTGAGATTTTGCGTGTGTGAAAGAAATATCTGAAAAAGATTCAGACCCATTTTAAATTCCCATGATGTGGGTGCGCCACTAATTTTTTTCTTCTTTTAAGTAGTGAGAAAACACTTATGACACAGTTTCTTAAAAGTCTCAAACAAATTGATAAGCTTTGCATCTTCAATTTTGAAGTGCTTCAAATAGGCACTGTACCCAAAGATGTCGATTTGGCCATTTAGATGACCCATTGGTACTTTGAAATTATTATGTTATTTTGATAGATAGTGAATTGTGTAGTGTCCATAGTTACTGGTTGGATTGGCAATTGTCTTCATAGTGCATCATTTTGATCAGTTTGATTATGTCATTGGTAATTGCTTAAAACACAGTTTCTAATTTTATGCTTAACTGACCACTTTACAGGCAACGGAGTTGAATTCAGATATAACCATATTTTTGCTGTAGGATCAGCTGGTACGTTATTCCTGAAACAAACATCAATAACATTTGAATGCTGTGATTGTTTGATTCAGTGAAATTTATATATTCCGCCCTTTTGCCTACCTTGAAATCTGATGAACATAGATGATAGATTTTTTTTTTTTTTGGAGTAAACATAGATGATAGATGATATAGAATATGCGCTGATTACATAATCTGCTGGTGTACTGGTGTCTCTGTTCTTGACCATTTTGCTTGTACTTATGGAGGACATACCTATCCTGAAATTAGCTTTCTTCCCATTGTCAATCAGTCAAAGCAAGATTTGGTCCTCTGTCTTTTCATTAAAGAACAATTCTTATCGAAGCTTCTCACTTTTTCTTTATGGCCTTTCCACCAGGCCTAAAGAAATAATTTTTCTTTTCTTCGTGAATCTCATTTTTCTAAGCTGACCCCGCAATCCACTAACAAAGCAATATGCATACATTGATTGGGAGTTGCACCCGCACGTGTGACCATGCATAGATTTTTGCATACAAGTAACGGGAATGTGTCCATGCCCTTGTGCTTTGTGCTTTTACTATTTTCCTTTCTGTCATCAGACAGTCATTTTCTTTATCTTATTCGCGCAAGAATTATGGGTTTCCTTTAACGATAATCACTTACTAGAAGAATATGTCATACTTTAATTGCATATAATTTTCTACTGGACATATTTGCAAGTAATTGCATGTACCGCTGCTTGATCTTTCTTTGGCATAGCATGGTCATTGCAGTACCGACATCATTGCAAATGGATTAATCAAATATCACTTGAATTTTCTTTAACAAACTAAGCTGGCATTCCACTTGTAAGTGGAGATTCATGCCTCACTATCTAAGGTGAGACATGGATGATGCCTCTCTATCCCTACGCCTCAATTCTAGAAAAACAATCAAACTCTCCAAGAAATGTAAGAGGGAAAAGGGAAAAAAAAAAAAGCTTAAACGCTATTGCTTTATTCTTTTCTTCCCTAGCTAAAATGGCGACAAGATGCTCTTCAATCACTTGTCCCTTTTATCTTTTCTAGTGGATTGCCTCGGAAAGGGGCCCTCCACATGCCTCAGTACTGTACTCAGAAGGGAATCACAACCTTCCAGTCCTCACCAAGATATGCCTCCTTCAGTGGACAATCTTTAATCACTCATAAGAAAAAGAAAGAAAAAAAAAACGAAGATAAAAGAGTGTAAAAGACAAAATTTCGTCAAACCAAGTTGGCCAAGTGTGGGTCTACGAAATATGGATACTGTGCAATATTACTGTAAAGCACCATAGCATACAAACTTAAATTTTTACTAGAGTAAAAATATTTCACAAAGGGAAGCACCAACAAAGACACCAGTCACGGTCGCAGAATCTACAGACTTCTTTCTATAGTATAATAATAGCAAGTGCAGTCTATTATGGGTCCCACAATTACATGGTGGGAGGCTTCTTATCTGGCGCTAGTAGTCAAATTGCTCCCGCTTTACCCTTCTAAGCTCCTCACTTAATCATAATTCGAAGGGGTTCTTTATTATCGTGACAATATTTGGTATTTATTTGGTCTTATCTGACAACTTGCAAGAGTCGAATTTGCATGGGTCTGCCTCGATCAGTTGCTGAACCACCTCTTTCATGGTTGGTCGATTAGCTGGGGCTTTGTAGGTGCATTTAATAGCAATTCGGATCACTTGTATAATTTCGTCCCTGAATAACCCTGATAATCTCTTGTCTATTATTTCGTTAACCCCTTCCTTGCTGTCTACTTTGTTTGAAACCCAATATACAATATTCCTGTTCTCTCCGAATTCTGCCTCCACAGGCTTCTTCCCAGTTATCAGTTCCATTAGAATCACCCCAAAACTGTATACATCACACTTGGTTGTTGCTCTGGACGTATATGCATATTCTGTTACACCCATGAAACAAGTGGAATCAACTATCCTTTCTAAATTACATTGCTATGACTAAAATGAATATAAAAAGCACTTTTGATGTAAACTGAAGCAATAGTAATGAAAACAAGCAATAATGGTCTGTAATAGAGATAACTTCTTCAATTACCTGGGGCTAAATAACCATAGGTTCCTGCAATGACAGTTGTGGAATCTTTCCCTCCTCTTGCTTGTAGTACCTTGGCGATTCCGAAATCTGCAACCTTGGGTTGGTAATTAACATCCAGAAGGATGTTAGTGGATTTGATGTCTCTATGGATAATTGGAGGAAGCAAATCGTGGTGGAGGTAAGCCAAACCCTGTGCAATCCCCAGTGCAATCTGATGGCGAGTAGGCCAGGTCAAATGGATCCAACCTTTGTGCAAGGCATCCCAAAGATTACCATTTGGCATGTACTCATAAACCAAGAAGCTGCAGTCAAAGCTCGAGAAGTAGCTGTACAGTTTGACTATATTCTTGTGTCTTATACTTCCCAAGGTACCAACCTCAGTTCTCAGCTCCTTGTCCCAAACCAGGCTACCCTCTTGAGCCGAATCCTTTGATGTTCGACTCCACAGCTTCTTGACTGCAACAAGTTCGCCGCTCTTCAACTCAATCTTGTACACTGTCCCAGATCCACCATACCCCACTATATTCTTATCCACCATGGCCTCAATGATCTCCTGCTGGTCATAAGTTAATCTGTGAAAGCCCTTCAAGTCATAAGAGAAGAATGAAGAAGATAGTGTCTCATCATCTTGTTCCATAACAGCCCTCTCTTTGGTAGGCCTCCGTTTTAGGAACCATGCAGCTCCAAATCCAATGATGATCGAAGCTACCGCAATTGCAGCTACCCAGATGACATTTAGCCTCTTTCTGTCGTCAGTATGTGAACATACAGGGAATTTCTGGTCTAACAAGTTAGCATAAACTGGCAACACACAGAGACCAGGATTTCCTGAAAAACTTTCTAATAACCCTCCTTTTGTCAATGAGGGAGGAATTGAACCAGAAAGCAAATTGTTTGAGAAGTTGATAGAGTTGGGTAGGAGTGCAGAGAGACTCTCAGGGATGCTCCCAGTGAAGAGGTTGTTGGAGAGATCAAGAACGTTGAGAGACTGCAATAAAGACAGTGATTTGGGGATGGAAGAATTCAGCTTATTCCCTTGCAACATCAGTAAATTAAGCCTTTTCAGGTTTCCAATTTCAGAAGGTATTGGACCAGACAAAAGGTTATTACTGAAATCGATCTTGACCAGATTAGTAGCACGAGAGATCGTAGGAGGTATGAGTCCTGAAATTTGGTTCGTCTGTATGAAAAGCTCTGACATGTTTTTAGATCTTCCAATGGTCTCAGAAATTGAACCAGACAAATTATTGTAAGCCAAATCAATTATTGAAACATGTGGCAAGCCAAAGAGACCAGTGGGAATTGTGCCCTCCAAGTGGTTATTACTCACTCTGAACCGCAAAAGCGTCAAGCATTTTGCATAATGGTCTGGTATTTCTCCAGAAAACTGGTTATCCAGAACAAGAAAATAGAGCAGTTTACCTCCCTTGCAAACCTCTGTTGGCAATGGACCAGATAGTTGGTTCTCAGACAAGTCTAAGACTACTAGTCCGGAGAATTTACCCAGATTTCTAGGGAGTTGGCCGCTCAGGAAATTGTCATAAAGAGACAATATTCTTAATGATGTGGAGTTTGCTATCATAGCTGGGATTTCTCCTGCGAGGCTATTGTTGTAAAGCTGCATGACTTCAAGCTTGGGAAGGCGACATATAGACTCTGGGATATTCCCAGTCAACTTATTGACTGACATATCCAAGTCTCTGAGCTCCTTGAGATTTCCTAGCTCCTCAGGTATAGTCCCAACAAGATTATTATAGTAAAGCTCAAGCTGTTGCAGATTTTTCAGCTTTCCAAGCTCTGCAGGAATATGACCAGTTAGGTAATTTCCACTCAATTCAAGATCAACAAGAGACGTAAGGTTCCCTATGGATGATGGGATTGAGCCTTGCACCATGCATGTCGTCAACACCATGGACTTGAGATTTTTGAGCTTGTAAATATCATCAGGCAGCTGCCATAAGTTAAAACCTCCATTTTCGTTGAAGTTAACGACCTCAAGATTGGTGAGATTGAACACGGACATGGGAAACCGACCAGTGAAGACGTTGTAAGATAAATCAAGAATCTTGAGAGATGTCAAAGGTGAGAAATCAGGAAGTGTTCCAGCATGAAACATGTTGCTCATGTTAATCTCTTCCAAGTGGGAACAGTTGACTATGGTGTGGGGAAACTTCCCCCTGAAGCGGTTATTGCTGAGACGCAGAACACGTAACTCTGGCAAGTAAGAGCATATATCTTCCGGGAAGTCCCCAGAAAGCGACCAACCCGAGACGTCAAGATTGATGACTTCTCCTTTGTTGTTGCAGGTAACTCCAGTGAAGTTGCAAACAGGTTTTCCTCTGGCGACATCCCAATCGGAAGGGTAGTTTCCGGGGAAAGACTCCTTCATGTGAGCAAAAAACTGAGACTGGTTGGTGTCGGTACTAACAACTTGTGGAATACAAGATATTGAAATAAGAATAAGAAAGAAAATGATTTGACCATCCATTTTGAGAGAAGAGAGAAGAAGGGAGCTTGGCTGCTGGTATTAAGGGTAATTAATGTTGCAAGGAAGGAGACGAGTGAGAGGTGTATATAAGAAGAAATGGGAGGGTGAGTGGATCACTACTGGGTGAAGCAATGACGAGCCTTGATGACGAAAGCAGGTTCTTGATGTGTATATAGAAAGAGGTGAACATATATTTGGTAAGGAGGCCTTACGTTCATACTCCACTAGCTCATGAATAATGCAAGTACTTTATACTCATATATACGGGATGTACAAAAAACTGCATCTGATACTGGACTTAACTGAGCAGGAGCCTATCTCGACGGATGTGGCTACTCTTTTTCTTTTGCAAGAAAATTATAATATTTTTCTTCAACCAGGTCCAGGTTTTATCTATCTTTTTCTCTTGGATTCCCATCAGTCAGCTGTAGAAGACTAATATATATCTATATATATATATATCTATATGTGTGTGTGTGTGTGTGTGTGTGTGACTTCAATGAGGGGTATAAAGACGAACAAATAAAATATCCTTTCACTGATCTTCAACGAATTAATATATGTTTTTGAATTAATTTGTTAAGATGCTCTCAGCAAAGTTTAGACAATACAAGAGGTGTCATTTTGTTGATATTTTTAATGGCCTGTTCACTTCTTTCATTATTTACATATCGATTTAACACTTGTCATTTTGCTATTCGAAGTTAATTTAACTAAAAAATCTATCAACTTTGATCAAAATTGTAAAAGCTATAGTCACGTGTGAATTATAACCATCATCTACTAAAAGAATCCTTAGTTGAGTCAAGAGTCCACCATTGAATAATAGTGCTGAAAACCCACTTGTATGATTTCTAAATTAATTTACCGATTAAAAATAATTATAAACGTATGACTAACTTTTTCAAATGATTTGGTTATTATTTGTAATAAAAAAATTAAAAGATTTAGTCTAATTATTTTGTAATGCTTTCAGACGTGTCATGGAAATTTTTAGCAATGACATATTCTAAGGAGTATTGCTAGTTGCAGAACTTCTTTGCATCTAAATTGAAGTGACCTTACTTTTAAAAGTTTAAATGTTGCTATAGCTAGATGAATTTATCCATAGTCACTTGTCATGAAAATTTTCCTTTCTTTTTAAATTATATAGTTAACCTGTTTAAATGTTTTTTATAACTATACTTGTACATATCCATGTTTCTTTCTGTGACATTTTCTTTTATACTAGTACTGGCCTTAGCAGAGATGGTCCCAAATAACATGTTTGAAGAAAATAAATCAAGTTTGAATAAAGCTACTTATGGAAGAAAAGGGTATAAAAGAACAAATAGATCACAAAGTTTAATTTAGCGGTTTCTTATGAATTTAATTACCTTTC
Organism: Delonix regia; assembly: GCA_037074485.1. Classification (NCBI taxonomy): domain Eukaryota; kingdom Viridiplantae; phylum Streptophyta; class Magnoliopsida; order Fabales; family Fabaceae; genus Delonix; species Delonix regia. Next base: position 7,891,104 of record CM073452.1, read on the forward strand.
CATTATGTTTTCGTGGCCACTCCTTACTTTTTTTTTTTTTTGGATGCTCCACCCCTTAAAGAGAAAAAGAAAACTAGCTATGTTAATGGAAATAAAAAAAGAAAAAAAAAAAACACCAGAATAGGAAGAATATTTTTATTGTTAGCTTCTACAGCAGATTCCACTTGCTTCTGCTTTTTTCCAATATGCGAATTGGTTATTACTGACTGAAACAAGGTTAGATTATTCCATTGTTTGACTGATAATTTGGCTTAAGCTGAAGAAATGAGAATATATATGTTTGATATTATTTTTAATCAAAAGGCAGCAAAGTTGAGAACTGAACCACAACACACTCACATATTATAGTTTGGCCATGTGTACCACGTGCGTAAGAAAATTCTCTCTCTGTCATCTTTTTTTTCCTGTATTCCTTTTTCCAACTTTACACAGTGAGAGAACATAATAATTTATTAAAAAGACTGTTTTTTAAGAATAATTTACATCAAAAGGACCAGAAATTAGCCAGTAGGACCCTTGTCTTATAAATGATAATCATATTCATGGGTAACTTTTGTTCATAGTAAATTGCATGGTTGCTTCATACAATGTTGTTGTGATCTCTGTGTAGTTGGTAAAAGCAAATGCATGGGCTAAGATTCTCTACTGTCACTCTCTTCATTTGTACCATTTTCACCATTGAGTTTAATTATTATCTGATTAATATTAAAATTTTGATCGTTTATCCATTAGATCAAAACTACTCTCTACATTTACTGTAGAGAATTTGTGCCCGCAAATACTCTCTACTAACACCCAAACGATAATATGATCAATTCAGCCGCCAAATTCTTTATTTGGGGGCCATTAATGTCTATTTTCTAGTTAAATATCAGGGGAAAGGGTTAATTTTGTTTTTATCTCCTTAACAAGTGAAAGTGGAGATGAAACATGTTACCGTTACATAACGTTTGTCGGAAGGACATCCTCCCACTCCAGAAGTCTAGGGTTGCGCTCCAAAGTTTTAAAGAGAGAAAGCAAGGACAAAGGTGCAATTAGAGAAGAAAGGTTTAATTTCTTTCTTTAATAAAAAGAAAAAAGGTGAGAAAGGACTATATTAATGTGATATGGATCTTAAGCTAACCCAAAATATTCGGGCAAAAGACCAGTATTATTAACTAATAAGAAAGAGAAATTCTTACCAAATCAGAAACATCCACCATGTACTCCAGTATTAATTTAATTCAGTTAATGTATAATTAACCATAGTGATATGGACCATATTGACCTGCTCGTTGAACTTGTGGCTTGCTGGTAGAGCATTTAGCTTTCTCCAACCAAGTCACAAGTTCGAATAGGACAAGAGCACTAGCAAGCAGCAACATCATGGGACCATATTGACCTAAGTATTTCTGATCAGGAACAAAAACATTAGGCTCAAAACTTGTTCATCGAGGAAATTAACTCATAGGACTCAAGTTGACAATAAGTTTAGGCCCTAAGATGATGGGTTAGGGGTATTAATCCAAATTACGAATGTATTGGGCTGTCCTAATACAGAGTTGGGTCCCATATGGAATCGGACAGCTAGAACTGTGTGTCAACCCTTTTAGTGAAAGCCCAAAAGGAGTAGGAATCTTTCTGTGGTGAGTGCTCAATGATGGAAGCGCAAAGCAAAGATTCCACTCACTGTGCCAAAAGTTAAACAAGTGCTGATTTGGCAGAAAGGGATATTTGCTAAAATTTTGATATCGCAATATCACTTTTGCTTATATCTTCTTGCTTCTGCATTGCAGTATACCCACGAGTTCCTTCGAAGGTGTAGGTTAAAGGAATTGTATAATTTGATGGTTTAGTTTTAAAAATCACGCATGACTGCATGATTTTGACACATAATTTGTGGAAATTAAATTAACATTAACGCAAAAAGTGAGAGGTCAAAATGGTTATATTCTCTTAAGGCTTCTATCTAATTCTCATTTAATATTTTGATATCCTCTTTTTATTTAATTATTTCACTTACAAGGAATTAATTTTGAGGACTCCTTTTTTCTTTTTGGGTCCAATACAAGAACAGAGACATAAGACGAAATTTGACCAGAGGAAACAGAAGATCGATGTAGGGGCAAATCAAAATTAGTTGACATAATTGTGGAAAGGCCCAAATGCTATAGGATCCCTTTGCCCTATTAGCCCATAACATGACGAACGCCATAGCCCAATCAATGGTAGTTGGAGATCATGATGGAGGAGTGGCAATAATTAGAGTGCTTCAACTAGCTGAGGCAACTGCTCCTTTAGCCTAGTGGACAACCAATAAGACTTTCACCCTCTTTTCTATAGTGCAACTTTTCCAAACTCCCGAGTCACATTCAATAATTACTTTTTACTCATTTGGTATAAAGAAATAAAAAGTAAGGCGAAGAAGAAGAAATTTTGCAGTCAAATTTGTTCGGACAATGATTTTGCCGCATCGTCAATCCTATTTTAGTTAAAGACCAATTCTTGTCGGCTTTTCTTTCTTTCTCCATTTGACTTAAAATCCTGAATAGAATTACAATATGGCCACCTCACGAAACCACAGTGGAGACAATTGACAGAATCGGTTCTGAGTTCACATTAAATTGAGTTTTGCTTTTTTCACTTTTCTTACGTTTTACAAAGGCAAATAATAGAGTCACGAAGACGTTCTTAGAATTCATAATCAAATACATGGAAATACTATTGGAGATTTGAGGAAACAGTCATTGGCCCATTGCATACTCTCTTGGTAAATTCTCTTTGTCCTTCGCTTCCTTTGATCTCATTGTGTGTGGACTGGATAAGGGTGTCCTAAACTGAGAAGGTGGAAGCTGATATTGTAATCTACCAATCAAACACAATATTAAAAATTCCTAGGAGAAGAACCATACACTGTAAGCTCAATTTAGTTTCTTTATTAGAAACTGCTTCTCCTTATTGCAAGCAACACAAGCATAGCATAACTAAGCTCTGACTAAATTATTCACAAGGGTGCTCTCATCCCTCCAAAATTTACATTTATAGAAGTAAAATGTAGAGGCGGTTTCTTTGATGATCCAAAACTGAAGCCTGCGAGACTGACTAAATGGAATCTTTTAGGTGCTTGGCTTGAGCATAGGTGTGTTAGAGTCCCCCATTTTCTTTTCAGTGGCGTCTTTGCTAATGAGGATTCCAACCAATTTACAAGGCTCAGCATCCTCAAGCATTTGAACCACACTTCTCATGGTGGGCCTTAAAGCAGGAAGCCTTGCAGTGCACAGAATGGCTATTCTCAGCATCTTCACAGCCTCCTCTTTATGCATGACCGCTATTCTGGAGTCCACCACACTCATAATGCTGTCTTTGCTCTGCACCTTACTGCACACCCAACTCACTATGTCTTTGTTTTCCCCATACTCTGCTTCTATTGGTCTCTTCCCCGTCACCAGCTCCATCAATACCACTCCAAAGCTGTACACGTCACTTTTCTCGTTCACTTTGTATGTGTACCCATATTCTGCATCCCAAATTAAACATCACACTAAGAAACAAAAACATAATAAGAACATATTCTAACATTAAATTTGATGGATGTAAACTTACCGGGAGCAATGTACCCATGTGTTCCGGCGATGACATGTGTAGAATCCTGGCTAATATTGGCTTGAACAATCTTGGCAAGTCCAAAATCAGCAATCCTAGGCTTCAAGAATTCGTCCAACAAAATGTTGCTGGACTTGACGTCCCTATGAATCACAGGCCTCTCGCACCCATGATGGAGGTACTCCAACCCCTTCGCTGCTCCAACTGCGATTTCATACCTTTTTTCCCAGTCAAGTTCCATCTTCTCGTTTGTGTGAAGCCGATCCCATAAGCTACCATTCGGCAAATATTCATACACCAGCAAGCTGGAACCCTCGCTTGTGATGCTGCAATAAAGCTTCACGACGTTGACATGTCTTATGGAGCTCAGGGTCTGCACCTCTGCGTCGAATTCTTTGGACTTGGACTTCCCCTCACGCTTTCCGATAATTGGAGAACTACTCCGGCTCTTCTGCCGGCCGCCGGAATCCATATTCCATATGTGCTTAACGGCGAGTTCTTTACCGTTTGAGAGTGGGACCCTGTACACGTTTCCGGATCCTCCTTTCCCGATTAGATTCTCTTGCTTAATGGAATCCAGAATCTCATCCTCTGTGAAACTAAGCACGTGGAAGGATTTCACGTCCCAGGATTCTTCCTTCAAAGAGCGTTCTCGATATTTCTCCCTCTTCTTCAGCTGCAAGTAAAGAGCCAGACAACCGAGGAGCATGATTAAAGCGACTGCAAAGCAAATGATGAGTGTACGGACGTTTCTGGACATGCCGGAATGAGCAGAGCAAGGTCTGAAAGTGTTGATCGCGTCAAGTGTGCAGAGACCTGGGTTTCCATCAAGACTACCATTGTAAGCTTGAATGGATAGAGATGGTGGGATAGGACCCATTAATCGGTTATTCGATAGATCAAAAAGGCTCAGCCGGAGGAGGGCCAAACTGGCCGGAATCTCACCGGAGAGTTCGTTTTGGGACAAATTCAATGCATTAAGAACCGGTAAATGACCCAAAGAGGAAGGAATTTTTCCGGAGAGTGAATTCTTTGCCAGTTCGATATCACTGAGAGAATTACACGAACCCAAAGAGTCTGGTATTGACCCAGATAACCTGTTGCTCTGTAGATGAAGACTGCTCAATTGTTTCAACTCCCCAATACCCGATGGAATTTCCCCGGAAATTTGATTCTCGCTGAGATCAATCGTCACCAACGACGTCGCTTCTGAAATTTCTTCTGGTATCTCACCGGCCAAGCTATTCCTTCTCGCATATATATGAGCAAGGGCCTTTGCGTTCAGGATATCTGACGTAATTGAACCTTCCAACTGATTCAGTTCAATATCGATTAACTCCGCGTTCGGCAATCCCCATATTCCAGAAGGAATCGTCCCCGAAAGCAAGTTCTTACTCACTCTGAATCGACGCATAGTCATACAGTTCGCATAAGTGGCTGGTATTTCTCCGGTGAGCTTGTTCTGAAGCACTAGCAGTCCATGCATCTTTCCCTGTTTGCACATATCAGGCGGAATAGGACCCGTCAACATGTTCTCGGACACGTCAATGAAATCAAACTCTGCCCAAGAGCCAAGTTTCTGAGGAATGGGTCCCGACAAGCTGTTAGTGTACAAAGAGAGATTCACGAGTTTTTTGAATTCACCAAACTCTGGTGGAATTTCCCCTGATAAATTGTTTTGAAACAGTTGCAGAGAAACTAGATTCGTCAAGAACCTCAACTCGGAAAGATCGCCTTCGAGCTGATTTATGGACCCATCCAATTTCTCAAGGCTTGTGAGATTTCTTAACCCGATTGGAAACTTTCCCGTGATTGCGTTATTGTAGAACTCAAACTGCCATAGCTTCTGAAGCTTCCCAACCTCCGACGGTATCTCACCGGATATATAATTGTCCGAAATCTCAAAATTTATTAGCTCCGTGAGATTACCTATTCCCGCTGGTATTTTCCCTTCGAGGCTACAATTCGTTAGATAGAGCCAATTGAGATTTTTAAGATTCACTACCTCAGATGGAAAAGGAGTTCGGTCAAAAGGGTTATCCCCAACGCTTAGTCGCACCAGTCCTGTCATATTTAGCAGAGACTTCCACGGAAAAGTTCCAGAAAATCCGCTTTGATTCACATACAGATACTGCAATTGGTGGAGAGGAGATATGTCCGGAAATGGTCCCGAAAAATTGTTGTTTCCCAAGTCCAAGTATCGTAACTTGACACAGTTCTTCAAACTCTCTGCAACTCTGCCATACAAGTAGTTGAACCCGAATGAGAGCCTCTCGAGTGATTGAAGCTGGCAAATGAAGTCGAAAGGAAGAAACCCATATAGCTTCTGGTTGGAGAGGTCGATTTCCGTCACCGAGCCGTCTAAGTTGCAGGTGATCCCATCGAAATTACATACGGAGTTGTTGGAATTCCATGAGTCAAAGACAACCGAAGTTGACTTGTCAAGTGCGGATTTCATGTGGAGAAGTAGTTGACGGTCGTCGGATTGAACACCGGAGAGGAAAGAGAAACAAAGGAGGTAGCAAAGAGAGAGAAACATGTTGGAGGGAGGAGCACGCAAGGAATGAGACATTGTTTAGGGTGTGAACCAAAACTACAAGTCACAGAAGAGAGAGGCGCTTCAACTAGTAGTGACATACACTGCAATTTGTATTTTCGGTACGGTCCCGGTTCTCCCTCCACTTCTCTTTTTTTTTTTTTTTTTGTCTTTGCTCTCTCACATCAAAAGTTTTGTTGAGAGTTAATGCTACTTTTCCTAAAGCACTCTCACTCACAGGATTTGGCCTGCAAAACCATCACCACACCACTCAACAAGTCACTAGCTATGCTCTTCCAATGAGCTAGCTTGCCTCTTCAGACAGCCAAGACCTAAGCAGCCACTAACATGGACATAATCATTACCAGGATTGACCCCGTAGAGACGACCCAAGAAAATTTCGCTTCCACCTTTGGTGTGGTTTTGTCGTTTCGCTATTTTGCTTGTCTGTAAAATAAATAAACTTTCATCTTGCTTAATGTTGCTAGTCAACTTAAAATATAAGCCAAAACTGTAGTTTTAATGTACAGTACACCCAATGTGGATGCTTATGTCGGAGTGAAAATTATGATCAAATTGTAATAAAGGGTGACTGTGTTGTGTGCAAGAATGGGCATCAACTCTGGTGTAACCATCGCTTCTAATATTTTTGACTTATTAGTTATTAATCATTGAGTCACGGATGTATAAATTTCCTTCCTGGTTTGAAAAATAGCAGAATAGCAAGTAAGAACTTTAAGAAAAACTTAAATATTAAATATTTTTAATGTGGAGTAGTTTAACTGAATTTAATAAAATATGATAATGAAGTTTTCATTTTTATTAAGGAAATAGAAATATTGGACAAGCGAAGAGGGAAGAGGCGGTGTGAAACACGGAAGAGAGCAGCCGCCGACGTTGACTTGGGAGGTGTGGCAGAGAGGGAAGGATAAAGCGGCACGTGGAAAAGTTCCAAACTGGCAAAAAAGTAATTGGGACTACTCAATGCTTCGCTTCCTTGCGCGTCGACGTAACGCAGGTTAAGGATGAATCCTTAAAAGACACACATAATGCAAAGAAAATAGCGAATGATTAAAATGGAATATGTGCGCCATACATATGTATTTTTGGCCAATATGTGTGCTATGCATCTTATTTCATTTACTTAGTGCCACTTTTTCTCAATGTAAGATATATTTGACTATAGAAAATTTTATAGTAAATATGAGTAAAATTACAATTAAAAAATTTATAATTTAATAATATATTATCAACATCTCTAAAATTTCTTAACATATTATATAATGTAATATATATATATATATATATATGTATGTATGTATACAGAAAGGTGGTAGTGGCAACAGAAGCATTGAATTTCAGGGACTCCTATCCATTATTGTGAATGGTCATATTAATCCCTCTCTGCTAGCGGATCATCAGGAATCTGATACTCCCAATTCTCAATTAATAGATCAAACTTTCAATAGTTCAATTTGTGTAATTCTCTCAAATTTCATAATAAATCCTAACCATTTGTGCACAATCGAATATGATCCTATGATTGAGAGATCAACTTCTCATAAAGCAAACCTCTGCATATTTTTATCACTTTTCTTTGTTAGGTGACTCAGACAATTCTAATTATAGTAGTTCTCAATAACGCCAACTATCATTATTAATTAATTCTAAGCTAAACCATCGTACTTACTGTCTATCAATGATCTGTAAATTTAAATTCAGAAAATTTATATTATAAAATAAAATAATTATATTTAGTTAGGACAAACTTTACTCAAGAATCATAAATTGCCTTCAATGTTTCCAAATAACTTCATATTTTGTAATTACATTGAATGTCTTAAGTAAATACTTTTTACGATTTTTTGTTCGACAAAAATGTTCTGAGAGATACCCTAATTTCTTACACACCAAAAAACATCCCACTGGTAATGAAAAAAAAAAAATCAATAGTAATAATAATTGAGTTGTTATATAATTCCAACAAACCAATGTCGTATTAACATTAAAAATTATTTGTGCATCCAATATATGTAAAAAACTAAAAATTCAATGGTAACAAAGGAAAAAATCAATTGTATTAACAGTTAAGTTTATATGTAACTCTGACAAACTGAGATTGCAATAAAAGCTTAAGTTCTTTTTGCATATAATAGACGTTAGCATTATAAGTGTAGTTGTAACAAATGTATAAATAAGTGGTAAAAACAATTGAGTTAATACGTAATTTCGAGAAATCAATGTCATGATAAAAATTAGTAATAATAAACAAAACACACTAAATTTATTAACTTAGTTTATGTTTGTTACCACGCTATTTTAGTCCCCAGACACTTTACTTTCTTTCACTTGTTATAACATCAATTTTTTATTATCAAGGGTTTCAATCTAACAATTGGATTTCATTGTTGTTACTTATTTAATCTAGTTAGTGGCAACTTTTTTTCCTCTAAATTTAAGTTAACTACATTAAAAAGTAAAAGTATTTTAGGAATACTTTAAACAATGTAACATCATATTATTCACTTTAAATAAATCAAATATTGTAATTAAAACATACTAATTTTAATGCCAAAGTTTGTGTTTGTGTTTATTACTATACTAGTTCATTAATTTTACTTTGTTAATTAGCACTTGTTATGATAAATATTTCTTACTGTTGTTAGCTAATAAATAAGTTTTATTATTTTTACAAGTTTAATGCAGTAATGATGACTTTATTGTTTCTTTATTCTTTTTAATACTTTATATTGAGATAAAAATGCAAGTAAAAATACTATCAATGCAAGTTTATCTTAAAAGATTACAAAATTTGTAAAGATCGATCAAGATCATACTTCCTTACAGAGCATGTTTCTCCTCTTCCAAATAATAATAAAGATTCAAAATGTGAAACTGAGAGCATATGAATGGGGAACAATAGAAGAATCAAACTTGTTGACAAATTAAACATGTTTTGGAGAGAAGTTATTAAAATTATAAAGGTTATGTATATTTTTGTTCATTGAAATTTCATTAAATGAGTTTAATATAATTACAAAATATAAGACGTTTGAGTGATATTAAATGCAACTTCTGATTTTTTAGTGAAATTTATTTTATTTATTTTCAAATTCGTTTGTAATTACTCTACTCATCATTGTTATATTGATATTATGTGAAACTCTTGTTACGCTCTAACTATGTGGAAGAGTAGAGGCATACCTAGATAACACGGCTCCAACCTCGTAAGGAAGGTGGAGGGGGGTCTCATGCCACCACTGAGGAAATTGGATGACTTCGTCATTCATGACAACATATAAAGAGTTTTTTTTTTTTTTTTTTCCTGAGTTAGTTCTTTATAGATGAAGAATTATTTTCTCAGTCCCTCATGAAATTGGCTTCCCAATTCTATCTCTCCACATATAAATGAAATATTTTTTAATTTAATCTCTTACAAATAAAATTGTTATTGATAACACTCCTTTATAGTTTTAAACTTAATGATAACAAATTTATTTAGGAAGAACTAAATCAAAAAACTTATCTATAAAAGACTATATTAAAATTATTATAAAAGATCAAATTAAAAATTAGTTTATTTTTTATGAATCAAATTATAATTAAAATAAGGTATAATCTTTGGTATACTTACAATTTTAAATGTATTAATACATCCAGTTATAATGTAAATATATAATTGTAATAATATCACCCTAAAAAATAATAATAATTTATTTATATCTTTATATTATAATTGAGTGTACTAATGTACTCATAATTTTGAGTATACCAAATATTTTATCTTAAAATAATTATGTAAGGAACTTAATAAAAAATGCATTATTTATGAAGGACCAAACAAATTTTGATGTCATTTTTTATACATTCACAATTTTAAGTGATAAATATACTCAGTTATAATGTAAGACTATAATTATAATGATATTAACACAAAAAATAATATTATTATAATTATGTCCCTATATTATACTTGAATGTATTAGTGCATTTAAATTTGTGTGTATACAAAAAATTTTATCAAAATCTTTTAATCATTTGGGTATTTTTTTAATTAGTTTTTGGCCAAAAAAACAGTAAACACCAACTAGGAAATGATATGAGCTGAGTTTCACTGAACAACCTTTCAGATTTTTTTTTTTTTCTGATATTAAATTTTACCACAAATTCAGCGTAGTGCTAACAATAAGATAATCCACCGCATTATTATTAGTTTGAAATTGACAGGGAGGGATGAACACAACATATATGTAATTTATTTGATTGGTGTTTTTAATTGAGTATACGAATTTCATTCAAATAATAGATTCCAAATTTATTTTTTAAAAAAAATATTGATTTCAAAAGTAATTGAAAAGATTTATCTCAGTGGGGAAAAAAGAAAAAAAAAATGTATATGGCATTATTTGGATGATGCAAAACGACAAAAGAAATGAAATTATTGCTGGAAAGTCAGCTACAAACTTTGACGAATGACATATCCCAGTTGGCATCAACACACAAATGCCAATGACAATGATTGGCATATAATTCTTACAGATTCCCAATCAGATTCTTACAAAATACTTCCCAACGCATTTCTCTATATTTACCTTCCGTCTCTCCATCATCCTTATATATTTGAATCACTATTCATAATTAAAAATATTATTTTAATCCCCCTATTTTTAAAATATTAATTATTGTATTAATAAATTGTCTTTTAATATAGAGGGATTAATTTTTTTTTAAATTAAAAAATATAAAAAATTATTTTGAGACAAGGCATAAATTTATAAAACTAAATTAAGATATAGTTAAAATGTAAAGGATCAAATAGTATTTTTTTCATTTATAATATCAGAGATTCCAAGCAAAAAATAACAATACCCAATTAGAATTAAGGTGTGATCAACAAAATAGTGGATAATTGAAAGAACAAAATCAGTGTTGATAAGATTATACTCCAAAGTTCAAATCCATTCACATTAATATAACCTGTGTTCTTGGGCTCAATAAAAAGGACAAAATTACTAAAAAGGACCCCAAGGAAGTTATAATTAAGTGCTAGTTGGCATATTATGGTTTGCGTCGGTGACTAGAAAACCTCATGACGCAACAAACAAAAAGAAAAAAAAGAAGGAAGATTTATATGGGGCATAAGTGTATAGTATTTCCACCACTCCTTCGTTTTCACTTCTACACACGTCAACGGCAGTTATGAGAAAACGAATATTAGCTATTGATAAATTTATGTGTGTGTTAATTTTAATTAAATTATTTTTATTATTTTTTAAATATTTTAATTAAAGTTGATATATTAAATCAGTTATTATTTAATTAATATATTTTCAAAGCCAAGGCACTTCTTCAAAAAAAAAAAAATCATTGAAGAATATGAAACTCATTTCCATATAACTCCAAGACAAAAATAATAGGATTGCGTCCAATTTAAGAACCAAAGCCAGACATATCAACTCACTGAAGGATACTATTCATTGAATGGGAATGTACAGGGTGCCAAAATACAAAACAAAATCAATAAACTCCTCGCCTGATATTTAGAGGACCACTTTAGGATGAGCAATTCAGTGTCTATCTGTCTTTTGACCGCCCAGAATTGGCAAATGATATCCTACCCTCCACTATGTGCCACACCGGATACTCTGCATCCAGATGCAATGGTTTGAGTCCACATTCAGACTTCTTTTTTTTTTCTTTTGGTTTAATGATTATTATTATTATTTCAAATAAAATTATGAAAATACAAAAACATACTGGTAATGCTAATTCTTTTTCATGTCAACATCGTCATTTTCTAGATCACGTAGTGTCATTATCTGAGTATATACTTTAGTATAGTATTAACATTTGAACAAGATGCCGTTTTATTGACAAATAAAATAAAAGACGGAGGTAAAATATTATTTTCGTCATTTTTTTAGTTAATTATCAATTAAATCTCTTATTTATTAATTAATGTTTAATTTGGTCTATTATTATTTTTTATTTTTAATTTAATATTTTTTAAATTTAATCTTTAATTAATTTTAATTTTTATTTTGGTCCTTCTCGTTAATTGAAGATTAATTAAAGAAGCTAAATATGTTAACTTTATGATTAGTAAGAATCAAATTAAGAATGAATTAGTAAGTGGAGAACTAAATTGAGCATAAGCATCAAGTTGATAATTAATCAACAAATGAGAGACTAATTGAAAATAAAAAATAATAACAAACTAAATTAAAAATAAACTAATAAGTAAAAAATCAAAATAATATCACACTCTGATTAAAAGTAATTTAATGTTTCTATGATGTTAGTACATGAGACCATTCAAATTGTTTGTTTTTTAATTTTTAATTTTTGACATTTTTCTTAAACAAAGAATAATTGTTAACGTTTAATAAAGTAAATAATTAATAGAAAGAAATTGTCTTGCTGTAGCCGCCAAGTTTGGTTACAGAGCACTCCTTCTATACCACAAAGCATAGCAGGGGATCCATTTCCTCAAAATGAAAAAAGAAAAAAAAAAAAAAGGTAACAACCAATCTTATTTCAGGAAAATACATAATTTTGAGAGGGCGAAGTTGAATAATTGAGCTAGATATTAATATTAGTATTCAGAAAGCAGCAAAACTCATTTTCTTCTTTTTAATTTGTCTTGTTCTCCCTTTTCTTAAACCTAGACATAAGCTTTCTTAGACTTTATGTTATTTTAATAAAAGGCTTTTTTTTCTTTTTATTTCGTTTGAACACTTTCATCACTGTTTATATATATTATTCTGCACATTTGTAATGTAATTCTATCTGTATATACTGGTCAGAAAGTTTTCTATATTTATATAAAATTACTTGTTTCTTCTGAACGTGTTTATGGAAAATTTAATTGCAATTAAGTTATTAAAACAAAATAACCTCACTGACTTAAAAAAAAAAAAAAAAAGGATTCAAAATTCTACCGGGAAGATATGTAGGATTTTAACTGATGAAGTGTAAGTTGAGAATTATAATTACAATAATTAATATGGAAAACGAAAATTTCTGACGCGAGATGATTTAATGATTTTTAAAAGTTAAAAAAATGTTTACGATGAAGATGTTGAGCTTCCAATTTTATATTCAGAGTAATTTTCATCTTAGGGTATCAACTAAGAAATTATGTAAGCATTTTTTTTTTCAAAGAAGACATGGCAACTAATATTGAAAGGGATAAGAAAAAACAATGAGGACGAGAGAAAAAATGAGCGAAGAAAACGAAAGAAACCATTAATTATATCCCACCAAAGGGCAAGGCAATAATTAAGTCCATATCTGTGAGTCATTTTCTTCTTCAATTATTATATTCCTTATATATATATATATATATATAATTGAGGACATTTTCCAAAATCTTCCACCCCAATTCAATACATTTATATTAAAAGATTTTAAAATTTAAAATTATTTTATACTAAAATATCTTTTTAACTTTTAAAAGACTATTCTATAATTTTTTAACATTTTAGGATTAGGATCCTTTTGAGAGCAGTTTCAGAGTTAAAATAAATATTTATTTATTTTTATTTTAATCTCTCTTTTTTTCCACCATATAATTATCTCCTGTATATGAGGATGTACTCTGTAATTTACAAATTGATGTTAGAGGATTTAAATCCAGTGTTAAAACTTTATTTATTATCATATTATGTGTTTTCAGAAACTAAAATAAAAGAATTTAGTTATTAAATTCTATAAAAATAATTTAAAAAATGTAAAATATTGTATAATAAATATTTCAAATACATTATTCTTAATTTTAATTCTCCATATTAGATCGGTTTTTTTTTTTTAAAAAAAAAAAAGGACACATGCCACATATTATGTATAATTAACCCTATCAAATCTTTGATGCCTGTCTTTTGAAAGTCAAACATAACCAATGGGAACAGGCAAATGCAGTAAGCTTGTCTTGTTATTATTCAGGGTTGTGGGACCCACTCTCACGCGCAAAAGAAGTGGTGTCTTCAAAATAGTGGGTGTTGCGTCAGACACCATCACCCACGCATTAACTTTGTATTATTGCGTTGCAATTTGAGTTGTACATATATATATATATATATATATTATATCAATTTAATTTATAAATTTTATTTTAATAAAAAAATTGAGTTTACATTATCATAATTTATAGTTGACAGTTCTAATTTATCATGTTCATCCAGTGCAGACATATATATATATATATATATTTTATGTTTACACAAATAAAATTTGAATGATAAACCTAATTTTAGAAAATATAACATCAACAATTTATTATTATAAATTTCATAAGTCATACTATATCTACCCAAATCAACAATTTATGTTCTTAAAAAAAATCAATTAAGTCCCTCAACCAGGATTATTAAATCTTTGTTTACATTTTTATTAATCAATTTTCATGGCCACACGAGGAAATTTGATCTTATTGTCAAATTTAAAGAACCGATGGCAATTTCCGTTAGTTCAAACTAAGTTGAAATTCATTTTAACCATCCAATCAATTACTTCAACATTAAATGGTTGCATGGTTTTCTTTTCATCTTTGTATTATACGTTCATTTAAGAGGTATATAGAGAGATTGATATAGATACAAGTATATATATATATATATATTGTAATCTAATAAAATTTAAAATGTTTACCTATAATTTAAAGGGTTATAAAATGTCATATTAGGTTTAATGCTTGACACAAGCACATCTTTATTTTTCTTTAAAATGTTTTTTCTAGTGTCATATGCGATTTTTCTTTTTTCTTTTTTTTTTTTATAAAAAAAATTGCAAACAGTATAAAGCTTACGTCATTTGTAAATAATTGTTTAAACCTTCAAAATTGAAACTGTTACACTCCAGAGTATAAATCTTTAGTATATTTTATATAGAGATTTTGTGCAAAACTAGAAGTTAATTTCCTTTATTTTCTGGTGGATATCTATGACATTGAAAGCGAACGAAAGTTTGCTATATTAATTATAAGCAACCTTTGATGTGGTGTATGACTTGTCCTTAAAGGCAAAAATAAATTGAATAATCTATTTTTGAGGATATTTTTTTTATCTTTAATAATTCAATGAACTATTTGCAACTGACTGAAATTTTTTGAGAAAAATTTGTGAATATTGAGTGATTTGTGACCAATTTGGGTTTTGATAATAATGTGCTTTTGTCAATGAACAAGCTTAAATAATAAATCAAGTTAGATTAATCATAGGATTCCAACATAAAAACTATAGTCAATTGTTAACAAATTCAATTATGTATATTCTGACATTACATTGTTGCTTTAAAAAGTCTCGGCCTGGGCCACCTATCCCATTGCTTTACACTTGCGAATCGCGATTAGAAAAGTGAGATTACCGGCATCAACATCACTTTCCCATGACTCCTTTATTGTCTTTTCTTATCCACTTCCTATTTCCTTCTCTCTTTTTTCCCTTTATTTAAAAAATCCTTGTCTGTTAGAGACGTTCCAATATGAAAGTGTCACGAAATTGCATGGCCAAACCACAATCAGATGATTCAACAAATTTTGTGATTGTTTTGTCTTACATATTTTTTTTAATGTTCGTGTGTGGAATAAAACATAATAGGCCCAAACATAAGGCATCAACCAAAAAGAGATGGTTTTGTTTTTTGTTTTCCGGGGGGGGGGGGGGGGGGGGGGAGATTACATTAGACCATGAATTAAGCCCAATTTGACTGCTGACTGGCACATGGTCTTGTTGTTTTGGGTCTAACATCCGAAATGGATTATAACCATACATTTTATTTTATTTATTAAAGAAAATTAAATTATTTTATTATATATTAATATATTTTAAATTAAAAAAATTTGTAATTATTAGTAAAAATTTTAAATTTAGTAATATATTGTAATATAGAAATATAATAAATTAAAAAAGCTAATAAAATTAATAAAAGAAATGCAACAATAATAAGTTCATTAAAAAAGTACTATTATAAATTATTCAACTGTATATAATTTTAACTTTTAACCATATTAATTGATTAGTTTATTATTTTTTTGCTAACTTAAATAAATATCCAAATTTTTAAGAATTCATAATTTAAGAAACAATTAATTAATAACAAGTGATTAATTAATTTATTATTATTTTTATTCAGTCTAAAAGTTCTCATATTTCGAATAATAATTTATTATGTTTCTTCTTTACTCTAAAAAATTACCACAATTTGAAATTTTTTTATTTAAGTGATTGTTAATTAATTAATTTCTTAATTATTTTTTTCATTAATTATGAAAATTTTATCCAAATTAATGATTTCATTATTTTTATAATTGACTATAAAAAATTTATACACTTAAAATAATTCTTAATACATATATAGGAAAGATAAAAAGTTATAGCATAGAGATATGAGAGTTTGCTCAAGCCTTCTCATTAATTAATAGAAATTATTTTATTTATATATAATAGATATTAAAAAAAAAAGGCCAAAAAATACATACGCCTGTGATAACCGATATCATTTCGACTGTATCTTTGACATTGGGTGCGAAAATTTTTCAATCGAAAGTTTGTTTTCAGTGAAGGAGGATCATTTTTTTAATATTTTAATTCGCCTTGTTAGATTTATATTAGAATGTCTAAATAGAGTTATTTCCATTGCATATAAATGAAGAGAATTTATGATCAGCAGGATCTTTAGTAACAAAGTCTCCACGTATTCAAAACACAAAAGACAACAGGATGGAGAAGAGAAAAGAAGCTTGGGTTCAGCTTACACAATGGACCAGGCTTTTCATTTTTTGGAAAAACAATGGGCCAAGGTATTCATATAATTGAAGGCTGCTCTATTCTATCGAGGCTTCGTCCTGGGCCTTCTCCATCAGCCATTCACTTAGAGTTAGCCACCTATACATATAAGATATATATACATATATATATATATATATATATATATATATGTAAGAATAGTATTAGCCACTTGTTTTATCTTTTTTGTGTGTGACCATGCCAAGACAAGAAAGAAAGAAAGAGAGAGAGAGATAAAGGCGTGGGGGTATACAGAATTTGCCTTTTCTTATCAGCAAGAGAAATTCTGGCTTCAAGTGAAAACGGCTTTACTGAAGTGGAAGAGACGAACAAAAGCAAATATGCATGGTATTTAGCTTTTTCCTTCGAAAGAAGAATCATAAAGAAAAATGGAAAAAAAAAAAATCAGAAATTATTATTGTTTTTATTATATGACAGCTTATCTTATATAGTTCTGACACCAAATTCACTCGTCGCTTGAAAATGAAGTGGCTTAGTTCGAATCTGTTTGCATTGCACGCACTCTGAACTCCATAGGAGACAACTCTGTGCCTTACCACTTATTTTCATTCTTAATTTGAACCTTTAAATAACAAAAATAAGTGAAGATGAGCAAAACAAAATTGATTGATTAAATTTATATGAATTTATTTGATCAGACAGTAGTAGGAAAGATGCGAATTTGCCAATTGTGATTTGTGGGACTCAATCGGAAGGCCTACTCCTCCCTTGTGAGCGCTGTGACTGAGAGTCCATCTGCATTCCCCACCTCCTTACGCCAAGCTGAAACTCCGCCGCCGCCGTCAGAAACTGCACCGTCTGCGGCGGACTCAGAATTTCCAACACCTTCCTCGCCGTCGACACTCGAAGCTCGTCGGCTTTCTCCAATACCCCCATCATTGCACTCTTCAGCACCTGTATTGCCGAGTCCAGCTCACCTATTTCCCCGTCCAACAGCTTCCCCACCTGCCTCCCCACTCGCAACATCGACGGCCCCGCAAGGCTCTCTTGAACGGTCGCCATTGTCGCCGTCACGATCCTTTCTTCCCTCTTGGTGTCGTCCTTCACTCGCTCCAGCCTCTCCTTCTGTTCCGCCGTCAACCCCTGGACGGCGTCCTCCACTAGCCGAAGCACAAGGGAAGGCTTATAGCCCGCAATCCATAACAGAGCTCTCTCGTAGGAAGATAACCAGGTCGGGGAAAACACGAGGAAAACATCGGCGTCGGCGACTCTTGATTTCTCCTGGAAGTATAGCTGGTAATGACAGAGGACTTGCTCAATCAGGGCATTCTGCTGCTCGATTTTGGTGGGAGATTCAGGTGTGAGGGAGAGCCCCAGAAGCTGCTCGAGGAATCTATGTTGGCGTAAAAGCCATCCCTCGAAGAAGCTCTGAAAGGAGGTCTGCACATTCCGGTGGGCAGAGTTTTCTGCCATTATTACGGATTATTCTCGTGGCTCCCCTTTGGGGGGAAGTGGTGGTGGATTTGTAGGTGTACAGTTATGACTGTTGATTGAATCCTTTTTATAGAAGTTAGAAATGTTTCTTAGCCAGTAAGGGTTTCGATTGAATAGGGAATTCAGGTATTAAATTTTATATGATTATTGTGGAGCGTTGATATAAAATTAAAAAAGTTTTGGGGAAGAAGGAAGGGGG
This sequence comes from Delonix regia, assembly GCA_037074485.1. Taxonomy (NCBI): domain Eukaryota; kingdom Viridiplantae; phylum Streptophyta; class Magnoliopsida; order Fabales; family Fabaceae; genus Delonix; species Delonix regia. The sequence continues at coordinate 7,909,660 of CM073452.1, forward strand.
TGTTGATGTCATGGCGGTGGGAGGAGAGTGTTCTGCGACTGAAGGAAACCGTGAAGAAATGGGTCAAAGAAGCAGATTAGCGTTTGCCCAACCTGCTTTTGTCTTTTGGTTACCTTCCTCTACCGACATAACTTCGATTATTTTAACTTCAGTTATTGAAGTCTATTTGGTTTAGTAATTTGTTTGAATGACAATATAATGCAATGAAATAGTATCAAGTTGGATGGTGAATCGCACGTTTATTTTGTGATAAAAAATAGAAAGAATTATTAATGAAATGAAATGATTTATAAATTAGTTTTTAAATAGAAGAAGAATATAGTTATACTTGTATAACATGTCAATTTCATTTTATATTAAGCACTCAATTTGGAAGATCTAATAAATTTGAATTTTAAAAACAAACTCAAACAATGGATTAACTCATTTTAATCATTTTATTCTTCATTATTTCGTCTCTTGACATAAATTGAAATGTAACCTAAATCTTAAAGTTTATGTTTCTGATTTTAATTCTTATGTTTTTCTTCACTCTCAATTCTTATAATTTTGTATTTTTTAACAAAAATAACTACACAAGTGAAGTAAATTCTTTTTTCTGAAAAATGAATGTGTATTGTATTAAAAATTATTTTGTATTTATTTTCTTGAAAGATAATAATTTCAAAAGTGTTTACAATATATATATATATATATATATATCAATATCTGAATATTTTTCAAAAAATAATTTATTTAAATATAAAAATTTGATAAATTTTATTTTAAATAATAATATCAATTTCAAGTATTTGTACCTTTTTAAATTATACTGCGCGTCAATATATAATATAATATATACATATATTGAACGAGAATTTCTTTCATTTAAAAATAGAAAAAAAGGTGTGACTTGAAGTTACGTCAGGAGAAAGTAGGCTTTTGTCAGCACTCTGTGGCATAAAATTGATCCATTTTATTACAGGCTTTTAGATCCTTTGCAATTTGCAATTAGAGAAATAAAGATTGTATTTATTAACATTAGAGAATGTTTCTTCTTTTTTTTTTTTTTTTTTTTTCTCACAAATCAGACCAATTTTTCATTAACTCCACCCGCAAAAGGTGTGGACAGTTTCGTTATGGTACGTATAACCCAAATAAAGTTGATGATCGTCGGTGAGAGCAAAATAAACGGCAAAACCAACTGGACGCTGAGATTTGTATGCCATTTCTGGGGGCTCTCACAGTTGTGAATACTTGGGCCCTGGGATACCTCGTTCATCACGTGATTGGGGTACATTCAATCCAACGATTTCATATTTTTGTTATATTAAATAGAAGGAAAAGTATAAATTTGGTTTTATATTTATATTTTAAAATAATTTAATTTTTTATAAATTAATCATGATAAATTATTTTTTATAAATTCAAATTTGTATAATATTAATTTTTTTTATTTGGATTAATAAAATATTAATTTTATATACAATAGAATTTTTGATGAATTGATTTATTACAGTTAATTTACATGAGATCAAAATTTTACAAAATGTATATATAGGAGACCAATTTGATATTTTTCTCTATTAAATAGAAATAAATACAAAGTGTATTATTTCTATTTGAAGATATATGGTGATAAGTCTATGAAAAAAGTTATCTAGAATAATATTGATAGTTGAATCACTTAGATTATAAATAAAATCTCATTGATTTCAAAGAAATTTAATCTATAACTTAGAAACTTACCTTTGACCATTATTAAACGAAGATTTAAGTATTTTTTGTGATTGAATTTTCAAGAAATAGAGCTAGAGAAGTGCTAGCAAAGAAGGGAAGAAAAATGAAAAACATGAAGATTCAGTATTCAGGCACAAATTCCAGAAACTCAACACTTGAGTGCCAAAAATCTTGCGCCTAGGCGCCAAACGCGCACTTTGGAATTTTGCAATTTAAGGTTTTGCACCTAGGCACTAGAATTTCAATGCCCAGGTGCCACAACCAGAGAAAACCCTAATTTGCTTTTATGATTTAGGGCTTCATACATGACCCGTACTCCATTTTTAGGGTTTTTTATGCCTATATATAGGATCCTAAGGGTAAGCAGTAAGGAGACCAAGCTATAGAGGAGTGCAAAACCCTTGAGAAGAATTTTGAGTTGAGAGTTGCTGAGGAGAGAGTTTATGGCAGAGTGAGGGGGCTTTTTATAGAGTATTCCTCCTCTTCTTGTATTCTTTATGCTTTTCTTTCATATTGGTTTTGTACTAATGCCTATGAGAGGCTAAATAGCTTATTCCTAGGATTTTGACTAAGCCTATGTTAGAGATGTTTTTTTTGTTGAATGTTGTTATAGTTTATTTGAATGAATGATTATTCATATTCATCCTATAGTTATTGTTTATAAGCTTGATCACCTTACGAAGGAAGATAGAATTTATGTCAACTTGACAAGGTTACTTAAATTTCTAAACTAGATGCATATAATCTTTGTTTGCATAAATGAAATTTGCAGTCAAGACAAGTACTTGATTATCTGTGATAACCACATTTAGGTCTTGAATTTATAAGGTCTTATCCCAGTTAGTTTCCATAGACATATAAGAAATTAGGGGGGGGGGGGAAAAACTCAGCTTGTATGAATTCGAAAGAAACATATAAGAAGGTAAGAATCCTAGGTTAGCAATCTATTCATCAAATGAAACAAGGTAATAATCACAACAGAAAGCAACCCTACATGTGGTGAATGATCAAAATCCTAGGTTGTTGTAAAATTCTGCATTAATCAACTGTTGAAATTTTATTTACATTTGTTCAATCAAATTTTAATCACATTGCTTAAGAATAGGTTTGTCAGTAAACATTGGAACTAAGTCTCTGAGGAATTGACACTCAATTCATCATCATATTACTTGTTTGATCACGTATACTTACATGTGATATTGCACCTTGGTTGCAATCTTATCAATATATGGCTCACTTAATTATTAAGTTCTATTTACTATATATATATATATATATATATATCTCTCTCTCTCTCTCTTTCTCTTTAATATGACTAGAAAAGGAAGAGGTCTAAACTCTACTAACTCTTGTTTCTTTTTAACTCTGATTTATTATGTTGTAGTTAAAAATTTTACAAAATAAAATTGTTGGAATACACTGATTCTTTTAAACTTTAAAAGTTATGTATAAGTATTTTTTATTTTACATAAAATAGGATTTATGAAGGATTAATCTATTACGATTAATATGTGAGAAACCAAATTGTCATAAATATACAAGTGAAAGACTAATTTAATACTTTTATCTATTAGATAGAAATAAATACAAAGTATACATTCTACTAAAAAATATATGATCCACTTAAGTACTATGTCTTATCTATTTATCTTTCTTTAATATAACAAGAATATCTAAAATTTCACAAAAAATTAAGCCTTGTTTGGTTGCAGTAATAAGGCTTAAGGAATGGGAATGTCTTTCCCTATCCTATGTTTGGTTCAAAAAGTGGCAACTAAATAATTTTCCTTAGGTAAAGCTCATTCCCAATCTTTTAAGAATGAGCAATCCCATCTATGCTCGATGTAATGACAGTGTTTCCTGGATGAGCAAGGTCTGAAGGTCCTATTTGTCCCTATGTCATGCAACATCACTTTGAGTCCTTGGAGATGCTCAATGTCAACCTCCTATAGCTGCCATCAACTTAGACTAGCAACAGCTAAACTAGCAGCGAGACAACAAATTCATCGTTAGACACCAGTAGCAAGACAACATATTCATCGTTGGACACTCAACCTAAAGGAAAGAGTAACACCAGTGCCTGTTGATGTAGTAACGTCAGTGCTTGTTGATGCAGCAACATTGGCACTGTAATGTCATTAGATTTTGCTTGCCAGCACATGGTCCATGCTTAATGGAGGTTGGCTTGAGGAGAGGTTGAACAGATTACTAAACCACTTCACCAATGGCACGCCCTAACCTCTCCTTTCTGTAAAATGCAATGAATTTTACTGATGGGTTTTTTCTTTTTGTCAACTGCTGATAGGGTTAAATTGGTCATTTTCCCTGTTTTTATTTAATTAATGTTAATGTTATTTATTAACATTCCTTTCACTATTGATGGCAAACCAAACATGCTCTTAAATTTTTTTTTTCCTATTCTCACTCTCATTCTTATTCCTATATCCTCAGACCCAAATCTGATAACCAAACGAGGCCTTAGTTTATTTTCAACTTTGATTTATTACATTGTATTTAAAAATTTTATATAATTAAATTGCTAAAATATGCCGATTCTTTTAAACTTAAAGAGTTACATACAAATATTTTTAAATTTTTTATAACTTATATATGTTTTAGCAACATAGTAGTGTTTTGCTGCTTTTTAATCTCTTTGCATTTCCGTTGTTCTTCGTCATATATTTATTTATGTTATGCTTTTACCATTTCAATTTATTTTTGCTATTACATACTTATGCAAAATTATTATATCTAAATATAATCAGAATGTGAAATATTTAAGGATAAATTAATCTGACCTTAAGGTGCAACAACCATGGTGTATATCTTTCAGGTAGAAGATTATAAAAGATCTACAACCCATAAAACTCTAGTTCACTATAAATAGTTTTATGCACAAAAGAGAGAAACAAACTAAAATTAAGGTTTTATAGATTGCTAAAAAGTATTAAGTAATCTTAAAACCCTTCAACCATATTTTATTTAATAAAATAAATTCTAATAATTTCAATAAAATATGCCCATTAACTAGACTCATTTACATAGCCCATTTCATCTTTATTAATAATCAATTCTTAATTAATGATATGATAATATCACTAATCAACTTAGGTTGTAGGTTGTGGTTTTTACCCAATGGACTAGTGAATAATTCATCCAATTACTAATTATCCACAATCAATATGAACACAACTCATTATTAGTTTAAACTAATAATATTAATTGCCTAATTAGTAAGCACAAGAAATTGATCTAATAATAGAATTAATGATAAACCACATAATATTTTTAAAAAATATTCTAACAATCTCTCACTTAGATAGCATTAATTAATTATTAGGTCAATCAACAAAAGTAATAAAATCAGACAATCAATATTCTCATAAACACACGAATGTGCATATACACTAAACCATGCAAAGTTCAGAAATGAACCCACACAAAAATCATTGTATCTGATAGGGAAACAAATTATGTTAACATTAGTGTAAGTTAGTTTAAATATCTGAATAAAATGGAATGTTAAATGACATTTAGATGTCATATTACATCATAAAAGTCTTTTTACGACTCAACTCATATACCTACTACACTAAGGCTACATTAAAGATTAACAAGACTTATATGAGTTACATGATTTAAGTTACTCCTAAAAGTTAGCCTTTGGTCAATGGATCTGTAAACATAGGTTTACTATGAATGTGAATAGCACGAGTTTGAGATAAGAAAAATCCAGAAATGAAACCATGAATAAAGAATATCGAATCTGATAAGGAAAATAATGTTATAAATGCAAACAAAGTTTCAATTTTGAATTATGTCCAAATTTTGACACAACTAATAACATTGAATCCAATAGGGAAATAAATGTTATAGATACCAAAATACACCAAAGTGTTCCTTAAGAATCCAACTCAAAGTTCCACTAAACCAATACATTAAAAAAATTCAAAATACCCAAGTTTAAAGTTTTCAAAACTCTAATAGGTTAGTCTTAATGAACGAATCACCCAAGATGTTCAATATCAATATGAGATTTACAAATCTTCTCTTTAATAAATAGGAATTATTTATCAAAAGTTCAATGTAACTGAAATTTTTTTATTTTTTAAAGAAGCTTATAACTGAGTTATTGTCATAACAAAATAGTCAAGACTTTAAATATGTACACAACAAAAATTCATTTCCTTGACGATATTCCTTGACAAATGACCATAGATGTAAACAAATGTTGAGTAACTTTAAGTGTTTGTATGACACTTTGCAACAAGACAATTCCTCTAGGACATCATAAAGATGTATATACAAGTAAATGTAGCTATAAGTGTTTATTTGACACTTTACCACAAATGACTCTTCATAAAGAATATAAAAATGCATATACAATAGTAAATTTCAAATAATCAATCAAATCACATAATCTAAATCTAGATTGTCAATAATTACAAGTGAATCCAATTCATTGTAATAAAAAATGCAATTTTAAATACCTTATAGGTAAAATAAAACTATCTAACCAGCTATCCAATAATCCAAAATAGGATTACTCAAGTATATTCGAAGTACACTATAGCATAAGTTATATCAATACAAGTGTCTACTTAAGCATATACCAAACTGCCAACAATGAAAGTAAATGGAAATTTCTTTCCATCTTGGTCCTTTCTTTATTATATTACGGACCCAAAAGATTTAACAGACCTCTCTGTCACCTATCAGAATAGGTGCATCACAAAAGGAACAAAAGTGCATATTGAATTTTATAAGCACTGAGTCAACATGAGTTCCTTTAGATGAATTGGAAAAATGCAAGACCGACAAAGGAATTGAATTCCAAGAACACAAAAAGTCTTATGAAGATTATCATGTTGGATTAACACTAAGAGGTTAACATCACAAAGATATTGCCACTTCAAGCTAATAACATGTCATTTAACATATATTACGAAATAAGATCTTGGCTTTCTATAATCTCATCAAATTGAAGATATTTCCTTAAAATTTGTTATAACCTAAGATAGATTGTTCAATCTGCACATCAATTGCTTATACCATGATTTAACAAAACCATCGACTAAGGTTTGATGATTTCTAATTAGAAATCTCGTTAACTTTATAATCATTCTAAGAGCATTTTCAATAGACGCTACTGAATGGTATATGAATAATCAATTCCTTTTACATTACTACAACTATCATGATTATATTAGATTTAGAACCATTTCCAAATTTCTTTTATAACCCAACACTAGGTTTTTAAGACTCACTCATATTCATCAGTTTCAAAATCGTAAATGTGAATTTCAAAAAATTTCAAACTCAGTGACATATTATGACTGACTTTTTATGAAAGGGTAACAAATATGAAGCCTCAGTCATAACAAAATATGTTTTGTAAATAAATCATGCCAATAGCTAAAAATTTTAAGGATCTGACATATCATATTATAGTATAGCATAAACATAATAAGGAATTAGGGTTATAAACTTCCATATAAGTGGTTATCTTAATAGTCTTACACTCCTACTTGTCTTTGCACTTAACTCTAGCAAGAATAAATTATTTCAATACAGTTTATAAAGAATCCAAAATTAATGTTGTATGAGATGTTTTGTTCAATCAGTCTCATCAATTTTTCTTTTTAAAATGTGGCATAAACATTTATCTCATAACAATAGATAGTATTATAACAATAAATTATATAGTGAAATCTTAAAACTCAAATAGTTAAGAAACACAAACTCAATAACACTATGTTTAAAATAGATAGAGCTAGAAGGACATATGTAATAGTCCATTATTTTATGATCTAGTTACGATAAAAATTCTTTTGTCCACACAAAGTCCTAAAATAACCAACCTAAATATTACATTTATCATTCTTATCACTAATTAGGATTTGGGTTTTTAATTCTTTGCAAACCTACATTGAACTCACAATTGGATCTAAAGTTTCAGGAATTTATAGTGGGAGTATTACCATTTCCATTAATTTTTTTTTTCTTTTAAGGAAGAACCTCATTCCATTTAACGACTATTTAGTTAGTAAGATGGGTATAATATGAAGCCTTTAGTAGTTAAACTAAGATAGGAGATTTGCAAAAGTGTATTAAATATGGAGTTTATCTCATAAAACATGACTATAAGATTTAAGCTCTATATTCCTTCAATTCAGAAAAGGTCATGGCCCTCTTTTTTTAGCCTAGTTGTCTAAACCTTCTCCTCGATGACCCTCATATATTCCATTATTTTTCCTATTAATGCCTTCTCTCCCATATACAGCTTAAGAAAGGCTATCGAAAAATAGTGAAATTGTTGTTAAATGTAATAGATATGTCCACCCCAAGGTCAAGTCCATAGTTTAGTTGCCAAAAAAATTTTTTAAGAACATTTAAAGTCATTATAATTTGTCCCACTGCAAGTTTTCACTATTGCTAGTTACTGAAAACAAGAATTAGGGTAACAAAATTAGGAAACATGCATTATGTGTATGTACACAATTATAAAATAAAGTTTCCTCTAAAAGACTCAGTTTATGCAACCATATTCACAAGATTATTTATCATAATCCCATCTAAGGGTCTTGGATTACAATAAACTAAGAAAACTCATTATACATCAAAAGGCTCGTACAATCAAATGTTTCTAAAATCCCCATACTGATATGGTACGAGAAATAATAAGACATCAATTCAACTAAATCTCAATAATATCAAATCACATTGTTAGTATTACACTGATAGTATATCCATTGCCTATGCAAATTTACCTATCAATAACTATGCAATATTAATTTGAGATGGATGTCTTAATTAAATTAACTAACAAACATCCCTACAATTGGTCTCATGATAGATGAGTGCCCAATCGCAATGTGACAATTTCCTAAGAAATCTTTATAGTAAATGAAATCACTTAATCATGCCTATGAGCAAGCCGACACCAATACTTTGGATAACATGTTATTTTAGAGGATGTATAATTGATTACAAGATTATAAAACAGATCATGATTTTAATCTTTAATTTTGTTTAAATAAAAAAACTTCCAGACAAAAAACATTAGGCTTATATAGTCACCATTCTTGAAAGTAATATTTACTACATGCAGTCTTTACTCAACTTTTATAAGAAAATGTTAATTAGGTTTTTAAAAGGAAAAAAAAAAAAGTCCAAGCCATAAAAGGCTCAAAACAATGCATCTCAATCAAGTTCAGAGAGAGAAAAATGCCTTGAATAATTGGAAATATTCTAGGCGGAAGAAATGATTTCTACCATCTTCGTTAGTTTTTTGTATGAAACCCAAACAAGTTCCCTGAAAATTTAAAGGTCCCAAAGTCAATGAAAATATTGGAATTTGGGCTTGAAACTATATTGAATTGCCTTTGGCAATTCATCTTGGCATCAAGCTCTAAATGAACTTTCTAGAATGGTGTTTTAAGACAACAAATTTCATTTATGTTAAAAATTATGCCTATTTGAAGTCAAGTCATCTGTTTAGGCTTAGACTTAGGCTTCCAATAATCAATATGGTTTAATTATACTATCCCAACATGTGTTATCTTAAACATAATGGGTGAATGCATATTTAAAGTATGAAATATTGAGTTCCATAATTTCCAAAATAAAATTGATGAAATTAACACAAAAATTGGGCTCGAAATTCAAATTCAGTATAATACAAAATTTATAAAAGGCATAATTTCACTAAAAAAATTATTTAGCACATCAGAGTATTTCACCTCTGAGTGTGAAAAATATATGGTACTTGAATACATTTAGAGTATGTACAAAAATTTTCAGCCCAAAGCTCGAAGAGTACTTATATAAAATTTAGTGTGGAATATCATGGAAATTCAAGAACTCATATTTTTATATTTCAAAAATTTCAAAAAAAATTACCATTAAATACGAAATACAAAATCAATGCAAGAGCCAAAAATTTAAGCCAATATGGGCTTTCTAAGTGGGCCCATGCACATCCATGTGCCAGGGGGTGCCAGTCAGCATTATCCATGTGCACTATTCATCATCTCCTTTACCTTTGTGGGTTTGAAACGCATCATTAACCCCTTTTTTTACTTGATTCAGGACCTGTTGAATTTACATCTTTTTTTGGGTTTTCTAAATATCATTTTACTCATAATTCCAAGATTTATAAAACTTCTATAATTATTTCAAAAAAGAATGCGTCACTTGGAGTATTTAGGATCGAAATTTTAGGGGTTTTTGAAGTGTTCAAACTTTAATGGAGACCAAGTACGAGCTTGAAATTTAAGCTTGTTCTAAACACCATTTTGCTTGAAATTATTATATTAATAAAACCCCTATGATGATTTTGACCAAAAACCCTATAGTATAACAAATTTCACTTAAAAAATTTGTAGGGTTTTCGAGTTGCATCTTTAACAGAGGATGAGCTATTTCATTATGATTTAGGGTGTTTTTTTTTTTTTTTTTGCATCATTCCATTTGAAATTTCTTGATATGTAAAAGCCCTAAATTAATTTCAAAATAATATATGGAATATTGGTCAATTTTCATTTGAAAATTTTAGGTTCCTATTTTGTTCATCAAGTTCCTCATTGTAATTCATCCATGGTTGATAATATAATATACAGATCTAGAATCCTAGGCTTTGATACCAATTGCAAAATTATCATATCTAAATATGATTAGAGTGATAAATATTTAAAGATAAAGTAATTTAACTTGAAGGTGCAATAGTCATGGTGTATATCTTTAAAGTAGAAGATTATGAGAGAACCATAACCCACAAAACCCTTGTTTACCAAAAAGAGTTATATGCACATATGAGAGCAACACACCAAAAGTAGGGCTTCATAGATAGTTAAAGAATCTTAAATAATCTTCAAACCTTTGAGCCATATTTTATTTTTAAAAATAAGTCTTAATACTTTCAATAAAACAAGCTCATTAACCAAACTCATTTACGTGAACCTAGTTCATCTCTTTTAATTATCAACTCTCAATTAATGATTTGATGGGATAATCACTAATCAACTTGAATTGTAAGTTTAGGTCTTTATCAAATGGATTAGTTGATAATCTAATCCGTTACTAATTACCCAAAATCAACATAAATCCAATCCGTTATTGGTTTAAACTAATAATATTAATGATTTAATTAGTAAGCACATGAAATTGATCTAATAATTGAATTAATACTAATTTACATAATATCTAGAAAAGTATTCTAACAATTTAGTCTCTTTCTCACTATATAGTATTAATGCTAGAAGATTATGATTGAACAAACAAATAATGTTGGTTTTCATTAATCTATAAAGTTGTTTAAACTTGATTTTGAATCACTGTTTACTTTTTAAAATTATTTTTAGTCAAATATAATTTTTTGCATGATTTGTATTGAAATACTTTTATTTTAAATTTTCATTTTGATATCAGTATAACTTATTTAATTTGAAAATATTTTTTTTCTACACTTATTCACAAACAAGAATTTGAAAATGGAAATAATTTTGAAAAAAAAAAATTAACATCAAATTAAAAAAATGTTTATAAAGAAAATTTTTAGCAAACTGAATTTTCACTCTTTTAAATGTTACACTATTAAATTGGTTAAGTATAAAATTGATTGCTTATTACATGTGGCAAAAATATATTTTTATCCCTTATACTTGATCTCAAGTTTTACATTTTTCCTTTAATTTTATTTAGTTTCAATTTTGTCCCTTAATTTTATATCAAGATTCACTTTCTTCCTTTAACTTATATTTGGTTTCAAATTAGTACCTTAAATTTAACTTAAGTTTCACTTACATCATTTAATTTCATTTGATTCTAATTTGGTCTATAAAATTTATCTCAAATTTCACTTTTGCCCCTTAAATTTTAAAACTATTCAAATATATTTCTCTTTTTTATTTTCTTTTAATTTTATTTATCTATAATGATATGAGGTAAGCCTATTAAATATAGTAATATTTATATGAATTAAATCTATCACTTATTCTTCTACAAATTAAACTGATTGATATTTAACACATAATTTTTTTATTTCTATTTTTCTCATTCTATTTATTTTCTACTCATCATAACTTTTAAATTCACACAAAGAATCATTATTTCAAGCATTTTAATTTGATCATGTTAAAAAGGATAGCGTAGTTTTTTAAAATTAAAAGTCAAATTAGAATAAAATAAAATTAAGGGACAAAAGTAAAACATAAGATAAAGTTAAGGGATCAAATTAAAGTTACATAAATTTAAGGGGTGAAAGTGAAACTTAAGGTAAGATTAAGAGAGCAAACTATAGTCAAATGAAATTAGAAAATGAAAGTGAAATTTAAAATAAAACTAAGGCCTAAAATTAAAACTAAATAAAATTAAAGGGTGAAAAGATGTGTTTTTACCATTGCTAATTTCTTTTGAAATGTGAATATAAATTTGACATATAAAAATACATGATAAAATTTAGAAGAAAAAAGTAGTCGTTTTCTTGTTATGCATAGCCTGAAGTCGTTTCCTTTTCACTTCTATCATTCATTAAGATAAAAAAACAAGCTTAACTTGAACATTGACACGTTATGTGGACTTGAATCAAAAGCACTACAATTAGTTTAAACAAGCATTGGCTTTTGATTGGCAACTTTAACCAAGTTGAGCTAACTGAGGATAAAGTTAGTTCATGCTCATATATTCCTAACTCTAAAGATTTTCAAAGCATTTTGACAAATAGTTAGCTGATTGACATTTTGCCTAAGGGATTATGGTACTTATGGACAAATAATAGAACTGGGCATGATTGTGTATGGGAGAGGCTTGACAAAGCTTTGTATAATTCACTATGGCTGCAAAACTACCCCAACTTAAGTTTTTCAATTCTTCATTTGGCTGCCTCAGATCATTCCCCTACATTCTTTACCTTTTCTTATAATGTCTTTGTTTAAAAGAAGGCTTACAAATTTGAACTCTTCTATTTAAAATTCATTCAGTGTAGACAATTGATGTCTCAATCCTGGAATCACACAATAAATGGCTCTCTTAGTTTTGTTGTTCACAAGAAACTTTATTCTACCATGACAACCTTGCAATTCTGGAATAAAAATGTTATTAGTCACATTCTCAGCAAAATAAAGTAGTTGGAAGCTATTATGCAAAAGGTATAAGGATGAATAAATGATTAGCTGGCAATACAAGAAAAGAAGAACTTAAGGAATGAATTAAAATTTTATTATGATTGTAAGGAAATGTTATGGGCACAAACAGTTTGACAAACTTGGCTTATTCATGGAGATAGGAACACCAAATTTTTTCACACAATAGCAAATAAAAAGAAATAATCTAATCTTATTTATTAGCTAAAAAATAGTATATGTGACCAATTGATAATCAAAATTAGCTTGAATCTTTAGCTTATGATTACTTCCAATCAATGCATCTGACATATGACAAGGGTAGTTTTCAAGAGATCATAAATATACTGGATTGTGTTAATATTCCTACATTGTTTATGGAACATATTGAGCTTTTCCAAAGAGAATTAACAAAAGATAAGATTAAAAAAATGGTATTTGGCCTGAAGACAGATAGTGCGCTAGGACCTGACAGCTTCAATGCAAAATTCTACCAAACTTTCTTAGATGTGGTTGATAATGATATCCATGAAATAGCTTTGGATTTCTTTAAAAGGGTTTTTCTTTTGAAAAGATTAAATAGAACTCATATTGTCTTGAACCCTAAATCTGAGCAGCCACAATCCTTTAAAGACTTTAGACCGATAAGCTTGTGCAATGTAATAAACAAAATTCTTTCAAAACTTTTTTTGCAATAGGCTTGGTGGTATTCTTGATGACTCATTGTCCTTCAACAAAGTGCATTCATAAAAAATCATAACATTTCTAACAACATTCTTCTTACCTTCAAAGTAATGCATCAAATTCAACATACAAAAGGAAAGGTAAAGCACTAGTGTGCCCTTAAATTAGATATTTCAAAGGCTTTTGATAGAATTTCTTGGGAATTTTTACAAGCAATCCTTGTGAAAATAGGATTTTCAAAGAATTAGATTCAATTTTTGATGTAATGTGTTACTACAATATCATATCAAGTCATTATTAATAACAATATGTCAAATCTTATCTTCCCTAGTATAAAACTCTGACATGGTAACCCATTATCTCATTACCTTTTTATTATTTGCATCTATATCTTGTCTTGCATGATTTTTTATCGACAACAGGAAGGTTCTTGGAAAGGTGTTAAAATTAATCACAATGCATTTCCTATTACTCACCTTATGTATGTAGATGATAGGATATTATTTTTTAAAGGTGACATAGAAATGTGCAATTCTGTGCAAAGTTCCCTTTTTTCCCTTTTGCAAAATGTCTAAACTTGAAATTAATTTTTCAAAATTATTTAATCCTAATACCTTGCATGGATTCAAGAAAATTATGGCGGGGATTTTTTAGGTAAAATGTGTAGGCAAACTGAGCAAATTCCTGGGTACTTGGGTGTATATTGGGAAGAATAAGTAACCAATTTATCATAAGTTGATTAATAGAATTAATTCTAAACTTTACCCACGGCAAGCAACTTACTTTAACATGCTGGGCAACTCACCTTAATCCAATATGTTCATAATACGAGTCTTACTTATTATCTTAGAACTTTTGAATTGCCACTTAAATATTGCTTAGAGATTGACTCAAAGTTTGCAAATTTCTTTTGAGATTGCAAAGATGGAAGACCTAGAATGCACATGTTGAGTTAGCAAAAACTATGCAAAAGTAAGGCATACGAAGGTTTAGGACTGAGACCAACCCACGTTTTTAACAAGTCATTGATGGCAAAGCAAATTTGGCAAATCGTGGATAACAAAAACTTTTCATTTTGTGCTACAGTTATGCATAGCAAATATTGCTCTTGTGATAATTTTGGGTAGATTATTATATGATCTAATGAATCTTGGTTGTGGAAAAGTCATTAAAAAGTTCAAAGTTTAATTACCTCCAAGCTTTAAAAGTAGGTAATGGTAATTTTATTCCTCTTAATCACCACCTATGGTGGGAAATACAACTAAGTCAGTCTTGGCCATAAGCTAAGTTTTTTTACCATATCTTGCATCAAGATGGTCAATGGAATCTTGCCCTAACATCTCAATTATATCATAAGCGATTAGTCCATAGCATTATTAGTATGTCGTTTTCAATTACAAGGCATCTAGACTCATTAATTCAGATTGAAACATAATTGGCACCTAAATTGCAAAAGATGGATATAGAATTCCCCGTGATGATCTCAACACCTCATGTCTGAATGAATTTACAACAAGAGACAAACTTTGGAAAAATAAGCTTCCCTACAGAATAGTCGTATTTGTCTAGATATTGCTTTCCTGAGCCCTCCCTTTAGGCAAGGTTCTTAAGGTACATCACCTAAACTTTAACCCTATTGGTTAAATTTGTCATAACTCTCAGGAATCTATTGAGTATATCTTTGCAATGTACTCCTTTGCAAAAGCCATTTAGTTCGTATCACTTCTAGGCACAAAAACATCTTCAAGAGCTAAAATATTATACTAGTTTCATTTTAATTAAATTAGATCAAATTTTGTTACATTTAATTAAATATAAAATCTTTGGTACATTCACAATTTTAAATGTACTAATATAAGGACATAATTGTAATATTACTATTTTTTATTGATAATATTACAATTATATCCCTACATTGTAATTAGGTGCACTAGTGTACTCAAGATTGTGAGTGTACCAAAGATGATACTTTTAATTAAATCATATATAATATTTTTGTTATATAGATTACAATTAACTCTCTTAATATTGGGCTGAATAAAAACTCTCTTGATGTTTAATATGTATTTTTAACAATTACATTGTAATTTCATGTTGTCCCAACAATTAATTACATTAACAAAAAAAAAAAATAGAAAAACCTTTTCAATGTACATTAATTTTCAAGGGCATGTAATTTTTGAAACGAACCAAAATATTGCGCTCGTGTGTATATATATATATATGTATGTATAATGAGAAAAATATTAAATTGGTCTCTTTTATATTTTGTGATAATGTAGTTCTTCACAAATATTTGTAACAAATCAATTTTTTAAAAATATTATTTTATACAAAATTAGTTTCTCATTAATCTAAATAGAAAGATTGATTTTTGTACAAATTTAAATTTGTAAGAACTTAATTTTATACAAAATTAAATTTGTAAATAATTAATTTGTTACTATTAATATATGAAAAATTAAATTTTCATAAAATATAACAGTGAGAACTAATTTTATACTCTAAAGTCAACTTTTTTTAAAATTAATATAAATTATATATATATATATATATATATGCTCATATTTTTCCCTTGTCGTTATACGTCGTTTCTTTATACGCTAACCATTATGCATCTCCTTCTCTTTTATGACTTCATAAAATAGCTCACAACAACTAAATTTAATAAGACCTAGCTCATGTGTCACGTGACGTAATAAAGTCGCTGTGTGTTAGCCGCGCAGAATATGTGTAAATTATATTAAGTCACGTTACTAGTTACTAAAATATGAAGTTAACAGTGGAAAGAAAGAGTTAATCAAATTAGTAGTTTGTAATTAAAAATATTTTACACTTTTAGTGTCATATTTAATAGTCTGATGGTGAGATAGGCGCGCAGATCCCCTCTGGTCTGGAGGGAACTATTTTTTGCATTAATGGATTAGGGGTATTGGAACAATGACCCTCAATTTTTGTATAAAATATATATTTTAAAATTAAAATATAATTATTTTTATAAACAAATATATATATATTTTAATATTTTAAATTATTTTTTCATACATAATAATATCTAGTTAAAAAAATAGACTCTATAATATACAAAATAAAATGTGAGAGGTTAAAAATAATTTTTTTTTATTTTTTAACTATATATATCATTTTTTATAAAAAAAATTTTAAAATATAAATATATATTTATCTATAAAAAAATTATTTTTTATTTTTAAAAATATATTTTGTACAAAAATTGAAGATCCAATGGTCCTTATTTTACAAAAAAAAAAACAATTCCCTCCAATATTATTAGAAGGGATCTAAATTTGTGAGGCGCACGGATCCCCTCAACTGGAAGGGATTGTTTTTTGCATTAATAGATACCCTCAATTTTTGTATAAAATATATATTTTTTTAATATTTTAAATTATTTTTTCATACATAATAATATCTAGTTAAAAAAATAAACTCTAAAATATATAAAATAAAATGTGAGAAGTTAAAAATAATTTAATTTTTTTGATTTTTTAACTACATATTATTTTTTATAAAAAAACTTAAAACATAAATATATATTTATCTATAAAAAATTTATTTTATACAAAAATTAAGAAGTTCTTCTACATAAAAAAGAAGTCTCCTCTAATATTACCAGAGGAGATCCGATTCGTGGGATAGTCCTCCTCGTATTGATGCTATGAATTATGATGATTCCGTGTACGATTGTCATCCCCTCGAGCCTTATCCCCTACCAGCCTTAACCTATTCTCTAATATACTTTGTAGACTGAAAGGAAAGCATTCATTTTTCATAAAAGAAATGAAGGAAAGTACTCTTTTAATGGAGGGGACCATCGTAACAAAGAAAGACGTACACTAACTTCATTGTGGCATAAAATTTACTATTATCACGTATGCTTGAACTTCAAATGTGTCTAAAAAAAAAAAGAACTCTAATTTTCCATTAAATATTCACATTAAATAACTTAGTATTTGTTTAGATGAATAATTTGTGATAAAATAACTAAATTGAATTAAGTTATTATTTAAAAATAAAATTTGATGACATAATTTATTATTTATAAATAAAGTAAGTTAAGTGGATTCTATTTGACTAATGAGAAAGTTATATTGATTAAATCATTAGCTTCTAATGCAATAATTTTTTTTCATACATATGTCAAAATTTGTTTAAAGTGCACAAATTATTCATAATGAATGAGAAAAATAATGGAGTAATTACTTAATATATTATTTTATTGCATTTTAAACTATAAATTTTTTGAAATTTGAAATTTCTTTTGGAGTTAATGAAAAATTAATGAATTATTTTTTAAAGTCTAAGAATTTTTTAGAATGAATGAGAAAATTAGTAAATTAATTAACCACCTCTTTAATTAAAAATTTTTTGGAGTTCAAATATTTTTTGGAATCAACTAAAAAAATAATGAATTAATAAATTAATTATATATTAAATTTTCTATTATGGGACTTGACATGGTTTAAAAATTAATGTAAGAGAAAATAATATATGATCAAATAGTTTATGATAATGTTATTTCTCCATGAGTTTATTATTGTTATTTCTTTCTTATTAATTTTACGTAACCAATTTTATGAACTTTTTATAATTCATGATGTTTTTTTTATATCACAATATATTATTAAATTTAATTTTTTATTAACACATACAAATACTATTAATTTAAAAGTATTGACATATAATAAAATAAATTAATTTTTTTTAAAAACCTAACATGGGAATAAATTTACTAGTTGAATGATAAAAGAGACTTTATATTAATATAAAAAAAATTATCTTTGTTAACTTTTAAATTAAGAGATTAAGGTGAAATGAAATAATTTTTTTAATTTAAGTACCTCACTTCCGTTTTATAAAAATAATATTAAAAAATTTATAAGATATTTCATATCATTAATTTTAAATGTAATTTATAAACAATATGACAAAAGGAATCACTATCTCCATATTAAAACTCTCAAATAATAAAATCACTCATCACATTATATTTTATTCCTCCTCATTTCATCATCTAATACTTCCCAAACAAAATTTTAGGCTCCTTGTGACACATTATATAAGATGGAATATTATAAGGTTATGTCTATTAAATACTTAACATGCGCATTATATTATATTATTTATATAAGTTTATAAGATTAACTTTAGACAGCTCTTTTTAATACTGTCAATTATCGTAGAATTAATCAAACATTGCTTTTAAAACTATTTATAAGCCCAGTTTGAAAGCATTGATCACGTGTTTTCCAGTGATGAGAAGTGAGAACAAAAATTAAGATTAAAAAGGAAGAGGATGATAATAAAGGATACCTGCTTTCATAGAATAATTGAATTGAGTAGGATTAAAGTCGTCCACGAAGGAAGAAACATACAACATCGTCATAATGTGGAATGGCTAAACCATAATCACAATTTTACCAAAAAGCACCCCCGCCGCCCTACCCTTCCCCAACAAGCCACACATCCTAATCACATATTAAATTATTATCATAATTAATTAATAGTTAGCTTCAATATTTCAACCGCAATCTCATCACCCAGCCCCGCACACCCTTCCATTCAACTACACTACTACTACTACTACTACTAATAATAATAATAATAATAATAATAATAAGAAGAATAAGGAGTAACCTAACAGTAGACTTTTTTAATCTCATCTTAGCTGTCTCAAATTCAAACGACAAATATTATAAATTAAAATATAGTAGTAAGTAGTAGTAGTAATAATAATAATAATAAGTAACCAAAACTTTTTTAATCTCATCGGAATTATCTTAAATTCGAATGACAAATATTATTAAAATATAATAATGAGTAATAATAATAATAATAATAATGACAGGTGAACTATTTCCTTAATACAAATTAATATTGTCGGAGACTTTTGCTCTCGGGGCGTATTCGTCTTCCCGACCCGCGTCTGGTTCTTTCGACAGGCCCAATTTGTCATTTGTCTTTTTATTCTTTTATAATTAAGTGATAATTAAGATAAAAATTTTTAAATAATTTTTTCAAATAATATGTGATACTCATTGATTCCCGTACTTAGGTTGACTGTGACATTTCATAAAATATCTTGCTTTATTGAGTTTATTATAACATTTTTTAAATTTTTAATTAAATTATTGTGATATTTATTTCATTTAAATTTTTTTTAATATAATATATAATAAAAAAATTTCATACTGTTTTTTCATTCATGAAATTAATATTTTTTAGCAATGCTTCAGAACTCTAACCGGTCATTGAACCGAAATAAGGAGTAATTTAGAGTCAATAGTTTGATTGACTTTTTTTTTTTTTCATGTATATGAAAATTATAAATATATAATATTTAGTAATTAAATTACTATTGCACAGTAACATTTAAAATAAATGTAACTAAATAAAAATATACAAATTAGTTAAACTGATGTATATATGACCACATGTGACACAGTTTAAATAAAACCTGCCAAACATGATATTTTAATTTATATAGAAAAAAAAAACGTCTTTGATTGATTTTAGCCATTTTTTGGCCGAATTTGGTTCCCTTTAGTAGAAAGAGGATATTGCGTCATGTACAGTTATATAAAAATAATAATTAAAAAAAAGAGTGAAAAGAGAAAAATGAATTCCATATTCTTCTTATATCATATTATATATATATATATATATATATTATATACACACAATATAATTAATCACAGAAAATTCATAGATACCTTTCAGGTGTAGAGCTGAACTTGAATATGTGCTTAAAAAATTCTGCTTTAAATGTGAAACGCCTCCACATTTTGGGGAATTTGCTTTCTAAATTCTAAAGTAATAGACGTGTCTAAAAATTAATCATAAATATGGTATAAACTGGTTTTCCTACATCATGTTTTTGGATTTTCGTATTAGTTGGTGTCTTGGTGTCTTTTACGTGACTTGCAAAAAGCAGGTGGCTAGAACTTAGAAGTAAATTTTTAAGCTTTCTATTATTTGATAAAATAGGTACACAAATTGATTGGGTGCTTATCTTAATTTGCTGCTGGCATCCATTTACTGTAAAATAGGGCGAAAAGGAGAGAAATAAATATATTTTAAAAAATTTTTACTCTTTTTCTTTTTCTCTCTACGTTGTCTTAAATATACCAAAGATTTAATGTAGGATATCTGTAGTATTCTAATTTATTCCCCTACGTGCAGTTTGCTGATTTTTTCCTAAAAACTGAAACCATGCTTGTAATATGTTTTATATATCACTTATCATTTTTGTTATCGGGAGATCAAATATAGCAAAAGATTCTGAAATCATATATATTAATATAAACGTGGATAAAACTCTTAAACTTATGTTAAGTTTTGACAAAAAGTTATTTGTTTCAAAATTTCAATTATAACTTCATACCGTGAAAAAAATTAGTTTATTTATTTAAAAAAATTACAAAAGATTACTTTCTGATATATTTTAAAAATAATATAATATGAACATAATTTAGAAATTCCTGTGTCTAGTTGTTGGATAAGCATATGGATTGACAACCTCTTAATACCGCAAACGCAAGGGGCTCATAATTAATATCGTGAAGCTGTACCAAAAAGGAATTCAAATCCGAATTGTTGTCGTTTTACGCACAAACGCCGAATCGTTCGAGCAGAGGGGGTAAAATTGTCATTTAGCATATGAAAATCTGGCAGGTCGGATGATCCAGAAGCCCTCATGAAAAGCGAGGGAAAAAAACAAAAGAAGAAAACGTATTAACGCAAATTTGCCCTTCTCACCGAATCTATTTTCTATTATATCCAGAACAGCGATGTAGTTATTGTGCTGTCTGAATCAATTCCAAGATGGATCTGTAAATACGTGCTGGGATAAGGCTACATTTCGACGAAGACTTGTAACAATTTTCACAAAGTACAGAATCACACTTCAACTTTTTGGCTTCTGCTTCATGCGTTGATACTCTGCTACTCAGATCAGGGAGGCTGAGTGCAACCGCCACCTCTCTCTCCAGCTCTTCCTGTTATTCCCTAGTACCTTGAAGGATCGGTCTCGGGGGAATTGAAACTAGATAGGAGTGGGGGAGGTGGGCCGGGATTACAGTAGCAGACTGTGTGATGCCGAATCCCGATGCTCACCATCAGCGGACCAGAGGTCGACCGTCGTCGTCGCGGCCACCGGTTCGGGCTAGGATCCCACTCAGGCAATTATTTCGGGTGGCATCGGTGGCTGGTGGTATTCAGTTCGGCTGGGCCTTGCAGCTCTCTCTCCTGACGCCGTATGTGCAGCAGCTTGGAATTCCGCACGCGTGGGCTAGCATGATTTGGCTATGTGGTCCACTTTCCGGTCTCTTTGTTCAACCCTTGGTAGGCCACATGAGTGACAAATGCACCAGCAGGTTCGGCCGTCGGAGACCCTTTATCTTTGCCGGAGCAGTGTCCATCATCGTAGCTGTTCTGGTCATTGGTTACTCTGCTGACATCGGTTGGTTGTTCGGTGACACGGAGAATTCTCGGCCGGCAGCTATAGTGGTTTTTGTAATCGGGTTTTGGATTTTGGACGTGGCCAACAACGTGACTCAAGGTCCTTGTAGAGCCTTGCTTGCCGATCTCACTGGTAAAATCTTCTCAGACTTTCTCATTCAATTGATTGATATGCGGTCGTTATGAGACAATGAAAGCCTCATTTGAATCTGTTTTGGAAAAATCTTTTTAACTTAAGTTAGTGACATATCTAATTTTCAACGACGAAGGATTACTTTAGTCATTTCTTCTCTAAAAATCAGATATACAGTCGTCTGCCTCTGGATGCTTGACTGCACACTATTGCAATTTGTGTCATCAACTAATGAAGTTCAATACAGATCAAGCCCTTGTTGTCATATTTGATATTATCTGACTTCCTCATTACTACTCGACACCATCAGTTGAATTGGATGTTACTGATGTGTCTAAAAAATATAGCTTTATTTTTCATCTTTGTTTAGCAATGTTCTTGTTTACTAAACTAGAATTACTATAATCAGCATAATAATCAACCAGACGTCTGTGATATGTTGCGGAGGAGCAGAGGCATCTAAAATTAATTTAACAAAATTCTGGCTTCCACTTGTTATATCTCCTAATACTGTATCCATAAAATTGATCTAAATTCCAGTAGTTCCATCCCGCAAATTACTTGAAGGACATCTTATATTGTCAATATCCTGGGATCTAATGCTGAAATGTCTTTTACCTCCGGTATAAAGAGAGGTTAATTTTCAAATTCTTTTTTCTGGTAAAAGAAAGAAGAGACATACTATAATCTTTTTCCCTTCCTTTTTTTTTGGGTGATAATTTTTATATACGGTCTCGAAAGGTTCTAACTCTTGATTCAAGTGTTTGAAATGAGATTGTTGCAGTTACCTCTAAAAATTCTATTTTTAATCTTTGGTGAATTGAAATTTGCATATGTTCATATAGGCTTTCTTATATACACAAATAATACAAGGATAGGACTGTAACTAATAATAGCAAATTAAATATGCGTTCCCCCGTTGTACTGCATATTAACATCATATTAAATTCTCTACACTTTCTTCTATCTTAAATTAGCAGCTAGATGCACTTTATTCTTCCTGAACTTTAATGATAGTTTCATTTTGTCCAAAAGCAATGTTAAGATTATATTTGTCCTTAGATATTATGGTCATTAGCTAGATTACTGTTGAAGTAACAGGTCAAGAAGAAGTATTGATCTAACCAAAGTGGTTCTTTTTTGCTCTAAAGAGTGTATTACATATTGTGCATCTCAGAAAATTTGAACAAATTTACTCATCCAACGAAGTAGCAGATCAAAGGTTGTGCTCAAATAGGATAATGTGTGTTTTTGGTATCCATCAACAACTCAATAATTTTGTTTGTGATACGTTGACGGCACATGAAAAGACTGTGTCACCTATGTAAAATCAATAATTATTTATCAGGGGCATGCTTGGTGCCAAATTTTTTTGGAAATTTGCAACAAAGAAACACTTTTTGAGACAAATTTGAAAGCTGCACTAAACTTGAAGGACAAAAGCTTTCTCTAGTTATGAATAAATTCTCACCCTGCATCCCTTTTAACATACTGTACAGGTGATAAATTTTCCTGGTAGCATTTTCTTAATAGTGGCATCAGATGAAGAAAAGAAGTTCCAATTTTATTCTATGCCTTTTTTTAATTTGAAACTGTGTTTTAGATCACAAATGAATATTTGTGCAAAGCATTTGAAACTATGTTAATGTGGGTATAAATTTGACTATCAAAAGTTGTCACAGATGTACTAATGTAATTGCAAAAGTAGTATTCTAATTGGGGGAAGCCTTGCATAAATGGAATCTTCAGATTATCCATGGCTAGAAAACAGTCATTTGGAAAAAGGGAGGGGAGAGAGAGAGAGAAAACCATGTGGAACTCCCAACCCCAAAAAAGGGCAGGCCATAGTGGGAGTGTTGTTTTTATATCGGTTACAATTCTTTGAGAACTGAAAGTGATTACTCTGGAAAAGAAACAACACAAATTGACATCCTTCTTCTTGCTTTTCTGCCTTTTTCTTCTATTAATGTTAGGCAAGGATCATCGAAGGACACGAGTGGCGAATGCTTATTTCTCTCTGTTTATGGCTATTGGTAACATTCTTGGCTATGCAAGTGGGTCATACAGTGGTTGGTACAAGGTTTTCTCTTTCACTAATTCCCCTGCGTGTGGAATTAGTTGTGCAAATCTCAAGTCTGCTTTCCTCCTCGACGTTGTTTTCATTGTAATCACTACATATATCAGCATTGCAGCAGCTCATGAAGTGCCTCTCGGTTTGAGTGGGGCAGCCCATGTTGAAGAAGGGGCTGGAGAGTCAGGTACTGCAGAAGAAGCTTTCCTGTGGGAGCTATTCGGGACATTCAAATATTTTTCAGCTCCGATATGGACAATACTTTCTGTTACTGCACTGACTTGGATTGGATGGTTTCCTTTTATTCTGTTTGATACTGACTGGATGGGTCGAGAGATATATGGTGGTGATCCAAATGAAGGCCTTACTTATGATGCAGGAGTTAGAATGGGGGCACTTGGTTTATTGCTGAATTCAGTTGTTCTTGGGATAACATCGTTGCTCATGGAAAGGCTATGCAGGAAGCGAGGGGCTGGCTTTGTGTGGGGAATCTCAAACATCATAATGGCTGTTTGCTTTCTTGCAATTCTAGTTGTAACCTATGTGGCAAATAGTATTGGCTATATAGGCAAAGATCAACCACCAATTGGCATTGTGATAGCTGCAATAATAATTTTTATCATTCTTGGGTTTCCATTGGCGGTAAGTTGCTCTAATTTGCTGCAAAGAACATATTTTTCTCTTCTGTCAATATCCAAGTCAACCCCTCCCCCTAATGGTCTCCTTTGAACCCTCTAAATGAAAATAAGATGTCTTCAATTCTATTTTGATTGCATTCTCTATTAAAAAATGTCCTCAGCTCAACCATGATGGGTCAGAAATGCAAATTTGGAAAGAGCCCCATAAAGAGTGCGGAAGTTGAAAATTTATATAATATGTGCCTGTTACATATATAATTTAAACTGAGATTATCATAATGTTTATTGCAGATCACTTACAGTGTACCATATGCCTTAGTCTCCGCACATATTGAATCTTTGGGACTTGGCCAAGGTGGGCATCTATTCATGGTCGTATTCTGTTCTTCAACTTATTCAGACTGTTGAACTGTCTATGTTAATTGAATGATTGTTGATTCTTACAGGGTTATCAATGGGTGTCCTAAATCTGGCAATAGTGATCCCTCAGGTATTGCTGCTTTAATATTCCTTGGAATCCTTTTAGTTAATGCTGTGTTTTTCCTCTCTCTCTCTCTCTGAAGAAAGGGAAAGGGTGCAAGGGAGGTTTAAAGTTCTACTAAGTTTGATGATGTTGATTACTATTCCTGGTAGATGTAAATTTGAACTTAACCAACTCTAATAATTGAACTTAATTATCTTGAAATTAGCTTCACTAGAGGTCATGAATCTTATAATGATAGTCTTAGCTTCATGCCACTCAATAAAATATATAATTTAATAATTAAATAATAGAGGTTGAATGTGTGTCTTCATATACCACAGAAGAGAGGATAAAATCCTCGTCAGCAAAATATTATATATGAGACAAAGTAAACAATAAGCTCCTCAAAACAATAGAGCTCTTGATTCCCTTTGCACCTCTGTCAATGAGACTTCCTTAAATAATGAGCTAAGCATCAGATTTAGGCCATCAACACGTTCCTATCCCTTAAAATATCTTAAGAGCAAGAAAGACCTTTTAATAGCAAGAAAGAACCCTTAGAAGTATGGCAATCTAAATTATATAGTGATGTATCAATGCGTGGTTTACATAAATTATTTAAGTTTCCTATCGGTACTCTCCCTGTCCCTTTGACCGAGAAATTCCGTTATTGCTCCTGTGATAGAAAGAAGTAACTGTGTTTAACTCTATCATTGTTACCTCTAGTCTGATTTCCAGTGAAAAATGAACATTTTTCTGTGTCTCTCTATTCTT
Organism: Delonix regia; assembly: GCA_037074485.1. NCBI lineage: Eukaryota > Viridiplantae > Streptophyta > Magnoliopsida > Fabales > Fabaceae > Delonix > Delonix regia. The sequence continues at coordinate 7,935,740 of CM073452.1, forward strand.
ATATTTTCTTTTTCTTCTTTTCAATTGGGCAATTCAAAATGTCAGTTAAACAATGATAATTTATGTTGATGTTAAAATGGATCGAGAATATTTTTAATGACTCAAGTCTTTTGTTTTGTACTGATATATCCTTAAAAAGTCACAAAGATGTCAATTGTCATGCATATTGTCTCTCTAATGGTTAGACTAAAGACAGACGTGTACATTGAAGTCTGAATAACAAATGACATGGAATTGGAAGTGAATTGAATAAAGTTATGATTTTCACAAAATTACAATCAGAAAGAGGAGCTTATGTTCAAGGATTATTGGCAACCTTTTTTGAGTTCATATATTTACCTTTTATTAGAATATATTAATAGTTATTCCACTTTAAATGCATACTTTTCTTGATTAACATGAAAAATGAATCTTCTTACTCATGTTGCTGGGGCATTCCCCCTAGTAAAACCAATGCTCTGTAGTCATCCAGTGACAAGCTTGCTTATTATGAATGCTTTATGTTGCACGCATAATTATATAAAGGGTTGTGTTACATATATGATTAAATATTTATCAAACATGATAACTCTATGATAAAGAAGACTTGGACAGCATTGAATTTTGCTTGTAATAAAAGCAATTGAATACATTATACTATGACTTACGTAATATCCATTTCACTGGTTCCTTTTGTTTTGTCCCTTGTTTATATGGAAATGGAATTGCCATAATGGATGTGAACACCGATTCATGCTGCTGAAGAACATAATTAGAATAACCCCCTCAAGGGATTCTCTCTTTGGCTCCATCAAATCTGAAAATAGCTATAGCTATTGTAGGAGATGCAGAAATGCCTTTTGATTTAACCACTGTGGCATGAAATATTCTGTACTTAAATGGAGATTTCATGAAAATTGTAGTTGCATTAACAAGCAGCTGATTGTAAGAAAAATTCACTTGCGGCTGGGGTATTATATCTAGGTTATAAAAATGAATATGCAAACAAGTTCCTTCCCGTCAATAACCATTAAATCAAATGTAGTTCTAAGGTAATGATAATTTGTGTCTTCTGTAAATGTAGACATTGAAAGAAAGGATCTATTTTAAGTACAGTTTCTATTTTTGAAGCTACTTGAGTAATACATTTATGAAGTTTAAAACAGATACTGGTGTCTGTTGGAAGTGGACCATGGGATCAGCTCTTTGGTGGGGGAAACTCCCCAGCATTTGTTGTGGCAGCTGTTGCTGCCCTTGTCAGTGGACTCATAGCTGTCTTGGCTATTCCTCGATCTGGGTCTCAGAAGCCCAGATCCCACGTATGAGGTATCATGTTCCTTCTGCTTTTGGCATTGGTTTCTTTCGAAGAGGGATGGTGAAAATTGAACAGGTAGCAAGAATTTGTAAATAGCTATTTTTGCTTCTATTTGATTGTAGCCTTTTTCTTGAGCTTTCTTTCATTAAAACCCCCTCTTCTCACAATCTTTTTTATAATAAACAATTGAATCCTTTGGTTGTGCTTTCATCTTATTGGTCCCTAATTAGCCAATGGGCTAGATTTTTGAGTTCTATTTTCTGAAGTATTTGGAAGTTCTGGAAACTCGCTCTTTTGGAGATCGTAATGAGTGAACAATCTTTTCACAACTGTCAAAATGGTTCGGCATGTAAATCATGAGGGATCCTCTATTGGGTGTAGGAAGAGGTGAATGCTCTTCAATCTTCATGTCCGAGGACCTATTTAAATCGTGTAGTACTATTCCAAATATTCTAGCTGTGCAAATGTAACGTTAATGCTGTTACAAAATACTGGACAAGAGATTATATGCTTTCAATGGAGGATTTCTTCATTGCAAATCAATCCCACCCGTGTAAGATGTTACTTTTATGGGTAAATGCCGTGGGAAAGCGATTGGAGTTGGAGCATCTTCTATAGGTTCTAAAGTTACGCTCGGCAGCATGCTTTCCAACCAAATATGAGTTGCTGTTGATTGGGAATTATTCCACATGAAATGTGGATTGTGCGATGGTGGTTCAATCACGATGTATTGGAATCTTATGCATATATGTGATTTTTTTTTTGTTTGTGTGATGAATGTGCTTAGTGGCCAGCAGTGAATATGGGAAATGTGCTGATTGAAACCGTGATGGGGACTTAGCTTCAGTGCTCCAATTTTTGGCATTTTTTTTTAAAAAGAAATTCTTGTATGACGGGTTTGATTTATGATCGTCATTCGATGTTCTGTTGAATTTTGCAATAAATTCTTGTGTTTTATACACTTAAATATTCATGAAATTCTTATCTGCCTCAATTCTTCCCTACAATGCCTGCTACTAAATGCCCAGACTCCCAGAGCATGTAAAAATATCAACCCTGGGCTCATCATATGTCCGATTTATTAGAGGCAACACCAATTGCCTCCAATTACTGTCTGGACAGACTGCTATAATTGTTGAAATTTTACATGTCATTTGATTTTGATTAAAGATATTTATGGCAAGGAACTGGTATTTTCAAGGGCGAATGTGTTTTTACATCAGAATTGTTCAAAGGTGATTTGGTTATTGAGTTGCGTTCACGTAGATATTAGCAATCTCGAATGACCAATTCAGGTTTTACAATTCGAAAATGATATGCACTTGGGTTTTAAACCAAAAGGACGATGGACAAAATTGTCCAATTCTTAATGAGAAAGGAAGATAATGGGTTAGTAGAAGAATTGTCCCGTAAATGGCCCCAGTGAGGCCAGGACGAGTTCCTACAAAAGTTTGGTCAGAGGTAGTGACGAGCATCCGCCTTTCTACGGCGGTGCGAAAAGTTTGGTTAGAGGGATACAATTAGGGAATCTGATCAGACTCCAGAGGAGCATAATCTTTTACCCATATCAAGTTCTAATGTGTCTTATCACGCTTTTCCAGAAACTCGCATTTTAGTTCTGTTATATATAAAAAAAATATGTCTGATCCCCCACTAAATCAACTTGTTCTAATTTGTTCCTGATTGATGACGCTACGTTTGTATGCCATCATCACAACGTTAATCAATCCTGTATGAAGTCAGCTGCACTTCCCAATCTGGATGCTAAATTCGATATTCCAATATAATCCCTTAAAAATGGCACTGGTTTTTCTCCATGGTTAGTGCTATTATTGCTTTATTTATTAATTTCTAAGAAGCATTTGGTTCTGTTTCATGAAACATATCTTTCATTTACAGCAAGGGATGGAATCTGCGATGGGATGGCTATGGGCTTGTATTCAGTGAAACAGAATAAAAGTGAGCGTTGAAGTTGCAGACACTGTGAAAGGGAAAGAGAAGGTGATGTTATGTGGTGTGCGTTAGGGTGGGTGATGGATGGTAGGAGGAGATGCTTGTGTTGTGTTCCCTCATAGACAAAGCCAAGTCTTATGCTCTGCTGTGCAGAGACTCATCCCACATTGTGATATACATTAAATGGTTGTAATTGAAGCACGTAATTCTCTCTCCAATGTTTCCCATCTCCCATCTGTCTCTTTTCCATACGGCCATCTACCATCATTCAGCCATTAACGCCACTTGAGGGTCCCATCCATCCATCCATGACACCAACACCTATATATATATATCCATCAAGATAACCTTCATAAAAGGAAAAAAAATGGGGTAGAAGGTGCATTATAATATCCACAGGATTTGACCCTTTTGCTCACTTGGAACTTCGAACTTGGAAGTCCTATTAACTGCGAAACCTAAAGAAGCATCTAATACCAACAGTGTGTAGTAATTGATTGGAGTGACAATAAGAAAATCCTTGTAGAAGTGGACAAAACTTGGACTTTTGGTGCTTCAGATGGGTGTAGACAGTAAGAGTTATGTTCGGACTTGGAAGAGAGTTGAGGAAGAACGGAAAATGCATGGCTGCCTTAGAACGTGCAAAAACATCTCCCTCTGCCCACAAAATTAGCAACCAACTACTGTGCAACAAACAGTGTACCATTTATGTGTATTCGATTTTAATATTAGTACAAAAATACCCAGAAGCGTAATTAGTATGCCCCTTGTCATTTTACAGGTACCCCACCAGAAAACGAGACAAATGGAAAATAATGTAGGGGAATTGGCTTCTCCCCATCGATTCTACTTGGCTTTCCCAGTTTCAGGATAAAATTCTTTATGTTCCTCACACAGAAACCGAGAGCCAAACATGCTGTCTTAAAAAAGATTATCCACTTCCATTAATAACCGATCAGCGACTTTAACCACTATTTGCGCCATCATTCTCAAACCCTACTAATCACCGCTTTGACGGCTGTTAACCCATTTACGCGAATAAATCCATAGCTTTTTCTAGAGTTTCACCGCCCTTGGGATAGTGTTTCTTCTCCCCACTCAAATGCTAAAGCTTTTTCGCTGCCAATTTTTCAGATGCCACGCCAGAATTGTTTTTTTTTTTTTTTTTAAATTCAACTTTTTTAGTTCTCAAAAGAAATAGTAATATAATTCTCACTTACGGAGGGAGAGAAGGAGGTCGGCTACCCCCAACACCTCCATAAGCATTTCTTCTGATATAGCATAGCATAAATTTTATTTTATTTTGACACGTTCTCTTAGTAGGGCCCAAGGCTTTCATGCATATAAACCCAGTTCCTTCCATCATCTCCTTCCCATATACAAAACCCTCTTCCCTCACTGTCTCTGACAAAAACAAAGAAGAGCACGATCACTACTACTACTACTACTACTACTTCTGCAGCTTGAACCGAGCTAGCTAGTCATGTGTAATTCGAAGCCTTCTTCATCAGCATCCCCATTTCTGTGTCCCACAAAGACCCATCTCAAAACCCCCCACAAACTCATAGATCCTCACTCTGATCAAGATGATGATCTTCACAGATGGCCAACTCCTAAAGAGGTAACCCAAGTATGTTAGTTTTGTTTGTAAATGTAAATTACCTGAAATAGTTACTATATGTATATGCACACACGTAAAAACAAATAAAAAGTTACCATGCGTTGGTTTATAACATAACATACCCATTAATATTACTGTCTTCTCTTTTACTGCAACCAGGTCTTATCAGAAATCAAAGCCATAAGCAAGATATCAGGCCCAACCGCCATTACCGGTTTACTCCTATTCTCAAGGGCTATGATCTCCATGCTCTTCCTCGGCTATCTCGGCGAGATGGAACTTGCGGGAGGCTCCCTTTCCATCGGCTTCGCCAACATCACCGGTTACTCTGTCATCTCTGGTTTAGCCATGGGCATGGAACCCATTTGTGGCCAAGCTTACGGAGCCAAACAATGGAAGCTTCTAGGCTTAACACTCCAAAGAACTATCCTTCTCCTTCTCTCCACTTCCATCCCGATCTCCTTCATGTGGCTCAACATGAAGACTATCCTCAATTGGTGCGGTCAAGACCAAGACATATCATCAATGGCTCAAACCTTCATTCTTTTTTGCATCCCAGACCTCTTCTTCCTCTCACTTCTTCACCCTCTACGAATCTACCTCAGGACTCAGAGCATCACATTGCCATTAACATATTGCTCTGCAATCTCTGTTCTCCTACACGTCCCTCTGAATTTCCTTTTGGTGGTTCATTTCAAGCTGGGTATTGCAGGGGTGGCCATAGCAATGGTTTTGACCAATCTCAACCTGTTTCTCTTCCTTTCTTCGTTCGTTTACTTCTCCGGTGTATATAAAGATTCGTGGGTTTCTCCGAGCATGGACTGTCTCAGGGGATGGTCGTCTCTACTGTCACTTGCAATTCCAACATGCGTCTCTGTTTGCTTAGAGTGGTGGTGGTACGAGTTCATGATAATGCTGTGTGGCCTTCTGGCGAATCCGAAAGCGACCATTGCCTCCATGGGAATCCTTATCCAAACAACCTCTCTGGTCTATGTTTTCCCTTCATCTCTCAGCCTCGGTGTTTCCACGAGAGTGGGTAACGAATTGGGCTCGAACCGGCCCGGAAAAGCCCGCATTTCCATGATTGTATCTCTGTTCTGTGCGGTGGGCTTGGGCCTCGCCGCCATGCTCTTCACGACCTTGATGAGGCATCAATGGGGGCGATTCTTCACCGCCGACGAGGAGATTCTCAAGCTTACGGCCGTGGCATTGCCGATTGTTGGGCTTTGCGAGCTCGGAAATTGCCCGCAGACCACGGGTTGCGGAGTTCTGAGAGGTAGCGCGAGGCCCACCATCGGAGCAAACATCAATTTGGGTTCGTTTTACTTCGTGGGCATGCCAGTGGCCATGCTTCTAGGGTTTGTGGTTAAAATGGGATTTGCTGGGCTCTGGCTAGGATTGCTTGCAGCCCAAGCCTCCTGCGCTGGGCTCATGTTGTTCGTCCTCTGCAGAACAGACTGGAATGAGCAAACGCAGAGAGCAAGACACCTCACCACCACCTCAACTTCAGCTTCTTCTGCTTCTTGTGGTGCTTCTGCTGATTCTGCATTACCCACATTCACAAAAACACAGCCTAACAAGAACAATTATCTTCAGGAGATAGTGATCGGTGATGATGAGCGTACCAAGTCCGCCTCACTTGAAACTGACCCATTGATAGTATCCACTAGTCAACCGTGTGCGAATTAAACTAACCTGAGTTCTTTTTTTTGGCACTATTTTTTCCCCTTCCCCAATCTTTTTGGGAATTGGGAGGAGTCGAAAGGAGAGTTGTAAGTTGTTGTATTGGATTGTACTGTACAATAATTTCCCCACCCACTTTTGCCACTTTGATTATCTCTTGTCGTATTAATAATAGCGTTTGAGAAAGAACAGGGTGCTCTTTCAATTACTTCATTACTTCATCGTAAAGCACTGTGAGAGAGTGAGGAGGAAGACACGGTTCAAGTAATTCAAAATGGATCCTTTAAATATATATATATATATATATATATACATATATATTAGCTTGAATTTTTGAAAGGGTGTGATGGAAAGAGTAAGAATTTATATCTAATTGACTTTCTCTTTGTTTAAAACTGATTTTGTTAAAATCACATGTACCATTTATTCATGGAGAGAAATAAAGAATGAGAGAGTAAGGGAAAAAAAAAATTTATATATATTTTTACTCTGTTTGTATCACTATCTCTATAAAAATACGTACATTTAATTACATAGAATTACAGTATTTCTTTTCACATTCTTCTTTTCCTTTCTCTCTTAATTTTTTTTTTCAAAAAAAATAAAAATATAAAAGATCTTGATTTTAAAGTTGTCGGTATTTTAGAAGCGCAGGAAAGTCACGTTGTTCCGTTCCATAATAAGCAAAGCCTTTGCTGCTAAAAAGGGAATATTAAAATGTAAGATACCCTTAAAACAAGGCCTAATTCTTGTTTATTAACCTTATTATAATAATAATTTGATTTGAAGCGTCTCCTTCTTCTGTCTTTCTGGCACTCCGAATAAAACAAACAAAATGTCAGAATTAAGATATATAGGACAAATCTACGATCCCGACCGACCTCTCCCAATCATAGCATAATTAGTGAAAGTTACCCATTATGATTGCTCTTCTTGACCTCATTCTAACCAACTTTGGAGGAAATATCTCTTAATCCTACACCTACTCTACTATTCCCCAACGTTACAATTCTAGCATGAATATCCCTCACTGTCTCATTTCTTCACACAATGCTCCCTCATTAATATTATTATCCTCTTAGGACTCTGCTGGTCTTGCAAAATTTGATCAAGTCATACTCTTGTCTGTCTTAAAAAATATGATATATGTTTCATTAAGTCTGAAAATGGATAGAATGACATACATATGCTTCCTCAAGACCCTTTTTTCCATACTGTCTCTGCGTAAAAGCTTGAAAAAAGAACAAACACACACACACACACACACACACACAGACAAGAGCACACTCAGAGAGAGAGAGAGAGAGAGAGGTGTGTGTGTAGAGAAAGCAGTAAAAGAAGAAGAACAATAATTGGTAATGGAGAAGTTAGTAATGAATAAGTGTTCGGAGGAAGAAGGGGGGGCCCTGTATGGAACTGCAGAAACAAAATCCAGCTATTATAGCATCTGTCTACTTCTCACATGACAAAATTAGGAGCATAGCCTCTGCATCACCACTTGTCCGAAACTATCACCAATGAGCACAAATTAAACAAGTTTTACGTATCTTAGTATCCTTTTTTTGCTTCACATATCGTTGAGCGTACAATTTGTACAACACTTTAGTGAGAGAAGATGATGATGATGATGATATGGTAGAGAGGGCCCCATCTAGTGTGTTGCAGTTATTGAGTGGTACACCTAGGGCTAACTTTTGTCTTCTTCTCCTGCTTTTCCTCTCTGCCTAGTGCTTTTAATCACTTCTCACCTCACCTTATCTCCTACTTTGTTTATTTATTTATTTCTTTAGTTTGATATTTTCAACTTGTATAAATAATATCTCCAATCTCTATCTCTATCCACCTATCCTAGTATTACTCCATTCTCACGCACTTGTGGCAAAGAATTGTCATTGTAGTGGGTGGTACAGCATAACATTTCCTAGATTTTGTAGTGGGAATCAACATTTTTGGTTTCCAACACAGATTTTGTGGATATCCAAACCCTTCTTTCGTCTTTTCATTACCTTCTCCAATTTTTTTGTACTCCATTGCCCTTTTCTTTTTCTTCTGTAAAATCTCTCGTCACATCTCTACCCTCTTTAAAAAAAAAAAAAATACAGAGGTGCAATATGCTTCGAATAATGGCAAATGTAATAATTTAATTGTTTTAGTGTGGTTTTCGTCTCATGTTTGAAAAAACAAAAAGAAGGTTACAAATTCTCGAAGTGTAATGCGCTTTAGAATAAAGCAAAATTTCTTGAATAATGGCCACTGATACATAATAATTTGTGTAAAGCGAGGAATAATAACTATTTATCATTTTTTTAAGGCGGTTTTCATCGTGATTTACAGACGTGTAAACTGTTGTTATACCTTCTACTTTCCTAATTAATTAATTTATATATATAGCAAATTGGAAAAAAAAATGTTACTGGTGGAATTGATTCCATTTTTATCATAGAAATATGAATAAGAATTGAGCACACTTCTTATTGTGCATATATTTGTGAACCAAAAGAAATATCTCGATGTTATAAGTAGCGTGTATGCTCAATATTATTGTATAATATTACATAACAAAATATTTTTTTGGCCATAATTACGTAAAAAATATTATTGTGTCATTTCATGCCAAATATATATGCCTTAATTGAAATAAATACGCGTGAACCACAAGGGTCCCCGCGTTTAGCCCCGCGAGTCTTACTTTGCGTATTATTGCGTCAAATATACGTAACTTGATCGATGAGGGAGGCGTCAAGTTTATTCCGCCTTCCAAAAAAAAAGGTGTGTAAATATTTAAATAACATTTTTACTTAATATTTTATAAAAACCCATACTCTCATAAAATATTATACTTTATTTATATTTTATTCAATAAAATTAAATTAAATTGCATAAATAATTTAGGGTGAGAGAGTACGTGCAAGCATGAGTAAGGGTGTCCCTGATGTAGGACATTACTCCCACCTTTTTCTTTTAAGCTTTTCAACTTTTTTCTATTGAATCCTCTTTTTCTCTCTCTTAACCTACTTCGCGTTTCCCCTGAGCCTCCCATCTATGTATCTGTCTATCTCCCTACAATACAATACAATACAGTTGTTTCACACTTAAACCAAATTTTATTTGAGTCTAAAAGTAAATACTGTAACATCAATCTTGTATGTATCTATCAAACTTGTCACCCTCCTTGCCATTTTTTTTCAAGTTTGAGTCCTATTACTTTATGCCACGTGTCATGTCACACACCGGTGATTCTCCTATCATGCCCAACCCTTGGCCACATGACACATGGCTTCCACCTTATGTATTGCTTTTCCCAACTTGCAACTTGCTTGCATATTAATGAGACTAAATTCCACTTTTTTCTCAATTTTATTTTTATTTTCCTTTTTAAAAAATATTCAACTCTCATTTAATTTATTTTTTATTCATAAGATTCACTTCTTTATATAATATGTCTTATTTTTAAAATATAAAATTAGTTAACTATTTTTACTATCATGAATGAACTTAAAGTTTATAATTTAGTGGAAATAAATTAATTAAAAAGTAAGTTTCTGTTACATGCATTAAAATTAAGAGGGTTAAATATAATTCTTAAAATAAAAATATCATATATATATATATATATATATAATTTAACTAAACCGAGATATTAATATAATTTACACGATAATACAGGTCATTTTTCGCCCATATTTATATATAATGGCATTCTGTAAATAAAACCAAAAGTGAGGGTGATGGTCAACAAGGGTTTAGGGAATCATTAAACAATAACTCTTCTGGTGTTTATAATTCTTAATGCATTCTCAAAAGACATAGCCAGAGAATTGCCTTAAATCTGGCAATTGGGTATATATGCCCCTCCTGTCTTTTCGCAACACACCAACCCCGTCTCTTCAGAAACCACAAGGGAGCGAGATCCTCAACAGAGGACTAGAGAATCATCAAACAAGCCTTCTGATATGATTTTTTTTAATGCGTTATAATTCTTAAAAAGACTTAGACAGAGAATTTCCTTAATCTGGCAATTGGAGAGGGGTATACATGCCTCTTTCCCTCTCAATGTTTAGTCACACACCAACCCCATCTCTTCAGAAACAGCACTGATCCGTACTCCACTTCCATTACATGCATGCTTTCTCAAAAACAAGTGTTTAGGGTTCGTGGCATAGGCAAAGGAAGCAAGATCTTTTTGGGTGTCAAGCCTGAAGCCGTATAATATTTAAGACTTTCATTTCATTAATTAATTATTCTCTAATTCTAAAAAGTAAGAAAAGTTCCTTTCTTCTTTGTCTTGCCCTAACGATGTCTCCCTGACATGGCCCCCACCTTCGGCCTTCCCTCAAGTCTTCGTTTACGGTCTAAGATTCTTGTGTGTGTGTGGCAAATGGCATAACATATAATTGCATATAATCGTACATACGCCTCAGTGATGGCAGCACGCATTTTCTTTCTTTTACTCAGACACACACATTCATGCATTCTTATTGTCTTCCATTATTTGCGTCTGTCCCATTGGGATTTCTTTCTTTCTTTCTTTCTTCCTTATTTTGTTCAACCAGGTGTCTATGGACAACATCAGGGGTATCAATCAATACAACACCACAGCACCACCATTTCCCACTGCTACAATACGACCATCATAGATATTTAGTTTCACTCTCTCACGTGAAGCTACGAAACTATCAATTATTTGTACAAATATAGGACTGAAAAGGAGGAAGAAAGAAGTGGAGAAGAGGTTATAATTACGTATGAGTAGTAGTCAAGTACTATTCAACTTTCAAGAGATGCCAATCGTGTGGTATTTTTCTCAACAAGCATGAGTAGTAGCAGTGCCATAATGGCAAGGGGTCCCCTAGTTTAATTTTGTTTCTGGGTGGAGCATTTCGTTTCTTCCATTCAGGGACTGACACATAGGATAATGCTACGAGAGAATGTAACTTTGAAGGGGGCTTCGGTATCGTTCACAGGGAACACAAATTGTTATTTGTAGGCCACATGGGAGGGTGAGCTTTAGGGCTGTGGACCATACACGGAGGGTTTTGACTGTTAAAGCCTACCTAGCTTCGTACTCTTTGTCCTTTATTGCAACAAAGATGGTTTTTGCTTTTCCTTTCGGTTCTTTCACTGCGAGAAACTGACCCTCCATTTGGCATATGTCTCATGAAGAAAAGCTAGGCTTGTTTTGGGCCACTGTGCATGCTTTTTCCTTTCAGTCACTCGTATTCCCACTTTAACCCTAGCTATGTTTGAAATAACCTTCTGCACAAAGTCAATATTTAAATGCCCTGAAAGGAACCGATCATGACATAGAATAATGGGTGGACTTGGACTATCCTCGTGAGAGAAGGATACAGTTTATCAGGAAAAATATCACAATTCACAAGCTTTATTTTACACCCATAATTTAAGCAAAACGCGACGATATTAGTCATTAGAGCTATATAATAAGAGAATCATATAATAAAACTTATGAAATGTTTATTTTGTATATTTAAGAATACAATTATTGCAAAAATACGGTAACAATATTCATATTTTTAGGTTTATTTTTTCAGACAAATTGTACATAACCATATACATATATAATTTTATCAAAGTTTATGAAATATATATGTGATTGTATAAATGACCAAGTTTTTCTTCCCGCCACATATATGATGACTCAATTTCAATTAAAAAAACTCGTGACTGAATTATACTTATTTATTTTACTTTTTCTATAATGCCAATTTTAAAAAAATAATCCATTTCTTATTATTCCCATTGCAATAAATCTTTTATTGTCTAAATTTTAAAACTTTTACTGTATAGAATACCCTTCTTATTTTTATAATCATTTAGCCCTCCTTTTCAATTCCCTTATCCTTGGGAGATAAGATGCAGAACATGGTTGGAGAGAGAAGGACTCTAATAGTTCAGGTATCATATCCTCCCCATTTATTTGTTAAGATAGAAATTTGACATTTACTTTTTACAAAAAGTAAGCTTGGTAAGTTTTAAAGTAATTTTTTATTTTTTAAACTTAGTTTCATTTTAATCCACCAACAATTAGAAGTTTTAAAATAATAATTATTTTTTAAGGTCTAATCCAAAATAATTTCTCCCTATATGAGATTAAGTTAAAAAATTAAAAACTATTGTTAGACTTTTAATTCTAAAAAGTACAAAATAAGACCAAATTTTAAAGTAGATGACAATTTTAAAATTTTTAATTCATGAAGGATCAAAATCAATTAAATTTAAAGTAGTGGATTAAAATAATATATTTTCAATATAAATTGGAGCCGAAGGAAAATTATGCTCCTTTATGGGCGGGGAGATTACTGCAAATAAAGGAGCTTAATTTGATAAAAAATCTTCACTTTTCTTTGCTTTTAGGGCCTTTCGGTCCTATTCTTTATGGATGATATGATCAAGTGAGATGAATTAATTAATCTTGTACCTTATGGTTGGTGGGAAAATATAGGAGCAACGAAAGAGAAATGAGATGATGAACCATTTTTCCAATAAAATGTCTGGGTTTTGGGATGCATGGAATATGAAATAGAGTTCCTTTTTTAACTAGGCGAATAAAATTAAAAGACAAAAAAAAAGGTGATAGAAAGAGAAATAATGACTCCATATACACACTTTAATGTCTGTTACTGGACATAATACAATATTGCAAGTGATCTATTTTATAGTATACCAGAAATCTTACACTTTTTGGTTTTGTTGAGTTTCCTTTACAAGTTCTTCTTGTAATCACATCCTAACCTACCCATAAAGAAGATGGCTTTTGAGCTTAATAGTATACAAATTTTTATTTTATATTGAAATGCTACTCGAGCAAAATTAATACATTCAAATACTTAAAATTGTACATGTTCTCCAATTTTTTTAGTTATGGGAATTTTACTTTGTTAATTTAAAAATATGGGAGTCTTCCTCGTTGATGGTGTGCCCTTATAGTTTAAAAAAAAAAAAAAGGTTTGTGCCTTTAGCCTGTTGCCGGGAGAGATGTGCCTCAAGATGAGAAAATTGTTTATATATGCCTTCTTAATTTTTATTCTTCTATTTTAATATCTAAAAATAAAAAAAAAATGTCAAATATATATAGGGAGAAAGAATAGAGAAGGTTAATTGCTGAAGTAAGTGGTATAAAGCAGATTGTAAAATTCGTCTTCACATTCACTAAAATGACTATATATATATACATAGGAAAAATAGATCAAGAATTAATTGTGATATTATTTTTGAAATTAAACATAATTAAGAAGAAAGAGTAGGTGGATATCACAAGTGCATTTTTTCCTCTCTTTTTTTCTTTGTATTTTAGCTATGCATCAACTTGATTTATTAAAATTATCTTAGGCTTGGTCATGTTCTGAATTGACGTGGAAGTGAAGCAAAGAGAAGATGCCACTTATTTCCTCTCAAACATGGTGGTGGGTATGGCATTTTCTTCACTTGTACCTTATAATTGGGATTTGACCACTTTCCCCATTTTCAGTTGTGGTTTTGACTCTATATTTGGCTTATTAGATGGCCACTTTATGAACCTGGAAGATTCATATTGCAGGATGGACTACTTAATGAATGAGTCTCCAAAAGGAAAAGGTGGAGAAAAAACAAGTCCAAGAGGCCATTACACACCAATCAACGAATGTAATGCAAAGATACTAAAACCAATTCATCAAAAAAGCAAAAAGCGAGATACTAATGCTTGTGAGACCAGCATTGTCTTTTGTGAGTGGGGCTTGCAAATCAATACCAATATGAAAATTCCAAGGGTCATACACTATATATACCACTACTGTGAGACCTCTTAGCTTGAGAGTCAAAAAACGCTAACGATAATGGTGACAGACACAACTGACATAACTTATAAATATTTGGGTCTGATTAGATCACCGTCCCAAGCAACTTTGTGTATCATAATTAGTTTGAATAGTAAAAGCTAAAAGCATACAAGTCAGCCACTTGTGGGTTCTAAGTGCAACAACAATAAGTGACTGATGACACTGGACAATGCATACTCAGCCTACCATATAAAAAGAAACTATGTTTTTGTGGCTTTCAAGTAACGCATTTTGACTTGGACTTCTGCACAAGTTAGCTGGTAATGAATAATACGGTAGCATATGTAATGGTTTAATTGGTTATAATGCACGTTCAGGATAAGTGTTTATATAATTTTATGAATTCTCACATGATCCACGTATAACTTTGCTCGAGGTTTAGGAATGAAAGCACACGTGTAATCTCATGTTTATTACAGTATCAACTACGTGAGATGTTCAATACTCGAATTCATCAATTGTGTGCATGTAATTAGTTGTAGTGTAAATATGCAACGGCTTTATTAGTTCTAATGCACATTAAGGACAAGCGTTTACATAATTATATGTATCCTCACATGCTCAATGTGTGACTCTCGAGGTTTAGGAGTGAAAGTGTTATACTTGGCGAAACAACGATGATCTTATGTTGTGTTATCAGAAACATTATATATGTTTATTTATGAGAAAAAAATTTTTGTATACAGTAATTAATAAATTTAAATATAGTAATAAATATATTTAAATATATAAATTATTATTTTATATTTAATAATTAATTACATTAAAATTAAAAAATATGATGTACTTTTTGACTCACATTTTATTTTGTCAAAAAAGGGTGGTCTTCCTTAGAATTGTTGCAAACTTGGGCTGCCAATTTTTATAGCAAGTGTCCATACGTTTGAAACAATGAAACGGCCCAACATGCCAATTGTTACACCACCGCTCACGGTTTAGCTTAATCCCATCTTCTAATATTAACTTGCTACAACATTTTTCTGTTTTTAGAGTCATGCAATTTTCATAGAATCAATGTATTATTATATATAAGTAAAGTAAGTATTTTAACGCAAAATTTTCGTTGATTGATAAAAATATTTTATTAAAAAAATATTTAACTTCTTATGTAATGATTTTTTATTTTTTTTATATATAGAGATTTTTTTATTGTATAAATTCTTTATAGTCAACGATAAAAATAATAAATAAATAACTAAATTATCTTCTTCTTAAATAAAATAATTTTCTAACTGTGAAATTTATTTAGAATAAGCGAAAAAATTAATAAATTATTATTTGAAATTTGAGAAATTTTTGGAGTAAAAAAAATATTAAATTAATTAACTGCATTTTAAATCAGAAATTCTTTAAAATTTTTGATATTTTTTGAAATTAATGAGAAAAATAATGAATTAATTAATTATTATTTCTTAAATTTTTTAATAAAAAATTATAAATATAATTTGACATAATTTAAAATAAAAATAAAATTATATATATATATAGTTAAATAGTTTATGATAGTACATTCTCAATGAGCTTATTATTATCACTTCTCTCTCACTAATTACACATAATTCATTTTATATACTTTCTCTAATTTATTATATTTTTATATTGCAATATTTTACTAAATATAATTTTTATTAATATTTATAAATACAATAAAAATGTATTAATAATATAATAAAACAAACTAATTTTTTCAACGACACGTATGCATGAATAAATAAATTACTTTTATTGTGAATGTGAAGAGTCCTGTTACCGAAATTTTTAATTAATTTTCATCACAGATCGATGCGTAAATGCGTAAACACTGCATATGCAAAGCCTTCTCTTATTTGTTCATCTCATGTATAGTTTGGCCCATCCTCTGAGTCTTTGGACCCTCTTCTGGGCTTTCTGGCCCACATTTATTGGTGCTCATATATATTTTTCTCTTACCTTCATGTCTAGATCCATAACTTGGTTATCCATAGAATATAAATACTTTACTGAATCCCTATTTCGAGTTGGATAAGGAACTCTTTTTTCGTTTTGAAGTTCAAATAATTCTTTTGGCCATCGATTAGCAAGTTAGAAACTGTTTTAGTTATGATTAGTTGGGACAAAAGTCTCTTCTTGCTTTAATTATTTTGGTTAACGTTGAATATTAATTTCCAAGTAAAAGTCAGCAACTTTATTTGAAATGCCATAACTAGTAGTAAATTCAATCAAATATGAGATATACATTAGGCCTGTACGACGACGTGCTCCAAAAAATAATAACGTGGAAATTAAATATAACATGATTTTATTCATCTCTATTTATACTTAAACTGATTTCATTTTCATCATAAGTACATTACTAAAAAAAATTCAATTTTTAGTCATGTTTTGTTTAGATTTTGAAACAGAAAATCAAAGTCTAGAAGAGTAAAAGTTCAGAATCAATTTTGTTACAAAATCAATTCTAGCACGGCTTTTATTATTATTTTTTTAAATTTTGGAGGGCATTTTTTGTATTTAAAATTCTTTCCACCGACAAGCCAACAAAAAAAAAAGGAAAAAATAAAATAATATGAAATAAATGGAGCTATCAAAGCCCACAAGCGTCCCCTCATTGGCACTTTGGATCTTTAACCAATGGCTGTAGCCTATCACATAAGAGTTTAAAAAAAAAAAAATGTGTGGGCTAGCACCAATAAATGACTTAAACTTTATATATATTAGAATAAAAGTATACCAAGTAAATTGTAAATTAAAAGTAAATAAAAAAATATTGCAATGAAGAGGTATAGGATGTGATTATTAAAGGTAATGATTTGGAAAGGAAGGTATTGACATTTGACACTTAAGAAGACAAAGACAAAGTGCTTGGTGTTTAGTGAATAAGTAGTTATATGGAAGGTACAAACTTGCCGTTATTAAAGGAAAATTCTGGAAGCATAAAAATTCACTCTCCTACAAGCATGATTAAATTAAAGGGGGTTGAAATAAATGGAAAATAGTTTTGTGACGAGAAAATAAAATAGGGCGTACCGACACGAAGAAAGCTACGGCCATCTAATGCCAGCTCAGTTCCGTTGTGCATAATTAACAAATTACCAACTATGACAAACTCCCTTGAGTTTTGTGAAAAATTTTAAACTAAATTAATAATTTAGCGTTTGAAAAAATATATTTTTAATTTATTATTTAAATATAATTTTAAAAAATAAAATATAGCCTTTTAATTTGATTTTTTCAAACATTTTCTCTAATTATAATATTTTTTTTGGGAAAATGTTCACGGCTCTTTAATTCATTAAAATTCTAGTTCTTTCTCTTCTTTGTTTTTTTGGAGACGCTGAAGTAAAGCTACATCACTAGTTAATGATCAAATAAAGTTTCAATTCTATCTAGTAAATGGATCGTTCTCGTTGAAAAATATTTACAAAATTAAATTTTAAGATTTATTTGTGAAGGATTGAACTGAAATATGAATAAATTAAAAAACTCTATTGTTAAAGGATCCAATAAAGAGAATTCAGTGGGTATAATAAAAATCAATATTTTACTCAAATTTTTAAACGATCCCAAACCAAAATCAACATCCAATTTCGATAAGAAAAATGCAAACAATTTTACGATGAATTAATTTGTAACACTCTTGTTTCAAATTTTATTATATTTTAGATATTATGGCATAAAATATTAAAGTATAAAATAGAGTAGGTTATATATATCTGCATTCTATTTTCAAAATATTATCCAACTCTTTAGTAGTCTGATTTTAAAATTTGTAACTAAATACGTTTTCCTCACCTAAATATATATATATATATATATATTCTTTTAAACTTACAATAGAGAAAAATTCCGTATAATTTCAACGAAACTCGAAGGATATTTGTATAATTCACTCTATAGGAGATTATGATATTTAAACTGTTCATATTTAATATCACAATTGCAATTATGTCCATAAAAGCACAAGTAATATTTTATAAAAATTAACAAAGTTAGAACATATGAAATAAAATTTTCGTATTATTTTATTCGCATAAGATACCATCTAAAATATAATAAGGTTAAAGTGAGAAGTGTTTTTAAGACTTGAATTCAAATTCTCCTGAAAAAGTCAAGATGAGTAATTGAAAAATAGGACTGTTGTATATTTAAACCTGAGTAGTTGAGATATAAATATCAGAAAATAAAACGCATTTTACCACTTAATCACAGAAATCATTGTTGACGGAGAGAGTCAGGAGATTTAACATGTGATGAGAATTCAGAAACCGACAGGCAGAAGGAAGCACACAGCGGAGGAGGCTATACGCTTATACCCTTCCAACTCTGCGAGCCACGTGTTCTTCATTGGATGGCGCACTACGCGTAATTTATAATTTAAAACATGGGTCTCTCTTCCGAACCGTGCCAAACCCGACCCGACGAATCAAACACCGGGTTCACTCCCATTGAATCTCTCCTTTGAAACTCTACAATCACCTCCTTCGCCACCTCACCTGCTACGTTCTCTTTTTCCTTTCCTCCGTCTGTGATCCCTGTACGTTACGGCAACAATCTCAAAAATTCGTCTCTGCTTTCTCTCTCTACATCACTCATTTACCGATTGCAATCGCTGTCAGTTCGGGCAAACAGTCCTACTTCTGCATTCAGACGCAGTATTAACTGAATCCTCCCAGATTATCTCTTCGAATCTGTTGTCTTCTAGGGTTTCGATTTGGTTTTCTTTCGGATCTTTGTTATATATATCTTTTCAGTTTTCTTTTATTTGGACGTTCAAGTTTGGTCTCTTTATCGGAGTTGCTTTTTTTTTTTTTTTTTTTTTGTATACGAGTCTAGTAGATAATTCGATTTAGGCATGTAATGGGTGATTCGTTGCTGCTGTAATTTGTTCGTCGGTTTGTTAATGGGGTCGTTCCGACGGACTTTGTCGCCGGCGTACCACGATCGGCAGTACCAAAACGGTGTTGGCTCCTTTTCAGCATCCTCTCCTCATCACAAGTTTGCTCCCAATGCCAAGTACACTTCGCCATTGCCGGCGTTGGTTGCATACGTCGTCAGATTGCGGAGGTTTCTTGCCGGGTTCTTTGTGCGGCGATATGCTCGGAAAGGGCAATGGAGAAGAGCGCTGTGTAGGTGTTTGATCTTTTTCTTCTTAGGTTTCTTGTGGGGTATGTTTCCTTTCGGTCACATTGGGGACGACATTCGCCGTCCGAATATCTCGTTCGAGATCAAAGCGCCTCACGTGAATGCACAATTAGTTCCTGAGGATCGTGTTCTGAAGCGTGACGACGGTTTTGTGATTAGTCCACTGATTTTGAGTGCCGATAAGCAGAGTGCAATCCATGAGAGGCTCGATATTTTGCCAAGGAAGCAGTTGATTGTGGTGACTCCCACATATAATCGGGCGTATCAGTCCTATTTTTTGAACAGGTTGGGTCACGTGCTCAGGCTCGTACCTCCGCCGGTTCTGTGGATTGTGGTGGAAATGAATTCAGCTTCTATGGAGACTGCTGAAATACTGAGGAAAACTGGCGTGATGTATAGGCACTTGGTCTGCACAAAGAACTCCACAAATGTGAAGGACAGAGGAGTTCATCAAAGGAATACGGCATTGGAGCACATTGAGCATCATAGACTTGATGGGATCGTCTACTTCGCAGACGATGATAATATATATTCGCTGGAGTTGTTTGAGACCTTGAGAGACATAAGGTACTTCAATCTTGGTCTCGTCACTTTTTTCCTTCAAATGTCTAATTTCGATCATAGTATTTAGTGCGTTTACATTTGATCCATATTTCGCATGTTTTGGAGGTTTGATTGTTGCAGTTATGTGACCTAATTTGTACCTTTGTTTGTTGGCTTTTGCGCTCTATTATAAAGCTGTTGGCACCGTCTTTTTCGTTGCGTCTATTTTGGGATTTTACTTGATTTTACATTTAATATTATGTACTTGAAATCTCAGTTCTCTTTTCTTTATATGAAGTATCTTAAGTTTGATCCCTCATTTTTATCTTAAATCTTATCGTTTTAACTTCCTATAGATATTTTTGTAACTAATTTGTATTTGGCATGCTCTATAGATGTGATTATTATAAATCATTTATATATTACTGAATATTTTTTTTGTTTGGCTATTTGTTATCTATAATTGTCGCGGTAACAAAGCAGCTGGCACCTACTGTTGGAAGCATAGGTTTGCAGATTGCTTTGCGTATTATTTTAAAATTATGCAGTTGGAGTAACCAAATACATATATATATATGGAAAATTTGTACTTCTTTTACCTGGATTTCCCTGTCAGTCTTCATAGTATACTTTTAAGTTGCTAGCTTTTATTCATGCTCCTGAATTCTCTATGTTCATGTTTTTCATTTTCATTACAACAGAAAACAAGATTGAAGCACTATTAGATTTGTTGTTTCGTGAAGGCATGAGCTATCTGTTTGTTCAATTTCCTTACACTATCATTCTGCAGCCTGTATTGAAGTGTTCAGTCTATAACTTGTTTCAGGATATATTTGGAATATTATTTGTGTATCCTTGTCAGATTGAAGAGTAATAATCTCCACTACCACTTAATAAATATGATTCCATTTAGTTGTTAACTGCTTTTGATTGAGAAACAGAGAAATAGATTTGAAGAAAGTTGTCTTGGCAAAAATTTCTTTCATGATTAAATGATTTCCAAATTTTGTACTTCTTAAATTTCTCCCTTTTATTTAATAACATTTGAAAATATAATCGGTATGCTTTTAGATTGCCTCTATCAACGAACCTCTAGGTGTAATTTACTATCTGTATGAAACGTTTGCTCCAACTTGCACGTGTATAATGTTATATTCTAATGTTCAACTGGTTTTGTAGCCGCTTCGGAACTTGGCCTGTTGCCATGCTTGCTCAAAGCAAAAACAAGGCCATCTTGGAGGGTCCTGTATGCAATGCAAGTCAAGTGATTGGATGGCATACAAATGAGAAAAGTAAAAGACTTCGTAGGTTTCATGTTGATATGTCTGGATTTGCTTTTAATAGCACAATCTTGTGGGATCCCAAAAGATGGCAGCGCCCGACTTCAAATCCCATTCGACAGTTAGACACAGTGAAGGAGGGTTTTCAAGTATGCCGTCTGTCTTTTCTCTGTGCCACCTAATTAATCAGTTCATATTTTCTTTTATTTTAGCATATAATATTACTCTGACTAAAATTCCATTATGGTCCCTCACGTATGGAGTATTTTTCATTTGGCCCACTATAGAATTTTTTTCTTAATTTGGTCCCACATAAAATTGTCTTATCAATTTAACCCTTCACATAATTTTTTTGTGAAGGATCAAATTGTGAAATATCCAAATGAGAGGGACCAAATTGAGAAATATCTTTTTTGTGAAAGATAAAATTGAGAAATTCTGTGGGGGACTGAATTGAGAAATACTTTATATGTGGGGATCAAAATGGAGTTCTATCAATATTACTGCTAAATATCATCTACAATTGTTATATAATTCGTGAACTGGAATTTTTTTTTGGTTATTTGAATTGTTTTCACAGGAGACTACCTTTATAGAACAATTGGTGGAAGATGAGAGTCAAATGGAAGGTTTACCTCCTGGTTGTTCCATGATAATGAATTGGCATCTCCATTTAGAAGCTTATAACATAGTTTATCCCAAGGGTTGGCTGCTCCAGAAAAACCTAGATGCTGTCATCCCTGTCAAATAATCCCCAGCAATTCTATTGTGGGCATTTAATAGGTAATATTTAATTATTTTTGTAATATAGCATATTGAATCTTGTGTAATCTCAAGCAAATGCAGAATATTCTGCTTTTTACTTCCTAGTTATCTATTATTAAGGGATATTGAGGAGAATAAAATGCTTGTGACCCGTGGAAGTGTGTCACTTTAGGCTGTGGCGTATTTAAAAGCATCTCATGGTTTATTCCAGCCTTCACTTTTAGGAGTGCAATGACTTGAAATTCATATTTTCCCGAATTGTTTATGGATTTATGGCTGTTAGCTAACAGGGATCTAAAATACCCTTGCCTTTTCTCCATGGCAGTTTGCCCGTAATTGATATTGGTACATCTCTGGATAGACAATGAATTTTAGGCCAGTGGCACTGCTGCGTTTTGTTCCCTGGCAGGATAGAAACAGGTTACTGACTTTGTTTTCTGAATTCTCAGAACAATATTCTCTCGCAGAAGCAAATTTTGTTCTTGTAAAGTATGTTACTTTTATTTCTTTTCTTGGATAGAGAAAAAAATATCCTCAAGGTCATACGCAGTTATATATTGGAGTTTACTGCTGGGGGCTGTTTTGATGTATGACAATACTGTTTCTGATTTGCGGCTTGTATCAATTAGCAAGGGCTACCTCTCCAATGTAGTTTCCGTGTCCCCTCCCCACTTCAGATATATTCTTTTAATTGTCGTGTAATTCTTGCACCACTTGCATGGTTTTGTTGAACTCCCATTTTAGTTGTGTAATATTATATGCAAGGCTGTTAAAAAGCATTTAAACCTTACATATATTGTATTCGAATATTCTGATAAAATAGTCAAGTATCACAAAGACATGGGAATAATTCAGACCTGGATGGCGAAGTGAATTGCTGATGTTCTAGGTTACACCCCCTTGTATTACGTTTCGTGTCTTATTTCAACATGGGAATTGGGTGCTTTATTTTTCTTTTTAGGGGCCAACAGGAATTAGGTATTTTAAAATCATCAATTCAACTGGGCAAGACTATTTACCACAAGTTACTTTAGATTCGACCTACGTATAATCATCCAGTTTCAAATGTTATATTGTTTTAGTACCTTTTAGAACGATCATTCACATTTTTAACACCAATGTCCATAAATCCTCCCATGCTTTCCAGCTTAGCACGATGATTTATTTAAAGCTTCAATACAAGGTTCTGCGAGCTGGCAATATATTGACACACTTCAAAATTATATTTAATTTTAAGACGAGCCACTTCCCCAAGGAGTGAGAAAGGGGGAAAGGAATAAAAAACACTGAACTCGGTTAAATAAATCAGAAAGGCGCCTTTAGAGACTTGATATTGCTATTTGGCATTATCAGCATTGACAATCTTTGCCTAATGAGAAGACTGGAAAATCGACTCCAGCAGGATGAGATATGCAACCACGCTACACGAGGATAGTTGATCTTTCTTTGCCGGGGCAGGATAGAAGCATCAAAACTGGATGAATAATATTATACAATAAATGACAGAGAACCACAAAAATTACTACTGATACATGTCCTCGAGCAGCCTAGACGTGTTTGCCGAAGCACTGGAATAGGGCTCTCCTGATGGCAGGGTCTTCTAGACTCTGGAAAAAAAAAGTCTAGTCCAAGCGATCAGTCACTGTTCTTATTTGTCTTTGGAGGGCTGGAAGCCCGAGAAAGTGATCAATCTCCTCCATGCTCTACAATAGATTCAGCTGGGCCAGTCATTAAATTCCTGTCAGGCTCGTCATCATGTCAGAGTTGCTCCATGGACAGAACTCGTGTCAGAAGGGTGCAACGTCGTTGACAAATGTTGCTGCACATTTGTTTCATTTGCGAGACCAAGAACGACTAATGTTGATCTGTACATATGAACATGAGTTAATTGCAAGAGTTTAGACCCAAACACTCCGAAGAATTTATAACTGTCAATTTTAAAAGCATATTTATTGCAAATAATTTAGATCAAATATCCCTTTGAAACCTCAGTAGTTAGTGTACATAATTTACCCTTCAGGGCCCGAAAGCCAAAAACATATTATCATCCATGGGACCAGCAGTCAACCAAAAAAAAAAAAAACACGCACAATATTTGACAATTATTTTGCAGTGATCTTAGTAATTGTACAGAGGAATCATTGTCATGCATAGCATAAATTCATTTAAAAACAAAGCTTCGATGTTACTAAGCCAATATTATTGTTACTTCATTTGACTCCTAGAAATTAATCACGCAACAAAATCTAGATAAATCTTTTAAGTTGTGTGTGTTTCAAAGTTATTTCAGGTGCTCAAACAGGTATGAAGGATAGATCCCTCACAGGCATATCTTTCCCCAACCTTTCTTTCCACACTGCCATATCTAGAAAAGCTTACCTAGGTAGTGAAGATTTTACAGTGGGTTGATTGGCGTAAGAAGCAAGGGGACCTCTGAGAGTAGCATGTTTGTTTAGAGCACTTTCCAGTTGTGGAGGTGGCAACTGCCCCGAGAATGCCAAAAAAAAAAAAAAAAAAGGTTAAAATTTAAAGATAACAAATTAACAAGATGTCATGTAAATGAACAATGTAATACCTGCAATAATACATGAAAAGAACGTGGCTGAGTCTGATATACACATTTTAAGAAACCAACCCAAAGTTTGGGCATACGCCACACCTGCAATCAGTATAAAGTAATAAATTACTTGTCCAGAGCAATATTGACCACTAGCTGTAAAGGAATTATGGTTAGCATGAGAATAGTCTCTATTCTAAAGCAAGTAAGTGTACCTGTTTACTCACAAGCTTCGATAGTATCTCCATAACAAAATCAACCTAGGCATAAATATTACTATTATCAGTACATGTCTTCACCATGTCATCCCTCATAAAGACAATCAAACACAAAAACCAACATTGGCCACAGGAAAAAAAAAAAAAAAAAGAAACTCTAGAGAGCAATATTTTGAAAAACTGAACTGGTCTCTGAACAGGTAAACGGAGAGTCTTGTGGTTGAACCAGGTATTTAATAGGTTTAATAACTTAAGCATATATTATAAACAAAACTTAAATGAATAAGCAAAATATCAAAAAAATCGAAAATCTACGTGTTCTATAATTCGTTAAGAGTTTCATAAAAGATATAAATTTCTGCTCTATACTTTCCATAAATGAAAAACTTCATCACGAACTGGGAAAAAATCTTCATTGAAAATATTTGATAAAGGAAAAAAATGGGAGCATCATCACAAAGGAAGAAAAGAGAAAAGATAAATATGAGCCTGCCCTTTCAAGACAGCACCTTTTTGAAAAGAAATATGAAGACTCAAGAAGCATCACTTATGACAACTCACTAGGAATGAACCTGGATTCTCTAAATTACTTTCACGTAAATTTTCAGTAAAGTACAGAGATACAAGAGAAAAAAGTGGAAGTGAGTGAAAAGAGAGAAAATGGACTTCATACACATTTCCACTCTGTGTCACACACTCGCACTCAAATTAACAGAAAATCCACCAGAGGAAAATGTGGAGGATCGATTATGCACTAAGAACTCCTTTAAGATACCAATACCATATGTTAGCCACCAATGTTCTACTTTCCCGTCTCGATTATTTAAATATCCACAAAATTACTCCCACACGGATAAGCCAGAGAATAAAAGGATTAAGAAAAGACATTAGTTGAAACAGTAAGACTACACAAGTTGATTCACTATAACACATGGCCCCAAAAAGCATTCAACTGTTACCATTACGTTTTTAGCACTTTTAACTCAAGAAATACATGAACACAAGCAGCAATACACAAACACCAAAAACTGCAAACACAAATTTACCAGTACAGGAAAAGCATCAACGGCCTGAATGACTGTTCTCATGAAAAGTAGAGGCAAAGGAGTTTGATCAACCTGAAAATTTTAACAATAAGATAGCCGCAGAGGAATTGTAATACATCTGCCCATTATTGTTGAACAGATTGAATCTGCTTACCATCTGGTTTAATGCCTTTGCCAGAACCTGCTGTGTGAACACTGTACGTTGCTCGAAACAAGCTGAGCAAGCATCAGTTATCTGATAATTAAAAAAGAATTGGACAATATTTGAGAAGTCACCACTAATGCATTTTAATATTTTCGAACTTCACTTACTTCAGCAATTAACTTTGATGAGCTAGATCACAAGATTAATGAAATAAAGCAAGGGTTATAGTTGTTTCATAGTTTGATTCTTAGTTAAGGATAACTAAAGCAGAACTACATTCTAGATCGCAGACCATGGTACAGTCAATCACAATCTGGCTAGAGTTTCAATGCACAATATCTTAACAAACCCACCATGATAAGTAGAAGGCAGCTAAAGAGATGCAGAATTCTTTGAAGGGTATTAATACATGATGATATAGATCTTCTATAAGAAAATGAACCATTATAAGAAAAAGTCAGCGTAAAGACTAACATCAGAAAGAACAGTAAACTGTTTACTGCTGCAAAAAATAAATGTTGCACTCATTGAGTTTTGATAGAAACAAAGGCTAACAATCCTATTCCCTAAGGAAAAAGGAAGACGAAAACAGGAGTTGGTAAGCATAGATTACCAGCAATGACATCAGCCTAAATAAAGCCAAAAGTACATACACTGACACTAAGACATGCATTCTTAGAGAAAGATGTCAATAGGAATTAGAGTCTTCACCAACTCAAATATAATCTACATCTACCTGACCTAACAGCACAGTAACTGTCAACCAGGTTAAGAAACCATTCATATGATACTTTTCATCGCAAGCATTCTGTTCAAGTCCTAATAATAAACCAAACTAACATTTTTTTTCCTTTCAGATATGAGATATCACAAAGTCTGATAACACACTACTAGCAGCAACAGCATTATATGATTATATGACACATGTCATACAACATACTATTAATCTACCAGCCAGACAAAGTTGGAGCTTTCTTGGAGGAAAGAACACATTTAGATTTTGTCCTAGAAGGGTGAGGGTGGTGGTATAGACGGAAGTCAAGGGATATAAGAGTAGTTATTTCCAATGACAGAAACATGCCTTCTTAAGTGCAATGCCATCTTTCTCAGGAACAATGCCATGGATTGCAACCAACACTTCTACAGGTGTCAAAGCTGGACCTGTATGAGCTGAACCCTGCCATGAACGTTTTAAAAATGTTTAGCATACCTAGAAAAGAAAGATAGACAGAAAAAGAACAAATCAGTGACTTTGCTTTGCAAATTTTAGTTTTCATTGAGACGAATTCCCAGTGTACCCAAACAAATACCAACTAAAATAAAATTAGATCCCCTAAACTCAAGGTAACCCTAAATAAGCACAAGAGATATACAAAATGAACTTCAGTTTAAGCATTTACATATACCTGTAGTACATGAGCAAGTGCCATTTGGAACTTTTCCAATGGAAGGTCAACAAGCTGAGGGAATATTGGTAAAACCTGCTAGCATTAAATAATTGAAGTTCACACCAAGCAAGCATGGACCACATAAAAACACTGGCCAGTTAATATATTAAATTAACATGGGTTATACTTTTCTCAAACTTCTGAGATACCGTTAATTGCCAGATGAAAATATCATCTATAAACAATCCAACATAACTCAATTTCCTTCTCAGTTACAAGGAGGCCAATTTAAATTTTAAAAACAAAACTGGCTGAATTTATAGTCGATTTTGGACTGAGCATTGAGAATTTACTACACAACAAATAAATGAAACTTAACAACAAGCTTCTTATCATCTGATAGACACTTAATGATGATTCACGAGTTCGTGAGTGTTGATGGAACTTTTGTAATTTCCATCATTCTTATGAGAACTGGATGGTATAATATTTTCAGGCCTGAAGAAATACATTATTACTATAAATACAGAACTAACGAAAGCAGATGAGAAGTAAAGCGTCCTCAACATTATTATAGAATGAGGTGAATGCTGCTTGCTAACTGCTAGAAATGATCAACCAAAAAACTTCCTTATAATAGTGAACACTTAAAATGTCAAACTGAAAGGCCGATGTACAATAGCAAACACCACATGAGAAAAAAAAATAAGAAAGCGTAAATCAACCTCATTTTTGGAAAGCGATGGAAGCAAGGGAACAAAAATTGAAACATCCTGCAGCACAGAACAAGTATGGATAAATATATAATCCAAAAAACTTAATGTCAGAGGAGAACTCTAGAATGCTGCCAGTAGTTACTTGTAAGGCATACCCTTAATTTAGTTTCATATAAATGCTTAACAGTAGCTATCAGATCAGAACATGGTGTCGTCTCTTGAGTCAATATTTGCAGCACCTTCAAGGATAAAAATCAACATTATAATCATTTATTCATAATTTAATCATCCACCTGCTCTTCCATAGAATGAAAAAAGCTGTCATCAACAATGAGAGCAGGAAGCTACCAGTGACAGAAGATTTTCGCTCCCTTGTGGTGGATCAGATATAATATGGAGTATTTTTGAATACGATTGTCCTAATGCCCTGACTAGAATAGGAATGTGACGATGAATGGCCTGCAATTGCCCATATAGAACAGGTCAAAAGCACTAACCCAAACACTGGTAGCGCCAATAAAAGTTTAAAAGCATTAATTCGACGATACTAGGCCACAATTATTAGTTATATCTTTTTATGTGTTTCAGTTTTTCATTCTCATGGCTGCATTTGTACATTGCCCCAACTAGTCACATGAATATAGTCATACTCATGCTCTTGTGCTGACATGTAGAATTGAATCAGAAAAAAGATCAGAAACCTAAAGTGTTTCAGGAAAATTGGCAAATCATACTATAGGATGTGATCCAACTCCTAATCTCATACCACAAAATTTTAGTTGAAATATACCCATGCACTCCGAGGCCCAGGGCAGAATCCAGCATTCACTAAGGATAGTGAGTTTTAGATGAAGACAACTGCTAACCTCCCTTTAAGTAAATATTACAAATAGACCAAAGGTACAGATTTCAACCTCATTGGCTGTATCCTAAAACAATAATACTGAAAAGTTAACAAAACAAAACAATACCTGCTTAACAGTTTTTGGGGCTCGCCCATAGACATCAAATATAATCTGAATAAGACTGGGTTTCTGCAAGGATTTTAATAAGGTACCGGCTTTACCAAAACATATGAAAAGTAGTCACCATTGCAGTCATTATCAAGCTCTAAGCTGTATACACAAGTAAAACAAACCTTTGTGCATAAAGCGAAAAACAAAGATATGAGACGTTGAGCATCAGAGAATGAAACAGATGCAACACTTAGAACAGTTGGTTTAGCAATTCTAGCGGGGTCATTTTCAGAAGTTGTGGATTCTGAAACTTGCAATGGACCTTGTGTTTCCTGACTTTCAACCTGCAAAGAATAAAGGCCATTAAATGTAGACATCAAATAAGAACATTAAAGAAAAAATTAGAATTTTTCCTTGCAAGACTTTCAAACAAAGAAAAGAAACAAACTTTCAAACAGGTTAAAGGCTCTTCACTTGCAAGACGCATTTAAAATTAGTACCTCTTTAACAGTGTCATAGAAACCAATGCCGTATTGCAAAGTTCAAATGAATCAAGATAGGCAAAAAGGTAGCAATCAGCTTGACATCATACTCCAATCAAGTTTATTATGAATTCTCCAAAGCATTCATTTAGGTAGAGAGTAAATCAGAGAAGAGAGGATAAGGACATAAAAAGGAATACAAGTGTTATACCTCTGCTTCAGCTCCTGGCTCAGTGAGTCCAGATTGAGAAAGACCTGTATCTAGGACCTTTTGATCTACAGCAGACAGAAGCATTTGTTTTGCAAATTGTTCAACATCTTCTGATATATAGCTAAGCTGATAGAGTTTGTTTGCCACCTGTCCAACACAAGCAGAGGCTAATTATTACCTTATAAATTGATAAAGTCTATCAGATTTCATACAACCACAAGTTTATATACCAGCCGAATAGCTTTTGCTCGAATCTCATCCTGTTGATGAACAGCACACTGCAACAGTGAAATGAAATCATGAGTCCCATGTAAGAAATAGAGACAAACAGTTTAGACTTCACATAGTGATTTGGATCCACATAATAGTCCATAACTATAAAAATGTTATTTATGTATCAATCCCTCATTTCTTTTTTCTCCACTACACTATAAAAATATGCAACATTAGATGGAATTACAAATAATGCAAACAGCAGTTGGCCATTTTCACAGTTGATACTACATTGATGGACTTGGTACTCAGATAAATGGAAAGCCGAAAAATTTAATTCTTTTTGGGATAAAAGTGGAAAATAAATTAATAGAAGAAGAAAAACTAAGGTCAACAAACAGATATGAAGGAACACCTTAAAACTTGACGAAAAACATCTACTATATGTATCATTACAATAATCCACAAATACAAAAGCATGAGATTTGCTGCAAAGTACGGTAAACAACATCCTGAATCAATGAAAAATAATTGTGACTTTTAAAGCAATAAAAATATTTGTACCATGGATCAACGATCCCAGGCAGCAATATGCTAGCAATTGAAAGTACCTCTAGCTATACATTAATCAATGGATAAGGGAAAATGACCATTTAAAAAATAAAACCACACACACAAATAGAGGTACTTTGATTATTTAATGGCTGAAACCATATATGTTTCTAATTTACTGCAAATATTAGCATAACTCTTATTGAAAACTCAATATAATGCACATAGGAGGATGATTTTCATCTTTTATAACAATAACATATCTGTCCCAATGATAGGATTATTTTGCAAGCATTAATGGTAAGTTACCCTCAGTGCTATATCTAAGCAGGCCTGCCGATATTGTGGACGTCCCAATATTAAACTCCAAATGGCACCAAGGCCCTGAGTTACACGCTCAATGTCACGGACAATTTTACCATGATGATCACTAACACTAGAATAGCAGAGATCGTTCAAAATCTTCAAGGCAGATTCCGGCAAAAGTGGGACTTCACCTAGAAGTCTACTAAAAGACTTGTCTGAAGCTGGGAAAAACTCCAATAGAGATTTGGCCTACAAGGAAACAATAGAACCAAATTTTGTCAGAAATAAATTAAATATAAAAGAAGCATTGTGATCAAATAAGGCCAAACAAACTATATTGTGCCTACCACTCCCAAGAGGAAATTTTCATACAACACAGCAGTAGATGAAGAGTTTGGAATTGAACCCAACAAGGCACAGGAGTGCAGATGGTACAAAACATGCAACACAAGTTCATGCCCCTGCAAATCCATTTCAAAGTATTATGTTAGAAACAAAAAATAATAATAATAATACTGAACAGAAACAAATTGGAAGTCACATTTGTTTATCAGAATGATGATCTCCACCCATAACCATTTAAAATAGACTCCATAATGAACAATTGTGATAATGCTTGCAACGGCTATCACATGCAGATTTGGAAACTTAACCAGGAGCATGCAATCCTTTATGATATCATTATTTAAATGCACTAATTATATTCATTACTGTGTGTTTCCAAGTTCCCACAACATCAAAGTTCTGGCTTATTTTACAAGCACTAATAAACTATGTATAAGCTTACAAATACCACAATTTAGTTTTAGGATAGCAGTTTTAGCTTACAATGGCACATAAATAAGTGTTTGGTAGCTGATCTATCAACCCGTTAGGATTCTTCAGAATCGCAATTGACAAGCACTATGCACGTATGGTGGACAGTTTACGTGATGGTTTGCATATATAAATTAACAAATTAATGTGTTAGTTAATATGATGCCTCACTTTGCTTGTAATAAAAAAGCATATATTTTCTAGATATCGCATTCAGATTGAAACACATTAAAGACACTTACAATTTTATAAAAGACAAAAGAGATTTTATTAAAAAGAATAAAGTATGAGGAGGAAGACATCTAAGTTACATATCATCAGGAAAATGGTGGCAATGACTATATTTAACCAGGAATATTCCAGAAAATTTGTGCTACTCAAAGGCAATCATAAAAATAAAAAGGTAAAAAAGCACAAAAAAGGGAAACTTAAAGACAATGTAACACTTTATTATTGACATAAAGCAAGTTTCAAAACCCTAATACCTTTCGCCACTGGTCATCCAGGATGTGTTTTTGAAGCATCAGAATAAACTCTTTATCGTCATCAATCTGTATGGAAGACCAAAATATCATTTATAATGCTGTACAAAACTTCTAGGCAACTAATTATTAAAACTGATAACACTACAGATCTCCTTTTTGTTGTACTCTACATTTTTTATGTTATGTATATCTAGCTGCAGTTTAATGTTTTAGGCTAAATAAATTACTTTCCTCAAACTATTTGTCCCAAAAATCTTAAAATCATAATGTTTATAGTAGTCCCTCCACAAGTGCCTTACCTAAATTAAGTAATAGCAAATGATACATATACAAATGGAGATAAAAGTGACGAAAACTAAGGGTAACCTAGAAAAATGATAGGAGTATGAATATTTAGTCAACTTGTTCATTTTTATACTACTTTTATAACCCTAAAACAATAATGAGTTTATTCAAAAAAAACATTTTACTGGATGATGGCAAGAAATTGCTGCGCCTAAAATGCTCAATACGTATGGAAGGAGTAAAGAGGGAGTGAATAATAATAAAGAGGCCAAGGCTAAAGAATCTTCTGATTAACCATATGGGTAGAAAAGGGAGTAAGGTTATAACTAACTAATCACATGGTGTATGAGGGGGAAGAGAGAAAAAGGTAGGCTGTTAAAAGGGAATATATGGTGGATGGGATGGCAGAGAGAGCAAGGAAGATTTTGGTTGGTAATTGGAAAGTATCTAGCCTCTTGAAAGCTAGGGGAATTTTCTTTTACATTTCTGCTACCTTTTCAGTATTTGAACTCTGTTTTTCAGCTGCTAATTCTTCCTCAGAGTTTTCTTAAGGGAGAATTACACTAAATTCTTCATATATAAAACCAAAGTTGTTCCAGGTTCCATCGATAGGATAAGTAAAATTTTGCAACGCTTGGGACTAAAGGAGAAGATTGAAAATTGTCTCTCTGTTCTTTTTACAAATTATGAGACCAAAATGTATAGTTGCTTTTGATGTTAATCTTATTTTCTTTATTTCTAATTGCCTATGTTTGCATAGACTATGCATTGTATTGTACACATTTATTTATGACACAACATTATGGAATTTTAGAACGTTTGTCTTGACTAAACTACAAGTCAATCTGCTTTATTATTTTAAATTATTATTTGAAGAATAGTTAAACAAAAAAGGAGTTTTAAGACTTTAATTAAGTACACACTACCCACATTTTTTCATAGGGTAAGGGTTGGATCTCGAAGACATCTATGTGTGGGAGGAAGTTGAGATGGGATGGTTGCAGTTGCACTCTTTTATTTTTATGATATCGATTGTTTGTGAAACCGCGAGGAACATGGCTTGATATAGTAGCTTAGATTGCTTCATAAAAATTATGTGAAATATAGTTATACGTGGATGTTAAATCTCATATGGACAAGATGTTAAATCAAAAACAAAAGCAGTAAGTCCATATCTTCAATATAATTACAAAGATAGAACATTGAAAAGTTAAAAAGGAGAAAAATACCTGTGCTACCATTCGAGCAAGTAATGGCATGCAAAACTGCTGACAATCTGTCCCATGCAAATGCTTGTATGACTTGATAATATGCTTAATTGCCATGAGCTTGATGCTACTTTCTTGATCATTGGATAGTTCAACATACGGTGGAAGCTGTGGTAATTCTAGACAGCTATCTTCTGACATAGATGCAGTTGTAGCATCTGGAGAAAACTGATCAAATTCCAGTAAAGATGACGAATCTGTCCCTTTTGCCTCAGTATCTGATAACTTCAGTGTACTCAGATCCTCATCTATTATATCAGCAGCAGAGAGTGAGCGATCCAAAATAGCAGTTGCTTCTGGATTCTGGGCAATGTCTCCAGGCATCTCTTGAACCTCTGTTTTGGGAATTGGTTGTTCAGGTCCAGTAACTGGCTTATCTTCAGAGATCATATCTTCACTTTTGATATTGGCTGTAAGAGGTGCAGGAGTATTGTCATTAGTGGTCACGACAGGAAGTGAAACAGGCTTAGTCAAAGACAAAGATTCATCAAACTTGCTTTTCACGGAACCAGTGTCATCCAAAACTGATACAGCTGCCCCCACAGCAGTTACTGCTACATGCCTGGGATCCAGGCGACGGGGATCCTGAAAATTTGTACCAGGAATGATACAAGTTAATCAAACAAGTTAGCACTTTATGAAGTTGATACAGACAAACAGATGCCAATTCTAGCACACAAATTCAACAATTTTACCCTGCGAGGATCACGTTTAGAATCAGCAGGCAGATTATTGATGTTAGAGATGTCAGATAGTGATGCAGCAGTGGCAGTGGCTGTAGCTGAAGGAAATGGAGCTTGGGCAGGGACAGCAGAGGACTGCACAGAATTAAATGGAGCAGACGTTGATGCAACCTGCAATTGACTGCCTCGGATATCTACTTGTTGTGTTACTGGTGAATCCCCAGGCCTTGTCAATGATGGGGGTGTCTTAGGCAAGTGCTTCATATTAGTTATGACAATATCAGCTAACAGATCAGGATGGATCTTTGAAATAAGGATTTCTAGAGATTCAGCACCCCTTTCTCCTTCAGCAAGCAAAGCACCAATCATGGCAATCATTTGCTCCACAGCACTTAGTTCGCTATCCAGCACAGGAACATTAGAGGGTAATCCACTAAAAGAGTTAACATCCTGCCCAGAATCAATTATTTGAGCAGGTAAAGGAGAGCGTGGGTCAGAACCAGAACGCAATCGCTTGGAGATGGCCTCATAACCATTGGCCAATTGTTCATTATCTAGAGGTGTTGATCGTTTTCTAGATAATTCCCCAGAAACAGGTGTTTGAGTCGATAAATGATCATCCTGACCATTAAAAAAGAAAACAAATGTGATGCAATGGAATGAAAGCTGATAGCAACTACTTCTCAATGTCACCTGCTTACTTTACAGCCATAAGCAGTAAGTCACCCCTTACCTTGCTAACTCGAGCATCATGGATAAATCGATCACCATTCTTAATCAATTTGTCAACTTGCCGAATGACTTGCTCAGCAGTATCCCCTGCATTCATAGCTCGCAGGCTCTTTACCAATCTTTCTCTTGACTGCAAAAAACCAAAAATAAAAAAAATTCTTTGACAATGCCTTTAAAATGGTTATCCACATCAACAGCAGGCCATATTGTTTCCCCCTATTACTATTAGCACAGGATTCTAAACAGATAATTAATTGCATGCAAAAATTGAAAACGAAATGCTGCACTAACTGGAAGTAGGCATACAATAATTGAGCAGAGATACTATGTTCCTGATCCTACATAAAAAATTATATAGTGTGGTATCCATCAAAAAGGCATAGCCTCCTTTCTCCTATAAATCCCTTGTAGCCTCACTCTGCTCTTTATTCCTTACTCAAGTACTATAGTGATACGTCACCTTTTGCAGACAATAATACGCACAAGCATTTTTCTTTCTCCTGGCATTATTTCTATATTTTAGTTTTGATCCCAACTTCCAGTTTTAAAGTTCTGTTTACAAACTTAAGAGTTTGGGAAATGTAAAAGGGATTATTCTTTGGAAAAAAGGACCTAAAATTTTCAGCTCGATGCTGAGTCTGAAAAAGTAATTTTTGGTTCTGCATGATGCAATAGCTTAATAATGTCTCGACTTGTTTGAATGTGCAGTGATCTAACGAAAAATCTCCAAGAACTAACAATTTTTGCTAAATACTCAGATAATAATAATGTTATTGACAATCAAGTTAAAATTTTAGTCACCAAGAAAGAAGAAATCAAGAGATTCAAAGTAAAGCCAGATCATAGAATTAATGCAACAACATAATTTGGCGGACTAATTATATAGACATTATAAAGAGAATCATAATAGAAATTAATAGAATTGAAGATTAACAATGTAAGTTGATGTAAGCATATTTACCTCTAATATTGGTACATAAGTGCACCTTAGAAATCCCAAAAATGCTGTTCTTAAGGAGTATTGGATACTGGCAGCATGAGATCCTTTTACTATTTGAAAATTTGGATCAAAATCAAGCAATGCTGGAAGAACAATATTGCAATGCTGCGGCCTTTTCCTCGCAATTGCTGCAAGACTGTCAAAAGAAACAAACTACAGGGTTAAATTTGTGATGACAGACAGTGGAGGCAAGAGGTCAGAAGAGGAACAGCACATCAACCACAGAAATTAAATAAAATGCTAAGGAGCAACTTAAATTACATACAAAAAAGCTAGACCACAGAACAATTGCATACAGACACTGGAGAAAAAGAACATCAGTTATTTTTTTTCACTAGTGCAGATTTAGCACATACATGCATACAAAAGATGCTCCAAAACAACCTAAGTCTCAGCCACCAACGGTGATATCTATTTATACCAAATGTGCATCCAATAATATATCATTAATGAAATTATCATGAAAAATATAGAGCAGCCGTAGTTACACATCACTACATGCACAATTATCTAATTTTCTGCATCTAGTCCCTCTTGAACTTCTTTTTTAAATATAAATACAGATAAATAGTGGTGTTGCATAGGTAGCACATTAAAGAAGTTCTTCAGATTAAAATTCAATCAATTTTTGCAGTTCTGTAATTCCAAGAATCCAGTAGCATAATGTCTTTTTCCCTAATAGCACAGTTTTCAAGAAATATACAGGCTCTCTATTTGCTATGATTTTTTCCCTGTCTATAAAAAATGAATTCACCTATACTGGGGTAATCAAGGAGTTTAAATTTACCAATAAAAACTGAGAAAGTTAAAAAAAGAGTAGAAAGAAGAGAGGAAATCTTAAAATTGTCCAGTATGACTGCCATGTTATATATAAATAAGCATGTAGTAGACAATCATTTACCACTCTTTCAGAGGAAGAAAGATATGGTGTAAGGAAAAAGAAGGATGAGCATATTCAAGAAGATAAAGATTAGAATGTCAGAACAACCCCATTGACACCAAAATTTCATGGAATATGAGTCAAATTCAATAGACAGAACTGTACTTTACTGCAAGACAATGTATTGCAATTTTTCCTATTTCTGCTTAAAGAGAGTTTAAAAGACAGTTTAAAAAGATGCTCTTCATGAGCCAATTCATTAGTCCAAAATTTAAGAAAGAAAGAAAATGAAGAAAAGAAAAGTGGTAAGTTATTATTTAGTATAGAAAGCCCAGAAATGTATAAAACTACACATCAAAACTACGACATTCCATGATTTTCGATAAATATGTATTGAGAGATGGATACGCAGCTATTAGTGACTTGAAGCCATGGTGTCTAGGTGCCAGGTCTCTGATGTGCAGCACAAGTGGCCTGGTACCATGGTGCTCTATTCTGAAGCCGTGGCTTCAAGTCACTGGTTGCTGCATATCCATCTCTCAACATTATGCTTCTGTTTCTATCAAACTCTTATAATTTGTAATAAGGGAAATTAGCATCTCAGCTAGCTAGACAGGTCAACCTCTGTGATGTCTTTA
This sequence comes from Delonix regia, assembly GCA_037074485.1. NCBI lineage: Eukaryota > Viridiplantae > Streptophyta > Magnoliopsida > Fabales > Fabaceae > Delonix > Delonix regia. Next base: position 7,973,415 of record CM073452.1, read on the forward strand.
AGAGAAGACACACTGCTGTTGTAACTAGTAACATCCATAATTTAAGATAAATAAGTGAAAATGCTCAAATAATGAAATAAGCCTCTGTCATATACAATTATCTTTATTAAAACAGTTTCCTCGAAAGTAAGAACAGTGTCTACAACTCAAACTAAACCTCAAAACTATGAGGTTCCAGAGGAAACAACTTATAAAACGGTTAATATACATAGGACTCCAAAGCTTTCATTCACCACCAATAAGTTGCAGATACTAAACAAGCAATTACCCTGAATATCATAAACCAGATTAAAAAACCAAACACACAGACACAAGACAGGAGGAAAAAATTAATTCACTAGGACATGATGCACGTGAGCAGAATACTAGACACAGAATGCTGTACAAAGTACCGCACAGATTTTAGCCTATACAAGAGAAGCTGCAACAAATTACACAAGTCAAAACTAATTGCAATGCACCACAATACCCTCACTGGTGGAGCCACAAAGCCCCAGCACCATTGCACATCACTACAGCCACCATCTCACTACAGTACAAACTCTGACTTTAGAGCATTTCATTGATATAATTTATTTCTTTTGAAAAACATCATCACTGCAACCCGAAGTCCATGAAAGTTAAGTCCCTTACTCTGACTCAAAGTTCTAATATTTTTTTTTCTGAAAAGGACTTTAATTTTCCAATGCTGTTGCCAATTGCGCCATTCAGGCAGAGATTAAGTCCATTTATATGAAAAAGACATCCAAGAGTCAACAGAAATTATTAAATTGTACTCTTTTAATCCAACAGAGCAATGCATAAAGTTCAGATAAAGATTATTGATTTACACAAAGGCTGGCAAGCAAGCTTTACAAAGGGTTTCAGTGTTTACTGGCAACTAAAATCCAAAATTTTAAATATTTAGGCCAGCCAAATCTGTTGATATTTTAGTCCTAGATTTCTGCATGATAATCCAAAACTGTATTCAGTAAAGTACCACTAGAAGTTTATAGATTGGCATGAAATGGAATATGTTGCGTTGCTACAAACTGCAGTCGATCACTAGAAGTTTAAGAACAGGTGCACACATGATATCCTTGCCACAATATGCATATTGCTAGAATAGCAGTAGTAATAATTAAAAGATGCTTTCAAATTCCAATAGCAAAGCCTTATGCATCACAATTCTTTTAATCAGGTTGTCAAACCCTTTGCAACAGTCAATATAAACATATCTATACATATACATTATTGACACAAGCATAGTCATTCACATCTGTACAAGATAAATGTCATTGTCATTACAATGAAAATCAGAATACACATCAAGAAGAAGAAGCAATATGAAATCATTCAAATCAAACACAAATACTGAGAAATTTACATGACAACCTGGTGATGGTGATGGTGATACAGATGTCAAGATGAAGAGTTATTTTTTTTCAAATGATCAACTTCAAAAATCTGGAGATGCAAGATAATGAATCAATGACTTGTTAAGACAGATTTTCTAGTGCAATCCTAAATTTCATAAGATATAAATATAGATGGAAGGAACCACTCAATTTGAGTCTGAAGCATCGTCATGAGAGAAGCATTGTTTGAACCATAAGCATCCCTTTACAAATACCTTACAGTCCTTTGTTTGAATTAATACTCCAATTTGAGTAACATCAAAAGCATTAATATAATCAAAGGACTGGAAGGTACTTATTAAGGAATTGCCACTGCCAACTAAAACTTGTAAGTGTTACAGCATAAGTAAACTTGGAACACTCATTTTAGAGCTGCTTAAGACTTAATTTCCAGAAAAACAATATTCATAGCAATGCAGTTTTATCATAAGCCCAGGCAGATTTATATAAATTGAACCACTTATCATGATAAATTATTACAGAGAGTTTATTTAGCTTTGGATAACCTCCAAGTCCAATGCCCATGTGATGGAGCACAAGCTCTTGGAGGCTCAAGCTTATAAGACCCCTCTTTCAAGGAAACTTCCCAATGTGGGATTCCTATCACCATGCCATGAAATTTCATTTCAAAAAGTAGTTTGAACTGCATATCAGGTGAACAAATGAAACAGGATGAACAGAGAATTTGCATTTGAAAAGGTGGTTACCAAAATAGTCAAAGGAACGGCCAAAAAGATAAGCATAGACATTACTGTGTAAACTTGGCCAAAGGAAGAGCAGAACAGATAGGCCTAGACATTACTGGGTAAACTGCATAAAGTATCCGGCATTCCGAATATAAAATAACTGGAATGAAATTAAAAGCCATAAAGATGGAGCAAAATCACAAAAATTAACAAAAGCCCCCACCAAAATATAATTTGAATTGTTGAGCCTTTAAAGGTGTGTCAGCTGTTATATAAAATATCAAATACATTTTCAATTTCTCTAAACATCACCAACTGTATGTGCATACAGCACAAAATATTTACACAGTAAATGGCCTCTCTTAACAGTTTACAATTATAAACTGCATCACTTGACAACCATGTTTCCTCAGTTCATGAGATGACCATTTTATGCATCATTATCAATTCTTATCACCGACCAGCTGGCGCTCCACAGTTTAAACATTGAACATAGTCAATCCTGGTAACTTCCGTTATATGAACCGCAATGCAGCAATATCCAAAGCCATTAACTCCTCGTGGAGAGCTGGTCAGCATGCTGCAAGGATATCAAACAAGCAGTTGAACTTGTTCTATCTGCGAGTCCATGCTTCAGTAATCCCTCCATAATTTTGATGATAGTATAACCAGGGGAACAATGCAGTTATATACTAAGTTTTAAAAGCTTTCATGGATCTGAAGTGAAGACATATAATAGCATCAGTAGATAAGAAAACATCAGAGCATCATGTATAGTTACAATCATGAAATCATGGTGCACGTTATACACTTGACATACACAAGTCACCTTCCTGCATGGAAAGGAGCAAAGGGTACCAGAGACACAATAAGATATTTCAAATTCATAAAATAACACGAATTAAGTAAAATAAATTCCAGCTGCAAGTCTACAACAAAGGTTCCCAAGTAAATGTGTAGAAAGGTCTATTGCTCTTGAACTCGAGAAGAATTAGATATATACTTTCTGGCAAATGAACTGACAAGCAAAAAGAAAACAATGATCATGTGTTACAATCATCTTCATGCATTTTGATTCCCCTCCAACTTTAGGGGAAGATAAGATACCCTCCAAGAACAAACATAAAAGGCAATGATGTAGTACAAGAAGAAAAATGATTAGCTCAAAAGAGCTCTTCAATTTCTCAGCAATACCATTAGAGAAAACCTGCCTGAGCAAAGCCATGAGCTAAAACCCAAGGAGATGCCCAAAAACAAATCTCTATCCAATGAAGGAGCATAAATAGAAGTTCAACTATTTTTACCCTCTCTCTCTCTCTTTGCAAATAAATATTGTACCCAAGACCTCAAACCCAGCTATCACACTCTCACCACTTGAGGAAAGCAAAAATGCCAATGCTTCTTCAATCTTCACTATTATTTAACATTTTTTATAGAAGTGTTATGCCCTAACTCATAATCCATAATCTGTGGTACAGAAAGAAATTATCAGACTTGTACATCTTCTCAAACTTTCAGAATTTGCAGGACCACAAAACACACTGAAAGTAGGAAAGTACATATTGAAGCTTTCTTCCACATGAACATATAAGCACTATTTGTTTCACAAAAAGAATCAAAACCAACAATTATATCTTACATGTTTCAAGAGACACAAACAGTCTGCAAGCAACTTGAGTGGTTATACAGAGTTATTGCAATTCGTCTTATAAAAATCAGTCCACTAGAAACCAAGGAGCAATCACACACCAATGTTGAACCTAGCAATTGATTTTTGATAAACAGAAGGAAAAGAGAAAAGAGAGGTTTTAGTTTTTTCTTCTTTTTTTTTTGGGGGGTGGGAGGGGAGAAGGGGGCATTATGAACAGATCATAATTTAACTTGCATAGCTGATGATAAATTCCAAGTTGCCACAGTATGCACACAAATATCTATTCAGTCCAGAAAGGAAAGATCATAACCATGAAATATGCTAAATTGAAGTAAAATAATAAAGAGCACAATACTGATGCAAAATATATCACAAAGGAAAAAATTTTCTGCACATAGTAGGAGGCCGCCATGAAGTAATATATATTTCCCTCTATGAGATCCTTCTTAATTCCAATTTATGTATGATTCTCAGATCCATTATGTAATATACCAATACATATATATTTCATATAGCATACATATTTATTGGCATATCCTTAAGGGCAATTATGAACTGTGCAACTCCTAAACTATGACATTGTCCTAACGGGAGTACAAGATAGATTAATCATCAATTACTCTATATGATCAGCAGCTTCCATGGAAAAAAGGAGAGGCCCATGTCAGCATTTCATATACTCATGATAGTTAGACTGTCACATTACTAAGCAAGACAACACGTCAACAGATCATGAATGCACACAAAACTAAATAGATTTAGATTTTATGAGATTAAGGAGGAAGTTGGCACACCAACAACTAACATTTTGAGTTCAATACAAGGGCACCTAGGAGGTCTAAAAGGTATAAAAAGGAAAAAGAATGGGGAAAAAGAATAAATTATATGAAGATATTTGGGGAAAATCATTTGCGTGCTCTGCCTTCTAAATTGCAATTATGGTCTCCCAATGCTAGTTACTAAAATGTAAATTAAAATAATCATTTATTTGCACATAATTTAAGAAATGAACTGCAAGCCAAATGGCAAAGGATTTACAATCATCAAAAATGAAGATTAAGCAAGATGCAAATACGATAGAGAAACAGAGTTATTGACTGCTAACACATGAAAACTCACCAATTGACAACAGTAATAGTCAAGCAACCAGGAAGACTACCAGCCAATTGCAATAAATTTAATAGAATGCCAACAGTCCTATTTGCTTCTGACATGAGCATCACTGGATCAAGAACAGGGTGACTACCCTCCAACCAAGAGATATTAAATACTCTTCTACCTCCTGTAGTAGCATCACCAATGTTAAAGTTAAGACCGATGAGCAGATGAAAACTATCACAAGTAAATCTGTCTATGACTAAAACCGCAAAATGTGTGCACTATTAAAGCCATATCCTCTTCATCTCATTATATTGTAAATGTTAAGCTTATGAAACTTGAAAAGCAATACCTTCTGAAGCTGACTTCTCAGCATAACTGATGTCGGATGAAAAAAGTAACACTAGTGTTTCCAAGAATTTCAGTGCTAGCAACTTCGTTCCAACTAAACCTGGCTACAATATCAAGCAAATCAACTCCCCAATCAGCAAAACATAAAGTCCATTGCCAACCCAAGTTCAAGTGATATGATTCAATGCAAAATTTGTATTATGGTTTAATGGATTAAGAACTATATATATACATAAGTAATAAGTAGAGTACAGAATGATTAACAAATCCAGGTCAAGTTTACTATCTACAAACTTGAATTCATCATGAAGCATGCATCAGATCATAGCACTTTAATAAACAGATAAAAAGAACAAAACATATTCAAAAACAAAGATGACAAATAACAGTGACCAGTCTACCACTGGCAAGAATAATTTACTCCAAATTTCTTAATTGCCAAAAACTATCAGATAACGTCATGCGTTATGCCATGTTAAATGATTTGCTTCCAGTGCAAAAACCTTTACAAGAGAAGACAGAAATAATAATAATAACAATTATTGACAGTAGTTGCGATGGCAGCAGGAAGTAGTTACTATTTCTTGACTAACAAAGTAAGAAGGATTGATAAGAAACCACCAAAAGGACAGCTCTGAATATACAGAAATTATACAGAGAGCACTCTACAACAGCATAGACTTGACAACCACAAGCACATTAACTTTGTTTTCAAGGAAATGTAGCTAGAGAATAGTGAAACTTCCAAAGGCTTTTTTTAGATGAACAAAGACTTATTGATGAGAAGAGAGAAAAAATACAATAAGGTACAAAAACAGGGAACAAGGGAACTCATAAAATAAAAGCAAAAATGAAAGAAAACAATGCAGAACTCCGAAAAGCCTGCCAATCCCTTTGAAAGATAAAGGCCATTAGAGACCCACAAAGAAGACGTCAAAATAATCATCTCCCAAAGAAGTCATAGTAGATGGAATTGCTATTTGAACACTTTAGCATTCCCAACGTAGCCCATGATCATATACAAAAGTCCAACTGACTAAGTTTTTAAAACCTTAGGCTTCTTTCAGCAACTTTGATTAACTTTCAAATATAATACAAGTGCATAATTCAAAAAGTAGGTCATGGAGTAAGAAAAAAATGCATTTCAATTATATTTTAGTAATTTATCACCTTTAATAAAGCAACAATTCTAAAGATAGTAAAAGCTTTTACTATTAGCACAGCAGATATATGCACTAAGATCTGCAAGAGATTATGGCATTAACTGTGGATCTAAAAGGAGAAGAAGTTAAGTACCTCCAGAGCAATACCAAATACGGCATCCTTGAACTTAAGCATCCACATCCAAATCTCCTCCAGCCGCCTCTCAACTTCACCATATTGTTGATACTGTTCAGATTTTCCAAAGCAGTGTCAGTGGCCTATTACAAACCAATATCAGGGAAAAGAAATAGAAATGAAGAAAGGAGCAAAATCCATCAAGCAACCATTCAAGCTTTTAAAAATTCATGAATTAAATAACAACAATTTGACGAACCAGATGAATAATAACACTGTGTAACAGAAGATAAATAAATAAAATTTGTTCCATTTTGAAGAACAAGTGTTCCAACAATATTACCGTAAATGAGGAAAAAGAATAATGTCAATATATAATTAATTTTATTTCTCCCAAAACAACATAGAACAACAGTTAGGATAAAAGTTCCTCCACTTAAAGGTGGATAAACACAGTATGAAATATGAATCAGTTCTAACATGGAGGTATAGTATAATTAGGCTTTATAAACCACAGAACTCAAGAACCTCCATACATTTGCCCCAGTTACAGTTTATGGGTAATGTCAGGTCCGTACAATAACAAAAAGCTCACTTAAACCATTACAAATTTCACAAGCTTAGGCTGTCGCCAATCTTATAGAAGCCAGAACCCAAAAGCCACAGAAATAGAGAGAGCCATCATGATCAAGAAGCACATAAAGCAACCAGATTGTCAAAGAAATCAGTGTAACAATTTCATCCATTAATTAAAAAAATAAAAAGATGAGTCGCTCTGTCTGTTTTATGCATAAAGGAGGAAAATGTGGGGGGACAACGAGTACCTGCAATGTCATCTCTGCCAAAACACTGCAGAAGATATTTGTGCCAGTAACAATAGATTGCTTTATAATCATTGTGTCACCATCTCGTAAAAATGTTAACAACACAGACATTAGTGTAGAAGAATGCTCTACTGCTTTTAAACCTATCTCTTCAATTACCCTGGAACATAGAATGAGGAACTTAAAAAGTAAGCAACTAGAGACGCACCGGTAGTTACCAGACATAGAGAGTGAAAGACAGATTAATCGAATTATTGTTGGAAGCAATCAAACTACTAAATTTGGTTAAACAAAAATAGCATTATGCAAAAACATGCTAGAAAAACTTGCACCAATTTAAATAACTTTCCCTGTATGCACTAGGCAAAACAAAGGCGTTCGCTGACAAACTGCACAGCATGAAAACCACCCTCACAAACAATAACCACAAATATAGCCCTCGCGTTACCTTGTGTACAGCTATATTATAAGAGGAAAACATAATGGGACTATCAACAGATTAATATTAAGGCGGAAAGCAATTGCAGTCAATTTAAATAATCGAACACACATAACAAGAGCATCAAAAGATGCCTGTAACTGCAGAAGCAATTCAACATTAGAAATCGGATTGCATTAAAATTTGGAGGCTATGAACTCACTCGATGAGCAATTTTCGAACCAGGGTTTCGGGTGAGGACTGAAGCTCGACCAAGTAGGAGAAAAGCTCAGCAGCAGAAGATGGCTCCATTGACAAAAGAATATCTTTGGCTTGTTTTAAAGACGAAATTTTGACGGTTAAGTCGCCATGGTTGTTGGCAGCGGCGAGGAGAGAGAGTGCCCGGTCTCTGGAATATGCGGCCATGACTGAAACAACAATGGAGAGTGGCAAGTATCTAAAGAATGCAAGAGAAGAGCTTGGGTGGTTTAGAAAATTTCGTTAGGGTTTTGAAAGAAGAGGGAGCTTTTATGAGAGGAACAAGAGGGAAAAGAATCGAATGAATTGAAGCTACAGATTTTTGCCAGGTTGATTCTTATTCACAGCTCACGAACGACAAGCCGATGAGACGATGCGAATTGCCTGTGGGAAATTTATGCAACTACGTGGAAAAATAAATGTGAAAATGCAAACACGGTGTTTTTTTTTCTTTTTTTCCTTTATCCCCCGATGCATAATATCAAGGGCCTGTTTGGTATAGAATTAGGATAGATTCTACTAAATTAGGGTATTTGGTATGCCTAAGGAATTGAAAAAAGGAATTCTATTGGAAGAGCAAATTACCTTAAGTATGAGAATTAAAATTCCATTAAACACCCTATGGAATTGAGATATTTCCATGGAATCAACATTTTATGAACAAAAAAACTCTTGTTGGCCATCCTATATACATTGTCATTTTTAGTCATGTTGCCTTAGCTCCTATCTATTTTTGCGATAAAGTCTCACCTGCATCGTCAGTGTGCTACTCTGGCTTCGAGCTCCCTCTCTGGCGCAACACTCGTTATTTTGGCAACCATTCTAATGAGTTATATTACTTCCATTTTTTTCCCTTTTCACTAGCTTAGCTACATCCTCTTCATCAGAATATTTTTTTAGTATGCTTTTTAGTCAGAATGATTTTGTGTCCTTTTCTCACTTGTTTGGCTATGTCCTCTTCATTAGTCATCTTTGTCATAATGTTTTTGTATCATCTTCATGAGATTTTTAGTTGGTTTTTCTATCAATGTTGTTGCTTTGATGAGTGTTAATGTGTTCTCCCTTATGTTGCTTGTAGTTTATATATCTTTGAATATGAGTGTTAATATGTTCTCCCTCTTGGTGCTTATAGTTCATTTCTTTTTTTGTTGGATTGTGGTTCTATTCTACATATTATGGTTCTTTTTTGCTAGATTGGTGATGTTCAATTCTATGTTTTTTTTACTAACTGGTTTGGCTACGTCCTCTTCATCAATCATCTTTGTCATAATGTTTTTGTATCATCTTCATGAGATTTTTGGCTAGTTTTTCTATCAATGTTGCTACTTTGATGAGTGTTGATGTGTTCTCCCTTATGTTGCTTGTAGTTCATATCTCTTTGAATATGAGTATTGATATGTTCTCCCTCTTGTTGCTTGTAGTTCATTTCCTTTTTGCTAGATCATGGTTTTGTTCTGCATATTATGGTTCTTTTTTGCTAGATTGGTGATGTTCAGCTCTTTATTTTTTTCCTTGACTAATATCAAATGAGATAGTGTTTTTACACCATTTAAAGTTTATTGTGGTTTAGATACTCACTTCTGGAAAGTTTGAATTAGTAACTTATAAATATTTGTTTTCGAAGTTACCTTTGCGAAAAGATTGAAAATGAAAACCACTTCAACAAATAAAATAAAAGTGTTTATGATGAAGCTACTAGGTCCTATATATAGGGCTGCCATATAATTTTGTTGACATGTGTTGTAGTGGCAAACACTTTATTTGAATCGTTCAAAGTTTGTTTAGCCATAATAATTTGAGAGATTATGATGGGGGTTTAATGTATGAAAAATTAAAAATTATGGATAAACAAGTAGAAATTTGATAAAAATGTTTGCTTAGTGAATAGTCATCTAGTCATCTATTCTTTATTCTTTTTCCTAGCTAACATCGAATTAGATAATATGGACAAGTATATTGCTCATCAAAGTTGACATATGTCGTTATCAGCATACTTGGACATTCATAACTTCGTTGAACATGGCAGAATTTAAAAGGTGATATGTATTTTTTTCCTTTGCTCTTTGGCAATGCTTATTAGTGAATATTGTAATATGACATGTTCTTAAGCATTGTTAATGTAACACTTGCCAAATTATAGTGCAAAAATTTTGTTTTTAGAAAAGAGGAGAGTATCAATATTTGTGGTGTATATTACTAATTAGATATGAGCTTTGGCTTAGTGGTAAGGTTGGGCATATAGATTCAAGAGGGTATAGGTTCGAGATGTAGCTCCCTCATCCTTTAGGAATATTTTGGTGCTGACATGTGTTCCCCTCGGATGAAATTACCAAAGTGTCATTCTTTTTTTTATTTCTCTCTTTTCTTCCTCCTTCCCGTCACTTTCACGTTAAAACCCTTCTTCCATTTTTGCAAGTTCTGCTATTCTTCTCTGCCACAGTCAGCCACCACCACCTCTGGCCAGCTCCTCCACTCATTGGTGACGTGTTCTGGCTGGTCACCGCCAATGACAACATCGATTTTCCAGCGATTTTCGTAAAGCTCAAACCAATGACTTTTTCTGCTATTTCGAGGAGTTTTAAGTGTTTGTTTCATGAAAATGATATTAGAAGAAGCATTTTCAACCCCTATCCATCAAATTTCAGCTTTGGAAAGCATGATTTTTAGGCTAGTTTTTAAGAAGTTGTGCTGATAGGGACCAAAGTGAAAATTTTGAAATTTAGGGGTTTTCAGAAAATGGTGAAATGCTGCATTGTAATGGGTTTTAATTGACCCTAAAGAACACTTTTAAGGTGTATGGCATGAAAACTTATTTTTAATCATGGTTTTTCTTGGATTAAAGGCAAGGGTATGAAATTTAGGACTAAAATGAAAACTTAGAACGTTTTTAGGGTAGAAAATGTAAATTGACAAAAATTCTGAAAAAGTTAGTGATGGAATTAGGGAATATGAGTTAGGGTTTTTTTTTTTAGTAATAAGAAGGAAGAGGAGTAATTTCTTACTTTCCAATTGGCGTAGATAGCTCGTAAGAGTGATAAAGTTACCTGAGGGAAGGTATTGAGTTGTTGGTAGTTAATAGCACTCAGGTGCACAGATAGCACTCCCCAATACTCTTCTTTATGTTTCATTTTTCATTATTTGGAAATGTTTATTAATATCATTTTAAATTAGAGCATGACTAAACTTGATTAGAATTGAAAGAATGAATAGACGAAATTCTTTAATATATTAGATAGCATTATATATGGTTTTGAGAAAGAATTTTGAGAAACATCATGCATATGGTTATGATTAGTCGCTCGATAAACCATTATTGAAAGACAATTTGATTTCATGCATACTGGTTGTATTCCCCTGTGCATGCTTGTTTTGATTACATTATCATTGGAAGGACTAGATAGGACACTAGCTGCTAACGACAATACTGTTAGCCTTTGGTGCACCTAGTTAATGACCCAGCTAGCAGGGTTAATCATGGTGCTAGCCCCGTGTGACGGCCATCACACGAGGAATGATGAGTGATAATTTTTGTGAGTTATGACCTCACACCTGTTAGTTATTTGCCCTTGAGGATTGTGTATCGTCGCCTGTTGTGATTTGCCCTTCTTGTGGCTGTGTGCCACATTAGATGGGTCCTTAGTAATCTTTCCCCTGAAATGACCTTCGAAAACTTGTTGATTCATTGTTTATGGCACTTTAAATTCAATGTTTTGAAAAGTGTGTTAATTAGCTAAATTGTTTACTTGTAATGGTGATTACTCGCAGTCTAAATGTTATTTCATTTCATTCAATTTTTGACCAAGTTTTGATTTTAATTTATATATGAAATTTGTTAATGATTTTGGGGTGCTATCTACCAAAAAAATTTGGTCTCACATAAGGAGATAGGTAAGTACCTGAAGGCAGCAGAGCAGTGATTGAAAGTTCTATTGGTGAGCCCCGCTTGGATATTGTGGGACCTGTTCTTTTTTATTAGTTTGATATTCATGGCTTATTTTGATATGTATACATATTTAGAACGATAGCCATTGTTTTGTATGTCTGGGGTTATATAGGGACCATAGTTGAACTTTCCATATTGTTGTATATTGTATTGATGTTATACTGGGCTGTGTTGATGAGAGCAGAGCTCTCCTATATGTTTTTATTGCCTTACAGGATATTATAAAAATTTCAGGATGTCCTATTTACTATGAAGGTTCTGCCGAAATTTCTACAAAACTCCTTGTTTTGTAGGTTTAGGAAATTTCCTCGTGTCTTGTGTCAGTCCCACTCTGGGGATTTTGGAGTGTGACAGTTAAATTTTCATTTTTTAAAAGCTTGGTGTAATCTCCCATGTAATGAGTCTTATAATGCTCATTGGAAAACATGTTTGACCTTGTCATTCCATTAATATAGTTATGAACTAAAATTAAGAAGAAGTGCTTGTTCATCTCTTAGCTTGGTGGAAAAAAATTATCCAAGAGATTCGTAACCTCTCTATAGTTGTTACCATTGCTCTGCATATGAGGCGTATCTGCCATACATGCTATACTTTAGACTTTTATGCCAAGGAAGCCTACCTTATGAACCTAGTCTACATAAGTGACGCAACTTGCTATAACCAACTGAGGATGTATAAATCTATCTTTGACCAACTTTGTTGTATGCTTGACATAATAAGGGGTCTTAAGCCTAAAAAAAACATACCAGTAGATGAGCATGTGGCTATGTTCTTACATATTCTAGCCCACCATATTAAAAATAGAGTTATTCAACTCCAATTTGGGAGGTTGGTGATAGTAAGTAGATATTTCAAAGTGGTATTGACTGTCATAATACGGCTAAAGGGTAAGTTGTTCAAAACTTTAGAGCCTATAGTCGATGATTCAACTGATGACCAGTGGAAATGGTTCAAGCTATGATTATTCCATTTTTTAGTCCTCTTGATTAAGTTGTGATTTATTTTGTCTCACAGCTATTGTATGTTGTTGAGTGATCCAAAAATGCCTTGGTGCACTTAATAGGACCCATATAAAGATTAAAGTACTGGAAAAAGACAAAACAAGATATCAAAATAGAAAGGGTGAAGTCACTACTAATGTATAAGGGGTATGCTAACGAGATGCACAATTCGAGTATGTGTTGTCGAGTTAGGAAGTGTCTACTGCTGATGGAAGGGTCTTACAAGATGCAATCTCACGGAGAAATGGCCTAAAGGTTCCCCATGGTGAGTTCTTTTTTGGTATATTCACTACTACTTCATATGTATTGTATGGGTTGCAACATAAAGTCATTAATTTATATGTGATACAGATTAATTTATTTGGTTAATGCAGCTTTCACCAACTATGAAGGTTTTTTAACCCTTTATATAGGACAAAGATATCATTTGAGTGAATGGAGAGAAGGGTGTCACCCAGTTAACCCACAAAAAGTGTTTCAATATGAGACATTAATCAGCCAGAAATGTCATTGAACGTTGTTTTGGCATGCTAAAACTTCGTTGGGCTATCCTAGGAATTCTATCATTCTATCTAGTGAGAACATATAATCGCATCATTATTACATGCTGCCTTTTGCACAATCTTATAAGACAAGATAATGCATTAGATCCATTAGAAGATAAACTATGTGATGAGGATACATGATCGGCAGACGACGATCCCATCTCAACAATTGAAACCTCTAATTCTTAGAGTGATTAGCGGGATAGAATGACAGAAGACATGTTCTTTGAGTTTAGAAGGCATAAGGACATGGTTAAACTTTAGATGCTTGTGTTCCATAATGTAGTATGGAGTTTCATGGTTTTTACGGGCTGTTGTTCATTCAGCGTGGTTTTTATTAGTTGTTCTTTAATCATTGTGGTTTGATGTACTAGGTTGTATGGTTTGCATAGATTATTTATTTCTCATGGATCATTGTACTTTCATGTGTTATCTATTTTTTTATGTGTCATGTAATGTTATTTATTTATTTATTTACCATGTGCTTTCTCTTAGTCTACTTTATGTCTAAATGACTATACTTTTAGGTGTGTTACTTTGCATTCAATACTTGACCATTATGTACTAACAATCTGAGTCAAGCACACCAAGCAGTAAGCATCATGTATGGACCTTAGTTGAGGATGCATTGTTGGCAGAGGTAAAATTTTTGACAGACAGCAACTTTAAGGCTAGACATTTGAAGGCAATGGAAGGAATGCTTGAGACTAAATGTCTGGGATATGGCATTAACGGTGTTCCCCACATCTAATCCCGTTTGAAGACCCTCAAAACAAGCTGGCAAATATTATACGAAATGGTGTATAAAGTAAATACATCCAGGTTTGGATGGAATCCTGAGAATACGTGTGTCGTTGTAGAGCAAACGGTGTGCGATGAGTACGTCAAAGTAAGAGTTACATCTAGGTTCATATGTTGTACTAACTTATGTTCTCATGTACACAGTCAAAGAAAAAGGCTGCAGCTTTCAGAAACAAGTCATTTCCCCACTTTGAGGAGTTATGCATGGTATGGGGTAAGGATCGAGCTACAGGGAAAGATGCACAATCCACTTATGATATTATGGAAGAGCTAGAAAGGGGTAACACGGAAGTGAGGAGTGAGGACACTATAGAACTTAGCGCTGAGGTGCATGCTGATCTTGACTTCTTAAAACTCCCACCTGAACATGTAGTTAAGACCTCGATTGCCTTGAGGAAGAGGAGAAAAACCATCATTGATCGTGATGATAGATTCATTGAAGTGCTTCGTGAAGTGGCTAGGTAGATGGATGAAACCCTTAATACAGTCACTAACAAGTTGTGTAATTGCGTCAATTGACCTGTAAGGGAGGCAGAAATGGACGAGAAGGCTGAGTTATTATATTTTGAGTTGTTGAAGGTTAGAGGACTGATGGAGGGCGAGTTGTATCATGCTCATATCAAGCTATCCACTTCTGACAGGTTGATGGTGATGTTCAAAAGTGTCCTAGATGCCTCCAAGGTTGCTTGGCTTCGGAGCATGATTGGGTAGATAATATGTTATTGTAATCTTTTGATACTTTTTGGTCCATGTTAGTTATAACACAAGTTAGGTTATTTTTTGTGTATGTGGGACTTGGTTATGGATTAACCATGTATTATGTTATGTGTTGTTAACCATGGATTAGTTAGGGATTAGTCATTAAGTATATAGTGCAATGCACGAATCCCACATATAAGTGTGTTGTAACCTATGGAAATCCCATTATAGGTTGATGATGTATAAACACGCACCTATGCAACACCAGTGGTAACGAAATGGAATTTTTTAAAATTACTTGGCTGAAAATTATTATATGTAAATCACAGTTATGTTAATATTAGATGTTTGATCCTTGCGCTTGTTTCTTGGCCCCAGTTTTTCTGGTATTCATGTTCTGAGCTACTAGTTGATTTTGTTGGCTTCAGCTATGTTCTTACTGTTAAGATTTTCATGCATTTTTTGTAATTGTTGTTTGTATTTTTTATTTTGTCTATTTTTTCCTTGCTGTCAATTTCTGTATCAATATTTTTTTAGTTACTTTCTTGCTATTAGGATTTTCATGCATTTTTTATAATTCTTGTTTGTATTTTTATTGATATTTGCATATTTTTATTCTCTGGTTTTGGCACCTCGAGCGCTGAGATACTGGCACCTAAGCGTCATATTCTGGGTATAATTAAAGCCTAGGTACTGGCTTTGTGACACCTAGAAGCTAACTTTCTGTTCTCAGTGCCTAGACACCCTCCTTCTAGCGCCTAGGCTCTGGTCTTTAAACTTCAGTAATTGTGCTACTATTCCAGCCCCTTTTTCTTGAAAGAAAACACTTTTAATTATTTTTCTCAATTGAAGTCAGTGGAAAACTGTCAAGTTGTATATGAAATCTGTGCGATTTTTATCCAGAATTGCAATGTTTATTCAATTAATATTGCTTTAGTTAACCTTTCTTGTAGAGTTATCATCAACTATATTTGGTTGTATTCTATATGAATTTGTGATAGTAATAAATTGAGTAGGAAACATATTTACTTGTATTTTTTGCATCAATGGATTGAGTTCATTATATCATCATAAGTTACCCAGTAACAGTCACATATCATTGAACTTATTGCATATAATTTCATGTCTTACGTAGACAAATTTAGTGAAACAAACACATAACCAAAAAGAACACCAAAACAGTGAATGCATTGCATCTGCACTCACTTGTATCCCTAAGGTTTAGTGATACAAATACACCACAAAAGCATAAACACCACACACACATAACCAATAACTAGGATTAATATCTTCACTCTCATCAATTCAGTCTACATCTTAGAAAAACTTTCAGAACATGGTGAATGTGTAGTGTCTACTACTGCCACTCCATTGAAGCTCTCGTGTCCATTTTCACTACTCACATCAGCATCCACAACTAGTGTTAACCAACGGAAAAATTTGCATTTGTTGTCTTTACATTTGGCATACAACTTGTTTGGGTTTTTCTTCAACTTTGATATGTAAACACGTGCTCTTATGTCGCAATTGCATTTCACATTCCTAAACCTAATAGTAATCAAGCCACTACTGTCCCCAACATTAAATGTAGCCATGACAACTCACGAAGCAAATCTATAAGCATGTAGGAACTAATAATCAGAAACCACTACAAAGGTATTTAAACTTCATATGGGTACTATTTAAACATATAACATTGATATTATGTGGTTATTAAAAATTATTGCATGGACAATAATTAAATATAAATACATCAAGACCCTATGGAAAGTGTCATTTGAACTAAGCATTGCTCTTCTAAACAATAATAAAGGCAATACATGACATTGTTCAAGGAAAATAACATGTATGATTAGCTTCTTCTTCTTTCATTACCATGTTAAAGTTCCACTTAACTATATTCTAGCAAGTAGCTCCTATTAAAAGAAATTTCATTGGACCTTTGAGTCATTATGTATAGAATTTTGTCTTATAACAGTATCTTGTAATCACATAATACAACACAACAACTACATGAACATATAAAATAGATAAACCATGTATAGAATAACATGCTTAAAATCGAGATTAAATGCTCGAGCTTTATTTTATTGAAGCAAATTGTCAAAAACCAATGTTAAAAGCCATAATACAAAACTATATACACATGGGTACTGCCATTGTTACTTTGAATCAATTGTAACTGAGATGGGGAATGTCAATTGCTCAATAAATGTCGAAACTAACCAAACAACAAGAATATATCATATAAAGAAAACATATAGCATGAAGACAAAAGTAAAAACAGAGGACTAAATGGTACTTCAATCACAAAACGAGCAAGAAAGAAGGTGATCTGACGTCCCACAACTAGAACGGTGGCCACTTATCCTCTAATGAATAAAATGTCCAATTGTACAATGAAGGAACGATGCTCACTATCACTCTTCAAATAGATCATTGAACGCATAGTCGCTTCTCGAACAGATCATTGTCACTCCTTGAGCACAGTCAAAGAGGCCGTGAATCAGTTGCTGCTCTTTGATATTTCATAGTGGTGCTTCGACATCACCTCCACTAAGCAATATGCTCAAATGTCTTTTTACTAGGGTTTTCAAATGGTCCGAAAAGCAGGATATTTTTTTCCTATACTTGTTATTCATGTTTTACAAATTGAATAAGGTTATTTTTGTCATTTGTTCACCTTTCCATTCTTTTTTTCCTGCATACCAAACATAATACAAATTATTAGAATCCCATTCCATTCTTGTACATACCAAACATACTTTATAGGGTTATGATTTCATTGTATTACTCATTCCTATTCCCATTCCCATAAAACTAATTCTAGCATACTAAATGCACCCTAAGGGTTTATATAATCCATAGGACATAGACTTAAACTTAGCTTACCTTCACACAATACACTTAGCACAAACTCTCTCAACATCCCTTCGCATGTGAAGCCAATAAAAGTGTTTAGATAACACATCCAAAGTCTTATACACACTAAAATGACCCATTTGACCACCACTATTAACAAGTATTTCATGCATAAAACATACAAGTATACAAATTCTATTGCCATGAAAGAGAAAACCTTTATGCTTATAGAATATATTAAAAGCATTTCTTCACAAGCAGTACAAATATTAGTAAAATCAACATCAGTTGCATACATGTCTTTAAATTACTTAAATCCTAACAACTTATATGTAAGTGTAGTGATTAAGATATATCTTTTAGACAATGCATCAACAACTATATTTTCTTTCCCTTGCTTGTAGCAAATCAAATATAGAAAAGTCTTAATGATCTCAACCCATTTAGCATGCATCTTATTCAGTTTATAGTGGTTTTTTAAATGCTTAGAAGATTCATAATCAATATGTAACAATTTTCTTAGGAAGCAAATAATGTTGTCATACATTCAATGCTCAAACTAAGGCATATAACTCTTTGTCATAAGTATAATATATAAGTTAAACACCATTCAATTTCTTACTAAAATATGTAATGAAATGTTTTTCTTATAATAAAAAACAGTAATACCAATTCCAGATTCATCATACTTAATCTCAAAAGTTTTATTAAAATCAGGCAAAATAAAAATAAAAGTATAAATAGTTTATCTTTTAAAGAATTAAATGCATGTTCATATTCCTTTCCCCAGTTAAACCTAACCTCCTTTTTGACAATCTCAATCAGTAGAGCAGCAATAGTATAGAATTTTCTCACAAATCTCCTATAAGCACTAACTAAACCATGAAAACTTCTCAACTTACTCATACTCTTAAGCTAGTTATTCTTTGATAACCTTTACCTTTTCCTCATTGACCGCAATATCCTATGCACTCACAATAAAACCATGGAACATAAGTCTATCAATGCAAAAAGTATACTTCTTACAGTTGGCATATAATGTCTCCTTCCTAAACACACTAAAAACAACCCTAACATGCATGATATGATTATCCAAAAGCTTGATGTAAATCAAGATACCATCAAAGTTAAAGACAATAAACTTGCCTAGGAATTCATGTAAAACATGATTCATTAATCTCATAAAAATGTTAAATACATTAGTTAAGCCAAAAGGCATAACTAACCACACGTACAAACCATATTTCATTTTAAAAGTAATCTTCCAGTCATCCCTAAGTTTCATTCAAATTTGATGGTAAGTGCTTTTTAGATCAATTTTAGTAAAAACACAAGTATCATGCAATTCATCAAGCATATCATTTAACCTAGGAATAGTATAATCTTTACACATCCTTCACATTGAGTCCTTCTTTAGAACTAGTAACAATGGCATGAAACATGGGTTCATGCTCTCTCTTATGTGAGCCTTTAAAGTTTGTTTGTCTCCTCAAGATTACTTATATAAGCTGGCTTATTAGGATGGCCAGCTTTGGGCACAAAATTAATATGACGTTTTATCCCTCATAAGGGGGTAAACCCTTTGACATCTTATCAAGAAAAATATCAACAAACTCCTGCAACAAATAAACAAAACTACTAGGCAACTCAGGTTTAATGTTAGTTTTTAAATGCAAAACCTCTTTCAACTAAATTACTATCAAAGCTCTCTTACCTAGATAAGCTTTATTCAAGTCTCTCTCTTTTGCATAAAAACTCAACTTTTTCTCACTCTTATTACTACTCTCCTCATATTGCTCACTATTTTCTTTTCTTTCACTCACTAGGTTTTTCTCTCCTACACATTCCTCTTTCTTTTTACCATTTTTGTAGTCACTCACCATTGAGTCATAATCTTTTTTTTTTTTTTTTTATATATCCTTCATGGCCTTTTATCTCTCTTTAATTTTCTTTACCTCACTACCTATATCCCCATTTAAAGTTTTTTGCTGCTTCAGTTGATTAACATACACTTCTTTTGGAGATAAAGATGCAAGAGTAAACTTCTGTCTATGATACTCAAATGAATACTTGTTTTTGTACCTATCATGCATTACACACCTATCAAATTATTATGGCCTCCCCAACAACAAGTGCCAGCCTGCATAGATACTACATCACACACTACCTCATCAAAATATCAATCAATTAAGAATGCAACCACAACCTACTTAGTCACTCTCACTTCATCACTCTCATTTAACCATTGCAACTTATAACGATTAAGATGTTTATCACATTTCAAGTCTAACTTTTTTAACTAATATAGTGCTAGCAACATTAGCATAACTGCCCCAATCAATGATTATACTAAACATTTTACCTCTAATTAAACACTTAGCGTGAATGGTATTTTCTCTTTGCTCTAGTTTATTTTCTTTAACATTAGAGTTCAAAACATGCTTAGAGCCTTTTGGTTAAAGGTTTCATAAACAAATTGATTTACCTAGTGTTTGAATGGTATTTCAAACCATTTATGGAAATGGTTTTCTAAAGAAACTTCCATTTATCTTTTAAGAAGCTAGGAAGGCCGAATTGAATCTTTGACAGGCATTTCATCATCCTTTACATTAAATCCAATTATTTTATTAATCTTCATTTTATAACAAAAATCTTTTAAAACATTATCATCTATTGCGTTTCATTTAAATTGCATCCATTTGATAAAAACAAAAACAAAACCTTGATTTTTCCCATTTCTTTACATTTTTGCATTTAAATTACCTAGGAACAAACTAGGCTCCTTGAAGTGAACACAACCCAAATTACACTAATATAGTGCATTCTTATATACGGTATTAGCTTTTGACACCCTAGTGATGAGGGTTCAGTCAATAACATCTTATGGGTGGATTTACTTTTTATCAATTATTATATGTCACTTGCATATAAGGATGGTTATGTCACTTTATGGTAATCCAATATAGAATTTTTTTTTGTTATAGTAGCTATACATCCATTTATACTGGAGCCAGTTATAAAAATTTGTTATGCAAAATATAATATTTTGTTTTAGTAATTGGATTGCATGAGATATGCTCTACAAATAATGGGCATACCTTATCAGTGTTACATTATTTGGTATACATGATTTGATATTGAAAGATATATCATATAAGCGATGGGAATACATTATCAATATGACATTATTTGGTATAATTTTTGGTAATGTATGAGTTGTATCTAATGAAGAATTTCATAGAAAGCAAAAGATTATCTGTATGGGCTCTTGTATTAAGGATATTGTGATTGATTTATAACATTGTTAACTTATTCGATTGGAATTTTGGTATATATATAACTTGATATCTTAATATTTCTAGTACCCTCTAGGTGTAGAAGTGTTAAAAAAATTGGTTTTGTTATATATGGTATGCCATTTGAGTTTCCTTAGTTTATTATAATCTAAGACCCTTAGGCAGGACTATAGTAAACAATTTTGCATTTATGATTGCATTAGTTGGATCTTAAAAGGAACTATTGTCTATGATATGTTATATACATAGTTAATGTTTCCCTGTGTTGTTGTTATTTTAACTACCATGCTTATGCAATTTCATCAGTGAAAACTCTTAATGGGACCAATAGTGAAGACTATATAGATTGAATTTCTAGATGAATATCTTGTTTATGTCTTACTTAAGATGATTGATTGAAAATAATCTATTATTGTAATTTATGTACTAAAGAACCTCATTTAAGGATAAATAGGGTATTTGAATGTGATTTATTTTAAAAGTCTTGATATATTCCTTTTGGTTTAATAAAATACAATGAATATTTCTTACCAAAGATAGAGAGGTTGTTCAAATCACTTGAGTCTTTAATGAAACAAAGAGAAGACTGAGATGGAAAAAAAATTTCCATTTGCTTTTGCCGTCGACAACTTGGTGTATGCTCAAGCAAGCACTTGTACTAATATAACTTGGGTTATAACATGCATGGAATATACTTAAGTAATCATACTTTTGAATATTGGAATACTGCTATAGGAAAGTTTATCGAATATATACCTTCGTAGCAGAATACAAATCTTGTCAAATTTATTGTCTTATGCAGTTTGGACCAGAATCACGAGACAAACTCTGATCTCTTTTCCACAACAAAAACATCATTTGTCCAAAAGAACTTTCTCTATGAAAAACTTTATTTGTTTTCTCTTTATTCTATAAAAACACCTCATACTACTCCCTTATTTAAACTCACAGATAGGGAATCATATTTTAAAAGTGGAAGATTATTTTCCCAGGCATATGTTATGCATTTTTTATTTCTTTTTTTTTTTAAAAAAATTAATGATTATCAGCTATAATCCTTCTAGATACTAACAATTCAAATTTAGATTTTCCAAAATTCAAATATTTAAAATTTGAATTCAACTTTCTAGAAACTGAACATATTGGGTGTTTTTTCATGACTGCATAGGCACAACTTTTGGGAGCTTTTATACTAGAAGTGTCGTAACCGACCTTTCGGTGGAATAAAATAAAAAGGAGTAAAACCGATTCCCAAAAATGGAATTTTGAAAATCAATTTATTTGGAGTTGCCACCAAAATTTTTAATGGAAAACTTTGGAAAACCAATTTAAAACAAAACGAAAAAGGCGAAATGGTCTGCGAAATCAGAGATGAGTTCGGGAGTCTATTTGAGTGTGGGGAAGGTGTTAGGCACCCCACAACACCCGCCCATAAGGACGATTACCTTAAACTAGTCAGTTGAAATAGAATATGGCCTTTAATTAATCTCAATTACCCTTTTATTGACATGGAAGCATGTTAGACATAGGAGACAAAAAAAGCGAGAATGCATGCAAAGTGATAGATATTTACAAAGGGCGAACTTGACCTAGGATGAGAGCCTAGGGCCTCCATACCCTGCGATAGGGATCAAAGTTCCCGTAGTTCGACCAAGAGGCATTTTTGTGGATTGGTGGTTTTTTGATTTGTGATGAGAATATGAGGATTTTAATTAAAACAGATCATTGTAAACAAAACGGGATTGGAATTTGGTTTTTATGTTTTAATTTACTATAATTTGATTAACCTCGTTCTCCTGACCTCTTCACATTTTCTCTTTTAAATTTTTTTTGTCAATTTTATTATTATTATTATTTTTTGAGTTTTGGGAGTTTATATTTCAGAAATTAATGTATAATTTATAATGAAAGGAATATATTTTTTTTTTATGAATTTTTGAATTTATTGTTGGTAAATATTGATTATTATTATTATTGATTATTGGTAAATAATTTAATTTAAGTACTATTATTTATTTGTGTATCTATTTATTTTTGAACGAATATATGCTAATTTTTGGGTTCTATGGAGATTAAAATCCCACACGAGCCCGGGAAATCGAGGAGAGAAAAGTATTCTCACACGATTCATTTTGTATAAATATTTAATCAAAGTTAATATTTAATTATTGTCCATTTATTTATTTTTTATATTGTTATCATTATTATTAATATTATTATTATTTCTGAATTAATTATAGGGATTTAAGGAGATTAAAACCTCACATAATCCCACGCAATCGAAGAGAACAATATTCTCACACGATAATTTCATAAATAATGGGAAATGTTTAATTAAAGCAAATCTGTTAATTATTTATTATTTATTATTCTTTTTTTTTATAAAAAAAACAAAGGTATGCTAACTTCAGAGATCTAAGGAGATTAAAAATCTCACACGATCCCAGGTAATCGGGGAGAACAATATTCTCACACAATAATTTTGCAAAAAACATTTTAATTATGATTATTATTATGATTTAATCAAAATTAATATTTAATTATCATTCATTTATTTTTCACCATTTATTCATTAATATTTCATTAACATTATTATCACTTTTCAATTATTCAACTAGTTGTAAGGATTTAAGGAGATTAACACCTCACATAACCCCCGGTAATTGAGGAGAATAAAATTCTCACACGATAATTTTATCCATCATGACAATATTTATTAATTATCATTCAATTATTTTTCACCATTCAATCATTAATATTATTATTGCTTTTCAATTATTCAATTCATTGTAAGGATTTAAGGAGATTAATATCTCACACAATCCCCGGTAATCGAGGAGAATAAAATTCTCACATGATAATTTTATGCGTGATAGCAATATTTCTTAATTATCATTCACTTATTTTTTGACCATTCCTTCATTAATATTTCATTAATATTATTGTTGCCTTCCAATTATTTAATTGCAAGGATTTAAGGAAATTAATATCTCACATAATCCCCAATAATCGAAAAGAACAAAATTCTCACACGATAATTTTATGCGTAATAGCAATATTTAATCAAAGTTAATGTTTAAACAATGGTAATAAACATTAAAACAAGTTTAGGCAAATGAACAGTAGCACCTCAGGTTAAAACGCATGAACAGTACAAAATGCATGAGATTATTTTGAAGCAACTCATATGAACAGTAACATGCATGCATGAAGAAACTCAAACCTCAGCTCTTGGTGACTTCACGTTGGTTCTTCGCCAATCTCTTTTGGTTTTTCATTCTCTTTTCCTTCCTTCTCGGTTTTCGTTTGCTCTCTCCTCTAGCACCGTGTCTTTGCCTTCTTTGTTCTCGTATGCCTGAACTCATTCTTCTTCCCATCAATTTCTTCCTCTTCTTCCCTAGTTTCACATTGCTTGAGCTCTGTTTTTAGAGCCCAAAACAGGGAACGCTAGTTCCTTCTGAGGTATTCTTTCTTTCCTAATCTTTCTCTTAGTCACAGCTCATCCCGTGAATCTTTCCTTCTCTATTTCGGACTGCTCAAATAGGGGTGCACAGATGGACTCCTTTCTACCTCTCTTTCTCTACCTAACAGTTGATCTCTCTAGCATTCTTGTCGATGCTCATGGCCTCCAGGCTCATTGCTTAATGATTTCTAGCTCTCTCTCTTTTGTTGTTCAAGCTCTCCCATTGCCTCTTTCGAAGCTCTCTTCACCTTTGTTCTCTACTTTCTCATGCTCTTCATGGTGTCTTTTACAGCAATAACAGTAGCAGCATCACTAGTGAAGGCATAAGTGGGCGTATGGTGGCGTAGTCCACTTCGCTGGTCGATAGAGGAATCACCGGATTGCTGTTAATGAATGACATGCCACTGCTACCTCCTTTATCCCTCGAAGGCCCAAGTGATGCTGCTCGGCTTCAACATACACATAACACCTTCACTCTCCCTCTCTATTTGAGCTCTTTTATTCCTCCTTTCTGTGTCGTTCTCCTTCTTTTTCTTCACCACGAGCTCCCCTTCCCCCTGTTTCTGTATCTCTTCTCTGCGCATCTCTTAATTTGCCCAATCTCTCACTTCTGCAGCATCCTCTTTATCCTATCGATCTTTCCATTATTTTTCTTTGAGCTGCGCCCATGCCCCCTAACCATCAACGTAGGGGTGTTCTTCCTTCACTACGTCATCTCTCACTTTTCAATCTCACATACTGTTTCTCCCTTGTGCTCTTTTCCTCTCAAGTCCCCGTATTCTCTCAGGCTCGGTTCTCTTTCAGTCTCACCCCAGTGCTTCTCGGTCTATCCTCGTTCTCAGCAAGCGAAACAGGGGTGTTTTTTTCTTATGCCCAAATGCTTCCTTCAGCTTCGTTCCCCAGTCCCCCTCCTCAACTCCCTGTTTTGCCGATATGAAGGCAGAGATGTTGCCTCCTTCTCTTCAACGAGCTCCCTTCCCCCTCTCCTTTTTAGTCTGTGAACGAGCTGCTCCTGCCTCCTATTCAGTCTCTGCACGAGCTGCCCCTGCCTCTTTTTCAGTTTGTGAACGAGCTGCCCCTCTCCCATGCTTTTTGTTTTTCGTTTCTTTTTGCTTTTTTCTCTTCTCTCTCCCACGAGCTGCTCCCTGCACCCCCAGCATCCTTTTGCTTTTTGCCTTCCTTTTTCAGCTTTTTCTTCATTTTCTGATCCACCCTTGACGCTTGTTTTCTCTTTTTTTTTTTAATTTAATTTTTATTATTATTACTATTATTGTTAATTAATTTTTATTTTTTGATTTTTTTGATTTTTGCTTTGTAATATATTTTATATCTTTATATTTCTTTATTATCTTTCTTTGATTTATTATAATTATTTTAATTAGCTAATTTTTTTGAATTTTGAGTTTATCTCCCATTCTTTATTTTTAATTCTAAATTGTCCCCCAATTGAAAATATCATTTAAAGTTTTGACATTTTTAATTTTCCCATGTTCTTAATTATTAATTAATTGATGTTTCCATTAATTAAATAATTAAGTGATTAGGGATGGGGTGTTCACAATTATTATTATTTAGAAGTATCAAATGAACACTTACAACTATCAATGAACGAAGAGTATGTTGCTATGTTTTACAAATGTCATTTATAAAAGAATGTGGTCAAGAAAATTAACTTTTGTTGTGTTTAAGCCTTGACTATTTTGTTACAAATGATTTTATTGTGGCTTCTTTCAAGATTACAGAACTTCTAGTGGCATTAAACTTTTAACATCAAGTTCATGTTTGTTAGTGTGAACATATGTGAATTTCTAGCTCATATTGAATATTTTTTGTGATTCGATAACCAAAAACTTACTTATTGAAGTTTTGGAAACATGTAACCCTTAGGTATTCTAAATTTTGATGTTCTGCTTTAGTGGGAATCTGAGTTATGTTCTTAAGGGATACTTTAATATATTTTGACATTTATAACATTTGTTTCTCTATCATATTCAATGCTCTTAGTTGTGCCACATCTTTGGATATAATTCATAATTGAAATTTTGTTGGCATTTGTAACATTGTTTTTCTTATTGGTTGTGATTTATTGATTCATTGTTTCATTTCACAACTTTCCCCATCTCAGACTCATATAATTTATATTCCTAGTGAGCTCATACATGTGGAGTTGTTGACCAAAAGCATACCTATAAAAGTATTTCAAAGAAATCATGTGACTTATATGGGTTGTCACACCCCGAAATCCCTAGGTGGGACTGGCACAGATCACGAAGAAATCCCTCTGACCTGCAAGCCTAACACTAGAAGGACAATCGTTAACATACCATCCCAATCCCTATGAATACCGTTTGCATTAACATATATAGATAGTGAGAGTTTCAATACAAAACGAGGAAACTTGTAGAAATTTCGGCAGCACCTCCCCAGTAAATAGGACGTCCCGAAATTTCTACAAGGTCCTGCAAGGCAATCCATAAATAGGGGAGCTCCACTCCCACCAGCCCAGTCCAATAATTTACAACATACGACAAAATGTGGCAGGTTTAGCTGTGGTCACAAAATAATCCCTATACACGATAATGGCTACCAATCTACATATATACATTCCAAAAAGAATTTGCCAAAATCATAATCTAAACAAAAGGGCACGCCTCGCACCCATGCCAAGTGGCTCGACATGGCTCCCCTGTTAGTGCTCCGCCGACTCCAGAAGGTCGTCTATTTCTCTATTTGGGACCAAAAATTTTCCGACAGATAACACCCCAAGTCAGTAAACAATTTCATATATAAACGTAAATTAACATAATCAAGAATTGAATACAATACAATAGTATTTAAATCCATTTGCTTGCAATTTAACAGTTGAACTAATTAACCCACTTTTCTGAAACATTAAGTCAAGAAGTCATTCACAGGTAAACAATCAACTTATGAGAATCATTCGAGGAAAAGACTGCTAAGAACCAATAGGCGAGGGTACACAACCCTCGAGGGCATCTAATCAACAAGCGAGAATACACAATCCTCGAGGTAACTAACCAACAAGCGAGAATACATAATCCTCGAGGGCAACTAACCAACAGGCGAGGATACATAATCCTCGAGGGCAACTAACCAACAGGCGATGATACACAATCCTCAAGGGCAACTAACCAATAGGCGAGGACACACAATCCTCGAAGGCAACTAACCAACAGGCGAGGATACTCAATCCTCGAGGGTAACTAACCAACAGGCGCGAGTCATATCTCGCGAAGGTTTATCATTCGTCATCCTCCCAACAATCAAGGATTTAAGTCAAACATGCATACAAAGATGGGAATATGCGGAAAATTATCTATGTTTCTGATTATAACTATCTAGTGACCACCTCTAAGCATATCACAAGTCCAATATTGCAGTTAAGGTCATTCAACATATACAAAAGGTCCCTTACTTCTAACCCCTAATCCGGTGAGGCATAATCACAAAGAAATTGATTATATTTAGAAAACATATGAAGCAAGAACAATCCCAGGTATAGTAAGAGTTTTGGGGGTGCTATCTGCGCACCTAGACTCCGGTTGTCACGAGCAGTACGCTGCCCTCTTGGGGTGTCGGAATCGCTCTTACGATTCACCTGCACCAACGTTCATGCAGGAATTAATCGTCTTTCGGTTCATTATCCCACGTTAGGACCTAACCCCCCATCTTTTTAATTCTATATCTATCATTCCCTAACGTGTGGTAACTTTACACTTCTGCCCCACATATTTTCCAGATTTTTCATTTCGGTCCCTATTTCAAACCCTAGCCTCCATTCTAATGCAATTCAAGACAAATTCATAGTTCTCATGCCCACCAACTTAAAAGTGTTAATCTAGAGTCAATATGAACCTATTACAAGTCAACAGTTTTCCATTTTCTCAAGAACCCAAAATTTTTGAAAATTTTCATTTTGGTCCCTGTTAGCCATTCTTCTTTACAAGCAGCCAAAATCTATGGTTTTAGAGCTCAAATTCATTGTTTATGGGCCAAAAATACTACTTCTAAGCTCAATCTCAAGAGAAAACCAGTAAAAACGCACCAATTCATCCAAAATCTTCACTGCTTGAGCTCCTCGGATCCCTCCGGAAAAACAGCTTCAACGGCGGCCAACAGAACCCGACGGCAGGCAGAATGTGACGGCAAGAATATGGAAAACAAAACCCACCCAACCCGAGGAGGAACACGAGTCACTGGAGCTCCGTTTCAGCTCACATCTCCTCGTGGGTCCAACGAAAAAAATGGCACGTTTTCTGCTGGCGACGAGACAGTTACTGACCGGTGAAGGGCTGGCAACCTTCAGAGGGAGGCGACTCAGTTCCGGCAAGGCTAAGGCAC
This sequence comes from Delonix regia, assembly GCA_037074485.1. Classification (NCBI taxonomy): domain Eukaryota; kingdom Viridiplantae; phylum Streptophyta; class Magnoliopsida; order Fabales; family Fabaceae; genus Delonix; species Delonix regia. Next base: position 8,002,348 of record CM073452.1, read on the forward strand.
CGTCGCTGCTACTTCACCGGTCTACATAGCTCGCAGCCTGGAGCCTGACCACTGAGTCAGCCTCAATCTCATTATACTGATACACATAACAAAATAATATACCATCAGTTGAGTTAATAATCCTGATTACTTGGGTTATTACATAGGTCTTATTGAATCATTGGTGTTATATTGGTCTAATAGGAGTCAAAGTTGAGTCCTTAAAGGGATGTTTATGATGTAATATGACATCTTAAATGTTTTGGATATCTATATTTGCTATTTTATTTAATCTAGAATTGAAACTTTGTTGGTATTAATAACAATAATATTCTTATTAAATTTAATGTTCTTGATTTACCGTTTCAATTATAAGTTTTCTTATTGCAATGCCTATTGATGAACATTCCTTTTGTCTACTTTAGGTATTTGGAGTTATATTAATGATTCCCATTGCAAAGGGGCTATACATATATCAATGAATTCTAACATTGTTATAAGTCAAATCTTATTATTTTATTTTCAATCCCCTATTTTATTCTAACACAAGCTTCTCTTTCGCTATGTACGGCCAAATGAAAAAAAGAAAACAAAAAGTAACTTGAAGGGATAATTAAAATCAACAATATTTTATAAAAGCCACCGAGGAAACTGAAAATGAAAATCTGCAGGAGGAGAAAATGTAAGGTGCACGTTGAGAAACTAATCTTGGGACGCACTCCAAGGGTATGTACACAAATAGCAAGAAGGTTATCTCAAGCGAAAGATTTGCTCAATATATATCATACTGTTGAATCAACTAGTTGATTATGTCTTGAACAAAGCACTAGTAAAGACTCAGGGCAAGACATCTGTTGAAGCATGTCATTTCCTTTTGCACAGAGCATCCACAAATGCTTAAACCATAAGATTGAAGATGAAAATAAAGAAATTGCAAGTAGGATTTTATATTGTGCACTAAGGCAAGGCTGTCGGTAGTATTTACAGATGTTATGCATAGATTGCACTAGCATTGCAGGTGTTAAGCTACATTTCTGAAACAACCTGCTGGGTTTGGTTACAAGTCCCTCGTCCTTGCGTTTCCCTTTCATTTTCTTTAATTCGTACGTTTGTTTCTATAAGAAAAAGAAACTGATCACTGATCAAATCTTTAGTCTACGGCTCTAAGCAATATAGATTGTTTTCGTACCAAACATTTTAAGGTACTCTCTCCCACTTTTTGGCTTTTGGCTTTCGAAGTTTGAGCATAAAATTTATCCAACTAACTTAATCCGGGAAGATGTAAAAAATCGGTGTTAACCGCAAAAGCAGAACTAAGATTCGCATAAAACCATAAAACAAAGATCCTCATGAGATTTTAATCCTGAAATGTAAGTACAGTTATATTCCACGAGTTTGATGAAAGTTGTGGCAAACAAAGACCCCGGAATCCCAGAAAGCAATCTCTATCGCATATTTTGACGCCTCACCATTTCTCACCTTATCTTTTTCTCCCAGTATATATGTGTGTGTGTGTGTGTGTGTGTGTGTACGTTTGTAGCCGTTAGATTTTGAAATTCCAGGTCCATGCTTATCTAATCGGATGAACGTGCGAGTGCCACATTGTGTGATTATTAACCATAACGGGGTGACAAGATTAATGCGTCATATATATTTCTTATTCTTCTCAAAACAGAAAAATTAGTATGCCTTCGAGAAGAACACTGATGATGTGTTTGATGTCATTATCGAACTTTGTCTACTTCATATCAATTTGCTTTTTTATTTTTCATATTCTTCATTTTCTGGTAATATATATAGTTCCATATACTGCCAATTAATTTTTTCATAATTCTAAAACTTTAAAATTTTCCACTTAATTAACCTCATTATGAAGGTGTGGATAAGTACGCACTTCTTTTAGAACTTCGTTAATATATTGTAGATGAATACACTTATTGCATAAATCTTTATTTATTTAATCTGGTTATTCTGCAATACTAAAGGCATAAACAAGACATGTGCAGTACAGAACCATTTAATATATGATATTCAAATTCATTGCTATATATATATATATATTCTTGGGCTAAGTTCACATATCAATGTATATCCCGATGTGGATATCGAATGTATTTTTTAAAAAAATTAGGATCACATGCATAAATAAAAATCAACCAACCAATTATCGATCAAAATAAACATACATATAAGTAGGATAGAGGTGTTTTCCTGTTATCAATTTTTTTCTTTACAAATCTAAATCTTAAATCATTTGAGCCATGCTAACCTTGAACTTTGTGTGTGTATTTTTGTTCACTATAAATTTCTCTCATTTTAGGAAAGTCTACTATTCTAAATATGCATATAGATTCAAAATAACATTTTAAAAAATCGAGCCAAAATTTTATATTGGAAAACTATACTCAATGCCATAATGTTTATAATGTTTTTCTCATTGTAAAGTTTAAGAATGGTTTATTTTGTTTAAAATTTGTGCACTTAATTTATAATTAACTATCTCTTGCATATTTAATAAAAGTTAGGGTTCACAAAGTTGTAAGTAGACTTGATTATAATTTAAAATATTTATTCAATCTAAAAAAATTGAATGAAAAAAATTTGAATAAAAAAATTTGATTAATAAAATGAGCCAAATTCGAGGTTGAGACTGTAAATTTTAAATAATTACTTTTTTAATTAATAAAAACTTATTATATAAAGAAAATTTAGAATAATGTAAAATTTTGATTAATAAATAAAAACTATCTCTTAATTAAAATATTTATATTAATACAATAACTTATTTATATTTATAATTTTATAATGTATAATTTTATATATAATAATAATAATTATTATTATATATATATTATTTATTTTAAAATTTAAATTATAAATTAATTTAATCTTAATTAAAATCCATATTCAAATTTTTTTAACTCAAATTCAAATTTAATTTTTAAAAGTTGCACCTAATGATTAATTCAAGTTGCAAGGAATAGTGAGGGAGAGAGCGGGGTATAAAAATCAGAACAGGCATTGAGATTGAGGAGGGGAAAGAGTGTGGATAAAACGTGTGCTCAACCCGCCAATCAGAACTCACAGAAATCACAATCTCTCAACTCCATACCCATTTCGCCAATTTGAAAGGGTCAATTTCTGCGTTTGTTTTTGGCACTAAACTCCTCTTCACACTGCTTCTGTCAAACATTACTTTTATAGAATTCCTACAAAACTTCTTCCAGAGCAATTCCCGCTAAACGCATTCGTCTCATTCCTCCTTCAGATTCCTATTATCTCATTCTGTATTCCTGGGTTAGGTCTTTGACGCTGTCTCCTTGCTGCTACAATGGCTGTGTCAACCAGTTTTTCCGGTGCCAAATTGGAGGCTTTATTGCTCAAATCTTCTTCTTCCTCCCCTGCGTCGTCATCGAGGGCCTCCACTCCTATCCATCTATCAGTTTTTGGCAAACCCATTAAAAGTAGAAGAACCCTCATTCAGAGACGAGTAATTAGCTGCGAAGCTGCTGCTTCTGATATCTTCGTTAAGACCGATGATATAAGTAATGACAACAGCGTCTCTGCTCTTGAGCAGCTCAAGACTTCTGCAGCTGACAGTAAGTCCGGTCCTTAATTTTTCGGTTCAAGTTTCGGTGATATGGTTCTTGGTTTACTGGGTAGTGTAACTAATGGCAACACGGTCATAGACTCGTAGTCTTGTCTTCTTTTGATGTTAATGTGATTGGTTTAATTATACAGAATATCTTCACATTATGTTCTTTCAGTCTGTTATCTCTGAAACTATATAATTGGTTAGACGACTGGATAGAATAGTACTCAAAGTTTGATATTTCAGAACGCTGCAGCTCCATGATTCATCAGGAAATATGTAGTTACTCATACAATCAGCGATCAAAATGCTCCCTGTCTATCTCGTAGTATCAAGAATGAATTTTGAGTGTCTTATCTTATTTAAATTTATTGTGCATTATTCCTATTGGACCTTGAATATCTAAATGGCTGGGATTCTGTGCCCTATCGCTGTAATTATACATCCGTATACTTGTTGCTTCCAACGATGTGAAATACTTATATGATAGTTAATGTGGCATCATGATACACAGAAAAAGTCACATAATTTGATTGAACTATTATTTTCATCTCTCATAATGGACTAACGTACCACCTCACATGCACCAACCACAATTTCTCAGGAATCAGACTTTGACAAAACAAAACTCTTTCACGGACTTCTATTTCATATTGTAATTACCGAGTTCTCAAGTGAAAGGATTATAAACCACAACGTTATCAGTTTTCAAAGATTTTTTACTCGCTAGCAGATTGGCTGAAACTTGTAACTTTTAACATAATGCACTCGATTAACCTCTATCAGGATATACAAAGGAAAGGAGCAGCATAGTGGTCATTGGGCTTAGTGTGCATTCAACACCTGTTGAAATGCGTGAAAAACTTGCCATTCCCGAAGCAGAATGGCCTCGAGCCATTGGAGAGCTGTGTAGTTTGAATCACATTGAAGAAGCTGCTGTTCTGAGCACCTGCAACAGAATGGAGATATATGTTGTTGCTTTGTCCCAGCATCGTGGTGTCAAAGAAGTAACTGAATGGATGTCAAAGGTAATCCCCAAGTTTATTTTTCAGAAGATATCCATTATGAGATGATCAGATATTAAATATTCCTGTTGTTTTCAGACAAGTGGGGTCCCTGTTTCAGAGCTTACCAAGCACCAATTTTTGCTGTACAACAAAGATGCTACACAACATCTCTTTGAAGTATCTGCGGGTCTTGACTCTCTGGTATTGGGAGAAGGTCAAATCCTTGCTCAAGTTAAGCAAGTTGTCAAAGTTGGGCAAGGAATTAATGGTTTTGGGAGAAACATAAGCGGCCTATTCAAGCACGCAATTACTGTGGGGAAGAGGGTTAGAACTGAAACTAATATTGCTGCTGGGGCCGTTTCTGTTAGCTCAGCAGCTGTTGAATTGGCCTTGATGAAGCTACCTGAAGCCTCACATGATAACGCTAGGATGTTGGTCATTGGAGCTGGCAAGATGGGAAAGCTTGTGATCAAACATTTGGTGGCAAAAGGTCACAAGAAAATGGTGGTTGTTAATAGAACCGAGGAGAGAGTTGCAGCTATCCGTGAAGAACTGAAGGACATTGAGATCATCTATAAACCCCTCTCAGAAATGCTCACCTGCGTTGGTGAGGCAGATGTAATTTTCACCAGCACAGCATCAGAAACCCCTTTATTTTTGAAGGATCATGTTAAAGACCTTCCTCCCTCAAGTCAAGATGTTGGAGGCTATCGTCTATTTGTTGATATCTCTGTTCCTCGGAATGTGAGTTCTTGTGTCTCAGATGTTGATTCCGCGAGAGTTTACAATGTTGATGACCTTAAAGAGGTTGTAGCTGCTAATAAAGAGGATCGCCTTAGAAAAGCAATGGAAGCTCAGGCAATTATTGCAGAAGAATCGAAACAGTTCGAAGCTTGGAGGGATTCACTGGAAACTGTTCCTACCATCAAGAAATTGAGGGCTTATGCTGAAAGAATCAGGGTGGCTGAGCTTGAGAAATGCTTAGGTAAGATCGGTGATGATATCCCGAAGAAGACAAGGAGAGCTGTGGATGACCTTAGCCGGGGTATAGTGAATAAGCTGCTTCACGGTCCAATGCAGCACCTGAGGTGTGATGGGAGTGACAGCCGTACTCTGAGTGAAACCCTTGAGAACATGCATGCTTTGAATAGAATGTTCAGCCTTGAGACTGAAATATCTGTTTTGGAGCAGAAGATTCGAGCCAAGGTGGAACAAAACCAGAAGTAAGATCCGACCTCAAGTTCATGGATACACTCATTTATTTCCTCTATTTAAATAAGAGGAAACATCCTCACCATTTTAGGATTCAGAATCATGTAATGTTAAGTTGCATCAGCAAAACAACACAAGTATCCCATGGGGATTCAAAATTTCAAACCATTGTTATGTCTTAATGTCAAATCGTTTGGGTTTTTAGGTCCATGTATTTACACCATATTCTTCCTCAGCCGTTTGGTTTTGTACGATACCAAATAGATGAACTACGACAGCGAGCTTTGTATTTTACCACGAATATTATGTTCTTAATTTGCCCCGTGTATTGAGAATATCAAGTTGTATAATATCTTCAATAATGTATTTCTTGATGCTGGTTTCCTCACCGCTCTGGCTTCTTTTATTTTGGTTGTATCTCTATTCATCCCCAATTTTTCGCGCGTTGTATTTCTTATTCAAGTTTTGAGAAGGACACTATTCTCTTACTTCTGATGAGATTGAAGACCTAAATCCAGAGTTATAATAATGATCGAATTTTTTCAAAACACTGTATATCAAGAAGTTTAGTTTAAAGCAACTAGGTTGAGGAAAAAAACATCAATATATCTTGATGCTTCAGTTGATAACAGGAAGCGATGAAAAAGAAAATGCTCTTGCCAACTTCCCGAACAAATTGGGCTGCCGTATCACTGCTCCAGTCCACAGTCTGGCCCAAATAACAGTACAAGTATGGATTACATGCAATACTCATAGCACTTATAATTAATTTAGAAAGAAAAATGTAGCGTAAGGGTAAAGCAATGAGATCCCTTGAACGGGCAAAGGGGCATCTGGGATGTATGGGGAAAGCTCGAGTGGCACGGAACATAATCCGTAGTATAAATGTTGGTATGCACAAGTATTAAATATAAGAGTAAAAGAAGGCATGCAGCAGCATGCTAGTGACTACACATTTGGAAGGGCATGTAAATCTGAATTAGACGACTGAGACACTCACTGGGTTCCCCATCTCTCTCCCTCTTAATAGGACCCCCTCTTCATACTATCTTTCTAGATTTGCCTTCTCTGTATTTATGATCCGTGACTTTCTTGCACATTGCTGAAAAATTGTCGTTAGTGGTCGCGGTCTTCGCTAAGCTACCTGAAAGAGACTGTTCAAACACAACGAATTCAATTGTTACAAGCTTCCTATTTATGAACTGAAAACGCCAGTAAGCTACGACAACAAAAGCTTCTATTATTTTAAGGTTGATCGTCTCGTGAATATGAAAGTACTTTAAATAATTGTTACTAATTATATCAGTACAATGAGCGCACCGTGAAATACGTATTATATTATCAAACACCAGGCTAATTTGAATATTGAATATTGAATGTTGATCGATGAAATGTTTCCGACTAAAACAAACCAAAAAATTACGTGGGTTTTCACTGCAAGGGATTGGATTTCCACCTTCTAGGATAGGATAAAAATATATATAGCTCATTAAATTTGTATATACTAGTCCACCTATGATAGACTAATAGGGGCGTTATGTTTTCCAGAGAGAGAGAGACGTTTTCATCGCATTACCGCAGGGATAAAGCAAAGGATATAGGCCCCGAGTTTTTTGTTTGTCTCTATGACTGCATTTTAACAATTTCGGGACCCCTTCTAAATAGTCAAGGCACTCTAATGATAGGTTCCGAAGAGCTGAAAATTGCAATGGAATGCAATCATTTGGCCATTATTATTCGTCCTGGGGGCTACCCATGCCATCATAATTTGGGTGTTCATCCAACTATAAAATTTTGGCCTAGTTCCTAATCCGCTGCTTAATTATGAGCCTCACAATTAATGAATCTAACCACCTAGAGCTAAAACGACAACCACTCCGAAGAATTAGAGAAACAAAGATCATGCATATTTATAGCAACGGCATTTACAGCTTTTAGCGTGGTTGGTCATAAAACTCCAACGTGCCAGAAGTTAAGCGGTACCAAAGGAGTGTTACTGTGTGTGCACGCATTTATCTTCTGCCCTTTTCATTCCCCAAACCCATTCATTTGTTCAAATTCAATGGCGCCAGACAAAAAGACAGCCCCAACCCCAAGCATCCATCCAATCAATTTCCCATCATCCGGTGGGGCATCCCACACCCTATTACTCCCTCCCGCTCTGGTTATCTTCTTATGCACAAGGGACCGCGCCGTCGTCAGCTACCACCTTGTCCCCATTCTTCTGTCAAGCCCCGTCACCAATTCTTTCTTTTCACTTTTTCATTATTTATTTTCTAAATACAACATCTTCCTTTTCGAATGAAACTGGATAAACTGAAGATTAAGTTAAAATCTAGCGTTTTCGAAGCCGTGCAAGTCGCTCACTCGATTCAACGACTTCTTCATCATGGCCATCTTGGCCAGCTTCTCAGCCGCTCTCCAAGCCGATGTCGGCGTGAGCGGCTCGCCATTTTCATCCACCATCGATGTCTCCCGTTCGTTCCCTCTTCTCCGCTGCACCACCATCATCTGCTGCTGATGAACCTGTTCAATCTGGTGCTGTCTCCGCCAATGTAGTTCTGCCAGCTCAGCTTCCAAGCCACCTATGAAGTCGTCAGCGGAAATCGACCTGGACTGCATCAAAAGAGCTCGCGCCGAAGCTAGCAAATGATGTGCGCTCGTGAAGTCGCTGTGCTCCACCAATCTCCGAGACTCGGCTACGGCTCTCGCGGTTATAAACAGATTCCTGAGCCTCTCGATTCTGGTACCGGAACCTCGAGCACTCTGAGGTGGCGGTACCACAACTCCCTGTTCCCCGCCGTACACAATCTCCTGCGTGGCAGGGTCTTTGAAAACGCACCGTACTGTCATCACGTGGTGGGCCCCGAGAGCCGAAGTAGGGACTCTCAGCTCCAACAGTAACTCCCTCTCTTCTCCCGCGTACAAATCGCCGAGCCGCACAGACCCTGAGCTCAGCACGGTAGGCCTCCCACTGCAAGAGTAAACGGCGCTAATTTCAGCCGGCGCGGAGCCTGCCTGGAAGCCGAGCTGAATTCTCAAGTCCTGCACCACCACGCTCAGTAATCCACCAACGCACTTAGCAAATGCATTCTCAGTCGGTTCGCGGCTGTTACTGTAGCCGGTCTTCTGTCCGAACCCAAAGGCATGAACCGGGATCTCGATGTGGACGAAACGAGTTGAGGACACGTGGGTGGACCATTGCCGCTGATTGGTTATGTCGCCAGTTTGTACTCTCTCATCTTGACCGTCCGATAGCAGCATGACGCTTGCGACCGGGTTCCTCTCCCTACGGTCCTCGAGCACTTTGGTGGCTTTCCTCAAAGCGTCACCCACGCAAGTTCCTTGACCACAGACAAGCCGGTCGACAATGCGGCGAGCCACGCGCTGGCCTTGAGCCGACATTCTTCTCAAAGGTAACAATCGTTTGGCGGTAGCCGAGAAAGCTACCATGGAGAGCCTATCAGCTGGGCCGAGAGAAGAAATTACCAAACGCATAGCACGCTTTAGCATGTGAAGCTTGGCACCAGTCATGCTGCCACTCACATCAAGAACCGTCACAAGATCTATGGGCGCCCTTTGGGATGGGTCCAGTATCGGCGAAGCACTGTTATTGGTGATACGAGCCGGTGGTGGTGGCGGCGGCGGCGGCGGAGCCTTCACTTTTAAAACCAAAGCACAAGTTTGGTGGCTCTGAGAGACTGACACTATAGCGCACTCCGGCGCCAACTTCACCTGAACATTTCTGCAATCTTTTTCGTTTGATTGAAAGTCATGAGAGTAGGACTTGGTTGAGGGTGAAGGTTTTGGATTGACGAAAAAGCCCTGGAATTCCTCAACGTCGTCGTCCTCTTCGCAGTTTTCGTCGGCTTCAGGAATGGTAAGGATTCGGCCTCCAGAGGTAGGAGATAGAAGAGGCTCGTCATCATCGTAGGACCTGATTGAGTCAGAATGCTTCGGCTGTTGTTGTTGTTGTTGTTGGGGTGATGGTTCAACGTTCTTGGTTTTGAAAATTGGGGGGAAGGGGTTTTCTGTTGTGCTTTTGTTGCGGGCATTTGGGTTATCGACGCTCTTCTCGGCGACAACGTCGTTCTGGTGAGAGGATTCAGAGGGTAGGTTCTTGTGGAGAGCGAGTAGAGGTACGTCTTTCCAGGTGGCGCTGCAGACGGGACAGACAAGGCTACCGTGCTTGCGTACATGGGCAGCGATACACGGAAAATGAAAAGCGTGAGAACATTCGGCTGTGTATATGGCCGTGCCCTGACCCGTCTTCACGCTATTCAAACACAGCCCACAACTACTCTGCTTGCCCGAAAACCAAAAACAAAATACCATTCGAAGTCAATCTCACCATCAGCGTCTGGATCTATTAGTAAATTACGAATTACAATACAATGGAGGTAAAGGAATGAATCTTACTCTGAATTTGAAGCTGTTTTTGAAGAGAGACAACTTCAAAGGTGAGCGAGGAGAAGTTGGATTTGAGTTGGATAGCGTTCTGGGGGACTTGTTCACTTTTGGAGTATTGTTTTTGCTACTGGGACTGTCATTAGCGCTTGCCGCTTGAGCCGCTTCTGCAATTGTTCGGCAACGCAAGCTTGAATTGGATACAGGTTGAGACTCTTGAGGCTGCTGCTGCTGCTGCTGTAAACGTTTAGTGGAGGCGTTGCTGCCCCCAGAGAAAATACCCAATCTGGCACAGCGTCTCGGGCTTGGGCTTGGGCTTCTCTGCTGTTTATCTGATATTGTGGATTCAGGGTCGCGAGCGCAAAAGGCTCTTCTCCAACCAGTACCCATTTTCCCACACCGAGAAAGCGAAATAAGCAGTTTTACTCTCTTTCTCTTCTCTTATATCCCTATCTATGCCCTCTATTTGTGTTTTCCTGACAGGAAAAGAAGAAGCTAGATAATTAAGTTAGAGAAAAACAAGGTTTTGTTTGTTCTGATGGATCTGAAGCTAGCACAGAAGACAAAAAGGCACGATCGAATTGGCGAGAAGAAAAGAGAAGAGCGGAGGATCAAAAGAAAAATAAAAGGCAAAGAGACAAAGTTAAAGTGATGAAGATGTAGAATAGAAGCGAAGGTGATCGGGTCTTTTGTTCTCCGTAGTATCTCTTCTCCGTTTTCCTCTCTCACTCATTAAACAACGCAAAAAGATCTGTGTTATTAAACGCCTTGAGAGAGATAAGTCCTGAGCTCCCCTCCGCTCTCTCTGTCCTTCTCTACCCCACTGTCGCTATATATGAATGATTTGTTTTTTTTAAAAAAAATATATGAGGGAAGGCCCTCTTAGTTTACGTATTTGCATATATATATATATATATATATGAAAAAATTATTTATATCATGTTATTTTAATTATTTAATGATAAGTAGATAATTTTTTAAAATGTGATAATTAATAATATTAATAAAAAAATAAATAAAAGGTAAAAATAATTCCAATGTCATTAAATCATAAAAAAAAAAAACTTAAAATAAATATATAAATACTGCATGTAAGTATGTATGTATATATATATATATATATATATATAGATCGTTATCGTTTTGGTAAAGTCGAACTTGTTCACTTTCCCAGGTAAATCAAAGATTAACCAAGGTAATTTACCGAAACAGGAACATGTTGCAAAAATAACGGGCACGATATAGTTGTTTGTCAAGTAAGCGGTCAACGACCCCTCTTCTCTCTCTTTACTATGTCACCAAACGACGCAATAATCATGAGGAGTAAGTGTGACCGACCTGCGAGGCTGTAAGCTGATACCTGATCGCTAACTAAAATTGAAAACGCCTGCTTACACTGTGAGTGTGAGGTGCCTCATGCATAAAGACACGTGCGTCTAATTTTTAGAGCATAATTCCCCAGCACTGGGTTTCAAAATTCCAATGGTAAAAATCATTGGGTCACAGGATGCAAAACAACAACACTACGGTATTATCAGATCGACGATGCCATTTCGTAATCCTAATGAGTTTACTTTATAAATAATTTACCAAATCAATTCATAATTGGAATGAAGTAGAGTGTAGGGTCGTGGACTTTGGTGTCGATAGACCGTAGAAAGCAAAAGAGAAATTAGAATGGAAGTAGTGATTAGTGAATGATGAGAAACGCATATGGGAGGCGGAGAATTTACTCAGGGTGAAAAGATGCAATATAAATGGGAGAAAGAAGGATCAGAACTCAGAAGGACACGAACCCCGTTGATCAGACATCAACATGACCCGTCCTTTGTAGGTCTGTCAGAAGTTCGGAGACCTACAGTTGCGGACCCCTACACCCAACACTGCCACTCCCTTCATTCCAGTGTCACTATTGACATCTTTAACTTCAATTTGGCTCCACCCAATTATAATAAATTATTAGAAGAGAATTTAATAATTTAAATTTATATTAAATGAATATAATAATTTATTGTTATATGTTTAATTTAAAATATGAAGTATTAATTTTTATTTAATAATTATTATGATTGAATATGACATTATAGAATTTGAATTATCTTAACTTGGATTGCACTTTTGCTGTTTATATTTTAGGTTGTTGCTATATATTAGTGTAATTTTTAATGATTTAATGAATTAAATTAAATGGGTTGAGATATTTTGTTTTTCTTTTTGCAACAACACTTTTAGATTATTGATTTTTATTTAAAGATCTAAGTTTATTGTTGTAAAAGAATAACATTTTTAAAACAATATATTTAAATAGTTAGAATCTAATGCTATATATGCTTACTATTACCTCTTCAATTTTAAAGGATATGTACCCCAGTTGTGGAACCAAATAATAATAATAATAATAATAATAATAAATGACAGATTAAGGAAAAGATGAAGTCAGGACAAAGCAAAATACTTGGACTAATCAAATTCTTATGTTTTGAGGAGAAAAGACATAGACTTGTTTCTATGATTTACTTTCTACCGCATGGATATCATAATTTTCAATTTCCTCTCATTGTTTTGTTTCGGCGGTCATCTTCTCCCTGCGAAAAATAAAAGGTCAAATTATAACTTCATTTCTAAAAGTCTGTTTATTTACAAACTTTTCCAAATTTTGAAATTAAAGGAACTAAAATTATATAAAAAAATCTGAAAGATTAGTTAAGACTTTCGTTCTTCATTCCTTTTTATAAAGTCATCTTAAAAAAAGTTCCCTTGAAATATCTTTTTCTCTCTTTTAAATAAATCGAAAAAAAAATTAGGAAAAAAATCTCTTTCTTGTCTAATTTCTTTTCTTATTATTTTTATTCTTATGGCAAATATCATTTTTGTCTTCTTAATTAGTTGTTTTGGTAATAATTAAAAAAATATGCAATTTAACCTTAAAATATGTTTGACTTACTACTTGTTTACCTCCATATGTTAAAGAAAAAACAAAAGCAAGATAAATATACATAAGATTATGGTGCAATATATATATAATACGTTAGAATTACTTTAAATATAAAAATACATGTTTCCTTCTTTAAATGTCGACATAGAAAAGAAATTATTGATATAAAGTGGATCTTTAGATTAATATAGATCTCATATTAATTTAGGGGTTTTACATAATTTAATAGTTTACAGTGTAAAGTACATTACATTACACAGCATGCGACCATAATTTCAAGCAACCCGAGGCAAAGAGAGAGAGGAGGGGGCGTCACAGTCAGAGGATGTTGTACCTTCCCCAAAAGGACACACAGAGGGAGAAAGATTCGACTGGGTGTGTCAATAATTTGGAGACCCCAACACACAGTATAGGGCCCAGGTCTCACGCATGGAATTGGGTAATATAGCATCTAAACTACATGACGTTTTGAGGTCATGCCTCTATAGTCCCCCTCCTATTTGTGCATTTGTCAACTCTACCTTTTAAACTTTAAACCTAATCTAATCCCTCAATTATTGTTAAATTTATTATCACTGATTCCATATCCTAGCACACGTATTGCTTAACTATGTGGGTGGATTGAGTTAGGCAAGTAGGCACTTGTGTAATGGTCCAGTGAATTCTGATTACTTACGGAATAACGATTCCGTGCAGGAATGAGATTTTCAGATTTTGTTTGTGAGTGTGAGCTTTTTAGGAGCATGGCTACCTAATGTATGTATGCCACCTAGCTACGTTTAGGTTTTGTTTATCCCGTTTTTGACACTGCTCTTCTCCAGGGAGACAACACTCAACCTTTCTGTACAGTTTTTTTTGGCTGCCGCTTAAGGCTATATCTTGTCTCAAAGGCCATGAAAGGTTGAGAGTAAAACATACATTTTGAGCTGCATATTATTAGGACATAAACTTTATTTTGTCCTTATTTGTCATAAATACATTATTTTGATTTCTCATTCCCTCTAATATCAAAATGAGCTCTCAATATCATTCTTAGTTCCTGGTTTCTTTTAAAAATTTTCTAATTTTAATTTCTTAGATTTAAAGTTTAAGATTTTGTAAATGAATTAAATATGATTTTTTTAATGAATGGAGATTATTTTTAACATTACAATAAGTGAAGGGCTGAAATTTTTTTTTTCTTTCTCATTTTAAAGAATTTCAGGTTTATAAAATAAGAGCATGCATGACCAGTTAATTGAGGATAATATATAAAAAGTGAAGTCTTTAAATTATATTTGTGATGGAATCAGTGGAACTAACTTAAATATTGTTCTTTAAGAAATGTGATACCGATGGTTGTAGTGGAAGAATATTAATTAATACCCGTTTAACACTTGTATAAAGGTAATTAAATGAAACATCCCAAAAAAGAGTGTGAGATTCTAAGGTCAGGATAAAAAACCCAATCTAGATTCATCTTCAATCTTGGAATGCAAGTCATGTTCATGGAAAAAATATACATACATGCAAAAGAACACTATTTAAATGTATAAGATATAACATTAAAATGATGTAGATTAGAAAAAAAGAGGTTACGGGGTCACATTGTTCGATCAATGATGCATATTAAATGTGAAAACATAGATTGAGGAGAAGTAGTGCCAAAAGCTAATGAGGTTGCAGAGATAATAATGACGTCCCAAATCTGAGTATTATAGGGAGGAACACACATGCTTTTGCCTATAACCAACCCACGTTTGTACTGTGTGGGTCTCATGAATGCGTGAATGTCGCCTCATTTCCATATGGCTACCTTTTGTTCTGTATAGCAACTTCAGGGGGTTCTGGGTCGTCTTCACGCCGAGTTGTTAGACTATTCCTTTCTGAATCAACTTCTTTCTCGAGATTCAAAACAAAAGGTCCTACCAAACACTCATCTTTTACTCAATGTCTCATAAGCTAGCTACCACCATCTGCTGAATTCAATATCTGTGAGAATTTTATCAATTAGATTTCTCTTTCTCTTAGTCTGAGCTTTATAAGTTGGTGTTCGACAAATGTTTTAGAGGTATAAGTGGGGCAGTTTGGTCGCACTTCCAGTGAAAAAGCTAGCATTGGCCAAACATTGATCCTACTACATGTCGTTTCGGGTCTGTTGTTTGTTTGGTGTTTTCTGTTTGTCTTCCTTGTTTGATTATTGTATGCATTGGCCAAAACAAATGATCTTACTTCATTCACAAACTTCTCGTACCAAATTGATTGCATTTGATACCAATGATCTTGTTAAAATAGCACACACACACACATAATTTGATCTTGTAGATATTACAAAAAATTTAATTTTAAATACACTCCATGATCGGTTTGTTAATTTCGACAGGTTTTTAAAATAAATTAGAGTTAATGTGAAGTATTAAAAAAAGTACCAACTAACGATGAAGATCATAGATAAAGGGGAATTGATAATATTATATTGCGTATAAGTGTTAGAATTTCCTCTTTATAGCTATTAAAAAATACAGCAGGTAACATATAAAAAATATTGGATATATCATTAGGATCCAAATTAAAAACCTTTCACTTCTTTAATTATCATCGGTAATTTCAACCGAAATCAGAAATAATATATAATAGCTATATGACCCTGTAATTTGCGGGCTCATGAGTTTGTGCCAATTATTGGCATGTCGCTCAGTGGTCAAGTTAAATACGGTCAAACTACAATTAGTTGTTAAATTAATTTATAATAATTAGTTGTTGGATTATGGAAATTGGACCCACTGAAAGGTGTTTATTGGAGAGTTAACCCACACTTTGAGGATGCACATATTTAATTAATGACATTGTTAAAGGGATTAATATTAATTTGCAGCTATTGAAATGCCCTCATCACACATGACACCAATTTGGGACAACCCCATATGGATTAGATGCCATCTATATGACTGACTAGCTATCTCCAAATTTTTTACTCCAAAACAATATTATTGGTTGCCAATTTTTTATTTATTTGTGATTAAAAAATTTAACTTCAAATTGTGCTTCATTAATGGTACTTCCTCCTTGCTTCTAGCAGCAAAAGTGATATTCTCCGATTAAACTAATTGCTCTAATTTTTAAATTTATTTCCAACCATGTGTATCACACATTAGTCTTTGACCGCGCATATACTATTGTGAACATGTCTTCTTTGATAGGAGATCGTGGATCATTGGATAAAAATTTAATTATACATATATTTATTAAATTAATATAATTGCTTGTAATTATATTTTTTATTTGTAAATCCAAAATAATTGAATCTTCATCTTATGGTCTACTGTAATTGAATATAATATCATATTTTTACTATAATATGAGGGGAACTATATTGGTACTCTTCCTTAATTTTTATTACAAAATGATTATTTTGGTCCCTTATTCACTCACTCATTAAAATGTCACACTTAGTTCCTTATTTGTAAAAAAAAAAAAAGAAATTAAATTTAGTTTCACTATCAAATCTTAAACTATAAATCTAAAAAATTAAATTTGATTCTTTTTTATAAGACCAATTGTGACTTTTTTTAATAAGTAAATGATCATTTTAGATATTTTAATAAGTTAGTGATCAAAATGATAATTTTGTGATAAGTGAAAAATTAAAAATAGTGTTTTACTCTTATTTAGTGTTCATTATTTAAAATTTAGGGGATTTTATAATAAGGACACCCCACAGACTTAAGATGAAAGCTACGAAACAATCAATAATGTCGCTACTTCAACTAAAAATGATCATTATATGTATTTTTAATATTAGTCCCTGGATATTCAATTATTAAGATACATGAATACATACGTACACATTATGAAATATATATATATATATATATATATATATATACATTTTTTATAATTATATTTGTGTTGAAATTTTAACGTTTATGAAGCAGAAGCGAAGTCACTTTAAGATACGGCTACACTTTGGAAGGTAGTGACTTGCCGATTCAGAAAATGATGAGAAAACATAATTTGGAATGAACCGTCGGCGCATAGTAAGTTGTGGTTCGTTATGATAACATTAATTGGTTGGTGAGGTCATAATATAATAAGGATTTGTTACATCATGGGCGTTCTTCGTCTTTTTATATAATTAATGTATCATAATAAAGACTAAAGTATGCATTTCATCTCGAATTATTATAATATTATTGCTTTAAATTTTTATAATGTAAATTTCCAAGACTTATATTTGATTCAATTTTTTTAGAAAAAATTACTTGTAATTTCTTATTTTTTTATTATCAAATTTTTTTATTAAAATATGATAAATATATGATTTTTAATATAAACACGTCAAATATATATATATATATATATATATAAAATTTTTGTATACAAGTAAATAATTCTCTAATTATATGATATATTTGTCATGTTATTATTGAAAAATTATACATTTGTCATATTTTAATTAAAAAAATCTAATAACAAAGATGTTTATAAAGAATTGTACTTAAATCTAATTCTTTATTCATTTGTTAAACTAATTCGAATTTATTTGAATTGATAACTTGACTAATTAAAATGCCTATAATCATTATGTAAACATGTTTAGTGTCATAAAAAAGACGTAGAAATTGAGTTCACAAACTTGATGGCTATAATGCTATATATAGTTTTTTTTTTACTTTTCGATCTATGGGTAATTCATCAATTTAACAGCCACATATCACATGCGTTATATTAGACAAGGTTAGTAATTCAGTTTGATAAGTTATTGAAAGGCAAAATTTATCCAAAAAAATTATGAAAGAGTAATCTTTCATAAAAGACATATAATTTAGTATAAGATCCATTATCTAATAAAAGTTTTGTTTTAAAATTTCGTGTATTCATAAATAATAAACTATTTAAAGAATAGTAAAAAAAATTCTCTACTAATTAATTATTTACTTGAATATTAATGATAGTTTTTTTAAAAAAATGATATAGATGATTTAATGCAAAATTGAAGTAAAAGTACAAATGCAATTCGAAGAGGCATTGATGATAAGCTTAAAAAGGAAAAAGAATATGGGTTTGAAAAAGAAAATGCCTTAGTAATTAAATTTCATTCAGTGAATTTGATAGAATTGAAAGACTTTTTAGAATAAAAATATATGAAATGAAATGGTTTGTTTTTAAATGGCTGTTGAGATGTTGCCATTATAGGGTCACATGCCACCAACTCGTCGTTGCATACAATCCTTGACGACCATGAATTCTTTTTATTTTGTGTATGTACATTTCATGAATAATTATATAATTTAATACATTGAATGGGTGTTTAATTTTTTTAATACGTATATATAATTAATTTTTCATATTTATATAATGATATTTTAAAAAATAATTATAATGATGATTATAATTAATTTTGCATATTTATATAATGATATTTCAAAAAATAATTATAATGATGATTAAAATAAAATAATTCCATCGTCTTAGCTAGAAAGGTGTTGTCATGAGGAGGGAATCAAGTTGCTAGCACGATCTTACAGTCATGGTTTCTTAGAGACAGATTTAAAACGAATAATCGAATATATTTTCAAATTATTCCAAGAATTAGAAACAAAGTTTTTTTTTCCTCTGAGAGGACAATTCATAAATTTTGGAGACAAAAAATTTGTCGTCTAGAAAATCTGCAATGTCCAAAATTGAGACAGATATCTTTTACTTAAAGACAGAAAACTTTGTTTACCTAAAACATTAGCAGTTTAACGTAACTCTTATTGAAAAATATAAAATTAGTTTTTTATTTTTACATTTTGTGACAAGTTAATTCCTCATAAATTTAAATTTGTACAAAAATTAATCTCTCACAAATTTAAATTTGTACAAATATAATCTCTTTATTTATATTAATGAGATATTAATTTTACATAAAATAAAATTTTTGATAAAGCAATCTATCATGATTAATTAAAAGAGACCAAGTTATTACAAAATACAAAATTAAATGCCAATTTAATACTTCTTTCACAACTTTTAAACACTTTAATTTAAAGAGCACTGTCAATGTTTTAATTGTTAGAAAGGTATTCAAAACAAATAAAAATTATGTGTCAACAACGACTAAATAAGCCTCATGAAAACCATAAATATATAATATAACATAAAAGGATATTCTTATATAAAAGATGTTATATTTGGCATATTTAAGGATTTAATAATTGGCTTATATATATATATATATTTGTTGATAAGATTAATTGTATAACAACTAACTAAGTGTTGGGCATGCATGTACATTATGAGAGTATGTGAAGTGATATGCCCGGTAATTATTGTGGTACGTGGAGTTGTCGTTTCCATGATGCAAACCCGTGATTCCAACCTCTTAAACACTGTCGTTTTACCAGTTGTAAAGATCGCAACCACCATATCAGGCCCTACCTTCAGTTTATCCATCCCACGTCTTATCATGTCCATTTTTCATATGTTGCGTTTATTTTTGGAGTTTGCCAGATAATAAAATAAATTAATAAATAATGCATTATTTAAAATTTTAACAGAGGAATAATTAATCATTAATAAAATAGAATTATTATAAATTATTTTGTATAATTAAATTTTTGTTCTGATAACTTTTTCTTTAAAGAAAATATAATTATAATCGTATCATTTGTTTTATTTTATTATATTTTCAACTGTCCAACTTGAAGGGTTTTAAAAATTGAAAAAAAAGATAATAATTAGGGTCCATAAGATCATAACAAATAGTATCATATATCATAGACTTTGTGACCCTGAAAAGTGTAATGTTGATGTGATGTGGACGCTACACAGTATTAATACAACAGCTGTCAGTGACAAACCCTATACATAGTGATTAACAAGAGCATATATCTCCCTCAAATTAATGTAATAATTTTGATGTTGCGTCTCGTAATTATATTTTTAAAATCTTAAACTCACCAATGTATTGTTTTAACTATGCTAAAGATTTAACTCTGCCACTAAGTGTTGACTATAAATAGTTCTTTTTGATGTAGTTATCTTGTAGGTTCAATGTTCAAAATTATTTAGTTCCAACTAAAATATGGGTACAAACACATTACAATGGTTTTAATATAAGCCAGAAGAACTTCAATTTACAAATTTCAAGTTAAAATCTTCATTTAAATACTCAATTTGGGGACTTTTATAATAGAGAAAGAACAGCTCAAAAAAAAATATATATATATATATATATTTAGAAATATCATATATTTATGAAAGAGGCTATAGAAATATGGATCTCTCAAGGACCCACCAAGATTCGTATCGATGGGAACATTCACACTTGCTACCACCTCTTGATTCTACACTTGCGTCCCAAAATTGCACTTCCATGACCCATAGTTTGTTTGACCTCAATAGACTTTAAAAAAAAAAATTTGTAAGTTTTTTAACATATTTAAGAGAACGAAACATACAGGAGGGAAAATGTACAGAAAATTTTCTTTCTTTATTTTCACTCTCTTTTATTTTTTATTTTTTATAAAAAAATTACACCAAAGAAAAAAATCCAAACTGTTTGTGATTTCTATTAATATAGACTGTTTGAATTATATTTTTAGCTGGTTTTAGTTGTCTAATTAAATTTTAAAAGATTATTTATTTTAATTTTAATTTTTAAATGCGTGCTGTCGTATATGTATAATTTTTTTAATATAAACCATAATTCAGGTTGGACTCTTTGTTTTACACATTTAAACAGGAGAGCTTGAGGTACGTGCCTTTATAACTCAATGACTTTAAATTTTTAAAAATTAATATACAGTAGAAATTAAAAATATTAGTAGCATTCAATTTTGTTTCATTCCATTCCATCACCATCTTATCTTAATCAAATATTAAAATTAGTAATACTTTTATTAATTTCTATTTTATACCAAACATAATAATAAATCATATTAATTCTTTTTATTTTCACTCTTATTCTCAATTTTTTATTCATATCATTGCAACCAAAAACAACCATTACTTCTTGGATAATGGAAACTCAAATTCGCAATGTGTTTATCAATATAACAAAGTTTGCATGCTTGTGAGTAGTGACTGAAGAACACGTATTTTACTATTTAGAAATATTTACCTATTTAAAGTATTTTTGTTGATTTTCTTTCCATAATTTCGGAGAAGAAACAACTTCCAACTTACAAGGTCTCAATTTAGATTAGATTTGATCATAATTTAAAAAAATTATTTTGATTCGATCAATTCTAAAATGAATAAAGTTTGAACGAAAATGTTTGATTTATAAAATAGGTTAGCTAGAACTTTTTACAAGTCGGATTTGAGGTTGAAAAGTTTAAATTAATACTTTTATAATAAATAAAAATTTATTATTTAAAAAAAACTTAGCGTAACGTGATATTTTGATAAAAAAATAAAAAATTAATACTTCTTATTTAAAATATTTATGTCAATACAATAATGTATTTATCTGTACAAATTCTTTACATATAATCTTACATGTAATAACAATTATTGATGTTATTTAGCTCAAGTTAACAAATTAATTTGATTATTTTCAAAAAAGTCCAATTGACCTAATAAGTTTCGTTCAAAAAATATAGATAAAAAACCAAATAAAAAAGCTTGATTGAAATACAAGTTTAAATTTTTATCCTAACCCAAATTTAAATCTGATTTGTAACCTACCCCAGAGGGATGTAGGTTGAAGAGTTCTCACTTTTTATGAGAGTAATTCCCAAAAAGCATTGCACTTCCAATGGATGCTATTACTATTGATACCAACATTTTTTCGTGGCCATTGACAGTGAAAAGGAATTTGGTATATTTATGTTCGTTCCACCTATTATTAATTATAGTAAATTGAATTATCACTTTGAGATTTGATTCAATTATACTTATGTCTTTTTTATTATTAAAATATATTTATTTTTCTTACTATGATTTATAATATAAGTATTTTTCATTTAATTTATTTTCTGCATTATGTAAAGATAATTGAGTTATTTTATTTCGTAAAGAAATACATTGGGTAAAAAATTAACTTCATTGCATTAAAATAAATGAAGGAAGCTGAAATATAACTTTTAAAACCAGAGAAGTATCAAGTACTATTTATCCAATAGTGTAATTTAATCTATTTAATATTATCACTGATGGTTTGAAATTTAAAAAATTTTTAGACAGTAACAAAATTAGTGGTATAGGAAAAAATGTTATCACATAGTCCAGGGTGATGTGATACTATCATGTTATCCTAAACATAAAAACCTACTAATCAAACTTAAGCACGGAATTTAAATATCTAAGTGATACCATAACCAATTCATGGGTGTACAGAAGGCCATCTCTATCACTTGTCATTTTTATGGAAAATCAGAGCCATAAACTCGTTGGTTCGGTGGAAAAGCACAAATTAAAGAAGGCAAAAGAAGTCTGTATTTAATTAATTTGTGCTAATCACAGTCAAAGACAAACCCACAAGGAGTAGGACACCTAGTTTTGTCAACGAAATTTATGCTAACCCCCCTTGCTCTGCAATAATTTAATGGCCTTCAAAGACCTCCATAACACAATCTAATCAGTAAAGTTGAATGCAAGAAGTGGTCGGTCATGTGGATTGCTTTAGAATAAGTTTATTTCTTAAGGACAAGGAGCACAATATTAGCAGTGACCCGCATGCTTGTGTTTCCTCCTATCACTTTCTGATTTGAAACACTGATGTGAAGTATCAGGATCAGATAAAGTGAATAACCACGTCTCTCGCTACTAAACTTGTCATCAGAAGAAGCTTTGTTTGGCTCTATTGGGCAATTATGCAGCAAATCATAGTAATAATATGCATTTAGTTACCATATATTGGCAGAGAAAAGTGTGTATAGGTAGAATTCATAAACTAGCATATCGTGATGAATCGTGATCTCGTTTTGTCAAAGAAGCAATCGCTTTACTAAGAGTCGAATCTATATTGAAAGTTATGGTGGGCAAGGGAAGTGATTAATTATAGTATGAGCAATAATTTGTGTATGATCTCTCTCCATGTGTCATGACTTTCAAATCCAACCACCATAGCTAATCCCTCTAGCTTCCGCGAAGAGAAAACTTGCCTACCGTTCTAGGCTTTGTTTATTATAAAGTTCTTGGGGAAGTTAGTGCAATTTCAGACTATGAAATTGGGATAGTGAAGTGGGGTCCAAGCAGATTTGAGAGTTGAAATTTTCACACATTTTTGTTCTCAACTATTCTTTAATGTTTAGCCCTTAGGTGATGTAGGTAGGTTTTGAAAATCATCACAAGATCAAAGTTCTTTCTCTTATCTGATCTTCCTCTGCTTTTTGAAAAAATGATTGAAGGACTGTGGCACAAGAAGCATAACTTAGAACTACCTTGTCTTTCTTGATGCATGCAGTCAATGAACATTCAAAGTCCAGATTTGACTATCAACAATGAGTCATCTTGAATATGGAAGTTCCACCACAGTATTATTATTATCCAGCCTGCAAACGTAGCCTGACTTCTTTATTGAGTAAGTGAAGCAATTCAAAAAGCATTTTCTTTTAGGTGTGTCATAAAAGCAACAAACTTTCATGTAAAGAGACGCGAGATTACCGTTGAAGATATAATATCAGAGTCAGTTTCTGCATAAACCCTCTAAGAAAGAAAGAAAGAAAATTTTGTAGCAAGCGGAGATAAATTAGGAGCTAATGGGTAGTTTATTCGTTGGCTAGAATAATCAGTATGTTGCTTTTAGGCATTGAAAAGATTTCTGCATAAGACAAATTTGCTATAATATATATATATATATATATATATCTATTGCACTTTTGTGTTTTTGTTAATATTGTGGTTTAGTTGATATATTAAACAAATACGAACAGATCAATAATGAAGGTGCAGGCATTAGCGAGTTGACTCATGGGAGTCTCAAGATAAAGACCTCATTTTTGCATCCGTCTTGGATTCACATGGGTTTGGTGGATTGTCAAACACGACAATCTGATTGGTCCCCAGAAGATATACATTTAAGATTTAAAAAAATAATAATACATAAATTGATAGAATGTATCCTGTAGTAATCTCATAAACTCATATGACTTCCGTGAAATAAAGTAATCAAACATTCTAGTTACCATTTTTAGCTGGTTTGGTTTGATTCTTGACGCACTGTTTCGCTAGTTGGAACTTTCAACCTCAAGGCTGGGCCTCGCAGAAGACACAACATTCCATTGGGCCTTCAGCACAAACCAATGTTACAAAGGTTGCTATAACCCATTTAGTCACAAACTCCTTTCACATAATCTTCCTGGGACTAGAATCTTGGTAAAAGATTTTGTGGCGGTGCTATTAGATATTGCTTTAATAAATAGAGAGAAACTTAAATAAATAAAAAGACTTCATATCAAATAATAAAAAATCATATCTAAGTTTTAGTCTAAATTTTATTTAGTTCTCAGTTGCGGCTATATAAAGGCATTGTTGAGGGCCTTCAGTTTTGCTAATTACATCGTGTGGTACTTTCTACTAACTATAAGCAGACTTGCATGCACTAGACACCTCACTGCATTCTTAAACTACACGGAATGATTTATTATGCAAGTCATTTTCAATTGTGCTAAACTAGACATGAAATATTTCTGTAAAAGCACGTGCCTAAGAGTTGTTTAGTGTAAAGAAAACAAATTAATGTTATAAAAAAAATTTATAGGCATGACTTAATTCTGAAGATGCACGAGTGATATTGTAATACAGTGCAGCCAACTATTGTTTAATGATTCTATAATGCCACTGCTGTGCGTAGTTGAATTGAGCAGGAAGATCCATACCCTGCGGCCTCGCTATGATCAGAGCTTCACATGCTTGCTCCTGGATACCCCAACAGCCATATCCAATGGTATGATAATATCTCAATAATTTAAGGGAAGACTCAGAGAATCACCAAGCACAACGTTTATAATATTCAAAAACTCACAAACCAAGGGGTAAAAACCTAGGGGTCACAATTTCAACACTTCTTTTCGTATCGGTTTCTGGCTATATCCCAACTGCGATAAGCAAGTGCTTCCAAACATGTCAGTGGCATTGGCAGGTAATAGTTAGTGACAGTAAAACTGTAAAAGATACATGACAGTGACGCATGGTTTTTGTTTTTTGATCACACAAACATACAGACAAGTCTGAACCGACAATGCAACGTGGAAACTACAGATCCTGCATCACATCAAGAACTAGACCACATGCAATATAAGTTCTCCCATAGTCAGGTCTTGGGGTTTAAAAATTTTGACAATCTTGAATGAAAGCTTACTGAACATAGATACCATTACAAGTTACAACATAAAAAAGACATAATATATAATATCAGGGTTAGGGAAGCTTAACATGAAGTTCTATCCAGTTCATCATGCCATCATTCATCGCCTCCAAGCAACTATATGGCCTTCAATTGCTCCCCCACAGAGCCCTGAAGCTTCTAATCCATAGACAGTTTGATGGATAGTGAGTCTGTGGTGTGCTATCCAGTTCCTCCTCTTACTTTCTTCTGGGAGCTGAAAGGAGGGGGCCCGAAAAAGTGAGCTTGAAGCAGATATGGTGAAGATTAACAAAAAAATCTAAATACTAAAGCTGATAGATATTTTGTGCAGTATCCTTAAAGTTGCTTTAGCTTCACTGAACAAACAGAAGTTGACTGTGGACTTCAACTTCTGTTTAGGGTTGTTAGATTATTTTATGATTTATTTGTAATTTGGATGTTATTATGGTTTATTACTGAATAGTTTGGGATTTTAGATTTTAGTTTTTTGGGTCTTGGGGTATTTTATACCTAAGATCAGTATATTAATCTCTAAAACTTATTACAGGAAACGCAAGAAATTTTCTATTTCACTTTTTTGATTTACTCCACTAAACCCTTATCACAAGCAGTATTGGCTGAAGATAGGTGGTTTCAAAATGGAATACTAACCTAAACCAATGGCATCAGAACTCTTCATGATCCTCATCCTCCTGCATGTTTCGACAAACATCCTGCAAATAGTTTAGAAATGAGTACATGACCCCCAGTGACAATGAAACTTACACAAATTCAGTTCAAAGATAAAGTGGCAAGCAAAAGCATCAACCATGTCTATATTAAAACATAGCAAACTGAACTAGTAGCTCAAAACTCAAAAGCATATTATGTGTTGTTTGTCTCTTTATTTCAAAAACAGTATGACTTTTGCTCAGCAGATAATTAAAAATCAATCTTTCTCCTAAATCTTAGGATGCCTCATGTACTAATATCTAAATCTATTGTATCACTCCACAGGCTTGTTCTTAAAACAAAAGGTGATTTCATCGAACCCACAGGTCATTATTTATTATCCCTATCATTTTTTAAGTACAATCTATTTTTTCTTGGGGCCAAAAGTAGAATCTAATTTGAATTACAGTCATAACCGCAATGCTGGCATCTCAATAATATAAATTTGGTATCTTTGAAGAAGTCATTCTTTATAACTGAATTAGAACTTACTCCCAGGGAACATCACCCACAAGCATCCAGTCACCATCTTTGTCCTCATAAGTAAGAACATATTCAGACTCATGAAGGAGATCCTTCAGCTTGCTTTCATTCAGCATCTCCTGTCCCAGAGTTCCATGAGATCCACATTGACCTGAAATCACTTCAAAACAAGCAGTAACTGGATCCAGGCAAACCAATCATGAACCCATTCTCCCTAAGGAAATGCTTAATTTTGTCATATCAAATCAAGGCCTTTTACTTACCTATAGTAAAACAACTGAACATCTTCTCCAGCGAAGAAGAGAGTTCTGGATATGCGCAATAATTCTTCAAGTCTACTTTCCTTAAATATGGGGCACCATCCATGCTGACCTTGACAAACAGCGGTTTTCCATCTACTTCTTTGGTGTTCTTTGTTGTAGTGGCCAACGAATTTTTCCTAAATGATCTTATAGGAGGCCAACCCACAACCTGTGCCCTGCCATACAAGCATGATCAGATGCCATTTTCATCATTAACAACAAACTTAAGCTGTAAATCCCCACTTTCCACTTACTTAGCAGCAGGTGCACTGCTATTATTATTTGCAGAGCCATTATTATTTGGTCTGATTTCATTCGTTATATGAGGCCTCTCAAGTTCCCCCTTTGTAGGTGCTACTTCTTTAGCTTTGTCAAGCATAGAACTAGTTTTCAACCCTACATTAGGAGAAGGTCTAGGTGACAACATTGTATTCACATCCGAATTTATTAGGTATTGCCCCTGCATGATAGATTAGGGAATTATTAGTGTTTGGCCCAACATTTAAAAAAGTGCATGTCCCTCGAGTATCAAAATATGTAATTTACCTTGGTGAACCCATTCATAGCATCTGAGAACCCTCTTTTGTTACCCAAAACACCATTCTTTGACAAGCAATGGTGATCATCGGTTGAAGGATGCAGAGGAAACAGAGGTTTTTCATCAAGTTGAGCTGAGCTTCTTAAGCAGAGATGATCTGAGTCTTCTCTTTCAGGAGACTGGGATCCTGGAAGCCCAAGCCTTAGCTCCGTAGCTTTTAGGTTCAGCTTACTTTTACTCTCATCTGAGAAAGACGGAACTGAGCTGTCCACTGAAGAACAATCAGATAATCCCATGTAGTTTCGTTCTTTCAATTCGGAGTTATCGAGGCAAACACTTTCCATGGTGGTCGAAGAGGCCAATAAAGTGACATTGCTTTGACATTCATCCTCTCCTATGCTAAGCAGCGGCGGCGACATCGGAGACATCAGAATTCAAACGAAAACGCTACCAATTTTTACACCCTATCAAACACAACAATATTTGACATTGTTCAGAGAACAATCACACTACTCGAGTAATTTAATGATTTGCAACTCAGAACCTTCAGGTCGGCATAAAATTTTGAACAAAAGCAATTCAGGTAAGAACAGACGGCCACACTTGGTATAGAAACAACCCCAACAAATGATTCAACTCAGACTTTCCGTAAACCATTGAAGAATACCTCTGTTCACAAAGTATTTGCTTTGTGCATAACAAGAACGAAACAAGCAACAATAGCTAAGAATAGATATTTAATAACGCAAAGTTTGCAACACTTTGAGATTTAGAGGCAATATCTTGAAGAAGAACTGCGAGAAAATAACCGTAAAACAATGTTCCCTAGCGCTTACAGGTAGAAGGTTCGTCTACCTCACAAAAGACTTAAACTTCAGGTCTATATGCTAACAATGGGCTTGCACAGTAGAAACCAATTAGCACGGAAGAACAGTTAAAGAGAGAAGAAATTAAGCGAAGAGATGCACATACTTCTCCAGGTATCGACTACTCTCTATTTGGTTCGTCGGAAAATAAAAGGGTAAATGAACAAAAGCTGAATGACTGTGCTAAGTAAGAAACACACTATTAAGTAAAAAGGAACCCCATTAAAAAGGAAAAAAAGTACTGACTGCTGAAAGACTTTTTTTTCCTTAAAAAAAAAAAAACATAGGTTGAAATTTTCACCAGTTGTTTGGGAAGCAGTAAGAGGGAAAGATATAGAGTCATACCAATTTGAAACAATGAAGGCAAGAAGAATTGCAGAAAAGAGCAATGAAATCCGAATCGAATTTCTGGGTTCAACCCGTTAAACTTGGAAGCAAAAATTAGAAGCCGGAGATTTACAACGCCTTACCTGAATATTAGCAGATCAGTGAGCCAAAGAAGAAGAACGATTGAGACTATGGTTGAGCGGAAAGAGAAGCTAAAGCATGGAAGGAGAGAAACAAAGAGCTAGGGACCCTCCATTTGGCACCAAATAATAAAAAGTTTATTTTGACGTTCGACGTGAAACTCTGTGCATTTCCCAAAAAACAGTGTCCCTATATATATATATATATAAACACTTCTCTTTATGTCAATTTTATTTTCATCAAGTTTACGCAGAATTGGCTCTGTTAATTAAAGTTTTCATATTAAAATCCACCGTACAATACGAGGGAACTCAAATCAAAGGCAGCACTTCTCTGATAGTTGATTGATTCATTCTTCAAACAAAATAGCTTATGCATATGTAGGACTTAGGAGGCATTTAAACTAAGGAGTCATAATCCAAGAGGCCTTGATTTTCTTCTAAAATTTTTAAAAATGATCCCACCGCAATAAATAAACTGTTGTTTTAATAATATTCTCTGTAAATTAATGTTATGAAAATTTTTGTACAATGATTAACTAGGGAACTATACAACTGATTTATATTAAACGCAAAAGTGTATGTTATGTAATTTTTAGGCACAGAGAAATTTAATTTTCATTATGTCCACTTATAATAAAGTGGAATATAACTACTATCTCTTTTAAAAGCATGAAAGATGGAATGAAAAATACATGAACTTATTTTTCTTTTCTACTTTTTGATTAAGCCATTAGCATTAGTACCACGGAATCCACTAGCAAAAGTAGGGGGTAGATTTATTTTGATTATACCCTAAAGTGGAAAGATCTGAATGAAGAAAGGACAAATTTGCATGCCTCAATTTGTCGAGAATATGCTTTCGATGTTAGTGACATGCTAAGGTGTAAATATCTGGCTAACGCGGTACCTGTAACTTGTTTTCGACAACTAAAGCTATTTTAGTAATTTCATACTGGGAGTCTTTTTCGAGCAAATATTTTGTATTGGGAAATTGGCAAACATGGCAAACCGAATCATCACAAATTTGATTAAAATTTTGCATGCAATTTTTTATTTGGGGTATAAAAAGAAGAAAGAGGAGGGGATGCTTTAATATGATCCTGGTCTTCAATGGCTTCGCTAGAGGTCACTGATGCAGTCCATTCTCTAGATGCTGATGGGCAGAATTGTCATTTCAGTCAGCATTCCATCAGTCAAGAAAACTAGGACGTGTCCAAATCACTGCCCTTAGCTTCAATGTCGTTTTCCCAGACCCGCCCTATTTTAAGGCAATGAATTTGTTATGTTACGTCCGTGGAAACTCACTGAAATGACCATGCTATCCCCAACCAAAATTAGTTTTTGACTTTCTGACTGAACGTGTTAACAGAAAAGGAATGGGTTAGAGAGAGTCAAGGAAAGAGAAGAACATATTGTGAAGATTTCAAATTTCAACTACCCCACTCACTTTCATTGTCGTTTTGATGAAAGTGGTAAGACTTGGTGTTGATACGCAAATAAATGAGTTAAAACCACGCAAACCCCGACAAACTCACATGCGTCATGCATGCCGCCTACTAGTAGTACGTACTACTGCTGTCACATGTTGTAACGTAGGCCATTGTTACAGGGTCCTCCACTTGCACGTAAAGGGGTAATTATGGAAACAACGGACCAAAAAATATTAACGTCTTCTGGGCTGACCCACTTCACAACACAAGTTGCTCCATGCTTGGAATCGTCAAGCGGTTCCGAGGGAAACCTGGGGAGGCGAAATGGTGTATTGGGACGAGTGCCTATTTTGTTTCCTGTTCGGTGTGGATCCAAAATTAATTTACACAATATGATATTTGTTTAATATTTTATTTGTAAATTACAATTGTTTTCTGAGACGTGGATTAGCATATATATATATATATATATATATAGCTAAAATTATGTTTCATGCAATTAAGTTAAAATATGATAAACTTGGATTTAGGAATATATTTATGATTTGATTTAAGAAGTTTGTGGATTAAAAATTTGAATTGAGAGAAGCAAAATCTTATGATCAAGGAGGGATAGATCTTTTAAATTAAAAAATTAAATTAAGAATACAAAATAAAATTATATATAAAATTTAAAAATTTAAAAATTTAATGAGGTGATTGTCTTTTAGATCCATCCCTAAATTCCTTCATATCTTAGCAAAAATATAAGATCATATTTAATTATGATGAATTATTTAATAAAAATTTTTTAATTTAAATTTATATTAAATTAATATAATCGCATTATCCTAATAGTATCACGTTTTGACAAGTGTGATGCATGCGGGTGGACTGCATCTCTCTGGCTACTTAATTTTAGTATATATTTTGTTCCTTTTTTTTTCTTCATGCATTCTCAGATTTTTCGGGACTTCTTTAAAGGATAAGAATATTGCACACTTCCTTGTTAGAAAGGAAAATATTATGTGCATATTATTGACTCAAAATTGAAGTTGAGGCCTATTTTTTGTTCCATAAAGAGTTGGGGCGTCCATAATTAGTTGGAGTGAAATTATTTGGTTAAACCAAAAAAAAAAAAACTATAATTTGGATCGAGCCACCATAAAGATATTAGTTTTACACATAATTTTTATCGAGTGTAAATGATGAGCATGTTAATATCTGCTTTTACGCCCATCGTCACCTGTTAATTGTGTCCAAAAACAAAGGACAAGCAAATGAATACTCATATATACTATTAGCATTTAAATCTTTTTATTCTGAAAATTATGACAATTAAGTTATGATCATACACACCATGTTTTAAAAGAACCCATTGTGGCGAGCACACGCATTATATAAAAATTGCACAACCCTGGGACATGAATTTCATGTAAATTAAAGAAAAAGTATGAACCCACTTCCAACGAACCCCATTGGTTGAAGAAGCTGGTTCTGAATCTAAAAATTAAGTATTTCCATTGAGGAATGGGCCTCTTGTTAAGCAGATACATAGGGATGCTGTTAGGTGTTTACATAAACAAATAATACAATTGCTCATTTGAATTGGCTTAGGAAGTGGGCACATTCGCCTTTCAGAAGCAGACATGGAACATGAGAAATGATTCCCTGCATGCGAGACCACAGTCTCATTCACCAACAATAACTTGGCATAGCACGTGAAACCTCCTAGTGGTGCCACTGTAACTACTTCTACAAACTATATGCACCACATTTTAAGAATGTATGCTCCTTCAAATTTTAAAATTCAAATATAATATTACTTAGTCACAACATGTACCTACCTATATAGTCGAGCTGAATTAAAATTTTAATTATTTATTAATCTTAATTTTAAAAAATTAGATAGAAATTATCGAATCTACACAGTGAAATTTGCATAGTTATATCTTGTACTCAGGACTAGTGCTTACATCCGAGTCAAGATTAATGAAATGCATCAAGGTAATATATTGGATTATTGCATAGAAATTCGGGTGGATTTCTTTCTACGTAGTCCTCCTGGGTAATCCTAGTTTTGGGCTGCGTGGGCTGGGTCCAATTCAACAGTCAGTGTGATGATCACGGGTCCAAAGTCTTGGGCTAGATCCATACTCCGGGAGAATTTGGGCCTGCCAAATCAGGCGTTTAATGCTCAGCAGAAACAAAATTGGCTTAGTGGAGGTCGATTCCTTAAATGAATTCCTGTCAGGAGACTCAAAACACATCAATTCTCGATTGCAATGATGTGAACTAGTATATCTAAACGGTAAAATTATTTTAAAATTTAATAATAATGAAAAATAAAATAAAAATAAAAGCGATAATGGAATAAAATACTTATTAATGAAATATAATAAAATAAGATGACTTAGAGTTTTAATTATGTGTTTGGTTTTGTATTTAAGAAACTTAAAAATTTATTTGTATATCTAAAGGAGAATTTACTTTATAAAATATTATTTTTGCTCTTTAAATCTCTATTTGAGTTGAAGCAAAAAGAAATTATTTTTATGTTGGATGAATTGTATTAATGACAAAACTCAATCTTGAGATATAAGTTTTTGAACATAAATTACAGTTATATAAAATTATGTTTAACTAAAATTAATTTTAAAAATCAAATTAATTCAAAATTAATTTTGTCCAACTCCAATTCAAATACATATAGTCTCTTTGAACCATAATAACTTATGAGTTTTTGTTAAATATTACTCTTAAAAATGAGCTCCTGTTATAAGAATTGTTAACACAAATATAGGAAGTGTCAAGTGAACTGCTTTGTTTTAACAGAGTTATCTAATTATAATTCTTTTGTTTCCTTAGAGAGTTTTTGATCCACTTATCTCCTAAAGACTATGTTAGATTGTAATAAAGAAGTGTAAGTAACAAACGTCGCAATCACACACAACATTTATAATAGTTCAGATTAATTTCATATCCTACGTCTAATCCCCCTAGCAACCTTGCTATGTTTTTTTACTGAATCAGTTTAAGAAACTGGGTTATCTATATAACGAGACTCCAACGTTTATTTCAACCACTGTATCCATTTTGTGTTCCACTGTATTGTGTAGCCGTCCATTACTCATATCTTTTTTCATGAAAATGACGGTGACTAGCTCATGAGAAGATGAAGTTAGGTGTGGCTTAATAAAATATTGATTAGATAGGTCTACCCGAGAGAGCAGTTTGAGGAAGGCTGGTTTTGGTAGAAGAGTATTGGACAGTCACAGTCATTGGACTTTCTGGGCTTTAGGCTACTTCTGCTAGATCAATTCTTAACCAATGACTTTTTCTATTTGTTTGGGCCTGCAATGAGCTTGTTTTACTTCTTGGACATATGCTAATCATCAGTCTGTTTAACTACATAGACATAAAAAATGTTAATGTAATGAATCTGACCTAAACAAAAATAAATAGGTAAAAATATATTTTATCTCAGTGTGCTAATTAATAAGGATAAAATCATAATTTTTAGTATGTTAATTAAGCAAGTTATTTCAATCTATTCTCAACTTCATTTAAAAAAAGAAAGGGGGCTTTTTGATGACTTTAAAGAATCTTGAACACATTTCTTTACCATTCAATTCTATTAGAAAAAGAAAAGAACCTCAAACATTGCTATTTTCCACTTTAATCATTACTCTCCATCTCGTCTTATCCCAAGTCATTGATACAAAATATCCTTCGTACATTTCAGATACTAGAATGTGTCCGCAAACTTTACTAACTAACTTTAACCCCACTTAAACGTATAATATCTTATATACCAATGGCACATTTATTTACTAAAAGTTTCAATAAGCTAAATTAAAAAATTAACGATATCCCAGATGGTCTCACTATGCTACAGCAGCCTTATCCGGAGCTGGGACTGCTAGTTTCTGTTGATATAAAGGGTGTCCCAATAATTCGCCTAACGCAGTTATGCTGGTACAATTTTTTCTCTTGTTTTTGAATCATTATGTGCTTGCTTTTGTGAATTATTTCAGTCCCTTGTCCTCGCTTGTGACCTCCTTCCTTAAAATATTGTATTCGAAATTCTGTTCATTATCGAGATGATAAGTTCAAAGTTTACATGAAAGAAGAAAAGCCAAAAAAGTTTGTTGTGGTCAAAATTTCAAGCACATATTACACACAGTAACACAAGAAGTTTAAACAGCCATAATTTCGAAAACCAGGGAACAAACGTGTGCTCGAAGCCTTGAACCCCGAAAAGGAAAAAGAAAAGCAGATACCAAAAGTGCCGTTTGGGTAACATATGCAAAGAAGTTGATATTACAACAATATTAAAAAAAAAAAAATGAAAAGGCAAAAATTTGGACTCGGTAATTTCTGTGACTTCATCGCAGTGATCCAGTGGATCAGCTCAGCACAGTACAAAAGTATCAGAGTCTGGTTTGCGTTTGTGTGGCTTGATGGTTCAGATATAAGCAAGATAGCGTTATGGCAATTAAACCCAGAAGCATTATTCTGAAAATCGATGAATGTAAAAATTAAGTTAACAATCAGTAGGAGCAACCTTGTCCACTTGGATTGCGATCCTTTCATCCTTAGGAGGCTGACATGGACACGCCATGGCAATGAATTTCGGGACATCATCTCCAGGCATCAACACTGGCAAGCTCTCAACCTCCTTTTGCTTCTTCATCTGCTCATCAAACCCAATAGAAATCTCACTTCACTAGTTTCTCATATTCTGAAACAGAAAAATCAATGGCTTTCTGGTATGACTTATGAGCAAGAGCAAGAGAAGCAATTACCACTACGGGAAACTCTGGCTTGTGGTGAGAAGAAGTTGAATCTGGTTGAATCATAGTGTTGAGAATCCCAGAAGATGGCAACACAGATAGGAACTTGTCCCACTGTAAGCAGCAGCAAAGGACGCCACATAGTAACAATAACAAGGCAAATAGAAGGCCCAAACTCAGAGGGAACCCCACAGATACTCGACTAGCTGTGTCCTGCAACTCCATAGGTCCTGTCTAGAGTTTTTCTCTCATAGTGAGAAAGACATGGGCAGTTTTGGACTTAAATGGGGTTGTGAAGTTGATGATGGTGTGGCTACTGGTGAGAGGAGAGTGAAATATTTATTATGAGATTGATGTGAGTTAGAGATGGAGTGGGTGGAGGTACAATCTCCGTTTGGTACGGAAAACAGAAGGGTCCTACTTATGAAAGCTCCTCATTTAATAACATTAGCATCTAGCATCAATTCTGGTAACCTTTACCTTCATCTCGAACCACGTTGCTTGTATTGTAACATTCTGGAATGTGCTGGACCAACAAATTATGGAGAGAGAAACATGGAGTTCGATACATGATTGCCTCTCAAATGGGCAATTCTATCAGCCAACAATAAAAGAGAGTATTTTTTTCATGAATTCACAGCTGTTAATGAATATTTGTTGTGTTTATAGAAGGTCTGATTACTAGAGACGTTCTGCATTATGCTTTCGGTTCAATGCGTAAAGACTTAAAGTTCAATGATTGGGGTGGAGCTACAAGTGAAAGAAATTATTGGAAAAAACAGAAGGGAAAGGGGGATATTGAAAGCATGCATATCAGGACAGAATGTGTGGTTATAATGATTCTATCCCCATTGAAATGAATATGACATAGGCTCTAAAGATATAATCAAATAAATATTTGTGTCTGATCTTATCAATAAGGAGTAATAGAAGTAGGTTGAAGTCAATATCAAAAACACTGGAATTCCTATGTGGAATGCATTATAATTTTGAACCTCACGTTACTTATACTTTTATTCCCATGTGGAAAGAGCTTTATGACCTTTTCATTAAACTAAGCTTTTTATTAGTAGCGCCTTCCATAATCGGAATGCACAAAGCTTGCTCTGCATAGGAAACGAGCATCTAATCATCAGATAAACATCAGTAATTATATATATGCGTGGGTGTGTGTATATATATAATTTAATTTTTCAATAGAAATATAAGCTTTCAATTTTTTTCAAAAGAATCAATTATGTGACGTTAAGTTGTAAAATTAGAAACTTGTCTTAAATTTCTATACACTTAAAAGCATAAAAATATAGAGTAAATGATTATTTTGATTCTCTACTTTATACTTTACCGTTAATTTGATTTTTCATTAATTTATAGTGATAAAATAGAACTTGAATCTACTGCATGATTGTGCCAAAATTTATCCTTATGATATATTTTTTTAAATGGCCTTCTACACAGAACACTAGATCTATTGTCCTGTGGAGGATTTAGTCTCGATAAAATGACTCCTTATAAATACAAAAATAATAAAAAAAACTCATCAAAATAATTAACAATGGTTTAATTTTAGTTTAATAAAAAATTACTTTTAATTACTATTCAATTGTTGAGAAATCATTTTAGTACTACAATTTTGTAGATAATAGAATTGACACTAAAAAAAGGTGGAAGACTAAACAATACTTTTCTTAAAAAATATACTTTAAATTTTCTCCCATACAAAACCTTTCATCAGTCTAGTCCCTAGAATAGCAGAATGGATCGATGATGTCAGTTTTGGTCCATGGACAAGGGCCCATGTACAAAGTAGCAGGACCATAAATTATTGTTTCCTCCCTCTTATTGGGCCGTCTTGATGGGAAAACAAAGAAAAATCAAATAGCAAAACAAACGTTCAAATTAGTAAAACAGAATGCTCCAAAAAAAAAAAAAAAAAGACTAGTATAACAGAAGCATCCGAAGTGAATGTTCATGCGCTCTTCTTGTTTGTAGTACCTATTCAAAGCTATGAGATTAAAGCAAGAGAAAGTAAGAGCAAGTTAATTACATAATGTATAAATCAATCATTGAACTATAGTAATAAAAATTTTACAATTCACAATTCAAATCTTATATATTTAAAACGAGTCGCAAAGCCAATAATATAAATTAATGACTAAATTAAAAGTAGTTTTAAATAATATAATTTACAAATTAAATTTTAAGATTTGTAACGAGTCACAAAATTAACAATATAAATAAATGATTGAATTAGTTATGAATTATGCGATTCAAACTAATATGGTAGAATAGCATAATTTTATAATTCAAAATTATGAAGAATTAATAAATTAATATGATAGTATTGTATCTATCCTTTTTATAAAGAAAATATGAAACATATTATTTGAAATTATTTCAAAAATTAATTACTTACAAATTACATAATTAATAAAGTTATCTGTAATTTATTTTAAGTATTTTATGTAATTATTTTATATTTCTATTTTTTAATTGTCATTAAATATTACAATTCAATATATTATATGATTTACAATTTAAAATTATAATTTTTGATTTACGACCCGTATCATGACAACTTAATTACAATGCATTGAACCATCGTAGCCTCAAACCAATCTCAATTCAAATACCACCCTTATCTAAATCTTTTGCTGTATTAGCACATTGTGATGGTTTCTTTTGTTTATTTTAAAAAACAATGGAAATAAGTTTGGATCATCCTGGATTCTTATGGGGAAAGCTCATAGCTTCTTCCTCTGTTGGGGACTTTATGTGAAATCAAGTTTCCCATTCGAGCTTTCTAAAAGGTGGAGAGGCCAGTTCTTTGGTGGTATCTGAAAGATTCTCGCCAATTATCGTAGGCAAAGTGAGTGCAGGTGACTCATACAATTCCAATCAAGTGCTCTCTGTTGAGGCAAATTCCAAGAAAAGCATGGTTGGATAAGATTATGATTTAACAAGCAGAAGAAAAAGTGCAACAAAATATTGTTATCATCGGAATCTAAAAGTGTTCCTTTTTTTATTTCATTATTCTGCCAAGTACGAACTACATCAAGCTAGGTGGTTGGCCGTTTCACGCTCCTTTGTCTCACAATGTGAAATGGGATTAAACACAGAAACACAATTATGGAGCCTGTCCTAGCATCAAATGTCTGTTTCTGGGGCTCTTTTGGATTTTCTTTCTAGAAATTTGGATTTATCTCAAGTTCTTATCTTTCAATGTTTCTCATTTGTGACCTGTCCCTTTTGTTTTCAGACATTTGGCCTATCAGTGCCGACCAATGCTGAGATTACTCAATGCCTTCTTAACTAAGCATTATATAATTCTTAACTAACTATTTATATACCTCAGATTTTTTTCAAATTAGTTATCATCTGCTCGTGAATATTGCCTTTTTCTTTTTCTGGATAAGATGGAGGAAAAACAACATTATCTTTACCTTAAGAAAGCTAGTACAAAGAAGGTGTACAGTTATAATTTTCACATCGTACGGTGATAGATCATTTGAGGGTGCAATCAAAATAACTGATCATAAAAAGTTGAAGATATTGGCACCCTAGACCTGCTTTGTAATAGAATCCTCCAAGTCCAAACCACTTAATATTATAGTATTTGATATTGTCGTCACATCATTCTGTATAAAAAAAAACGTCTTTATACATAAAAAGTTACACACAACAAGAAAACGAAAGGGCTTATCCGAAGGGAATGGAATAGAGACAAAAAAAATTTGAACTTTACTCTTTCGTTGTGTTTTACATTTTTTGCTTGTCCCTCTTTATGCACATTCTGACTGAATCTTAGAGTTGATCAACTGAATCACGGCAATTCTCAGGGACAATTACTGCATTCTCTCATTCTTAAATTTAAAAACTGGATATATGCTGTAACTTAATTTTTAGGTTATTTTTTATCCCACACCATTAATTTTAAATTATTTTTAACTGTGTGTTTCATCATTATTTGTGCTTACAGTATCTGCTCTACTAATAAAAAATCCAAACTCCTGAATTTTATCACGTGTGCAAGCAGATTTCAATATAATGTGCGAGAGAATCATATGCACAAGGTTCATTACATTACAACAATTTGATCAAAATGGTCCTTAGTAGGAGGCATTGGAGAAAATGTTACACTACTCCTGCTGAAGAAGAAATTACTTTATTTTCACGGATCAGGGGAAAAAAAAAAGGAAGAAGAAGTTTAACTTGTATTGTAAACCTCATTAGAAATTAGATACTAAAAAAACAATCTCCTCCATAGATATGGCTAAAGTGCACTCGCAGCTTTTCCTCTCTTCTATTCTTACAAGTTACAAACATCTTCCTCCATATCCTGCGCTTCTAAATAATGCTTGCTTTATATCTTCAGAACTCAGTATTGTCCTCTGCTCCAATTCCTGTTCATTGACAAATATGATAAAGAGATTAATACAGAAAACGGCGAATAAAATAACTGCGACCAAAGGGCATCACGGTAACGTACCTCTGAGCAACAAGCCTGCACTGTGAAATCATTGAAACAACTTATGACACATTCTTGAATCTCAAGACCTAATGCTTCCAATGTGTTCACCGTAGATTGCAACAACCCTGGCTTCCCTGCGCAGTAAATTTCAACCTGGGTGTCCTCATTCCTCCTCTTCACATCAAACTACACACACAGAAATTGATCACAAAATGGATCGAAGGATCTTGATGGGTACGTAATACTAGCAGAGAAAGTCGATATGTACCTTGGGTGAATTTCTCACTAAGATTTCATTCTGCTTGACATCCTTAAAAATGCCCCCCATGTTCGAATCTACCTCTATTTCTTGTTGCAATTTGTTAATCCTCTCCAGGAGTTCTTTCATGTAATCTATAGTGTCTCCAAGTATAGATGTTCTGTCCATCTGTAATGGGCATTCAAGAACCAAATTAGCTTTGCTTAACACCGATTATACCAGTTCTAAGTCGTGAAATCTTAACATGTCAAAATGATGGTAAACTTGATCCCAATATTATTAAACTACGTTTAATCTCTTAAAAAAATTAGCGATTATGAATTTGTTTTTAAAAATAACATTCTCATCGTAAGCTACTCATTTTGTCCCAAGTGAGAAAAATACTAAAAGGACAAAGTTGCAATAAGTATTTTGTCAATACATACCTTGCTTATCTTGGGGACAATTGATCTTAGCATTGAGAGGCGATCGTTCAATCTCTTCCTTCTTCTCCTCTCAGCCATTAGATTCTTGGAGGGCTGGCCCTGAAGCTTCTTGGCTCTATTCTTTCTCTCGAAAGACGCATCACCCGTGTTGAAAACGGGGATTTCAGGGGATTGGCTTGGCTCTATCTTACATGCGGTTTGCAGGTCCAAACTCTGAAGTTCTTCCCCAAGCAAACCCGGATCCTCTAATTCTTCCACCATGGACAATGTGTAATCATCTTGACCCAGAAATTGAGTATCAAGAACGTTGTACGATGAAGAAGACGAATCAACAGTCTGGGGTGCAGAGAATTCGTTGAGTAAGGAACTGTAGATTTCATTGAAGGCGTAGTCGTTGTTGTAACTTTGAGGAATTTCTTGACAGGAAGAGGATGGAAGAAAAGCTACAGAGTTTTGATCAAAACAATCAAAACCCCATCCATTAGAGAAGAGCTGGTTTGATTCTGATGGGACGGAGTCCCACGTTTCCCTTCTCATAGCTAGTAATTCTTCCATGAAATGATCATGTTCACAGAGTTCCATTTCTCTTTCTCTCTCTCTCTCTCTCTGTATTGTGAATGCTAATTCTTTAGGAAACGCCTTGAGAATAGGCAGTACCAAGTTGAAGAATTTATAGGGGGCACGGGGATTATTTATATGGATTAAAGTATTAATAATATTGTATTCATCAGCACCTATAGCCTAAGACTGAAATGGAATCTGCTTTTCATCTCATATCACACACACTCTCTCTCTCTCTTCATATATCATTTTCACCGAAATCTCTGCAATCAAAAGGGAAATAAATACTTAATTGGCTTATTTAGAAGAAAACTTTGACCCTCACGTCTGTCTGCAACCAAAAAGGATGGAGTTACCCATCACAAACCCTGCCAGGTTCTTTGTATGTTCAAGCCTCGGCTACATTAATTGTTAGGAAGCAGAACAGAAAATTTGAGTTGGGTCCCACTCCTAAATGCCTCCAAAATTTGGCTTAGCTCACAAATTCAAATGAGTTGGTGGTCTCTTTTGGTTGTTTCTACCACTATCTCTCCATTCCAAAATACTTATATACAATTTGTCCATGCTTGTCATATTAAAAAACTAGTCTATTTATTTTTCATTCATTTTCTACATAAAATAGTGACTAAAGCTACAAGTATATACACGTATCGCCTCCATTCTCAGTTTCTCACTCCACCTGGCAACTTTGCAAAGGTAGAAGACAAGTCTTTGCCTTCTCATAACATTATATATACGTAGACAAATATACTAATACAACCAAAACTACATGTTAAAGTGGATAATCTTTGGCTTATGTATCATCCCAATAGAGACCTTGTGGTGGTGTAGGGGTTTTCTAGTCTTTTCCCCCAATTCCTTCTTTTACTTGATCCTACCCTATTAATTAATGGGATCAGAAAAGAAGTGATTAGAATCGCTGTTGTTCTTATCGCCGTTGTAATTAATAGTGCGGTTTTTCTAGATAGGCAGAGCTCTAGAAAGTTAAAAAACTGACTCCCCCGCAGGTCACGACATGAAGCTCCACATACATATATATTACATAAGCCTCACGTACATGTTTGACTCAGCAGCTGCTCTATATACATATTTTATATATAAGCCTAACATTGCTACGTATGGTTATTTATGTAGAAACGTAGCCCTCTTGCTATTTTGCAAGCAATTTGTATATATAGAATCTATGAAGTTGTGTACAGCTACTTGTGACTTGGGAATCATTATCGATCGTACGTAACATATTCAACTCGTTAATTGAGCTTGATTTTCTTTCGCTGTGGGTTATTGTATATAATATTTTGTCATAGGTTTTGAGGGTAGTGAAACATCATATTATATAAAATACCATTCACGGGGAAAGGGATGAAGCAGCCAAATTCTCATATTTTCTCGAGTAATCATCACCATGTGTGTGGAGAATCTAAATCACATGCTATGAATGTGTACTTAGCAATACACATGCTAGCAAGAAATTTACAAAGTAATAATGCCGTTTAACTAACACGTGGGGCTGAGACTTGAGACTTGAGAGTCTACTAATTAATTAACCTGGCGTAGTAAGTGAAAATGGCTAAGTTAACTCTTATATGAAATGAGAAATGGTATGCATACTCGTCCGGTGGCCTATCCATTATATTACAAAGTAATAATGCCGTTTACGGGCCAAACCCACTTTAATTTTAATTAATTGATTAATTAACCTAGTACGTACTATTACTTAAAATTAGATAACTCAATTTTTCTAGGTTATATATATGAAATAAAATGAGTGCGTTGAGATTGAATGTAGGTGTTTAATGTATTAAAATATTTTCTTTAAACCTGTCGTGGTCAACTCGTAAATTATTGCCAAGTGAATAGATAAGGTGCCAATTTTTATGAGTTTAATGTAAGAATACTTACGTCACAATTAATATGGTGTGCCAATCTTAATAATATATTTATTTAATTGTTCTTATTCTTTTTTTTTTGGTAATAATTTTATTAGAATTAATATATCAAATTAAATGTAACCTAAGTGTATCATAACTAGTTAATATTTTTTTAATTTTTACAAGCTTACTGTGACTGTAGAACTGGCTAGCTTTTAAAATGTGGAATCTGGGAATAGTTGAGGTGAATATTGGCCTATAAAATATAAGGTTAAGCGAGAAAAACAGGATTGCACTATACCCAAAATATATATTATACAAGTAAAGTAGTTTCTTTGAGAGAATTTTTATTTTTTATTTTTGGTTGCGAACGGGTTTTACTTGAAGGAAAAAATTATTCTGGTACAATTTTTAGACATTTATTATTAAATTTGTAACTAAGCATAATAATTAATATTTTTATAATATTATATGTTTATATTTTTTAAAAATATATATTTGCATATTAATTATATTTTTATTAAAAATATTATAAATACTTAAACGTCTTATTCAATTTAAATCTTGTTATTGTTGCTGTTAATGCTTATTAAAACTTGAAGAGTTAATGCATGCAAATAACAATCCCAAAAAGAATTTATAAATAAAGAAAACAGAAAAGGGAAGACTTGCACCTGGATAATTAATTATTATTAGCTAAGATCTAAGCCTTCAAGTTTGAAACTTAGATATATGGAAGTGATGTTTCCTCTAATCTTATGACTTCTCTGCGTCGGTAACCAAAGGTCGTTCCATATTCATCAAAATGATTAAACACTGAGTCAATCATTTGCTTCCCCAGACTTTTCAAAAGTTCTGACATATTGGATTAATCGTCTGGCCTTTCTTGACCCTTTTTTATGCCAGAATGACTAGTTTGAAAAGTTTTTTTTTTTTTATTGTAAATGTAATTATAAAATAATGTAATTTTTAAAAAATTACTGTTTTAGACTTTCTAAATAAATAATACTAATCCTAAAATTTTAAAATATTGTTTAAATAATATATTTAAGTTGTGTAACACGCAGCCACTAAATGCAATTTATTTCATGAAGATGCAAACTATATCCTCATATTATTTAAAATTAACTCGAAATGACTATTTAATTAAAATTTGTTTTAATCTCACTGTTATTGTGAAGATTTTTTTTTTCCACACGCATTTGTTCTTGTGACAAATTATAACCATTTATCTGCATTAGTTTATGCCTTTTATTCTTCGCTAATTGCTACTGATCGATGCTGCTGGATTGATGTATAGTTAAAAAATAAAATATAGTGTAACCCAAAAAAACAAAGATACATAGAGTATGTATCCGCTTCATATATGGTATAATTTGCCACCATCATTAATTATTATGGCATGAAACTAAGTGATGGCATTTGAGTTATCCCACAAGAAAAATGCATTTTAAGACGATAATAATAATACAATTATGGAGCTATGAGCAGCTACCCACGTGTCTATTTTCTGGAATCTCTCCTCATAAATCGCTGCGAATGAATTCCCTTCGGAAAGTTGTGAGCACCTCACATTATTCAAGAGAATATCAATGGCATTATGTGCCAAACACCAACACAAATGGCGGATTTTTGTGTATAAAAAAAACCAAGTGGACAAGAACTGAGCTATCCCTCATCCATTTACATATATAATTAGTTCCTTTCTCATCCTTGTATGATTCATATATATATTTATATTGAGTTTTTGTTCCCTACAAAACGAAGATTTTTAGCTTTTTTTTAGTCCCTGTCATATATAATACAAATTCTCTCTCTACATATATAGTTAATTTGGCTGTAAGTATAGCTAAAATTTAAACCGAAACCCGTGCCCATTTGTTGTGTTACATACCACATTTGGTTTTCTTTCTTTATTTTCTTATTTCATTTTATTTTCGCATTGTGTAGTTTCTGAGCTAAACTTTATTTTCACTGCTCTATAAGAGAAAGAGAGACTGTTACTTAATTACCACTTAATTAGTAGCTAGTAATTAATATTGCGTGATGATTGTGTTTTTAGTTGTACCCGACAAATTTAGAGACCTAATAGCGCGGTTAATTAAGATTCCATTTGATAAAGAGAGATCTGAAGTTTGAAGTAGAATTGAGGCAAACTCCAGCGTCATTAATCACAGATTAATAGCTCCATATTTAAATATAATCTAGAATGCCAAAAAAGAAAAAAAACAATGATGAATACTAATAGGCAAGGAAAAACGAGAGGTAAAGGACAAAGCAATGACCAGAAGCGACCACGAGAAGCACAGGGTCAAATCTTATGTGGCTGAAAATGAATTGTAGTATAGGTGGAG
Organism: Delonix regia; assembly: GCA_037074485.1. Taxonomy (NCBI): domain Eukaryota; kingdom Viridiplantae; phylum Streptophyta; class Magnoliopsida; order Fabales; family Fabaceae; genus Delonix; species Delonix regia. The sequence continues at coordinate 8,047,273 of CM073452.1, forward strand.
AGTGGTGTGAGAAAACCACGGCAGTTTCCTCCTACCTCCCCGACACATAGTGGTATTCTTAAACCACTTTTTGCCTTTCTCTCTCTCTCTTTCAATTAGATTCATATATATATATATATATATATATATACCAGCTTTGACAGCCCACAATATCTCATTCTGGCATTCCACCAAAACCACCAACTCTCTTTCTCCATCTCCTTTTGTCCTCTAGCGTTTTGTTTGTTACACACTTCTCTTGAAAATCCATAGAGCCATACAATGCGATCTAAACGACTTCTTTTTCTGTTGAAGGTTAGCTGGGTAGGTCGTCGTTTTGCCATCTTGTAGATAGGTTGGGCTTGTGTTAGTGTATGTGTGTCTACAGAGAATGCAATAATGTTAACCATGTGAGAGTGAGAGTGAGAGTGAGAGTGAGAGTGAGACTAGTTCTTTATTCCTCTGTTGTGCTTCGTCAAACCGTAAAGTATATATATTATATTTTTCTATGGTACTGGCGTGTGAGGTAAAAATACGTGTAGTGTAACTGTTAGTAATGGGTTAAAAAGGCAACGTAAAGGCACTGCTAGAATGTGAGAGAGAGTCACGAGTGCCATCCTCAGATGAAGAAAACGAGAAGGACCGAACCCCACCACCTTCTCCTTCGATTCGATCATCAAAAGTCGTGCTTGTGAACCATCTCTCTGCTGTGCTAAAATCATTTATTATAGACACTCATAAACACGAGCGTTAATATAAAGCTACGGCCTGAGGCTTCAACTATCTCGTTCTCATCAGCTACTGCTTCTGGACGAACTTTTTACCACTGTACGTGCTTACGTGCTCCAATAAATAACATACAAGAGCACCACATCATTCTACATATTAATTGCTGCGTAGCGTTTGAATGCTTGGGAGATTAGGCTCTTTACTGTTCGGTCTTGAAATGATCCAAGGTAGAAGAATATATATATATATATATATATATATATATATATATTTGAATAAATTATTATAGTCTTCATCTCTATTAAAGTATGAAAAAATATATATTTCTTACATTCTCAAGCTAGATTATAAATTTAATTATCATCTCGATCGTTTTTTCATAGTCTCTATACCCGAACCCAAACTCAATTTTTTTTAAAAAAAAAGAAATCTTAGTACCATTAATATTATTGACACACACAAATATTACTAAATTATCTTGTCTTAAAATTTTCAAGTTTATATATATCCTTAAGGAAATTTAATGTACCAAGAGGAAAAGCAATGAGAACTTGTTCCCCATATTGAATAAACTAGAGTAATCTTCCTTAACAAATAGTGTGCTGCTATTAACCTTCATTAATTTCATTAAATTGGTGGCAATAAATGGTACGAGTCAAGACTATATTTATATATTTCATTTAAAAATACGGAATATCTTGAAAGATATATCTTTTTAGTCCTGACTCCTGACTTAACTAACTAAATAATAAATAACAAAAAGTAAGATTAAAGTGATAAATTTACAAATATTAAAAATTAAAATAATAACAATAAATTCATAAAAACTAAGTTAGTCACATAAATTTTTTGAAGATATAATTCAATATATTGTTAATATTGGTGAATGATATATAGCCACGTCTAGCTTCCAACCGTGTCAGTTAATGATGTTGTCGTTTTTCAAAGAAGAGCTTGAGCATCGCTATCAATGGCGGCACACTATGCATTGCATCATTCACATTTTTGGCTTCTCAGTTTAATCAAAATCAACTTATAATTGAAGTGCGAGGAAATTCATGCAGTAGTTATCTTGTAATCAATGAAGAGCATCTACATCCAACTTGTAATTATTTGATGATTTAAACATAATTTATGTATCTCAACCAATTGTTGTATTATATCCCACTTGCTACTTCACTAGTTTAAGAGGAAATCAAATTAATGGGTCGAAAAATATGTGTTGAGTTATAATCAAATTATTTTATTAATAAATATATGTTATTATGTGTGAGACTCTCATTTTTTTTAATATAAAAATTTGATTAACTTATCGTACTACATCATACTTTCATATAAATAAATGTGTTAGAATTAATCAATATTTTGTTTAGGCTTTCTATTATCCGTTATGTATTAGAGTTGCTAGCAACCTATTTCTAGATATATAAATTAATTATATACTGATCGATTTAATTTAAAAATAATGAATGACAATTGTTTTGATTTATTAACTTAAATCGAAATAATCGTTATTAAATATATGCTATGGTAATTAGTAGCGTGATACGTATGTCAACGGGAACTATGCTTAATTATAATAATATGCATTATTGATATATGATAATACGCGTTTGATTATGTTCCCAATCTAAAGTCTTTCCCTATGATTGAAACAATCAAAATTCACTTTCTGTCAATGACCTTGAGTAGTTTGAATCATTTTAAAATTTTGTTGCTTAACGAGATATATCTTCTATTAAAATAGATACATAATAAGAAATTACACTCACATATATATTTGGTCTAATTAGAAATCACTTAGATATGTTTGATGACGAGTAAAAATAAAAATATAAATGAAGTGATGATCTTATATTTTTAATTATAATAAAAGAACCAATAAATGTAAAATAACATTTCATTTAGTTTAACAGATATATTATCACAATCATATTCATTAATTATACGTACAAAGTCAAATTAATTAACTATTTAATTATTAAATAAGTTAATGTTTAAAATTATTTAATAAAACATTATTTTATGTTGAGTAAAGCCAACTCAACAAGGTCAATTTGGTGTTATAAAAATTTTATTGTAAAACTCTCTTTTAAATCAAAAGAAAAACAATCAAATCAAACTTGAAATAATGAATACAGAGTGTAAGAAAAGTAAGGGAGAAGAGTAGAAATAGAGATTTATCCTGGTTTGACTTCCATCTAAACCTACGTTCAGTCGCAAAATAATCTCTTGGGATTTTTCACTATCATAATAAATAAATACAACAATCCAGGAGAATCTCTCCTTAATCTCAAGTTCTTACAGCTTGACTCCTTCAAGGAACCTCCTTGAATACTCTCATGGATATACTCTCCCTCAACCCAAACACTTTTTTAGCTTGGCTCCCTCAATAAACCTCCTTGAGCTTCTCTTTCATAAGAAAGAAAAAGTTATAGATAATGAATTATTTGAAATAGAGAATATCATATAATAAAGCACTAATATGATAAAGAGTTGATAAGATGATAAAAACTAATGATATATTGACTCGAATGTTTCTCTTATTGATTCATAGTCCATAGGTGAAGTTTATATAGATTGAGGTTCAATAAATTCATTGGGAGTAAGTGGAAAGTCAAGGATTTTATAATATATCCGTTATAAATTCATTAAAGCTTGTTTGTCATTCACCAGTTGATCGTTCTCCACAAATCAGTCAATTACTCCTACTTTCCCTATCAAAATTTCAAATTCTAGACCACTTGGCTCCGATAGCCTTCATACACACCTGTGGAAGCATTAAATTTTATTCTTAGATACCTAATTCTTGTTGGATCCTTAAATGTTAGTTGCTCCCTTGAGAACCCATACTTTCTTTCGTTCCAGAATTTTATTCTTTCTCATATTCTTTAGCTATTAAGCAGAGGTTGACTTCTTCATTTCCTTCATCACTTTCTCCCCAAGTAGTTGATAGGTATGCCTTTTTCTTTTCTTTTCTTTTCCTTTTATTTGTGTTGTCTTTCTTTGTCAAAAATTAAGAACATTTCCATTTGATGTGTCATAACTTTATGCATTCATAACAAATGGAAAGTTCTTTGGCATTTTGACTCCTTTTAATTGGTCTCCTTCCATTGATTCTTCTAGTGTTAAAGAATCTTTCGAATTTCTTAATGGAGAGACTAAAAGTTTCTTCATCAATTTTGTCCAAAGAGTTATCATTGTATTCTTCCTCATATGGATACATTGATGATAATGCTTTGAGAGCAAGACCCTTCTTCTTTTTGTCTTGTTCTTCAAGGTGTTGCTTCAATCTTGGTTCATACTCTTGAAGTTTCCCAAAATAGAGCAACAACTGATTTCACTAATTGTCATTTAGCTTCCTCAATAGCTATTACCTTTGGTTGCCATTCCATGGGAAATGCCTTCATGATTTTGTAAGCTTTATATGCTTATGAGTATGTCTTCCTTAATGCTACTAAATGATTCACAATGTGTGTAAAATGCATTTTCATTTCTTTAATTGTTTCTCTACAATTCATTTTGAATAACTCATATTGTTGTGTGTGATTATGAATCATGGATTCCTTTACACTTGAAATTCCCTTATGGGCTATTTCTAAAGTCTCCCACATTTCTTTAGCACTCTTACAGTTTAAGACTCTAAAATATTTTTCCTGACTCAATGCACTAGTGAGAATCAGCTTGACTTTATTATTTAATAAAAATTTTCTTCTTTCTATTTCATTCCATTCACTTTTGGGTTTGATAGAGGTCTTGCTTTCTTTAACTTTCATAGGCACATATGGATTTTCCTCAATCATATTCTAAAGGTCAATGTCAATAGCCTTAAAGAAAGTTTTCATCTTTAGTTTCCAGTATGTGAAATTTTCACTATTGAAACTAAGAGGTTTTGTAATAGATAGCCCTTCAAGCAAAATATTATTACCAAGTTCAGCCATTTATAATCTTGAGACAATTAAGTCTTTAATTAAGAGTCCAAATTCTGATACCACTTATTGAGCAATGTTGGCAACTAAGAGGTAGGTGAATTGGGTGTTATAAAAATTTTATTGAACAACTCCCTTTTAAATCATAAAAAAAACAATCAAATCAAACTTGAAATAATGAATGTAGAGTGTAAGAAGAGTAAGGGAGAAGAGTAGACACAAAGATGTATCCTTGTTCAACTTTTACCTAAACCTATGTCTAGTCATTAAGGAACTTCTTAGGATTTTTCACTATCTGAGTAAATAAATATAATAATCGAGGATAATCTTTCCTTAATCCCAAGCTCTCACAACTTGACTCTTTCAAGGAACCTTCTTGAATACTCCCCTTCAACCCAAGCATTTTCTTAGCTTGACTTCCTCAAAGAACCTCCTTGAACTTATCTCTCACAAGAAAGAAAAAGATATATAATGAACTTTCTAAAACGGAGTATATGATACAATGAAGAACTAATATCATAAAGATAATAAAAACTAATGATATAATCACTCTTAAATGTTTCTTTTGTTGATTTAGAGTCTATAGGTTGAATTTATATAGATTGAGGTCCAATAGATCTGTTAGGAGTGAATGAGAAGTCAGGAATTTTAAAATATATTTGCTATAAATCCATTATGGCTTATTTACCATTGATGAGTTGATTGTGCTCCATTGACCAGTTGACTGCTTCTGCTTGTCCTATCAAATTTTCAAATTTTGGATCTCGATAGTAGACTGCTCACCCTTAACTAATTGACGAGTCACTAACAGAAAGTTCCTAGTTCGTGGTTGTAAGGCTAGTAGCAGACTGGTGCTTGATTTGGGTGTGGTAAGTTGATTGTTAGCTAGTGGTCAGTTAACTGATGACTCATAGAGAGCTCCTAGTCGATCAAGGCTCAAGTTGGTAGTAGATTGAGGCTTTTTAAAAAGTGACTAGTTGACTGTTGGCTAGTAGTCAGTTGACTATTCACTCATAGAGAACTTCCAGTTGATCAGAACTCAAACTCGTAGCAGACCCAAGCCTCTCAGAAGGTTATTAGTCGATTACTGGCTAGTAGCTAGTCGATTGCTGGGCCAGTCGATTGTTGGCTTATGGCCAATCGACTGGGGACTTCTAGAGTTCTCTAAATTAGTCTTTTCACAACCTTTAAGATATAGAATTAATTTTACATTATTCCTATAAACTCAATATCAATTACAAATGTTTCTAATATATGATAATACATTAAAAATATCTAGAACCCAAGTAACATATAAAAAAACTTTTATTCTTATGTTTGTTATCATCAAAACTTTAATCTTGAGCAAATGAGCTTAACATTTTATATTTAATAATTAATTAGATTATAATAAGCGGCTTGATGTTTTTCTTGTTTGAACTCCATTTTTTTTATTTCTCCGCGCTTTTCTTGTTTGGATATATCATGCAGTTAGAAAAAAATTTTACAATTTCTACTTTTTTTTTTTTTTTTTTAAGGATTGGAAGTAACTTTTAATGTTAGAAGTTTAGCCTATATCTCTCTAACCATATGTCGAGCAGTACTATTTCAATTTTATTATTTTTCACGTTTTCATTTTTCAATCCTATAAAGTATAACTTAGAAGTTGATGTGAGTTGTTGGTAAGTTATTCTGAGAAACTTAAATTCTGTTAAACCAGCTTACTGCTGATTATAGAATTAATTATTTATTTCCGTGCGTAAGAATCAAATAAACCTCCCTATATTTCTTGCCTTAATATTGGAACTCCTGCATTCTCATTTGACGTACAAATATTATAAGGAAGTAGTTTAATTACAACCCAACTTTCAATTTTTTTATACCTCACATATCTTCGGAACATCTTAAGCAACAGAGAACGAATAACGCTTTGTTATATATATATATTCCAACATGCACCACTAGGAGAACAAATGTAAAAAAAAAAGACCATGAATAATTGCCCAAGTAGCCCTTTAGCAATATACTATAAACAAAATAAATTGAGAAAATGATGGGGATTCAATTCATGATCTGTTCTGTGAGATTCTCTTAAAGACCAATCTTATATGGTCTTCTCTAAGATATCAACGACTAGTTCTTCTCTACCTACTACAGCTATCTCTGAAATTTATCTATACCCAAGTGCCTGTGAGTCGTGAATCGTGATCTTTTCATGGGTTTTAAGTAAGTTTCATGCAACATGAAAGGCTGTGTGTATGGTGGTCGCACTACAGTGTAATCTAACCTTTGTCTTATATTAGAATTGATCATTTGAGAAACATAGACATTGAGTATTGTTGTACCTACCTTCATCATTTAAAGAAAAGAATTGCATAAATTATATATGCAGAAAAGTTCTTTCATATACGTGTACATGAAAAAAAACAATATATTACTTGCCGATGATGATCATAAAAGAAACAAAATCTAGGAGTCAGTTAGGTCCAAATACCCACTTTCTATATGAATATTTGAATATGTTAACGTACATATATTTTGTAAATAAAAATATGTTAATACAGATAGCACAAGCTAGCTAGCAACGAGAAATTTTGCATTAAATTATTTTACTATACGAAAAGAAAATCTAGAATCTTCATCATGTCCTCTCTCGAAGGGAATTACAACTGTCTGATATGTATTGGGGCTGAAAAAGAAACATCGAATTTAATATATTTCAATTAAACTATGGCTACACCCAGCTAGCGATCGACTCAATAGTTTGTCTTTTTCGCTACAGGAAAAGCATCTTAGTTTGAGAGCTTGCACTGATCAAAACTGAGTTTTAGTCAAATTTTTGTGGGGGCGCACACAAAGAAAAACAAACCCAGAAAAATCAATGAAGATTTACTAATAGACTAAGGATCCAATTCTCAAGAGTAATCAATTATTAACGAATTCAATTATGTATACCAACTTGTTTGTTTCTTGGACTAAATTTGTGGCTGCAAACTGATGATTTTAATTATGCCATTAATTATAGGCTATTTCAGCTAGATCGCTCGCTGTGTTTTTGAAATTCTATGTAGTTGTAATTAATTAAGGCACACTATAGTTATAATTAAGTAGCTGCCTGAGTTAAATTCAACATTGTTAACTTATTAGTGAAGCTGTTTTTATATTACATTTGACAATAGTTCATTGACCAGCTCATATAGTTGAGTGACGAAAAGCGTAAAAGATATTGTAAGCATCAGGTTTGGCTAGTTGTTAGCTCCAGCATTTTCAAACTTTAGTAGAAAATGACAAATTTTAAGCAAGCAAGCTGAATTAGACTACCAAATATATATCTTCACGACATATTTTTTTACTTATTGATTAATATTCTACTTGTTTTGATTTTATTCTTAGAGATATTATCGTATTATTCTATGTTTGGTCACTGTTTATGGAAAGCGAGGGTTTGTTGTACATATATATGCATTAATTATATTTTCTAACGAATTGACATGTTTCTCTCATACAATTCATTTTATTTACGTTGGTGAAAGTAGTAAGAAATGGTTAATTAGTAGTAGTGATGTAGACAAAACTTTAGAATAATAGAGGCAAAATTAATATACGAGAAAATTATACTTTTTTTTTTAAATTTGATGACAAATTTTTAAAATTAATCTCAATTTGTTGTTACTAGAAATTAGACTTATAATGTCCAATGAAGATTTGCACTTAGGTTATTTTTCTCCTAAGAAAATTGTCCATCTATATTGCACTTCTAAATAAAATGCTTGAAATTGAAATTACAATTTTACTTTTTTTTTTAATTAATAGTAAATAATAAAATTATAACACAATTGATACTCATATCAGTCAGCAACTTAGTATTAATACTAAATTCAACTAATTAAGTTTCTACGTATCAAATTGAGCTTGGAGATAATTATTTCATGAAAGTTAAAATTGAACATTGGAGATGTGAATTTTAAAAGCTCATACTCAAAATTTCTAAATTTGAACTCATACAAATTTAGGAGATAGGAACGCAATTTTGAAAGTCATTGGAAAAGAAAATTAATGAAAATGGAAATAACAAAAGAGGAACTGTGGTTAAAAAGAATAAAAAGAAATACAAGGAGTAAATAAAATTAAAAAAAAAAAAAGAGAGAAAAAGAAAGAATATTTGTAATAGTTATACACATAAAACACATGCGTGATTTAAATTAAAATATGAAATAAATAATTAAAAAATTACAGAGTACATCTATAAGTTTAATCGGTTCAAAATTTAACAAGGCATGGGGAGCATAACATTAATACTTAATATCCTGTAATTCTCATTAAATCGGACCTGAAAAGAATAATCTTCAGTTTCTTGAACAATTTAGTGCAGATCAGCTTATTGAGCTGCTTATTGCTAACTGTGTTTTAAATATGTAATCCCAGTGTACTGTACTGCTTCCAAACAATAGGAAGTAACACAAATCTTTCTCCGAGACAGTATACTATAATTGAAAATAAAAATATTATACCAACAAATCTTACAGAAATTGATCAATAATCATTCAAGTTCTCATAAACTTGAATTTAAAAATAATAAAATAATAATAGGAGTTTTCTTCCTTTTTTTTTCCTCACAAGTATAATTTCCATACAAGAAAAATACTATTTTAGTTCATCAAGTTTTGGCCCTATTTCAATTTGATCCTCCACATTTGTATTATCTCAAAATAATTTTTAATATTTTTTAAGTCTAAAAAAATTAGTCCTTTCATTAATAAATAACTCTTCAACTTAGTCTTTATAAACTAATAGAGGAATCAATTTTCTCAACATTAAAAAAATATGAAGACTATTTTAATACCAGGCGAATGTAAAAGATTAAATTAAGACACAATCAAAATTGTGCTTTAAGTGGTTAGTTAAAGCTTCTTAACAGATTAATCTCGCTACTTTTTCTTTTTATGGTTTTTTAAACTTTTAAGAGTGAAAAGATAATTAGCGTAGGCGCTGCATAAAATCAACTGGGGAAAGCTACTGTGAGAGAGTTGCTTTAAGGTGCACTTTATTTCTTTACTTTCCTTTCGTGGGTTGGTGGGCGTTTGGTTTTCTAGACTACATAGGTGGTAACCGCCTAAAGTGAAGGAAATTTAGGGTTTGTTGTGAATGCTTTTAGAAGAAATCATCCAGATGTTTCACAACATTAATTTTCTACTTTTTATGTGCATTTTCATTCACTTACAACATTATTCTCATTTTGTAAGTAGGGCTAGAGATGAATTCAAGGGGGTGAATACTTTTCTTAAATTTTTTGAATTTTAATTTGTATATATAATTTTATTATATATTCTTTATTTGGTTTTAAATGATAAGATTTTTTTAAAATTATAAAAAGTTATATATTTTGATTAAAATTTTTAATCCAAAAACTTTCATTCACCTTAAAATCAAATCCTAAATTAGTTATCGAGTTAGGTCATTTAGAACTCTTTGGCTTCCATCAATTTTTATATTCAAAGTTTGAGCCAATTAAAATTTGAAACTTCTTATATATTGTTAGAGATTGTATTTAAGTATATATAAAGATATTTTCATAAAAATGTGAATTAGCAACATATGTACAATCATTTCCTCTGTAAAAAATTCTTATAGGTCACAGTTAGCACGTTTGAATGAATTTTATGGGTATGATAATGAGAATAAAAAAGGGAATAAGCCTTGGAGAAATGAAATCATGTGGCTCCTAATCATATCTGTTATGACATGAAAATTTTGTGTATTTGGTTGAATGGTAAAATATAGGAAACCAAAATATTTTAGCAAAAAAATTATCAAAATATCGATAATAGAAAGAAATGAAATGTATTTATTTTTAGTTCTTTTAATTTAACAAAAAATTTTGTTAACTTAAAGATAATAAAGAATGAATAATATATTCAAAATGAGTAAAATACATTTTTTACCTCTCAGTTATTGAAATGTCATCTCTTATTTATTAAAAAGCATCACATTGGATCTTATATTTAAAAAAAAAATACTAAATTTAATCCTTTAAATTTAGTATTTAAAATTTGGTAAATTAATTAAATTTAATAATTTTTTAAAAATAAGTGACTAATTGTAATATTTTTTAACGAGTTAAGAACAAAATAACAATTTTATAACAGGTGAGAAATTAAAAATATATTTTTATTTATTCAAAATATAGCATACATGTAGTATTTATGCAAAGCTACAGGATCCGTGCCAAGCCTTTGTAATGTCAAATACATATTCCCGATGAAATTCCCCAATAAGACATGCAGGATAATCACATGGAATCGGACAAGGCCAATGAGGCTGATCTCCTCCTTCAAGGCATTTTGTACCTCGAAATTATAAATAGTTAAATACAAAAACACAGAAAATTTAAACCAATTAAATCAAACCTCGAGTTTGAAGGCGAACATGAAGAGCAATATGGGTAGCTGTTGAAACCAATTGCAAAATTTGAAAATGGACTGTGGGATGAAGAAGACAAAACAATTTAATATGGGCTAAGCTTGTTCAGAGCAAAGTCCATATATGTAATTGTTCAAAATGGCCTCTTAGGGGTAACGTAATAGTCCAAACATGAATTGAGTTTTCTATTATTTTCCAAACCCAGACAAGGAGGCCCAAAATCAAAAGCAGCGTACCACCATAAGCCCAAATAGGTCAGCCCAAAATAGAAAAAGAAAGCCCAGCTTGGAGGATCTTCTACCAATGTATGAAAATAACGCACATGAGTACGTTAAAAACTATGCCAACATAATCAAATTCAGTGAACTAGACTCTCCAATTTCCAGTTTCTAAATATTTTCAAAAATCAAAAAATGTACTTCATAATTGCAATGCTTATGAGCAATGAGTATATACATGTGAGAGAAATGAAATGACGAAGACATATATAAATAATTTAGGATAAAAGACTTATATACTTTTTTTTAATCGTGAAAGTTGATTGAATTTTAGCTTAGATTACTAATCAAAAAATACCCATAGTGTATTGGTTATATCTCAAATTTTTATAACTTAAATTTTTTTTTTAAAGTGATTGCAGAATACTTAATAAGTATTCCTCTCAAAATGTCTTAAGTCTATATAAACTATTATCTCATCTATCATATAATAGTTTATCCTTTTTTATAAAAAGTTAATTAGAATTCAAATTTAGTAATAATTTTTAAAATTATTATTTTATCTTTACTTAATAAACGCTTTTTATAAATGGACACTGTATAATATTTTAATATATTTAAACTTTAGATATTATATGATATTGTACTTATATATTTTTTATAATAAAAAAATTTTTAATTGAAAATAATAGAAATAATATAGTGACAGAGTTGTTTATACTCTTCCAAGTTATTCCAATCTTATTTCTAATAAAAAATACAAATATTATAAAGACATAACATAAATCATTATAATAGTTGACCAAGGTAAAGCTGCTCTACGCCATCTGATTGACAGGGGTCGGTGATTTAAACTCCCAATGAGAATTTTTTTGATGGGGTAGTTGGAGACAGACTTGGGCTGGGAGTGCGTGTACCATGCTTATTTCCATTTTTAACTTGTCACTTTTTTTCTAAACTTTTGAATTTGCGTACACTGTGATTGTGATTGTGATTAGGCATCCAGAGTCACTAAGAGTTGTTCAAACTGCCAAACCGAGTACAAGCTGCATCCCAAATGGACAACGCCCAGTCCCACGCTTCACTGATATCTTCATTCTAAAATAATTCCCTTCCGTTTAATTTATTTACCTAACAATGCTGAGAAAAGGATTTGATGGATCATTTACACATTGAAATCGAGCGTAATCAACGAGTCAATAGCACAATCTCTTGCATACTCATAAATAGGTAGATCGTTTGACAAAATCATTCTTAAAATGAAAAGGAAAAATAAAATTATCTTGGTGATTTCTCTTTTTTTTTTTTTTTTTTTTAATCTCCTTCTAATGTTCCGAAAATGAAGATGGCATAAGAGAAAAAAAAACAATATTGCTGACTTCAACGTCTTGATCCGAATTTCTAGATGCCAGTATCTTGACGTTACCATTACTTACTCGGGCGCCTATATATGATGGCGATGAGTGATAACTGCTCTTCAGAGAAAAAAAGAAATGCTAATTTATCGGACTAAACTACAAATCATAAACATTTCTCATTAATTTAAAAATTAAAAAAAAGGTAAAACGACAAATTTAATTCCCAGGAATGAGCAATAAACAAACAAACAAACAAATAAACCGGAGCAGTGTTTCCGCCGCTGATTTTGACTGAAACCGGGGAAATGCTGTTTTGTCCAATGTTCACTTTTAGCGACATATATTAACAATAATAATAATAATAGCTGGTTTTACGTTTTGGTGTTATTATATTGCAGTGCCGAGTAAAGAAATTTGTTCAGGGTTTGTTTCTTTTAGGATTACGTAAACTTGATCTTAAATTAATGAGATTGGAGAAATTTATTTTTGATTAAATATGATTACATATGACCTTAATTTATATTTGGAAATTACAATTTGCTTTCAACATAATCCATTCAAAGCAATAGTAATTTGTTTAGTCTTATACATGTAACTTTTGAAACGCAAAATTAATTTACTACTAAATACTGACAAGGAATGGGTATATTTATATTATGATTAGGCGTGTGTTGTGGGACCACGATCACATGTTACGATACTAAGTTATCTAAGGTAGAATCTGTCGTTCACCATTAAAAATATTCGAAGTCAACACTAAAACCTTTTACGGCCCATATAATCAGCTTCGTTTTGTATTCTAATCCCGAAATATAGTGCGGGGAGTGCTAGAGCCATTCGGCAAGTTCAGTAACCAAATTACGTCTTTCTTTTTTGCTCATTTCCGAGGAATTTAAATTTGAAATTTAATATTTTTTTTTAATAATAAAGTACGACATCAGACATCTGTAAAGCTTTAGATTCATTTTTAATGTATATATCATTCAACAAGATGAATATCGCATAATGGATCACTAACCATAAAACAACCACCATATTGCAGCGATAAATTATGAAAAATATGTCAAATCAGTACATACGGGAGTTTAGACGAAATTATTTTTAACAAATAAATAAATCTTGTCATATGGACAAAGTTATGAGAATTTGAACTTGTATTTATGCGAGAATATGATTTGTTTAAACTAATATTAATTTTACAAATAAACAGAAAGACATTGTCATATGGACAAAGTTGTCGAGAGTTTAAATTTTGAAATTTTGTTAAATTATTAATGAAATGTTGTATACAGCAATGAAAAGAATCCAATAAATAAGAATTTGAATTCGTCGTAGCATAATTGTTGATGGCCTTGTTAATGGTTATAGAATTTTTTTACTTTGAACGTCCTATTATTTACTTTGGTAAAATAAAGAATTAATAATATTATAATTAATTTAAAAAAACAAAAAAAAGGCACGTGACCCGCTTCCTTTCACGCATCTACAATCCGGGTGGTGGGTCCCGCCATAGTCGGGTCTCAACTTTCAAGAGCCTAGAGCGCTCTCTCTTTGTCTGTCCCTTTCTGGAATCCCCTACCCCACGTCCCATGAAAGATCCCCTGTGCCGTCACGCCGTTTTTCTTACACAACACCCACACCCACACGCGCACCCTCACCCCTCGCCCTCCTCTTCGCTTCAAATTCCTGGCATGGCCTTTCCTTCCATATCTCTCAAGCCCTAGCTCCCCGAATCCGCAATACGCCTTCTTCAATTCCTTCATCCCTTATCCATGGAGAACTATTCCTACTCTTCCTACCCTGATTCCCGTGATTCCTCCCCGAGGTCTCGCGAAATCGACCCCGAGAACCCCTCATGGGATGAACCTAGCAATAACAGCAACGCCACCGCCACCAACTACAAAGTCAAATTTATGTGCAGCTATGGCGGAAAAATCCAACCCCGGCCCCACGATAACCAGCTTGCTTACATCGGTGGGGATACCAAGATCTTAGCCGTTGATCGCACCATCAAGTTCGCCGCTCTCATGGCCAGGCTCTCTTCTATCTGCGATGCCGACGTTTGCTTCAAGTACCAACTTCCAGGTGAGGATCTCGATGCTTTGATTTCCGTCACTAACGATGAGGATCTCGAGCACATGATGGTTGAGTATGACCGCTTGTACCGTGCCTCCGCTAAGCCCGCTAGGTTGAGGTTGTTTCTTTTCCCGCTGACCTCATCGGCTCCGGGGAGTTTCGGGTCGAGCGAATTGAAATCGGAGCGGCAGTGGTTTGTGGATGCTCTCAATTCTGTGCAGATTCAGCAAGTGGACGGTTCGTCACCGCCGGCGCCGGTGTCGGCAACGAATCCGGATTTTCTGTTTGGGTTGGATAAAGGTTATCCGGGGGTTCCAGCGACGAAATTGCCTGATTCTGCTCCTGTTCCAACGGTTCCAGATGTAGTGGCGAAGGATTTCTCAGCGGGATCAGAATGTGGATCGGAGGATCGGCACGTGGTTGGGGAACCATTGCTCTCGCCCGCCGAGATTCAAAGACAGATCCAGGATTTGCAGAGATTGCAGATTGCGAACAATGAACAACTCCTGCAGCGGAAAAGCGATGAAGGTAATGGCAGAGTTTATACTATGGATTATTACTCTCAGAAAAATCCAGAGAAAGTGGCGCCGCCACCAGCGCCGGCGCATGCACATACTGGTCCAGTGCCAGTTCCTGTACCAGTATCAGTCCCGGCGTCGGCGTCCGCAGCGTTTTTGCCTGAACGACATATGACAAGTACTGGTTTTCCATTGGCGGCTTCTGCAACTGGAACTGATCAGCAGCAGCCGGTGTATCTCATTCCAACACCGGCTGGAATGTACCAT
Organism: Delonix regia; assembly: GCA_037074485.1. Lineage (NCBI taxonomy): Eukaryota > Viridiplantae > Streptophyta > Magnoliopsida > Fabales > Fabaceae > Delonix > Delonix regia. The sequence goes on from CM073452.1 coordinate 8,062,746, forward strand.
GCCACTACTTTGCGACCCATGACTGGAGCAGTTGGTCAGCCTTACTATGGAGTCCAGAGAATGGTCAAGGCAGAAATGTACAATGCAGCCCCACCGTCGTCTCATTCACATTCCCAAGCCAAAGTTGGGGCTTACACTGAAACTTCCGGAATGCTACAACAGCCAAAGGTTGTAGTGTCTGAGCCTGGATTTGCCCAGGTGGCCTACGATAATGCAGGCAGGCAGGTCTACTATGCAGCGACGGGCCCGGCACCGGGTGGGGTGGTGCCACCATACCAGGTGGTAACAGCTGGAGTTGATGGGAGACAACAAGGCGGTGGGGCCTTGAATCAAGAGGGTAAGGTTGTTACCAAAGTTTCTTCTGCTGTGTGAATGCGATACTAAATAGAAGTTTTTTTATTTTCATTATAACACCGAGTTTAAATAAGGATGAAACTTTTATAGGTTGCGATGAATGTTCGTTTTTTTATGGTTGCTTTTTCTCTGGCGTTGGTATGAACATTGTTTGCTGTGCATAGTTGAAGGGACCAATGAATTGTTTGAGAGTGTAAATTTTAATTACTTTTTGATTAGTTTATTGCTTTCCCCGATCAGCTGTCTCCGTTATTCTTGCAGTATAATCAGGATCTAACACAATGTTTGGTATTGATCATTTACTTTGCTAGATTATTATTGTTATAAAACCAATAACGGCAGAAAGAAAACACTAATTTGAACTGGTCAATATTTTTGACATGATGATGAAAATCATCATTGTCTGTCTTCTTTAGTTATGCAATTGTTTACCTAATGCCAATGTCCCGTACTGCAACCTACGTTCTATAGCCAATTTCTACTTTTTCATTGATCATGCAGCTCTTTAATTTGAGTGGGCTAAAGAAATACAAGAACTTAGTTTAAATCAATTTAACAATAAATATTTAATTTACATGATTCATGGAATTAGTTTTTCAAATTCCAAATGTAATTTCTCAGTATTTGCGTTCTCTCATTTGTGAGCAGAATTCATAAATTAAATGGGCTATGCCTCGGCTATCGTTCATAATGCTTAATTGCAACGCTTTAGTAGTTTTGAAATCTTTGCAACTTGGAAATGACAATTAAAAAATTTGTGGATATAACGAAAAAGGCATTGTGAAGCTAGCAACTAAAAAGACACCCAGCGAGATGGGATCCGAACACTCTTGACCATGTACAAAGCTTGCTTTCCAGGGCGAATAGATGTATATTTGGATAAGGGAATGACATTCAATGTAGGATTGTATATATGGTTTAAGGTTTAGGGGTGTGTACGGAATCCATTATTTTTTCTCTTTTCTAAAAATTTACAAGAACTTTATGAAATAAATTTTAAAAGATCCATACTCGCATTACACATGCTCGGACTGGTCAACTTAAAAGAAAAAGGGGCGATTGGCAAGATGTAATATCCTTCGAATTACTACGCTGCGTTGCCCTCTTCCACAGATGCAAATCAACGAGAGGAATAATTCGTGATTAAAATTCAAACACCCTTACAGACCTCCTTCATCTTCATTTGCTTAACTTTCTAAAATTTAGAAGACTTAGCTCTTGTTCATCAATTTTTAATTATTGAAATCAAGTATTTGTAGAAGTCCTCTCATCTAAGCTATGCTTTAAAAAAATTCTGCTCTTTAAGAGCAGTTGCCAATGTTTTACGAAATTCTGCTTTATTGGTTTCAAAATTTATTTCAATTCAATAATTTTTTGTTTTTTAAATTACAAAACAACCAACTCATGGAAGAATGCTAAGTATAAAATTTATTACAGAAAAGAAATCTTAGTGAAATTGATCCCAACTTCCAAATTTACTATCAAGGCATTTAGCCTTATTTTAAAAGCACAACTTTAACCAAAAGAATAAATGATGTACTGTATCTCTCGGGTCGATCATAAATGTAATTGCTGCACCTGCATTGGCTTTGGATAAGGTTATACTACACCCCGTTGACTCGTTTTGCTGGGACTTCTATCCCTCTGTGACCCATACTCCATACTACACTATACAGCTGTTGTCGAATATTTCAGCCTCCGAGGGGTTTCTGAAAAGGTTCAATATCAATAAAATTACCCTGAACAGCTTCCTCATATGCATCTATTGGCGTTCCCTTGCAATTCATTTTCCACATGTGGCATAGTAGCTCTTATGTAAAGGTATTCTTTTTTCTCAATCTTTGAGCACTCTACCTTACTTTTCACTCAGAGTTATACTGCTCACATGTCATTAACATATCCCGGCTTCTCAATTTTTGTCTTTGAATCCCTTCACCGCCTTATCTTGCTCCCGGTTTCATTGCCTCTCAGTTGTTGATATTAAAAAGACCATAACCCTTCTTTCGAGTATCTAAGAGGATGAACGCTGACAATAACCCCGGCAATAGTAGCCACTCTTCCTTGATCTGTTTATCAGATTTGTAAATATAGTGACAAATTAGTAATGTTCAAAGAAGAGGTGGAGGAGACTCTGTTTGCTCAACAAACAAAATACCTCTAGATATTCATATTTCAAGTCCATCAAAGCGACAGCACATCCATTAGGATATTCTGCAGAGAATTCGACTGCTGTCATGAAGCGATCTCCTTCTTTCTTTCCGTAGTATCTAGTTTCAAACTCCAATTTTCTACCATGAGAAATAATGACCTGGGAAACAGCGCAAGTGTCAAGTGTGTGAATGACTGTTGGAGCATGAACAGAATATGGTGAGATATTCTCTGCGTTCAGCATTTGATGTAATAAGATTAAGTTAAACGCATCTCACGCACAGTTTGGGTGAGATAAATCCAGCCCCTCATTAGCACAATGCTAATTTAAACCGTGAGGAAAAAACACACCTTTCGAGGGCCTGCGAGCTCAAGCACACGTTTATCTTCATCATTTGTCGTGTTTATCTGTAACATCCACTCAGAGTTCATCAAAGACCACATTGTCCCATTAAAATCTGCAAGAACAAGAGTTTTACCAGAGGCAGTTCTGCCAATCACTTCTTTCTTCAAGAGATTATTAAGCCTTGTCTTCTCGGTCGTCAAATCCCTGTAATGCACCAAATTTAAAAAAAGAAAAAAATGGTGGGAGTATCAAATCTTGTGTAGGAGTAATTGACATACATATTAGGCAAGTGGGGCAAATTTTAATCCATTCGTTGTATCTTCAGTGAGAACTAAGAAAAACTAAATGTAAACGAGCATCCTCAAACCAGGGATGATTAGGGAACTACGTGTCTGTTTAATCTACTTGTTTTATAGTACGTATGAGCTCATGGTTGAACATTTTTTATAAATAAACAACTCTGTCAGCGACATCCTGAGTTGTATAGGGTCAAATTTAGTTTACCTCATCTGGATGCTGATGATCTCATTGCCGGGCTCATCTACAATGGATGTCCAATTTTTTATTTTCTGGTATTTAGCAGGAAGCCAGCAGGAGAAAGGTCTTCTCAAGAATCGATGGGAGTAAACCATGCTCAACTCATATGGTGCTGGAATCAGGGGAGTTACAGAGAGAGCAATGCACATACTGATGGGCTTCGAGCAATTGACTCCATTTCTTGGGGTCAAATTAAACCATATCTCCATTGGCAGTTTAGATGCTACATTCTGCAAGCTCTCCAGGTTAACTGAAGTTGACCCCAATACTTTCCCAGGCCTTGCTGTTGGAAAGTTGAAACGAGTCAAACGACTGCAGGAAATGAGTTCAAAGACTAACTCTCCAGTAGCTTCACATTGGAAAACTGTTACTTGTTTCTCTTCTGACTCTGAGGAAATGCTTAACTGTTTCTGGACATTGAAGAACATATCTTGCTCTTTCTTAAGGGATACAACTAGCTTCCTTTTATGTCTGGATGGTATGTCTCTAACACCCACAATCTCAAGCATAAGCTGAATCAGAATCATGACCAGAAAACGAAAAATATATTACAAATTTATCATGCCACAAAATGTGTGGCTTGTTGACTTTTTTCAAATCTAGTGTCATCTCAAACAACAACATTAAGAAACAGTGGTAATGGAAATCTCGTGGCCTACCCCAAGAAGCATTTTCTTCGGAAGCTGAATTAAATCCAGATTTTCACTGGATCGAGCTGAACTTTTGTGCATGGCACCTATTGTGCTCTTATTAACTGTAAGTGGAGATGGAGCACTTCCCCTGTACATTGCACCTGCTCTCCAATATCTTGAACCAAACGTGTCTTCCCACTGTTTGGTGGTTCCGGAAAACCCAACATCCAGCTTTTGACCCTTGGTTCGATCAGAGTCTGTGTCATCATGATCTAATACTTTGCCCATTGTTGCCACTAGATCTTTACAATAAGAAGCAGGATGTAACTGGTGAGAGTGCCAGATAAGGTCAATATCATAAGTTGGGACACAGAAGCGCATTATAGACCTCTCTCGGTTCCTCTTGATCAAGTGCAAAAACCCCTTGTATCTAGCCACTGCTCCTTCAAGAAAAGTATCATCATTCCAGTAAGGCATGGATACCTGTAATAATATCAGTACCCATCATCAACGCTTGATGTGATTCTACATCGTCCAAGCTGAAGGCATGAAAGTAAGAGGTAGCATGCTAGTAAAGCATTTTGAGTTATTTTCTTGTTAGGGTTAACATGGATATTATTAATTTTATATCACACTTTCATGGTCCTGGAAAGAGATGGCATTCAAAGTTAAGGAAGTACCTGATAGAAAAAAGGGCATTGCCTTTTAACAGCTGAAAGTAGATCATACTTGGTGGTGCTTTGTAAGTTTCCCAAGAAATTTTCAGCGAAGTCTTGCAAGGAGACATTGTTCAGGTCAAGTTCATATGGCTCACTTGGAAACATGGTCTTCCAGGCTTTTTCAGTTTGCTTTTTGGAAGTTCCTTGAATTGAAGATACCACATTCCAATTATCAAGTATCTTCCCATATAGTTCCAAGCAGTCAGTCTTGTAGCGCACCTAACAAAAATAAGTACACATACATAGAAAGGTCATTAAAGCAAGTTCTTTAAGTTAGAAAGATGAAGAGTATGCGTTTTCAATTTAGGTGCCTCAAGCATACCGGATTTAGCCTATGACAATGCCATATCCATTCACAATCAAGAGGAACAACCAGATGACCTTCTGTAACCCCAGAATCGGCATGCTTGGCAAGTAAAGGAAGCCAACAGTATTTATACCTGCATTAAGAAACCAATAGATGCACAATCACCTGAAAAATCTTTGGAGAAAGGATAGATATAGGTAAAATTTCAAAGGTGTTTGCTAGAAAAAACCATTGGTGCTGAGCTATAAAAGAACACTCATGTTAAATTTTTTATTGGATCACCTAATATCAAATACCTAAAAATTCATCCTAACTTTACAATACAACAGCGGGAATGTGATTATGCAGATAAGTCTATTATGGTGACGATGAAATACTATATTGGAGTGTGTACCTAAAAATAGCTCGGTTCAAAACTGGACCATCATAGAGGCAGCGGTTCCTATCAACCTCCGCTAGAAATAGAAGCTGCTGTTTGGCCGCGGCCACGAGGTCTTGGCTAAGCACTATGTTCTGGGCTTGCGCCCACTCAGACTCATGTTGAATCTCCATTATTTCTGTCTCAATATACCCTTCACAGCTCTGCAAGACGAACAAATAGCGGAAGCGTGATTCAAACTTTTGAAAGCTTAATTTGAAGCTTCCCTGTTTACAGATAAATCTAATGCCAACAGAATCTTAAGAATTTTGAATTTTCTATGTTTTTAATTGACTATCTCCGTCATTCTTTGCCATTTTTTTCCTCCACGATTCTTAGTCGAAAGTTGAAACTTCTCACGCGGATTCCATTCCGTGTTATAATAAAAGGTCGCCTCACAAGTTGTTACAGATGTAAGGATACGTACCCCTAACCATTGTTTGTTGACTTCGAATAAGTCTGAGGCAGGAAACTGAAAAATATTTGTTTGAAAATTTTTTAATTAATTTGGATTAGATTATAAATTGAGAGATTAATATAATGAGATAACAAATCTCCAGAGTAATTAAAAAAAGGATAAAATGAAATTTGATGGATAACTTTTAATTTGGTATGAGATAAAAAGACAAAAAGAAAGAAAGAAAGGGAAAAAGACAATGAGTTAAATGACAAAAAGAACCCTGGCTAAAAATTCAAACAAGACAAAATGAAAAATCCTTTACCCCTAACCCTTGCGTTCCCTATCACAGACCTAAAATCGTCGTCGCTCTGTTGCCTTGTTATTTGGACAAGTTCGCATACAGGGAAACTTCTATCTCTGTTAAAATGGGTGTGGATGTGGGTTGAGTAAGTTTAGTCTAAGATCCCTGCATCAAACATGGTTAATAGGTTTTACTCACTCTCCCCATATGAAGCAGCATAGTTTCAGCAACTGTTTTATGGTGGTGACCATGGTTTGGCTTTCAAAACAACTACAGAAAAGCTTCTGGTTTATGAGAAAATGGTGGAAAGAAGGTAATGTGAAGACTAGCATGCAATGATGCCAGATTTATAATCTTTGTTTGGGCACATCGTCGGAGATGAAGGCCGAAAGCATTTGGCGTCGTCGGACTGCAGAAGTTATCAAAGATGGAAGAAAGGGTATTTTTGCCATAAAAAGTTGATTCCTGGGAATGTGAGAGGATTCCATTTAGCCTGTGAAGAAGAGTTCATTCCATCAGATGTAGCAATGGGCTTTACTAAGGGAATGGCGGGGACTTTCCGTTCTTATATCCCAAACATGATTTCTATACATTCTTATTCCTTTTCCATTTCCATTATGAGTTATTCCTGCTTGACAAACAAGCCCTACGGGATTTGCCCGCAAGTTTTCCTGGACCATTATTGATGGATATAATTATATAATATAAGAATTGCAAGGAAAAAATGGTTGACGTACATGATCTAATTTTGATATATGTTCTTCCACTTGCTTTAATAAAGAATAATAATGACAACAAAACTATTTTTCACAATAATATAATAAATAAATTTCAAGTAAAACATCTTTTTATCATTTATTTATCACAAAATTGTCATAGTAAATTTTCACTAATTGTAATGTTCAAAATAATCATTTAAAAATATTATATTTAATATTTTACTTTTCAAATAAGAAAATATTAGATGTATTTTTAGGTTTAGAATTTAAGATTGGGTATAGAGACTAAATTTTATATTTTATAAGAAATCAAATGTAGCATTATATATATATATATATATATATAATTATTTTAAACAAATATGATAGGTAAAAACAAAATTTCTCAATATATTTCTATCAAATCACTCAACAATGCACTATTGAGACTATAAAGAATATGTTCTACTGTGGCTTAAATTTTATTTAAGTATTAGTATCATAGAAACAACAGAACATTGTCTAAATTCTCACAAAATTTTAATGTAGATAACTTAAGAAATTATTGGCAAAATATTTTTAAAAAAAATTTTATCCAAGGTTTTATTTACATTCATTAACTTTATTTAATTCTTTTTAGTCTTTTAACTTTTTCCTGTTTTTTAATTTTATTCGTCGGTTCATGATGATTTTAATTTGATTCTTAACTTTATAAATATTATTTTCACCTCTTAGACTTTGGTTTGCTTTAATTTAGTTTTTAACTTTATATAAAATTTGACTTTCATCTCTTAATTTTATTTTCTTTCAATTAGATTGTCAATTTTAAAAAATACTTCAATATTTTTTTCCCTTTTAACATATCAAATTAAAATTCATAACAATAAAATTCTTGCGTAGCTGACTTTAATAACTTATTGACAACTTAGATTTATCTATTATGAGATCCTCCATATCACCGTCTACAGCATTTTGTACAATTGAAATAGTTATGGAGGATACGTGATCTAGGGATGCGAGTGGTGGGAGAACAAACTAAAATTAACGAACAATTTCGTTGACTTCTGCCTATATCATGTTAATTAATCTGTTAAATGACGATAAGTTTATTTAATAAAAGAATTATTTTCAATAGGAAAAGATATGTTAAAATTAAATTCAAAGTTTTTATTTTTAAAAGGATCAAATCTATATGTTATTTTTTATATACTTAAGTTAAAATTTTCAATTAATTAATAATATTTGGACATTTTTTATGTCTTATTTATTTTTTTATTAACATTATTAATTTTTATTTTAAAAAAAATTGTCCACTTATTATTATATAATTAAAAAAATTTAATATAAATATATAAAGAATAGTATATAAGTTTTTTTTAAATAAATTGAAATAAAATTTAAAAACTAAACCCTTATTTTACTCTTTATTTTTTATTTTTTGTGAAGGCTTTGAGACAATAGTAAATTTTTTTCTTTAACTGTTATGAGAGGACAATATTCTCTGTATTTAAAAGTTTAAATTTTTTATATTTTAAAAAATATGAACTATTAAATTTTTATTTAATAATTTAAATTTTAATAAATATTAAATAATTTCATTAATTTATTAAATTTTAAATTATTAAATTCTATTTAATTCATTTATGTTTGAATTTCAAAATATTAAAATCATGTAAAAATTATGCTGGTGTCCGTAACCGAACAAAAAAGAAAAATCATGCCAGTGTCCGTAAAGACGAGTAGACAAAAGGCAGGAATGCGGGCTGACGTGTCACCAATCAGCTTGTCCATATCAGGGGAAACCATTTCATTAATCACATTCATTTGTTGAAGTATCCTGTCTCTGTCGTCCGCACCACACATGATCCCACCAACCCAAGACCGCCATTTGCCATTTCACTTCTCACTAATTTTGCGGAAATTCCTGACAATAATATACGTCTAAAATTCAGAGTTTCGACTTTCAAACATTTATCCTTGAGTTTCCACCCATTTATTCTCTTCATTTTTTCTTCTTCTTCTCTTGATTTTTCTCGGATATCAGACCAAGCAAATTTTTGGTTGGTGATCCTATATCTGTAATAATTTCTTGAAAATTTTATATTTTCCAAGGTTAGCTTCTGATTTGTTCGTTTCTTTTGTGACTTCCCAGCTGTCAACCTGGCCTTCCATTTTCAATTCTAAATTCTTCCTATCCATACCAACAACGAAGATAAATTAATTAAATAATTGAAAAGTGGGAAGCTTGTTAGTAAAGTTGGATTTGCGATTTGCTTGGTGGAGTTCTTGGTTGTGAGTGTGCAATGCTGGAATTGAGTTCGCTGGAGTGAGAAAAGCAGAGAAAGAAGAAAGAGAGACAGAGAGAGTCATGGTTGTCAGGAAAGTGGGGAAGTATGAAATCGGGAGGACAATTGGAGAGGGAACCTTCGCGAAGGTGAAGTTCGCTCAGAACACTGAGACTGGTGAGAGTGTCGCTATGAAAGTGCTCGACCGTAGCACCATCATCAAGCACAAGATGGTCGATCAGGTTTAGTGTAAAATTCCCAAATTTTCCTACTTGTGACGTTTCACTTTGTTAGATATTGCACCTCTACATGTTCAAATCATGCTTCTGCTCGAGGAAATGCATAAACTTAGCGGATATAAGCAATTTAATCTTTGAAAATGGGGTTTGTTTATTCTTTAGCTGGCGAACAACCCGAAATTTATGCCCGAAGAAATCAAGTAGCTGTAAAAGCTTCGCTGATTTCAAATCCCAAGATTTCTCCGATTTTCGATTCTATGTTTTATATTTTTGTTTCGTTCTGTTTAGTTTTTGTTTTTTCCTTTTTTGGGTTCTTTGAATTGAAGTTGTGAACTCCTTACCGTCTCCAGTTACGTAGGTGAAACGACTTCACACATTTGACGCTCTAGGACCAGGAGTTAACTAGTTGAATTACTAAACCAGATATATCCAGGCCCAGCGCCCTTAACAAAGCTTGAATGTCTTCCGCACTTCTCATAAATAAATCACTCTGACTAAGGTTTTTATCAGTGATAGATTATATTTAGAAATTCAAATGCAGTTATTGTAAGATTAATGCGAATCTTAACCTCTGTAATACCGATTGAGCTCAGCACTTCGATTGGATTGGGATTCCAATAATTGACTTTAAGAAGGTGTCTGGTATATAGGTGCCGTTCATTTCCGGGTACGTTGAATATGTAAGTATAAGATACCAAGGCGTAAGATATATGGGTATCAAAGATCTCCTTTATATATATATATATGATTAAAAATCAAAGTAAGGCCACAATTGGTAGTTTATGACAGTTGGCCAACCTTTTTACTTGCGGATGTTAGTTTCACATACCTTTTGGAAGGTTTGAGATACTAAAAAATTCATAAGAGTTCTCAAATTACAGGTAGTTGTCTTCTTCTCCTGCTGGAGAGAGACAACACTAACTTTCAGTTTAATTTAAAGGAAAGAGCCCCAATCTGCTTTCTAGCATCCTAGTATTGATGTTGTAATCCTATATCTGTGTACCAATCTAATGAATCTGATATCTAAGATACCTGGAAATCCTAAAAGCCTGAATAAAGAAGACAAAATACCAAACATCTCCTAAGAGGCACAGGCTTGGAGCCCTGATTTATGCATTTTTACTCTTTCAAGTAAAATAATTTTCACGGTAATGAAGTCATGATTATGATCATTTCTTGTTTCAAATTGTATTTCATGCTTTCTCTGTAATGCAGATCAAGAGGGAGATTTCTATTATGAAGCTCGTCCGACATCCATATGTTGTTCGTCTACATGAGGCATGTGATATTTTCGGCTCTGTAAAACTCATCTTTTTATATAAACGTCATTAAAGTCCTGCTTGTGTTTTATTCGAAAATAAATAAGTTTTTCTCCAAATCATGACTAGTAATGAAGTATGAAATATGGTATCTAGCAATTTTTTAGAAATGTTTCTAGTTAATTTAGTACAAGTGAGAACAAATTTATAGATTTTCTTTCAACATTTTTTTTGAAGTGAGGAATGGCATTGGAAAATCGTTTCATAATTTGTGTTGGTTTGCTGAAATTTTCTACTCTCTCATACCTTTTGGCTCCTTAAATATGTTCCATTATAATGGTTTCTTCCTGTCGGCTATCATCATTCACAGTGGCTTCCTTCTGTGATGAAATATTATATTCTTCAGGTTCTAGCAAGCCGTACTAAGATTTATATCATATTGGAGTTCATTACAGGTGGTGAATTGTTTGATAAAATTGTGAGTAGCTCAAGATGGCCTTTGCTGTGATCTTCATCATTTACTATTGAGATCTTTAAAATGAAAGTAAAAAATAAATGTGCAGGTACACCATGGGCGTCTTAGTGAAGCTGAAGCTAGAAGATACTTCCAACAGCTTATTGATGGTGTAGATTATTGCCACAGTAAGGGAGTTTATCACAGAGATTTAAAGGTTTGCATGGTCTGGGATCTGGGAACTTGCTATTTATCCTTATTGATGATTTTATGTTAATTGCTTTTTTTCCCTCTGCAGCCTGAAAATTTGTTACTTGATTCTCAAGGAAATATAAAGATTTCAGATTTTGGTTTGAGTGCGTCGCCAGAACAGGTGAGATTGTTAATAATAGTTTTTAAATTTGACTATGACTTGAAGACAAAATGATATCAAATGGGTTGATACTTGTCAAATATTCGTAGGGGGTTAGTATCCTTCGGACAACTTGTGGGACTCCAAACTATGTAGCCCCTGAGGTAAATATAAGGTTGGACCATTTCTTGAGTTAAACTTGACTTCATGTCAACTTCAGATACTTACTAATTTTATGCTACATTCCCTATTTTGGCATATAACTTTTTAACCTCAGGTACTAAGTCACAAGGGTTACTATGGTGCGGTGGCAGATGTTTGGTCCTGTGGGGTTATCCTCTATGTTCTAATGGCTGGGTATCTTCCCTTTGATGAGCTTGATCTAACTACATTATACAGTAAGGCATGAATTTAAAAATCTCAAGTATATTACTTTATATATAGATGAGCTCCCAGGTTTTATATATATACATATCAAGAATAATGTATGATGTATCAAAATTTTAATCTTGCATGTAGTGTATTAATCAATCGCTAGCATGAGAGCATGTAGTGAATCATTGCTACAAGTGAAGCTGTGTAATTACTTAAATTTATATTAGTGAAAGAATGTTGAATATAGCAATTTAAATGACACTAAATATGGGTAAAGACTGGGAATGAAAAAAAAAATTCATTGGTAATCCTTTGCATTTATTAAGAGGTGCTGGCTGTAGTTCCTACAACTTCTTGTGGGGAACATTGCTTCTTATTCTGTGTTTATGTTATAATGACATTTATATTATAATTAATGATGTTCTCTTTTTTCTTGACTTTATTGCAGATTGAGAATGCAGAGTTTTCATGCCCTTCGTGGTTTCCTGCAGGAGCAAAAGATTTAATTCATAGAATTTTGGACCCAAATCCTGAAAGTGTGAGTTTTGGCTTTCCAGAATATGAATTTAATGAACTAACATTTGTGCTGTCAACAAGGCATCTTGAAAACTATTTAGTATTTAAAGGATCTTATAAATTTGGTGCCTATACTGTTGGGGCATGTTATGATCTTATTATCTTTCCTATTTGTTCAAACTGTTAGGCATAATATAAGTGTCCCTTGAATTGGTGATATAAATCCAATGGCTAAACCCTTACGTTGTATGTAGTGTTAACTTCTTTTAGATTATTTTTGTAAAATGGATAAAATCTTATGCTTGTTTTGAGTTTACGCATGTGTTGTAAAGATATTACTTATTTAATGGATTCAATGTCTTAATTACATTTCTTGAGTTTCTGGTTGCTTTTCACAAGTCTCCTGTCTTCTCTGATTCTTTGTGTGTGTGTATGTGCTTGTGTGTTTGTAGCGTGTAACCATTGAACAGATAAGAAGTGATGATTGGTTTCAGAAGAACTATGTTCCTGTTAGTCTTCTTGAGTATGAAGATGTGAATCTGGATGATGTAAATGCAGCTTTTGACGATGTTGAGGTATGCATGACTTTTTAATTCTGCATCTTGTTGAGCTGAGTTCTACTGAAATTTTATGCGTTTAAGCTAGGTCTAAAGAATCCATTAAGCTTCAAAGCCTTAGAATGAATTATGTACATTGTGAAACCCTGTCCTCTTCACGACCATTATATTTTCTAAAGAGATTTATCACGGAAAGATACCATATTGAGAAGAAGATTTTTTGGGTCGTGTAATGCCTGGCAAATAATCACTGACATGGCATCATCAGACATCTCGTGTACTTACAAAAGATCAATGAGGATGAAGTTGATTTTAAGTCAAGGAAATTGACTGAGACGCAAAGAATGTGACAATGTGTGTGTGTGTGTGTGTTTCTTTTTAATCATTTCCTATGCCTCTTGTTCAATTAAGGAGGCTGGATTGCATTTTGCTAATGCATCCATGCGGCAATAATGTTCTATGTTTTGATGACATGTTGATTATTTTGTCATAGGATCAGAGAATTAATCAACAATATGAGAATGAGGATGGCGGTCCATTAATGCTAAATGCATTTGACTTGATAATCCTATCTCAAGGCTTGAATCTCGCAACACTCTTTGATCGCGGAAAGGTACTTAATCATTGTATCTTTGTTTGCCTTCATATCATATGTCTCCAAATAGATGCTAAAAGTCCATATAATATATCCTTTGAGGTAGAACTTCATATTTTAAGTACCAAGTTACAGGCATGCTGTGACTCGAAGTCTGAGGCTCTTACTATCTGTCATACTTAGAGCTTAGTTATGATGTTTGTTTTCCTAATAACTTTACAGGACTCTATGAAGCACCAGACACGCTTTATCTCTCAAAAGCCAGCAAAGGTGGTTCTATCAAGCATGGAAGTTGTGGCACAATCAATGGGATTTAAGACGCATATTCGCAACTACAAGGTGGGTATCCTGTAGTAATACATAGTAATTGTTCTACTTCTACCTCTTTGCCGCTCCCACATCCTTCTACTATTGTAGATCTGGATCCTTATGTTTTTGTCCACTTTGTCACACAAACATTCATCATAATTCAAAGCATGTGATGATAGTTTCTAGTGGAGATTAATGTTTCTTAAAGTTATTAATCTGGAGGGATACTGGGATGAATTTTCAGATGAGAGTAGAGGGTATTTCAGCAAAGAAAAACTTTTTCTCAGTGATCCTGGAGGTAAGTTTCTGTCCCTTTACTAAACTTCCAAACAACCATTTACAGTTTGGCTAATTATTATAATTCATTTTTTTCCCTTATCGTCTGAAGATTTATGAAGTTGCTCCCACATTTTTCATGGTGGACATTCAAAAAGCAGCTGGGGATGCAGCCGAGTATCTTGAGGTCAGTTTTATGAGAAAACCTTTTATGGTTGACCTCTCTTCTCCCCTCCCTCCCCTCCCTGGCTCCCAATTTCTTGAATCTAATTTTATGACCAAAGTTACCTCCTCTACATTGCAGTTTTACAAGAATTTTTGTAGCAATCTTGATGACATCATCTGGAAACCGCCTTATGAAGCCAGCAAATCAAGGGTCTCCAAGAATAAAAGCAGAAGGCGATCCTTTCACCTCATGTGATATCTTTTGCTCTAATTTACAAGAAAAAGAGTAAGGAAAAGAAAATCAAGTTGACATATAGACGAATGGGCCTTGCGTAGCAAGGTTGATGCCAGCTTATCTTTCTAACCCCACCTCTTTCATATCTTTAACCCATCCTATGCTTTGCGATCTCATAATAGAAGAAAAAGTCCAAATCCAAAAGAGAGAAACAGGTATAAGGTATAAGGACAAGAAAGTATTATATATAATCTACAGTTTTTGTACCGTTGGTTTCTGTATATCTATTCACATCAGTTTTAGTTTTGCTATTAAAATTTATCCTGTAGTATTTTTCATGGTGATTATCGATTGAAACGTATGGAAGTTAATTTAGGTTCAGTTACCAGTATATGGAAGTGCACAAGTTATACCAGTTCTTGCATTTTTCTTTTGGGTGCATTCTTATATTGAACGAGAAAGAAAAGCAAAGGAATGCTATTTATCCATCATTTCTTTCTTGAGCTTTGAAACGCCCGGTATGCTCATCCTGCAATTTCCTTTGGCTCTTGGGCAGTTTCATATTTTGTTGACGCCTACTTAGTAAGAGCCAAGGTGACTTGATTCAGTGATATTAGTATCATTTTCAAAAATTAAATGATTCAAGTTCAAATTTCACTTAAAACTTTCACCAGGTGATATTAGAAGTGAGATCAAATCGTTAAGGATTTGTAATATTTATGGCTTGGGCCAAAATTGCATGGCCAACAAGAAAGATTAAAAGAAAATAAAGAACGGGAGAATAGAGAAAGAATGAGTTTTATGTACATTTTTATTTTTATATGTTAGCAACTTTTTTAAAAAAATTTTTTTTACCTACTTTATAAAGAATTTATTCTGAATGATTAAATGGGTAAATATTGCAAGGGGGATCTATTTTTTACTTAAACAAAATGAAAAAAAGAAAAAGAAAAAGAAAAAGAAAAAGCAATCTGACTGCATATCATTGCTCGATGGCCAGTGCCATAATCGTGTATCAATCACTTTAAATTTGATGTAATTTAAATCGTTGCATAAAATAATAATAATTTAAATTTTAAAAAATTATTTAATATTTTTTTAATAATTATTAAAATTTAGATCTTTGAATGAAAATTTAACAACTTAAATTTAATTAAATTTACCTGCTAAATATAGGCAACATCAATTTGTTATCAGACCATTCCATCGCTCCTACAATTTAATTTGCAGGGGAAAATAAGAATGGGCTTTTATTACTTCCACTTTAGAGCCTGGTTCTTTCCACTTCTAGAGTATCTAAAATTCCAACCAAGCTCATCAGTCTACGTGGGAGATGCAAAGCATACTTCAGTATGTTTAGCTAACCAAAATTCTGTAGCAGTTTTATTTTATTTTTTATTTGTTGGGACAGAGCAGCAGTTTTTATCGATCCGTGAGGTCAAGTCACTGATAAATTACGGGCTTGATAGCATCTAATCAACATCTAAGTAAGATTGCTATTTTCACGCTATTTTTTACACCAACACCTTTTTATTAGTTCTAGCAATACATAGTGTTATGTCGATAATTTTTAAGAACTCACAATATAAAAAGTTTAATTACTATGGGGGCTTAAAATTTATCAACATAGAATCGTGTGGTACTAATAAGTATAAGAGGTATAAAAAAACGACCTGCTTTAGATGGTCAGTTTTTGATAGCCCCTTAGAGGGATTTAGACAAATCCTCCGAAATCCCCACAAGAACATTGTCCATTGACAAATTTATGAAGCCGTTTGCTATCTCGAATGATGATTTCCCTATCCGTCAGTTTTGAGGCGTACTTAATAAAGTTATGGCAATCCCTGCACATTATTGTATTCTTGATGACTCTTATTGGTGAAGAATTTGGCAGGTTCTCCAACCCAAATGCAATGGCCAGCTTCTCGCTGTGATATATCGTATGTGTCCTTGGGGATGATGCCTTTCCCCCGTCCTCTTCCTCACTTATTTCCATACTTTCTAATGACTTGTATCCAATATGTTTTGCTTTGGCAAGCAAATCCTCCAGTGATTTATGTACTAGTGAACTCTGAGGATGTCCCTTGTCATTGGGTTTAAACGAATACATCTTATCTTTGATGCTAATCCTGCTCCAATCCTTTAATTTTCCAACTTCCTCTTCTTTCATTATCTTCCTCACCCTAGAAACATCCTTATATCGCCCAGCAGAGAGGTACATATTCAACAATAAAACGTATGTCTCGGTATCTTTTGGTCTGAGACTAAGTAATTGCTCGGCAGCATAAAACGCCAGCTCTAAATTCCCATAGCTTCGACAACCTGCAATCAAGTTTGACCAAATAAACTCGCTGGGCTCAAAATTCATTTTCTTAATGAAACCGAAAGCTTCCTCTAGCCTACCCATCCTCACAAACATATCAATCAAGCAACCATAATGGTCCATCACTGGCTTGAATTTATATTCCTTTTGCATAATCTCGAAGTATTTGAGTGCTTCATTGACCATGCCAGCATGGCTACACGCTGAAAGGACACCCACAAAAGTGATCTGGTTTGGTTTCACTCCGGCTAATCTCATATCCTCAAAAAGCTGCAATGCTTGCTGAGACCTACCATGCTGTGAATAGCCTGTAATCATGGATGTCCATGATATCATAGTTCTAGTAGACATCTCTAAAAATGCCTTGCTTGCCCTCTTAATGCTCCCGCATTTATTGTACATATTAATTAGTGAAGTACCGACAACCACATCTGACAAGAACCCAGTTTTGATGACCTGAGCATGAACTTGTTCCCCCTGTTCTAAAGCCACCAGTCTACTACAGACGCTCAAGATACTTGAAAAGGTAAACAGATCAGGTTTCATGCCTGATCGATTTAACTTCAAGAAAAGGTTAAGTGCTTCACTTCCACTTTGGTATGTAGAAAGATCATCCTTTGCGAGTTCCATCATTTGTGCATGTCCAGCAATCATTGCATTCCATGTAACCAAACTAACACCATCCATTCTATTAAATAGCATCCGAGCCTCATCAATCCAACCACATTTGAGGTATAAATAAGTTAAAGAATTCCTTATACGTAAGTTTGAATCATGGCCAAGTTTAGTACTGAGTGAGTGAATCTGAGTTCCAAGTTCTAAGGAGAGAATCTCACAACATAGGCCCAACGCACTTGCTAATGTAAACTCATTAGGCTGTACGCACTCAGAAAGCATCCCAACAAAAAGTCTTAAGCCCCTGGTAGCTTCCCCATTGTCACCGCAAGCAGAAATAGCTGCAGTCCACGAAATAACATTCTGTTCTCTGATTCTGCTGAATGCTCTTAAAGCAAATTCCAATCTACCACATTTGGAGTATAAGCTACAGAGGGCATTGCCAATGCTTGTATCAAAGTCGATTTGGTATTTGATTATGAAAGCATGAAACTGATCCCCTAACTTCACAGAGTGCAAGGACGTACATGCATTGAGAGCTATAGCAAGAGAGTAATTGGAAGGATAAGATCCTGCATCCAACATTTCTTGGAACACTCGGATGGCATTCTCTGGCTGCGAATTCTGCACATAACCCGCCATTAATGTAGTCCATGCAACAACATTTTTTCTGGGCATATTGTCAAATACCTTGCGAGCACTCTCCATCTTCTTACATTTAGCATAAACATTAAGCAGAAACGTCATGACAAATACATCTTCATGTGTACCGGTTTTCACGATGTGACCTTGAACAATTTTTGCATCTGAAACAGAACCCTTGTCCAAGCATTCTTGCAACAAGGGAGCGTAGAAAGATGTCTCCATCGTTCTGCCCTCTTTAATTACCGAAAGTGCTTCCCGGAAGTCCAGATACCTTGAATCTAAACTTCCATCTAAATGCGTGAATCGGTGACTTTTCTGGAAAGAAATGCTTGGACTCTGTAGACATAAGTTGCAGGTTCATATCAAATTATTAATTTAGCGGAAAGAAACGGATATACATATACAGAATTCTAGCTAAAGTAAGTCATCAAGTTTCGCGGTGCCCATGTTTCTTAGGTCAGAATACATTTGGCTCCCAGTATACATAAATTACTGAATATCTAATACAATTGTGTGGAAATAGCATTTCAAGAAGATGAGAAAAGGAGAAAAGATAAATAACCTTTTCGCCGGGAGGAGAAGTTGGAGGGGATTTTCTCAGATCGGGGTCAAGCTTCAGAGTTGCAGTGATAGCAACCGAGGAAGGCAAAGAAGCCATGAAGGGAAAAGGCAGAGATAGCAGAGTTGATAACAGAAACTAACTACATGATTGAGCTTGGGGTGGCATGGGGAAATATCTTACATGTGCTACTTCTATAGCTTGGATATAGTTGTGAAGGGAAAGAGAAAGGATATCCAATATCAACCAGTCGTTGATGTATACATTACGGAATATGGAAATCTAAGGAAAAAAAAAAAAAAAAGAGAATTATTTTAGTTTTTATTAATTTTAATCCATTTTTAATTTAATTCTTGTTATTTAAAAATTTGTAATTAAATTTATATATTTTTAATAATAATTGAGGCGTCATTAACAAGTTACCGTTAGTATGGTAATTATATGTGTTGTGATATATTGACAATATGAAAATCCTATAATCTTGTAGTCCCTGAATTGTAGCCTTGTCTGTAAATAAGCTTGAAAGGCTCAGTACAAATTTACGAAATCTTGTATATTTTCGCTACAATTATTCCAGCTGTAAAAAACAAAATTATCTTCTTAATGCTGGAATAGAATGAATCTGGATTTTTAAAAGTTTTTTGTGTAAATTTTTTTATGAAGTTAGAAAGAGATAGAGAGAGAAAAAAGATAAAAAGTGCAAAAATAGTCCTATACACTCTCTCTTTCCTATGTGTCTATATCTAGTTGAAATTTATAAAAAATTTACAAAAATAAAAAATAAAAATTGTGGAGGATCCATTATGGGAATAGAACAGCTTACAGATGAGCCTACATGATTCAGCTTCACTTTTAAGAATTAGAACTGTAATCAAACCCAATTTCTTTGGTTTCGGGACTGGAGAGAGAAGCACCGCATGCAAACAAAACTAAACCAATGAATTTAGAAGCTGACTTCTAGTGCTACAGTTGCTAACCTGCGTTAAGCAGAACATCTTTCAAATTACTTGATATTTAATAAATCATGTAATGCACAAAGTTGTGTATGTTACGCCACATGAATTTTAACACATTCAAGTTGGTTTATTACTTCATTTACATGATTGCAAGCAATAGACAAAATAGAATAGTATATGTAATACTCATAAAATTTCTATGTAAATTAAGTTATTTAGGTGAAAAATTTTCTTTTGATAATTTTATGCGTTGGAAAAAAATTGAGACAAGTATAATTTTATGTAAATAACAAATGAAGGAATTTAGAATTCATGATCGATGATCAAGTGTTTCTTTGTGTGTTTCCAATGAAAGAAGTAATGAAATTTGAAAAGAAAGAAAAGTCCCAATTATATTGAGCCATTTGAAATCTTAAAAAAGATTAGTGCAATAGTGTTTCGCTTAGTACTACTTCCTAGATTTGTGAGCATATACCTTCTATTCTACATGTCTATGTCTAGAAAATATTTACCTGACCCATCTTATCTGCTCAAAAATCAAGATATTCAATTGGATGTTAAGTTAACTTATTAAGTTCCTATGGCAATTTTAGATAGGCAAGTTAAGAAACTTTACTTAAAGGAAATTGTATCTGTAAAAGTTTTATGGTATAATCACTCTCATGAGAAAGCAACATGGGAAGTTGAGAAGGATATAATGGCCAAATAACCCCATCTATCTGAAAGTTTGAGGTATGTATTTGTTTAATTTGAGGACCGAAGTTTTTAAAGGAAGAGAAATGTAGTACTCATAAAATCTATATGTAAAATGAGTTATTTATGTGGGAAAATTTTTTTGATAATTGAGTTGGAAAAAAAATTTGAGGAAATTTTAAATTTAAATATATAAGGGGACATTAAAAAAGAAAATTTAAGAAATATTAAATATAAATGTAATAATATGATATTTGAGTTAAAAGACAGCATGAATGCATAAGTCTTATTTAATGCATTCCCAACAATTATAATTGAATTCCAAAGTGTGTAAATAAGGTATTTTCAAAATTTTTAGTTTTCTATTACAAAGTATGCTTTAGGAAATTCCTTAAATGCCCCTATTTAGATTAATTTTCCACCAGAAACTTCTTTCCTTCACATTTCGCTCCTCTTTTATGACACTTTCATGCTCTTCATTCTCTCATTTATTTTCCACCATTCACCATTGTTCAACCGCATTAGAGGTTGCCCATTGTCGTTGCATCTTTGCTAGCCTATGTTTGGCTTTCTCTGGCCTCCATTTGGCTAGAAAACGCAAGGATTCTGACGAACACTATTAGGGATTTCAGTGGATTCTTGGCCAAATTGGTGCATTTTTCATCAATTTAACTAAGGGCATTGTTTCTTTAATGATTTTTTTTACCATTTCTCCCCTATTCTCACTAATTAATTTCACTCAAATAGCTCAAATTTTTGAAAAAATATATATCCTAATTTTGGTACTATTCATGTGCAAAAGTAGGAAATTTAAGCTTAATTCGATGTAATTTTATCAAATTGAGTTGGAGTTTTACATTTTAGGTAACTTTTGAGCATATCCCCCCTATAATCATTAGTCAATTTTGAATTTTAGTTTTAGAATTGAAAAATCTCAATTTCATTATATGTGTTCATACTTTTAAAGGGATGATATTCAAAGTTTTTAGACTCATTTAGCATCACTAAGTATATAAAAGAATGTTTAAGGCTATTGACAGTTTTTGTTTCAATTTGCAAGTTTATTTGATCATTTTTCATTATTTTCTTGAATTTTTCATAAAGAAAAAGGAAGGGAATATGAATGGAAACCTCAGGAGACTTAATTAAGCAGCCTTAAATGATAACATCAATTTAATGAATAATTTTAGAACGTTGACTTCTAATGCCACATTGATGATATTAATAAATTCTTGAATATGTTATAAGGGTGTAACAAAACACACTAAAGAAGATTCAGGGCATTAAACATTATTAAATGTCATGAATAATTTTGGACTAAGAGTGCAATTTCTCAGGTTACTTAAAAGTAAGAATTACAAGTGGAGTTGGAGATAATTATAAAAATTTTTGTTTGGAAATAAGAGAATTTAAACAATGAGGTTTATATTATGGTTCTGAAACAAATGAATAGCTAGAATAAGTTAAACTATTTCTGGATAATAGAGACTGAGAGCATGATGATTGATATTATAGTTATTTAGGACTTATTGTTATCAAAGAAATTGTAGAAGGAGTTAGAAAGAGGTTAGTGTACATCTCTCTATATAAGTAGATATTACTACTTATGTCCATTTTCTGTATTTTGAATTTTTCCTTGTGAATTAGTGAATTTATATGTTCTAGTGCCTTAAAAACAAACATATAAAATATATTGATTTCTCATTAAGAAATTTACTGCACGTGATGGGATCTTTGAAAAATCTTTGCTATAAAGGAGTTCATATACTTAATTTACTTTTGCATTGAAATTTGACTATTGTATGGTTTTGCATAAATTTCTAAATGAATTGTTTACTACATAACCTTTTGGAAAATTTCTTATTTCTAATTATTACATGACTTTTAGATAATTGGAAAATCACTTATTGAATTGTTTACTTATTATTAACATAGGATGTTGCATTTAATTGCAGTAGACATTAGCTATGGTGCACCATGAATTGTATCAATGTATTGAGGCATTAGGACATTTTACTTATTGATTGTGAGCTTCCTTGCTTACCACTAATTATCACACTGTATTATATTATCATTGCTTGTAGATACTAGCACTTAATTATTGATTTAATATTGTTTTGTGAGATGATTTCCACCTATATATTCCTTAAATCATAGTTTGAATGTTTATTAGTTCTCTTATTTTATATCATTTAATTCACTATATAGCTTACGATTTAGACATAACGATTTATATTTACTAATTTGTAAGTATTTTAGATTATGCTATACCTTAAGTCTTCATTTAAATGATAAATGATTGTAAAAAAACTCTATCGGTCTCGTTTATTTCCTTCCCAATATAGTTAGTGGTATTTACTTACTAAATGTTGCCACTCACCCTTATTTCTCAATGTTTTTCAGATAATAGTGTTGAGCCTAAACCTTCTTCTATAGTGTAGAGTCAAAAGTAATCCTTTTTTGTGAGCCTTACATTGTTTACAAGGTCAATGACATTCTTTATTTGTTACCATTGTATATGTTGTAATTTAGTAGCTCCATGTGTCACATGTAGGGATTAGTGATGTTTTGTATATATGTACTGGGTTGTTTGATTGTAAATTTTGGTGAAAGCGAAGCTCTCTTTCTTTTGATGTACATGTCTTATTTGTAGAAATTTCGAAAAGCCTATATTTTAAGGAAAATTCTATCGAAATTTTTACATAAAAGTTATGTAATGAATTAGATTTTTATATCTGATCCATATGAATTGCAATAGGTGGTGAATTGATATAATTAAGTATGCCCTTATGTAACTTTGTGATTAAACTAATTAAGTTGTATGCCTTCTCTTTAGTTCACAAGGGTTGGGTCTTCTCTTCCTGTATCGATTACATCTCCTTAGTTATAAGTGTGACAATATCACCTTTAATTCTTCCTCATTTGGAGAAAGTGCAAATTTAGTTTAATACTTTTACACAATTTAGTACTACACAAATTAATTGTAACAAATACCCTTATAGATTTAAATTTATACTAAATTAATTTCTTATAAATTTAAATTTATACAAAATTAATTCTTTTATTTGAATTAATGAAAGATTTATTTTGTATAAAGTATAATTTTTAAGAGATTAATTTGTCATAATTAATTTGTAAGAGACTAAATTATTACAAAGTATAAAAATAAAATTAATTTAATATTTTTTCTCTCATTTGTTTTGATTCATTTTTGCCCTCTGTGAGGCAGTTCCTAATAAAAAAGAACAGATTTTTTTTTTTTTCTCAAGATCTTGAGTCTTCTTTTTCTTCAACTAATATAATTATTGTATCTCAATTGTAAGATTGAGACACAGACATTTTCAAAATCCTACACTTTTAACATGAAATTGGACGGCAAAAGCTCGTGATCAAATGGGTTTGGAGACTTTCAAGAACCTATTGCCCAACTTTTGAAATTTCCTAGCTAAGTGGAGGTTTACTTTCTCTTACAACCAACTGCGTTAAAATTGACGGGTACCTGAGAGCTTTAACCTAAGAAGGCGAAAGTCAAACTAGTGGGTGATTTCAAGCAAATGAATGGAAAAGTAACAACTTTGTCAATAATCATAATCCCTTGTTCAATTTTTACATACCCGGGACGAAGTCTTTTAACGTGTCAATTCCATATTGATGAATTTTTAAATGAGGAATGCGACTTAATATCCTGACAACAAAAATTGAATATAAAATTAGGAAATGAAATTGAAATTGAATGTAATAATTTTAATTTTTGATTTGATTTATTATTTAAAATTACACTTCTAATTCTATAAATTAATTTCATGGAATTGATTTAGAAAAATTATAATTGATTCATATATATATATATATATATATATATATATATAAGAGTGATTTTATGTGAAAAGTGATAATGGAAATTAATTATACTTATAAAAAATTAAAGATTAATATTAATATGAAAATTGTTATAAATGTGTAATAATATTTTTATGTTCATATTAATAGTTTTTACATTGTGATTCAATAAGCTTAATTTGTTCATCTCTTTTTTCACATAAAATCATTAATTTTAATATATTCTTTTTTTAGATATTTTAATATATTGTGAATTTTTATATAACACGTTTCTGCTGAAACAAATATCTTTTTCTCCATCATATTTATGTATTCAGGAAAATAAATAAACGGTGACGAAAATACTAAAACCGAATCAAGAAAAATTGAAAGAATATATAAATATAACTAATAAAAATATTAAATTTGGTTCCGAATTCAATTTAAGATGCGTCCCCTGTCTGCGATCATCCACCCTTTACCTTTTCTTTTTTGATTCATACGCATAGGCATATGATGTACGATTTGTTGCTGCATTTTTTTTTTTTTCCTTCATGGTCGTTTTCATAGCCAGACATATATACAATTTAATACATTTTAATTCGAAATTAATATAGTATAGCAGCGGATGGAGGATAATGAATGTTGTTGTAACGTTTGGCATTTGTTGTCTTGTCTTAGGGTATATTTTTTACTATCTTGTTAAGATATCATATTTGATGTACTCACCATTTTAAATATATTATTCAAGTATAATATACACATATAATTATAATAATATTAACTAAAAAATACTAATATTAAATTATATTCCTATATTATAATTAAATTTATTAATATATTTAAAATTATAAGTGTATACAAATTTTTATTTTTGTTTAATCATATTTAAATTATAAGGATTTTTTTTTTCTTTAGATTGAATTCTCTCGAGATATGTAAGTAAATTGAATTGCTACGTTTAGTCTCGATTCCTTAAAAAATAAAATTTAATTTTTTTAAAGACAGAAGAACATAATATACAAATAAAATAAAATATTAAATAGTTTTAGAATTAATATCTTATTTTCAAACACATATTATTATTGTTGTTGTTATTATTTTCATATATAATCTAGTATATGACGGAAATGAATAAATAAAAATCATTTTGTTAAAAAATGGCTTTGTTTGTGACCGTATTGTTTCTGTGTCCTCTCTAAAATTTATAAATTTAAACGTCAAGATTTATTTAATTTTTATATTCTTGAATTATAGATAATTTTGACTCAATTTTTTTAATTGAATCATCTTCACTCAAACTTAAATTTTAATTTAAATCTAAATCAAAGTTAACTAGTTATTTTGCTTTTTAAATTTGATTTTTTGAGTAAGTTAGGTTGAGTTTCTTAAATTTGAGTTATTTAAAATAAATAAATAAGATAAGTTAATATAAGAGAAGCCAAAAATATATAATATATTAATTTAAAATAGACGAGAAAAAAAAATAAGTTTTTTATTGTTATTTCAATCATAGTTGTCAAACTCGCGAGTTTATTGTTCGAATTTATGAGTTTACAATTGTACATAAAGAAAATGAGTCAACTCGTTGTAAACTTGAAATTAGTACAAACTTGGGTAAACTTGCAATTTGACTTACCGAATTTACAATTTTAATGTGTCAACTAACTTGTAAAGTCAGCAACATAATAATTTAAACTCAATACTAAATAAAATATAAACAACTTATTTTCCATAATACATTTACAATTTATTTTATTACAAGTTTGAATATGCATAAAAAAATAATAAAATTACATTTAATATGTACTTATCAAATAAAATAAAATAAATATTATTTAATTAGTTATATTGAATAATTATTTATGTATGACCATCTTAAAATATTCATATTGAGTATTACAAATTATGAAATATGAATAGCTTTTATTTGATTAAGTATAATTTGAATTACATTTGAATAATTTTTTAATATATATAGTATTTAAACTATAAAATTACATATTTTGATAATTATTTATTAATCGAAATAAATTTTTTTGAGTTTACATTATGAATTTACCATTCTCTTATGAGTTTTCGCGAGTTTAACAACCTTGATCTCAATTGCTATTTTATATTTTAAAATAAAAAGATAAAATGTCAATGTCACGTGATTTTAAACTAGATAATTAATGAAAGTTGGTTAAATAAATTAAGAAAGAATAAGCTTTTTATTTATCCCTGTCTCATAATTGAAAATAAAATACAAAAACTTATCACTCATGGTTTAAAACAAGATAAATATTAAAAATGGGTTGTACGTATTATTAAATCTCAATATTAAACTTAATTTTTTATGACTCTCACTGGTGAAGCATCACCATGAAGGCTAAGATGTGAGATCGGAAGCATAAAAGAACAAGTTGGACTAGAGCAAAGTGGGAAGAGAGTGAGAGTAGAGGAAAATAATTAAAGGAAAAAACTCATGCGAAGTCACTCGCTTAAAAGAAAAAAACTGAGAATTTGTAGATGATCACAAAAAAGAGAATAACATTGAGATTTTTTCACTCTCATACTTGACTACACACACTCTCACACTAACTATGGATTCATCTTTTTATTTTCTTATGCTTTTACTTTTATATTTATATTGATTTTTAGAGTTTGTTGTTAAAATTTTTATTTTATTTTGTGGATAAATATTAATCCAATTATTCAAATAATTTTGTATAATATTAATTAAGCAATCAATATTAGACTAAATAAAAAATGACTTGGGTTTTGTTGACGTTATAGGTAAACCAATGTTTGATTACTCATAAGTCCATTTAGATAAAGACTCCCAACCTCCAGTCTACTGTTGATCAATGATTATTTCATCAGTTCACTGACAAGAGCTTATGAGAGGGATTAAACTTATTTACTAAATCAATTAGAGAGAGGGCTTTTATTTTATAAAATAAAATACATTTTATTATTATTTTAAAGTTGCTATACAAAGAAGGGCATGGAACACTTTGTGCATATAAGAAGCCCCTTTTCTTGTTTTGGCAACTCTCTCACTCTCACTCACTCGCATTCTCTTTTTCTGTATCTTAACTCTTTTTTTATGAACATTAGGCATTGTAGATTATTTGTCCTTATCACTCAATAAGCTATAATTAGGGTTTAAGGTTTAGGCGCATCTTCAAATCCAAATCAATGTTCGTTAACATACAATCTCCCATTACAAACATTATTATTGTATAATGTTATTTTTTAGCATTTGTCACGAGACTTTTAACTTTTCATAAGTGTGTAAGATATCAACTAGTAGGTTACATAAGACTTTTAAGAGTCTACCTATGGCTATACTAATGCTCCTTAGGCGTATGATTTTCAACAACCAATCTCAAAATGATTTTATTTAAATTAACCTATTAAAAAAGTTGTTGGAAATAAAAATGTGCAAAAATTCTATTTAAAAATCCAAAAAATAAAAAATTAGGGAGAATAGAGTTAACTTGATTTTATAAATCAAAAGTCGTCCATCAAGATGTCAATTGTGTGAAGTTAAATTAATTACTACTTTCACCACTTTTTACATGAAAAAAAAAAATCACCACCAACTAAGTGATACTATTTTTTACCCAACGCAAATTATGGAACTTTGATACCTATTTTAGGTTATGTATGTCTTAGGTGTTAATTAAGTTTATTATCTTCTATTTATTTTTCTCTTTTTTACACGTGCTTTTAGTTAAGATAATTAAAATAAATGTTGATGTCATTTGTTTTGTATGATTAATCTGGGGTAACTTGTTTTATGAATAAGTGCTGCGGTAAGATGCTTAATACTTTTTTCATAATACAAATTAACTCTCAAATTTATTTTTGATTAACAATTATCTTTTATTTCTCTTTGACTCTCGACAGATTGTATAATGTTAAAATAGATTGTAAATTGTTAAACTGCAAAAAATAATTTTAAGGAAATTTTGGAACGAGGTACACGACCTCTGCACCAATTTAAGAGAGGACCATGGACCCTTCTTTTATGTTTAAAAAATATGTACCTTTTCCTCCTATGCACTACACTCAATTTTCATCTAATATTGAACTAATAAAATTCTCATCTAATGCAAAATATTAGTTATGGTTACATATACGTTAACCAAAAAAATATTCTTATATCTATTATTATATAATATAACAAGAATTAAATATATTATAATGAATATAAGTATTGTTATAAATATTATAAAATTTTAGAATACATTAAATTTATAATTTTTAACATAAAATAAATAATATTAAATCAAAATTTAAAATTTTATTGTTTTAACAAATTATATTTGAATTAAAAAAATATTATCTTTAAGATATTTTAGTCATACTTTAATTTTAAAAAAATTGTGTATTTTCAAAACTAATAAAAAAGGTTATATAATATCAAAGAAAGAGAATAATTTACCCTGTTTTATAATTTTTTTACCCCTGAACTTACTGAATCATCGTATACATTGTTAAGATATATATTATAGATGGAAAAGAATGAACCGTCCACGCCTTCCTTTTTTTCATTTTTTTATAGTCTTTACCTAGACATGATAGAATTAATGCGAATTATATGGGAGACGCCGAAGCAAAAACCAGGATTTTTGTTAACCTTTGATTTGACGAAAATTAGGTAATAAATTGAACGAGGAAGAAATTCTAAAAATTTGAAATATTGAAAGGAAACATGAATAACAATAAATATCATGATTCTGACCAAAAAGGGAAATTTGTAATCGTAAGTAAATGCACTTGAATGTGTGTTTTATAGTATGAAAATGGAGATTAATGCGAAAACTGCAACGCATTTTGGACCCGATACATTCCTGATTTTCATTTAACAGCTGTATACCTCTTTATTCACTTCTATATCGCTATAAGTGTACTTAAGCCTATGTTTACGAAAAAGGAAAATTATCGGAATATTATTTTGTGAATGCGTTTACTTCTATTCATTTTTCTTTTCTTCCATCCTTTCCCAACCATAATTTTTTTTTTTGTTTGATTTGCTTATGGTAAGTATACAGAAGTGGAGGGGGAAGAATGAAAGTTGTGTACAACCAGGCAAACGTACTAATCAGGTTTAAATTCTGGCAACCCAAAAAAAAAAAAAAAAATCAGGTTTAAAACTGCTCACTATCACATGCACACTTTTTCACCCTCCCTGGTGCGTTGCAAATAGCGAACGACTCTGCTTCATGGCTTCCATGGATGTAGAGCAGAAAGCTACCAAATCCTCCCTTACAGATGAGAAGAACGAGGACGACGACGTATCGCCAATCGAACAGGTCCGTCTAACGGTATCCACCGAAGATGACCCGACCCTACCCGTATATTCATGTCGGATGTGGTTTTTGGGTCTCGTTTCAGTGGCAGTCCTCGCGTTCGTCAACACTTTCTTCCAGTACAGGGCTGAGCCGCTGGTGGTGACCATGATATCGGTTCAGGTGGCTACGCTTCCGATTGGGAAGTTCATGGCAAGGGTGCTACCAACAAGGAAGTTTCGGGTCATCGGGTTCGGGGAGAGAGAGTTCTCGCTCAATCCCGGTCCGTTTAACGTGAAGGAGCACGTGCTCATTTCCATATTCGCTAACGTTGGGAGTGGCACTGCATATGCTATCGGTATTGTGGACATTATAAAGGCTTTTTATGGGAGGAAGATTAGTTTCGTAGCCGGTTGGATCCTCGTCATCACAACGCAGGTACGATCATCGGTTCATGTTATCATGTAGTAATTCGTGTACGAGTTTGTTACTGTCTCTGAGAAACTCTCGTAGAGTGAGGTGAAATATAATGATGCTGACATGCACATGGTGGAAGCAGGTTTTGGGATATGGATGGGCTGGAATACTGAGGAATTACGTGGTGGATCCCGCTCATATGTGGTGGCCTTCTAGTCTAGTGCAAGTCTCATTGTTCAGGTCTTGGTCGCTCTTTATTTGTTTGACCCATACTTTGGTTGGAAATAGGACTAAATTGATCAAAATGTTTAATCTGATTCATTTGAGAAATATGTTGTTCTTAAAAAAATATATCATCACATGTAAATTTCTCCCAAATATAATAGATTCTTTTAAAGTAAAATTTTAGAAACAAAACTAACAAAAATATATAATATGTTGTAATGTAACCCATATAATGGGTAATATTTATAAAGATTTAAAAAAAATGGTTAATTGTTCTAGGCAATGTAAAATTTAAGAATTAAGATTAGTTACTTTCAGACAATATGAGACTTAAATTCTTTTAAAATATAACTTACACACTCAACAATTTTATTAAAGATTTTTTAAGTGTCAGGCTTGTCAATAAATACATAATATGTCAAAATTTATGCAATCAGCTTTTTAGGAAATTAAAAAAGAAATCCAAATCTGCATTTCGCAAACATGATTCATTAGCTTTATCATATCAAGATTGTAATATGTTATCGCTGATTCTTACTCAATTGATGATGTCTATTTTTAAAAAACTTTAAAAGATTTAGATCTACATTTCTCACATAATTATCATATTTCATTGTTGATTGACAGGGCTTTCCATGAGAAAGATCACAGCAGAATGTCGCGGGGAAAATTCTTTTTGGTTGCATTTGTATGCAGCTTCGCATGGTACATAGTGCCCGGTTATCTTTTTCCAACTTTAACAGCTATTTCATGGGTTTGCTGGGCGTTTCCCAAATCCGTGACAGCCCAACAGATAGGATCAGGCATGAATGGACTTGGTTTAGGTGCCTTTTCTATCGATTGGGCTACTATTGCTTCCTTCCTTTACAGCCCACTCGTTAGCCCCTTCTTCGCAATCGTTAACATCGCCGTTGGCTATATCTTAATCATCTACGTCATGATGCCTTTGGTGTACTGGGGACTAAATCTATATAATGCCAAGAACTTCCCCATTTTCTCTAATAAACTGTTCACTTCCCAAGGTCGGAGTTATAATGTGACCGCCATTGTCAACGACAAGTTCCAGATTGATTTGCAGGAATACGAGAAACAGGGTCGTGTGAATCTCAGCGTATTCTTTGCTATGACATACGGCATTGGTTTCGCTGCTATTGTTTCTACCCTGTCTCATGTTGCCTTGTTTAATGGGAGGTGATGGATTGGTTTAATTTGGTTTGTTTGTATTATGTTGTGGGCCAGTGACCTGAAAGGCTGTTTAATACAGGGAGATATATCAACAAATCAAAGCTTCCCGTACCGGAAAGGAAGACATTCACACAAGACTAATGAAGAAGTACAAGGACATACCTAACTGGTGGTTTTATGTGTTGCTTATTGCTTCATTTCTACTCGCACTTGCACTCTGTATTTTCATGAATGATCAAATACAAATGCCTTGGTGGGGACTCATTTTTGCTGCTGGGCTTGCTTTTATATTCACTCTTCCCATTAGCATCATTACGGCCACGACTAATCAAGTGAGAATAACTACTCTGTTTTATAACTTGGTATACACTAAAATTATTATTTTATAAATGATAAAAATGGAGGCAACAAAGGAATCCCACATTCCAATTTGTAGTACTCTATAGTGTAAACATGGTTTGAGAGATGTTCCCCTAACCATACTTTTTTCTCTTTTGGTTCCCATGTCACTCAGTCTCCAGGATTGAATATCATCACCGAGTATATAATGGGAGTGATCTTGCCAGGCAAACCGATAGCCAACGTGTGCTTCAAGACCTACGGCTACATAAGTATGGCCCAAGCTGTTTTCTTCCTAAATGATTTCAAGCTAGGACATTACATGAAGATTCCCCCACGGTCCATGTTCATAGTTCAGGTACATACTCTATCAACACCTATGAAGTGGATTTCTATTATGTCTAATATCAAGTACTATTGAATTGCCTGCGTGGTTTGACTTTATTCTTCTGTTCACAGACCATAGGGACTTTAATAGCAGGAACCATCAATATGTGCGTGGCATGGTGGCTACTGAATTCAATAGAGAACATATGCCGTGCTGATTCACTGCCTCCAAACAGTCCATGGACATGCCCTAGTGATAATGTCTTCTTTGACGCATCAGTGATTTGGGGTTTAGCTGGTCCAAAACGAATTTTCGGAACTCTGGGGAATTACGCAGCACTCAATTGGTTCTTCCTTGTAGGTGCATTGGGACCCTTAATTGTATGGCTACTCCAGAGAGCCTTCCCTGCTCACACGTGGGTTTCCCACATTCACCTTCCTGTGCTTCTCGGTGCAACCGCCAACATGCCTCCGGCTTCCCCAGTGAACTTCAATTCTTGGATCGTTGTTGGAGTCATCTTCAATTACTTCGTCTACAAGTATCACAAGAAGTGGTGGCAACGCTACAACTATGTTCTGTCAGCTGCGTTGGATGCTGGTGTGGCTTTCATGGGCGTTCTTCTCTATTTTACTCTTACCATGAAGAACGTAAGCTTAAACTGGTGGGGTGCGAAAGGCGAGCACTGTGATCTCGCCACTTGTCCGACGGCCAAAGGAATAGTTGTTGACGGCTGCCCTGTGTATTGATTATGGTTTACGTATGGGTTCCTGAAATTCTCTGGACTGGCAAATGTGGGATAATGCTTCTGTAAATTTTAGTTGGATTAGCTGTTTGAACTCTTTCAGTTTGTGATTGCAGATCATCAGTGTTCTTAGTTCTATTTTCTGTACGTCCATTTTATATAAAAAATTTAATTAAGACTAGATTTTTGGTCTGTTAATATTTATGGTGTATGTTAGCTCGAGTTGTGTAAATATGATTAGAGGCATGCTTCTAAAATTATAATTATAATTTTTTTAAACGTATTGTCTATAAAAATTTTTTGATTATAACAATTCAGTATGTATGAATTAGAGAAATCAAATCAAGTCAAATAGACTAATAGCTATAATTGATAAAATAAATTATGAAAGTGTACCTAAACAAGCATAAATTGGATCAAGATACCAACACGTGGTTCTGATCTGTAACATCATAAACAAAAATTTATAGAACACTGAGGTCAACGTGTTCTGGTTTCCACAACTTCGCTGTTCTGATAGGCCCGCACGACAGAAACAAGATAACCGCTATGGATCTTTCGAAAAAGAAACAATAAATTAGAAACTTAAACATCACCTTTGATTTCATTTAATATCAAACCATCCGATTAATTTGTAATTAATTGAGATTGCTTTTAATGTTTTAATTAGATTAAAAATTAGACTTTTCAGTTTCGTTCTCTCACTTCGTTACAGACTGAGCTTGTTACTTAGATGGACAAAGCAGGACCTATCTGCTTTCTTATTTATCTTTATTTAGGTTTGAGTTAATAAAGATGATTAAAGACAACGAAAAATTGAGACAAGTGAGATGAAAATTGTATAAAATGACACAATTTAGTAACGCACAAAAATGATGAATCCAGATTAGAGTTCTGTTTTCTTCGCATTTAACAACAGATAATTGATCTAGTCATGATTAGACGAAGGCAAAGCGAACCCAAGAGAACCATAAACTTCTACTGTGTCAGTGGTATTTCTCATCTCTGCAAGAAACAAGTTACCAATTTAAGCTTCCAAACCAGACACTTGTATTTGATCATTAAACGTTCTAAAAATAGTTCCTAAACAAATCTCTAGAAACAGAGGTGTATACACACAAAATATGAGACTGTCTGAAACTGTGAAGCAACTAGCTCACCTTCAAACGCTTCAACCTCATTTGCACACAGGCGATTTATTATTAGTTGAAGGGGCAGCATATCTAGCAGAGAAACCACGACGTGCATATAATTCATCGTCATCGGTCCAACCTTCATCGAAGTTCTGAGCATAGCTTAGTGGGTCATACTTGAACCCACCAATGGGTCTGTAAGTGCTTGCCCGTTTTCCCCATGGAAGCTTCAGTTTGAGACACCTCCAGCATGAAAGGAACCCACCATCTGCTGTGCCTTTAGAAGACGATGATGAACTTTTCTCCATGATTTTGAGATTACTTCATGGAATGAAACTTCAATATCCGAGAGAGCTTTGTGGGGTCTTTTTCTTGTTCGCTATATTCTTTTCTTAAGGATTTTGAGTGTGTGGTAGAGAATAATATGATATATAATTTACGAAATATCAATGGGATGGACTATATATACCGAGAAAACTCTCCGGGGTTTGAGCTTTGAAATTTGAAAAAGTTAAGAATCAACAGAAGAGAATCTAATTGTTGTCGCCTTGAATTGATTTTGTGTATAAAAAGAATCTCGAAGAGCAATGGTACGATAAATTTCTCATTCATTCGGTGGAACCGGCTGTTCGGAGGACAGTTTGTTCATGAATCGCAAATTAGAAAGAAAATTATTCATCTGAATCATTCTTAATAATAAGTCTCTTAGGAAGAAAAAATTCTAATTCAAGTGGCACCAATTAAAAATTTCCTTTTATTGTAAATAGTTTGGATTGGGAAATTTATTAGAACTCATAAACAACCCTCATAGAATAGTAATCAAGCGTGTGATCGCAGTTAAAATTGTAACTCCAATCATGTATCTTAGAAATTTTTCCAAAGAGATCATGTTATTTACACTTATAATTCTTCAAAGCATAAGATTGTGCATAAAAAATTTGCACAAATCTAACAAAGTAATTTTCTTCAAGAAAAATAAAAAAATAAACTATAAACCCTAAACTCTGAAGTAATAGAACCATTACGGAGTCTACGGAGACATTGTTTGAACTTAACCAATATTGGGGTATCTATCACCATAAATAAAGCAATGTTGTACAGGAAAGAGACTTATTTTGTCCGATGATGAAGAGGTGGGGCAAAATTTTTTTGGAGGTATTATAAGAGAATATTCGTAGGCGACAACTTGTACCATATAATCTTATTGTGCTTATAGAACACTCTTCACTGTGCTTGTATGTCTCTTTTTTTTTTCTTTTTTTTTTTAAATCAGCATTTATGCCCTTGATGCATAAACCTAGTGTCCCATGAGTAACTTGGACCTCAGTAATAAAGAATTCGAATACTCAATAAACGCCCACCCTTTCACAATTCACTCCTACGAACGGCTCATCCAAGTTGACAAGTGACAACTCTAGTTTATTCATATTAGCTTTTGAGGCCCCGCTTTCTTTTTTTTATTTTTTATTGCAGAACTTTCCAACTAGTTCTCCATCTCATATACGACTTATTGATCATCCATATTAGTGGGCACCACCAGGTAAAGCTGCTGGTACTTGTTTTCGCTTTTCTCATTCAAAACGTGTGCCGTCCAACCTTGTGTCCTTCCGTTTGCTAAAGAATCTAGGACTGTCTTCCTTTTGATGCCACAGGTTAACTCGGCATCCTAGCTGAACCACACGGATGGCATTTGAAAAATTTGAAATTTCACTTTTGTAATTTGAAGAGCAAGGAGGGTTACAAATAATTATAATTACACTGAGACACAAATCCCCCACTAAGTACTACTCATAATTGGCAGACCATTAGGTCCATTGAGTCCAAGCATGTCGGCTTTAGCCCAGTCAAGTCAAATCTGCAGCTTCATAATTCATCTCCTTCGGTTTTGAAGCAGAGATGGATCAACGTCGTGTTGTGTAAATTTGCCAAACAAGAGCAGCTGGACAAGATAATTTTACAGTATATGGCAGCACAGATTCACTATAAGGGCATTCTAGATAGTATGAGCCTTGCACATCCTCAATTTAACTGTGGCAATCAACAGAACTGTGCATAGCATGTGATATAACGGACAGAAGAAGGACGACAGAGAAGCAACCTCTGCCCCCCAAGGCAAATACTAAAAGCTGCTAAATATTACACTGTAGATAGACAAACAGTAAGAAACAAACTGAGCGGCCATTATGCATTCATACATGTGACTCAGCGATTCTCATGTTGAATTTTTGGGGTGCATAAGAAAAAAAAACCATCCTTCAATAATAGTACTATGAGGCACAGTTTCCCTGTCATGAAATAATTCAGGTTGCTAATGCAAGTAGCGTGACTTATACCACAAACATATTGAATCAAGCCTTATGTAGTGCTTATTTGCAATCTTCGCACCTAAGTTTTCGGTCAACATATTTCTTGTTTTCATCAGCACAAATCTAAAGTTCACATAATTGATGGTTGTCAAAACCACGATTTGACTTGTAAAATTGTATAAGTTTATGAAACATGTCAACTTATACCAAAATAAAACTCAATTTTCGATCAACTCAATGTCAACTTAGTAAACTCACAATTTTACTCATGAGTTTACAAAAACTGACAATTCACCACGTTACTAAAGTAAATCCAAACATATACAAATAGATAAAATAAAAACAAAAATGCATAAAAGGAAAATCCCATACCTTTCACATAAATGGTTACTAACATTTCATGTCTTGAGTCCAAGAATGAAGTAGGGTGGTCCTTTAAAAAAAAAACTCCAAGAACATAATTTGATAGAATACTTGCAATAAAAAATAATAATATCTAGGAGATACTTCTCACAGCTGCTAACATGATGCATTAAACAATATACATAGGAAAGTTTCTGACATAGACTCAATATGTTATGCTTCAACTCTGAACAGGGAACAGAACAAGAAAATTAAGCCTTAACCCCAAATGTCTGGAAGTTGCAAAAATAGTAAACCGGCAAGAACAAAATATTAAAATACATATGACTTAACATGCATGCATGAAGGATAATTGTATTTGTGCATTTCACATTACAAAATTAAAGCAACTAGCTATGTTGTCATGTACGCATCTGGTATAACTACGATGGAGGTTCGTAGACACCAATTTATCAGATTACTTCGTTTTATAAATGGAGGTATAACAATTTGCTGAAAATTATTGCTCTGGAATCTAAACAAAATCTAGACTTTGAAATAACTTGCAGTCAAGCATTCAAAATCCAAAGAATGTATTACATAATTGGAACTAAAAACTATCTTTAATGAAACCAAGAAAAAGTCGGAAACATGGACGGGTCCATTTTGAAGTCAGAGCAGTATAATATATAATTTAAAACTAAAATATGTCTGGATGAATTACAATGACTTCCTACCAAAATTGACCTTTTATTCTGCATTCGCTCTCCCTCCTCATAATGAAAAGCTAAAATCTAGACCATGAAATCACTGACAAAGGGGGCTAACAAAATCTAAGTGCATAAATATGATACAGCCATCTGGGACTTAATGGTAAATATGCATATCCTACATCTTGACTGCTACCTGTTCAGCTGAACTTTTCTTCACAACTCCTCTGGAGCACAACTCATTCAATAACTCCAAAGCCTCCTCAGCTAATCCTTCATAAGCAATGCCTTCTATAAGAATGGTATATGTAGCTTCAGTAGGCTTACATCCTCTTGATATCATATGCGCTAGAAAATCAATAGCACGACTGGTTTGTCGAGCCTTGCAAAGTCCTAACATGATTGAGTTGTAAGTGATAGCATTGGGACTAATGCCTAATACTTCCAAATCATGGAAAAGTTTGATTGCTTCATCAACCTTTCCTTCACGACTGAGCCCTCCAACCAGAGAAGAGTAAGTAATTATATCAGGTTTAAGACCCTTTCCACACATCTCTCTCAACAGTTCCGCAGCACGTTCTGTCTTTCCCACCTTAGAAAGCCCATCAATAACAGTATTGTAAGTAATTAAAACAGGTGAGCACCCCTTGCTGCTTAGTTGATTCAGTATCTCAACTGCAACATCCACCTTCCCATCCTTACATAATGCAGTTAGTAAAGTATTATAGGTGACAATATCAGGGTAACAACCCCTAGTTACCATTATTTCCAAGTACTCAATTGCTCTGTCCATCTTTTTCTCTTTGCAAAACCCATGAAGCAATGGATTGTAACTCAAGGAATTAGGAGTACAACCATGCTTTGGCATCTTCTCCAAGACATCAATGGCTCTACCCAGTAACCCTTTCCGGCACAAAAAATTAATCAAAATATTGAATGTCACAACACTAGGAGAACAACCCTTACGAAGCATGTCAGATAATAATCTCTCAGCATCCATCCATCTTCCAGTGCCACACATGCTACGTAAAATAATATTATGGGTAATTACATTAGGTTGACAACCATAGGATGGCATGTTATTCAAAAACTTAATTGCTTCATCCAACCTACCTTCCTTGCACATACCATTGATGAGAACATTATAGGTAACCACATCAGGTTTGCATCCTTTGCTCCTCATCTCATCTACCAGCATCATTGCCTGACCAACCCCACTTTCCTTACAAGTTGCTTCAATCAATATAGTGTATGTAATTACATCAGGATAACACTCCCGTTGCAATTGCCTGTCAAGAACATCCATTGCTTGTTTCAGTTTCCCACTATCACACAAACTACGCAAAATTGTATTATATGTAACAACATCTGGAGCAACACTCATACGGTCCAAAACCTGCAAGGCTTTATCTATCTCCCCTGATTTGCAGTATCCACCAATTAAAACGTTGTAAGTTATAACATCAGGAACAGCTCCAGACTCCTCCAGAATTTCCATAACTCGAGTGGCCTTCTTTGTCTTTCCTATCTTGCAAAATCCACGAATCAGACTCGTGCAAGCTATGACATCAGGGATATCGCCACGGTAAGTCATACGCTCGATGAACTTGAAACCTTCTTCCAATTCCCCATTTCGAACTAATCGACGGAGCTGATTATTACTCTCGAACTCCTCAAAACTCCGAGAAGGGTTGAAGCCATTTGGTGAGGATTCCACACCATTCAAATTCACTTGCGGTATTCTTCCAGAACGCTGCATTTTCCCATTCAAACCATAAGTTTCAACCTTTGAAACAGCGAATACACGAATGTCCGAATTCTTTCGAGGGCCCTTCAGTTTCCTAAACTCAACAACACTATCGGCATATAGAACGAATAAACGAGCTTTGCAACCCACCGGCCTGATTTTAGAACCAGTACTAGTATTATCCCAAACCCTACCTCTCAAGTTTGAGTTTCTTGCTCCATCTCTATGGACGTGTTGGAATGAGCAAAATTGCTCATAGTGATACTTAGTGGGTGCCGCCAAATCCATAGCTTCTACTAACTTGCAAAGCTAAAAACTCAAGCTTTCATGCTCCGTTATAGAATGCGGTAGGAATCAGATTATAAGAACTTTTTTTTTCTTTTTCCTTTTTTGCCTCTAAATTCAGTGCTTCAGAGACAGAGTCTTGGAGTGCAGGTATTCAAAAGGGTTCAAGCGGAGAGACGCAGGCAGAAGCGTGAGCTTAGGTTTTTCCTGGCGAAGGGTGTAGCTTATCCAATCCTTCTCGTTTATCCTTTCCTAGGAGAGAATGGATTTTTCTTTTTCCTTTTGGGCCAAATGGGATAGAGCAGATTTGCAAATTTGGACCGATGATTAATGAGATTTTCTGTGGCCCAGAAAACTGGTCGGCCCGCATCATGCTCCTGTTGGAACTGCCATTGCTGCCAAGTGTAACTCGGATCTTTCGTTGGAGGGATGCTATTATATTTATAGTTTTAAAAATGATAGTATCTAGTTAATTTTATAGTTTAACATTATTATAACATATTTTACTAAAGAACAAGAGATTCATATTTCGTTAAGTGCGTTAATTGCAGATGCCTTCAAACCAAAATATGTAAAAATAAAGTAGGTAAATTTGGTCATATTGATAAATTCATGTATAGATATTCTCTATATTTACTTTGAATAAATTTAAAAATCTTTAAAAGATATTAAAATAGGAGAAATTATGTTTTACCTTACATATTAAAGTATATGGGTGAAATTAATATATGAACTTTAAAATATAATAAATATCTCATAAAACTAGTTTTTAGTAATTAATAATTTAATAATTATTATGTTATATTTTATATTTCATCAGAATATTTTATTACATTTTTAAATTTATGTATCAAAATTATGATTTGTTAGATTGAAAGCTTACTATTAGGTAAAAAGTTTGTTTTGTTTTGACTATAACCTGGCCACTCAACCCCACATTTAGGTAACAATTGTCCCGTTATGAATTGAATATGTAACCTTGATTTATAACTAAACTCTAAACCTTGGCTCTCATGCAATTGTTGGACTCAATGTATGTCACTGTACTAAAAATTATAGTTATCAATTAAGATACAATTTTCTATATTTAACCTTACTTAACACAAGCGTTATATTTCCACTACCATTTTGCCTTAAATTTTTATCATAAAACAATTGTTGTCACATGTTGGCTAACATAATTTAGGCGTAACTCATAAAAATAAAATATATTTTTTCCATTCAATCATGATTGAAGTTCTACCATACAATGTAAATTATTCCATAAAAGGATTAAAGACATCAAATTAACAAACTTAATTTAACTATGTTAGGGAATACTAAAATTATAATCTCATATTGCATTTCACTCTTAATGTTTAGAGTCATACATTGTGTTTGGTTGGGGAAAAATTGGGTGAGGAATTGGAAATAAGAATGCATATAATTATTATTTTTATTTTCATATTTAGCTATTAAAATGTAAGCTCATTTCTCCGAGGAAATGGATATTTCTTCTTCCTTGGGAGAGCATATTCAGAAGTGAAAGTTAGTAGAAATTATTACCATGACCTCCATTTCTTTGTTTCTCTCACCTCACTATGTTTCTCTATCTTCGTTATCACAAACTGTGTTTTAAATTGCTGGTAATTCAAAAAACACTTTGCATGAATCAAAAATA
Organism: Delonix regia; assembly: GCA_037074485.1. NCBI lineage: Eukaryota > Viridiplantae > Streptophyta > Magnoliopsida > Fabales > Fabaceae > Delonix > Delonix regia. Next base: position 8,103,534 of record CM073452.1, read on the forward strand.
AAAAAAAAATTGTTTTCTTGATAATTAAAAAATAACGTTCATAATTTAAAATTTACCAATAAATGTTTTGTATATTTTATATAATGAGTATTTTTACAATATTTTTACTTGTAAAAATAAACAAAATATATTAATTTTTTGAAACAAAGAATTTCTCAGTAATTTATCAAACTCTCTTTATTTTATATCAAACCAAACGTAATTATATACAATAAAATTATATTCTATCCAAATTCATTCTATTTTTTATTTTTATAGAAGTCATTCCAATAGCCTTTAGATAATACATTGTAGTTCAACATTAGTCTTCCTCTATTTTAAAAAAACTCACGTTAAAAGAAAAAGTAAAATGTTTGATTAATTTAAATTCTTTTTAATATTCACTCTTATTTTTTATTTCTTGAAATTTATTCGTCATTTGTAAATGTTTCATCATTTAAAAATTATCTCTATTTTGTAAAGTTGTAAATTTATTCATATTTATTTATTTATCAATGATATATAAATGAATACAAACTAGTTCATTTGCTATAGAAAAAAGTTGCAACATAATATATTGGAGAAAGTGTATACAGTTTGTTATGTAAAATTGGTGAGAGTGAAATGACGGTGATAAGCTCATTGAAAAGGCACCACTATAAAGGATAATTTTTTGTTGTATGAAGTAGCCACCATTGTTATTTTTATGATGAACTCTAAAATCTTATGAACTGATAAAACCACATCAGATTCTATCTTTAGTTTTAAGTGATATATGAGTATGACAATATATGATTCAAATTGTTGAATAAGACTTTTAATTGTATATTATTTTCTTTAGCTTTAATTTTGTACTATGTCAAGTTATATTTATAATTTCATATTAATATTAAGGATGCAATTAATTGATTAATAAATTAATAAATTTTTTTTTGTTGACTTCAAAAAAGTCTTGGGCTTCAAAAATTCTCAATTTAATAGGTGATTAATTTTTTAATTAATTAATTAATTAATTTTTTTATTCACTTCAAAGAATTCCCAAACATCAAGGAATTCCAAGTTTAAGAGGTAATTAATTAATTCATTATTTTTTTTATTGACTTCAAAGAATTTATGATATATATATGGAAAATGTGAAGAGTTATCATAGGAAGATCTGATGGAATAATTAAAGAAAAGATTTCATCCATTAAACAAAACTCTCGTGAGGTCTACTTTAAATAGATATAATAGAATGATGTTATTTTACTTGTAAGTTTGTTCATTAATACATGTAAGATAATTTTTTATTTATTATTTTATTCTCAATTGTAAAATTGATCTTATATCATTATGTTTGAATGTTAATTTCTAGACGAATATATTTGTTTATATTAAACATATTTTTTATTCATACTTTTTATTTTCTTTGAATAAACTATATCAACATTAACTAATTTTATTAAGGAAAAAAGATCTTCTGTCAATGTTTTACAGCAGGGCCTATGTTTACTTTAAGACGATGGTTTGATTAGATGTCTCATTGATGTCATGTTTAGTCTTCTTTCGCAATGTCTCCTTCTTCGCCAAATTGCATCATTTTCCTTCTCCTTCTTCAATTTATTGCAGTGTTCTTCTTCATGAACTGATTGATCTTTTCCCTTGATTATTTACGGAAACCTTAAAATAAGAATCATATATTTGCAAGCAGGCACACAAGAAAACTTAAATGCATTCTTCCATCTTGTATGGCATGTACAAACCCATATAATGTTTCCAAGATACAAAATGGAATATGATTTTCAACTAGTAACAAATCGTGTTCAATGCTCTTTTTAATTCAAGATTTGGCAAACAAGCAATCATCATTAATTATGGCTTATATTTCCTATCGTTTTAGAAAAAAGTTCCATGACGAACCTAACATCTTGTAATAATCCAAAAATATATATGTATAAATTTTAAGAATAATATTAGAAAAGTAAAATAGAATTTTTGGACTAAATTGAAAAGAGAAAATAGTATTTGAGGTATAATTATAATTATAATTTTTTTAGGGACTAAAATGAAAATAAAAATATATTTAGAAATAAAAATATAATTTTAACCATTGCATAGTAATTGTTAACAAAAATGCGTTTAGATATTATTTGTATAGTGTCATATAGTAACTTACATGATATCTTGAAATTTTTTATAAATAGTACGAATATTTCTTAGTTTTTTAGTTTTCATATTCAAAAACTAAATAGAAAAGAAAAGAAAGAGAGGTAGTAGAACGAGCGTTCATATTTTAACTTATGTGAGAGGTAGCTTTGTAAATACATCTTTAATTGAGGTCATGTTGTAGGAGTAAGGGATTTCTACTATTAATCCTCATAGGTGAGTGTATAATTATTAAAATAGTACTTTTCATTTTATCGAACATTTTTATATTCTTGTTCAACTTTCAATTTCTTTATTTTTATATGGATTATATATAAATATATTTTTTTTCTAAATTAGTCTTTTAAGAGTATTGATCTATTTTATACAACAAACTTCTATATTTTATGCTTATGATAGTGGTGAAATCTCATTTAACAGATTAAGTATAATTAAGACATTAAAATGAAATTAAATGGCACATTTATGGAGCTTTACAAACTTTGTACAAGTTTATGCCGCATAAATAACTAATTTAAATTTTATGAGTTCCTTAGCAAAGCAATTCATCCCATAACTCATGGTATTTATGGCAGGATTATACTACCTAAATGGTCATTGATACGTGGGGTTACTATATTTCATAGTTAGGAACATTCTAGAACTAAACCATGTTAAAGGCTCTTGAATTAATCTGGACTTAGAAAAACATAAACTAAATATTCAATAAATTTAAGACATAAATGGGATTCAAAACTATCAGGAGTATTAAAATTATTATTTAAACATTAGACACTCATATAGGATTTATGATTTCCATATTTAACAAATAAGGTATAGATGCCAGTGATCTGTAGGTTCTTAAGTGATATGCATGCAAGTTCCATTTTAATCATTTATATTAATATAACTTCTCTCATAAACACTTTTTATTTTATTTTATCTTCAAGATTATTTTTATTTAAATTATTTTATGATAGTAAATATATTTAAATAAAAATTATTTATCTGTGTATCCTATTCATACTATTCAATGACTTTTATAATTTAAAGAATGGATAAAAATTCATGTAAGAATCCCATAGTCATTAGCGGGGGTAATGACATTAGTGCACCTTGTTGAAATGAATTATTATAATGTATCCAAAAAATGGATATGGATATAAATTATTAAGACGTATCCAATGAAGGGATATAGATATGAGATATTGAGATAAGAGTATAAATTATTGAGAAGTATTTGGTGAAGAGATACAAGTATGAGATATTGAGACCTATTCAATAAACAAATACGAGTATGAATTATTGAGACATATCCAATGAGGGAATACATGTATGAGTTATTGAGATGTATCCAATAAAGAGATATATTATAAATTATTGAAACATATCTCGTAAAGAATAATGAGTATGATGATCTTGGTTCTTTCCTTAATATTTATTTCATATAAAACTATATTATTGAAACTTGCAGTTTGTTAAAAATTTTATTGAAACTTACAGATTGTTAAAAATTTTCAAGTCTTTATTATTTTTCTTTTCACTTGCTTTGTTATTTATTTACTCACTAAGTTACACCTCTCTCTTTAATATTTTTCATATTAGTAAGTGCTAGTAAAGTTGCCCTGAGAATTTTCTTATTTTCCAGACCTTTTGTATATCATTATGGGTTAATTACAGTGTACGCCTGACTCCAAGGTAATGACTATTAGATATTTGATTATTTGGGATTTATAAATGTTATGAAGTATTATAAGCTTTGTGTATGTTATTTTCCTTTTTATTTTAAATATATATTTTAAAGTTGATCAGTTAATATCATTGTGAAATTGTTAAATCATATTTCAAGGAGTGTCTAATGTGTTTCATCGATATTTATAAAAAATGTAAAAAAATGTTATCTTAAGTTGGCTGAACTAAGTTGATTTAGCTTATATGTCGGTCACAACCAGTGAATTTGGGTCATGACACATCTAGTAGTATCATGTGCACAAACATATTTGTATTCAAATTAAGGAATTTCTCTCAATAACAATTTCTTATATTATGTTCCTCGTCTCTAAGCCCAGTTGTGTACTTCTTTAATTATGTAACCATTCATTCAATAGATATCCATGAAAAAACTTGAAAATACATGTGTTTCAACTTTTCCATATGATTAAATTTTGTCTTGTTATGGTGAATTGCGCTAATTGAGATCAAACAAGGAGTATAAGCATCCTTATTTTCCTTCTTAAGATATTCAAGAACCTTGTAGATATAACACTTTTGGGAAAACACATGTTGATCTGATTTTTCATGGATGTCTAAAACTATACTCCAAGCATTAATACTGTTATATGATGCTATTGAATCCTTTTGCAACATTATAATAATTATGTATATTCATAATCATTAGTTTGTTGTAGGTAAATACAATTTTGGTGTTATAGCTTAGTGTTACAATGAAGGTGGCATTAAAGAATAAAAACTAACATGGTATGAGTAAGGACATTTCATCAAACCAATGTTTTAGATTAAATCATAGCAAGCCCTACTATAAAATATTAACAGCAAGCAATTTTTTTCCTATTATAAAGAAAGACTACTATTTTTTTCTCTTTCCAAGCTTATAAGGATATATTGTTAAACTTGTTGGCCTCATTGTATATGTCAGGGATGACACTAGAGAATTGTATTTATTTGTAAATCCTTTATGTGAATGGTAATACTTGAAATCATTGATAAAAATACAACATGCTCATATGAACATTAAGTAAACTATTAGTAGCTAATTAAAATGTTTAGATTTACTCTGTTAAGAGAAGATTAAGTTATTAAATTTGTTAAGTACTTTAGTCAGTTAGTTAGCTAGTTGTAATTTAACTAATCGAAGGAAATCTTGGATTAGTTAGAAGCATAAGTAAATGGTGTATAGTGTAATTCATGATTACTAAATTAGAAGTCATTTTCTTTTATTTTTGGCTTTTGTGTCATTGTAACATGGATTAGAGTTGCACAAAGGAAATTAAAGATGGTCTCGATTTGTTTTTCCATCATCAAATTTTTTTTTCCTTACTTTGTTGCTTTTGTTCATTTCTATTATGTTCTATCTTAGTTCATTATTTAGGAAATACTGGTGTGTCAAATGGAGTACCAATTTCTAATTTCACTCATCCCTTGTTCTTGCATCTGTCAAACACCATAAGCATAATTCTTATATCTCAATAGCTAACAAGAGGAAAGAATTATACAGTGTAGAGTTCAGCAATAAAGATTGCACTATTAAATAAGAACAAGATTGGATATCGATGAATCTTGCTTTAAAAAAAAAAAGAGGACCTAACCTTAGATGCTCATAAGTATAGTTGTAATGTAGTAGTTTTGTCATAAATCTCAAACTTGATTTCAACAAAATCATTAAGTAGAATTGTGTTTTCTTCAAATGCCTACTCAATATAGGAAGATCTTAAAGAAAGATTTGATAAAGTCAATGGCTTAAGAATTTTCTCATTACATAGAGAAATCAAATCACTTACTCAAGGGAGTTTATCAGTGTTAATATGAAAAAAATTATAAGACAAGTATTCAATGTTAGTCAAATTGCCATTATGTGAGTGTCTAACCTCAAAAGTATATGTAAAGCAGGTTCAACAGCAATGATTGTTTAATTCTTGATGGGACTCAATGAAGTATATCGACAAATTTAAATTCATATACTATTATTGTAGCTTTTACCTACAATAAACAAGCATACTTAATGACTTTGCAATATGAAGCACAACTCTAACTATCGAACCATTAGCTAATTCTAAAAACACTACATTAATGTCCAATAATGGAATGATGAAAGGTCATAAATCAAAGTTTAATGGAAAATCCAACCATTGTCATGTTAAAGGACACAAGAAAGAAAAATGTTAAAAGAAAAAAGTAATAACATAATTTTGTTCATTAAGTTTGCACTGAGTCAAAAGAAGATAACATATTAACTCCATATGTAGCAATGCCAACATTCACATTAGAATAATATACTTAAATACTATAAATGCTCAAGAAGAATCCTTTGAAGTGGTAGCCAATGTTGTAGGTATTATTTGCTTACAAAAATCTTATAACCCTAAAGGATGGATCCTTACACATAGGAGCCATCAATCATATATACTAAAAAACTCAAAATTTCAATGAAATCAGACCTGATCCAAATAGAAACAATGATGTCACTTTACCAAATGGTCATGAAGGAATTAAATAATAAACACATTCATAGATAATTTAGAATAAGAAACTTACATATTTCTCCTAATTACAGAAGTTGATTAGAGTCTAGCTGGGATCACTGATCGTAGGAGATACCCACAAAGTGTTGGGTGTATCTCGAGTTTCCACAACCTAAATCTCCTGTCTACTGCAACTACAGAATACTTTGTAAGCATTCCTCTCAGAATGTCTTAATTCTTTATAGACTATTCTTTTGGTATATTAGTCTGTATGTTTACTATCGTATAATAGTCTAGCCTTTTTATAAAAGGCTAGCTAGGATTAGGGTTTAGTAAAAAATTTTGAAATTACTATTTTACCCTTACTTAATGAGCACCCCTTATGAGTGGACACTGTATAATATCTTAACAGATTTAAACCTTAGATACTATACGATATTCTAACATCTCCCACTCACACATAATGGGAATGCTCATATGTACTAAGTCCAAGAAACATATTCTCAGTAAATCAAGAGAATACTTTCTTTTTATAATCTGCAGTCATTCATACAGGGAAAGTAGGTTGTGCAACTAGCATACTATGAGAGCATTAATGCTATACATCAATTATAAATATATAGCCTCTCGTAAAAAACACACATGCATGTAGATCATAAAGTATACATGTACCATAGATCATAAGAATTACATTTAGATATTTCTCAATGATCTCATCTATCATAATATCTTGTATTTACAATAATGACATACAAGTTATAACTGGTATACCGGTGAATATAGAATAATGAGATTCTCTTTATGATCTTCTTCTTTTTATGATCCTATCAACACAAACTTAGCTTGTTTTTTTAGACATGTCCCGCCAGATTAAATCATTACACATAGTCCTTAGGTAACACACTAAGATAGCAAACACTAAGCTGCATTTCAAGTATCTAATTGGAGTCCAAGGGTATAAATATGGAGCCAACATAAAGACTCAAGGATCTCACACAATCATGAGTTAAAATTGCACTCATGTTAACCCATATGATCAGTATTTGCACACATGGTATGAAATATTTGCTACAACATTCCTCCTTTTCCCATGAAGTGTATGTCTATTTCACAAGTACTATTGCATATATGATATTTTAGACATCACAAGTCTATACAATGTCTTGAATTCACATCTGGCAACTAACGTTGACTAGAAATGATGAACTTGTTTCATCAAATCAATTATAATGACTATATATCATCAATCAGGCAACTTAAATGATTTTAAGTATAGTTGCTCTCAAATTATCCTCTAATAATTTCTCTTAAAATATTGTCACATCTCCAATGTTACAAAGACACTGAGGTGGTTACCTGTGTGAGAAAGCTAACCCTTTTGTTTACCTGACATACTTAACAATAAATAAGAATGTACACAACATTCAAATAAAGATATATAAGCATGGAAATCAAACTTTATTGATTATCAAAGAACATCAAAATATCTTTGTCTGTGAATAATGGAAAAATATTAAAAATACAAATGAAGCATGTTAAATTCTACATAATCCTAAAGACCTAACGTGTCTCACAAACATATATTTAGAAATAGGCTTAGTTAGAGGATCTGCCAGCATTTCATGCATAGATACATACTTCACGTTCATAATCTTGCGTGTAACTATGTCATTCACATAGTGATACTTGATATCTATGTGTTTAGTTTTAAAATAGTACTTTAGATCTTTGATTTATGCAATCGTTGTCTCACTATCACAGTATACTAACACTGGTTCAATGTTTTCTACTTTGCACAACAATTGATCTAAGAACCTCTTCAACTAAATAACCTCCTGAGCTGCTGAAGAAAGAGCCACAAACTTTGCCTCCATCGTGGACAAGGATACACATGATTGTTTCTTACTACTCTATGATATGATGCCATTACTGAGTAAGAAAACATGTATTGAAGTAGACTTTTAGTCATCTAAGTCCCCTTCATGATCAGCATCAGTGCATCATACCAATTATAGATCTCTACTGCCTTATAGCAAAATATATAATTAGTAGTTCCCTTTAGATATCTTAAGATCCTTTTTACAGCTTCCCAATGTTTAGGACTTAGGTTGGTTTTATATTTACTCACCAAGTTAACTACTTGATAGATATCAGGTCTAGTATATATTATAAGATACATTCGTCAATCGATTGCATTCCTATATGGAGTTTGGCTCATATGCTCTCTTTTTATGGTAGTTTTAGGACATATTTCAGCATTCAAGGTTTGGCTTGTGCTGATAAAAGTGTCAATACAATTACAACTTTCCATATTAAAACATTCCAAAACCTTTTTTTATGTAATTCTCTTGCAAGAGATACAAGAGTTTGTTAGAACGATTTCTTGAAATTTTAACTCCAAAAATGTATGTAGCTTCACATATATCTTTCATCTCAAAGCTAGATGATAACCAAGTCTTTACCTTGTTGATAAGCTTCATATCATTTTCAGTTATGAGCATGTCATCAACATATCATGTCATAATCATATACTTGTGCTTAGATCTTTGGGTGTATACACAGTTGTCTTCACTCATCATAGTGAAACCACTAAAGATGATTGTATTGTGAAATTAAATATACAAGTGCCTTGAAGATTGTTTATGGCCATAAATAGACTTCAAAAGTCTACAAACTTCTTCTTCTTGGCTCTCTTTAATGAAACCCTCAGGTTATTCCATATAAATTTCTTCATTTAATTATCCATTGAGAAAAGCAGTATTTACATCCATCTAATGTGATTCAAAATCTAAACAAACCATTATAGCTAGAAATAAGTGAATAGAGGTAAATCATACAGCAGGAGAAAAAGTCTCTCATAGTCAATTCCTTCCTACTGTATATACCTCTTTGCTACTAGTTGAGCCTTAATTTTTCAATAGTGACATTGACTCTTTTCTTGATTTTGAAAACCCACTTATTCCCAATAGCCTTGCGTCCCCATGGAAGATTAACAGTTCCCAAATGTTGTTGACTCTCATAGACTTCATTTTCTCTTCTATAGCTTTAGTCCATTTATCCTTAGAAGGGGATAAGATAGACTCTTTCAGATTTCTTGGCTCATCTTCAATTTGTAGAAGCATTGTAAAATGTCTGCCACCTTCATTCTCATATCGTCAGGGAGGAGGAGTCTTTTTACGTGAACCACGTCTCAGTTGTGATTCATTGAATACTTACTTTATTATTCCCGTTTAGATCAATATTGCTCCCACTCAGATCAAAATCAATGGTCTCATTCCCACTTGGAATGAGATCCATTTGGTCACTCCCACTTGGAGCAACTAGCTTAGGAACACTTTCATTTGCATCTAATGATGAAGAAGGTTGCTGATGAGAAATTAATTCATCATCTGCTATAATCCTCCCACTTGCATGAAATGGTCCGAGTGCATTCAGATCCTTTATTTCAAATAAGGATAGGTCTTGACCTACTTCACCCTTCTTAGGTTATTCAATCTCTAAGAATATGACATCTCTAGATTCAAATTTATTCCTGCTCCCACTGTCTTGTTAACTTATAAACACATAACCTTTTGATGTTTCTGAGTATCTAATAAAGATACTTTTCATTCCGCTCGGGTCTAATTTGCCATATTTGTAAGAGAAATCATGTGTATAGGCAGTACATCCCCAAGATTTCAAAACACTTAGGTCAAGCTTTCACCCAGTCCATAACTCATATTGAGTGGTTGCAACTAATTTCATAAGCACACGATTAAATACATAGGCTGCAAACATCAATGTATCACCCAAATAGGTGATTGGCAAAGTCATCATGGACCTAACCATCCCAAAGAGCGTTCTATTTCTTCTTTCCACAACACCATTTTGTTGTAGAGTACTTAGAATAGTCAACTGATGACTATCCCTTTCTTATCATATATTCATTGAATTAAACTAACAAATATTCTTGATCTCGATCGGTTCAAGAGCCTTAATCTTCTTATCTAATTGATTCTCAACTAAGTTTATATAATTCTTGAAGTAGCTAAATGCTTTTGACGTATGAGAAATCAAATAGACATAACCGAAATGAGTATAATCATCAATGAATGTGATGAAATAATTCACTCTGTGCTTAGCCCTGACATTTATAGGCCCACAGATGTCAGAATGAACTAATTGCAATGGAAAATCAGCTTTAGTTGCTTTACCGAAGGGTTTTCTAACAGATTTTCCTTCTAGATAAGATTCACAAGCAGACAAATCCACTCATTCAATGCTAGGAAGCAAACCTTCTTTTACTGACTGTTGCATTCTCTATTGGCCAATATGACTAAGTCTATCATGCTATATATTTACATCATGATCATAATCATGCGTAAAGGAAAACATGAAAAAATTAACATTATTATTAATGTAAAATTTGTCATCCAAATTCATAAAAATAAAGCCTCTGGTTACATAACTAAACCATAACTGAGTCGTAACTTAATTTAACACAATTGTTATGGAAATACATATAATAACCTAGCCTAAGAAAAACCAAAACTGAAATAATATTTTAACGAATTTAAGGTGCATAAAAGACATCATGTAAGATCATGTCTCGACCACCACGTAAGACTAACTTGCATGTTCTAATCCCTTTGACAACTACCTTAGTGTTGTTACCCACATACATCCAAAATGCTTTATAGGGAACTTGCTAGAAGTTAACATAGGCTTCACAGTCCCTCGTTATGCGGTCTGTGGTTCTTGAGTCTGCAATCCATACAGGACAATATTTAGTAAGCATAATAGAGCTAGAAACACAAAGTTAACTAGCATAAGCAGTATAGATTACCTTTTAGGAAGGCTCAGGGCAATCACTCGCTTAGTGTCCCTTCTTTTCGTAATTAAAACACTTTAACTTTTGTCGTATTCACCTTTTGCTGCTTATTTTTACCTTGCTTATTAGTCTTTGGCTTTTTCTTAGGTTTATCTGGTCCTTTGTTCTCTCCCCAGCTCTTTCTCATTGAATCACTTCTTCTACCTGAAGTTGCCATATGTAACTTAAGTATCAGCTTAGATGATTTAAGCCTTTCTTGTTTGAGTTCAAAGGGCCTCCAGACATCTTCCAGAGTCATGATTCTGTCATTATAAGTAAGATGGATATTCATTTGCTCCTATGAACTAGGAAAAGAGTGAATGATGGCTTGGATTTATTGCTCGTCTATTAAGACATTTCCAACATCTTTTAGCTCAGCGATTATATTTGACATCAGCTTCAAATGTTTCCACATCGAATGGTATGGGCGTTTCTTATATGAGTTAAATTTGATCATTAGAGAACGCAATTTGGATAAAGACGTAGTTTCAAGCCTTGTTCTCAAAGCATTCTAAAGCCCCATAATGCTTTGGTGGTTTTTGAACTCCCTTAGGATGTCATCTTCCATAGTGCTCAACAACATAATGTGAGCAATAGAGTTCTTTTTCTTCTAAGCGTCATAAGCCTCACAGTCCCACCTATGTTGGGCCATGTTTCAAGCTTCTGACTCTTCCATGACATTATTGAGAGCCTCAAGAGCTTCTTGCTCTTCCAGGACATACTAAACTTTCATACTCCAGATCTCATAATTATCGTCATTTAGCTTCAACCCCTTGTTGAGTTTAGCAACAATACTTTTGGAAGCTGTAGTCATTCTTTACATAAAAAGAAAGATAGACATGAATCGGGATTAGATAATTAAAAAAACACGCAAGATTTAATGTTCACCATGCTTACAAATTATGACACTAAGTATTGTATGATTAAGCTAATTATCCTATGCATAACCCAGAGTCGAAAGAGCATAAAGTGTCAATCATCGTCCTAAGGTTATATGCAAGGTAAATCAATGAAATCAAAACACAACTAAGTGTCCTAATCATGCTACAAACAAATTGTAAATCATGATTTTTCAAATCTTAAACAAATTAACATTTGTTAACTATCATGTTAAACTAATTAACACATTAATAAATCAATTATGTAATGTTAAACTAATTAACATTCATTAATAAACATGTTAAACTAATCAATATATTTAATATATGCATTTAATGTGTTTAACAAATAGTGGATCCCGTACATGACATTGTTAGATCAAGAACATAGATCTAAAATAGATCTCTTAAGATTAGGAGCCAATAGTTTTGGGTTTCCAGCCAATATACGAATCCAAAGAGTTATAATATAAGTGTAAGGACTTACATATGTTAAACAAATTAACACTATCAAATAAATAATGTTAAGCTAATTAACATTATATTTCTAAATTTTCTATTGGAAGAAAATTGAAAAAACAATTGAATAAAAACAATGTTAAATTAATTAACATAATGATAAGTAATCACATATTACTTGATTGAAATTTGTTGGCATATAAAAAATAAATTTTTCACCAAAAAATTAATTGTATTTATTTGGGGCTAAAATATAAATACATAATTTATATTTTTAAACATATTTAGATGGTCATTTATTAGGGATTTAAAAATTAGGCCTCTAATTTATTATTTTTGAAATGAGCCACATGCCCAATTAAAATAAATTCTTACAAGACCCAAAACTTCTTTCAAAAAAAAAAATGAAAAGGCCCACTTCAAGAAACTCTTCTAAGAATATAAGACCCAAAATTCCTTAAAAAAATGAGTGAAAAAAAAAAATCTTTAAAGGCCCTTATCTTTAAAATTTTTAAAGGCCTAAAATAAAATTGTTAGTAATAAGTCCATATCAAACCCTATAAGTTCATTTACTAAAAAAATATAAAGTTTTAGATCTTTTCTAAATTTTTTTTGAAAATTCAAATATTTCAAGAAACCCTAAATCCCTTCTTCTTCCACTCTTATTGCTGCTGCCATTGGCAGCCCTACTGCTGCTCACTGACTACCCACTCGTGGGCGTCAGAGATGTTACCTTTCCCGATGAGGTGGTTGGCATTGTGTACAACAATGAAAGCTGAGGAAAGGATGCGATTTGAGGCTTTCTTTTAACCCTTTCATTTGCATCTTATGCCGACATAGAGGTTACCGACGGCTATGGTCATCTTCAGTGGGAGTGTCACCTGAAGCCACTACTGTCAGCAACGATGAGAGAAGTTGACCTTACTCATCCTCTTGATCAAAACAAAGGAGGTGATAGATCTCGAAACAAAGGTGGCGATTGTTTCTTAGGGGGTGCCAACCACATGGTCAGCGATGGTTTCCCACTGTCGAGGCATTGTTGGCGACCATTGTCATCAGCGGCAATGATAAGAGTGAACAGTGAGGCGAAACGAAGACGCAAAGAGGGAATTTTTTGAAAAAAATTTCAATTTCCTTTTTTTTTTTTTTTATAATTTTGAAACCCTAATTTAAGAAATCTAGGTGGGAATAGGTGACTTGGCTGGAATGAAGATTTCAAAAAAAAAATTTCAAACAAATTTTATCGCAAAAACCCTAATGAAAATTACCCTAAATAATATCTTATCTTATATCTAAATAAAATATGCAAATGATCAGAAAACTAGCCTAGTGCTCTGATACCAATGAAGGAATTAAATAATGAACACATTTATAAATAATTCAGGGTAAGGTACTTACATATTTCTTTTGATTGCAGAAGCTGATCGGAGTCTGACTGAGATCACTGATCGTAGGAGATACCCATAATTTGTTGGGTATATTTCGGGTTTTCACAGTCTAAATCCCCTCTTTAATGTGACTGCAGAATACTTCACAAGCATTTCTCTCAGAGTATCATAAGTCTCTATAGACTATTGTCTTGGTATATCAGTTTGTATTTTCTCTATTGTATAATAGTCTAGCCCATTTTATAAAATGCTAACTAGGATTAGGGTTTAGTAATAATTCCTGAAATTATTATTTTAACCTTATTTAATGAGTATCCCTTATAAGTTGACACTGTATAATATATTAGCAGATTTAAACGCTAAATGTTGTACGATATTCTAACAAGTCATAAAGCTCAAATAACCCACATAAGAGAAAAATCATGTTTCTCAACACATTATTCTTAAAGATATTTTATTCATCTTAGAATTTTAGTTCAGTCATATCTTTATTTCCAAACTTACCAAAGACCACAATTGTTCTATCATTTTTAATTTTAACCTTTGCTTATTTCAGGACCTTTCAAACAGAATAGTCAAAGGGATTAGTATACTCAAGAATTGTCTATATTACCTCTAGCTCAACGAAGATACCAATGTAATACCTATTGTCAGAAATCATTAATGTATATTACTTACATTAACATCCAATGTACTTTGTCAAACAAATGCTTCTTTTCTATCGCATAAATACCTTGATCATGTACCTTACACAAAATTACATCCTATTGAGTCAGTAAAAGAGCACATTCATTCATTTGAGCACATTTCACATTGTCCAATATGTCCTCAAGCTAAGCAAACTTGACTCCCATTTCCCTAAAGTACCTCAAAATCTAATTATTGTTTCCAATTATTACATATGGATGTTTGTGGTCCCTATCATACTCCAACACATCAAGGAGATCTTTTTTTCTTACCATAATAGATGATTACTTGAATGCTACCTAAATATTCTTCATGAAACACAAAATCGAAGTATCAACCTATATTTAGACATTCCTAGCATACAGAAGAAATTAGTTTTGATGCCAAAACTAAAACCTTTAGAAGTGGTATAATTTTCTAACACCAACATCAATCATATCTTGACATTTCTTAATATTTCTCATGAAAGTTCTTTTGCTTATACTCCTTAGCAGAATGGTACTGTGCAAAGAAAGCATAAGCATTTCTTTTACATTTGCACGTGCACTTATGATCCAAGCCATATTCCAATTTGATTTTGGGACAATGCATTAAAACAGCTACATATCTCATTAATGAATACCACCACCAATTTGAACAACAAATCTCCATTTGAAGTCATATACAACAAGCCTCTTAACCTTTCACACGTAAGGGTATTTGGTTGTCTATCCTATGCCAGTGATCTCAACAATAGAGATAAATTCAAACTATGAGTATCCATATTTATGTTATTGGGATACTCAGTAACCCATGAAGGTTACATTCTACACAACATTGCCAACGACTCGATTCTCACCACCAAAGATGTTACTTTTCATGAACAAATTTTTTCATTTTATACAATCGATACTCAACCAATCAAAATACCTACCAATGATATTTTTCTTTATGATACAACTACTTACACTTCACTAAACAATAGCCACGTCATTTTAGGATCCTCCCCAAAGAACAACTTCTCAATAGATATAATAAACGAGTCAATTCAACCACCAAGACAATCTAAAAGAATCCCCAAGCCACCTAGTTAGACCAATGACTACATATGTCCCTCAATATCCCCTGGACCATCCATAGAGAACCAAGTTATAGGTATATCATCAACTTCTTAATCCTCTTTATACCTTATGTTTGATTTTGTAGCTTATTCATATTTATCATCCAAATACCAGTGTTTTCTATCATTTATTGCTTCCACATTTGAACCCAAATTATTCCAAAAAGCTATCAATACTAAGTTTGGATTGATGAAAATGGGTTTTTAAGATCAAATATAAGGGCAGATGGTAGCATAGAACGTTATAAAAACATGCTTGACG
The DNA here is from genome assembly GCA_037074485.1 of Delonix regia. Lineage (NCBI taxonomy): Eukaryota > Viridiplantae > Streptophyta > Magnoliopsida > Fabales > Fabaceae > Delonix > Delonix regia. The sequence continues at coordinate 8,119,458 of CM073452.1, forward strand.
GAAAAAGGATATAACAAGAAGGAAGGAAATGATTATCATGATACATTCTCATTGGTAGTCGAAATGGTTACTGTTCAATTTGTACTGGCTATTGCAGCAAGAAAAAATTGGCTTTTATTCCAAATGGATGTATTTAATGCATTCTTATTATGGGATATTCATGAGGGTAAATATACATGAAGCTACCACTGCGTTTTGGCAATTAGGGGGAGGATAAGGCGTGTAGGCTGCTCATATCTTTGTATGGTTTGAAACAAGCTTTTAGACAATGGAATTCAAAGCTTATAATAGCTTTGACATTTACATGTTTTTAGCAAAATGAACATGATTATTCTTTATTCACCAAAAGGCAGGGAGAGTAGTTTACTATCTTATTAGTGTGTGTGGATGATTTGTTAATAACAGAAAACAATGAAGGAGTAATGGAAGAAACAATGACATTTTTACATAGCCAATTCATAATTAAAGATTTGAGGGAGTTAAAATATTTGTTGGGAATTGAAATAGCAAGTCACAAGATGGAATAATTATGAATCAAAAGAAATACGCACTTGATTTTATCAAAGACATGGGTATGAGTGGTTCAAAACTAGGGGGAGTTCCTCTTGATCATGATTTAACGCTAACAGCAGCAGAAAGCGATATGAATGATGATGAATTAATAAAAGATCCAACGAAGAATCAAAAACTTATTGGGAAATTGATATACCTAACTCTGACTTGGCCTAATATCAGTTTTCAATACAAATATTGAGTCAGTCCATAAGTGCACTAAAATTGTCTCATACGAATGCTGCAATGAAGGTAGTTAAGAACCTAAAGCTGAATCTAGGATTGGGGATATTGTTGTCTAAATAAATTGATATAAAGTTACAATGGTATTGTGATTCTGACAGCTTGTTCTTTTTCTCGCAAATTAATAAGTGGGTATTTGGTGAAGTTAGGTGTCTCATTGATGTCATGGAAGTCAAAGAAGCAAAACATTGTTTCGAGGTCGTTAGTTGAAGCAAGATATTGAGCAACAAGATCTGCTGTTTCAGAAGTAATATGGTTGCTTGGTTTTATTTAAAGACCTGGGGTTTGATAAATTAAAATCAGTAAATAAAAGGTGTGATAGTAAGGCAGCAATTTAGATAGCTAATGATTTGGTGTTTCATGAAAATAAGAACATAAAGATGATTGTAATTTTGTAAGAGAGAAGCAGGTGAAAGTGATGTTTAAGTTGGAACATGTTGATATAAAAAAGTAGTTTGCAGATATACTGATAAAAGCTTTCAATAAACAATAGCATCATCATCTACTGTTCAAATTAGGTATCATAAATATATTTCGACCCAACTTGAAAGGGAATGTTGAGTGAAGTTGTTAAAATTTGTTAAGTACCTCTAGTTAGTTAGTTATAACTTAATTGGCTGAAAAAAAAATCTTGTACATAAGTCAGAAAGTAAATGTAAATGATGCCCAATTTAATCCACAACTACTGAATCAGAAGTTCTCTTCTTTCATTTTTGCCTTTTGTGCCATATTATAAAAAACTCATTTAAATCCTATTGTAATAATTTTTTTTTCTTTTCCCAACATTTGTACTATAAGAAACAAGTTTTTTCAAGCATTATTTTAATAAAAAATTGGTGCAAAATTGGAAGGCATCTTTTTTGTTGGACATGTTAGCACTAAGAGACATAAAAACCTACCATGTTAATTATAAAAAAATTAATTTGACATTTGATTCAATATTATTTAAAGTAATAGATAAAATAATTTATTTCCTAAAATATAAAAATTAAATTACTTATTTTCCCATTTCAAAACATCAAGGCTATTTTTGCAACATGATGTACTGACAATATGTATAGAGCTGGCAGCTTCAATGGATCTTTGATTCAATAGAAAATTTAAATTTCGAATCACCTAAAATATTTTAGGAATTAAAGTCCCAGAAAAAAAAAATAATTTGAGAATCATTATAACTTCCATTCAATATTTTTGAGATGCAAATCCAAATTACCTTTGAACAGAAAACAAACTTAAATAGACTTTAAAATTCAATTTTTTTCTTTGTTCCAATTTTTCGATTTCAATCATTTGAAATGTGCGATCACATTTTGCCACAACTACATAAAGGAATTAGTTGATTTAGTTCATACCTCTCAACTCGTCTATAAATTAAGGAAATTTTTAAAAAAATTAGTTAATTATTCAACCATTTAGTAATCCAGTGACATACAGATAGATTTTACACATCATCCTTGAAATTCGAAGGGTCAAAAAGAAAACAAAATATAAGATAAGTAGAATCACTTTTCATATTCTCGATCCTACCCAACAAAATATCTTCTGTACCTTTTAGGCTTCCAGATTAAAAAATTGTGAGAATCATGTCCTTGTTGATGACAAAGCTATGATTGGCCGACAGTTGTCCCTCTTAGTTGGCTCTTTTTGTTTAATTTTTCCTTTTAGAGAACAATCTTCCTCGAGGCTCAAGGGAAGGAGCTTATAGTAGCCTCTAGACTTCTCTCTCTTTCTCTCTCTCTCTCTCTCTCTCTCTCTACCCATGTTAGGCATCAATACGTATCAAGATATTTTTTGCTTAAAGAGACACGTGGTAAAACCTAACTTCCTAAGTACATTGTACCGGATTAACATGGAGTTGATTTTTCTGACTTAGTCCTGTTTGTCTTCTCAACTGCATCAATTGCATGTAATTGAATATGCGATTAGATGATAGTAGCCGCTAAATATTATGCTGGTCTGCTTTTCTCAAAAATAGTTTCTTGAAAAATGAATGTAATTACCACTTCTCTTTCGCATCAAATCTCATTTATCTCAAGGTTAATGATTTTTCAAAATGTTTGTAGTCCAGAAATTTTTTCTTTCCTTGTTCCAAAATTTATGGGCGGACAAAATCAATTATGCGGTATAGTAATTTATAATACTTATCTTTATGTATCTGCAAAAATACATATTCTTATCTCAAAGCATATCAATATAAATACATTTTATTATTTTTACGGTAGTAAATAATTGACAGTAAGTCATTATAGCTATGTTTATGATTTGAGAAAAAATGAAATATAATAGAGTAGAGTGAAATCGTAAGTCATGAATAATTTTAATGTTTAAAAGTTTTATTTAAAAAATTACTTTTATTATGATTTAAAAATTATATTTTTCCATTCCATCATTTTTTTCAATTATTAGTTCACTTTTCACGAATCATCCAGTCAAACAAATCTTAAATAAAATTCTCTTTTTTCCTATTTTCAAAATAAAAGAAGTTGAAGAATTTTAAGCAAAAAAATAAATAAATGAAGACACTAGTTCACTCTATTATAGGAAAAATTATATGTTTTTTAGTATTTTATGAAATTATTTTTTAAATACGATAAATTAGTCCAAAAATCGATGAAATGGTCAAGCGGTGGCCGTGATTTTCAATCTCACGAAGGCGACTATACTAACAGTCATCTTAGCACATCCTGCGTGCTAAGACGAAGCAGCTACTACCTTCGAATGCGAAAAGCAGTTTAAACTTTATTTAAAGGAGAATCCGAAACCCTATGAATTAATTAATAAAAAATACTGGACAATCCAGGCATACAATACAATACAATATAAAGGCACCAATCGATTGGAAACGTGTTTCGTTAACCTGTAAAGTGCAGGATCGCTGCCAAGACCCTTCCCCACAATTACATATTTAAATCCCTAATTGCTCCAGATATTTTCCTGAGCTCAGCTTCCTTTTCTGTTTTCTCTCTTTCTCGCTCCTTCTCGCTCCTTCTCTATCTGTGGTAATGGCAATTCTCTAAAACCCATCGTCTCTGTTGTCTTCCGTGCTTTGTTTTCACTTTTTTCCGATCTCTTCATGGATTCGGCCTCGGGAACTGCGATTCTCTCCGTCAAGCTCGTTTCTGACCTGCATTCATGCGCTGAGGTTTGTCGCTTCACTAGTTACTACTTCCATGGCTGTATGAAAGGAGACAGCGTATAGTTGAATTCATATGTAAGGAACCAGTTGCGGTGTCCGCCACATGTGTCCGTCTTCTGAATCCGTTTGGTTCCCGAGAACCTGTGGAAAATGAAAGAAGAGAGATAATCAGAAGAATCCGGTAATCTTATTACACTGGCATTACTACCCTAGCTTTCGTAAGATTTATCTTTGTACAACTACTGCATTCAGAAGCTTTCTAGCGAATAAGCGAATTGCTCTATTTTGGTTTTAGTATCATTGCAGTATCAAATGCTGCTTGTTGCGTCCCACTTATATGTCTATTTTCAACTTATGTAGGTTATCTTGATAGCCTTCTGTATGGGAACAGTGGGCCACGCTGGACGGAAATGGGCGTTCAGATCTCAGGTATCCAAGAAGTACGGTCTATGAGTATTATTCTTTTCGTTTAGTAGGCCATTTTTCCTATTTTTTTAGCCGGTTTAGTACGGTCTTCAGTGGTTTGTTGGTTCAGTGCTTTGATTATATCAAATAAACGTAAACTTTACCCTGTTATATGCGCTTTCTTTAGTTCTCACTATTTCCGTTTTCATTTCCCCATCGAGGTGCAAATTTTGTCGGTGAATATACTTTTCAGTGCTTTAGCTGTAGATAGTAGTCTAGTTAAGGATTTTATGTGTTTTTACCGCTTACACAGTGTGAATATTCTTTCATACTTTTTTCCTGGCCATCTACTTCATTTAAGTGAAATATATTTTAGGGGGCCAAGGAAAGGCAATGGGGAAGAATTGTGTTTCCCAAGTTATATTTTATTATACAACTAAGATCTTAAAGTGTGCCTAGTTCAACATTGTTTGATTGAATATACACTTTGGACGTTGGTCTCTAAAAGATATACCTTCAATGCTTTAGTCCTCAGAAATCATAATCATTCTCTGAACGAGTCAGTTCTTACAAGTTTATAACTCACAAAATGCCATACGCCACGCCATGTAGCCATGGTGTTTCTTAAGCCTCTTGCTGTTTTTTGCCATATGCTTTTGACAACATCAAACCTTGGTTCTTCTTCCTTGGAATGTCCACCATAGGAGCTCTTCTGGAGCTTATGTAAATCATCCAATGTCATATGTTTTCTTCCCTACTCAATAGACTATGTTTCCCAAATCAATGACTGTTTGATCAATTTTAAATAGTTGAGTTTATATGCAGAAATTGAGACTGAATTTTGGTTTTACAAGTCAGGGTCAACTTCAAATTTTTAATTTACTTAAATTTATTGCAAATGGTTTATTGGGATTCATATATGTCATTTTATAGATATCAATAAACTTATTCGTAATGTTTAGTTGGATTAAAAATTGAAAATTTAGCAAAATTTATGGAAATTTTTAGTGGCGGTGTGAATGCATTCTTCAATCTCTATAATTTCCTCCTATTATTTCATATTACTTTCGTTATCCCTATGGGTATTTCAAACATAGCATTTTGTTTCTTATCTATCATGATTAATTACAATATAAATTTTTATTTTCACTTGATTTTAAATTTTAAGTTCACAGCTATATGCGAACCTTAACTTTTCTTCCCAAAATTGCTCTCATTTTTCTTTATTTTCCTGTTAAATTAACAAATAGGTAGTGTGAATCTCGTGTATAGCTTAAGATTTATGGAGGTTAAGCAAATTTAAGTAAGGTTTTACAATTAAATTTTGAAAATTTTATACTTTGGCTTGACAATTATTTCATGTTCTTTGCTGAAAATTTCCATTTTTTATATTAATCTTTAAAATTATATGCCTTTACAAGATAATTAGTTTTGGCTTTTAGTTTTGATTGAAATTGGATGAAAAAAGGAGTTTGAAGCTTGAAATGGAGCTCCCGTGGTGCATAGGGAAGGTGCTGCACCAATGTGCACATATGAAATACTAATGGCCCTCCTAAACACAAGGTAGTCAAAGGCGAAAGGTGTTCTTCGAGGCATGGAACCTCTAAAATGCCTCATGTGTGAGGCACTAGAAAGGCGCCTATCTAACTGTATCAAATCACAAAAAAAGAAAAATGCTGAAAATATGTTAAATAGACAAAAATAAATAAATAAATGTAAATTTTTAACAACATTTGACATGTGAATCATAATAATATCAAGTCATGAGACATAATAATCCTTAAATGCACTAATTAAGTCACTAGTATCACTATTCAAGCATAATAATCATTTAGTCATAACTCATAATAATATTAAGTTACCTCAAGGGACTAGTGGCTTTGTTTTATCTTGTCTGTTTATTAAACCATGAGACTAGATTTATTTTCTAAGAGAATGATATTTTAATCTTATTTTAAAACTTTTAAGGCTGTGTTGGACTTCTGAAGATTTATAGGTTCCTATTTTGTCATAATTGTTTTAAAACATTTGGGCTGAGCTTCTAAGCTAGCCCTACCCACTTAGCCATCCAAATAAAAGCCAGGCACCTAAGGCATTTGCCTTGATAATTGCAAAAAGTGCCAAAGGCAAGGCGAGAGCTTGGCTGAATTCAGCGCTTCTTTTAGTGGGAGAGGTGTTGGCCTGTTTAGCAATGCGTTGGGCACTAATGGAAATGCTTTCGACATCATTGCCTAAACACTCAATGTGCCAAACTTGTTAGGGTTGACTCCTATAGAGGATTTAAGAGTTTTGTGGGTACATATTTTAGAAACTAAATTGTGTATTTGGTCTTATCTTTATATATGAGAAAAGTACAAAATTGGTCCTCCACTTTTGTATTTTATGACAAATTGGTTCTTCATAAATTAATTGTGACAAATTAGTCCTTCACAAATTGAAACTTGTACAAACTAGTCTCCACAAATTCAAATTTGTACAAAACTAGTCCTTCTAATTAGGTTAATGAGAGACTGATTTTGCATAAAATAAAATTTTTGAAGAACTGATTTGTTAGAATAATTTGTGAGGACCAAATTGTCACAAAGTGTAAAATTGGAGGATCGATTTGATAATTTTCTCTTTTATTTATATTCCCAATTGCAATTTCCTAGCAGGTGTTGCTTCCCCCCTTCTTTTTTATTTTTTAACCGCAATTCCATTTTTTAGAATATGGGTTGGTATTTCATTATCTTAGAGGCATTTTGCAGTCTTTGTTCTTTCCTATATGAAAACAGTGTAGGAGCCAAGGAGGAACAATTCATCCTAAAAAGCTTATCCCTATATTAAATAGATGAATCATCGATGACTTTCCTACTCATTCATGATTTTAATGAGGCTTGTTTGAGCTGTGGCGTGTAGTTCTTTCAATAAATGCCTATGTTAATAATAAGAAGAGGCAAAAATTGATAATGAATATAGAGTATAGTTGAAATGGGGGTGATGTAGGGTTTCAGACCAGTTATGCTTCCAGGTTATAGGAGAAAGGCCTAGGGCTTGTATTTTAAATTGCCTGTGAGTGTTGAGGATTTGTAGGCAAGTTATGGCTGATTTGGAGAAAACAATAGTGGAATGTTCTTTTTATTTTTTTTTTATTTTTTTATTATATCTAGCAGCAGAAACCAATATATGAAGGGACATTTTTTGGTCACCATGGATGCCTATTCTAATGCCAGAAAGTTTAGCCTTGATGTTATGGGAATGGGACCAATAAGTTTAGCCCTGACCTTATACCAGGGTGCTTGTTTTCTAGCAAGTTGTGAATTGTGATGTGCCTTCAAGGGGTTAATCCTCACTGCAGAAACATATTGACTTGTTGTAGTTGGACTTTGTTTATCTCTCTATGTCTTCCTTGTTTTGTTTTGATTGAGTCAAAATTAATTTAAAGAAGAGAATGAATATTTATTTGTTGTTGTCTTGCATGACTCAACAACTCGATGACTTTGAGGAAAAAACATAGTTGATGATATTAAAAAGTTTGAGAGGAGTTAAGGAGAACATCTAAAACCCTAGGTTTCCATGAATAGTTGCCCTAGTTCTGCTGCCCCTCTTCAGATTATATGAATTTATATGTTGGACTTTCTTTTATTTGGTGATGCTACTTTTATATGCATCCTGTGTATAGGTTGCATTTTTGGTCCTTTATTTATTTTTTTTAAAACTTTCTCAGAATATAGTGTGAACCAATATATTATATAAGAAATGGCTTTTGGTTTGAAATTATTGAAATTATTGGGATGTAGAAACATTCTAGATGAATATGGCACATTGATGACCTATTTGGCTGTGATGAAGCCACTCTTGTGTTACAGATCCTCTTTCAATTAATTTCTTTAATTAAATGGTAAATGGTTGATGTTGTTATATTATAATTCATGCAATCAAATGTTTGAAGTTAAAAGTTAAAACTTGAAATTATTGTCCTGTCCATGTAGATTAGCTGACTTAGTTGTCTTAAAGTTCATTGCTTTCATTTAATCAAATGTTAGGTCGCTTGATGACAGTTGGAATAGCAACTGATGAGATTGTTGTTAACGCTAGGTTATGCCTGCTCATTTCATTTGGGGCTGGTTTCAAGCTTAAAATTCTTCTATTTCAGCATGGGCTACCTGATTATCAGGTAATAGAAGATCTCATTTGAAACTGTTAGGTTGGACTTGGGTTTAAGTTTAGTATGCTCTGTTGGCTTTTAATACTTGAATTTTCTTTTCATGTCCCACATTTTGTTTATGTTCAGTGTTCACTTATGCATTGCAAGTGAGTATTTTGGAGAAAAATTTAGTCTTGTCATGTCATCATCAAGTAATGAATATTCTGAATTTCTGTGTTCTTCACTTGTGCAAATGTAGAGTCATAGTTAATGGTGTTATTTCTATGGTGCATCTAATTCAAGAAATTGCAAAAATATTTACTACAAATTTGGAGGAGTCTTTTGATTTTGTTTGGGTGAATTCTTTTTCTGGTAAAAGGAGAAATCTTATAAAGCGGAAAGAAATGTCAAAATTTATTAGAAGAATCAACTAATCAGGTATTTTTAGCAAATACACAGAATAAATAATGGCAAGAACCAAATAAACACATAAATATTGACAGGGTCTTCCATTTATCCTAATGAAATTCCCTTAAAGAAACAGACCAACGCATGTGTCATGTTTTGCTCTGTGTGTGTGTGTGTAATCTATATAATTCCTATACCTGATCTAGTTTCAAATTGAATATTTTTATTTGTGTTTCTTTGTTAAGGGGATGTCTGACACCTGAACCCCCTAAATTTTTCTTTTGTCTATGTGCTTCTTTGCCTAGTACATGATCCCTGTCTATGGTAAACAGGATATGTTACCAGCCTTATGTTCTCCCCCCACTCTCCCTTGGAAAATTAATGTTTTAATTGCTGATATATTCTGAAATTCTTGTTTGAAATGTCATGGGGTGGACCAATTATTTGCAAACATCTCTGTGATGATTATATTGTTAGTACTCAGGAGCTTGATCTTTATATTATTATGCAATTGCTGGACATCCCAGATTATAAAATGCCATTGTTATCATGATTTCTTCTATGTTGAAAGGGAAATTGGAAAACTATGCTTAGTTCTGCGGAATACATGGTTCTTAACTTTGTGTGACTTGTGCTCTCATTTCTGTAACGGATATATTATAAATATACCCATTGTTTTGGTTTTCTCTTGTGATTATTTGGATCTAAATTATTCAAGTTGTCTGGACATAGGTTATGTCAATGAGACTACTCTTTTCCATACACAATTGTTACAGTTTTTCCTTGGTCTACTGTTGTATATTTTTTCTAACTTTCGGTAATTGTTTTTTAGGAATCTTCATGTTTGAAAAAGACTTGATAACGTTAGAACTTGACATATCAATGACAGCTTAGCTATGACTACAAAACAGATTTTTAAAATGCAAGTTTTTTGCTAAAATGGTGACTTATATTATATTAGTTTAGTAAAAATCAAGCAGTGATTTGCTTACAGTTTTATCCCATATGTTCAGATCACCTTCTTAAATAATATTAGTCTCTCCCTTGAGCTTTCCTGTTTCGCATATATCTGAACTATCCCAATCATATTGATCTGTCCCTCCCATGCCCTTGAACTCAATTTCTCAGGGGGGTTGCAGAGTATGTAACTAATGTTATAGTATCCTTTCATATTCAAAACAAAAATGTTATCTTTGCCTATATGGCATGCTGTTGAACTACCTCTACCAGTGCATTGATGTGATTTCATAGTGAATTCACTTCCTAACTGTACATGCAATTGAATCAAGAAGACTAGATGATGGGTTGTACCAGCCATGCTTTTATGATTTCAAGTGAAAGATGGGTTGAGATTAAACTAGTATGCAAATTAATTTTCATTATTAATTTCTGCTGGGATCATATGCTCTGTTATATAGCTAACGTTATAAACAAGCACAAATTTATTTCACACGTTTGCAATTTGAAGAATTTTGTGTTTTATTTGGTCTTGTCTTTACATAAGATGCTCTGTTCATTGTTTATGAGTTATGATACACATGCTAGAGTTGCTTCTGTTGATATTTTCAAATTGAAATCTTAGTGCTGAATGGTATGAGGCCCATAATCTTGATGGCAATCAAGAAACATACACCTCCTGTAGATGCATCAATGCAGTTGAAATCTGCTGTGGCAATCAAACAAATCTTATATCAAGATTTTTGCTATTTTTTGTGATTTAATAATTTAGAAGCTCGAGATCAAAGATCATACCCCAATTTTGTAGGTCCTGAAGGAGTCTCATAGGTTTGTTGCTGTGGCTGGCTGAGCTGGAGATGTACAGGCACCTGCAATTCCTCTCGTATGCCTAGACCATTTGTGAGAACATTATTTCTGTTTGTGACATTCCCATCTCTTGTTTCATAGACCTGGTTTTGAGAAATTTCTTATTTTTCGAGAGTAAAACTCTAAACAAGGTTGCACTGGTTTAAAACTTGCAAATTTGATAGAGATTATTCAAGTTTGTTTAGCTATCCAAATCAGTACCTTTTTCTTAAATTCAATGTTTTCTTGACGAATTAGGTTTACCTTCTTATACAGTTCCACATTTTCTTGGTTTATAAGGCTTCCCTGCAGGAAATAAAAGAAATATATAATCAATGAAGAAGAGCGAAACCTGTATTCCTTTATTTTTGGACTTACCTTTCGGTTTAATTCCTGTATTTCGTCCATTAATAGTTGGTCCTGCATAAGCCAAATTATGTTCAGAGCTTTGTAGATCTTGCTCAGAATACAAATTAAAATAGTATGTGCTATCTCATAATTTTTTAAACTCCAAATGACAAGCACTTTATGTAGGAGGGAATTACAAACCTTTTTCATACGGACACCTCGAAGGCTAATTTCCAGTTGGCTTTCCAAACCCTGTAATTCCTTTACAGTCAAACTTGAAAGTTCTTCTCCCATCATTTGCCTGTTAATTCATGAAAGAGGTTTGCGTTTGCATCTTGGACAAAAAAATAGCTTATTCAAATTTAATAGATGCATATTTTTAAGGCTAGCCTGTAGGACTTGGCTTAATGAGCCAGCTTGCAGCCATAATCAGGCTGGGCTAGAATTTTCCCTGTCCTTGTGTAGGGATTGCCTGGCTCAACCCCAAAGGGTCTTCAAAAGAAGAATCTTTCTGTCTCTCATGTGGTAGTATATTAGGCTTTGAACTCTAGAACTCTATCTATGTGTATATAATTGTATGCAATAGGCTGCTGATAATGCAAACATGAAGATATATATGCAAATGTAATGATAAAAAAGGTATGTAACAAAAGTCGGCTTTTGACCTCATTATTTATAACTTCTATGAAGCTATGAAGCATGGACATTACAAAATAGGAGCAATGTCCGTGTACTAGACATTTTAGGCACTATAATGACATATAGACACCTCAAATCTTCATGCGTTGTGGTGCTTGTGTCCATGCTTCCTAAACTTTGAAGTCATACTATCATGGATTTAAATTTTGCTGACATAAATATTATTCATTTGGTCAATTTGCAGTTTGGCTTGAAAGAATTTCACGTTCTCAAATTTATTAGAACTTTCTTATAAGTGCAAATAATCTTTGATAAAATATTAATATGTTGTAGAGAAATATATGTACCGGTGACTTCCTTGCAAGTTTTGCAATTGTTGCCTTAACATTGCTGCCTCCCTTTGCCAAAACTACAAATGATAGAAAAAGACAAGAATGGTGCACTTAGATATCAAAATAAATGAAGCATTAGATATAAATGCTTTTTGACCACAAGAGTACCCATTTCCCTTGGTATCAAAAGAAATAAGACAACTTTTTCAAGCTGTTCAGGTCACTATCATTACTTTTATTCAAATGATACAAAGTAATGAAAAATTTTTTTTATTTGTCTTACCAGCATCTATTGATCTAATACTGTATGTTTCAACTTTCAGCTACATTAGAGAGAATTTAGATTATTTGTTATTTTTTGTCCTGTAGCATTGGTGTTAGGACCCTTGATACCTTCTCTAGTTTGGGATTTGATGTTTGGAAGCAGATTATTTTTCCTTTTAGTGTTTTCTGATCAGTTGGTAAGAGTCAAAGATATATATGACAGTAATGTCTAGCTTGATTCCTTCTGCAAACTCTTAATTGAAATCATCGCGCTATCCCCACCATAGAGTCTCATGCTTAACCTTGCCATTCACATTTTCCCCTATATTTCCTAATGTTGTATCAATATGTGATAAACAATAGCATGTGTAAATCCCCATTAGTTGAAAATCTTATAATCTGTAGAAGACAAGAAAAAAGAGGCAGATGATGAGATGTGTTAATTTGGACATGTTCCATCCAACCCTGTTTTTCCATTTGATTACATCAAGGTAAGGTATGGTGGTGTGGATATTACTATCATTCCCTATGAGGTGGCTACATTTGCTAGAAAGACAATGCTTTCAATATGGATAAACTCTGATCAGTATCCTCTTAGAATCTTTTATTGTGTGACCTCCTCTGGTGGATGTTTTAACATTCTGAAATCTCAGGACATGAATTTTCTTGTATGGTTTGCGTGCATTCCTTTAACAATGGTTCATAACCTGATAAGTCAACCTTTCCAATTTGTAGTCTATACTCTATGATGATTAAATTTGGCCTAAATTAAATAAATACATTAAACTCTAAATCTGATAAATCTGGATACTTGTTCAGTGGTTGTGTTCTTGTGTGTAAGATGAATATGACATGAACACAACCTAAGGGCAGCATGAGCATGACTATAAGTGTTGCATATCAAAGGAAGCTTGACTTAAATTTATAGGGTGCCAAGCAAGGACCTAGATGTACCATGGCCCCTGACATGGAAGCCTCTTAGGCTGGAGATTTCCTGCACACATATGCATACTTTGCTTTGGAAGCAGATCACAGAAGAGTTTTTTGGATAATGCTATTTGATTTCTACTCTCCCTACCTAAGTATCATTAATACTACATGCATTAGTAAATCAGAATGGATAAATACAAAATAGTGCATGGTAGGAAGAAGTTTGAACTGCCTCTTGGCTGATTCTCACCAGCAATTGGTGATTTGGACCTGTTAGAATATCCATGTTTCCTTCAAAATCCCAGTTTGGTTCTTCCAGAGGAACTTATTTTCAGAGTGGGAACTCCAGGAACAAGGAGCAGCTTTCTATTATATTCAAAAAAAAAAAAAACTGTCTTGACAAGAGCCGTAAGCTTTCTTTTTCTAGCTATGGAACTTGGAGATGTTAGTCTCATGTAGGCTTATTTCTTTATTATTATTATTTGTTGATGTGATCCCTAATATTCTGATATTCTTGATACCTACTTCTCAAGATAAGCGAAATGATTATTTGGAACCTGTACATCTATTTCTAGCTTCTGCAATTTCAGATGGTTTTGGTAAGGCATGCCTTTTCCACCACCTGCCATAATGGACGAATGATATTCCTATTATATATCTAATATTGGAACTACTCATCTTTGGGATTCCTCAGCAACTGTGATATATCCTATTAGCTCATGTAGAACATCTGCTGATTGCATTAGCATCCTTAACTGCTAGACCATGTATTCCTCATCTTTCTAATGTCCCCGGAGGATGGAGAGTAACATTCCACATATAAATCTTATATTGGAATTACATATATTTGGGATTGTTCTGTAACTGTGATATATCCTATTAGTTCATATAGAATGTCTACTGATAGCATTAGGATCCTTAACTGCTAGACTGTGTATGTTCCTATCTTTCCTATGTGCCTGTAATATGGAGAGTGACATTCCAAATATAAATCTAATATTGGAACTACTCATCTTTGTGATTTCTCTGCAACTGTGATATATCCTATGAAGCTCATATACTGATTGCAGTAGGATCTTTAACTGCCAGACAGTGTATGTCCCCTGTGTTGTAACTTTTTTTTCATGAACTAATCCTTAAACTTCACCATTAAATCATTCTTAAGAGAAAATATAACTCGTTCAGTTGATTGAAAGGAATGAAGGATGTAAGAAGTCAAATTTGAGACAAATTTTCAATATTTTGTAATCAGGATTCAGGAACACAAGGAATTTGCCAAAGTTCTTTAGACATTTTGCACTTCCTCAATAGAGCAATCAATTGGTGGAAACCAAGTAATGGGAGAGGCTTGTGTTTTGTGGGTTGACTGAAAATAGGGCAATCAAGAAGGCAATAGGTTCTGTTGGTCTGTATTTTAGTGAAAAAGCTGATCATGTGTAGCATGTTACCTCTCCAGTGTCAGTTTCAACTGAGTCATGAAGGGATAAATTGTATGTTTCCAATACTTGAAGGGGCGACTTATAGGGTATACTTGGTGCAGTGATATTGAGTTTCGTGACAACTTCATGAGTAAAAGAGAATTTATACTTTAATCCCCTCAGGAATTTCCTTTTTATCGTTAGTTACTCAAGTGATAGATATTCCCCAATGCATCTGTGTGTTTTGGCAGAGCATAGATATTTTGGTGACCATAGCGACCTTGTTTTGTTATACTAGCGAAACACAAGGTCTTTTACTCATCCTTTTTCAGTCTAACCAAGCGAACAGAGATATGGAAGGTCCTGCTAAGTTCCTGCGTCCCTTTACCTAATAATACATCCTATATTACCAAATTCATGATTTCAATCAGTTTGTTTTACACTTGAATAGTTTGTGATACGTTGCTGAAGCTTGAGCTCCTTTTTGTTATTTTTTGGGGAAAGGGTTGGCTGATCCTTTAACTCATATAATAAAGGGCTCAGTTCAAATTAATTTGCTTAAATTGGACTGCTGCTCCCAAGAAAGTTTTTAATCATGGCAGGGTACATAAAAAATGTTGTCTTTAGAAGAAGCTCGGTAAACATCCTTTAGCCAGAAAATAAGATTTACAGCACATAAAATAAAATCGAATGACGTAAATAATATTATCCAGCTATACCTTCATTATGATTAAGAAATTAGTGCTTAAACATGATCATATCTCAGGAATGTCCAAAAAGTATGTGTGAAAATTTATATTGGTAGATAACTTGCAAGAAAATATTGATTCCCAAGATATTTAGAAATACCTTCACTTCATTGGTTGAACTCCCAGGATGATGATGATGATCTTTTGTTTTGTTGTGTCGATCAATCACTGATTTCATACTGGAAAAAGCCAATCAAATTGCATCAGGCGTGCTGATTGTGAACATATAAAAAATCGTGGATCATTCAATGCAGATATTGCTTTTTGTTTTTTGGAGTGGCAGATTAATGCATGTCAGAAGAAGGTAGTTATGTATAGGATAGTGACTTGTGCCTTTTTTTTTTTTTTTTTTCATTTTTTGCTGCCCCCAGGTCTAAAATGAGCTGATAAGTTCTGAGGGACAAGCTGCCGGACCTCAGTTGAAAGATAAGTGATAGGAATTTATGGCTAATTGCATTCAGACCAAAAAAAGGCTAATTACAAAATTATTTCTTAAATATTAAAACGTAGTAAAATACTCTCCTAAACTTTGGGCTTTCTTAAATTCAAATTTCAGGCTAGTATTTTCATTACAACCAAAATCATATGGTCTCTTGCCATTAATTTTGGCATGGATTTGATGTTTTTATTTTCGTTTAAAGTTTAGGGACGTTTGTTATATTTTTAAGTTGATAAATTTTTGTTTAGGGAGGTAAATTATAGTTTTTCCAAAGTTGTATGTTCTATTTCCAATGACATAAATAATGTAGTAGATAGAGCATTGATCTATTTTGACAACTTTGCTTGGTGAGGAAGCTTTGTATGTTCATGTTTCACTAGGAAGCATGATGTTCACACCTTCTATCGTTGGAGATTAGATCTCTATCTTTGTTCTTATGAGCTTGCTTGATACACTTACTGATAGGTTAGCTAGCTTAATTTTATTGCGAAATTAATAATTTTATATATCCTTACGTTGCTTTATTTTTAATTTGACTAATGATATAAGTGTAGTTTGATTTGAAGCTACACATTGGCTTCATTCTCAATGGCTAACATTTTTTATCATACTATGGTAGATATGCTTTTAATCTTGTTGTCTATTTGTTTGGGTTGAGAGGAAGGCTTTAGATCTTTTGTAGCTCTTTAAAACCTTGGAAATGATTTTTCTATGTGGCTTGGACATGCAAGTTATCTTCTTATAGTTGTCTTGGCCATGATTTTGTCCATTGGAGCTTGAGCTACTACTGAAATGACTTTTGGTATCACCCCTTTCATCTCAATACCATATCTTAGCATCATATCAAATCAAAGTAGACCCTAGGGCTAATCATGGGTGAGTGTTTGCCCAATCTGATACTAGCCCAGTATTAACTTTAGGTCTCATTTCTCACCCTCGAGACCTGACCCGACTTGGAAAACACCTGTGCTTGACCAAGTTCATCTGGGTGGGTCTAGGTCCAGGTCAGGTCTTATCATCTTTTGAAAAATTAAATTGAAAGGAAGATCGTGAATCATCATACTAGTTCATAACTTCATATGAGAGATTACAAGAGTTTAGCAAGCCTGGAATGAGGGAGATTAAAAGCCATGGAAGAAGGAAGACTGATAAAATGAGGCAAAGAAGGAGAAAAGGTATTGGAAATGAACATACGAGCAGAAGATCTAAAGTTGGATGTCACAAAATCTCCATTCATAGAGCGTCGAAAATGGCCGTTTGCAGAGGTCAAAGATGCAAGCTAGAATGACAAGAGAGACAAGTAGATGACTGTTTGTTTACTTTTCACGAAATCGAGAGATGCACAAAAATGACTTTTGGTCTCGATTTGCATTACATAGAGAGGCACGATTATGAGTATGTGATACTTCAAAGGGATGATTCATGCTTGTTTGTCTTCAACTTCTCCATTCTCCCACCCCGATATGAGATTTAGGCATTTAACAACATTTCGGCATGTTTGGACTTTGGAAGTAGTCTGACAGACACAATGAGGATGAGGTAGGCAATAAGCATTAGGTTTTTTGTTTTTGAATAAAATAATATTGTATATTTGGGTCAAGCCGAGGTTAGGATGTTGGTTCAAACCCCTAACCCGAAACTCGGCCCAACCTAACCTTAAAACTTGGTGGTTTTTGTTGACTTAGTGGCTTGTTTTAAATTTTGCTTGGTCTAGCTGGGCCCGAATGCACCATGTCAGTCCTGGTTTCTCAGGTTTTGGGTTTGATGCACAACCCTACTTGACCTAATCAATTATCTTCTCAACCTTAGGTATTTTGTTTACATACAATTTCATCGGCTTACTCGTGGGTTTGTCTTTGATGGGTATTATGATTGTTAGTTGCTTTAATCCTATGGGATGGCATGTTCATAGCTTCTTTTAAAGATATTAACAAATCTATTGGAAAGTATTGTTATGTATCTGAATGAAAGAAAAAGGATAGTAAAAAGGGGTTTCACCAATAAAGTTGAAGTGCTTGGACCATGTGAAAGAAAAAGTTACATCAAGATCAAGTTTTGTCTAATAGGAGCTATAGGCGACCAAGGTGTAAAAGAAGCTCTTGTTCAAGATTGGAAAGGAGCAGACTTTCTTACAATAAATAACAAAACACTTCACAAATGCTTACCTTGATTAGTAAAGATGTGATCAAGAAGGCACACAGTCTAAGGTTTATTCTTTTTACTCAAAACCAAGTGTTTTGTTTACCCCTCTTGGCTTTTGCTAGTTTTTTATTGGTTAGTCAGTTGTTGATTAGTTTTTTGGCTTTACTAATCTTGAAGGTCAAATGGATTGGAATTATGGCCTATTTATCAATTTTTTGATCCAAGCAGTCCCATATGATTTTCAAATTACAATGGTAATGGGTAATGGTGGAAGGTTCTATAATGATGACGAGGATTATGAGGGAAAATGATGAGTGGGAGACAAAATCCATTGTCACAAATTGGGTGTTCTAGGTTTGCTATGCTTGGAATTGTAGTTAAGTGTAGGACAAGCTTAGTAGGTGAGGGAATCATTCCTGCATATATTTGGTAGACGCTTGAGGAATATGTTTTCCCATTCTATAAAGAGATTCCACTCCTACAAATATGGTAATGGGGAATCGCTTACTTAGTCAAAGGAATGATATTTGATTCTTAGGAGACTCATTTATTCTGTTGTCTTAAATTTTGGGTGTTTTGGGTTTGTTAAGCTTGGAAAAGTTTAGGACAAGCTTTGCAGGCTAGGGAATCATTCCTACACGTTTGGTAGGCGCTTAAGTAATGGGTTTTCCCATTCCACAAGGAGAATCCATTCCTACAAATATGGTAATATGGATTTCTCCACTCATCCAGACGAATGATATCTTATTCCTAGGAGGCACACATTTACATAGACCATTTTGCACTTTAACATCAAACAATTTTCCAAATTGCGGGGTCATCACTATAGGTTGCTACTCAATCATGGTTCACCAAACATCCATCTCTTTTTCCACCCTCTATTCATGTCAGATCATCGATGTCGTCTCGCATCTTTATATCTATTCCTCTCTTATCTTCCTCCAGTTATGAACCTTAAATTGTACCTTAATTTTATCCTCCCTTGATTACCTATTTCTACACGTTTTTTTTTTTTTTTGTTTATTAGCACCCACCTCTTCTTTCAGTGCATAGCCCCAAACCATACTCCCACACAACCCACCTAACCCATTAAATCAAAATTGTAGAATTATGCCATTGCAAGATGCCACTACTGTTGTAGCAGTGGAGTCGTTGCACGGCAATGGTACTCCTCTTTGAACGACAGATGAAGTTATTTTAAGGTGATTAATGTTATATAAGGGGTATAAATGTCTTTTACTACCTAATGTTTTCGATTCCTATGTTGTTTTTGTTATACCAAATGATAGTATGCACTCTTATTTCTAATGTCTTCCATGTCAAACCAAACGTCTTGAGATTTCATTTTATTTCTTGTTCTCATGATCATTTTTATCAAAATTAATTCTGCATACCAAATAGGCCCCTACTTATTTTTAATCAGTCATTCTTTTTTTATATTGATAATAATTTATAAATTTGCGTTGTAAGTTGTTAGTGGGGCAACACTATAAGGGGCTAGGTTTTTCAAACAAAATTGTTCTAGAATTATAATTGCCTCGAATTTTCTTCAAGCCCTTTTTATTTATTTTTTCTAACAAATTCCACTTAAAGTTATTAATTTGGAAAGCAATACATGATAGATTTAATGGATTGTCATAGCACGAATTATCTTACCTTGGCCAAAAGGCTTTAGTAGATGTAGGATTGGGTTATATTAACGAGGCTTCAATTTTAGCCGTGTATCTACTAGCCAAACGCGTTAAGGTTGTTGGTAGGGCTAGGGCAATTCATGTGGGTGTATCATATTTTTTGTTTTTGTTTTTCTTAATTGTGTTCTTAACTTCCCACATCTTATGTTCTCTAAAGCTATATAGATCTCTTATATGCACATCAGAAGAGTATGGCAATTATGATATAGAAATGAAAGCAAAATTTTAATAGAATGGTTCTCCATATAAGTGATTTATTTTGAACTATTGAAATAAAATTTGTATATATGTAATTAAGAATAATACTCTTTTGATCTATCACTTGTATAGTTTGGTCTCATTAATTGAAATATCTAAAGTAATTTTTTATTAATTGAAAAATATTACGTTTAGTTTTTTAACTTTTTAAAAAATTATCAAATTTAATTTTTTTTTAACATAATCTTAAATTTTAAATTTAATGAGTTAAATTTAATTTTTTAAAGAAGTGATTAAATGTGACATTTTTTAGTGAGTAAAAAATTATTGTTGGGTTTTTCAATAAGTGATGAATCAAAATAATAATTTTGTGATAAGTAAAGGATGAAAAATGCCTTTTATTCATTTGTGAATTGTATATGGTTCCTCCTATAAAGGCCACTAACTTCTAGCTGAACATATTTTAGAATATACGTTGTGTGTAAATAATACAAGGGAGGTAAGATTTTAAAAGAGATCCCCTTCAAATTCTGATTTTGATTGATGTCTCTAGGAAAGCATGAGTGAAATCAAATGATGGAATAGATTAAAATTAGGGATTTTAGAGATGTCAAATTTTTAGAAACCGTCTAAGATTAGGAATGGTGTCGTTTGAGCTTTCTTAAAAGCAATAAATGGTAGAGAATGGCATTTAATGATGTTTCATGCCTTTGTTGTTGATAATGATATTGAGGAAAAGATGGGTTTGAAAGTATGATGTGGGGTGCTTGTAATTGTGTTGTGAATCAAATTAAGTGTTTCGTTCATGGCGATAGGTTGAGATTTCTTTTTAGTCATGTGATAAGGCTTTTGGTAGATTTAAAAAATAAAGTTGTAAAAGAAATAGAAAAGCTTGAGCTTACTTCCTATCTTTGAAGGTTGAAATAGTATGTCGTAACAATTGGTAATTAAGGCGTAATTTGACATTTTCAAACTTTGAAAGGCTTGGTTTTCATATTAGTTGTAATTGTAATTAGCTTACTATTATGGATATATAAAGAAAAGGAAAATTAATCAATTAGTCCATTATTTTACAACAATTTACAAATTGGTCTTTAATCTTTATTTTTTATTTCAAATTACTCCTTACACTCTCAGTTTCGTCCTCACTGTTATTAACCATCCTAACAACATTTATTTTGGCTAACATAGACTACACTAACGTGGACTGTGGAAGTCAATCTGCTGAAGCGTGCACATCTCTTCTTCGTCGGAGCTCTCTGGTGAAGCATAGTGCAGCCACACAGCGAATAAGAGCTATAGAGGCTTTAAGAGTAAGGAGGCGAGAAGCAAGAAGCAACAACATGGAGAGATGGAGATTGAAAGAAGGGCAGAAAAGGGACAAACCGAATAGGGGGGAGAGAGAGAGCAGGAATGAGAGAGAAGTGAAATGAAGATGTTGCAAGGAAAAGAAAGTAGAGCAGAAAAGAATGATAGAAGTCAAAACAGAGAGTGAAGTGAAGTCAATAAGGACATCTATGTAGCTATTTTGAATCAGTACTAAACTTTCAAATCTATTTTAGTGTTTTCTTTCAACTCTCTTTCAGTTAGTCCATAGCATTTGGCCGCATTTGTGAACAGAGTAGGTGGTGAAAGCTTCTGTGGGTCGCTTGATGTTTTTCCCTCCAAATTTTGTGCTAAAACTATATTATTCTACACTGATTGATATGTTGGCCAAAATTGTACTGTCATTGATAATATGAATATTTGTTCGTTTATTAAGCTAAACCAAAGATATGGTTCGAGTTAGAGAGAGAGAGAGCCTGAACTTGGAATAAAGGCCGACACATAGTTTTATGTTTAATTTTCCGTTTTTGTCCCTTTCTCCTTGCATCCTCATCATATTGGCATTGACTTAAAAAGCATTTTTTTCCAGTTCAAACAATGCATTATTTTTTTGCACAATGGACAATAGATGTGAAAAGTGAAGTGCACGAGAGCTTTTAGTCCAGAACAGAAAGTGGTAGGCTTCGGTTTGCTTGTGGAAGACAAATGATGGCAGAGAACAGAAATGCAAACAGTGAGGGGGGAAGAGGCTGAAACTAAAATAAACGGGGAAACGAGTGTAGAAACATGAGAAGTACAAAAACATAAAATTGAAAACGGGAGGAGAGAGGGATAAGGCTTCTGACATCTCGTTTATGCTCTTGTTCTGGACGTGTAAGAGCAGAGCTTACCATAAAAGAAATTAGAGAAGTCAAACCATGCAAGCAAATGAAATCAAACTGACGCGAGTGAAAGTGAACTAGGAAGTATAGCTGTTAAAGTGGGTCAACCTGGCTCATATGAGTTGACCTATCAAAAGGTGGTAGGTTGAAAATTTCAACCCACCCCACCTAGTGAATTAAGCGAGTTGATCCGTTTAATCTACCAAAAAATTTTAAAAAAAAATTAAAAAAAATAAAAAATTATAAAAATTTAAATGTGACTTTTTTTCAAGCATATATCTTGTTTAATCAATCAATTTCTATATCAATACAAATAAACAAAAAAAAAACTAAATAAAAAATAAGTTTAAACAAATTAAAACAAGTAGAGTAATCCAATAATTCGATGATTCATTAATAATAAAAATATGATTATGAGCAGAATATTCAAATTTGGTAAATTACAAAATAATAGAGACAACACAACACATACATTATGGTTAATGTTTTTAAATAAAAAAGTATAGTGGGTTAGAGTGCTAGATTGAGTGAGTAAAATATTAAAAAAAAAAAATGAGCAACCCATTTAACCCGCGAGCTGGCTCATTTAACTCGCGCGTTAAACGAATTGAGTTGACGGAAGTATACTAAACGGATTCTCAAAAAAATCTCTTAACCCAACCCACCTCTTAAGTGGATTAAATGGGCACGACCCGGTGGGTCGAACCCGTTTTGACTGCCCTACTAGGAAGGAGAACAAAAATCAGAGGTATGAGTCCTAATCTCAGCAAGCGGTGCTTGGAAAAGAGAAAGCTTAAGGGATCAAATTTAAGGTTGATAATCGCTTACAAGTCGAAGTTTGAATTAAGTGCATTGATTTGGCAATTACTAATTCACTATACAAGATCACAGAAAGGTATAAAGTTGCGAGAAATGGATTTTCAAGTTCATAATAATGAAATAGAAAGAGGAGGGTGAGGGGGAGTATGGGTATGAAGGAGGAAGAGTGAGACATGGGGTGTCCATGGGTGAATGAAGTGCAAGACTTGATGAAGCCGCTTCAGCAGAGGACTTCTACAGTGCACATGTCCATGTTAGCAAAATTACAGTGTTAGGGTGGTAAGTAATGGCAGGGGCTAAGTTGCAAAAAATTGAAACTTTAAGGGGGTGATTTGAAAAAATAAAATAAAGTGTATGGTCCAATGTAAAAATTGATGTAAATTATAGGGACTAATTGATTAATTTTTCCTATAAAGAAACAATAAAAAGAGTTTCAGTCAACTCAAGTTTCACATGAGTTGTTAAACTTTTGATGCACCTAATTTTCTTTTCATGAGGATTTGAATCCTCTGAATATAACATCCTAAGCCCTAAATATAAACAGTCTTCTTCAAAGTAAGAAAAAATAAAAAGAGAAGAGAGAATAAATGGAAATAGAGTTAGTTTCATACATATTTTTATTTATTGTGTTATTTTATTTTTATTTTAGAGGTCTTTTATATATTTAATTTTAGAGGATTTAAATCTCTCTTCATGGTAAGCGCCTTTGTGCATAATTTGTAAATTACATGGAATATATTACGGTATTTTAATTATTTTTTAAAATATAATGTAGGTGGAGTATTATGAGTATATACTATCAAATTCTTCAACAAATTTTTAATATGTGAATCATTTAAACACTAATTATTTAAATTGTAAAAATTATTCATGTTATTTTTTTATTAGATAATTTGATTGCAAGCATCTAGAAGTTCCAAGTTTTGTCCAAATCTGTATGGAATGAGGTATAAGATGGTGGTCATTTAGCTCTGCGCACGTAATGCAGAACATTCTTCAACAGAAATTTTCTATAGCAAAAAGAAAGTGTTGCTGGATTTTCATGAAGCTAATTACGTTTTGCCCTTTTGTTTAACTGTTTCATCTACCATCTGGGTGAACGAGTTAGTTGGTTCTCTTTCATTGAGAAGGGAAGGGAAGGATTTTCAATGTGTAATTTTATGAGAGGTAATATTATTTTTAAAAACGACAATAATAGACAAACTATTTGATGACGTCGTTATTTTTATCCATCTTCTTAAAAATCTAAGAAAAAAATAATGTTTTAAAGAACTCAAAATAAAGTGTCATTTTTAGATGTTTTAATATCTTATTTTTAAGAATCAAGAGAAAATTAGGATATGTTTCCATTAGCATTATTATTGTAATTTTGACAAAATACAGAGCACTCTAATAAAATAATTTTCATGCAAGTAAGACTTTTTGATTCTTTGTTTTGAAAATAATTTGACAAAACTGTCTTTCAAATATAATTAAAACATGCCTCTTGTATTCCTATTCCCTGTTTGAATTTCAATAAATAAAGACCGCAACCGTGATAGTGAACAACCATAGCAGTGGGGACTTGAATGTCCGTGATAATGTATTTATTCCTAGTGTTTTCTTATTATGTTAATTAGAAGCTTAAATCCTCTTACATGGATCTTGAACGACATTAAGTTTCTTAAAATGCTTTACAACATGACGCTTTCCTGGCAATCTTCGTGTTATTTATATACCTTTCTATTGACAGCTTTGTGGCCTAGATAGTTAGGTTCGACCTTGCTTCTATTCATGTAATCTATCTTTTTAGACTTCAACCTTTAGGATCCGCCTTGTACTCCCAAAAGGTGTTAATACCAACTAGCAAGACGAATTGAGCACTTATGAACTATTAGTCAATATTTTTTTCATAAAAATAGTGGTACTTGGAACAACATACATGTATTTGATTAATTTGCTTTTCTAATCAAAGTCAAGATCAGGTCGCACACAAGTTGAAACTAAAGAATTCATAGACTGTTTACATTCAGATTTCAAAAAATTGACAGATTCAAATTCATAACAATATATCTAATAATCACATGTCACATGTTCCATTCCATTGATTCAATACCTATCAATTATGTAGTACTGCATGGGGAAAGTTTTCTATAACATGACATGTATTAGTGTACAAAACTTGATCCAATCATCTGAGCTTATTCTTAGTAGTGATCGTTTAAGAAAAGCGTACGCAAAGGAGATATCTTTAAAAATTTTACAGTAACAGAAAGTGAAAACTTACGTGTTTAGATAAGAAATTTTTACAAAATTTTATATTTCATATCTCATATGTGTCATCATCACTAACATAGCAATCTTGAATTTCTTTTAAGGGTACATTAACGATAATCTTTAAGATATCGTTATTTTTCAAATTTGTTCAAAGATGCCTCTCAATGTAATCTTTTGATCAAAACAATATTTTAAATTAAGAAAAGTCTCAATCCCTTAACAAATTAGTTGACATGGTATAAATGAAAATTCATAGTCATGAATTAATGATTTAGCCTTGATCAGGTATCATTTTCTCTAAACCACATGATTTTTTTTTTGTGTTTCACGTTAGACCTAATAGGCTTTATGAAATCAAGCAAAATAATATTGTCTTAAGTAAAGTGACACCTAAACAAGTTTAGATTATCAATTAATATCTATAATTAAGGGCTTCCATATATACTTACTTTATATTAAGTGGCAGTAATTTTATCTAACACGAGTGATATTTTTATTTAATCAAATTGAGTTAAGAGAGATCTTTCAATAATTAAATAATTAATTTACTCAATATTTTACATATATTATAATTAGTATATAAATATTATAACAAATAGCATATACATATACAGTTACAAATGCCATTGAGGAATGTGGTGTTGATCTTACCACTAAAAACTCACTCATCATAGCCAGATGCGCTGCTGACCAAAATCATCATAACTCTAGAATCAGACAAGCTTTCTATATGCAATTTCATTTTAAAGCATTTGAGTAGCAGTTATTCCCATTTACATTTTCTTCTTCAAATCTAATTTCATAATTATTGTTCTGTACTAATTAAGCTAAAGCGGTAACATTTGAGTTTTGGCAACCAGCTTCGTTCATCATTGAAACGGCCTTGATCAAATGACTCGAATGGAACTCGCGTATATGATCACGAGTTTGTATGCAAAGTTAAAAGAAGTATGAGTTTACATGAGAGTTAACTATAGGTCACCTTGCATAGTTTACTGACTAAGGGTGAAAATATAGTTATACAGTAAGAAATCTTAGATTCAAGTTTTTGCTCTATCATATAAAATTAAAAAATAAAAAATAAAAACTCATCCTTTAAGCAATTTGTGAATACGAATAAAATATTTATGTCTTCATGTAATAAAATGTAAACAGGCACTTCAAATGTACCCTTGAAATTAAGGCGTTTCCTAAATGAAAAGAACCATGACAAAGACAAAACTGTTCTAGTTATTTAAATTTAAACCTCTATGCATGTGAACGAGATTTAAGAAAGTCTCGACAAAACCATTCATGGAAAGAAAAGGGGGGGATTTTTTCCTGTTTTATGAACAACTAATGTAAATTAAAATATAAATAATTTTTTTATATATTTTTTGCTCATCCATGTTAGCTTTTGAGACTACAAGTCTAAAATAACAGGCTTTTGAATAATAACCAAAATAATTTAAACTATTAAATACTCTAAATTTTTTTTATATCTTTCTCATCCAAAAGCGATCAAAAACATATTATGTTACAATCCATATTAAATAATAACCAACATTAATTCAAACTAATAGTTACCGGAATCATTGATAATTCTATCAACTATCAAACACATAAATAATTATCATCAAAGTTAATTATAGCCCAGATTTGATCCTATCCCTCCATGTCAATATGACAGTTAACATGCTAGGAAACTACTCGGATCTACAAAACACCAGTACTGCACTATAATGAAGTCACATAATTAGCACAGAACATCAAACGGCAAAGTTCCATTTCATGCTGTGATGCCAACTAGCAAACATCTTATGGTCATGGTCACATGGACATTGGCATAGGCTAGGTACCATGTAATATAACGCGCGACTCTCTTGTCCGTTTCCGATCACGAACATTGCCCTTGAACTTTGGCACACTATTCCGTTTCTCTTAAAAACATTAGCTAGGAGAGATTTCACAAACTCCAATCCTCTTCCATTAGACCGGTAAATCTACAGTTTGAGCGCTCTTCAAGTTTTCAACCAATTCAAAATTTCTAAAACTTCACTTATGCGTCCTTAAATGAAATTATCTCTCACTCACTTAAACTATGTGCAGAACAAAGTTCACAACCTCCATAACAGATCAAAGTTTTATGAAGTTAGCTTTCATTATCCTATCATTGATCATGTCATTGACCAAGCCAAAGAACATAATAAAAAAACCAGTATGCTCACCTTCAGCAATGATTTCGGGACATATCAACAGCAGTACAGCACAAACAGCACGCGATGAATATTTCGAGGAGAGAAAGGAGTAGAACAGATCAAAGCAAAAAGGAGATCTAAGAACTTAGGGAGCACCTGGTGCTAGCGAAATCGTAGAGCTTGCCAGTGCTGGAGAAGATGATTACTCCAACCTCAGCATCGCACAGGATTGCCAGCTCCTTTGCCTTTTTCAGTAAACCGTTCCTTCGCTTCGAGAACGTCACCTGCCTGCTCGTCGAATTGTCGATTCGCCTTATCACGATCTTCCCTCTCCCCATACCAATAAACCCTAACTGAATATATATTCCAACCAAATTTGTTACTCTTTGTCAAAAAAAAGAAGGAACAAAATTTTCAAGACAACTGAGGAAATCAGAAGGTAGTAGAAACTATTGTTCATCGATTGCTTAAAAATTTTTTCGCGAGCATATGTTCAGATGGAACAGATAATGACGCAAGTAAAATTGTGAAATTGACTTTCCAAGAGAGACAGGGAGTCAGAGAGAATCATGAAGAAGAAAAGCAAAAAAATGAAAGAAGAGAGAGAGCTCGTACTCGCAAGAAAACTTAGATTATAAGAGACAAACCGAAGTTGCGCAACCGTACTGATGAGTAAATTCACATCAGCATTCAGCGGAAGATCTATATAAGGAAAGTGTATAAAACCGCTTTTGTTTGTTAGAGGGAAACCGCTAATGGGCTCGTAGAAACCCAGGACTGGTTTCGCAGATGGCACGTGGCCCAATCAGATTCTGACTCCTGATAGACGATTGGGTTATTTTATATTTTTTGAGAATCGTGCCTCCCTCGTATCTGCCGTTGACGCGTGGAACTACGGATACGAATACGCATGCCTACGTCACATAGTAGTCCTTTTTTAGGAAATGCCGCTTTTTTCAATTAATCGGCGTCCAGTGGCGAAATTGCCCTTGTACACCTTAGAATGCCTAATATGTCCCGGAGAGGCAAAGCGGCTAAAATAGTAAACAATCTCACGTGAACCAAAAATTAAAGAAATAATACATTACAGAAATCTCAGAGGAGGAGATAGAGCTGAAAAATTATGGATTTAGTTTTGTAGGAAAAATTTTCAAATTGAGATTATGATAGTTAAAAAATTGTATGATATTAGTGTTTTTATACTAAAACGATCACTATCTTAATTTGGTCTCCTAAAATATAATTTTTTTAACTTAAATTTTCACGTATTTTTTTCCAATTATTTTGGTCTATTTGGAAGTCCAAATTGAATAAATAAACCCATAAATTAACAAATTAAAGGACAAAAATTATTAAGAACTAATTTGAGAAAATTTTGTTTTAGATGATATGTTGAAAAATTAATCATTTTTAAGGATAAAAAATAATTTATCAAAAATTTTTAAATTTAATGCTATTCTACATTTGAGAAATCATTGTCCAGTTCCAAGAACATACACACACACATATATATATATATATATATATATATATGTGTGTGTGTGTGTAAAATAAAAAAAGTTGCATATTATCAAAAAAAAAACTTAAAACATCAAATGTTTTTCACAAATAAGTATATCTTTCACAAAAGATGTTTAATATACTATTATATTTATTGTAAATCTTAATGTTATATTATATTCAAAATATTTAATATATAATTATTTAAAATGTATAATTTCATAAAATATGAATTTCTATTAAATATTAAAATAAATTAGTATTTTATTCCCTAATAGATCATTTACAATAAAGTTGGACCGTTTAAAATAGCGCTTTTTAATTTAATCTTCAAAACATCCATCAAAATAATCTCTTTGTTAAACAAAATTACAAACACTTAATGCACAAGCTTGCATGCTAATCTATATACGTTCAAGAGAACTCGTGACTCAAATTTGCACAGATATCATTTTCTTTCAAAACAGTATCGTTTAGGCAAATTTCGCACATTGCTTCGCAAACATTATCATTTCCTCTACAGTTAATATATATATATATATAGAACTTGTCAACAAAAAACTATGAAGATCTAACATAACCTCTATTCTCCCTCTCTCATTTTGTCAAAAAGGTCAGGCTTCTTTGTGGGTTCTTTCGTGACTTCATTGTCGAGGAAGCTCAATGCTCCATCTACTTACCTAATTAACTTTAAACTTTCTTCAATTTGTCAACTTGTATTGAAGAGATACCTATAAACATGCCAATAGAATAACTGCTAATGGAGAATTGAAACAAACACATTGAAAGCTCCCCCTAATTACAAACTCCGATTGAACACTGAGCTTATTAAATCATATATTTTTAAAGAGACAAGCTGCCATAACAATTTAACCAATATATTCTCCTATCGATGTCTAACTCAAACTAAAATCCACCCGTAAAACTTTTTAACCTAAATAAGATATGGTTATAGTACAATAAATTCATTAAAATAGATAAAATTATATGATGTTTTAATGATTATTAATATTATATTGTAACTAACATAAATGATGCCTCTATCTTCAGGCAACCTAATAGGGACTTAATTAAATCTATTGTAGGGTTTTTTATTGGGAGAATCCATGTAAGAATGGCATAAGCCAAAGTTATTTTGCTAGTGCATATTTAGGCTCATGAAAATCTTTTAAAAGAATGTATCATTTTCATTGATGCGTTGGATGTAAGAAATGTTATTATTACGGATACCCTTGATAATTTATAATTTGGTTGCATTATTGAAGACTGTAGATAATTTTTTTTCCTTTAAAGTAATAATATTTCCTGCAAGCAGATAAGAAATAGGGAAATATGGATGCTCATAATGTTCCTAGAACTTCTATTACACTTATTGATCTTCACTGTTTGGATTATGTTCCAAGTTTCATTCACTTTTAATAAAGTATAAACTTTTAATGTCAAAAAAACATAAATGATGCTTCCAATAACTTAATCTCTCCATTACTACTAGTTTAGAATAGTCTGACATTAAATATGGTATTTTCTTTTTTTATTACTCTTCTTTTCCTTTTTCACTTGCCCTTCGTACTCTGAAGAGGTGCATGAAGACCCATGCTAAATTGAAATGATAGTACTATGCAAGTGGCTTCATAATTTAATCCAAGTATGAAGAAG
The DNA here is from genome assembly GCA_037074485.1 of Delonix regia. Lineage (NCBI taxonomy): Eukaryota > Viridiplantae > Streptophyta > Magnoliopsida > Fabales > Fabaceae > Delonix > Delonix regia. The sequence goes on from CM073452.1 coordinate 8,149,896, forward strand.
TGCTCCTTTTTGTTACTATATTCCATTAAATTTAGGCTCTTATTGTTAAAAATATGAGTATGAGTATTTCAAAAGAAGTCTCATATTATTTGGGAAAATGAGATCTTACATAACAATATTTTTTAATGCTAGTTAATGGCTAGTTTTTTTCTCCTATAAATACCAAGCATATCTTTGGATTATATACACAACAATCACTATTTCTCCTTTCCTCTCTTCTTGCTAACTTCTGCTCCTGAGTTATATCTCAAAAGGATCCATTTAATCTTGGAAAAAATTCATGTGTTTATGAAATATTTTTAAAGGCAGTGTTCTTCAACATGACTAGGACTACCAATTTTCCAACAATCTTACGAATATGGACACCACCAATGTTGTTACCAAGACCTTTGATGATTTTGCACTGTCACCTACCGCTGCAACCTCCACTTAGGGAGCTATAACTATTCCAATCACATCATATGTTCCCTATACTAAGCCATTTATAGATATATAAAAAATCCAAGTGTATGACGGACAAAACTTTCGAAAATGGCAAGAGCTAATTTTCTCCACTTTAAATATGCATTGAGTTGCTTTACCCCTTGCTAACCTAATGCCATCGTCAATATCTAATGTAAAAACATTAGAGCTTTAGACATATGCAAACAAGGTATGTAGACATACAATAATTAGCACTTTGTTTAATGATTTGTTCAATGTGTATTGCACATACAAGGAAGCCAACAAAATTTGGGAATAAATGATTTTCAAATATACTGCCAAAGATGCTAGAAAACAAAAATTTGTTATAAGCAACCACTACAAATGGGAGATGATCGATGAAAAAGACATCAAAATGTAAATCAATGAATATCAAAAACTATTGGAGGAACTTTGAGCTGAAAAATCAACCTCTAAGATGAGTACATTGCTGGCATACTGATTGAGAAGTTACCAGATTTATGGAGTGATTACAAATAGCAACTTACGCACAAGCAAAGACAACTGTAGCTCACAGAGTTCATCACTCACAACATAATAGAAGACAAAAATAAAAAAGAACTCAAAGTTGCAAAAGCAGAGGAAATGACCATAAAGGCAAACTTGGTACAAGAAAAGCTACACAAACAAAGGTATGATAAAAAGAAAACTAATTACAAGTCTAAGCAATATAATCCCACCTTTAAAAAGAAAGGAGATTATTTTGTCTTTGGGAAGTCAGGTCATCACGTTATGTAAGAAAAGAGTAAGAAATGACAAGCTTCCAAAGCCAAATGCAAATTCGGTTCAAGAAGATGACATAATTGCTGCAGTCATTTCTCAAGCTTTCATGATAGCCAATGTGAAAGAATGAGTAGTAAACTCTAGAACTACTAGGCATATTTGTGCAAACAAAGATGCATTTGCCTCCTTTACTACAATGGGAGACGAAGATGAACATGTGTACCTTGGTGATTCAAGACTACAAATGTTCTTGAAAAAGGTAAGGTTCTTCTCAAGCTCACATCTAGTAAGACCTTGGCCCTCAATGACATGCTGCATGTACCTAACATCAGAGCAAATTTGATCTCTATGGCTCTACTGAGAAAGGCTGAGGTCAAAGTGTAATTTGGATCTGACAAAATTATAATGACAAAGAATAATGTTTTTGTTGGCAAAGGTTACTGTAATCAGGGACTCTTTATACTTAGTATTTCTGAAATTATGAATAAGAATGCATCTTCTTCTGCTTATTTGATTGACTCTGCAGATTTGTGGCATGCTAGATTAGGACATGTTAGTATCTCTTACATTAAGAAAATACAAAATCTTAATTTAATTTCTGGAATTAATAATACAATTTTAAACAAATGTAAGACTTGTGTTGAGTCTAAACAAACTAAGAAGTCATTTCCTAATGTACAAAGAGAAATTAAATTACTCAGTTTAATTCATACTGACTTAGAAGACCTAAAACAAACAATAACTAGAGGTGGGAAAATTTATTATATAACATTTATAAATGATTTTTCAAGATACACTAAGGTGTACTTACTTAGACATAAAAATGAAGCATTTAATACGTTTCTTTTATATAAAGCTGAAGTAAAAAATCAATTAGATAAAAAAAACTAAAAGAGTGAGGTCAGATAGAGGAAGTGAAAATGTATTATTCAATGAATTTTGTGAGAAAGAAGGAATAATTCATAACATTACTCCTTATTATCCAGAATCTAATGGAGTAGCAGAAAGGAAAAATAAGACTCTAAAAGAAATGATGAATGCTATGTTAGTTAGCTCTTCAGCTCCAAATAATCTTTAGGGTGAGGCTCTGTTATCTACATGTCATTTACAAAATAGAATACCTTATAAGAAGAATGATAAAACACCATATGAATTATGGAAATGGTATGCACCTAACCTAAAGTACTAAGAAGGGTAGGGGTATCTAGCTAAAGTGATGTTACTCAATCCCAAAAAAAAGGAAAATAGGCTTTAAAACTTCTAATTGCATGTTTGTTGGATGTGCTGAGAATAGTGTTGCATATAGATTTCTTATCTTAAAAAGTGATATATTTGATTCTAATACCATAATAAAGACTAAGAATGCTGAGTTTTTTTTGCATACTTTTCATTTGAAAATTGATAAAATTTCTAATGCACCTACATTCACATATTCACCTATAACTAATAAAGAAAACATTGAGAATTCACCTAAGAGTTTAAGAAGAAGCAAACGACAAAGGAAAATGACTTCCTTTGGTGATAATTTTTATACTTATCTTGTAGAAAATGATTATTCAACTTATTATGAGGTTATTGCATCTCCTGGTGTATAACTTTGGAAAAAAAAAATTAAAACTAAAATTAATTCTCTTACAAAAAATAAAATATGGATTTTGGTAGATTTGCCTTCAGGAGCAAAGACTATAGGTAGTAAATGGATTTTCAAAAAGAAATATAATCCCAATGGATCTATTGATAAATATTAAAGTAAGATTAGTAGCAAAAGGTTTACTAAAAAACAAGATGTTTGATTATTTTGACATTTTTGCTCCTGTTATAAGAATTTCATTTATTAGAGTTTTAATGGCCTTAACCATAACCTACAAACTTTTTATTTATCAAATGGATGATAAAACAACTTTTTTGAATGGTGATTTAGAAGAAGAAATATACATGGAGCAACCTGAGGGTTGTGTTGTCTTAGGACAAGAAAACAAAGTTTACAAACTTCTCAAATCTTTATATGATTGAAACAAGTACCAAAACAATGACATGATAAATTAGATCAAGTTTTGACTAATAATGAATTTACTACTGTTGAAGTAGATAAATGTGTGTATACAAAACTTGAGAATGTTATTGTGCTATTATCAGTTTATATGTAGATGATATGTTGATCTTTGGTACTAGCATGAATACTGTGAATAAAACAAAATTGTTTCTAGCATCTAAGTTTGATATGAAAGACATGAGTGAAGTTAAAGTGATTCTAAGTGTTAAGATCATTAGGAATAATGATGGTATATTGTTGACACAAGAACATTATGTTGAAAAATTATTGAAAAAGTTTGGTTATTACAATGACAAACTGACGTACACTCCATATAATCTTAACATTCAATTAAAGAAAAATAAAAAGGAACTCATTGCTCAATTTAAGTATGCACAGATTATTGGGAGTCTATTGCATTTAATAAACTTCACCTGACCTGATATAATTTATGCAATGTGTAGATTAAGTAGATACACATATAGCCCAAACCGTGATCATTGGACTGCGTTAGTTAAATTAATGAGATATTTAATAGGTATTATGAACTATGGTATAATATATAGTAGATTTCCCAATTTATTATAAGGATACAGAAATACTAATTGGATCTCATATTCATATGAGACAAAATCCACTAGTAGTAATGTATTCACCTTTGGTGGTAGTGCAGTAACTTAGAGATAAGTCAAACAAACTATTATAGCAAGATCTACTATGAAGTCAGAGTTTATTGCTCTAGAATTGGCTGGTAATGAGGCAAAATAGCTAAGAAATTTCTTAGCTAACATACCATTAGGACTAAAACCAACTCCTTCTGTGTCAATACATTGTGATTGTCAAGCGGCAATAGCCATTGCTAAGAATAAAACTTTCAATGGTAAAAGTAGACATATCCGTTTAAGACATAATTTGGTTAAGCAGTTGTTGAAAGATAATGTGATATCGATCAATTATGTGAGATCAAAGATTAATCTAGCAAATTCTCTAACAAAACCTTTGGCAAAAAAATTAATCCTTGAAACATCAAAGGGAATGTGATTTAAGCCAATTTGAAATTTATAGTGATGGTAACCTAACCTTTGTGATTGGAGATCCCATGAAGAAAGTTTATATAGGTAATAACAAGTTAACTGTTAATTCTACTAGACTATTAATATTTGTCCCTTCCTATGATGTGAGAAAGTGCTAGAATGCATTGATTGAGAGGATGAACACAATGTTCTTAATGATTTTCATATCCCTTATGGATAGTGTATTCATTATAGATACACTTAATGAAATCACCTATATGAGTGTGAAGTGGGGTTGCTCCTATGAGACCTAGGAAAAATCTTTAGAGTACTCATAAACTATTAGGTGCGCACATGGGCGATTAAAGTGCAAAACCTTAATAACAGCAAGAATTGTGGGAGGGTGTGTAATATGGCTAATAAGATCTCTAACTTGCAAACAAGGGTTTATGGTTTATAGAAATTTTAAACTTTACCATAACTCTGTAAGTTATTTCTTATCAACCTAGGTCTGGTTCATAGTCCAAAAGACACCATATTCAAAATTATTTGCACTCATGTATTTAACTCAAAGATTTCTTTACAAACTAAAGTTTTTTTTTTAAAATGATTCTTTTGAAATATGTGGAGGATTGTTAAAAATATGAGTATAGGTATTTCAAAAGAAGTCTCATATTAATTGGAAGAGTGAAATCTTATATAATATTATTTTTTTAACAGCTAGTTTTTCTCTCCTATAAATACCAAGCATATCTTTGGATTATAAACACAACAATCACTACTTATATTTTCCTATCTTCTTGCTAACTTCTGTTCCTGAGTTATGTCTTAGAAAATTCTATTTAATCCTAAAAAAAATTTGTGTGTTCACAAAATATTTTTAAGAACAGCATTCGTTAACATGACTCAACCTACTAATTTCCTAACACTAATATCGATGTGCACAAATTCTTTGCATTTATTAACTTGAAAGGTTTGATAAAAAATTAATTATTTAAATTTTAAAAAATTGTTAAAAACTGTTTTATATTTATTAAAATTTTATTTATTAATAAGTATTTAATAATTTAAATCATTTTAAATACAAATAATACAATTATCCACATAACCTCAAACTCTGAATTTGATACAGTAGGCATGCAGAAGGGCAATTCGCGTCAAATTGTCCCAGTCCTTGGCAGTGCACAAAAACTCGGCGAGTACTCGCCATCCGAAGTGCGATGAAAAAAGGGGCACGTGTCAGTGTGCTACGTGGGGAATGGGAAATGGAAGTTCAAAAGCTATTTCCTTTTTCAGTTTTTTTTAAGGTTTCCGAATCAGGAAATTGGTGAGCATGCCTTTGGCTACTTCGGGGTTTTCATTTCATTTTCTCTTTGACCTCTTCCTGACGATGGTGATTCTCACTTTTGGCAAGGCCAAATCTAAATCTCACTCTGATATATTCATGTTCTTTGAAAGATATTTGTCAGTTTTATATAGGTTTTAAAATTATTTTCCCCATAAATTAGAGAGAATAATTATTCACCGACAGCACATGACGCATTATACCCAACATTTGCTTTGTAACATGCAATTTGCACATGGAAGATAAACCACCAAGTGATCTCAATTTCTTGGAAAACTAAACAGTGTCTTTCGTTCCGTGTACTATGTTATGAACTTTGTATTAAATGTAAAGTTTTAATTTATTTTATTGTGACTATATATAGTATTGGAAGAATACCATTGAGGGTATGAAATATTGTAAATACTTAATATATTTAAATAGTCTACGCAATAAAAATATTGTGGCTAAATATAGAATTATTTAAAAATAATAATAAATTAAGTATCGTCATGATTCAAAAGTTATTGTTATGTTTTAATCTACTAATCAGTTTACTTTATATATATATATATATATATATATAATTGTCTAGATTAATATTAATCATAAATTATGATGCATCATTTGTTATTGGCCATTAAAGTATATGGCAATAATCATATTTGTTATAAGTTAATCAAGCAATTATAATTAACAAAACTCATAGATATCCTTGACTTTTTAAGCATATCTCTTCTTGAATGACTTTAACCCTTCTTTTAAGCGACCACATAATTTGCAGACACACGCATGCTAAAATGATATCATGGGGTCCAACAATGCAAGTATGTCTATCTATTGATATTGCTATATATTATCTTTATTTGATAAAAAGGCCTTAAGTCTCCATAAATACATTACATTTCACTATATATTATAATGCCTTATAACAACACTTACAATAATTTAAGAAAAATTGATCTAATAATAATAAAAAAAAAAATGAACATCACTAATTTTTTTATTAATTGAAAGCTGATAAACTTTTTGGAGTAAAAACTCATCACCAATTTTTTTTTGTGCTGTACCAATAATATTACCTTCGTTCCATTTATATATCAACCATTACTTTCTTACAAAGCAAAAGAGTAATATTGAACATCAATTAGGTGCACACAACAAATAAAACCCACCACAAAATGGATATTGACACCACGATTGGGGGGGAACGAAACATTAGAATGCATATTTATATTCCATGAACGGCAACTTGAAGAAAATAAAAGAATATATATTCTTCAGATTTAACCTAAGATGGTAGAATTGAGAAATATTAATTGTTCACAAAGACACAAATAGTGCCAATAAAAGAAAAGAAAATGAGCAATAACCCTCTAAGCTTACTTGCTTAGGGGACAAGTTAGAAAAGGAGAGATAGATTAGAGAAAAAAAAAAGAAGATAAAATTAAGTAACAAAAAAAAATAATGAGCTTTTAACAAAAAATATCTCAAAATCATAATCAAGAGGTTTAAAATCAAAGAGAACAGAGTAGAGACCAAAAAAGAAGCCACAAGACCATTTGAAACATGGTCAAGAACATGTTAGTGGTGCGGGAAGGTAAAGATCAAAATGTTAATTAATCGTGATAAAAAAAATAAAGATAAAAGTTGTATTAAGAAATGGGTGTAACCAAGACTTTTCTTCAAGTAACATTTATCCTTACTATCTCTAATTATTGCAAAATAAATGATAAATCTCAAAATCGGCATAACATAACTTTGAGAATCTACCTCCCATAGTAATGGAACAAACAACCATATGTGTTTCAAAAATCAAACAATTAGTTTTGTTCTCTTTCTTACACACCCGCATGTGCATGCAGACAGACACACACACACACACACATATATATATATATATATATGTTATTTGACATGTAATTTGGTTTCGGTAAAATCATGGAATATTTTTTAATTATAATTTAATTTGATCCTAACTTTTATGTTAGAATTTGCTAATAACATAATAATTATAATATTTGTTGTGATAAAATGTGTCACCCGAGTTATGCTTTTTGGATGAAATATAGGAAAAAAAATATATTGAAACCACACCACTGTAGTTGCATTTTGCCGAGCAATTAATTGATGATGCACTATATATTATGATCTGGAATGAATAATAAATGTCTTTCATATATAATCGAATGCATTATGTATTGAGAGGAACAGAAATGTGAGGCATATACACATTTTCATTCTTTTTATGTCATTCTCTTGCATAGCAAGCTTTTGCAGTATGGCTAAATTTGGTTGCGGATTAAATTAAATTTTTAATTGTAAAAAACTTTAACGTAAACTCTTTCAAATTTAGCAGAAATTTTTTTAAAAAAAATGTGGTTCCATCTCTAATCAGGCTTGATAACGCCATAAAATCACGTGTTGTACCAATTGCCTTTAAGTAACACTTATTTCCCGCTGTGACAGGCAAAGAACAGCTTCAACAGCACTCTTATTATACATCACGCTTGTCTACAGTCTTGCGTTTCTGCAAAATATGCACAAAAACCATTTTTTGAACGTTTCTCATCACTCTTTTTATATATATATATATCAATGAAGAAATTAAAGAAACTGAAAATCATAAATTAATTTTAGAACAAGATTTCTTAAACCAAATAACTCTATATAAAATACAAAAACACTGGATTCTTTTGAATATAAGTCAAGTAGTAGTAATTTTAGGAAAAATAAAATTGGTTTAAAATGAGATTTTATTATATATTACTCAAATTCAATTATAATAAATATTAATCAAGAAAATATCACACTATGGTAAAGACAAGAACAAATATGACAACATTTAAATATAATATATTACCTCCAAAACAATGGAAAAAAGGAAGAACTACTAAAATGATTAGTGCAGAAAAAGAAGTTCACTTCTTAGAATTATCTGTAGAAAATGTAATAGTACAAATAGGAGATTATGAATTGAAGATACCCTTAGTGTACTAATATAATGAAGCTACACCGGATATAATATTAGGTATAGATTTCTCATAATCATATATGCCACTACATTTTACTCCAAAAGTCTTAATATTTACCACACGTTGTAAGCACCAAGCATTAGTACTTAGAATTTTAGATTATCAAATAAGAACAAACACAGTTTTTAAGAAAAATAAATTTGAAAATGAAGTTTAATTTATACCAAATAAAGAACCTATAAAAATTGAACAAAAAAAATCTATAATATCAATGCTAAAACAATTGAATAAAAATTAAAAAAAAATTACAGTGATAACCTCTTAGTTCATTAAAAAAAATCCAAACCTCTAGTAAAAATAGAACTCTTAGATTATAGTAAAAAAATTAATAACAAACCCTATCTTTGGACAGAAGAAAATAGAAAAAAAATTCGTAATGCATATACACAAAATAAAACAATATGACCTAATTAGAGAAAGCAAATCTTATATATATATATATATATATATATATATATGTATATATCTATCTATAAATGCGGGGGAGCAAAGGGGCCATGCCAAATGAACTATGGTACTATGATTGGCTAGTTCCACGTGAAGCCCACGTGAACAGTGCCCAATCCAGATATGACATCTCATACAGCTTTTTTCCTCGTGGGTAAGTAAAGTAATGAGTTATTATCCAAAATCCCAGTGGCAAACAGCTTTGGACAGGAGGCTCAGACTCGAGAAACCTTCTATGGTTAGAATGGTTCGATCGAAAGAGCGTTTGATAAGCAAATATTCTACCAATGATATGATCTTATAAATTATTCATGATATTTTGCGTGTTGTTTCCTGTTACCTACTTCTCTTGGTTTATGTTATTTTCGCAAGGTTTGTCTATATTTGTTCATGTAAGTGTCGTTAATTTGGTATAGAGTTTCCGCAGTACATCAGAGCCCCTTGTTTTGTTGTTATTTAATATTTTTAGTATTTAAAATAATAAATTGTTTAATTTTTTTAATTAAAGGAACTGAATTAAAAAATTGTGTAGACGAATTGAAAATATATTATATCTTAAAATTTGCATCACTAATTAATTATATAATCAATATTTCTTTTTATCTTCAAGGTAAAAATACAACTTACTAGGAAATATTTTTTAAAAAAATTTTTGGTGTTAAAAGTAATAAATCTAATTTGTTGTAAATTGAAAAGTAATTATTTTATATTGACTATATATATATATATATATTTAAAATATTTTATAAAAATGATAACGAAATAAAGTAGCATGATGTGAATCATATTCATATGTGATATCTAGGGTTCGGTGCTGCTATTCTTGTGTTGGCTTTCCATTGGTTGAACCCACGTGAAGGAATTCGGGTGGGGAGTGGGGACGACGCCGTATTTAATTCTAGGAGATCATCATCAACTAATAAAGTAGTGTATCCTCGGAGACGAGCAATGGGCGAAATGCACGCACCACGCCGACAAATAAAATATGGGCTTCCAATCCCATACCTTGTAAAAAGTGAAAGACATGGACAAGTGTCAATCATCAGCCAAATCATACATGAAGCTTTAGGTCAGTTAATTATTGAAATTCAGACTTAAAAAATAAAATAAAAATCACATTTTTATGTTTCGTTATTTTTAATTTATAATATTTTTATTGTCTTCGAAATCAATTTAATATTTTTTGATTTAATTTAATTCTAAATTTATTTCCCTCTTTATTTCTATTCATATTCTGCCAAATTTCAATACTCAAAAGGCCTAAAGTTTTTAGGGAAAGAAATAAAGGTAGATTCCTGCCGTGCAAAGAGCGGAAAAAAAGAAGAGTCTCTTTAGTCACTTTCTGTTTGACAAGTACCGCTTCGAGGGAGGGATTTGACGTTTTATCTATTCTGGTGAGAAGTATATCAACTTTTTATTTATTTAATTACATTTGTTGACCCTTCTTTTGAAAAGTGCGGTTCCCACAACTAATACAACGACTTTTGTTTTAATATCAACTTAAAATATTGTTGAACGGATATTTTTTTTTTGTCAGGAATGCATAATTTTTGTTAAGAAGTCAATTTACAACATATTCTGATATTTTTTACTTATATGTAATTTAGGAAAATTATAATTTAATTAAATGTGATTTAAATTAATTTCGCTTTGTACTTTTTGGTTTAAAAGTTAGCAATCAATGTATGATTAGTTTACGCTTAAGATGTCATTGTGCTAAGTTTAAAAATGTGCAATATATAATTGTGAATATACTTTATCGTAAATTAAAAAAATTTGTTTAGTATGAAAAATAGTAGTTTAAATTAGAAAATACATATATTTTGTAGGTATGAACTTTTTCTAAAGTCTGATATGATTTCGAAAAATTCAAATTAATATATTTTTAATAAGAAAAAAAATATTATTTAAAAAAATAATTTAATGATTAAAAATTAATGTAACTTATGGTTTAAGACATTAAAAAGAAAATGATTTCAATTCAAAATATATAAAATATAAGTTTATTAGTGAGATTAACTCACTCTTAATTCAATGTGATTATACATAGGATCATAAGTAAATTTTATGTGATATCTTAGTAAATAAATAGTAATTATTGCTCTTCATCCAAATGATTTTTGTAAGTAAAACAACTAATTTATATTTATAAGTAACAAATATAGTTGATTATGATTTGAAAAAACTTGCTTGGCTTGACAAAACCAACACACACAAAAAAAAAGATAAAAGTTTGAATAAAAAATTCAATTAAAAAATGACTTCAAACATATTTATTTAACCAAATCTGGATTAATTTTTTATGAGTCCAAATATGATGATAAAGTATAATCTTAATGTTATCTTAATTTATGAAAATTATAGAAAAGAACATTAATTTGGCTAAATTTGATGTTTAGAGAACTTAAAAAAAAAACACATGAAGAACTTTGAACATCAATACCATAGAAATTTAGAAATTTCATGATAAAATTAAAAAAATTAGTATCACTTTTAAAAAATTATATGAAAATTTAATGAAATGGTATCTATAAAAATCTTAATATTCTCATGGTTTGAATTTCACCACCAGTTACAACTTACTTAGTAAAAATAAAACAAAAGAGGCTATGTTTACAAAAAAGAGTAAAAAATTCTGAAGATTCACTTATACGGCTTCCATTGAGCGGAGATATATTGAATTTTGACCGTCTAAAATATCACACACATAATTTTTTCCCTAGCACACACATGTACAATTTGTGTCGTTGTTTTTCTTCACTAAATTTTTTTCATATCCTCCTTCTTCGCTGACGTTTTTATGTTTGTCTCCCAACTTGCATGCCACAGTCTAGGAGACCCATGAACTGGGTCTAATAATGAGCCCAATTATTGTATAATGGTGGCCCTAACCTATCTGGTCCAACTTCATAAAGACGGGTGGCTCCCTTGTCTTCATTAGACGTGGGATCAACGGATAAATAGCAACATTAAACTTTTAAGTCCGGTTAAATGTAGTTTATTTGTCAGCTATATAGGTTTTGGAGAAAATTAATTTATTTTGTTATATGTTAATATATTTTAAATTAACGATATTTGTAAATATAAATAAAAAATTAAATTTAGTAATATATTGTGATATAAATAAAACATAATAATTGAGAGAAAATTTATAAAATCAATTCTATATAATTGGTGACAGAAAAGTGACGATAATAAAATCATTAAAAGGAAAGTACACTATTATAAATCATTCAATCTTATATTATTTTTTTTTGTTTTTATTTTGAATCATATCAAATTATATTTATAATCTTTTAATAAAAAATTTAAAAGACAGTTAATTATTTTTTTTATTGATTAAAAAATTTGACTTTCAAAAAATTTTTAATTTAAGAGGTAGTTAATTAATTCATTAATTTTCTTGTTTACTTTAAAAAATATCTAATTTAAGAGACAGTTGATTAATTTATTAATTAATTATTTCATTATTTTTCTTGTTGATTACAAAGAAATTATACAATTCAAATAATATTTTATACATGCATGAGAAAAGTGAAAACTTATCATACAAGGGATTGAGGATTTGGTTAATAGAACTTTCTTTGTCACTTAACGAAATTTTCATATTAAAAAAAATTACTTTAATTATATATAATAGTTGTCTAATAATACAAAATCGTATAAAATAAGACATAATAGAAATTTAATATTATGCCGCCTAAAAGAAACAATTTATTAGTGACTAGTAAAATATTTTGTAACTTTTCTTTTAATATTTTTATAATATAATTTTTTTATTAAAATAAGAGTATTCCAAAGAGTTTCATTATTTAATTAAAATATGATAAGTTCTTCATTACATGATTAGACTGTTCAAAATTTTCTTTTTCTCCAATATTCTACATTTATTGGAGAGCAGACAACTTTACCTAAGAATTCGTTTGAGAAAGCAATGATTTTTCAAAAGCTGTTATAATGTGAAGAAGTTGTGGTTTAGAAGAAGTAGAAATCGTGTACGGGAAAATTTTATTAAAAAAATTATTTTTAAGAGCCAAATTAATCGAAAGAGTTTGTGATAGTAATTTTTAAAAATTATTGTAAATATGTTGAATTTAATAAAAATAAGATATATACGTGACAACATATAAATCTAATAATAATATAATAAAGGATTAAAAGATAAAAAATTAATTAATTTATTATTTCAATATAATTAATTAATTGAGATAATTATGATTTCGTAATTATTTATATTTCAGGTAATTTATAGTTAATAAGAAATTATTAATTTTTGAGGTTTAGTATAGAGAATTGTTATTCCTTTGTATAATCATATTATGCTTAGAAATCTTATCTTAACATTTTAGTTACAATTTTTATTTCAGTCGCCGTAGAATTATAATGCAGATATATTTAAAAATTAATTAAAATTAAATTTATTTTAAATATATTAAATTTACCATAGTCATAATTATTCTTAAGAACAATTTTAGCATTACATCCATAGGATAGCCGAACATAAATTAATAATTTATATTATAAAAAGTATAAAAAATAAATAGTATAGCAATTCCAAATGAGCTCTACATAATCTGATATCCCATTTGACGAATATTGATTTCTCTCTGTACTTAAAAACTAGTTTATTTGTTCCTGTCAAAAAAAAAGAGGAGAAATTCATCTTTTGGTCCTTAGAATTTTCAGCTATTTTCAAATTAGTCCCTATAATTTATTTTTTTGCAAATCACCCCCTGAACTTTTCCATGTTTGCAAGCTACTCCCTTCTATCCAAATTTATGTTGATGCCATCCACTCTATGATGACATGGCTGACCAATCTTCTTATCTCTCTAAAATTGTTATGATATGGCAAAATCTTTTCTCTCTCTCTCTCTCTAACATTTATCTAATCTGAAAAACCAAAAAGAAAAAAAAGGAAAGGAAAACCAATATCTCATCCCACACGGGCTTGTTCCTTGTGATCACCATTCTTCCACATGAACTTAACTGCCTCAGGAATCTTCATTCAACAGTAGCTCTATATGCTCCTGAAGTTGCTTCCCAGCAACGACACACTTCTACAAACAGTTGGATATGGCGATGGAGCTAAGAGAGTCACTTCTGCAACAAGAATCACCGATGTGACTGGAAAGAAGCAAGGAAGTCCTTGTCTGATGAGTGCTAGTATGCCTCTAGTCTGATTCCGCCGGACCATGACAAAGTTGTTGCAGCTTGAATCACCCGCAGTAATTGAAGAATCTCTAGTTATTATTTATTAATAAAATAATAATTTTTTTTATTATAATATATTTTTATTAATTTAATATTAATAAAATATTATTATTATTATTATTTTTTTACTGCAGATCCTGCAGTATTGCAAAAAATCCGGATCCAGGTTGTTGTCGGTGGAAGACAGGTTTTCACAGACGTGTTCGTACCAAAAATGAACTCTGTAAAAAAAATCATTCAATATTTTGTTCTTGCACCAAACTAATGACAAAAATGCTGGAGGGAACAACGTCTATCCCTTCCTTCACCTCTAATCAGATTGTAATCTATTCATTTTCGCCAACTGCAACTCCATTTTGTTCAACCTGGGGCAGAACAGAGTGATCAATGTTGGAATAATTTTAATATTGTATGGATTAGTATTAATTATTCTATTATATTAATATCTTATTATTATTGATTAGACAATTGATATTATAATTTATAAACTATGAATAGATTGAGTTTTATTTTATTTGTGGATAATCGGTGATGAGTTTGATTATACACAAGCCTACTAAGCAGAAACCCAACCCACAGCCTAAAAGCATTAGTAATCATCCCGCCAGATTACTAATATGAGACTGTTACCCAGAGAGATTTAATGGCCTGATTTTGATTAATTAAATAAGAAATCATTTTAAAGATTTTGAAGGATTTTTATTTTAATAATATTAATTATTATATTATTAAAATAAAACTATATAAATAGCACACTGAAACCCTAATTTGATAAACACTAATTTCAAGATCATTTTCTCTGGCCGTCAAACACTCTGAGACACTCTTAGGTATTGGGGGTTAAAATATTTTGACTTAACCAATGCACATAATTATTATATCGTCTTCATCAGGTTAGATCATCGATTAACTTAATATCCTTATATTTTCTGTTCATATATCATATTCTATAATTGAATGTATACATGCTCCAATCTTGTTTTCAATTGGTATCAAAGCCACGGTTTGATGAACTATGAATTTTTTTTAAATTTCCTTTATCTAATATTGTCTTCGTAACATGATTTAGCATATTTTAGTTTATCTTCTTCTCTTTTCCTTCTTCTTCTTGAATGAACTTCATGGTAATCCCTTGTTGGCTTATAGTCATTTATCTAGAAATTTTTTTACCATGACCTTCCATGAACCTATTTAAGGTCTAAGAAGGGTAGAATTAGAGAAGAATGAGGCTAAGTAAATATTTTGAAATATCTAGAGAAATATTGTGTAAGTCATAACAAGCTTAGGATAAGAATTTTGATGAGTGAATTTTCTTGTACATTATGAAAAAAAAAATTTTAATCCTTTTCTCTGGATTCGTCTTCATCGAAGCCATTTTATGGATTATAAAATCTTATTCCTTTTTTTTTTGGTAATGATCATTGCCTTCCTCAATCACCATTGCCGACAAGAAACTCACCTTCTAGCATGAACTTTTCTTTCCCTGTCGCCATTCGAAGTAGTTGTGGTTGCCGGCGATTTGAACAGAGACAGTCATGGTTGTCAACTTGGGTCACCAGTTAGCCCCATCTCGAACCAACGAACCAATTTTAAATTGAAAAAGATTGAAACCACTGGAAAGTTTCGAACTTCAAATTCAAATATAGCTTAAATGGAAAAGATTAACGCGAAACCAATATAAGGGTCTTAAAGATTGTGACACAACAATTAAAATGGTCCCAGTTTCGACGTCTGAGGAGCAGAAAATTGGCGGGTCAATGTTTGGGTACCGACGGGTTCTCTATGACCCGCCAGAGGTTAAAGGAGGTACGCATGGGCCTCACCGCTGGTGCGTGTTGGTGTGTGCGGCCATACTGCTGGTCAGATGAACTTCAAATTTTGAAATTAGCTCCACTCACCCTAATCTAAATTATGGTGATTTTTTCAGAATTTTTTGAGCCATGTAAATAGGAGTTTTAAAATTTTTTAAAAATTAAGGGCCTTAAAATAATGTGTAGATAAGGTATTTTGACCTGAAAAATTTTACAGACTAGACATAATACGGAACAGTATATTCAGTTCACTCTCCCTGATTATATGTAAATAAATTATAATCAATTTCTTTGCGTTAATTATTAAATTTTATTCCTAATTTAAGCACATGCGTTAAAAGGAATATGTTATTTGTGGAAATTGTAATGATTTTGGTTCACATAAATGGTGATATGTCTTTTATAAATTAATACCATATTTGTCATTTAATTTCTTACATTTTTTTGAATAATTTAATTACCATTATTAGGGATGAGTCTAAATATTGTGATAGGTCCACTAGAGAGAGTGTATGTAAATATTATGTTGACAATAGACATACCTTATCGGTGTAATATTGTCAATATAATTTTGTGAATAAGGCATGTCTATGGCTTATCAGCGGTGATTTGCTGATTGATGTATTCATAGTTTCTTATATCCTATCGATATGGAGATTGTGGATGCATTTTGTGTCGTTTCTCTCGATAATGAGCTTCCCTTGTGTGTATGAGTTTTCTTGATTTATCATAGTTCAAGCCCTTAAACAGGATATGATGAGTATTTTGTTACACAGTTGCTGAAGCTAACTCTTGTTACAGAAACTTTGTTATATATATAATTATGTGTCTGAGACATAATTATATGTTTTCTATTTGTTTTTCCCTCAACTTCTCTGTTCTTGCAATTATTTATGGTGAAAACTCTGAACAAAATAGATTACGATAATTGGATTGAGTCCCTTGATATATGTCTAGTGATCACCAAGGGAAGTTTAGGTATGGGAGAACCTAAGCCAGCGGATCTCACTGCTGAGTCTAGCGCTGCTGACAAGGCTTACCATAAGCAGTGGTATGAGTCCAATAAGATTTGTCTAACTGTCATTAAGTATATGATTAAGAAGACTATCAGACAAAATATTCTTAAGAAGAAGGACACCAAAATTGAATATTTCAAAGCGGTCAGTAAGAAATTTAAGAAGTTTGATAAGACTTAAAAAGGCCTATTATCTCTTTTTGTTAGGTAACACTCACTATAACGAAGTGTTAGAAGTGTGTGAGCACATGATGAAGCTTGTTAACTGCTACAACAAGCTGAAATCCTAGATGTGGACTTGGATGAAAGCAACCTGGTTTATAGAGCTCCCTAATCCCTTTCTGCTAAATATGGGGTTTTGAGAACCACTTATAATTCCCAAGAGTTAGAGTGGTCTATTAATCATATGATGTCCAAAATGACCCAAGAGGAAGAATCAATAAAGAAGGTGAATTCTCATAATTAGCTAACTATATTTCACATGGTTCATCCAACAAGGCTGGAAATGTGAAATTGAAAAGGAAGGAAAAATAAAGGCAATGCCTATGGCAAGAAACCCCATAGACTCAAGAAAAGCAATAAAAATAATAAACCATCCTCGGAATGGAAGGAAGTTCGATTACAGTTAGCTGTATAAGCACTGTAATCATTGATGAAGACTTGCATGAGGATGTATTGTGTGTGGATGACATCCTATTGGCTAGTAACTCAGTGTGCTTATTAAATGAGACAAAGCACATTTTGTCATGCCACTTTGATATGAAAGATCTAGGTGAATTTTTTTTTTCTTAAAAATGAATTTAGATTTACCGTGATAGATTTTGTGGTATTCTTGATTTGTCTTAAGCAACTTATATCGAACGAGTGCTCAAGAAATTTGATATGTATTCTTGCACTCCTTATGCACTTATGCAAAGTGGTGATAGGTTGCTTAAATTGTTATGTCTTGAATGATTAAGAGAGAACTTTGATGGGCAAAGTTCCATGTGAATCAATTATTAATAGCCTAATATATAGGCTCAAGTGTGCACACGTTTAAACATTGTTTTTCCTTGTTGGTATGCTTGGCAGATATATTTAAGTAATTTTGGGCATGATCATTAGAAAGCTACAGAGACAATTATGATGATCCTGAACACACTGCTGATTACATCTATACAATGTTTTTTAAGGAGTTATTTTATTAAAAAGTGTCAAATGGATATTTAAAGCTGCCTTACATATATATATATATATATATAAGTGAAAAGTATGTCGCTAGTTTTGTGATGGTCACTCGTTAAGAAATATGGTCAAGGAAATCAATTTTCGTTATATATATATATATTTTAAGTCTTGACTATTTTGTTGCGACATGACTCTATTATACGCTTATCTCAAAGTTACAGGAATTTCAGTTGCATCAAATTTTAACACTCAATTCCTATTTGTTAGAAAGAAGATATATATATCTCATACTCATTTTAGGAGATTTGTTTACCAAAACGAACCCATTAGAATTTTGGAAACATATAACTCTTGGGTATATTCAAATTTTGATGTATTGTTTTGGTGAGAGTCTGAGTTGTGTTCTTAAGGAACACTTTGACATATTTTGACACTTATAACATTTATTTCCTTATTGTATTCAATGTTTTGGTTATGCCAAAATTTTAGATATAATTTAGAATTGAAATTTTGCTGGCATTTATAGCAATGCTTTCCTTATCGGATTCAATATCCTTAATCCATGATTTCATTTCTAAATTTTTGTTATCTCATACTCGCATGGTTCACATTTGTAGTGAGCGCATGGTGACGGATCTGTTGACTAATGCCTACCCATAGGAGTAATTAAAATTATATAACTTATATGGGTCTTGTTGAATTTTGATGTAGCCTTTCTGAGTTGAGTCATAAAGGGACTTTTGCATTATAATATGATGTTTCAAATGTCATTTTGTATTCCATTCTATTCAGATATTGAAACTAATCTATGATAATGTTAATATCACTTGTTTCCCTATTGGATTAAGTGATCTTTGTGTATAGTTCCATTTCTGAATCTTGTATTGTTTATAAATATACACACATCCATGTGTTTATGTGAACATTAATTGCCTGATTATGTATTCATTTATTAACCAAATAATTTAATTAATGCTATCCAAGTGAGAGATTATTAGAATAATTTTAACATTATATGGATTAGCATTAATTATTCTATTAGATT
Organism: Delonix regia; assembly: GCA_037074485.1. Lineage (NCBI taxonomy): Eukaryota > Viridiplantae > Streptophyta > Magnoliopsida > Fabales > Fabaceae > Delonix > Delonix regia. Next base: position 8,169,204 of record CM073452.1, read on the forward strand.
AATATCTTGTTATTACTGATTAGGTAATTAATATTATAATTTGTAAACTATGAATAGACTAAGTTTTATTTTATTTGTGGATAATCAGTGATGGGTTCGATTATTTACAAGCCTACTGGGCAGAAAACCAACCCACAACCCAAAGGTATTAGTAATCATCCCGTCAGATTACTAATTTGATACTGTTACCCAGAGAAATTTAATAGGTTGATTTTGATTAATTAAATAAGAAATCATTTTAAAGATTATGAAAGATTTTATTTTAATAATATTAATTATTATATTATTAAAATAAAACTCTATAAATAGTACACTGAAGCCCTAATTTGATAAACACTAATTTCAAGATCATTCTCTCTGGCTGTCAAACACTCTGAGACACTTTTGGGTATTGAGGGTTAAAATATTTTGACTTAACTAGTGCACATAATTATTATATCGTCTTCATCAGGTCAGATCATCGATTAACTTAATCTCCCTATATTTTCTGTTCATGTATCATATTCTATAATTGAATGTATACATGCTCTAATCTTGTTCTCAATCAAGACCTTCCCTTGGATTTTAGGAGACCACAGAGTGCTCAGGGATCACTATCAGTGGTGCTCCCATCAGACCACATATATAACTTCGAAAAAGTAGAAGTAATGATTTATAGAGGAGCAACGTTAAGAGTATACAAAGCTGCTGTCAAAGGAAGATTCACGAGGGGGTTAAGTTCATGTGGAAGAATGGTGATCACAGGGAACAAGCACGTGAGGATGAGATATTGGTTTTCCTTTCATTTTTTTCTTTTTTAGGTTTTCTACACTTGATAAACGTTAGAAAGAGAAAAAATTTGCCATATCATCATATCTGTAAAGATTAGTTTGCCATGTCATCATAGAGTGGATGGTGTTAACACAAGATTGGATGGCACGGAGCAACTTATAAACATGGAGAATTATAAGGAGTGATTTGCCAAAAAATAAAATAAACTATAGGGACTGATTTGAAAGTAGATGTAAAGTTTAAGGACCAAAAGATTAATTTTTCCAAAAAAGAGTTTGTTTTACTATGTAACGTCTAGAAAAATAATAAATACTAATTTTTTACAATTAAAATTTTATATGTGTCTAATCTAGACTAATAATAATAATAATAATAATAATAATAATAATAATACTCTAGTTAAGAATCTCCTTTATGTCTTAAAATTTAATGTGCATTTAGTCCTTTTTTTTTAAGTCCAAATTGATCTGTGAGTCTTTCGTGTATAATTTTGCATGATTTATGTTCCAAAATGTTCTTGGCAATGAAACATTCATGCCCTTACAAATGATTTGAGATTGAGAACCTCTTAATCTTATGTTAAGGTACAAGGAAATATAGTAACTCCACCTTCCAATAACCATTTAAGTGGCATAACCTTGGCATAAATCTCAGGATTTATGGGATAAATCGCTTTATTAATAAACTTATAGGATCTAAATTAGTTATTTAGGCTACATAGCCTGCCATAGTCTTACATGTACAAGGTTCATAAGGCTCCATTAGGGTATTATTTAGTTTTATTTTAGCTTCTTATTTTGCTCATTCTATTAAGTGAGATTCCACCATCAATATGTACATAGTATGTAGAAATGTGTTGTATAAAATAGTTTAATACTTTAAAAAGTCTAGTTATCATAAAAAAATACATAATTTATATCAAAATAAGGCTATTAGATATTTATTCCAAACCAAAATGCATAATAAAGATATTCATAGAAAATATACTATACTTCTAGTTCTTTAAAAATTTAGTAATAATAACAACAATAATAATACTAACAGTAATAACAATAATAATATTAATTGGCTTAAGAAAAATCAATTTTCACTGTTTTTAGATTTAACATAGCTAAAGTCAAACTTTTAGAGCAATTTATTATCATTAAATATTTTATTTAATTATATAAAAACATGCATTTGATTTATAAATACAAATAACTTCATAATAGTCACATAATACAAACATATTATATACATCATCCTTATAATAAAAGTACACATAACAAATGACAATATATTTTTACAACCTATCATATGGTTTGGTTTGGTTTCCCTTATCTTTATTATAACATTCACTTGAAAAATGTTAATTAACTTGGGTGAGATTATAAATATCAATAGTCATATACCTTATTCAGAAAATACAAGCATCATTATCATACATATTGTAAGAACTAAAAGTATTAATCTATGCTATGTAACTTAATACATATTTGGTTTATTTCATAACCACAATCCTATATTTATAGTTACCTCATCATATTATCAATATGATCGTCATCATATTATAATATTGGCCAATTTCATCACCGTGATGAATTTTAAAAACTCTAAAATTCAATCTGTCTATAGAAATTACCTTGTGATAATCTGCAGATAAACAAAATTAACCAAATGCATACATAGCCAAATATTATGAAATATATTAATAATTGAGTTTTAAATAGGTATATAGAGATTAAAAGTACTGACTACCTCTTACACAAGTTAGAAATCTAAATTTTTCACAAAATGCTTTTTCTACCACCTCTCTCTTTCTTTTCCTTTTTCTTAATTTCGAATGGAAAATTTAAGAAATGTTTGTACTATTTATAGAATTTTTTTTATTACTATGCAAGTTACTATTTGATACTATGCAAAAAGTACCAAACACTTTTTTTCAACAATATATATGCAAATTACTTTGTAATGTTAAAACTATATTTTTATCTTGGACAATATTTGTTTTCATTTTAGTCCCTTATAAAATGTTAAAATTATAATTTCTACCCCATATATTATTTCATCCTTTCATTGTAGTCCTTAAAATTCTATTCTATTTCTCTAATGTTATTCTTAAAATAATCTTGAGTTTAATTAGGAAACTTTACTATTATTTATACCCCCATAAAGATTATATACCTCTAGTTATGTATTTTTTTAGATGTTACATATTATATGTTAATATATTTTAAATTAATGAGTTTATTGAGGGAGCACTATGATAATGATTTTCTTTAACATATGAAATAGTTTTTATTGTTGCTCTTTCTGGAGAATTTTGAAATTTTAGGAATTGATGAAATCATATTTAACTCTATTTATGATTTTAAGTAACGTATGATGATGAACGATCTAAATCACTAGATAAAACCTTTTATATATCATTTTCCCTGGTTTGATTTTGGACATGCTAAGTTATATTTATAATTCTTTATTATAAAGTTTAATAGAAAATTAATTAATTAATTTATTATTTTTTTCCTTGATTTCAAAAAAGTCTAACCTTAAAAAAATTATTAATTTAAGAGGTGATTAATTAGTTTATTAATATTTTTGTTCACTCTAAATAATTCTCATTCTTTAAAAAATTTTTATTTTAAAAGACAGTTAATTAATTCATTAATTATTTATTTTATTGACTATAAAAAATTTACACATTTAAAAACATTATCAATACATTTATCAGGTTAAAAGTTATTGCATAAGGAGCTAGGATTTGATTAACTAAGGCTTGTCATCCATTATTAGGGCTTAAATGTTAAAAGAGAATCTACTTTACTTTTATATAATAATATCTACTTTTATTAATTATTTATTTATACTTTATAAACAATTTAAAAGTATTTGTTTAGCTAAGCAATAAGCATAAAAAATTGACCAAAAAGAAAAAAAGCAATAAACATTAAAAAAAAATGAAAGTAGAAATAACAAAAATTCTTTGTATTGAAAATGTTTTTCCTTTTTTCAGTGACAGCACGGCAAAACAGGCAGTTAGATCGCCAGGGCTAGAGTCCCAAAATTCTTTCCTAATCGAAGTCGTTTAACCAAAGCGATCAAGCTCATCCTGATTCTATTGACCTAAAAAAACAAAAAAGCTCAGCCTGATTCTGTTTGTCTATAATTTGACAAAGCGAAAATCTGAAATCGTCCAAATCCTAGGGTTTCAATTTCTGGTATAATCTGGATCTCTAGATTTGATAAAATCGCTTATTTTGTTTGCATTCGTGAGTGCTTGATTGCCCATAAAATCCTTTTTTTTTTTTTTTTCTTTCTTTCTGGCTCGCTTTTTGAAGATTTGATCGTAGAACAACCTCGGGATTTCTCTCTTCCGCCATGGCAGCTGTGTCCGATGAAGCCACTAGTATATGTACTCACTGGTAAACACTAGTATTTACGAATAATTTTTCATTATTTACCTTCCTAAAATTTGTTGGCACATTTATGATTTGATTTCGTCTGAATTTTAAGCTAAAATTACTTAATTTGATGGAGAATTGGAATTTTTTTTCGTGCTTAGAAGCACTTGATGTGTTCCTGAATTAGTAGTGGCCTCTAGAATGGGTTTGCATACCAATTTAGACGGTTGCAAGACTGCAGCTTGACTTGCAGGACCACTTCACGGTGATAAAATTTGTTGATGTGTGTTTATTAGTCTATTTGGGCGATATCATTGTATGGATTTTGAAAAGTATTACAAGGTTTTCTTCACCTACAAGTGGTTGATTGCTGAGTGTAGTGGTTTGTGTTCTGAAGGCCTTTCTCCAGAAACTGTTGATTAATTATATTTTAATGTTTTCAGTGATCGTGCTATTCCTGCTGCAAATATTGCTTTGCATTATGCCCATTGCTCTCGAAACCTTGAAAAATGCAAAATTTGTGGTGATATGATTCCGAAAAGAAATGCCGAAGATCACTTTATGAGCACCCATGCACAGGTATGTCTAGTTTTGTCCTCCATATTCTTTTGTTTCTGGATTCAAATATTAGGGAAGTAGTGGAAAAATCAATGAAGGTCATTTTACTTGGTGATAAAGTCAAAAAAGAGGGGGAAAGAAAAAAAGGAAGAGTATGCGAGTACGTTAAAGGAGGTTTTACTATAAGAAGAAAGTTGTATTTCATGTAAGGCTGGGACTTGTATGATAAATATCTGAGTCTTGAGATTTGGTTGCTACCAGGTCTAAAATTCCTGTCTTGGTGGCAGTCAGTAGCTGATCTGAACATGACCACAATTAGTAAAATAGGCTTGAAAGTTTTAAATTCTGACGCAGTTACCTGCTACAAGCAATGTGCTGCGGGATTAAATGTTGTAATTTCCTAAATTACTTTTTATTAATGAGGCAGCTGTAACAAACATGTAAACTGTTGGACAGTTTTGTGAGTGAGTTTCTTCCCGTTCTCCAACAAAGTGAAAACGCCCATACAATTTGTTTGGCTGGGGAATGTGTGCTTTACTTCATACATTCATATTTGACATTTTGGTGAGAGTTTTATGATGTTTAATCAGTAATTGTGCTCGGTGGACATATATTTGTGTGTCTGCGGGAGTGTGGTTGCTTGAAAGGATTCTCTTGTATGTGACTTGTCTGTATGCAGTTGGTAAGTGTGTTGAAGGTTTGATGAGTCAAAATAAATGTGAATTCTCCAAGCAGGTTTATCATGGGTTTCTATTTCCTGTTATTTAGCATCTTTTGTAAATTATTGTGCACTAATTTTCAGAACTTGATGATTTGCAGTAACACATGCAAAAGTATATGCATGGTTGTTGCCTTGTTGGGCCAGCCCTTTGTGATGGTATCTTGGATATTAAATGATATCTGGCTTTGGATGCTTGAGACCAGATTTTCTGTATATTTGTTTGTGTATTTTTTCTTTTTCATATGTTTAGAGCTTGGAATGAAGACACATAAAAGGGGAAATAAAGAAATTAAAAACTTGGAATGGAAGCTCACTAGATATATCAGTGCTTATGCCATTCATTATAACAATGGAAGAGATGGAGCAGCTGGCTGCATGTGATCCCCCCAATCTCCAGCGCAAGCGCCACTTAGCTCCCTGTTATGCTAAATCATCTCTTGATAGTGGATATAAGTTTCACTTTAATGTTATTGTTCTTTTGAAAAAGATGTGTTCATTGTGCAGGTTGCCTGTTCAATGTGCCGTAAGATGATGGATCGCAATGTGTTAGATATTCATAAAGGTGAAAGTTGCCCACAGAGAATTGTTACTTGTGAGTTCTGTGAGTTCCCATTGCCAGCACATGATCTGGCTGAGCATCAGGTAATGTTCAATATCATTCAAATTTGAATATTGTACATATCTATGGCTATGTGCTTTAGCTCTAATTTTAGTATGATCATTATATCTCTTAGGAAGTATGCGGGAACCGAACAGAACTTTGTCCACTGTGTAACAGATATGTCAGACTATGTCAAAGATACAGCCACGAAGCTACGTGCAATGGCATCCCAAATAATACTGTGGGATCTTCAAGGTAGGAACTAAAATGCCATCTTTTAATTCCTTTCTTTGAAGATAAATTATCAAATTTTCGTTTTAACTTGTCTATGACTAAAAATAGAATCTTATAAGGTGAATATTGATTTTTCTTTACTATTGATTTTTAGTGCTTCATGAGAATCACTAAGGATTCCAATTAAATCCGTTATGTTTTGGTGATAATAAGCTATTAACATCTACAAGCTTTCTACATTCTAATATCATTTTTGTGTAGCTTATAGACACTGTAAGACTAATTTGTTAGGGCTTTATGTTAAATAATCTCATTAAGCGCATGAAACCTTTGACCTCTTTAAGCAATTGGGGCTTGATTACAAGTCTGAACTACACAAAGCGCAGTTGGGAGAAGTTTGGCCTTTCGCTGTATTCAGAGCCATATCCATGTTAATAGTATGAGCTTCTGTTGCTGCTGCAGTAATACACACACACACACACACACACACATATAAAGGGAGCAAAGAACTAAATCATTTAGGACTGATGTCAAACTGTTCTAGACAAGCATAGTCCCGAAGGAAAGAAAGATAAAAAATCTAAATCTTGCTGGGGCAAGATTCAAGAGAAGCTATTGTGATAATACGAGTTATATGGGTGGAGATGTATTAAATGGTAATTTACATAGCATCGATGGCCTTAGACATGCTAGATGAACGGTGAATTACTACCGATTTGACATTTGATATACCTGTACCATAAGTTCGTTATATGTGAGAATATCTAGTCTACCCAATTCTGTGAACTTGATTTCAGAATGAAGTAAATGAGTCAAAAATGCTTGTTATAAACTTTTAAATTAAGTGAATTGTTACTTCATCTTAGCATCGGAGGGCTAGGATAATTTTTTTTTGGGCCAACAAGAGGGCTGTGAAAACTTACATATGCATACTGTTGTGATATTTACAACAGTTGTTTCTTACTTCCTTATGATTGAACCATTTGCTTCTCATTTTGTCTGGAGGGATGTGAGGGCAGCTGAAAGAGACGAAGGTGCTAGAAGAAGGCGGCAGAATGACTTTTCAAAAAGACATCTTTTATTCACAGTAGCGGTTACTGGCATTGCTGTTTTGTTTGGATCTATTTTATTCCAGAGGAGGACGGAGGACACTGATTTGCATTAGCAGCAGAACTTTCAGCATATTTGCTAGGATCGTGTAAATCTGCTTCAAATCTGTATAATCCATTCGTTTGCAACAGAAGTCGTATGAGATAATTATACTTTGCTATTCTGAAACACAACGGCATTTTCATTATATTCCGATTAGTTTATACGCTTTCGGGAAAATGATAACAGAACTCTCATTCAAGATATAAAGTTGATCCTTTTCTTTCTAAAGATTAGGGTTGCTGTTATTTAAGATAGCAGTTCTACTGTTAGTTGTCAATTCCTCTGTTTTCTGAACCGTGACTCTTCAGTACTTGCAGTAGAATATAAGCCGATCAAGTCAAACATCAACTGACGTAGCAGGGTACTTGTTTCCTCGATGCATTAGTTATTTAGTCTAACTAGTTGACCATTGCACTCGTGACTTGATATTTATGATTTGATTATTGTACAATATTGTACTTTTTAATATATAAAAAATTGGGCCTTCTTTTAAACGAAAGCAGAGATGCCTTATAATGAACTCGAGCCATGTTGACATTATTAAATTAAATTACAGAATAATCTTCTACTGCAGGTCCTAGGCAGAGATATCAAGAATATGCCTTTCAGATTTCCCAGCATACATATGGGAGCATATCCGGTCCTCTAGGCAAAATACAGGAGATTTTTTTGTAATTAATTTGGGGCATTAGATTAAACCTGGCTAAAATTTCTTCACGTCCACATAAGGTTCAGAATTCACCGTTTAACTTCTCTCTTTTTTTTTTTTTTAAATTTTTTCTATTCAGTAGCTCAAAACGATCTTGTTTTGTATTGAATTTTTTTTTTAAAAGCCTGCTCACAAAGACGATGGCGTTGGTTGAAGGGAGTAAGTATTGTCTTCTTCCTTCATTTGACATTGTTCCACTGCTCGTCCACACAAGGCTAGTATGTACCGTTTCACTTATATGAAAGGTTGGGTTTTGAGCCTCTTTTTTTTTTTTTTTCTTTTTTCTAATCACTAGCTCAAAACCATGTCGTTTTGCATTGGAATTTTTTTGAAAAAAAGCCTGCATACAAAGACAATGTCGTTGGTTGAAGGGAGTAAGTATTTGTCTTCCTCCTTCATTTGACGTTGTTCCACTGCATCAGTTTTGGTGCCAAGCAGATGAAAAATTGGAGAGCGACATTGCAAGCAAAAGGTATGTGTGTATGAGTATCCTGCTCTTTGGAGTCAAAATTCTCAATTTTTAACCACTCAATTTACCTGATCAATTGCTTCATACTTGGAAGGTGGAGTGTTATAAAATGCCTTTGATCTCTCTGTTGGAGGGGCAGCAGACGCTTTGCTCATCTTATTCTCCAGAATGGTAAAAGGTACAGTCTGTTCAGACCACGGACCTTGCTTCACTTCAGCCTTAGACTCAAAGGTAAGCCACACAGGATCCTCATATTTCACTGCCTCAGCTGGAGTCAGGATTTGAAAAGGAGGAGACCGAGGAGGGTTTAAGCAGTAAGAGCAACTTCGAAGACCTTGGATTGTAGTCCTGTCTTGTTTCTTAAATATGAAATGGCTAAGTGTGGCATTGCTTGGAGTCATAGCCTTTCGACCTATGTTCGTTACTATAACTGTCATGGCCATGCTCATTGGGTACAGAGTTACAACATAAGTATATACAGAGGTGAAGTGGGGCATGTACGTGTTTCTTGTAGGTTGAAGTAGGGCGTGTACGTCTTCCTTCCATTATTTGCAACTGTGTGGAAGTGTAACTTGGACCGTTAAAAAAAATAAAAAAATTGCACCCACACCTCGGTATATTTCATTACCTAGGAAAAAAATTGCATTTAATTCATTTAAGAGTAAACGGGTAATGTTTAGAAATAATCCGCCATGTGGTATTCATAATGCATAATGTTTCTTCTCTAGTATGAATATGTGAATGTGGCTGTGGAATATAAGAAAAAAACTCAAAGTTAAGTTGGAGGGTTGGGGCTTTTATATATATATATGTATGTATATATATTTTGTGGGGAACGTGTTTTATAAAAGAGGCCTAGTTCGTTCAATGCATCACAACTGATAAAAGTAGAAATAAATTGATTTTTAATGAATGATGTGTACTGGATTTAGGTGCAAATAAGATGTACTTGAGCTTGAGAAGAAATCAAAGTTCTTTCTTGGATGCCTAGTAGATTGTAAGCGTAGAATTATCATGATAGATAAAGAATGAAGGTTTGCTCTTATTTTTAGTACATTAAGTTTCATGTTAAAGATAATTTTTTATTCTAAAGGACTTATTTTTAACATTATCAGTTCTGTCTTTAACATTTAAAGTCACATGCCTTTTCATTGTGTAGGCTATAATTTTTGTTCATGGAATGAGAATAATTTAGTACAACTCATGTATCTAATGCATGTAAAGGATTAATATTGAAGATTGTATTATAAAAATGTTGAAGATTGTATTCCAATTATGTATATAAGTCATTAAGTTAATGTATATTATATCATAAGCTGAAATAAAGTTTTGTTAATAAAGATTGAATTATTTTATAAAGAGTTATTTTATAATAAAATTATGATGTTTTGTTAAATTATATTCTAATTCCAAAAATCATATTAGGTCCTTTTGATATATTAATATATTGTAGAAAGATTTCTTTTAATGTGCTAGAAAGAGGACTTGGCATATATATATACATACACACACACAAGTGGGACTCTTGCTTAAAGTAGGTGGATTTGAAAAGTGATGATGTAATAAACAATGTAAGTATTATAATTTTGAATAAAGAATTGTCTCACTAAACATGATGTTCTAACTACAGCTTGCAAGTTGAATTTAGAGTTAGAAAACAGTACTTGAACAAAACAATAAAGATAAAATTGTGACTTCGTGTAAGTTTGTTTATTGTAATGAGAGACTACAGAAGCTAGACAAACTAGACACTCTAGCTACTAATCATTGGCTTGAAACTAGAACAAATTATCAAGTATGAGTAAGCCTTGTAACGAAGAAGGGATAATTAACAATCAATGAGTTTGTGGAGTTTCATAATCACCCTCTTCAACTTCTAAAGACTACATATATGTTGGCGTCCCATTGCAATATATCTGAAGTTTAGGCATATGAGATTGAACTGGCATAGGACTTGGGATTGAAACAAAAAGGCACATTTCAATTGATGAGCACGCATGTTGGCAATAGAACTAACCTTGGTTTTACTTGATTGGATGCTAAAAATTATCTTAAGTGTAAAAGATAACCTAATATGGTTTTCAAGAAAGTAGGGTGTCTATTACAATATTTTTAGAAACAATTGTTGGAGAATCCATCTTTTTCACATGCCTATCAAATAGAAGCTAACAAACATATAAAAAATGTTTTTTGGGCCGACACACTTATGATTATTGATTATGGGAAATTTGGTGATGTGATCTTCTTGACGCAACATATTGTACAAATCGTGCATAGAGACCCCTTGCATTGTTCTCTAGATTCAACCATTATAGGTAAGTAGTTATCTTTGGAGGGTTATTAATGTATGATGAACTTGTTGAGTCATTTAAGTTATTGTTTGAGACATTCTTGGAAGCTCATGGAAAAAAGAAACTGCTGATCATTTTCACTAATCAGGACCAGACAATGGCCAAAGCTTTAAGTGAGCCAATAATGTTCTTATCTTACATTAATATAGTAATACCACATCTTATATTAGAAATTTAACACTTTATTTTCTTGCAAGTGAGGTGATGCCCAATACTCACCATGACCTATGCATATAGCACTTGATGTATAATGTAATCAAACACATAGGCAATCTACTAAAGGATGGATCTCGACTTATACCGATGTTAAGAAATGCATGTAAAATATGATGACAAAGCCCACTTTGAGGTAGCTATGAAAAGAAGCTTTTAGACTATAATGTTAAGGAGAATACTTAGTTGAAATTAATATATCCCCAAAGCAAAAAATAGGTTGCGTGTCATATGAAATAAGCTTTTACATTAGGCATGCAAAGCACATAGTCGAGTAAGATCTTAAATTCTGATTTTAACGCTTCATAAAACCATATGTAAACATTACATAGTTATTTAAAATTTTCGATGGCATAATGAGTTGAAGAGTGAGTATGATGCTTGTTAATTCTCTAAGGCAAAGCCTTGAGGAAACTTTAATTGAACAACTATCGCAATTTTTGAGAAAAATAATCCAAGATTTCATATTTAACTTTTTCCACTAACATCGGTTTTAGAAAGAATTAAAAGATATTTAAGGAAAAAGGACTATAATGAAAGGAAAAGTGTAGAAGATCAAAAAGCCAACGCCCAGGTGCTAAATCTAGAAAGTCAACACGCAAGCACCAGAAAATCAGTGCCCGGGCATGAATTCTAGAGAGATGGTGCCCAAGCGCTAGAAAATTAATGCTCGGGCATGAATTCTAAAGAGACAGCACCTAGATGCTAGAAAATTAGCGCCCAAATGCCAAGTGCTGCAGAAGAAGGAAGTGTGTCTAGAGAAATAGCACTCAAGCGCCACAAAACTTGTGTCTGGGTGCTAGTAATTTCTAGAGCGTGGCACCCTGGCTCCAGTATTTGATTGAAAGAGACTGCATACTCGGCCTATGATGCACTTTAGGGTTTCTAAGGCCTATATAAAGGGTCTTGAAGGCAAGCAGTTGCACCAAGCAAGGAAAAGTACCTTGAAACACTTAAGGAGAGAATTAAAAGTTAAGAGTGACTGAAGAAAGGGTTGGTTTCAGAGTGAAGGCTCTATATAGAGTTTTTCCCCTTTTGAACATCTCCCTCTTCTTTAGCTTTATGTTATCTTTATGCTCTTCCTTGTTATTTAATTTTATATTCATGCCTATGTGAGGCAAAGTAGCTATTACTAAGATTTTAACTGAAGCCCTTGTTAAGGATGCTTATCTGTTGAATATTATTATAGTATTTCATTGAATGAATGATTGTTTATATTCATCTTATAGTTATTATTTTCTTAGTCTAATCATCTTAGGAAAGAAGATGGAATTTATTACCTAAATATCTGAACTGGATGCATACAATCACTGTATACATAAATGCAATTCGCAGTTAAGATGAAAGTACTTAATTGTCTATGATAATCACATTTGGGTTTTGGATTTATAAGGTTCTTATCCTAACTGGTTTCCATAGACATATAGGAAAAGGGGAAGAAACTTAACTTGTATGTATTTGAAAGAAGCATATAAGAAGGGAAGAATCTCATGTTAGCAATTCATTCTTTAGTTAGAACAAAGTAATAATCACAACAGAAGCATCCCTGCATGTGGTGAAAGATCAAAATCCTAGGTTGTTAAAATTCTGCATTAACTAACATTCAAATTTGTCTTACAAATCTTGATTATACAATTACAACCTCTATCAGTAAATATTGAACCCAAGTCTCTGAGGAATCAATACTTATTTCATCATTATATTATTTGCTGACCACGTAAACTTGCATGTGATATTGCACCTAGATTGCAATAAGCATCAACATTGCTCAACAAAAGCTTCCACAATGGAGTTATCAATATTCATTCGTTCTAAATCAAGTTGCCTAAATCTACATGCACATGATTTTCAACCTATTCCAACAAGAGTTTAACTTACTATTTACTATCTCAATTCGGGATAAGAATGAATATCCACCTATATTTAAATATGTTTTATCCATGGCTAACCAGGAAGGTTCATAGCAGGTCATATTTGATCCTATTAAAAAATCTATCTCTTGTAGTTGTCAAAAGTTTGAGACATTTGGAATTTTACGTAACCATGTTTTGAAGGTGTTCATTGTGCTCAAAGTTGAGCAAATGCCTAAATAATATATACTAAAACGATGGACAAAGAATGCACGTAACAGTATTGTTCATGAAATGAGAGGGAAAAAGGTTAAGAGAGACCTTAAGCTGGGTAGAACGCGATGGTATAAACAACTATGTTCTAATGCTATTATATTAGCATTTGAAGTGACTACATGTGAAGAGTTATGCTTCTTTGTTGATAGAGGTTTGGATGACTTATGCAAACAAGTGATGAATTTTCATTTGGGATAACAAAAGCTTCATGAGGAAGCCACTCAGCTCACTACATCGGACTGTATGGGTGTAAACCCAAGCAAAGCAATTAAAGACAAAAGATGGTTCAGGAGTTGAAAATGACCAATGAGTTGGGTAGAGTTTCAGGATCATAAGAAAAGAAAGGCTCCAACAACTAGACATTCACAACATCCACCATATCTAGTATATAAACTTAGTGTTTATTCATTCATAAATTTGTTGCTTTCATTTCATGTGATGGTAATAATAATTTTTCTTCCTTATAGGATTACAAATTGTCAAGTTCATTGTTCTACAGGGTGTCATATTCAACACCTCCTGCATCTTGCGAGGATTTCAGGAAATGGGAATTTATTTAGTTTTAGAAGGTTTGTAATGGTAATTATGATTTAAGAGATATTCATGTGTATTTGTTGTCATAGTTCTCACTTATGTATATTGTTTCTCATATACAGGAGCCACTGAAGGTTCCTACATAATCACTACACGATCAAGATCTCTAGGCTTACTTATGTAGTTGCAAGTTTTTTGATATACTTGGCATTTGTGTTTTTTAGTCTTTATAAGTACTCATTTTTTGGGGTTAAGTTTCTTCCTTATAATTATTGGGATGTTCAACGATTGTATATTTTTTGTCTTGGTAAGCACTTGTATATAATGGAAGTACTCAACATTTGTATTTTTTGGCATACTGAGCATATGTTAACATTTGCAAAGAAAAAAGCAAACAAAGAACTCATTTATATTATTTCTAAATGGTGAAATGCAAATATGTTAATTTGGCAGCATGACTGCAGTTTTACATAACTTTACAACAAAATTTATATTACATTACTATTAAATTACAATGACAACATTATTCAGAATATTCCTATAGTTGTAAGTCTCTTGTTCTTGCCAGTGGTGTCTTCTTCTTGCTTCATACTAACTAAATTCCAAACATATATTTTTTGCATGAACATATTTGATTAGGCTCTGTTCATCACCCTGTTCATGGATAATTTTTCTTGCACCCAAATTCTTATAATTTATAATGCAACTTTTGATTGATCCATATGGACTTTGTCATGCAGCTTTTGGTTGATCCATAGGGACTTTGTAATGCAGTTTTTGGTTGATCCATAAGGACCATGTGCCTAACCTCAAATACCTTATTGTAATTTGATAACTCTATGAAATAGAGTTATTCTTGTCATTTTCATACTCTTTCATTATGCTACCTTGTTGCTCTTAATTTAAATATGAGTCTTTCTGGTCAATTTAGGAAATGTATCTTTGGTAATGAGGTAGTTAGTGTTAATTTATGTTTATTTGTTATATTTAGTTATTTATAGGTTATTAATGTGATCTTATATTTTTGTTAGGTTGTTAAAGGAAAAAAAAAAAAAAATTTTGACATCAAGTAGGTAAATACTCAACTTTGATATGACTTTTGTGCCTGTAAATGTTAGAATTTAGAGATGGTCATCTCATAGCAAGTTGTAGAGCTTATCAAGACCTTCCTAACAAGTGGCAGTTTGCTAAAAACCAATGTCGGGCCAAAATACTGAAGTTGATTGAGGAGGCTCACTTTGGCCAGAGGAGACGTTCTGAAGCCAAAGGAGAGGATTTTCTGAGTTTTAAGGGCTAGGCTTTGTTGGAGGATGACAATCAAGAGGAGTTTCAAGAAAGAAAACTGATTAAAGCTTTAGAAATAGAGTTTTTCATTTATTTCTCTTCTTCTTCTCTTATCTTGTTTATGCTTTCTGAATTGTTTTAGATTGTAATCATGGATATGCTTGGCTAAGCCCTTATTTCTCTAGGATTGTGAACCCTTAACATGTAAATTGTTGAACTTTGTTACTTTTGACTTGAAATTTATTGTTTACGAAGTTATTCAATTCAAATTCAATTTGTTCCCTTACTGATTGGCCACCAATTAGGGTTAGTGTTGAGGATTTAAGGATTCTTGAAAGAGAAGCCTAAATTTAATCATAAGATTAAATACCGCATGATTAATGTTGAATTATTTGTTAAATTTAACTCAAATTTCCTTTAGGATAGGCATATAACTATTGGACGTGTGGAGTCATAATTAGCTATGTTTAATGCATCTCTCTAAGTAGTTCTCATAGAAATATAGGAATTAATTTAGAGTGATAGAATTTATAATGGATGGATGGATTTTTATAATGATTTTAGAGGCTAAGATTACTTCATAAAACAATGAGTTTAAGTTAGGAAAGTAACTGATTTACAATTAAAGAGCCTTGGTAATCCATAATCTTAGGGAAGCCTTTTGTATTGATTTTCATCTCAATTAAAGCTTTGCATAATTTGATTTATCACAATTAATTTCTTGTTAGTTTGAATATTAGATTGCTTGGATTAGGTAATTGCATAAGTATTAGTAATTATTATTGGTATTAACTAGAATTCCCTGAGGAGGATGCTTTTCTCACTTTTTATTACTTATTGGTTATGTATACTTGCACCATGGTAATTTGTTCACAACAAGTTTTTTGGCATCTTTTTGGGAGAATTCTTAGTTATACTTGTTATTGATATTAGTGCTAAGTTAGAAACCTTAGTCCAAGCCTTTGTTTTTTATTTTTGTTTCTAAACTAGTTGTTTTTGTTGGCAATCACAGGTACCAGTTGTGTGCATGCCTAAACATAAAGGAGGACAGGTCAAACGAGCTGCATTCATTCCAAACTCTTCACCTTTATTATCACCATCACCAACTTCACCATTAACTCCTAACATTCAAGGTGCTCCACAACCTGGGCAACCAGAGATGGCTAATGAGAACAACCGTAACTTATATGACTATGCTACCCCAATGTGGCAGGGGCTTCTAGCATTGAAGGCTAACTATAAATGCCAACAATTTTGAGATCAAGCTTGCCATATTTAGCTATTGCAAGCTAATGGGTAGTTTGGGGGATTACCAATTGAAGACCCTAACAATCATATTCTAAATTTTTTTGGAAATCTGTGACACGTTCAAGTACAATGAAGTGAGTGAAGATACGATTAAGCTAATGCTATTACCATTTTCATTAAGGGACAAGGTAAAGATATGGATTAATTCTTTACCATCGAGATCTATTACTACATGGGCGGAGCTAGCATGACAATTCCTTGCTAAATAATTCCTACCAAGTAAGACAACTAAGATGAAGAATGATATCACTTCTTTTATTTAGCTAGATAATGAAAATCTATATTAAGCATGAGAAAGGTTTAAGGACTTGTTAAGGAGGTGTCTTTATCATGAGCTTCCTAAGTGGCATTAGGTCCTTACATTTTACAACGGATTATCTCTATCATTTAGACCTACCATTGATGCTATAGCTGGTATAGCTCTAATGGCAAAGCCAAATGATGAAGTATATGAGCTGTTGGAGATTATGTCCTCTAATAATTACTAGTGGCATTCAGAAAGGATAAGGCCTGTTAAAGCTACTAGCATTCATGACATAGAGGTTGTTTCTTCGTTATCAGCTTAAATATCATTGTTGACCAAGAAGGTAAAAGTATTAGGCTAAAGAACACCAGTTAAATCAGTAAGTCCTCTTATTAATAGTTTTGAATTTTGAGGAGGTAATTATCATTTTGATTATTCTAGCAATGTATAGAGCATTCAGTCATTAGCCAACAAGAGTTATAACAACCCCTATGCTATCACTTATAATCCAAGGTAGAGGAATCACCCAAATTTCTCTTAGAGTAATAACTTGGAAGTTGATTCCTCTACTGTATTAAGAACTTATAACCTACCTTAGAATTAACCTGAGTTTGATGTTACTGGGATAATCAATATGCCAGATCCTCTCTACCACCAGTTGATAAGAAACCATCCTTGGAAGACATATTCATGAATTATAAGTCAGAGAATGATGCCATCATATAGAGCTAGAATACATTGATCCAGAGTTAAGTGATTTCTTTGAGAAAGTTAAAAGCACAAAAAGGCTAACTTGCAACTGCCCTTAACAATAAACCCTAACACACCCTACCTAGTGATATTAAATCGAATTCAAGGAGGGAAGGCAATGAGCACTGCAATGCCATTTCATTGAGGAGTGGTGATAGATGAGTATGAAAAAGAGAAAGAAAAAGAGGCAGAGGCAAAGGAAAAATAGGCTGAAGATCCTCAAAATCTTAAGCTCACATGGTATATGTATCCACCTCTATTTTCACAAAGATTTCAAAAGTAGAAAGTGGGCCGACAATTGAAGAAATTTTTTAAGATATTCGAAAAGCTACACATCAATATCCCATTTGCTAAAGCATTTGAGTAAATGCTTAGCTAAGTAAAATTTAAGAAATACATCTTGTCCAAAAAGAAAAAGCTATGTGAATTTGAAATAGTTGCTTTTACATAGGAGTGCAATGCCATCCTTTAAAAGAAGCTCTCTTTTAAGCTTAAGGATCCAAGGAGTTTCACAGTCCTATGCATAATAGGTGATAAGTTCAATGGGAAAACTTTGCATGATTTATGGGCCAACATTAATCTGATGCCATTATCGGTCTTTCGTAAATTGGGACTAGGTAAACTTGTGCCTATAACTATTACTTTACAATTGGTTGACCGAACATTAGCTTGCACAAGAGGTATAATTGAAGATGTGCTGGTGGAGAACAAAAAATTTATTTCCCCTGCAAATTTTGTTGTGTTAGACTATAAAGAAGATAAGGATGTGCCTATTATAATTGGCAGGCCATTTCTTACAATAGGAAGAACCACTATTGATGTCCAAAAGGGTGAGGTTACCATGAGAGTGCAAGATGAAAAGGTAACATTTAAGGTTTTTAAGAAAATTAAGCTTCCTGGGGACCCTGAAGAATGTTATAGAGTTAATTTAGTTGACAAGGCATATAATATTTTTACCAGTGATGTTTTCACAAAGTGTCACCCCTATGAACTTGAGCACAAAGCTTTCAAAGTCGTGCAAGAGTCTAACCTTAATTCTAAAGCAACTTGAGAGAAACTTATACTAAATGATTTGAAGGAATTATGTCTCCAAGTTAATGAAAAGAACAAGCTTTACAACAGAAAGAGAAAGAAATGGCATGATAAGTTTATCATAAACTGCAAGTTCTTGTCAAGCCAAAAGGTTTTATACTTCAATTTAAGACTAGAACTTTTCCCAGTGAAGCTGAAATCTTATTTGTTTGGACCATCTGTGGAAGCTTATGTCTCTCCCCCTAAAGCCATTGAAGTCAAAGACAAGAAAACTAACATTGTGTTCTTGGTGAATAGACAGAGGCCTAAGAAATACTAGTGTGGTAGCTTTAATTACCAAAAGTCCTCCAGTGCTATTACATAGTATTGAAAAAGGAGAAAAGTTTGGCTGAAAACTTTAAACTTAGCACTTTTTGGAAGCAACCCAAACTTTTTTTAAGTGTTTTTTTTTAGTAATTAAAAGTATTTTTTTTTTGTTTTCTTTAGTTTGATGTAGTTGTATTATCTACAGGTTGCACAAGACGAGCATGAAAAAGGTAAACTAATTAGGGGTTTTCATAACCTACCTACACTACTATCTCAGCTAGGCATACGTTAGGAGGATAAAGCTTAGCATCTATTCCTTGTTCAAGGATATATCTATCCATTTTCCTTTGCTTTGCATTATTGTTTTGTATTTTCATTTGGCATAACAGATATGAGTAAGATATGTAGGGCTGTAATTGTGGATATAATAGACCTTATAGCTTGACCTTTTAATGTTAAACCTCTAGCTGTGATCATCTTTTATCTTATTATGTGACTCATAATTGATTATGGTTTGTTGGTAGCAAGTATTATTTGTTATCCTTAATAGATCTTTATATTGTTAAACCTTGATGACAAGGTTCATTTTTGAGTTTGGGGGTAGGGAAATTTCATTTGGTGAAGTTGTATGTTTCTATTGTTGACCTTGATTGTGTTTATGAAAGTCAAATTCTAATATAGTTAATTGTATAATGAATTATGATTTATAGGAAGTACATGTTAATGTTTTCGTTACATGATTTAATAGGTAATGTATATTCCTTCCATATTTTATTTGGATATTTTAAGCACAAGGTAGCTTTGCATGAATTGATTGTGTTCTTAGGGTTAAAATTCTTTTTAGGTTATTCAGTATATGGTGATTTCAATTTTAAGATTTAGAACTTACTCTATACTCTCTTAAGGCAAAATCGTAGGCTTTATATGAATTAGAGAGATGATTTGGGCATTTTGTTTTGCGTTTATGCCTTTCTTAGCCTTTTGTAATGTTGATATACACCCTTAGAACCCTTATTAGTAAAACCATTGAATTTTATTTTCTTTAAAATACCCACATGATGCCTTCCTTTTTTTCTTGCCACATAATCAACCTACCTACACTATTCAAGAGAAAAGTGCAAGCACATGTGTGTTTTGAAAAAGAAAAAAGAAGAGAGATTTAAGGGGTGAATAATGGTTAAAAAAGTTAATCATAACCAAAGCTTGTAAGAAAAAAAAAAAGCAAATAGGTATAGAAAAAAAAGTGAAGGTTGGCTTGAAGTTGTTTTATATTTGTTAAGATGTTGAAAAAAATGAAATAAAAAAGATAAGAAAAGACAGTGGCTTTATTAAAAAAAAAAAAAAAAGCAATTATACAAATAATGAATTTGGGGAAAAAAAAGAAAGAGAAGTTTAAGAGTTACTTAATATGGAGGAAAGGAAGGGAACTTATTAAGTAGTAGTGTGAAGATTGAAGACTTCTTATTTTGTAAATCACTTGAGTGTCTTGCACTATTTCTTTTTATTTTTCAATTCTACTTATCCATATCCTTTTGTTTGATCACCATAGCCCAAGGCCACATTACAAGCTGTAAGGACCTGATGATCTTTAATTTATGCATGGTCTATATTAGTGGAGAGAAGGTAGATAAGTGAGTATATAAAGCATTTTATTGAAATTTATCACATTTTGGGTTTCTTGAAAAAAAAAAGAAATTGATTCCATTGCATGCATGATAAGATTGTATAGCTACCTTACACACACACACCCTAAGAATGATGGAAAAGATATGAGAGTACTTGTTGAATTTTACAGTGATTTACATTATATGTAATTTTTGTAAATCATAAGTCATTGTGCAATTGTTAAGGATAACAATTTGAACCTTCATAGATGCTTGCTAAGAATAACCTAAAATTTTATGTTGTAACCTTTACTTTGTTCGAGGACGAACAAAAATTCAAGTTTGGGAGTGTGATAACTATATGAATTAGAGTTATTCTTATCATTTTCATGCTCTTTCATTATGCTACCTTGTTGTTTTTAGTTTAAATAAGAGTTTTTCTCGTCAATTAAGGAGATGTATATTTGGTAGTAAGGTAGTTAGTGTTGATTTATGTCTATTTGTTATATTTTAATTATTTATGGGCTATTAATATGATTTTATATCTTTCCCAGGTTGTCAAAAGGAAAAAAAAGGAAGGTTTTGACATCAAGTAGGCAAATACTCAACATTGAGATGACTTTTGGGCCCTTAAATATTAGAATTTAGAGATAGTCATTTCATAATAAGTTATAGAGCTCATTGAGACCTTTCCAACAAGTAGTAGTTTGCTTAAATCATATGCTGAAACGTGAAGTTATGTCCAAAATACTAAAATTGATTCAGGAGGTTCATCTTGGTGCCAAGGCATTAGCAATAGTGTTTTGTTTAGAGATTTGGTGCTAAGGCGCCAAGGAGCTAGAATGCATATACTAACAAGAAAGTTAGTGTCACGGCAACCAAACACAATAAATGAAGGGTACACTAGTCTTTTGGCATTTATGGGCGGTATAAAACGTTTTTCTTAAGGTTTCTTAGCCAAAGAAGGCATTCTGAAGCCAGAGGAGAGGATTTTTTGAATTCTAAGGGTTGGGCTTTGTTAAAGGAAGGCAATAAAGAGGAGTTTTAAGAAAGGAAACTTATTAAAGCTTTGAAAATGGAGTTCTTCATTTCTTTCTCTTCTTATTTGTAATACCCATAAAATGTATACTCAAAAGGGAATTCAACTAGTGCTAGACGTAGATTCAGATAAAAATTTTATTTGAGATTGTAACCAAAGTGAGTACATAAACCTTACCTTGTGCATTCCTAGCACTTGTAACTCAATAGAGTATAGTGTCCAAGTATTTGTCAGAAAATTTTTAATATGATAAAATATCCTATTCCCCACTTAAAATATTTTAATACCCATCATTCCTACTAACATTAATTTATCACCCTACTTAAATTAAACTAATACCTTAATTATACCCACTAACAATATTTTAACACTCAAATTATACCATAAAAATACATTAAGTCCTCCTTTCTGCATAATCCCTTTTCTGTCAATGCTTAATATTTTTGTTCTTCCTCTGGTAGCTGTTCCTCCCTGCCGGTGAGTGACTGGTGACCCTCTAATAAAACTTTCAGGCCTCCGGCAACCTCCCCTATTGGCCATATTGTTGGAAAATCGCAGATCGCGCTTCATCACTGTACTTGCCCTTCATCCTCATTTTTCGCCACTGCCCACCACTGTTCAGCATCTCCGAAGGTCGATCGGCCTCCTATCAACCTCCACTAATTGCCACATTGCCTAAAATATTTTCAGCGGCATATAGTGGCGTGAAATTGAGCTTAAATTTCATTAACTTGGTGCATTTTTGCTTCGATTTAGCTTAGGGTTTTACTTCCTGTATCAATTTCAATCCTTTCTCCCTCATTTTCATTGATCAATTTGGTCCAATTTACTTCAGATGGAAGAACCCTAATTTTGACATTGTTAATTTGGAAAATAGACCAATTTAAGCTCAATTTGGGTTGTTTGCTTTAAATTGAGTTAGGGTTACATATCATAGGTGAATTTTGCACCTTTCTCCCTTGAAATCATTAATCAATTGTGAATTTTGGCTTCCGGATTGAAAAATCCCAAATTTTAGGTCTATGGGTAATTTTGGAAATAGGTGAAATTTGAGTTCTTAGGGCTTGTTAAATATTATTACACATCTAGCAAGTGATTTAGAATTTTTGAAAATTTTAGTTTGAATTTTAAGGTGAATTTCTAATTTTTCGTAATTTTTTGAGATTTTTCATGAAGAAACAAAGAGGAAATTAAAAGGAAAAAATTTGTTTGGCTTGATTAGATAGCAATGAATATTATTTGAAGTTAAATGAGAATTTTAGAATTTATTAAATGACTCCTAAGTGAAATTATGTTGATGGTAGGTGTTCAAAATTTAATAAGTAAATAATGGGGTAACTTGAATAATAATAACAATAATAATAATAATAATAATAATAATAATAATAATAATAATAAACAAATTATAGGCCAATATTATTTTGAAGTATTATTAAGGAAAATGGCCTAAAAATTTGACTTCCTAAAATTGAGTGAAAAAATAAGGCAAAATTGGATTGAAGAGGTGATTTGAATAAAGAGAATAAGTAATAATTAATTAGGCCGGTGAAAAAATTAAATAATTAAAATTATTCATGAAAACTGAATGTTCAAAATATTTTATTTAATGTTTTATGTGGTTAGGAAAATTGTCAACAAAGGAATTGTAAACAAGAATAAGAGCAAGTTGGTATACTTCTCTCAGATGAATAGATAATCCTAATTATGCTAGATATTATTTTAAATTATCCATTATGATTTTGAATTTTGAATTACTAGAAATACTAACCTCTTAAGTGGTACGACTTTGAAATTCCAATATCTGAATATGAATTTTTATCTATGAAATATTAAGAATGTGTCTAAACAGAACCCTATAGCTAACGACAATAAACGTTAGTTGTAGTACACTACGACTGGTAATCTGATAAGATTAGATATAATACCCTTACCACCATATTCTGTTTTAGGCCTAGGGCCATTATTACAGTTACTCAGAGCTTATAATTGAAATGGGTACTGTTTTGATATGTTTTCACTAGTCTCGGGCTTGTTTTATATTTTGAAAGCTGACTGGTTTTGCAGGGAATTCCTAATGCATTTTGTTAATGATTATTCTCCATTTGGTATTATTGAATTATACTTGTATGATATCTAGTTTTTAAATTTTAAAAGATGTACCATTGTAATTTTGTTCCATTTCTGCAATATTAAAAGTACCTGCTCATTGGGTTCTCACTTACTCTATTATTTAACATTTTTCAGACTTCAACACTGATCCAAAACACCCACCTATGAATCAGGAACCGTGATGTTTTTATTCTTTGGTGAACTTGGGTATAAATTTTCGTATAATTTGGTCTAGTTGCTACCTTGTATACAGGCTAAATGTTTGATGTATTACCATGGTATGTCAAATAACTCTGCTATAGAAATTTTGAAAGGTCCATAAATCAAGGAATAACTTGCCCAACTTTCTTCATATAGATTAAATTGATTCAGTTAATACTTGTATGAAGAGATTTTGAGATTTAATGGTTATTTAATATGAGTTTATATAAGTTTTGTCGTCTTGAGGTTTTTGATTGGTTCACAAGGATGAAGGATACATTATCCCCATGTCGTCACGTTCAATCGACCCAGGTCGTGACATTCTTCTCTATCTTGTTTATGTTTTCTAAATGTTTTAAATTGTAATAATGGATATGCCTTTATTTCTTTAGGATTGTGGACCCTTGGCATATAAATTGTTGAACTTTGTTACTTTTAACTTGAAATTTATTGTTTATGAAGTTATTCAGTTCAAATTTAATTTGTTCCCTTATTGATTGGCCACCAATTAGAGTTTATGTTAAGGATTCTTGAAAGAGAAGCAATTTAGTCATAGGATTAAATACCACATTATTGATATTGAATTATTTAGTAAATTTTACTCAAATTGCCTTTAAGATAGACATATACCTATTGGACATGTGGAGTCGTAATTAGCTATGCTTAATGTGTCTCTCTAAGTGGTTTTCATAGAAATATAAGAAATTAATTAGAGCGATAGAATTTATAATGGAACGATGAATTCTTATAATGATGTTAGAGGTTAAGATTACTTCATAAAGCAATGAATTTAAGTTAGGAAAGTAACTAATTTACAATTAAAGTGCCTTGGTAATCTATAATTTTAGGAAAGCCTTTTGCATTGATTTTTCATCTCAATTAAAGCTTTCTATAATTTGATTTATTGCAATTACTTTACTTTCAGTTTGAATATTGGATTGCTTGGATTAGGTTATTGCATAAGCATTAGTAATTAATATCAGTATCAACTAGAATTCCCTAAGGACAATACTTTTCTCACTCTTTACTACTTGTTGATGGTGTATACGTACACCGTGGTAGTTTGCTCACAACATAATTCATTCACATAAATCAAAATTACCATACAAAGTATAATTTGATTATATCCATGTCACTCTTAAGAATGCACACTTAACAATTAACACAAACTTTAAAGAAAGTTAAATGCCCTAAATTGTTTCCCACATGACCATACCATTGTATAAACCCATCATTAGTTTCTTGCACAATCATAGACCAATAAATGCCCATTTTAAATGCCTTAAACTATTTTTGACCTAACCATAACATATGAAGGTTTTTGGGTTTCAAGCATTTTAATACCTTCTGTATGAAGAGCAGAAATATCCACTTCTACATTTCTCATCCAATCATTCACCATAGCAATACATAAACTCTATGAGATGTTCAGCATAGCCAGATACAATACATTTAGTTAGGTTCTCGCCAAACCAAGTTAATTTCATGAGATATGAACTCCATGTATGGTCTCAGGAATAGAAAATCTTGCACTGACATAATAGTGTTAAATTGTCCATGATTTGTAGACTTTAAATCTATAACCAAAGATTGGAGGATAAGCTATTATTCTAAATCATCTTGAGACATCAAAGAAAAAGGGGTAAGAACAAAGTACATCATCAAAAGAGCTCATAATTTCTTTGCAAAACTGCCAATGAAAAGCATAAGTAGTCACAATCCATTAAAAATGAAAAAACAAAAAGCCTATACCCAATCTTCATATATGATGACTGACAGTAACCAAATTTTGCAATGCAAAGTAAAGATATGTATGCTCATCAAGTAAAATTTAGAAACCTATTTTTTAAAGTGCTTTGGAGGCTAGGAATGATTGAACATTCATGCAACCCTTTCCATTACATCTCTAATCCTTCAAAAGAATTAATATTCTTATATCTGAAAACATAGAAGTTAAATTAAAAATTGAAAAAGGGCTAAAGAAGGAAAAAGTAAAGAAGTAAATCCAACAATCAACATAGTTAAACCTTGTTCACGACAAATGATCTTAAAAAATTCAAAACAGTCTAGGCTAAGAAAAGAAAGTATATATTACAAAATTACAATCAATAGTTATACAGATAATTAAGGTGTGACCACTAATGACTTAAAGTAAACTTAAGATATGCATGCAAAGCTTAATGAAAAGGGAAACTGTCAATGAAAGTTTCAATGCATCTAAGCTACATAAAGTTAACAAAGCTATGCTCATCCTAATCTTAATTTTCTAATTCCATATTCAATTAGGAAATCCAAACACCCAACAAAATAATTACAACACACAAATACTAAAAAAACATAATGCATGACTAAAACTAGTTGAGAAAGCATACTCATGGGCAATTAGATTCCTTATCTATGCTAGATTGTTCCATGGATCAACAGATCCACAGGATAGACGACCCATTAATACCAGTGTTTGCACCATTTTTATTTTTTAGAGCCTTCTTTTCCTAGCAAGTATGAAATAGGCACCTTAAAAAATATATATGCAATTGTACTTGGATTTTGTTTCAGATGACAAAACCATTTATAACACTTTCAATTAGAAAATGCACCTTCATAAACCAATTAACATTCAAATTCTTACAATAACTTCCTTTTAATGACATAATAACATAATAATGGAAATAAAATTATAGCAAGGAAGAACTGTAATCACTTGACATGATGAAAAGAGGAAGTGTGGAAGAAAATGCCATAAGATAGGAAGAAAATGTTAGAGAATGCTCACATAAACGACATTGACTGACAAACACTGCAATGCAGATGATAAAGTGTAGTTGGACAAGAAGAAACCCTATATGCTAAAGACCAATATCAAATAAAAGCAAAAGAAGAATGTTTCCTCCTTCATCCAACAATGTCATATGTGTGTGCAAGGTTTTTGTAAAAAAAAATTTCAATGCAAAATGTGTTAGTACAAGGCAACCAATACCCAAGAGGAAGGTAAATTGGGTGTTTACAAAAATTTTGTTTCTTTTTTAAATTGCTTTACAAAAGACTTGTTATGAAAGATACTTGAAAGTGTATGAAGCAAAACTATAATTATATCAATCAAGGAAGATTTAATGTAGATGTTTAGAGTATGAAGATAACAAATTTATTTCCTAACAATAGAGCATTCAACAATATGTTGTTACTTAATTCAAAATCTTGTTCTCATGTAAGTTAAAATAATCATACAATCAGTTTAATAATTGGATTACTTGAAGTAAATATAAAAGAATATGTCCAGTAAGTAATCACAATATTTCAAGTGAAATATCAACAATAAAAGTAAAACATAAACATGACAATTCAAAATATAAAGAGTGTAAGGGTAGATAAAGCAAACTCTAAGATTTATCCTGGTTCGACTCTAACCTAAGCCTATATCCAGTCCCCAAGCAAATACTTGAGATTTTTCACTAATCTGCAATCCATTACAAATCTTCAAGAATACTTCCCCTAAAACCAAACTCTATTCAAAGAAAACCTTTCCTTGAATTTAATCTCTCCTCAAGGAATATCTTTCCTTGAAATAATAAATCTTTTTAAAAAGAATGTACTCACAACAATAAAATCTCTCAAAAGGGCAAATAACACAATTGAAGCTCACTAGCAAGAATAGAGACCTTTAAGAGTATGAATCACTCAAGATATTTTTCACTTTATTTCTTGTGGTTTCTAAGCTCTTAAGACATGTATTTATAGGCCAAAAATGCAAGAGAACCATTTGGAGCCAAGGAGAAATTCAAACTTGTACAAAGTGATTATTGGAAGTAAGTAGCTCCATTTGTTGACTTTATGGTCATCCTCTATTCCATAGCTAAAACTTTAAATAGTCATAGCTCCTACATTTCAACTTCATTTTGGACAAATTATATATTAGCAAAAATATCTATAAGTCTATTTTCTATCTTGACAAGTTTCATTTCAAAATTCAATTCATTTGTTGAGATATTGTTGAAAGAGTGACAAAAGGTCAGATAACAAATTGATATACATAGTCGCAAATTGAGACCCTCATAACTCTTTCATTTTAAATCCATTTTATGCATGTGAATACAATTGGAAAGTTGTTTGTGTTTTTTTTTTCATATTAAAGAAATCTCATGTCAAAATTCTTACCAATTGGCGAGATATTGTTAAAATTGTGATAAGAAGTCTGGAAAAAATGTGATATTCATACCTAAAATTTTGACAATAATAACTTTTTAATTTCAACTCTATTTTAAGCATGTGATATTTGATTAGAAAGATGTTTAAGTCTATTTTCATATGCAATAGGTTTCATTTCGAAATTCCCTCTAATTTGTGAGATATGATAAAAATAATGGTTTAAGGTCCAAAAATAACTTCATTAAAATCCATATATCTCTTATCTTTTTAACCCAAACTTATATTATAAGGATCAAAATGTATTAGGCCAATAAATGTAAGTCTAAATAAATTTAAGAAAACTAATAATGAGCATATTGGATTATGAGTACTTATATCTCATATAAAGTATTACATATTAATGATTAATCAATTAAGCACATGTTGATATTATATGTCTAACTCATTTGTTATAACTTTGTCACATATTTGTCATCATCAAAACTTATAATATTGAACTTTGGGGTTAACAAAACGATGTCATTTTGAGCTGGTGATTTAAAAAAAAAAAAAAGAGGCGACGTGGAGAAATCTCAGCCACTAGAATGATTCGACACCTCGGATTAATTCCACGAGAATCTCCTTTATTTTGGCTATAAGAGGAAATCTAAACTTGCATATAAACTTAATCATCAAGCTGGGCTTTTAAAAATTAGGCTACAAAAAAGCCCAATATTGTATTTTAATCAAGCTTTTAAAAATTATTATCAAGTCAATTTATTACTTAAGACTTAAGATAAATAATATAGCTAATTGTTATTATTACTTGTAAGATTATAAATAAAGAAGTTATAGATATAAATGAATTGTTGTATTGGCATAAATCCTTTAAATAAGAGATATTAGTTTTTAATCTTTACCAAGATGTCATGTTACACTAGAAAATTTTTAAATAATAAGTTTTTTCTTATTAAAAAAAATATTTATTAAGACTTTTTGAGCTCGGGCTAAGCTTTTTAAAAAGCTTGAGCCTGACCCATTTTTCAAATCGAACTTTTTTTGTTTGGCTTTATTTTGTTCAAACCAAACTTACTGAGTTGGGTGAGCTTTTAAATTTATGATCACATCTAATAGTATACATATAGCTCTAACTTTAATTATGGCAAATAGCATCACCCACATCAGATTCCTACCTTTGTCCATTATATATATATATATATATATATACACACACACACACACACACTCACACGTAATGGCATTTTATAAGGGAAATTATTAATTTTTGGATGTCAATTATTCCCATTTTAACTAGCATTCTTTGCCTAAACATAATTGATACGTCCATAAATCATAAGTTCAATTGTGTTAGAAAAAAGGTTGTTTATTTTTATTTTGTCCGTAAAAATAAAATTATTTTTAGAAAAATTGTTAGCACATATATAACACTATTACAATAAAATACAATGCAATATATTTTGTTGTATTAAACTCATAAGGAGGTAGAATGCCACATAATTATTGAAGAAGCATCAGTGCGTGAATATAAAAGGTAAGGGAAAGAATTCAAAACGCATCGATTTATAGTAGTTTGGATCACCGTTGATCTTACGTCCACTCCCTAGTTTACGTAGCTAGAAATTTCACTAACTCAAACGAATACCAATTAAAATAGTCAACCTCACACCACTAGGCACAGTCTCATAACTTTTACACCATTACCTTGCTAACCCACAACATTGGGCATAGTCACAAAACTTTACACCAATCCCCTAATAACCCACAATGAGATTCAATCTTACAAACTTTTACAACACAACATAGTCAATTGGATTTATCCAAATTCTAGAAAACTAACGTTGATATGACAAGATTAAGAGAACTTTCTTCCTCACATAGAACACACACCCTTTCACAAAGAAAAGTATGTGAATCACTAAGATATAGTCATACAGACTTAGAAGCACTAAGCTTGATTCTATGAATGAATTAATCAATCTTGTTCTACACATCTTCTTCTTTAAAATGCTACATATTTATACTAAAAAAGTCCAACGACTACTTCATCATTTTGGCAAGTTTTTCAATTCGTCTACCAGATAAGGATATTCCAATGATGGTGCAATCACCAGCTGCAGCGGTTATAGAATTAATGTAGAGATACTCCAAATTAGACAGCAATATGTAAAGTAAATTTGTCATTTGAACTCTGATCTTTTTGTAGCTCTTGAGCCAGTTTGAATAACTTTGATTGGGTTGGGCCTTTTAACTAGACATATACAATAGTCAAATTAAAAATTATAATTTTTGAAACAATCAATAAATAAAATAATAATAAATATTATTAAATATATCCAAAAAAGAAATCATTGAAGGCTGTCATTTTTGCAAAATAAGTTTGAATAAATATAAATAAAAAACATTTTATGAAAGATATTGCCAGTTTTTTTCAATAGAATAAATAAGACTTTACAATGCTGAATATAGAATTTTCTGTTTTTTCATAAACACTGAACATTGAATTGAAAATATTATATTTCTTAGGCCGATGTGCCACATAGGCATCAACGCTTTCATTTATGTTTTACCGGTATACAGGACGGAGGAAACTCGTTATGCGGCAACGTATATTGTGTTCACCGTCTCAGTTTTCTGTTAAGCCAATACTACTGCTACAGCAAACCCAACTCCACAATCAGCTGTTTTCTGGCTCCACTTTCGCCATCTTTCATTGTATATGACAATTCATAAGGTATTGATTTATTCGGCGCATTTATTTTGATGTAAAATTTCTCTCACCCAGTAATTTCTGACTATCTCTTTTGTAGTTAATTGTTGAAATCACCTAATTTAATTATAATTTAAACATTGTCAAAGAAATTAAGTGGGGATATCAACTATTTATTTCAGACGTGACAAGGACAGGATTATCGATCACCTTGCCAAGTTTCATGTTTTTGTCGAGAGAGGAAACTGAGTTTTATGAAATATACTGATATAACTATCATGAAGCATTAAAATCTATTGAAACTTGTATAGCTGCCTTCAATATGAAAGTTGTTATCACATTAAACTGACGAGTATTCAAAATTCAAGTGGAAGACAAGTGATTGATCGGTACTGTTTCTTATGAAATTCTGTTTCCTTTAATTTCTGCAGGAGTGCTAGATCTAGACTGAGAATTTTACTCATCCCAGCAAGTTAGGAACGACAAACGAGGACTCAACATGTCGACCCCAGGGGTACGGTTGCACATTCAAGGTCGTCATGTAAGTTGATATGTACATTTTCTTTTATTTCTTACTCTGCTTTTTCATTAGACTATCTAGGTTATAAAGCATATAGAAGACTTTTTATTTAATTGTGTGCAACTTCAAAATATCTAGCTAGAACTTATCTTGATTAAAGATAAATTATTAGATCTGTTTCTTTGTACCTTCTGATCAGACACTTCTGAAGATTTAATTTCATTCGATATTATTTCAGAAAAAAAAAAAAATGGTCAACGCCTTGTAGGTTGTATTGTTGTTTCATGTGCATATATTGACTTCTTGATATGTGCAGGTGGTGATGGACAATGGCATACTCCAAGTTACCTTATCAAATCCTGAGGGAATTGTTACTGGGATACGATATGGTGGTGTGGACAATTTGCTTGAAGTTCTTAACAATGAGACTAATAGAGGGTATGTGGTCTGCAATTTTATTTTCCTCGTATAGAATAATGAGTTTTAACCTTTTATCATCAAGAAAGAATTTCTTTTTAAGCTGGAAGTTGATCTTGCTTTCAATTGAATATCCAGGTACTGGGACCTTGTTTGGAGTGCACCAGGAAGCAAAGGAATCTTTGATGTGTATGGCAATGCTGCTTTCTCTTGTAACTGCATAGAAATCCTTAAAAATATTCCTCAAGTCAAATTCTCTATAAAGATATCCAAATGCACTCATTGATTTAAATGGGAACTTTTTAAATGTCACACCGGAGTATAATAAAAAAAACTGGTTCTTGAATAAAAAATTTATTATTACTTCCGTTTTTTTCTCAAATGGTAATATGTAAAGTAAATGTGAATTTGTGATCCAGGATCAAAGGAACGTGTTTTAAAGTCATAGTTCAAAATGAGGAACAGGTGGAGCTTTCATTCACAAGAATGTGGGATCCTTCTCTTGAGGGAAAGTTCGTTCCCTTAAATATTGACAAAAGGTCCTTGCTCAGATTATGTGTATCGCTTCCCTTTTCTTGCAATGCTAACTGCAGGATTAATAACTGAAAGTGTGAATTTCAGATTTATAATGCTCCATGGTACATCAGGCTTCTACTCTTATGCAATATATGAGCACCTAGCTGGATGGCCAGATTTTGATATTGGTGAAACGAGGATTACCTTCAAGCTACGAAAAGACAAGTAAATTAACTTTTTCCCTTTTATGCTTTGCCTATCATACTGTGTAATTAAAAGAACATGGATTATAACAGAGAATACAGTTTCTAGAAAGCATTGTGTTTCTTATTCTTAATTGAGTTTTTGCTATTTTGTATGCCTGACTAGACTTTATAGAGCTTTTTTTGGTTAAAATGTAACTGCTAAATAAAGCTACAACACTAAGAGATAGTTTTGCAAGAACAACTATAATTGCCTTATACAAATCTAGGGCAAACTTTATTTAAGTACTTTTCTCTACAGCTTCTGTTCTTGATGATGACACTATCTTTATGTATATTTTGGAAGTTCAACCAATTTAACAATTGAGTATTTAGGTTTAATTACATGGCTGTAGCAGACAATAGGCAAAGAATTATGCCTTTTCCAGATGATCGGTTACCAGGAAGATGCCAATCCTTGGCCTACCCAGAAGCTGTCCTACTAGTCAGTCCCAGAGATCCACAACTCAGGAGCGAGGTACTTGTTGCAGTGATTTCCTCTAGCATATCTTTTGTCATCTTAAAGCTTGTGATAGTAAGTATAAGGTTTTATATACATGTAGCAGTTGATGGACCCAGCAAATTTTGAGTTCTGAGGGGCCAATAGGATAATTTCCTTGTGGCTATTTGATAAAGATATAGAGATAGTTTCCTTTCAATTGATTGGGTATTTATGAAGGGATACATTTTGTTTTGATTTGATTCCCTGCTGCACAGGTGGATGACAAGTATCAGTATTCGTGTGATAACATAGATAATCGAGTCCATGGGTGGATATCTTTCAACCCACCAGTGGGATTCTGGCAAATCACACCTAGTGATGAGTTCCGGTCTGGTGGACCCCTTAAACAGAATTTGACCTCACATGTTGGCCCTACCATGCTTGCAGTAAGTGAATGATCTTATAACATTATGACAGTTTCCCGTCATGGCTTGCAAACTATGAGTGTCACCCCAGGTTGAGATTATCTAGTC
The DNA here is from genome assembly GCA_037074485.1 of Delonix regia. Taxonomy (NCBI): domain Eukaryota; kingdom Viridiplantae; phylum Streptophyta; class Magnoliopsida; order Fabales; family Fabaceae; genus Delonix; species Delonix regia. Next base: position 8,202,420 of record CM073452.1, read on the forward strand.
TGATCTGATTATTTTCTCATTTAACATCATTTAAATTGGCATCATCAGATGTTTCTTAGTTCACACTATGCTGGACAAGATTTAGCTCCCAAATTTAGAGGAGGTGAACCATGGAAGAAGGTTTTTGGTCCTGTGTTTATATATCTTAATTCTGGATCAGCTGGTGATGACCCACTTTGGCTGTGGGAGGATGCAAAAATACAGGTTTGCCCTAGAGCTCTTGTATTACCGTTGTTATGAAGCAGATGGCAAGACTGAATGGTGAAATTTTGAGATAGACTGACGTGAATTAATATTCAGATGATGACTGAAGTTCAGAGTTGGCCATACTTTTTCCCAGATTCAGAGGATTTCATGAAGTCAGACCAACGGGGTAACGTTAATGGTAGACTACTTGTCTTAGACAGGTAAGCATTCAGTATTGTCCTAGTTTGCTATCATGAAACTTTTTCATGTCCTTGCAATTTTTCAAACTTATACCATTTATGGCTATGATTATGATCTATTCACAGAATTCATTTTTTTAATTTGCAATAAAAAAAATTGGCAAGGGTTGATGAACGTTTCTTCTAAGTTTACTGAATTGAGTGATGAATGTAAATCAATTGCTTGGCTGCAGTATGACTGTGGTTGTTCTATTATCATTGAATGGGTAATTTGATCGAAGCTATTCTAATTTTATGTCTAGGTACATCAGCACAGACTTAATGCCAGCAAATGGTGCTTATATTGGTCTGGCCCCACCAGGAGATGTGGGGTCATGGCAAAGAGAATGCAAGGTTTTTTCCCCCTCTCATTTATTGAAACCTAATAGTTTAGTTAAGTGAGTCATATGTAGGTCGATTGCCATTTTACTCTTTTGGGGTGAGGATGCAGGTGTCGCATTTTCTTTGGGATATTCTCTGAGACTAGGCTACTTACTTTTACTTTGAGCATGAGTTACGCTTGATTAGAGACCAATTTGAATTAGTGAACAATCCCTTACAGTCTCTCATAGAGCATACATATTGTTCTTTGGATCAAGCTGCTGAAAAGAACTATTATTTTGAAGTTAATATTGCAGTGATCTTAAAGAGATCATGGCAATTCTGCAAACTAAGCGAGACATTTCTTTTGGGAAACATTTATTATGTAAATCATGGTTCTAAGAGGAAGATAGTTATTTGGGTGTTGCCTTTATCTTGGATTTCATGGAAAGTGGATCACAAGAATACTATTTTAGAGTGCTCAAAAAAAAAAAACCCTTTTTCAGATGATAATTTAACTTTTGCATTGTGTCAGGACTATCAATTCTGGACCAGAGCAGATGAGAACGGATCTTTTACCATTAGGAATATACGAGCAGGCGACTACAACCTTTATGCTTGGGTCCCTGGTTTTGTTGGGGACTACCGATTTGATGAGTTTATGAAGATAACTTCAGGTGTCGCATCCTCAACTTAGTTGAAGTTGAGATCATTTATCATCTTGATAACAACATGTGCATACTGTAACTGTAGCCTGTTACGCAGGTTCCCATATAGAATTGGGTGAACTTGTGTATGAGCCCCCAAGGGATGGACCCACATTGTGGGAAATAGGCATACCTGATAGATCTGCTGCAGAATTTTATGTTCCTGATCCGAATCCACAATTCATGAATAAGCTTTTTGTCAATCATCCAGAGAGGTTAGATCCTTATCTTAGTTGGGTGTTCAACCTTTTTAATTTGTTCTTTTGTAGCCAATTTTTTTTTTCTACATCTCTTTGAATCTATGTTACATGTAACACGAAAATCTTATATCTTTCCTCTTCCAACTGAGCTTTTTTTTTTCAGCGGCCAATTAACATGCTTCAATGTCTGATGTTCTTAGGTCTTATTCGTTTTCCCCAACTTGTAGGTTCAGGCAGTATGGATTGTGGGACAGGTATACTGAATTGTATCCTGATGCAGATTTGGTTTACACAGTTGGTGCTAGTAATTATTCCAAGGATTGGTTTTTCGCCCAGGTTCCCAGGTTTGAGTCTCCTACGTTCATTTTTTGCATAACTTGGCTGAAGATTATATAATATTCACTTTTATTGTCTTGTTGAATTTCAAGCTTAGCACGTGAAAAATTAGAAAAACACAAAAATGTTTTGACTAATTTGAAATTCTTATTGATGGTCAATTGTTGACAAAAAATGTTTCTAATAGGCTTTTATATCAAGTCCTAACAAAGTGCCCAAAAATAAAATAAAACTGAAAAAGAAATACGCACAAAATAGGAAATAATTAACAACCCTAAAAATCAATGAAAATGATGGAATTTGACTGTGAAATTGGACCTCACTGCCTTTGGCAAAAAAGCTTTCAAATTGGGATAACATGCCTAAAAATTCCAACCAAGTTAGAATTAGGCTATCCATTTAGACCTATGCTTGGACTTCTGGTGATTCATTTGACCCTTTTTTTTTTTTTTTTCTGTAATATGCTCCGTGTTAATTTCTATCCAATTGGACCATTATATACCAAGACTAATTTTTCAAGCTTTCCAACTGCAGAAAAAAAGAGGATAACACTCATGTAGGAACTACTTGGCAAATCAAATTTGAACTCAATAATGTTGATAAGGGAAGCACATATAAATTAAGAGTTGCAATTGCATCTGCAACATTAGCTGAATTGCAGGTGATCTCTCTCTTTCTTTCTATCATACACGCACACACATTAGGCACTGCTTGTCTGGTTCTGGTGCAAATACTAATAGAATTTTATATTAAACTATATTTATTGTTCTGTGAAGATTCGAATAAATGATCCAATTGCAAGGCGCCCCCTATTTACAAGTGGATTAATAGGAAGGGACAACTCAATTGCAAGACATGGAATTCATGGACTCTATTGGCTGTTCAATGTGAATGTACCAGGTGCTCTTCTTGTTGATGGCACAAACACTATATTTTTAACACAACCAAGATGCACCAGCCCTTTTCAGGGCTTCATGTATGATTATATCCGTTTGGAAGGTCCTCCTTGTTTTTAAAGAAACTTTAAGCTCTTTTTAACTCGGACATTAGGACAGAAATGCATTTGGTACAAAATTGTGGTGCGCTTACATCACCTCGGAATGTCAGTTATGGTGAATCAATGCTATTTTGTATTTTATTTCTTTTTTCGTCTGGTACTTAGTCTTTTGGCTTGAATTTTCAATTTAGGAACAGAGATCATTCATGAAACAGGGCAGAAAAAAACCATACTTTCCTACACATCTGTATAGTTTTTACTTTGGTAACGTGGAATTTCTTTATATATATATATATAATGCTTATACGGATGTAAAGAGGCCCTCTTTAAGAGGGTGTGATGTGAAACTGTCTTAGTGTTACTTTTATGTAATGACTTAAATAGCGGAGATCGCTTAACGTATACATTCATGTAGTGAATTGTGGCAAAAACAGTTATGGCTCAGCTGTCATATGCTTAGCTATACTTTAGTTAGTTACAGATGAATACAAATGATTCAGTGTAATTCCGATAATAGGAACGTGCAAGAGATCTCTCTCTTCCGAACCAGAACAATCTGATTTTTAGCAACTGCTCTGGGATAAGGCTAACGGTTAAACAAACATCCGTTGATTTCATTTGGCAAGTTGAGGCCATAAGGCTAATTTGTTTTGTTTTTTTTTTTTGCTTTCTGGCTAAGAATAATGCTAATTTGGTTTACTTACGTACGTCATTATCAGTTACCTTTCCTCGAGCTGAGCAATCAAGCTAATGATATTAACAATTACTGACCTCTGTTAATGTAATGTTACCCAAATAAATAAATAAAACTTCTATTTATGTCTGTTCACCCTCGCTTTCAAATCATGCCCAACCAAAACCTACAATATATTAATACAGCTTGTTTCTATGTACCCGTTACATAAAAGACAACTTGCATATTCAATAAACTCAAAGTTGGTAATTAAAGAGCAACTTGGTGAACTTTAAAAGTTCAATCCACCTTTTGTCGACGTTTATAGTTTTCTTGGATTTGAATAAAGTCAATTCCCAACAATTCTATGACCGAGCGAGGTTGCGGTTTAATTATCCCAATCAACAAATAAAGGGAAAGCCAAACAAAAAAAAAAATGTAAAGCTATCTTGGTATAACGTGATCGCCTACTGCTTCACTTGGACGTCTGTATCTAAATACACCAAACAACTGTGGCGACTAAGTAAAGAGATTAAACAAGAGTGGAATAAACAATGCTTTCTCGCTAGTTCAAGGAAACTAAACCAATCCATATAAAGTCCTGAAGGCTTACCAAATTATATTGGCAGATTGCTGTGTAGTAACGCATAGCACAAGCTGTTTTCCTGAAACGCCGTGTTTGAACAAGCTTCTCATTGTAACAAAGTCCACGATCACTATTTAGTTCCCATCGAGGAAAAATTCTTAGACATTCTCTGAGTACTTTTAAATCCCTGAAGCCTTTCATCTCTAGCTCAGTGAGAGCACCGCCATGGCGTCAATAGGAGTGCAACTGCTTATTGAAGATAGTCATGTAATAACAATCTTACTTGTAGCTAGAAATGTGTTCTTTTCATCTTCACACTATTACAAAGTAGAAGTTGCAGTTCAATATATAAAATTCTTGTTTCGAAAGGAGGGGTCCCATTAAACGCCTTCTTGAGTTGGTTTCTTGTTAAGATACAGTTTTCAATTTAAATTAACTTGATGGTGCAGGTGGTGATGGACAATGGCATACTAAGAGTCACTTTGTCAAATCCTGAGGGAATAGTCACAGGAATAGAATATAATGACATCGACAACTTGCTTGAAGTTCTGAATGAGGAATCTAATAGAGGGTAATTGAAATCTTTGCTAAGTCATATTTGTTTAATAATAATAATAAACAGAAGACAAGGAACTTTGGTTCTCAATAAGAGAAATTGACTTCTATCTCTTGATCCAGGTACTGGGATCTTGTGTGGAGCTCACCGGCAAGCACCGGAACCTCCGGTAGATTTGATGTGTATGTCAAAGTTTTCTCTTTCCATTTTATTCACAAGTTTCAGCTTTCCTGTTTCTACTATTACCATATATCTCCAAAGAAAGTGACACGTAACTCTTTTACAGGATAACAGGAACTAGTTTCAGAGTGATAGTGGAAACTGAGGAACAAGTCGAGTTATCCTTCACAAGAACGTGGGATGTCTCCCTTGAAGGCAAGCTGGTTCCCTTAAATATCGATAAAAGGTCATTAACTGCATAAGCGTCGTCTATTACATCGTCAATGGCGTGGTATTTGAATCTAACTGACTGCTGTAATTTTTATGTCTAGGTTCATAATGTGTCGTGGTTCTTCTGGCTTCTACTCCTATGCTATTTATGAGCACTTAGAGGAATGGCCCGCTTTCAATCTTGACGAAACCAGAATCACTTTCAAGCTCAGAAAAGACAAGTATATATGCAGATGTTTCATGTTCTATTACTTCATTTTTTTTTAGTTTTTCAATCGCCTTGGTTATATTGCCATCATGTTGATACAATGGGACAGAGTTCTATATATATATATATATATATATATATATATATATATATATATGTATGTTAATGATGGTTCTTGGGCAGGTTTCATTGTATGGCAATGGCAGATAATAGACAAAGAAACATGCCTCTCCCAGATGACCGATTACCACCTAGAGGACAAGCCCTTGCCTATCCTGAGGCTGTTCTGCTTGTTAACCCTATTGAACCAGAATTGAAAGGAGAGGTACATATATATTTTAAAACGATCACCAATTGATATATAATGATTTGTTTAGTTTATGAATAAATTAGTACTTTCATATGGCAGTAACAGATAATAAGACCTTAAATTTTGATGATTATTTCATTTTATTATACAAATAATCATTTCAATAAAAAAATTTGATACGGCAGAAATATTATTAGGTTTACGGCGCAAATTATGTTGATGTGTACTGATGTGTAATTACTAGTAATGTCTCTTCAATGAGTTCGTAATCAGCTATCAAGTGTTCGTTTTGTTGAGATCAGTTTTTTAAAATGTTAGCAATACTTTAGTAATGTGATAGTAATCAGCTGACCTCTTAACCAGTTTTGAACGTTACTACCGTTGCAATGAGATAGAATGTTAATTTCTGCAATTAAATTTACTGTTTATTAATAAAATTATTAATTTAATATAATTATATTCTATACTTTTTATTATTTTATTTAAAAAATGATGATTCTGAAAGATAATCTTTATACCAAAGATACCACTGCATACGTACATATATATATATATATATATATATATATGTATATGTGCCTCAGGTTGTTGTTATTATTATTATTAATTAATTAAGCAACGCATTAACGCATAATTAGTGCCCAATATATATATATATATATATATATATATAGGTGGACGACAAGTACCAATATTCATGTGACAACAAAGATAGCAAAGTACATGGGTGGATCTGCACTGACCTAGCGGTGGGATTCTGGCTAATAACGCCCAGCAACGAGTTCCGATCTGGTGGACCCCTCAAACAGAACCTAACTTCTCACGTGGGACCCACCACTCTTGCTGTGAGTAGTTAATTATGAGTTTTATGTGAACTGTTTTATTATAAAATTTAATAATTTAAATTTATAAAATATATATATAATTATATATGATTATATTAATTTAATATAAATTTAAACTATTAAATTTTTATTTAACGATATATCTTCTCATGTACAAACATTTAATCGTTTTAAAATGGCACGGAGCAATTCATACAAATATAGTTACACAGCGAAGGGAAAAACATTAATTAAAAGAGCCATGCTATTTACGCAATTTTCTGTTGTTGAAGATGTGGGGCATTGTCTTTGCCCAATCATTATACGTGATTGTCAATAGATGTGTCTCCTATGGGGAAATCAGGTGTTTCTAAGCGCTCATTACAGTGGAGAAGATCTGGTGCCAAAATTCAAAGCTGGTGAGACATGGAAGAAAGTTTTGGGTCCAGTTTTCATTTACTTGAATTCTTCCTATGATGGAGACGACCCACTTGTTAAGCTATGGGAAGACGCCAAACTTCAGGTCTGAAAGCTTTCCTTTATAATATATAATATATATAGCTACATTTTTCTAACATAGTTTAGTAACACAAGCACGCATCAAACTTGCAGATGCAGATAGAAGTTCAAAGCTGGCCCTACAATTTTCCCGCTTCACAAGACTACCCAAAGTGGGACGAACGTGGCAATGTCAATGGCAGGCTACTCGTCCGAGACAGGTGTGTTCTTTCGGCATATTGTTTAGTTTTTTGTACATTGGGACCTTGAAATGAATCAACAATGATGATGACCTAAACCTGTTTGTCGAATTGACTGAACCAAGTGGATGTTGATGCCATTTTATGCTCTGCGATTTGCTTGCTTCATGGTTTTCAAGAGTTTGTTATCAAGTTCTTTTAATAAAAATGTGACAACTAGTCAGCATCACATAATTGGGTGTTCTAAAAGGTTTTTTTTTTTCGCACTTCATGCCTTTATTTGTCGTAAAATGTGCCAGCAAATGCATAAAAAACTTTACCTAATCCCTATATATTTACCTTTTGGTAAAACAACGGATAGATATATTAGCGATGACTATATCTCAGCAAAAGGAGCTTATGTTGGCTTGGCTTCTCCAGGAGACGTTGGATCATGGCAAAAAGAATGCAAGGTGATTCAAAAGAAAAAAAAAAAAAGGAAACTTTTCCTCCTTCAGTGTTTTCGTTTTCACTATAATATACCCTTCTTGCAAATGATGTAAACACACCACCTTTCTGCCAATAACTAAAATATGACGTGTCACTTGTTATCAGAATTACCAGTTTTGGGCTAAAGCAGACGATGATGGATATTTCTCCATCAACAATATACGTCCTGGTGACTATAATCTTTACGCATGGGTGCCTGGTTTTATTGGTGACTATAGATCTGATGTGGTTATGAACATAACTGAAGGTACTCATAAACCTATTTTCCTCTTCTTTCCAATTTCAGACGATTCCATCTTATTATCTTCAATATTTGGTTGATGTTCTGATCCAATAAAGATTGAAATATGCTAAAACAGGTAGTGACATAGATGTTGGTGATCTTGTATATGAACCTCCAAGAGAAGGTCCAACGTTGTGGGAAATAGGCATCCCTGATCGCTCAGCTGCTGAGTTCTATGTTCCTGATCCCAATCCCAAATACATAAACAAGCTCTATGTTAATCATCCTGACAAGTCAGACCCTCTTTTTCTGATATAATGTGTTTCAATTTTTATATGTACAACTCAAACTATTTTGTAAAACGACCATGTAATTTATTCCTGTAAGACTTAATAATTGGCAGGTTTAGGCAGTATGGGTTATGGGAGAGATATGCAGAGTTATACCCTGACAAAGACTTGATTTACACAGTTGGTGTTAGTGACTACACCAAAGATTGGTTCTTTGCTCAAGTTACCAGGTCTCACTTACTTTCCATACTTTCACTCAATTTTTTTATTTAGTCTTTTCAACTTGAAAGTTTATAACTGAATCTTTATGGTTTAGAAAAAACTGTAGTTTAATGTTTGTCAATTTTTTGATAATTATGTGTTATTTTGGCCATCTAAATGTACAAGATTTATGTTAGTAGAAGAGTGAATGGTAGATTATCAATGTACAAGATTTATGTGAGTTGACATTAATTATGTATATTTAAAGTCTGATAAATAATTAATTACATCAGTAAAATTCAACAGAGGTTTAATAATAAAGACTAAATTAATTTTTTGTTTTAAATTATAAGAATTCAATTAGAAACTTCTAAATTATAAAGACTCAACTATAAATTAAGCGACACTATAAGGACCAAGATTATTTAATCAACTTATGATTATGATTATGCCTTGCAAATTGTCATTTGCCACAAGTAAACTCTGGCGTCACGGATTTTAATGTCCTCGCTTTTTTTCAGGAAGAAAGATGATAACACATATCAAGGAACCACATGGCAAATCAATTTTAAACTGGACAAAGTGGAAAAGCGAAGTGCCTATAAACTGCGAGTAGCTCTGGCATCAGCAACATTTTCTGAACTGCAAGTATGTGTTTTAATGAATTATAAAGGATTTAGGAATCAAAATTTTTATACTCTGAGACGCTTTTATTATATATTTCAAAAGTCTTAAAACAGGATCCTTCATAGTAAAATGAATTTGATACCTAAGTTCTTTAAAATAATTTTAAAATTAAAGTCCTTCCTCATAAATATTTCAAACTTATGATCCTTAATTGTAATTCTCCCTACTAAATTTACTTTCTTTTTTTCTTGCCGATAAATTTACCCTCATACTTCAATTGATGAATACGTTGTGTATATTATAATTCAGGTTCGAGTTAATGATTCAAAGGCAACTCGTCCTCTATTTTCAAGTGGGTTAATAGGGAGGGATAACTCCATTGCTAGGCATGGAATTCATGGACTGTATAGGCTTTTCAGTGTGGACATATGGGGTGCTCGACTTGTGGAAGGAGATAATGCCATCTTTTTAACACAGTCCAGAGGCAATAGTCCATTTCAGGGCATTATGTATGATTATATTCGTCTAGAAGGTCCCCCTTCGTCTTAGTTCCAATAAGAAAATTTGAGATTGACTTGTTTCACTGAAAGATTGAATTTAAAATAAGCAACAATAAAGAGCAAAGCTTCCCAATTGGAAAATTCAGTTCTTGTTTTCGTTATTTTACTAATTGTGGTTTTGTAACTAAAAAATTACACGGTGTTGTAGACATTTGTATTATCTTTACATGTATCATTTGAGGAAAGTTGAAGTGAGGAAATATTTACAGTCATTATCTTGTTGATAATATTCGTATCTGTCATTATTAGTAGCTTATACGTCATTGATCACCTTAATCTAATTGGTAGATGCTAACGACACACTACATTTATGCGCAATCCATTTAGGAGTATCCCCTTAGTTATAGTCATAATTGGACTGCGAGTTTTCATTATAGAAATAATGATTTTGAGGAAACAAGTAATAAAGACTGAATAACACCACCGTTAATTTAGCACCAAAGAAGAAAAAGAGCACCACCTTTCCATTAGGAATGTGATCGCAATGATGAAGCACGACGTGCACATTTGTGAAAGTTAACTTACAATTTCTTTGAAGTTTTTTTTCTGGTCAATTTCTTTTAAGTTAGCCCTCACACTTCGATATTATTTTTGAATTGGTCCTTGACACTAAGTGCATGATTGGATGGGCATTAGACTAACTTGATTTTAAAAATTGATTTTGATCTATTGTAATTTTGTATCACCATAATTTATATTTGAAAACTTTAATTTAAAATTTAATTTTTGTCATCTATATAATTCATAAAAACAATTATTTTTCACTTATGTATAAATAAGAGTCTAAAAAATAAAATTGATTTTTAAAAAAATCAAAAGCTAAATTAAATAATAATATTTGCAAGATAAACTCCCGTTTAACTATGCAAATAAACTTTTAAATCTTTTAAACGCTAAAACAAACGTTTCCTAAAACCAATCATACTTTGACATTGACTAAATTAACACATTGTAAATGTGCCATCATATGATATTAACATGGAATTAAAATGATATATTTGGTCCTTATACTTTGCCTATGGCTTTAAATTGGTTTCTATAGTTTATCTAAATTTTTTATTATGACCTACAATGAATATATAAAATGAGACGCACGTTATGTATTTTTATCACCATAATTGAACTATTTATGCAAAAACTATTTAAGAAGAGATTAATGAATTTTAAAATGTGATTAAGCCTGTGGGCTTCTCTAGTCAAATGGTTCTATAAATTTAATGAACGTAATAATTATATGGTGCTGTCAAAAGGGTGCCTTATGTGTAGAGCAGGCAATCTGAGCTAAACTTTCCTGGTGTTGTCTCCTTAACGCATATTTAGTTTTATGCTTTAAAATAAATAGATAATTTATAATACTTAAACTCCAAATCCATTCTAAATTGCAGGTGTTTTATTTACTTCATAAAAACTTGAAAACCTTTCATCAGTATATTATACAGAGAAGTGCATTAAGTTCCGAGTTACTTCCGTCAGACGATGAAGAAGGAAGATGCAAGAAACTTTGATGCACTTTTGCACACTCCTATATATTGTTTTGTTTAAGAAATCACATTGCAAACCTGTATTATAAGCCCTATATAATTGTACCAAATTGTCACATTGGAAATGCAACGGCGAGGCGAAAAGGGAAAAAAGAAAAAATTTCGCTTTAAAAATAAAAACTAAAATAATGAAGAATAGTCATGCGATCATGTTCGTTGTGTGATAGCACTACTTACCCTTTCAAAACATTATCAAATAGGGAAGTAATAATGTAGTTAGAGTAAATTCTAACGCTAAATGAAAATAAACTTAATTCCCATTTTGAATTGATCGCAAGTTATAAGTTATATGGGGTATTGAACAAAATTAATTTTATATTAGGGACCAATTTGAACATGTGAAAAATTTATAAGCATTTGGTCATATAAACCATTTAAACAATATATGAAATTTTGTTCAGTGTCAGATTTATAAACGGAAAGACCATCCATTGATATAACACAAGAGATCCTTATTCAATTCACCAAATAAAAAAACCAAAAAAATTAGATAGTGTCATTAATGAGTAATTATTGGAGTATCTTCCTTTTCTCAAAACGAAATCAAAATAAATTAAAATTCTAGATTGGTAGTTTCATGCCCATATTATATTACCGTACATCAACCCACGAGCGTCCCATAGAAGCTTAACTTCACTAGTATACGAGGTAAACATTAGACTCCGCTTTGTAAGCACGCCTCGTGCCGTGGTTTTCTGCAAGATCGCAGATCGTTAAAACATAACTATAACCAATATAGTTATACAGGTACGCATACACTTGGATCTGTTATTATAGGGTTTAGGCATATGAATTATAAGCTTACACACCCGTGACCAACTGTGCCTGGTAGTTACGGCGACGTGGAAAAGGCCAAAACGGTGTGGACAGAGAAATAGTTGGTAAAGAAATAGATGCTTTGTCTACAGTTGAAGAAAACTAGTCCACCAACATTCTCACATAAAGATATTTCACATGACTCTAGTTTCTTTACTATTACCTAATTATCTTAACCAAACTTTAATTTCTTCCTTCACGACCCAATAATGTGTTTTTTTATTCTGAAAGTCTTACTCTCTTCTCTACTATCTAACTGCTATATACTCCTGACTTCTGTTTTTCAACTCACATCGTTATCCCATCTAAAAGCCACCCTCCCAATAACAGAGACAAGTGAAATAAAATGTTATTTTAGTCATACTGCGCCTAAATCTCCGGTTCCCAATTAAGATTTCTAATAACTTGTATGACATTCTATCAAGTCTGCTCATGAAGACATATGGGATTTGCGTGGGAAATCGACATGGACTGGGAAACTGAATATTCTATGTCATCAAGCAAAATCCACAGAAAGTGAGGCCTAAGCAGAGGAGGACGATGACGATGATCTTCACCAACCAGTCCCCGTTCTTGATGCTGCTGTTCGTTTTGGTTCAGGGTTATGTTCCTTATCCAGGTTTCTAACTTCATCTTCTTTCATTCTCTGTTCTATGTATTCCTGCATGCTTTTGTAGCAGAATCCAATTTGAGAATTTTGGGTGAAGAAAAAGTGGGACATTACAAGAGACTAATTTGTAGCATGTCATTTGCAGGAGTGCGATTAGATATTCAAGATAAACATGTAAAGTTACTTCTGAAATTGCTTTCTCTTTAAGAATGACAAATTTATACCCAATTTGTTATTTTAGTTATCGTCATCCTTTGCTTAGCTATATTTCTGCCCAGGTGGTAATGGATAATGGCATAGTTCAAGTCACCTTATCAAATCCTGGAGGATCAGTCACGGGAATCCAATACAATGGTATTGACAATTTGCTTGAAGTTCTAAACCAGGAATTTGACAGAGGGTATACCAATTTTTTAATTTATATATAATTTCTAGAAATTATAACCTTAGGAAGCTCTCACCCAAGCAATTTCACAAACATTTAACATGCATGAAATAGCTACGGAATAACAAGCCAAATCTGAAGTCTCAACCCTCTTTTCCTACTTTACATTCTTTTTTGGTGTGAATTAATGAGTACAGGTACTGGGATGTTGTATGGGACGAGGCTGGTAGCAAAGGAACAATGGGTAAAAAAAGAAGAAAAAAGGGTACATTAGATAGGTAAAGTTCTTAAACCATGTCCTACAATTCCAATCTTATTTTTCAACTCTGAACCCAATTAACGGCGAGGGTTGTACAGATTGGAAGCCACAAATTTTACGGTAATCGTTGAAAATGAAGAACAATTAGAGCTATCATTCACCAGAACATGGCTCCCTTCCCTCGAGGGAAAGCTTCCGCCCCTGAATATTGATAAAAGGTGCTTGAGCTTCCAAAGATCTTTCGCGCACACTGCATTTGTAATTTTCGGTTCTGTTCTAAGACCCAAATAATTTTTGTTCTTTTGGGTAGATTTATAATGCTTCGCGGTTCATCGGGCTTCTACACCTATGCCATCTACGAGCATTTGAAGGAATGGTCTGCCTTCAATCTCGGCAACACTAGGATTGCGTTCAAGCTTCGGAAAGACAAGTAGGTAACTTCTATTCCTATTGGATCCTCAGATTTTGAAAACAACATCAACTTAATCAATGATTTTGAAGCGTTTGTTGTATATAAATTGTAAAGGTTCCATTACATGGTTATAGCGGACAATAGGCAAAGATTTATGCCTCTGCCCGACGACCGGTCAGAAGAAAGAGGGCAGGTTTTAGCCTACCCTGAGGCTGTTCTCCTTGTCAATCCATTGGAGCCAGAGTTCAAAGGAGAGGTACCTTGAATTTGGTTCAGTGGGTTCATTTTAGTTCTTAATTGATTTTTATATTTAATTTGACCTTTTATTATTTTATTAATTTGAATATTAGTGAATTTAGTTTAAAATAAAAAAAAAATTAATAGTTTGATGAGTGAAGAATAAAAAAATTAATATTTTTAGAGTTTAGAATCTTTTATATTTTGGCAACAACATAAAAATTATATTTAAACAGTATAGAGTATTAGATAAAATTTATCAGATTCTATATTAACAATATAACTACTTGTTCTTGTCAAAATACGGGAAAAAATCTCAAACAATTAAATTAAGAAAAAAAACCAGTGATAAAATTGAAAAGTAATTAATAAATTTTATTTTTATATAAAGAGGAATTTTTTTGAAAATATTTTGTTTTAATTATTCAGTTTCTAAATTTAAAATATATGATTTAATCTTTTTTATTTATTTATTACTCATTAGCTTTTGAAATTGTAGGACACATATGTTTGACGTCTGTTTTGTTTTTGTCTAATAAAAGACTTAGAAATACTGTGTCAACATTTTTTATAGAGTAGATGATATATGTTTAAGATTGAGGGACAATATACTTGAAAACAATCACATTCACTAGTTTTTTTCAAAGGAAAATAATATTGGCCAAAAAATAAAGGAAAATAATACATTTTTTCAAGTTATTAAATTTATTTTAGATATATCCAGAGCCTCTTTTGTTTCTTGGTGAAACAAGTGGGCTATGCCATAGGCCCAAAACAAAACTAGAAGCAATGTTGTAGCTCACCAATTCCTGAAAGGTGTCCTTATTTATAATTTCTTCATTTTTTTCGGCGACGTTTGACTCTGTGAAATTGTGAGAGTAGGTGGACGACAAGTACCAGTACTCATGCGAGACTCGCAACAACAGGGTTCATGGCTGGATATGCATGGATCCATCTGTAGGGTTCTGGCAAATTACGCCTAGCTATGAGTTCCGATCTGCTGGGCCCCTCAAGCAATATCTTACTTCTCATGTGGGCCCCACTACTCTCTCTGTAAGTCTTTTTTTTTTCCTTAATTCTCGCAATGTAAGAAATAAATAAATACCTTCAAGTTCTTTGAAATGTAAATTAAATATACGGTTTCTATTATTTATTCTGGATCTTCCTCGATTAGGTATTTCATAGCACGCATTATTCCGGAGAAGATCTAATAATGAAGTTTGGGCCCAATGAGCCATGGAAGAAAGTCTTTGGGCCCATATTCATATTCCTTAATTCTTTGTCAAATGGAGAAAGCCCGATTCTGCTCTGGGAAGACGCTAAACAACAGGTTCTAAAATTCCTTCATTTCTATTTTCCCGCCACATAGCGGATTCAAACCTTTTTTGCCATGTAAGGATTCCTATAAATTTCGGGGAAAAAAAATGAAAGTGCAGATGGTCAATGAAGTTGAAAGCTGGCCCTATGCATTTCCAGCTTCAGAAGACTTTCCCTCATCTGACCAACGGGGCAAGGTTAAAGGTAGATTACTTGTACGAGACAGGTATGTTTCCCTTTTTTATAGCTCACCTTTAAATATATAAAGAAAAGCATAGAAAAAAGGGTGACTGAGTAAGCATAAAATGGCTCTCTTTGCAGTGCAGTTTTTTATCTGTCTATTCTAGTTCTTGGTGTTGACATGAATGAATATGCTTTATTGTCTTTGTCCCATAAATGACATCTCTTTAGTTCATTCTACACACACACACACACACACACACATACATGTTTGTATATGTGAAAAATCTTCATATTTAATAAGTAAACTTAAAACTGCATAGGTATATCGGTGATGGGTGTATCCCAGTAAGTGGTGCTCATGTGGGATTAGCTGCCATAGGAGATGCAGGATCTTGGCAGAGAGAATCCAAGGTGAGCTTTCAGTTGCTTCCTTTTTCCATTCTAAAATGAAGAACGAAAATCTTGAGCCACACAACAAAACTGATACGTCTTAGTATTTGTTGGCAGGGTTATCAATTCTGGACCATTACTGATGATAAAGGCTACTTCTCAATCATTGACATACGTGCTGGGCACTATAATCTTTACTCCTGGGTCACTGGATATATTGGCGATTATCGATATGACAATGTCATTAACATAACCCCAGGTCTTGTCCATTTTCTTTCTTTGTCATGACTTATGAAGCCTAAAGAGTCTGTTTGGAAAAGGGAAAAGTTTAAGTGCTTGCAAAAAATATAAAACTTTCTCTGTATTGTCTCCCTTTTCCCCTAATCTCAAATAGACCTTAAGATTCCCAAATATACCGATCGTTATACTAAAATCACTGAAGGGAATAAATGTGGAAAGTAGGTTGTGAAGTTGATGTGGGAGAACTTGTTTATGAGCCTCCAAGAGATGGCCCTACATTGTGGGAAATAGGCATCCCTGATCGCTCTGCAGCTGAATTCTATATCCCAGATCCAAATCCCAAGTACATCAACAAGCTTTATGTCGATCAAGATAGGTTAGTTTCCTTGCCAATCTAAATATAAGTTATAATAAACAGAAAGCATATCTTACCTATCTTATCCCAGTATCTTTTCTCTTGAGCTTATGAACTGATTATCGCTTGAACCTTCTTTTGACATTGATAAAAGAAGAAAAATATTTCAGTCCTCCCCATACTTTGCAGGTTTAGGCAATATGGATTGTGGGAGAGGTATGCAGAAATGTATCGAAATGAAGACTTGGTCTACACCATAGGCATCAGTGACTACAGAAAAGATTGGTTTTTTGCTCAAGTCAACAGGTAATTCCCCTCCAAACCATCTTTCATTGTATAAATGAATAATTGTAAAATGAGAGGAAAGACACATTCTGCATAGAGTAAAAGCCGGGGATGTCATTCTTAGTGGCTTAGTGTTTGATCACTTTTGTTTATTTCTGTGTTGCTACTGTGCAGGAAGAAAGATAACAACACCTACCAAGGAACCACGTGGCGAATTAATTTCAAACTTGATGATGTCAATAATAACGGAACCTACAAGTTGCGATTGGCTCTGGCATCTGTGCATTCTGCTGAACTACAAGTACATTAATTCATGCGAACTTTTTTCATTAAACAGAACTACACAGTGCTCTGTGCATGTTGGTTCATACACGTGAAGTCACAATTTTTATTTTTCTTTTTTATTTTTCTGTCCTAGGTTCGGATAAATAACTCGAAAGAAAACCTGCCTTTATTCTCAAGTGGAGTGATTGGAACGGAGAACACAATAGCTAGACATGGAAGTCACGGGCTGTACTGGCTATTCAACGTTGATGTACAAGGCAATCTTCTTGTGCAAGGGAATAATACCTTTTTTCTTACACAAGCAAGAAGCACGAATCTTTTTGAAGGGATTTTGTATGATTATATTCGCTTAGAAGGGCCTTCTTCTATAACTTGAATACATCATAGCCAATGATCTTGCTCAAGAATATCTTATTGATTGTACATTTATTCAAATCAAATAAATAAATAAATATAAGTAATTCAATGATCCTATGTTAGAAAGTCCTTGGGAGATTCAAGTCTGGCCTACTTTCTTTTTTGCCTATAAGATTGACAGTGTCAACAGAAAATTACATGTTTCGGAGAATAAGTCTGACATCACATCGTTAGCCTTTGGTTGATTTTGGATTATTTGAATTTATATTATGTAAAATTTAAATCATTAAATTTTTATTTAATAACTTAAATTTAAACAAATATTAAACAGTTTATATTAATTTTATAAACTTTGAATTCTTTAAATTTTCATCTAAATCCTGTATTTTGGTAGATAAAGTTTATAAGTTAGATGGTGCTTAGAAGCATAAATAAATCTATTTATGAATTTCTTGAGTTCTAAAAATGTATGTAAATTAACTTGTAAGTCTAACAATTTCTGAAATTTAGCTTATTCTAACATCTTTGTGTAAAGTTGTGATCGCGTTCTAATTGTCTTTCTTGTTTAGTTTTTTTCTATCATATATTGTTAATTCACTCTACTCCTAAGTTTTATAGTTAACGTTTGTCCCCGCATTTTTTTTTAAATTGTATGTATAAAATATTAAATTATAATATTGTGTCTATATATTTTAAAATTTTTTTGAATTCACTAAACTTACTAAATACTAGAGCCATAAGACAAGATTGGTATCACTGTCAATTACATGGTTTTTTAGAGCAAAACTAAGTACAAAATATTTGTAAACTCGTGTAACAAACTGAATCGCTAAAAATAATAAATAATAGTAGAAACAACTTTGCAAGCTACAACTTATATATATATAAAAAAAAAAAAAAAAAAGTATTTGCTGACAATTCTAGATGAAGAGTTATTTTTTATACAATTAATGCTAATTTTATTTTAAGCTTGTTTTTAACTTAAAAGGAATGATTTTGTCTAAATAATATATTATAAAAGTATGAAAATTTTAAGTAGGATATGAAATTTTTTTAAGGAGAAATTTTGTTTCGTCCCTTTTATTTAAGAGTCTTAATTATACGTTATCAAGAAAGTGTATAATTGTCACATTCGTGAGTGTGTTCCAACTATATTGGCTATAATGGCTAACGGAGGCATTAATGTCCTTAAGATTATATTTGGATGAATGATTAAAGAAGAAATGACAAATAATAGAATAACTAAAATGGGTTAGACTTATATTTAAATATTTTTTTAAGGTAGAATGAGATAAAAAAGAAAAGATACTAAACTTTTTTATTGTCATCAAAAACTCTAATTTTTGTGTTCATCTAAATTTGGGAGTTAACGATAGAATAAAATAATTTAAGAAATTAAATTACTAATATACCCTTATCTTATTACTAATATACCCAATTTCAATTGTTACAACATTATTTAATTTTTATAATTATAGTTATGGTGTTTTCTTTTTTTCCACTTAAAATTTCAAAATAAAAAAGAAAGAATGAAAGAATTTATTATATATATTAGTTTCATTTATTTATTTTTTTTGTTAACAATTTCTTGTTGGCTTTTTAGGTTTATCTTTTAATATTTTTTGAAGCACATAAATATTTTGTAATAAATATATTAAATAGTAAATATAAATATAATAATTAGTAAATAAAATAAAGAAATATAGATAGGAGACTTATATAACATTATATATTAAACAATAATAAATTATTAGTTATGTATTTATATTATAAAAAGTAATATTAGAAAAAGTAATTAATAAATTATTTTATTTCATTTATTTTATTATAATTTTTAAATAAAATTGATAAACGTTCTTCTTTTTTCTATTAAAATTTTGAAACAATATATTTATTAAAGTCATTTCACTATATTCTATTTCATTCTATTAATAATCACTTCATTCTATCTTTTTTTAAAACTCTCAAACATAATCTAAAATTTTTAACCAGATAGTGCAAGACGGAAGGGAAATTGACAGTATTCATAATATATTACTATCTGAGCATCATTTGCTTCGGCCCGCAAAGTCACGTGACACTTTGTTTTAGCCCCATTGAATAAAAAAAAATAAAATATATATATATATATATATATTTATATATTCATTTTTTATTAAATAAGAAACTATGTTAACTTTTAGTGATGCAATTATAAAATAAAATATTATTTTAATACCATGATCAGTGGCGGAGCCAGCAATTTATCTTTAGGGGGTCAAAAATTAATTAAACACTAACATATTATATAAAAAGTAATAATTAATTAAATAATACATATTATTTAAATATATTTAGAATTAATATTATTAAAAAACAAACAATATTGTGTAAGTATACTTATTTTTTCAATTATAATACTCAAGATTCAATAAAAATGAAAATATAAAATAATTAAATCAAACGCAATCATTTTCTTTAAAATTCATTATCACAATGTAAATAAAACATTAATTAATAATAAAATATGAAATACAAATAATAGGAAAAAACTGTTATATATATAGACGTAATAACTGATATTTAAATTAAAAGGTTAAACAAATTATGTAATATAATAGAAAATTTTATTAACAAAATACATATTTGTAGTAATTTTACACAAAATAAAGAAAAAGTATGAACAAAAAAAAAACTAAACTGAAGAATATAATGTGAAGGTGTGAAATGTAAATAATAATGTTGAGTGCTAAACCTACCTAAAGTTACACAAATGTATTTGACTAAATGAAAATTATAGATTGAAAATGAGATGTTTAAAATAAGTGAAAAACATAATGTTATGACTAAATATTTAAAATTAAATAAATACTTTGAAAAAATCCAAATGAATAAAGAATAAAGTATAAAAGGACATTAGAAAAATTAAAAATAAAATTGAATTTTTTATTTCAAAGTCACTATTTAATAGGTTAAATAAAAATTATCTTTCATATATATGGGGTTAAAATCTAAATTACACACTATAATATATATACATATAGGAATTTGGGGGGACCAAATTAAAAAATTTTCTTTTATGTATGGGACTAAAATTTAATTTACACACTATATAATATAATTTATATAACATAATATAATATAATATATATATATATATTTACACACACACACACACACACATTATATGAAGTTGAGGCCATGGCATCTGTGGCCCCTTCCCCGCCGCCAGTGATGGAATAAAATTAATTTGTTAGTATTGTTGTAAACCGAAAAAGCAAGAGAACCTAAAATATTAGGCTCTATGTTCTAAAGGCGTTAATGTCTCTATCAGTCTTGGCACATGTTTCTAGAATGTGTCAATATACACTTTCGCTATGATCATGGCATCTAAGTTTTTGTTCCACCCCTTATAAAAGTTTTGATTTCAAAACAGAGAACTTAAAAATTAACTGTATGGAAAGACAAAAATGACATGTAATACTTTCTTCAATTAAATTATAGTACATAAACTGGGGGATTAGTTAGGACAAAAAAAACAAAGCCTACTATTATATTTTTCTTAAATAAACTTGATAGTGAAAATCTAAAACAGTTGTAGAATTTAAACTGGAAACACTAACCAACACATAAATTTATCTTGACTTTTACAGACTCATTTCTTCCTTTGCTCTGGGATTCACTAGCATCACCACATACGCCATATTACCAGCCTAGTTCGTGGGAAAGCATCTGCTTGCATCAGTTCCTCCAACCAAAGGAACACCAAAACGTAACCGACTTCTGTGGCGACAGAGTAAAGAATTGACCATGAAAACAATGCTTGGCCTTTAGTTGAAGAAAACCAAATCAGAAGCTCCAGTGAAAAGAAACCTCAGAATTTGACAAAGCCATGTTCATAAGTAGGTCTCTAAGAAACAGAAGATAGTTTGCTTCCAGCGAAAATCGATCCTTCGCCATGTCATCACCAGCAGTGCAGCTGCAGATAAGAGACAGTCTTGTAAGACTTCGTTTTCTTTTTTCAATTTTCTGATATTTTATGGCAAATCAGATTGCTGCAGACGTTAATGTATTTTGTATGAATTGCAGGTGGTCATAGACAATGGCATAGTGCAAGTGTATATATCCAAACCCGGAGGATTTGTCACTAGAATACAATATAATGGCATTGATAATCTGCTTGAGGTTCTTAACGAAAGAGATAATAGAGGGTACACCCTACACAGTTCACATGGAGCTTTGGACTTGCTTATCTTTTAATTTTTTCCTCAATAATAATTACGCAACTGAGTACTCTTCTTACTCGAAATAATTATGAATTTGTAGATATTGGGACCTTGTTTGGAGTGAAGCAGGCAGTACAGGAACAACTGGGAGATACGAGCGGTATGTGAAAATTATCTCTTGGATTCTGCATCTTCCCTTCTCCACAATCCCTAACTCCCATAAAATCAAAAAGAAAGTATAAACTAAGGTGAAAATTTTAAAAGATAATAATTAAGTTCTCTTTTTTTTTTTTTGGTATTCACACCAAATGTAGTGTCGGATAAAAGGTAAGATTTTTTAGGTTTAGAATATTAGAAGAAAAAATTTTAAAAGTACAAATAAGAAATGTTAATAGAGAGAAAGAAATAAATACTTCTATTATATTTATCTTTTAAATTTGATACAATAATAGAAGAACTACATTTTATCTATAGGATTTAAAAAAAATGTTACAGCCAATATTTATTTAGTATAACTCTTAATTATCACTTATTTTTATATTTATTTATAATATTTTTTAACTAACACATATTTTATTAAATAAAACAATTTTAAATAATAGACTTAAACTAATAGATCTAACTTGAATTGGATTGCAAGATAAGAATTATGATTTATAATACATTAAGTTAAAATCAAATTTATTTTTAACACGTAGAAGCACATTTTTTTTTTAATTAATTCTTGTTATTATGAGCTAGTTTATAGTTAAGCAGTGACGAATATGCCTACGCTCGCAGGGTTCTAGGAACAAGCTTTAGAGTGATAGTGCAAAATGAGGAACAGGTGGAGATCTCATTTACGAGAATGTGGGATCCATCTCTCAAGGGAAAGCTTTTGCCGCTGAATATAGACAAAAGGTATATACTTAATAAATTGGTTGCTTTATAATTGTGAAATAGTGATATATGGTAATTACCTTAACGACTCTGCTGCCCTGTAGGTATGTGATGCTTCGTAATTCCTCGGGCTTCTACTCATACGCCATTTTTGAACACCTAAAAGAGTGGCCCGCTTTCAACATACCCGAGATCAGGATCGTGTTCAAGCTGCGAAAAGACAAGTATTTTATTTGCCTTGTAATTTTTGCATTTACCTTACATATTTTTCTTTATTATCCTTCTTCAACATTCTCTTCATTGCCAACATGTATATATATTTTAGTGCGAGAGTGAAGCATAATTTACCTTATGTAGGTATCATTACATGGCCGTAGCGGATAAAAGGCAAAGATTCATGCCTCTCCCTGACGATAGACTACCTGGAAGAGGAAAAGAACTAGCCACCCCAGAAGCAGTTTTACTTGTGAATCCTGTGGAGCCAGAGTTCAAGGGCGAGGTAGTACTTAACTTATTCTAATGTGTTTGCTTATTTATTAACTGATTATTAATAAAATTGAAATTATATTTCTCTGTGATTAAGGTGGATGACAAGTACCAATACTCGAGTGACAACAAAGATCTGAAGGTGCATGGGTGGATAAGCTCGAAAGCCGAAACTGAACCACCCATGGGGTTCTGGGTGATCATACCTAGCAATGAATTCAGAACAGGAGGACTCGTAAAACAGAACCTTACCTCCCATGTGGGCCCCATCAGCCTCGCAGTGAGTTTACATAATGCATTTCCATTAATGAGTATTAATGACTGTACAATTATTATCTTATGTTAAACTGAAACGCGTCTTGCTTTTTTTTTTTTTTTTGTCAGATGTTCCAGAGTGCTCATTACGCAGGCGAGGATCTAGTTCTAAAACTCCAACCGAATGAGCCATGGAAGAAAGTATATGGGCCAATCTTTGTGTACATGAACACTTTATTGGATGATCAAGACAGACTCTGGCTCTGGGAGGATGCCAAAGATCAGGTTTCTCTAGCAGATGAACTTTGTGGCGCTTTTTAGTTTCTTTTAGGCAGATATTTATAGCAAGAAAATGGTTGGCACTAACTCAAACCCAAAAACGACCTTTTAGATGACGAGGCAAGTCCAAAGTTGGCCTTATGACTTTCCAGCTTCAGAGGATTTTCAGAAGTGTGACCAACGAGGTAGTGTTTATGGCACACTACGAGTCCGAGACAGGTAATATACTATCAAACTGCCAGATTATCATTGCCACGTTAAAACATCAGTTTTCTTTAAAAAGGAAAAAAATTAACTCCGACTAAAATTCTAACTTAAATCCTTATCTCTAAATGACTCCAATACTGCTGAGTCAAAAGTCATTAGTTTAAAACATAGTTTTTGAAGCTGCTATAAATGACCATTTTCAGGTGCCAAAGTGACGATTACATATTGGCACAAGGTGCATATGTAGGACTTGCACCACCTGGAGAAGCTGGATCATGGCAAAGAGAATGCAAGGTGACCAAAGATCACTCCCATTAGCTCATAATTCTGTCAAGGCCAGGATTTAAACAGAGGAGCATATTAATAGTATTAGTCAAACAACCCAACTGAAAGTTTTAGTTCATATTATCAAACACTTTGATTATAAATGCAAGTAGTGATCAAGCAGCAATTTTTGTGGTCAGGGATACCAATTCTGGACTAGAGCAAACGAGGAGGGCTACTTCTCTATTAACAACATACGTAGTGGGGATTATAATCTCTATGCATGGGTTCCAGGTTTCATTGGAGAATATTGGAACAATGATGTCCTCACCATCATCCCAGGTTCTTTGATTTATTTTTTCTTGGGTGAGACATATATATATGTCTAGGTGATCTGTTGAAATACTATGTACTATAAGCACAATGCAGGGTGTGAAATAAATGTCGGTGACATTGTTTTTGAGCCCCCAAGAGATGGTCCAACATCATGGGAGATAGGCATTCCTGATCGGTCTGCTGCTGAATTCTACGTTCCTGATCCTAATCCAAACTACATAAACAGGCTTTATGTCAACCATCCAGACAAGTCAGTCCCTCTTCACATAAACTCAATCTAGAAGGTTCAACATTCTCTGAGCTTTTTTTACACCATTTGCAGGTTTAGGCAGTACGGCTTGTGGGAAAGATATGCGGATCTATACCCAAACGAAGATTTGGTTTACACAGTCGGTGTTAATGACTATAGGAAAGATTGGTTCTTTGCACATGTCACCAGGTCTAGTTTTTTAAGATTACATAGGGTTGCTTTCTTTCGAAATATATATCTCATAGAAATTCGTCATATCCTTGTTTCAACTCGATAAAACACTTTATATTAAACATAGATATTTTAAAATTCTTCAGAAATACCTCTCTTTTTTTTTACATAAAAGTAAGTATTAATGAATGAAACACAGGAAGAAAGACGATGGAACTTATCAAGGAACTACATGGCAAATTAAGTTCAAGCTGGACAACGTGGTGGGAAGTGGAACCTATAAACTACGATTGGCGCTTGCAACTGCAAATTTAGCCGAATTACAGGTTTATAACCTCACTGAAAATTGTTCGTGTGTTTTCCAAATTTAACCTGACTTTGATGAATGACTTCAGTTCTATTGCTTTCAATTGTGCAGGTTAGAGTGAATGATCCAAAGCAAGACCCTCCTCTATTCACAAGTGGGGTGATTGGGAAGGACAACACAATTGCTAGGCATGGAATCCATGGACTCTACTGGCTATACAGCATTGATGTATCAGGTCTTCTGCTCATGGAAGGCGATAATACTTTGTATCTCACACAGACTATAGCTTTTGGTCCTTTTCAAGGGATCATGTACGACTACATACGTTTTGAAAGCCCCCAATCCTCTAGTTCCAATCCATAAGACTATAAGAATTTGACTAAAGCTTTCTTTGAGCAGTGAAACCAAATTCAAAAGAACTTCAGTGTTGGAGATTACGAAGTGCTCACAATGTTCCATTCTGCCATTTCATTGTTTTTCTCTTCCCCTTTTTTCATGCTGGATGCAAATTAAGCCCGTCATTTTGTGTTTTGGGTACTTCAGAAAACTGCCAGAAACAAAAATTGGTGGAAAGACTATAAAAGCGCCCTATTAAATCAGATTATTTCACACTTAATATTAACTCGCTATATTTAAGAATATTCGAAAAAAGTTTTTTTTTTTTTTTACATAGCGACAAAGAAAAAGGACAGAGATTTTTTCGTACGAAAAATTACGCGGATTTATTGAGTCTGGTTTTGGTCTCTTCAGCAGCATCAGTAGCCTCTACCTGCATCTTGGCAGTCTCAAGTTCAGCTGCGCTCGCTTCCTTCTCATTTCTCGCTATTATCTTCTTTGTCTGCTTTTTTTTTTTTAACACAAAATAGGTGTTACTCAAATCGGAGTCTTTTTCGTTTTGGAAGTGTAAAGAAACAAAAAATTAAAATTACATCCGAATAGGAGAGGCTTTTCCGACCTGACCGATGAAGAAGGCTCTTACATATCTAAGGCCTTCCTGTAAAGATGCTGCGAAATATAAGCACTTTATCTTCAAGCGAGACACGGATGACGTCGTCTTGTGCTTTCTCTCTGAGTCCAATGTCGACGCTGGAGGTAAAGAATCGATCTCGTCCATGGATTGTTGCTCTTGAATTCTCTTTCTTGGAGCTCTAGAACGTAGAATCACTGCACTGAAATTGAAGCAACTTATGAAAAAAGGACTTCAATCGCCTACAGGAGGAGGTTGGGGCTGACACGTTTCTAGGCTATTTCGTTACGTGGCAGCTATAATTCTATCCAAGGTCATTTACTTTTTGGTTTTTTTTTTTTTTTGCCAGACTTTCCTTTGAATTTGTTATAAAAGATGTTAACTCATTTAAATAATATTGACATTTAAATAACAAATTTTATATTTAAAAATATATTTTATATTTATAATTTAATTTTTAATTACAACCTTTTTTACCTCAATACCTTTTATTTATAAAATTTATAAATTAGTTCCTTAATTTTATTTATTTTACTATAAACCTAAATATCTAATAGTTCCATTGTCTTTGTTTTCTGCTACTTTCAGTAGCCTTTTACTTGGGGTCAAACATTTTCTCAGGTTCAGATGAAGGGGATAGATAGATTATAAAGTGTAAAGTTTTTTCTGAATGATAAAATGAATTTTGATAAGAAGTAAGTACTAACAAACCCAAAGAACTAAACCCTAAAACTGACCACCAAAGCAAGCAAGCACAAAATTCCCAGATAGAAAAACGGCAAGCCCAAAAGACAGACAATTTTTCAATCGATAAATTTTGGTTGGAAATTAAAAAATGTTTTTGACCGAAAATATTTTTAATCAATTTTCAGCTGGGAAATTTTTGGATGTTCAGCGTTCTTCTTTCTTCGTTCTTTTTAGGCGTTCTGAATTTCTGGATTTTTAGTTTTTTTTTCTGCCTTTTTTTCATATATCCTTTTAACTTTTTTCCGTTGAACAAAAACTTCTTCTATCATATTACAGTCCTCATACTTTATCCTAACCATCCCTTCTTCTCGACGCATTAGTCACATAACCTAGAACTAACAGCAGGGATGCAAGGAGGATGCGTAATGATTTTAATTTAATAATCAAACAAATAAGAGATAAATATTAAGTTGTAAATATAATAAAGAGAGGGAATATAGAAGATGTAACAAAATTAAAAAATATTAGGAACTAATTTATAAAGATAATTCTTTTTTGAATTTGTTCATGTTAATATTTATTAAACATTAAACTAGCTAATTAACGACATTTTATTTGGTCGTTGAGGGCAATTGGCGATTATTCTATTGTTTTTGTTAATGTATCCGGTTATACAATGTATAAAATAATTTTTTTAAAAATTAATTGTTTAATCTTTATATTTTACATAAATTTATAAATTAATCCTTACACCTTAATTTTTTTAAAATTAGTTTCACTGTTTTATAAATTTTTAATTAAGCCCCTAGTAGGTTCCCAACACTGTTACTATAGTGCTAATTTTAATTACCTATATAGTTAATTAGATATCAACTTAATAACTAAATTGATGACTCATTTTTTTTAATATTATAAAGCTTTAAACAGAAATCATCAATAGTGTTAGCGAGATTTCTGTTCACTCAAGAAGGAAACACTAGAACAAGCAAGGAAGCAAAGACGTCAAACCCAGAAATGAAAAAAAGTGTAAAGTTTTGGATTTGGGTATGTATAATCTAGACTATTTTCCTATTTGCAGTCTCTGGGAAGAAAATGGTCAAATTTATGAGGAAATCAGATGAACCCGAATTTAAATTGTCGTCAGTAGAATTTTTTATGATAAAATTTTTAATAGAATCTCAACTATTGGATTTTGATCCAATAATTAAGATTTTATTACATATTTTTAAAATTAAAAATATATAATAAAATTTCAATCATTAAATTAAAATTTAATAACTAAAATTTTACAAAAGAATCTACAGTAACATACTACTATTACAAACGATGATGAAACCCAGCAGAGATATACCAAATTTTCTCAGTTCTATAACTACGATAAAATTTTCTCTCTTTTCTTTCGTTTTCCGTGCATCTTTCAGAAAGGCAATCTGAATTTACTATAAGGATGCAAGAAATACTAAGGGCGTACGGTAAACTTATCTAAACCTTCTTGGACAACAAGTAGAAAGCTAATAACTATAATCTTTCAGCTCATCCTATGCATGAATATGTTCAAATCTAATCTATATTGAATTGACACACACTGCAACAGAGGAAAGGACGAGAGACAACGAAAGGGAAAGGAAGTAGCTCTTCCATAAAATATAAAGTGTGATTTTTGTCCAAAGTGTTATATTATTATTTCTAAGAAGGTCAATTATCAATTTAGGAATTGAATTGAAATTTGATTAAATATACTGACAGTCTAAATCTGTATTACATTAATAGTGGTAAAAGCACACCAAACATTGGAGATAGAATTTTAAAATTTTAAAATAATGCATTTAAAAAAAATTAGTGTAGGAATCAATTTTAAAAGTTATATAAAGCATAGATATTAAATAATCGATTTTTTAAAATTTTGTAATCATTTCTCCATGTCTAAGAAGCCTACTGTTTTATTGCACAATAAAAATAATTTATATTCAGTTTGCTGTATTTTTGTTATTAAATTTATGATTTTTTATAATTCCTTTTTTTGTTATCTATAAACATAACTAGACATAATTACTTAACACACATTAATACATTTTATACTTACACACATATTATAATTCAATATCATATGATTAGATTATATAAAATTTTTTTGTATACTGTTAAAAAATTTTGATAGTAAAAATACAAATTACAAAATTTAAATTTAGAACTAACAAAAATATTCGTTTTCCAACGGCAGGTTAAATGAGAATTAAAAAATAAAATCAGATTTGATCGACTATAATAATGAAATTTTTAATTTTATAAATTTAAAATTCAAATATAATATCAGTATTTTTATTTTTTTATTTTCGACAAAAATTAATACGCACGTCAGTTTGTATTTGTACGCTAGTATTCACTACTCAGTATCCACAAGATTACACGTTTGTTCTGGGTTGTCCCGTGACGTTGGATAAAAGAAAGAAAAACGGAAAAGAAAATTCATATGCGAGGAGATAAACGTCATTGCATCTCAATCTCCAACTTCGCACTATATATACCTCAGCTACAAATTCTAGGGTATAAATAGCCCCAAATTATTTCGCTGACTTTGCTGCCAACGATATCGAGCCAAGCGTCAGAGACAAAAGCAGCAGCAGAAGAGAGGAAAGAGCTGCTCTCAACGTCGCCACCCGATTCGTAATTTGAATTTCAATTCTAGATCCTTTTTTTTATTCTTGTTCATTTGTTATTGATCATTATGCTTCTTCTTGCTTCACTGCAATTTTATCAATTATTGGATGCGAGCTTATTTGTATTTTTATATTATCTGCATAAACTTTGTAATCTCGCTTATGCAGCATTTAATATTGACGCAGATCGAGTTTACCAAGCAAGAATGGCGACGTTCGAACTGTACCGAAGATCGACGATCGGAATGTGCCTCACCGAGACTTTGGATGAGATGGTTCAGAATGGTACTCTCAGCCCTGAGATTGCTATTCAGGTTCTTGTCCAGTTCGATAAGGTACTTTCACAGGAAGCCCAGTTTGATTGTCTATCTTCCTCTTTTATACGTATGAGTGATCTGAATTCTGATTTTGTGGGTTTATTTTGGCATTTATTTTTATGGCGTGTGGATTGCTAGTCTATGACAGAAGCTCTGGAAACTAATGTTAAGAGCAAGGTTTCGATTAAGGTAACTGTGGTTTACCCCAGTCTCTTTTAAAGCTTTTAAGTCTATGTAAGATGTTAAGCTTTTATTAAGACAAAGGGTAAAAGTAGTCGTTGCTTGTTTCTGAAAATTTGCTTGTGGCATGTTGCTTGCTGTCATAGGTTCATGCAATTTGTTTATGAATTTCATCTCACTTAATTGTTGCTACGCTTCACTTTCTTGAATAGATTCCTGTTTTATACTTGTAGCCGCTATGAAACAAGTTTATTAAGTATTCTGGAATTGATATGCGGATAATCAGTGGGGATGAGGCGATGAGCTAACCATACTGCCATTCATCTCATCTTTTAATAAGAAACTCTTGGTTGAATGGCGCCAAGCGATAATTTTGCTTAGGAATTTCATAATTGCCTTCAAAAGTGAATTTTTCTAGCTTTAAGTTCGGTAGTCTTGACTAAAGGGAAAGTGGGAATGACTATGACGGCTTGTGAACATTAGCACAGAGAGTGTCAATTGATTTAGGATTGTTAAGCATTGAGTACATAAAACTCATGATAATGAACAGCATCAGTCCCCATCAAATTAGAAGTACTTCAGTGACACCATCAGTGATGATTACTATTCAAATTTAGTTTAATTTTAATTATTAGAGTTGAAGATTGCAGGAAAGTTTTATCATTATATTCAGCACCTTCAAAGAATTTGTTTACTTTGATATTAATGTTTGAATTTCTCCCCTTTTTTATTTCTCATTTTTCTCCTTCATTTTTTTATTTGGGAATTTTTTGCTTAATTCACTAATACACTCAATTTTATTCTGGTGGCTGATTTATTTTCCTTTAAAAGTTGATGATGATCATCCAATAACACGGTTTTACGGTCTATTGTCAGATGATTTTTCCCTGCATTATATTGGGGTATCTTGAATGCATGGAAACACAAAATATTTACGAAGTTGATAACAGAAGTGTCAATGCTTGAACTGTAAAATTCTGTCAAAAGTTAGGAAGGGGAAAGATTCATACTCTCTTTCAGAATGGACTTATATTTCTTTTTGTTTTATAAGTAAATTTTCCTTTGCATAAATGTTATTGGGTTTTGTGTATCCTTATGCGGTCTTGAAAGTTGGCATTTGGCTGAATTATGTATGCTATCGTTTTGAGAACTCAATAGTTAGACTTTAGGCATCCTATTTACAAAATATTCAGAAAGGTCTAGCTCTTCAGGAAGTAATTATGACAAAATAAATGATATGCAATTAGAGGGAAAATTTTAAATATAGACATTTATCCTACCTGCTAATTACTTGTTTAATGGTCTAATTTATAAGCCACAGGACCTATCTCTTTGTTATGGTTTGCTTATTGAGCATTATCCTCTTTAATATTCTCTCTTTCTCTGTTTTTAGTTTTTAAGTATAGTGAGGATAACAAGTAGCGTATAAAATGTCCTTTGTTTCTCTGGTTGATTCAAGTTCCTTCTTTTTATTTCCGTTGATCCTTTGAAAAAATAGTGGTAATAACTGGATGAATAGTGTGCCCTGGCTTCAAATGCCAGCTCTTCAAGAGTTCTCAAAGAGACTTATCGTGTTAGATGTAACATTTTGATTTCTAGTGTAAAAGTAGCCGGTATTGGTAATGGATAAGATCTATCATTCAATTAATTGCTTTCTCATTGAATAGTATGTTTGAATTCTTTGTAAACAATGGGTGTGCCTTTCACCTTGGAGCTATTTCGTATGATATGTTTTAAAGGTTTTGGCAGGTACAAGGAGGCTAAGATTTTATGACATTGATTTATGGTATTCTCTAGTGTATATTGACATATGAATGAACACGAATGCCTATATTTTCAAGGGCGTTTCTTTGCCCTTGGATATATTATGGGATTTTTATGTAATATATTCATTTTAAAAAATGATTTAGTTGCTTTGATTTCGATACGAGCTTGGGAATTGTTGAATGCATGTTAAAATAACAAGTTCTATGATGCAATTTTTTCTGTTGATCTGGCTGTGGGCCGCTTATTTATATTGCTAGTGTGTTAGCAACGTTTGTCAAATAACTTTTGGGAGTGAAGATATTACACCTCTTTCTTACACCTCCCTTATTTCTCATTTAGTATTCACTAAAAAATAAATAATGGTTGCTATAGCTGTAATTCTGCACATTTGATTGTATTTTGCAATTCATTAATTCAGTCTAATGATATTGTTGCGGATAGGCGTAGTGAAATCTGAGCTGGAATTTCTTTCTTTTTAATTTTGCAAACACAGGGTCATCTACATACGTACAGATTCTGCGACAATGTTTGGACCTTCATTCTACAGGATGCTTTGTTCAAGAATGAAGATTCCCAAGAGAATGTAGGACGGGTTAAGATAGTGGCATGTGATTCAAAGTTGCTCTCACAGTAATATTTTCAATGTCCGCTTCATTGTCGACCATGAGAATTTGTTGTCCCCCGCTAGTACTATTTATGGGAATGGTGACAAGAAACAAATGGCGGATGGTCTAAATTGTATCAGAACTTGCAAGTATGGAACGTTTTAGATTTTACAGCCATCGATCTTGACATCTTTAGGTATTTAATGTTACAATGGGAATGCTCCGTGGATATTAGATGAATCTACTTTTTACTATAATTTTTGTTCCACGGGCATCAGTACATGAATAGATTTTTCTCGTGGACTTTATATGGTTGTGGGGCTAGTTATCATAAGACTAGCAGCTATACATCTTGAATTCTGGAACGCCACAAATAAGAGCAGACTTTTTTTAAAAAAAAATAGTAAATTACATAAACTTTTCAAGCATTTTCAGAATTTATATGGATTTTTTATTTTCAACGTAGGTTTTTTTAAAAAAAAATTGTAGTATTTTAGTTCAATAATATTTAGAAGTTTGATTCTTCCAAATGCAGTACACTGAATTCAAAGCTTGAATGACTCACCTTACCGTAATTAGAAAGTTAATTTATGTAGAATGTATACTGTTCAATTCAAATTTCGATGTATAAATAATTAAGTAGATGTATAAGTTAATCCTTGAAAAGTATATGTCCTTCTACTTAAATTCTTATATATAGATTAGTTATCCAATTATGTAATATATCATGTTTGTATATTGAAATAATCCTTCACGTCAAGTAATTATACAAATTAATCATTAATAAAAAAAATTTAAATGTATTAATTTGCAGATTTTAATTGATTGACTCATGTAAAAGAAATATATTTTTGAAAAAATAAGTCCGTGGATTAGAATATGATAAGCTATACCTTTTATGAACCAAATTGTGTGTTTTTTTTTTTTTAAATGATATGATTTTGTATAAAAAATTATTTTGATTAAACTAATTGTGTTTGATATTAAAGGGGGATAATACCTGAGTAAATGCTCTTGAATGATATTATAATATTAAATTACATTTTTAACGTGATCAAATATTTTATTTGATTTAATTTAAATTAATTAGACTGGCCCATGGTTGGCATGTTTGGTTTAAAAAATGTCAGAATAAAGAAAAGGAGAGGAAAATGTATTTTGGCCTTTCCTTCACTCACTTGATGAAAGCCAAAAACATTTTTTAAAATGGTTTGTAAAATGTCCCATTTGTCCTCATGACTTTTAATATTTATTGTTATTATTATTTCAAAAAAATATTTTTATAAAATTGGAAATCAAAAGTAAAAAATAAAATATTTATTTATTAATAGAAGCTTAAAATATCTTACAAATTACCAAAAAAAATAATCAAATATTTATTAGATGTACTATGGTTATTTCTACAAAAAAAAATTTTTATATTGTTTCTATCCAACCAAACATAAAAATAAATTGACATTTTATTCCATTTCATACCATATTAAACTTAATTTTAGATTTAGGGTCTGGAATTTACACTCTTATTTTTATAATAATCAACCCATACATTGTTTTCCATATACAAAGTTTGTTTTAAGATATAGTTTTAGGTACGTCCATTATGTTATCATACAATAAGTCGATAAGAATTTATTAAAATGAGTTTACGCGTAGATTCCACCACTAAAACACCTACTTGAGTAGACTCTTGTTAATTTATTGATAACCATCATATCATACATGGAATTTAACTAAACATTTTTCCTTGATGCCTCGCTAGTCTATTCACAAAGACACTGACGATAAAAATTTAAGGGAGTCATCAGATTGGGTTTACTTTACTACCATGCTAAAATCATTTTACTTGGCATAATTATGTTGGTTTGGTTTACGTTAATAAGATTGTTTAAGTTGACATTCTTTTAACCTCAATGTATGATTATGGTTTTGGGTTGAATGAATCTCATCCCAACCCATCGTTGTCTATGCTTTCATCTAATTTTTTTTTTCTTTTAAAAAAATAATTTTGATTTCTCAATTTTTGTTATTATATCAAACTGGTCTATAAAAGATAAAAAAATACTAAATTGGTCGTTTAAATATTACACCATTAGTTTATTTTATGTTGATACAATATGTTATTTGTTGAGATAAATTAATAACTTACATCTCATTAAACAATTTGATTTCTTATCATGCATCATTATATCAATTTGGTCATTCAACCTTCCACATTAGATTAATTTAGCCTATCACTTATTGTCACCATATTTATTTGGTCACTCATCTTTCACCATAAAAACAATTTGACTTCTCAAAAAATTTTAGTGTTATCAAAGTTAATCCTTAACAATAAAAATAAAATTGTAATGGTACCACTTTTGAAAAATTCTTAACATTAGCTAAAATGAAATAATAATATAAATAAAATTTAACAACAATACATAATAAATGATTTGTGGTATTAACACAAATTCACACACATATACATAGCATTTAACTTATATTTATTCTAAAACTATAGAACATACATATCTTTGTATCAAACATAATAAAGGAACACATATACATAAGTACTCCTCCTAATACTAAAAAAATATTCAAGTGCAACTAATATCTATTTAGCACTTTTTAGCCTAAACACAATTAGAATAATTGTTTAACTATAATTACAAACTTCATATGAGGCAATATACACTCATCATATTTCCTTCATTTGTCTTTGTACGTATCAAATTGAAGGTTCATTCATTAGTATGTAAATTGATGGTCGTTCATTAGTACTTTTTTCCTTCATTTGAGAATCTTTTTTTGTTGATTTAAATATTCACTTGTACTTTTTTTACTTTACAATAAATGCAAGATCAAACGATATATGTAACAACTTCTTTCATGAATGAGACATAAACTCTATAAATTAGTAATACTTATTCTTAAAGCCAAGTTTCGAAAAAAATAGAACCTTCCCACATTTCAAAATGTGAAGCCATTAAGAGCAAGCAGAATCATTCAAAAGGTAAAATTTTGGATCTTTGGCATGTTTTGAAAATTACACTAATATACCCAACATACATAGATGCCCAATCCTTGAAACTATGAGGGACTAAATTGATTTAATGTTAAAGGTTGAGGAACCAAAAGGATCTATTCGCAAAAGATGTATGACTAAATTAATTTAGTGGCACAAGATGATGGATCAAATTGTTGAATGAGAGGCAAGTTATTAATCCATCTTAATAGATAACATATTGCATTAGCAAAAAATTATCTAGCTTGGATTAATTTTAACGCCCTAATGGTAAAAGAATTAAATATGATCACAGTGTATTATTTGAAAGAGTAATTTAGTACTTCCCATCTTTCAGGGACTAAATTAATCTAATGGTGAAAGGTGAAGGGACCAAAAATGTATTTTTCCTTTTTTTTTTTTTATGCATTTATTTTTCATAAATGTTTCAATATTGGAACTTTTATAAATTTGTTAACATACAATGTTAATTGTTAACTACATATGTTAAAGTTGGTATCGAATATAAAATATTTTATATATGAATAGAAGGAGATTTAATTAATTTATTTGTTTATTTATGTTAAGATTTAGCATCTTAATTTGTAAAAGAATTTTGAAGTAGATTGTTATATTTTTGTCACTTTAAATTGTTTTGAGTTCTTTAAAATATAAATTTAAAGATAAAAATATATTTTTGATAACTTATTTATCACAACATTTTCATTTTAGTTCCTCACTTATTTAAAAGTTAAAAATAGTCATTTGTTCATTGAAAAATTTTATATTTAATCTCTCACTCTTCAGAAAATGACCAAATTTAGTCTCTTTACTAAGTCCTAAATTTAAAGAACTAAAATTAATTTTTTTTTTTTTAAAAAATAAGGAATCAAGTGTGATATTTTTCATTAAGTGAAAGATTGTTTTAGATACTTTAATAAATAAGGGATCAAAATAACAATTTTGCAATAAATGAAGGACTAAAATGTATTTTACTATAAATTTAAATAAAAAACTAATTTATAAGTCAGCGTATTTTTATCACCAATCTCTGATAAATCATGCTATATTCTAATAATATCATGATAAATGAGTGTAAACAATTATATAATTTTTCAATTACATGATACTTTATTATTTATAAAAATCATATATTTATTATATTTTAAAAAAATATGCAAGTATATAAAAAAAACTTATATGTGTTTCTTTATATTTTTACAACATTTTTTTTAATTTAAACTATAATTTTTTACTGAGGCAATTGTAAATAAAAAGAATTAAAAATAAACGAAAAGAAAAAAGAAAACTTGACGTGAGGCAAACGCCAATAAAAAGGGCGCGAAAAAGATGAATTTTGCAACTTGCAAGGCTTAGGACATGTGTACAAATTCAGAATCCAGTGGGACTTGCAATTCTTACCGTTGGTGGCAATTGCGGAATCGAATACTTTCACCGTGGTAATCGATATTTCTCCTGCCTTGGTCGCTTTGAGATTCCTTTAAGAAAATGACTCTTGATAGTTGAATTTGAAGCATCTAATTCTTTTCCATGATTTCTCTGATTTTCAATCTAGTGGTAATTGTTGAAGTTCCAGAACAGTGCATCCTAACTTTTCTGAGTGAGGTGTTTCAGTCTAGGGTTTTATGATAAAAACTCCATCTTGCAAGTCACAATCAGGAGAGCATCGGTTGTTGGATTTTACTTTTGTGAAGATGCTTCTCTTGGTGAATAACCTCGATAAGCCATTTGTTTCATATAATTGGCATCGTTGGCCTCTGACACTTTGGTACCCAGTTAGTTTTTTTGGTTGCGAAAAGGGTTGCGATGGCTTCGTCTAGTGCTAGCAACAATACCCAGGTTCCTCGATTTCATCATTTTGATCTAATAGATGGAATGCAACTCGAGGTAAAGGTCTTCTTTGATTTCTGAATGATGGTTTTGGCGCATCCAAAAATAAACTAAAAGATTAATTTTCGTTTGTTCGTTTCTCTAGATTAATATAGCTGGATCTTCGGAGAGGCAAAATGTGAGACTTGAATTTCAGCTCAAGAATAGTACGAGGACTTGGATCCTTCACTGGGGTTTTGTCTTCCACGGGAATAAGTATGGGAAAAGTCATCACAGAATTTTTGTCTTTTATTAGAACGAGCAAATAAACATTTTGGTCTGAGAAGGGTTTGGATCACACTAATTCAGTCGTCTAAAGATTTATTTGCTTTTATGAACTAAATTAATTTTCAAATATGACTTGATAAATAAAATTAATCGTTCAAACATCTTGTGTACATCAACTTAGCCCTTATAAGGACTTGAATGAGTCCTTCTAGTTTGATGCAAAAATAATCTATCAATATTGAGTGAATGCAACAGATATTTTTTGAAGACCAGAAATGACTAGTTTATTTTGAATGCACAAACAATTTTTTTAGTTAATAATATGTCCTCTACAGGAACTGGTTCATTGCGGCTGATAATTCTTCTGGAGGGAAGACTTACAAGCATGGCGCTTTGCAGTCGCAATTTACGAAGGTTGTCCTTATGAAATTTGATTTTCCAGCTAAGCTGGTTATGATTTATCCTTCACATCTTGTTAGCTTATAAAAAATTTTGACATATAATTACAGCATGGATCGGTATATCTCTTGATCATTGAGTTGCGGGATCCTAACATACATACCATTGAATTTGTTCTAAAAGATGGCCATCATAACAGATGGTTTGCTTCAAAGTCTCTTAAAATTGTATATCTTTAGTGGTTCTCGATTTATGGCACTAATTATTATTATTATTATTATTATTATTATCATTTTGTTTCCTAGGTTGAAATTGAACCATGGAAATTTTAGAATAGAGGTACCTGCCAGTGATGTTCCTACACATCAATCAAGTATACCTAAGGATCAGGCGGAACACAAGGCTTATTCACCATGGGAGGGTGAGGGCAGGCCTAATATCTCATCTCAACGACAGAAGGTAGTTCGTAGTATTGCATGTGCCTTATTGTTATAAAAAGTTATCTGTTTCTCCTTGGCATCCACCAAATTTTTTGATGTTTGGTTTGCAATTGCATTGAGACAGTTGTAACTTGTAATTAAGAAAATAATCTATAAGTTACTTATTCTCTCTCTTTTTTTTTTTTTTAATTTTTTCTATGCCATTATTAGTTATGCCCAGTCTAACTTCTGTTACTGCATAGATGCGGCTTATGATAGGAATGACAGGAACAGTGAAGTATTTACTTGTCTAGCTGAACATACTTGTAATATTTTCCATGTGAGGATCCCTCCTACGTCACATGTCAGGGGGATTAGAGAAGAAAGAATATGAAGATGGGGAGCAGAGAAAGAATGAAAAGAGCAATGAGAGAAGAGGAAAGATAGCACAAGTGACTAATAAGTTAATCAATTCTGGAAACTAGGATCCTGAATGTATAATATCCTCTTTGTGAAGGTCACTCCAAACTGACCCTCATATTTTCTAGGAAGAAAGTAACAACCCCTGATTCCAAAAGGGAGGCCAATATTAGTTTTTATTATAAAAATAAAGTTTCATATTATTTGGAAACTATAATTAAGCAATACCTTGAATTTAGGAATTACCCATACAAGTAGCCTTAATAATTGAAGTCTCAAAAATTAACTACGTTGACAAACCCTAGAATGGTCAAAGTGTTTGTAAACTGCTTTGGCATGAATATGTGCACTTGTAACATTCTCATTCTACTGTGTAAGCTGCCACTTCTTGCAATCCCAAATCACAGCCCACACAATAAATCAGGCTTTGTAGATAGCTAGTTTACTTTATATTTCTCTCATTAACTTATGATTCACTCTTGACCATTTTCTGTGCATATTTTGTCTGTTTTAGCTGGAATCATGTTCTGATCTATAGTTTATAAGTTATTTCCTTCTTGTCAATGCATTACCAACAGATACTTGACTGAACTTGAAGGAAACTAAATCTAGAGTTAGAAAAGGTAAGGTTTAGATGTCATGTATCACTTAGTTTTATGCATCTCTATCATGTTTTCAGAGTCTTTTATCTCATTATCCTGATTGCGCTATCATCTTTTTATATTTCAATAAGTATGGTCACAATATATCATGCAAAGCGTTACTTGGTATAACTGATAATTCAATGTTAGTGGATAGAGTAACCATTTTGAATTTATGTATTTTCTCAAAGAAATTCTAGTCTAGTCTTATTGGATTTTCTTTTTTTTGAAATCTTAATGCAGCAAGGTAAAAGTAATACATTGAGAGAACTTGTGAGCCGGTTGTCAAAAGGAATATCCTTGAATGAGTCTCATAATAGTTATCTGACTGGAAATATGAAAACTGTAAATTTTAATGGAGATCAAGTCAGGAGTGAGATGCTGTACTCTTACAAAAGGAGAAATAATGTTGAAGAGTGGTTGCAGAAGCATTCTGAAGAGCATGCCAAAAGATCTGATGAGTCAACATCAGCTCTAGTGAATATTATAGATAGGTTGATGGGAGGAACAGAATTAATGTCATGGCAAAGATATTGTGTTCACAACTATGAAATTGTGGTTAGTTTTCTAACAATTATTCTTGCTATGTTGAAACATTTTTTTATGGACTCGTTTAACTTGTTAGTCTTGTGTCTACTTTAGTCTTGTATCTTTCTAAATATTCCTATCAATGGTTAGTTTTGAGTATATGATTGATAAACTTATATAGTGTTACATACCCCATTTAATGGATTTTATATTTAATTTAGCATCAGTTAGCATCTTGATATACTTCAAAAAACAGTGGCTA
The DNA here is from genome assembly GCA_037074485.1 of Delonix regia. NCBI lineage: Eukaryota > Viridiplantae > Streptophyta > Magnoliopsida > Fabales > Fabaceae > Delonix > Delonix regia. Next base: position 8,242,305 of record CM073452.1, read on the forward strand.
TATGTTACTCTGCTTTGAAAAGGACCTTTTCTCTATTAGAATGGAATTAATCTATCAAGTTTTTATAGTTTAATATTGAGAATTAAAATTCTAAGCAAATAGCTTTTATTAAAATATCCCACAGGAGCGGATATTGAAGTAAATATAATTGCTGAATTATAAGATTTTATAGCCAAAAAGGACTCAACTATGTGATTATAGTTTTGGTTTGCATCATATTACTGACCCAGTATTAGTTGGTTGAACAATTCCAATGACTTTCAAAGGGACAATATTTAATCTTTAATTGTTTCTAAAACTTCGGTGCATGTGCAGGTATTTTCGAAGATCATTAGTGGTGACTATCACATTTTTATTGCTGCAAACACAAAAGGTGCAACTGTGCTTCACTGGGGTGTAGCTAACTTGTCTCCTAGTGAATGGTTGGTGAGTAACATGATATCTCCCAAAGATCTGATATATGGGGTTACAAGTTAATTTTCAACTACTGCAGTTGCATATTTTCACCTGTTTGTCTGGTATTGCTGCCAAATGAAGGTCCCACCAATAGATATATGGCCTGAAAACTCAAAACTGGTTTCTGGAGCATGTCAAAGTTATTTTGCAGATAAGTTTACTGGAAATGGATCCTTTCAGGTAATTTATGCAATGGCTTTGTTTGATGGTCAAATCTGGGCTTGCTTGTACTTGTTATTAAAATTGGAATACATACTGACCTTCTATTATTTTTCTTTTGATTTCCCCCTTCTATAAAAAGGTTATAGATGTTAATTTGCAGAAAAGGAATTATGCTGGTATTCAATTTGTCATCTGGACAGGTGGACTTTGGATAAAAAATAATGGGGCTAACTTCTTTGTTGGACTCAAAAAAAATAATCCAACTGAAAGGGTAATGTTTCTTTTTTTTTTCTTTTTCCTGCATTTCATTACTCAGTTGATTTTATGCGTCAATATGCAAGGCCATAATTCCTAAATTGTTCTATGTAGCTGCATGTTGATATCAATTTCTTAACCACCTGAAATAGGATTTTTCAAATGATTTGAATTCTAAACATCACACATGTAATGCTGCTTATTTGCATCTCATTCATGTTACAATGGTTACTTTATGCCTTTGTTGAATTCCGTCTGATAATTCAAAATCAATCTTTTGGGTGTGACTCATTTGATTTAACTTGTGGGCTTTGTATTTTCTTGAAACTACATGATTCTAGAACGTCACCAATGACTTGCGTCTATTGAATGTATCACATATAAATATTACAAAGTATGTCATGTTGCTATAAGAAGCCAAGGATATACATACATGCTTAATATTTTTTGAAGTAGTAATAAGATAAACTTCTAATATAATTTTTTTTTTTCTCTTTTGCTGGAAATGCCTACACTATACATATTGGTTGTATGATTTCCCACTATTGTTGTAGAACCCTAATATTTTGATTTTAGCAGTTGAATTAATTATGTATATTAATCTTGTTTGCATATTTTAATCTTGAACACCTTACATACAGTTTAGTCAAGATACAAAAGAGTTTGTTGTATGGTTACTAGATGAAGTTTCCCAAAGAGAGAAAGAGGCTGAGAGATCTTTGATGCACAGGTGAGACTATGGTACTTATTTCAGATTCTTCATGAAATATGATTATGCTCATGTAATTCTTTATAGCTACTTCTTTATTATGTGACACATAACGGCAGGTGTGATATGACAAAGTTCTGCAAGAGTGAAAATTGCCTATCATTATCTACTGTGTTTTCATATTAAATTACATTCTTTAATTCTTTAATTGTACTCAGGTTTAATATTGCCACAGAGCTGACAGAGCGTTGTAAATCTGAAGGGGAACTGGGGCTGATTGGAATATTAGTTTGGTTAAGGTTCATGGCATGCAGGCATCTCACGTGGAACAAGAATTATAATGTGAAACCACGGTAAAATATTACAATGAGGCAGACTTTAATTTGAATGAGAATTTTTCTATATAGCAAGGCTATATTTGATAGAATTATCTTTTTTTTTTTTTTTTACCAAATCATATAAGCCCGGGAACAGAGGCCTTGGAAAAAATGATACTAAATTAATAATGCACTTGAATCTATTAGCATATTGACAAATCTTTGTGTTTATGCATATGACTTAGGTTTGGTTTTTTAGTAGTTGCAGCTGTTGCTGGTCCAATAAATAATGCACTTGAGCCTAATTGCATAATATATATGAATTTCCATCAAACTTGTTCCTGTATGCCTTTTATGCAGCTATTGAAGTGCATAGTCATAGTTTTGGAACTACAAACCTTTCTATTGCCTGTTAAAATAGTGAATTGTATATGTCATATGCAGTGAAATAAGTGCAGCTCAAGACAGGTTTACTTACTTGCTGCAAAGAATATACTTAAACCAGCCAAGTAATAGGGAGATAGTGAGAATGATGATGACTTGTGTGGGTCGTGGAGGTCAGGGTGATGTTGGTCAGAAAATCCGTGATGAAATACTTCTGATTCAGGTATTTGCAAATATTATTGTTTGCAGAATCAAATTATCTTCAGCTTAATAAAGGCATTCTAACATTTTTAAAAGAATTTTCTTTTCAGAGAAATAATGACTGCAAGACAGGCATGATGGAGGAGTGGCATCAAAAGTTGCACAACAATAGTAGCCCTGATGATGTAATAATATGTGAGGTAACTTATTAAGCAGGGCTTTTATTTCCATTCTTGGTCCTATGTTTTCTGGTCTATGTTTAGTTGGAGTGAAGCTAACTGGTTATGTACTTTCCGTGAATAGCAATAGATCATTTTTAATGGTATCTACACATTGATTGTAGAATAATAGGAATTTCAGAGAAGATGGTGTAAAGCCTCTGTTTATATACTGGTAAAATGCTTTCAAATTACAAGAGATGGCTAGCGACTTCCTTCCCTTTACATTTATAGGTATTGGAAACCCTAATTTCCTAACCTAAATTAATCAGCCACTAAATATAATTAGGAGGCCCAATGGGCTGCAGCTAATAACTTAATCCTAGTCTAACTATGAGACTTATTAATAATAACAGAAAAAACAGAAAATAAACATTAAATATTTAAGGTTAAACGCATAATAACACTCTCCCTCAAGCTGGTGAGTGGATATCAATCATTCCTAACTTGTAAATTAGTTCTTCAAATTGTGTTTTTGAGAGAGATTTAGTCAGAGTGTCTGCAACTTGATACTATGATGGAATATAGGTAAGTTTAAGTAGCTGTGAATCAATTTGCTCCTTAATGAAGTGCCTGTCTATTTCAACGTGCTTGGTCCTGTCATGGTGGACAAAATTCTTGACAATGTTGATAGTAGCCATGTTATTATCGAAGATTTGCATAAGACCATCTGTGCTTATTCTAAACTCATCAAGTATCCGTTTCAGCCATAACCTTTCACAAATACCTTGTGACAATGCCCTGTATTCTGCTTCTACATTGCTTCTTGCCACAACCGGTTGTTTCTTGCTTTTACAAGTGACTAAGTTACCCCAAACATAGGTACGGTATCCGGAGGTTGACCTCCTATCTATGATACAATTTGCCTAGTCCACATCTGTATAAATCTTGACATTTCTTTCACTCCCCTTCTTAAAAAATATCCTTTTTTCCAAGAGCCTTTTTAAAATATCTCAAAATCCTGTAAACTACCTCCATATGTTTTCTAGTGAGTTTTTTCATATACTGACTAGCCATAATAATTGGGAAGCAAATGCCAAGTCTGGTGTGAGATAGATAAATGAGTGTCCCTATAAGCCTATGATATCTGTTGGCATCAACTAAGAGGTTATCTTCTTTAAATTTGGTTTTGTAACTTGCTTCCCTAGGCGTGTTTACAGGTTTACACCTTATCATCCCTGTTTCTTCTAACAGATCCAATGTGTACTTCCTTTGGGAGACAACAATGCCTTTCTTGGACCTTGCAACCTCCACACCTAGAAAGTATTTAAGTTGCCTAAGATCTTAATCTCAAAATCCTTAGCTAGAGCTAGTTTTAGCACTTCAATTTCTTCTTTGTAATTACCTATGATGACAAGATCATTAACATAAACGATTGGTGAAGATAGTTTCCCATCATGAGAAAATTTTGTAAATAGGGTATGGTCAGCTTGTCCTTACCCATATCCTTTTAGCATTGTGGTGAGTCTATCAAACCATGCCCTAGGAGATTGCTTCAAGCCATATAATGACTTCTTCAAATTGCATACTTTCTCCTCCCCCCCCCCCTTCAACTTTAATTCCAGGGGAATTTCCATGTACATCTCGTCCTCTAAGTTGCCATTCAAAAAGGCATTCTTCACATCAAACTGATGAAGTTTCCAGTCCTAATTGGCAGTGAGAGAAAAGAGTACCTTAATGTTGTTGAATTTTGCAACAGGTGCAAATGTCTCATCATAGTCATTTGAGTGAATCCCTTTGCCATTGGACGAGCCATATGATGGTTTATACTCCCATTCGGGTTGTACTTGATAGCGAAAATCCAGTTGCAATTGACTGGTCTCTTCCTAGGTGGTAAGTTAGTAATCTCCCATGCACCAGTCTTTTCTGAAGCAATAATTTCCTCTTGGATGGCATATCTCCAATTAGGGTTGTTCAAAGCTTTATAGACATTGTGAGGAATTGCTTTACAAGAAAGGTTATTGATAAAAGCATAGTGTTAGGAAGATAGTTTGTCATAGGAGATAAAGTTCCTAATGGGATGAAGAGTGCATGATCTTACCCCTTTCCTCAGAGCAATAGGCAGATCATCATGAACGGTGTCCTTTAATGGAGCAGTAGAACTTGGACAAGGTTCTTGGCAAGGCACTGGTGGAAGCGTGGTTGCATCATTTAGCTTTCTCCTTCTGGAGTAAACCTGCAAATCCTTTAAACTAGCTGTACCTTGATTTTGTAAGGCATTTTTTGTGACGGATTGTGGATTAGGATTTGTAGGAAGGTCAGAGGAGTAAGGCCTGGGGGATGTAGGAGTAGGATGAGGAATAGGTTGGTCAAGAGTAAGGAAAGGAGGAAGATCAAGGCTAGTAGGAATAGAGCTAATAGGAAAAGGGTCATCAAGTTGCTCTCTTTGGCTTGGGACTGAAGGAAAATAAGGTTGGGTTTCTTGAAAGGTAACATCCATGGTAATGTAGAAACGTTTTGTGGTAGGGCAATAACACTTCTACCCTTTCTTAGTGGATGAGTATTTGACAAAGATGCTTTTAATGGATTGAGGTTCCAATTTTCTTGAGTTGTAATTGTGTACAAAGGTCGTACAACCAAAAATCCGAAGTGGAAGGGTAGGAATCATGGAGACAAAGGAAGGGTAGGTTTCTTGAAGAGTGGCTAAGGGTGTCTTATAGTTCAAGGTTTTTTAGGGCATCCTATTGATATGATAAGTAGCTGTGAGGACGGCTTCTCCTTAGTAGGTTTTGGGTGTATTAGAGGCAATGAGGAGAGCCCTAGTTACCTCTAAGAGGTGCCTATTTTTTATCTGAGAAACCCATTTTGCTGTGGTGTATTTACACAGGAGCTTTGGCGCATGATTCCATTAATTGTAAGGAAGGTTTCTAGTTCTTGGTTAAAGTATTCCCTCCCGTTGTCAAATCTGAAGACTTTTATGACGGCATGGAATTGGGTAGATATTAGCATGTGGAATTGTTTAAATATATGTGGGGTTTTGGATTTGTCTTTCATAAGATATGTCCATGTAAGTCTTGTGTGGTCATCAATGAATGTGATAAACCATCTTGCCTGAGTAAGGGTTGGTGTTCTTGATAGCCCCCATACATTGCTATAAATAAGGGAAAAAGGTTCAGAGGTGACATGTAGGTGCAGGTTATAAGATGCACAAGTATGTTTAGATTATGGACACATTAGACAATAAAAACAAATAGAATTTTTATTGATCAAATTGGGATATATCTTTTTCATGTAGTCTGGATTGGGGTGACCCATCCGAAAATGCCATAACATAAAATCAGAAAAAATAGTAAACAAAACAGATTTGTGAGTGTTGCCATGGAGAAAATAAGGACCAGCACATTCCTCAGCACTGCTAATTGTCTTCCCTAATTCCAAGTCCTGAAAGACACAACCACCATAGTAGAATTTAGTAACACAGTGAAGGTCTTTTGAAACTTTGCTGGGAGATAGTAAGTTATGAGGTAACTATGGAACTAATAGAACATTAATGAGAATAAAGTCTGCAGTAATTCTCACGGTACCGTAGAATCTTTGAAGGTGTGCCATCAGCCAATTTAACATGTATATTATTAGTACAAGGTTTGAAATTATCGAGGGAGGCCTGATTACTCGTCATATGTTCAGTGACACCTAAATCAACCACCCATATTTTATTGTGTTCCATTTGGGAGTTTAAGGTCAAAGGGAATTTACCTGAGTGTGTTAGTAAACTAGTACTTGCTTCCTGACCAGGGTTAGTGTGGAATTGAAGTTGTTTGCTGCCAAACATCTTGTGTAACAATTCAAGTTGTTCACTGGTCAAGATACTATAATTTTGCGCCACCCTTTCAGAATTATTGGCTGCATGGTTGGCATTCTTCCTTTTGTTCTTAATATGTGGTGGCTTGCCATCTAGAACTTAACATTTTTCTTTAGGATGGCCAGCTTTATAGCAATGGTCACACCATGGTTTGCCTTGCTTCTTATTCCTGTACTCACTCGACGGAGGCCCTCTAGATGCTAGTGTCGTTAAGTTAGAAGGGGAATTAGGTGGTAGGGATCCCAAAGTCAATCGTTTTCTACTATCCTCTCTTTTGATTTCAAAGAAAACTTCTCTTAATGAAGGTAGGGGGTAAGTGCACATTACACGGCTTCTAATTTCTTCAAATTGAGAATTGAGGCCTATGAGGAATTTGAAAACATGCTTTTCCTCCTTGACTTTCCAATAATAAGACGCATCTAAAGCACAATGCAATTGATGAGATTCATAGAGGTCAAGTTGCTGCCAGTGACGTAACAATACGTTATAGTATTGTGTCACATCTACATCTGCTTGTCTGAATTCATGTAAAAAACTCTCAATTTCAAAGATAATGATTGTGTTCTTGGCTGAAGAATATGTCTCCCTTGCTGCCTCCTAGACTTCATGGGCAGTTTGGTACAAAAGAAAGTTCTCCCCTATGTCAGGTGTCATGAAATTGATCAACCATGACTGAATCATGCTATTCTCTGTCTCCCACACTTTATATTTCGAATCATCTTGGTTGGGGGGGCTTGGATACTCTAGTTAGGTAATCATCCTTGCCCTTTCCTCTGATAAAGAGCATCGCACTAGTGGACCATTGTAGGTAATTGTGTTTGATAAGACCATGAGCTGTTATCATGATAGGGGTTAGCTCATTGCCTATGGAATGACCCGTGATGGACTGTGTAGTGGCTCTAAGGCTCTCATGTTCATCAACATTGAGGCCAAAACTGAATTGAATCATGGTCCTTGAATCCTAATGCTATGATACCATGTAGAATAATAGGAATTTTAGAGAAGATGGCGTGAAGCCTTTGTTTATTTATTGGTAAAATGCTTTTAGATTACAAGAGATGGCTAGCGGCTTCCTTCCCTTTATATTTATAAGTATCGAAAACCCTAATTTCTTAACCTAAATTAATCACCCTTTAAACATAATTAGGAAGCCCAATGGGCTGCGGCTAACAACCTAATCCTAGTCTAACTATGAGACTTATTAATAATAACAGAAAAAACAAAAATTAAAGTAAACATTAAATATCTAAGGTTAAACGCATAACAACAATTATATTAAAAATTTTCAGGGTAGTTGATCAAGTATAGGAAAGGCATAATAAAAAAAGGGTTGTAATATTATGATATGTGTAGTTGTTTAGGAGTTTGGATATATATATATATATATATATATATATATATATATATATATGCTGAGAACTTATGATTAACAGGACATTTATGATTAATAGTATCTTTGTTTATTTGGATATTGTAATATTTGATTAGCATGTCTTTTCCTTTGATTGAAAAATGGATTACTTGACCATCAAGTTGGTTATAAATAATGACTAACAAGGTGTTTGACTTCTATATAATTGCTTGGTACTTTGGGTTCTTAGTCTATGTTTTGGAAGTAAGACATCTATTGAATTGTTTATGTTCTCCCTCTTTTCCCTTTTCCTCATTTCTCTTTCTCTCTCTCCCCTTTCCCCTTCTTCCTACCTTCTTCTGTTTTGTCTGTCCTACATTATTGTTGGAAGTTGTCTTTCTTATCTGTCTTAAGCTATCATTTTCCTCATTTTCAATTTAACCACCCCATGTCAATTTGATACAAAATTCATTTAGTGTGGTTGACCCTGAATTGATAATCAGCACTTCTACCAAAGATGAATTTCTTATTAAGTAGCATGGTTCTGCTATGCTCACAATAGTGACCTGGTCTGATAATCATTTGAGAATACTTATTAAAATTTTTATTTTTTTATTATAATAGGCGCTCATAAATTATATAAGGTGCGGTTTCAGACTTCAAGTTTATTGGGAAACATTAAATGCCAAGGGTCTCACAAGAGAGAAACTTGCAAGCTATGACCGCCCAATTGTGTCAGAACCACATTTTAGAACTGATTTGAGGGATGGGCTTATCCGTGACCTCACTGCATACTTGAAGACATTAAAGGTAAGCACTAGACTTTGGATGGGCACTATCTTTTCGATTTGAATATTTGTCTTTATAAGTGTTGGTGTGTGAATAATTTGGGGATCTTTTTGTTTTTTGTTGTTTCGTACATTTTAGGAAATATAATTCAGATTGTTATCTCTTTTAGTTTGGCCTTATCTGAACAGTTTTTTTGTTTTTATCTTGTTTTAAGTTCAAACACTAGATAGCTCCTAGTTTTTAGGAACTTTGATTTTAATCTTATTGACTACCTTAAGATAAAAGGAGTTGAAACCTTCTTCTTGTTTTAAGCCAGAATTCAATCAATAAAAACAGTCAGAATAAACATACTAGTCTGCCATTTTTCTTCAATAAGTTTCGCCAGACAATTTTTAACTATAATCTCAGTGGCTGCACTTTTCCTGTGTGAACTGCTTGGTACTAACTGATTTATTTTTTTGGTATGACTATAGTTTTATATCAGAGCTGGAACTTAAATGATTTTACTTATGGAGCACAAGTACCATTAGATAATCATTTATGAAAACAATAACTTTAGATATCCTCTGATATAATTTTATTTGGTTAAATCTTCTCCATGATCTTTAAGACTTCTGAGTGACAGAAAGACATGGTGCTAATTTTTTGTTTTGAAGATAATTTTCATGAAACAAGTGTAAGCATAGATAGAGTTCAAGCCTTATTGCTTTGGGAATATTAATTATTATCATATAAAATGTATAAATTGTGATGTTACCATCTGATATATATGCTACAGATTTGTTGTTTCTCTTTTTCTCCCATTTAAAGAAAGGAAAAATGGTAGAGTTAAAATAATCAAATAGAAGCATTAAAATCCTATTTATCTATCTAGGCACTTTGAGGCATTAGAGGTTTTGAGTCAAAGACATGGATATCCTGACTCAAACTTTGCAGCTGGGCGCATCAGTTGTTTCTGCTTTACCTCTTTTAAAGATTACTTGTTTTCTTTTTGTAATAGGAGAATGATGTTTAATGAGGTATTGACTAAATTTTCAGTCTCTTTAACTATCTTATATATACACTAATGGGTGAAGTACATGTAGTGCATTCTACCAGTACTATGAGAATGTAACATAAGCCCGAACCTAATAGTCCACTAATTTATGAAACTTTGCCTCAAGGTGGAGCATAGATGTTAATCAAGGCCACCTTGTCACAAATAAAGTTAATCATGCCCTTCAGGTTATCAGCTAACTGTTGTCTCATACAGACATATGAGGTGGTACTTAGATTTTGTTGCATCTTCTGCCAAAAAAATGACAATCTACTTCAATGTGCTTCATTCTCTAATGAGACAGAGGGTTGGATGAGAAATGTATGATGGCTTGATTGTCACACCATAACTTTATTGGAAGAGATACGTTTAACCTTATTTTAAATAGCAAATATTTGACAAACATAACTTCACGTGTTGTTTAGGCCAGTGTGAAATTTAGCCATTGCACTTGATTACACCACAACATTTTACTTCTTGCTTCTCCAAAACTTCAGATTTCATCTTACAAAAACTTAATATCATGTAGTAGATTTTTTTCACTTAGTAATCTTACCCAAACAGCACCAATGAAGGCTTCCCCTACATATGCCCATACTTGGTATACATTATACCTTTGCTGGGAGCTTTCTTCAAATATTTTACAATAGGAGGTAATGCATCTTATGAATAGTGGTTCAGAGGGTAAGGCTTTGACACTATGTAATCAGTGAAAGATGTTTAATGAGGCACTAGCTAAATTAGTCTCCTGACCCTTCTTTTATATATATATATATATATATATATATATATATATATATATATATATATATATATATATATACAGTGATAAGTGAAGTATATGTAGATATGTACTACATTCTACTATTACAAGGGGAGCCAAATTCTCTCCCGACACAAACTGTGTGACCTGTTTTTTTATAAATTAAATTTTAGTAAATATTAATTTTTAAAAATGTAATTATAACATACAAAGACAATACTATCATTTTAGATAACTTTTTACGCAAGAGACCATCCTATTGAAGAGAAAAAACTGAATAACTTCTAACATGAAAAGCTATTAGACTCCCCTCCTTACAATTGATTTCTCTTCTACAGCATCCTGTCAATGCAGTAACATTCCTGTAGATAATATACTAAAATGATGATGAATGTGTTTATAAATTCAAGATGGTAGTTCTAAACACTCAAAAATATAACATTAATTTTTGTTAGTACTAACATTGTTGATATTTTAAAACTTCATTATTATTTTACTATATAATCTAGTGCGATTTTAGTGCATGAATATGATGTTATCCTATTGAAAAGGAATAGATTGTAAAGTATGGGGTCTAACAACTTTTCATATTCCAAGTTGTTCATTTTTTTTCTCTTCAATTGAATGATGTCCTATATAAGAAAGGATTTAAAATGTTAGTATTGTCTTTGTATATTATGATAATCTTTTTAAAAAATAATGAATATTTACTAAAATTTAATCTTGAAAAAAAAAAAAAAAAAGCAGAACTGCACAGTGTAGTTTCACTTTCAAATGGAGAGGCTCTACGTCCAATATTAGGAAAATATAACATAAGCACAAACCTAGGAGCCTATTTATTTATAACACTTTTACAATACTGTATTCACTGGTTTTCTTTCAAGTGTTTCAACTTAACATAGTCAATGACCATTTTCATAGTGTCATAGTCCGCTGAATTAGGTGTTGATCTTAAACTAATGTTGATTTAAATTATTACACTGATATATATTTTGTTTTCATTTACAATTATCTAAACTACATATTACTTTACTCTTTGTGACACAGGCTGTTCATGCTGGTGTTGACCTTGAATCTGCTATTGATATTTGCTTGGGTTCTTCTTTCAAGGTGATAGTTGCAGATGCTAGTTTAATAAACTGGTCAATTTGCTTCATGTCATGTCCAGTATAGAATTTGTAACGCTTAAAAAAATCTTGATTTCATTCTTGGCCTTTCAGGATGGCAATGTTGAAACTGCAATCAAACATAGCTCTGCTGCTGGTTTGCCATTGAAACTGATGGTAGTTGTATTTTCTTGGCATTCAAGTCAACTTGCATATAAAAAGTTTCTTTTTTCAATGTGATTATCAGTTCTAGAATTAGTAGTAGATGATATGATATATGTTGGTTTGCACATTTATAACCTGATCTTCTTTGTGGTTATTATTATTTAAGTTGGGGTGATAGAGATTGTTTTTTCCTTGCTTTCAATTTGTAGGAAAGTCTAAATTTTGTCAAAGCACATTTTGGTGATATCAATATTGGTCCACTATTGGAGGTAAGTGTGCATAAGATTTGTGAAATTGCAGAACTTTTATGAACCATTGTTTTTGAAAAGGTGAAAATTGCCTTTCTCAGAAATTACTGGAATCACGCATTACGCTGCGCCCTCTTCTGCTGACATCGCATGGAAGATTAAAAGACCTACTTTTTCTTGATATTTCTTTGGATTCAGCGGTTAGAACAACCATGGAAAGGGGACTAAAAAATTTGGACTTTGCAAACATACCGGTAATTGCACTTTGTGCTCAAAATTATATTTGATCAAGATTGATATTGTACTTAAGCAATATGACTAGGCTCATTGTAATTGGCAACAGGAAGCCTTGTTTTTCTTCTCCTTGATGCTTGAGAATCTATGCTTGTCAACTGTCAGTAATGAAGATTTCATTTACTGCACAAAGGTATATGTTTGACACTAGAAGTTTCTTTAACTTTTTCCTATAAATGTTGTATTAAGAAGTCTACCTATGGTTCTACTTATTCTTTGGCACTGACTGGTTATTGTAATTCCTCCCCGCTCTTGACGGTTCTGTGCTGCATACTAAAGGACTGGTATCGCATCTGTGAATCATTTAAATCTGTTGATAGTCAGTGGGCATTACAGACCAAGGCTATACTTGATCGGTTGCAACTAGTGCTCACTGAAAGGTCTCAGCATTACCAGAAAAAGATCCAACCAAGTTGCCAATATCTTGGTAAATTGCTTGGCATTCAGAAATGGGCGGTATGTTACTCAGATTATGCTGGACTTTGGGAAATAATACAGAACTGCAGTTTCCTGGTTCTAGTTCTTATTGACATTCTTATGTTCATTCTTCTTATATGACTTTCTGCATAGTCAGGTTGATAATTTTACAGAGGAGCTGATAAGGGCGGGAAGTTCAGCAGTTTTGTCAATTCTCATTAACCGTTTTGACCTAATTCTTAGGAGAGTTGCAAATTTAGGCTGGTAAGAATGATATGTATATGTTTTTGTGTGTTGATTTATTGGATATAATCTAAGCTAAGTTGAGTGATTGATTTTTCAACTAGTACCTTCATAATACTTTGTTCTTTCTTTTATATAGAATAAGGTGATTTCCTTTATTAACTCTCCTATTCCTGGTTTGTTGGGTTTATGCCCATATGAATATATAATTTTTTTTACTGACAGCTGGCAGGTTATTAGTCCAGTGGAAGTTTCTGGTTTTGTGACCTATGTCTATGAGTTGATGGCAATTCAAAACAAAGTTTATAAAAGGCCAACCGTGATTGCTGCTTCAAGAATAACTGGAGAGGAAGAAATTCCAAATGGGGTGGTAGCTGTGCTGACGACTGATATGCCAGATGTTCTGTCCCATATTTCCATTAGAGCACGAAATAGCAAGGCATGTAATATAGTTTCATGATATATTGTATCTAATGATGAGTTGTCTTATGACCATACTCAGTTGTTTTTGATTTGATATAAGAGAGCAATGCAACTGAATTCATTGGCACAGAAGTGGAAATCTAACACATGGTGTGAATAGTGTTTTGCAGGTATGTTTTGCCACATGCTTCGACCAGGATACATTCCAGCGTCTTAAATCAAAGGAGGGGAAAATAATATCAATAACATTTAAGTCAACCAATTTGGTTATCAGGTAGCTTATCCAAAAGTCAATTGATTAATTATTTGTCATTATTCAGTGATTTTACAAAGCCATCATTATTTGTATTTGTAGCGACAGCATTAGCTCCAGTCTATCTCTTAAGTTCATTGGTTCTTGCTCCATTCCTCGAGGAGTGACCATAAAAAAGAAGACATCTTATGGTAATTACGCAGCTTCGGTTGAAGAGTTTACCAGTGAAATGGTATGCCTTTGTATGTCAATTCATTTGCACTGCAGGAACACAATATTTTGTTTAGTTTCATTCTTTTGTGTATTGAAGTTAAGTATGTAAGTGACCAGTCTATGATGAACCTAACAAGTTACCTTTATAGTAGTCAGTTCTTAATCTCCATAACATTGCTCTTTTAGACATTTACCATAAAATCTAAAACTCTATATAAATACAATTAAATATTACGTAAACAGGAGATATAGAGTACTATTTCTTGTGGATTTACAATATCTTAGCATATGTCAATACCCTAATCCTAATTTTTAAAATTCATTCAAAGAGAGCTTTCCAAAGAAAAACACAGGAGGTATCATCCTATATTTTAAGCACCTTGCATTATCAATTTCAAAATAATCTGTCAAATAAAGAGCATGTTAGACTATACCAATCAAAGTATCAAACTTTTCATTGACAACCAAAAAGTTTAGGAAATAACTCTTGTGATCTCATCAAGATGGGGGTTTTAGTCTCTCATTCTATCCTTTTTTTGTCATGGCAGCCCATTGTTTGTCCTAGCTGTGTCTGATGTGTATCCAAGCCAAAAAAATATTTTTAATTCTGGCACTTAATGATGTGTGTAAAACACATGTATGTGACATGGTAGCATCCGGGTCTTACACACCCGTAAACAGAGGTGTCCTTGTTTCATACGCCATGATGCTGCAAGCACCCTATCCATACACTGCTCCTAAACATTGTGCAATTTTTTCACCTCTATTTGCTCTAGCACCTCTGCATACTTCCCTTCATTGTCACTTGGCCACTGCAGTTTCTGCTATAATCACCCACCTCTTATCAGTGTTTCCATGCCATCAATAAATGTCCAAATCAACTTACCTGTGTCTGCCCTGAGAGCCAAACATTTCGTATTTCAGAGTAACTGAATCACTACTAAATGACTTATTGCCTGTTTTGATAGAATGACAAGACAGACTAGGCCATGCAATCAAGTAACCAACACTGCACATAATTCTGTACTTTAAAAAATCAAGGCAGAAAAAATGCTGCATGCTTGTTTGCAAGTTTTGATGGAAGAATGGGTTGTTGATACTTGAAACAACCTTATTCATTAATGAGTTTCATGAACTTATGTAGGTTGGCGCAAAATCTTGCAATATTAAATTTCTAACTTCAAAGGTACCGTCATGGATTAAGATCCCGGTGTCACTTGCCCTATCATTTGGAGCCTTTGAGACAGCTTTACAAGACAAAGTTAATAAGGTACAGTAACTGCTGTTAACCACTTTGTAGAAATTGTGAGTCTTGTTTCAATCCATTAGTTCTGTATTTGATTGTGTGTATTTTCCACCAAAAATGAATGTCAATATCAGATGAGTTCAGGTTATGTATACAAACTTGCTGCATGATCATGGATTAGTTTTGGCATAAGTCTGAAATCCTGGAAAGAGTTATACCTGTGTTTCCATGGTCTAAAAGACCCAGCAGTTATCTTTTATGATCACCTTCTTCCCAAAGTGGTAATTTTCTTCTAGTTGTATGACTGAATTTTGATTGAATTTCATCTATCAAATAGCGTGTCTAGTCTGTAAGGAAATTCTGTCATGATGTACTGTTATTGATTATCGATATCGTTAGTGTGATTTAGATTGGTTGTCTCCTTGTCACCTCAACGTGAGTCCTAAAGTACTAAGTCGCTACTCCAGATTGTGGTTAGTGAGAATAATATATGACTTACTTTAGTGTGGACTGGTGCCCAAGGGAAACTATTAAGCACCAGGAATTGCAATGTAGTATAACTGAAGGAACTTCTTTCATGTCATGTTGGGGCTGTAATTATGAGCATGACTGTAAAGATTTTCTGTTCGTTACAAGAACAAGGAAAATTTTTCTTGTTTTATTTCTCATCATGAAAATCTTCTTCAAGCATGTGTTTGTTAGTGATTTCAAACTTAATAATTCTGGCCAAAGAAGTTTTCTGAAAGCTGAGTTTGAAATTTTTCATTCTCTTGCAGGATATAGCAAACAAGATCCATTCTCTGTGCCAATTAGTACATCATGGTGACCATTCAAAACTTGGAGCAATACGAGAAGCTGTCCTAAATATGCACGCTCCACCTTATATGGTATTTTAAAGCATCATAAAGCTATTGTCAATGATTTATTACATTGGGACATTCTCTACGAAATTCTTTTGTTCAGAGATGTGCTACAATGTTGTATCTTTATCTTAGCATTTTCCAATTTGACAAATTGGTTAGTGATATCTAATTTTGCTGTATATCTGTTATTGATGTTTAATGACAAACTTATCTTATTTCTTTTGTGGTCATTTACGACTAACTTCTTGAAGTGGGTCAAAAACTCACCTTTAATGTGTTTCTAGCTTGGATCATTCTTTGATTGATGATACTGTGGATTTATGATTATTCTCTGCAAGTAACATTTTTGCCTTTATAGTACATGGTATTGTTCCATGATGTTGGAATGCATTACATGACAGCTCAGTCTATGCTTCATATGTATCTTTTAAATTCTGCCTTGTGCATCCAAGATCCCAGTTTATTTCTATTATGTTGACACTGTATATTTGCTTCTCGTGTTTTTTTAAACCCCTAAAATCTTGCTAGACAAATGAACTCAAGCACAAAATGAGAAGTTCAAGGTTACCATGGCCTGGTGACGAAGGTGAAGAGAGGTGGAGTTGTGCATGGCAAGCAATAAAGAAGGTATGAATTTGTCATCATAAATATGATCTACTATTTCAAAAAATTTTGTTTGCAAAGTGAGAGCTGGGTAAAATCCTTTTTTCATTTATCTTTGTATTATATTAATGTTGTCTTTTCACTTTAATCTCTGTTCCAATGTGTCATTTCAGTTCATATGGGACAGTATTGATTGTATAAGTTTCATGTTGAACTGATGATGAAGGCTGGTCCACACATAGTTACGACAAATGCCTAAGTGTTTAATTGCATTAGTTGCTTTGGTTGGGTAGTTGGTCATGAGATGGGTTTTTCTTCTACGAGGAATTTGAAGTATTTCTTGTCAACAATATGTCATTAGCCTGTTCCGCAAAAACTGAATGTTTGTGCTTGCTGTGTAATAGACAAAATCCTTGCAAGAATTTATATTTTAAGTTCGTTGTAGGTTTGGGCTTCAAAGTGGAATGAAAGAGCTTTTATCAGTTGCCAGAAAGCCAAGTTGAACCATGACAATATATGCATGGCTGTATTAATTCAAGAAGTAATTTGTGGCGATTATGCCTTTGTGATTCATACAAAGAATCCCTTATCAGGGGATGCCACTGAGATATATGCAGAGGTAAGTCTTGCTTCCTTGTTTGTTAACAAATCAAGGATAATATTTTTATTCCTCTTTTCTTGGTGCAAAAACAGATTGTGAAGGGCTTGGGAGAGAGTTTGGTGGGGGCATATCCAGGACGTGCAATGACTTTCATTGTGAAGAAAACCAATCTAAAGTCTCCAATAGTAATGTTAATTTCTCTTCAGAGCCATTTGTTAAATTATTCATCATTAAGTTGTATCGTCACCAATTACTTTGAACTTTAATAGTTTATAGAGGGCTGTTCATTAGATTAAGAGGTGGCAGAGCCTTTTCAGTGTGCCACTTAAAGAAGTAATGGATTTTATTGTAGGTTACCGGTTACCCAAGCAAGCTAACAGGGCTGTACAGTAAGAAGTCCATTATATTCAGATCAGACTCTAATGCTGAGGACCTTGAAGGATTTTCAGGTGCTGGCATTTTTGACAGGTACAATATGTGGCTCATTCTTAAATGAAGATACAAATTTTGTTAGAGTACATTGTGATATACTTGAATTGTGGCTGGATGACTAAGCCTTTGAATATCATCTACTTTTAAACGAAGCCAAATACTCTACATCTGTAGAGATACAAAATTTGAATTGGTGGTTCTGGCCATTTAGACTGCAGTGTTATTAAAAGTGGTCAGTGCAGTTATGCGTGGGCAATGTAATACGTAAAGAATAAATGCAGTGGGGATTGAATAAGATCCAGAATACCATTTTAATACCAAATTTTTATAATTAGTTGATATGGAAGATTCATGAAAATCGCTAACTGCGGAAAACCTAAAATTTGCAGAGGTGTTACTACTACTAATTCTTTGAAAGTTCTAATTTCTTGGATTTATGCTGCAATGCTTCCACACTATATGGGTTAGATGATATGATTGAATCTAAAAATAATTCTTTGGAGATTTTTTTTCACGTATTTTACTAAATCTTTTCCTTGTGTAACTGTATTTTATGATTGCTTAAATGCGTTGCCATCTAAATGCCTGCTCAAATTTTCTGCAGTGTAATCATGGACAAAGTGGAGAAAGTTGTATTAGACTACTCCAGAGATCCAATTATAGTTAATAAACCTTTTCAAACATCACTCTTGTCGAGAATTGCAGAGGCAGGAAAAATCATAGAGGGACTTTATGGTTGCCCGCAGGATATTGAAGGAGTGGTTAAAGACGGGGCAATATTTGTGGTTCAAGCAAGGCCACAAATTTAATATCGGCAAATACTAGCTTTCCTGAGTAGTCCTACTGAAACTGTACTAACTTTGCGGGTATATCACTAAGTCATGGTATCCTTGCTTTAGTTTTGCATTTTAAAGATCTGTCACAAGGTCAAGCATGACCGTTATAGTGCAAAAAATAAAATAATTTTCAAATAATTTAAAATTTTATTTATTTTGAATTACTACCAATATTTTTAAAGGTAGTTTTAAAAAATTTAGAAAATATAAAAAGCAAAATGTAATATGTCAAAACAAAGATAGGTTCAAGAGTTTATTTAGTATAAAAAAAGGTGTTAGGCACTTTATAATTTTCATTTTAAAAATTTCTTACTCTAAGCTAGTCACTTAAAATTAACAGGAATATAACTTCAATTTTATTTTGATTATTTATATTAGAACATATGCAAAAAGAAAAAAAAATTAAAGAAATAAATAAAAATAAGTATTTACAAGAAGTGATATAACTTAAAATGAGAGTCTAAGGCTTATATAAACTGTTAGAAGCTGTAAGACACGAGTTATAAACTGCTAAGGAATATATTTGCCAACTGTAGGAAATTTCTGTCTGCATATATTTGCCTTGGTCACGAGCTCTTCCTTATCAAGAAGAGAAATAACTGCTTTAGAGCAAGCGGAATGGTAATGCTTCTTTCTAATATAATTAAGCATGCCTCTTGGTGGAGTTTGACATTGCTCCTTAGGGTCCTAGAATTTGTGTCTTTAATTTGAACGTTTAAATTTCGTTGGTGCCTGTCTATAGGTGTTCTATATATCTTGTTATCTTGTACAGAATCTTTCTTCTCATTTCTTAACCACCAAATTATTGTTTTTCCTTTGGTTCCTTCTTCTATACAACCCAAAACGAGGTTGCATTGATACAAGCTAAAAGAGGACCGAGCAAGTAGTGGCACATAGGGGTTAGGTAAAAGAATGTGATAATTTGACAAGAGATTATAATATTGTGTTTATGACCCGGTTGATTTTGCAATGACGAGATAAATTGTAAAATAACCCCTTAATTGTACCAAAATTTTAAAGAAAATTAAACAATTATTAAAATTACATTGGGAATGCTATATTCCTCGACAATCCATATCAATAAAAAATTTTCATCTAACAACCATAGGCAAACAAAATCAAACTAATTTTTTAACATTATGCATAGTTTATTCTGTATATCATTATCTTCTGATAAATACTCAATCATACATAATAAGCAATTAATTGTTGTGATGAGTAGTTAACTATTCATAATAATCAATCAATTGTCATGACAAGTGGTCAATTATTCATAATGATCAATCAACTATCATAATGAGCAATGAATAATTTGCTTAGAAACTTAACATTCATTTCCACTCAAAACTCCAAGGAGACAATCATGATACCAATAACAACAAATAAAGTATAGTTGCAAATACAATTGTCTTTTGTAGGATATTTTTTAAGGTAAATGAGATAGAAGATGAACAATGCTCAATGTTGGGAGTTGGATAGAAATGTCTTTGAATTTGATAGTCTCTTTAGAAAATTATTTGGGTGTTATGAATTTTATGGGTTTTAGAATGAATATTTAATTTTTAAAGTACTATTTCTAAATATCCAAATTCATAAACTATTTTGTACATCTATTTTTCATTAGATTTCTTTTTTAATTTATTATGAATCAAATGCAATTTTATCAAATTTATTATCTTTTTTTTAAAATTCCTTTCATTTCTCTCATGCTAGTAACTTTTTCTATGTGTCATCCATTGGGCTATCTACTGTTGTTTCACTTGAACTTGTTTCCACACACACTTGTATGGAAGAATTTGCTTTTTTGTTTTCTCCTACTTTTGTAACTTTTTTAAGTTAATTGAAGTACAATCGAAAGGAAGAAAGATATCCAAGTTTAGCTCGTGTAGCTAAAGTTTTTTTTTTTTGAAGTATTAGAGAAAGTGAAAAATCTGATAAAATCTTTAGTACATTTATCATTTTAAATACATTAATACATCTAGTTATAATATAATTATAACATAAGGATATAATTATAATATTATTATTATTTGAATTAATATTATTACAATTATATTCTTATTTTATAATTAGATGTATTCAAAATTATGAATATATTAAAAATGATATTAAAAAATTTACATACATATCTTTGTTTTTCAAATTGTGAATATGTTGTTGCTAGTACTATTCTTGAATTGTTTCTTCATCGAAGAAAATTGCCATTATTCTATTCAGTTACAATTGAATCAATCTAATGAATGCATGAATATTCTTTGAACCTCCGATGTCCTTCCCCGAGTAATTTTTGTCCAAGCCTGTAGATTGTTGATGTTATTAGACAACAACAGTATATACTGCCTGTCAACCTCTTATAATTCAATGATATATTGTGCATTGGGAACAAACTACGACAGGACCAGGAGCGCCTCATCCTAGTCTCTGTCTCCTCTTTCAAGGGCCCAAGAGGAGAAAGAGACATTTGGTTCCTCTGATTTTGGTTTTGTCGCACAAACTTAACACATACTAGTGAAAATAACACTTATGTTTTTTCACACGCTTTTGAATATACTCTTTCTTATGCGTAATTTTTGTGTAATCACTCATGGGGGTATATCCATAGAGAAAGTACAGACAGGTGCAATATGTTAGAATACTTTTAATTATAAGATTAATTTATTATTATTATTATTATGTAATTTATATTTTATCTAAACTAAAAACGAATTGAATTTATGTTAAATTGTGATTAATTGTAATAAATTAGATTATTTACAAACTATTTAAATAGAGACATTAACTTTAATATTGATTCTTAATTATTTTATTATATTACTAGCAAAAAGTCAATAGTGGAAGAAATTAAACATATATGATTACATCAACCATTAAAAAAAAACAAACAAACATCATGATTGATACTTTGATAAAGTAAGAATCCATTATGCAATTATTATAGATTGTGTAATAACCCATTATATGCCCATTGTCTGCCACATATATGTAGCTTCACCCTTTTTATGCTATGTAAACCATTTCAATTCTCGAGTCTAAAACGAACTGGAGGAAGAAAACATTATTATCACTCTCTCTTGACTTGCCTCTTGATATATTCAAGAGATAATATACAATTTTTCCTTCTTGAAATATTGAGTATTATAGGTTGAAGATCTTTATCTGTCTATATTATATATACATAATGGCAGGTACTTTTACATTTTTGGGTCAGTATTTTACATTTATTATCTCTTAATTTTAAATATACAATAATATGTTATTTTTGTAAATTTCAATTTTAAACATATTATAATATATTTTTTGTTTCACAATAATCAAACTCTTTTCTCTTAACTAAAGGTTTATGATAGCATTCCACTTTTTCCCAATTAAGCTATCCCCATTAATTATTCTATTTATCACTTTGTACCTCCTAAATTCGAACCTTCAATCTCCACGTTGATAAATAGTTATAATATCATTGTACCAATGCCAATGAAACTGGATTATATATTATTGATGATGTAACGAATTTGCAAGTTGATATTTACGGTTTGAAACCATAGCAATTTAAACGTCTTTTAATCTGTTTGTTCTTAATAATAAGATAAAGTACCATGTCGCTCACAAATGTAAAATACCACGAGTTAAAGTGCAAGATGGCATGCAAATGAATATTTCTTTCACGTAACGATTTGTTTATTCTAAAATCATACGCATTCATCTGGCACACGATTTCAGTTTTATATCCAATTAATTAATTACCACTCGCATTACAGTTACGTGATACGTTTATATTCAACTAATTGGCACACGCATTTCAAATGTTTTCTATATTCTTTTGCATATATCACAAATATTTATTCTCCCTAGCGAGTTTCTTTCCAACACCACTTCTTTTGGAATTGAGTCATAATGAGTTAATTATTACATGCATGATATAAAATAGAAGTGCATGAAAAATAATTGAAGAATACAAGTCAAAGAATATGGTTGTTGGCTAAAAGGAAAAGAAACCATGTACGTGTGTTTACGTATCATGTATACTTTTCATTTGTGGGAGAGATGTTAAGAACAATATGTAACAATTTTTTTATGTCAATTTAGTATTATATTTCGGGGAGCGATAAATAGTAAATAGCATAACCTATATAAAACTGGAGAACTCAATAGTTTAATCATGATCGTGCCACGTGGTATGGGAATCCTTTAGCAAATTTGACTTCAATTTGCAATTTTCAAAAAAAAAAATGCTAACTTCTAGTCCTTCTAGTTTCTCAAAAAAAAAAAATTGACGACAATTTTATGGTTTTTAACAGTCAGGCTACTATTAGGGTATTAGATATATTTTTTTATTTTTTTACAAATTTTTTTATAAGATTGTAATTTATCGCAGTCCTTGCATTATTTTATTAATTTTAGTGCACAAATGAATACTCTCTTAGAGAGAGAAACTCTCAGCTAGTGAGAGAAAATCCCCAACTGGGTACTCCTCCTTTTGTCCACATTCTGCTGTCGCTGTGCATGCAATAACCCCCACGACACAATAACCTCTTCAACTACCCGAGAAGGCTTTTCTGGCAGCCCACGTCTTCTGTAATCATTCTAAATGAGACAACTCCTGCATGATGGCATCCTAAGCTATTACCCAGCCTATTGCCACTCCATTGGATAAGCTCCACCCTTTCATTTCCTCGATGAGGCCTTCAGCGGAAGCTACAGACTCTCGACGACATATTGCTTAGCAGAGCGCCCATATCAGCTCCACCCTATATAGAACTCTCAGCTCCACCCTCTTGTACTTTGAAGCTAAGCCAGAAGTATGTGCTTCAGTCTAGAAAACACTAGACTCCTTCAGTAAAATGTTAGGACTAATAATAAACAAACACAAATCCACATTAGTGTTCGGTCTTAATACCCTTAGATGCTTCAAAAGGTTTTTAGCAAGTAACTTTAGTGTCACATATAAGGATCGAATTGGTAAATATCTAGGATACGACATTGACCTGGGAAAAAAGAAAACTCAAATTTATTTGGATATTGTAGAAAAAGTTGATAAGAGATTGGCGGCTTAAAAGGCTACTATGTTCTCACATGCTGATAGACTGACTCTCGTTAAATCTGTCATTAACTCCTCAATCATTTATGATCTGTCTTGTGTCTACCTTCCAAGAAAATACTGTACTTAGATTTACTCCAAAACAATGGACTTTATTCTAGGGATGCTCAAAGCAAGGCTCGAGAATGCACCTGACAAGCAGAAATGCTCTCCAATTGCATAAATCTAAGAGAGGTCTAGGTATCCGAAATACTATCACTTCATTCTAGCCTTACTGGCCAAGCAGATATGGTGTATTTTAGCACAAGATGACAAGCCAGTTTTGTGTAAAGTTTTGGCTAATAAATGTGCTGACAACTCAAACGCTTAGCTCCGACTCAAATAACACCTTTTTTATGTGCAAAGGAATCATCAGACCCAGCATCTCATCACTAACCACCTCCATTGGAATGTAAGGGATGACAAATCCATTCCAATCTCACACAAACTCCGGCCTCCCACGAAAGCTGGGATCTCCCCTCCCAATATTAAAATGTGTGACCTACTCTTCCTGGGTGGGGCAAGATGGCATCTCAATGCCTTAAATTCGCTCTACAACCCCCCTAAAGTTCATAAAATAAAAGCTCTTCCATTCTCACTCACATGAGGAAAGGATAAGCTCATTTGGTTGGTCTCAAGAGATGATCACTACACAGTTAAAGGAGAATACATATGAACAGCAGGTTAGCCCCTCAGTTTACCTTAGTTTACAAATTGAAGGTCTCTTTGGAATGTGTGCCTTCCATTTAGAATCCTGCTTTTCATATGGAAACTCCTTAGCAAGGCCATCCTAACCAAGGAAGTTTTCAGAGGTTACCACCTTCAAACCAATCTTGAATGCCCTTTTTGTTTTGAGGCCCCTGAGACTATAAATCACATGTTCCTGTAATGCACCTTTGCACAGGCATTTTAGTTTGCCAACCCCTCAGGATTCGAGTTGCTAACTAGAGACCCGTGACCTAACCTAGTGACTCTATGACTGGTTAAATGCCTTTAAAGCAACATTTGCTTCACAAGAGTACACTACGAGATACATATTGGTCCTACTTTACACCATTTGGTACACTCGAAACCGTATCCTGCACTCAAGTCTGGTCTTGAACCCGATCAAGACCACTTAGGAAATCTGCAGGCAGTTGCACTTGGCCACCCTTACCTAGAACCTCCCAATCAAGGTCCCATTGAGCAGTACTCGTTGCCTTTCACCTAAACGGAGTCCATTTCAGAGATTGGAGATGGTCATTTAAGCAAAACCAAAGCAAATATTGGAGTTTGGGAGTAGCACTTCGCCAAGCCTTAGATTGGCTACTCATGTAGAAATGCTGGCAGTCAACCTCGATTCCCAGTCTACAAATCCTATATCCACCAAAGGTTAGTACCAATGAGCTCCAAGAAGCCCTTCTCAAATCCCACTCCTGTCAAGTTATTGGTCAATATATTCGATTCCTCCTTAAAAAGTTCAGGGAGCACACAATTGGTACAGTCCCTTCACCACAAAGACAAGTGAAGAAAGTACTTTCATCAGCCTGACTATATGTGGAGATCTCTCAATACACCCTTCACACACACCACCCTCTAATCTAGCCCCTCTCGCTGTCAATTCTTTGCTCATGTAAAAAAAAAAAAATTTAGCACACAATTCAATTATGATTTATAAGGGTAGTGCCCCTATTCCATATTTGGATACGTCTCCAGTGTTTTAAGGGGACGTCCCCCATTATTAAAATAAATTTATTTTTATTATTTAATAAAATAAAATAAATCTTGATATAAAATTAATCATAATATAAATTCTATAATAACATTACTTATCTTTTTTAAATAAGATCAATTTTATAAAAAGTTTTAAAATAAGTTTATTTATTAAAATAGTCAATTTTAAATTAAAATAAACTTTTTGTTAAATTTATCTATCTCTTAAAACAAAATTAATTCTTTTTTAACTAAAATAAACTTAAACTCTACTAATTTTTTTTTTAATTAATGTGGGTATATATATCTGGAGTCCCGATCACATGCTAGTGGCGTCCAGCATATGTATTGTGCAACGGGAATTCTCTTACATATATCTGACTATCAACTTTTTTATCAGCAAACATCAGCATTTTATCATTACCATGGGCCGCTCTATTGAATGATTACCAAACATCAAAGTTTTATCTGCTATCTATATAGAAGTATTAATTGGTTTCGAGTCTCGACATTTTGAAAGCAAACCGAAGAAAACTAAGTTGACTTGCTTCAATTAAGAAGCTTAATCATTCTTTTGTTTTTCTTTTTATTATTTTTATTTTTTGCATTCATCAACTATATTTCAAATCAAAGACCATATCGACAAATGATCATCTTTATATTGTTTTATATGTGATTAGCTAATTAGAGCCACCACTCCCATTCACTTTTTTTTAAATAGTTAATTTTTATTACTTTATTTTAGTTTAAAGAATGAAATAATTAGTAGAGTTTAAGTTTATTTTAGTTAAAAAAAAAAATTAGTCTTGCTTCAAAAGACAGATAAATTTTTCAAAAAGTTTATTTAATTTAAAATTTGAGTATTTTGATTAATAAAATTATTTTAAGACCTTTTATAAAATTGATATTTTTTATAATAAAATTTATATTATGGTTCATTTGATATCTAAATTAATTTTATTTTATCAATTAATATATATTAATTTATTTTTTTAACAATGGAGCCATATATGAAAATGGCCACAACTTCTCATAAATTATAATTGGATTGCGGACTAACATAACCTGTGACCCAATAAAATTAATAAAGAATATAAGAGTTGCAATCAGTAAAAAAATTCTAAAAATAAAAAACGCATATAAAAAAATACAGATATTAGGTCAGGTTTTGAGGTATTTAATAAATAATAGCATGAGAGTCAAAAGACTCCATTTCACCTTTTTTGGATAAATATCGGTAAAGAACCTTCTAATCATGGTTTTAAAAGTTCCCATCATCAACACATTTCTTAACTTTTAATAATATATTGATAATTGATACTTAAATTTTTAAACGTTTACTGAACTTAATGCTGAGCCATCCAATTTTAAAATCATATCAACTTATCTTGATTAACCCGTGGATTAACCCTCCTTTTGTGATTCTAAAAATATTTTTTAAAAGCTTAATTTAAATTCTAAACCATAAATCCAAATCTTAAATCAAAATATAAAGTAAATTATGATCTAAAAGGCTGTTCTTTTTTTCTTTATGAAAAAAAAAGATCCCAAATCAATTATCTTTCTACTAATTGAAGAAGTAAAAATTTTCATTCTTCTCCACATTTCATTTCGTGGACCCTATTCACTGGCCACTGCAACTCTTTTACATGATTTATCCCATCCTTAATAGGAAATTTGGGATTAGCAACTTATCCTTAGAGGAGGCTAAAAATTAACTACACACTAACATATTATATTAAAAAAAGAATAATTAACTAAATAATATATATTATTTAAATATATTCAGAATTCATATAATTAAAAAACAAATAATATTGTGTAACTATACTCATTTTTCAATTACAATATTCAAAATTCAGTAAAAATAAAAATATAGAACAATTAAGTCAAACACACTCATCCTTTTCTAAATTTATTATCACGATGTAGATAAAATATTTTTTTAACTAATTATAAAATATGTAGTACAAATAATAGAAAAAAAACTATTATATATATATATACACGTATGTATGTACAAACAGAGGTAATAACTAATCTTTAAACTAAAAGATTACATAAACTATGTGATATAATAGAAAAAATTATTAATAAGGTACATATTGGTGGTAGTTTTGCACAGAATTAAAAAAAAAAAAAGATATGAGCAAAAAATAAAAGTATTAGGCATGAATTATTAATGAACCATGAAGCAATGAATAAAAAATTAATAAATTATTATATTAAAATAATCAAAGTATTTAAGAAATATGTAAAACTTAGACAATAAAAAATTAGCTGAATTGAAAAACACAATGTGAAGGTGTGAATAATAATAATAATGAGTACTAAATTATGTGTGTGTGTGTGCATATATATATATATATATATATATGACTAATTTACAACTATAAATTAAAAGTTAGATGTTTAAAATAAATGAAAAACATAAAGTTATGACTTAATATTTAAAGTTAAATGAAGGCTTGAAAAGAATCTAAATAAGTAAATAATAGAGAATAAAAGCGCATTAGAAAAAATAAAAATAAAAAAGTTGAATTTTTTTATTTGAAAGTCACCATTTAATATTTTGTAAGTAATGCAAAGGGTTAAATATAAATTATCTTCCATATATATGGGGTCAAAATTTAAATTACACACTATAATATATATACATATAAGAATTTAATGGGACCAAATTAAAAATTCTTCTTTTATATATTAGACCAAAATTTAATTTGCACATTATATAACATAATTAACATAATATATATATATATATATATATATATTAGGAAAACTACTATTTAACGCAAGTAGGTTTAGATTATAACCTAATTTTTGACCAATTTAAAGACAGGTTTGAAAGAATCTTGTCCTATTTCATACAAGGATCTTTTACAGTGTACAGACCTTCTGCCTTCATCTTTAAACTAGCACAATCTTAAGAGATTAGAACAATTTGAAACTAAATTAATACCAAACTCAGGAGTATGGTTAAACCTAGATTGTAAGAAAGACAACAAGAAAAAATTAGAAGAATGGGTCAAAGCCTAATGTATAGCATTAGCCAATAGAGGAGTAGACACCCAAGCCTCTAGCCTTATTGTTGAATCCAATTTTGTAGGAAATGTGCATGACTGGTGGAAGAGCCGAAGCCAAGAATTTAGAGAACAGACTAGGCATGTAGCATCATATAATACCATAAAAGAATTTTATGCTACTTTAGTAAGAGAATATGAACAAGTGCTAAGAGTAAAATTTCTAGGAAGAAGTGTAGGAGCAGAAGAAACAACGAGACAAAAAAATGCAATCAGGTATCTATATCAAATAGGCATATGTACACCAGATACTGAAGACATAGATGGATATATATGTGAATTTTGTAAATATTATTACCAAGCAAGATCAAAAACATATGCTAACAGTAAAGTCTTTCTATATCTTTTTTATAGAAAATTACCCAGAATATTAGGAGATAGAATTATTGAGGAATATTATAATGCCATAACAGATAAACTAGATTTAATCCCCTATATTGACACTTTAGGCAGAAGAATAAATTATTTGAGAGAATATTTATCCAATAAATGTAAAGAAGCATGGGAAATACATAAATATTATAAGGCCAATAAATTAGTTCTCAAATGTGAAAAATTAAAAACACCATATCAATGGGGATGTAAGCCCCCCAAAACATATAAACCGCATAAGAAAAATAGCGCTTTAAAACCCTACTTTAAACCCTATAAAAAACATAAACGCTATAAATTTCGCAAATATCCAAAAGAAAAATTTATTCATAAATATAAACCAAGGAAATATTTTAATAAAGGCAGAAAATTTTATTACAAAAAAATCCAAAGAAATGTCAATGTTATACTTGTGGAGAATTAGGACATATATGTGCTAAATGTAATAGACCAAGAAAAAAGAAAATAATAAGCACTATGGAAGCAGCAGAATTAGAACAATTAACACCTATTGAATTCAACAACTTCCCTATAGAAGAAGCCTATGAGAGTAGTAGAGAAATATATAAGATAGAAAGAATTTCAAATTCTAAAGAAAGTAGTACAGACACTGAAACTGAATATGAATCCTTAGAAGAAGAAAATGAAATAAACATGATGCAAGGAGGAGAACCATCCAACCAAATGGAAGAAGTACAAGAATATGACCAATATGAAGAATATAGAAATCCTGAAGAAGGAATAGTAAAACGACGGGTAAATTTAGAAAAGACCAATATGATAAAATTATAAATAAGGAACTTGATATGTCTACAAATGACCTATCTAAACAAAGTATAATCTCACGAATTGGAAAAATATTAAAAACAAAACAAAAGGAAAAACATGCTTGTGTAGTGTTACAAAAGAAATACCCTATAGAAGCAACACAAACAGAAGGAGTTTTAAGAATTCCCTTAATTAGCAAATCTATTATTGACCAAGAAATCGAAAAATTAGATATAAGAGATGATATTACAAAAATTTATATTTTAGGAATACAATTAATGATAAAAGCTTATTTTCAATTAGGAATAAATACTCCAATCAAATTATTAATAACAGACAATAGAATTATTGATAGTATACCTAATAGTATATTAGGAGCTTTAAATGGAAACCTAGTATATCAAAAATTAAAATTCACTTTAAATACTAATTTTGCTATCTCCAGAGCAGAAATAAATATGAACCGAACATTAATGATATACCATAAGCTAAAAGGAATAAAAATGCCGCCAGGTAGTAAAATCATTAGTATTACAGGGATGGTAGGACTCGTATTTTCAAATGAGTATAAAATCTATAAGAAAATCAAGGTAAAATAACAATAGGAAATGAATTAATGCCAGTCTTAGAAGAATTAAAATTAGATCCTATCAAAATTACTATCCCAAGACAACTACAGTTAGAATTAGACAATACCCGAGAAATGGCAGATGATTATGAACAGAGACGAGTCCATTACGAAAATAGTATAGAAAGGCGAAGTATTTGGATAAATACACCTACAGACATAAATATCAATATTAACCCATATTCAAGAAGTTTAAGAAGTTTAAGCTATCAATAACCAAGACCAGTATCAAGAAGAAGTTTTTCTAGTTTAGAGAGAAATAGGTTAGCTGAAATACCCTTAACCACAAATTTAACTGAAAAAAAAAATACAGATATTAGGTCAGGTTTTGAGGTATTTAATAAATAATAGCATGAGAGTCAAAAGGCTCCATTTCACCTTTTTTGGATAAATATCGGTAAAGAACCTTCTAATCATGGTTTTAAAAGTTCCCATCATCAACACATTTCTTAACTTTTAATAATATATTGATAATTGATACTTAAATTTTTAAACGTTTACTGAACTTAATGCTAAGCCATCCAATTTTTAAATCATATCAACTTATCTTGATTAACCCGTGACTTAACCCTCCTTTTGTGATTCTAAAAATATTTTTTAAAAACTTAATTTAAATTTTGAACCATAAATCCAAATCTTAAATCTTAAATCAAAATATAAAGTAAATTATGATCTAAAAGGCTATTCTTTTTTTTTTTCTTTTTGAAAAAAAAAGATCTCAAATCAATTGTCTTTCTACTAATTGAAGAAGTAAAAATTTTCATTCTTCTCCACATTTCATTTCGTGGACCCTATTCACTGGCCACTGCAACTCTTTTACATGATTTATCCCATCCTTAATAGGAAAAATGGGATGAGCAACTTATCCTTAGAGGAGGCTAAAAATTAACTACACACTAACATATTATATTAAAAAAGAATAATTAACTAAATAATATATATTATTTAAATATATTCAGAATTCATATAATTAAAAAACAAATAATATTGTGTAACTATACTCATTGTTTCAATTACAATATTCAAAATTCAGTAAAAACAAAAATATAGAACAATTAAATCAAACACACTCATTCTTTTTTAAATTTATTATCACAATGTAGATAAAATATGTTTTAACTAATAATAAAATATGAAGTACAAATAATAGAAATAAACTATTATATATATATATATGTATGTATGTATGTATGTATGTACAAACAGACGTAATAACTAATCTTTAAACTAAAAGATTACATAAATTATGTGAGGTAATAGAAAAAATTATTAATAGAGTACATATTGGTGGTAGTTTTGCATGAAATAAAAAGAAGATATGCACAAAAAACAAAAGTATTAGGCATGAATTATTAATGAACAATGAAGCAATGAATAAAAAATTAATAAATTATTATATTAAAATAATGAAATGAATGTGTTCCTAAACAATCAAAGTTAGATGTTTAAAATAAATGAAAAATATAAAGTTATGACTTAATATTTAAAGTTAAATGAAGACTTGAAAAAAATCTAAATAAGTAAATAATAGAGAATAAAAGCGCATTAGGAAAAATTAAAAAAAAAAAGTTGAATTTTTTTATTAAAGTCACCATTTAATATTTTGTAAGTAATGCAAAGGGTTAAATAAAAATTATCTTTCATATATATGGGGTCAAAATTTAAAATACACACTATAATATATATACATATAAGAATTTAGTGGGAGCAAATTAAAAATTCTTATTTTATATATGAGACCAAAATTTAATTTACACATTATATAATATAATTTACATAATATATGTACATATACATTAGATGGAAGTTGGGGGCATGGCATATGCCTGCCCTTCCCTCCGCCTCTGATTAGGGGGAAAAATTTCACTATTCCTTTATCCCCCGTTCCTTTCAAGAGAGGAGCTAAATCCTGCAATGAACATTCATACTCATCACAATAGTCCAGTTTCTTCACTTTGCCACCCACGTGTTTCGTATATGTTTCTATTCATCCCTAATTGTCACTATAATATTTTTTAATATTATATGGATTAACATTAATTATTTTATTAAATTAATTTTGTATTATAACTAATTAAGTAATTGATATTATAATTTATAAATTATGAATGAATTGACTTTATTTTCATTGTGCATAATTGGTGATGGGTTCGATTATGTACAAGCCTACTAGACAGAAATCAAACTTATAGTTTAAGAATATTAGTAATCATCCCATATTAATTATGAGTTTGTTACCCAGAGAAATTTAATGGGCTTACTTTTTCTCTTAACAATTAAATGAAAAATTATTTAGAAGTATTTTTGAGGATTTTATTTTAATAATATAATGTATTATTATTATTATTAAAATAAAACCCTATAAATTATACTGTGATGCCTTAATTTGAGATATAATAAAGACGATCATTCTCTCTGATTGTTTAATACTCTAAAATCTCTTTTAGATATTGGGGGTTTAAATTATTCTCATTAGTTAGTACACATCTCACGATTATGTCGTTTTCATGAGATCATACCTTAATAAACAATCCTCCTTATTTTGTATTCACATATTATATCATGAATAATTACATGATTTGTTTTTATCACAGCACAGATTATTAACCAAAATTTGAGACATGGCTGAAGCATCATATATGGTACGAATAAAAGCCCTTCTACGGTTTATTTAAATACCAAAATACGCCATCCATAAAATAAAACACTTGAAACACGTAAATACGGGAATAAATACTTGTATACAGCATGCAAAAATACATAACCCAATACAACCTACCATACAAGTAGATACATAACGAAAAAGAAGAAATTTGTGAGACTAGAGCAATCAATCCAATCTCAGAAGCTTCACAGATGTCAGATTTTCCACCAAGTGCTAAAACGGCCTAGCTAAGCTTCTGCTTTGGAGGAGAAATCAATGTTTAATCAGGGCTTAAGGGGCACGAAAAAATTCATACCATGAATTCCGATTTTTTAGTGTATTTTTTGTAGAATTAAAGAAAAATAGGAAGAAAAAAGAAAATAGGTAAAAAGAGAAAAAAGAGACTCTATATACTTTTTATTCCCTCTATATCTATATCTCTTCAAATTTTTTTTTTTTTTTTAAAAACATGTATATAATCCATTACCAATGGAGTTCATTTAGTTGCTTGACTCTCTCATGGCGAGGAAGGATACACGTGCTGTCCATATGATCCTGAGACTTATATGGAGCTGACTGGCTTGACTAAGGCTAGGGTGGAAGCCAAATCATCCATCTCTCAATGTGAAGGAATTTAAAAATAGAAAAAATTTAGATGTAATTTTTAAATAGATTTATTATGTTATTTTTTTTCTATAATATAATCTTTAATTTAAATTATATATTTTTTTCTATGATTACTGGTCAAGTATTCATTTTCATGTGCTAAATCAAAAAATTTGCTAGCAAATATACAAATAATTGCACCTAAAACCTATCATTTAACAATAAGGCTAAAATTTCGTTAACCAAAAAAAAACAATAAGGCTGAAAGTGTAAACAATATATAACAAAAAATATGTAAATTATAAAAATTTTATTAAAAAACAATGTAAACTGTAATTTAAAATTTTGAAATATAATAGTATATAATAAATGGAGTAATTAAAAAATTATATAGTTGAAAAATTAAACATTTATCATCTTTTAATTGATAAAAAAAATATTAATTATTATATATTAATTTTTTTTTAAAAAAACAACATAGCATATAATTTTGAATTAAAATTTTAAAATTAAGTACTTTTTTTTAACAAGAATAAAATGGTGTAGAGTAGATATATTCCTGTATATAATCATTATATCCTTATCGTGAAAATTACGACGTCAAAACAACGTGGAGCGGTTAAAGTGTATAATTATCACCAAACAAGAAGAAGTATATTTAATATGATTATTTGATGATTAAAAATAAAAAAAATAATGTTTTGTTATTATTTATAAATTATACCTAATTATTCATCGTCTTTTGGTGAACAATTTTTTGTCTTACTTTCATAGGAAGATTCAATAAAGAAAACATTGAAGTGTATGGTAAAAGATTTTTGTTTTTGGCATTACAAGATTTAATCCTTTCCTTAAATATTACTCATAAGTGTTACCTGAGAGAGTTAAACAGTTGATAACAATAAAGTACGAAACAACATATTCGTTTAAAATTTTTACCAGTGTACATACTTTTATGGAAAAAAAAAGAAAAATTTAAATTCTTTATATTTTTTTATACTATTTTTTGATAATAATATAATAGTGTCTGATTTTCTAATAATATTACGTGTACAATTGTTAAATATCATTATTTTATTTTAAAATTAAATTATATATTATTATTAGTTGAGTTGAAATATTTATTATATTTTAATTAAATAATAGTATAACAAAGAAACAAAAAATTACTTATAAATTCAGTCAATAAAAAAATACATCAACTCTAAATAACGAAGTAGGCTCTGAAATTTAATGATTTAGGCGTTTATTAGTTGGGCTTTATCGACGAGATTTCAGATTTAGAATGAATAATATTAGCTGTAAAAAGATATTAATATTAGGCGTAATTATAGTGGGTCATTTCTCACAATTAAAAAATTTTCAATCATATATAACGAGAAAATTTATTTATTTTAGCTTAATATTATTTATTGGTGCTGTGACGGCATGATGATATTATAATAGTGAAATTAGTTTGCATATTATGATATTTTGCCAAAAAAATGGTTAACTTGAAACCATAAAATTTGGTCCGAGACTCCAACTAAGTTAACAAACGAGACCTAGAGTAGAATACCCCAAAACCTAGGGGCAATGAAGGCAAAACCGCCTTTCTTTAATTCTCGTAGACCCTGCAGTATAAAATGACTCTGCGCAGTTCTCACTATATAAACTCACTTTCTACCGTCGAAGGGGACCAAAAATTGTGTAGAAAATAAAATTTATGCATAGAGGCATACAGGCAGCGATTCTCAACCCCATCCCTCTCTCCTTTCCTTCACAATTCTTTGGGGTTTCGCTCACTTCGGATGTGTATGCACCCAATCCCTTTTTCTCTCATCTCTCAGGTACCCGTTTCGCCGCTTGATATAGACAAGCTTATAGCAATATTTATATAGGTATTTGATAAATATGATCTATTTTTCAACGTATTTTCTGAATTCAACTCTTTGCTTCTGGTGTCATCTTTTTCAATTTCTGTGCTTTCCGTATTGGTTCAGTTTATTTGTGGAATATTAATCTTCTTTTTTCGTTCTTTTGATTTTTATTGTAATTTCTGTTGGGCAGTAGTGAAGTTGAGGTGAGATGACAACCCTGAGATCGAGCTGGCCATCGAGGCTGCGGCAACTTTTGTCCAGCGAGGGTGCCATTGGCCCCTCCGTCAAACTTGACTCTGAGCCGGTGAGTTTTTTTTTGTTTTGTTTTAAACACTTGTTGTAACATCTATACCTGCACTGCACGGTTTATTATATACGCGTTTAGTGTTTTAATGGATTAATATCTGATGAATGGGTTAGCGCGTTAAGGTTTTCCTCAGTGTCTTAGTCATATGTATAGAAAATGAGCAGGTGCATAACAGGGATTGCGAATTGCGTACCACCAATGGTTTTAAGTTTTGTCCTTAGGTGGTTATATCAGTGTAGCTGTTTTACTATCTGCATTGTTTTCTTATTTTGCAAGTTCAATAGGCAAATGGCACCTGCCACTCCAAAATGTAGATTTGACCTTTATGAACTAAAGTGGAGATACTAATATTATAGGCGTGCATGTAATTAATTTAGCATCATTAGAATCTCATTTGCTTAAGATTTACTTTTAGAATATGAAATGGCTGGAAAACTAATACTGCATAAGATCCTTTGGACTCAAAGGGCTGAGGTGAGACGCCAGAAAGTTCCTTGCTACTGGCCATTTAGTGGCCTTTTTGAGGGAGGCAAGGTGGTTTGTCTTTGCTGCCTGAGTAGATTGTCTTTTTCATTTAAAAACGAAGGGGGGTGGGGGGGCTAAAAAGCATAAAACTCTCGACCTTTGAGTCATGTGCTACTGACCCCTTTACCTTTAAAACTTGACAATGAACACTCCAAACTTGATATTACGTACAACTAAATCTCTCATGTTGCCTTCACATGACTCAAACTTTATGGAGATATCTACACATAACCTAAAGCTCAAAGGAATAATTTGCACAATAGAGTTTAAGATGTTCATTTAATTTGACGTGTTACCCTTCTGTTAGTAGGTTAGCGGATTTAGTAACAGCAGAAGTTATCTGCACAGATTTGAAAGTTTAGGGTTTCCATAGTAAGTTTTGAAGGTTAAGGTCGTCATTTGCTCGACCCAAAGTTCAAAGGGTGCTCAGCCCTAAAAAAATATCTTCTTTCTGCCACTTTTAAGATAATGCATCAAAAAGAGCCAATGGTGAACTTCTGTATTTTCTTAAGCCGATCCACACACGTTTGCTTTCTATCTTATCCGTAAAATTTTATTTCATCTCTGTTCAGTTAAACTATTTAAAGTATGTTATCTTCAAAATTCTTCATCATTATACTGAGTCTAAAATACAGTGATAAAGGTAGAGATAGGGGGTGATGAAGGAAGGTTTGAGCCATGACTTGGTGACACAAACTGATTTAGTATAGTTCTAAACTTGAATTATAAAAAAAAAATTTGTGCACGCCTAAGATAGAATTGGATTAGCTATTGATATTTTGAATAGACTCTGAAAATGAGAATCTAAAAATCATAATAGAAAAATTAACTAAATAGTTCTACTCAATATGAATCCATTAAAGGTTTCTTATATTAAGTTAAGAGCAGCTACATCTTTTCTGACTGTGCTTGAATCTGTTTTGGCTTGTTATCTTATTTCTCTCTCTCTCTCTCTCTCTCTCTCTCTTTTATTTTATTTTTTTCCTTTGTGGTTTACATAGGAGGCACAAGGCCTAGGGGGTTGGAAGTGGGAAAGGGGCAGGGTTGAGGTTGAACTCAAGAATATTAAGTCCCCTTGGCACTTAAGTTAGTGGAGGTGCGACTTCTGCCAAGGCTTTATGGCTTGTTATCCTACTTAGGCTTGAAAATTCACTGTTCTGTATGAATTTTAGTCTTGAGCAGTTGATTTATGTGATAAAAATAGATAAAATTCAGTTATTCTATATTTATATAAGGCCTCTTTTTCTCTTTTATCAAATTTTATTACCTTCACTCAAGCAAGGGCTTTAGTGCCTCTTGCCTAGCAAAATCAGCTGCCTGAGTTTTCCTTGAGATTGACTTGATAAGGACTTTGAATAATTGTTGAATGGAGAATGATTTGATATTATTGACAAGCTTCAATTTTCCTGAGCGTCAATCAGTTTATATTCTAGAAATGCATTTGCATTGCACATTCAATGAGCATGTTCTTCAGATGAAAACTTAAATGCTAGATGTATAATGATGATAACCTTACTTCCTGGTCATTATCTAGTGTTTAGCCAGATTATTATAACCTTACTTAATGCAGTTTATGGTAAATCATTGGATTTGATAGTGTCTTGCATTTAAGTGACTCCATATATATATAATTATGAACGTCCCACAAAGGAAGAGTGAAAAATTATGGCAGCTTTTGGCTTTAAGTTGTGGTATTATTTCTCTTAGTTCATACACTGTTGTTGGTGCCAAGTTCCTTAGGCTGTTATTGTAATATTTGGGTCCTAGATCTTCAAATGCTTGTTTCTGTAAGATTAAATTCTTTTAATTCCCATGCTTCTTTTTTTTTCTCTAAATATTTTGTCAAAATTGATCTTGGTTCTGAAGATTGCTTCGACTGTGCCCATCCCCCATTATTAGATTTACTAGCATGTATGTTAATGTTTGTGGTTACATGTGTATTTCTGTCTGTACACATGCTTTTAGTTTCTGATGGGGGAAACTGATATAAACTTGAAATTTTATCATTTTAATTATGTTTTTTTTTTGGTGTTTTTGTTATTATTCTCTTCTTCCCATATTAACCATGCCAGTAATTGATTGATTTCAGCCTCCTAAGATCAAAGCCTTCATTGAGAAGGTCATACAGTGTCCATTACAAGATATAGCAATACCACTCTCTGGTTTTCGGTGGGAGTACAGTAAGGTAATATCATGTTCATTTTCCTCACATCAAGTATTTTATTATTTCCTGTGACTTACGTATTTCTTTCTTTTCAGGGGAATTTTCGTCATTGGAGGCCATTGTTTCTTCATTTTGATACATACTTCAAGGTGTATTTGTCAAGTAGAAATGATTTGACATTGTCTGACAGGATTCTAGAAGATGAAAGTCTGTTACCAAAACATGCGATTCTGCAAATATTGCGGGTGATGCAAATAATTTTAGAGAATTGCCCTAACAAGAGTTCATTTGATGGCTTAGAGGTGAGTTGTTCAGAAAATATTTTCTGCCCCTGGGCTAATCTTAATTTTACTTTTGTACCACCATTGCTTCTTTCATCTACTTTAGCTAAATGACTATTTCTTTTAATATTTAAAAGATTTCTATAATTCTAATATTTGCAGCTTTCTTTTCAGCATTTCAAGCTATTATTAGCTTCTGCAGATCCTGAGATTCTTATTGCTACATTAGAAACTCTTTCTGCACTTGTGAAAATAAATCCCTCCAAACTTCATGGAAGTGCAAAGATGGTTGGATGTGGTTCAGTTAACAGCTATCTCCTATCCTTAGCACAGGGATGGGGAAGCAAGGAGGAGGGCTTGGGATTGTATTCTTGTATTATGGCAAATGAGAAAACCCAAGATGAATCTTTGTGCTTGTTTCCTTCTGATGTAGATAATGCTTGTGACCAATCTAATTATCGCATTGGTTCTACCCTGTATTTTGAATTGCACGGACCCAGTGCTCAAAGCAAGGAACAAAGTGTAGATACAGTTTCCCCAAGTTTGAGAGTTATTCATATGCCAGATATGCATTTGCGGAAAGAAGAAGATTTGTCATTGCTGAAGCAGTGTATTGAGCAGTATAGTGTTCCTCCAGATCTCAGATTTTCACTGCTCACTAGAATTAGATATGCTCGTTCCTTCCGGTCACCTAGAATATGCAGGTTTTATAGCAGGATATGCCTTCTTGCTTTTATTGTTCTGGTCCAGTCCAGTGATGCTCATGATGAACTTGTATCCTTTTTTGCTAATGAACCGGAATATACAAATGAGTTAATTAGGGTTGTGCGATCTGAGGAGACTGTATCTGGATCTATCAGAACATTAGCGATGCTTGCACTAGGAGCTCAGTTAGCAGCATATACATCATCGCATGAACGCGCACGGATATTAAGTGGATCTAGTATAAGTTTTGCTGGTGGGAACCGCATGATACTCCTGAATGTGCTCCAGAGGGCTATTTTGTCATTAAAAAGTTCTAATGATCCATCATCCCTTGCCTTTGTTGAGGCACTTCTTCAGTTTTATCTGCTCCATGTGGTTTCAACCTCGACTTCTGGGAGTAATATTAGGGGTTCTGGCATGGTACCCACATTCTTGCCTTTGCTGGAGGATTCTGATCCGACACACATTCATCTTGTCTGTTTTGCTGTGAAAACCCTTCAGAAGCTTATGGATTATAGTAGCTCAGCTGTTTCGTTGTTTAAAGAGTTGGGGGGCGTTGAGCTTTTGGCTCAGAGATTACAAATAGAGGTGCACCGAGTTATTGGTTTGGTCAGAGAAAATGATATTCTGATGCTTCCTAGTGAAAGCTCAAGGCATAGTACTGATCAGCTGTACTCCCAGAAGAGGCTCATAAAGGTTTCACTCAAGGCACTGGGTTCTGCAACATATGCCCCTGCTAACTCTACCAGATCTCAGCATTCACATGACAGTTCTTTACCTGCAACCCTAGCCTTGATTTTTGGGAATGTAGATAAATTTGGAGGTGACATTTATTACTCAGCTGTTACTGTTATGAGTGAAATAATCCACAAAGATCCTACATGTTTTTCTGCTCTGCATGAGATGGGCCTTCCTGATGCATTTCTATCTTCAGTTGTATCTGGAATATATCCTTCTTCTAGGGCTTTGACATGTATTCCTAATGGTCTTGGTGCTGTTTGTCTCAATGCAAAAGGTTTAGAAGCTGTCAGAGAAACTTCATCACTGCGGTTCCTTGTTGACATCTTCACAAGCAAAAAGTATGTCTTAGCAATGAATGAAGCTATTGTTCCTCTTTCAAATGCAGTGGAGGAACTTTTACGTCACATATCTTCATTGAGAAGTACTGGTGTTGATATTATCATTGAAATCATCCATAAGATTTCATCCTTTGGTGATGGCATTGGTACGGGATCTTCAGGAAAGGCTAATGAGGGTACTGTAATGGAAACAGATTCTGAAGACAAAGAAAATGAAGGCCATTGCTGCCTTGTTAGTACAGCAGATTCAGCTGCAGAAGGGATGAGTGATGATCAGTTTGTTCATCTGTGCGTCTTTCATTTGATGGTATTGGTTCACAGGACAATGGAAAATTCTGAAACATGTCGGTTATTTGTGGAAAAATCTGGAATTGAAGCTTTATTGACATTGTTATTACAGCCCACTATTGCACAGTCCTCAGACGGCATGTCTATTGCTTTACATAGCACTATGGTCTTTAAGGGTTTTGCTCAGCATCACTCTGCTCCTCTGGCACGTGCCTTCTGTTCCTCTCTTAGAGAGCACTTGAAGAAAGCACTAGCTGGGTTTGATGCAGCTTCTGGACATTTACTGTTGGAGCCAAAGATGACAACTGATAGTGGCATCTTTTCTTCACTTTTCCTGGTTGAGTTCCTTTTGTTTCTTGCTGCCTCAAAAGACAATCGTTGGGTGACTGCATTGCTGACAGAGTTTGGAAATGGCAGTAAAGATGTTCTGGAGGACATTGGACGTGTCCATCGTGAAGTTCTGTGGCAAATTGCTCTACTTGAAGATACAAAGCCTGATACTGAGGATGATGGGGCTTGTTCGTCTGCTGATTCACAACAGGCAGAAGTGGATATTAATGAAACTGAAGAGCAAAGGTTCAACTCTTTCAGGCAGTTTCTTGATCCATTACTGAGGAGGAGGACATCGGGATGGAGCATTGAATCTCAGTTTTTTGACCTTATAAACCTGTATCGAGATATGGGTCGTGCCACTGGTTCTCAGAATAGATCAAGCTCTTTTGGTCCTTCAAGTATGAGGTTAGCTTCCACTAATCAGTTGCAGCATTCTGGGTCTTCTGATGAGTCTGGGTCTAATAGTAAGAAAGAATATGAGAAGCAGAGGCCATATTATACCTCTTGTTGTGACATGATCAGATCACTCTCATATCACATCACCCATTTGTTTCAAGAGTTAGGAAAGGTAATGCTGCTACCTTCTCGTCGACGAGATGATGTTGTGAGTGTAAGTCCTGCAGCAAAATCAGTGGCTTCAACTTTTGCAGCCATTTCTCTAGATCACATGAATTTTGGTTATGTAGATATTTCAGCAGCAGAGGTATCCATATCAACAAAGTGTCGTTACTATGGTAAAGTGATTGGTTTTATGGATAGCATTCTAATGGAGAAGCCTGATTCATGCAATCCTGTTATATTGAATTGTTTGTATGGACGTGGGGTTGTTCCATCTGTATTGACCACATTTGAAGCTACCAGTCAGCTGCTCTTTGCAGTTAATCGGGCTCCTGCATCACCTATGGAAACTGATGACGGAGTTTTGAAGCAAGATGACAAGGATGATACAGATCATTCATGGGATTTTGGTCCTTTAGCTAGTTACACTAAATTTATGGACCATCTAGTGACCTCCTCTTTTATTTTATCATCATTTACAAAGCACTTGCTTGCACAGCCCCTTACAAGTGGGGATACTCCATTCCCGCGGGATGCTGAGACCTTTGTGAAGGTCCTCCAATCCATGGTGTTGAAGGTTGTACTTCCTGTTTGGACTCATCCCCAGTTTGTTGATTGTAGTTATGAATTTATTTCCACTGTAATCTCTATCATTAAGCATGTATATTATGGGGTTGAAGTAAAAAATGTAAACAGCAGCAATGGTGCTCGTATTACTGGGCCTCCACCTAATGAAACAGCTATATCAACCATCATAGAGATGGGTTTTTCCAGGTCTAGAGCAGAAGAAGCTCTCAGACAAGTTGGGTCAAATAGTGTGGAGTTGGCAATGGAGTGGTTGTTCTCCCATCCAGAGGATACTCAAGAAGATGATGAACTTGCTCGTGCACTTGCCATGTCCCTTGGGAATTCTGAATCAGACACAAAAGATACTGTTGTAAATGATAATGCTCTGCAGATTGAGGAAGAGGTGGTACAACTTCCGCTGGTTGATGAGTTGTTATCTACTTGCACAAAACTTCTCCAGAAGGAATCTCTTGCTTTTCCTGTCCGAGACTTGCTTGTGATGATATGCTCTCAAGATGATGGTCAATATAGGTCTAACATCATCTCTTTTATTGTTGACCGGATCAAAGAATGTGGTTTGGTTCCTAGTAATGGAAATAATACCATGCTGACTGCTCTTTTCCACGTTTTTGCTTTAATTCTGAATGAGGATGCTGTGGCACGGGAAACTGCTTCAAAGATTGGTTTGATTAAAATTGCCTCAGATCTACTCTATCAGTGGGATTCTAGTCTTGATAGTAGGGCAAAACAGCAGGTGCCAAAATGGGTTACGTCAGCTTTTCTTGCTTTAGACAGGCTGTTGCAAGTGGATCAAAAACTGAACTCTGAAATAGCAGAGCAGCTGAAGAAGGAAGCAGTGGATAGCCAGCAGAGATCAATTACCATTGATGAGGATAGGCAAAACAAGTTGCAGTCTGCATTGGGACTGTCTATGAAGTATGCGGATGTACATGAGCAGAAGAGACTTGTTGAGATTGCTTGTAGTTGTATGAAGAACCAACTTCCATCAGACACAATGCATGCTGTTTTGTTACTATGTTCCAATCTTACAAGGAATCATTCTGTTGCCCTTAGCTTTCTTGATGCTGGGGGCTTAGGTTTACTCCTTTCTTTGCCTACAAGCAGCCTCTTCCCTGGGTTTGACAATATTGCTGCCAGTATTATACGTCAGGTCCTTGAAGATCCACAAACTCTCCAGCAAGCAATGGAATCTGAAATAAAGCATTGTCTTTTAGTTGCATCTAATCGGCATCCAATTGGAAGGCTCAATCCTCGCAATTTCCTGTCAAATTTAGCTTCTGTGATTTCTCGGGATCCAGTAATTTTCATGCAGGCTGCTCAATCTGTGTGCCAAGTTGAGATGGTAGGTGAAAGGCCTTATATTGTCTTGTTGAAAGATCGGGACAAGGACAAACCTAAGGAGAAAGAGAAGGAGAAGGATAGATCATTAGAGAAAGACAAAACACTGATTAATGATGGGAAGGTTAGTTTGGGAAATGCAAACTCAGCAGCTTCTGGGAATGGCCATGGCAAAAGCCATGATTTAAATTCAAAGAGTGGCAAGAGTCATAAAAAACCCACCCAGAGTTTTATAAATGTGATAGAACTCCTTCTTGAATCCATATGCAATTTTTTACCTCCTGTGAAGGATGACATGACCTTAAATGCCCTTCCTGGCACCCCAACATCAAGTGACATGGACATTGATGTCTCTGCAGTTAAGGGAAAAGGAAAAGCAGTTGCCACCATGTCTGAGGAGAATGAAACCTGCATGCAGGAAGCTTCTGCATCACTTGCAAAAATTGTATTTATTTTGAAGCTTCTCACAGAGATATTATTGATGTATTCATCATCTGTACATGTTCTTCTTCGACGAGATTCCGAAATGAGCAGCACTAGGGTCACTCATCAAAAGAGTCATGCTGGTTTAAGCATGGGTGGAATATTTTATCATATTCTTCATAATTTTCTTCCTCATTTTCGAAGTTCCAAAAAGGACAAGAAACTTGATGGTGATTGGAGGCAGAAACTTGCAACTAGGGCTAACCAGTTTATGGTGGCTGCTTGTGTTCGTTCTACAGAGGCAAGGAGGAGGATTTTCAGTGAGATCAGTCATATCATAAATGAGTTTGTTTATTCTTGTAATGGTATTAAGCCACCAGGCAATGACGTTCAGGTTTTTGTTGATCTACTTAATGATGTTTTGGCTGCTCGTACACCTGCTGGTTCATCAATCTCAGCTGAGGCCTCTGCCACTTTTATTGACGCTGGTCTAGTTAAATCATTGACTCGTACCCTCCAGGTTTTGGACCTGGACCATGCTGACTCATCTAAAGTTGCTACTGGAATTGTTAAAGCTCTAGAGTTGGTAACCAAGGAGCATGTCCATTCAGCTGATCCTAATGTGGGGAAGGGTGATAGTTCTACTAAGCCTTCAGATCTTGGTCAAGCTGGAAGAATGGAGAATAATGATGATTTGTCTCAGTCCATGGAAATGACTTCTCAGGCCAATCATGAGTCCCTTCAAACTGAACATGTTGCATCTTACAATGCGATTCAGTCCTATGGTGAGTCTGAAGCTGTCACTGATGATATGGAACATGATCAAGATC
Organism: Delonix regia; assembly: GCA_037074485.1. NCBI lineage: Eukaryota > Viridiplantae > Streptophyta > Magnoliopsida > Fabales > Fabaceae > Delonix > Delonix regia. Next base: position 8,286,836 of record CM073452.1, read on the forward strand.
TTGATGGGAGTTTTGCTCCTGCTAATGAGGATGATTACATGCATGAAACTTCCGAGGATGCAGGGGGTCTTGAGAATGGTATTGAAAATGTGGAGATACGATTTGAAATCCAGCCTCACGAACAAGAAAATCTTGATGATGATGATGAGGAGGATGATGATGAGATGTCTGGAGATGATGGTGAAGATGTAGATGAAGATGATGAGGATGATGAGGAACATAATGATCTGGAAGAAGATGAAGTCCGTCACTTGCCTCACCCTGACACAGATCAAGATGATCGTGAGATTGATGATGATGATTTTGATGATGAAGTGATGGAGGAAGATGATGAAGATGATGAGGATGATGAGGAAGGAGTTATCCTGCGGCTTGAGGAGGGCATTAATGGAATAAATGTTTTTGACCATATTGAGGTTCTTGGCAGAGATAATAGTTTTCCAAATGAAGCTCTACATGTGATGCCAGTTGAACTTTTTGGACCTAGACGTCCAAGGAGGACCACATCAATTTACAGTCTTCTGGGCAGAACTGGTGATACTGCTAATCCTTCACGTCATCCTCTCTTAGCTGGACCTTCTTCTTTCCACACATCTACTGGGCAATCAGGCTTGTTCCTTTATATATTTCTCTATTTTTAATTGATATATTACTCCAATGATGCCTTTTTATAAAAAAAAAAAAAATTGGTACTTCTTTTTTGTAAACAACACTTTGATTTTGTATTCTAATGACTTCCTTTTATTCAAAATGATTTCAGATAGTATATTGGAGAACAGCACAGCAGGCTTGGATAATATCTTCCGATCACTGAGGAGTGGACGCCATGGGCACCGTTTGAATTTATGGATTGATAACAACCAGCAGAGTGGTGGATCAAATACTGGTATTGTACCACCAGGCCTTGAGGAGCTGCTTGTCTCTCAGTTAAGGCGGCCTACCCCTGTAAAGTCTTCTGATCAGGACGTAGCAGAAGCAGGTCCTCAGAGTAAAGTTGAAGTTAGCCAAACACAAGATTTACAAGGTTCAAGGCCAGAAATCCCACTTGAAAGTAATGTAAATCAAGAAGGTGGTACAGGGACTGCTTCAGCAGCAATTGATAACTCCAACAATGCTGATATGAGACCTACAGCAACTGGATCTCTGCAGGCAGATGTATCAAGTACTCACTCACAAGTGATTGAGATGCGGTTCGAGCATAATGATGCAGCTGTGCGGGATGTTGAAGCTGTGAGCCAAGAGAGTAGTGGCAGTGGGGCAACTTTTGGTGAAAGCCTTAGGAGCCTAGATGTTGAGATTGGAAGTGCTGATGGCCATGATGATGGTGGAGAAAGGCAGGTTTCTGCAGAAAGGATACCAGCAAGTGATTCACAGGCTGCACGTACAAGAAGAGCAAATATGACTTTTGGTCATTCGTCTCATGTAAGTGGGAGAGATGCTTCCCTCCATAGCGTTACTGAAGTTTCTGAAAATTCTAGCCGAGATGCTGATCAAGAAGGTCCAGCAGCAGAGCAACAGGTGAACAGTGATGCTGGTACAGGGGCAATTGATCCTGCTTTTCTTGATGCTCTTCCTGAGGAGTTGCGTGCTGAAGTCCTCTCAGCTCAACAGGGACAAGTGGCTCAACCATCAAGTACTGAGTCTCAGAACACAGGTGATATTGATCCAGAATTCCTTGCAGCTCTACCCCCAGATATTCGAGCAGAAGTTCTAGCACAACAGCAAGCACAGAGGCTCCATCAATCTCAGGAGTTGGAAGGTCAACCTGTTGAAATGGATACTGTCTCAATAATTGCAACATTTCCTTCAGAATTACGAGAAGAAGTAAGTTTATCAGTGGAACTTTGTTTAATACAAGTGGGACTGCATATCAGTACAATTATACTCATGTTTTCTTCAGGTTCTTTTAACGTCATCCGACGCCATCCTTGCCAATCTTACACCTGCTCTTGTTGCTGAGGCAAATATGTTGCGGGAGAGGTTTGCACACCGTTATAGTCGTACCCTCTTTGGTATGTACCCCAGAAGTCGTAGAGGTGAGACTTCTAGACGTGGTGAAGGTATTGGTTCTGGCCTGGATGTGGCTGGGGGAAGCATTTCCTCACGTAGGTCTATTGGAGCTAAGGTGGTTGAAGCTGATGGAGCACCTATAGTTGACACAGAAGCTTTGCATGCCATGATCCGGTTATTTCGTGTAGTTCAGGTATCACTTTGTGATAATGAACAGTCCTTCAAAATGCTTTTTATTTTATTATTTATTAATTGTCCTTTTCTTCTTGCAGCCACTTTATAAAGGTCAATTGCAGAGGCTTCTTTTGAATCTTTGTGCTCATAGTGAAACTAGAACTTCTTTGTTGAAACTTCTGATGGACCTACTTATGCTTAATGCTAGAAAGTCTGGAACTTTCTCTAGTGCAACTGAGCCACCATATAGACTATATGGTTGTCAGAGCAATGTAATGTACTCACGTCCTCAATCTTTCGATGGTAAGACCAGTTGATCATTCTTATTGATGATAAATTTAGTTTGCAATATTTTATGTCTAAGAATCAGTGGATAATGCAATTTATATGTTTTCAGTGATGTATCTGGGTATTGAAAGTTCTATTTGTATTCTTAGTAGCAAGGTAATCATGGTAATGGGTAGTGGTGCAAGCATTCATCATGGTTTAATATTGGATATTTGAATTCTCCCGCATCATACCACCATAGTGGCCCATTTTTGTATCATTTGCTAAGCCTTCAATAATTTTTTTAATGGCAGTGGATTTAACTAATAACTTATATGTTGTTTGATTACATAGGAGTTCCTCCCTTGCTCTCCCGTCGTGTACTTGAAACTCTCTCTTATCTTTCTCGCAATCATCCATATGTGGCAAAAATTTTGCTTCAGTTTAGGCATCCTCATCATGCACTCAGAGAACCAGATAATGCTAACATTGCCCGTGGCAAAGCTGTGATGGTTGTTGGAGATGAAGTTAACGATGAAAATAATGGATATGTATCCCTTGCAATGCTTTTAAGGCTGTTGAACCAGCCCCTTTATTTGAGGAGCATAGCCCATCTTGAGCAGGTGATGATTTGATTTTTATATGGTATTTTAGCATCTTGTTTCTGTGCATGCAAACACTGCTGACATGATAACTCGTTATCTGTGTTTTACATCCACAGCTGCTAAATCTACTTGAGGTTATCATTGATAGTGCTGGAAGCAATTCTAGTTCATCTGACAAAATTCCAAATTCTACTTCTGAGCCATCATCTGGTCCACAAATTTCTGCAATGGAAGCAGATCCAAATACAGATCCTGGTGTTATGTCTTCAAGGGTTGATACATCCACTAAAGTCGTTGATTCCTCCAAACCCAGAATCTCTGATAATCCTGAGGAATGCGAGACTCAGAGAGTACTAAATAACTTACCTCAGGCAGAACTTCGGCTTTTGTGCTCATTACTTGCACAAGAAGGGTATGATTGTAGGCTTATGCTTATTAATTGCATTTATTCAGCTGTCTGAGTTTTGTGAATATGCCGTCTTAGATGTATTTAGTTACTAAAACTAAGAGCTCCTGATTTATGGGGAGGATCAAAAGTGACACGACTAGTGGAAAATTCATTTGCCTTTCTAATTATTTTCAGATTATTCTACAAAATGTTCCACACATTTAGATTTGAGCATTTAAGGTTTGTTTCTAGCGTAATAATGTTCATTCAGCATTCATATTGGTGTTTATAATTACTTGGATTTGTTTATAACACCAAACTTCATATCACTCACCATTAGACCAGATTTATCTAGTCTGGCTATTGTTTTGTAAAGAAAATTCTGTATATTTTAACAATGATGTGCTTGATCTGATGTTTAACTTGTTCCCTCTCAGTTTGTCGGATAATGCATATACTCTTGTGGCGGAGGTAATGAAGAAATTAGTGGCCATTGCTCCAACTCATTGTCAGCTCTTTGTCACAGAGTTGTCAGGAGCAGTTCAAAAATTGACTTCATCTGCAATGGATGAGTTGCGTGTTTTCAGTGAAACAATCAAAGCTCTTCTTAGCACAACATTTTCTGATGGGGCTGCAATTTTGAGAGTGCTGCAAACCTTAAGTTCCCTTGTTGCCTCACTGACTGAGAGAGAGAGTGAGAGAAATGCTCCTCCTGCTCTTTCCGAGGTTTGGGAAATCAATTCTGCTTTAGAGCCTTTGTGGCATGAGCTGAGCTGTTGTATAAGCAAGATAGAGTCATACTCAGAGTCTGCGTCTGATTTGCTCACCCCTTCCAGAACCTGTGTGGCTAAACCATCTGGTGTAATGCCTCCACTTCCACCTGGGTCTCAAAATATTTTACCGTACATAGAATCTTTCTTTGTGGTCTGTGAGAAGCTGCATCCTGCTCAGCCAGGTGCTAGTCATGACCTGGGTATTCCTGTTATTTCTGATGTTGAAGATGCCAGTACATCTGCTGCTCAGCAGAAAACATCTGCAGCGGCTGTGAAAGTGGAAGAGAAAAATGCTGTTTTTGTTAAGTTCTCAGAGAAGCATAGGAAGCTACTAAATGCTTTTATTAGGCAGAATCCTGGTTTGCTTGAGAAATCTTTCTCCCTCATGCTGAAGGTTCCAAGATTTATTGATTTTGATAACAAGCGTGCCCACTTTCGATCAAAGATAAAGCATCAGCATGACCATCACCACAGCCCCTTGAGGATATCAGTTAGGAGGGCATATGTTTTAGAAGATTCTTATAATCAGCTACGCATGAGATCAACTCAGGATCTGAAGGGAAGGTTGACTGTTCACTTCCAAGGGGAGGAAGGTATTGATGCAGGTGGGCTTACGAGGGAATGGTATCAATTGTTGTCCAGAGTTATTTTTGACAAAGGAGCACTTCTTTTCACTACAGTGGGCAATGAATCAACATTTCAGCCTAACCCCAATTCTGTCTACCAAACAGAGCATCTTTCTTATTTCAAATTTGTTGGAAGAGTGGTGAGTTCCATTTGCAGCTGCTCTTGTTGTTTTCTCGCTTTTAGTTATATATCCTTCTTTCTTACCCCCCTTTTTACATTATCCAGGTTGGGAAAGCACTATTTGATGGTCAACTCTTGGATGTCCATTTTACTCGCTCATTCTACAAGCACATACTTGGAATCAAAGTTACATATCATGATATTGAAGCGATTGATCCAGACTACTTTAAAAATTTGAAATGGATGCTTGAGGCATGTGCATTTTTGTACTTTCCCCCCTTTCTGTAGTCTCTCCATTGATCACTTGATTGTGATAGTATTCATGTGCTTTTGGTTTGTTTGCAGAATGATATTAGTGATGTTCTGGATCTTACCTTTAGCATTGATGCTGATGAGGAAAAGCTGATCTTATATGAACGAACAGAAGTACTGACTGCTCTCATACTTCCTGAGAAAATATATTAGATTCTATATTTTATTATCATCTAATTTTGATTAAAATGTCTAGGTGACTGATTATGAGTTGATTCCTGGTGGACGGAATATCAAAGTTACTGAGGAGAATAAGCATCAATATGTAGATTTGGTTGCTGAGCACCGACTGACCACTGCTATTCGACCTCAAATAAATGCCTTCTTGGAAGGATTTAATGAATTGATTCCTAGGGAGTTGATATCTATATTCCATGACAAAGAATTGGAATTATTAATTAGTGGACTTCCTGATATTGATTGTGAGTTTCTTGCATTGTGCAACATATCCTTTCTTGATGTCTTAACTGCTCTCCAGCCCTCCCATCTTTTCAAGTCTTTAAAATGTGTAGAAAGTTAATTTTAACTAACAGTTTTGCATCATTTCAGTGGATGACTTGAGAGCAAATACTGAATATTCTGGATACAGTGCTGCATCGCCGGTTATTCAATGGTTTTGGGAGGTTGTTTATGGTTTCAGCAAAGAAGATAAGGCCCGACTGTTGCAGTTCGTGACAGGCACATCCAAGGTGAGTTGCTTTAGTAGATTTTTGAACATTTTAATCTTGAAATAGTTGTAATTGTCAAGAAGTGTCTCTTGCATGTAGCGTAGTGGAGTATGTGATTTTCTCAATTTTGGATTATCTGAGGTGTTACTGTAATTTATTGAATAGAATTAGAATGGCACTGACAGTTTGTCCTGACATTTTGTCTTAATCTACTTTGCCTATTTCCCTCTGCTGGTGATAATGTTCTTTTTTCCCTACCTATGATCTGTTGATTTTATAGACTTGGAAACTCATGTTTACCCTTCTATTCTAGTCTCTACCAGAACTCTAAATCCCTGTTCGGTTAGAAAAAGTATGTGACGGATCTGATTTTGGCAACCAATTTTCAGGTGCCGCTGGAAGGTTTCAGTGCTCTTCAAGGAATTTCAGGTTCTCAGAAATTTCAGATACACAAAGCATATGGGAGCCCTAATCACTTGCCTTCTGCTCATACTTGGTACATTTCCGCTTCCTCAGTTCGTTATCTTTTATCAACGTGGTTGGCTTTTGACATCTTTAAAGTTGCAGGTTATATTTAATTATTTAACTGATCATTATTATCATTTTACTAGAAAGAAGTAACCTGGATTCTTTGTTGCAGCTTCAACCAGCTAGATCTGCCGGAGTATCCAACTAGGCAACAACTGGAAGAGAGGCTACTGCTTGCAATTCATGAAGCAAATGAGGGGTTTGGATTTGGTTGATAACTGTTCTTTTTTTTTTTTCCTTTTTTTCGGGGGGAAGGGGGTGGGGCAATACACTCATGTATTACATATAGGTCAGAAGCTATCTGAAATAGAATGAGTGGTGCCGGGGTTTGCCGATATTATTTAAGTTTGCATCAATCTTAAATTGTTAATATGTTGTACAGTCGTATATTGCAATGGGAAAATGCCTTTGGCAGTTCTTCAATCCCACTTTTGCTCCTGTTATATTTTGTTTATATGGTCAGCATTGTTACTATATCAGCTAGCAGCTTCCTTGCAAATATTGTTTTGACGTAATTGAACGAGTTATACACTTTATGACTTAACGTCCCCCCATGGCTGCGGCCCCGATAGCTTGTTACACCGTCATGTATTTCAGGTTTAACTAATGGAAGGTGTGCGTACACGATTCAGAATGAGAAAATTTTTTATTCTTAAAAATATTTATGTTGAATAATTTGAAAAAAAAAAAAAAAAAAAGAACCAAACCAATTCTTGTTTTTGTAATACTTTATTTAATCATACTAAAGCACTATGTCTTAACCTCAATTATTCACTTTTGCGGTGAAAAAAATGTTTCCTTCCCAACCTCGTGAGGCGTCAGATTTCTCAAAGCTCTGGTAGATAATGTCAAAAAGGTACCTCGAATAATATTGAAAGTGAATAATCCACTCCGAATTATTCTCCTAAAAGTTATTCTTTATCATAAGTGATGGGTGTGCCCTGAAACGACCCGGTCTAGCAGAAAAATCACAATTTATCAGGCCCTTTGATACAAACAACTAGAAATCCCCAAGGTGCCATTTCTTAGGAGGCCAAACCAGTGTTGAATAAACTCCCCTCTATCTGTTACAGATCGAATACTCCTCCTTCTTCAAACTGATTCATAGCTTTAATAGAAAAACCTTTGAACAAGATCTATTTTGCACCATATATGAGGGATTCCTATATAATATTTTAAATGATTAGAAGACAATACGTTTTTTTAAATTCTCAATGCTTATAACAGTTATTTTTATGATATGCTTCTTGCTTTTCTCATCCTTTGTATATTTTAATTTTGATCTTCTATTTGTTATTCACTCTTTTGACTATGCTAATACCAAAGTACTTATTTATTATAACATAGAATAGGACGAGAAGACTAACTGAAAATGCAAGATGTAATGAGAGAGATATACGGCAAATTGTCTTTAACTTCAAATCATTAAGTTCTTAGAGTAGCTTCGTCAGTAGAAAAGACGAATTCTTTTTATAAGCAAAGAGCAGCAACAATTAGCTGATCGCCAAATGGCAGCTATGCCATAAACTTCCCATTATGGTTTTTAAATATGTTACCTCTTTCACCAACCCATTAAAAATATCTGAGGGAGGCCTAAAGACACAGAAATCACCATCTAGGATATTTCTTTCCTTTGGCATCATCTTCAATAATATTGCAAAGGCTATCTGGAAAATCATCCGGCCACAAAACCACATCATTTCCACAGAGGACCATCTTTGCAAGATGATCTGCCGCTCTATTAGTTTCACGCCACGTGTGAGAAACTTGATACTTCTCAAACAAACTTAAAAGTTTCCATATGCGTCTCAAACAGCTGCCAGCTTTACCTGAAGGCTGTTCTTTATTGATCGTTTTTACAACACTCATTGAATCAGACTCCACCCATATTACTCTAATCCCAAGACCGCAGGCAAGAACAAGACCTCTCCATACGGCCCAAAGCTCAACCAAGAAAACATCTCCTCGTGGAACTTTAGAGACAAAAGCACATAATGGCTCACCCCTGTAATCACGAAGCAGTCCACCAAAACTAGCATTTTCTTTATGTATAGAACCGTCAGTATTCAATTTTGTCCATCCAAACTCTGGCTTTATCCATCCATACCATCTAATGGTTCTGGAAACCGGACTTAGAAGATTTGCAATTTGGTTAAAGTTCTCTAGAAGAGCCATTCCTTTGGTTTTCTTGCCAATACTCGTAACCCGTGACTCTAGTCTCAAATCATTTTCCTTGGTTTTATGTTTCTTTCCTTGAAGATGTGCCTCTAGGCAGTTTTCGCTGAAAGTATTGATCTGACATAGAGCACAGCTCCACTCCTTCTGGGCATTTTTCTTGCCAGTTGACCTGTTGTAATTCCTTTCTGTAAAGTCACAACCAGGATCATAATTCCCCTGATACAAAGAATTGTTAAGAAATAAGCATTTATTAATATTTAATACACATTATGAAAGTGACACAACCAAATGTTTATTAAATGAAAATCTGACTAGGAATTTGTAGCAAGCAATTGCCTCCTTGTGAGTAGTGGTTACATTTATATATATAAGCAATAAAATTGCAATTGGTTGCTCATCATTTATTGCACCAATCAAGTCTGTAACATTCAACATATGAAATGCATATTTGGATTTAGAGACAAATTGTGAAATGAACATTTTTAACATCCTCAATCAAGTTTCCAAGTGTTTCAATGAATGGGTTGTCAGTAACTTGATGTACCTTAAAAACGGGTAAATACCTAAAAGAACGTACCTGATATCTTACACGTGTCTTCTCTTGCATTTGACTTTTAATGATTGTAGTGTCAGATACATCGAGAAGCTTGCCGTGCTCATTTAATATAAAACTAGTGCTCCTTTGACTGAAGATGGTCCCCGACCTTTCCCATATGTTATCAGCACAATATTGCTTAGAGAAGTACTTATAGATGTATGATGCACCGCCAAAATAAGGTAACACCAACAAGATAGTTGCCATCCCTTTCATATGAGGCCACCATGGGAGCCTGTAAAAAACAAACAAATTCAAACCTAGGAGAAATGGTAGCTGAAAACATAATATTCACAAACAAGCAAAGTAATAATATATGCTAAGCTGCACACTATGATAATAGTTAAAGAGGTCAGAGAGCGGAAAACTTAGTAATCTTCTTCTTCCCCATCTTCACCCCCTTCTTTTGAGCCAAAACCATTCTGATTTACTTTTAACTTTGCTTTATTTTATCCAATACTGATTCTCGAGTCTTCTATTTTATTCCTTCAGATAAACTAAATATGAAGTTAGAAGTTGAACACATAATTAGAACATAACATGCTAAACAGTGAAAACAAAACAAACCAACTTGCTTGATCCTCAGTTATGAAATGTCATCAACATCTCAAAAGAATTTCAACTAAATTGGAACTAACAGCACTGTGGGATGGTCATGTTGTATAAGTCAATCCTCCTAATGATAAGCTTTAAGTTGGGCCAACCAAAACATAAATTAATTTGAGATATAGAAAGAACTGGAAATCCTGCATTAACCGAGTGGCATCGCATCAGTGACCATGAAGATGGTCATAAAAGTATAAATAAAACAACCAAAGACCGTATTGATCGGATTCATCGTTACAGATACAATTTTTCATTGGTTGGTTTACCGTCAAAATGATCACAGCACCATTAACAATTTGATACTAGTCAGTTTGCACTTGGCACACACACCATAATGCAGCAAAAGAACAAAGGACTTCACAAATCAATGGTGAAATTACCAATTAAGTAGCGCTGCAAGTTTCCATTCCATGATCTTAAACGAAGAAAATATAACCCAAAAAGCAAGGCATCGCCGATTACTGGAGCGAGAATCACTCTCCATGGTCCGAATGGACGCATACCTACAGCAAACACACTGAATTTAGGGACCAAATCCACGATTTTCTGGCAAAGAGAGAACGACCAGAAGAGAACTAGCAGCTTACAGGGGACAAAGCAAACTCAATGGAGGCCTGCATGCCAGAAAAAAGCCAATAAATATTGGATATATCATCAATTCACTCCATGGAAAAATCTTTCCCGTAATTGAATGGCCCAATAAAGGGAAAGAAATTTCGATTTACCAGGCAAGAACACCGAGTGATTTTGTTAACAGGATCGACAGGATAGCTTCCCAACCCATTTCCTCAACCTATTCCTTCTCCTTCCGTCCAAACAACGCCATTTTTTATGATGATACTCGTTTACATGTAGCGAGAAACAGAGGGGCAGAAGACCGAAGAGTCAACGCATACATACTCCCCTTCACTCTTCCCAAAAACAACCCATTATGTCGTTACTTTTTAATTTTATAATCTTTTAATTTCAATGACATATCATAAGTCGCTTTTTCTATCAGTTGCCGTCAATAATAATAATACATGACTCAACGTGGAATGTATTAGGCTAAGGATTAATGACAAAAAAAAAAATTTACTTAGCCGCAGTTTTTTTCCCTTAATCTTTGTTATTTGATTACTTAATTAATATATGATAAACGTATAATTAATTAATAATATAATAAATATATAATTTAATTAAAAATTTTATGTCATAATATATGTTTATGTTAATATTATTAGATAATTAAATCTTGTTTATATTTAAATTAAAAAAAATCTAATAACTTCTTTATTGTGTGTAAGACTTTTTTAGATAAAATTATTCTTTCCAAAGTTTTGATTAAATTCTGATGTATAAAAGAGTATGGTAAGTATGGTCCGATTTAATTATATTTTAATATTTTTCCATCTAAAATTTCGTAAGATAAGTTATCTGAGTTTTAAACCATTTTTTTTACTGAAATTTTCATAATTTTTTATTTTGCTACAAAATTTCTAATAATTTATGCTTTAAAGACTAAGAATTTAAATTTTAAATTGGACACACACAATACAATATTATTTAAATGTTGCCTTTAAATGAAATCTTTAATTTTATCTTCAATTTTGTCTAAAATTCTTAATTTTCTATGCATTGAAAGATGAAAATTTTTCATTGGCTAAGAATAACAAATTTAACACTCACTACTCAATAGTGTATTCACACTCTTACTCTAAATTTCTAAATTTTTTTCCAAAATTGATGCGAAACCCCATGAATCATGCTCGTATAAAAAATTTCTAATAGTCTATGCCCTGAATATTGAAATTCCTACAGCCAATCAAAATTTCAAACTTAGCACACACGACACTGTCTTTTTTCAAATTTTGCCTTCAAACAGAAATCTTAATTTTTTCAAATGCCCAGTTTTTTGGTCAAATTTTTTAATTTCATTCAAAGAGCTTAGAGATTATATTTGAGAACAATATCATTTTAGTTTTCTACTCTTGAAATTAGTTTTATTTTGATTTTTTATAAATTAAAAATTTTTAAAATAATCCTTTATTTTTAAATATAGTTTCATTTTAGTCTTCTATAAATTAAAAATTTTAAAATAATCATTAATTTTTCAATACGACCAAAAGTAGTTATTTCTAAAGTAAGATTAGGTTTAAAAATAGAATATTATTTTGAGTCAAATATTAAATGAAAAAATATTTAGAGATTTTTAATTTATGGAGAATATAAATGAGACTAGAGTGGATAATCAAAATAATATTTCTTTTCAATTATATTTTCTACAAAAAAAAAAAGTTTGACCAAACTAAAGTATTTAAAGATGAAATTTGGGTAAACTAAAGAGATTATAGATCACATTTTGTCCACTTGTTATTTCTCATTAATTTGTTAATATAATGATATTATATTGTATCATTATATAATGGTTTAATATTGTTTTTAGTTAGAAATTTGAGATGTTTAAGTCCTTTTTCACAACAAAATAAAAGTTTAAGTAAGTAACCTTGTTTGGTTTGACTTTAAAATTTCAAAACTTTTTTTTTCGTAGAGATGTGAAAAGACTAACTTTTACATTTGATGATGAAACTCAAATTTCAAATTAACATTATCAGACATAAATCATAGTCTAAATTTGTTGATCACTTAATTACAAGCTTTTAAGCCACGAAGTATTAAAGTGGACACAGGGCAACTCACATTATACTAAATTGTATTTTGCCCTGATTTTTAATTTTGTTTACCTAGTTTTAAAAATTCTAAATATATTGTGATAAAAGTAAAACATCCTTTTGGTCCTTCATATATTTTAAAGCTATCATTTTAGTTTCTTACTTGTTGTAATGCTTTAAATGACTTTTTATTAATTGAAAAAATATTACACTTAATTTTTTATTTTTTTTAAATATCAAATTTAGTCATTTTAAATTTTAAATTTATGATTTAGTAAAAAAATTAAATTTGTTTTTTTTTTGAAAACATGAAAAATAAAGTATGACATTTTTTAATAAATAATAAATTATTTTGATTATTTTAATAAATAATAATTAAAATTTTTTTTTATTATTAGTTAGTAGAGAACTTTTCTCCTCGGTAACTGGTCTCTTGTAGTCCTGTAATAGCCATTACAAGTGCCTTTGGATAACTTCTTGTAGTTGTATGTGCGGTAGTTGATTTTATATTATTTTTTATTCACATGCCGTTAATTTTTACATTTTAACTCTCACAAAGGATCCAAAAAGATGGGAAGGAATGATACATATTTGTTATATAAAATATTATTTTAGTCTTTCATTTGTCAGTTTAAATTTTAATTTAATTTATTTACTCATCAGTCTATTTACAATTTAACTCCTTATCAATTTTTACTTTTAATGTAGTCATTTACTTTTCTATATAGTTTTAATTTGACATTTCATTATTAAGAAGGTTAGTACATTTAGTCTAAATTTATTTTAAATTGAGGGACTAGATATGTTAACTTTTAGATCAATGAGAGACAAAGTTAAAAATTATTATCATGAGTAAGAGATTAAATTGAAAATAAAAATTAGTGAGATATCAAATTAAAAATAGACTAATAAGTGAAATGCCAAGAAAAATATTTTAACTCCATTTTTCTTCAATCAAAATAGTTTTAAGTGACACAAGAATTTAACTTGGATGTTAATTAATAATAATAATAATATGCCCATAGGGATGACAATTTTGCATGCTTATGTGGTATTCTGTTTTTATAGTCATTTGTGTTTCTCATTTTCATTCCAAAGAATTTCTCACATTCTCATTATCCATGGGATTGGATACCTAGGAGGACATCAAATTGTTTAGAAAAAATATAGGAAAATATTACTATTGATAAATATAATGAATAAAATATTAAAAATTTTAAATTTAAAGTTAAAGTTATTTATTTATGTATCCCATAAATGATAATCAAATTCAAAAGGGACGAAAAAAGAATTCAAATGACCAATTGTAAATAAGTTGTAGAAATTTTAAAAAAATTTAAAGAAATAATGACTGCAATAAATAAAAAACATCAAATTCTAGACATTATAACATCAAGACATATTGTTTATTATGTGTGAAATCTTTTTTATTGTTTCTTCCCTAGAGTTAAGTATTTTAATTCATTTTATTTTCACCAATCTAATATGTTAAAAACTAATACACTTAAAACATTAATTAATATAAAATTTTTTGAGTAGCAATTTAATTATAATTTGATATTATTAGTTGAAATAATCTCTTTTACATATTAGATATAGTGACACTTCAAATTTTTATTTGTGTAAGAAAATTCATATTTTTTAAACTTAAATATATAATAAAATTATTATCAATAATATATGTATATAAATATTTTAAAATATTTAGTTAAAATTGTCAAGGATGAATACTCCAAGAGTGCTGGTAATATTATCTCATCCCGGTCTAACTACTTTGGGAATTTTTTTTTTCTCCCATCCTCGTCATGTTAAAAATAGGTATTCTTCTTCTTGTTCAAATAGGAACACATAAATCTCTAAATATGGGAACAGTATGCTATCTCACTACAATATTTTAACCCTTTAAATGTGGTGTTTTGTATGGAAGTTAGATGTTATGGAATCCTAACTTGGTTTTTGGCGGAACTGTTTTGATTAAGAAAAATATCTAAAAATTAACTTAAGAGATTTTATGTTTAAAAGATTAAAGTTAAAAAAAACTAATTTATAAAATCATATTAAAAAATTTTATTTACATGTAACTAAGGGTCACCTATCGACTTAGTCGGGTTAAAATAAAAAGAAGTACAAAATTATTGGGTGAAACTAAGTTTTGATTTCAATATCAAATTGACCAAGTTATATTTTTATTTTTTTAAATATTATTATTTACAATTCATTTCAGATTTTAAATATTTTTTACCTTCAATTTTTAATTTTTTTCTATTTTTTATTTAAAAAAATTATTTTTTATTAATTAAAAATAATCTAAAATATATACATACTTGATCTAGCCTGTTAACGAGTTGGGCCAGGTCCTAAGGGCAATTATTGCCTTGATTTTCTATTGGATTGGATATCAAATTATGAAAAAACACCCTTATATGTAACGAAATTAAAAAAACATAAGTGAATTAAATAATTAAATTAAAAAAATTATTAAAAGAAATGGGACCACTCGCGCTGACTCTGATGAACCCGCATGCCCTTTCTAAAATTTCTCACCATCAACGGCTCATCTACACCTGCTTCCCTCCATGTGTGTTGAGTTTTGATCACCGAGCACCTCGGGGGGCGGATCTGAGTGTAAGACAATAAACTTTTCCGACCATGACGCTTCTGGAGACCAAGTCTGATTCACTCATAACCATTATTATTTCCAAAAAAATTCGGGGACTTAATTTTTGGTTTTTTATTATTTCCCCGCTAATTCTCGCGTTGCATTCTGCCACGAAGTTATGCGAGAGAAGCCTGTTCATATTTCCTAGTGTGGAATTTCGAGAACAAGATTGACATTATCCCCTTTCCGGCGGGAAATAACTTTTCCAATTGAAATGGCAGCTTCTTTCTTCGTTGGATTATTACTAGTTTCTATTACACTCTGGGTCCTATACACGTAAGTCCCCATTGGCTTCCTCCTTCCTTTTTCTGGCTCTGTATTTTATTGTAATCAACTATTTTTTATTTATTTTCCCTTTAAGTTGAAATTTGATGCACTTGTATGAGAGATGTAGTTTTTTTTAATCGCCCTAGACAACTTTCAGGGACTGAAATTTCAAATTTAGGTTGATATCATTCTGTATCCTGATGGGTTGAAAGCCCTGTTTGCCTGGCGGAAAAAATATTACTCTCTTTTTAGTTCGAATTATGTGGGGTTGGAACAGCTGAGTTGAGTTAATCGAAATTTGTATTGGGAGTGGGGATCAGTTGAGTTGATTTAATTAATGATAAGAAAAGGGCAACATTTAGGTTTATAATTAAACAGATGGTCATGTAAAGAGACATCGGGAGAAGTGCATGTGCCTTCTTTGATACATTTTCAAGTTCATCCCTCTAAATGCAACAGACAGAATGAGTTTGTTGATACGGTTAAGGAAGGTGCCTTGTGCTTTCCTCCTCCCTTTCTTTTCTTGTATCGTTTCACTTGCTTTTACTTTTCTTCAGCTCAGTTGAGTATACTATATATTACTTATTGGAATGTTTGGTTAATTCTATTAGTTGTACTACTATTACTATGCTTAATTGCTCTTATTCTAAAGAATGTAATCATCTGTCGGGTCAAAATTTTGAAAACTGTACAGGATTTTAGTATTTCCTAAGTTTAAGACAAGGAAGATATTGGGATTATTAATGTAGACAGCAATACCAGGAAAGAATGTTCAAGGTGCTGCCTTTGGCACTGCAGAATAGTAATATGGGTATTATAGCACTATTATAAGTGGTTTACCACTGAAAAGTTGATGTTCCATTATCAACATCCAATTTCGTTTAGTATTATGAAGTGTTGTTATAGTACTCCTGGACAAGCAGCTAGAGTGTTTGGGATGGAATAAAAAACGCAGGATTGTGCCCAATACTGAATTCACCCTAATAAATGACTTATGGCAAAGGGTCTTTTCTCTTGCATACCTTTCAAGTTCTGCCACCTGTTTTTTTATGAGGGTTTCCTTGTCAGATATAAAAAGGGATTGGACGGCATTGTTATTTGTTTAAAATCAAGTGCTCTTTTTTCTTTCATTTGCTTGCTTCTCTTCTGGCGGCTATCTTATCCTCTGTTTGTGTAATTCTCTCTCTTTGAATAAAATTTATTTTTCTATTGAAAAAATAATAATGAATTTACCCTAAGAATGAAGAAAAACCAACCAAACTTCTACAATGAATTTACCCTTTAAATGTCATTCTAGCTACTAAGTTTATTGGTTTTGGGAGTAGAAAGGAGCAAGAAGTGCTTTTGCAATGTGCTGTTGTTGCAGGATTGTGGAGTCTTTGGTTAGAACGAAATTTGAGAATTTTAATATTAAGTTTCTTGCATCACATCTTATGTGGAGAGTATTATCTCGTGTCATTGCTACTTGACACCCCTTTTGTATTATTCTCACTTTTCTTCAATATCTTTTTTAACTAAAAAGAACTGCAAAAGGAACCATATAAGCTAATTAATGACAAGATAACTTTCTTTCCTAAGTTTACTTGATTCCTACAATCTTTCTGCTTCCCAAGGTAAGAGGGTCCTTGGATTCCTTTGGATCTGTTACATGGGATTAGTGGATTAGTAGTTAGTTAATCAAAATGGTAGTTAGTAGAAATTAGTTGAGAAATTCTTAGTTAGGATTTGTTAGGAAGTAGTTTAGGTAGTTAATGATATAACTACCTATTATAATCACTTTCACCACTTTATGGTTATAAATAAGGGGAAGGCAAAGGAAAAGACTTGTGAAATGATTGAATAGAATTTTGTTTCTTTTCTTTGTACCAAATTGGTATCAGAGTCTCTCGGTCCTCACGGTGGCAAAGGATATGCAAGTCCTTTTAGCAAGACTTGATTCTGAATGCAATTGACCTTTTTTTTTTCCTTGGGATAAAGAAATTTTTGCTAGAAAGAGAAGAATTTACATCTAGCTAGAGGATAACAAATCCTCCAACCATAAAACAAGAAAAGCTCAAGACAGAACACAACATGAAGATTTTATGAAACCTTGTAGTGTAAAAAGGCTGTCCAATCTCTTAGCATATCAGACAAATAGGTTTCCTAAAGCAAACCCTATGCAGAACACCAAAGGGAAGCCATATAGATGCTTCTATTTGATAGAGCAATTAGAGGGGAAGATATGTCTTTGAAGATGCACACATTTGTCTATGATACAAACCATCGAATCCCTGAAACTGCTAATTGCCACAGAGCTTTTCTTGTTCATACTACTTCTTTTTAGAATGTCAAAATTTCTTTTAAGGTTAGCTTCAGGTTGGACTATGGCTAATGACTTGCTGTAAAAACATAAGCCAAGTAAGGCTTTTCTTCTTATATGCGTACTAAATGCTATAGAAGTTCATAAACTTGTGCTTATTTTTTCTTTACTAACGTGTTGCATAAAATATTCAAAATTTATCTGTTTAGTATTTTTGGAAAGGTGTTGCTGTCCTGATACCTTGGAGCACTCTCTATCTATTCATTTTCAAGTTTTTGAGTATCAAGTCCTGGGGAAGTGTGTTATGTTTGCTACCTTGTGCTGCATTTGGTTAGAATATTAATGCTCTAGACATCTACCTATATATTTATTTGGATAGGATTGATTACTAGCTTCTCTTTGGGTCTGTGCTCAGTGTTTTTTTCCAAAGGGAGTTTGTTTTATCTGATTTGCAAGGGATTGGAAGGATTTTGAACCATGGTGTTATCCTCTTCTTTGTACTACTTGTCTTCCTCATC
The DNA here is from genome assembly GCA_037074485.1 of Delonix regia. Lineage (NCBI taxonomy): Eukaryota > Viridiplantae > Streptophyta > Magnoliopsida > Fabales > Fabaceae > Delonix > Delonix regia. The sequence continues at coordinate 8,305,081 of CM073452.1, forward strand.
TATAACATTTTTTTTAAATAATAAATAAAATTTATCAGTTCATATAAATTACATGTGAATCTTGAAATAAAACTCAAATAGTCCTTCTACATTTGGGTAGGCCCCCATCAGGCTCAGTCTATAAATGTTTGTATTATGTGTTCTTGGAGTTTGAAGAATAGCAACTATCTTTCTTTACATCATGAGGTTACTTGGTGCCTTTGGGATAATCCTCTCTCTCTATCATGAGAAAAGGGTTTGCCAAAATTATTCGGATTGGATTTTGTTCATTCAGTTTCATAGCTTTGTGGTTAAAAAGGAGAACAGAGCATTGTGAACTCTCCTATGCTAGCAGGACTGTGGTGCACTTGGTTAGAGTGTAGTGCCATAAATTTTAGCAATAGGAATGCCCCCTTTGCATTGTTGTTGGGACTAAATCACTTTTGTAGCTTCACTGTGAGTTTCTACTAATAATATTTTTATGGGGTGTTTTGGCATTTATGCAATATCATATGTAAGCTCTGAAATTACTTGCTGAAAATTGTTCCAGATTTGCTGGACAGATTCAACATTCCTTGTTAATGTGATTAGTCAACAGCACAAATATTTAACAGTTAGGCAGTAATTAAATGTCTACAAGCCTTAGAGTTTGAAAAGCAAGTAATGCAAATATGGGGAAAAGGGGCCTGTGAATTTGCAATGAATTGTTTCTTCGTACATTCTTGTTAAACTTGCAACAAGTTTGGCTTTATCTTGTTAACTTAAATCTTTCTTAGCTTTTTAAATTTCTAGTCCATTATATCCTAATAGATTTAGATCAAGTTTTAAAAATATTATATCCTTGTATTTGAGGGTAAATATTGTCAAGAACCATGTCAACTCAAAAGTGAAAATTATTGAGTGAAGGCTCATATTGGTTATATTAATATCTCGGACATGGCCCTTCATTTAAAAGCTCTTTGGGTTTGAAGTATGGACAAAGCACAAGCCCCCCATAAGTTGTATAGAAACTTATTTTTAACTAAGAGAACTAGGGTCGTAAAGATCAAATTGTTGACCATTTAGTCATAGAGGCTTTTATACCATGTCAAAGAATTGCTTGAACTTCAAAGTTTAAGTTATTATGTCAAGGCTCATAACTGATTTTATTGATATTACTAACAAACCTGTCCATCTATTCTCATATGATCAAAAGAATTTGATACAATGGACTTGCTTTGTTCAAAATTTTAAAAATTGTTGGATGGTAGTGCACAAAATTTTGTGGTTAAGGGAAGAGTACTTTAACAAAAGTGGAAAAAGTTTTTGGTAATTGCACATGAAAACTTGTGGTGATGCCTTAAATTTGTCAAAAAAAGTTTTTATGCTTTCAATTTTCATAATATTAATAACTTTCTTGGTTATTTCTCTATGATTGTAAAGCCTTTTAGAATTTCACAAATAAAAGTTTGGAATCAGGGGCAAAAGGAATACAACACATGAAATTATTAAGAAAGAGAGAATTTGATGAAACAATCTATAAGTTTGAGTGTTGGCTTGGTTGAAACTTGATTGGAACTTTTAGGAGAATCACACCTTAAAAGCTAGTTCACAAGGATGGGGCTTGAGATCCACACAAATCCCCCATTTGAATCCTATACTTCTTATTTGGGATTTAAGTCTCATGCCTTGCAATTGGGTGCTCACATTCTACCAAGCTCTATAGTACCTACGAGAATGAATCCTCTAAATTTCTTTCTTGTAAATTTTGGAGAGATAAACACAGAGAATAGCGTGTATGGGGTCCATTTTTTCTCTTTCTATCCATTCCCTCTTTTCTCTCTATCTTTCTCCAACTTTACAAGGAAATTTACACCTAGAACTTCAAAAGATCTGAATTCTAGTTCCTACACCCATTTAAGATGGCCATGTGCTAGCTTTCTGGCTCTAGGCTAACACTGCAATACTCTTGTCACCCACCTACACTACACTATTGCAACTAGGCAACTTGGTTGTAGTGGAGGACTTTGGTACCAACTGATGAAACTCTTGAAAAATGGTATAAAACTTCTATGATATTTCTCTAATTTCACTAAGAAATAATAAATGGAATCTACCAAGAATCTTAAAACTAAACACTTGCCTAAGGAAATACAAAATTATTTGGTATGCCATTGTTAGCTCTTTGAAATGGTAGCTACTTAAAGCCTTTTCTAGTATTTTCCTCTTCCTTCCTCTCACAATCCGTTTTTTTCATTGACCTTTTGATAGAGTCCCATGTCGAGGAGGTTTTCTTGAGATGAAGGCCTTATAAGTTTAAGGAGTTATACCCCTTAATTGGCTAGTCTTTTGGGTGGGTTCTGATAGGACCCAAGGGAGCGTGGGGAATTCGCCCTTGAAAACCGGCTTGTATAGGAAGAACCACATTCCTTAAGTACCCCATCAAGCATCCTATACCACCTATTTCCTTATTATAGCATCGTCTTTAAAGATCTGATGTCTAGGCGGTTGCACTTTACAACAATTCACTCGGTCTTCTTATCGGTCAAAACCCTCTGTAGGTAGTCCTCTCCGTGACGTCGATCACATGCTCCAATACCAATTTATAGGACCAAGGGAGTGTGGGGAACCCACCCTTGAAAATGGCTTGCAAGGGGGAAGAACCACACCCCTTAAGTACCCCATCAAGCATTCCATACTTCTTGATGTAGGATTTAGGCATCCCATACTATTCATATCCTTATCAGGTTCCTTCTAAGAGTTTATGCCCCATCAAATGGTATCAGAGCCTGGTTGTCAACATCATCGAGAGGGCTACCTATGGAGGATTTTGATTGGCGAAGGGGTTGATTGTGGTAGAGTGAAGTAACACCAAGTGAAGCATCGTCGCGTAAAGTGTCGCAGAGTGCAGTTGCCAAGACGTTGGTTTTTTAAGGGTTGTGTTGTGATGGTGTCCTATATTGGGGAGGTTTCTTTGAGAGAAAGCCCTTATAAGCTTGAGGAGTTCTACCTCCTAATACGCTAGTTTTTTAGGTGGGTTCCGTCCCATAGCCAGCTTCTAGAAATTCTCATTAATTTACCTACCCTTTGGACTCTTCCTTAGCCCTACCTTCATTTTAGATTTTTCCTAACATATCATTTCCCCGTCCTTGAAGTTTCACCTTGCCCTTAAGGTATAGAGTTCAAATGATGTTTGGTGGCTTCTTTTCATTTGGAATGTGCCCTTCCTTTCCTCTAATTCATCAGCATCCTTTGCTAGCACTAAGGCTGCGTTTGGTGTGAGGGAGATGCTTCACTAAGAAAGAGAAAGGGTGATAGAAAGGTAGATGAAAGTTTTTGGTACATTGGATGGTGGATTCCAAGGGAGAATACTCTCCCTTCCATATTGGCAAGTGAACTCCTTCAATCAACCAAGGGAAAGGTACGACTTTCCTTATGAGATGCAGTAAAAATTATGGAATTGCCCTTGCCTCTACCCATTTTTGCTGACAAAATCATGGTCCTCTCATTTCTTCAAAAAGTCCAAGCGAAGGATTGATTAGCACCATTCTCACATAAGAGATCTTGCAATACATGAGTGTGGCATTGGCATTAAATAAACTTAATATATTTAAGGTGGTGGTGGTATTTTAAGATATACAATAACACAATTTATCTTCTTCCAAATAAAAGTTTAATATTTCTTGAAATAATTATTATATAATAAAAAAATTAGAAAATCATTTATTAATATTTATTATGAATAATTTAATATTTTTTTATTAAATACTATTCTCAAATTAATTTTTAAAAATATAAATTTAATATTTTTGGCATAAGGGCATTTTCGTTTTTTTGTTCCATTATCATTCTCATTCTATCATTATTTCTACTATACTAAACAAACTTTGCACTTCCATTCCACTTTCCATTACCAACATACCAAATAATTTTTAACATCAAAACTTCCCACTCCTTTCTCATTCTTTTTCCTATTTCCTTTCCTATCAACTTTCCTTCTGCATACCAAACAGGGCCTAATATATGTGATTGGCAGTTTTGACACTAATGATTGGCCCCAACCTTCTCATCACAATGAAAGCACAATCTATGCTCTCTCTTTTATGCCATTTTGCACATTTAGTTGTTGTTGCTCTTCCTTAGAGAAGTTGATATGATTTTATTGCCTAATCCTTATATTGGTTACTGGGCTTAGTTAGACTAGTTTGGCTGGCAATCTAGGTACTTTTTATAGGCTCAGAATAGCTAGAGACCTGAGAGTAACCTTCTATTAGCCCATTAATTTTAATGCCTTCACTTTAACTTGACTTAAAGGTCTTCTAATTCTCACATTGGATCTCATACTTCCAATATGTAACTCATGTCCCATATGTTGCAATTGGGTCTTAACAAAACTCTAGTAGATTTAATTCGTTATTGTGAGAAATAAGAATAATATTAGTTTATCTTTCATCTTTATTTAGTTAGACTATGTAAGTCCTACATTGGTATCTTTTAACCTATAAAACCTTTATAAATATATGTGATACAAGCCTCTCTTTGTTGAGGCTTTTCAAAACATTCTCTCTTTCCTTTATTCTTAACAGGTATTTTGAACATTTTGATGATACTGAAAGAGAAAAGTACATTCATAATATTTCCAGTTGTTCAAGATTATAATACAACTATTCTTGTGCCTTGGCTTAAAAATTTAAGCATAAGGTATAGATGATTAATTTTAAAAATCATGATAAAGAAACTGAATAGAGATGTTGGCAAGGAAAACAATGGGGATTATAATTATACAGAGTAATTTAATCTATTTTAACCGTTATATTTTACATAATAATTTGTAATTTTGACCTTTTAATTATACTTGACATTATCAATTCGTTGAACTCTGAAAGTACTTCTGAACTATGTATAAATTATCCACTTGTATGTTTTGCTTTTATGGTCCAAAGTTATAGGTTCCTCTGACATTATAAGAACAATGCCACTTTTGGCAACTTTGACCCAATCATGAATTCTTTTTGAACCTTTTTTTGCTCAGTTGCAATTGATGATGATTGATAACATACTATGCTTTATGGTTTAAGATCAAATATTATGTCAGCATTACTTTGTTTCATTTTAAAGAGTGCTTTAGAGACTTTAAGCATTTCAACCTGTCCTTTGCCTAATTCTGATCATGAATCTTTTACAGATTTTCTTGTACATGTCTGACTTTGATCTTGAGCCAGATCTTGGGGGCATCTATTGGATTTCATGTCAGTGGATGGAGATGTTTAAGAGATGTGGCGGTGAAGTTTAAAAAGGTTTGCCTTCATTTATTGCCTTATCTCATAATAAGAGTTTTGAAGGCATTAATTTCTTTTCTTTTTATGATATTCATTTTATCAGGCTACTACTCAAATAGTGAGGTTTACTCTTGTTAGACATCATTATGATAGATGAAGTAAAAATTAGTGTTCTAAAGCAAATTCTCCCCTAAAATTTCTGCATGTTTTGATTATAGATTTAATTTGGTGCATCACATCCCTATTCCCCTCCACTCCCTGATATGATGACAATTCCCCATTTGGTTAAGGGCCAAAATTACCTTTTGTCTCCAACCAATTTTCATTTCCAAAGAGATGGCCCCAGACCTTAGTGGACTCCTTCTTAGGGTGAAACATAAAATTTTTAATTATAACTTTCATAAATTAAAATGTTAGCTTGAAACATTATTTTGTTATTTGTTTGTGGATCTTTCTAATTTATAACATTGCTTGTTGATTGGGTTGTCTTTAGTCTTCTTGTTCATTCCTCTGTTTTTTTCTCTGCATTGCACAAATTTTTGCTTTCTAGTTACTTTTTGAAACAGAAACAGGTTTTGAAGCAGAAATAGGTTGTTCAATCTTCATATGAAAGCAGGCCTTGTAATAGGTACTACCATTGTGCCACATAGTTATAATGAACTGTGTCTGTCTTGGACAATTTAGCCTTTAATTAGCCTTGAGGGTTTGCGGCTCAAATTATTGAAAGGATCATTTTCTGTCATTGCAAATTTTCTCATCAGGTTTTCCCTTGGCTTTAGAACTTGTTTCAGTTCATCTGGGTTTTTATTATATTACTATTAACAAATTTATTTTTTTTGACAGCCCCACTCTGTGGATCCTAGTTAAAATTCTGTGTTTTATTCTAATGAGATGTCATGTTTGTTTTGGTAGTAGATTTCCTTTTCTAAGGGTTCATAGTGTTAAATGTATTTGATTATTAATGTGTACAGGGTGCTCTTGAATCTGTATATGTTGGTGAAATTAAACTCAGCTTATGGCAAGCGGGTTTAATTTCTCGGGGTCCAAAGCTGCAAATATTTCTATGTGACGTAAAAGTTGTTTTGAGGTCTTCAAACAAAAGCCCGGGAAAACCAAAAAGACGGAAATCCCGTGCTTCATCCCATTCTTCAGGCAAGGGAAAGTGGATGATGGTTGTAGCCAATATTGCGAGATATCTATCAGTTTGTGTGAGAGATCTAGTTCTGAAGGTACGCACCTCCATGTTTTTTGCTTCTTCCCATGATTTCTTTAAAGGAACCTGATAGGGACATGAGTAGTATGAGATGTTTAAGTTCTACATTGAGTAGTATGGTATGCTTGATGTAGTACTTAAGAGATGTGGTTCTTTCCCCTTGCAAGCCGATTTTTATGGGTGGGTTCTCCACACTCCCTTGGGTCTATCAGAATTTCTATTTATGACATGCAAAGAGATTGGACGCCCCTTCTACAGTAAATAGCTTTTGAGGGTTTTTGTTACTTGTTTTGTATTTGTATTTTTGTCTTGTTTAAATTTTCTGATTTAGGTTTTCTTATCCTCATCAGTTTGTATTTTCTTGACTTTCAATGCTCTTTCGTTTTTATAAAAAAGTAAATGTGCTAGCCAATTTATCACATGCATTACATGGGGTCCTTAATATATATTGGCATTTCATAATATAAATTGCATAATAATTAAAAAATAATAATATGATTATAATATCATCAAATGTAAGGATTATTTTAACAAATAAGAATGCATCTTCCTACTTATTACATTGAAATAACTTGCATTTAATTTTGTTTTTGTTTTTATTTGGTATCATGTTAGAATCTTTTCTTAGGTTATTGGAATTCCCTCTTGAATGTTGCAGACGCCTAAAGCTACTGTTGAAATCAAGGAATTAAATGTGGATATAACAAAAGATGGTGGATCTCAGTCAAATATGGTTTTTAGGGTAAATTTAGTGCCTATTCTTGTTCACCAGCATGCTAGTGGTGACCAGTTATCTGATGCTAATGTTGGAGGATGCAGTTCTTCTGGCCAGTCATCCATTGCCACAGCAGAAATGTCTTCTGCTCCTTTTATCTGTGAAAAATTCAACATCTCGTGCAAATTTGGTTGTGATAGGTATTTTTCTTCCCAATACACATTTTTTTAATATTAATTGAGGAAGTTGATTATGCCTAGGGGTGGCAAATGATGTGGGTTTTAAACTTGGGTAAAACATGGTTGGGCCGATTAGGACCTATGTAACTATCTATGACACACTTGCAACTTTTAATAGGTTACTAAATGGCCCTTGACTCTGTAGAAGATGAATGACCCATGATCCATTTCTTAGGGTTAGACCCAACTAACCCATTAATCCACTTATACGTAAATAATTTTTTTTTGGTCAAAATTTGTTAATTATTCATTGCGGTCTTTCATTACTTTTTTTTATCATTATCATTGATCTAATGTTCCTTTTCAATTGATTCAATCAATTAAATAAAATTTATACCACTTTTATATAAACCATCTCACTAATATTTGGCTCCAGATTAAACCTTGTCTCTTATTTTTATTTTTATTCTTATCTATAAATTTACTGTTTTGTTATTTTCTAACTTTATTCTTAATGGTCATAGTGATTATCTTAAGAAAAGAGGACAAGAGTGTGTATAGTAGATAAAGAATACTGAAATGAAGAGTGGTTTAATGGTTAATTATGGGCTGCCTCCTAAAACCAACACTTGAAAAAGTTTATTTGATGATTCAACCCATTTAACTGTCAATTTAAATGGTTGGGTTTAGTTGGGCCATAATAGTGTTGGGCTTGGATGGTTATGGGTTATTTTTGCCACATCTAGTTTCGCTGAAGGTGATCCCAAGTGGTCACGAGTTTGATCTTTGATTCCTCCATTCTTAATGATTAAATGACATTTTAGCGTGGCCCTGTGCTTTGTCCATGGTTCAAGCCCAAAAGGCTTTCTCATTGTGGGGGTTCTATTGGAGATTAACCTTGACTTAGTAACTTAAGCATTATTGTTGAAATGGCTTTTGACATATAAAATTATTAATTTTTCTATGTTTTGCCTTGAAAGAGGACTATTCTTCATAAACTTCTTGTATACTTATTTGTCCTGGGCAGTTTTCATATAAGTCTTGCTGATTGTAAACATAAAAAAGGGATCCTCGTTGTTCAAATTGTTGCTGTTGGGCTGCTTTACTTAAACGTGGTTACTTTTGTTATTTTTCTTGGCTAGACATTTTTTATCCTTTTATGGCTGCTAAGTTATTCTTTTTGGACACAGGGAGGCAGGAATTAATATTAAGAATGTGGACATTTCCACTGGAGATGTTGCTGTGAATTTGAATGAGGGATTATTTTTGAAAAGCAAAAGTTCAGTAAGTTCAGTAGAATCTCCTTCAGGCTCTGATAAAATTATAGGGTCAAATGCTGATTCTATGGCCACAAATAAACCATCTAAGAATCAGCAAGTGCTTGCAGCCTTTTCCAAATATACTGCAATGTTTCCTGAAAAGGTAATGAAATTAGATACACTTCATGTCTTTTAATCGTTACGCATATATTTATTTTCATTAGTAAGAGAGATATATCCTTCTCAAACAACAAAGAAGCAGAGGAAGCAGATCTGTACGATGCTTGAAGTATGTTTTACTTCAAATATATCACATCTGTTGAATCTAGTTTAAACTATTTTTCTCATAATATTTCATGTTTACTTTTTGGTGTCTTGAAATTTGATTTGCTATCTGGGCATTAGAGGTATATAACATATCATTGTCATCAATGACAGACACAAATTTTAGTATTTTGCTTAATTCTATGACTTTTCTTTCTTGATTTCATCTGATAAATATTTTTTCATTTATGAAACTAGAAAATTAATCTGACCTGCATATAATTTAGTCTTATGGTGTCTGTTGATAAGCTTGAGAAAAAGAAAGTCTCATTTTATGCTCAATTGGTATCTTTTTGATATAATGTTAGCTATGGAAAAATGGTGGACAATAATTTCTTATGTTTTTTGACCAAATTAATGTGTCTTAGTTTTTCCAGCAACCACTGGGTCTAATGGCAGCTGTGGGTGTTTCAGCTGGTCCACAACCCAGCACCCCTGTTTCTTGTTATAAATTTAGCCTTATTTTCTTTTGAAACATTTATGCCTCTCTTTGATCTTGCTACTTCTGTACCGAAGAAGTATTTTATTTCATTTGAGTAATCCCTTATAATGACTATCTTCAACGTTAACAATTAGAATAGCAAATTTTCCATTAGAAGCGCACTCAGTGAATATGGATGGTCTATCTTGCATTGATTATATCCATAACCCTTGACAACCTTAGTAAATCTTTCAAACCGAGCTAAAGTGATTGTTTTGAGCCATATAATGACTTATGTAATTTACATTCTTTATTATAATTTCTACTGAATTAAATCCTGGAGATGTAGACTTCCTCTTCCAAGTCCCCTTTCAAAATTGCATTCTTCACATCTAATTGATGACGAGGCCAATCAAGATTAGAAGCAAGTGATATCAGTACCTTAATGGAGTTGAACCTGGCTAACAGGGCAAAAGTTTCTTGAAAGTCAATATTGTGGGCTTGTGTGTACCCTTTGGTAACTAATCTTGCATAGTACTGGCCGTCTGGGTTGTATTTGAGAAAGTGAAAATCCATTTACAACCCATTGTTGTTTTCCCTTTAAGGTAGCTCCATAATTTCCCGACCCATTTTTCTCCAATGCACTCATCTATTCATGTATTGCAGCTTTCCATTCTGAGATTTTTACAGCCTCGTAGACATTCTTGCGTAGTTTTTCAGCTGAAAAATTTGTCACAAGGGCTTGCAAGGTGGGAGGTACCTTGATCATGGTTTGACAAACTCTCCAGTACTCTGCACAGCCTTGGGTTTACAACAGCCAAATATGATCAGTCACTGTTCACCAAGATCTGTAAAAACATCATCCACCTTTGTGTTAGTATACATGGATGATATTATTATTATTATTGGAAGCTCAGAACATGAAGTTAGAAAAATTTGAAAGATCTCCATGAAAAATTTGCTCTCAAGGATCTAAGGAGTGTTTGTGCTGTGATCTGTAGAGTGTTTGTGTGAGTTTGGAGTGTTGTACTCTTTTGCCTCAAGAGGTGACTAAATTCCATCACTGCTATCAGTAGCATATTGTACTCTTGTATTGGTTTAAGTGGATTTCAGCAGAGGATCCTACCATGCATAATTTCCTCAATTTCATCAGTGATATTTTCTATGTGGTGCTTCTATATTTGGTTTCTTTTTTGTGGATATTCTAGTTTATCCTGGGAGTCAATTTTTTTCCCTCTCAAAGTAGGACAAAGAAACTGTTTAACCAAGCCTATTGCTCGGAAATCTTGTTCTCTAATGTTTTTGGCTTCCTGGACACTTGAAGTTTAACTTTTTGGCAAGAGTGGTTCCTTCCCTTGTTAGTTTCTGCTGACTGTTGTGTCATGCTCTTGATGCTTTTGAGTTTTTTGGGTAATTTAATTTGAATTTTTGGGTGCTTTTGAAGGTTGAACCATTTGTCTGTTTTGTCTTAGGATATTAGTTATAATTTTTTGAGGTTGATATATAATCAGGTCTTTTTCTTTGATTCATATTAAATATATATGCGTTACTTATATCTGATCAAGGTAGCTTGCAAAATAGTGGAAAGGTTTCTGGGATAGTTTGAATGTTTTAATGATTTTTTGTATATTAGAATGGCATTTTTAATTTTGTTATTTATAAAAGGTTTATGAGATAGTTTTAATCTCAACTGTTATACTTCTTATTGATAGGTCAGCTTCAATTTACCAAAGCTGGATCTGAGATTTGAGCATCGCGAACATGATCTTTCTGTTGAGAATAACATCATAGGCATCCAATTTAAAACCACCAAATTACAATCCACTACTGATGCTGGAGAGAGTACACGCCTTGATTTTCAATTGGTCTTTAGTGAAATTCATGTATGGATTCTGACTGTTAATTTTATGTAACTCTTGAGGTATTTTTACACTTTGCTTCTTGCTGATGAGCCCCATTGATATACAGCTTCTTCGAGAAGCTGGTTCTTCCATCCTGGAGATATTGAAGTTGGATTTGGTCTTTTTTGTGCATGTCCCATTACAGGTAAGTTATCTGCAATTTGCATAATGCAGTTTTGCATCACTCTAAAAGTGTTTATTGTTTGCATTTTCACTATGGAAAAATATGCCTAACAGTAAGAACATGCTAAACAATCTTTAAAGAGAAATTTATTGAGAGCAAACTGGCTATTGAAGTCTTATCACCTTTGCCAATCACATGAGGATTTTGTGGCCTTCACATTTGAGTAGTTTTGTACATGAAATTATATGCAAAGTCACATAATCTGGTGTGGGAAAATTACCATGATTTCTGTGTAATATCGCACAGGATTTTAGGAGAGCTTGTCTAGGGAGGTGTATAATTACCTGTATGAATTTGGGGATAGACAGTCATACAATTATTGTAAAGAGTCAACCATTGCGTAGCAATTATAGGCCAGATTTTTTCTTTTGTAATGAGAGGCATGTCCGTATATATATAATAGGCTCTGTGTATTATTTTAACATATACTGCCATTACCTAATTTTGTCATATGGTATCCAAGCCCTTCTAAATGAGTGGGAGCTCGAGTTTTCCACCTTAATTGCCAAGCCTTTCGTGCATTAAACTTTGATTTGTGAAACAGAGAATTTCTTGAATTTTTTTTCCTCTCATCTATTTACTTGTTTGGGAACAGGGCATTTGTCTTTTTCTTCTTCCTGTTTCTGTTATTCTTAAACAGGGACCGTTATTGTCCAGTGCTATATTATGTCATTCCCTGTATTTTTTTTTCTGCTTCTGTTTGCCCTGTCCCTGTGTTTCTGTATCGCCATGTCAGAAGTGACTGTAACTTCCAACTCCACAGTGGCTGAGACTAACAATTTGGGTGAAGTGCAAAACGTTCATCCTATCACTTGAATGGAAAGAATTATTTGAAGTGGTCCCACTTAATTCAAACAATCCTGAAGGGGAGAGGAAAGTTAAGCCATATTCTTGGGATAGGTCCTAAGAAAGGAAACTTGAAGTATGAGGCATGGGATGAAGAGGAGTCCATGGTCATGGTTGGCTAGGGAATTCCTTGACTCCAGAAGTCAATGATACTTGCATGTTCTTATCCATGGCAAAGGATATTTGGGAGGTTGTTGGACAAACTTTAAGGCTAAAGATGCCACACTTGTGTATGACATAAAGGTCAAGGTTGGAAGCATCAAATGGAACAATAGAACAGTCACAGAATATGCCAATCTCAGGTAAGAGACAGATTGCTACAGCTGTATTGAGATGAAATGTGGTGAAGATGTAGCAATCCTAAGGAATTTCATTGAAATGGACAATGTGTATGACTTCTTGGCTGGCCCTAATGCTGAGTTTGAGCTAGGAAGATTGCAGATTTGGGTAGAAATTAATTACCCGTCTTTTATGAAACTGTCTCCATATTTCATGCTGAAGAAAATAGGAAAATGGTGATGTTGGAATCCCAACAAGCTGAAGGATATGTCATGGTGTCTTTTAGGGGAAATAAATAGCAAGAGTTTGGGCTTAGAGCAGCCACTAGTAAGGTAAGATAGGTGAGGAAAAACCCCTGATGGTGAGAACCTTTGGTGTATTTATTGTAAAAAGCCCAAATGCACCAAAAAGCACTGTTGGAAGTTGAATGGAAGGCCTTCTAAAGTTGGATGGCTAAGAGCTTTGGATTAAGCTCACATGTCATAGCCAAACCAGAAGAAAATTTAGGGAGTGATTAACAAAGAAGAAATTGAGAAGCTAAGAAGCTTGTTTGAAAGCCTTGAGATGCCTACGGGCCTTACGGGCAATACTAATAATACTAGTACTTGCTCCTGAACTCAATCATGTGTAACTCCTAATTCCAATGGATTTAATGTCTTAGATAGACCTACTTATCGGATCATTGACTTAGGATTCACTGATTTTATAACCTATCCTTCCCATTGGTTTAGTACCAAAACTCCATTTCCTAGCAATAGGAAGATGTCAGCTGCTGATGGTTCTCTTACCACTGTTGCAGTACCTAGAGATATCCAAATTAGCCCTTCATTTGTTCTTAGCAATGTTCTCCTTGGTCCTAATCTGTCTACCAATCTATTTTCTATTGAAAAACTTACCCAAGACATAAAATGTAATGTGATTTTGTATCCTACTTGCTGTGATTTTCAGGGCCAGCTTTCCAGGAAAAGGATTGGGTTTTCTGAGGTGAAAGATGCGCTGTATTGCCTTGAGGCATCAAGAAAACCTAGTGTTATCAAGAATGATCTGCCTTGGTCGTGTCTTTTTGAGAATTTTCTTGGAATAAAAATAAAACTTGGCTTTATTATTATTGCATTGGACATCCTTCTTTTGGAACCTTTGAACTATGTTTCCTTCTCTGTTCGAAGGTTTAGAAGTGTGAGTTTGCTAAACATAGACGTGTGCTATTTTATTGGCAGCAGTAAAAGTTTTGCTCCTTTCAATTTGGTTAACAGTGACATATGGGGCCCTTCTACAATTCCTTTTATCTCTGATGCTTGTACCCTTTATTGATGATTGCACTAGGATCTTTTGAATCTTTCTTTTTGTTGTATATCTGATGTGAGCGATGTGTTTCCAAACTTCCGTAACATGATTAGAGATTAGTTTGGAGTGAAAATCAAGAGGATTAGCACTGTTCATGTAAGGGATTTTTGTGATCACGCATTATTCACCTACTGTTAGAAGGGATCACACATGAATGATCCTCTATCAGCAAAATGAAGTGGCAAAAAGGAAGAATGGCCATTTCTTGTCCACTACCCATTAAGTGCATTTTTCCAGGGTTCTTGATAACTCATATGGGCTAGAAATATTACCATTTTCCTACAAAGAGGTTTTATGTTTCTGTTGATGTCTCTTTCGAAGAAAATACCCCTTAATTCTCTAAAGCTTATCTTTAGGAGGAGAAGTCAATTATGGAAGACATGGAAAGTGACTCTTTTTTGCTGGCTCTTCGCACTTCAGACAACCAACACAATGTACCTGAACTAAACAGAGAACGCCCTCATTGCACCCTAATCTTGAATCCACCCCAAATTCTAAATCTTGTTGTCTTATTCCTGTCCCGAACATTGAATCTGTGACTAAGGATAATGTTCTTGATTCTATGTGGACTTTGTAGGTTTACTCAATGAGGAAAAACTAACTCTTGAAGTAGTGCAAGTTTGATACTCTTGTCCAAAGTTTGATGCACTCTAATTTTCTAGATGAACTAGAAAGTAAGTAATAGTAATGACCTTGATAATCCCATTGCTATTGGAAAAAAAGAACTAGGGAGTGTACTAAGCATCCTATTTATCCTTTTTCCTATTTTGTGTGATTTGAAAATTTTTCTCCATCTCCCAAAAATTTTCTTCTATGCTTAAACACCATTTCTAATCTGACTAAGTTGTGTAAGCCATTATCTAAGGATGAATGGAGGCAAGCCATGAAAACAAAAATGAAGTATCGAAGAAAAATGGGACATGAGAACTAGTCCAATTGCCTACATGAAAGAGCCTAATTGGATGCAAATGGCTCTTTTTAGTGAAATACGAAGCAGATGGAACATTGGAGAGATACAAGGCTAGGTTGGTTGCAAAGGGATACGCTCAAACGCATGGAGTGGACTATCGCGGGATTAGAAGATTAAATTGGCCTCTTCAACAGTTTGATTAGAAGAATGCCTTTCTTCATGGTGATATGGAGGAGGACATAAACATGCATGTTCTACTAGATTTTAAGCATAACTTGGAGGCAAACAAAAAGTGCAAACTAGGAAAGGCCTTTTGTGGCCTTAAACAATCCTTAAGAGCCTAGTTTGGGGTATTCACAAAAGTGATGCTTGCCTGGTTTTGGGGATTTAGCAAAGTCATAGGGATCACACTTTATTCATCAATCATACATAATAGAAGGAGTAACAACCCTGTTGGTGTACGTTGATGACATAATAGTATTGGGGAATAATGAAAAGGAATGGGAAGCTTTATGAGTTTACTTGGCTGAGGAAATTGAAATAAAAGAATTGGGAAGACTTTTTATTTATTGGGAATTGAAGTGGCATATTCTAGGCAAGGTATCTCCATTTAACATAACCAGTATGTGACTATGGTGTTGAGAGAAATAGGGAAGCTAGCAAGCAAAGTAGTGAAAATTCCTGGAGAGCCCAATCATAAATTAGGAAAGCTAATTACGACACTATTGTGGATAAAAGAATGTATCAAAAGTTGGTGGGAAAAGTCATCCATGTCTCACACTCAAGGTCTGACATAGCATATGCACTATGTGTGATTAGCTAGTTCATGGGCGATCCTAAATACGCACCTGCAAGCTGCCTATTAGGTACTACACTACTTGAAGGCTAATCTTGGACGTGGAATCTTATTCAATAGAAATATCAGGATGGAGCAAACGATGTACACATATGTTGATTATGCAAGCTTATTAGTTGGCCGAAGATCTGCCATTGGCTATTCTATGTTCTTTGGAGGCAATTTGGTAACAAAAAGGAGTAAAAAACTAAATGTGGTGGCTAGATCTAGTGTTGAAGCAGAATTTTGAGCTATGGTACTAGGAATATATGAGTTGCTGTGGTTAAGGATCATTTTAGATGCCTTATGTTATGTTTGGATGGATGAGGGAGTGGGAAGGAGTGAAATGACTAAATTAGGGTGAATGTATGTTTGGAAGTTTATTTTAGTATGGAATGGAATGACAAAGGAGGAACTCCAAGGCTCCCATTTGCCATCCAAAATCTCATTTTTATTGTCCCTCCAAATTGAAAGGTGGAGGATGAAATGGAATGGAATGGCCTAATGGTGTAAGTACTATGATATCCTTTTTGGCTAAAAGCTTCCAATAATAAATTCTATTTATAAAGGAATATTGTAAAAATAATGTGCAAGCCATTCCATTCCATTAATGATCATCTTCCCTCTCTTCATTAAACTTCCAAACAATAAGGTGGCACATATCTTGCTACTCCACTCCTTTTTATTATTAGTCATTCCAATCCATCATTTCCTAAATTCCCAAACATAGCCTTAAAGATCAAGTGGGATGGATAAGAAAGAATATCAAAGTAGACTGGCATTTCATAAAGTAAAAGCTAGATATCATTGGAGTCAAGGGACCATCAAATTATATTTTCTATCTAAAATTTTTTATTTACGGAAAACTGCAAATTTTTTTTCAGAAAAAAAATTTAGTAGAATGATAGGAAAACTAAATACAGTGACAGAGGGTATGATTTCTCTCAAAGAAATACAAAATAGAACCAAAGGCACCCTAAAGGAAAGGAAAGTTGCTAGAAAACTGCAACTTTAAATGTGCCTTTGACTTGTGGTTTTCAAATGCAGGTCTTTTTCTAACGATTTAATGTACCTCTTTGTTATAGTCTTTCTTGCATTTTCTGAGCCAACTTATTATTATTATCTTATTTTTTTTTGGGGTGCTTCCTTTTCTTTAGCCCATGTTGCCTGTTAGAGCTGAAACTGAAATTAAGCTCGGAGGTACGCAATGCAACATCATAATGAGCAGGTTAAAACCTTGGTTGGTCCTTCATTCATCAAAGAAAAAAAGAATGGTACTTGGAGAAGAAGCTCCCAAAGTTGTAAAGCCACAATCAACTAGGGCAAATGAAAATTCAACAAATTTGGATATCAAGACCATCATGTGGACATGCAATTTCTCAGCTCCTGATACGACAATCATGCTTTCCAATATGGCTGGTTCTCCAGTGTATCATGTAAGTATTGTTCCCATATATATATATATATATACAACGAAGTAACCAAAATGTCATTCACACCTGGGAACTCATTGCCGTAGGTCCTAAAGTTCTCACATTTGATATCCTTTAACTGACCGCTTTGATTTTTTTTTTTTTGGTCTAGTGAAGGGTTCATTATAACATGACAGGATGCCGTGGTAATATTATGTGCCCTTTATAATCCATTTGTTGAGCGGTCTGAAAAAAGGGCAATAAAATTGAAATACAGCTACTGAACCTAAGAGTTATAAGTAACAATGGGTTGAGTAGAGGTTATAAGTTCAAATCTTAGCAAGACAAACAACTATAATATTAGAGATTAGAGTGATCACCAAGAAGAACATAAAGAATTACTACTATTAAATAATATAACTGCTATGTTGATGTCAGCTTGAAGACATCTTGTGCTTAATTCCCCAAAGTTCTTTTCTATTTCCTGGTACGGCATTGGAAATTTGCAATCTGAATTAGTAGACTATTATTGTTAGACCTATTTTGAAATATCTGATTTTTTAGCCTAATAAGCTCACTGCTTCCTTTGTGTTTCTCTTTTAGCACAGTGTCCTATTTTTGTCTCTGATATTCTTTCTCTTCTCTTTGACAACATTTCTTTTATTAAAAATAAATAACAAAACAAAACAAAAATCCAATTATTGAGGGCTTTGACTAGAAGTACTGCTGACCCAGCTTTCTGTCTCTGACACCTTTAGAAGAAACTAAGAGTTAGGATATAATATTTTCCGTGGCTCTTGAAATTTGTATGTTTATCAGCATGCCTTAGAGAGTTGTGTAGAACCATGGCAAACTTGCAGGAGATGAAGGCCGTGATTAATACATCCCCTTCTATAATGGCTGCTTGGATTTTTTATCTGAGATCTGTGGCAGAAGAATCATTCTTAATCGTTTAGTCTTTTAATTGGGGGGACACTGAAGTGATGATTCCCATAAGAAGAAAGCTATTATTATTAATTTTTTTAAAACTCCTTTAGATTGTGAAGGCACTATAATGTTTTCTTTTTTAACTTTAGAATTTGGATGCAGTTATCTTAATTGTGCTTCTTTCCTTATGTGATATAATGCTTGACTAAAGACATTGTAAAACATCCATCTACTGATAGGGTTGCTTACAATCATTGCACCTCTTTGCGAACAATATCAATGTGGGGACTACAGCACACATTGAACTTGGTGAGCTAAATCTCCAGCTGGCTGACGAACATAAAACATGCATGAAAGGAAGCCTTTTTGGCATGGAATCTAATTCTGAATCCATTATGCACATAGAAAAGGTTAGTTTGGATTGGGGCAAAAAGGACATGGAATCCTCTGAAGATGGTTCTAAGAGTAGGCTAGGTTTATTAGTTGTTGTGACTCGCATGGGAGTTTACCTAACTTTAAAGCGTGTAGAATCACTCATATCAACAGCAATATCCTTTCAAGCTTTATTGAAAAACCTATCTGGTTCAAAGAAAAAATCAAGTGAGAGCCATGCACATTCGTCCAAACCTTCTGGAAAGGGAATTCAAATGTTGAAAGTAAATTTTGAACACTGTTCAGTATATGTTTGTGGTGAGACAGGCTTGGAAAATCCAAGTGTTTCAGATCCCAAGCGTGTTAACTATGGGTCACAGGGTGGTAGAGTTATAGTCAGTGTGTCAGCGGATGGTACCCCTCGCAATGCGCACATAATGTCCACAATTGCAAATGAATACCAGAAGCTGAAGTTCTCTGTTTCTCTTGAAATCTTTCATTTAAATTTGTGTGTGAACAAGGAGAAACAGTCCAAACAGATGGAACTTGAAAGAGCCAGATCTATCTATCAGGAATATATGGAGGAAAACACACCTGTAACGAAGGTGGCATTGTTTGACACGCAAAATGTTAAATTTGTGCAGCGGTCAGGTGGCCTTAAAGAAATTGCTGTCTGCTCTCTTTTCAGTGCTACTGATATTACAGTGAGGTGGGAGCCTGATCTACATCTATCACTAATTGAACTTGTTCTGCAGCTGAAGTTACTGGTGCACAATAGGAAGCTTCAGGAGCTTGGTAATGAACACATGGAAGATGTGTCAAATGCTAGAGATGCTGATTTGAAAAATGAAACTACTGTGGAATCAAGGCATCTTGAAAAGAAGAAGAAAGAACATATTTTTGCTGTTGATGTGGAAATATTAAATATATCTGCTGAGCTAGGAGATGGAGTTGATGCTATTGTTCAGATTCGGTCAATATTCTCTGAGAATGCTCGGATAGGAGTGCTCCTTGAAGGACTTATGTTTAGTTTCAATGGGGCCAGGATTTTCAACAGTAGTCGCATGCAAATTTCACGAATTCCTAGAGTTTCTGCAAGTGCATCTGATGCAAAAGGACCTGTAGTCACAATATGGGACTTTGTAATTCAAGGTCTTGATTTTCACATTTGCATGCCACACAGATTGGAACTGCGTGCTATTGATGATGCTCTCGAGGATATGTTACGGGCTCTGAAGCTCATAGTTGCCGCTAAGACTAATCTGATTTTCCCTGTGAAGAAAGAGAGTTCTAAGGTAAAAAAACCTAGTTCAAATAAACTTGGATGCATAAAATTTTGCATACGCAAGTTAACTGCAGATATTGAAGAAGAACCAATTCAAGGATGGCTTGATGAACACTATCAGCTGTTGAAAAAGGAGGCCTGTGAGCTAGCTGTCCGGTTGAACTTTCTGGATGAATATATATCTAAGCAAGGGCCAAAAGGTACTGATACCAATAATTCTTCTCAAGAAAGGAAGATTTACTTTAATGATGTGGAGATTGATGTAAAAGATTCTTCAACAATTCAGTCATTGAGAGAAGAAATATATAAGCGGTCATTCCAATCATATTATGAGGCATGTCAGAACCTAGTGTTATCTGAAGGATCAGGTGCATGTTGCGAAGGGTTTCAAGCTGGCTTCAAGCTGAGCACTTCTAGGGCTTCTCTTCTTACAATATCTGCATTAGACTTGAATGTAAGCTTGACAGAAATTGATGGTGGAGATGATGGGATGATTGAGGTCCTGAAGAAGCTTGATCCTGTCTGTCGTGAAAATGATATACCATTTTCCCGGCTGTATGGTAGAAATATTCTCTTAAATGCAGGTTCTCTTGTGGCACAGCTTCGGAATTACACATTACCTCTTTTCTCTGGAAGTTCAGCTAAATGTGAAGGTTGTCTCGTGATGGCTCAGCAGGTAATGTCAAAAGATCTCATTGCTTCCTTTTTTCTATTTATAGCTTTTCATTTACTTTGATTTCATGGTCCAATTAGCTTCAAGAAGATGATCCCCTACATATATATGTAATTGACATAATTGGCCCCTGTAGACCTTCTAAGGGATTGGAAGGCTCTTCTGAGTTAGAGCCTGGGTAGTTTTCTTTTATATCAGTTTTTCTTTAGGGAGGATTCCTTGTCCTCTGTTAGGGTATGTAATATTCTATATTATGCTTGCTTCTCATCGAAATTGACATAAATGGCCTTTGAACTCGTAATTTATCTGTGATTGAATTAACCCCATCTCCGAAGATCTGAAGATTATAATTTTTTTCTTCATCTTTGGTTAAAATAAGTTGTTTTATAGGTGGACCTTTTATGGACTAAATGACAGAAAGGTATGGGAGTCTTGCTGGATTGACAGCCAGGTGTAAGCAACACTAGAGACTATTTTCCACATCTCTCTTTGTTTGGCATCCAAAAATTATCCTCAATAGCAGTAAAGTACAATAGGATGAATAGTTCTGATGAATTGAACTAAAATTTGATACTGATTTCATTGGTTTAAGCTCTTGCATACTTTAGTTTAGAGGCATATGAATTGTATAGAAGGCAAAAGTATTTCTGCTCTTTGTGCCCACTCCGCTTTGAGGAAAAGGATGGAGATTGAGATGGCTTCTTAGTGAATATTTGTGGTGTACCAATAGGAAATTAGAAAATCAAAGATCAAATGGAATTCTTTTGGAAGTGTATTTTGATCATATAATAGGGATTCTTGTATTGCAAAAATTTTAAAGCTATAAAGCTCTAGAATCTTACTATTGAATTTTTTACATACTTTTCAAGTTTTCAAGATTGAGGTTAGATATTTTTGTGAAACTTGAAAGAGTATTTTGGATTTAATCAAGTACTCCTGATTCCTAAACCCAGAAAAACACAATTTGATATAAAATGCACAGATTTATAAGTAGAAAGCTTTCGATGGATATGATTTTCTGTAGATAGTTGTAGTAAAATTGTTGAAACATTTGAGTCATTAGGAGGAACATTTGAGTTGATAGTTTTACATGTTATTGTTCTATGCTTTTGCCAAAGATGACAAGCTGGGTAAATGTGCTTTTCTATGCAAGTAGTGGTAAATATATTACAGAGATAGTTCAGGTTTTTTCCTTTTCTATTTTTCCATTGGAAAAAATTATTATGGACTAAAAGAGATAAAAATGACAAGAGTAAGACATCCTTCTGAAGCAAACTCACAAAAGAAGAGTAACATTAATAAAAAAGGTATTTAGAAACATAAGTACATCAAAGCAGCTCAATCTTGTTGCAAATCTGTGATAGAAACCCCCTGAAAAAACCATGTGTAGAATGCCAACTTGAGGACAGAACTACTGTTCTACCATCCTTTCCCACAACTTCTCCGAAGAGAAAGAAACACTCTTAAATATACAAGCATTCCTCGCCGACGAGATACACCATAACCCTTAGAAGACTGCACAATCACTCAATGCTTTAGCCTCATTTTCCTCCAAAACTCCTTAAATCTTATTAAAGGAAAAGCAGCCAGTGTTTTAGGACACATCCAATGTCTTCAAAAACTTCAGACATTTACGCCACTAAAAGATGGCTACTTGACAGTGTAAGAAAAGGTGTACAGGTACTTCTGAACCATTCAAACACATGATAAAGGGCCCCGTTTGGTATGTTGTATAAGATAAGGCCTAATCATATAGGATTTGATAATATAAGGCTTGATAGTAATAGAGCCTAATTGGATAAGACCTCATAAAATTTTAATACTTTGTACTATTAGGAGTTGAGAGAAAGAGGACATGATAGTGTAGTATTAGAAAATGTTTTTTTATTCACTCTTTATACAATTAGGTCTAATTGAGGTAAAGGAGGCTTGATTAATGATTAAGTAGTAAGCCATATTAAATAGAGTTGATTGGAATTTGACAATATAAGCTTATACAATAACGTTTATACACCAAACACTTGATAAAAGTTAACTACATTGTATAATCGTTTACAATATGACTATATACAATGTGCCAAATGAGGCTCAAATATTGGGAGAATGGATTATATACATACATTTATATATATGTGTGTGTATGCTTGTTTTCCTATCATGTAATTTGAACTTTAGATTTCTCTCTCCTTTTGAGGAATTAATTAGATAATTCAACCTTGGCTAATAATTCTTTATTATTTTTCTTTTGGTTTATTTCAATTAGGCAACAAGCTTTCAACCTCAAATTTTTCAAGATGTCTATGTTGGGAGATGGAGAAAGGTGAGGATGCTTCGATCAGCTAGTGGTACCACTCCACCAATGAAGACATACACAGATTTGCCCATACATTTTCAGAAAGCAGAAGCATCATTTGGAGTCGGTCATGAACCAGTTTTGGCTGATGTAAGTTATGCTTTCACTGTGGCTCTTCGGAGGGCTAATCTAAGTGTTAAGAATCCAGGGCCACTTATTTTGCCACCAAAAAAGGAGAAGAGTTTGCCATGGTGGGATGACATGAGAAATTATATTCATGGAAAAATTTCTTTGCTCATTTCTGAATTAAAATTCAATGTTTTGGCAAGTACTGATCCTTATGAAGAGCTTGACAAACTCCAAGTTGTGACCGGATCTGTTGAAATTCACCAGTCTGATGGTCGTATACTTGTTTCTGCCAAGGATTTTAAGGTTTTATTGAGTAGTTTGGAGAGTTTGGCCAATGGGCTGGGTTTTAAGCTTCCAACAGGTGTCTCTGGTACATTTCTGGAAGCCCCAGTCTTTACTGTTGAAGTTACAATGGACTGGGGTTGTGATTCTGGCAATCCCCTGAATCATTATTTATTTGCACTTCCAGTTGAGGGGAAGCCTCGTGACAAAGTATTTGATCCCTTCAGATCCACTTCTCTTTCCCTTTGTTTAAACTTCTCTCTTAAACCCTTGCTTCCTTTATCAGAAAAGCAATCCCCATCTTCCATCACAAGAGATGGTATTGAAGGATATGCTACTGTAAATGATCGGCCTCAGAAAAGTCAGATTGCTTCACCTGCTTCCCCAACAGTGAACATTGGTGCTTATGATCTGGCATGGCTTACAAAATTCTGGAACTTGAACTTCCTTCCTCCACACAAATTGCGTATGTTCTCTCGTTGGCCTCGTTTCGGAATTCCAAGATTTGTCAGGTCAGGTAATTTGTCCCTAGATAGAGTGATGACTGAATTTATGATACGTTTAGATGCCACACCAACCTGTATAAAGCACATACCTTTTGATGACGATGATCCAGCTAAAGGACTGACTCTAACAATGGCAAAGATGAAATTTGAGCTCTGTAATAGTAGGGGAAGAGAAAAATATACATTTGAAAGCATACGTGACATTCTTGAGCCTGTTTACCTAGGTATTGACCTTCATGTGCCCAAGGCATTTCTAAATAAAGAAGACTGTCCTAGTGTTGCAAAAGCAATTAACATGACTCAGAAAAGCTCTCATACAGCATCAATGGACAAAATCCCCTGTGATAAAGGTTACATGGATGGTTGCATGGAGAAGAGCTGTGGTGATGGATTTTTGTTGTCCTCTGATTACTTTACTATCAGAAAACAGTCCCCAAAGGCTGATCCTGCTAGTTTACTAGCCTGGCAAGAAGCAGGAAGAAGAAATGAAGAGAAGACAAATGTAATGCCTAAGGTTGAAAATGGGGGTGAAAATGAGAATATGCGGTCTGACCAAAGTGACGATGATGGGTACAATGTGATTATAGCTGACAATTGTCAACGTGTGTTTGTGTATGGTCTCAAGCTTTTGTGGACTTTTGAAAACAGAGATGCTATTTTGTCCTTTGTTGGTGGTCTGGCCAATGCCTTTGGACCTCCCAAGCCCTCTCCTTCTCGGCAGTATGCCCAGAGAAAATTACTTGAGGGAAACGAACAGAATGATGAAGCTGAAACCCATCAAGATGATGGTTCTAAGCCCCCTCCCGCTGGGAATGCTGCTAATTGTCCCTCTTCACAACTTGCAGAGACTTCTGGATCACTTTCGCCTCCACCAAATTCAGCTGAGGTGGAAATGTCATCTGGTATGTCTCATTTGCTTTAAGAGATTTTGTTAATTATTTGTTCTATTGTGATTTTACTGAGAGGTTTGTTCTGCCCTTTTTGGTCTGTTGCCAGTTAAAAATGATGGTCCGTTGCCATTTAAAAACGATGGTTTGTTGCCAGTTAAAAATGAAAACACGGATGATTCAGAGGGGACTCGACATTTCATGGTGAATGTTATTGAGCCACAGTTCAATCTTCACTCAGAGGATGCAAATGTAAGTTTAAAAAAAATACTTGTGCATTGAAAATTGAATTTCCCTTGGGAGTTCCTGGGTGACATACACTGATTGTTGTGCTTTACTAATATGCAGAAGCTTGAACCCAGATGAAAACAATTTTTTTCCCCTAACCTTATATAATTTGTTAAGAAGATCCTCTCACTAAACTAAGCAGACACCTTTTCGTTTTCAGCTTCATTTCTTATGTGGATTACAATTTGGCTTGCTTCACTTGGTTAACAATTATTCTCTTCTCTAGTATTTAGTCATACTATTGATACTTCCACTATAACATCTTCTTATTTACACTGGAAATCATTATTCCTTCTCAACTTATGCTGTTTCCTTTTTTTTTTGTTGGGGGTGGGGGGCAGTGGATGATTAATTTGTTGTCAAACTTTTAACACATTTTTAATGTTTTTCCCCTGAAAATAGTTGCCAGTGCTGGCCATTCTTTCTAGATCAATTTAATATACTATTGTTAAAGGTTAGTTGTCAACTTTTTTGAGTCTGTGGATTGATATTTGTAGTTGGAATGTTATGATAGGTTGTTCTCAAGTTCCCTTATTTAATTAATTCTACAATTCTAATGTTTGCCTTGGAAAATAAGCCTGAAGCCCATTGTCTAGTTGGTACTCAATAAATCATATCTTCTTCTGTTTGTTACTGTGACCTTAATTAGTTACATTTACATCTCATCATAGTTTTCAGCATTGTGACAGGACAAGGGGATCTAAGTGTGGGCTGACATGGGTCAGGGATATTACTGAACCTACTGCCTTTCGGGTTTGATTCAACTGTACAGTGTTTCCCTAGGGCTTCACAAACATTCGAAAATACAGAGCTAAAATGGACACTAAAATGTCCATTTTAGCCATCTTGCTTTGTAAGCATGACCAAGATTTCGGATACAGATTTGATGTGGCATGGATCTAAGGATTTGCAAAATAGTGCTAGATATGATATGGCATACTTGTTTCGTAATAACTTTTTTAAGATTTTATGATAAACTTTGGAATTAATGATTTGTATGTAAGATTACTAATAACACTATCAATTAATATTTGTTAGAAACATTAATAAATTTTATCATGGGCTTTCAGTTAATAGGTTAAGCTTTTGAGTTAAAATGGTCCTTGATATGATTTCAGAGCCTCTATGACCAGGTGGTCTAGAGTTGAGTCCTTGGTCCCTCTCATTCTCTTAATTAAAAATGACATTTCAGCCCAAAGTATGGTGGGTCAGTGCTTTGTCCTCACTTCAAGCCTAAGAGACTTTCATGTGAGAGGGTTTGTTAAGAGAGATTTTAATAAAATCAATTTTGGGCCTTCACTTGACAACGCAGGGTTGAGTTGAATTGTACTTGACAATATTCATTTAGTGAATTTTCTCCCTTTTTTCTTAACATATTTTAAGATTTTTATTTATTTATTTAATTGATTATTAGCTAGGGTAAATAGACATTACATTGCTTGTAGTCATAGATGAAACTTGATCAGCACACAAGCTCATTGACCAAAACCAATAAAACTACACTGTTTTATAGAGATAGTTAGATAGGTTTAAAAGAGTTGTTATTCATTTTGTCAAATGTGGCTTCAACCCCTTCATTCCTATTTCAGCTGCATTGTTCTGTCACGGTGTAATCTACCCAACAAGAAACTGCATCTATGCAGCGTCTAAAATTACAGATTTAAAATCGACAAATGATTAAAGGTTTAATTTATGGATATGTATCTGGCTAAGTTGAATAAGTGTTTAATATCTTATGAGGACTAGTATATGATGCATATTCAAGATGTGTACATGGACCATTCTGAAGTAGCTGTGCTTTCTAGTTTCTAAATGATGATCTTGTTGTTTTAGTCTCCTTGCTTCTTCTTGTAGTGAAGGAGAAAGAACTTGTATTTCATTTGTTGAATTACTGTGATAACATGGATATTTATATATAAAATCTATACTAAGAAAAGAGGCTAATCAATATACTAGTTGGACTAATTAATACAAGAGTGAGACTGATAAATGATATAGTTGACAATATGCTCTAAAACTCCCCCTCAAGCTGGTGAATAGATATTCTGCGTTCCTAGCTTGGATATAATGATTTTAAATGTTGTACTGCTGAGCCCTTTAGTGAATATATATGCTAGCTGATATCTTGTTGATACATAAAGGGTACAAATAAGATCACTATCCAATTTTTCTTTTATGAAGTGCTTGTCAATTTCAACATGCTTTGTTCGGTCATGTTGTACTGGATTATGTACAATGCTTGTAGCAAATTTATTGTCACAATACAATCTAATTGGTCCATCCCACTTGATTTTTAAGTCAT
The DNA here is from genome assembly GCA_037074485.1 of Delonix regia. Classification (NCBI taxonomy): domain Eukaryota; kingdom Viridiplantae; phylum Streptophyta; class Magnoliopsida; order Fabales; family Fabaceae; genus Delonix; species Delonix regia. Next base: position 8,332,084 of record CM073452.1, read on the forward strand.
CTAAAATGATCTTTAACCAAAATAGTTCACAAATTCCAAGTGTCATAACTTTGAACTTTGCCTTAGCACTGGACCTTGCAACCACTTTCTGGTTTTTACTCCTCCAAGTTATTAAATTACCATTTAGGAAAGTGTAATACCCATAGTAGACCTTCTGTCTATTACTGATCTTGCATAGTCAGCATCTGTATAGGTCTCTAGAGTTAATTCTATGTTCCTCTTGAATAATATCCCATTTCCTGAAGTGCCTTTCAAATAGTGTAGAATTTGGTGAACAACATGTAAGTGTACTTGTTTGGGATTATGCATGAATTGGCTTACTACACTTACTGCATAGGCTATGTCAAGTCTAGATGGGATAGATAGATAAGTTTTCCCACCAATCTTTGGTACATTTCCTTGTCAACAACAATATTTTCACTGACTTCTCCTAGTTTATAGTTAGGATCAATTGTGGTATCAACTGGTTTGCTTGTTGGTTTACCTGTCTCTTTTAGGAGATTTGTCACATACTTTTGTTGAGAAATAAAGATACCTTGTTTTGAATATGCTACTTCAATTCCCAAGAAGTACTTTAATTTTTCCAACTCTTTTATCTCGAATTCATTTCCCAAACGTCTCCTAAGTTCCCCTTGTTCTATCTTATCATCTCTAGTGACGATGATATCATCAACATATACCAGCGAGGCTTTGACTCCCCCTAAATCTGCTTATGACCAGAGGTTAACATCACTTTGGTGAATCTCTCAAACCAAGCTCTCGGAGATTGTTTTAAACCGTATAAAACTTTCTTCAGTTTACACACTTTGTCTAATTTTGTGTTATCTCCAGATACTGGTGGAATCTTCATGTAGATTTACGGAGAAAGACATTCTTCACATCATATTATTGAAGTGTTCAATTGTACTTAAATGCCAATGATAAAAGGATTCTAATTGTATTCATTTTGGCAACTGGAGCAAAGCCTTCTTGATAGTCTATGCCATAAGTTTGAGCATACCTCTTAGCAATCAATTGTGCTTTATACCTCTTTAGTGATTTATCAACTTTATACTTGACTGAGGAGACTTACTTACACCCTACTGGTTTCTTTCCTTTAGGTAATTGAACCTACTCCCACGTCTTGTTCTTCTCTAATGCTTTCATCTCTATTTTCATGGCTTGCTTCCATTCCTCCTTAGGGATAAATTATTTGGGATGATGATGGATTTTAAGTTTGTAAGAAAGCTTTTATGAGTTGGAGAAAACTTGTTAAATGGCACAAAGTGAGACAAGGGATATATTGGGTGCTTTGTACATTCTCTAGTTCCTTTCCTAATGGCAATGGGAGCATCAAGATCAATGTTCAAGGGGCTAGCTTTGTAATTCATGCTTACCATAGTTTCAGAACTACCAGAGATAGATATAGAGATTTGGGCTTGCACAGGTTCAGGGGCTAGAGCTTACCTTCTTGTGTACACTTTCAAATACCTCATATTATCAAGATTGGTGTTATCCTTGATCATAGATTCAGTGTGGGGATCATCATAAGTGAGTTTAGGATCATCAGAAGTGCCAGGGTTAGATTTAGAACTTGAAGGATTTTTGGTGTCAAGGTTGGATTCATGACTTGGTGATGGGATAGAAGAAGTGGATTGGGAAAGGTCAAGGAAAGATGAAAAGTCAAGGAAAGACGTTTATATTCCTCCTTATCTTTCATAATAGTGTTCTCCCCCTAAGGATAAGGACTTGAAAAATATGGAAGATGTTATGCAAATGTGGCATTAACATAGACAAAGAACTTCTTTGTAAGGGGATGATAACACATGTAACCTTTCTGAGTGTAGGAATCTCATAAAAAAATGCATTTAAGAGCTCTTGGATCCAACTTCCCTTTGTTATGAATGTGTACATATGCGGTGCACCCAAATATGCAAGGTGTACGGCTATTTGTGATTTTGAGATCTAGGTAAAACTGAGAGAGTACCTCCATAGGAGTGTTATTGTCTAATACACAAGAGGGTAATCTGTTTATAGTGGATGTAACAGTAAGGACAACCTCTCCTTGAAAAGATTTAGGCATGCTTGTGTGAAATAGATAGGCTCGAGTCATAGATAAGAGGTGCCTGTTTTTCCTCTCGGCCACTCCATTTTGCGATGGAGTATATACATAGGACGATTCATGGATTATCCCTTCTTTTTGGAGGTAGTATGATAAAGTTTGATTTATCTGACCTGAGCCTTTTAATTTTAATCCTAAATTGATTTTGGATCATGGTATGGAAAGTGGGAAACAATGCATTCACATCCGACTTATTCTTGAAAAGAAAGATCCAAGAAACCCTAGTGCAGTCATTGATGAAAGAAACAAATCATTTAGCATCAGAGATGGTAGGAATATGAGATGGGCCCTAAATATCACTGTGAATAAGAGTAAAAGGGAAGAACTTCTTTTATGATTGATGGGAAAGGAAACTTGGTTGTATTTTGCTGTTTCACAAGTCTCACAATGAAAATTGACCAGATTAATTTTATTAAACAAAGAAGGAAACATAATTTTCAAAGTTCCAAAGGAGGGTTGACAAAAACGACAATGATAAAGCCATATTTTATGCTCAATTGACAAGGTTCTAGTGAAGAAAGACAAGGACATGCGATTCTTGATATCATCAGTATTTGTAGGTGCCACTAGATAATAAAGTTCATTATGTTCCTTAGCAAGCCCCAATCCTTTTCCCCAAATCTTAGTCCTGAAAAACACATAAAGTAGAGGAGAAGGTTACGTTACAGCTCAAATCTTTTGTGAGTTGTTTGATGGATATAAGATATGTGGATAGTTTAGGAACAAGAAGAACATTTTGAAGAACACAGGGGGGAGATATTTGAATATGCCCTATTCTTGTTACAGCAACAAGTGTACCATTTGCAACTGATATTTTCCTATTGCTAGGGCATGGAGTATAAATTTTAAAATGATGAGAAGAATATGTCATATGATCGGTTGCTCCTAAATCAAGGATCCAAGAGTTTTGAACTGGTTTATCCGAGACATTTAACCCATAGGAGTAATAGAGATTACCTGAATGAGCTAGATAGTAAGTACTGGTATTACCAAGAGGCTTTTCTAAGGTCTCCAGCAAGTTGCATAGCCTTTCAATTTCAATTCTACTGAATCCTTCAAGTCTGAAGTCTGTTCTTGGTTGGGTTGCAGCAAATGGGCTTGCCCTTGAGCTCTTGCTGACCCACTTTTTAGATTTTTTCCATGTAGTTTTCTGCAATATTCTTTGGTATGTCGTGGTTTTTTGCAATAGGTACACCATAGATTATCACAATCTTGTTTCTTGCCTTTCTTGTCTTCTCTGGGTTGTTCTAGTGTCAAGCTTTGGTGTCTACCACCATTAATGATTATGGCAAATCCTTCAATAGGTTGACAGCTAAGCATTACACCTCTTCGAGTCTCTTCAGCTTGAATAATTGAAATAATGTGGTTAAGGGATGGTAGTTCATCCTTACCAAGAAGTTGGACCCTTACTTGATCAAATTCATCATTGAGTCCTACAACGAAACCATATATACGATTCTTTTCAATGAAAGTTTTTAGTATTGTTGCATCTTCGTTGAACTTCATTTCAATACACCTATAATGATCCATTTCGTGTCAAATGTTTCTCAACATGTTGGCATATTTCGTGACAGATTTATTTCCTTGTTAGATCCCCGCAGCTTTAATTTTGAGCTCCTACACCAAAACAACATCCTTAATCTTGGAATAAGTCTGTTTAACAGTCTCCCGCACCTCCTTAGTAGTGGTGAGAAATATGCATGTATCACTTATCTCTGGGTTCGTGGAATTTCAGAGCCATGTCATTATCATGAAATCCTCCTCGTCCCATGCCTCGTAGTGCTTATCACTTTTCGAGGGTCCACTTCCCAAAATATGACTTAACTTTCTTTTTCCCTTTAATATGGTCTAAACAGGTTAAGACCATTTGAAATAGTAACTACCATTCAACCGGTAATTATAATGTAGATTCTGTTAATGCCCAACAACATTGGAATTTTCAATCATATTGGTTTCAGAGGATACAGTGACTTTAGACATTTTTAAAAACACAGTAAGCCGAAAATATAATAAAAGAAGGGAGAGTTGATTCTGGACAGCGGAAAGAAAATTTCAATTTGCAAAGGGCTTGGATTATAGCTAAGGCTAGTTGCTATATGATGTCAAAAACTGAGGGTTCTAGTTCAAAAACAGTATGAGAAGTGAATGAAAGTTGGTGGAAAAAACACAGAAACTTGCCTAAGAAAGACTTTCCAAAACAAGCTTGAACCTAAAAAATCAAGTATGTATCAGTGGTTGGCCGGAAAAGTGCTAGAAAGATGACGTTGAACGTCAGAAAGTTAAGACTAAGTTGAACGGGTCCTTCATGCATTGTCACATGTTGGCACCACAAAGGTTTTCCGGCCACCGAACAATGAGTAGATCGAAACCTTTTGTATCTCCCTTTGCTGGTGGTGAGATATAACTAGCCACCAACACAGATGAACTCCAAAAAAATTGGTTGAGGATACCCAGAAACAAGCCAAGGGCTCTGATACCATGTAGTGAAGGAGAAAGAACTTATATTTCACCTTGTTGAATTACTCTAATAACATGAATATTTATATACAAAATCTACACTATGAAAGGAGTCTAATCAATACACTAGTTGCACTAATTAATACAAGAGTTGAACTACTAGTTGGACTAATTAATATAAGAGTGAGATTGATAAATGATGTAGTTAACATTATGCTCCAACACTTTTGACAATTCATTTAAACTTAGAAGCCTTTATCAAACCTCTTGGGAACATCTCCTCATTTGATTTTACGCTGCCATACAGCTATTTCCATCTGGAGCAGGTTATGTGGTGTTTTTGGTAAATGCTAGATGTGGGATGTGCCCTCTCAACCTGGAACAGTTTCTTTTGATTAGCTACAGGAACTCTGGTAACTATATGGAGGGAAAACCTATATGGTGGTTTATTATCTATGCTGCTCTTTGGTGTATTTGGCTTGATGAAAGTGCTTGGTTCTCCTTATTTCTCAACTCTTAGATCTGGCTTGGGACACAATCATATTTTTGCCCTCTTTTTGATGTTTGGCCCATGGTCTCTTCACAGATGATTGGAGAGCCTCATTCTTTTGACATCCATTGAGTTTTAATTTCTCTTTTCTTCTTTCGCCTGTTTTTCTGGTTCTTTGTTATTTCAGTCAAAGATATGTTTACCCTTTGATTCTTCACTATTGGCTTTATGATATATGAAACATGTAATTTGATATATTTAGTCATGTATTGGCGTTGTAGATATCTTTCATTCATGCTTTCATAGTCAACTCGTTTCTTGCCAAACAGGGTAGGTTTTTGCTTGCTGCTGCAAGTGGCCGCGTTTTATCCCGGTCATTTCATTCGATCCTTCATGTTGGATCTGAGATGATTGAGCAAGCCCTTGGTAATACAGATGTACATAAGACTAAATACCAACCTCAAATGACTTGGAATAGAATGGAGATTTCTGTTATGTTGGAACATGTTCAGGCCCATGTTGCTCCGACAGATGTTGATCCAGGAGCTGGAGTGCAGTGGCTTCCAAAAATTCTCAGAGGCTCCCCGAAAGTAATGCGAACAGGTGCTCTTCTTGAGAGAGTTTTTATGCCTTGTGATATGTACTTTCGGTACACAAGGCACAAGGGTGTAACTCCAGAACTCAAGGTAAGCTATATCTTAGTGACGTGGCATCCGAATCTCTGAATATATCCATACATGACTTATTTTTCCTCAATTGATGTATGTATTCCCAAACATGCATATCTTTAAGATGTATGCTTGACCAGTTCTCTGTATATGTCACATGCCATAGCTCTGTAATGAATATTATATGTCAACTGCTTATTCCAACTTTCTACTGCAGGTGAAGCCCTTGAAGGAGGTCACTTTCAATTCTCATAACATAACAGCAACAATGACATCCCGCCAGTTCCAGGTCATGCTGGATGTGTTGACCAATCTTCTCTTTGCACGTCTTCCAAAGTAAGGACTCATGAAACTGGTGATTTACTCCTTATATCGGTAATATTTATCTGCAGCTTGCTTTCTCCATATTTATAATGTTATTTGGATAAAAGAAGAAATTTATTAGAAAGAGAAGCATTTACAAGTAGCTAGGGGATGAAAAATCCCCAAGCCAGAATGTTCAAAAATAGCTCAAAACAGAATACAGTAACAAAATCCCTATAAAGCCTAATAGGTATAAAAGAGCTGTCAATCTCTTTACATATCAAATAAGGAGGTCCCCTGAAAAAACAAAAAAAAGAACAAATGGTATGTTTCAAGCACCAAAGGGAAGTCATATACACAATTCTATCCCATATAACAATTGAAGGAGAAGATATGCCCTTGAAGATGCATGCATTCTTTTCCAACTATACAAATCATGGAATCCCATAAACCACCCATTGTCACAAAGTTCTGTTTTCGTTCTTATTATCAAGACTGTTAAATTGAATAAAGAGAAATGGTCTGGGGTATTAGGACACCCAAACTCTTTTCAAAAATACCTAAGTGTGGAGAAATAAGTGGGGCAATGTTTTAAACAAGATCTACACATTACACACATACTAGGAATAAGAACCATATGGGGCCATCAAACCTGCAACATGTCATTTGTGTTTATCCTTTTGAGTATTGTTGTCCATATATGACCTTTGAAGGTGTTTTAGAATTCCAAATTGGCTTATCAATAAGAAACTTTTTCCTTTGTAGGAGAATGAGAGAGGAACTGAAAATAAAATATGCTAGAAGAAATACCAGAAGAATGAAGATTCCTATATTTTATCTTGACTAGATGAGAAGGGAACAATTTCAATTAATGTCAAAAGGGATTGACAGTCACAAATTTCTGTCATTCAAGCGTGTGAAAAAATGTACATTGCGAGAATAATTGGAATTGTGCACGGTAAAGAAATTGTGGATGGGGTGAATTATGGAAAGTACAAAGCTGATAAAATTAAACAAGTAGATTCCAGGGTATCTAAGTAGACTGAAATGACGTTTCTTTTGGGTTTATTTATTTGGCATGGTAAAGTTCAATAATCCATAGTATCCTTTGTTTGTTTTCAACCTTCAAACTGCTTTTCTTGCAGACATTGACCTGACTGAATATGTAACGATTAGCTGTTTATTGAGTGCTGTGATATCTTCTTTATAAATTTACTGTGTTAATTGTGCAAAACTATTTATATGTCAGATATGTTTCTTATCCTTAAATTTGGTTATAATTTGGATAGTTTATGTTTTTGAATTTTGTGATTATTAATTGAAATGTGATTTCGTTTTGCCCTGCAAAAAACATAGGCAAAGATCATTACATCTTTGTGTGCTATATGGTGATGTTCTCAACTTAATTGATTATTGTATACACCTCAGGCCTCGTAAAAGTAGCCTGCCATTTTCTGGTCAAGATGATGAAGATGTTGAAGAGGAAGCAGATGAGGTGGTTCCTGATGGTATTGAAGAGGTGGAACTTGCAAAGGTCAGCCTTGAACAAAAAGAGAGGGAGCAAAAGTTGATTCTTGGTGATATTAGAAAATTGTCTCTTTGGTGTGATACTTCTGGAGATCTATGTCCAGAAAAGGAAGGCGACCTGTGGATGGTTGCTGGTGGAAGACCCATGCTGGTAAGATATCTCTTTAGCAATCCTTTAATGATATGATTAAATGGTGAGTCCAACTTTAGATGCATGTTCTTTTCGATGATGGTCTTTCTATTTATAAGAAAGAAAGAGTAAGTGAAACTTTCCTCCCCTTAGGTTTGGCTAAATTATACCTAATACCCTTCTTGTTTAAAAAATCTGATAGGGACATTGATAGTATGTGATACTTAAATGTTACATCGAATAGTATGGGATGCTTGATGGGGTACTTAAGGCTTGTGGTTCTTCCCCATTGCAAGTCAGTTTTCAAGGGTGGGTTCCCCACACTCTCTTGGATCCTATCATAATCACACTTGGCTCTCTTGACCATTGACTTTTGTTGCACAAACCTCCCCTCTAATTTACTTTCTATCATTGAAATTAACTTTTTACACAACATAAAACTCTGGATTTTTTTAAAGCATGAAAATAACAGCAGCTGAATTGATGTTAAGCTCTCGAGATTGATTTTATTCTTTATATGACAGTAAAAACGGTTAAGTAATTTTATTTTTTTTAAAGAACAGATATTATGCAAAAATTTACGTAGTTGAGAGAAAGTAAAGTGGAGGGGAGGTTTTTGTAATATATATCTGTCAGAATATTGTACATAGTAGGATTGATGTTGCACATAAAGTAAGTAGGTTCATAAGCGTCTGGATTTCATTGAATGTATTTTACGTATTGGCTTAACTACTCACTATACTATATAATTTTTTTTCCTATAAATAAGATGGAATGTAAGGGAGAATACATACCTTACATTTACCAGTTTCACATGGTATTAGAGAGGTATCAATTGGGCCAAGTGTAATTTTTGAAACGAGAGGTATTATCAAGTGTAATTTACCCAAACCTCATTGGATGTTGCTGTAATTTATTTTTTTAAAAAATCAGGTCCAATACTTCAGTTAGTGTGGTTGTGGTACTTAAAATATGAGATTATGGTCTAAGTTAGTGTGGGAGAGTTATTGAGCCTTTTACGAGTGTTGATAGGCAAACCTATATCCGGAATGCCTAAGGCAATCTGGTTAGTTACCTTTAATACTAATATGTCCTTCCCTTTCCTTTAAATTTTAACAGTCGTGATAGAACCTATGGTATTTTTTTAGATTAATCAAGGAAGATATATAACAATGCTACCAGTGTATGAATCCTGGCAGAATTGAGGAGTATAGCAGCAAGAAAAACAGCAAAATAGCAGCCATTATGGAATATAATGGAAGAAAAATTTGAGGAAAGCAGTAAAGATAGGTCACTGGCTTTCGAGAGGATAGAAGATTCTCATGCTTCTTCCCTCAGGTGCAGTCTCCATGTTATTCCTTTCCAACGACCCTTTCTTTCACCTACCAAGCTAAAGTTTCTGTGTCCTAGTTATCAGCCCTCGGTTGAAGGGAGGCAGGAAGTTCTAGACTGACTCTGGAGAGACTCTGGCCTCTCAAAAGCCAGTGGATTATCCTTTTGTTTACCGTTTTTTGCTGCTATACTGTATTGCTGGGGCTAATTCTTCTTCTGATTAGGTCAGAGTAGATTTCCCTGATAATGTTTTATAAATAAAACTATTCCTGAGTATTCCTTTCGAAATGGTCTCCATCACATTGGTAAAGAATAGCTCTCCTATTTGAATTGCCAATATCTTACATTCTGTAGTGTAAAATAGAAATGGTGGTTTGTTAGAGGTAGAAGCTCTTCATATCCCTACACTTATGTTCCCAAATGTTAAGTGGAGGTGGATGTTAATAGAAATTATAATAAAACTGTTTGTAGGCATTGACTTTTTGGCTTAAGATTTTCAGTTGAAATGATGCTCGACATGATACCTAAGCCTCTATAACCCAGTAACGAGGAGTTCAATTCTTTTTACCATAATTCTCTTAATAAAAATTAATTTGCACTGGTACACCTTTAACAGTTTTTTTTTTGTTTGCATTTAATCATATTGTCTATCTTTTTATCTTTATTAATGCTGCTCAGTTGGCTCATCCCATGAAAATTTATGGTTTCGTTCATTGGTATCTTTGCTACTATCTTGGCTTGGGACCTTTTCCTTTTATCTAGGTGTGGGGAAGGATATTAAGTCTCTCATTGGCATTTTCATATTCACTATGATTTTCCATTGTTTTCTAACATGCATGGAGGTGTGTGGACTACTTTTGTATTTTATGCATTTTTCAGTAAATGACTAGTTTTCATGAGTAATCAACAGTAGTCCAACACTGGCAGGTCCAAGGACTGAAGAGAGAATTAGTAAGTGCAAAAAAATCTAGGAAGGCAGCTTCTGCATCGTTAAGGATGGCTCTGCAGAAAGCTGCACAACTACAGCTTTTGGAGAAGGAAAAGAACAAAAGTCCTTCCTATGCTATGCGCATATCATTGAGAATTAACAAAGTTGGTTGGAGCATGTTGCTTGATGGTAAATCTTTTGCTGAATTCGAGATTAATGACATGGTAAGAATATGATATTTTACAAAATGGGAATATACTTTAAATTTGCTTCTTGCTTGGTAGGAAATGCTATCTCAACATTAAATCTTCCTAGTAGTAACCCTGATAATTGTTGTTGGTGAGAAAATTAATGGAGTTCAGTTGATTTTTACAAATCCATACATTACTATCAGGTTATTTGGACTTTATAAGAAAAATATACCATAGATTCTTTCATTGACAGTGATCTGCTCTGCACTTTTCTCTCTTTAAACAGCGGACTGCACTTTAGAGGATACTTTATATATATCTATATAGATTAGAAAAATTTTTCCAACCGTGAGAGATTATAATAATACATAAGCTTTCACGTAGCAGCCTAAGTTTTTTAGTTGAAATGGTCCTTGACATGGGATTCATGTTTCTATGACCAAGTGGTCTTGAGTTTGATTCATGCTTGCCCCCTAATTAAAATTTAAGTTTTAGCACAAGGTATGTGCTTTGTCCACACTTCAACCCAAGGGCCTTTCTGTGAGGGGATATGTTAGAAATTCTAAGACAATAATTCATGAATCTTTAATAACTTCAGCTTGAGTTAAAGTGGTCCTTGACATTGACTTTAAGACTAATTGTTACTTGGAAAGGAACTTTGTAAGGGGGATATGTGTAAGGTGTGGCCCAGGATGGTCACAAGTGAAGTTTTGGATTTTGTTTGCAATGAAAAATGAATTTGTTAATGAGAAGAGAATAATACAAAAAAGTACAGAAACAGAGGAGAAGGAATCCTTTACAAGAAAATGTTCATACAAGAGAAGCTACCCAGACCCAAACCTAAAAAGAGCCTGCTTATCCCTTTGAAGATCCACGAGGGACACCCCTCCAAAAAGGCCCTTTATGGAAACCCACGTAGTGGACATAAAGAAGAGGTAGCAGAAACAATGACTAGTTGAACACTCTAGCATTCCATTCTAATTAACGACACCAAAAACTAACAAAGACTGCACATTGCCAGAGAACTTTATGCTCATTTTGTCTCCTTAAACCGTAAACTTGATGTTTAGAAAAGGCCCTAGATCAATATTACAAACCCAACAACAAAGAAATCAAACAATATGTTTCAAACATGCCTAGGAACTTCACAATGTATGAAGTGATGGTTATTAATCTTTGAAGTTCTAAAAGACAATACACAGATGTTGGGTGATAAGGCCTTATTGGGTCTTCAGGCCTGAAGCAAATTTCGTATTAATTCTATTAAGTACTTTTGTTCAAACAAAAACCTTTATCTTCAAAGGGGCCTTGACTTTCTCCAAAATTTTAAAGAAAGATGAGATGGTATAAGAACTGAAGAATTCAAAATCTAAATTCTTTTATCAAGTGAAGAAGAAACATGGAATGGAACAAGTATTTCCAGTAACAAAGCAAGATCATCAATGAGTCTAGCCTTAAAATTTCTAGAAAAGTGAAAATTCTTGGAAAAATTGGTTACTTTGAGCTCTATGCAAATAAGATAACAGATAGAGACATGGAAGAAGTTCATGAAAAAAGAAAATCACGAATCTATTGACCCTTCCAAAACCAAAAAGGGTTTCCACCATCAATATGAAAAGAAAGCATTGAAGAAAAGGATATACCTGAGAGATATACTTCTAGGGATTTGCATGAGTAGCACCAATCCTAGGATTAGCATCTCATCCATTATGCTGAACACCATATTTGCTCTTGGTCACCTTATGCCATAAAGAGGTAGACTCCAAATGGAAATGCCAAAGCCACATAGCTACTAAGTAGATTTTTTCTCATCACCACTAGACCCCAAGAATTCCTGCATAATCTTCTTAATCCTATGCTATCCCCACCGGAGTCTTCTAAGTCCTTTTTAGCAAATTTAAGTATCAACTAAAGGACTGGACAGCAGAGTTTAAAATGACTAAGTGCTCAACAGATTAGATAAATAATGATGAATAAAGAGATGCACTACTAACAGAGCCTGACAGATCAGGAGCAAACCAAGGTTAGCCTCTTGACAGCTTCCAGAAAGAGAATACCAAGCGCTCTCATGTGCATGCACATGCGTTTGTTCCTTAAAAGCTAGTGTGGCACATGCAGAGGTTGGTGTTCCAGTTAACTTGAAAAAAAATGCGGTGAGTTTTGTGGAAGTTCCTGGTGGTGTTTCTGTCAATTGGTAAATATACAAGGAAAGTGAGTGTACCAGTGGCAATGAAGACCTTGGTCAAAGAAAAAGCAATGGAGGCAACTAGAAATTGAATGACAGCAGTCAAAGTGTCTTAGTCAAATTACACAGGATTTATACAATTAGAGAGAAGCTACTCTAGGAAATGAAAATAAATTGGAGAGACAGATCCCTAGAATTTAGGGATTGATTAATTCCCTAAAATTAGCCTAATTCTTCCTAGAGTCAGATGATCAGCACTAATTACAATAATTACAATGATTTTTAATAATCGTTATATTTCTTAGTGTCATGATTTTAGCAAATTACAGTTTTGCTGGCAGTTAATCTTGTAAATTTCTTAGATTCATATCTTTATGGTCTCAATTTGCAAGGGCATGCTGATTCAGTTTCATTTTCCTGACATCTTAGATCTATGACTTTGATCGAGATTACAAGGATGTGGGTGTTTCTCGGTTTACAACAAAATATTTTGTTATCAGAAACTGTCTGCCTAATGCCAAGTGTGATATGCTTTTATCAGCATGGAATCCTCCACAGGAATGGGGAAAGTATGTTATACTTACCTTTTTCTATAATTTATTGATTGATGCTTTTAGGTTATGTTTCTGATGTATATTTTTATTGAGAAAAAAATTTCTGGTGCATATGATTTGTTCCAGGCTTTGCCATAATTGTTAGGAGGAAATTTACATTCTAGTTAGTTTTGAAGTTCAAGTTCAACTTCTTCCTTTTCCAAATACCTTATTCTCTCTTTCAACCCATTTGTTGTGTTATGGCCATGATACTATTTAACTTAACAACATTTGATGTAACTCACTAGTTCTCTTCTTTTTCCATCACCAAGTGTATGGTGCTCCCTTCTCCTCCCCTCTGTCATAGGCAAAAAACGAGGATAAAAAAGAAGGTATAGAGGAAGTGTGGAAAAGGGTGAACCACCACACATACAGAACTGAATCCAAAAAGTTGCCTTGTTAATATACATTCTTCTCCAGAAAGCCACAGTTTTCCAGTTCTGATAATGCCTTATTTTACTTTTGGAAGTTTTTCATTGATGTTTCTAGCTCAACTACCAAGATTCTACACCACTCTAGCTGAATGTCTTGAATCATACTACATTTGACATTGGAATGGATATTGTGTGTTGCATAGAGCAGAGCTTGGAATGGATATTGTGTGTCGCATAGAGCAGAGCTTTGCCAATATCCATGTCGTGTGTTGCATGAAATGCAAGCTTTTTAAAGGGGGTGAAGTCATCTCTTTGATAATTGGATATGTACACGTCTCTTAAGTGTAGTTACATTTAGAGGATAGTTCTTCAAAGATGGTTTATCTACCATTATTCTTGGTTTTGCAAGGGATGAGGAACTTTATATTAAATCTTTGTATGTTTTCAGGGTCTCCATTCTTCTCTGTGTTTTGATATTGCATTTTTCCTATTTTTGATTGTTTACAGAAAAGTCATGCTTAGATTAGATGCAAAACAAGGACCTCCGAGGGATGGAAATTCTCCCTTTGAACTTTTCCAGGTAATTGTTTCCTTTAGGCAGCTGGTAGCATTTGTTAAGTGGACATCCTAATTTTTAAAGTACCTGAAAACTTATTTATAAATAAAACTGAGCATGAGATGCATAAAAAATCAATATTCCTATGTTATTGATGGCCAAAGTGAAAAAGAAAAAATCTATGTTATTTAGAAGTTAGAATATATATAATTCTGGAATTTTCATATATTTTATGCCCAGATATTTTATAAATAAATTTCTATGTACCTGGGAAATTAACTTGTCCACATACCAAATACCTTATTGTTATTTCAAATTCTGAAACTATGGGAAATTCAATACGAAACATATCATATATTTTATGCCCAGATATTTTATAAATAAATTTCTATGTAATTGGGAAGTTAACTTGTCGACATACCAAAACCTTGTTGTTATTTCAAATTCTGAAACTATGGAAAATTTAATATGAAACATATAATGGTGATGTCCACAGTACATGATTATTGACTGCTGTTTGACACAACTTTCTTGAAAACTGGGATCAAATTGAATGGATTAAGAACAAAGTGAGGCAGTTTGGTTTTTGATAGAGCATGAAACGACAAAGATTAGGCCATTTACAATTGGACATTTTACTAATGATGTTCCAGCCATCATTTAATATTGGATTGTTTTATTTTTTATGCCTTTTTTTAAAATTTGAGACCATATGTCATATTTTAATAGATTATTGTCAAGTAGATCCTATCCAAAGATTTGTAAGTTCAAGAAGACACGCACTTGGACTGAAGAAATATACCACCCACGGTGTCTTGCATTCAGAAGAAAAACAGAGTACAAATATATAAGGGAGATTGGTCAAAACACAACCAATGTAATCCCACAAAATCAGGAACAAAAGGAAGAAAGGAAACTCTACCCTATTTAAGTGGCTAACCAAATTAGGAAAGAAAATAAAAAGAGTTCACCGAAGGAATAAGGAAACTCATGAAGAATAAGCTTCACGTGTTGCCCAAGGACACTGACAATCAACAGTCCCCCTCAAGCTATGTCTAGATATTTATCATTCCTAGCTTGGAACTTAAATCTTCAAATTGAACTCTGGCAATTGCTTTTGTTAACACATCTGCCACTTGAGACCCCATGGAGACATAGCTTAGATCAATCAAACTTGTCTCAATCTTCTCCTTAATGACATGGCAATCAATTTCAACATCTTTTGTCCTATCATGATGAATGGGATTCTTGGCTATTCCAATGGTGGCCATGTTGTCATGAAATACCTTCATTGCTGTGGTGACATTTGGTTTGGACTCTCTGAGAAGTTTCATTAACCAAATACCTTCACATATTCCATGTGCAAAAGCACGAAATTCTGCTTCAGCATTGCTCCTAGCAACTACATGTTGCTTTTTCCTCCTCCAGCTAACCAAGTTTCTCTGAACAAATGTGTAATAGCCTGATGTTGACCTTCTATCAACCACAGATCCAGCCTAATTTGCATCTGAGAAAATTTCAACACCCTTCTGAGTGCCCTTCTTGAAATAAGGTTGGTATAGTCTTATGAGACTATGAAATAATATATTGCAATTGGTTGGAGGACAATGCAGAACTATTGAGGTGAAGTTCATGCCAATGTATCTGCTTTATAAATATATTGTACTATTGAGATGTCCATGTTATTTTGCTATTTGCCTCACCAGTGGAGCTTCTCCTAGGGATATTTGGAGAGAAATTTTCTGTGACTTTCGCACTTTTTCATACCTTGCTTTAATATTTTCTTTTTTTCTATGAGAAACTGCTCTTATTATACATTTAGAATAAAAGGAAAATCCTGTGTGATAGAGTTATTGTGATTTTGACTAAAGTTGGATCTTTTGTTTTTCCCTACTTTGATAATATTTGGACTACCATTCAGCCATGTCCATTATGTCATCTGAATTGAGCTAATAACATAAAGAAATTTACATAGTTATGATATTGATGGAACCCTTGGGTAGAACTCATCCCCAAAAGTTAGCTCATGAGGAGAGAGTGCCCAAAGGTCTTATAAGCCCCCCACCAAGTGGTATTTCACCCTATGTGGGACTCCCAAGTTGCCTTGGCTTGTGGTTTCTAACATTTCCGCCCCTTTAAACAGCGACGTCCACGCCACTGGCGACGGGTACTTAGGCCTTTCTCCCCTTTGGCTTTCCCTTTTGCTCCTCTCTAGCCACCGTCGCCACTGTCCAAGATCAAAATTGCTCTGATACCACTTGATGAAACCCATGGGTAGAACTTATCCCCAAAAGCTAGCTCATGAAGAGAGGGTGCCTAAAGGTTTTATAAGCCCCCCACCAAGTGGTATTCCGCCCGATGTGGGACTCCCAAGTTGCCTTGACTTGTGGTTCCTAACAGATATTAATCAATTTCATCCATGTTCCATTTTATAGAAAACAGTGAATCTGTTGAAAGTACAAAGAAGAAAATTCGGAATCACAAATTAAAACTGGTTGTCAAGAATATAATGTCTGCTTGGAATGTCAAGACTGGTGCCTTTTATTTCCTAATATGAACTTAGTTTGTGTTATAGGTAGAGATCTACCCTCTTAAGATCCATTTGACAGAGACAATATACAGAATGATGTGGGGGTATTTCTTCCTGGAAGAAGAACAAGATTCACAACGCCGACAGGTTAGTTGATTAATTTGAAGTTCTTATTACCTTGTCTTCACAACTAAAGCTTATATTTACGGATATTTTATGTTGAAAGTTAAAATTGTGGTTATTCTGTGGAAGCTAAAATTATGGTTAGTTGAAAGGAATGCTCACTTCTTCAGGTTCATTTCTTTGGCTTTACATTTGTTATGGGAATGAATTGTATTCATGGCTTCTCTTTGGTGTCCATGCCCGGTGTTTTTATGAGATCCACTATTTCTGACATACAAAGAGATTGGACAGCTCTTCTTCACTTATTTGTTTTTTTAATTTTGGACTTTTCATATGTTGTTCTGTTCTGAGATTTTGATTGTTTTCCTTGATTGAGGATTTCTTATCCTTCAACTTTCATACTCTCTTCTCTTATATTGTAAAAATAATGCAGGAGGTCTGGAAGGTTTCAACCACTGCTGGTGCAAGACGTCTGAAAAAAGGTTCAACAGTCCAAGATGCTTCTGCTTCTAGCAGTCAGTCAACAAAAGAGTCTGAGGTCTCCTCCAAATCTGGCATATCTGCAATGCTATTTCCTACTACTAGTCAACCTACTGTCCCTGTTGAGTCAACTCAAGTGAGTGTGATGAATTTCCTACTAGATGACTAGTCAAAATATTGATAGAATTAAGAATGCTAATCCTGGACAATGTTGGTAGGAGAGCTTGGAGATAATATATCGCATATTTTTTTCTTTCTCCCTTCTACTTATTAGTAGCTTTAGGTGCTAGATCTCTCATAAGGAGCTTTGGTAACCTGCTTGCAGGCATCCAAATTGCAAAATGTCAGAGAAAATGCTGGTACTGGTTCAACCCCTGAGTTGAGAAGGACGTCTTCTTTTGACAGAACATGGGAAGAAACTGTGGCAGAAACTGTAGCTAATGAACTTGTCTTAGAGAGCTTCTCTTCCTCAAAACCTAGCCCATTTGGCTCTATTGAGCAACAAGATGAAGCCTCTAAGAATACATTAAAAGATTCCAAGGTTGTCAAAGCTGGTAGATCATCTGAAGAGAAAGACAAAAAAATGGTTAAGTCACAAGATGAGAAGAGATCTAGGCCACGAAAGGTGATGGAGTTTCACAACATCAAAATTAGCCAGGTTAATTTTTGGACCTTATGATGAAGCTGTTATCTACTACCACTAATGTCTGAATAATTCAGGTTTCAGCTAAATGTTGTGTATTTTTCTTGTAGGTCGAGTTATTGGTTACATATGACGGGTCACCATTTGTTGTGAGTGATCTGAAATTACTGATGGATCAGTTTCACCGAGTTGAATTTGTTGGGACTTGGCAAAGACTCTTCTCACGAGTTAAGAAGCACATCATCTGGGGAGTCCTGAAGTCTGTAACTGGAATGCAGGTTGATGAATCACTTTGTCCTTTTTTCCTTTCATTTTCTTGTTAATGGGTATACAGATACTATAAGCGTTTTTTTTCCTTTTTGAGACTCATCTGCTATATATACCTTCCACTGCAAATTCATTAGGACATGAAATCAAAGCATTGTCTTTTAACTTGAAAAACCAAGAAGTCTGAATGAAAGTTCCATTTCTGTAATTGCTTCTCGTAATGCATTTTACCAATCAAGGAAATCATTGTTAATTGTGGTGTTCTATATTGTTAACCTTTGATATTAAATCATTTAACTATTGTTTTTCCTTTCATTGATCATGTAGGGTAAGAAATTTAAAGACAAATCTCAGAGTCAGCCCAGTGGAGCCAGTGGTCCTGAAATTGACACTTTAAGTGACAATGAAGACCAGGCAGGAAAATCTGATCAGTACCCATTTAAGCGTCCAAGTGATGGAGCAGGTGATGGATTTGTAACATCCGTTAGAGGACTATTTAATACTCAACGTCGCAAGGCAAAGGCATTTGTGCTTCAGACTATGAGGGGTGAAGAAGATGTTCAGGGTGATTGGAGTGAAAGTGATGTAGAGTTCTCCCCTTATGCTAGGCAGCTCACAATTGCAAAAGCTAAAAAGCTTATTAGGCGGCACACTAAGAAGTTCCAATCTAAAAAAGGTCTGTGCATTTCATTTCCATATGACTGCTTTACTTGTGAAAACTTAATTTTCATTGTGGTTAAAGGACAAATTGGACTGAAGGTGAATGGAACCTCATGTCGTTGACCATAAATTGGAGACCATGTTTTAGTATGCAGACACTCGTACATTCCGCCTTAAGATCGTCATTTGAAGCAATTTCTTTGTACTGTGTATCCACTTACTTTGGTTGTCTATCTTTCAAACTTTCTTCTGAGGTTGAATTTTGTGTTTAATTCTAGTAGTTGAATATCCTGACTAAACAAACAGGCTTCTTTATTTTAACTTTCCCCATGGTCCATATGATATGATTGTTTGTCAATCCTTCCAGTCCCCAAGGATTTAACCCTGCTGAGATGCATTTAATTAAATTTCTTTAGTTCTTTTTCCCAATTGGCTGTATGTTGCCAAGGCTTGAAAAATATACTAATATTTGATGTCCCATTTTTGGTGAATTTAATGTCTTTGTCTTCAAAAATCAATACCAACAACATATTTTATTTTATTTTTTTTACTTCTTAATCTTACATTCTTATTTTGTTAATCTCTGCTAGCCAAATCTTTTCTTGTAGAATATGCTAATAACTCAGGCTGAACTTAAATTCGCTTGCAGGTTTATCCTCCCAGCATGGAGAATTGCTTCCACCATCTCCAAGAGAGGCAGCTTCATTTGATAGTGATTCTTCAAGTGGATCACCAATTGATGACATTCAAAATTAGAAACATTTCTAGTCTTCTAAAAGAATTTTTCCTCGAGCAGTAAATAAATCTGCTCATTTCTTGACTCTTGGATGCAAGATCATGACAGCTAATCCTTCTCAATTAGTAAGTACCTTGGATGAAAGACTTGAAAAAGATTCAATCACATCTTGAGAACAAGGATGTCAAGAAGTCTAGCACGGTTAGTAATGGAGTTGTCTTTTTCCTGTCACATATAATCTCTATCAGTGTCAACTTCAGTCATCAGTGATAGAGCCTAATCATATATTCTTTACCAAACATTGACTAGTTGAACTTCTCTTTAGCTTCTGGTAAATGAGCATATTTGGCTCCTTAGTTGATCTGAAATAGGAGCCTAAAGGTCAACTTATGTACAAACGTGATTCTAGGACAATCAATGGTGCTGTCTCAGTATGGATACTAAGGGTCAATTTTATGGAGGTAAAATTTTGGAACTTATATACTATTCACGCTTGCATTTATATTAGTGGTCCTCACTTCCGTAACAGAGGCCTGAGCGCCCATACTGGCCAATACCACATAATGGTACTTGATTTTTTTTTTTAGAAATAAATTGGATGAAGTATTCTCTCTTAAATACAGATTTTAAAAGTTGATGTTTTCTCCCGATTAGGATGTGGTCAGTGATACCATAGCCTATTTGTAAGCACACTTGTATGGCACCTGTACAACAAATTTCTTAATTTAGCGTAACTAGTTATTGACATGATGATATTGTGGATATAACAATGTCAAAGATATGATGTTTTGTCAAGTTCTATTGTAGCGATGAAACAACAGGAAGATGTGAATCTCAAGATTCCAAAACTATAATATTAAGTTAATTTTGATTATGATAACTTATTTATGATGAGTTTTTTGAATCTTTCTACTGAGATTTATATATTTTGGGTGGAACTTACTTGATTTGATATCTCTTCCTGCTGCTTGATGATACTTCATCCATTGATTTACACAGGTTGGAATTTCCTTAAGCCATCAGAAGATATCAAAGCTTCAAACATAATCAGGCAAGCAACTGGCACAATGCTTGATGATGAGTAAGCAAACTCTGAAGTGAGCAAGTAGATATTATACACGTCTGGAACTTGTGTCTGTACGTCCTCCAGGCATGAAAACATTTTTTTGAGATGACATCGAGAGATTCCTACTATGCCAAATTTTGTGTTTTCTGTCTGAAAATAAACTTTAGCTCCTTGAAGTGAGCTTATTTAATCAGATCATGTTCTCTTTCTTCTCTGATAGTGTATCTTGGAAAAAAATTTGAAAAATTTTGAAATTGCTTTAAGAGTCAAACACAAGGAAAAGCGAGAGACAAGGACATTCCGGTTTTAAATTATTAATATTATTGGAAGTGCTTCGAGAAAGCTAGTATTTTGACGGTTGAAATATCATATTTATATGAAAGTAGTGTAAAACTACGAAAAAGCTAGGAGAGAATAGTGTAAATTGTCGAAGTTAATCTTCCATACATATTAATTTATTTATAATTTTATCCTCCTTTAAATTTATGTTTTTACACTAAACACATAGTATCATACCTCGTTTTTACGAGAATGCTTGTAGCTGGTTATGACTGTTGAACTATATTATTCTCATGATATTAGTAGTGAAAATGTACTGAAGGACTGCATGGGTACATATTAAAGGTTTATTATCCTATCCTTTTAAATTTGTATGTTTGTACACTGTAAGCAAGGAGAAATTATAATATCGTACTTTCCTTTGTTGCATACTTGCACTCAATTCTGCAAATTACTCTGATCTTCGACAGCACTTTCATTTAGACAGTTATTCTTGTCTCCTTTCTTTGTTCATCCTCAACTGCGAGTAGATTAACAGCCTCTATCTTCATTTCATCATTAGGGCTGGTTCATGGCTTTTGCTTTATTTAAAAATTTTCTTACAACCTACTTGGATGATTGATAGTATATAACAAGCTACGGAACTAGAGTTCAATTTTGTGATTTTTCTTTTTTTTGATAGAAGGACAAGAAAGCAGTTTAATAAAAAATAGTTGTATCTATCAAGATAAGAAATAGATGAAGAAAACAGCTGTATCTATCTAGTTTTGCCAAGATCCTTCAAAATGCCAAGCTGATGTACTCGAAATCATACGAGATTAATGATGTCCGAGCCAATGAGAGTAAGGTCCCTATCTCGTTGATGCCTGCTTGCAAGCAAATCAAGATAAAAAGGATCAAAGTTGATTATAAGAAATTTTTTAGAACTCAAATGAAGCCAATTATCTTGATTTCTGATCCGAAGAAGCAGCTTCCTTATCTCTACCAAGAACAAATAACTTCTAATGTTAGCATCCTTAATTAGTTGTTCCCATTTTCTGAGTTGACAAGTGAGATGTATAGTTTCCGAGGTTTACTTAGCAGATTTCCATATCCAAGTTGTCACTACCCATCCTGAAGCAGAATGATAATTATGATGAGGCATTGGCTGAGGAGTACAGAACCTAGCTGATAAAATATGATCAACGTATCTATTAGTCTGCATAATGGTATCCACAGGGTCCGGAGCAAGTCGTTCGTGGACAACTTGATTCCTAGTTTGCCGTATTAGGTAAAGAGCTATAATTATCCAATCTGTTATATGTTCTACACCGGAGAGATGACTTGCGAGAGAACCAATCTTGCAGCTAATTAACAATGTTTTCATATGGAAATCCATCAACTCTAATTTCAATAGGTGAAGCAAATTAAATGGCTCTCGTAAAAGTATACGAGACAAAGATATGATTAAGTGACTCCTTATTTTCTAGACAGAAATATATTGTCATTTTAAAATGTCATCAAGTGGGAGAGATTTCATAATTTTTGTGAAATTAAGGATCTGTATTTTGGGATTGCTGTAATTATTTATTTATTTTCGAACTGTTTCTTTTCAAAATGAGTTTTTGAAAACAAACCCAAAAAACAAGAAGTTTGACAAGTCAAGCGCTTATGACTATTATGACTATGTCGTTTGATAAATCTATTACGACAACTAGTGATTTTAAGTGAATACTTTTGTCTTCAATAAAAATATTCTGATTCCAGTGAGAAATTCAAAATTGTTCGCCTTTCTTTTTCAGCCAAAAACTACCTTTATTGCAATTCAAAATATTTTATAAAATTCAGTCAAGCTTGCCCCCTTCAAAAGCTAGGCCTCCTAAAAGAGGTTCAAGAGGGTAGAGGAAGAGGAAACAAATCAATGGAGTTTATTTCAATTTAGCTTGTTATGATAAAAATAATGATAAATTCAGCTAAATTTAATGACTTAACCTGAATTAATCCCTCGCAAATTAAATTATCTCATTCAACTCCTATACAATTCTCACAAGAATAATCATGCAAACATGATAATTTCATAGTTTTTTTAATATTGAACTTATTTTGACATTTCTAAATTAAATGTACCCATTGAATCTCAACGCTAACCTCAAAACACTACAAATGTTCAATATATATTTTAAGTAAAAAATTAACACAAACTATTCATTGTTTTAATAGTGACACTAATATTTTTGTCAAAATTTAAATGCAAAATATCCCAGTTGATTAAGTGATAATTGAACAAACCAAAAAATTGCTAAATGTTAATTTAAGCTCATGAAAGCAAGTCAACTTTGAACCAGAAGGGGCTACACTATAATTTGCACTACAAATAATAATGCTGATGATTACAACGACATTTGGCACCATAATGCAAATATCTCTTCTAAAATCCGATATATAGAACAACAAAGAAAACGTAACACGAATTAATCTTTGCTTTTATGTATATGTACAGACGATCGGACAATGGACATTGATAATGGATCCAATAGTTCTCAACACGAGCCCAGCAGTGCAAGTCTGTACTCAACAAGTGTCAGAATTATCAATTATGACAATGCTAAATTCAATATCCTGATTAGCTGCTGCACGCGTCGGTCTGTTCTTCAGACTTATACCGCTGAAGATTTATCCACAAAATCAGAGTTGCAATGCCTTGATTCTTATAATATTTTTATCAATGAGATTAGGTAGGATTTATACAAGTTCAAGAGCCCTATCTAATGAGTCATATTTTCATGGTAAAACCACTCATGGTCGATCCATCTGAAACTTTAACAAGATTTGTGAGCACTATGTTCAATCATAACTCAATTAACACCTTTCCGGATGTCTCATTGTGTATGTATCACTTCCACCAGATCTGCATATCATTAGTTCACATACTATACTAAGTGTATATGTAACTCCTGACATTATGAAGCACTTAATACCTTCTAATCGAAGTTTCCAGGAATGTCAATATCTGTGTCTGAAGGATTAGAAAGCTCAACCAGAGGTTCCTATACATCATATTAAACTTCCGTAAGGTAACGACCCAGTAGCATCTGATATAGAATAATGTTAACTGCACAACTCAGCACAACTACTCAGGTGGCTCCATTCAACTTCCAAGTAAAACTATAACTCAAATAACGGTTATAGTTGTGCAAAGTTGTGTTGGTAGCATTGCCTCGTGATATAACAGACGACTCAACTGGGGAATACCTGCTCATCATGATTTGCTGAAGAATGAACAATGCCCAATGGCAGTGTGTTTGAGAAGTGGTCGCCAGTTTGCAATTCCTGAACAAGAAAATCAGACAATATAACTTATCAGAAGCCTCATAGTACTGTTACAGGCGATAAGGTGTGAAGTCAAAACTCCAAATTGGACTATAAAGAATACAAGGAAAGTTTAAAAAAAAAAAAAAAAAAAGCTCTGAAAGCTTTAGGTTGAAACATTTTATTAAAACAGAAAACCACCTCATCACTAGGGTTGACAGCATGATGACTAGATCCTTCAGCAACAGCCTTACAAGCATCCTCAGAAATTCCCTTACAAACAACAAAAGGGTCATATAACAATGGAACAATTTGTGACCTTCCAAGAATGAATTTGAAACAAGGGTACAATTAGTTCTACTTGCTCATCATGGATGCCAGGCAATTCTCCTTCCAGAATAGTAGGCTTGACATCAATTTGAGTCTCCTGCAAGTTCCATTCAAGATAATTGATAATTCAATCAGGCACTCATAGGAATACGTGGATAACAACACCACTAAGCAAAGAAAATATAACAATGTGTACCACAAAGACCTCCAGGTAACAAAATATCTCCATCCACATATATAACTCCGCATTACAAAAGCCTAATCATTTATTAGGCTCAGAAAGTTATGGCGTTCAATGACAGGTAATAATCAAATAGAAGCATAGCAATCAATATCATGTTTTACCGGTATGACAATTTCATTAGGAGCCCTTATGGACTGCAACAGAATGTAAATTTGCATGCCTGGCAACTAAAAACAGCAGACTGATGACCCATTGCATAATATCAGAATGAGGCAGATCCATAGGGGTCCAAGGGTGCTCCGCCACTTAGAAAAAAGTTCCTAACGTCAGCATAAGATAGGATATGAAGGCCTACAAATACACTAGGCTGCCATTATAGAATTAAAACTATCGTGTAGCACTAGCATTTGACAATGAGATTATCCACACTGAGACTACGTAAATTGTTCCAAAAGTCTAATGAATTTGAAACTATTAGTCTAATTACTATTTAATCTTTGCTAGGATATACATAAATTTTAGTTCCACATCAACAAATGCCTGCATCTATCAGTACCTACGGATCTGCTTCTACATACATATCTGTTTTATGTTCAACAGGTCTGATCAAATAAAAATTGCCAAACATCTCTAAAAATGAAAAGACAATTTACTCTCTTCTCTAGATACCCAATCTAAAATTATATAGTTATCATCTGACTACAAGCCAGTTCTTTAATTAGCAAATTTCAGAGACAGCTATCCAACTGATCCCTAACTTCATTTAGAAATCAGAGTGAGTCACGTGCAACTAGTTAGGCATGCAGATTTCATCCACCTTAGCATATAAAATTTGCTTCCAAATGGGGAACAAAATCAGAAATAATTTTCAGCAGCCCGTCTTACATACCAATTCACTTTGCTCAACAGAAAGATTTCTTCCTCCCTTGCTGAGATCTCTGAGTGTTCCCTGTCAGAATCAAGAAGCAGATTCCAGGAAACATTAAGATATTTGTTATGTGCAAGACAAGTAAAGAGACTGACAATCAACAAACAACAACGGCCAACTGGATTTTCAAGGGCAAAAAGAAAATACAAATTCTGACAGTAATTCCATGTAGTCAGAATAAACATCCTGTTTTCCACAGATGCAAATAAGTAATGAACAATAACAGAGTATGCTAAGGCGCAAGTCTGATGACTAAAGAACCATACATCCCAAAGACCAATATATTTGGGTCAATGTTAGGTCCCATAGCTCGAGATTGAGTCACCGGTTGGTTGATAGGGAAGTCTCCTTTGATCAATGGGTCCTTACCCTTTTTCTTATTCTTTGATTGACCTATGATGGCTAAAGGTTGCAACCCAAGAGAAAGTTATAGCCTAGAACTTGCTAGGAAGAGAGTTCTGAATCTCTACAATTCTTTGATGAAATCTGACTTGCATTACTTATCGAATCTGTCTCTTTTATAACAGAGACCATTATTACAAAATAGGAAGGTCATAAATCGAAAATCATTCCCTTATTACAAAATAAAAATGTCAACTATAGGGAAAATCATGCTGGAAATAATTTTTCCCTATTTAGGGAAATTATGCTAGAACTAAAGTTTCCTTAGTCAGGGAAATCTGACTAGAAATAAAGTTTCCTCATTCAGTTTCTATATTCAGGAAAATCATACTGGAAATAAAGTTTCCTTATTCAATTTCTTGCTAACAACAGTGTCTGTAACATTACTCCCCTCCTTGTAGTGAAGGGGAAGAAAATTTTTCCACTTCTTCAAGACTTTGATCGCTTTGCATATTTATACATGAATATAGATCAAGAATAGAGGCTCATAAATGGAGGTAGTTGACCGGCTAATTAATGAGGTAGATGATAATTTGATTCTTTCCAACACTCCCCCTCAAGCAGGTTAATAGATGTTCTGCATTCCCAACTTAGATATAATGGTTTGAAATGTTGCATTATTTAGCCCTTTGATGAATATATTAGCTAGCTGTTCTCTTGTTGATACATATGCAATACAAATAAACTGGATTATGAGCAATGCTTATAGTTGATTTAATGTCGAAATACAGTTTCAGTGGTCCATCTCACTTAATCTTTAACCAGAGTAATTCACAAATTCCAAGAGTCATCGCTCCAAACTCTACCTCAGCACTGGATCTTGCTATCACATTTTGTTTTTTACTCCTCTAAGTTACTAAATTACCGCTTAGAAAAGTGCAATAACCTGTAGCAGACCTTTTATCTATTATTGATCCAGCATAGTCAACATCTGTATAGGCCTCTAGAGTTAATTCCATGTTCCTCTTGAATAATATCCCATTTCCTATGATTCCTTTCAGTTAGTGTAGAATCTCATGAACAGCATGTAAGTGTATTTGCTTCGGATTATGCATGAATTGACTTATTACACTTACTGCATAGGATATGTCCGGTCTGGTATGAGAAAGATAGATAAGCCTCCCTACTAACCTCTGGTACATTTCCTTGTTGACAATAGTATCATCATTGGCTTCTCCTAGTTTATGCTTAGGATCAATCAAGGTATCAGCAAGTTTGCTTGCTAGTATACTTGTCTCTTTTAGACGATCCATCACATTTTTGTTGATATAAAGATACCCTATTTTGAATATACTACTTTAATTCCCAAGAAGTACTTCAATCTTCCCAACTCTTTTATCTCAAATTCACTGGCCAAACGTCTCCTGAGTGCTTCTTGTTCTATCTTATCGTCTCTAGTGATGATGATATCATCAACATATACCAGCAAGGCTGTGACTCCCCCTGAATCCTTGTGTTTAATGAATAGAGTATGGTCTCCCTGGCTTTGTTTATAGCCAGAGGTTAACATTACTCTGTCGAATCTCCCAAACCAAGCTCTCAGAAATTGTTTTAATCCATATAAACCTTTCTTTAGTTTACACACTTTGTCTACTTTTATGCTGTCTCCAAATCCTGGTGAAATGTTCATGTAGATTTCCTTGTCTAGGTCCCCATGAAGAAAGACATTCTTCATATCATATTGTTGAAGAGTCCAATTGTAATTGGATGCTAGTGATAACAGGATTCTAACTATGCTTATTTTGGCAACTAGAGCAAACGTCACTTGATAGTCTATTCCATAAGTTTAAGTGTATCCCTTAGCAACCAACCGTGCTTTATTCCTCTTCAATAATCCATCAACTTTATACTTGACTAAAAAGACCCATTTACACCCCACTGGTCTTCTCCCTTTAGGTAATTCAACCAATTCCTATGTTTTGTTCTTCTCTATTGCTTCCATCACAACTTTCATGGCTTGCCTTCATTCTTCATTAGATAATGCCTCAGATAGAGTAGTTGGAATGGTAATAGTGTTTAGGCGAACAAGAAATTTTTATATGATGACGAGCATTTTTCAAATGATACAAAATGAAAACGTGGGTACAATGGATGCTTATTACATTCCTTAGTTCCTTTTCTAAGGGCAATTGGAATATCAAGGTCATCATTTTTTGATTCATATAAAGAATTAGACTCTGAGTTTATTGTTACCTCAATTCCAGAGTCAGAATTAAAGCCTTGGTTTTGCATTGGTTCAAGAGCTGGACTGCTCCTCCTTGAGTAAGCCTGCAAATACCTTGTAGAATCAAGAACATTATCTCTAGAAATAGGTTCAATACTTGGAACGGGGTCTAGTGAGCTTGTTTTAGGACAAGGTTCAAGATTTGAATGATGAAAGGATATGGAAGACTCCAAGTTTTGATGTGTAATGGATTTAGTGTTAGGCATAGGTACCTTAAACGTGGGAAGTGGAGGAGGGTAAGTTAAAAAATGGATCATAAAATGGATCAGTGTCCTTATCTTCCATTGAGATCTCCCCCTGAAGATAAGGCTTAGAAAATTAAGGAATATTTCCGACAAAAGTAACATTAGCTGAGATATAGAATTGTTTTATAGCAGGTTGGTAACATATGTATCCCTTTTGAGTTAAGGAGTACCCTACAAAAATTCACTTGATGGCTCTTGGATCTAAACTTACCATTATTGTGAATGTGAATGAATGATGTGCAACCAAATATTCTTGGTGTAAAGTTATTTGAAGTTTTCAAGTTAGGATAGAATTGAGAAAGAACTTCCATAGGAGATTTGTTATCAAGCACCCTCGAGGGTAACCATTTTATGATGTAAGTGGTTGTAAGGATGACTTCTCCCCAATAAGATTTTGGTACATTGGTTTGGAACAAGTACGCACAAGCAATAGATAAAAGATGACCATTTTTCCTTTCAGCCACTCTATTTTGTCGTGAGGTGTTGACACAAGATGATTCATGTACGATAGCTTCCCTTTTGAAATCAGTTGACAGGTTTTGGTTAGAGTAATCCCTAGCATTATCAATCCTAATCCTCTTAATTTTTACACCAAACTGATTTTGGATCATGGTGTGAAAGGTTGGGAACAAATCACTCACATCCGATTTATTTTTTAAACGAAAAATCCAAGAGACTCTTATGCAATTAGCAATAAAAGATACAAACCATCGAGCCCTAGAGACATTAGGGATGGTAGAAGGACCCCATCTGTCACTATGAATCAAATAAAAGGGGGTAGAACTCTTAGTATTATCGATTGGAAAGTGTGATCGTCTATGCTTGGCAAATTCACAGACATCACAATGAAAATTTTCAACACTCAAGCCTTTAAACAAAGAAGGAAACATGACTTTCAAAGTTCCAAAAGAAGGGTGTCCAAGACGACAATGATGAAGCCAAATCTTATCTTTAGAAGAAGTTTGTGCAAGAAATGATGAAGATAATGTGTTCTTCATATTATTAGGATTTTCTGCTATCTCAAGGTAGTATAGCCCATCTTTTACCTTAGCAAGCCCAATGCTCTTTCCTTTAGCCTGGTCCTAAAGAAGACAAGAAGTGGGATAAAAAATCACATTGCAATACATGTCCTTGGTAAGTTTTTGTATAGAAATAAGATTGGTGGACAACTTGGGAACATGGAGAACATTTTTAAGAACAAATGAAGGATTAATTTGGATATCTCTTAGTCCAGCCACACTAATTAAGGAGCCATCAACCATTGAAATTATTCTATTGCTCGGACATAGAGTATATGTACTAAAGTGATGAGAAGAGTTGGTCATATGGTCAGTAGCGCCCAAGTCAGTGACCCAAGAACCTTGAGCAAGCTTATTTGAGACATTAAATGCAAGAGAATTAAAAGGCTTACCTAAAAGGCAATTGAACAAATAATAGTTTTACCTATGAACATATCTAGATCTGTCAATAAAGCTTTGAGCTTTACTATTTCCTCCCTGTTAAATCCTCCTTGTGTGATTTCCCAATTTGGCAGCTAAGTTATGTGTTTTTGTCCCTGATTTAAGGTCTCTAACCTTTGAAGATTAAATGTCACAGCTATTCCAATCATGTTGACACTATAATAGCAAGGGTTGACAAATGCTGATACTGATATCAAATGATCAAACCACAAGAGGACCAATGAAGGCTGAAAAAGAAAACCCTTGTGACTAAAAAACAAAGGATCAAAACCAACCAAAAAAAGAAAAAAAGGTCACTATGAGCAATGAAGGCTGGTTAATTGCAGTAGAACCAAGAACAGCAAAGTTCACTTCGACAGTATTGTTACCTTTGTAGTGTTAGCAAAGAGTCACTAAAAGCGTAAATCTTCTCAATGGCGATGTTCAAATAAGGTATTCACTGGAAAACGGGTTTCGAATGTTGGAGAATCGAAACAATGACAAGAAGACTGTCTAGCACCAATGCGTGAAATTCACACAAAATTCTTTGGATGGCGCATGAGACTCACGCATGATGATTCCAGCCACCAACCATTGAGAATAGGCCGGTCGAAGCCTTCTGTATTCTGTAGTGTTGGCAGTGACTGAAGGTGACCTCCTACAATGGTGACCTAAGTTTCTTTTTTCAAACAAAGAACAGAAAAGGACAATGAAGAAATTTCCCAAAATAGAGCCAAGATGCTCTAATACCATGTAGTGAAGGAGAAGAAAATTTTTCCTTTAATTCAAAACTTTGATAGCTTTACATATTTCTACATGAATATAGATCAAGAATGGAGGCTCATAAATAAGGTAGTTGACTAGCTAATTAATAAGGTAGATGATAATTTGATTCTTTCCAACACTCCTGGACAAAGAGCTTGTCTTCAAGCTCAACCCGGCTCAGGCTCTTCAATGGTCGCAATCTTTGTTGAATTGACAACTTCAAGCCAAAAAGATGTCCTGCATTGATGTGTAGCCATTTACAACTCATCACAATTACAACATATCCCTTTTGCCTGTTGTTCAACCATTTCTGCAGGGGTCAATCGTTTGACAAAAAGGGTTGTAGTATTGGCATTAGACCCTGTATTGCCTTTAGGCACCCAACACTCTTGGAGGCTTGAGCACCCACGATCGAGGTAGTAGTGGGGTTGTTCCCAATCTATCAAATATTGATCAAGTCCCCAAATGGGTAGCTTCGCATGAGAGGCCTGAATTTGAGGTTGCAATATTCCTTAAACATAGCCCACCACAAGAAGGGTGTTCCAGTTCAATCTGATGGAACCAAAATAGCGCCTCACTAAATATGTGGAAACTAGCTAGCTTAACCTTGTCGCCATCCTCTGTACGTTGGTTGAAGAAGAATTTCTCACAATGATGTAGCCAAGCGAAGGGATCATCCGTGCCATCAAGGACTGGAAATTTCAGTCTAGTGAAGCAAGGCACCACGACATTCGCAAGGGGGGGTTTGGGCGGTTGTCATGTCGAAAGGGTGCATTTGCCCAATTGTCATAGCTGCTACTACCCCCATTGGCATCCCTCCCATGGGTGCAGTTGGAATCACAAAGAAGCTCCTGAATTTGCAGCGTGAATCACTTAATTGAGCAACAAGTCGTGACTATGCAAGATTTCACTGCTATCATAGCTTCGTCGATCAAGGCTCGCACATCATCTCCCCTATTCATGGAACCCATGATGGATGGCTCTAATACCAAAATGTTTGATCCTCTACCACGAGATCAAGTCACCGGTTGGTTGACAAGGAAGTCTCCTTCAATCAATGGGTCCTTACCCTTGTTCTTATTGCTAGATCAATCTATGGTGGCTAAAGGTTGCAACCCAAGAGAGTTCTGCCTAGAACTCATTAGGAAGAGAGTTTTGAATCTCTATAATTCTTTGATAAAATCTGACTTGTATTTCTTATTGAATCTGTCTCTTTTATAACAGAGACCATTATTACAAAATAGGAAGGTCAACTGTAGGAAAAATCATGCTGGAAATAAAGTTTCTTTATTCAATTCCTTGCTAACAACAGTGCCTATAATAGTCAACAGTCCCAATCATAAACATTAAAGTGAGACAAATGACGATAATAAAAGGTTCGGTAAATAATAATTAAATAATTCAAAATGAAAGCCACAATGTTAAATTCCCTAATTAGTAATTAAGTAAAACAGATGCCAGATGAGTCCTCCACTCAAAGAAGGGAACACTCAAGACTAATCTTAATTTTTAAAATAAAAGGCAGATCAGCAGATGTCCAGCCAATATGAACTTTGGATGAAGTAGACAGGGAAGGTAGTAAGCTTCAAATACTCAGAGCCAGAGCATTGGCCACACAAACCAAAACTACAATTTGTCCACTTGGAAAGAAGGGAAGAACCAAGACTGGTCATATTTTGTCATAAAACAGGCAGACCAGCAAATCAGAACTTCAAATCAAGTAGACAGGAAAGATGGTATGCCTCAAATCTTCAGAGCCAGAGAACTGGCCACAAAAACCAAAACTACATTGTGTCTGCTTGGAAAGAAGGGAAGAGCCAGGATTCATTACGTTTTATCATTAAACAGGCAGATGTCCAGCCAATATGGACTTCAAATCAAATAGACATTGAAGGACAGTAAGCCTTAAATCTTCAGAGCCAGAGCAACGGCCACACAAATTTTAATTGCAAGGTTCAAAAACACAAACTACCCTTGGCCATGTAAAGACCACAGAGCCCCATAACAATTTGTAAGTGATTGCTCATAGATACCTTAATTTGAAACAAATATAAGTTCATACTTTCATTGGGCAAATGGAAAAAGATATTTGAAAAATGTGTGTAATAAAAATGTTCATTGGAATTGAATTGTCACATGAGCACATAAAAATGAAATAAACAAACATATATGAAGGACAAGGTAAATCTCAATTTATCAATTAGCTACTCAGGATAGTCATACAGGATCGAAACACAAATACTCTTGACCCTGAAAAGAACAATCACTTGAAAAAAACCATCCAAAACGGCTGCCACTAATCTTAGGGACAGCCTAATAAAATGATAAAAAGATATTACATTATATTTCAAACATTTTACTTAGAACAAAGTACAGAAAGTCGTAATTCACACAAAGCATTCCATTAAAACCTCATTTATCATTTTCTAGTGCCAAAGACCAATTCAACTCAAAAGCTTAAGTTGAGTTGCTGAGCGTAGACTTGAAAATAATTTTTTTCACAATCTATAGCACACCCCTCACATGAGAACCCATTGGACTTAAAGTGTGGACAAAAGGACATTCCACAGTACTTTATGCATAAAAAAATTCTAATTAAGAGGAATGAGGAGAGGCAAAGATCAAACTCCTAAACATTTGGTCGAAAAGGTTCTAACACCATGTCAAAGACCAATTCAACTCAGAAGTTTAATATGTTAAGTGAAGACTCATGAATAGTATCATTATAATTTCCAACAAGCACCATAATAACCAACCTTATTTGCCCACATAAGGCCACATGCATTACACAGAGTCCTTGGTCCAGCTGGTCCACGACGCATTGCAGGAGTATTATTTTCACTGACACCACAATGTTGACATCTACGTCTGCAAGAAATGAGAAACAGGTAAGAATCAGGAATAATGTTTACACATACGCGACTGGAGGCCAGAAGAACTGCTAGGTTTAAAACAATTAATATATTTACAGGACAACCAAGCTTGAAACTCACAGTGTTTCAGAATGAGGAGTGCCATCTTGATGAAAGCTTTCCGTAGAATCCCAATTAGATGAACCTGTACTTTCTTTCAAAGATGCAAACTGGCCATTCTTGCGATGCATTCTGGAAAGGGGGGAAAAAAGAATAAAGGAAAAAGAAAGAACCAAAACAAAATGTAAACACCATTAGTACTAAAACCACCTATATAATAAAAAAGAACATATCAAACTTCAAGCAGAATTTGAAATCAAACAGAACAAGCAAAGCCAACCATAGCATTGGACCATGCACTCAAGTACTGACACACATGCATTAGTCCTCCCACATTGCAAGTGTTGAGATACATTTATGAAGAGAAACAATATAATTGATAAAACTCTACCTGATAATAACTCTCAGGTTCAGATTTCATTGTGGAAAGTTAAAAATAACAACAAATTCAATCAGATCAGAATTTAATACCTATAAACAAGACCAAATAGATATCTATTAAAACATTCAAGGAAGCACTTGATGAGGTGTTATAAAACATTCAGGAACTCAATTTATGAGAAGAATTGAAACATTTGAGGACTCAACTGATGTGGTGTATTGAAAAACTCAATGATTCAACTCATGAGATGGATTAGAACATTCAATGACTCAATTAATATAAATAGAACTTAAAGGGACGAAACAGCAGTTTTCTCTGAACTTAAAGTGTCCAGAAAAAAACTATTAACCGTCCTCTCTAGAAAACAAGTAGATAAAGATTCAAGGATTAGACTGCTACACATGTGGGTCAACAGTGCAAGGGATCATTGCCAAACTCACAAATCACATGCAAAGATTCACCATAATTATGGAAGAGCATAAATGATAATACAACAAAATTATTGCAAGCAATACAATTTCCAATAGAAAAATTCTCATATAAACCAATCATCACTTTTTGGGGGCAAAAAGGTGCAGTGTCAAAATTTTATGTTACCTCTGTGCCACCTCTTTTCGCACAGTGTACCTAATCTTCTTGTCGAAACATCTTTCCTTGCGTTTTTCGCGGAACCTAACCAAGGAGGCTATCCTTCTTGAAAGGTTTGATCGCTTTGGAGTGTCACCAATGCCCTAGAAATGGCAGCAGACATCACACCCAAGCATAAAAATGTGATACAGGTTTAAAAACTAATCTTGTAAAATCAGTACCTGCATTACCTTGTTACTTTGATCAAATGGTACTTCAACAGTGGGAACACCTGCAGGCACATCCCGTCCTCCCAAAAGCAGCAAAACCGCTTGCACCTACAATGTAAAATTAGACCACCATACATTCCTCAATAGCCATTACCTATTTAAAGAGCCATGCAGTAAAATGGGTGTAATGCAGGATGCAAGAGGATCAAGAAAACAAAAGCCAGCACCAGATGAAAAATTAAGGGTCTAACTTTAATAGAGTTTCAAAGTAATTTTAATCCATAATCTATGTTGGTGATTTCTAGATCCTAAAATACAAGTGTTCAGAACTGAGTCAGTATAGTATAGGTCTCCCAATTTTTTTTTTTAAGGGTATTTTATAAAATGGTCCTAGGCTGAAACTGGGTGTATTGTCTCATTGGGTTTTATAATGATGTTAGGTCTTATTCTTGTTTTCTATGGCATTAAGGTCCGTTAGTTTTGAAATTTCTGTTTTGTTTGTTTTACACAGCAAAATTAATATCTCCTTGGTTCACTGACAGAATTAAACCCTAGTTGTGACATCTAAAAAACTTAGTATGAGCTTAGGAAAGAAAACTGTCTTGGAATACAAACCAAAAAGATTCTTCACTAGATAGGATTTCATTTGACAATCTATGGTTCCATTTTAAAAGCTTTGGACTGAAGTTATGCATAACTCTATTGGCAGTCGACGTGCCACTAAGCATTTTAACTTTTTTAATTTGAAAGTGAACCCTTGATGCATGAGAGGGAGGTAAATAGAAGAAAATAGCAAAAATATAACTAATCTAATATCAGTTCAAGTTTATCAATAACAAGGACTAACTTTTGTATTTGACCGTAGTACTAAGATAAATGCAAAAAAAAAAAAAAAAAAAAATCATAATCCAAATTAAATACTAGAAGAAATAATATCGCCCCAGAGTCAAACATCTTTACTGATAATTCCTAATTAAATTCCAACTTGCCTCAATTATCCAATTATAATCCATATATGCCAAAGGTAATTACATCATTATTAGATAATAAATAAAAAATAATTCGATCTCCGTATCCTGCATCACTTGTGCTTTTATTTTTTTTTAATTCTAAACACTCTATTATAGAAAGGTATATACACCTCCGTTTTTTCACTCAGATATCAAATACCATAATGAAAGTTGATCTCGAAGAATAAAACAGATGGGTCACTTCTAAAATGTATAAAAGTAAAGCCAAAGGAGGCACAGTACAAGTTCCGCCTAATGTTATGAACCTCCACAATATGCTTCAAAAAGCAATTAAATTTGATTAATTATTAAAGCATTTGATTGAACAAGTATAGTGTATTTGACTGTCTAGCCATAAGAGGGGAAAAAAGGTTTACTAGGAATTCTAATGTACGAAATATAAAGCATAAATTTTGCTTTCATATTACAAATATA
This sequence comes from Delonix regia, assembly GCA_037074485.1. Lineage (NCBI taxonomy): Eukaryota > Viridiplantae > Streptophyta > Magnoliopsida > Fabales > Fabaceae > Delonix > Delonix regia. The sequence goes on from CM073452.1 coordinate 8,368,104, forward strand.
TTACAAACTTATGAACTCTTTGTGATATATTAACAGATACATAAGCACATAAACCATTAATCATGAGCGAAGAGATCATATATTACGTGTTGTAACATTTTTGTTGAGTAGTAATGTGCTGTACTTGTAACTTTTAAATTAGAACATTGTAAGACATGCGGGTAAAACTTCATATCTTTTGCTTGCGTACCTCTGTCCATTAAGATTCAGAAGCACTGCATTCAATTTAACTTGATTTTCCCATATTCGACAATCCCACAAATCAACGGAATTAACGTGACTAATCAAGGTTCACATGCAGCTAAATAGTTTTCTAAAAGGACAAGCTAAGGACAGCAATTAGCATATAACATAATATACTGAATAACAAAGTTGGTAAAGACCCAAAAAATAATTACAAATAAATCAAACAAATGTAATTACCTTCTCAGGTGTCACAGCAGGAAACACGTAAACCTCACCCTCGAAAGAAAGGGTGAGCTCACTAGTACGGGAAGTCATAAGAACTCTTCCATGGTTTGCCACGGTCACTGAATTAACATTTGCCTCTTCCAAGTCATCCATAGCATCACCACTACCACCTCCATCCTCAAAGTCACCGTCATCGTCCTCTATCGGCACTGGGCCCCGCAGATGTTCCACGAACGGACGCGCCTGCAAAGGTTGTGGATTCACCGCTGCCATCAATTTCCCTCCAAAATCTCCACACGCACGAACTGAACCAGAACTAAAACCCTAAGTTCGTCACCTATTTCATATATCAAACATCGCTTCCATCACAATTACGTACTCTAAGAACCCTAAACCTAAGCATGAAATTCATTCAATTTTGGAGCTCTGAGAAGTTTCCAGAACAAGATGAGAGAGGACAACGAAACATCTATCCCCGAATAATCAAAGATCTGCAGCGCATGCCCGCGTGTTTCCTTGAATATACTCAAAACGACTATTTTTCTTTTTCAATTCTTCCACGTTTATATATATATATATATGACGGCGTCAGCTTGTCGGGAATTTCCATTTCGATGTAAGTTATAAAGATATTATCCCATGTTACTCGGTGTAGAGTACTGGGTTGTGTATCAGGGTACGTTTGACGGAAGTCAACGACGACTTCCGCTTGACAGAGGAGATGTAACAGCGATAAAATCGCTTATAGATTGGATCCACGGCTAGTGATGAAGGCCGTAGGTAAAGTGGTCTGGGCATTTTTGGAAAGCAACCCGTTATAGGTAGGTAAGCTCTTGCTGGTGACTGAGTAGTATGAAATTAGAACCAGGCTGGTCTTGTCACTTAAATTTTGCCATTTGGCATAAAAAAAGATGCCGCTGTTTTGCAGCCATTTGTAGCTGTCGCTGCAAAATGGATCACTTATGGAGATTCTTAATAAAAAATTATTTTTTTAATTTAATAGTAATAAAATATTAATTTTTTATTATTTTTAGTTACTGGAGAAATTCCAGTAACTAAAAATAATCTGAATTGCAGTTACTGCCACTACCTGATAAGTCTTTAGTTCCGACTCAGGAGTATTCTTGGAATATAATAATATATAGAGAATAAATCTAAACATTTAAATTGGGCAATAGTTAATTGGCATATAATAGGAGAGATGGAAAGAGAATGGATCCCACTCAGTTTCCCAACTGAGGAATTTTGGATTATCGAATTGCGGTTCAAATTATTTCAAGTATTTTTATTTACTTTTAAAATAATAAATTTTTCATAATCAGGATAAAAAAAAGTATATTATAAAATATGAAAATAAGATTATAAATTGTTAGAATTTTTTCCTTTAACAAGATACCGTCTTATATAGAAAAAATGATTACTTTAATCCTTTGCATTTTGTTTCACGTCAATTTAAACATTCACTAATTTGTATTAACAATCTAATACTTCAAAATTTTAAAAATAATTATAAAAAGTCTTTCAAAATAGGTATTAGTGACTTGTTTTTGACTTAATTAAAAACTATTTTCTATTATCATTGAATTTTTAAATTATAATTTTGATACTACAAATTTATTAAAAAAATAAATTAATAATAAGACAAAAAATAAAAGATCTAAAATATAAATATATGTTTATGTATTATAATAAAATTTAAAAAAAAGTAATATTTATTAAAATCAAATAAAAAAAATTTAGAATAATTTCAATCGTTAAACTTTAATCCAATATTCCAAATCCCCAACTTCAAACTACAGATTTTTCTACTGAATCGGATCCGCGTCCAAGATGGAAGCAAGTGAATGGTGGGAAAAAGTGGAAAAGGAGACGCGTTATGATCCCAAGGCAACTACTGATTGATGAACGACCGCAAATACAAATTGCAAGAAAATAAAGCAGGGCCTCCTTTCGAAGGTGGGAGCCGTGGCTAGTTTAACTCATTTCCTCGTTTATTCCCATGTGCATCAACTCTGAAATCTCCAATTTTAGCACCTCCTTCCGCGTCACCACTGCAGATAAATGTCTTTGATTTAACATTTGACTTTGACTTCGTCCAACGAAAATTTACCTTGCAAATAACTAAACTTGGGTCGGTATTAAATTTTCTCTTTAAAATTATTTTTACCCTCCAAAACACAAAATACAGTTATACAAATTCACTTTTAATTATTTATACAACTTCAATTTAAGCACACATTTAGGGTGAAATTTTTAAGTAAATTTTATCTACCAAAAATAATTAACACAAGTCTACTTTAAACAACTATCAGTTTTACTTTTAAATAGCTTAATTTTCTTAAGTGTGTTAACTAATCTTCAAAAATTTTATACTCTAGTTACAGAGATAAATCGGCCAATTTTACTACAAATATGTATTGACTACAGGCCAAAATTTTCCTTTTTGTCAATTTTCTCGGTTGGAGCTTACCCGCATGAACCTGCGTGACCAATATGCATTGAGGTATAGAACACATTTATAGTAGGTATTACATGCAAATCCAGAAATCTCTTGGTCGAACTGAAACGCCTGGATGAAATCCCCAACATGTCTTATAAATTCCAGCCTTTCAGGTTACACATCCAGAGATAAACAGGTCAGGCAAATTATCAAGCATGGAGAAGTAGACCTCTTCTATTGATAAGAGCATAGCTATAACTGTACATTCTATTGCTCCAGCTGAATAAAATTACAGTAATCCTATTGATGCCACAGCCAATGTCCATTTTCTGTGACTGGATAACTCAACGATCAGCTACGCTGGTTTATCATTATCAGAGAAAGGCACATGATTGTTATGTGCAGGGATGCCAGTTTGACAATTTGAATCATTACCTTCAACCTAGTCAACGCAAAACACAGACAAAAGGACGCACACATTACCTTGTAGTTACAATTGAATGAGTAATCAAATTGTAATACAAATCGCATATTAAAATGTATATTTTTGAATCGTGAATCATATAAAAAATTGAATTATAAAATAACTTAAAATATAAAATATAACATATGCATATCTTTATAATATACATAAAATACTTAAAATAGTTATAAAGAAGCTTACTAGCCATATGATTTGTAAGTCATTAATTATCAAAATAATTTCAAATAATATTTTTTTTACTTTCTTTATATAAAACATAGATAATACTTAACAACAATACAATATTGTCATGCCAATTCATTTGTTTCTCACATTTTTGAATTGTAAAGCCATACTATTCTATCATATTAGCTTTAATCGCATGATCTATAGCTGATTCGGCCATTCATTCATAGACTTTGTGACTCATTGTGAATAGTAAGATTCAATTTGTGAATGTACAAGTTAGAATTAATTCTAATTCAACCATTGATTCATGGCTTTGTGACTCACTACAAATCATAGAATTCAACTCATGAATCATACAATTCTGATTACTATAAATGAAACCACAAATGTAATAAGCAGCCTGATATTATAAAATCAAAGCATACCTGCTCGGTTGGTGCAAGAGAATGTTCCTGATTCTTCTTGGAAAGGTCCCTCAAAGTACCCTGCAGAATACCAAAGTCAAAAGGTTGGGGACTTCTGACAACTGAGCAGTTAGTAGCAGTGAAATTGTAAATTTGAGTTTAATGCCCATTGCAAAGCAAAAGAAAGGAAATATAAACAAATAATTAGTACACAATTAAAGGAAGAGATGAAAAAAACAAGACGTCCCAAGGTTTTGATAATCCCAAAATGTATGGGGAAAAAAAAACACACTGATGAGGAATGTGAAAAAAATATCTGGAGTGATATGGTCAGTGACATGAATAGTAATTTGTAAATCAAGAATTAAGCCATCAATTAAGGCTTATTAAAAATACCTTCATTACTATTTTCTTAATGATTTAAGCATGTGCTTTTAGTTTCTTTTATAAATCTTTGGCTGTGAAATTTTCAGTCAGTTCAGTCATGACATAAAAATATCAGAATTTGTTTACTCCCCCTTTCTTCCTCTTTCTCCCTCCACCTCTCTGTTTCTCACCAATTCCTTCTTGTTCTGCCCCCTTTCTCCCCCTTTCTTCTGTATCTCCCCATTTCTACCTCCCCCTCAATTTTCCTTCTACTCATCCTGCATCAAATGATTTTAGAGCCAAGCTCTGGTCCAGACCATACCAAGTTCCGTCCTACTATTGTTGAATATATAACTTTCCTGATCACTATCATTGTCGCGGTTCTTATCGTACATAGAATATTAAGATCATGCTCAGTTTCCATCCACATTTGAACAGGAAAGTATTCTCAAGATTATGAATCCATGAAGGAAACTGTCATAGAAGAGCCCAACAATGTCATAAAAGTAGAATCCCTAGAATAATCTGATATCAGTGATGAAGGTAACAGTACCATGATAAATTAGGAAAAGCACTCAGAAGTAAAGTTAGAATATGAAGAACACGAATATTCTGAAAAGCACATTGAAGAATAGTCAGCATGTGAGAAAGATGAAAAATTTTGATCTTGATAACGTTGCTTTAAAAGATGACAAGGTTGGGGAAATTAAACCCCAGGTGGCAGCCGTTCAAGCTCAGTTTCAACCAACTACAGTGCCATGCCATGTCTGTTATTCTTTAAGTGTTGGAGTCCAAATTTGATTTAGTCATCATTTTTCCCATCAATCTACTTAATGCTCCAAGTGGGGACCATTTTATTGCGCTCACACCTTGAAACTCAAGGTCAAGTTTTCTCCAACTAAGGGAGATTGATCAAGAATGGGGAAAGAATATCTGAAGTGATATGGTTAAGTACTTGTAAATCAAGAATTAAGCCACCAATTAAGGTTCAAATCAGAAATACTCTTCATTATTACTTCCTATATAAACCCTTGGTTGCAAACTTTTCAGTCAGTTTAATCACAAATATATATATGTATGTATATATCAGTATTTGTTTTCTCAAGTTCTCCCCCCTTTCTTCCTCTTTCTACCTCCATCTCTCTGTTTCTCCCATATTCCTTCTTTTTCGGCCTCCTCTTTTCAATATTTCCCCATTTCTCTCCCCTCCCCTTTTCTTCTACTGGTCCTACATCACACAAATTATACATTAATAGATACTGCCCACCTCTTCCTTGTCAACTCCTAGATATTCTGCAACCACTATATATAAGTCCATAATGCCACTAAAAGTAAAAATGGAACTATTACAGAGCGCAGACCTCCACGATCATATGAATTGCATATAGTATTCGGCACAGTTAGTAGACCAGGACCTTATATAGCCACGATGTGTCTATTAATGGCCTAACAATTGTATCACTTGATTAATTTCAAACCAAAGAAAACTTCAAAATATACACACATTGCCTTGGATATCAAAAAGAGAACTTGAAAAATTGAAGATTCACAGCACTGTTTATACATATAAGGTTGATATAGTCCTTAATATAAAATTCAAACACAATGGGTTGAACCAACCCCCACACACACACAACCCAGCAAGGGCCATATTAGACACTGACTTCTCTCCGCTCAAAATTAATACAAAAAGAAAACATGATAAACTTGCATAAGATATATGATAACTTGATTGGCTATCAAAACCACCAATTACAGCTTCACAGCCATGAACAAACCAAATATGATATGCCAAACCAGAAGTTCTGAGCATCATATTAGTCACACCTGATTATATGAGCAAGCCCCATCCCTGATGAACTATACCCTAAAGGCAACCTTAACAACTAGGATTAAATACCAAACCACATGTTCTTAGTATCATTATCATATTAATCACACCTGAATATACAACCCTCCCCACTTTTGTCCTCTTCTTGAGTGCCATATTGATCCTATTGTATTTATTATTTTATTTTTAATCGTTAAAAGACTTGAGGCAGTCCCTGGAGCTACAAAGGAGTGATTGGACGATGTCAAATTAGAGCTTTTAAATAATTAACTTTTAGGCACAAATAACTTTTTCGATTATTTTTCCAATGCCAGAAATCTAATTATTGAAAACAAAGGTCATTTTCTTTTGTACTTTAAAAAAAGGTACCAAAAAGATCACATAAATTCTGCACAGCTTATGTCTATCCACACAACAGCACAAGTCTCAGAATGCAAATAGAATATTGAGCAACATGCCACTATCCACTATAATATAAATCATTTTTTTATTTTTTTGGAAAATGAAAGCTTAAAATTTAAACTATATATGAGAATATTTGTGTAGCTATAAAGTGTGCAATATAAATTGAAAAAAAAAAAAGGAAAATTTATTTTACTTCATTAGATTAAGAATCTATATGAGAAAATGACATATAAAATGCTTAGTCCCCAAAACAAAAACAATGGAAGAAATACTTACCCTATTTGCCCAAAAAAGCCCACAAGCATTGCAAAGTGACCTAGGACCAGATGGCCCTCGCCGCATCATTGGGGTGGATTTTGAACTTGTGCCACAATGCGTGCATCTATACAAACAGACAACAAATAGAAAAGGTAAACATCCCATGACAGGCCTGCCAGTCAAGCATATAAGTATGCATAGAACTTCTGAGCATTTAATCCCATATAATGACGTAATTAAAAAAATTAAAAGATATACTACAAACCTCAGGAAGGCATAGATGGCAAGTCATAGCTCCACCACAAACCCAAAAACAAAGCCAAAAAATCACATTGGAAGAAACAAGTTTCTAATTATAAGATTATTAGGGTAACATGAAACTCACAAGGTTTCTGATTGACTGTCATCCTGCCCTGACTCCTGCACTGTACCGCAACTATTAGCTCCATCTTGTTTCTTAGACGAAGTAAATTGACCCTTATTACGGTGCATCCTACAGTTAAAAATCAGATAAGTGAAAAACAGGTGATGATGCAAATAACTGCAACCCCTACAATGATAAGCAGCTAGAAAAAAAACGTACAAACAATATAATGTGCAAAAAAATACATAAAAACATGAAAGCTTCCTCATTTGGTGATGAAAGGCAACAATAACATCAAAATGGATGATCAACTCAACTAATAGAAGAGCTCCTCTTGAGAAAGGCTACTAATCATATGGACATCAATACCAAGTCATTTGTTATCATAGAAACACATCAATTTCCTACATATTTTTCATTTTTGATAAATAGATGAAACATCAAACAAATTTTAACATAGAAAACTTTTAGTGATAGGAAAAGGTCAAATGTAAATTATTCAGTTCAGCCTTTTGCTCTAGCATGTACAGAACAAACGGATGTGTCATGAATCCAAGTTCCAACCTACGCATGCAGAAACAGTTGAAGTATGCATTATACACAATTTCAATATTGTTGGAGGGAGAGGGGGATAGCACATTCCTCTAACAGAAACTTAGGAAGATAAACAAATATTTCCATCACATTCAATAAGCTCTGCATTGATATCAATAATTTAGAATAAGAAAATCAGACACTACGTTCAGCTTCAGCCCTCTCACAATTCAAAAGAGTAGGGTTTTCTATAGTGAAGATTTGAGGTTATTGTGCGTCAAAATATGTTGATGTGGAGTCAACTCAGCTGTTCAGAAAGTAAAAAAGAAAAAGCAAAAAAAAAAAAAAACAGATGTATGCTTTCAATCTAATACTTAGAAGCAAAGATACCAGACTCTATTAAAAATTCGGTATAAAATTATCAGACCTGAGGGCAACTTCTTGACGTACGCTATATCTAACTTTCTTATCAAAGCATCGTTCTTTTCTCTTCTGACGGAACCTACTTAAAGAGGCTGCTCGCTGTGGTTGACTACATCTTCCAGGGTATTCCACTGCACCCTACAGCAGGACACAAATAATTTGTAAATCCAACCAATGCTAAGATTGCCGCTTGGCAGTTTGAGGTTGAGCATTAATTAAGTTTACTGTCAGGACATACCCTCTGATTTTGAGTTGTTATATCCTCACATTGCGAACTCGATGGAATTTCACATCCACCCAACAGTAACAAAACCGCTTGAACCTGTCATGCGAAACCAAATGCAGAATTTTATTCCTAGAACAACGCTGAAGTTTTCAAAGGTGTTAATTCATGCTCTGATCATCATTTTCTGCTCTTAAAATGGGAAGGAACAAAAAAAGAATGCGAAACCTTTTATTAAATTACTTCAGTTGCATGCTGCTTAGACCCAGTCGTATAGAAAGTTTAGTTATCTTAGCATCGAGATTCAGTGATAAATTCCATCAAATTGGAGAGAACCCAAAAGATCCTTTCCTCGGATTACATCTCGACAGACAACGAACCCAAAGGATCCAGAACATACTAGAAATCCAAGAAAAGATAAAAAGATAAAAATAAACAGGAAAAATGAAAATCGTACCTTATCAGGTGTAACAGAGTCAAAAACGTATACTTGGCCACGAAATGACAGCGTAAGTTGGCTAGAATCGTCGTGTTGGAGGGACATTTCAGAACCACTGCCGGAAACATATACGGTATCGGAGTTAACATCCTCCACTACACCACCAACTCCACCACTACCATCTTCGAGAGCTTGCGTTTCGTAATGGATGTGGTGATTGTCAATGGACTCGGCGCCAATGCCAACGCCCTCGTCGTCTTCGCCAGTGCTGATCCGATTAGTGACATTCATAGATGAGATGTGTCCGTACATTGTTGGTTCAAATATTGAACTAGGGGTTTTTGATGCATAATATGAGCAGGTTTGAAACCCTAAGCCAGTAACAGTTAGATTGGGCTATGTGCAAATTTCGTTAAAGGATAGAAAATAATGGAAATTGTCTGCGAGTCTGAGAGTAAATGCGAGTTTTTGGTGCTAATGTCGGAGTTCAGAGATCAAAGGGCAAGGTGAAGGTGAACGCCAGCTCGGGTGAGTACAGCATCGGTGAAGTAAATATTGACCCTAAATAGAGACTATATGACAGAGTTTGCCCGCTTTTGGCCCAATAGGCCGGCCCAATAAATCCTAAAAATGAATTAAGGTTCGATTTAAAAAAACCTGAACATTTTTTAGCAAGCCTATGTCAACTCCAGGATTAAATCGTACGACGGTCGAGTTGGGCTTTTTTTTTTTTACTTAAATGATTAAATCTGTCCTTAATCCTATAATTTTGTCAAACCTGTTTTTTTGAGCTCCTTCACAAAACCTTTGCAATATCAAAGGTAGAAATGATTTGTAGGGATTTCTTACTATACATAGAACGGAAGGATAGTTGGATCAGGGGAAAATATATTTATTGCATGCAATCTTTTATTTTGGCCCTGATTCAATAGTTGTACACCATAAAAAATCTAGACTCATAAATAATTTTGTCAAATGCTAGGAAAAATAAGTGTATCTTATTTTTAAAAAAACCTTTGCTTACAATTGCATAGTATTGTGTAGACATAATTAAAGGTTGAAATTTATATTTAATCAGGTGTGTCTATCACAATTTTAAAGAAAAAAAAGTATTTTAATCTTCTACTTTTTGAGTTGAATTTTAAATTGGTCATTCACTCATTTAAAATCTCAAAATAATTCTTCAGATGTGATACAAAGTGTTCCCTCAATGCCTAAACCTTTAGTATCTAATGAGTTGGACTGGTAAGTGATGACATAGGATGTTATGTGCTCACATGGACAAACCTTTATAATCTCTTACTTCCACATCATCTATATCTTGTGTTTTGCGTTTCGCTCGGGCTTGTAAGCGTCCCTTCTTCATCGCAATAGTGACTTCAAAGAAAGGCACCAGATGTAAGAGGCCAAGGTTTCTTTGATATAAAGGGAGACTCTCGATGAAGGAATATTAAGAGGCTATTGAATTAAACTCATTGGAGTTTAAAAGCACTGATACAATAAGTCTATTTTCACTTTTGATCCACATGTTACTTCTTTGCATGTTTATCTTCTCTCTTAGTTTCTTCTTTGCCTCTTCTAAAATCTCACCAACTTCCTTACTTTTCTCTCTTTCATGTTCTACATTTACCCCTGCTTCCCGGTTCTTCCTGGTGTTCGGTTCACCCTTGTTTTTAGTGCTTTAAACAAGGGTGGTATTTGCCTTTTCTCTTCCTTGTTATTTCTTGTTTTTGCTATGCACAATCTTTTTCCCTTCCGTTGTTGTGTTCCATCTATTCTCAACATACAATTTCTTCATCTCATTTGTTATGTTAATTAGTTCCATGGGAACAAGGGCCCATTTTGACCTTTATTTTTGTTACTATCATTCTTCCTTAAGGACAAAGGCAATTTGTGTGATAGCAACAAACCTTGTAAATGTTATGCTATAATACTATTATTCCCAATCATAACGAGAGTGTGAGATTTTGGAAAACAAACTCTAGATAAGCAGAATCTATGTATTACCAAATGCATATCAAGGCTGAGTTTTTGTGGTGCTTTATAATTAATTACCTTTGATTTTAAAGATATTTAGAAAGAAAAAAAAAGGAACAAACTTAGTGGGTTTAATGGAATAACAGACTTTAGAAAATTCAAAATCATAAATACGTCATTGCCTGTTTTTTGAAATGCAAGGATTTAAAATGGTCTATGAAAAACACAATGTTGTCATTGTACCAACCTAACATGCTTAGCTAGCTTGTGTCCACAATGCAATCATTCAAAAAGGTTTAAAGATAAGAATGATTTGACACTTAAAAGGCTTAAGGATAAGCCTCAAGCATAACAAACAAGATAAGTAATAGACTTTGTTTGAAGCATGATAGTTTACTTAGTTCTATATTAAATTCCATTTACTTTTATTTAAAACTCAAATATAATGTGAAGTTGTATATAGATATAGGGTAATTCATTCTTTAAGTATAAGTGAAAATAGATTTATTCATAGTATTAGAGCTTTCGAACTCTAACAAGTTTGATTCAATAGCCTCTCATAAGTTCTCCATCAAGAGTCCCCATTTATATCGAAGAAACATTTGCCTCTCTTATCCAATGCCACTCTTAGGTCTTTGAAGTCATTATTGCAATGAGTAAAAAGGAGGCATGCAAGGCCAAACGAAATGTAGAATGCAGCGTATGGATGATGTGGAAGTGAGAGATTATAAAGGCTTGTCCATGTCATCACTTAAAAATCTAACTCACTTAGATACTAACGGTTTAGACACTAAAGGACCACTTTACATCACATCTTGATTAATGGAGGAGCATTTTAAAATTGCAAATGAGTGGAGGACCATTTTAAAATTATAAATGACTGAGAACCAAATTGTGACTCAATTCAATGGAAAATGACTAAAATAGGATTTTTCTCTAAATTTAAAATCCCAAGATTGAAGTGGGCTAGGATCAAATTGGGTCATCCTACCTTATCAACTCAAGATCCATGATGATAGAATAAGGTGAGAAACATAACAAGTCATGCAAACAAGCCAAACTTCATCTGGTCTAAGTGATTAGGTTTATTATTGTGTTACATTCAACAATTTATTATTAATATTGTTAAGTCTATCTAATATTGATTTTTAAATTAATAAAAAGATTTTTTAAAAAGATACTAAATTTATGAATTCATGTTTAAATAATAAATTTGTTAAAAAAAAATTTTTTGACACTACTGATATTAAGACCTATTTAGTGCACCACATAGGTAAAGTTGAATAATATTACATAAAATAAAGTTAGAAAATACAAAGGTCTTGTATAAAATTTCCATACGATACAATACTTGATACATCACTAAAAGATGATGCTATACAATTATGTGTTTGGTGATCAACTTTATAAGACTATTAGATTATGTAGGATAGAAAACAATGAATGTTGACAACAAATACCCTTTAATATAAAATTTTATTACTCATACTTGATTTTAATTACTAATAATCTTAAGGATAAATCATTTGGATTATTATCATTAACCAAACAAATATTTTACAATATTATATATATATATAGCTAATTCATTATATCAAATCTTTAAAATTATTGAGTTTTAGTTTCTAAATTTTAAATACAAATGATAGTATTTTAATACTAATTGTGGAATACTAATTGCAAATATAGGAATGACCAATTCCCCCAATACTGCATCATGAGACCTACAACAACTTAAGCAAATGGTAGTCACAACTTATACTTTAGGGCCCAGGTAAAATGCCTATTTGTTAATGCAATGTTATTAGATTATTTATTTCTTATGTCAAAATATCTAACATTAGTCCCTTGGTACAAAAAATGAATCTGGATTGGTTGGACTAATTTGATTCAATGGAATGCTCAAAGTGATGAAACATTCAAAAGCCCATTTAAGCCTAACAATTTTCTGAAGCCTATTAAAGTTTAAAGTCATCTTATATTCAGAAACATGTTTTACTTCTCTCTCCTCTTGTGGTATGCTTCTCCTGCATACATTAAATGCCTCACGTAACTTCATCTTCACCAAGAAGATTACTACTATGATCTACGATGAAAAGTTGCTGGCTAAAAATGAATATTAGACATTCTTTTGCCCATATAACCATTATGGTGAACATTGGACATATGCCTTATATATATATATATATATATATATATATATATATCATGTGTCATTGTTCATTTGATTATTGATTGTGTGACAAAAAGAACGTATGTCTTTCTATAAATCCTCAAGTTACTTTCCAAGTGAGATAACTTATTTTGAAAGTCTCTTAGTCTATTTAATTCATTGTAATAAAATATTGTTGTAGTTGTGTGTAGCATAATTGTGTAATTTTCGAGTTATTTGTAACTGTAAAAGTTCCTATTCTTATTATTGGGTTACTTAAGTTTAGTGTAAAGGTAGAATTGCTAAACACAGTGTGTATAGGTCGGTTGATTAAAAGTATATTATTTGTGTGTGTGTTTGAAGAGTGGAAGTAGGATCAGTCACTGATCTGAACCATTATAACTGTTGTGTGTCTCTGATCTTGTATTTTGAGTGTGTCCTAAAGAACTAACCATCCAATAAAAAATCTTACAAAATAATATAAGGATTTAATTACAAGATCACATTTAAGTAATTAGCCCATTTTTGCTATATTTGTGCTAAAAATTAGTATCAAAGCTAGGTCTCAATTATTTTAGGTAAAACCACCTTGAAAAAATATCTAAGTACAAAATGGCATCTTAAGCTGTTACTATGAAGGACATTCTATACACAGACCTTCTTAATTTGATAGAATAAACTACACATATTGGAAAACCAAAATGGAGATATTTATTCAATCTAATGATTTGGATACTTGGAAAGTAATACTTTATGGACTACATACATTCACCAAAGAAGTAGAAAGAAAGAAAGTTCCAAAGACCATACTCATACTAAGTGCAAAAGACAAGAAGAAGCATGAGGTAAACTATAAAGCTATAAAATATATATATTTTGTGTTATGAATGTAAAAGATTTCAAGAAGCTATCTAGGTGCGCCTTTGTATCAGAAATATGGAAGAGAATAATGATTAACTATGAAAGAACAATATAAGTCATAAAAACCATCATAGACACATTGGTGAAAGAATGCGAGCTATTTCATGTGGAAGACAAAGAAAGCAAAAAAGATATGTTCAAAAAAATTCAGAAGAATAATCAATGACCTAGTTGCACTCGAAAAGCATTATCTAGATGAAAATCTCATAAGGAAAAAACTGAGAAGTCACAATCCCTTATGGAAATCCATAGTAGCTACAACAATTATAAGTGGAAGACTGTAAACCATGAAGGTTGATGAATTTAAGGGAAATCTTATCGCTTATGAAGGAAACTATTTGAACAAACAAAATCAAAACAAAGGCATTGCTTTGAAATCCACCTCAAAGGCATATGATGACAAACCCCCCGAAGAACTAAATAATGATAAAGAAATGACATTACTCACTAGAAAGTTATTTAACTTTCATCAAAGAAGATATTAGAACAATAATAAAAGAAATCTTCAAAATAAACAGAAAAATCAAAAGAACGAGCTAATTTGTTGTGGATGAAAAAGAATAAGACATTAAAATTGATTGTCCTCTGACCAGAAAGAAAGGAATGGTTGCAAAAGAAAAGTTGTGTTTTTCTACACTTATGACCAAAGAATTTGAAATGAGTATGATAGGGGAACTAACGTTCTTCCTTGGTTTACAAGTGAAACAAAATAAGAGATGGAATATCATTTCTAAAACAAAATACACTAAGGAATTACTGGAAAAATTTAGGTTTAGTCATGTATAACCCATTGGAACTCCTATAAGTTCTTTAATAAAACTAGATCATGATGAAAAAGGAACCTCTGTTGATAGAAAACAATTCAGATTGATGATTGGCTCATTGCTTTACTTAACTATAAGCAAACTTGACATTACATTTAGTATATACTTGTGTGTTAGATTTCAACCTGATCCTAAGAGTCTCATGCCACAGTGCTGAAAAGAATTTTCATATATCCGTCATGCACTCAAAATCTTGGTCTTTGGTATCCTAAAAATTCTCCATGTAGCCTTCATGGATTCTTTGATGCAGACTTCGGAGCATGTAAAGTGGATAAAAAAAGCACCAGTGAAACTTGTTAATTCATGGGTTTAAGCCTTGTTTCATGGCACAGCAAGAAACAGAACCCTATTGCATTATCAATCGCAAAAGCAGAATATGTTGTTATGCACAAATTTCTTGGATTATGCAATAAAATGACTATGGTATTGTATCACATGTGGTACCAATTAAGTGCAACAACAATAGTGTAATCAATATTTTGAAAAATCTTATGCAACACTCTTGAACCAAGCACATTGAGATTAGACACCACTTTCTTAGGGATCATGTGACAAAAGGAAACATCTGCCTTGAATTTATTCATGCACCCTGAGCAGTTAGCTAACATCTTAACAAAACCTTTCTCTACAGAATAATTTTAAAAAAATAGACATGAACTTGGAATGATGGAGTTATAGATTGGTATTGGGCACAATATTTGGGTATATTATATAGGCTTCTTATAGAACTTACACATGAGTAAGGTCTTTGTGGGAAAATTCAAAAATGAAATATCTTTTTAACTTCCTCTTCCATATCGCCTCTTAATTGTCTCATCGGTGATGCCTTTCTACCAAAAATCCAATGTATAGTACATCATTCATGCCTCCCACGATTGATGGTTCTTTTTTTTTCAAGTAATACACCATTTTTTAAAAGCTTCTATATATTCATCTCTCGATTCCCATTATCTTCATTCACAAACACTAACTCACATCATTCTTTATCTCTGTTCTTCTTCACTCACCATGGCATTACAAAAAGTAAAAAAAATAATTTATTGTCACTTTTAAAGGCTATAATCTTGAGTATCTCAATGGTCTTGAAGCTAAATCCATGCTTGAATCTAACTATAAGAAAAGGTGTGTGGTGCCTGTTCATAAAGTAAAATTAGAGTTCTTTCTGCAAAATAACCTCCAATGCTTTGATCTTTTATGTAAGTTTGGATGGGAACCCTTCTTCTAACTTAAAGAATACGTATACCAAAAGTTGGTACAGGAATTATATTTTCAATCTTTTCTTCAATGGAACTTCACTGAAGGGGCACGTTCTGCGCAGAGGGAAACACATGTCCTTAGATGTCAAATCTCTGGCCACTATCCTTCAATGCCTTGCTATTAGTATTGAATGATACAATAAACTTCAACCCATAGAGTTTGTGAGCTACTTTGAATCTACCATCATTGAGGAACTAGTTGATTGGAATACTGGTACTGTCAATCTTAACTCTCTGAATACAAATCATTGTATACTTCTCCATATTATTAATAAACTAATTATTTTAAAAATGAGTAAGATAAACACTCCTACATATCTTGAACTCTTTTATGCCTGATATGCTCTTCATGATCCTCCTTTAAATCTACCATACATCATTCTTTATCATAGACTATGAGGCAGAAAGAGCTACTCCACAAGTGAACTTCGATGAATGACTTTTAGTGTCAATAAAGTTCAAGAAGTTTGGCAAACATTGGATCAAAATTTAAAAAAAGAAATTGACAAGCTTGAACTTCCATATGACAAAGGAGTTAGCAAGGTATCCTTCTCCATAGCCTAAAAGTACACATCCAGTAAGCTTACTCTTGTGAGGAAATCCTTTTAACTCATTTCTTAATAACTACTACTTGTATCTAATGCAATCCAACAATAATAAAGCTATATCACTGTCTCCTAGCCTGTTTATGGAAGATGAGGAAGATGTTCCTAAAAGCCTACTTCTTCTCTATCTGTTGAAACTGATTTTGAACACACACAGGGACAAATTTGTAACTAAGGATCCACCTCCTAAAGCTCACAAGGAATCTCTCATATCCACTTCTTCTTTGAAGAAGTGGCATTTACCTATCTTCCATCACCTGATCATGGCATTCGTACCTCTGTTATTCCTCCCTTGCTTGCAGACGTAGCCATTATGGCCCATATACGTGAGATCAAGTAAGCTCTTTCAAATATACAAGCATAAATAACAGTTAACCATGGGGATCTCAAGGAATTCATACTTGCTTATGTACAAAAAGAAATCAAGGCACTAAGGAAGCACTTTTATGCACGCATTAGCTATGAACAAGACTATCTGACCCGTTTTATCCATATTGAACTAGAAATAAACCCGTTTGAATGTTATCTTTTAAATGACCCTACAACCAAACACACTAAAGCTTGTGTGGGAACCTCCAATGCTTCTGTGTCTGCTTTTGCTTTGACCCTAATTAGTCCTATCAATACCATTCCTGAATCCCCTTCCCCCAAGAATTAAAATTTATGTTTTCTTATTTTGGACAATATTAATTGGCTCTTTCTTTAACTATGCCAATCTTAAGGTTTTAGTTTTCCCTACATGCATCCTAGAATTTATTATGCTTTTGTTAGTTATTATGCTTGTTGTTCTATGTTTGATTGGTTTTTATGTGGTTATTATGGTTTATATGTTTATTTGACTTATTTCAAAAAAGGGGAGAATGAATTGAGGGGGAGTAATATTTTGAGAGGGAGCTTATATTGAATTCCATATGTATGCAGAACATTATCTGAATGTTTTTAGGATGTACAACTTAAGGAAGTCGCTATTCAAAACTAAAATGGGGAAGAACACATCCACAACATATTTTGACATAATAAAAAATAAAGGGAGAGATTGTTAATGCAATATTATTAGATTATTTATTGCTTATGTCAAAATATCTAACATTGATCCCTTGGTGCAAAAATGGGTTTATACTAGTTGGACTGATATGATCTAATAGAATGCTCAAAGTGTTGAAACATTTAAAAGCCTATTAAAGCCCAATAGTTTTCTGAAGCCCATTAAAGTTCAAAGTCATATTGTATTCAGAAGTCTATTTCCATTCTCTCTTTCTTCTCGTGGTCTGTTTCACCCGCATACATTAAATGCTTCAGTTAATTTCATCTTCACCAAGAAGATTATTGTCACCATCTCTGATGAAAAGTTACTGGCTGAAAATGAACGTTAGACATGCTTTTGTCAATATAGCTATTGTGGTGAACATTAGACATGTGCCTTTAATATATCGTGTGTCATTATTTATTTAATTATTGTCTATGTGACCAAAAAAAATATATTACTCTTATATACTATGTGCTCTTTCTATAAATCCTTAATTCTCTCTATGTGAGACAACTTGTTGTGAGAATCTTTTAATCTTTTTGATTCATTGTAACAAAATCTTGTTGTAACTGTGAAAGGTCTGTAACTATGTGTAACATAATTATGTAATTATGTGAATTGTTTACAACTGTAAAAGTTCCTATTCTTATTACTAGGTTATTAAGTTTAGTGTAAAAGCTATGTTGGAGGACCAGTATATATAGGTCAGTTGATTAAAAGTAATATTATTTATGTGCATTTGAAAAGTGGATGTAGAATCAATTACTGATATGAAGCACTATAATTGTTGTGTGTTGCTGATCTTGTATTGTAAGTGTGTCCTAAGGGACCAACTAACTAGTAAAAGTACTTGTAAAATAATTTAAGGATTTAATTACATAATTAAATTTAAACAATTCATCCCCTCTTATATGGGCTAACACTCTTTATATAGCTAACACCTACAATTTACAAAAAAATTCAAAAGTTCAATAAAAATCAAATTTAAGGATTTAAAATTATTACCAACGGAGTCTAATTTGAAGATTCAAGACTCCATCATTGGTATCTAGTGCAAGTATTTTATGGCAATCACTAAAAGTCTGATAGAACTTATGGGTGCCCAAAATGGCACAAAATAAGCCATGATTCTAACCTTATTTGAGTTTCATTCTCTCTCTATTCTTCTAATTTTTTTCTTCA
Organism: Delonix regia; assembly: GCA_037074485.1. Taxonomy (NCBI): domain Eukaryota; kingdom Viridiplantae; phylum Streptophyta; class Magnoliopsida; order Fabales; family Fabaceae; genus Delonix; species Delonix regia. Next base: position 8,386,798 of record CM073452.1, read on the forward strand.
AATAAAAAAGATGTGTTTACATTTTCTCCTAAGAGTTTCATTCTTCCTTTTCCTTTTTGTTGGCCATAACTTTCAAGATCAAGGAAAAAAATTAACGAGAACACAACTACATCTAAACTTGAACAATAAGATTTACTTCAGAAATTGGACATCTTCAACATCAAGCTGGAGATATGTTAGAAATAAACTTGATTTTGGCCCAAATGTATTGTATGTCAAATCCATGTTAAGCCCATTAGTTTAAGCTTATTATCTAGAATTATCTTATTTAATGAAGTAGGTATTGGTTGGAAGATGTAGTAAATAAATGTATAAGTAGGTGGTAATTGAGAGTTACATTAAATGAATGTTAGTTGTAACCTTCCCTTAAGTCCCATATATAGGGGATGATCATCCCATTGTTGTATCTAGAAGACAAATGTAATAGAAGTTTTCCTTTTTCTCAACTAATTTTTCTCCTTTCCACTTTTAGAATTTTCTTTTCCAATAATCTAAACCCAAATAGTCATACCTTTTCTCTAACAAAGTGGTAACAAACCCTAACCATCTTAGAAAAAGATTGCAAATAACATATATCCCTTCTAATTCTATCGTCTAACCAAAGACAACTATGGAAGTTAGAGTATTCGTGTAAAGGCTCTACTAGGCTCTCATGACGTATAGGAGATGGTAGAAAAAGGTTATGAGGTACCTCAAAATAAGGGTTCCTTAAGTCTTACCTAAAGGGAGACTTTGCATAAGGCAAGAAGGAAGGATTAATAAATGCTTACTCTCATTCATCAATGCTTAGACGATGTCATGTTTGAAAAGGTTACTAATACATCCACTTCCAAAGAAGCTTGGAAGATTCTTCAAAATGCATACAAGGGCATAGATAAAGTAAAGAAGGTACGACTATAAACCCTTCAAAGTGATTTTGAAACACTTCACATGAAAGATTCTAAAAATATTTTTAATTATTCTACTCGACTATTGGCTATTATTTATTAAATGAAAAAAAATGGAGAAGCCTTGAACGATACCCGAGTGACGGAAAAAATTCTTCGATCTTTAACTCCCAATTTTAAACACATTGTTATTACAATCAAAGAATTAAAAGATATAGACACCATGACTGTTAACTAACTTATAGGGTCATTACAAGCTCACAAAGAAAGGATATGGAAGAAGAAGATGATTGAATCGTTGAAACAAGCTCTTTGCTAAAAGGTCACTCTCAAATAGAGTAAAAATTGTGATGGAGAATGCAAATGGTAAAGACGTGGTCGTGTCCATGCATGTGGTCGAGGTCGAGGAAGAGGAGGAAAAGGTAACTATAATAATTATAAAGAAAGTAGTCATGGTTCTTGACGAGAACGTGGGAGAGAAAGCAAAAGTCAAAGGTATGAAAAATCTTAAAAATCAAGTGCTTTATCTGTCACAAATTTGGCCATTATTTGTTTGAGTGCAAAAATGCTAATCATGTGGAAGAGAAAGCTAATCTTGTAGAAATGAAGGAAGATGTTGAGCTCACTTTGTTAATGACTAAAGAGAATAGTAAATCAAAGAAAAACATGTGGTATCTTGACACTGGGGCAAGTAACCATATAACTAGTGATAAAAGTTTGTTTGTGAACCTAGAGCAAATTAATAGACATGTCACCTTTGGTGATGAGTCCAAAATATTTGTTCAAGGAAAAGGTAAAATCCTAGTTCTTTTTTAAGATAGAAGCCATCAATTCATTTTTTATGTTTATTATGTGTTAAGTTTGAAGAATAATATATTAAGCTTGGGGTAATTACTTGAAAAAAACTTTGATATACATATGAAAAATCATTATCTTTATTTAAGAGATCAAGAAGGAAATCTAATAGTCAAAGTGCCCATGGCAAGAAATAAACTATTCTTAATTGAAATTTAAAATGATGATGCCAAATGCTTAAAGACATGTTTGAAAGTTAACTCTTGGCTTTAGCACTTAAGGTTTGGACATCTAAATTTTGACAATCTGAAATTAATGTCAACTAAGAGCATGGTCAAAAGATTGTCTCTAATAGATCGTCTTAATCAATTGTGTGAAGGATGCCATCTTGGAAAGCATTCTAGCAAAGCTTTTCCAAAAGAGGCGACATCAAGAGCTAATGAGCCTTTACAACTTCTACATGTTGATTTGTGTGGCCCTATAACTCCAAGCTCATATGGTAAGAATAATTATTTCTTACTCTTTATTGATGATTTTTCAAGAAAGACATGGTATATTTTCTAAAAGAAAAATCAAAAGCATTTGAAGTGTTCAAAAAGTTCAAGGCTCTTGTTGAGAAAGAAAATGCCTATAAAATTAAGGTCTTGAGGACTGATAGAAGAGGTGAATTCACATCAAAAGAATTCAATAAATTTTGCAATATAAATGGGATTCGTTGTCCTTTAATAATGCCTTGATCACCATAACAAAATGATGTGGTTGAAAGGAAAAATAGAACTATACTTAAAATGGCTTGAAGCATGTTAAAATGCAAAAAGATTCCCAATGAATTTTAGGCTGAAGCAGTTAATTGTGCTATTTATATTTCTAATCAATACCCAACTAAAAGTCTTGATGGAAAAACTCCAGAAGAATGATGGAGCAGGAGAAAACTAAATATCTCACATCTATTAGTTTTTGGAAGCATTGCTTATGCTCATATACTTGATCAAAGACGTTCCAAGCTTGATGAAAAAAGTGAGAATTACATATTCATTAGGTATGATAAGAGATCCAAAGGCTACAAGCTTTACAAACCCATTGCAAAGAAGATTGTCATCAGTAGAAATGTTGAGTTCAATCAAGAAGATATGTAGAGTTGGAATGAAAAGGAGAGAGAAGATTATAATTTCATTTATTCTTTTGAAGTTAATGAAAGGCAACCAAATGAAGAAGCTCTAGAGCATAAATGCCCACCTTTGTCACCATCTCCATCTCCAACTAGTCAAAACTTGTTTGCAAGTTCGAGTGAAAGAACCCCATATACGAGAAGCCTCCAAGAAATTTATGAGGTAATTGAAAATTTAAATGAACTCACTCTCTTTTGTCTATTTGCTGATGTGAACCTATAGGGTATAAATAAGCATTTCAAAGCAAAGAGTGGAAAGACGCCATAGACGAAGAAATCAAAGCCATTGTGAAGAGCAATACTTGGGAGGTAGCCTCACTTTCGCAAGGACAAAAAGCGATTCAAATAGGTTTACAAAGAGAAAAGGAATGCTGAAGGAAAAGTTGAGAGACATAAATCAAGACTGGTGGCAAAGGGTTATAACCAAAGGTATAGAATAGATTATGATGAAGTGTTTACTCCAGTGGCTCGATTAAAGACAATAAGATTAATAATTTCTTTAGCTGCATAAAAAAATGGAAAATTTATCAAATGGATGTCAAGTTAGCCTTTTTGAATGAATTGTTAGAAGTAGAAGTTTATATTGAACAACTAGTAGGCTATGTTGTAAAAGGTTAAAAGATAAGGTTTTGAGGTAGAAAAAAGCCTTATATGGCTTGAAGCAAGCACCACAAACATGAAACAGTAGAATTGATAAATATTTTCAAGAAAAAAGGCTTTCTCAAATGCCCACATGAATCTACTCTATACGTAAAGGCAAATGAAAATAAAGATATGTTTTTTGTCTACTTGTATGTGGATGATCTTATTGTTTAGGAAATAATCCAAAAATGTTTGAAGACTTCAAGAAGGCAATGACTTGAGAATTTGAAATGATCAACATTGGTCTTATGTCTTACTACCTTGGGATCGATGTTAAGTAGATGGAAGAAGACATTTTTATATCATAAAAAGGCTATGCTCGAGATGTCCTGAAGAAATTTAGGATGGAGAATTGCAATGCAATTGATACTCCAGTAGAATGTGGACTAAAATTATCAAAGTTTGAAGATGAAGAATGAATGGATGTCACTGAATTCAAGAGTTTGGTTGGAAGCTTAACATACTTAACATGCACGAGGCCTAACATTCTTTTGGTGTTGGTATTGTAAGTCACTATATGGAAGAACCAAAGATGACACACATAAAGACGACAAAGAGAATTCTACGATACATCAAAGGGACCATTAACTTTGGTCTACTTTATTCCTCTTCAAATAACTTCAAGCTTATTGGCTACAATGATAGTGAATAGGCTGGTGACTTGGATGATCGTAAAAGCATAATAAGATTCTTATTCTCTATGGGAAAGACAACATTCACTTGGAGTTATAAGAAACAATCTATTTTCACTCTTTTGACATGTAAAGCTAAATATGTTGTTGCAAATTCATGTGTTTGATATGCCATTTGGCTTCGAAATTTATAGAAGAAGTTACATATGCCTCAAGAAGAAGCAATAAAGATATATGTCAATAACAAGTCGGTTCTTGCACTTGCAAAGAATTTGGTATTTCATGATCGAAGTAAGCACATTGACATATGGTACCACTATATCAAAGAATGCATTACACGGAAGGAGATTCAAGTAGAATATGTAAAGTTACAAGAACAAGTTGCTGACATTCTCAACAAGCCACTTGGCAAAGAGATTTTAGAAGATTAAGGAGCATGCTTGGAGTCACAAAAATCAAGTTTAAGGAAGGATGTTAGAAATAAACTTGATTTTGGCCCAAATGTATTGTATGTCCAATCCATGTTAGGCCCGTCAGTTTAAGCCTATTATCTAGAATTATCTTATTTAATAAAGTAGGTGTTGATTATAAGATATAGTAAATAAATGTAGAAGTAGGTAGTATTTGGGAGTTACATTAAATGAATGTTGATTATAACCTTCCCTTGAGTCCTATAAATAAGGGATGATCCTCCCATTATTGTATCAAACTAATCTAATAGAAGTTTTCCTTTCTCTCCACTAACTTTTCTCCTTTTTATTCTTAGAATTTTCTCTTCTAATATTCTAAATCCAAATAACCTTACCTTTTCTCTAACAAGATAAACACGATTGCGCAAGATCCTCGATGCCATGGTGAAGGACGACGATGATGTCGACAAAGCAACCAGAGGCGCTAGCATTAGTGCCAACATTGAGGATGAATGAATAGTAAGGTAGAAGAGGAAAAAAAAAACGAACGGGAGCAAATGAGTTTAGTTATGAGAATATTTTTTACAATTTATTAGTAGTATAATCAGGCTAAAAGATAGTTGATTAATTTATATATTGATGATTGAATTAGGAAAGACTAATTGTAGAAATTTATGCTACTTTTGGCACTCGTCGAACATCAGGTATTGGGGTATTGTACTGGATTATGCAATTGTATAAAATTAAGTTTATATTAGTTGGTAAGTTTAGCTTGTTTAGCCCAATATTGAACAGGCACATCTAAACAAAGTGAGAAAAAAAAGATGGCAAGGATTCAACTTACATGCATCAAACTTGCTTAATACTTTTAATTAAAATGATACTTAGGCTATAACTTTTGGACAATGTAAATTGACTTGTGAAGAAACTAACATATTTCAAGTGGATGTAAGTTAAATTAATTTATTTTGACAATATTACGTACTAATATTATCATTATCATCCTTAAAAATCTAAATTTTTATTTTTTATGAATGGTAATGTAAATCTTATGATGCAGAATGGATCCTTTATATTTTTATTTGTAAATGTTTTATAAATTTTGAAGAGTTACTGATAGATAACAGAGAAACTTTCTATCCATGCTCTCTATTGTCTTTGTATTTCTCTAATTTTACAAAAGAAATTTATGTAAGAAAATTTAGATAATCCACATAGTAGAGTGTCTCGCCCCTCCTTTTTCCCTTCCAAAAAAGCTTTTAATAAGTTTAACGAGTTTCCAGTTGTGATGTTTTGTTCTCTTGTGTTCTTTTTTCATATTCTCTTATATCTTTTTTTTTCCTTTTTACTTTCTTTTAGTTTATTAGCATTTAGAGAATAAATATTTTCATATTTGTTGTGATAGATTCAACGAATTTTATTTATCTTTTTTGAGACCTTCTTGTTTTCATTGTATTTAGTCGTTCACTTTGTAGCAAATCTGTTAAAGTTTATTTTTTAGCTTCCATTATGTCCCAATGTCATATCTACAAAATTTATTATATCATGCCTTCGAGTGTATGTTTCATTTTCGGTGCAGTTTTTAGTTTGTTTTTATTTTTGGAAATCAAGGCCATTATGCTTTTGGAGAGTTTGACAAATCTAATGTGTGACATATTGTCTCGTTGCAGCATTGGGCATGTGACAAATTTTAAGGACACAGATTGTCTGCATTTGGAACCACTTCCACAATGCACAATTGTATTCCAAATATAGTATCTTCCCTTAATTCAAAATAATCAATATTTAATAAAATTAAGAAAAAACTTAGATAAATTGCATCAAATGCATTGTGTCAGAAATGTAGAGAATCCATTTTCAAATTTTAATCTCAGAAACATATAGTAGAGCCCTTGTACACCCTTCAGATTAACAGCAGTTATGGGTGTTGTAATTTAATATTAGACATCATATTTTGTAGTGATAATTGTAAGTTTAATTGGATATTGTTTTGGGCGAATAATACGACATTCTTTGTACAATTTTTTAAAATATATATAAATAGCATTATTAGATGGATATGCTTTTGTCCCCCCTATATATAATGCAATAGATTTACATTTCCAAGAAGTGAGTGCGGTCAGAACAATTTTATTTAAAATTTATAAAAGCTTCTCAAGAACACTGACCGAGATCTATTCTCCCCCAATCTTCATTTAGATATGCGCTTTGTTTATATAGAAGATTCGTTGGAGCATGCTCCCGCTGTCTCCAAAAGACAATTCCTTCATGTGCTAGTGGGTGTTTTGAGATAAAATTGAAATCTCATATGGTATATAAAATACCGACATAAACTATTGAAAAAATATTCACAACCATCATTACTATTTTTAATATAGTTTAAAGTCATAGAATAATTTAATAAAAAGAAAAACTTAGTTGCTTTCATCCACGATACTCCAATACAAATTATGTGCGAATCAGACTTATTATAACGATTGTTAATTCACTAACTTCAGTAATAATTATCATAGGTTTGTCCTGATTGGGTATCGTTTTGCATTGCAGGACCCCGCTCCATAGTTAGTTTAATGGCAAAGTAAACAGTGCTTGGCTTAGTACATTGAATCAAGAAGATAAACCGTCCAATTATTACAAGCCTGCTTTCCCCGCGAAGACCACCTGCTGAGGACGCCACCGTTTTGATGCAATAATATACAATTGGAAAGTCACAGCAACTAAGAGTCTAGACTTTAGCAAGTCACGGTTCGAAGCCAGCAATTTAGGTGAAAGTTGTTGAAAAGGCGATTTTATATATATATATTTTAATGTTGTACGTTAACATATGTCATGGTTGTCTACTTGCCTATCTAGTAGATACCAAGCATTTGGCCATAATAATGGATCATCTCCGGAGATTCTCCACTAATTGGATATTTTTCAGTTATTGAATAAAAAATCATTTTTTATTAATTTAATATTAATAAAAAATTTTTTTGTATTATTTGATTACTGAATATTCTCTTATTACATAAAAAAATCCGAACTCATAATCTTGACGACATATTATTGGATTTATCTTTTAACACCGTTGTTTTAAATATGTTTAGATTAAATGGAGTATGTCAAAAGAAAAAACAAACTGTATAATATAAGTTTCCAAAAAAAAAGGTATAAATTCAGTCCCTTTAATTTTGTATTTTGTAATAATTTAATTTTTTATAAATTAATTGAAGTAAATCAATCTATTACAAATTTAAATTTATACAAAATTAATTAATTTTAAATAAAAATTTATACAAAATCAATTTCTTCAATTTGATTAATGAATGACTAATTTTGTGTAGAATATAATTTATAAAAAATAAAATTGTTACAAAATGTAAAAATGTAGAACCAAATTGTCATGATATATAAAAATGAGTAACTAATTTAATGTTTTCTTAAGTTTTTGGGTCTTCTATATTTTATTTAATCAGGTTATAAGATAATTAAAACTAAATTGATGATTTTATTTTTTAGAATTAACTTTTAATTTGGGCTTTTAAAGATATAATATTTCTCAAATTTATCTCCCGATATTTTTTAACTAAATTGAAACAAGTTCTTCGTGAAGCATTTGCGACTTTTTGATGCATTAAAATTTACCTCAACAATAAATGACACCACACGGGGAGTTGAAAGCACAAAAGCAAATCTATATTGATCCTCTCTTTATCTAACAGATGGACCATCGAAGTTCTTTTTTAAGCAATTATATTGGAAAAACTCTAGTTTTCAAATATCAGAATATATAAAATAAAGTTATTTCATGAAAAAATTTGAGACGCTTAATCTTTAAAATACTGAATTACAAAAATAATACTTTAAAAGTTAAACTATTAGCTTGCTCGAACTTAATTAAACATACTGATATTACATCATTCTTTTTTCAAATTTATGTAAAGTTCAGTCATTACAATAAGTATTTCAGTGTTGATAATTTATAAAAATATATATATTATTACCTCGTTTATCTTCATCCAAATATTAATTTTTTATATCATTTGTCTCGCTTTAGATATTTTAAAACATATCGTTGTATTCTATTTTTTGTTCTTGTTTTTGTGAAAGGATACTGATTAGCTATATTGCTTATTAACATGCATAAATTAATATCTCAACTAGTGTTTTTCTAATATTCTTCACCGGAAATAATCGCCATGAGCTCATAAATCTATATACAGTACATACCCTTCTATTAATGCTTCATTCGTTGATAGGTGTAATGATAAATCTTAATTTATTAATATTGAAAATTTCTAATATAAATTTTCTGGTTGAATATGTAGGAAAATGCGCATATAAAAAGATATGTCAAATTTAAATATCATCAAAATATGTAGTAAGTGGACATCAACTATTCCCGTTGGTCGTTATGCAATCTATATCAAAGATACAATTTGCTAATTTAATCATTTGGATTAGATAAGGAATGCGATAAAATATAGTTCAATCAGAAAACGTATCTATATGATATCTTCATTTTTAAATTGGCTAATACAAAAATTTCCTCCAAGTTTGGATCACTCTTTCTAGTTTTAACAGTCAAACCTGACATTAGATTCCCTAAAAAAAAAAATGCAAACTATCCAAAAGGGGAAACCAAATCTCTGTACGGACAAGAGCTTGTTTAAAGGAATATTAAAAAAAAGAAAAAAGAAAAAAGGCAATGCTGGATTTGATTAATAAAATGAGGATATCGCATGATAGGATCAACCAAAAATGAAAATAGTTCAAAAATTCCAATCCGGAAAATATTCAGGGAACGACCTTTACAGCACATACAAGTAGCAAACTCAATGTGGAAACTCCCTAGTGGTCACATGCCCTTTTAAATAACCAACAAAAGAGAGGACGTCCAATACCGTCATTCACAATATCCACAAGGGTATTATCGTCACTCCGTTCCGTTGCTTACGCAGGGAGGCCATGCCATTAGGGCATCAGGTCACTCGTATTGTGCATGACTCCCTCCTATTAACCTAAACGACTAAACTCGGAGAAATCTACGGTTCCTGAGTCAACTAATTTCCTTGATGGGCGCACTACGCACCTCAGGGCTAACGTGTCCCGAACCCTTTGGTCGTAAAATTTATGTGTCGTCTCGTCACAAGGGTTGCACTGTAGCCCACGGCGTCCGTTAGCTAACATGCCTCCTTTATATTTTTCAATTTCCAACGTATTGCGGTGTTCTACTCTCCCTTGCAGTTCTTTAGCTTAAAGTATGCAACGTCGCAACCAACCAACTAAATCTCACACAGAAACTCACACACCTTAATCCTGGTTTCCATTCTCCTTCTCGTCCTCTCCACCGCCTTCGAATTCTCAAACCAGCGAGTAGCGGTTTGTTAGTATATTACGCTCTCATTTCAGTTGCTGAATGATATCGCTCTCAAGCCTCATCGAATTTGTACGCTTGAAATACTTAGGCTAGCTTGATAATTTGCATTCGTGCATACAATCTGCTATACTTTGGGGTGTTTGAAGTTTATTTGCAGAAATGGTATCGGCTTTATATAAGAAGAGTACGTAGAATACTGCATTGATTTTCTTCTCCTGTTATTGAACTCGGTCGATCACTGCTAGAGGGTGAAGCAAATTAATTTGCGTTGAGGAGAACGACGAGAAGAGCGACGGCAACGGCGACGGAAAATAGTTTGCACGTGCGTGCGTGCATCTGTGACTGTAGGATCGTGTGGGTGGGTGGTTGATATATCGATCATCTCTCAAGTCTCTCGTGATAAAAAATGCCTCACAGAGCGACTTACATTTTCCCAAGGCAATTCCCGGACCGTAGGTTGGATGAATCTTCCAAACAGCTATCAGATCACGAGAAGAAGAAGATCATCGACTCTATCAAATCAGGAACCTTTGGCGTTGAAGGCTATAACACAAAAAAGCCGCCACTGACAACTACTCCCACAAAAAACGATGTGGTTTACTCGTCAAGTAAACACTCAGCTGTATCCGATCTTTTCACGGGCGGTGAGAAGCTTCGAACCAAACACAAGCAAATTGTTGATTTCTGCGATTGGTTGATAGAGAAAAAGGGGGGAAGATCGGGTCACGTGAATCCGTACTCTCACCGATCATCCAGCGAAGAAGACCGCGAGCTTCTGCTTCCTCCGGAGTCGGTGCCAGCACCGCCTCCGCCGGAGACAGTGAAGGATTCTGCCATTGACAGGAATTTTGATCGGACCGTATCGTTACCGAGGTTGTCCAGTAATGGGAGTAGCTATGCCGGGAGCTTGTTCTCAGGGACAACGTTGGATGGAATTTTTTCCTGCGACATTAAGGAGGAGACGACGTCGTCAGTCTTCACCACGACGAGGAAGCAAGAGGAAGTTGAGGAAGAGAGTAAAAAAAGGATGGTGCAGAAGTCCAAAGAGAGCTACTACCTGCAACTTACGTTGGCTAAGAGGCTCACTTGTCTAGCAAGTATTGCTACTGATCCTGTGCTTACTCTAGACGCTAAAATTGACACTTGGGATGCCGAATCCGTTTCTTATCGTTTATGGGTACTATTACGAAACTCTCTTTTGTACACACTCATGCTAAAATGGTTTTGGAACTATACATGGCACCACATCGCATAAAGGGGAAGATTCTGGGTTGTTTGTTTAGTTTAACTAAGTCTAGTGAAGTATTAATTTTCAGGTGAGCGGCTGTTTGTCATACTCCGACAAGATATCGGACGGTTTTTATAACATATTAGGGATAAATCCGTATCTGTGGGTAATGTGCAATGAAGCGGAGGAAGGAGGACGGCTCCCACCTCTCATGGCGCTTAAAGCAGTTGAACCTAGCGAGACCTCTATGGAGGTGATTGTTGTTGATATACATGAGGATTCTCGGCTAAAGCAACTTCAGGATAAAGCACAGGAATTGTATTGCGCTTCAGAGAACACCTTGGTGTTGGTGGAAAAGCTAGGAAAGCTTGTTGCCATATATATGGGGTAAGTAAACAAATCAATTTCTCTTTTCCTTAATGGTCGAAGCCTGAGATGTGGTTCTCTAGATTTTGACCTTTTTTCTGGGTTGTATATGAAGTGGTACCTTTCCGGTGGAGCATGGAGATCTCCACAAGCGCTGGAAGTTGGTTAGTAAGAGATTGAGGAATTTTCACAATTGTGTTGTGCTCCCTATCGGCAGCCTATCTTCTGGACTTTGTAGGCATCGGGCAATTCTCTTCAAGGTGAAGAATATGCTTTCAGAAAGGACTTTAATTCGTTATTAATTAACTCAAGATTAAATATTTGATTACTGTCTTTTGGGACCGTCGAAAAGATGCTGATTTCTACTTGCCCTTAAATGGAAATAGTCCCATTTTTTTTTTTATTTGGTTCCTTCTTTGCTTCGTGGCAAAATAAATTGTCTGGTTTTTCTGGCAGTTTGCTAGTAATCTTCACATGACATCTGAACTTGTATGTAAAATTTTCCATATGGCGGAACGACCATATTGATATATATAATGGCGATTTTGGCGCTTACCTACTTGTTTTAAGTTTTAACCCGGTTTGTACATCTCTTTGGCAATATTGTTAACTAATAGTGGGAGAAGTATATTAATAGAGTGTTTTGCTCAATAAGCCTCTTTCTTCTTTTTTTTTTTTTGTTTGGAGATGACATTCTGTACATGTTTGTGGTATAAACACATTTATATCTGTATATTATATCTTTTTTTTCTCTTTGAATATAAATTTTTATTTAATTTTAATTTTTTCGTGGCTGTTCTGTTAAGAAATTTATTGCAAATTATTACAATTTGTGATTACCAATCCCGCTCTTTTTTCCCCCATGGAGTGGGTCAGGCCTTACAAAACTTTACGGTGGCCTACATGGTGGCCTCCAATTATTTTTATCACCTCATGCGCATATATATGCTTTGTAGTTTGTTAGGTCCAATTATATTTTGGTAGCATAATAATGTTTGGGAGCATGTATTGAGATGCATGAAGAGGCTGCCTTGATATTGCCTATTGTCAGTATGTAATGTACTCGATGCATCTGAGGATACCATATTTGCTGTGTACCAAGAGTATCTGCTCATAATCAATCAATGAGGTGTATATGGTATGCTGCCATGAGTAATAGACCTGTGAATTGTAATATTGTATAGTGGACCATGAATAGCGGCAACGACTCCTCCTTTTCATATCTTGTTCTCAAGAAGGTGACCCAATTAATTTGCTCTTTCCTCTCTTTTTTTCTCGTGCTCACTCGATTGTTCTTCAAGTGAATTTATTATAAGGAGGTAGAATGGACATATCTAAGATTAACTCGTCTTATTGCGCATTATTTATTCACTGTTATTTGTTCTGCACCTGCAGAGGTTGGCAGATTACATAGGTTTGCCGTGTCGTATTGCTCGAGGTTGCAAGTATTGTGCTGCAGACTATAGATCCTCTTGCCTTGTCAAGATTCAAGATGACAGGCAGTTCTCTAGGTCAGTGCGATATAGCTGTCCTTTTTGCTTTGCATATGAAGTTTTGATGGCAGTCTAATTAAGCATCTTCGTGCCTTTGTGGTGTGTACTCTATGTCAACCATAATTACATGCATTGCTTCCATATTTTTGATACTAAATTTTTCTTTTTTGGTCTTTTAGCTTCTGTCATCTTATATTCATCCTAAAAAAGTCGTTTACCAGCTTGGAAGATAATATCATTACTTAATTTTATTTATTGTTCATATCAGGACTTTGGCATGTGGCTGATTGTTGAACATAAATTTTATTGCAGATTAGTTACTCAAGCTCCTGAGTCATGACAATTTGTTTCATATTTCTATTATTTTTTGTGATACATGTACGTCTCATTCTCTAACATAGTTTTTAACAGGGAATATGTAGTTGATCTAGTTGGGGAACCTGGATATGTCCACGGACCAGATTCCTCTATTAATGGAGCATATGTCTCTTCAATGCCTTCCCCATTTCAAATTTCTCATTTAAAAGGATCCCAATCACCCTGTATGGACGTTGCAGCCTGTTCTCAACCTATAAGTTCCAAACATAGTTCTGTTGTTCCTGACAGTCATTTATATTCAGGTATGTTGTCCTTTTCATATGTGAAAAGCTGGTTTTCCAATTGTTTTGAACTATTTTTATTTCAATTTTGAAGGAAGATTCTGCGTAGTTCTTGATTGGACCTTCAAGGTGCATTGTGCTTAAACTTATTTGCAGTAGGACCGAAATTGTTTAACCCATAGGTTTTGTGCATATTTTACTTTCACAAGATATATGTCGTTTAATTGTGCAAGTGACAAAGACGCACAAAAATATCATGTGTGTTTGTATACCTTGAGCTATTTTGTGTCCTCAAATTTGATCCAAATCATTTTTCATTTACCATGGAAGTTCAGATTTATAGCTATGTCAAAGATATTTAATTTTTTTTTGTACTTTAACTTAGGAAGTATTGAATATCATAATGTACATATTAAATGCATTCTGCTTTTTGACACCTTCCTAGGCTTGTGGAGCATGATTGACTTCTGAAATTAAAATTTGTAATGCCCTTGGAGGAAAAGAAACAGTACAATCTCGTATTTTTGTTTATTTTTTGTCAATTCACATGGAGGATTTCTAGTTTAAAGTTGATCTTAGCTGTTATTCAATCTCTAGCAGGCTGTGGACAAAACAATCAACAAGTTAATGAAACTGATATGCTGAAAATTCCCGAGGGCTCCATTTATGCTTCAGTTGATCAAACTTCGGAAGGAACTGTACCTTCTCTGATTCCTTTTGGCTTAAAAAGGAAAGCTGAGGAAGCTGCAGTTCTAGGTTCAATTTTGCCTTCCATATGGGAAGGTGTTTCAGAAGCTCTGCATCCACCCATGAAGGCATCATTACATGAATACCCCAGGCTTAGTGAAGATACAGTTGCTGTACAACAAACTTCCAAGAATGAGATTATTTTAACTGATAGTTCTGTGGTTAAAAGTACTCTAAAAGAATGTGTACTGAGTTCTTCAAGCCAATCAGAACTGGAGAATGTAGACAATAGACCTGAAAACCGGAGCTATTTTCCTGCTGGAAATATTCCAAGATACTTGAATCTTGAACCATCACTTGCAATGGACTGGCTTGAGATATCATGGGATGATTTACGGATTAGAGAGCGTGTTGGTGCTGGTAAATTTTCTGCTTCCCCTTCTTACTGGATCTACATAACAAACATATTACTTTGGATTTATTTCCCCCGCGGCTGACTCAGAGATGTTGCTATTCTTTGCTCTCTGCAGGTTCATTCGGGACGGTGCACCGTGCTGAATGGCATGGATCAGTATGTATTGTTATGTACTACTTTCAGACATTTTCGGTAGATAATATAATTTGAATATGATGGTTTCATTGAATTCAATGTCCATCTGAGTACAAAATTTTGCTTCCCCTTGATTGCTGGAAATCTGAAGTAATAGTTGACAGCTGGAAATAAAGAGCAATTCTGATAATAATAGTTAGTTAGGAGGTTGATTGAGCGGTCGATTTGTAACTAAACAATTTTAATTGGTTCCCCCAGTAAACTCGGGTGTTCAACGTATAAGCTATCCATTCAATAACTCTGTTCTGTTCTCATCTCTTATTCTCTACGGGTTCAATTTTTGCAACATTTCATAATGTCCTTATAGTCTGTAGTTTCTTTATCTGTTTCGGCAATTGGGTTGATGACATATAGGCACCAAGACAAATTTATAATTTTTACCTTTCAGAGTATCTTATGGTGTATATATACTATCTTTTTTATAACAAATGTTTATTTTCCTCTTTAAAATTTTGCCCTTGGTGAATTGATACATTGTATTTAAATTGCAGGATGTTGCAGTCAAGGTTTTATCAGTTCAGGATTTCCATGATGATCAATTGAAAGAGTTTCTGAGAGAGGTATGCATTCATAAACTAGATTAGACATGAATTAGATGAGTTTGGCTAAGATGAGTTTGTCTGGCATGAACGTGAAGGTGTGCGTATAGGTAGTATATTAATAGTTAATATTTTCATGTGGGCAGGGGGTGTCTTATCTCCAATCTTCTAACTTATTCCTTTTTTTTTTTTAATACTTAAAATTTTTTTCATTAGAAAAAAGAGAGAAATGCACAAATACCTCATGGGCTTTGACCCATTTACAACCAACTAACAACTATCATTTGCTTTGAAATCTGGATAATAAAGTTATGTACTATAGAAAACTTGGAAGCAGACCCTTCCATCTTCTTCCACGAATTGCAATTCATGAATATTCGAATCCAAATGCATGATTTTGACCCAGAAACCATTAATTGATTTCATTTTGAAACCCTGACTATTCAGTTTGCAATTTTGAACCTAGATTCCCTTTTCTTTCCAAATTTTCGTTCTCAATTTTAAAGCCAGACAATTACAATTATGACTTAGACATGCACGATTTCAATTTTGTTCAGAAAATTAATTTCAAACTCCATTTATGACTTCAAACTTAGACACCCTTCTTTCACAAATTTCCATCAACTATCTAGCCAAAGGTCGATGGAAGGGTCTGCTTCCTAGTTTGCTGTGGTACAATGATCAATCATTCAGAATTCTTAGTATATGGTGGTTGTTTGCAAATGGATCTATGAGAAAACCTACTTCTTAGTATTGTCTTTGTTACATGTTTTACTAGAAGAGATTGTGCTACACTCACTAATCATTTTTTTACCTTGCCTCTTTACATTTTCCCAGTTCACTCTTGTTGCTATGTTTTAAGTTTTGTTCAATTTTTGGTCTTGATGAGTGATTTTTATTCGATTGAGAACATATAATTATGTACAGCTGATTCAGTCCTAGAATTTGATAATACGTTAGAACTTTACATTTTGCATTTTTATTATTATGGTATTAATAATTATTTTTGACAGTCAGAAGGTAAGGTTTACGAGAATTGTAGTTAGTTTGTGTTATACTGTCATACCTAAAACTAGAACTTGCACCCTTCTTTTGTGCTTCACCAGTTTGCATATTGTCAGATTTGACATTACTCGAAGAAATTCTCGTCTTTGTTCTAATCTCTATCAAAGGGAAAAGAATGAATGAATTAAAATTCAAGTAGTTATTTGCATCCATTTCAGGTTGCAATAATGAAGCGTGTACGCCATCCAAATGTGGTGCTCTTCATGGGTGCTGTTACAAAACGCCCTCATCTATCCATAGTGACAGAATATTTGCCTAGGTAAAACATCCAAATTCTCATTTAGAAAGCCATTACATTAAATTTTTGTTGCATATAGATTTGAATTTCTCACCATTTCCGTTTCCTGGTACGTTTGGTACAGGGGTAGTTTATACCGCCTAATACATAGACCCACGTCTGGCGAAAATTTGGATCAAAGGAGAAAATTACGAATGGCTTTAGATGTGGTTTGTATCAAATAGTGCTATTTTGTCATTATCCATAAATTATACTGTAGACTCTAAATTTTTTTTCTGATCACAGGCTAAAGGGATTAATTATCTCCACTGTCTGGACCCGCCAATTTTGCATTGGGATCTCAAATCCCCGAACTTGTTAGTGGACAAAAATTGGACCGTAAAGGTAAAATGAAACTAATTGAGCAGTTCCTCTGTGAAGAAGTTCAAACATATTATGCAAGTTGATGATTTTTCTTTCTTCGCATTTCATGCTCAGGTGGGTGATTTTGGACTGTCGAGATTTAAGGCGAACACTTTCATATCATCAAAATCTGTTGCTGGAACAGTACGTCTCACTCTGTCCTTGTGCATAGGCATAATGATATCAGCTTCTAAGTGATCCACAGACGGGGGCATATCATTTGAGGATGACTTTAAAGTTTGAAGTAAAGAGTGTTTAACTGGTGTTTATATACACAAGTGCATTCTGATTTAAGTATATTGAATAACTACAAATTATAATAAGCCTTTTCATACGAGATGGTGTTAAGATCAATGAATGCATAGAGCAAAATATTCATGTTTAGAATGATGGTTGATTACCAGTGGGATTGGGTGTATGGCTGTCGATTGATGTTGATTCAGTATTCTGTGTGGGAGGAAGGATAATCCATGTGCATTTTCAGTTGTGCTTTAGGAGACTATATTTGGACTTCATTCTTCCTGTATTCATTACTATGATGGGGCTTAGTAGTATTTCAATGTTCCCATCATCAAATATATATATTTCAGATTCCTTTGGACATTGAAATTTGTAATTCAATCAATATTTTGCAGGTTGAACTTTTGCTTCACAATCCTCAATAAGACTGTAACTCTCTTGATTTTATTTTCAGCCTGAGTGGATGGCTCCTGAGTTTCTTCGTGGAGAACCTTCAAATGAGAAGTCTGATGTTTACAGTTTTGGAGTCATCCTGTGGGAACTTGTGACCATGCAACAGCCGTGGAGTGGTCTTAGCCCTGCCCAGGTGAGTTTGATTGTCTACTGACACTCTGAAACCTAAATAGTGAAATCAATTATTTAGTCAAGGTGTGAGCTCAAACAGTTGTAGGTCTCATTTGCAAGTTGTTTATTATCAATGAAATATATTTGAGAGGCTTCATGCATGTGAATTTCTACATTCAGATAACTGCTTAGAAAAATGAAATCTTTAAATAAGGTGGGTAATATAAAATAATATTTGTCACGTGAACTCTCAGGTGGTTGGAGCTGTTGCTTTCCAGAATAGGAGGCTTGTTATCCCTCCAAACATCTCCCCGGCATTGGCCTCTCTCATGGAATCGTGTTGGGCTGAGTAAGTTTTAGTTACGAATATTTCTTTGGAAGTTCTCAATCTGTTTGGAAGACTACTGGTCCTTTTGGTCCAATCTTATGAATATTGCATTTTCTTGTTTGGGTGTTCTATCTGTCTTAACAATTGAACAAAATCAACATAGACATAAAATACCTGTAGTAATTGATGAGATCACGGGACTCATGACACAGTTGGGAAATAAGGTTCAAAACTGTTTCCTGGACTATCTGATTTTTTTATGATGGTTGATATAATATTTGCTCGAGATTTTTGACCTTCTTCACTCTATCTTTATTAAAAATGCTTTGGAACAGTAAAGCTGTCATGAAAGACTGGACTGCTCGGAATTGCTTTAAGTCCTATCTTAAGCCTAGCTCTACGTGATTTAGATGACCCACCCTATATGGTACAAGCAAATAAGAGTTGAATTAGGATAATTAAAGCCCTGCCCTGAGTCCTCCCATGGAAATTTCTTACCTATATGAAGGACGAACACTTTAAATAAGGCGGTGTTAATATCTAATATGTATTGGGACACTTATAATATTAGATCTTATCAGTTCCATCTTCTTTATAACGTACTTTTCACCCTATGGACTAACATTTCTGAAGATTTAGCGTGGGTCTAGTGTTATTTGCTTCAATATCTGCCCCCTTCTCTATTCTTTTGTCCTGTAATTTATTTCTGATGCTTACTTGTTTTACTTGGCAGTGACCCTAACGAACGACCATCTTTCTCTAACATAGTGGACTCGCTAAAGAAGCTGCTTAAGTCTCCAGCAGAGGTGATAAAAATGGGTGGGGCATAAGCCCATATATAATTGGATTTCGCATAGCTGAAATACGTTGCCCTTTATATTAAGTATTAATTAACGAGTAGCCTGAACCTTGTACTCATTTTATCTGACCAACGGAGCCTCTACCTTTTAGGTTGCTTGTAAACTGTATAATATCTGTTGCTTCTTGCTAACCCTTTTGCAGAAGGGCAATGAAAACCCTTGAGTTGAAGTCTTCTATGGGGAATTCTGGATTCTTGGATAGTTTTTATCAATAAATTCATGATCTCGACCTTCTTTTATGGGTTCCTGGAGATCAAAAATATTTGGCGATCAATATTTGTAATAATAAGTTTGAAATGTGTATATGCTATTGTGTCTCTCTCTCTTGCTCGTGGTATTTAAATGCAATTTGTTATTGTCTGTTTAACTCCACTTATATTGTTGGTGTCTTTTTGTATGCAGATTACCTGCCTTCTTGTAAGGCAACTGCGGATATTTGAATTTTGTTTCTCCTCTACCTTATATGTCCTCTAATTACTTAGTCAACGAAAAATTAGTGTTTAAACTGAAAATTTTCCCAATAGAAGTAAAATATAAAAATGGATTTTAAAATGCATAGAAGGTAGAACAAAATGGTATCATTATATGAAAATTGTTCTAGCCCATTCTACGAAGACTTTTAAAGGAGCAGTAAATTAAGATATGACTTTTTCCTTTTGGTTATATGATAATATCTTCGAGCCAATTCGCGTGTAAGTGAGACTACATATTTTTTCGATGAGTTTGAAGGGCATACTTATCACATCAACAGAGCTCCTCAAGTTGACCCCAAGATTTGAATCGAGGTTTATTTCTCAACTATTAGACTGAACTCCTGGAGTTAGATTAGATTTTAATTTAAATTAGTGATTTGATAGATTTTACTAGATATAATTTTTACACTATATTTGGAAGCTTCATATATAATAAAATGGAATGAAAAGGAATAAATAGGATCGCAATGGGAAATGTTAGATGTTTAATATAAAAATTTCTTTTCCCTTAGTTATATTACAATGATGTACCGAAATGAGAGTTTTATATTGCTAATGCTAGATTTATGAAATTATTTGAGTTATAAGTGCACGCAAAATGCTCTATGTTTCTTTATATATATATAAGTTTTCTTCAATCCTTTTTTGTAACTAATTCTCGAGTATACAAATTCATTACAAATGAAAACTAAAAGGTTTTAAATTCCAAGAAGTGATGGGGATTTTAAATAAAAATTTATAAATCTATCATGATAATTCCATGTTCATAATGGGAACAAATGGAATGGAAATTACTTACTTGAAAAGAAAGATGTATTTTTCCTTTAAAAGATATGTCTAGAGGGTGAATATTTCACTCCATAACTTGGTTAATTTGATATAGCTCAATATAGTTGGACTAGATAAAATATAAAATTTACAAATTTTATTGGATCAAATTAAATCATTTAATTGGGTCAGTCCAAAGTTTTGGATTCACATCAAACTTGACTCAATTCAAGTATTATTTTTAATATTTTTTTAAATTTTATTTATAGTAAATATTTATAATATTGATTCTTTTTAAATTCTAATCATTTTTCGTTTTAAATTTAAATTTAAATTTTTATTATTTTTTTTGCAAATATTATTTTTTTATTTTTTATTAAAGATTTGTTTTAATCAAATAAAAAACATAAAAAAAATAATTAATTAATTTAATTAGGACTTGATATAATTTAACTTGACCTAACTATTTACTAAGTCAAAATTGGGCTGTGTCAAGTTTTGAATTTAAAAGAAAAAGATCAGTCTAAAATTGGATCAAATTTTAAATCATGCAAAAAATTTTAGCCCCAGTGTACTCTTAAAAATATTTAGTTGTGCAAGTGAAGTTTGAATTTGAAATAAGCATAATAATAAATTAGGTTATAAAATTTAAAAGATAAAAATGTCAATCTGTAATTAAAAATAAATATTTTTTTCTTTTACTTTCATAGTTGAGAGAAAACAAAAATTAATGTTAAAAGAGGTAATGAAGAGAAGGAGTTCCCTTCCTTTTCTATTTTCTTCTTTTATTTTTAAAATTTTTCAAATTTTAGGTCTATTGCATTCATTTAGTTCTCATTTCTCCAAATGCATTGTCATAGAAGCTTGTCTATAAGTGAAAAAAAAAGATCAGGTGAAAAGAAGATACAACATTACTTAAGGCATATTGTTATAGTGATTTTAGACTTTACATTTTTATAAAAGTATATATAAATATATATAATGTGTTGATATATCATTAAAAATATTATCCATTATTAGGTATTTTATTCACTATATTATAGCAAATTAAAACTCATCAGAAGTTGAAGATCAAAATTTATAGAAAAAAATATTAAATTAATTTTTTATTTTTATATTTTATAATAATTTAGTCTCTTATAAATTATTGTGATAAATTAATTTTAAAAAAAATTTATTTTATACAAAATTAATTTATTATTATTTCAAATATAAAAATTAATTTTGTATAATTTTAAATATATAAAAAAATTAATTTATATAAATTTAAATTTATAACAAAATTATAAAGAAAAACCAATTTTATGCTTTTATCAAAATTTATACGAGCATTAGCTTAAAGCGTTCAATCAGTTCACCAGAAAATAATGAAAACAATCAAATATGACGGCTTCCTTATGGCGTTGAATCCGCTAGCCACTCTCTTCGACTCTCCCTCTTGCTGCGACTGGTACAAATAAAGAACACCGCCAAGACGCCAACCACTTCTCTGATCGTCTTTCATTAGATTTCTAGATCTCTTCCGAAGGAAATCCAATGGAGACGAAGGAGAAAAATTTTATGGTGCACGATGTGTTGCTGCAAATCGTTCTAATCCTTACCATGGTGTTCATGTTCTTGTATATGCACGATATTCCCAAGAAGCTCTTCGCCAAGCTCCGTCTCAGAAACCGATCCGATATTCAAGCAAAGCGACACTTCGTTCTAGGCGCTCAGCTGCTTGCACGAGCTAAATCCTCCAAGACTCGCTCCGCTTCGAATTCATTGGCCAAGGAGGCCATAGCCGAAGCCGAGAAAGCCATTGCGCTTGACCCCAAGGATGCAGCCGCTTACCTTCTCAAAGCCTTGGCTCTTGAGCTGCAAGGCTTCAGGCCTTCGGCTCTTGACTCGCTCGACATGGCTTTGTCGCCGCTGGCCGTGAAGTCCCTTGCCGATAGCGAGAAAGGGGACGCGCTTCTCAAGAGGGCTGAGTTGAAAATGGCGATGAATGAGCGCGGCCGGGTCGATTCGGCTTTGACCGATTTGACTGAGTCAGTAAAGCTGAATTCGAAAAACGTCAAAGCTTTTTGTTTGTTAGGGCAATGCTATGAGGCAAAAAAGATGAAAGAGGAAGCCAGGAAGGCTTACGAGGAGGCTCTCAAGGTGGAGCCCCAGTCAGCTGTGGCTCAAGAAGCCCTAAACCGGTTGGATTGATAGTAACGACAGGAGGGTGAAGACTGATTGTGAGATATGGTTGGTTACTACTGATTGTGTCTTAAAAATTTCCACTTTGTACCAGTTGTGACTGAATTTTGTGTTCTAGGCATATGAGAACGTGCTCTCTGGGAATTACATGCAGATGTGATCTTAGAGACCGTGTACTTGTTTTGTTGTTTGATTAATTGGAAACCTTTAATCGGACGGGAGATTTCCCTTACTCCCCAAGATATTAACTTAAATTTATGAAAAATATTTTAAGTAATATTATTTCTGGGTCTTGCTGTTTTGAAGATCGTGCATTACTAATTGAGTGCCGCTGTGAACAACTATAGTTGTCTTTTTTGGGTGAACATGGTCCATTACAAAAAAAGATGCAAAGACGCCCTTCTCTTTATTTTTGGAACCAAATTACACCCTTTAATCCATACAGATGTGAATCTTTAGTAAGAGCCCATAAATATCCCAAACTGTAACCTCGAGTGTTTCTGCATCTTTCCATTGTTCCTTTGGGACCCAATTTCAGGTTAGAAAATCTTATGCAGTCATTTGATAATTCTGAGGAGGTATGTATTCTCATTCATGGATGGCTTGTAAGTGGTTGATATGGTTGAAGACTTGAGTTTTATTTGTACATGTTTACGGTAATGGTGATATGACAATATCTGAGATGCAAAAGTAATCTCTTGGTGAGTCAGAGTCATTCTGCTGATCAAACTATTGACCAGGATGAACATAATCCAGCAATTTCCGGGGATCAAAGGCAACCAGGAATGGAAGAAGACACTTCCAGGAATTATTGACTCAATAGCTGTCTAACTTTCCATTTCAAATGCTATTTTCTATGCCGGATACAAAGCATCAAGTGTTGGTTTAATGCCACAGTTTGAGGTCGTTTCCTTCTTCCATCCTCTTTTTCGTTTTATTGATGATAGTTCCTATTTTCTCTTAACAGAAAATATGAATGAACTTTGCGCTTGCACGATTGCTTACTGCTCTGAAGAATTTCTTGAACTTTAGTCAAAGTCTAAACTTTCTGTTCCTGGTGGTTGCCTCGGCTCTTTAGTAATAACTGTCTAGAAAGCGGGGCATCTTAGTCCCCACATATTTGTCGTGTCAGATTCGCGAGGGTAATCACTGATTATTAACAAGTCGGTCAGCTGGAGTTGCATACTCATTCTCACTACTATTATCTACAAGAATATCATGCCTGATGAATCTTATGGTTCAAGCAAACTCTTATCTCTTCTGATTCATAACATCTTTAATATGATTTTTTTTTCTTCGTTCAATCAATTGGTCTATCTACAAGATTTACTTTATCCTTAGAAATTTTGTTGGAGTCATCCACCTTTTAGGAGTACCAGCAATTCACCTCACAAGTTTCCTTTTGTTAATGAAAGTTATCTGGTTGCACTTCTGCACCGTCTCTCCTATTAACTTGAGCGACGAGGTAGATACTGGAGAGCATGATAAATTGCGTGATCTATCTAGTCTGTCACTGATGGGATTCATTGATAAGCTACTGTCATTTTGGAAATTGGTTGAATAATTTTTTTTTTTTTTTTAACATTTTATGGTAAAATTGTTATCAAATTTTCACTTGCAAAATGTTCCTCATAAAAATTTAAATTTAAATTGATAGGAAGAGATAAAGTACACTCTTGTCTCCAGATAATTTCTTTTTTGTTGTTTTCCTTTTAATTCTGGGTTTGTAAGGCTTAGGGATATTTGCAGTCTTATCAGCATATGCAGCTGATTCTGTACCCCTTTCTTTTGCGTGGGATGACTGTTAATTGTGAGTTGCCACGCTGCTTTCCGGAAGAATGAGATAATTTGGATTGCTAATAAAGCAGTTCTGGCAGCTTTAATCTCTGATTCTTTCTTTGTCCTTGCAGCTACCCCAATATACCGTATCCCCCAATCTCAACTGTAAATGAAATCAATACACTTGACCTGGTGTTTCATCCTTTCTGCTCTGATACAAAGGCACGGCATAATTCATTTTCTGTACATATTCTTGAAGTAAATTCTTGCACAAACCTGTTTCATGCTGGAAGAAACACCCTTAACGAGTCAGATGCAACATTCAATGACTAATACAACTGAGTTATACTAGAATGCAGGAATGGCAATCTTAAATAACGCAATGGGAACTTCTTAAAGAATGCATCTTTCATAGAACAATGTAATCGGGAACAAATCAAACAAAGTGCACAAAAAAAATGCTAAACTAGCATCAGATCAGATAAATAAGCCTGCATCCTACAATAAGTGAAAAACTCCAAGGGATTGAACGTATAGAGGAAGCATGTTCCTTTCAGCATTGGGTTAACAGATGACGTAGGTTTAAAGCTCCAACTAAACCTACAAAAACGTCTAAAAAGAATCAAGTACCTGATAAAGTTAGTGATTCACTGAAACACAAACTGAAGTTGAACTCGTGTATAAATTTATGTGTATTGCCAGCTGCATCTAATATATAAAAGAACATTTCAGCTTGTAGTCATGATAAGCAACAGATATGCAACAAGTCAAGAACAGAGTGGTAAAAAATGGTGAAGGGTGTGGAAGGTCAGATTAAGCCGATACAAGAACAAAGCATATCAGGGAGTTCAGATCACATGTAGGAAGAAAAAAAATTTTGTTAACCAAAAAAAAAAGTGTAGTTAGTAGCTGCATAGCACACATGTTGTGCAGTCACTCGCATGCTCTCGTTTGTTATAAGTCGCAACTCTCAATTAACTTCCATTACCTTTCATGCCTCTTAAAAGAAAATTTATAATTAAGTTAGCACGCATGCGCAAAATGGAAAATGATTCCAACCGAGGTTGAGGGAAAAATATTATCACCCCAGAGCAAGTAACGTTCTGGCAACCCACATAAGTGTCTGCTTAACGTTAAGAATTCGATCCAAAATTAGGGTTTAGAATTAAAATTGGACCCAATAATTTTAAAAGTTTTGTTTAAATGATCTTTTAAAATTACATTTCTAATTCCATATATCAATTTTATGAAATTGAAACATAACTATTAAAAGTCATTTTTAATTTTTATTCCCAACTTTAGAAATTATAATTCTAAATATCAGAATTAAATTGGAACTCTTCTACTTTTAACATAATACTTTATATTTTTAAAAGTCATTATTGACATTTAGTTTTGAATATTATATTTTTATATTTTTTAATTAATAAAGTATATATACAAATTCACAAATGACATGTACATAATATACACGCATGTTTACACATACATATAACATGTAATACAAATGCGTGCACATACAAACGTAATGAAAATGTAATATAAACACATATATATATATATATACACACACATTTTTCGACACACAAACACAAATACTTATGTAATAAATATGTTACATACACGCATGTATGCGAATATAGGCACGTGCACACACACACATATAGAACATGTAACACATATGTATACGCACATGCACATGTACATATACTTACATGTACAAATATAATATATATATATATATATATAATGAATTTGTTACATACACGCACATATATATTCACATACACATACACATATGCACATATATATCGAACATGTAAAATATACGCACGCATACAACTACATATAACGAATATATAATATAAATATGTGCACACACATACCTATACGCACAAACACAAATGTATAATAAATTTATTATATATACTTACATGCATATACATGTGCGTGTGTGCACAAACATATATATAAAATGAATACATAACATGATATGAAAATTAGATATACTTGTCTTCAAAAAATAATATGATCCTACGTGTATATGCTTATACACATACGTACAATTTAACATTACAACACAACATTATAATATATATATGATATAATACAACATTGTACACATATATACTTACAGTTTTTTAACAGAACATTTATCATATACATGACATATTAAATAATCTTTTTTCAAAAATATTATTTTACATGCTAAATGTAATGTGATGTTATAATAATTGAAAAGAGTATTTTATATAATCTAATCTAAATTAAAAAAAATAAAATATTTAAAAAAATAAATTATAAATTATTTTTAATATATTATTTTAAAAAATATTTATATTTTATTTAAATAATAAAATTTGAATTAAACTTAAAATTACAATTCTATATTCTAATTCTTTACTAACCCAAACATAAATTAAAAAATTCTAAATCAATTCCAATTTTACCTGCTAAATATAATGTGATATTACAATAATTGAAAAGAATATTTTATATCATCTAATCTTAATTAATAAAAATAAAATATTTTTTAAAATAAATTATAAAGTATTTTTAGTATATTATTTATTTTTATTATTTTAAAAAATATTTATATTTTATCTAAATAATAAAATTAGAATTAAACTTAGAATTAAAATTTTATATTCTAATTTTTTATTAACCCAAACATAAATTTTAAAATTCTAAATCAATTCTAATTTTAATAAAATTATAATTATACATTGTAATTTCAATTCTTAATACCGCCAATTAGCCTAACAGTATACGAAGAGTCAAGAAAGCCGTTTTCCCTGACAGGTAGACTCGAGAACTTGAAGATTTGGTATGCCTCTCCGGACAGCGCTACTAGATAACTACATATGACTAACAAGGCACAGCATAGAACAGCGTGCCAAACCGGC
This sequence comes from Delonix regia, assembly GCA_037074485.1. Taxonomy (NCBI): domain Eukaryota; kingdom Viridiplantae; phylum Streptophyta; class Magnoliopsida; order Fabales; family Fabaceae; genus Delonix; species Delonix regia. Next base: position 8,414,023 of record CM073452.1, read on the forward strand.
CTAGTGAGGTTGAAAGCACTCGACCACCACTCCAAAGACGATCAATTGAGTGCAATCAAAGCGATCAGTTAACAAAGTATTTGTCACTTGAAAAAAAGCACAAAAAACAAAGCATTTGTCACTAAAAAAGATTTCATCTTTATACCCAAACAGGATTTTTAAATAACGTTACACAAAAGACTGTCTTAAACACACAAATAGAGAGCATAAATTAATTATAACTAATTAATTAGTCATGTTTGAACTTTGATCTGACGGTGGATCTTGTAAGTCATAAGATACACTACTCAATCAATAACCCAAATTTACAGTCTATCAACTGTATAATAAAAAATTATTAAATTAAATAAGACTCACAATATTTTATAAATAAGATTATTTTCCATCTAATCATCCTTGCTGCCAACTTATTAATTAGTCTTAAAACAATATTATGTCAGCTTTTTGCAGTAAACACGAAAAGGAAGTTGCCCTACTCCATCCAACTTTTGGAGTGCAGCAAATCACGTTGTGGCACGAGCGTGACCTTCCACGTGACTCCTTCCACGACAAGAACATGTAACATTCAGCATCTTTCGGCTTCAAAGTAAATCAGCTTTGTCTCTTGCAGTATTTTCCTCTTTGACATTCCTCGCCGGGACACGAGAAATTAGAAGTTGAATTGTTAACGTAACTTTTCTTTCTAATCGAAATACAAATTGAACTGCTATATATATATAAAGTCAATTCGATTAAGATTATGTGAGTTATTGATGTATTGACTTAATGATATTACAAATAAATTTTTGTTACAACTGTGGTATTCTCAAACGTTAAAATGATAGTTTATTATCCTTTTAATTATGAATTGCATGAATTAGTGACTTTGGAACGTTTTACTGTATGCTTTTTACTATATAATTTTACTTAAAAATCATAAGTAATTATTCAAAGACTTACAGCATTTTTATTGCCTCATTTTATTACACATAAACCGACTATTATCTTAACATTTTATGAGAAAAATAAGAATATTCTTATCCTTTTATTACTGTTAAGATGAATATCTAAAAATAAATTGGTAAATTAAAAAATACTTCCAACGTCAATGCGATTCTTCAATACAAATATTAATTTAATAAAATTATTAAAAAAATATTGATACCAGTAATATTTATTTAGTCAGGTTTTCTTTCACTTTACCTTGAATAAGGATATTAAATTTAGAAAAGAAACAAATTGAAAGCGAAAAAGAATTATACTTGAGCAATTATACAAAAGCTAGAACGAAATCATGGACAAAAAGGTAAGGAGATCATTACAATTAATCCGGGGGGAAAGGGAAACTTTTGAAGGTAGTTGTCAACGCCGAGAAGCCTCAGCTGCAGCAATATCTTGCGAGTCACACCATCATTGCTTGCTTGTACAAAGAGACGCTCTGACCTCTCGCCCGGAAAAGCAGCTTCATATAAAGTGCCCAAAAATCTCTGGTCAATCTCTTTGTGGTGGGTCCTCTTACTCCTCTCCACTGCGCTTAACCACCACCATCTCCTAGGGCTTACCCGACGTCTCTCTCTCACACTGTAGGAGAGAGGCTGAATCAGCAACTAGTTCTATTGGTACAAAGATTCTGAAATTTGTATTTAGCGACAAGTTCAATCCGGGTTTGACTTGATTTGATCATCTCCGGTCACAATGACTTCGAATTCCGATTTGGTGCGTACGCTTGAGTCCATGCTGGGCATTTCGCTGGGGGATTCGGTTTCGGATTCGTTGGTTGTCATCGTCACAACCTCGGTGGCTGTCATAATTGGGCTGTTGGCTTTTGTGTGGAAAAAATCGTCGTATCGGAGCAAGGAGGTCAAGCCGGTGCTGGTGCCCAAGCCGTTGTCGGTGAAGGAGGAAGAGGATGACATTGACGTTGGCTCCGGGAAGAATAAAGTTACTGTCTTCTTTGGTACTCAGACTGGTACTGCTGAGGGCTTTGCTAAGGTAAAGTTGCTCATCTTTAGATGATTTCAGCTTGCTTCTTTTCTAATCGAGTGAAAATTATGTTATGTAATTGTTTCTCGATGCTGGATTTGTTTTCTCTTTCTCTTTTTTCATTTCTATTTTTGTTGTGATTTCTTGTAGTTACAGTTAACTCTTATTCATTTCTATAACTCCATCCTCATTTGAGTAAATCAGATGCTGGGTTTTTGCCTTGTGCTTGTCAGGACACTGATGCTTAATTGAGTTTGAGCTGAGGGGTTGTTCTTGTCTGCAAATTGGATGAATGTTTTTCTGTTTTCAGCTATGAAATATTTGTGCTTTTATTCGTCGGAAAGAAGGATAGTGTCTGATTTTATCTGTTGTAACCCTGGGTAATTTGATCTGATAGTTTTTGTGATTGTGAGATTGAAGTTGCAGAAGAGGGATAATGTGTTAATATTATGATTTTCTGTCCCAATTGTTAACCTTGATCTACGATAATGATAATGATATTGAAGCTGACTAAATTACTTTATGAAAATTAAAGCTGCATTTTTGTCTAATGTCATGGTTATATTACGTTAAACTTGCGCCGCTTACTTTGAAACTCCAAGTAAGAGCACCAAGAGACAAGGAAGCTGCTCATAGCAATATGAAAATAAAACACTACAGTAACTCGTCTTAAAAGTTGGCTAATTGCAGCATATGCTTTTTTTAGCTTGAAAACTGTTGTAGCTTATGCCTTATTTACTGAGTATAAAATTGTAGTTAATTTCCCCCCTCTTTCCTATATGCTTAAAATGGTTGCCTTAAATCAAAGAGGATTTTCATCTGTTTTTCAAAGAACAGTTTATCTTTTAGTCTACTGCTGATCTTGTATAACCACTGCTCTTATTTGTTCCATATCTTTTTGATAGGCTTTGGCAGAGGAGATTAAGGCAAGGTATGAGAAAGCAGCTGTCAAAGTTGTTGACCTGGTAAGTTATATAGGGATGAATTTCAGGCACACAACCATTGGGTCATTGATTTGAGGAATACTGACTTTTTTTTTGAAAAAAGAAATTATTGTAAGACTTCCTGACAGTCTTCCAGCTGATGGCTTGTACTATTTCATGAGAACTTGCTATTGTAAACTATTGGTTTGGCTTGAAATGTCTGATGTATTTAATTTTAACTAGGATGACTATGCAGCAGATGATGATCTATATGGGGAAAAACTAAAGAAAGAGACCCTTGTGTTTTTCATGTTGGCCACGTAAGAATTATCCACATAAAAATTGTTGAAATGCATATGACTTCGTTGGAATGTACATTGCATTTGATGTTTTGACCTCACATGGCAGTTATGGAGATGGAGAGCCAACTGACAATGCTGCAAGATTTTACAAATGGTTTACTGAGGTTTGTTCTTATATCACTACCTTAAATGAATCATAATTTGTAGTTTCATAGACCTTATTTAGAAGGTTCTAATGTTTTGGTCTATATTCAGGGAAAAGATGAGAGGGGAACATGGCTTCAGCATCTCACATATGGCGTTTTTGGCCTAGGTAACAGGCAATATGAACATTTTAATAAGGTAAAACACAGATATTTTAGTTTTACTTAACTGACTTAATTAATTTGTTATCTAATGTATTCTTCTGAAACAGATAGGTAAGGTCATTGATCAAGAACTTAGTGAACAAGGTATGTAATTTATCATCTGTTTATCTTTTGCGACCTATTAAGTCTTATGGGGGTATATTTTTCCCATTGGATTTATACAGTGCCATTGATATCAAAACTATTGAGTATAATGGAGGACATATTTTTTATCTTCACATTTACCATTTAGGATTTTTTTTTTTTTTTTTTCCCTTCCCCCTTCCAGAAAAAGTTTATCACTTTGAACAACTTTCTTTGTCTATTTGCTTAGCATAGAATACTGCTTTACATATAAGACTGTTAATGAAGTTAGAGTGTTATTGACTTTGCAATGAAATCTGCTCATATGTAGACTTGTGTTTGCCACAGGTGCAAAGCGTCTTGTTCCAGTTGGACTAGGTGATGATGATCAATCCATTGAAGATGATTTTACTGCTTGGTAAGCATAATCCTGTTGCTCCGCTACCTGTGCATTAGATGCGTAGTTACTACACGCACAAAAATTATATGAAATGTTGCAGCTGTTTTCTGCATTTAAATGTCATGTATTGGCCTTTCCTTTGCAGGAAGGAATCCCTGTGGCCCGAGTTGGATCAATTGCTCCGAGATGAGGATGATATAAATATTGTCTCTATGCCTTATACAGCTGCTATTCCAGAATATCGAGTAGTGATTCATGATCCCACCCCCACATCATGCTATAATAATCATATAAATATGGCAAATGGGAATGCTTTGTTTGACATTCACCATCCTTGCAGGTGCTTGGAGTTTTGCTGGTTGACTTTATGACTATTGTTATTTTTGGCTAAACTTGGCTTTCCTTGTTTGAAGGGTCAATGTTGCTGTTCAAAAAGAGCTTCACAAACCTGAGTCTGATCGCTCTTGCATACATTTGGAGTTTGATATATCAGGGACTGGCATATGGTAAGTTAGACATCATAACTGATGAATGACAAAATCATAAGTCTATGATAATGGTGATTATTTTTAGGAATTTTGAATCAGTTTTCCTTCCACTTTACCTATTATAAATTTCTTTCAGAATTGTTAGTGTGAATTGAGCCCTAGTAGGATGCTGTGTGGCTTAGTCATAGATGTTTGCTTTAACGGTTTCTACTTGTCATTCAAGTATTATTAACTGTATAAGTAGGTCTGGATATAATTTTTTCTTTCAATTATGAATGATATTCCCTTTTTTTTTTTAATAATTTCCATCAAACATGGTGGATTCTAAAGCCGTCTTCTAGAATGATAGTCAGTCAATTTTACACTTCTATCCCACAAATTTTCCTCTATTTAGAAAGAATTTGTTTGGTGTTAACCTGGAGCATGCTATTCATTTTTTATTAGGCTGGATTTCCAATTAGAAAATGAAGTAAAGAAATAAAATTAATGATTAACAAAGTTCAGAATGGCTGAATATAATGGTAAAGCTATTTTTATGCTAATTTTTTTGTCTTTAAATTTGTGTAATATGAGGAGCTACTATCTAACTACGAATAACTAAGCCTGCAGGAAAAAAATTTTAGTCCCTAAGTGGGGATACTTTAGGAAAATCAAAATGTTACTTTCAGGTGGTAAAAGTGTATCTGAAGTTCTTATTCTATACATTACTTATAAAATGTTCTTTTAGTGAAATACTTTTAGTTGTAATGAACATGAGCTGTACAGAAAACCATTACTATTTAATTTAAACATTGAAGAAATTTCTTGAGGGTTTTTTTTTTCCCGGGGGTGGGGAAGAGTGGACTTTTTTTTTATTTAGAAATACAAGAGTAACTTTGACAAGTTTATGTTCTCAAAGATATTAGTTATATATTGATCTGTGAAAAGATATCAGATATTAAGTGTATAGAGCTTCTCATGAAATTATAGACATGCAAGTATGTTACATCTTCTAGGATCCAGAATTTTTCAAGAATTGTAAAGTTATTAGCAGTTGATTTTGGTTTTACGTTGTGTCTGCTTCTCCTATTAAATGGAAGCTAACATTAGTCACATATCCAGTCCTTAGATTCTGGAAGTATTAAGAAAGTAGTTTGATGGCTTTTATCTGACCTTTTCAGTTATGAAACTGGAGATCATGTGGGTGTTTATGCTGAAAACTGTGATGAGACTGTTGAAGAAGCTGGAAAGTTGTTGGATCAGAATTTAGATTTGTTGTTCTCTCTTCACATTGATAATGAGGATGGCACTTCTCTGGGAGGTTCTCTGCCACCTCCTTTCCCTGGTCCTTGCACACTATGCACTGCATTGGCACGTTATGCTGATCTCTTGAACCCTCCTCGAAAGGTTTTTATATGACATTCACTTCAAGTGCTTACCAATTTTTCACTCGTCTTATTATTTAAATAATTAGTTGAACTGGTTATACCAGTGATTTTATTAGGAATTTGTCCAGCTTTTTGTATTTTTTATAAAAAGAGGACATGGTTACATTTGTTCCTCTTTCAGGCTGCATTAGTTGCTTTAGCTGCTCATGCGTCTGAACCTAGTGAAGCAGAGAGATTAAAGTTCCTATCATCTCCTCAGGGAAAGGTAAAAAAATTGCTTTCTTTTTTCCTTGTTTTTAAATCTGACTCTTTTTTTTTCTTTCTAATGATATATATCAATTTTTCACTTTCCAGGATGAGTACTCTAAATGGGTGGTAGGAAGTCAGAGAAGTCTCCTTGAGGTAATGGCTGAGTTTCCATCAGCAAAACCTCCCCTAGGCGTGTTTTTTGCAGCAGTAGCCCCTCGCTTACAGCCCCGTTATTATTCAATATCATCCTCTCCTAGGTTATTATCTTAACCTATCTACAATTATCTCAGTTAAACCTTATAATTTGCGAAATAACATTGCTGTATTGCATTGTTTATATCATCCAGGTTTGCCCCGCAAAGGATACATGTAACTTGTGCATTGGTTCACGGTCCAACTCCCACAGGCAGAATTCACAAAGGAGTATGTTCCACCTGGATGAAGGTAGCAATTTGTGACTGATATGCTTCTGCTGCAGTCATATATACCGTCTAAACAATTTGGATCTTTTGTTTTCAGCTTTTTTGTGATTCTTTTTACTCCTGTGTACAATGTTGGATTATGCTATGTCTTATCTAACTTAGAGCTCTATCATGCTTGCTCAGAATGCTATTCCCTTGGAGAAAAGCTCTGACTGTAGCTGGGCTCCTATTTTTATAAGGCCATCAAATTTCAAGTTACCAGTTGATCATTCAATTCCTATAATAATGGTTGGACCTGGTACTGGCCTGGCACCTTTTAGGGGATTTTTACAGGTATGAGAATGTACTATGGATTTGCATGGTTCTCTAATGTAATGTAAAACTGGTAGTTAGATACTGAAAAATATGGAATGGATCGGGGAAATTTTGAGAGAGTGACTGGAAAGGGAACTGATAGAAAGTGAGATGGGAGAGAAAAATTAGAATCTGATCGGTAATTGGAAATTTACTGACCACAAGGTATAAATGTAAAAGACCTAATCCTGATCCTATTATGATTAGAAGCCCCTATTTTGTTGTAGTTCTAATACAAATGTAGCTAATCATATTTTATTGGAAATCTTAATTAAAATAAATTCATAATCAGAGAATGTAAACTCTCAAATATCAGTGAAACAACTTTCTTTTTGGTCTTCCAGGCTAGCTAGGAATTTCTAGGCTCAAACTGCCACTGAGCCAGAGCTCAAGTGATATTAGTTAAATCTTAATTCCTGAACCACAATACAGTTGAATCACTGAACGTGCTTTATATCAGGGTTTTTATTCTGTCCACTGCCAGTAGGCTTTAACCTTTCACTAGCACTCAATTAGCTTGACATTTGTCCAAGTTTTCTTGTTCACGCTATCATACCCGTTATAAACTTATACTTATTCTTGATACACCCTTTATTTTTTAAATATTCAGGAAAGATTGGTCCTCAAAGAGGATAGTGTTCAACTTGGTCCTGCATTACTCTTCTTTGGGTGTAGGAATCGTCGAATGGTAGGTTAATTGTTAGTGTATTCTTGATCCCAGGTGAGTTTCAGAAGGATGCATAATTTTCCTATTGTAATTGGTCCATAGGATTTTATTTACAAGGATGAGCTGAAGAATTTTGTGGAACAAGGTGCTCTGTCAGAGTTAATTGTAGCATTCTCTAGGGAGGGACCAGACAAGGAGTATGTTCAACACAAGATGATGGATAAAGTAAGTGGCATTAGAAGCCTAATAGGGAACAAATGCCACTATGATAAGAATAATTTATGTCATCAATTTTTTCTGTGCAGGCAGCATATCTGTGGAGCCTGATTTCTCAGGGAGGTTATCTTTATGTCTGTGGTGATGCTAAGGGTATGGCCAGAGATGTCCATAGGACTCTTCATTCCATTGTCCAGCAGCAGGTGCGGATTGTCTTTCATCACCCTATCCTCCCCTCCCCTCCTAACACTAATGCTTGGACACAGACTTAGTGTCAAATTTTCTTATTCCTCACCATTTTTATGGGGTTATTGATCTTTGCATGACCGAACCAGCATTTATGAGAAAATGAAGAGTTTGAATTCTCTTCTGGAATGGTTGCTTTGAATTGTCTAGCGGTAAATAAACATATATGGCGGTGGAGGATTGTTTCATGTTTAGGCTTTTGTTTTGAGAGTGCAGGGTACCAATGTTGCTCTGTCTGTTAGGTAAATATGCCAATGCTAATTTTATCAACTCTCTTCTTGATTACCAAATGCAGTATTTAGGCTGCAATCTGGTAGGAACCAAGACTTTTAAACTTCTAGCTGATAATTCTTTCATTAATAGGAACCATACACTGTTCTTCTATGACTATGTCTTTGTCAGTGCTTAAAAGGTGGAGAAATTAAGTGTTCTTTTAAGACTTTGTGTCCTATTGGGCATTTGTGGATGCATGATGATTCTTTATGACATACTTATGCTCTCTGTCTATATTGTTTTATAGTTAGTATTTGCTGGGTCCCAACTATCTCATTTGATTTTTATTGTTGACATATTTCTGTTTAAACTTTTATGGAAAGGCATTAACTTTATAATAATGTACTTCCTCAGAGTCCCAACATCATAAATGTATTTTTGTTTGCAATGCGCTGTATGCTATGTACTTAATTGGGTAAACTTCGCCTCTAATCATGTTTCAGGAAAATGTGGACTCATCCAAGGCAGAGGCTATAGTGAAAAAACTCCAAATGGATGGACGATACTTAAGAGACGTCTGGTGATTTATCTGATTGTTCACCGGTTTGGATCAATTGCCTGGAGTATATTTTTGAGTTGATCTCTGCATTTACGGAGTCTTAGTACACTGATGATGGAGGCTGAAACAAAATCTTGAGAAATTGAAATGATTTTCTAAACCTGTCTTTTTCTTGTTATATTTTTTCATTCTATCTTATGGTGATAGGTTAGACTTCTCCTTAACTAGGATGACGTTCAAGGGAACTGTACGATAGGTAGTCTGAAGTACGCAAACACATACAGGCTGCAAGAGGTTATTCCAAATGGTCTTGTACTATTTAGTATAGGGAATTGGTTATGAATAATTTTTCGATTGGTGAAACTAGTTGATAAAGCTCATGTATATTTTATTACTGTGACACAATCTTGTAACTTTGTATCTTTATAGCTCCACAATCTTGCTCTTTCGACTGGGGGTTTTCCGTGTTGAACGCAAATGATCTTATTAAGTATTACTAAAATGTTACTGTTGATTTATAGAAGTTTGGCTGAAAGGATGTGTTAGGAGTGGTGTTTGTTGGAGTGGAGGGGTTTTGAGCATTTTAACCATAAACCATTGATTGGATCTTTATACCAACTTCAAATTGATAGGTTTAAACCATTTTAGGTTCCTCTATAAGTTTCTTTTACGTTTTACATCTGATATTATTTTTAAAAGGTTTACATTGCTAGAGTATTATTTGACATCCAGACAGTGGGGAGTGATTATCTTTTTTGTTTTTTTTTCGTTGACCTTTAAATGAAAGGGGTTCTTACCATACTCCACATCACTCCATTCCATCTCCCTTACCTTATTCCTCTCGCAATTTATCGCTATTAAATTTAGCTACTAAAAAGGCTCCTGTGACTCTGAAGCATAGTTGAGTGGTTTCTAGCAGGTTGAGGATGTGACCCTATTTACTCTCATATACGAGCAAAAAGATACTGCAGATATATTACTGCTGAGTTATTCATATAATATTGCGATAAGTGAATATAAGTACCATCAAAGAAAAATTTGGTAATATTTCACAATATCAATAAAAAGGCAAATACATCAGAGCCGAATTTCGACTTGCACAAAAGACATTCAGTATTATATTTAGAAACAAAGCCAACCGTGAGAGAAACCATTAAACATGTTAAAGGAGACTTTTAAAGTTGAAAAAACGAGTAATCTCTTCCACCTTCTATTGTCACAAGCAGACTACAGAATGAAGAATCGCCCCTAGTAAAGTTGGTCTATGTTGGGGCATCATTAGACGGTTCCATATCATTGAATTGATTGTGCATTGGATTCACGCACGCGAAGATAGATTGCTTTGATTGCTTTTGCTTCTTTAACTTAACTCCAAACAAGAAAGACCTCAAAGGTATTCGCATACGGCTTGCTGAGTGTTTGTGATTGTTAATACCAAATGTTTGGTCCAGTTCTGCTAGAGTCTTCTCAACTTCATTCTTCAGTTCCTTAACAAGACCCAGACCTTCTTGCAGTTCTTTAGCAACCTTGTTATTCTCCTGCTTCATGTTGAGAATCTCACCCTGAAACTTGGCAGCCTGATACCCGCTTAACTCTGACTTCTCTGTGTCAGAACCTTCATTGGAGGCTCTTGATATTTCATCTTGGATGTTGTTCAGGGACGAATCTCTACCCCGCAATTCGTCCTGCAGTACCGCGTTATGTTCCAGCCACAGTGACAACTCCGTTCTTATCTCTCTCAGGTGTCTGAATATAGGCCGAACTTCAGATTGTAGGGACTGCTTTGAACTCCCTTCTGCCCTGCTGTTATCCTTTATTGCCAATAACTCTGCTTGTAAGTCCTGGATGGAGTTTTTGAACTTCTGAATCTGATGAACTGAGGTGCTAAACCTCAACCAGAAATCTAGGTTCTCCTCTAGCAGATCGTCTATGGCTGAACGCAGTTTCAGTTCCAAGGATGAAAGGGCTTGAGGATTGTCAACATCCTGGTTTTCTCCCGCCTTTTCTAGATGTTCCTTGGTGGTTAAAATTTCGGAGTCCTGCAACTTAGCTTCTTGTTCTTTGCTTGGAAGATTCCCTTCTTGAAGTGTATATTTGTATTCTGTCATGGCAGTCATTGGAGTTTCATCTGGATTCATTTCTGGACAGACCAACTTCTGACGTAAAAAGAATATCTCTTTATCCTTCATGACAATACAATTCTTCAATTCCCTTACCTGAAGTGCCAACTCAAAAATGTTGTCCCTATTTTTCTTTTCCACATCATTTAGCCTCATTCTTAAATCCCCATAGTTCCTTAAAACCATTGTATACTCCTCCAACAAAATCTTTTCTCTGTCATCTAACCCATTTATGAACATTTGCCTCCAGTTAGGTTGATCTTCTCCCTCACCAACCCCAAAATCACGTGATTCAATGTCAACATTTCGTACTGTCTCAGTCAAATCATCCTTATCCTGCTGTTGCATTTTTTGAATTCCTTCAGGCTCAAAGTTAACATTTTCGTTCAATTTGGACAAGTTCTCTTTATTAATGACATGGGCATCATCTTCCTTCTCCTCCTTTGCTGAATTATCGACAGACAACTTATCACCGTCTTCTTCAGGCGCCTTTCTTGGTTTGCCTTCATGAACGCTTTCCGTCTCCTTGTAGAGCACCAAATTCTCAGCTTCCTCATCTTGCTCCACATCGTGCAATCTTTCAGAGAGATGCTCAAGATTACAACTAGCTTCAGTAAAGTGTGTATGGAGGCTACTGTTTTGGTATTGAACGTTTTGTTGGAGATTTTTAACTTTCCTCAACTCCTCCTCCAGTTCTTGTAGCTTCTTGCTCATTTTACCCGAATCTTCTATCAGTATTTCCTTGTCCACTTGCAAGCTCCGTATATTTTTCTTTAGTTCGTCTGTTTCTGATCTCAGTCTCTTTACCAAAGCAGCCTGAGAAGAGACCGCAGTTTCCAGGGTAACAACCATATTAACAAGGTCATCTATTCTCTCTGCCATTTCTGTTACAGTGAGAGACTTTCTTGAGTCTACCTCGAGTTGTTCCTTAATTTTCTTCCTTATCTGTACCACATCATGTGTCTCTTTTTCCAGGCTTTCCATCTCTTCGTCTATGCTCTTTTTTTCTGCCTTGTTGCTCTCAGATTTGTCACCATGATCATCTGAGTCTTGGTAATTCGCATGTTTAGTAAGAAATTGATCTCTAAGGGTCTCAAATTCGTCATGAGCTTCCTTAACCCTTTGGTATTCTATTTTAGCTTCCTCAGATGCTTTTTCTTGAACCTCGTGCAGCTTAATCAAAGTCTCATGGCATGATTTCAGAGCCGTGGCTGCCATTAAAGTCCGCGCCTCTTGATCTTCGATGACTGTACCAATGCCAAACTCATCTTGCAGGCTACAGACTCTTTTTTGCATTTCTGTGATCTGTTCCTCAATTTCCCAGTACTTATCATAGGCACGTTCATATAAACTCCTCACAAACTCCTTCTCAGTTTGTAGCCCCAAAATTTCTTTCTGAAGCTTGTCAATTTCTGCTAGCGCTGCACCCCTGCTCAGCCCAGAACTTGAGGTTGTCACAGGTCTAGTGGAGCTAGCAGTCCTTCTAGGTGGCCCCTTCCTTGAGATTAACATGGATTGGCTTCTAAAATCTTTCTTTGGAATTCTGGGAACTCCAGGGATTCCAGGTTTAGGTTTTGGATTGGTGGGGTCATTAGAAGAGGATGATGGGGTTCGTGGGCTTCTTTCATCATCTTCATCCACTGAATACTGAACTTGGTCTGGGAAGACACTAGCAATTGTGCGGTTGGCACTTTGGAGTTCCCTTGATAAATGATCATATCTCTCCGCTAATGCTCTATATGCCATGAAAGTCTCTTGCACGAAACTTACTAGCTCAGGCCTCTTCTTGTAATACATTTCTGCCCTTTTGGCAAACGAGTCCCCATCATCATCAAGGATTTGAAGGGTCTCTGCGACCTTCTCCTCCATATCTGTTTTTAGTATTTGTGTATTAATATTTATATGAATTTTCTTCAGAAACAAATTATATGATAGCTATAAGAAAAAGGACGGCGTATGAACCGAAAGAAACTAATAAGACAACAATATAATAACTTCATCTCAGACTTTCCAAGAATCATATCCATGATGCTACATTATTTTTTTGACAGAATTAATAACAACAACATACAGACAATTTGTTAGAAGAAACTGACGAAATCAATTCATACAATGCAAAGAACTAGAGTATGACAAAATCAAGAGATTTCTAAAATTGCCTGATTTGATGCGAAACCAATGAGAATGGAGAAGCATTTAGATTGGTCATTGAGTTAAAGAAAAAGTCTACAAATACTAAACAGACGTACCTTGGAGGCTCTGTTCAAGCCATTTCGACTGCTTGGTCCGCACGTGGCTTGCCCACCACCATGAACATGCATTGCTCGCTGCCCTTTGCAACATCTTTCCTTTTGGATGACAATTAAACGCATTCAACCCATTAAGTTAAAAACCTACAGAACGAAGACGACGACGATGAATGAGACCAAAATGTTGGACGCACAGAGAAACAAATGCACACAGCATAACCGATCAGAGAAAAGCTACGATTATCGTGATCATAGTGATTGAAGAAAGTTTGAGGAAAAAGAAACGAACGTTGGCGAAAATGACCTCTTATGGGGCAGACATGGAGCGGAGGATACTTCGCCGCAAGCATAGGTGTAAGGTACTGGATGTCTGGATGCTTTGAAGAGCTCAAATTTTGGAGGGCTTCTGCCACGAACAATGCATTTCTCCACTTGGCAACCTATGAAAAAGCAATGCATGCCTCGTTTTTATACCTTTTCATTTGATCCCGGGGGTAGGCCTAGTAATTATAGAAGTATATTTTTTATTGACGTATCAGAATTTATCCTTTTAAATATATAAAAATGTAGCCTTAAGATCGTCCAGGGGAAAAAAATTAATATCGTTTATGTTTAAGCATATCCCTAAATAATCATGGTATTATAAAAAAAAAGTTATTATTTGTTTGCGATAACCGTGGGTAATGTATTACGGTAGTGTAGTTACAACTTGCACCAAGCTAAATTATTGACAACGTTTTTGCCGCGACAAAACATAGTTGCATAAAATCATGCCACAAATGGGAAACAGAAATAATTATTACTGTTTATTTTTATAACTTTCCTGTTTTTCTTAACCATTTACCATAAAAATGTCTATAATATATATTGGACAACAAAATAAAGTAATGACGTGTTAATTTTGATAAGATTTAGTAAATTAACTTTTAAAACGTGAAATTAATGACAAGTTGGTTTCTAGATATGAAGATAAGGTCCACTATACAATACTAAAGTTTAGTAAATATCCTTATAATTTTTCTCCTCAATATCTTTAATTTCTTTATTTGTTTTTATAAAAAAAATACTATTTTAGTCATTCATTTTTAAATTTTATTTTATTTTAATCCTCCACATATTGAAAGCTTCAAAATGATTATTTATTTTTTAATATAGTCACATTTTGATTCTCCACATATTGAAAGTTTTAAAATAATTTTATTTTTCAAGATTTGATTAAAAATAATCTTCTTTAATTTCATTTAGAGAATGAATACTTTGGGTTAAATTTTAAAATATAAAGGACTATTTTGAGAATTTCAATTTATAAATAATTAAAATAAAATAAAATTTAAAAATAAAAAACTATTTTGAGACTTAAAATTTATGGAGAATCAAAATAGAACTAAACTTGAAAATAAATGATCAAAATGATGCTTTCTTTTTATTACTTTTAAGTAAATGATTAAAATGATATTTTTTTTCTTTTTCTTTTTTATTTTTTTTAGGTTAACTTCTGTCAGCGCAATTGGAAACTGCGTTGCCTGTCCTTGCGAATTTCTTCCCATTGATGAATGCCTGAGAGCCAAGAACGAGTGACGCTTAAATGACGGTTTCCTTATCAAGTTCGACATAGATATATTTGAAAAGTAAATAAATTAGGTAAATCATAAATAATATAACACATTAAAACCAAATCTCAATTCAAAAGAATACTTAATGTTAACTTAGAGAGCGGATTCTCCTGTAATTTTAGAGCCAGTCCAATGGATCTAAAGATAAGTATTAAATATTTTTTAAATAAAACATATAAATATTTTATATTTTTATTATACAAGATGATATTTTATTAAAGAAAAAAATAAAACTAAATTGCACTGTAAAATATGTAGAATAGATACAGAATAATATCTTGTTGAATAAAAGAATAAATTATAAAATGTAAAAAATACATTACAAATTTTTAAAAACTATTCATATTTTTTTCTTTAACAAAATATTATCTTATACCAAACAAAAACCTTAGATGTGAAAAATAAATCGTACATTATCACAAGCTGTTCCCTGTTTTTAACAAATTATTATTCTGTATAAAAAATTTAAAATATTAATAAATTTTGATATATTATTATAATTTTTTAAAATAAAAAAATTTGAATATTATCAAATTTAATCTAAAGAACCTAAGTGATCCAAATTCGTTAAGTTAGTAGATTAATGATTTTTTAACCTATTCTACTTCAAAAATTTTCATTGAATTTGTCTTTCGTAGTCCCTTAATGCAAGATCACTAAATACTCGAAACAAAATACTATATAACGTCGTAATTTCACTGATGAGTGAGAAGGTCAGTGCATTTCCCCAAAGGCCCAAACTCGCACACAGAACATTGGGTTATACCCACACATAGTATACAATTATCCACAGCATGATTAAGCGTACAAACAATTATCATATATGTACAAAATATTTACATCAAAGAATTGCAAGCTCCAAAGGCGCCCACTTCATTCAACATGCATTCTTTCATTTCTCTCTTCATTTTCACTCTTGGCAGAGACAGACACTTCCATAAGTTGAGTCTTGTAGGCAGAGACCGAGACGGCAGCCATTCATCGTATCAGCTCCTTACAAATGGTACAAGCCCCAACCAAGTTGACCAATATTACTCAGCCATTACATAACAACCCAGCAGTTTTGATTACTTCCTTCTTCTTCTTCTTCTTCTTCTTCTTTTTTTATTTTTTTTATTTTTTTTATTTTTTTTTATAAAAGACAAATTTTTACATTATCATACAAGTGTTTATAGGTTCAGACCACAAACGATGATTTCCCAAGGAGACAAAGCAGCAGTTAGAGGCTGCTCCTTGATGTAAGATCACAATCATGAGTATTTATGCATCAGCTATTTCGTAGAGAAGAGAGCCAGTTTTCCACGTATTTCTTGCTTTCTGCAGAAACAACCAAAAAGCATAAATATCAACTTTTCTAGTCACCAACGGAGAAAAGAAATCAGTAAGAACAAAATAACCGCTGATATACATCTTTCTGTTATGAATTACAGCAATTTATAACAATATCATAGGTAAATTAATAATATAGATACACCAACAACCACCACAAGACACGTTCTATCAAATACAAAAGATAATTCGGAAATAGGTTTCTGAAAAAGAACAATCGTCTAAAGTCTAATTATTGCAGTGAACAAACCTATTCATCAGCTTATGTATTAATCTGGCTAAGCTTTATTTGATGATTTTAACCAAAACTAAGAGCCAATGGTTATATGATTATATCAGATGTAAGTTTTCACATGGTTTAAATCCCCCAACAATTCCAATCTGGTTATAACACCTGCCATTGAACTGAATTTTCCACCAGTTGATTTCCAGTTACATTAGGCGCATGTAAAGAGAAGATAATTGCTAGGTTATCAAACCAAGTCAACTATAGAGTCTGGATTTTGCTGATTCAAGAAACAAGTTAATGATGAATCTGACTAGGTCTAAGCAGAACAATATGATCAGCCCTACACAATATAGTAGCTTCTATATTGAAGTTTTCAGACTAGGAGGTGGGGGGAGCGGAATAGGAGAGGATTAGGAATAAAGGGGTTTACACTAACAACTTCCAATCCTGATGACACCAGCCTCCAATGGACCTCAAATATAAATGATCACATAACTTACGGTTCCTATGCAAATATCTGTCTTGCTAAACGAAAAGGCATATCCTCATTTAAAACAGAAAAGAAAGTAAGCTCCGTAATAAGATTTAAGGGAATGGCAATGCAAAATGATATAATTAAGATTATATAAGGATAACCGGATAAATCATTTAAAAAGAGACATATTCTTCATTATGGACTTCGGAAGAAGATGATAGACTCTTTTTCAAGAACAAAGCAATCATATTTTCACACTACAAAAAAGCTAAAGAAACAATGCTTAGATTTGTGGTCTGAAATCAGAAATACAGGCATAAACTCCAGCAACAATATATAGGCAATCAACATTTTGTTTAGCTTTAAAAATGTCCACATCTATTCAGTCAAAACCATGCATTCAAATTCCAATGACCATTCAATAAAACACGAAGGAAAATCAAGTTGACCCCAGAGAAGATATTTCTCGTACCATCTGAATAACTTTCTGGAAAGTTCCCAACGGTGCTCAGTATGTTGCTTTTTGGATCCTCCACCATGTCACCATATTGGTGTCCATAACAGGGAACTAGCACAGCGAAACTATTATCTGATTCATCATCACTTGGGAACTCAGGTCCATGAGGCTCCAACCAGCCAATTGACCAATCAGAACCATCAGATTCAGAATCAGAAACACATCCTCCATCAGATGGAACAAGAACAACATCATATTCCCTATCTATTTTCCGTTCTTCTCTGCTATGCCATTTGCGCTTCACCCTTCTCGACGAGGACCCCATATTTGCCTGCTTAACCAAAGGAAATCTTAAAGCATCTGATTCCCACATACCCGAATCGGCCGAAGAATTTGTGGAAGGCACATTTGCGATTCTTGGTTTTTGATGTTTTCCGCTCCACAGCCACCAAGAGAGATGGGTAAATGCCACAGCCATTTACTAACCAATAAACCCTCCAAGGGGCACCAAGTCTCCACAGCGAAAAAAAGAAAAAAGAAATCCTTCAGATGTTCTATTTGGACAAGCAGTTCTCTATACTTAGGGATGCCTGTTGAGTAAAAAATCGATTAATGAACCCAAAACAGAAGTGCGCACATTGATTAATGAACACATCATCCAAACTGAAGCAATAACGATACTGACTGCTTAAGAAAATCCAACGTCTTAAGAGGTGAAAAAAAAAAATGCTTCACTTATTCTGGAAAAAAAGAAAAAAGAAAAACTCCACGCATTCCCAAACAACCTTAGACAAAATTGAAGTTACTTTAGCAATCAAAACCAGAAAACGTTAAGAGCTACTTAGATTTCAAACGCTAGATCGAAGAGTGTTGAATTTCGTAGCTTTCCGATCTAACGAACGGTGTTTTCTAGACTCTTAACAGATATCTACTCTATAATTAGAAAATTTATTGAATCAATTTATCCCCAAACCCAAACGATCCAACGTGCATTTATAAAAATTTACAGAAAACAAAAGAAACTCTGATTGATCAAAATGAAGCTAGACAAATAATCAATGTCAGATAGGGTCAAAGCAAAAGACCAAGCAGAGCAAAGATCAATCTTAAATTGCCAAACTATGAAAATACTAAAATTTACATATCATGCATATAATGATAGTAAGTAGTAAATGAATTCTCGTCGTGGGAACTGTCACAATAATCAAGCCCCATCCACAAGATTGGCTCAATTTTTCGATAAGAGCTTGATTGATTACAACATACAAACAGGTTACATCTCCAAAGCTTCTCAGCTCACAGAAAATAACAGAATCGCGCATTTCCTTGTTTGGACATCAGAAACAACAACTTGAACAAAAAGAAACCCAAAGCGCAAACGGCAAGGATTCGATTCCTGCCTTGTCTATGAATTTTCGAATTTTGGACGAAGATTCAAAGCATAAAAAACTGTAATTCAAAGAAAAAGAGAGGGAGATAAATCAATATACCTTGAACCCCCAAAAAGTTCTTGTATTCAAGTTTTCTACAAGTATAATCCAATCGGAATCTCCCGCGAGCCCTCTATATGACGTTTTTTGGGGGGTGGAGAGGGAAGAGTTAGGGGAAGAGAAGCGTAAAGCGTCTCAATTTCTATACGGCCTTCAGAAGCCATTGAGCAACTTGAAACCATACGTGGCTTGTTAGGAAACCGTTGGATTGTTCCAGGCCATTTCAATAATGTCACAGACAGAATATTGCAAAACCAGTAACAAATTACCGTGGGGTAGTGAGTATATGCAGTGGACCCAATCTATGAAAACGAAGCAATCAAGGACTGACACGTGTGCAACCACGGAGGCTTCTCTGCTATCAGCCACAACTCTCTGCTCACAAATTTTCTTCAGACAAAATTTTTATATGTTTTTAAGTATTCATTATTAAATTCTCTTATAAAAATAAAATAAATAATTTTTTACAATTTAACGCCAAATAATTTGGTGCTTTTAAATTTTTTTATTTAACATGTGTTAGAATAAACACCTACTAATAAATATTTAAATAACTTTTCACCCTGGTCCTTTATAATTAATTCTGTGGATATTTTGACATTTGGAGATAGATGAGTTGGTAAAATGGACTGGAAGTCAGTGGTCAGAGATGTGGTGCTGGTTGGCTTTCTGGGAAGAGAAAAAGGAAATGATGTCTGATACTTTCCCATTATCCTCCGCATCCACCCACCTAATTGGAATATGAAGGTTTTGGACACTTTTTTTTATTAATTTATATATATTTCTCAGACTGTTGGGTAATTATTATTTAACAATAAACGCGTGTCTCGACCTTGGATTCTACGAATGCTTCTTATTTTAGCAGTATAGATTACAAATTGTAACCATTCGAAGACGTAAACAGGTATTGTGATAAGAACAAACTAGAAATGATTTTATAAAAGTTGTTTCAGGTTTCTGTGTGGTTGTTTATTTTTTAAAAAATAACTTTAAAATGTCAATATACTTGAAAGCTTCAAACCAAGCAAAAGTTCAAAGCAGCCGCGAGCATTTTCACAGATGGATTTGGAGCTACCATCTCGGTCTCAAGGTATCATCAAATGACAAAAACGGAGAACGGAAGATCCACAGAATTTCATCTTTGAAAATAATTTTGATTTGACGTTACATTTATCAGTTTCCGCTGCAATGATTAGTATAATATACTAAAGTTGTTTCACATGGAACATTTAATGCAATATAATGCAAGTTTCAATTTGTTAGACTTCCAGCTCAGCATTCACATCATCTAGCTCATTTTGAAATAAATTTTACTCATGGTCATTGGTTTTTCGCCACATGTTACATGCCGCTTTTAATTATTTAAGTAATTTGGATAAAGTCCTATTTCTTTCAATTTCGTCAGTATCTTGCCCCAATCATCGAGGCAGTGGTGGTAATTACAATCCTTTTTATTGTTACAATTTTGGATATGAATATGAATTTTTTTTTTGGTCAAAAGAAACTTTCATTAAAAAAAGAAGCAGCCGGAAAACACGAAAGAAGAGAAAACAAAACAAAACAGAAAAACCAAACCAAACAAAGCAACAAAGAAAAATCCCATACAAAAGAAATTATCCCACCCCCTTCCTTGAACTGACATTTCCAACAGCAAGCACCAAGGCCCTAGCTAAGATCATGAACGACGAAGATGGTGGAATCAAAACCAACCCAAGAGGGTGCATACTCTTCAAAATAGCACTTGCAAACGAATCAGCTACAACATTCCTTTGATGAGCTATCACATACTACTTAATCTTACGGACCAAGGCAAAGTCATTATGAATATCAATCAAGATAACATCACAATCCTACTGGCAATAAACTTTATTCCCTATAACATCATGAAACAAGGCTTTAGAATCCCTATAACATCATGTAAGGGGAAGATGCCTTCACATTAACACCAAACCCTTTAATAAAATTTCCTCTATCATATCTAACAATCACTCCAATACTTACTTCTCCCAACTCCTCAACAAAAGCTCCATCCACATTTACCTTATCCTAACTAGCCACGGGAAGAGATCAGAGAGGAGCCAGAGAAGACATAGTATCAACATTTGCTTGATCCACATTACCAAACAAACCTCTAGCCTTCCAAAATTCATTCACCATCCTATAGGCAACCCTTAAAACCTTGCTACCATCCACCTCACTTTAGTTGAACACTACTGCACATCTTTCCTTCCATAAAAGCCAGCAGATACAAGCCATTACAATCTTACCATACTTATCCATCCATTCAGCTAAAAACATTGATTCACACCATCTTTTAAAATTACTGACTTTGAAGTTGTCAATCCTTAATCCTAATATACTGCTAAACCACACCCTCTTAACCCAATAACACAAAAGCAAAACATGCTCAATAGATTCCACTTCCTTATCACATATAGGATAAAAAGGGTTTCTACCACACCTTCTTTTCACAAGAGCTTCTTTGGATGCCGATGCCCCGGAAATACATCTCCAAAGAAAATGCTTAATTTTAATAAGAACTAATAGCCTCCAAATACTCTTCTAAAGATCCTTCCCAACCTGATAAGAACAACCAGGAATACCAAACTCTGTGTTTTCTACAAAGCTCCTCCCAAACCAATACCCTAACTTCACATTGAATTGACCATCTTTCTTGAAAAACCATGTCCTCTTATCCAATCATAGTTTGAGGAATAAGGATTCTTAGAATTGATATCATATCCTTAATTTTATCCAAGCACCATCTATTCTCCTTAATAAGATTAGACACCAATAAATTCCTCTCAGCATCAATACAGTAGGCAGAATCCAGGGAAAATCTATTCACTCTAGGAATCCATGTATCAAACCAGACCCTTACCCTCCTTCCATCTCCAATCCCCTATCCAAGTCCATTCACCAACAAGTCCCTCCCAGTCAAAAGACTTGACCAACCCTATGAAGCCTTATAACCCATTTTAGCTTCCTTAAAGCTAGAATTATTAAGGTACACCCATTTTAGCACTTTGACCTACCAATCATTAGGATTATTCACTAACCTCCAAGTGGGTTTTGTAAGCAAAGAATTATTAAAATTGGCAAAGTCTCTAAACCCTAACCCTCCTTCCACTTTAGACTTATTAAGAGACCTCTAAGCCTTCCAATGTACCTTCTTTTCCCTCTTTTCTGCTATCCTATCAAAAATTGGCCAAAATGCTATCAAATTCTTCACACGATTTCATAGGGAATTCAAAACAAGCCATCGAGTAAGTAGGTATAGCACTTTCCATATCTTTTACCAAGGTTTCTCTCCCAACATAAGACAGTAAATTATGCTTCCAACCCTGCACCTTTTTAATGAGTTTGTCCCTTACATAAGCAAGTGCATCAACCTTAGATCTTCCCTAATTATGGAGAAAAATATGCATCACTTTTCCAGATTTTCAAGCTGACTAGAAGCCTCGCAATAGATCTTCAAAACTTCTCTCATCAACACATAATTATCTGGCCTAACATTCATAAGTAAAATGATATCATTAGCTAAGAAAGTATAGGGCAAAAGCAAACATGATCTTGCAATCTTAACACCCTTCAAATCATCATTACTCATGAAAATTTATCATTGCAGAAAGAACATCAGCTATGATAATAAAGAGACAAAGTGAAAAAAGGATCCTTTTGGCGGATTCCCCTCCCTAGCTTCAGCTCCGCCACCTTTCTCCTAAACAGTATAAGATTATATTTAAGTGACTTTACACATTCCATCACCTTATTCACCAAACTTTGATAAAAACCCAACTTATACATGACACCTTCCAAGAAATCCCATTCCACTCGATCATACGCTTTACTCATGTCCATTTTAATTACAAATTCCACCTTGCCCCCTTCCTCTTATTCATAAGATAATGAAAGACTTATGGACAATATAAATGTTATCCTGAATAATCCTATTAGGCGCAAAAGCTTTTTGGTTCTGTGAGATGATTATGCCCAAAATATTCCTCATACGATTCACAAAGACCTTTGAAATGACTTTGCAGTTGAAGTTACAAAGACTAATAGGTCTGAATTATTCAACTCTCTCTGACTTATCAACCTTAGGAATAAAGATCATATTAGTCTAATTCAATTTTGCTAAAAAGACTTCAGACTTAAGAAATCTTTTCACAACTTCAAAAACATCTTTCCCAATCTCATTCCATGATTTCTGGTAAAACACCCCTGAAAAGCCATCAGGCCCAAGTGCCTTGTGAGCTCCCAATTGAAAAACAACTTCATTCACTTCCTCCAACAAAACCAGACGTATTAGAATTCTATTCTCATCCTCAGAAACCACTTTTGAAACATAATTGAATACTATAGAGCAATCCCTACTACCGTTTGTGCTAAATAAATCAGAATAATACTTCTTACACAGATCAATTTATCCTCTTCCCTATCCACATAACTGTTATCATTCACTTTCAATCTCACTATTTTATTACATGAAAAAATTTTGTATTCTTATCTCCTGCCTTCAGCAAATTAAGCCTTACTTTTTGTTTCCAATAGTACTCTTCCAAGTCCTAAAAACACTCAATTTCCATAAGAACTTTCTCATAGTCTAACAATTTTCCTATATTAAAAGTGTCTTACATACAAGCCTTAGTCTCTCCTTCAGCACTTCTAGCTTCTTCTTATTATTAGGAAAACTAACTTTACTCCAACTAGTCAAGACCCTTCTATAACTCTCAAGTCTCATGATTAAGTTCTACACACAATCCTTTCCAGTACATTCCTTTTTGAACCAGTTATCCTTCGCTATCTGAATAAACTCCTTGTGCTTAGCCCAAATAGCTTTAAACTTAAACACCCAAGGTGTCCTCCTTTTTGAAAAACATAAATCAACTAGAAGAAGATTATGATATAAACTAATAGGCTCTAGGTTCAAAACTAGAGCCTTTAGAAAGCTAAATATCCATAAAATTATAGTCAACTAGTAAACTCTAAAATCCCATAATTTTCCTCATCGCTCTAAGCGTCCCTCCCCACTTTTCATTTTAATACAACAGGTTATTAAAATCCCTAATACAAAGCCATTCTCCACAAATTGATTTTGTAAGCTCTCTTACTTTGTCCCATACTAACTTTCTTTTAGCTTCTTTAGGAAGACCATAGATAAAAGTGATGAATTTAGGCCCATCCTCCATACTTGACAATACAACCACATGGATATAGTTTTTACAACTATATTTAATATCTGTCTTTACCTCATCTATCCACCATAAAGCTAACCCACTAAAAAACCCTTTAGGTTTCACATACTACTCATTCATCATGCTTATTTTTTTCCTCCTTCATCTTGATTTCCATCAAGAACACAAAGGAAGGCTTATGATTTCTATGCACCTCCCTAAGGTTCTTCACTGCCAAAGCCACCCCAAGGCCTAAGCAATTCCACGATATCAACTTCATTTCCCTCCGGTGGTTGTTAAAGGCTAACCACCATCAAGAATTATTGCTACCATTATCCTCTAATTTCTTTCCAAACATAAACCAACCACTATGGAAATCATAAGACATCACAATAGGAACATCAACCAGTTTATCACCACTATTTATCCCTGCTCAATTCCCTTCCACTTTCATCCTATTCTCCTTACACCTCACCTTACTATTTTTATCTTTTCCTTTTTTCTTCTTATAAAAAACTAACCTCAACTTCTCAGTTAAAAACTTCTCCACAACCTTCACTTTTTTTATGTTTAAATCAGAGCCTTCATCCTCCCTTTTCCTTTTCAAGCTTACCCCTTTCATTTTTTGTATCAAATCTAATAAGGGACTTTGTTTCTAATACAACACAATTGAACTGCAACTTATCTCTTCCTCAGTTGGTAGCTCAACCATGTATCCAGTTGAATTACCTTCCAAACACGGCCCTGAAAGCTCTTCAATTTTGATACTCCTTTTTTTTTTTTTTAATGTTCCAAGGCCCTTGTTTTTATACGTCTTATTATCCTTCATTTGCCTCTCTTTAAACTCTGACATATCACCATTTTTACTAGCTTTAGCCCAGCTCAACTCTTTAGATCTCAGCCTAAAAGAAAATCCCATTTCCTTTTTCCTCATATCCAGTTTGCTCTTCTCATGTGTATCTCCTTGCCCCACATCTTTTTCCTCTTTCACCCTTGTAAACCGTAAACCATTATTCTTTTCTATCTCTCTCCTCCAACTGTCCTTCCTTGCACGCCCTCCTGCCCTTCAGTAAGTCCACACGCCCTTCCTCTATCATCAACCATGCATTCCTTCTTCCTCCCTTCTACCTTATCCCAATCTTGATTGTAGAAAAAAAATTGCTTCTTACCATGATCTTACCGGACTTATACTCACCCATGCACTATATAAAAGTTTCTTAAGCCATATAAAAGACATCATTCTTCTTAAGTAATAGGACTTTACTTCATGCCAAATCACTCTATAGTTAAAACATAAGTTCTACAGATGCTCATACTTGAATTCAACCCAAACTCGCTCTCTTCCAAGCCTAGGTACCCACACTCCTGTCAGCAAGGGCTTCTTCAGATTAACCAACACTCTTGCTCGAATGAAAGTTCTTAAGAGCCTACCCTTCAATATAGGTTCCTCGATAATTACTGTCTCCCCAATAATGTTGCCAAGTTTCATAGCATTATATCTACTCATCCCTTCCAGCGAAATATTATGAAATTGAATCTAGAAAGGACACCAATCAAAATCAAACTCTTGAAAAACTTTAAACTCTTACTACTTCTAAATATTCAGAATACAGCCTATCATTGACCATAGCCTTCCCTTCAAAATTCTCTTACACTCCTTCTCACTCTGAAAAGAGAAAACATAATCATTTTCTGCCACCAATAAAATATCTACTTCATCCTATAGATTCTAGCCGTTCTTGATCATCAAGATCATAGTAGCTCTATTCATTTGCTTTGAAGAAATAATTTACCCAACAATGTACAATTCTCTAGCTTCTTTCCTTCCTTCGTGCTCTAAACTAAATTCACAGAAATTTCATCCCTTTCCAACTCTGTCTCCATCCTTTGAAAACTTGCAACCACACTAAAGTTTATCAAAGTACAGAAGATAAAAAAATTTCCCAAATGCGCAGGAAAAAAAGGAATATCCACGAACCTTTGAAAATAAGATCAAAGGGACTTACAACTTCTCTTCTAATCCGAAGATGAAGACACTGCTCTCATAAGAGAGAGAAACTCACTACCTTTAGATATGAACATGAATATAAATACCAAGGAGTCATTAAAAAAATTTTAGATGGACTTATATCTTGGCAAGGTATTTAATTAGGTATGCTTTATTTTTCCTACCACACTAGATCTTTAGTGGTGGTAGCAAAGCTGTTTACCGATAAGTGAACATGTTTTAAAATGTGCAAATTCATGTGTTATAAACTACAATAATACTATAAGAGTGAAATTAATAAGTTTTAGAATATATATATATATATATATATATATTCTTATGTTTCCCTCTCATTATACTTGGTTTAATGCTAATTTATGAAGCTTAAACTTATGTTTGTTTTTCTATCAAATTTCAGGTTATTTAGTTAGAGTTTTAATAGACAATATACTTTTTGAATTAAAGCTTTTAAATATTTTAATGAACAAAATACTTCATGGTCCAAAAATTATTCCTTATAATGTAAAGATCTATTGGATATTTGAAACATATATAGTAGTATGATATGTGCTTGGAAATATTATCCAAAATGTTTGGCAAATGTTATAGTGCCTAGTAGTGATGATAAAGATGGAATAATTTTTTCTTTTTAACTTGATGACCTTTTACGTTTAAACTTTGTAAATGAAAATTTTACAACCTGAAGTAAAAATTTCTATTTTTGTCAATATTTACTATGATGTGGAAACAAAATAAAGGTATTGAATATAATTAACACGTCAGGCTTGTACTGGTAAGTTAAATTTACAAAGAAAGAAGCATATAAAGGAATGTACTCTCTGTGTGATTTTAGTTCTTCAAACATTTTATTTATACATCAACATCCTCATTCCAAATATTAGCTAATTATATTTTCATGATTAGCAACATGATTTTGTTCCACTCGTCTTATCAAATCAATGTGTTCATGTCATACGACAACCAAATTGTACATGCCATGTGGAACGCTCAACTTGCTTGCCATTGATGAACAATGAACATTTGGTTTTTCATATTTGGGTGCAGCAAGATACATCATCAAAACTGCTCAATTATTGTATGCTTTTGTTGTTGTTAGGTCACAAACTGTGAAACGACATTGCATGTGTGATGTTCACATGCCCTACATAACTATACCAGAAACAACAGTATAATATTCCTTAATTGAAACAATCATCTAATATGTATTCTTCAATATTAACAAAACGAGAGTGAGTAAGAATTCTGAATGAAATAATTAGGGAAAAAAACATAATTTAAAAGTGATTACACTCTTTGTAATTATATAAAGATCTCAATATTTTTAGATTTTTATTTATGAACTTAAATTCTAATTTGAATTTGTCAACTTACTCCCTCTACTTTTCCTAAAAACCTCCAAAATCATTTATTTACAATTTGAAAATAACAATAAAATTAAGAATTTAAAAAGTCATTGGAAAAATAAAAGAAGCATTTCAGTGACTAAACAAAACTAATGTTTTTGGGGTTATTGAAAAATAAAGAAAATAAAGGATGTAAATTGACAAATTCAATAAAGACTTTCAAGTTGAAATGTAGATATAAAAAATTATTTTAAGTTTATGAACCCAAAAATTGTTTTAAAATTTTTAGTTTATCCACCCATTATTTTAGTTTCTATTAATTCTCCTACAAACACATTATTTCATAAATTTGCTAACTCATCATTCTACTTCTTTTATTTTTCAATAACTCCCTAAATCTATAATCATCTCCATTTTTCCAATTTATAAATTGATTTTTAAAGGGTTATTGAGAAATGAGAAAGTAGAAGGGGTAATTGAAAATTTGAAAACGAACTTTGGGTTCATTAATTAAACTTATAAAATATTAGAGTTAAAGTATAAATACAAAAAAATTATTATAAGTTGTGATACAGTCACATTTTTGGAAAAAGTTCAGTTTAAGATCATAAGTTGCAATTAGTTACTCTTAAGGACCATATAAGTAACTTATGATTTTAATATGACCTTGGTTTGCCTTAGTTGAATTAACTCAGCTATAATTTCTATTAGTTTTAACAGTAGTTACCATCAAGAATATAGTTTTAATCTAGGTTGGATGTATATGTAACTTATGATTTTATTACAACCATATTTTGCTTTAGTTACAAATCAACTTTACTATAATTACCGCTAGATTTTATGTTTGTTACCACAATAATTTTAGTTTTAACTTATGTGGAATATATAAGCAACTTATGAGTTTATTATGACCTTGATTTACCTTAGTTACAAATCAACTTAGCTGTAATTACTGTTAGTTTTTGTCTAAAATACAAAGTTATTGAGAGTAACTAATTGCAACTTATAAGTCAAAATTGGCTGCTAACCCAATTGGATTCACGTATCCACAAAAATAAACAATGTTCTAATCAATCTATCCTTCATCTACGGACACCCAAACTTTCTCGCAGACAAATCATTTAAGACTGGATCAGGTTAACTTCATTCAACATGAATGTTCCATGGCTACTAATGGGAGACTTCAACTTCATTCCTTAATGCTAATGCATTCAACAAGTTGTTGGATAATTGTCATATCATAAACTTCCAACCTAAAGGGAAATAGTTCTCATGGGCTAACAATAAGGCAAACGAGCACTGCCTTTAGGCATCGCTTGACTAATCTTATTATAATTCCCTTTAGCTCCAATATTTTTTGAAATTAAACTTCATGATTCTCCCCGTCATATGCATTAGATCATTCTCCCACCTTTCTGAGCAATTGTTACGTGGATAAAAAAATTCAAAAAGAAATACTAAAGGTTTGAAAACTTCTAGATTAATAACTAGGGAAACTATGAGCTCAAACAATCCACTTGGAAATCCTACGTTTTAGGCTCTCCTAGTTTTAGACTTTACAATACACTATCTGCTATCATGACGGCTCTTTAGCAGTGGAATTCTATAATAGTTGGAAATTTCAAGGATAGGATCTTAATACTCAAAAAAGAACTCCAAATTTGGCAGCGCAATATCAACTTTAACTCAGAGGTTAGTAAGGAAAAAACAATTAGACAAAAATTAGAGTTCCTGCATAGATTGTGAAGAGATACTAAAAGCACAAAAGTGAAACAACCATGGTTAATGTATGGGAATCAGAATACTCAGTATTTTCACACTTTAATATCTAAGAAAAATAGCTGGAAAAGAATAATGAGAATTAAAAATGATCAAAATTCCTGGCTAGATGATGCCTCATTGATTGAACAACATATATGAGCTACTTTGTTAATTCCTACAAGCAAGAGGATACCTCAAAAGATCCTTTACTATTTGTTAACACTCTAAATTTCCCTGAGTTCTCTGATGAACACAAGAATACACTTCAAAGATCCCTAATTATCAATGAAATCCACTGAGCAATCTTCTATCTTAACCAGACAGCGCCCCTAACCTAGATGGATTCAATGCCTAATTTTTCCAACATTACTGGGAGATTGTCAAGAAAGATATTACTAGCTTGGTTTAACATTTCTTTAAATCAGGCCATCTTCTGAAAAGTATCAATAAAACTCTTATTGTCCTAATTCACAAAATAGAAAATCCTCATCAATAAAAGACTTCTATCTGATTAGCCTATACAACGTGGCCTACAAGATCATCTTCAAGATCCTAAGCTTCAAGTTAAAAAAGGTGCTTGGAGACTATATATCCCCATTTCAAACTACGTTTCTAAAAGGGAGACTAATTATAGACAATGTCATCATTACAGTTGAAATACTCAAGGTTATTAAAAGCAAAGAAAGATCTAAACGAGGCCTCCATGCTTTAAAACTAGCTACATCTAAAGTATTTGATAGCATCTCTTGGAAATTCCTCAAAGCAATTTTAATATCATTCTAATTTCACAATGCTTATACACACTATCAAATTGTCATAAACATGCTAGCTTTGCTTCAAAAAAAGGTATTCATTAAGGAAACCCTTTTTTCCATACCTTTGTATCATTAACGCATATGTTCTCTCTTGTATAATTATGGAGGAAAATGAGCGTAATAAATGGAAAGGCATTAAAATTAGCCATATAACTGACCCAGTTTCCCTCCTTATGTACATAAATGACACCTTCTTTTTCTTTAAAGCTAACAATAGAACCTGTAACACAATCAAAAACACATTAGATCTTTTTTGGTCCTTGGCAAGGCTTAGAATTAATAAAGATAAATTTGTAGCATTGTTCAATCTGAACACTCCCAGACTCTTTAAGAGATTCCTTTCTAGCTCTTGGGGTATTAAATCCACAGACTCCTTTGGTCGCTAACTAGGAATTTTGATAGACCATTACGTAAATAAAAGGAGAATCTTCCAAGAAATGGTGGACAAAATCGAACAGAAACTCCAAACATGGAAAGCTTTACCACTTTCACATATAGGACGCTCATGCTTATTAAGTCCGTAATCAATTCACACCTTAAATATGAGCTCTCATGCATTAATCTACCTCACAAGTATTGCTTCCAAATTGATGCTAGAATTGTTAATTTCTATTAAGGATACAATAACCAAAAGCCAAAGATCCACTTGGCAAATTGGAACACCCTTTGTCTTCTAAAAAAATGAGGGTAGCCTTGGAATAAGGCAGACACATTCCTTTAGTCAAGCCCTCATAGCAAAGCAAATCTAGAGAGTTCTGAGCACAGGTGCTCCTAACATGCTTCCAAATATTTTAACCAAGAATTACTATAGCCTAAAAGTTGGCAATATTCTAAACAAAGTGAACATGTCCAGAATTTAGAAAGGAATAGCCAAAACCCAGCACATTATTACCTCAAAATTACAATGAAAAGTAAGAACTAGATAATCCATTCCCCTCAATTATCGCCTTTGGTTGTAACAATGGGAAAGGGTGATCACAGATGATGCTACGGTAGTTGACTTGCTTAATAATAGAAAAACTAATTAGGACATAAACAAGCTCATCCAATTCTACCTAAAGAATAACAAAAGAAGCATTGAATGTATCCACTTCTTTCAAACTAGCATTCTAGATTGATTAATCTATAATGGAAATGCGAGAGAAAACTACTCAGTTAAGGAAAGGTACTTAAATATACGGGAAGCAAGACATTCGGCAAGTTATTTCACTAATTAGGAAAAGCCTTAGAATATTAAGCTACCCTTCAAAATCATCAAATTCATTAGGAAACTCCTATCAAGAACTATTCCTATTGGAGAAGTGCTTCAAGAACATCATCAATCCAGTAATCTCAACTGCCAAATGTACTTTGAAGTAGCAGAATTCATAAACCACCTTTTCCTTTACTACTACTTTGCTAGAGCTTTTTGGTTCACTTCACCACTTAGAATAAGAATAGATGGGTTTGAAGACCAAGACATCATTCTATAGCTACAAAAATGGTTCTTTATGGAAAGTTAAAAATTAGAAAAACCCTAAAACCTCATAAGGATTTTTTGGTAACCCTCTATGTGATTTGGAAGACTCCAAACAAGATCATTCACCCAGGTATCAAGCTAAATACATACCTAGCCTTAGCAAAAATCAGGAATTAAATCCACTCAATTAACCTGGCTTGGGCTTAGGAAAACATGGAAAGGAGATAAAGACAATAAAGACAATAAAGATGAGAAAGATCTCATACTTTTTCTTTTCCTTATGCCTCAATGGCGACCACGTGAGAGACTTCGAATAGAGGAACTAGAATAACTATAAAAGCCTATATGGCAAAAGCCTAACCATTAGAACACTAGATTTCCTCAGACAGCTAATGGTTAGATCCTAAGAACATTAATGTGAAAAATCCTCTACACTAATCTAAAGGATCTTCATTGTTTCTCAGGGAATGACAAAATAGATGTTGGCTTTAGAATCATCATAGAAGACATTAGTAGGTTAAGCAATAACTTCAAGGGGGTGGCTCACAAAGTCCTAGATTTTAATAACATCAAACTAAGGAAGGAGTTCCTTGATAGCAAGGAAGAAGCTTTAAAGCTAGTTAACCCAATCATTTTTTATTAGCTTTGATCTAATTGCCCCATTATGAAAAAACAACAAAATTGCAACTTATGGTCTTCAAATTAAAATTTTTGGTCATTTTAATGTGTTACTTGATAATTGCATAGATGCAACCACTTTTATAGTCATACAGGAGAATTTACTATTTTTCAAACTTAATTTTACTAAATTTTAATAAAAAAAGGGGAAAATTATACTTTCAGTTCCTATAGTTTCAGCTATCTTTTAGTTTGGTCCCATAATTTAAAAATTATAATTAGGTTCTTATAGTTTACAAACATTTTAATTTAGTTCTTAATGTTATAATTTTGTTAATATTTTGCGAATATAATTATTTGTATATTATCTTAATGAGAGAAATACAATTTTCGTCCTTGACCTTTTACTTTACAAATTTATAATGCCAAATGATCCCTCATAAATTCAAAAGTAAACAAAAATAGTTCCCTTTAATGTGAAGGCAAACCACTAATAATAACTTTAAGAGTATTCATTTTCTCTTATCTTAACATTCTAAATATGTATAATTTATACAAATAAAAATAGATAATTAAGTAGAATTAATTCATATATATAGTAAAATATTGGCAAAAAAAATGATAAGGACTAATTAAATTAATAATTATTTAAACTCTAAGGACATAATTACAAAATTTTAAAGTATAAGGACCAACTTAAAATTAGTTAAAGTTTATATGGATCACAAGTACAATTTTCCCTTAAAAAGGGGAAATTTTTGTTTAGGATCATAAGATGCAATTAATTACTGAAAAAAAAAATTTTATATTTATATGAAGGACCTAAATTCATTTTATTACTTTTAAATGGGTAAAAATACCTTAGACTTCATAATTTTGAGCTCTTGATTTCTTGTCAAGCTACAATGTTTATTCTCATTTTATGTTTTTGAGCTATTGATTTCTTGTCAAGTCTCAATGTTTACTCTCATCTTACGTAATCTTTATGTCATTTTGGAAACTTCATCGCATTTTGGAAGAGAGACAAATTTTAAAGAGGTATAATTTTAATATGTACAAATCTTTTAAATTTTTTTTGATAAATCTGTCATGTTAATATTTCTCCTTGCATTTAAATATTCATCATCTACAACATCTCCATCTTTCATCACCTACACGACTAGAAGTAAGGAGGTGAGAAAACCCATTTTTATATCTTATTATAGAAAACTTTTTATTGCAAAGAAGAAAAAACAAAGAAACAATAAAGTCATTGTATAACACATTAAACAAGTAATAATGGTAAAACATATTTATAAATTTGGAAAGAGTAAGAAATTTTTATCGTAACAAGTAGTAGTAAGATTAATAAAAATGGTAGTAATAAACACAAACATGAATCTATGATTTTATTACGACAATATTTTGAATATATTATGCACCACTTTATGTGCAGTCGCCGAATGTTATTGGGTTTGTTACCACATTAAGTTTTAAGTTTAGTTGGACTCACAAGTAACTAATTATATTATTATGACAATGATTTGTGTTTCTTACTAATAATCCTATCTTTAGTTACTAATAATTTTCACATTTATTATGACAATGATTTGTGTTTTTTACAAATACATTTCTTTGTAGCTTCTGAATATTTTTGCATTTGTTATTATATCAAATTTAGTTTTAACAGTGGTTAGACTATTAAGTAATTTCTTATATTATTATTACAATTATTTATGTTTCTTAGTTGTTATCAAATATATTTTATTTGTTATCACATTAATTTTATTTTTAATTGATTATACTAATAAGCAATTAATTATATTATTACAATAATAATTTAACATTTTTTTTTATAAATTACGTTCATTGTAATTATTGAATATTTTTGCATTTGAGACTAATTTGTTAATAGGATATTAAAATTTTTCTAGGAGTATTTTTACTTATTTAAAAATTATAAAATGAGTTTAAATCTTTTAAAATAATTATAAAATTTAAAATTTTAATAATTATTATATTTTATAATAATTTTTTTTAAATATTCATAATTTTAAATACATTAATATATTTAATTATAATATAAAAATATAATTATAATATTATTATAATTATATTTTTATATTATAATTAAATATATTTTTACATTATAATCGAGTGTTCTTTGAATACACGGCACCGTGTTTTATGCCTTCAAAATGAATATTTTTCATAGAAAAGATATCGGATAGAATCCAGAAATGTCGCTATCTTTTTGAATCTCGGGCTCCCTCTATTACCAATGGCCGATGTAGGCAATTCCTAGTCCGAGGGCAACGTATGTTTCTCCGCCTCCAAGAAGCTCCTTCTCCGGCTACTCTATCTCCAGTAACCGACATTGGTTTACATTTGCTTGCAAATGGAGGCCATGCGCGACTCAGGCTCAGATGCGTCACAGGCTGTTCCCGTCAAGGCCAAGGAGGCCAAGTTATGGGGTGGCCGATTCGAGGATAGTGTTACCGATGCCGTTGAGAGATTCACAGAGTCGATCTCGTTCGATAAGGGGCTCTACAAGCATGATATTATGGGAAGCAGAGCTCATGCTTCGATGCTAGCTAAACAGGTTATCTTTCCTTCTCTGCGTCTTTTGATTTTTGGGGGAGGGTTATTCTCGTTTAGTTTTTGAGTGCTTACTTTATTCCTAAAACGAGATGGCACTCTGTGATAATTGGTTTGTGTTATAGGGATTGATGAGCATCAGCGATAGGGATTGTATACTTCAAGGTCTTAACGAGATACAGAGGCGCATTGAGAATGGCGAGTTCAATTGGAGAACTGACCGTGAGGATGTCCATATGAACATTGAAGCAGCACTTACTGACTTGATAGGGGAGCCTGCGAAGAAGCTTCACACAGCTCGGAGCCGTAATGATCAAGTTCTGACTGACTTTCGCCTCTGGTGTCGGAATGCTATCGATAAGATCACCGCTCGAATTAAACACCTCCAAGTCTCGTTGCTGACCTTGGCTATAAAGAATGACGGTCTCATCGTTCCTGGTTATACTCATTTGCAGCGTGCCCAACCTGTTTTACTGCAACATCTTCTACTGGCATATGTTGAGGAGGTGTGCTGCTGACTTAATTTTAGTTCTTGCGTCTTCCTCGAGTGGTTGATGAGATTCATACTTGTCTTGCCTACTTTCTAATGTGTTATCGACAGGAATTCTTGTATGCTAAACACCTGGGATATCCACGCATGCCTTTAAGATGAAAATTTCTAGGAATTATTCTTTCTTCTGAAAAAATAAAAAGTGAACCTGCATGTAAACAACTCAAGAAAGATATTGTTATTTTAATTTTTAGTCCCCATAATTATTAATTGTAGACGTCACGCTTTCTTGCAGCTTGAGCGTGATGCTGGTCGTTTAGTAGATTGTAGAGCTAGGATGAATTTCTGCCCCTTGGGGGCTTGTGCATTGGCGGGCACTGGGCTCCCCATTGATCGGTTCATGACTTCAGATGCTTTAGGATTTACAGCTCCCATGCGGAATAGGTATCTAGCTTATTTACAGCTCCCATGACCCTGAAGTTAATTTGATAAATGATTGTCTATGCTTCTAATCATCCCCCATGAAGTCAATTAAGAAGCTGGCGTTGTTGATTGGTGCTCAGCCTTCTTATGCATCTTTATTTATTTTTTAATTGATTTAAATTATCTTATATAGCATAGATGCAGTTTCAGACCGAGATTTTGTACTGGAGTTTCTTTCTGCTAATGCCATTACAGCAATACATCTTTCTCGCCTTGGTGAAGAATGGGTATTGTGGGCTTCAGAGGAATTTGGATTTATCACACTGAGCGACTCTGTTTCAACCGGAAGTAGTATAATGCCTCAGAAAAAGAATCCAGATCCCATGGAACTTGTCCGTGGGAAGTCTGCCAGAGTCGTAGGAGACCTGGTTACTCTTCTCACATTGTGCAAAGGACTTCCTCATGCATATAATCGTGATTTGCAGGTATCAAGCTATATAATAAATTATTTTATTATAAGAAAATATGTATTTTTCTTGTTTCGTATGTTTTTGGTGCCGTGGGACTCACTAGACCTTGATTTTCTGCATGCTTGCATTTTCTTTTGAATGGAGGGTAGAGGTTGTTTATTTGATGTGCAAGCGCACAACAAAATATAAATTTGTTTTCTTCGCAAGCATTTGTAGTTCCTGCATTCATTTGTTTTCTTTTCTTCCCTCAAATTTTTTTATGCCTTTGAGATCCATAACAAGAGCCTCTTCTTTCTGGAGGTAGGAAGACAAAGAACCAGTGTTTGACAGCGTTAGAACTATTTTGGGGATGCTTGAGGTGTCAGCGGAGTTTGCACTAAACATTACCTTCAATTGGGAGAGAATACAAAAGGCTTTACCAGCCGGTCATCTTGATGCAACAACACTTGCTGATTATCTTGTTAAGAAGGTAGTCATTTCTACTAACCAGCTTTCTCTTTGATAAAGTTCCCTCTTCGTTCAAATCTTGAAATAAGCATTTAATTGAAGGTAATAAAAATTGTTAGACTGAAGCATGATAGCCAATTAGCCCGCTTGGTGGATAATCAACGTCTAGATGCATCATATTATCTAGGCTCAGATTTAAACCAAATCTCAATAATTCCATTTATTCAGTACCAGCTGTCTTCATCCTGTCACTGTGTAGAGAACAGAATTTTAACCCTCTCTGCCCCCAAAACGCAACCAACAGCCCTGTCGAATGTTTTCCACTTGATTTTTCAGTCAGTAGTCAGCAGTTGTCAAATTACATGCATAGTCGTAGTTTCAGAATGAGCTGTCTAAACTAGGTTGACCACCTTTTACACTTATGTAATCAGCCCCAAGCGTGGACACTTGTGGATATGTTGTATCAAGATATGAAACCTTTTATATCTTTTAGTTTTTCTAGTTTTATGATGACTCTTTGCTGTTTCGTTGTATGTTATTTATAAAATTTCCCTGGTGTCTTGCACTCTTTATTCTCCTTCCTCAGTTCTGCAAATTGGCTACAGAATCTTACTTTCATTTCTTACACATACAGGGAGTGCCATTCAGAACGTCCCATGATATCGTAGGAAGATCCGTTAACTTGTGCTTGTCAAAGAAATGTCAACTTAAGGATCTGAGACTTGATGAGTTCAGAAGTATAAGTATAATTTTTGATGTGGATGTGTATGAGTTTCTGGGAGTTGAAAATGCAATCTCGAAGTTCTGCTCCTATGGTTCCACTGGGTCAGCGTGCGTTGCAAGTCAACTTGATTATTGGGTAAGAAAACTTGAAGTCAAATGAAGACCTATCTGTATTCTGAAGGCCTTGCACCTCATTCCACGAATGGGAAATGTTTTAAAGCAATTTGCAACCTTGAGTTTAGAATTTCGTCCAAGGATGTGTACCCTCTTGCTTGTAACTGGATTAGACTTCTTTTCGTGTATATAAGGACTTGGAGACGATAGAAACTATTCTATTCCTACTCCCAAAAGTCATATTGAAATGTCTAACACTCAACAAAATGCATCTCTTGAGAATCAACAAAATCCATGCCAATTAATTTAAATCCACATAACTGACATAAGACACTGCAAATTGAAAAGGTGCAGTGAAGCACCAACGATCCTTCTCTTTACAATAATTGTGGCAGAAAGGATTTTTCCCATTGATGGGTTCTGGATCTTTTTGGGGTCAAATTTGTTGCGTTCCAGTTAAATGCTGTGCCATAAATTAGAAATTGACCCGATATCTTATGCATCACCTTGAGGTCTCAATGAGAATTTTATGCATCATCTGTTTCTACATTCCGCCAAATATCTTATTGAGCGCAGAATTACTTCTAAAAAAAATGCTTTCCATTAGTGACTGTTCTATCATCCTCTTCAAAACTCCCAAACATAAAGCCAAAGAACCAAGCAACTGACCATAAGAATATGATAAGGCATGTCATAAATTGTTTGCTTTGGGTATTAATATGGCTAACAATGAACTAGAAATGTATTTAGATTAACGTCCGTGGTTCTCTTTCTCCAATGTTCTTCTCTGTCGGACCGGACTTCTAGTGTCAACAATATCGGAATCTTTCTTTGTGACGGATTCTTCCGGTTTACCAGCATTCCTGTCCCACAATGGGACGCCACCATTCGATGAAGCTGCCTTGCGCATAGCCCGTGGAATTTTCAAAGTTATATCCGTCTCCTCTACAATATTGCCCTCTGCCTTGGGGGCAACGGGGGCAACGGCGGCATGTTCAGGTCCAGATAATGGTATACTTGGTCCTGAGTTCACAGAAGCATTTACTTCATTAGTGCTATTACTTTGTCTTTTAGGGACTTCAGAATTCTCTGGCTGTGGGGTAGGTGGCGGATCTGAAACAAGAAGTATTGTGGACTTGCGCCATTTCTTCCTCTGACTAGGCTTCGGGGCATTTAATTTCGCCTGCAAAGATGTAGTAAAAGTATAACCAAGCCAAAGCAAAATAGTCATAACAGTTCGCATGCAATAATCACATGAAAAAATACTAGAACGACTTTCGTTAGAGAATTTAACGAATGCAATTATAAGGGTAACTGAAGCACACTACCGTATTTCCTATGTCAGAGAGAGGCTTTCTTGGCCCATGATCATTATTTGTCTCTGCGGGCTTTTTGACCAGTGCACTCTGAAGTAACTTTGCACCTTGAGTAGCAAGGAGGTCGCTGTCTGTTTCATCAATATTAAAATTATTTCCAGACCCTTCAACCAATTCTGATTGTGCTGGCTCCTCCTTCGAGACTAAACCTCTGTTGGCACACTTTGTTTCTAGACAGCCACAAGATCTCCCACAGGTGTTGCCCATTGATCTACACTTGCATTTTGCTGTCTTGCAAGATGAAGATTTAGTACAGGAGCAGCAAATATCTGTTTCTCCAGAGGCAGTTGAAAGTCCTCTTGAATTGTCGTGGACATTTGAAGTTTCCATGCTTGACTGAATATGTTCCAAGCTTGAACGTCCACTTTTAGAATTCCTTTTCCTAACCCGTAATTTTCCTGACTCGATCCACTCGTCATCTGTTGCATCCACATCATAATCATCTGAATCCACGTCAGATATGTCCATGTCCTCGAATAACATAGTAGATCGCCGATCTTCCTGAAGTTTGAGAAGGTTATAGACGATTAATTGATAACCAACAAACCATCCATGAAGGAAAGAACCAGCGCGATGATTTAGAATTACCGGCTTGCGCAAGTCATACTTATGTCCTCCAGCATTATCAGAAAACCCTGAACTCCCCCCATTTTCTGAGTATTGCTTCAAGGTTGCATTCTGTCATACGGCTCAAATAATTTGGTGAGAATTAAAAGGAGGCAAAGATGATACTAATAATTGGAAAGTCAAAGGCAAAATAAGGACAGACAATTCTTAAATTTTATTTGTGTGAAAAAATTTGGTAAAGAGAAAATATATGACAATTTTCAACATAGCAGTCCATTGATTGCATTCTAATCTGCATTGCAGTTATCTAAACAAAGCTTTTTGCTAACCAAGTGGACCCAGTAAGTGATAAAAAAAAAGGGCATGGCATCACTCAGAATGCTAACCTGCAATTTCACCTGATGAATGAGTTCAGCTCTCTGCATTTCCATCTGTCGAAGTGAACAGCTTAGCCTAACCACTTTCTCTTTTAGATCTCTTATTTCCATGTCCTTTTCTCTACACGCAACTTCTTTATCTCGCAATAAACACCTGAGAAAAAGATTAAAGAAAAACAATGTCCAGACATATCATCACGAAAGGCAGTTTGGGCTTGCTTCACATGTAACTGCAATTGCAGCCTAGTGGCAGTTTTGACAACTTTAAAGACATCTAGTTTATATCATGGACCAAATAATGACTAGTAGTCACATTACTACCTGGAGGAAGAAGCTAAATTGAACAAATAATTCATCAAATTCTTGGCATCAGCAAGCGACCGGGCTTGGTTCCAACGTCCTTTGCCCCCGAAAACACGTTCACGCTCTTCTGCCTCTGACAACTGAGATGCCATAGTCACCAAAGTTGTTGAAGTAGCAGCAAGCATGTTTTCAAGGGCAAAAATCCTTGATTTTCTTGCACCGGGAGACATTGATATGGAGCAATCACTAAATCAGCAAAGAGAGGTTGTAAATCGCTGATTGCCACAGAAAAATCAGTAGACTAAATTATTGGAAGTAGATAACCGCAAGGCTGTTTCACCTCGTATCATTTTGCTTCAGTACGTCTGCTTCTTCCTTTAACCTACTGATCTCCTTGGCCATATTGGCCCTCCTGAAATTGAAAAAGTAGTACGCAAATGAATTTATGAAACAGAACTCTAATCTAGGAGCAACAGAGAAGCGAAAGCATAAATATCGAAGCATATAGCGAGCTTTAAGAAATTTATCCTTGCTATATAATTGTCATAAAAGTAACCCAAGAGTCACTGGTTATTCACCCCAAATTGTAATATTAATATTATACTCAGTTTTCATCGCAAAAACCAGGTTTCCACATCGAACCAGGGCCGCAGCGGCCTCGTCAAAACCAAATTTATGAACTTCATAAACTTTCCTAGTTATATGAAGTTTCTTTTTTTTTTTTTTATCACAAATGACACTTTCGGTCCCCGAAAGATTGTTTTGGCCCTCCAAAAAATACTTGCTTCATCCCTGCATCCATCCCCCTCAGAATCTGTCAATCTTTACCGAAACAACAATCGCAATTCTGAAAACTATTTTGAAGACCGACTCAAACGAAGTACAGGTTCAACAAGTTGTACTCTATTTTATTTCTAATAAACTTTCTTCTTCCGTCCAACCGAAGAAGGAAAGAAGTGTAGGTAACACTATCTGTTAATATTCTTAAGCCTGTATGCAAATCTTAAGTTTAAATCTTATAAATAGGAAATAAAAGCTCAATTTTAATGAATATGATCAACAATTGTCTCGAAACCAAACTTCACCTAAACTCAAAGCAAGTGAAATTAACGTATTGTCAGG
This sequence comes from Delonix regia, assembly GCA_037074485.1. Taxonomy (NCBI): domain Eukaryota; kingdom Viridiplantae; phylum Streptophyta; class Magnoliopsida; order Fabales; family Fabaceae; genus Delonix; species Delonix regia. The sequence continues at coordinate 8,454,954 of CM073452.1, forward strand.
GAGTCGTGGTTTTTGAAGCTTGTCACTGATCATATTGTTCAAACTTGCGCTCATATCGTACAGATTTTCAAAAAATCTTAAAATAGAAACATAAACATACTCTGCCATTTGACGTTCATATTCTGCACGCACTTCATGCACTCGGACAATGACTTCAAGCTCATGCTCAATTGACTGCATCAAAGCCTTCAAATAACAAGCATATGTGCCAATTAGAAGCTATCCAAAACACCAAGACATCCATCTTTTGGTAACTTCTCAAAATAAGGTGTGTATTATGATCTCGCCATTAACTAATATCCAGCAAAAAAAATCATTCATCAGTGTTTAATAGACATTTTAATCCCTATGTACATATTGACTGCATCAAAGCCTCCAAATAAAAAGCATATCTGCCCATTAGTAGCTATCCAACACCAAGACATCCATCTTTAGCTAACTTCTCATAGTAAGGTGTGTATTATGATCTCGCCAATAGCTAATATCCAGCAAAATAAAGCACTCATCAATGTTGAATAAACAACTTAATCCCTGTGCACATATTACAATACAAGTACCTGAATCCCAGGGCCATTTCCTCCACCAGCACCTGCATATAAAAAAACAGTGAGCATACAAAGTAGGAAAAAGACCTATATGACACAGTAAGTTTCCTAACCAAAAGTTTCACGTGAGGATGCTTTTCGTGATTCCAAGAGTTCTTTTAGCCTTTTTGTGGCCATGGCAGCTTCTTCTGTCTTCCTTTGCAAGACCTGCGACAAATAAACAAATGTTGGGAATAAGCATAGCCCAAATGAAACCACAACAGAATCTAGTTTAACACCAACTCACCATCTTTTGCCTCTGATTCAATGCTAACAGTTTGTGCATCTCGTATTCATTCCTCCTCCCTTCTTTCTTAAGCTGGTGATTTATAAAAATGGACATCAGAAGACTCAGTATCATAACTGAATAAAGAACAATATAGGAAACTTGTTTAAGTTGCATTTACCTGGAGAACTTCTTTTTCACGTGAAGCTTTCCATAGCCTAAAGTGCTCGGATTCTTGCTTAATCTTTTGTTGCAGATGAACCTGAATTCAAAAAAAAAAAAATAATGAGGGGAGCAGAATTACCAGTAACGCTATAAGAAATAAGTAGTATTCAACTTGTAACTTAGAAGGCAAGTTCCAATAACAAGATTGCGACCTTTTGAGATTTAATTCTCTGGATCTCATCCTGGAGGCGTTTTGCAGCCTCGTCACTTCTCTGTTTTTGCTTCAAGAGTTGAGCCTGAGCATCTTGTTTCTTTTTCAGCTCGGCAACCTGGATAGCATATAATAAGTACACAACAAAGGACAGCCACTGATAGTTAGGACATACAAAATAAGTTCACCTGTGCTTCAAGAGCATTCAACTTTTGAAGATATTCCTCCTTTAACTTTTGAGCACCATCATCGGAGGTGGATGAAATATTTGAAAGATTGCACTTGAGATCTTCAATTTCTTTCTGCCAATAATATAAAGATCGGAGTTAATGGAATGAACATAAGACAGCTTAAACTCCGCAGCTTAAGTCAGAGCAATTACCTGCAAAATTTTCTTCTCTTGCTCCATCTCCAAAAGTTTCTTTTCATAATGATGTCTAAGAACTGTGGTATTGGAACTATTAAACCGCTTCATTTCAGCCTTCAAAAAGAGGGAGAAAATAGAATCATGTTATAATTTTCAAATTCTTTGTAAAATAGAATCCTTACAGATATACAATTCAATACTAAGCACAAATTAGCAACTTAAAAGCACGGACTCGATGACCTTATCAATAGCATATTAGAAAAAGCAATTTTTACCTCCTTCTGTTCAAGTTTCATATCCAATTCTTTGAGCTCCATATCCAACTTTTCTTGAAGAGAAGAGTGCTCTAGCTCCTTTGCCTCATCTTCCATGTCATCTGCATTCAAGTAGTAGAAATTTTCTGAATAGATATTTCTTAGATTCAGGATAACATACCAACCTTACAGACAAAACAAAATGCAAACGCAATATTTATGGGTATTACGAGTTCCATATGTTACTGTATACAAACTTGAAAAAATTTGCACATCAGTTCAAAAATTAAATGCACTTGTCTCAACTGAAACAAATTTAACAAGAAAAACAACAATATCATCTTCACAAGCAACGACACTCAACTATAACAGACAACCTTTTGAAATGAAATAAAAAAATTAAAAGAACAAAATATGCATTAAAACTTTCAAAAAGAAATTCCAATATGCTACCTGATAAATCCACGGCTTTGGCATCACAATCAGATGAATACTCTTTCCCACATGCAAATAATGCATTCTTTGATCTGAATGCATCATCATCTTCATCAACCCAATCAATAGCACGACTTGATTTTTTATTGTTTAAACTTTTTAAACGCAGCAAATCCCCTTCCAAATCTTGAATTCTTGATACATAAGATTTTACTAAGTCATAATCCTACAAATGAGTTCAAATATGCGTCAAGGACCAATCTAGTTTATCATAAAATTGTGACTAGCAAGGACTTGATGCACGAGTACCTGAGTCGAATTTGAGTCAATCTCATCCCAGGATTTACCATTCCGAATTGATTCTATTTTCATAATTAATTGGTCTTTCTCAACCTAAAAATGTTCAACGCCTTAAGTGAGATTCAACAACTTAATGTTGTACAGCAAAAATATATTGCATACAACTCACAAAATTTTAGAATAACTGAAAACATGATGGATGAATAGGAAACCTGAGCATCAAATGCACTCTTCATCAAACTCTCACAATCTACTCGTCGATCTCGAAGTTCCCGTTGTAGCTCAGCATTGCTTGCTTCAAGTAAAGATATTTTGTGCTTTAAAATCTAAAAAAGTCAAAGGAGATTAGATACATACAACCAGTAAACAAGGAACTAATACTTTTTAGAATAATCATGTACCTGAAGTTCCTCAAATGGTCCACTAGCATTGCCTCTGTAAAATAGAAGCTCAGCTTCTAATTGCTCAACCTGACTCCGCAATCCCTGAACTTGAGCTGCCACTGGATCACGATTGATCTAAAACAAGAGAAATTTCAAAATGATCAAACGTGAGAAATATTGAGGACTACACCTTAAAGCAAGAGAATAAAAGATAAAGAAGATGAATACAAACGCTTACAATGGCCTTGTTTTGAATGTTGCGAGCGCGATTTGCATACTTTAAAGTGTTCAATGTCTCTTCAGCATTGGTATCGGCAGGACTGACACATGCTATAACGTTGACAACAAATTAAAAGATACATGTAATAATATAATATACAAAAAATTTAGATCAGTCTATCACCATGGATTAAGTATATACCTATCATCACCGTTTTGCTGTTTCCTCCAAGAGAATCCTAGATATTCAAATTCCAATTGCATACCATTATATTTTGTTAATCCATGACATAAATAGGTTAAAATGAACACAAGCATAAAAGGTTTTCTATCACAGCCACATGGTTCAAGAATCAGGATAAGAGTTCGCAATGCAGCTTCCCACATGATACTTCCATTTCAAGAGTTCCAATGATATGTCAAACAAGAGCAGTTGGCACACACCCAAGAACATAACCTTTAACTAATGATTTAAACAGACAATAAATAGATTTTGCATGTATGTTTTTCTATTTCTTAAACTATTTCACCATGTAAAAAGGACCATCCATGATAGGCAATGAGAGCTTTTGAAAGTAATTATATTACATGTATTTATTATACATATATTGAACGAACCTGCAGCAGGCGAGTTAATTTGCTATCACGATATGGCACATGGCCGCCTTCTTTTCGCTTCTTTTCATCCCCCAAGGCACTTATTACATTTCCAAGAGCCAGTAAACCCTTGTTTATATGAATACCTAAACCAATAATAACGTTAGTTAAAAAATAAACAATTGATTACAAAAACTTTCGTGCATAAATAACTCAGCCAGCTAAAATGGTTTTAATCAACTTGAATTTCAAAATTCTAGACACATTTATCATAAACTTATTTGGTTGTAAATACGACAGAACATAATCGATATTGCTTTTGTATTAATCATATTCATTCTCCTAAAATTCTGTTGTGTCGTTAACTACATGAATTACCTTCTTTTAGACGCATGCCATCAGCACCAGTTCTTTTGGCACGTTCAGAACCAGCAAGGTCTACTAGATGGAGTTTCGCACACAAGATATCATCGCCATTCTTTTGCTCCATTGTTATTGTGAATATAGCATGTGAACGACTAGAAAAAGCATATAAATCACACAATCAATTGCATAGTAGTTTTCCACTAATGAACCACGAAAAATAAGTCAGACCGAAGAATGCTGCTGAATTTTCCATGGCATTTTACCTTGATTGGCTGTTCATATTAGTACTGCCAGTGGCGCGTGACAATGAACCACGTGAGAGATAGGATGCCATTTCTTCTTTCGTCTTAACTTCCGCCTCAGTCACACCAGCAAGTGTTATTCCTCCATTCACTGTTTCTCTTATTTGTATGGGAACTCTGGTAGGCACAGCGGGCTTTGCAGTAGATGCCACTTCTCCTCTAGATAAATTTGGATCAAGCAAATCAAAAACCTCTTCTTTGAATATCTGTAATTTTTAAGAATGTCAAGTTTTGCAAAAATGAGTAAAAACTCATAAACTAAGCCCAGGTTTCTTTACCTCAATAAATGATACTCTAATCAAAAATTCTGCGGGGTCTTTCACGGCCTCAACCCTCTTGAATATAGTTTCCATGACCTTGGGTATAATTCCGCCATTACTTCCTTCCCCGGTATAATTGGTGCCCATTGTGTATGTTTTCCCGGATCCCGTCTTACATGATGACAACAAAAACCCAATTATTACGCGTCAATTAAATCTTTCATTATGCAGACTACAGAAAGCAGAACAAAGCTGCGCTAATAAAATTGTCATCGTCATCGAGGCAATACCAACAATGTCTGAGTATTATACCTGGCCATATGCAAGAACTGTGGCGTTATAGCCATGAAAGAGTGCATCAACAAGCGGAGCTACACAATCGTCATATATTGTAGAAGGTGACGTTTTACTACTATAAACATAGTCATAGGTGAATGCATGTGATCCAATTTGTACCTACCAAGCAACCAACGACAATTAGGCAACAAATTTATAATTTTATTATTCAAACGTAAATCAATATTTAAACAAAAACATCATTAGAAAAAACAAAAAGGTGAATATTAATCGACATCGGCTTAAAAGAAAGTAGAATAAACGAAGCACCTGAGGTTCACCCGGAACAACAGAAATGCAATCTGTGCAACCGAATAGAAGCTCCGATGTAATCAGAGGCCGGATGTTTACAGCGACTCGCACGCATTGTGTTGAATCTACGTTCTTCCCTTCTGAGTTCTCCATCTCTGAAAAACTCAATCAGTATTGCAGACCCTAGAATCCCAATGCAGCACGAAACTAAACTCAGATTAAACTCTATTCAATTGCATTTCAATCTCGTATCAGGTCAAACCCATGAAATGAGCCCAATTTGAAAAATATGAAAAATGTAAGCTGATGAGATCTCCATCAGATCAACCTGAAGGGAGTTCGTATCCGAGCTTACCTCTGAGATCAACAAAGTAGCAAAAGCGAGAGAAGGGAATGGGAGAATCAACAAAGGGTTTCCTGCGAAAAGAGAACGAAGGGCTTTGCGTTTCGTATTTGAACAAGAGGCTCTGAGACCAGCGATTTTGAATCTGGACGTGTCGGGCTTTTATTGAACTGAATTTGAGAAATAGGCGCTTAGGTCCGAATTCAAATACAGAATGAGATCACGCGCGTGTCACGTGCAAGGATATGAGTCTAACGGTATAGTCTGCCCCAGCGAGCACGGGTGAAATCTGTAGGGACAGAGAAATCCCCACTAAAATTGGGAAATTCTGCATTTGTTTCTATCTAAAGCCAAGTCGAAAAAATGCCATTGACTCCAATGTAAACAACCTAACCTATCCATAAATTCCTTTTACTTTAGTTAACCGAGTCAATTTTTACTATCTGGATTATTTTTTTAATATAGAAAAAATATAAAAAAACCTCCTTAATATTTGGATTACGTACCTCCCTATAATCACTTAAATTTTCAAAAATTGACAAATAGGACCTTTAACTTTTTACATGTCAAGAAGTACTCTTTTATCTATTTCATTTTTGACGTTCCTAGAGTTCAGCATGTTCAATTCAATGTGACATATAAGATAAAGTTAACAGTAACATAGATAAAATAATATATTTTATAAAATATGAAAATTGACAAACTTATTTTTTAATTTTAAAAATTTAGAAATGATTTATATAAAGAAGTTAAAAAAAATATATTTGCCTTTCCCCTTTAGTATAATATCTTTCAATTTTTTTTGGTGTTTTACTTTTTTAGATTTTGGGCAAAGTAATATTCTCATGTGATTACATTTATTTTTTATATTAATAATTCACTTTTGTTTTTCTTGACCTCAAATGCATATCAACTTAATTTGTAAATATGAATGAAATACTTTGTTCTGTCTTAATTTTCTTTTTATTTTACATGAATAGCTCTTCTATTTTAGTCAATTATCCATTAAAAATATGTGTGTGAGTTTTAAGAGATATGTCTTAATGGAGTTTTTTATTTTGAAAAAAAAAAGAGTGATGAAGGTTTATGTAATTTTTGACGGAGTTGGTATAAAGTTAATGATATTCACGTGAACTTTGTTTTCTAATTTACTAAAATTTTAGTTCTAATATATGATTGGGCAGTCTAGTGTAATTTTTATTTTTATTTTCTTTTGGTTGATAAATTGTATCGGTTTTATCCTTGTTATATTAGGCTCTTGTTAAACATATACTAATCATGATCAGGCACCTTAAATTTCAATTTTTAATTTTTTTTATCTCATAAAAATTACATCAACCGAGGAAAAAGTCATTTATTTCGATCACGGTGTTACAAGAGCTTAATCAACCAAAACATTACACAAGATTGTAACCAAATTCAGATAATAACACGTTATGCATTATAATTCAAGAAAGAATAAAAAATAATTGCAACAAGAAGAAAAAGAATTGACAAAAGAAACAATCCATCAAATATGTCCTAAATATTAGTTTACGTAATAATTAATATAGTATGTTAATCTCAAATAAATTATTAAAAAATAAAAATTATTAAAAAATAATTTAATTAAAATTAATACACCATATCAGACCAATATCTTTTGGTCTTCCAACCATATACCATAGTAACTAGCTGTTATATGTCATTTTCTAAAGTGTCTATCTTTTCTTTTAGTGTTGTTAGGTTAATTCCCAAAGACCCAAATGTCTATTTGATAATTTATTCAATCAATACAAGGCGGGTAAATATTTCAATTTTTCGACCATCGCTGCAATGAGTACAGTATAACGTTATGAGCATAAAAGGTGCCTCTACATATTCTAGTGCGCTTCATCGTTTGATTACTTTTAAACGTTCATTAATGTCATCATGTAAGCATCGCAAAAGTGCCCAAAAAACACTAGTCCAAAGTTAAGAAAACAAAAAGTTAATCTAATTACATTATTTTTTAAAGTTTACTTATATTATATTTATCTATTTTTTATTATTTTAAAAATACTATTTGATTTTTTATAAATTATATATATATATATTGGTTAATGGACAGGTTTGCTCTCTGGTCAGAGAATGAACCGTATAACTTAGTATAGCTAAAAGGAATATATTAGTCTTAATAAAGACTGAATACTTCAAAAGAGAAGTTTTATCTAGGATCAATACATGTTGAACATTTCTATCAGAGAGAAAGAATCTGAAAATTTACGTTATATATAAACATTTCAAATTATATCGTCTTACTGCATCAATCAATATTTATGCTTTCTAATATCAGTCTACACCATTTCAGTCTCACATTATATGAGGAAGATGTAGATATCTCACCAGCAATTTAACTTGTTGATGGAATTTGACCATCAAGAAGTCAAATTTGGGATTCAATTTATAAAACGACCCTCATATTTGATTCAAAATTATTGTTTTGATGATGAAGATATTGTTGTAAAAAACATGACCCTCATTTTTATTATATGTCACTCACTCTCACATTTACAATTCTGTCTAAACTATAAAAAATATTATATATATATATATATATATATATATAGAGAGAGAGAGAGAGAGAGAGAGAGAGAGAGAGAGAGAGAGAGAGAGAGAGAGGTACCTCAAAAGAGGTTCTCATAATTTAATCCCTTTTTTCATGTCAGACAAAAATAATTTAATCCCATTTGAAAAGGCTGTTTGTAATCTTTCAAAACCTTAGGGAGGTATATAAGTACACTAAAACTTGACAGATACAATGCATGCTGCATAACACTTGCGAAAAAAATTAATTTACAAGTGCTAGAAGTAGAACTTGTTACGATCAACCTCTGCACATGCAATCAGGAGCAGGATAAGTATAAATTGATTGCGTCTCCTTTCTTAGTCTGATATGCCCTTGTCTGTTCTTATGTCCATCCAGAACTGCCCGTTGAAATTCTAACCAGTCCATGCTTTTATTCTGAAATAGATGGCCCAACAGTGACATGTTTGGTCTAATAGTCTTCAGATTCAGATAAGCTCGGTGTCCCACCTGGAGATGCAACAAATGTTTGGCAAAAATAGTGAATTTTGGAGACTGACTTCATTTCTCGAAGCAATAAAAAACAATAATAAAACCGATACTATTATAGCACTGATCGAGGCTATGTTACACCTAAAAGTGGTTTATAGAATGTAAAATCAGTACAACAGTTACGTTTCAAATGGAATATTTGATGACCATTCTTACCAGAGCATTGTGCATATTGCCTGGAGAAGCAGAAATGAATATGTCACTGTGCATGCTCACATAATAATCAACAGCAGCTAACAAAGATGCTTTGCCTTCAACCTTGGACAGTTCCCTGGCTGAGGTTAGGCTCTTTTTATCATCCATTAGAGGAAATAATTTGCTTAAAGTTGCTATCCTAGCTATGCCACCATACACCTGAAAAAATTGCATCAAATCCAAACTCAGTCCTGATTGAAAGTACATAATGCCATCCTATAAAGGTGTCAAAAAATGATTATCTTGCTACCAGTATTGACATATTATATTGGACATCGAAAATTTATGAGTTTTAGGAAAAAATAAAAATCAGTTTACAAAACCAAACAAGTAGTAAATAACGCTTTCATAGTGGTTAATGAGTTAACTATGTATTCAATCAAGCAAGCACTTGTCACAGTAATTGTTCATGAATTCCTCAATGTAATTTCCCTAAAATATTTGTTGCCACATAATAATCACATGCCGCCTATTATTTGCTGTAGCTGAACCTTGTGGGATGCAAGATACAGCCGCGTTCTATTGTTAAATCCCAAAGCCGCCAGGAGCAACCCTATTTCTTCAGGAGTAAGTGGGCAACGGCCCTGGTTTCTCAACTCTTCATCAGTAAATTGAGATTTTGATACCCTTCCCTGCCAAATCACCTGCCGATATTTAGCAAGAGCAAGTTTCTCAGCTTTTCCCCCACCATAGTCACAGGCTGAATGAGCAGCCATATCCTGCATTGGAATCAAACACATAATCATTAAGAAAGTTTGGTAGGAATAAAGGTTTTTAAGAGAAATACAGATCACAAATACTACCGGACTACATAAAGAATTCAACATGAAAGCGTTGTTTCATTACATTGTATTTTATACTGTAAAGATCTCTACAATAGAATAAACTATTTTGTGCTATTCAAACTTGTATCAACTGGCTCTCCTACTACAGGAGTGATGGATCAACATTCAAACACAAGTAATAAAGACAATAATTATAATCTGGTGTATTCATCACATAAATTAGTTCTACTACTTAAAACAAATAAAGCCGTTAACATTGAAGTGTAATTGCACAATCAACTACATCCATCTTAAAACATTGTAACTCCAGTGCAATAGAAAGACATTCCAAATCAAATCAGAATGTCATATAATTTTAGAACTTTACAGACAATAAATGTATAGCTTTGAATCCCAGTAAACTGCCAACACAAATAAAGACCATACTTTGTCAAAACGCAGATGCAACACAACAAACTTCCCAGTCCGCTGATTTCCAGATTTATCAGTTCCGTCCAGCACATTACCATCTCCTGCTACTTGATTTATGCTAGGAGTATGGCGGAGGCAATGAACAATGGTCTCTCCTAATGCTCTGACATGAGGAACAAAAGCCAATGCTTCAAAGTTGACCTTACAACGAAGACGCTGGATGTCTGATGGCAAGTTGTTAAATGTCAAACGGTGAGAGAATGGTGCAATAGCAGCAATGCCATAACTGTGTCAACAAGAAGATCAATAACATAAAAGATTATATTTAAAAATACTTAAAAAAATATGTAAATAATGAAAAGACAGTCTCTAAAAGCAGACAATGGTTGGTGCTTTCATAAAGTTTTTATTTTGTCAGATAATTTTGAGGAAGAACAGAAAGTATACCATAAAGTTTAAATCCACATTAACTATTTCTTTGACAGAAAAAAGCGAGATCACCAAACCAAAATATAATTTATATTATATTTGTATCTCTTCATGACATTTTCTGATGCTTTTAGTATACCCGTAAGTTACAGTCATTGGTAAATCGTATGAGAACTATTAGGACTGATGGATGCACCTGCGGGCATTTCACCACCAAAAGAAGTTTCTGCCTGATTGGCAGCTGCTAATTCATGGGAAGTGCTCAGGGATCATTAGGACATGAGACATAGATGGATAGCAGGTGGCTACCCTAGAAAACGTTTACGATAAAAGAACTCATTTTGTGCCTCTAATTACTATTTTTTATAAACAAATATTTTCAGGTAAGTTAATTTGTATAAGATAAATGAAGCCTTAAACCATAAATTTTGGAATAAGGTTATATTATATGTAAAGAAAACTAGTGCCCTGGTTTGTAAGATATATACTTTATCTCCACAGCGTCATGCAGTTTCATGAGTTGACCCAATACTTGGTCTCAAAATATCTGCCTAGGCTTCTTTATTATGTTAAGTTTATTGCTAAGCAAAGGTCTTATCGGGAGATATGTATTCTACGCTCAGTATTGAAGCTCCTATATCACAAGCATTATCTTGAGAAATGAAGCCTGTCATTTATAAATGAAATTAACTCTAAATACCAGCAGTCCAGCACCAAATATCATAATAATCACAGAAAGCTTAGTCATACTTAAAGTGGATAGAAGTAACTATCCAACTAAAGCAATTCATATGTTTGTACAACCTGATTTCATTTGAAGAGAAAAAAAAAATATGGAAGATTCAGAGAATAAACAGTCTAAATACCTGTTAAGCACAGGCAAGACATTCTCTATATACCAGTCAGCTGTTGCATGAACCGGTGCTGTTTTAATTCTAGTAACTCTTATGCCCGTTGCATAATATTCCCTTGAGCTCCAAGAATAGTCACTGGGAAGCTCTTTCACAATAGATATCTCATTTTGGAGGACATCAATGAAGTGGTCCACGTCAAATATTTCTGCAAATGAACTGCAGAAACATAATTTCATGGAAGTCGCTACTTTTTAATAAGAAAATAAAATGGCTGCAACAATAGCAAACTGAGGATATACCTTGAATCTTGCCAAACGGGATTCACTTCAAAATACGGGATCACTAATGTCGCATTCAAAATTTTAGCAACAGCAACAGCATCACATATCTTTCAAAGTGAAAATGGAGGGGGAGGGACGTTAGATAGGCGATCAACTGCTAAGGCAGATATCTTGGCAACAAATCATAATAATAAAATACATGGGAAAATAAAAAGAGACTACTTATCCTTATAGACATATTCCATCACTTTGATCAAATTACATCCTTGCAACAGATACATACCCCCATCTTCTGCTGGTTCAGCCCTCCATCAAGGAAAACTTGGATATAGCCCTGAGACTTTTCAGGTTTTGCTGCAAGAAATTAAGAGGTGAACAAGTAAAATAGTAGCTTTATTGACAATACTATTGCCATTCCCAAGGAATATTTTCACCAGAAGTATTATTGTAAAAAGAACAAAAAATGGAGATTCATGTATTTTAGTTCACTATTTGAACTTACAAGGCAATTTCGTAGACTCACTACAGGGTTTCCATCCTTGGTTGGCCAATGGTGACCAGAGGCTAATTTGTTGATCAACGGACTGGAACGGGAAAAGAGGAGAATATAAAGAAAGAAAACACAAATTTTATAATGAAATGTTCAGCATTTTTTAAAACTAGAACAAAATAAAACTGCAAAGTTAATGTCTACCGACAATTTCGCGCTGCCAAGCACCCTCTAATAGAGCTACGTGCATAGGTTTTGGAGCATTCCACTCCTGCAATGCGATGCCCACATTTTAGAAGCTGTATATTCTCTTGATAAGACAGAAAAAAGTCATACGAGAGCCAGAGAATTATCAGCACATTCTTCTCAACACAATTTTCCCAGGATTTCGGAATAAAAACTGAAAAAATTGGATCTTTATACCCATATAACAGAGAAAAGGGAGCACAGCAGATTAGTTTTGGCAGAATATAACCACAAGTTATTACCATATTGGCGGCCAAGAATCCTAGTACTATAAAGTTCAAGTCTTGGTGGCAAGAATATAAATAAACGTGGCAAGATTTAAAAAAAAAAAAAAAAACAATTTTCATTAGCTGTGGCTATACTGACGAATGCAAAATAATTCCGACATCTGATGTTCGTCCAGATAAACCGAATTACGTGCCCCAAGCGTTTGATTAAAGCTTTACGTTTCTCATACAAATTCAATCTCTACAAAACCATCCTCCGCGATTCATCCACCACTGTTTCCCATATGTCAATCATGACTCAATTAAATAAAATAAACGAAAAGGAATGTAGCGACTCACAGAGAACATAGAAGGCGAAGCATGACCTAAAGGGCCAAACAGATTGGGAAAGAAAACCGGCAAAAGAATCACGAAAACCCCAGCAAAGGCGGCTTTATGAGAGTGGCTTAGGTGGTTGTACAAGAAAAGCTTTGTTGTAGCCATGGGAATACAAAATTTTCAGATCAATAAATCATACGTAGAGTTTTACATGTTGGACGGAGTGATAAGTGTAATGACGCAAGATCTTCTTGTCCCACAGGAGGATCAACCGAGAGAAGATGTTTTGCTCTTCTGTTGGCTTGTGGTACGAAAGTGGGAGAAATACTCGAAGTTCACTATTCTGCGTTAGCGGAGAGTTCCACTTCGTTAACAGACGAACAAAAACGAGTTAGTAACCATTACGCTTTAAGGGGATTTGGATCTTTAAGGTTATGTGAGACACTCACAAATTACAACGTAAATTTGAAAGAGATATACACTTGATTTGGGGTTTATATTCAAAAACTAAATGAAATTCAGGATTACACAAATTTTTTATGTCTAAATTATCTATTTATTTTCTCCATTACTAAATGCATACACAAAGTTTTTCTAAGCGGAAAAAAATAACCAATTATTTTCGACAACAATACTTTGTTTCATTAAAATTATAACATTAAAAATATTTTCAAAAATTTTTTATTTCAATGTTATATATTTTATATTTTATATTTTATTTATTACACATTTTAAAAAATAATTATTATATAATATGAAATGCATATTTAATATTTATCAAATTATATAAGTAATAAATTTAAAAATATTTCGGTCAAGGTAACTAATTTTTTATTATAGGAAAAGTTAACATAGTATATATTTTAATTTTAAGAGAGGAGAGTGCAATTATTTAATTAAAAAGTTATATAATTAATATTTTTTTAAGAAATAAGTGTGATTATCTTAAAATTTACTAATTAGAGACTAGGTCTTCCATCCCATCATATATCTTTCTCCTTTTAAAATTACAAGAAAAAAAGTGTATTATTATCCTTGTTTTTAATTACGACACTACTTCTAATCTAAAAATAATTTAAATTCAATTTTATAATATATCAATGTCATTCTAATAAATCTCTTATTATTTAAATTCAAAAATCTAATTATATAAAATTACTAAAACACTACTCATATTAAATTATAATTTTATAGTGCTCTTTCTCGTCTCCGATCAAATTGTCCAGTGTGAATTAGTTTCTTATCCCCATAAATCCGTTTGGTTCATAAAAAGAGCGGAAATTGAAATAAAAATGAGTTAAAAAAAAATTTTAAACACATGTATTACATTTAATATCATGTTGAAAAAAATGTGGAAATAAAAACATAAGCTAAACCATAATATTCTAATAAAAATAAATATTTTTTACTAAAAATTTATTTAAGAGAAAATAATAATTTTTATTATTATTAAATTATTTTTTATGAAAATTTAAAAACTAATATAAAAATTCATGATAATCAATAGATTAATTATTGTTTTTAATTATGTAAAAATATAATTTTATTTTTCATCCTCCCAATCCCTCTTCCTTCTCGCGTAGCCGGCGTTGGCAACACAGGGGAGAGAAGCAGAGGAAAGAGACAGACCACAACGAGCAAAGAAATCGAAACGAGATGGTTTGAAATGAAAACCGGTCATGGAAAGAAACAGACCAAGGCGTTGCTGGCATCTTTCTATGAAACGATTTTCCTCACTTCTCATGACGGAATCTCCAGTGAAGGAGGTGGGTTGAAACGAAAATCGGCCATGGAAGGAGTTGATTCGAAACGATTGTTGAAGACAAGAAGAACCGATATGAAGATTCAGGGAAAACTGGCGGAGATGGTTTGAAAAGAAACCGAAACGAGAGAGAAACAGTAGAGAGAGGCAGAGGAGAGGAGAGATGCAAGTTTGGGATGACGGTGAACGCTTCTGGTTCGAAGAGAGAAATGGCAAAGAGAGAGATATGGTGGATTTTCTCCTTCTCATCCCTCATCCCTCATCCCTCTGTATTCTCCGAACGGAAAGCCCACAGTGACGAAACCCAAAACGACGGCGTCTCTCTCATCTATCTCTTCTCTCGACGATGGGATGAAGTTGCTGTCATTTTACAGCAACCACTCATCGACGGTGATGGGGTCCCGCCGGTGATCCCACGACTGAGAGGGATCAGAGTACATATAGGTTGGAGAAGGAGGAGGGCTGTGGCAGAGAATGATTGAAGGACAGAAGAGTAATTTACTTTAACTTTCCTGGGAATGATGTTGATTCCATCAGATAATGGAAATTTTGTACATTACCAATTTGTGGCAATCATGATTTCCACGGCAATGGAAATCACTTGTACTCTTGCAACCAAACATGAGAATGGGTTGTCATTCCCTCTCCCTCACCCCAAATTCCATGAACCAAACAGGACCTACAAAAATTGGCCACCAACATGGCCATTATTGGTATTATGAGAAATTACTAGAATGGTATGAGCTCGGGGCTTTTCCGGAACTATCCAAAATGATTTCAAACAACCTAGCCTTGTTATGAAAATCTACGACCCATTAATAATGTGGCATCATTTGGTTGTAGACCAATTAAGCCACTGAGAACAAATGGGCAAGAAAGGAAACTAAAAGAAAAGAAAGGCACGTGAAATAAGAATGCCAACAAGAGAGTAGAATAACTGACTATGAATTTCAAAAATAAAGAAAATGAAAATAAAGTCCGACGTCAGTCAATTGATGAGTATACAATTGAATATATCAGTAAAAGAACTAATGACATGGTGTCTCATCGGAGACATCGACTAAATTATAACAAACCACAAACGATGTGAGGCTTAGGATGCATGAAAGCAGTAAGATATAATGAAAACAAATTTATGAACAGAAAACATGTACTATTAATTTCAGATTTTAAGTGTATCTAAAGTCGCTTATATTTCTACATGTAAGCCGAGGAAACGACCACTAACGAGAGCAGGGGCCCTATATACATCTTGGCAAAGCTAAACCTAGAAATCATTCAATATTACCAAGGTAAAAGGAAAGGAGTCATCCACATCCATATATTAACAGGATTCTGTTGTCAGCATTCCCAAAGAATCACTTTCACATTCCTGTGACATAAGCCGCCTCCTCTTTGCAGCTTGTTCCTCACAAATTTCATCAGTCATCTGGACATCATCACTTGCGACCTTCTCATCAACAGCATCAGAAACTTGATGCAAATGAAGAACTCCATTCTTGTTGCTATCACACATCATGTTAGAGTCTCCTGAACTTGCCACGACAATAGATGTGGGCAAGTTGCTAGTAGTAGCAGAGCCAGTAATTACTGCTAAACTATCAAGACTTTCCATGGGTGAACAGTTTTTTTCATTTCGGTTATCTTCTTCGAATGGACCAGCTTCATTTCCAACGGCGTAATTTTCAATAACCCCTATGTCATCTGAGTCACCTGAGGCACAACTTGAGGTGTCCCGGGAAGGCCCAGCCTTGTCATGTGTTGCTTGTATATTGATTTCTGGTTGATGACAAGTTTTGGCACCACTACCTCTAGATAAGTGAGGCAGCTCAGAGGTTTGCAGTGTAATTCCAGCCACTTGCTGGATGTTAGCTTCAGTCGTCAGATACATAAACTGCTCACCGGTTTCTGAATCTTCCTATGAAAAGACAAGGACAATCACAGAGAAAGGTGGGGAGGGAGGATTAGTATTGCAGATCAATGTAAATAATAATAAATAGAAAGCACATGAAATTTGCTGCGCTTATAATCATGATATTAGGGAAAAAAATAGTCTCCTAGAATGAAAGGCAGAAAGCATTATTTACTGAGTCAATTCAAGATGACAACAATCATTGAAGAAACTGAATACTTTTCGCAACTTTATGCAACTAAAACAAGTTTCATAAGAGACAAGCAAACATGGCTTGAAGCATTTCCAGGTAAAAGGAGGTAAACGGAATAAAGGTTCAGCATTTTTCATAATCAGACACATAAAATTCATGTCAGAGGCATGGGAAGAGATAAATATCCCAAAGCGTCTTGAAATCATTTAAGTAATGAGTAAGACAGAAAACTACAACATCCTAATCGCAGACTAGGCAATAGTTAAGGTACAACTTGAGGGTTTAGTGCAGGTAACAAGTTCAAGTGGCATAAAAGGCCTACAAAAGCATGGACGCTCCAAATCTGACTTAATGTGGGTTGAGGGAACAAGCTATGCCCCACGAAACATGTAAGGAGAACACCAAAGATGACCTGAGGAAGAAATTCCATAAATTTCAACAGCACAAATGCGTATGCAGATACAAACACAAGCAAAGTAGATAGATACCTCTACTGGAAATATTGAACTGCTGAGACGGTAATCAGATGATCTATGGGCAAAAGATTGGCATTGTTCCAGTAGTTCTCCTGCAGTAGCTACAGGCTCAAAAAGCTCTCTAAGAACCAAGCCTGAATGAGGTTCCAAAGATGGTGATGGCGGTAATAGAGTGATCTCAATTCCCTGGCCAGCATGGGAAGTTGTTGACTCCCCATTGATGCCAGAACTAAACCCATTTCCAAGAAACTGAACTCCTGTTCTGTTCTCATTATTTTCAAAGTAGTTGTGGTCGTTGCTGTATTCAGAGGTAGAGACATTAGAACAGTCTTTCAGGAGTTCAAAGATTAATCTTTGGATAAGAGTTCGCTTAAGATAAGCCTCGGCAGGTGGAAACCAGTGTGCATTGAGCTGGAAAATTTCCATTATGTCACGTCAATTTTATAACAGAAACCATAAAAAACAATAGAAAAAGTGATAGTTCCTTCATTGCAAAGTTAAAAGAGATAAAATACTGGAACATGGTGAGCAACAATTAAAATTCAGATAGGTTTAAAAGAGGATTGTGTAACAGATAAAAACAATTTTAGCACAGAAAAAGCCCAAGAGAAAGAAAAATAAAAAAAGAAGTGCCACTTACAAAGTTGGAGAACTTGGTTAGTTTAAGTGGATTGAAATTATCAGGAGCTTCAGCCAGGAAAAGCTCTAGATAGTGTAGTAGAAAAAGGCCACAATCATATGAGTTCTCCTGCTGTGGCAACTGTAATGGGATTCAGTCACAAGAGATTAGAAATAACAGTAACACCCTCAAGATGAGAGAACAAAAAGGTTTTCTCTCATATCTCACAATAAATCATAAACCAAAAACAATTGAGGGAACGCTTCAAGCAAAACATTAAGCAGTTTCTTCTATACTATTCAAATTTTAAAAGAGAACAAAAGATTTGGGAAAACAAATCAAAGTGTAGGATTTTTCTAACGTGCGAGGAATAATTCATTAGCTGTTTTCCTCTTCTGAATTTCTAACATTTGAAACAAATACCTATATTTCGTAAGACTAAGTATCACCTTAAAAGTCATTAAATAGACTCATATTCATCTATATAGCTATTAATGGAATTTTTAAGACAGAATCTGAACAGTTTCTTGAGTAGTTTCCCAAAAAATGGGTATTTTTCAGCTAGTAAAACTGAACTGTCTTATTCAAACTAAGACCAACTTATTTTAGTGCTTCTAATATTAAAGTCATCAAAATGTCAGCAAGCAATACCGCAAGTGGGAGAAAACGCATATTGAAGAATGCTGATGAAAGGTCTTCATCACATTTATCCTTTTGCCTCTCTTTCCATTCTTCCCATAAATAACTGTCAATTTAAAAAGGGAAGGAGTCAGCATATAAGTTATAACTTACAATATTCATTATTCAAAATGAGAAGATACTAGAAACAAACAAATACTAGGCACAAGGAGACAGAGAGCTACTAATCAAACAGAAAAAGCTAATGCAGGGACATGGCTGCACCCAAATGCACATGAATTTGGTTTTTTTGTTTGTTCTACAAAAATACTCATATGAAAGATAAAATAAATATGACAGTTTCAAATTTAGTATCAACTCAACTGAATAAAGCAACGTAGAGAGGTCAAGTTTAATCTACAATCAAAAAGTGTTCAACACTCAACAGTAAAAATTACATTTCAATGCAATGCAAAACAAAAATAAGCATATCATCACTGTTAAAACAACTAATTCTTCCATATATCAAAAGGCCATAAACATGAAACTTTGATCCAAATAAATGTTCTAAAATCATAGTAGCACAATCATCCTAGAGGCTCTTTTACAATTGATACAAAATCCTAGTAGCAATTGTGGTTTATGCAGTGAATTGGAATTTATGACTAGAGTTGAATGGTCGTATTATAGGGGTGTCTCATTGTATATAGACAACCTATGGACAAGGATTCTGTTTACAGCTTCTTTATAATGATCAGCCCAAGGATATTCTAAGGGAGCCTCTTTTAGAAATGCAGAGGGATTGGAAAGCTTTGTTACATATTTAACTGTCTTTTTCGTTTTATTTTTTGTTTTTAATATTGTTCTTTGATTCTGTTTTCTTGGAGGACACCTCCTCCTCATTTGTACTGTTCTTATATGAACCGCATAATATATACGTTAATTTTGTTCTCTTGCCAAGGGATGAAAGGAAAGGCACAATAAAGAAGCTCTAACATACCTTCGCACAAGGTTTTGCAATCCACTATGGCTTCCTTTAATTGAATCCATGTGCAATATACAGGGTACTCTAATTGAATCGTCCAGGCATTCCTCTGAAATATGACTCACGACATAAATATCTGAGAATACAGATATTCACAAGACAGGAGTTGACAAGCCAAGTACTAACCATTAAAAGTAACCACTTCACCAGGATGACAAATAACTAATAAACTCCAGTGAAGACTGCCATTATAATCCAAATTTAATGCTGATCAGCAGCTGAATTCTGATAAGAAAAAACAGAGAGAAGCAAAAGTATGATAGATATCTTACTTGAAGTTTACAGGTATGAAGATATAATCCTTTTCAAATAAATTTACTTTTCTCGTCCACTTACGGACACGAAGAAAAGCTGCTTTGCCATCAGAAGCACTTGAGGGGTTTTTGTCCATATCGGCCAGCTTTCGAAAGAAAAAACTATTGAAAAAATGGAACCTATTTTTTTCCTCTTCTTTCATCTGATTCTTCAGGTATCTGCCAAGATAGAGATTTTTAAATCTGTTAAAACACACTCAAGTATAGAAGTACTAAGTAGAATACAATTGAGGACATTTATTTATCCAATGCTTCCAACATGTTCCACAGTAACCTTCAATTGCCAATTTCTTTTTTACTATCCATACACGTGCTCCATCTTAATGTTCTTCTTTCCCTAAATGCTCACATATACATTAAGAATGAAATGCAACCAAAAAGGGCAAAATAAAGCTAAAACTTGCATGCATGTTCTATATGATCTCCTCCTATGGGATATCTAAACAATTAATAAATTATCCAACTGAAGCCCTAAAAACTGCAATTACCCCAAACAAAAACATAAATAATGCAAACTTACTTAATGTAGAAATCAATAATGGTGTCATTGATGAATGTGTCAGGTTGTAATAGATCAACATCTCTCTTACTTAGTGAAACAGCATCCGGATCCCCTTTTGGATAAATAACTTCACCAAATGGCTCCTCAAAACTGTTTTCAGATAAAGTCTCAAAAATAGTGAGTTTTAACACAGTACTGGAAGAACAACACCCCCCCCCCCCCCAAAAAAAAAAAAGGACAGAAAGATTAAAACAGAGAAAGAAGAACAAGTGAGAAACATCAAACTTCAACACTCATTAAGTGCACTATACTTTGACACTATGTTGGCCTCCTCTGGCTTTTATCATAAGCTTAAATTCTAGTCATGATGTGGGTCAAAAACATTAAATACCATTTATTATCCTCTAAAAAATGAAGGACTAAATGAAACAAAATATTTCAGATGTCGGAGCTGATGACATAATGTATCACTTCTAAGCCAGGAGACCACAATTTTGTTGCATTTTATAAACAAGATATCGAGAGTTTCTACATCCACCAATAACCAACACAAAACATTGACAATGACCCTGGGAATATAATTTTACACTCAATGATGACCGTAGGTGTCATGCAGATTTCTACTTTTACTACGGAAAACATGTCCCAACCTCACTTTTCCAACAAATAAACTATTAAAGATATCTGTAGCATCCTAAGCAAAACATTTAAAGAAGACTCAAGGAATGTAATTTTACACTCAATGATGACAGTAGATGTCATGCATGTTTCTACTTTTATATCCGTCCCAACCTCACTTTTCCGACACATAAACTCTTAAAGATATCTGCAGCATCCTAAGCAAAACATTTAAAAAAGGACACAGGGAATGTAATTTTACACTCAATGATGACAATAGATGTCACCCATGTTTCCACTTTTATGTATTGAAAACATGTTCCAACATCACTTCAACAAAAAAGCTATTAAGGATATCTGCAACACCCAGAACCATTCTATGCCCTAAGTAATTTCTAGTTAGCTTCCTTGTTTTTGGGCCTTGGCCCCCATGTCACCATAAAAGTAATTAAGCAACATTCATTTAACAAAAGTATAACTAAAGAACATAATAAAGGTAGGTCAATAGAAAGCATAAATTATGCAAAGGATAATGAAATAGAAAACCAGAAAGTATGCAAAACTACTTGTTTAAAAGGAACACTGTGTCATGATGACTTCAATATAATGTTGCGGAAAAAAAGATTAAACAGTTTTTGCTTACTTAGGGAAGTAGCAACTTGGTCCAAGCAAATCATTTCCATCGCCTTCCATGTCTCCACTACAAGATAAAAGTTAATTTTATATAGATATAATGAATCAAGTGATACAAAATGGCATTTAGAGCACCAAATAAACAAGAAAAGAACCGGAAAAAAAAAAAAAAAAAAAGCCTCTAGATGACATCCATCACAATCAACGATGGCCCTTCTTCTCTCACTCTCTTCATATTGATATCAAATCAATAATTAAACTTTATGGTGACATATGATATAATATGACATCAAAATTTTTTACACAAAATAAACAATTACAGCAAGAAACAGAGTTCTCTTGATGCTTGTGTTGCAATCACAAGTCTAGAGCTGCAATAAGTATATTAGACCTTTAGCCCATAGATGAGCATAACAGAAAACAGGAACTTTATAACTAGCAGACCAAGAAAAGTATCAAAGAAATAATTTAGAGACTTACTCAAAGTTAGCATTCAACATAGCCGAGTATTTCACATTAAGAGATGTGATTTGTTCATGTATGAGGGACCAATTGGAATCAGCAATAACGATCTTCAATTCCTCAATGCCTAGCAAAAGGATAGGTATGCAGATATAATAAGCAACATAAAAATTCACCATTGGAAATAAGCTTTATGGGCTCGTAATACTGGATATTATTCAAAACAAAAGGCTTACCTGAAAATAGGAAAATATGTTTAATGAAGAAAATTATTACATGTTAGACTAACCTGCAGTTTTGTTTACATTATTTGTGAGACCTGCATTGCCTGATATTACACGAATGTTCATCATGACGATTTCATTCTGAACAAATTACACATCAGGAACTCACAATTTATATACTAATAAACAAATATTGGCACCTAGTTCTATTTGGACTATAAAACTCACACTTTGAAGCAAACAACACCTAATATCAACAACATCATCCATTGCCCACTCAAGATTGGAGGCCCCTTGTCCACATGCAGTTGAACCATTAATTTTGATGCAACAATGAGAAAATGTTAACTTTGGCCCCAAAAGATAATTATCCTGATATATGATATACTCAGGATAAAGAACAACTTCCAAATCTGCATCATCCTGAACATTACAAAAAAGAAATTGATAGTCAATACAAAAGCTTAACTCAGCACAATATACAAGGGGAAAACAGTACAAGAGTGATGAATTTTTATAATCTAGAAAGCATTTTATATTGGTACACTAGCATTAAGAAAGTACATAATTTGCAGCCTCAATAGCTCATTCTACTTTAGCTTTTATTCTTGAGAAACGAAAAATATGTGCAACTTGTTGAAGTAGGTGGAATTGGGTTTTTCTTGTTTTGGAGGCAGGGCGGGGGGAGACTCAAACCAGTTCATGCAATCAATACAAAATTGACCAAAACAGTACCAAAATTTGAGAATCCCTAAACACTAAAGATAAATCACTCAATGTCTGTTTCTCTAACAAAAATTGGTTGAATTACCATGTCAGAATCTCCTATGCAATGGTTCAATCCATAACCATTCAATGAAACTGAAATTACAAAAAATGAAGTTTAGTGAGTTCAGCAACATAATGTTTCCAAACCGTATTTAATGGAGTTAATAAGTATCAAGAATCCAAGATTACAATAAAATATACCATTCTCTGCAGTCTCAGAGACAGGAGTTGATGGAGTACTCTCATTGATGCATTCATTGGCTTCTGGACTAACATCAACTGATCCGTTCTGCAAAAATCTTAAACATAAATATGAATTCCACATCTAAAACATTTCTTTAGGACTTAATACTACAAATAGAAGTTACAGTACACTGGATGGAGACCCTGAAAGGGTAAAATCTGTTTGGCTCATCTCATGTGAAGGTACAAAACCACTTCTATCTTTCGATTGTTGGGAAGCTTCCAACTCAGAATCCTCTTCATAATCAAATTTCCTTTCTGATGTGCCAAGAGGGGGGTCTGAAACACCCTTTTCCAAAATGAAGTCACCATCAACCACGTCAACATTAACACTTGGAATGCTGCCAACATCCTGATCCTTTACGATGATCTTGTCTACCTGGGAGACTGTAAAAACTATTTCAGATTGAATGCAATTTACCAAAATGACAAGGACATCTTCAACAATAAAGAGCAAGACTCTCAACATCGAATATCTTTTTTCTTGTTTCAGTTTCAAGTTTCAACCATTTTTTCAGTAAACTTCTTCATCATGAGTGACCAATTGTAGCTTTGGGGAATGAACTCTTTGGCTACACTAGAATAAATGAGTAACCATAAGTAAAGTGGTTGCCCCCTACTTGAAACGCACATGCCAATCAAAGGAGCAAGACTATTTTAATTCAAGGTGAAAGATTTAAGTCTCCATCCCCACCGATTTGTTTACAAATTAAACAACCCCAACCTAAGGTATCTAGTAATGTGCTTTAATTAACATGTAGAGGGCTCCACTCGTAAGAAAATGATTCAAATTACAAATTAATGAATGAAACTAGTGTCTAATTTACTTGCCTCAAGACATGATAACTTGAAGTTACATACAAAATATTTTGCCCAGGCTAGTTTTTTTCTGATTAACTTCATTAGTTTAGTAAATAAACTCTTGCCATTTTAAAGCTTGCATCAAACAAAACAAATATCAACTTCATTTAAATATTGAACCCTTTCTACTCTAATAACACAATGACTCAGTGTAGTAGGTAAACGTCATAAAACCATTTCTTTTTCTTCATGGAATCAAAACTGTTTACTAGACATTATCAATATCTAAATCTAATTTTTAAAATACAGAGTATCTCAACATGGATGATAATCAGTGCATCTTATATGATCAACACATTCATTCAAGAGACTTTGGCTAAATTTTGTCTGCCCAAAGTCCTAAATGCTAAAATCACTTAATAGCTGGAAATGTAGAATGTAAGTTGAAGACATGACGTATGTATAATTGTGCTTAAAAATTGCAATTTGAATAGGACCATTTAACTTATCTCAATTGAGTCAGACATTCTTCATTTACCAAAACAAATGAAAGATAGATGAATCACAAGACATCAGATTTGCCTAAACCAGACAGGCTAAGAAAACTAAGTTTTGTAAATATTATAGACAACTTTACATTGACAGAAACAATGTCTCTAGGGTTTTTTACGAAGTCTAGGAAGCCACTTTATGGGCATCCTAGGCAGAAGCATACATTAGCAATGCTTCTTGACTTGTGCATTGCCGGTTATCGTCCATATCTCATCTCTACCAAGCATACCCTATATTTGAAGTTAATAAATCGCATTTCTAACGCAACAGCGCCACCTTTCTCAGTGAAGCACCGACATTTTATCAATAATCACCGCAAACACATGCATTCATTTTTCAATAGAAAAAACGTAATAACGGTATTGACAATTTCGATTTTGGTGAAATTCTATCCCGTTAACTTCCATTGACGCTACTCACAGTCACAAGGATTACCATGTTAAAATCTCAGTATCCCTCGTTGCTAACGCGGCTACCAATTAGAAGACTTCTAGAGCAGATACATCTACCTGCCGTCGCTACAGAAGGAACAAAACATTAAAATCGAAGTAAATAGTAGAATAGAATTTCTAAAATCGCCTTACCATATCCCAGAAACTCGCACTTCAAAACGGATTGACCATCGAGGGCAGAGTTTTTTAATTCATTGAGCTGCTTCTCAGATGCCAAGTCAGCAGTCTCGTCCTCTTCCTTGCAATCAAACACTCCGAGATCTCTGCGAGGAGACTTGTCCATCGTCTCCGATACAACAAGGGCTTGAAACCCGAACTAGGACGAGTTGATTGGACTCAGTGAGTCCGCGCGAAAGTGGTGAAATTGGGGCCGAGAGCAATGTTAGCTGGACGGACTTTGGGGCGCGTTGAAGAGTGCCCTAAATCGTGAAGAATTTCACCAATTAGAATAATACACTTGTCCAAAACCTCAAACGGAAACCACGTTGATCTTCCGTACCAACCCCAAGTCCACTCAGCGTAGTAATTACGTAAAAAAGTGCAATGTAACTTAGCCTCAAAACCGGCACCTTTCAATATATCTGTTGGTGCAAAAAACAAAAACAATTATTTATCTACAATTAACTTTTTAATAAATTTTTAACAACATATATCCATGAGATTCATAAAAATTAATGTATGAGATATAAATAATCACTTTAATTTATCTATTTTAAATCATCACAATATTATCCCTTACATAATCTTTTTATAATTAATGTGTCATCCACAATTCGCGCCACCAAAGAAAGATAAAAAGGATTTTAAATCATACAAGGTGATTGTCAACAGTATATTATTTTGAATTTCGGATTAGAATTCCTGTACGTGTATAATGTCTTGAACAGACATAGCCACCTCGTGTTGGGAAGTAATCGAATAAACAAGTAAGGATCCAATCTTACACGATAATTATATCATTTTTTATAATGTCTACTAAATATCATGTGAAAAATCCATTCAGTAAATTAAATAATTGCTCTATATAGAGAGCTTTACATCAGGAGTTTCGTTGATATCGTTATTTAGGAGGTGGGTGGGTCCATTAATAGCCCAAATGCACTCGGTATCTTATAATAATTAGAATAAATTATACTTTAGTTTTACTGGAATTCTACCACCTTTCCTGTATTTTTAAAATATTCACTTTTCACAAAATAAAAAATTGTGTTATAAATTGATTTAATTTAAAATTTTTAACTGAAATATTGTCCAATAATCTAATTAATTTTTTTTATTAAAATATCTTTTCCCATTCTAATAGAATATGATTTACATGAACATGGCAGTAATAATTCTTTACATTTATTAAAGTGGTCTCAGACTTGAATATAATAGTGGACAAATATTATAATTTAAAATGTAATAGTAAATTAAAAAGATAATTTACATAAATCATATCTGAACAAATACATTAAAAATTTACGCGGATAGAAATAAACAAATCAACTTGCATAAAAGAAACGAAATATTAAACGTTTCATATTTCTACTGTCATAACTAAACGTTGGCTGTAAATAATCAATTTATGACTTTGTATTATTAATGAAAAATAAACTACTTTTTAATTTTCATTGTTACCTATATGAATATAATTCTACGAAGAATAACAATGAAAATGAAAACATTTACGTTACCAAATAATATGATTTTTCTAATTCTTGCATAACAAATAAAAGATACTCAATTTATGCATTTAGATTAATGAAAAATATTTTAATCACAAATTTAAAATAAAACTAACGTAAATTGTGATTTCTAATTTCATAAAAGGAAAATGAATAATTACAAAAATACGACTTAGTCCAATAAGTTATATATAGATCACAAAAACATCCGAGTTATAGTTAAACCACCCAAGAGGTTATGTATTTTAACTAGTACATTTAAAAAAAAAAAAAAAAAAACGTAGCTCTGAGTTTCACATATATTAGACGACGCAGAAAATTTGATCTGGAGTGGATGGAGATTCTGGGCCGGACGTTTGTTAGATGATCTGAGATGTCGCATCCTCCAATTTCACTTGGAGAAAGGTAGCCTGAGAAAAATACCATTTGAGTCGTACATCTTATTTGTCTTTGGATCATTGTAGTCTCTAAAAAATTTGTGTACAAAATATTCCCTTAAAAATTATGAACAATACAAAAGTAGTTCCTTAATTGGGGGACCAAAATGGTTTTCTTGTGATTTTTAAGGAATCAGTTTATAATGTTCATGATTTTTGAGGGACTTTTTTGACACTCAAAATTTTTAAAGAACCAAAACGGCACAAAAGTAAAATAAGGGACCAAAATGGCTCTTTCCTCAATTGTTAACACAAGCAGCATAATAATTTCGTGAGGTTTATGTGTATTAACGTTATGGGAAAGAATATAGGTTTTTGATGCTTACCCTAACTTGAGAGACGTGTCAGAAGAATCATCCTCGAGAGGAGGGCCACTGTTGCAGCTGCAGACATTATTCATGGATTCTGATGAGACACCTTCTTCCTGTATGCCCATATCTGAGTTCAACATCATAAGTTTTTTTCCTTTACACGCGACAGCCATCTGTGCCCCATGCTTTTAACTTAGTAAATTCAAGGGATAAGACAGACACGAATATATATTGCAGCTTGTAGACATTAATATTCTTGTTCCTTACCTTCTGCTTTAACTGCTTGTTCACTCTGGCCAAGTCGTTTCCCTTTATTAGCAAAGTTGAGGAGTATCGCAAGAGCAAAATGGTCAGAATTGTGATGTAGGATATATAAACAGAAGTGGCGAAAGTAAACGCATTTAATTAATCATATGGCTTAACTCATAATTCTGCCACTACTGAACCACAGACTGAAAACATAGCATGGCTTTAACCTTATATGATTAGCTAGTGTTTACGTGAATGGCATGTTAACGAAGTGCTACTGTTTACGTGACTATATTTTGTCCACTACATAATTTCAAGACCAATCATTTTTAATTTAATGGCCAAAATTTTGTCACGCGACACATATCATGAACAGACCATAAATTTTGTCACTGGATTTGGAGAAATTTAATTATGGTACAATCAAATCCTGACATTTAAATATACATGCACTTAAGGGAAGCTAGTCATTTTTATTTGAACAATCAGCTGAAAGCTTATCCTCTAAGAATCAAGAGATGGATAATATCAAAGTTTTGAAATATAATGACTGAACTAACTTAAATTATCGAGCTATGAACAAACCTTTTTCTGAAGTCCAGCAATTTCACCCATAATCCGCTTCTCCTGAATGTGAAGGTTGAATATATCGCGTTAGAATTAAGCCATAGACTAGAGATTAGGGTATAAATGAGGTGGAGCAAATATAGTTTTATACCTTAGTCTCTATCACGCGACTGAGTCCTTGATCAAGCATTTTCTCTAGCCGCTGCAAATCATCTACGTTTAGTCCATCAAGATCCTCACCTTTCATCTGCCTGGCCAATAATACAAAAACAGGATTTTACAAAAGCCATTTCATTCTTTTTTTTCATTTGGAAAATTGGAAATTTCATCAGATACCGTAGTTCGTGGGTTTTATCAGAAACTTCCTTCCTCAATTTGCCGGTACTGTTGTTTTGTAGCTAAAATGAAGGAAACGAGCCAATTAAATATTACATGCACAGTTTTATCAAGAGTTAATTGAGGAACTTGAGATCCCAAAGGACCAAAACAACAAAAACGGGGACTTCATTTTCATACTTTTACGTCAAAGGAAACCAACAACATAAAGATCATACACGTTTATAGTAAGTTAAGCAACTTAACAAGTTCTAGACAACAAGCCTTGCCAAAAAGAACAATATGTTACAACTAATTGAAAAACGAGTCGTTATCTTTCATGCTACCTGCGGCTGATGTAGAGAATGTCTGTCCAATTGGTTGATGTCTTGAAAATGCAGATCATACCTTGTGATGACGTCCTTTACACTATACAAACCAAAGCAAGAAAGTAGATAGAAGGAAAAAACAAATGTTAGTCACAATTAAATTAATTTATAAATTTAATTAGGCGAATACTTTTTTTTTTTCATTTTTTTGAAACTTCTCCATATACATACATCAATACACACACAAATATGTATATATTGATGTATATCATTAGCTAGCTGAACACTAAATAATAACATAAAAATTATTACTAAACACTTTCCCAACGACTTTTCAAACGAATTCAGATTGTTAGATTTCGTCAGCTGATATTGTTGAAAGCAACAAGCTATCAACTTATCCCCAAGTTCAATATTCAAGTATTTCAATTGATCATCATTGCGATATTTCAATATTAGCTACTTTCTTAATTTGACATATGTGAACAAAAAAAATCAGTGTATAGCAATACCATAGAAGCCACCACTTCATATATATGTATGTACGTATGTGTGTGTATGTGTGTGTGTATATATATATATATATATATATATAATATTCGGTTAAAATACACTAGCTACTAAAAAAATGATCGTGACTATATAGGTGCGGCATAATCACGTACGCAGGTAGAGATCAATCACCCTATAATATATTAGTATAATTGAACATAAAGATAAATGGCACTGCAATGGCAACAATTTTATGGGTGAATCATGTAAGAACTTAGTGATATCATGATCATATATAAGGAAAGGAATAAAGTAATAAATGTGCAATTACCATAATAATAGAGAAAGCTACATTTAAGAAAATGCATACAAGTAACTAGGGATTACATGTCTCAAAGCTATAGTTTTGACACAAATTAGACTCATTTTGTGCAATGGTTAAACGAAACTCTGCAACTTGAAAACTTAAATCCTAATTAAGATAAGAACACATTAAATATCGATCATGAGTGTCGAAGGCATGTGAGTTATATATATGCAATTTATTTGAGCTAAACCTTTCACATATTTTCAAATACACTATTTAATTAATCACACTATGTATACCCGATAAGCGCATAGCGCCTTAATATATAGAAGAAATCGGGTGCCAACTCTTGTTGAGAAAGTTGGTATCATCTTTTACCATATACGATTTTATATCACAACCACTTAACGTGGCTCATTTCTCAATGACGCCAGACTTGTAGATCATATGAGAAAAAAACTTTTACCCAAGTGAGGTATCATTAAGTAAAGCAACTCAATAGGATTAAAACTGCATTTACGAGAGAAAGCTAGCGAGACTTTTTTTTCTTCCTTTGTGTCATTTTGTTTTCTTAATGCACATGATAAAGTACTACAGAAATCTATTTTAATTCAAAACAGTTATATAGAATGAAAATGCAGAGTGTGATATTATCTGTTATATTTGATTATATATAGACATTTTTTTTTTCATACAGAACAATATAGGTTTTAAATCAGAGCTCATGCATGGAAAGTATCAAACTCCATGCACCATACCACACTTAGAACTCAACATACAAGTCCTTAACGAATCCAGTGCAAAATTGAACGAGTTAATTCTACGCCTCCCGAACCTGAATCTATCATTATTTTTTCAAGGGGTCAAAACAAAATTTTATCATATTTTCATTGAGGCAATTTCTTTCAGGTCACAATATTGAATGTGTATTGATTTTAAACTTTTATATATGGATATGAGTTCTAAGTAAAGTAGGAATTGTTTATCAGTGGACGAGTAGCTGTAAAAATAGAAAATTCCTAGAGTCTGCTTTTTTTACTTTCTCATTCCCTGTACATATAAATTAAACTGTTACATTTCTATAAAGCAACGTAATATATTCCGATCCTCCCCTTCCCCCACCGTCACAAAATCAGTCTATCATCAGAGAGGCACAGTCACAGCATAAGAATTAAGAACATCCATTGAAAAGGCAAGACAATGTACGTTACATGAGTTTATTTTCTGTACTCATGTAAATGTGTGATATTATTTTGTTTATATTTTGTTAAGTAATTCAATTATCCATTATAAACTTTACGTAATTTAATTTTATGGTACTAAAATTTTGTTTTAAAATTTAAATAAAAATCACTAATTTATCAAATCAGAAATGACAGTAATACAGATTTTTTGAAAACTTCAAAAGTGTAATAAATATTTCTTGCATTCCAGTACGTGATGAATGACAATACTGAGTACGGTCTATTATAAATTTTAATAAATGATCTAATAACTATTTATCGTTAACTGCAAAACTTATTACTTTATTTCATAATTAATACCATGTTATTGATAAGTATAATCCTACAAATTAATATAATAAAATAGGCAAAATATTAGAAATCATTGAGAGCTCATGATTAACATAATCACTGATATTGTATATGCTAAGTTCTTTCTAGAGGACTCAGATCAGACTAGTGTAAATACCTGGAACTGGCATGTTCAAAGAGCTTCCCAGTAGCAGAGAAAATAATGAGACCAACCTCAGCATCGCAAAGCACAGAAAGCTCTTCAGCTTTCTTGATGAGCCCTCGCCTCCTCTTTGAGAATGTCACTTGCCTCGCCGTTACGTTGTCGATTTTCTTGATCTTGATCTTCTCCCTCGCCATATATTATCTCAGTGTACTTCTGCCGAAAATAGATCAGAATTTCTTTACCTTTCACACATTCTCACAATCATCTCATAGATATAATTTAATTAAAAATAAAAACTTTGAAAATAGCATGAAAACACAAAACCCTAGTATGAACCCCTGAGTATCAGATCTGGGTATGAGGCAACCCAGAAAAGTAGTAGGAATCTCATTAGCATATGCAAGCATAAGAGCTTACCAGCTTTGGATTGTTGGGTTTTGATTAGGTTTTCTTGGCCCTATGGAGTGCGATGCTCACTCAGAACTTTGCAGCAATAGCTAGCTCGATCAATGAGAATGAGAAAAAAGAAAAGGAGTGCACAAAATGATACAACTAGAGAAAGTATATATATTAGCAGGAACAGAAGTCAGGAGTTCGGAGAAGAAAGGGGATGCAGAAGAGAGAGAAAGAGTGTGTGCGGGCGTGGTGAGAGAACCTTCGTTGGAATGCTGGTTTATCAAGAAAAGAATAGTGGGGGAGCGGGTTCCCCTTGATAGCTAAACGATGGGACGGGAACTTTCGACTTATTATCTGTTCGATTTTTCCAACACTTCGTTAGCTAAAAATGGTTATGGTACAAGGAGAACAAGACTGCCCCAAGTCAATAACAATGCCTGGACCAGAGAAAGTATGAAATGTGTTTTTATTTTCTTTTGATGATGTAGTCTTTTATTTTTCTTTCTCTCTTTTGTCTACAGTTTATCCGTACGAGACAGCTATATAACTATTGTCGAGTTGGGATCATTTCAATTCATTGCGACGTACTTGATCTGTTTTTTTTTTTTGGGCCAAGGATGTACATGACTAATTGACCACCAGCTCTACGTCCTATACGACTATACCTAAATTATTTATGCATTACCCTACGCATGAGTATTGAGTATAAGAATGGCATCGGATAGGACATGGTCGATAAACTTTTTCGGGGTCATTTTGCACGGACATTCAGGCACTAAATGCCGACACTCATTTATTTAAAATTTTATTAAAATTTAAATAAATAATCTTATTTTGGAAAATCATTGAAAGATTCTATATTCAAAATTATTAATATAAATTGTAAATATATAAATATCCATATAAGCATTTTTAGAATTATAGTATATATGTTGATTTGAATATAGTCCCTTCTTTTGAAAAAAATTCAATATGTTGAAGTGTATTTTGAAATTTCTAAGATTGAGAAAAAATAGATTTGAATTTCTACTTAAACTAAAATAACTTTGAGGCATATATATTCAAATCTTAGAATCAAAGTAATAAGTAACATAGAACACTTTGTTAGATTTTTTTTACGAATAATTATGTTAGATTTAAGGTGACTTTCATGACCAAAGAGACATAATATGTATGAAGGTTATATAAACGGTTATAAAATATTTATATTTATTCATAATTAGGGATAATTACTTAGTTAAAGTCATATGTCTATTCTAATAATGAGATGAAGATGAACCAAAGTTAATGCACCTCTTGAAATTTATTATAATTATATAAATGAATAATATTCTACTTAATGACATTAAATAACGGGGATCATTAATGTGAGAAGAAACACAAAAAAAACTTGGTTATTGCGACAGTCAAACAACACCATTGCAATGACTGTGATTAATGACAGTCATGTTGACCGTCGTTAAAACAGAAAAACTACAATGGTTAGAGAATAATTGTTGTTAAGGTTGTTAAATTATATTTAATATAATATATACTATATATTTAATAAAGTATTAATTTATATTTAATAAATTATTAATCAACAATATTTAATAAATTTAATATTTAGTAAATTATAAATTAATAACAATTTAATATTAACATAATAATACATATAATAAGAGAAAAGTACCAAATTAGTCATCACATTTATCCTTTATGACAATTTTGTCCCACACAAAGAATTGTGAAAAATTAGTCATAAAAAAAATATTATTTTATGCAAAATTAGTCCCTTATTATTACAAATAGAGATATTGATCTTGTACAAATTTGAATTTATGAGATATTAGTTTTGTACAAATTTAAATTTGTAAGAGACTAATTTGTCACAATTAAATTGTGAGAGACCAAATTCTCACAAAGTGTAAAAGTGAAGAACTAATTGGGTACATTAGTCTATATAATAATAATATATAAGGTAATAATGTGTATAATAATAATATATAATTAATAAATTATATTAAAGTATTTATCTATTATGTTAAATTATTAAAATATGTATTTATTAAATTATATATTAAATTCAATATCTATAATAATTAAATTAATATAATCAATTAATAAATATTATAAATTAATATAATTAATTTGTGACAATTTGGTGCATCATTAAGTAATCATTAAATAATTAATATATTCAATAATAATAATTAGAGAATATAAGAATATCTTATTTCTATTGAATATTGAATTTCTATTTTTATACTCATATATTAAGAATTAATTAAATATATTAATTAATAATTAAATAAATATATTAGTTAAATATATATATATATATATCAGTAATTAAATAATAAATAAACATATTAATCAAATATATATTATATAAATTTATAATATAATAAATATACAATAAAATATAATAAACATATAATATAAATAAATGTATAATATATATATATATATTAAATATCAATATATTTAATATAATAATTATTCACATAATAATATCAATTAATATATATTTTATATATTTGTTTTAATATATATTTCATATATCAATATATGATATCTAAATATATTCTCATATATTATATACATCGACTTCACGACGGTCACTCTTTTAACCGTCGCGAAGCCCTATTTTCATGATAGTCAAAGAGTGACCGTTGTAGAGTAGCCCTAACAACAGTCTATTACAACCATTGTTATTGCTATTAAATTGTATTTAATATAATATATATTATATTTATTTTAGTAAATTATATACTTAATAAATTATTAATCAACAATATTTAATAAATTTAATATTTAGTAAATAATAAATTAATAATAATTTAATATTAACATAATAATAATACATATAATAAGAAGGAAGTATCAAATTGGTCCTCTACATTTACACTTTGTGACAATTTGGTATCTCACAAAGAATTGTGAAAAATTAGTCCCTACAAAAATGTTCTTTTATGCAACATTAGTCCCTCATCACTATAAATGGAGGGACTGATTTTGTATAAATTTGAATTTATGATGGACTAGTTTTTTACAAATTTAAATTTGTGATAAATTAATTTATCACAATTAAATTGTGTGGGACCACATTCTCACAAAATGTAAAAGTGAAGGATTAATTGAATACTTTAGTCTATATAATAATAATATATATAGTAATAATGAGTATAATATAATATATATTTAATAAATTATATTAAAGTATTTATTTATTATGTTAAATTATTAAAATATATATTTATTAAATTATTTATTACATTCAATATCTATAATAATTAAATTAATATAATCGATTAATAAACATTATAAATTAATATAATTAATTTGTGACAATTTGGTGCCTCATTAATTAATTATTAAATGATTAAATATTCAATAATAATAATTAGAGAATATTAGAATATTTTATATGTATTGAATATTGAATTTCTATTTTTATACTCATATATTAAGGATTAATTAAATATATTAATTAATAATTAAATAGATATATTAGTTAAATATATATCAGTAATTACATTAAAAAAACATATTAATAAGATATATATTATATATAAATTTATAATATAAATAAAAATATATTAAATATTAATATATTTAATATAATAATTATTAACATAATAATATCAGTTAATATATATTATATATATATATTTTAATATATATTTCATATGTTAATATATAATATCTAAATATATTTTCTAGGGTAATTAATATTCTGCATATATATGCTAAAAATTTGCTTTATGATGTTGTGATTATTTTCGTGCCTTAATGCCCAACTTAGAGAGTTTTATTTACAGTCTTTCAATGAGTTGAATTTAGTGGAAGTTTGGAATCAATGTTGTTAGAATCACGAGTTAACTTGATAAACTCGCTAAGTCAATGTTTCTACCTGCCCAAACCGTGTTAACTCGCCCTTACTATAAACTTGGTATAACTCACTCCTTCAACTTTTCATAGGATTTGTATTATGTAATACATGCATTTTTGTTACAATTTATGGTGAAATTACTGTACATCACTCTTGAATTTTTACTCTTATGTTAGCATCAATAAGACCTAAAATATAGAATTAACATTTTTTAATAATTTTTAAACTAATAAGGCATGATTATATGCTAAATTTAACATATGACAATTAGGTTGAATTATTAAGGCAAAGGATCAAATGCATTTGAACAATTCTCTTGATAAATTGTGTTATCTGAATAACACAACCCATAGAGGATATAATAAATTATACTTTAATGTGGCTTCATGACCAAATAAGTATAACAAATTAATTTTTAGACATATACATCACATATATGGTTAGTGTTTCAATTGTAATGTTTTTAGTGATAGTTTTATTAGTTTCACTTTTTCATAAATGGATAGATCTTGAATTGTTAAACCCCAAAATACACCTCAATACTTAGAAAGACTTAATAGTTTTTTAGATTTTGCATCTGCTAATTGGGGGTGTTGAGGGTAAAATAATATGCTCTTATCCAAAATGTATATTTAAGTAATGGTAAGCTAAAGAAGTTGTGCGCAACCACTTAATTGTTAAACCATTCCTACAAGGGTATTCTTTTGGGTAAGGCATGGGAAAAGAGGTAGAGATTTACCTCATTTACAACTTGTATCAGTGCCACAAGTAGGTGAAGAAAGAACTTTTAAGGTTGATCGTGTGCAAGATATGGTCTATAACGCATTTGGAGTTCATAATTATAATAATATAATGGATGAAGTTGAAGGCCCAACTCCATCATCTTTTGACCCAATGATGGATGAGGTGGCAAAAGAGTTTTATGAATTAATTAGGGATGAACAACAAAATTTGTTTGAAGGATGTGAGAAATATTTGAAGTTATCTTTTTTGGTGAAGTTGTATCACATCAAATGTCTGTGTGGAATAAGTGATAAAGCTATATCTATGATGTTAGAGTAATTAATAGATGCCTTTGTGAATGCAACACATCTAGGTGGAAGTTAAAGAAAAAGGGTAACAAGTGTAAGAATTACCTACTAAAGTGCTTAGGTATTTTCGATTAAAATCACGATTGCAAAAGCTCTTTATGTCCCCTAAAACTGCTGAGCACATGAAGTGGCATGCAGTAGATAAAAACAATAATAACATGATGAGACATCCAAGAGATTCCAAGGCATAGAAGAAATTTGATATAATGAATGCTCAATTCACTTCAAATCCATGAAATGTACATTTAAAGTTGGCTACTGATGGTTTCAATCCATTTAACAACTTGAGTACAACCTACAACATTTGGCCAGTGGTACTCATACCTTACAACCTACCTCCCTAGATGTGTATGAAACAGAGTTCATTATTTCTCAAAAAAAAGCACCAAGAAACAAGATAGATGTGTATCTGCAACTGCTCATAAAAGAGTTAAACAAACTGTGGGATGTGAGGGTTGAAACATTTGATTCTTCTACTAATGAGATGTTCAATTTGCATGCAGCTATTATGTGGATGGTTAATGATTTTCGTAGGCTTGGAACTTTGTCTGGGTAGAATGTCTATACCAAGTTAGCTTATTTCATTGTTAATTTTTTATTCTATCCCCGTTCGACTTCCTTATAGTAGAAAGTAGTGTTTTATGGGTCATCATTGTTTTCTGAGTCTAGGACATAAATTTAGATTGACTTGAAGTATATTTGATGGAAAAGAAAAGAAAAGAAACCCCTCTATAGCAATTTTTTGATTAGAAATTGTCATGCAGCTTAAGGATGTTGAGAACATATTTGAAAATGATATAGAGTATGAAAACTAAGGAAGATGACCTCGAGGATCTACTGTTGTAGTTTGTGATCCCCAACAATGGTATAAAAAGAGCATATTTTTTTAACTTCTTTATTAAAAGAACCATTTATTACGCCACAGTCTTAACGTCATGCATATTAAGAAAGATGTCTGTGACAATGTGTTATTCACTTTACTAAATGAGGTTAGGAAATCAAAAGACCATTTAAATGCACAACGAGACTTACAAGAGATGGGCATAAGGTCTGATTTGTGGGTAGATGATCATGGTAGATATCTTTTAGCTTTGTTCACGTTGACCAATGCCAATAAAGATATCTTTATAAAGACTTTAAAGAATGTTATTGTGCCTTACGGTTATTGTAGTAACATATCTAGATGCATTGATTTAAGGCAATGCAAAATCAACAGTTTAAAGAGTCATGACTCATACATTCTTATGGAACAACCTCTACTGTTGGCAATTAGACGAACGCTACCTAAGGAAGTGTCAGCTATTTTGATAGATTTATATTCATTCTTTAGGCAATTATGTAATAGAGTGATAAATGGAAATGAACTTGACCAATTCCAAGATAAAGTTGTTCTTACATTGTGTCATTTGAAGATGATATTTTTGCCATCATTCTTCACAGTTATAATGCATTTAATTGTACATTTAACTAAAAAAGCTAAGCTTAAAGGTCATGTCCAATACCATTGGATATACCCTATAGAGAGGTAATGTCCAATGTATTTATTATTGCATTACAATTTTCTCTTTGTCTCCTCTTGACTTAATTAATCTGCATTATAATTAATGGATACTTGGGAAAATTGAAGTCCTTTGTACAGAATAGGGTGCAATCAGAAAGATCAATAGCTAAGTGTTACTTGGCCCAAGAAGTTTTAACTTTTTGTGTAAGGTATCTAGATGGAGTGGAAATTGTATTTAATCGACCAATATGTGTTGATGATGAACCTGATATGGGAGCATCCAATGCTAATTCTATGTTTCCACAAGCTAGAAGATTGGTTAGAGGTTTTGAATAACTTACTCTATCTCTTATGGAAAAGCTACAAGCACATTGTCACGTGCTAACTAATTATGGTGCAGTAGACCCATTTTTTAAGTAAGTAAATTTTAATCACTGGATAAGAGCATAAAACCATAAAATCTAATTATCATAAATGTATTTGCTATGTAGGGAATTCAAAGACCATGTAAGGAGACAATTAAGAGGACATTCATGATCTACTTCTAAAATAGATAAAAAGGTACATCATGAGTTTATTGAGTAGTTTTCTCGATGTGCAAGCACTTATACATCATTGACAGTTGATTTATATTATGTATTTGTTTGTTACATGGTTCATAATTATTTTTTCAAATAAGAAATAAGATGCATACATGCCATTCAGTTGATATGAAGTTCTTTGCCATGGGTCTATTGGATAAAGCACAACATTATAGTGCATACAATGTTAATGTATTCAAGTTTCGAACAATGGAATGAGACGAAGGGTTAAAAACTTAAAATTATAAAGTTTTTAGAACATTTGGTACAAGAAGCTATTCAAGTAGTAGTGATGATCAAATGAGGTTTAGATGTGTACCATATTATAGGAAATTGATAGATATAATTGAATTAAATTATC
Organism: Delonix regia; assembly: GCA_037074485.1. Lineage (NCBI taxonomy): Eukaryota > Viridiplantae > Streptophyta > Magnoliopsida > Fabales > Fabaceae > Delonix > Delonix regia. The sequence goes on from CM073452.1 coordinate 8,494,239, forward strand.
ATGGTTAGTTCATAGTTTTCTTGTTCAAATGCATATGGGCTAATATAATGACTACTAGAGGAATTGTACAAGATGAATTAGGATTTAGATCTATTAATTTTTCACAAGTAATACACACAGGTAAATATGAAGATAACGAACCATACATCTAAGCTTCAGAAGCTCAAATGGTATATGATAGCCTCAAGTTGAACAAGAGGTTGACTTAGGTCAATGAGCTCCATCTGGACCGATTACCTGTTCTATGGCCAAGACGATTCAAGCCATGGTTGTCCAATAACTTAAAATGGAATCATACCATTTATGGTCCAAGCCCAACTTTTATATGAAGCCCAAGTTTAAGTGGGGCAATTTGATCATGTGCTATAATGAATGAATTGTGAAAAGTCAATCATGCATGTGATGAAAGTTGAAATAAGTATTGGTTAAAGTCTAAGTTAGGTGAGCTATATTTCCTTGAAAGTCTAAGTTAGATATGTTAAGTAAGCTACATTGGATTAAAAGTCTATTTTAGGTGTATTTCTATGCATGTTTTCCAAATTAGGTAAGAATTAAGTGAATCTTAGACTCATTCCATAAGAGTTGTTCTTAACTATAAATACAAAACTTATCAATGAGAAATACAACCTTGAATGCTTTAAAAATTAAATTAGCCTCTTATATGAGAAATTTCTTATCTATGTTTTCTAAACTTAGTGGCAAAATTATCCTTGATTCTTATCACTCTCCATCTTCTATTCCAGAGTATGGCAAATCAAGCCTAGTATTCTTGAGTGTAGCATGTAAACTTATCATTCGAGATTGCTAGTTCTGTCTTCTTCTTTTTTTCATTTATTTATGTTTTGGAATTGTTTAATATGAGCTATCTTTAAAGCATGTCAGTATATTATGTGGAAGATGAGTTCGATAAAAATTAGAGTATGACCATACATATAAATCCACGAGACTTGTACGACATGGGTGATGAGGATAAAGATGTTATTTATGCTAGTGAGTCATTCCATGTACAACACTTGGAACAATTGTTCCCAAATGATGAAAATAATTTACACTTGTCTAGGTTTGCATATTCCATTTATTTTATATTTGACAGATTTTGTAGTTCTGTTATATATGTTCTTAATTTGAACTAATGTTGCTTTTGGTCATTAACATGAATCCCAAAGATGAAAGGTTCTTTAGGAACTCTAAATCAAGTACAATTAGTGGACGAGGTTGACCAAGCATTGGCACTTCATTGCCAAGCACGACCACTTCTAGTAATGAATCTACACCTTTACCTCCAAGTACCTTAGCAAATGTTTCAAACGAATAACCTTCCCTACCAAGTACCGCTGCCAATGTTGCAAAACAACAAGAAGAGCATGTTTCAAATAAACAACCTACCTTACTAAGTACCGCTGTCAATGTTACGGAACAACAAGAATAACATGTTTCAAATAAACAACCTGCACAACGTCCATCATGACCACGTAGGAGAGGATGGACTATTAATGTCACTGGTAAGTAGACTAAATAATGAGATTCAATGTGATGTTGGTTCTTGTATGTTCATTCATTAACTTAAACATTATGAGAATGGTTAAGTTAAGAGTAAATACCTAACAATGCATGACATTTGAACTCTTTTAAGGAGTGAAAGGGTGATTGTGCCACTCAATTCCAATAATGAGCCCACTAAAGGATGAGGTGGATTTTTGGCTATCTTCCTTGGGAGGATTGTAAAAGATTTTAATAAGTTACCTATTAGTTATCAAAAATGGAAGTTTGTACCTCTTGAATACAAAAATGACATATTTAGAGATTAAATACAGGTAATAATACATTTGCTATCTAATTTCTATATGAATTCAACAATTTCTTTATTGATATATATATATATATATATATATTGTAGGCAAAGTTTATTGTTGAGGAGCTTCATAAGAAAATTATTCTTGAGTCCTTGGGATGCAAATGGAAAGATTTTCATTCTTAATTATGGACATACATAGATGATGGGACAAAAACGAGAGACGAGTTAATTGCCTCGACCTTAGAAGACATTCAAAGGGAGCAATGAGTATCCTTGTTACCGACTTGACCCGAAAACTAAGGTACAATATAACTATATAGATATATATATAGTTTGTCTTTGTATCAATTTTTGATAATCTAATTAATATGCTTTGGTCAAATACAAGGCCACTATTGCAAAAAATAAAGAAAATAGAAGGAAGCAAATGATCCTACACACTGGTGGATTAAAGAGTTTTGCATAGAAAAAGGTTGAAATGGTGAGTTTATATTAGTTAAATATATAACACTCAAATGTTGTATGACTATTTAATATGTTACATTATGAAAGACAAATGTAGAAGGAAGAGTGCCGGGTTCCAGTTTCTCGAGGAGAGGTTTCAACCACAATGCATAAGAAAGCTAATAGATCTTTCATAAATGATGATACTCAAGCTATTAGTATATGTTAATGAACTTTGTCATGTTATATTATTGATTTTTGATTCATTCCAATTGGTTTAATGTTGACATGAGTTATTATCCTTTTATTTTAAACCAATATGTAGGAAAAAATAGTTGAGTTTAAGGTATTTAGCTCTTATACGCAAGAAATTTCTCTATAATACTCATTAGCACGGGCTCTAGGGACTCAGGAACATTCTAGGTGAGTTCAAGGAATGAGAATGGGTGTTTGCCTTTCCCAAGTTTTTGAACGTCGTGCTAGTGGGATTCCACCACTTATATCATCTTACCATGAGCTATAAAATGAAACTGCATCACTTAGAGCTTAAATGATAGAAAAAACCAAATAAATGCACAACAATGAGTTCAAATTGCTAATTTGGCAGTAGAACAACAATGGACAAATGAAATTGAGTCTTTTCTCCTTAGAAATGTCTAGGGAGATTTGCCCCTAGAGATCACATCCATACTATCTCGCGAGGTACTTCTCTAGATATTTTTATTTTATATAAGTCTTATATTGTAATGTTCTTTTATCTTTATTATTCAACTTATTGCTTATCAAAGTTTGTCTTCAATTTTTAGGCACCTAGTGAGCAAGGGAGTGCAAACTCACCTTCAAATCCATTGTTAACTCCTTTAAGTATGGACAATTAGCTAGTTAGAATGGCTTATCATTGTTTGTTGTTAGACTTTGTAATTATTTAGTCTCTTATTAAGAGTTGATTATGGTTTTATGTTCAACTTTGTATGTAATTATGGTTATAGTTAATTATCAAGTAGGCCTTGTTAGCTTTGAATATCAAATTATGTTGTTATGATTAGTTATTTATCATATTTGTTGGATGCTAATTTAAGGAAAAAAGTTGTAACAAAAACTTAAAGTAGAATATTTTAAAAAGAGATGAAAGCCTATCAATGATGGTTTAAATTGATGCCATAGAAAATATGGCACCCATTACAATGATTTAGTCACAACCATCGCAAAAACGAGTTATTACAACTGTCGAAAAAACCGTTGCAAAACCATGACATTGCAACATTTTTTTTATATGTCGCAATGGCATGTGATTGCAAAGGTTAGGCAAGTCATTTTGACAATCAAAAAAATATCACAAAACCATGATATTGCGACAGTTTTCTAAACATCGCAATGACATGTGATTGCGAGGGTTAAAAACTATGTCACTAAACCATGACACTGCAATGCTCATTTTAACCCTTGCAATAACATGTTTTTACAATGACTTTAATGAGGGTTCTTTGATTGTCTCAAAACCATGACATTGCAAGGCTTATTTTGACCCTACAATAACGTGCTTTTACAATGACTTTAATGAGGGTTTTTTGGCTATTGCAAGACCACGACACTGTAAAGCTTATTTTGATCCTCGTAATAACATGTTTTTACTATGACTTTAACGAGGATTTTTTTACCGTCGCAAAGACATGTCATCGCAATGACTAAGAAATGTCATCATTTCATTTGTGATGGTGGTTTTTGTAATGTTTTCATTGACCATTGTAGAACCACTTTACAACGGTCTCTACCCTTACAAAAGTTATTAAAAAAACCATCACAAAAGCCTTTTTTTTTTTGTAATGAAAGCAAATAGCCATGACTATTTGATAGATTGAGTCCTAAAAGCTATATATATATATATATATATATAGGCTCTTGGTCATTTTATTCACTCATCGCTTAAATTTGTATGACCCTTATCTAGCTAACATAATAGTTTTGAGTAAGAAGAGAAAAGGCTAAGGTGTTATTACTATTTCTTAACCAATATTCTTAATCTTGTAAATGTAAGTTTAAGATTGATGACATAACTCAAGATATTCATTTATTTTATTATAAAATAAAGGTATTCTTATTCGTTTTCGCATAATTATTTGTTCTACTATTATTGTTATCTAATAAATTATAATCATAGCCAAAACCAATATATTCTTACACCAAGGACAATTTGTAAAGGTATACATCAAATGGGGCTTTTTGAGGCAAAAATATTTTTAAAAACTTTTTAAATGCCATCCAACCAAAAGTATTACAAACATATACCATAAAGTTTATACAGAATCAAATTGAATGAGTCTAAGTTAGGAAAATTGTATAGGGACTCAAAATCTCTATATACTATAGTCAATTAGTATATCAAATGAATATCTATATCTGCATAGTCAGTCATTAAAGGTCTAGGAAATTTGAATAGAATAAGTCAATATCAACAATTCCTTAAATATATCAAAATATATGAAACATTAAAGCCCCAATATCACGAAGATATGATATTATAGGATAGAGATGTTATTCATCATCTTCTTGAGGTCGAAATGGATCTTTATTTATATCAAGCAATCTCACAACCATTTGGGTACTCAATGAATATACTTCATTTATGTAAAATATCCTTCCAGTTGAAGAAAACAAATTCATTTGTTAAGCGCTAAATTTATAAGTTGAAAATACTTTTGTTTTCTAGAAATTTTCATTTCAAATAATTTATTACCTTTGGAAATTCTTATGCAATGATAAAAAATTGGTTTTCTAGTTCCCTTTAAAATTATGGACAAATATAATCATTTATGATTTTCTTTCGAAAATTTTACTACTTGAATTTACAAGTTTCTTTAATAAGTGTATCAAGAACTTGAATTTCATGTTACAAGTATCTCAAATCCTTCCTGAATTTTCATCTACATATTATCATGTACTAATTATCATAAGTGACTTGTGATCACATTTGTCATACGCATAATATATAATTCATTATTGCTAAATTAAATACTTATATCTATCATAAAATAATATATTCCCACAACAATTGCTAGGTTTTATGAAAAATTTCATGATATATTATGCTCATTTCATTTTTGCATCATATTATTTGTACCCATTAGCTTCGTACCTTCAAGGGTTAGGACTGCAAATCCAATTGACTTTCATGCATTAATATCAATGAGTTTTTATTTATTTTGGTCAAATATTTTCATATCAATACTTCTCAATAATTTATAATCCTTACTCAATTCCATAATATTAGCACTGTAGTATAATTTTGTCGACAACTATTTATTTCCAAGTTCCATATGACATAACTTATTGAGATTTCTTAACATTACTACTTTTAAATATTAGAATCTTTTTTAGAGATTTAGTTATGTCAAGGTCTCTTTAGGAGTACCTACCTCCTTGATTTAGCTGTCTAAATTATATGCTCCTTTTCAATTTAAAAAATTTTTATGGAACTTGTCATCAATATAATTGGAGCATTTGCAAGTAATAAGTAATTTTATTATCCCATTTAGGTTAACAAATGTCTCTAGCAAATTATTTGCTATACATTTTAATGAGCTTTTTTTATATTCACTTGTGATATGTGAGGATCACAAAATACTATTGTAACTACATAATATTTTTCATCAGTTGCCTATTTTCACTCTTTGATTTCGAGATAATTATATAACCAAATGATAATGAGAAAACAATATTACAAATATATCTTCTTTGGAAAATCATTCTAATATTTTCTTAACCTTAAAAAGGATTCATTTTTGTCAATTATGATGGACAAAAAATATTATCAAATTGCACATTCAAAAATTCTAAGATGGGTAATATTTGGCTAATAACCAAACACTAATATTGGGGGAGACCTTTTAAAGTTAACTTGTTAGCTTGATACGTATAATATACTCTCAAAATAAATATGAAGCTTTGTTCATATATAAGAATTGGTCTAAAAAAAAAAATTGGAGGCATCCAAGGAATATTTTATTAGACCATATAAGAGTGAAAATATGAGCAATTTAGATTATTTAACAAGTATCCCAATAAACTTTTAATCATCAAATTTAGGATATAACTTCACTAGTAATGTTAGTGAAAATTTCTCATTGTATAATTTGAAAATTATGCACATATATTCTTTCAAACTTTTGGTTGCAAGTTGATAACAATGCTATTAACATTCTAAAGATGCATCTATATCGAATAGTTCAATCATCATATTGAATGAATGAGCCCATTTGCCGATTGAACATATTTCATATATATAATAGATATAATCACAACTTTAACTAGTGATGGTCTGATGACAACTTTATCTTAAGAGCAAGTAATATAAGATATTTCATTAATAGAAAATCTTCAAATTCTTTAGTAAAGAATTGTGTGAATTCTCAATTTCTTTCACATAATTAACTTGAGATGGTCTAACCGATCACACCAAATATATGTGAACTTTTAGTTCACTTTCTCATATGATTTCATGAAATTTATATGATGTCATTCTTGAGGGAAGATTTATATCCTTTTCAATATCCCCATAAATGTTTTTAACGATAAATTATCATAAAATAAATTCTCAATAGAATTCGAATTGGTGCCTTTTTTAAGTTGATCATTGAAGGTCACGGGCCTTGTAATGCTATATGTGACAAAGTGTGATCAGGAAAATGAGATTTCTTGTCCATGTGGCAAAGCGTGAGAGGGCTAATGGTGATAACTTTATTAGGGAAAAAATAAAAACACTAAAATTACATAATTGCCCAAAAGATGTAATAAAACTCATCATCCCTCTTCTTCTTCTTGTGCCATGTAGTTTTATTCTTTGTTTTCCTTTCTTCCATTGTGTTTTCCAAGCAGAGTGAAGTGACAAGTAAGGCATTTTTTCCCCTCAATATTACTTTTAGAGAAAAATACACTTTTGGTCCCCTACTTATTATAAAATTATCATTTTGGTCCTTCACTTATTAAAATGCCCAAAATAGTCCCTCACTCATTGGAAAATGTCACACTTAATCCTCCATTTTTCAAAGAATTACCGAATTTAATCCCTTTATCAAACCCTAAACCCTAAATCTAAGGGATTAAATTTGGTACTTCTTTAAAAATTAAGGATTAAATGTGACATTTTATAATAAGTGAAGGACAACAAATGTGTTTTACTCATTACTTTTATTAGCCCCATAGTAATTGATAATTTCATTCTTTACTTTGCTAGAAAAAATTAGGAGATATAGTAAAGAAAAACTTTTTTAGAGAAGATCTAAATATAATTAACTAATAGAGTTTGCAATCTGCAATACCCAAACCTTTCACAGAGGAGGGAAAACATAAACAAGCAAAAAGAGAAAAGCCCTAAAATTTTTTACGCAGATTATAACAGGAACTAGAAAGTTGAAATCTTATAAATTTCATCAGGTAAGAAATATATATGAAATAATTAATTTTATTTTTTTTTCTAAAAATAACTCTTCACTTCCTTTAACTCCTTATAATTAATAATTAATTAATTAATCATCAAAGGGCTTATAACTATTGATATGTAATAGGTTGATAAGTAATGGACTGTAGGTTATGGCTTCTATCTAATAGGCTTGTGGGTAATCCAAACTATCACTGATTACCCACAATATATACAAACATAATACATTTTATGGTTTAGATCAGGATTGATTATTTAATTGATAACCATAAGAAATTTGTGCTAATAACGAAGTAAATGCTAATCCACAAAATAATATAAATTTATTCCAACATACCTTTAGTATAGATTTTTCAATATGGTTACATTTTGGAAGCATCTTGTAATGGTTCTTAATTGAGTGGAAAAAGCATTTGTTTTCTGGAGTTTGCTCTAGGTACTTATAGAATTTTTTTAAATATTGCTATTATTAATTTAAGTTTTATAAGTCATGGTGGGATATTAAATAAGTTTAACATTGTAGGTAAACATGGTAGAAGGTAATTAAAAATAAGAAATACTAGATTAGTAAAAAAAATTACTGAATAAAAAATAATGCAAAATGGATGTTGTAAGTGACTATTGGAATGAGTGATTCTAATATTTGTATTTAAGAAAAGTACACAATTAGTCCCTCACTTTTTCACTATGTGATAATTTGGTCACTCACAAATTAATTGTGATAAATTAATCCCTCACAAATTTAAATTTATACAAAAGTAGTCCTTTTATAATTTCAAATTTGTACAAAATTGATCCCTCTGTTTGTATTAATAAATGACAAGTTTTGCATAAAATAAGATTGATAAGGGACTGATTTGTCATAATTATTTGTGAGAGACTAACTTGTCACAAAGAGTAAAAGTGGGGACTAAGTTGGTACTTCTCTCATTTTTATTTAAAAGATTTTGTTATATATAAAATTATTATTTTTTAATTATTGTGAACAATGATGTTGCTCCAAATGTGAATGTGATTACATTATTGTGAATATGGTTACAAAATTATATTAAAAATTATCACAATTTTGCTGTGATTATGATTATGATTGCTGTGAAAATAGTCAATCAACTACAAGATGACTATATTCCATCTACGCTCCCATCTAGTAATGATTTCTACACCATTGATCAACAGCCAACTTGATTGAATTCTAATGTTGCAAAGGTGGAGTAATTAAATGATCAGCTTGCCTATATTGACATGTATATGCCTCATAATTTCGATTATGCCTCATAGGCCAATTCATGTTGACCATCAACTATTGCTTCTTTACTTCCTTCACCTATGGAGGAGATAAAAGTCATAATAGACAAGTTTGAAGACAAAGACATTATGCCTCTCTATTTGGATGCAACAATGACCATAATGAGAATAATACAACTGGCAATGATGACAATTAAGAGGGCAATGATATTGGGTGTGATTAAAATAATGCTCCCTTTAATAATGTGGATCTTGCTTTAACCTTCATTGAACAAATAAATATAGATGACGCAATATGTGATGAGTGAGCTAAGGTAAAGTAGGGAATGAATATAGAGAATAACTGAGAGTTACAAGTTGAGATGCGGTTCCAAGATAAAAAATTATTGTGCCAAATGGTTAAGATTATTCTGTTTGTGCACACTATAACTTCAGGGTGCATCATTCTTGTGCTAAGTGTGAATAGTATCAATGACATGAGTATATGGTTCACTGCAATTAGAGGGTGTAAGCAAGTCACAAGGTCAATGAAAATAATTGGCATATCACTAAATACAAAGGGCCACACACGAATCTTTCGGCTATATTGACATAGAATCACCTGAAACTAGACTTTGATGTCATCTCATCGTTCATTATGGCAATGGTTATTGAGAAGCCATAGGTTTCAATTCAAGAAGTAATTGAAAGGGTGCACTATATCTTTGGTTGCAATGTGCTATAAAAAAAGGCATGGGCCGAAAAGCACAAAGTTGTAACCATCACCTTTGGTATTTGGGAGAAACTATATGCACTTTTGCTATATTGGATTATTATAGTTTAACACTTTATGCCTGGCTCGTGCTTCGAGTTTGTAAATAAAGAGTTCCCTCAGTCCAACTCAAGCAACTTACCTGTGGCAATGTTCCACCGAGTATTTTGGACTTTGAAGCCCTACATTAATGCGTTTGATCATTTGAAGCCATTAGTTCAAGTGGATGGCATATTTTTGTATAAGAAGTCTAAAAAGACATTATTAATCACCATGTCATAAGATGGTGATGCAAACATAGTGCCCCTTACATTTGTTATAACTGATGGTGAAACATATGAGGTATAGGGATTGTTTCTGCTAAATGTTAAACAACATGTCATGAAAATAAACAAGAGATTTATTTAATATCTACTAGACATCCTACTATTCTAGCTACTACATTTAGCCTTCACCTATGATGGCAACTACCAAATGCCTACCATGCTTTTTGTCTTTAGTATATGGTTACCAATCCTAACAAAGCCTTTAAGCTTTTGTGGCTAAAGAAGGTGTTCATTAACATTAACAAGTTGCATTTAACTTATATTTGGATGGTATGTTGATCAATATGTGGTTTCTTATGTCTAATTCTTTGTCTTACCTTTCATAAGTTATGAGTACCAACATGTTATGGATGAACAGTTAGATGAGTTATGTTAGCTCAATTCAGGGCCTACATACTGGATTAAAGACACCCTTGAAAATTAATGTTCGATGGCATATGATGTTAGGGGCCATCGCTGAGGTCGCATGACAATGAACTTGGCTGAAAGTATAAACGCAGTTTCAAAGTGTCTGCTTTTTGCTAACACTTAGATTGGTGAAGGCAACATTTTACTAACTTATACTGGGTGCAACGTGCCAAATCCACTCATGCACAAAGTAAGTTGGGAAGAGGTAATTGAGAACATTTGGAAGAAACTATCCCAAAGACTTAGTTCATTATGTGTTGTTAGAATGTTTGATAGGTGAGCATCTGTATTCAAGGTCAAGTAACCATATAACCAACAAACAAAGAATATGGTTGGTGTTGTAAGGTAAACCTTTCAACAAACATATGATTATGGCGAGTTTCAAGCAAAAAAGTACTCTTGTATGCATAAGTTCGTTACATGTGTGAAAGCAACATTAGACCTATTTCAATGAGTTTTAACCAGTTGCACAAGTATTCTTATAAGTAGATTATATTCTTTTATTAGAAACCATGTTGAGTGCATATAGCAATGAGTTTTGACCAGTTGGGGGTAAAGTCCACTGGCCACCGTTATATAGACCAACATTGTTGCCAAATCCTTTAATTGTCAGTGGTTAAAATCCACTTAAGTTAACTAGTATCTAGAGCAAGATGGATTGGAAAGAGGGACTAAGTGAACCATTTAGGCATGTGTTATGTAAGCAAAGTGGTCATAATTGCACTACTTATCTATCCCGTCATCCACAACAACTGTAGATACAATTGTGATTACATAATACATTATGTGTATGTCATTGCTTGTCCCGCAAACATACTTTATCTTCATTACCATGCAACTAACCATCATTTGAATGTGATATTTGTATAGTATGTTCGATGGTTGACCATTTACGAGTTATGAATCATAGTCTTGATAATAATTTTTTGTTATACTCGCAAACCAAACACGTTTCACAAGTCATATGGCTAAGCCGAGTATACGATATAGATATGTCACTTATGTATGTCTTATTTAAAGATTCTTACATGGAAAATGCCACAATACAAGTATACACCGTCAACAAATAATATAGTAGTAAAAGAAAATCAAGTGTCATCCTTTGGGAACTCTAACTAAAATTTTACCATTCCAATTGTTACATGGTTACTTTTCTAACTTGAATTCAATGATTATGAGTTAGTCAAAGCCTCTGATTTCTTTATAAGAATTTGTTGATCTTTTATAAATTATATCCCCTTAATTCAATTTCCTATATTTTTATGAGAATCAAATTAAAAAGATGCATTACGTATAACTAATCACAACTTCATTAATCCAATAGTTATATGTTTATCCTAAAGGAAAATTACGTTAATTCAAACAATTAATTAAAATTAATTAAGCAATACTTAATTTTATGACTAAATTTGGGCTTCTTTTGCAAGAATATCCAAATTCTCAGCATAAACCATAATTGGTGGTTAAGCAAATGGAAAAATGGATAATTGAATTGAATAAACTCATTCACAATGAAATCTAAGAAGAAAAGTAACAGTAATAATCATTTTACATGCCAAATAACCATAATCCTTGAGAAAGAAAATCTAGCATAACATATTTAAAGGAACAATTAAGATCATCTTAAAAACACATAGTAAAGATAAAGAAAAAGGGAAGAAAACATTGTTTCCACTGCTTTAATCAGTATCTTTCTTGATTTCTCCATCCAGAATGTCTTCCTCCAAGCTATAAGTTACCTTCCAAGTTGCCCTCATTTGTGCCTCTTTATGTCCAAAATCTCTCCATATGAAAAACTTTCAAAATTTTAGTCAAATTGGCCTCCTTTTCGTGAAAAGATGGGCTTATCCATCTTTAGTTATGTTTTGGTGCCTAGGCTTTAGTTTTTGGAACCTATACGCCAACTCTATGAAATTTTTGCACGTTTTGGTGCCAAGGCACTAGATTGTTGCCTATTAGAACAATTTCACTATTTTAGCTCTAACGTTGTGCTCCAATGTTAAAATTTGGCAAAATACTACTTGTTCTAAAGGTCTCGAAGAGCTTTACAACTTTTTGTGAAATAACTATCTATAAATTCTGATATCTAAGGGTACAAAAGTTGCCTCAAAACTAGGACATTCACTTTCTTGATGCCAAAATTCTCATTTCTTCCACCAAAGGCCTAAGCAAAAATGGAAACAACATAAACAACTCCAATTTGCTAGATTTAACATGTAAATCATCAAAATAACATTAAAACTTACCCTATGAACCTAGAGTGTGATTGGTACAGAAAATAAGGAAAATCTCACTTTTACAAGCTTATAACTATGCCACTTATGACTCATCTACTAAAATCAAACTGTTTAAGAACTACATTCTAAATATCCTATCAACAATTTACACCAAACTTAATTTTTGTAGAAAATTTTGACAAAGTCTCTCCTGTAATAGAGACATACCAAAATTTCTATAGTGTGTCAATCAACTCATACCAGTCATTAATAGAGAGCTCTCTGCTATCAAATTAAAACAACTACAACTAAACTGGGTGGGGGCCCTGCTTGTGATCATTTGGAAAACATTTAAAGTACCTATTACAATAATAAATTCCCTATTAATAAAGTTATATAAAATATGCAAAAGATTTCAACCCTCGCAAAAGAATACGGGGGCTCACCAGTGACTCTGAGTCCTATCCTCTAATTTTGAGAGTTGCTCTATCTGACTATTTGAAAAGATAAAGGTGAATAAGTAGCATCCCAGAAAGATGTAATGACGTAAAGTAAACAACAAGGGAAGATTTAAGAATAATTAAGTGATAAACCTGGTGAAAATATGGTCATCACTGTATCAATTCAAAAGTAGTAACTTTAATTAACATTTATTAAGAAACTTTACAAATTGTCAAAGCTGATTTAAAGTTTCTTTTTGTAACATCAGTAGCCAAAGCTTTTGTTCAACATTAGAGCTAAGAAAACAATTCATTCAAATACTATAAATAGTAATATAGAGGACTACCACGTGACATAAATTGTTTGTCATAGGCACACAGCCCATAAAGTCATAACCATATATTGAGACTTTAAAATAGTATCTGTAAGTGTGGAACACTACATGCTATCAAATATGCATGATTCTTGCCATAACGCATTTAGAAACTGTACTTTTAATATGAAAATAGTTGAGCTTGAAAACCATATTCAAGAAGGACTATTGAGGACATCAAACATTGATTATGGCCTTTGGTCCATGAATTTACATTATCTGTCGAGAGCTCATGGCTCTTGGGGTAATCAATATCGACTAAGGGCACACAACCCTCGAGGTAATCTCTATCAGTCAAGGGCACATAGCCCTCAGGGTAAATTAACCAAACAGTCGTGAGTTGCAAGCTCACACTAAATCATCCGTCTTATATTAATCCTTCTTGAAATGTCATGCATGGATTTTCTTTCAACATCAACATTGTTAGAATACAAGTTTTTGATATTTTAATTAAGACAATGCTCAATCTACATATCCTAAATATTCATTCCTATGCAAGGATTTAATTAATCAACAGAATTAGACTGTAATCCTTTTAAAACCAAACTTGGAAAAGGATAAGAAAAGCTTCTTACTTTGACATAAGAATGCAAGTAAGATAGCGTTTACAGTAAGAAACATGTAGATGAGATATTTCATGTAAAGAACTTGGGAATGTTATTGCTCGTGATACATCAACTTTCATTAAGTAAAAGAAAATAAACAATATTCCTTTCAAATTCATTTTGGTTACTTTGAACGGAGTTCATAAGTAAAATGAAACTATATGTGACATAAACCTTTAAAGTAATATGAACTATAATATACAATACTGTTAGGAATGCTACTGCTTATCTAGTCAAACGAATAATTCTAGTTATTCCAAACTTCTTTCTTTACCCTCAGAAGATACTCTTAAAGTAAGTCTCGATAATAAAGAAATGCATGGTACCCTTTTTATAACATAATAGATCATTAAGGCAATATAGCTAAGCTCAAAATCCTCTATTAGCTTAATTAAAGGCCGATATATTAGTACCCTTAATTAACTAACTTAAGACTTCTATTTGTTATCCCATACACTTAGGTTACAACAACAAGGTTAACTTTATTTCCATTGAATCATTCCTACTTATAGCTAGGCTCCTTAACTAAATAGCATTGCTATTAAAAAAAAAATCATGAAGACCTAAATCTTTAATTATAAGCTCAATGTTTTTACTCAAATTACTAAAGCAATAACATGAAGTACATACACACTAATACATGCCTCCTTACATATCCAAAGTAGAGTTTTTCACTTTTCCCTCATTCTTATAGCAATAACAAATAAATAATATAAGTGAGCACTAACTTAATATTTAGATTCCTTTCACATTTCCATCATTCCTCCACACTATAATCTATGCCATTGTATTTTCACACTATAATCATTAAGGCATTATAACCATTGTTCCTTATATAACACAAGCCGAATTTTATAGAGTGTCATGTTTGACAGAGTTTAATTATGATCTTGCACTTGTGTCAACATTGGTGGAGAAGTGGAAACTAGAAACCCATACCTTCTACACCACCTAAAGCGAGTACACAAACTACCCAAGAGGAAGTTGCCGTGTAACTAGGTGTACCATGTAAAGGTTACTTGTGTGTGAACATACCAGCTACCCATAGCCTTATGTGTGCTAATATCTTTAAGGAGTGAATTGTCACTTGAGATGTTTGAAGGCCAAAGGTTGAGTGTCATTAAGCTTGTAAACACTTTCTTCGAACTCCCAGATGATTTAGATGATGAAACCATGTGACACTTTGCATATGCATATATAATATGCTTGATAGGCACCTTATGCTAGAGAGGACACGTCACATAGTTACACTTATGTATTTAATGTTGCTTGAGAATTTTGAATATGCAAGTTAGTACAATTGGGGATCAACTGTATTAGCTTACCTGTATCACAAGATGTGCAATGCAACCAATTGTGGAAAGGTTAACATTGGTAAGATATGTTTCCCATGCTTGCCCTAAAATTACCCTCTTATCGTGATCCACACTTGGATGTCTACACAATATGACCACCTTTGGGCTTCAAATATGCAAATATGTTATTGATGATGAAGCCTTATTTTAAAGATGTACAACGTCTTGTATTTACTACCTAATCCCTTAACTTTTATTGTAGGTGTAGGAAAACTGGCTAGAATTCATGTCCTACTTGCAAAGTAATCCAACAATATAGGATTTTGCTTGATTAGATGGGCCATGATAAGGTATGTTCTCATTGACCATTCATTGCATCCTCATTTCTATCATTTTGGTGTTAACATGCCTTTAATTAGGTCCATATAGATTATCTAGCAACCTAATGTTGCACCTCATGTATGCCGACTCATTCTAAACTATTGCTTAGCATCACCAAACATTTGGCTAGCATTGGTGCCCCTCATTAGCTTTCCACATAGTAGAGTGGCACTATCATGAATTCCTCATCGTATGCTTCGTCAGTTAGGCCGAGTTCAACCAATACCTAAGATCTTATGAACTTATATGCCTGTCATACAATTCAACTTCAAGGCAAAATGTAAAAGGATTGGCATCAAGAGCACGCTATTTTTGTTGTAGCTTGGAATGCATATTGTGGCACACTATCTCTAACTCCAATGTCAACACAACTTTTAAGTCACATATTAAACTACATGCATTAGTATTGGAGACATACACGTCAGTGGTTATTTCATACAAGTTGTGCCTGAGGTTTTATGGTATATTTCTTTCATCTTTCACAGTTAGTTGGCCTTGCCCTTAACCCAGTTAAAATTAAAATAAAAAATGGTTACAGGTTAAACTTGTTCGCAACTAGTGCAAAATCATGGTAATGGTGCTTACTAGCTCACAACCTTGTAAATAAAAGAAAAAAAATAGGCCAAAATAGTATTTTGGTAGAAATGTTTTGGCAACTGTATGTTTCATATAATAATTATGCTAATGATGGGAGTATAATAAAAAAGCCATAATAATTTTCTTTTCATCTTTTCATGTCTTGCATAAATACCAATAAATTTGACATACGATGATTTAGTTGTTCATGCTTATATTCATATAATGTAATAACTTTTCATATTCATGTGAAATGTCATCAACATTTCTAACTGCTCTACTTCAAATGGAAATCATGACAATTTGTTACTATGTTATTATCTATGATCAAATATTATGATATTGACATTTTCTTCAGGAAATGTCAAAATATGATATATGGTATTCGATATTATTTGCTTAATACTTTTAACAGAAATACAAGTTCTTTCACCCTTGTTTATTATGTGTATATTCATTACAGGGAAGAGGCAATCTGTCACGCCCCGAAATCCCTGAGGTGTGACTGGCACAGATCACGAGAAAATTCCCGTGACCTGCAAGCCTACACTAGAGGGACAATCGTTAACATACCATTCCAATACCTATGAATACCGTTTGCCTTAATATATATATATGGTGAACATTTCAATACAAAACGAGGAAACTTGTAGAAATTTCGGCAGCACCTCCCTAGAATTAAGACGTCCCAAAATTTCTACAAGGTCTTGCAAGGCAATACATAAATAGGGGAGCTCCGCTCCCACCAGCCCAATCCACTATTTACAACATAAGACAAACATGGCGGGTTCAGCTGTGGTCACAAAATAATCCCATATACAAAAATGGCTACCAATCTAAATATATATATATATATATACATCCCAAAAAGAAATGCCAAATTCATAATCTAAACAAGAGGGCACGCATCGCACCCAAACTAAGCGGCTCAACACGGCTCCCCGGTCAATGCTCCGCTGGCTCCAGAAGGTTGTCTAATTCTCTATCTGGGACCAAAAATTTTCCAGCAGATAGCACCCCAAGTCAGTAAACAATTTCATATATAAGCAGAAACTTTAACGTAATCAAGAATTTAATGCAGTGCAACAGTGTTTAAATCCATTTGCTTGCAATTTAACAGTTAAGCTAAATAACCCACTTTTCTAAAATATTAAGTCAAAAGCCATTCTCAGATAAACAATCAAATTGTGCAAATCATTCAGGTAAAAGACTACTAAGAACCAACAGGCGAGTGTACACAACCCTCGAGGGCATCTAATCAACAAGCAAGGATACACAATTCTCGAGGGTAACTAACCAACAGGCGAGGATACACAATCCTCGAGGGTAACTAATCAACAGGCGAGGACACTTAGTCCTCGAGGGTAACTAACCAACGGGCGAGGATACACAATCCTCGAGGGAAACTAACCAACAGGCGCGAGTTACGTCTCACGAAGGTTTATCATTCATCATCCTCCTAAAATCAAGGATTTAAGTCAAACATGCATACAAAGATGGAAAATATACGAAAATTATCTGTGTTTCTGGTCATAACTATCTAGTAATCACCTCTAAGCATATCACAAGCCCAATACCATAGTTACAGTCATTCAACATATACAGAAGGTCCCTTGCTTCTAATCCCTCAATCTGGTAAGGCATAATCACAAAGAATTTGTTTATATTTAGAAGACAATTAAAACAAGAACAACCCAGGTATAATAAGAGTTTTAGGGTGCTATCTGTGCACCTGAACTCCGGTTGACACGAGCGGTACGCTGCCCTCCTGGGGTGCCGGAATCGCTCTTACGATTCACCTGCACCAACGTTCACGCAGGAATTAATCGTCTTTTGGTTCATTATCCCAATTTAGGGCCTAACCCTCATCTCTTTAATTCTATATCTTTCATTCCCTAAGGTGTGGTAACTTTACACTTCTGGCCCACATATTTTCCAGAGTTTTCATTTTGGTCCCTGTTTCAACCCTAGCCTCCATTTTGATGCAATTCAAGACAAATTCCTAGTTCTCATGCCCATCAACTTAAAAGTATTAATCTAGAGTTAATATGAACCAATTTCAAGTCAACAGTTTTCCATTTTCTCAAGAACCCAAAATTTTCAAAAATTTTCAGTTTGGTCCCTGTCAGTTATTCTTCTTACAAGCAGCCAAAATCCATGGTTTTAGAGCTCAAATTCGTTGTTTATGGGCTGAAAATGCTACTTCTAAGCTCAATCTCAAGAGAAACCAGTAAAAACATACCAAATCATCCAAAACTTCCTATGCTCAAGCTCCTCGGTCTCGCCGGAAAAATAGCTCCACCGGTGGCCAACCGAGCTCGAATCTAGGTGGGAATGGCCGGCCAAGAAGCAAGGTACATAACCCGTCTAAGACACGCCAGAAAAAATAGCTCACCGATGGCCAGGGAAGCTCGCGCTTTCCACGGTGTTTTTCGCTAAGAAGGTGGCGGTTTTCCAGCTGGAACGGTGGCGAGAGGTGGCTGGTGACTAGCCGGTGGTGCTCGGGGGTGCAGCTCAGCTCAGGCGAGGTTGAGGCACGATCACGGTGGCTCCTAGCTGCAACCCACGAAGGTCTCTCTCTCTCTTCTGCATCTCGGCTGGACGAAGGAGGAAGGAAGAAGAAGAAAACTCTAAGGGGCAATTTCGTCCTTTCACTGTAGGAGGGGACACGTGGCAGCTCTAGAAAAAAAAAACAATGGAGGTTAGCTTCCCAGTCTCGAACCTACGTCCTGAGAAATGCAGTCTGGAGCCTAACCACTGAGCCAGTCTCAATCTTATTATACTGATTCACATAACAAAATAATATACCATCAGTTGCATTGATAATCCTAATTACTTGGGTTATTACACAAATAAAATCTTAGAACCCAATTCACTTATGGAAGTTAATATGTGGCAAAAATAATGGATATATATAGTCTCATAATATAATACATAATATTTATAGAACTAAATACTAAAATAAATTCAATTAAGATCATTTTATATAATATCTTAATAAAATAGTGGGGTAAAGAGATTATCTCAAATCAAATAAGAAAGCATGAATTTAGGGCCTCTTTGGTAGGATTATGGGAATGAGAATGAGAATGAAAATGGAAATGAGTTTGATGGAATGGAATCAAATAGCACAAAATCATGTTTGGAAGCAAAATGAATGATAGTATTTTTTTTTTTAAATGAAAGATAAAGACCAAAGTATTCTTAGTCTTTTAAAAAAAATATTCCTATTTAAAAAAAATTAATTGCCCATTCAGGAAGACTGTTTAGATTTGGATGAACATCAGAGAATCTTTAGGAAAATGAACCATTTGCAACAATAAGATTAGTTAGAAAAAGTAAAAATAAAGGAATTAGAATAAAAAAAATGGCTTAGGAAGAATGATCTACATGGCTGATACAAGAAAATGAACCCATTAGCAACGACAAAAACAAGTTGAAAAATTATAATAAAAGAAGTAAATGAAACTTGAATATAAAAAAAAGGGTATAAGACCTTAGGTAGCTTTTCATCTTCTTAAAAAATTTGTTCATCAGATAGGTTTTCACCCTCGTAGAAAAAACCATGTTTAACTGATTTAAATGTTATAAGTTCTTAGATTGACAATAAGAAACAACCATGTTTTCATCTGGTGTTAGGTTGCTAGAGAAAATGAAGAAATCAATGTCGAGGAGGTAGAAGGAGTATATAGAGCGCTGGTGACCATAAAAGGTGAGGAAAGGGGTGAAATGGTGGCGTCTTCAGTGATGGCAGTAGCAACAAGAGTGGGTCTAAAGGGTGGAACATGTATAGTCGTTGTAAACAATAAAGATAACGATCATAAGAGAAGATGAAAACTAATGTCAACTGAGACAATGATGAATATGGCAGGTGTTAATTTTTTGGATAAGGGTAGTTTAGTTATATTCATTCTCATTCCCTATAAAGAGTTTGATTCCATTAGATGTTGGAAGGAATGGTTATTCTTGGGAATGGGCTTTCCTACTACTTTTTCTTTCATCATACCAAACAAATAATGGGCCAAATTATGGTTACCTTTCCCTTTCCTTAGCTCTTATTCCTGTCTTCCAAACGTGCCCTTAGTTTGAACTAAGAACTTATAACAAGAATATGTAAATAGAGAATAAAAGGATGGAAAATGGATAAGAGAAATGGGAAAAACATTCTTATTCACTTCTATCATTGATCTTTTTGAATATGACCCTATTTATAATCCTTTCATCATAAATGAAAACTTAATATACATAAATATAAATTAATTTACATAACGATGCAATATATATAATTTTGGAGCTATAGGGTATATGAACATAAAGAGTTACTTTTTGGAGGTTATGAACATCTACACAAATATATGATTTATAACAAGAAAATCAATTTTCAAATTTGTTAAGGACTCACAAAACTCAAACAATAGATAAGTAAGCTCTTAAAAAAGAATGGAAAAAATTTATGTATAATTCTTTATATTTTTGCTATAATGTTTTCAATTTAAATTGTGATAAATATATGATTCTTCTAATAATATTGCAATACATGTATATATTATTATTAATTAATCTTATACTTATTATTTAGTAAATAAAAATTCTAATAATATAAATAACTAATTATGTATAAATTTAATACAAAAATATAAAAACAATACTAAGGCCACATTTGGTGTAGGGGAAGGCTTGGAAAGGTAACAAAAAAGGTGATAGAGAGCTGCTAAGAGTTGTTTACTACACTGGATGGCCGATTCCAAGTGAGAATGACAGGTGAATTCCATCATGGCAGGTAGGGAAAGTTATAGATTTCTCTAAAAAATGCAAGGAAAATTACCATAGTGCCCTTTTCTTTTCCCTCACCCAATTACATATAGTGCCCCTCTCATTTATTCAGCCGTGCATTTCCAACAAGTTCTCATTGTTTGCTTTACCACAAGGTCTATTCACTTTCTTCGATTTGTATGGGATGTTGACATTGTTGACCCAAAATGTGAAATCACCCAAACCCATATTTGATGGATGACAAATCAAATGAAGAAAGAAAAGACCCAGCCTATATTAGAAAAGCAAGTTTGGAGCAACTTAAATCTCAGACCATCTCAATCCACAAGTGGAAGACAACTCATTTAAGTACAAAAGCTACTGTGCAAAGAAAAACATTAGAGTTTCTCTGAACTTCTTCTGCCACATTCTTCTTGCACCTCTTTCTTGCCTCTTGGAAGTGCTGACAGCAGCGACCATTAATGACACTTCAACAAAACTCGGAATAGCCGTGCCATTGGAGCCAAAAACTGTACCGCATAGTGGTCAAAGAAGGAGCAGCTGAATATCTCTCTCATCATGAATATCTTCTGCAATAAATGCTCTCTAACGACTATCTCTGAGAAAGTTATAAATACGTTGAAGTTATTGCCTTTGAAGAACAAGGAAGAAATACAGAAAATGAAAAAGGGCTGAAGAGAAAGCGCACTCTATAATTTTTAAAGACGCACTCTATAATTTTTAAAGCTTTTCATTCTTAGAGCTTAGTTTCTAGTTTATCAGCTTTTTAGAAGCATATTTGAGAGTTGTAAGATAAAACCTGGTTCTATAGGGTTTAGAAAACTCTTTTTTACTGATATTGTACCTTTATCTCAGTGGAGAAGAGGGTTGTTGTTGTTGAAAAGTTTGAGGTTGAGATAGAAAGCCTTGTATTTGGAGTTAGCACGTGAAAACTCCTTGTGAAAGTGTAAGAAAACTTTTCTTAATGGAAAATCCTTTAGAGAAGACAAGGGGACTGGAAGTAGGCATTGTGGTTGGTCAAAACAGGATAAACTTGTGTATTTGATTTTCTTTCCTTGATCTCTATCCTTCAGTATATTTTCAATCAACTTAAAATTTTATAGTTAATTGCTTTCTTCGTTCATCTATTTTTTTTTTTCAAAAAATTCAGTTCACTTAAACATTTATAATTAACTGTCTTTCTTTTTGTCACAACGTACTCACTGCTGAAAAATTCAGTCAACTTTAATTTATTACAGTTAACTGTTTATTGCAAATTATAGCTGACTAAAGATATTTTTAGTTAACTCTCTTCTATTTTCTTCTTTTCTGGTAAAGTGAATGTTTTACTGAAAAATTTAGTCGACTGTATTTTATTTCAATTAACTGTTTATTGTAAATTATAGTTGATTATAAATTTTTCAGTTAACTAATATTTTTAAAACATAATTTTATTTTAAAATTTTAAGTATACTTATTTACCCCTCTCTAGGTGCACTATCAGACATTTCTTATTTTGGGGAAGGGATTGATTGGCTTGATGGTGAAGAATAGTTGTTTACTTTCCTTACTCTGATGTTGGCCGTTGTGCATAATAACATCAATATTGCAAACAATTTTCATGATTAATTTTACCGACACTGACAATAGACCTACCGTAATTAAGCTAAGAAGCATCATACCACTGAACAGTATATTATTCAATTGCCGTCTTACTTTGGTTTTTTTTTTTTTTTTTTTTATAATTTTATCCTCATCTTAGGGGTTCTATGGGAAGATTTGCCAATTTTAAAGAAAATAAAGTTGAAAGCAGAGAAAAATTGCCAAAATGAAAAGTAGCCATAAACTCAACAGGAGTATTTTGGTCATTTGACCATAAAGTGCTATCTTTTCCATCATAATTTTAAATTTATCAAACAAACAAGATGTCATCAATTTATCATACCAAATAAGATTTCATATAAAAAGTTTCAATTTCATTTTATTATATTTTTATTCTCTTTCCTACTATTTTTTCATCCACCTATATTCACAAATGTTATAATCCTTTCAATGTTTCTTTTAAATTAGAGTGCTTTACTTACTTAAACAAAGTGCATAGTAATTTAAAATAAAAACATTATAAAAATATTCAGCCGAAATAAAAGAAACATTATAAAAATCAAGGTAATAGTTTTTGTCTAAGATTCAAAATAACGTAATATTAATTTTTGAACCACAAAATAACTAAATAAAAAAAATCTAAATCACAATAAAAAAATTACATTTTATATTTAAAAACACATAAAATTACATAAATAGATATATATATAGCTTATATATTTGTTTTGAACGATGTATGGAGTTCATTTGTTAAATTTCCATGAGTTAAAATATAACAAATGAATAAATTTTACAATTAATTATATTCTTTTCTAATTAAACTACATAATGTCATTATATAATTTAAAAATCCAATAGAAATGGTAATTAGAACTTAATTTTTTTTTTTTGGGACCATGCACCTTTGTTTTTATTTAATTATTAAGTACACTTGATCTTAGCAAAAGTTGGGAAAGCTATTTATTTAATTATTAAGTGAAAAATCGAATAAAAACCTATTAAGTGAATTAAAAAATTTTATCTTAACAGAAGTCCAAATCTGAAGCGTGCCAACAAAACATAAGCAAGGTTCCACTCAATTTAATCTTTAACCCGTCACTAGATTCCCGAAATTCTCTCTTCAGGCGGTCCCGTCGAAGAAAATGAACGCTAACAGAGTTGAATCCGAACGGTTGCTTGGGATCGCTGAAAAACTCTTACAGAACCGGGATCTCAGCGGCTCAAGGGACTTTGCCAATTTAGCCCAGGAAGCTGAACCCCTTTTAGAAGGTTCAGATCAGATCTTGGCCGTCATCGACGTGCTACTCGCGGCGGAGAAACGCGTCAACAACCACCACGACTGGTACGCCATTCTCCAGGTGGATCGCCGATCCAACGACTTCGATTTCATCAAGAGGCAGTATCGTCGACTCGCGCTTCTCCTCCACCCAGACAAGAACAGGTTTTCCCTCGCCGATCACGCTTTCAGGCTCGTCGCCGAGGCATGGGCTGTGCTATCGGACCAGGTTAAGAAGTCCCACTTTGACAAGGAGCTCAGCTTCTTTACCAGGGTCGATTTGAGTGTGCCTAGCTGGGTTCAACAAGACAAATTGCCGGTTCGTAGGGGTGGGCCTGGGCCCAGTGGAAGGAATCAAGGTTATGATACGAGGAATGGTAGCAACGGCGAGAGGGAGGACGAAGCGTATGAGAACCCTCGACGGAGATCGACCTTCTGGACTACATGTCCGTACTGTTACTACTTGTACGAGTACCCTAAGATTTACGAGAATTGTTGTTTGAGGTGCCAGAATTGCGAGAAGTCCTTCCACGGGGTTTTGATTCCGTCTTTGCCGCCTCTTGTGCCGGGACAAGACGCTTATCATTGTTGCTGGGGTTTCTTTCCAATGGGATTCTTCGTTGGAAATTCGGGTGGTAAGGGGGCAGCGCCACCCACAGAGTCACCCAATTGGATGCCACCGGTCTCAGCTGCGCCGGTAGAGAATAGTAGGTATAACGGGCAACCGGCCGCCCCAAGGGCTGCGGCACCGAGGGGGGCAGCGGCGGTTGTTTCAAATGGGACTGCTTCAGGATTGGGTTTTCCTAAGCGGAAGCGAGGAAGGCCTCGGAAAAATCCTTTGCCGGCTTGATGGAGTTTGAGATTTGAGTTTTGTTTAGTGCAATTGAAACGCATTTGGGTCTTCTGGCAACTGCGGTGCTATTTGTAATTGTTGTTGAATTGTTGATTGGGAGGTTGATGTTGCGAGAGTTAACTTACCTGCGCCTTCTTCGGTCTGAAGACGGAAGAAGGCAGAAGCTGCTCGGCTATGAAAACTTGTAAGTACTGTTAATCTTGTCTAGTTATCTCCAATGTAAATATTTAGATGTTTTTCTTCATTGACTGCCTCATGGGAGATACTTGAGATGACTCTGTAGTATCTGTCTCAAAGTTGTTTTAGCTAGTGCTGTGGCAGAAGATCAATGTCATTAATTTGTCCTATTTATGCAGATTTACAAGACCATGGCTGGTAACTTTCCTAGCTTAAATAAAACATTATTTCCTAAATATGTTTGTTTTAAAAAACAAAATTTAGGACATTTGCATCCTTTACTAGATTAAGAACTGTGAAGTTTGACCCAAAAAAAAAAAAAGAATTATGAAATTTGTTTTCTCCTCTAAAACTTGACTATGTAACTTTTCCAACAAAACTTTCTTTATATATCAACACTTAGGCGCACTCCGAAATTTCAGCTTTTTGGTTTCTTTCTTTTCCCTTCCCTCAACCCAAATTCCTCTTTTTTAATTACTGGGAAAAAAACAGAGGCTCACTTAGGTGAGTTTGCCAACGGAAAAGAGGACAACCACATAGCAATGTTAATTCATAGCTCATGTGTGTCTCTTTTTTTTTTTTTAACAATAATAAGTAGTGCTTTGTGAACTTTTAAACCTTTTTAAGAAATAAAAGTTGGGGAACATTCAAGGTACATTGTTGATTGGGTAAAACTTCATTTTGGTCCTTACTTACAGGGTATTTTTCAATTTAGTCCTTTATAAAATATTTTTTCTTCATTTGATCCATTACAAACCAATGTTTTTCAGTTTGGTTCCTCATAGAATTGTCTTAGTAATTTGGTCTCTCACGTATAGGTATTTTTCAATTTAGTCCTTCACATATAAAATCATTATATTTTTGTAGTTAACATGTCTGTTATTATATTATTGACAACAATTTTATTTGTGAGGAATCAAATTAATAAATGTCTATACTGAATTATCAAATTGAGAAAGTAATGCTATGAGATCAAATTGAGAAATATCTTATTTGGAAAGGATTAAATTGATAAAAGATTTTAAGAGAGACTAAATTGAGAAATACCTTGTAAGTGAAAGACCAAAATGGAATTTTTTAACATGATTAATGTAATCATTATGGGCATATCTAGCAATACACATTATAATATATCAGAGTGCTCGTATCGTTTCCATAATGCAATCTGAATTGCGGAATCGGCTTTATTTCGTCCAAACAACCTATTTTTGGGCTTTTGTAAAACTGTTTCGGGCTGAAATTAAACGCGGGTTGCTTAGATAGACTATATTGGTTGGTTATCTAGCAAGAGGATATGGTGCATCAAGGAAAGTAGAGTGCAGAGTGTAAAGCAGTTCCTGTATCTTGTTAACGGGTGCACTTCCTCTGTTATCCAATGACGTAAAAAGGAGTTCCAACAGGTGAGTTATTACAGCAGCTTATCCCTAGTAATGATTTCTCTAAGACACTGTTGGTCGAGGCAAATGAATCATCTGTGGTGCTGCATCCATCTTGTATGGAGGGTCATAGCCTTTTTTTTTGTTTTCCTTATTCTCCTACTGCATAACATGCAATTATGCGTGCTGCTATCCAAGTCGAGTGAGTCTGTTGTGCAAGGGGCTATGTGCTTTCTTTAGTTCTTAAAAAAAAATGAGTTAAGAGGTTTGATTCATTGAATTTTTCATCTTGTCTCTCCCCAGTTTTCTCTGTACCTGAAGCAAATGTCAGTAACAAAATTTCTGGTTTGAGCTATAGCTTGTAGCTCAATGCTATAATTCCTTGTGCTACATCACCTGGGTAGCCAGGCAACTTTTATGTAGCTTTGCAATAATTACTCTACAGGAACTATTTTTGTGTTGCTCTGACTGGTGCTGCAGGTGCTATATATAACATAGGGCAAAAACAGCTATAATTTAAATGATTTTGCGAAGGATACCGGTAGAGAGGTTTACTTGACCAATTTTTGGATAAGCAATATTTAATTATTTAGTATTTATTGACCATATTAAAAGTAAATGAAGAGGGCAGTGGCATTTACCTCTTTTCGTGCTCTTGCTACAATTGATGAACAGATGGAAGCATAGAAGAGGAAGTGGAAATTGAGGTATTGCGTAGTGTTGGTCATTATAATGATGTTTCATTTGAAGAGGAATTGTTTCTTATGATTTAAGTACTTGTGCTGTGATATGTGATTGATTATGTTGTTAAATTAGTCATTATGGATTATATTTTGATTTTTTTAAATCGTGTGCTACAACTTCATATAGCTCGCATAACATTATGTGCTATGTAACATATCATTTTGGAACTCTTATTGCTGTCTTTTATGTTCGAGGTTTATGGATTGCCTGCACCAGATGATTATTCAAGCTTTGGAAAAATTGTCATCTCTCATCCGATTCTAGAATGTGAAGGATTACATACTTTGATTACTCAATATCTTGTATAGTTAGGTACTTTCTTGTTACCAAGATTTTATTTTAGAGTAAACATATAATTCAAAATTCATTTTGTTCTTATAGCTATAAAAAAAAAAATTACGTCAGACTCAATCGACTTGGGTAGCTAATGAAATGCAGATATGAAATGCTATAATTCCTTGTGCTACATCACCTGGGTAGCTCAATACTGGAATTCAAAATTCACCATAGATTTTATTTTGGAGTAAACATATAATTTGATCTTTTAAAAATATACTTTAAGTTTTAATTTTAAACTTATATATATATATATATTAGTCCATTAAAGTTTGTATCTTGTTATGTGTATCTTGAGTTAATTTTTTAAAATATAGTAAAAATATTTAATACAAGGATTAGTTTGTCTTTTAAATATCTAATAGTGTCAATTTTTAATTTTATTATTATTATTACACACATGTTAAAGAAAAATTACGATACTTCTATCTTGAGAGCCACATGTCTGCATTTCATTAGCTGGATTCACATTCAATATAGTGAACTATTTTGTTCATATGTGTAGCATTTAGATCCCGGAATGGTAATGAAAATGGATGGGACTTATAATTCTGATATGGGTTGGTTTCAAATGGAATCTTTAAAACGGGTTTTGATCTATTGGGTTAAGCTTATTAGACTCAGGGATGAGCATTTAACTTATGCTCCAGCTATACCAATGGGTACAGTCATGTTGAGTTGAATTTATAAAAAAATTTTCAAATTTGTCGGGTTTTGTTGAATCTTATAATTGGGTTAGGTTAAGTCATGGATTTATATATTACCTTACCCAACTCTGGTTAGTATTTTTTTAATTTTTAAATATTATTTTATAATTTAATTTAATTTTTTTATTTATAATAATATTTTAATATATTAATTTTTTTTTCATCTTCAAATTTTTAAATTTTCTATACTTTAAAATATTTTTTTGTTAAAAAAATTATTTTTGTACATAAAAAATTATTAAAAATAAAAATAAAAATAGATCTAACTTGATTCAATTAAACTTAAACTTAGTTTGGTCTAATTATTTATTAGGTCATATTAGGCTGGATCTTAAACTAATTTTTTCCTCCAGCCAAATTTTGGATCTTATTTAACCAAATTCAACGGAACCCTTGGTACTTAATTCAATCCACCAAAAAGGTGAGTTGGATTAGGGGGTCATTTAGAGACCTTCTTTAGTATGGTTATATCTTTACTCAATTGGCCCACATGCTTGTTTAATCTGTATCTTTTAAACATCCATTTTGACTTAAATTGTAGACTTGCCCAACTTTCTCCCCTACTTCCAGTTCACCAAGGTATATTACTTAGTTTGATGCATATAGGCTATATTTGGGTTTTGGCATCTGAAGTATGCATTAATCAAGTGATATTATGGATGGTTAAATAATCTCTTGTTCAGAATCTACCAGCGGCCAATATTTGCTTCCATCAAATTTTTAATTATAGAAGAAACAACGTGGTGCACGTTTTTGGAGCCATTCTCGAACTGAGAAAAAATGTATTTTTGTTTCAGATATTTGAATAATAAAATAAATTCTCGTTATGTAGACAAGTTCAATAATTTAGAGCTGGATGGACTTGGAATTTTATGAAATTTAAAAGGGGCACCTAATCTTGTGTTACCCACATGTTTTAATGTTAGATTAAACTGAGTTGCTGGATTCGCTTTATGGTATTAAATTTTCTATGGTTGGCTTGTCTCATTTGAATTTTTTTAAAAAAAATTAATCATTTAGTTCCTACATTTTGTTTTGATTTTCAATTTGGTCCTTATATTTTATTTTTTTTCCAACCACTCTTTATAATTTTCAATCAATTCAAAATGGTCCCTGCCCCGTTCTCTTCTATTACGACGCCGTTAGAAGTTGGATGACGTGGCTGACAGAGCTTGCTTACATGGAATCCCCTTCTGTCTGATAGAATTGCTACCACTGTATAGGCTTTGTCTTTGAGAATTTATGAGATTTCTCATTCTCTTTTGCAAGGCCATCGAGTAAAGAATGTAGTTGGGAGAGCAGCTTGTAGTGTCGAGAGAATATGAAGGGCATTTAGTTAGTTCCAACGCTCTGTTCTTTACTGATACAAACAGAGTCAAAGACCCAAATCTATGCGTAGTAGAATAATCTCAATTTGCCTGAGCATGACTCTAAATATCTACACAAATACTAATTAGATAACATATCTTGAGATTGATAAAAGAAAGGCAATGTTCGACCAAGATTTAAGAATTGAAATTACAAATGAAGATACTGGTTAGTTTTTTGTCAATTTGTAAGCTTCCCACCGTTGTTTGTATACATGGGGAAGTAACCATTTTTTGGGTTCTAACAAAGTCTTTTTTGTGCAAAGACATCTTTACCAATTTAGTTGACCATTTCATGAACATGTCACTTTTTTTAGCTTTTTATTTTTATTATGGTTTCTTTTTGTGCAAAGATAATTTTGACAATTTGGTTCTAATGGAGTTTTGGAAGTCCATCCTCTCCTTACCTACTTTTTTTTTTCTTTTTATTTATATTAGGGTCTTTTTTTAAGGATTTGCTTAGCTGTAACTATTAACGTCATATACCACCATAAATTTAGTTTCTTGCTGATTCTGTCGAGTTTCCTGTTTTTGTTAGAAGGGAAAATTTTAATTAGAAAATGAAGACATGAAAGTGAACATTCTGGTTAATGGAGAGAAAAATAAATGCGGATTGCAATGTCTTTCATTAAGCCACGGACACAGTGAAAGGAAACAACAAAAACAGAATAAACGGCAAAGGAAGAGTAGGCAGTAGGCATGTGTAGTGAGGGAGAAAAGATGAGAGTAGGAAAAATGAAATGAAGGAAAGAAAATATGGCATGAGAGAGGAGGCATGAAACTAAAGAAAACAGAGTTAGAGCAAGTTTTTGAAGTAGAGGAACAAAGTGAGAAATTATAGGGTCTCGGATGAAGAAGAGATGTGCACATTTCAGCAGGTAACAAGATTTGCTGCAGTTCCAAATAGAAACTGCGCGTGGTTCAGCAGTTTTGGGCCGTCGATCTTATCCAACGGCTCTGAATAAGTCACTATTTTTTTAACTGAAACACACCATTTTACTTACCTTTAAACGATTTGTGCTTTTACCCAGTACTAACACTTGTTTCTTTTCTTCTCATCGGTCTCTCCTCTCTTTTAATACTTTTTGCTTCTGGTTTTTCCGTTCTTTTTATCGATCCCTCTTCTGTCCTAATATTTTGGTTGCTATCTTGCTTATATACCAGCATTTCAGATTTGGTTTTCTATTTCTCAAGTCGTTCAGCCTCCAATCATTGCAATTTGCTGTTACTTGAGAATTTCCTGAAGCTGCTTTCTAAGTTGACAAGGGGAAATGTGAAAAATTGGGGGCGGAATATGTTGCATGAGAAAGACAAGGTAGGGTGAATTAAAATTTTGCTCATTTGATCCTTGTGAGTGGCTCTTCTTATCAAACGGATGGTCACTTTTTGAATTGTGCAGTGGGTTTTCTGTTTCCATACCCTTTATTTTTTCGCATCTATTAGATGTGGCTCTTATTTCTTCATCATTCTTTAATTCTTTATATTATCAGTATATGATGAAAAAAATTTCTGGAAGCTTATATTAAAACTAAAAGAACATTAAGAAATATATAGGCATGGAAATCTATATGCTTTAGGAACTCAATTAAATATTAATTCATATGTTGTTATCTGACTGGACTATGCGATTATTCATATTTCATTTTCTCATTCCAAGCCTTAGAAAGCACTCACTGAGTAATTGATGATATTAGGGTGGGAGCTCCGAAATTGAATAAAGTTCTCAGTAGAGGAAGGAGTTTACCCTATGTCATTGGCATATTGTGCACAGCTAGTGGGAGGGATAAGAATTGAAAAGCTGGGGTGTTGGTCACACTTAACTTTAGGATGAAACTATGTTGTCCCATTCCATTAGCATATTGATTAAGATGAAACATCTGTGCTTGAGGTTAGTTCTTATGCTTCTCATTTCTATTATTTTTTTAATTTTTGAATCTTCTTTAATTATGTATAAGAAATGAAAAATGGCTGGGAGAGTAAATGATTTCCTAAGGACCTCTATGTCTTGTTCTTGATTTGTCTGCCTATTAGACATTATTTTTGGTTGACAAATGTGATTTTCATTGATACTTTTCCGCTAAGCAGAGGTATTGAGATGGTTTAATTTTTGGTTCACCATTATAATATGCTTGAATGTGAGTAGAGTTACCTTTGTGCTTTCTACAGAACTAAGTACTATTTGGATCAAGGCTTTTCATCTTTTAGTTGCATATATCACTCATGCAAACATGTTCCTCAAGAAATAATTTTACGCTTACAAAATTAATGAAGTCTGCAACAACATTGTTGAAAAGGTTATTAGAAGTGAAAATGTGCATTGTCAAATATAGTGTTGTTTGTGCTATGTTGTCAAATATTGTGCTACCAATTTGTATAGCAAACACCATTTCATGAAAGGTTTTCAATTGTTTTGAATCCGATCATGACTAGTTCTATGGGTTTTATTATTTCGATATGCAGAAATAACATTGCTGAAAAGGTTATTAGAAGTGAAAATGTGAAAATGTGAAAACAACATAGTTCTATGGGTTTTCAATTAATGAAGTCTGAAACAACATTGTTGAAGAGGCTATTAGAAGTGAAAATGTGCACTGGCAAATATAGTGTCGTTTGGGGTATGCTGTCAAATATTGTGCTGCCAATTTGTATTGCAAACACCATTTCATGGAAGGTTTTCAATTCTTTTGAATCTAATCATGACTAGTTCTATGGGTTTTATTATTTTGATGTGCAAAAAGAGGTTGAAGGATTGGACTGTTCTGCTACATTGCTTCATGGAGAAAAAGTTTGTTGAAGCAACGAGGGAAGACAAGTGAAGATGTTCAAAATGGCTATAGTGATCATGAACCTGTAGTCTGGGAATGGAATTTGCTACTTTAGGCTGCTGATTGAGATAATGTATTGTACAGTGTTGAAGCAACAAGGGGAAGACAAGACAGGGTTTTGATGCTGCTACTCGGGAATAATATTTGGCTGTCAAGAATTTGTTAGACAAAAGAATTTTAGATAGAAAGATGTATTGTGTAATGTTCTAAAATAAGCAGACATGATTTTAGTGGACTTGTGACTATATATACAAAATTGTTCTTGAACATCATTTGGTCATTGTTTCATGGTAAAAAATTTAAACGCTTGAACATCATTTGTACTTGAAAACTTGAATGCAATACATGGTTTTAGCAGATTTGTGACTACATAAACAAAATTGTGTCTGTAGCATATACATTATACTAAGGTGCAAATTGTACCAACGTATGCTACTTGTCACTTGTGCTCCTGAATGCAATACCAAAAACAAAATTGAAATATTCTCCTGCAATGTTAGTCAATTAGTCTGCACAAAATAAAAAATTAATTTCAGACCAATGATCATCATTGAAACATATCGTTAAAGAATGTGAAAAGGAAAAAAGGCTATATACTCTTGAACTTCGAAGCTTTAAGGGAATGGATAGGATGATTTAGTGGCGCCTACGTACAAAAGTCACATCCAATCACACTGGACAAAAAAAAAACATGATTTACATTTTGTTAGTTACTAAGAAGCTTACTATCAATAAATTAGTAAAACTAAATTGATCATCAACTGTGTGAAAGTGTACATAACTTGCTAGAGGTGGTAAAAAGATACTTCGCATCAGGGTTGACTTAATGATTGATTATCCTACAGGATGAAAAATACTTACATATTTATCAAACACAAAAATGATAAAGTAAATAGGGGTTTAATTATAAATTTATATACCCTAGACTATTGACTTTGCAAATGTCCTATTGTTGGATCTTTTTTTTTTTTCTCTTAGGCTACTGTTCAACCTAACTTTTCGGTTGCTTCTGCTTTTTTAGTCCATCTTGCTTTGTTAACCCATAGACTTGAGTTGGACATTCACCAACTAGCGTAGTAGTGTCTCCAATAATATTTTACCTTTGACGAATCTCTATTACTTGGTTGCACACATCCTTTATACTTTTGCTGACAAATTTGTGCAATTCTTTGCAATTAGACACTTCAGATGCTAATTTTATCATTTTGGAGCAGAGTTGCCTATATTGGCATGTGCTAGAAAGTTTAGGGTCTTCTTCAACTTTCTTTCCCCTTACATTGTGTATAATGCCATCGCGTGCATTTCTTCTCCACATTTACAAGATGTAGTGATCTGGAACAAGTTTAACATCATTTGCCTCAAACACCTTAAAGGCATGACTACAAAGGATTCCAAAAGTCTTAAATTTCCTGGAGCTACAACTTATAGATGTTTGACTAGGTGTAAATAACACTTTCCATTTTCCAATTTGATCTACGATGGTGATGACATATTAAAGAACACCATGTGATTCACTTTTTTCCTTTATGCAAGCAGCTAAGAATAATTCAAACTTGTGCTTGAACAACTCAAAAAGTGGTGTGTATGATTGTGCAAGTTGCCTTAACATTAGTGAAAGCTTATACTTTAAAATTGGTAGTTTATGTCATGATTCATACTCACAAACTAATTCATTATATTGCTTCTCTTCTATGACTCTTTCAAAGTGCTTGAAGAATTGGACAATATCCATATTCAGTTTCATGCAAGTGTTTAAATCTGAGTTAAACTCTCACTTAATTGTGTACTTCTCATCCTTAATGTGAAGGCTTGTTTCTAATAACATGCTACCCACTTTTTCTTGAGTTCACCCAATTGTTTTCATGAACATTATATTTTGTAGCCAACTTGTTCTAAGTAGCCTCGAATTGCTCTTCTTGGTCATATCCATACATGTATATTTTTAAAGTCAATCAAGATACAAGATCCCCCCTTCATCAAGTTTACAACATGCTTTATCCCAGTTTACATTAAGTACCATGTACATAAGCCATGTTGAGTTTGAAGCATTACCTCACCTATATGCACAAATAAGAATTAGATAATTATGGACATTAAAAAATGAAAAATGCTTAGGATTAACATGCTCACCAAATAAACTTACTCAATGCTTTGTCCATTGCTTTATCTTGATTGGTAAAAATAGTCTTAGACTTTTTTTGCCTATGAGCTTATAAGAATGTTTCAAATAGCCACTTGAAAGATTTGATTATTTCATCATACAATAATGTAGCTCCAAAAATGACTACTCCCCTGTAATGATTGAATCATAAGAACAATGCCAATGACTATTTGCAAAGTTAGTATAATATGTTTCCTCTAAAGATACTACATCCCCAAAATAGCTACAATCTAACAACATTTTTGCATTCACCAAAATTACATTTCTTACTTGTTTATCAATGTCTATTTGATATGCATGGTAATTGGATGGATTTTCCAAAACTTGCTATTGGAAGTACTGCAACAAACAATCAACTTTTCCATACATCATACTTCATTTTCTTTTTGAATGGAGATAATTTTTTATGTCTACCTGGGTATACCCAAGATGTGTCCTACTTCTTCCATGCACACTCATAAGTTAGAATAAAGCTTTTTGCGACTTCAATTCAATCTCATACACTTGAACTTGAAATATCCTACGTTGTGAAGCCAACATTTGAATTGTCTCTAGAGTTTAAAGAGGGTGGTTGTCTTCTTCCACAAACTCATAGATAATAAATTTGTCATTCTTTGCCATAAGTCTAATGTGTGCTTTACACTCAGTTCTTGTCTCAACCCTATGATTTTTTCTTATAAAGTCTTGTATATCTATCTTTCAATAACCCTCCTTGTGACAAACAAATCTAAATGAAGTAAATGATCCATCTATTTTGTTCTTATTAAAATATTGATTCATTACTTCAAATCCTACTTTTTTTTTTTTTTTCAGTCTACTCAAATAGAAGAGGGTCAGCTCAAATGGACAATACCCACTTTAACCACACTAATTTTAAATTGTTTGACCTTTTCATATATAAATATTTTTTTTATAAAGTAAAGTCTTTCTATATTTTATTGTGCAAGGAAGGTAAACTTAATATTGAGTACATAATCAAAAAAAGACCTTATTTGTTAATTTCACGAATATAAGAGGTTGAAATAGCATTTATTTTTCTCTCCGTTGATGGAAACAAAAATTGCACATAATTACCAAAAAAAATTAGCCATTTTCATTGGTGCAGACTACAAAGGCCCGATCTTTAATTGAGAGATAAAAGCAAAGATTTTTGGAGGCTTTCATTATTTGACCCCAAAAAAAAAAAAAAGGCCTTCCTTAGGTGAGTGGGTGACGGATCACATCATTTTAACCAAAAAAAGAAATTTTTTAAAAAATTATAATATTTTAATAAAAAATACTTTTTTCACTTATTATAATTTTATTATTTTAATTTCGAAATACTTATAATAATTTTTTTATTTATTGAATAATATATTTTTTATCTTTCAAAAATTTATAAAATCTAATTTTTTAACATAAATTCTAAATTTTTAAAAAAATATTAAATTTAATATTTTTTTCATAAATAAAAAATTATTTTAAATATTTTTATAAATAAAGAATTAAAATGATATTTTTTAAAAAAATTAAAGAACCATAAAAATATTTTACTATTTTAATAAATTTTGCCGCGTCATAAAATCGCAGTGTCGCTCAGACGCATTCATACCGTCTCGATTTCGGGAAATTTGAAATTGGGAAAGGAGTTGCAGTTGCAGTGTTGGTTTTTTTTTTTTCTTTTTTTTTCTTTTTTTTTTCTCTTTTCAAATTTTAAGAGATAGTAAATACTCTGATTTCTTGCCGGTTCCTTTCTTGTCCAGCTCTTGGCTACTGGTTTTCTTTTGGGCTACTGGGTGTCTTCCATCCACTGTTCTACCTTCTTCCTGGATAAATTTGTAAGTACCATCCTCAGACGCAACCAAGGAATTATGTTTAGCTCCTTTAGTCCTGAGATGCACTATTTGATGCTTGACGAATGAAGTGTGTGAATAGTTAAAGAGTAAACTCGAAACTTGAAACTTGAATCCTTCTATTATACATTCTATCTTTTATATTTGCTTTTTGAGATTTATAAAGAAAAATATAATTGCCCGTAATATTTGGTTTATTTGGTATTGCCTTGATGTGAGCTGTTTGATGCTTAACAAATGAAGGATGATAATGATTACAGAAGGGACTTGAATGGCTTACAGCGCACATATTACGCATGCTAGAATTTTGAACAAAAAAGAAAGATACATTTTATGTTTATTTATGGCATTTAAAAATTCTTAGGTGAGGGGCGGGCAGAGGAAGAGTTGGTGAATTGTGTTTTGTGGGTTTATTCTTTAGCGGTTACCTAATTGAGGCCTTGGGGTTTTCTTGGCTGGTGAATGCAAACTCATGGAACGTAGGGTTTCTTCAATGGCTGACAAAGGAGGAGGAAGAGAGCGTGAAAAAACTAATGCAGTAGAATTGGGAGATGTCATATGTATCAAGCTTCGCGGTGGCTCATGGTGGCCTGCACAGGTATGTAAAATTCCATACTTACCAGTCTTGTCAACCATAATGAAAGGCATCTGTAAAGGCTTGATTCTGAGTCTAATGTTAACTTTGATGATAATTTAATTGCCATCTTATCTATTTAGCTATATTGTAGGTTGTTGATGAAAATACTGTTTGTAAGAGCGCTAAACCTGGCAAAAGATCAGCAGGGAAAGTTCTTGTTAGGCTGTATGGGAGCTATAAGTAGTCAGTGCTTTTCACCCATCTCTATTGTGTTATGTTCTTAACAAATTGCAACTATAATTAATGATATGCCTTGTTTCTTTCTGCAGCTTGTATGTGGATCCTATTAAATGTCATTCTGAGTTTGAGAAGGTATACATTTGGTGTGCACTTCCATTTCTAACATGCTGCTTTTTTTCTATTATATTGAACTCTCTAAAATCATTGGCTTTGACATGGTTTTATTGTGCTATTTATGACTTGTATGTGTTCAGATACTCAAGCAGCATAATGGTTCTTACCGGGAAATATTTCTGCAAACCCTTGAACAGGTAACCCTGCCTTCTTAATTTGGGTTACTTGTAATGAGAATAAAACTCATAAGCAGGTATTCAGCCTAAGTACTCAAATTAGGCAGCAAATGTTCTTAACTGCTTTGTATTGACTGTCTGCTGTCATTTGTATATGGACATAGGACCTTCCTAGCTCAAAACCCTGCAGATCAAAGCATTCAAGATCCAAGACAAAAGGTTTGCAAATTTCATGTGATCCTTTTCTTATGGTTTTTCTGCACAAAATATGAATGGCATAGCCCTTCTTTTTCTTCAACCTGGGAAAACAAAAGAGTGAGAGAAAGAAGCTTACATATCAAGTAGTGTAAACAATTAAGGCTTTGTTGGCATCTCATTTCTGATCTGATTAGTTCATTTCCATCTAATGTGTAGAGATGGCAAAAATCCCTGCCATCGGGGATCCCCACATTGATTGCTCTGTACGGGGACAGGAACAGTGGGCAATTTCCCATCACTAATGTATCCTTCTTGATCAAATCATACTAAATAAACGAAGAGAGATAGAGAAAGATAATATCCAGTAAAACCACTTGATGAAGAAAAATTGGAGTGGCAATGAAGCAACATGTACTGCAGAATCATTCTCTAGATTTGAATGTATGCTTTTACAAATCTTGTAATGGTCCATTGTGCCAAGTCTTAGGATCCATAACACATGAAAGCAAATCCTGGTCAGTGCCAGGGATTACTTCATTGAACAGCATAAGTTGTCAGATGTCCCAAGAACGGTTTTATCAAAATTAATTACACATCGGCTAAGGGAAAAGCCATTTGGGCTGGTGGCACCAGCCCATTACATCTTGTGCCAAAATTTCAATTTAATTAAAAGAATGATGTTGGCAAGGATTAAAGTCCTAACCATTCCCTGCTGCTGTTGACCTTTTATGATTCCATCATGTTCTTAAATTACCACTAAATCACTGAATCTAAAAATTTAATTTTACTGCTTTATATGGACTTAACGTTGAGGGTATATTCCAGTTTATACTACCATTTGCAGTTCATTTACTTAGGATGTCTAGAATATTCTTGCAATGGTTCCTGGCCAAAATGTTTGAGGACATGGTGATAGGACACTCAAAAATGTATCACAGTTAAATTCTATGTCATTCTTCGTAGTTTCTCTTTTGGAATTTGGACGCACTAATAGTTTATCCACTCTTTCATTTCCTCTTATTTTCTCGTTTGTGTTATATTTGGTTTTGTGTGAGCTCCTGCTTCTGTAGTTTTGCCTTTGGGAAAGGGAGTTGACAGTGTGCACAGTATCTTAGTCCATTTCTCTGTGATTCCGTCTACTTACTTATTATGCCCCATCATTCATTCCAAAATTATTCTCAGCCAAGGATAAATCAAAGCGACTGAAGCCATCTAGCAGCACACAGAATATGGGAGACTCCCCAAATGAAATTCAGGTGTTGAATGACGATGAGCTCAGTGGCCAAAGCCCTGTGAGTATAAGAGGTCAAACCTTTTTTTCTCACTTCATTCAGTGGTAAGTTTCTGCGATTTGACTTACTTTTCTACATTGTACTCAGGAAATTGCCTCATTGGAAACGTCCCAAGACTTTAGTGAACGGCGGATGAGAGTGATGAACAAACTTGGTCTCACTGCTCCTCCTGGTTCTCCATTTCACAAAGATTGACCCTATTTATTACATAAGCTTGTGATGGTAATGGAGATAGAGGAATTGGTGGTGAGGAGACATATATTAGATGTTTTGAATTGATTTTGATTGTATTATTCTAGGGTAGTTTGGACTTTCACTTCCTTGTTTGTTGTATTTACGAGGTATGAAACGAGTTGAGAACAGCATGCTGATGTTAATCTAATATCACATGGTTGTTTAGCTTACGTCTTTATGATTAACTTATAAGTATGAAATCTGCTTGACATTGAACACAAGGGATCTTGGGACTGTGCTGTGCTGTCTAGACCTTACAACTTAAAACCATGTAGTCAGATTATGTTTTGCCTTCATGACTTCAAATTTAAAACAGACCACGGGAAGCTGATTGTTGTCCACCTGTGTGAACAGTTGAGAACTGTTCCGAAAATAATTATAATTTCAACGACTTACGAAGGTGATATTGATATGATTGTCGTGCATAGTGCCAGTGCCAGCAGCCGATGTGTCACTATAGATTAAATACCTGAACCTTTTCTTGTGTGATCTTTCCATAATAGAGTACGTTTGATGCTGTTGTAATAACTAATAATTAATGATTGATCTCATTTGTTAAAAGTACATGGAAATATCTTATTTCTGTTTTATATGAAATAACGAATTTTTAATCTAATCTTATAATTTCTTAAAACAATTTTATGTCCCTGAACATGCGGAAGAATGGTTTGCTCTCATATGGTGACAACTGGGACGCATACAGCTTTTGTAGGACAACACTCAGACGATCCGTAGGGTTTGTTACTGTGGGAAATTCCTTTGCTTTTGTAGGACAACACTCAGACGATCTGTCTGTACTTTTTTCACCCCCCTTGTTCCTTCTTTCCATCGTTTTTCCTTACAAATTTTGAAATCTCAGTATTAGAAGCAAAACCTTTGGGATCAGTTTTCCAATGAAAAGTTTGCTTACTAAATTGCCAATCCCTTCGCTGCATTTTTTCCCCCTTTAACTCAGACAAATTTAACTGCAACAAAAACTCGTCTTACTTATCCAAAGGTTAAGTATTGTCATTTAAAGTCGAACAAAACATATAGACATTCATGAGTGACCTGAGGGACATACGGACCCTTTTCTATTATGGAGGAAACCATATCATTTTATCATGAGGATAAAGATCAGTAAGGTTTTGCTGCATCGGCAGATAAAGTTATACGAAATATGGATATTGAGAACGACACCTGACGTGATATTAACATAGACACTTCGATAGAATAAAATTTTTAAGTAGTTTTGTATAATTTAATGTTTGAAGTTGTGTTTAATTGAGTGTTAGATATCACTATATAATCTGAATTCTCTGCTGTGTTTGGAGCATAGTAGTGTATAGTGCCAACATGAAAGAAAAAATTAACACTATGTTGTATCATTTAATACCAGATAGCACATTCTGAAGTGCCAAGGAGAGCAAGAATCCATGTTCATTAAAATAACATTTTCCAAATATTTATTGTTTCTGTCAATGATTAGACATTTGAAAAAAAGGATTGTCCAAAAAACAGATATTTAAGAAAAAGAAAAGAGAAGAGCTTGTAAATTGAAGCAAAATAAGAATAAGAATATCCTTGACTTCTCTCTTTCTCCTCTTCTGTTTAGTGACTCAGGTCTTAGTGTAGTGGGTGTGGACGAATAAAGAGTTTCTACTGTTTATTTATACTTATCATCTAACAGTTAATATTAATAACTACAAAATCTGATAATTTGTATTTATCATTCAGATTGAAATTGATAACTTATAAAATTCAAAATTGATAATTTTTAAAAATTTGATAAAAAATTAATTAAAAATTAACATTAAAATAACCGAGAGTTATCAGCTACGCATAATCCAAATCAAATGTGGAAATAGTCATCAAATTTGAACCAAATCGAGCAACCAGATCACCGAATTGGTGACTTGGGCGCCATTCAAGCTTCAAAGGAGTGTCTTTTATAGTCAGATCGTTTTGAAGGGTTTTTCATGATCAGTCACTCATCTGAAATGGTTTATCTAGTAGTTACATTAAATAGCCCATTCAAACGCAGCATTTTATATGCAACACACAAAAAAATTACTAACTACCGTTCTCTTCTTTTTGGGCCAACCTACTAATTTACCTTTCTCATTTATGAAATTTTTCGAGTTTCTACCTGGGCAGTAAATTGCTCTCTCTATGGCATGTACTGGCAATTTGGGAACTAAGACCCGTCAAATTCAGCTCTTGCTACTTCCATTTCGATTTGTTTA
The DNA here is from genome assembly GCA_037074485.1 of Delonix regia. NCBI lineage: Eukaryota > Viridiplantae > Streptophyta > Magnoliopsida > Fabales > Fabaceae > Delonix > Delonix regia. The sequence goes on from CM073452.1 coordinate 8,535,593, forward strand.
CTTTCAAGTTTGAAGCTTTTACATTTGTATTGAATATGCCACTTGTTTAAAATAATGGTTTGATAAAAAGTGAGATTGGAGACATGTTCACTGCAGCGTGGAGATGTCAAAATCGCAGTGTGAATCCATGTTTCAGTAAAAGGAAACCTGGCAAAGAAGAAAACAAAAGGGTTTAACAACTGCTTAGTGCTTATTTAGCCCAGCAAGCAGTGAACCAGTTCAGCTAGCTCTACCTGCTCTTGCTGTTGCAGACGCACTGACACGTGATGTTGATCTTGCCTTGCTTATTTTTGCTATCTCTGTGGGGACCCATCCGACATTTTCACATGCATATTTTGCAGTGCTTTCTTTGGGACACGATCAGGGTGAAAGGCCAAGCAAGGAACTAGCTGGCAAGGTAAGTTCTATCTCTTTCTTCCTCCTCTCCCTCTTGCTCAGGCATACTCACGTTTGGGGCTCCCAAAAACTTACCTATATTGTAATGAACATGTCCTATAACATTGTCTGACGCCGTCAATTTGATAGAATTCAAGTTAAAAATTTTCCATTAATGTTCAACTAAGTCTAATATCAATTCCACCTGGCCAAAAGAATGGGAGAGCTATCCGTTCTTTTAAATGGATACATCCCAGTTGAATTCTTAGAGGCGGAGAAAATGGTGTGCATACTGCAAAACAACAATGACGGTAGATTAATAAATACGACTTCTTATATTTTACTTAGATTTTAAAAGATTAGTTCATAATTTGGGCTAGAAATACTCTTTAAATTTATTAGTTTTCCTCCTTGTAAGTAAGTTTCTCAATATTTGCATGTAACAATAACATGAGATGCTAATAAGGAATGAGCTCTTTTCCAAAATATGTTAAAGGACACCTATTCACCAAGTTTAATTTACACTACTTATAGCTTCTAATATCTAATACGATTCTACGAAATGTTCATGCCTGCAACAATTATAGCAGAACGCAACCTATATACGTTAAATGTTACTGTGGCAGTATTTCAAACTCATATAGAAAAAAAAAAAAAAACTATTTTGGATAGAGAAATATATCAAAAACGAACATGAAGAGGACATGCCAGATATCCACTACGAAAGAACATGCGTGACTCTGCATGTACGACCGTAAACCTCCTCCCCGCTTGTCTGAGAGCTTGACGTTTTAACCTTTCGTGGATTAAAATGTAACAAAGAAAAGGAAAAACAGAGAGAGAAGCGAAGCTTTAGTATACCATCGTAAGAGCAGCTTGAAGTTTAAACCAGTTCCCCGGGGAAGAAAATAACACCAAAACCCCACAACCATCTCCAACAATCTTAGACGTTTCAATAAGTTAAGAGCAACGAACAAAATCGTTGTTGACCAGATGAAAATCAAATTTTTAACGTTTGGAGCTCCATATGTTTGGGAGGGTAACAACAACCCAATGGAACAAAGGGGGAATTGTGGATTATAGTAGAATGTGAAAGCGATACATGGACAAGACTACGGTCTATGACTCTCTGAGAGGACCACAAGAGTTGGTCGGCTGTCGTGCTTTGATTCCCTTGGCCAATGTTGTCGGCGCCGCCGTCGGACTTAATTAGGAGTAATGAATGATACTTAACTGTGATTTTGCCTTCTGAAAATTATTGAACCCACCCTACCTCATTACCTGTTTTCAATTAATCATGACCAGCAAATAAGCACTCCCCCCTCACTATCTCACTATAAAACACGTATACTCGTATTAATTTTAATAAAATTATTTACAAAAAATATATAAATTATTAAAAAACTAATTATATTAAAATAAATTTAAATAATTTTATTAAAACTAATATTTTAAATCAACTATCATATAAATATATAAATATATAGGAACCAACTAATATTTTTTTATCCCACAACACATAATACAAATCAACCGTCACTAATATCAACAATTAGGTCCCTGCTTGGTGCTTCCTCTTCTGCCTTATGCTCACCTAATTTCCATGATCAATTCCATCCCCTTTCCCACTCTTTTCCCCTATATATATTTTCTAAAATCTTCAGTGGGGTCTTATTTTATAATTCAGATGTACCATATCCTAAACAGTTAAATTAATACAAGTTGTCCCAGATTGAAAAACCAAGAACTTTTATCTTTCGTTGTCCACTAATCCAAAAACAGGTGTGTAACCAGGACGTGACAATATCTGACCAACTTTATCTCTGTGTACACACTAATTAATTTAAGCTTGGTCTGGGAAAGGTCACCAATTTAACCATCCTGGCCACGTCCTATTCCTTCTTTTACCTACGGTAAGTGGTAATGCTTCCTTCCTCCTCGTGCCATATTTTATTATTTACCTGTGTGTTGTGTCTTGGTTGTGTTGGGTCTCATTCTTTCACGAGAGTTCAAAGTTTCTGCTGCCATAGTTTTTGCTCCTATATTCTTTAATTTCCTTGATCTCGGTTCTTTCTTTTTTGTAATACTGCGTTACTTTGCTTTATTCTTACTTTTTCCTTTTCAGTTTCTGGGGTTCCTATGTACGTACTCTACCACAGTTCTACTCAAAAAGCTGCCCGAAAATCCGAACGTCGTAATTCATAACCATCGCTTATATATACCTACATATCATTCTCATTTCTCAGTTCTCATTATCTACGTCGTCGTTAATGATGTTTGCTCCTAAGTCGTAAACTCATCTTCTATTATAAGCGCTTTCAACAAAATTGAAGTATAAGAAGAGAGGAGAAAAAAAACAAAAGATGCTTCCGTTTCAGAGTCTCAGAGTCTCAGATCATAGTGGTAATTATCTTCAAGAACCGAGCTCTCTGATCAAACCAATGGAATTGGACGGTGGGAGGTCGACTCTGAGCTCTGCATCAAAGTCGGAGAGGAGATCAGATGAAGCATGCAAGAGTCACAGGGAAGCTGAGAGGAGACGCCGGCAGCGAATCAACGCCCACCTCTCCACCCTACGCTCTCTCCTCCCGAACGCTGCTAAGGTTTTTTTTTTTTCCTTTTCCTATTTAACTATTATCTTATTTCCCTCCATATCGGATTCGAGGGCTCTTTGGTAATTCGAAGTTGTATGGTGCAGTCAGATAAGGCCTCGTTGCTGGCGGAAGTGGTCCAACGCGTGAAAGAGCTGAGGAAACAGGCGGATGACGTGGCGCGTTGTCACGACGGTTACTTGTCGTCCAGCAGCAGCAACGCCGGCGAATCCGGGTCGGATCAGGCCGTAGAAACGGACCCGTGGCCGTTCCCGGGAGAGTCGGACGATGCTACTCTGAGCTATTGCGAGAGTGCAGGTGAACCGAACATGTTGAAAGCCACGTTGAGCTGCGAGGACCGGCCCAACCTGAACCGGGAGCTAACAGAGGCAATACGGTCGGTCAGGGCAAAGGCGGTTCGGGCTGAGATGATGACGTTTGGTGGGCGGACCAAGAGTGTCGTTATAATGCAATGGCCTGGCGAGGGAGAAGAAGAGGTTGGCGCACTGAAACGAGCTCTGAAGGCTGTGGTAGAGAATAGGGGTTTAGTGAGTTCTGGGCTGGGCCAGACGGTGATGGGCTATAAACGGGCCCGAGAAATTTGCATTTCACCTACGGCGCCTGCTTCCACCTTGTTGTCGAGGAAGGCAAACATGGAATAAAAAAACACTCTGCCTCATATGAGAAAAACATGACGAAATGGAAACCATATATATATATATATATATATATATATTTGTATTAGTATATTTTCCTTGGTCAATGCTAGCATGTTAAAATATAAAAGGTGAGGTGAACTGAGAAAGTTATTGGTTGTAACAAATCGAACACAATTTTATGAAATGAAAGGTCGAGGTAGAAATTTCTTAGCAGCCAATAATCATTAACGTTGCAGAGAATGTCTATGCTCTGTTGAACTATTGGGTCAAACGTAAATTTATATTTGTGTTTGTTATCAGTCCCTAGTCAGTTTTTCACTATTTGCAGCAAAAGCTCAGCAAACATGTTTTTCTGTTGTTATCATTGTTTTTACTTGTGTGAATACTGAACTAACATTTTCTCTATGCTTGTCCCTCTTTTTATTATGTGTTTCTGGACTGTCTATGTTTTGTGTCCTCCTTATCATAGTAATTTAATTTCTCTAACTTATAAAAGAAAAATTATTCGTTCCAAAAAAGAAAAGAAGAATTCTTTGACGTCCTACCAAATCTCTCAATACTCTGTTCACCAGCAGGTCATATGAAAATATTGTTCAGTAACAATTTTATAAGTTCGCTTCTAAATATTGCTTAAGGGACCAAAAATAAAAACTCATGTTTTTTCAGTTTTGATTACTTTTATAAAATATGAGTTATATGAATATAAAGAAATTGCACTTATACATCTTAATTTTTACATTGCTCCTCATATTAAAAGTTCACAATGAATTCTTCATTTACTAGTCTTACTACAATAAGTCTCTAATAATCTAAATTTAAAATTTTTTTATTCATATTAATTTATTAAATTTTTATTTCTCCTCTTCATATTTTTTCTAAAATCTACTCATGACCTTAAGATTAATTTTTGGTGTAATGATTAACGGAGGCCCCAATATTAGTCAAGAAAAAAAATATGTGTAATCGAACGTATTTGGCAAACCCTTTAAATATTGAACCCGCAGTATGGAATGTCCAAGGCACTGAGATTAGTTCGTACTTTGTGTTTAACAATACTAAGAGGGGTCGAGATTTTCTCTTGTAACATATCCTGGCTGTCGGATTCTACGGTCGAGATTTGGCCATGTCTCATGCCTTTTTTTTTTTTTTTTTAAATCTAGCATCAAAACGACATTGTTTCACTTAAGTGAAATGGTGAGTTTTGATGCCACAAAGCTCCACCCGTAGGATCCTCTCTACATTGAGATTTGGCCACATCATTTTTTTTTTTGAAACCGAAACTGTTTTGCTTTGAGATGGTTTTTTTTTTTTTTTTTTTAAGTTTAGCGTCGTCTTCTTAAACAAGCTCTATGTCTTCGGTGTGAGAGTTTTTGGCGCAAAACAGAGACAAAAGCAAATAGGCAGGATTTTCTGCAGGAAAAGGCATCCCTGTCATCATCATCGTTGCAAAAATTTCTCAGGCCTCATTTTTTCTCCTGTTCAACGAAGGACGCTGGCTGGTTCGTGAAGAGAGAAGCAGCCAAGACCATTCTTAAATGCAAAGTGAGTAGACAGAGTTTACACGGTATATTAAGGTAGAAAGGATCTGATGAGAGTAGTCCATTTTGCAGGGTAATAAAAACAATGCTCGTCACTCATTTTGTGCAGAGAAATCCATAGTAGAAGCAACTGAGTTCTAAAGAAAGAAAGTGTGAAGATGTGCCATTAACAGGGGGAGCTTCAAAGCAGAGAAAAATGTCAACCTATATGCCAGGAAAATACCAAGTCATTTGTGCATTCTTCAGCTAAATAATTCACAGGTGGTTGTGATATGTATATGAAGCTTTGTTATATGGCTATTCACTGTTGCATATGAGGCAGGGTTATTGTAGCTCCGACTGTGTGTGACTGTAGCTGTTGACGTAGTTTGAAATAGTGCTTCTATAGCTTATTTGTATAGTTTTATTCCATTATTTTGGTTTGCTAAATAGCCTGTATATCATAAGATGTATATGTATAAGATGTATATAGTGTTTTAATTTTGTGAGTTCTAGAAAACATTTGTCATATGTAAGGTTTAGTGGAACTTTTTTTGTTGCTAAATTTGTGTAATATATTTAACTAGATTTTTTCTACGACTTGTATGTTATTGGAATTTTCAATTTGTGTTAATTAAGTTGGCTGACAAGGCTATTGCATTTGATGGATGTGCAGTAAGAAGCTGAATCAAGTGATATTATACTTTTGAAAAGTGATGATGGAACAACCAATATAGGTATTATAATTTTGAATGAAAAAAAGGTATTGTAGACATGACGTTCTAAATTCATTTCTGTTGACAAATTTCAAAGACTTAGGTACCTCAACTATTGAAGTAACCAATGATGACAACATTGAAGTTGAAGGAAAGCCGACTGTTAGTATAGAATTTGATGATGTGGATACCGCTTAGCAGTTTTGGTCCAACTATGGATTGCGAGTTGGATTTGGAGTTAGAAAACAGCATTTAAACAAAAGTAAAAAAAAAAAAGGAATTGTGACTTCGTGTAAATTTGTTTGCTATAAACAGGGAGTACGAAAACAAGACAAAAGATATACGCCAGCTACTAATCATCGGCAAGAAACTAGAACAAATTGTTAAGTGAGAATGAACCTTGTAATGAAGAAAGGAAAATATGTAATCAATGAGTTTGTAGAGTCCCATAATTACCCTCTTCAGCTTCTAGAGACTATGCATATGTTAGCATCCCATCGCGGTATATCCGAAGTTCAGGCACATGAGCTTGAATTGGCAGATGACTCAAGATTGAAACAAAAAACTGCATTTGAATAGATGAGCACGCATGTTGGCGGTAGGACCAATCTTGGTTTTACTCGATTTGATGCAAAAAATTATCTCAGATGCAGACGACAATGTAGTATGGTTTATGGAGAGGTAGAGATGTTATTACAATATTTTCAAGAACAGTTAGTTGATAACCTATCATTTTTTCATGCCTATCAAGTGGATGCTGACGAACAAATAACAAATATATTTTGGGCAGACGCACGTATGATTGTTGACTATGGGTATTTTAGTGACGTAATTTCTCTGGACACAACATATTGTACAAATCATGCATATAGACCCCTTGCATTATTCTCAGGATTCAACCATTACAGGCAAGTAGTGGTGTTCGGAGCGACCTTAATGTATGATGAGACTGTTGAGTCGTTTAAATGGTTATTTGAGACATTCTTGTCAACTTATGGAAATAAGAAACTGTAGACCATTTTCACCGATCAGGACCAAGCAATGGCAAAAGCTTTAGGTGAGTCTATAATGTTTATAACTTTAATAAACGAAGTACAACGACACCATATATTAAAAGTTTAACAGTTTTTGTTTGTAACAAGCGAGGTGATGTCAGATACTTAACATAGCTTGTGCATATGGCATTTGATGCAAAATGGAATCAAACATATGGGTAATATGGTGAAAGACAAATCTTGATTCATGACTGATTTTAAGAAATGCATGTACCAGTACGATGATGAATCCTAATTTGAGACAGCCTGGGCAAAGATGCTATCAGACTATGATGTCCAAGAGAATAACTGGTTGAAGTCCATATATCCCCTTAAGACAAAATAGGTTGCGTGTCATATGAAACAAGCTTTCACATTAAGCATGAGAAGCATACAGTTGAGTGAGAGCCTAAACTCTACCTTTAAGTCTTCCCTGACATCGGATGTGAATATTACGCAATTTTTAAAACTATTCGAACAGGTAGTGGAGGAGAAATGGTACAATGAATTGAAGAGTGAGTACGATGCTCGGTACAAGCTTCCACGGTTGAGTTACCAGCATTCATCTATTCTAAATCAAGCTGTCTGAACATACACACACACGATCTTCAACTTGTTCCAACAAGAGTTCGATTTACTTTTTTCTATCTCAATTTAACATAGGCATGAAAATCCACCTATGTTTGTGTACATTTTATCCATGGCTCACCAGAAAGGTTCATGGCAGGTCCTATTTGATCCTATTCAGAAGATTGTCTCTTGCAATTGTAGAAAGTTTAAGACATTTGGACTTTTATGTTGTCATATTTTGAAGGTGTTCATTTTATTAAAAGTTGAACAAGTGCCTGAACAATATATCCTTAGCCAATGAACAAAGAATGCACATAACGGCATTGTGCATGATGTCCGAGGGAAGGAGGTCGAGGGAGACCCCAAGCTGGCAAGTACATGATGGTATAGATGATTATACTTTAAAGCTATTAGACTAGCATATGAAGTGGCTACATGCGAAGAGTTGCGAGCTTTGGTCGAGAAAGGTTTAGATGACATCTGCAAAAAAGTTATCAATATTCGTTTAGGGCAACAGAACGTGGGCAATGAAACAACCGAATCCACTGTAACAGACTTTTTAGGTGTGGGCTATGCAAGGTGATTTAAGACGAGAGATGGGTTCAAGTTGCGAAAAAGACTAAAGACTTAGGTAAAGCTTCAGGGTTGTAAGAGGAGAAAGGCTTCAAGTACTGTACATTGACAATGACCACCACATCCTATACATAAAGCTAGTGTTTGCTCATTCGTAACTATGTTGCTTCCATCTAATGTAAGGGTAATAATAATTTTCGTTTTCTGTAGGATCAAGACTCGGCAAATTCATTGTTCAACAAAGTATTGTGTTCAGCAGCCCCTGCATCGTGCGAGGATCATCTTAGGAATGAGAATCCATTTACATTTATAAGACTTCTAATGGTAATTTTGATTTCAAACGCGATTGATGTGTATTCATTGTCATACTCACTAATGTGTTATGTTTCTGATGTACAGGAACCATTGAAGGGTCCCACTGAGCCACTGTAAAATCAAGATCTCTAGGCTCACCTGTGCAGCGACAAGTTTTTTGATATGCTCAGCACTTGAGTTTTTTACTCTCTACAAGTACTCATTTTTTGGGATTGGGTGTCTACCTTTTCATTATTGGGATGCTCAGCACTTTATTTTTTGGTCATGGTAAGTGCTTGTATATAATAGGAGTGCTCAGCATTGGTGTTTTTTAATATACTGGGCATTTGTAAACATTACGCAGAGAGAGGTAAAGAAACGAGTAATGTATTATTTCTAAAGGATGAAATACATACACGTTAATCCAGCAACATAACTGTAGTTCTATGTCACTTGACTACACATTCGACATTACATTACAAACACATTACAATACATCTGACACTTCTCTACAATTTCTCACACTCTCATGCATAGTTTAAACCACTCAAATCAATACTAAAATATATTATAACTGAATCAGTTATATCACTGGATCTGCTTTGCTTCACCGGATAAAAGTCTCTAAATGTCATTGGCATGACAATTCATTTTGCTTTTTGGTTTGCACTTCTATTGCCAGAAATTAGGCTTTGATGTATTTGAACAAAGGCAGCACTTTGGGCTGCCTCATTCTGCACTTCTATTGATGTTGATCATATTTCTATAGCTACCAACTGCGAGAAAATCCCCGGCATCACCCTCCCGATGTTGTTGCAGAAACCATATTCCGTTACCTTCCACTCATAGTTCTTCCAAACCTGAGAAGTTTGATCAGGAGCCAAATAAAAGGTTAAGATTCAGTCTTCTTCTGCATATGATCATTGGCAGAAATGAATACAAAAAATGATTTTACAAAATAATACCTTTAGAAAAATTCAAATGTTCAAGAGCAGAATCCATACTTTCATATATTAGTGTATATATACAGAAAGGCTTCAAATTTTTTAATACGTTATATGAACTAATCCATTTGACATATTTAAATTTCCTGTTCAAACAAATAGGTCATCTCATTAAGGATAAGTACATTCATAATTGGAGACCAATATGGGCTACATTCCAGATAACTTACAGCAGCAGGTCCAAATATGCCAAATTTGTGGATGTGGAAATAAATCAGGTATATGTATCGTTACTGTAATAAATAACATTATTTTCTGCAACAGAAACTTCCAACAAGCATAGAGACATGCTACAAGAATAGAAAATCATGTCTAAGCCTATGAAGCATGACTTTTGGCCATTTCCACCAACAAATTCATAATAAAAGAATTAGCATTCATAGATATATCCTTCTACAAGGAGAATTTTTTGGTCATTAGATAAAGACTTGCAATGAACATACCAAAGCCAGGGCTTCAAAAAGAACAGCGTTATTTTTTTCCACATTTTTCACAACATCAGTACCCATAATATCCTTTGTAAAATAATTTAAACCTCATTAAGATTCATAATTTACATAAAGCATTTGAATATAATATTGAAATATTACGAGCCTCAAACAATATTCGTCTGGTATTTGGATCTTCAATGGTGGGAAAATTTTGAAGAGCCCTCATTGTTTTAACCTATGTTAAACAAAAACCTGGTAAGCATTAAGGTGAACTTGCTAGATAAGATAAAAACACTTACAAATAACATGAAGTTAAACATTTACAACTCATGAACCATTAGTATTCTAACCTTTAAAATTAAAGCAAAAATGTGATTACCATTAAAAGCACTTTGCTTATGGAGATGAACTTAATTTGCCAATTAAAATCTTATTCAAGTTTATGATATTAACCATCAGATACTCCCACACCTAAAAGATTACATCATAAAGCAAACAATATTAAAAAAGATCATGACTAGTACCAAGTTTAAGCAGAAAGCTAATTTCTTTTAAAGTAAAATATTGGATATCATAGTTCCTTTACATGTTATCTAGAATGACCACCAAATAGTACAAAATTGAAAAACATAATTAACAAGGCAAAATTAAATCAAATATACTACCTCAACTGTGCTTTTATTTCTCATTAATAACACAAATATTTGGGAGAATAGTGATATCTACAAACCTGAAGCCAGGAAGATGTGACACATACCATCCATCTACATTGACAACATCAGGATTTTTCCTATACAAGCGCAGCAAACATAAAGCAACTTTTTTTTTATCACAAGTGATTTGTAGCTACTAGATATCTATATATCCATATCACAAAATCCAGTAACATCAATCATTTTCCACTCATGCCCTCTATTTATATTAATGCATAGTTTCTTACCAGCAACTTCTGTATGTTAGGAGCTAAGGACTTGGCAAATTCTCTCCCACCAATATTTCCAACCTATTGATTAAAAGACTTAACAATGTGGCAGTGAATTAAAGGTTGACAAGGTAAAAGAATAATTGAGATACAGAGAGACCACAAAGTGATACTAATGGGACAAAATCCATAAAATCTGATTTACAAATGATATTCAAATGAATACTACAGCTTATATTGCACAACATCAAAAAAATTTGGACAATAAGTGAATACATGTATTATGCAACAATCTGAGACCAAATTTAGTACACATCAATATATAATCATTTACAAATCATCTGAAAGTATACTTGAATTAGAACAATAGAAAAATTTGCTTGCAAGGCAAGGTAAGGCATTTAGACAAGTGAATACACGTATCATGCATCAATCTGAGACCAAATTTAGTACACATCAATATATAATCATTTACAAATCATATGAAACTATACTTGAATTGGAACAATAGAAAAATTTACTTGTAAAGCAAGGTAAGGCATTAAGACAATTACAGCACCAAAAAATGCTTCCAATATTCATATAAATATTAATAAAATTTTGAATCAGTCATCAAATAAAGCACTTTCAATTTCAACTTTCAAGTAATGCAATGGAAATAGTGATGTGAACCATTTATGAAGCACTTAATAATGTTGAGCGAAAAGATGTATGATCCCACATTAAGGGCCTATATTGAAGCAACTAAAAGCCATCAAAATAACATACAACATATATGTCAAACCAACAAAGTTATACTTAGAATGAAATATGCAAAACTGGGTAAGGGAAATTCAACGAAAGTAACATAACATATGACTCTATTTCATTTGATAGGCACTTGCACGGGGTTTTCTCACAATTCACCTCAGGAATACTCTGTAGAGCAGGCCTCCATGGCTACTGATGTTGATGCATCTATAATCCATGACCTCCATGCCACATCAACTGCTCCAACACCTGATCCACCTTCACCTCCTTCACCTCCATTTTACCAAGCAATTGCTCCAACTGCTTCTTCGTGATCTTGATCTTCACCTTCGTTATCTTACTCGAAAAATCGTCGCCCTTCTTTATCGAAAAACCACCCTCCGTCTTCGTCTTCGCAGCCAGCGACCGCGAAGCCCAACTCCAATCCTCACTATCGTAGGCGCACTTCTTCGAAGATTGCGACTTCAAGCAATTCCTCATTGTTGGATCTCGCAATGCTTTGGGTTTCAGGGAGTTTGCAGAAACCACAAAGAGAGAAAGCATGAAGAAGAGTGGTTGGGTTTCAGAAAATTAAAAAAAAAAAAAATTGACGTGGCCAAATATCAATCGTAGAGAAGATCCTATGATTGGAGCTCTATGGCATCAAAACACACCATTTCACTTAAGTGAAACAACATCGTTTTGATGTCAGATTTTAGAAAAAAAAAAGAGTGTGAGACGTGGCCAAATCTCGGTTGTAGAAAGGATTCGACAGCCAAGATATGTTACAGGAGATTTTCCTGTAATTGAATTACAGGAGAAAATCCCACCCCTAGTAAGAGGGTGTGCGTAAAAGACGTGATAAGCAATCGAGGCTAGGACGAGCATAAGATTGAGATTGGATGACAATAATGGTATTATCAATTTGGTATTGGAACTAGTTAAAATTTTCAAATTATATTTGTACATTTTGTTTATTGTGAGAAAAAAGTAACTTTAAAAGTTATGAAAGATCCAAGGATGATAATATAATAATAATAATATAATAAATAATATTTTATTAGCTTTATATATAAGGTTTTTTTGATAAGTGTTAATTATAATATTTTAAAAGTGTTATATAAGTACACTCAATTAATTATAATATAAAATTATAATTATAATAATATTAATTTAAAAAATAATAATATTTTAATTACGTTTATATATATTATAATTGATTATATTGATTGAATTATGGATTAATACAAAATTTTATTTATTTTTAGAATTAATAAGAAATTATAATAAAAAACAAAATTAAAAAAGAATAAACATACTTTAATTTTTAATAACTTTTAATTAACAGTGCTCAAATCATTGTGATAAACAAATTATTTTACCTGTAGGACCATTATCCTTCCCGTGACAAATATCACCGACGGACGAAAATTAGGAACGAACGTTAACTGGGCTACTTTCGGAGAAAGGGAAGAGCCATTAGCAAAGGCATCAGCTAGAGGTGCATCCTGCGCGCTGGGACGACGGAATTATGATCTCACAGTTCTTCGTTTTGTCACAGCGTGGCGATAACATTGTCTTCCGAGACTGTAAGCTTTTCTCTCGGAATACTCACACTTATCCTTCCCGTTTAAATTTTCTAGCATAGCTTGTGGATCTGATGATGCTGTTTGATCCAATGTTCTCTCTTAATTTTATCACTATTTGTGATGAACTTATGTTTTATTTTAGCTTGCTGATCCGAAACTAGATAATCGCAAACTCAATGAGAGTTTGTGCTTCTAGATCTTTCTTCAATAATGATCTCATGCTAATTACTTAAATGGAGAAACCAATAAATTGAACGTTGCGTTGCTAAATGTTTACGACTGACATCTTCACAAGCTATTGCCCATGCAATCTATGTTGCAAGAGCTCAAGTGCATCGAAATACTATTTGATTTGTTGTGGCATATCAATAGAAGACTTAACTTGGGGTTAACAATGTGTATATCTGTAAGGGACACTAGCATATTGTTTATCTTCCGTGTAAGATAATACATTATGCTCTTAGAATTTTTCACCTATATTTTTATTAAACTTCGGGCATCATAGTGCTGATGCTAGCAACTTGCAAGGGGGAATTCTTGAAGTAATCTTTATTCAAAATCCTGTTGCTGTTGCTCCTCATTTTACCTGCTCTTGTTGCAATCTCCTCAAAGTATTTTCTCATGCTGTCACGTGAATTAAGCAGCTTAGGATTTCAGATTTTCCTATAAAAACTAAAATTTTACAATATTAAGTTTTTCTGCTGCTTAATATGAGAGGATATAGTTGTTTCTAATCTGCAAATGCTTTTATGACGGGTGAATGGATTGGTATTAACAACATTGTGACAAGTGAAACAAATCGTACTAGAGTTATATGTAATTATTTACTTAGACCTTTCATGGTGTGCAACGATTTCTGCCATAACCTATCACTATTTGCTTCCTAATTGATTTGATTGCAGATCGTGGTGAAGTGCAGAAGGGAAGTGCAGAGATATTTTTCCGCAAAGTAAAATTTTGGAAAGATGATGGGCAAGAGGAAGCACCACCTGTCTTTGTAGGTATTATCTTTCCAAATTAGGTAGTGCATATCTAATATTCTTTGGTTAAATGGATGAGTATGCAGTAATTGTGGTATAAATAATACTTGCATTATCTAGTTTTCCTGGAATCAGATCTTCTCCATACCAGATAAGGTAGTTGATTTTAATGGGACATCCTCCTCCATAGATTTCCTGCACGTTAGGCTAGCATGATAGAAGAACTAAGGTGAAGCTTTAGGATATTATAAATATAAAAAAAGGGAGTAGGGGGGCGGGGGGGGGGGGGGGGGAAGATTCCAGACTATTAGTAAATTAAAAGGCCAATCATGGTAACTATTTCCTGGCTTCTATTTCTCTAACATATACTGAGATCCTTGATTCATTTACCACTACCAGTATTGATTTTGTACGTTGAATGTTGATTATTATGAAATTTGTCAGAATTTATTCACATTATGTCAATTTTAACTCTTCTGGTAAAATATGCTAATCTTTATTTCTTTCTTTCTGTTTTTTTTTTTGGGGTTTCACTGATAGAATGTGGATGGAGTCAACTACTTTCACGTGAAGGTTGTTGGGCTATTGTTTGTCGCAACCACAAGGATTAATATATCACCTACTTTTGTCTTGGAACTTTTACAAAGGATTGCTCGTGTTATCAAAGATTACCTTGGGGTCCTTAGTGAAGACTCATTAAGAAAGAACTTTGTGCTTGTGTACGAGTTGCTTGATGAAGTCATTGTGAGCTTCCTCTGATACCCTTTTTGGTGTTATACTTCATTCAGCTTCTCCATTGAGGTTTTCTAGTTTCACTGTTGTAAAGTTTATTCGTGTAGTTTAATTTTCACTTTATCCCTTCTGTCTCCCTAGTTTCCTTTGTAATTTTTTAACCAATTGTCATGCTTTCTTCACCATTTTATATTCCTTTCCAGTCTAAGTAAGTTTGGATAGGTTGTATTACTATTTTGATATAAGGTTTCCAGTCAATCAGTAATATTTATAAAAAATCTTGCTTACGTAGGAACCTAATGATTTTATTTGTGGCAGGACTTTGGTTATGTGCAAACAACATCTACTGAAGTGTTGAAATCCTATGTTTTCAATGAGCCAATTGTGGTCGATGCTGCACGTCTGTCACCTCTTGGGCCTGCTACAATTTTTGTGGTACGATGTTTCATAGTATTGGGCACTTAGAAGGTTATTTGTCACTATCACTTGGATATGTGAAATTCCTCAAACTTGGTTGTAAGCAGCAAGGGACAAAAAGAATGCCAGGGACAGCTGTCACAAAATCTGTTGTAGCAACAGAACCTGGGGGTAAAAGAAGGGAGGAAATCTTTGTAGATATAATTGAGAAAATCAGCATCACTTTTAGCTCCAGTGTGAGTACATCTAATTGTATATATATGTCACTCTAAATTTCATGAAAATAATTATTCTAGCGGGTTTCGTCCAGTGTCATAAGTGTTTCAAATGTAGCCTCTGTATTTAATGGTTGAAGTTCTATCTTTCACAAAATACAGAAATGTACAAAGCTGTACTGATCATTTTTACAATGTCAACATAATAAAAATATAATATATTATTAGCCTGGTTCTCAGAGATCAAATCCCAGTCTTGATTCAGTACTTGAGTTGAAACTTACTTGAGCCAGATATAGAGACATCAAATTATATAGACATCTTATTAATGGACTGTTTACTTTGCTATTCTAGGGTGAAAGGGCTTAGCTCCTATAATTCAGTATTCTACATTTTTGGGTGCTCTTATCAAATATTGTTTTAGGACTCTAGTGAGCTTCTCAAACAGTGATTTTTGTAGATATATTTTAAGGGATGATGTCAGATGCAATTGATCTGAAAAAAAGGGTAGATGCAGATTTTTAGGTCTTATTATTTGGTTCTTCAATTAAATTATGACAAGTAAAGAACTCTTTAAAGTAGTCAATAATGTGTTGTTTGAATTGGAAAAAAAATCCATAATATTTTTGTGGAAAAACTTGATAGCAATCACTTAATAAACTGCATTTAAGTCTTGTCCTTCTATAAACCTTTTGTATATCAACTAATGTCAATGCATCCTCTTTAGGTGTGCTCTAAGTTCTGTTGGTTTTATTTATATATTGCTTTTTCTTTTTTTCTTTTTCTATTTGTTTCTGCTGAATAAGTGCATAAATCTATTAATCATGTCCAGAAGCTAGATACCTCATGGATTAGTTCTTGGTTGACAAGTTGTTGAAGTATAACATAATGAATCTTTTTGTGATGCACTATAGTATGCAAATCAAAATTGTTTCTTCTGTACTGTCAAGTTTTCACTTGTGTTTTACTAATCAGTCTTAACATATTTAATGTGATTAAACAGGGATATATACTAACTTCTGAGATTGATGGCACCATACAAATGAAAAGCTATCTTTCTGGAAATCCTGAAATTCGGTTAGCTCTTAATGATGACCTTGCCATAGGAAGAGGCCAGGGACCAACCTATGGTATTTTTTACTTATTGTGATTTTGCATTTCCAGTTATTTTTTTAATCTCTGCAATGGAACTAAACATTCATGATTGGGATTTGTTCCTTTTCTTTACTTGTCTTGACTGTTGATTTTAGGTTGTGGAATGTGGAAACATTATGTCGGTTTTATAGCTTTTAATTAACAACTGATATTTCTCCTGATATGAATGCAATGATCATTCATTTTGTATATTTATTATTGAAGCTTTTGCGTGGAACCTCAATGTTGTACTCAAATTTGGAGGCTTTAGGTTGATTCTTATTGCTTTTGACTGTTCATATCATGCTGTTATAACTGTTCCTTTGATGTTCTCGCTGAATTCAGTGAAGCCTTTATTTTTGTCAGTGTTTAATAATTCATGTGTTACTCTGATCACTAATTTTAAACTATTTCTGAGCAGGTTATAATAGTTCAACTGGTTCTGGAGCAGTGATATTGGATGACTGTAATTTCCATGAATCTGTTCGTCTTGATATTTTTGATATGGACAAAACTCTGACCCTGGTGAGTACAAAACTGTAGTCTTGAAGAATAATTTTTAAAATATTAACATACTTTACCGGTCTGCTTCCTTTTAATTATTTAAATTAATAATTGTCTTATAATGCAAATCTTAGATACCACCGGATGGTGAATTTCCTGTTATGAACTACCGTATGACCCAGGAGTTTAGGCCTCCCTTTCGTATCAATACTTTGATTGAAGAAGCAGGGCCCCTAAAGGTGATGCTTATTTTTCATCATTACTTTCTTCATAAGCTTTATCTTTTGGTTAAGTATCCTTTGCGCATGTGTATTTCTTGCAATATAATATGAAATACAATACAATGGTAGTTGAGGGATACTACTTTGTCATACTTTTATATCTCCTTCCTCTTACTTTTTTGTTGCACTATACCACTCTTCTGATGTTAGTTGTGTTATATGAAGTTAAAAAGAAAGAGAAAATTGCACTAGTTATTGGGAAAAAATATTATAAATTATGAAGATGCTGTAGTTTTCCATTACTGGAAGTATCTACAAGCTACTTATATAAGCCGTTTTATTTCAAATCTTAAGATCCTTTGTTTTTCCAGGTGCTTGCTAACACTTTTGAAATGGCATTTGCAGGCTGAGGTTACCCTTAAAATATATGCTGAGTTTGCCTCAAGTGTGACAGCAAACACTATAAAAGTGCAGATGCCGCTACCAATATATACCACTAGGTGTGATTCTATCCTCCGTGGCCAAAACATCTTCAACAGTGGTTTTCCCTTGACTAGAAACTTCGCAGAAATTTTTGGTGCAGTAAGTTATGTGCAGGGTAGAGCTAGGATTATATAATTGGAAGGTCCAGTATAAACTTGATTAAGGGATAATGAGGAAAAAAAAAAAGAAGTAAATTCATTGGGGAAATAATCATATATATTAATTAACTAGAAGGTGCAAGAAACTTTTTTATTCAATTTATATTGGTACCCAGAGCTATGTAGTTCTGCCCCTAGTTATACAGAAAGAAATTATAAACACGAACCATGCAGTGCCACTGAAATTTGTACCATTGGATTGTTCACTGTTCTATTCTTTGTGATCATTTGCATGCCCGTGTAGTTTGCATCATTTATCATCATTACATATCAATATTGAAGGAAGGTTCAACATCGCCTTGCATCATATGGTAGAAAATTTTGACAGCATGTGCAGATCACACTACTTGCTTGATCTGGCCTACATAAATTACAAGAAAACGACCTGAGAGATGTTCATAATTACTGCTATTATCATCACTTATCTGCATTGTTATCTGAAATTGTCTCAGGGTTAGTTTTGAGCTGGAATCTGGAGCTGTTAGTCAAACAACTGATTTTAAAGAAGCAAATAAGAGACTGGAATGGAGTTTAAAGAAGGTAAAAGTTCTTGCTAATTCTCTTCCTCTCTTTCTGCCAATAACTATCTCATTATTGCTCTAAAGCAATTTTTAACCATATAGTTCTGGTCAATTATCTCTGCTTAAGGAAGTGGTTACTGATAAGTGCATTGAAACAGATTGTGGGTGGATCTGAGCATACACTACGTGCAAAGCTAACATTTTCTCAGGATTCACATGGTATTTATCATTCTTGTTGGCACAGAAGGGATAATTTGTTGTTTCTTTGTTGAATGATCAATATATTCTCATATTCCTGCAAATTCATTTCTCTGTAGGGAGTATAACAAAAGAATCTGGACCCGTTAGCATGACATTTACTATACCAATGTATAATGCATCACGTCTACAGGTAACAAATTATGTCAATTTGCTGATTGCCTTTACACTTTATTCTCTGGTCAAAAACTTCTGTTATACCTTTGCCACCACAAATTGTAGATCAAATTGATGATGATCATACTAAGAGCACCTGAGAACTTCTATATTGAACAATAGTCTATTGATTTGTTTTTGCAGTTTTTCTTGTTCTGTTTTTGCACTTTGGTTTCTATTTGCTGTGTTTGAACACTCAGATTGCACATCTGGTCAGGCCAGTTATTCCTCAACATGAAATAAAATCCCGTTTAATATTAAGTAAATATTCAATATGAATGAGAATGCCATTTGCTGCATGGCCTGGTAGCTCTACGAGATATTGAGCAATACCTCCTCCTCAATCAGGTTATAGACACTAGACAGAGACCATATTCTAAGATGACTTCTTCCGATTGAGTTATGAATGCTACTGGTGCTTTTGCCTTGATAATGAAAGTCCTGCTGGAACTCACCCTTCAAAGACTTCTAAGATTCTGATATTTTGTCCGTTCTGAGTTCATTTGAAGATGCTGAGTGCTTAATTCTTTTCTTTTATGAAGGTAAAATACTTGCAAATAGCAAAGAAATCTGGAACCTATGAGCCGTATCGATGGGTGAGATATGTTACACAGGCAAATTCCTATGTTGCTCGTATATGATGCAGTTGAGTGCCCCGTTCCCCTTGTGCTTTCTTCTGTCTGTTCCTTCGTTTGCTTTATATTTTATTCTTTATTTGTAAATTACATTCTCGGTCAAATATAACAGACGTTGTATGCTTAATTTTATATATACCAGCTGCTGTGACCCATTGCAATGAACTCCATCCCTTCTGATGTGCTTTAAGGATTGAAGAATCCCAAAACACAAATAAACGAAAAAGAAAAGATAGAACAACTAGTAATTTGGAACGATAAGTTTGTACGCTACACTCAAGAATACTAAGTTTGATTCGCCATACTCTAAAATAGAAGACGGAGAGTAATAAGAATCAGAGATAATTTCACGACTAAGTTAAGAAAACTCAGATAAGAAATTCGCATATAAGAGGTTAAACTAATTGTCAGAGCATTCAAGGTTGTATTTATCCTAATGGCATAAGTCTAAAATTCACTTAATTCTCACATAATTTAGAAAAATATGCATAGAAATACACTTAACATAGACTTTTAATTTAATGTAATTTATCTAACTTAAGCTTTCAAGAAAATATAGCTTACCTAACTTAAACTTTAACCAATACTTATTTTAACTTTCATCACATGCATGATTGACTTTTCACAATTCATTCATTATAGCACATGATCAAATTGTCTCACTTAAACTTGGGCTCCATATAGAAGTTAGGCTTGGACTCTAAATGGTATAATTCCATTTTGAAATCCTGGACAACTATGGGCTGAATCTTTTTGGCCATATAATGGATAATCGGTCCAGATAGAGCTCCTTGGCCCAAGTCAGTCTCTTGTTCAACTTGAGGCTCATCATTCTCTTTGGGTTCAAAATGATTTATCCTCAAATCCAAGTCTTCATTATCATCTAAGTATGACGTCAAATCTCTTACATTGAATGTGATAGAAATATTGTATTACATTGAATGTGATAGAAATATTGTAATCTCCTGGTAAATCAACCTTGTAAGCATTGTCATTTGTTTTCTCCAAAATCTTGAATAGACCTTCTACCTTGGACATCAGTTTTGACTTCCTTTTGTTAGAAAACTTCTCCTTCCTAAGATGAATCTACATATGATCTATCGGCATGAACTGCACCTGCTTCCTTCCCTTGTTTGCTACCTTTTCGTAAGCTGCATTCTTCTTTCCAATTTGGTGCTTCACATTTTCATGTAGAGATTGAATCATTTCAGCCTTCTTATTTTCATCCATGCATAATCTATCACTAAAGGGTAGCGGTACTAAATCAAGCGGTGTGATAAGATTAAATCCATAAACCACTTCAAAAGGAGAATGTTTAGTAGTACCATAAACAATTATGTTGTATGCAAACTCAACAAAGGGTAAACATTCATCCTAATTCTTTATATGCTTATTAACAATAACTTTAAGTAAGGAAAAAAGTGTTTTATTTACTACCTCTGTTTGCCCATCAGTTTGAAGATGAC
Organism: Delonix regia; assembly: GCA_037074485.1. Taxonomy (NCBI): domain Eukaryota; kingdom Viridiplantae; phylum Streptophyta; class Magnoliopsida; order Fabales; family Fabaceae; genus Delonix; species Delonix regia. Next base: position 8,556,477 of record CM073452.1, read on the forward strand.
AAGTTGTACTGAAAAGTAATCTTGCCTTAAGCTTTTTCCATAATATTTTCTAGAAATAACTCAGAAACTTGGCATCTCGGTCTGACACAATGCTCTTTGGAATGCCATATAATCTCACAATTTCCCGAAAGAACAAATTTGCTATATGAGAAGCATCATCAGTTCTGTAACAGGGAATAAAATGTAACATATTCGAAAATCGATTCACTACCACCATAAGTGAATCTTTGCCCCTCTGAGTCTTTGGTAACTCAAGCACAAGATTCATGCTCAAGTTAACCCATGGTTGATCAGGAACTAATAATGACATATGCAAACCATATGCAACCTTCTTGCTCTTTGCTTTCTTACAATTTACACATCACTCCACCACACAATGCACATCTTTGATCATCCTTGGCCAATAAAAGTGTTCCTTGATCATTTTTAATGCCTTTGTTTTGCCAAAATGTCTTGTCAAACCTCCTTCATGAGTTTCTTGTACCAATAATTCTTTGACAGAGCAATTGGAAATACAAAGTTTGGAACCTTTAAATAAAAATTCCTTATACTTATGAAAATCGCCAATAGCACTCTTTTCACATTCCAAGTATATATCAGACAAATTTGGATCTTCTGCATATTGAACCTTCATTAATTTGAATCCCATCAACTTAGCATTCATTAATGAGATTAAAGCATGCCTTCGAGATAAGGTATTTGCAACTACATTAGCTACTCCTTTTTTATATTTGATGATGTAAGGAAAAGTCTATAGAAACTCCACCTACTTACTATGTCTCTTAGTCAATTTGGTCTAACCCTTCAAATTTTTCAATGACTCATGGTCTGTGTGAATAACAAACTCCTAGGGTAACAAGTAGTGTTCCCAATTCTGTGAGGCTCTGACCAATGCATAAAACTCTTTGTCGTAAGTTGAGTAATTCGGAGTTGCTCTGTTTAACTTTTCATTAAAATAGGCAATGTGATGCTTCTCTTACATAAGAACCGCTCTAATTCTAACACCTAATGCGTCACACTCAATCTCAAAAGTTTTAAAGAAATTAGGGAGTGTTAGAATTGGTGTTGAACACAACTTTTCTTTAATGATTTAAAAATTTTGTTGGGCTGCCGCACTCCACTTAAAGTCATTAGCCCCTTTGATGCAAGTAGTCAAAGGCGCTAGAATAGTACTAAAATTCTATACAAATCTTTTATAAAAGGATGCTAATCCACGAAAACTTCTCACCTTAGAAATGTTTGTAGGAATAGGTCACTCTTTGATAGCTCTAACTATTTTTCGGATCAATTTCAACTTCATGCTGACTAATCACAAACCTAAGAAAAACAACTCGGTCTTGGCAGAATTGGCACTTTTTGAGATTGCCAATTAATTGTTCTTTTCGCAATACTTCAAAGAACTTTCTCAAGTGCTTTCCATGTTCTTTATGCTCTTTGCTATAAATCAAAATGTCATCAAAATAAACCACAACAAAATCTCCAATAAAATTCTATAGGACATGATTCATCAAACGCATGAAGGTGCTTGGGGCATTTGACAAACCAAATGACATAACCATCCATTCATACAACCCATGCTTTTTCCACTAATCCCCTTCATTCATTCGAATATGATGATACACGCTCCTGATATCAATTTTCGAAAAGATTGTAGCCATGTAGCTCATCAAGCATGTCATCAAGCCTAAGGATAGGATACTGATATTTCACTATGATTTTATTTATGGCTCGGTTATCTACGCACATACTCATAGTTCCATCCTTCTTTGGCACTAACAAAGCTGGTACTGAATAAGGGCTCATTGACTCTCTCACAAAGCCTTTTTCTAATAACTCATTTACTTGACGTTGTAACTCTTTGTCCTCATTTGTATTACACTAGTAGGCTGGTCTATTGGGTAAAACAGCACCAGGAATGAGATCAATTTGATGCTCAATCCTTCTAATTGGCGGTAATCCCTTCGGCATCTCATCTGGAAACAAGTAAGCGAATTCTTTTACTTACTTCTTAATCAGCGGAGGTTTAGACACTACCTCTGTTGTCATAGCTTCCTTCACCATTAGCATCAATATTGGATTAGTTGAATGCAAAGCTCTCTCAACTTCTCATTTAGTAGCAAATAAGTTCTCCTTTTTTCTTTTCCTTCTTCGTTAGCTAATCTTTTAGATTTTGATGAGGACTAAAAGGTGCTAAAACAATCTTCGTCCCATCCTTGGTAACAGAATAGGTGTTTTTGAACCCATCATGCACGGCTTTACTATCATATTGCCAAGGTCTTCTCAGAAGCAAATGACCGACATTCATTGGTACTACATCACATACTACTTCATCTTTGTAAGATTTTCCAATAGAAAATTGTACCCAAACTTGCTTAGTGACTTTCTCCTTGGTCATACAACCATTGCAGCTTGTACGGATAAGGATGCTTTGTGGTCTTCAAGTTTAGTTTCTCTACTAATGTTGTAAAAGCAACATTAGTACGACTACCTCCATCAATAATAACACCATAAACCTTTCCACGAACTGTACACCTGGTATGGAATATGTTCTCATGTTGATCATCTTCTACCTTAGCTTGTGAGTTCAAAATTCATCGAACTACGAGTAACTCCCCTTCATCTGGATACTCTACAATGCGCTCATCATCTTCCTATTCAGTTTCTGTTTCATCTTCACTTTCAACTTCCCATTGTGCTCTTCGAACAATCATCACTCTTCGATTTGGACATTCATAAGCAATGTGTCCAAAACTAAGACATTTGAAGCACTTAATTTCTCTGCTCCTCTTTGAGTTCTTTGCATCATCAATCATGTCCTTTCCTCTGGATGAATCAACATGGCCATTGGACCTTGTTTTTTCCTTTCGGTGTTCATTCCATTTTCAGACATCTTTGGGTGTTTATGAGGATAAGTTTGTTGCCCTGAAACTAGTAGATCGTGAGCTTCCTGATTTAGTTACTCCTCTTCTACGTTACTGTTCCATCTTAACTGCAAGCTTAATTGCATCCTCAAGTGTTATATAAGGTTGTAATTCCACTGTATCAATAATTTCCTTGTTCAAGTTTCCCAAGAACCTTGCAATAGATTGTTTCTAAGGCTCTTGTATCTTATATCTCATCATCAACATTTTAAACTCTTCAAAATAATCTTAACGCATATCATCCCTTGTCTAAGAGTTTGCAATCGGATATGTAAAAGTTAGGAATAAAGCGCTTTTGCATGAGTCTTTTCATTAGCCTCCAACTCCTGATCTCCTTTTCTCCATCTCTCATTCGTTGTGCTTTCAAATTGTCCCACCATAGATTTATATAATTGATAAATTCAAGGGTAGCTAGTTTGCATTTTTAACTTCAGAATAGTCGTGGCACTCGAACATCTTCTCCACTCGTTGTACCCACTTTAAGTACTCCTCTGGTGAGCTAGTACCTTTGAATGGTGGAATCTCCAATTTGATGTTGTTTTCCAAGTCATACTATTGGCTCCTTTGTCTATGTGCATTAGTTTCATCTTTTGTTTCTTCATCATGATCAGAATCAATGGAAGTTCGATGATTATATCGCTGTGGAGGTTGTTGAATAGTTAATCTTGTGATTGCCTGTTCTAAATGAATCAATTACTCTCTCATTTCTTGTTGACTTTGTTGTATGCCCATAATCTGAACTTGCTCTAAAGAACGCCTTCTTAGAACATTGGTAGCGTTGTTTTCAGCCATATCTTACTTTAAATACTCTTCTCACGTGTTTCTCTCTCTGACCAGTAAGTGTTTTTCTCTCTACCCACTTACAACTGGAACTCTGATACCAATTGTAGAATCAAATACTTGCCACTAAGCCAAAAGCTATAGTTATTAGTCAAAGCACAACTCTATTTCCTTAATAAGGACCTAGCACAAGCGTCATGTTTCATCTGTGACTTAGCCCCACATCTGAGCCTCTGCCATGGGACAATTGCTACCACATACCTTGGTTAACAATCTCCCCCTCTACAACTGCCCCGCTGGGAATCAAACACATGACCTCAATTTTTATACCAAAATGATGTGCTTTAAAGATTGAACAATCGCGAAACACAAATAAATGAAAAAGAAAATGCAGAATAACTAGCAATTTCGAATGATAAGTTTGCACGCCACACTCAAGAATACTAGGTTTGATTCGCCACACTCTAGAATCGAAAAGGGAGAGTGATAAGAATTGGAGATAATTTCGCCATTAAGTTTAAAAAGCTTAGATAAGAAATTCGCATATAAAAGGCTAAACCAATTTTTAGAGCATTCAAGGTTGCATTTCTCATTGATATGTTTTATATTTATAGCAAAAAATAAGCCTCATGGCATAAGTCTAAAATTCACCTAATTCTCACATAATTTAGAAAAACATGTATAAAAATACACCTAACATATACTTTTAATCCAATATAGCTTATCTAACTTATTCAACTCAGACTTTCAAAAAAATATAGCTCACTTGATTTAGAATTTAATCAATACTTATTTTAATTTTCATCACATGCATGATTGACTTTTCACAAATCATTCATTATAGTACATGATCAAATTTGTCCCACTTAAACTTGGGCTCCATATAGAAGTTGGATTTGAATCCTAAATGGTATGATTCCATTTTGCGTTATTGGACAACTATGACCTTAATCTTCTTGGCCATAAAACAGGTAATCAGTCCAGATGAAGTTCATTGGCTTAAGTTAGCTTCTTATTCAACATGAGGCTCATCACATTCTATATTCTCCACTCATCACATAAACTGATTACTCACTCTTGCAAAACTTCACGAGAACAAATGCCAGTACACTTAGTTCTCTCAATGTAATTAAGACTGATTTTCTCCTCATTCAAGATGTATGTCCTAGTTGTGTATCGGAGGAGAGGGGTACGGTGAATGATAAGACAAAGGGATAAGTCTTCTGGATATAAACAACATACCACACATATCCTTATCACAGTGGTAAACTGTGGTGGTAGCGTGAATACCGGGTAATGGTGTCAAACTTTCTGTTAAGACCATTTTTTACAACTTTCAAGCCGCTGTTAACCTTGAATCCCAATCTGTATTCGCTTTACTATTAATTCTCCGAGGGAGTATCAGTGAAGGCAAACCAATAATCTGCTTTATATAACTTGAGTTCATAAATGGGAATAAGTCATTACAAGAAAAAGAAAGAATAATCTTCTGGCCAGTAATTTTCTCCACTCAGAAGTGGGGGAAGCTCAGCTTTTATATGCTTTATAGAATTATAATGCTCGTACGCAAAGAATTCTTGAAGCGAAAACACATTTGACATACACCCAGTGAGTGGTATGAATTACAAATGATTCTATTCTCTTTTTCTGGCCTGTAAGGATTCTATTATTAGGTGAAACTTACCACAAACACGAATAATCTCCCTTTTTTCAATAGAGAATAGAACTGATGCACTTTTTACCCCTTTGGGGGTTTATCTGTCCCTTTTAAAATCCATCCATTTTTTCCAAAAAAAAAAATTGTTTTCCGCCGTGAATGAGGTCTCGTACTTTTCTTAACTCACTATCGTTGAGAAAATACAAGGTGCATGCATTTTTTTGTTGAAAGAAAGTGTTGGCACTTGGTGACAGCGATACAAGACAAATCCCTGTAGTATACATAATATGAAAAAAAATTTGGTTCCTAAATTCTGTCATAGAATCCACTCTCGTCAAAGTTGGATCCCACCAGCATGACTCTCTGACATCGGCTTTCCAATTTTATATCTAAACCGCTTTCCACCTCAGGCTTCTTGAAACAACATTTCCATTTCTAGCGGCCCAATCAGTAAGCTCCCGGTCATGTCGCATTACTCCACTTTCGGGACAGTATTATTCTTTTCTAATTTTTTCTCCCACCGATACCCTTGAAGATATTAAATAATTGTTTGTTCATGTATGAGTAGATGCGAAATCTGTTATTTTTTTAAAAAGTAATTCATTAATATTAATTTAGAGCAGCAGATTCTACAAGTGCAAGTTAACACACATGGAATGGATATCCTGAGCAATCAAAAAGAGCAACAGATTCTAATTTGTTTAGCGCATAGCAGGGATTAACTATAAAATTATAAAAAGCTACTATGCATAGATAAAAATTTGAATTTTAAATAATGTATAATAATTTATTTGCACTTTTGCAGTTGGCGTCAACCTTTCAGTTAATATTTATTCCTTAGATTAATTACCTTTTTTTAAGAAATGTTTAAATTACAGTCGTATTTTTTTTATATAAAAATATTTAAAATTCTCAGAAAATTAAAATATTCTCAAAAATAATATTATTTCATATAAGAAATTTTTTTTTTAGAAAAATTGTTGTAATATTACTTATTTTGATCAAAACAAATATATCATAATTTATCTTTCGTTGTATGAGAAATTCATGCTGAACTTTCTATTTTAGCAAAAGATGTCTAAATTGTAAAATATAAAATGACATAATTTGAACATGTTTTAAAAAAAGAAAAAGTAATTTATCCTCATATTTTTAAGTCATGTTTTGGTAAGAATAAACATCATTGCATGTGCATTTAATCAAATTGAATTATAGTTTTATTCTAATCTCTCTTACCTTCGCCTAATTTGTAATGGGCTAAAAAGAATTCAAAAGTGGAGCAACGATTCTTGTTCTCAAAGCTTTGATCTTTTCCGTTTTTGGGTTTCATTATTGGGTAATGACTGTCCATTTTCAAGATTCCAAATACGCATTCACTGAAGCGATGATATCAGTGATGGTGCGCTTTGTCTATCTTCATTATGGCTGCTTTCTGTCAGTTGTCAATACATGAAAGAATTCGTTATCTATATAAAATTTAGATAAATTTAATGTAGTTGTTAAAAAAATGTGCAAATACGTTAGATATATCTTTTTAATAATATTTATTTTTAACCCGAATGTTTTGTAATTACTTTTTTTTTTTAATTTAATGTACTTTAAAACTTATCTAATTGACGATCATATTTATTTGAGTGGAAGTTCTGTTCAAGTAAAATCCAATTGATCAAGGATTCCGTGATTCAATCTAAGAAATATTTCTAATAAGCGTGGGATTGTTAAAAGCAGATCATGTACTACACATACATGTTTGTTTTTTAAAAAAAATTTAAAAGTGAGTAATCAACTGCTGCACAACTTGTATGTTGTACAATGTCTAACCCGCTTTCAGGATTGTCAAGGGAGATAAGTTACTTGGATAATCTAAATTTTATAGCTAATTGCGAGTTCAATCACATTTTATACTATGCGTGTTATATTCGCCAAAATCACAAGAATTTATCACTATATGCTACGGTTGTGATGAAAATTATAAAAGCATTATACATGGCGTTTAATCTATTATATACCGTAAAAGACTGGAAAACTATCCACCAAAACCAACTTGGCTGATAAAAAATATAAATATTTGAAAAAGTAAACCTTAATAGTCAAGATTAAGGTCGAATTTAGTTATGCAAATTTTCTGAAAACAATCAGACAATTCAAAGAATAACATAAGAAAATACTTTTTAAAGAAGACAAAACATTAAACGCGCCCTTGTTTTTTTGAACAAATTAGTCAGATGAAGGTTAAAGTTTCAAATACCCATGTATATATATATATGTATGCCTCTGTTTAAATTTTGTACAGGCTTTTCTTTTTCCTTTGACCCAAGTATAATTTGTTCAATTCAACTCCAAGCACATAAGTTGTTTTGTTTCACAATTTGAAGTAGTTATGCATAAGCTCTTAAATAATTTTGCTGTTTTCCAATACTTCTTCACGCAGTTATGCATAACATTTTAATTGAGCATTTTAAGTAGTTATGCATATATAGTTTCAGTACATAATGAAATAATAGCTTAAATCTAATACTTTTGCTATCTATTAAAACTTCTTGTTCCTTATATTACATTTCGTGATTCAAAGATCATCAAACTAGAAACAAGAAAACAAAAACTAACACATAGATTTAATTATTGATTTACGCTAGTCTCAATTTTGAGCAGTACAAAGAAGTCGCGTGCACTTAAAAGATATATTGATTGCTCCTGAGTGTCACATTTACAGTCAAATAATTAATGGTTTATCAAGTTTTTGAGTTCAGTTGAATCTATCCTATCCCAGTTGGCGTCCACTACGAAGTAGTAGTGTGTATGACTGGGGGTAAAAAATTTGAGTTAATATTGGTATTGTTCTCCACATTGATACGTACGTGGCTTGCTCACTTTCAATTGATTCGAAATTGGGCTGAAAAAAGAAGCACATATATGACTTTCGGATGAAAAGCCTAAATCAAACTGTGCGACCTAAACCAGAATCGCCTTATCTAAGGCTGCCACAATTGTATTATCGAAAGCAACGTAATAGCTAAATAGACATGGTTTTCTCGTCAAACAATGTGATTTAAGGGGAATTTCATTTTCGTTGGTGAAAAAGTCATTTGAGGTGTGCAATTATTCTCGATCCATGACCTAATATAGTTATGTCACCATGTGGGGTTAGAGGAGCGACGAGTTAAAACTGATGGTAATTCTGTGGAGTTTAAATGAACAACGAAAAGGACAAAAAATTGTCAAACTTATAGAGACATGTAAATATTGTTATCACACCTCTATTTTTAACTAGTTTAAGGCTTTTTTTTTTTTTTTTAAAGAAGAAAGTTTAACGATGTATATAGAAGAATTTTTGCAATGAAATTATTAATTTGGACAAAGATAAATTCCCAATAATAAGCAAATAAATTTATACATACTATATATAGAAGTTTATATTGGAAAATTTGAGTGGGAAAAGGCAGTCAAATCGATGTTCTGTCTCACACATGCACATATATACATCTTTCAACATTTATCTTTTCATGTCCAGCCCTGCTATATGCCATTATTGTCTCTTTCTTACCTAAATTCCAAGCTCACCTGCCTCCATCTCTCTCCCTCTCTCTCTCTCTCTCACTCACTCATCTACTTTTGAGAGCATAAAAAACTGTAGAGAGATTCAGGAGAAGAAAGAATGGAAGGTGGGCATGCAAGTGCAATCTCCCTGATGCAGACGGCGAGCCCCGGCGCCACCGTAGAGGAGGCCAAGAAACCCAAGGGCCGCCCAAAAGGCTCCAAGAACAAGCCCAAGCCCCCTCTTGTCGTACCCCGTGGTGATATAACTCCGTACATTCTCGAAATCGCTCACGGCAACGACGTCGTCGAAGCTATCTCCCAGTTTAGCCGTCGCAAGAAAACCGGCCTCTGTATACTAACTGCTTCCGGTGTCGTCCTTAACGCCGCCGTACGTCCGTCCTGGGCCGGTGTCGCACCTGTCGTCACTTGTCCCGACTATTACCTCATCCTCTCCATATCCGCCGCCTTCGCCCCTCACGAATCCCCCACTTCGCCGTCCGCCCCCAAACCCCTCACCGTCTCGCTCGCCGCCCCTAACGGCCACGTCATCGGAGGACTGGTCTGCGGCCGTTTGCTCGCTGTGGGCTCAGTGTTCGTGATAGCCATTTCGTTCAACAGCCCATCGTATTATGTGCTGGCTAATGAAGATGCCGAGAGCGTGGCCCACGGAGGAGAAAGAGGGCACGCGCCGCTGCCTCTGTCTGGTGGGATGCCTATTTATAATGATAACCTTCAGCTGCCGTTCGATGGGCTTTGGTCTGCAGTGGGTAGACCATCAGAACCAACGCCTTCGACGTCTTCTCATGGGTTTAACTTGCCGGTTTAGTTTTAAGAGTGATGCTGTGTATTTTTTGGAATATTATGTTGCATGTACCTAATAATAAAATATTAAATAATATTTTATTAAAAAATCTTGTTTCCCGTTTGATTATCAAAAATAGCAAATATTATTCTATATTTATAATATTTAACAATTAATTGTGTCATGTAACATGAAGCATCCCAACAACATATGGTTAGGTTAATTAGCTTTTTAGTTTTGGACAGGAACAGTTATACTATGAATCAATCTTCCCCATGTCTCATACACTTTAATTTGTAAGCAATTTATTTTTCTTTATATACAAGTTGGACACGATGTGGGCACACTTGGAATCCAGTTTTGGTCAGAGAGAGGTAGCAATTTCTGTGTTGTGCGCATAACACAATTCACACTTGTAGGATCCATGAAGAACAAAATCCAGTTTTTACATCCGAAAAATTTTCGTGGAGTACATAATGAGTTTTGGTTGGATTCCAAAAGGGTATGGGGTTATGGGATTTTTGCTTTGAAGTTTGGGACCGAGCATATCTGCTTCTCTCAACTGCTACGATGATGATGGTTTCAATCTCTGCTTTTCTTGGTCTGGAAAAAGTGAGAGAAGGTGGCTATAGGGTTGTGCTTGCCAGTTTCTTTAATTTCTGCGGGAGCAGTTTCTTGGTGCGTTGCTTTGTCCTATGGGTTCTTGAAATCTGGAGGATAAATCATACATCTACGACTTTTTTATATATAAATTTTTTTATTTATTTATGACCGATCACTATACAATATATAAGCCGCTTTCGGAAATCGCACGTTCGAAAATCTTGACTTTATTTTTCCATCTTACTTTATATCTCATCTATCTGCGCTTCCATTTGCCTCTATCTTGATTTGCTTCTTGCTTTCAATTGAAGAGAAAAAGGAAAATTTACAAAGCAAAAGCCAAGATGGAACTTCCACTTTATTGCGTCACCATTGAATCTTACTCATTGGTAAAAGTTAATTAATTAATAATGCGACGCATAGTCCTCTGGTTTAAATTCAATTTTGTTTTCCTATTTGTGACATCGAATGTGGCATATATAGTCTTTAAAATTAATTTGTCATGTGGGATACTTCCAAGTTCATGAGTTGGGTCGTTCGAACTAATGCATAATGCTGACATTCATGAAATAGACTACATCTTGACGATGTTCTTTGTCCTCCTTTAGGGCTTTGGCTCTCTCTTCGAGACGATTCTTCTGGTGATTTTTTATTTCAGTTACTAAATTTAATAGCTTCAAATTTAAAAGATTTAAATTTTTTAAAAATATAAAAAATAAAGTAATTTTTGAGAAAGTGTATTAATATTGTAGATTTTTTTTATACATGCTAATATTTTATTGAAAAAAAAGAGACTGAATTATACTATAAGATGTGTAAAATAAATTATAAGATATTAGAAATAGTTTAATTTTTTAATAAAATATTATTTTATAGAAAAATTTAAAATATTAATATATATTATTTTAAAATATTTTTATTTTTTATATATTTTTTAAAAATTTTAAATCTTTTAAATTTGAAATCTTAATGGCAAAAGAAATCCCCTGAGGAGATCTGTTCTCTCTTTCCTTTCTTGAAAAATTGTGCTTGAGACATTTTTAAATAAAAAAGATATTAGTTGATAATAGCATATGTATATGATAGTTGATAGTGTATTAATCCGATCAAATTATTAATATCAATATAATAAGGTTTTCACTTTTTCTCTATTTATTGTAATTTGATTGAGCTATCATACTATACTATTAACTGTCGTATTAATGTGCAATTAATATATTACCATTAATAATTCAAATCAACACTTCGCGCTTTGACCAATATATCTTAACAAGGGTGGCATCATGCTCAATAGTTGTCGCCACCAAAATAAATATTGAATTTTCGACCTATATATGTTTATACTTAATAATGGGGAGCATTTGACTGTAGATGTTAATGGAGTCTAATTGATAGAACCTTAAAATGCAATAGTAAATCCTAAATATTAAATCTACTATTAGGAAATTTCTAATTAGTAATAGCTTTTAATAATAAAAAAAAGGTTTAGCTATTATTATACTGTTTCAAAAAATTCTTTTTGAGGCTGCCGTGATAACAGGTCACCAAATTATTGTAGTATTGAGGCTCGAATTTTTTATTTTGAAACTTTCTATTTTATAGCGTTAATTATATTTTTTTTACAATAAAAAATATTTCTTAATTAATTTGAATTGTGAAAACTGTTAGAATAATTTGATATTTTATGAATTAACATTAATTCAATTATTAGAATAATTTTGTAACTATTAATTAGGCAATTAAAATTAGATTAAATCATAAATAGATTAGGTCTTTGTTAATATTGTAAATAATTTTGTGATAAGTTTGATTAATCACAAACTCGTTTGGATAGAGATTCTAACCAATAGCATTCTATTGATCAGTGATTATTTTATCATATCATTGACTAAGAAACAATTAGAGAGAGATTAAAATTATTTACTAAAATTGATTAGAAAGCTTATATTTTATTGAATAAAATCCATTTTATTCATTTTAAAGTTAATATATAAGAGAAGTGACAACCTCCTATTTTGTGAAGCGTGTTTAGAGCTCTCTCTCTTCCAAGAAAACTCTGACTACTCTGCTCTCTACTCTCTATGTCTCTGTATATTGGGTTTGTGAGTTATTTGTCATTACCGATCAGTTGAACTATAGCTGACACATCATTAACTCTATGTCAATATTTGTTAATATATAATATTTCATTTTCAACGTTATTATTATATAATGTTACTTCAACATAAGCTCCTAAAAATTTCTTCAAGACCTTGCTTCAATTTTTTTCTTTATCATACATATTAGTCAGATCAAATTCCTATTTTTACATTCTAAATTTTAAAAACATATTATCTATAATTTTCACGTGCATGGTTGGCTAGCTGCATCGATACTACTCAATTTGCCTTCTGCCCGCATTGCCAAAACTAAATTAAGAATAAATTAAAATCCTCGTTTGGTTTTGTTTGCTTATGTTTGTGCATTAATTTGGCTTGCAGCTTTCACACCAATATATTACCTCCCACTCTAGCTTCGTGTAGCTCGTTCACCATTTTATAATGTATAAGGAGTTGTTCAGTTACAATTTGAATCATTTCCTATTTTTACGAGAATATGAGATTATACTTAATCATAGTAAATAATTAAATAAAAATTTAATGATTTAAATTTATAAATAAAAAATATAATTGTATGTGTTTATATTACTTTAATATAAATTTGTATTGAATTTTTATCCAATAATTTATTATAATTAAACATGATATTATATTCTCATAAAAAATATAAGAAGATTTAAATTTGGTTCAATTAATATTGGAAAGTTGAAAGCTTGGACCAGTTGTTATGGTAAGTTATGAAGTGCAATATTGAGATCTTCTACTATCTCGACGAGTTTTAGCACCACAAAATAATTTTTTTAATGCCTTCTCATCTGTCGATTTGTCTTAAGTTTATTTTAGTTCTCATGCGAAACAGAATCAACGAGACACACAATATTTGAGAATCTAATTATACTAATATCAAAAGCTTCATATATATATATATATTTTTTCATACTTAAAGAAAGTGTCCAGTGATGTGTGTGTATATGTTGAACTTTCAACTAGACAAAACATAAAAGGAGACCGAAGGTCAAGAAAGGAACCAGTTTTTCGAGAATGTGGTTGATGAATGTCACCAATATGCATTAATAAAATCCAATTGTGTTTTTGTCCACTGCCCACTGTCTACGCATATGCATGCATCGATGTTATGCCTATAATATAACTTTTTAATCAATTATTAATTAAACAAGTTAGAATGTTTTTACTATATATATATATATATCGCCTCTAATTATAATAAAACAGAATCAAAATTATACTAAAGCATCAATCACTTTATGATTGATATCCTTCAAAGCACTTTATAACAGTTAACAAAGTAAAGCCTCATGGAAAATGTTTGAAAAAGGGAAAAAAAGAATTGGTGGAGGGGGTAAATAAGCAGTTAAGAAGAAGTGGGATGGTCGTGGGACCATTGCAATGAGGCAGAACTTATCTATCTTCGCAAGTGCTGCAACTTGATAAATATGCCACTGCCTTCTTCAGAGATATGCCAAAAATAACACTTGATCGAATCGACCTATTCTTTTCACCCCTTAAGAATTTGATTCTGGTATGTGTGTTTGTGTGTCTGTATATATATATATATATATATATACATATATATATATATAAACTTCTGAATTGAAGTAATTAATTAGTAAATTCTTTATAGAGACTAAACTTTTGATGATCCCCTGCTTTATCTATTTTTATGAGAAAAATATATTTTTTGATATCTTACTAATAATAAAATTGTTATTTTAGTTTGTCACTCATTATAATATTTAAAATGATTTTCAATTTATTAAAAAATATCACATTTACTTAACTTTAAAATTCATGTTATCATAAGTTGTCACAAAGTTTGGATAGAAAAACTAAATTAGATATTTTTTAAAAAAGTGTAAGAATAAATGTGACATTTTCTAATACTTAATAAACCATTTTAGACATTTCAATTATTGAGGGGTCGAAATAACAATTTTGTTATAAATAAATAATTAAAAAGATATTATATTCCTATTTTTACATGTTTAAAATAATTAGTACAATAATTTTCATAACCATATTTATGAAATCTATACCGAAATTAGTTTTAAAATTAAATTCAACACAATATTAAATTTATAAATGCATGATTTTTTCCAAAAACTACTTTACAAGAAAGGCTTGTGAAAATTGTTCCATAAGAGACAACATTTCTATTTTGGACAGGAGTTCTCTCTCTCTCTCTCTCTCTTTCTCTCTCTTCCCCTCTTCAACTCGCTTTGTGGTTTGCTAGTCTCTGCTCCAACATATTTCATATTTATGATTGTGTCTTGTTAATACAAATAAAACTAAACTTTTGCCCTTCTATATATTCAAATTTTAAATCTAATTACCAAGCACTATAGTTCCACAATAGACCAACACTAGCTAAGAACTAGTTGATGGCTCTGCAAATAATATAATGGCAGAACGATAAAAATACTTCAATTGAATAAACTTTGAGACACAAAGAACTAAGTCCAAATCCTCAAACTTTTTCTATAGATTTCTATGTAAAGTCAGAGATAAAAGAGAAGAAAAAATAAGTGAAAAAAGAAACTTACTCTTTCGTATTACACTCTTAAATTGATAAAAAGAAAATATTTTAAAAAATTTAAAAGATATATACACGAACTGAACCTTATTAAGCCTCTTCAGAGTTTGCTGTTCTATTGGAAGGCGAGGGTCTCCAGTGCCTTAATAAGCCTCTACAGAGTCAGCTGTTCTATTGGAAGGTGAGGGTTTCCAGTGCCACTTGGGCACCGATGGCATATGAGTAATGAAAACTAAATGGGCATGAATTGAATCAGATCCAACATCAACTGAAAATCCCATTTCGCCTAAAGACAGCAGCACTAGGTTCACTTTGAAAGTAATTAGTATGATATACATAGTATGATATTTGCACAGATAAACCTAGTTTGATAAATAAAGGTCTGTATTCGTAAGAGAGCCTTAGATTTCTAATACCAAGTAAACAAATTTAAGTTGTTACATCAAACTCATTTAACAATTCAAATTTATTTTAAAAATTTAATTAACAAATAATACAAATTTGCTAACGACTCAATTAAAAAACAAAAAAAATATTACATTAAACTATTTTTTGTTTTAAACAAAAGGGCAAACTTGCGTAACAGGAGAATTTATTGACAGATTATGGCTAATTTCTTAATATACTAAAAAAGGAATGCCAACTACAAGAGTAAATTACGTACAACACTGCTCATTCTATTATATACTGCCTATCTTGATATACAACTAAATAAAATGTTCAACTCGTTCTTTCCCTTGACTTTCTACTCGATACACCAAAGTCTAGCTCTTTCAAACGGTTAGACACTAGTCTCTGAAAAGAGTCAGTCTCCCTACAATTACTATTGGAACTCCTACTATGATTGTCTAACTTCCTATTCTGTAGAGTTTTGTCCGAATGCAAAAGAGAAACACTAGACTCCCTTTCAACATAAATCGGTCTTTTAACACCAGAAGAGAGCCTGTAGAAAGGACCATCTATCTCCCTACTTGAATCAGTGGGAGTTCGCAACTCAGTTGCTTCCGGAGAACCCGAATTATACCGGTCCATATCAGCAAGTGGTGAATGTCTAGAGTACGAGGGTGATGATGATGAGGAAGTGTCAGAATCAGAACATCTCCACGTACTATTCCAGCCACATCCTGAATCACCAAAAATATAGTCGGAGAAGTCATCCGTGCTGGTTGAGTCATGGGTGCTATCAGTACTGCAAGAACCTTCATCGGAATTGCTGCTAATAAGGGATGAGTTATCACTTGATGAGTCATCTTCCAAAATCCTTTTCAGGCGGTGAAACTTAGAGTAAAAAGAATCTAAGGTGGGTGAACCATCTGGGGAAATTAAATTAGTGGAATATTCAGGAGCACCAGAATCAGCAGATCCGCATCTTGATCTTGTAGTAGCAGTCTTTCCATTGACTTTAAATTTTGGGTCAGGGGATACTATCATGTTCCTGATCAATCTCGGGGCCCTTGGTGAGCATCTAGAAGATTATTGAATGCATCAGAGAAATGGACGATATATAATTAAAAGAAATCTGGACTCTCAAGTGAAAAAATCTTAAGAGATCAAATACCTTGCATAAAGAAGCATGTATGCCCCTTTCGACAAGACTCTATCCAAATCAACAGCTGTCACCTAAGAAACCATAACATAGGAGATGGTTAAACTAATTTATGAAACAGCGGTCGCAGAAAAATCAACACAGGTAAGACAAATTTATCTCCAGTGAAACAGATCCGCAGACACTATGCTTAGTGACCAAAACTCCAGATAAGTCCTGTAAATGATTGAAGTTTATAAAATTCTTTCATGCTAGCGCATCTGCCAGAAATTACTAATGCCCACACCAAAACTCCAATCACGGTTGAAGACTATTTCACCTATAAAGCTTGACTAGTGTCTATCCTGAAAGAATTATGTTACCGTCTTCTTGGGGGCGAGGTCAGAGATGTATGGTTGAATCTTCTTTCATGGGCTACTGTTTCTCAGTAATACTATGTACTTTTCTTTCAGTCTTTTGAAGATTCCTATATTTTGTTTCCTTACCAAGCATTCATTGAGTCCTTTCACTTTCCTAATTACCCAGATGCTCAGATTTGGAATTTGAATTCTTGGAGACTGCAAATCCTCCTTTCATTTTTTTTTTATTTTAATGTCTAATTCTGTTTGCTCTTACAGCTTCTTTATGGAAGGATTGAACTTTGTCTCCCCCCCCCCCAAAAAAAAAAAAAAAGCCCGAAAACAGAAAAAGATTAGGGATTTTTTTTGGACTGTAATGCTTGATTAAAATATCACAAATTAAGTCTTATATAAAGTCTACTTCATTTTTAAAAACACAGCATACAACTCCACAAAGCTCATTCTATTAACAATTTTTTGGTACAATATTCTATTACCTTTTATTCTTACTTGTAAGAACTAATATTAAAGGTAGGTTCTGCTTATTCCAAAGCACCAATAATAATACTAATAATAATTATGTACTGCTTACTGATAAACTCCAAGCAGCATTCTGGGGGGAAATACAATCCCGGAATAAAAAGACATCTAGCTAATGAGCTTATAGGCAGGACTACAAGCTAATAACTAAGGAAAATATAAATGGGCATATACACATGAGAACCAAAAGATATATATTCAAGCTACTGGAAATGAGACATACCATACTGTCATCGACCTTGAACCACTTGTTTTGGATATTCTTCACATAGCAGACATAGTGACCTGAAAAAGCAGCATTCATGATATCCAAGTGGACAACTACCCCATACAGCCTATAAATAGGCGATTTATCACTAGTCCCACTCATGAAAGGCGCCAAGTCAAGTATTTCAGGGAACCTAATAGGTTTATTGAGCTTCCCGAATTTTCCAGACTGCAAAACAAAGTAACAGACGTGATGTAAAATCTGCATACAAGGCAGCAATATCTTGTCCTTCAAATTAAAACACATGAACTTACTGAACCTGAAATCTCTTTAGTGCAATCGTAAGAACATTAGGTGCATCTGAAACTGTCAACTTCTTCTTGGCCTTCTCATAAGATTTACATCTGATTAACAGGAAAACGAATAATTAATAAAATAGAATGTACTGAAAGTACAAAATCTCAGATAGATAAAGTTGTACAGGATCATATTTGATACATTGATCTTGAACATAATCCTAGTACCTGTAAGGAGTCTTAATTCTTAATACATAACAGAATAAGTTTGCAAACTACATTCACAAAGGCATAAAGGCAAGTAAGAGTGATGCAATCAAACCTCTGATGTGAGGGCTCAAGAACTCTAGGCATGAAAAATTTTCTTCCATTCAATTCAATTTCTCGCCAACTAATCCTATACCATTCAATTTAAAGCCATGCTGATACTTGTTTTCAGAACAGATGTTAATGAGACCTCTTCCAAAAACCTGATTTGCTTTTACTTTGATATGCCAGAAAAATGCTTCAATCCTTCAACTATGGCTTTGCAAATACCATTCAAATCACTCGAACAGCCACCCTAGGATCCTTTATCACTACATAAGTGCTCACAAAATGCACTCACCCCCAACACACCAATAAATCTTCAAATCTCTCAGTTTCCCACTTATAAAATGTTAAAACTCTTAAATATGATATTCTCCTATTTCTCCTGATTCAGTTACTGCTGACCAGACCCCGCATATGTCTTTTCTAACATGCCTATACCTAGGAGGCTAGAACTGTGAAAAGGAAAGCCAGAGAACAACTGTTTCCCCGCATAGAGTGACAGATAGCCTATCATACTTTAACACTGTAACTCCAGCATAATTTTTTGAAGTAATAATCAAGAGACTCAGTGCTTGTAATATATTATAATTTAGAAAGATAATATAATATAGAAAACATTTCTAGAGGTTCCTCAAAAATCAACTAACCTGACACAGTGGTACTTGTTTTCTCCATCTAAAGTCTCAGTGCTTGTATATCGTTGAAGGGCCTCCTCCAGCGTTGCTATTTCCCCTTCTATCTCAACAGTAAGATCCATCATCCTCTCCTGACGCTCAGACTTCCCTCCACATTTCATGCATTTTATCTGCCAATATAGTATCAATTTAATGTTCATTGTCCAAGTTATTTCAGATCAAAAGAATGTTAGGATGACAGGATTAATTAACATGAACTAGTTCAAAAAAAGGCCAACACTGTATTGCTCATGTGACTGGTGAAGAATAAAACCATAAAGGAAAGTTGTATACTACTTTACATACAAATTTATGTTTAAAAGAGCAGAGGTTACCTTTGATCGAAGGTAGCCTCCAAATGTTACACCCATTAAAGTTGTTTCCCCTACTAATGAGTTTGGCGTATCAACCCCAGCTTCCATAAGGCAAACTGATTGCATTGTGTCGATAGCATACCTGTCAAATATAAATCAATAAATCAAGGTGAAGAAATAAGAATTATGATAAATCAATTTACAAGGATTCAGGTGATGTAAAATACCTTAGAAACTCATGTGCATCTTCTTCTCTCCCATAACCGAGTTGACTCCCAATATTCCGTAGCTGAGAGAGTATGCCTACAGGAGAGAGAGGATATTTCGTGTCTTTTGACTTCAAAATCAATCTTTCAAACTCACAAGTGAAACACCAACTTTTAGTTGTACCTAAAATTGACATAAAAGAAATCTTATCCCAGGAAAACTCATGATAGATATTATCAAGAAATTTGGCATGCAATAAGTTGAAGATAAAAACTAAGATGGCATACATACATGCTTTAGAATGAAGTCCTTGAAGCAAATATGCAGTCAGGGGAGGTGTAAATGCTAAGCACTGGAGTACAGCATTAGCATAGCAACTGCAAAGAAGAGTCAATGCAAATTAAAGAAATATAAAAGTAAATTCTAAACAGTAACCCAGCCAGTCACAAAAATCTAGAAATATACAATCCTCAATGGTAAGTACAGAAGAAAATGATAAATACCACTTGCTTATATATCAAATTACTAATATATAATTATTGAAAACTCAAACACAAGCACCAATAAGTCTAACATGCTTCCTATTAACACCATCACTTCAGATTACCTGTTTCCACAATTTATAAGACCAAATGGTTGCAGCTCCACCTTGTTCCAGTTATAAAGGTTGACAAACAAGTCATATGGAAAAAGACCCTGCAATAATTAAAAAAAGACTGTGTAAGTTTACAATGCCTAAGGTGCAAAAATGCTTAATAAATTTACAAGAGTTGTTCAAGAAAACCTTGTCACTGTATCTTCCAGTAATTTCACTCCCAGCAGCTAGTGGGAAGCGTTTTGACAGATTAGATCCTCTGAACTGGTCAACAACTTTCAAAACAGATGCTTTTAAGCCATTCTTAGAATTTGAAGGGCAGCTAGCACCTTGAGATGAAGTAGAAATACTAGATTGGACACCATAAGTCCCACTTTTTGTACTCAAATGTGGCAGACCTCCATTTTTAGAAGCTATCTGAGCATCAGCGAATGTACATGGCAAAAGTCTAACTTCAGCAGACTTCAACTGATGTGAAGTGCTGTCAGTGTTATCAACAACACCGTTTGATAATTTATAGCCTGCTGATTTCAAGTTACTCATGCTCGAAGCATCTACACATCCTAAAACTTTGTCTGCACTAGAATATTGATGGACAGAAGAAGATAATGGTGGCTCAAAGTTGTCTTCTCTGGATTCTAATTTGTCGGTCCCACAATTAGTAACATTAGAACTTTTGCTTTCTATGAATGAGGTCTTCCTCAGCTCTAGTGAATCAATGCTATCATTATCTGAAGATGCTGAACCAGCACTTGGCATATTGTTCAGGCCAGAGTTTGGAAACGCAAGATCAGAAGCAGAACTTATAGTCTCTGGGCCTTGACCATGCAAAGGAGGCAAGGTGGTGTATGAAAAGCAAAATGAAGATCCAAATTCATTTTCCTTGTTGCCAGCAGATTCATTAGAGTGCGAGGGAAGAGGATCATCATCAAAATCACCCTTAATCATTCTTGAATCATCAGTTTTGTCATTGAAACCAGAAGGCACTGTACAAGGTTCAATCGTCACCCCATTGCACATATTCAAACCAGAAGTACCACCATCTGATGCAATGCAACATTCATCTTTACTAAAACCAGGCCTCATGTGATTTAATTTCTGCCTTGCAGAAAAATCATCCACTGAATCAACCAAACTAGCAAACTTTGGTGATAATGATACACCCATGCCATCATTTGAAATGGTATCAAGCATGTCAAGGATAGGATCAACAGAAATATGCCTCTCTGATCTCTCATGGTCATTCGAGGTGATACTCTCACAGACAGAGGCATCATCAGATGATTCACTGGAACTGGTGGGGGTAGAGAATCCAGAAAATGAGTTACTAGACAATTCGGAATTAGTGTCAGTTATATTTCCATCTGCAAGAGGCTCAACTATAATATAGTCATCCTTTACACATGAAACTTCAGGAGAACAACTGGCCTTGCACAACGGGGGTTTCTCAGAGGATGTTTTACACTGTGTATCTTCAATCTCACACTTCTCACCATGAATCTCCAGGTGGTCTTGCTCTGCTACCTTCCGACTCAGATCACTTATCACATCATCACTCTGGACAACTATGCTAGGAGGACGACACTCTTCTTTGTGACCTTGACGCCAATGAATGATTTGGCACTTGCCAGAACTGAAACACGAAACCAAATGTATGTATCATGAATACTTTTTTTTCGCATGAAAATACATGGATAGAAAAGCAATGTATCCGAAACCCAGAAATATGGAATATTACAGTCAGTCCAATGATTCAACAAGCCAACTCTAAGGGCACAAGAACTCAACATCCAAACATCTGATGCTCTAGAACAAATGGGTTCATCAATGCATAAACCCATACAAGTTACACATTACGAGTATTCCAACCAAAAATATAATAAATGTACCGCATTAATTGGGATAAAAGTCTGGAAAGTGAACTCCAAAACGACCAGAATTTATGCCATAGGAAGAACAACTCGATATGTTTTGCGCAATTTACAAAAGGATGGCAGACTAAAATTTCGAATTAATAAACGGTACGAGAAAACGAAGCTCAACGTACCAGTAGCGAACCGCCTTGCACCGGGCGCAACGGGTAGTAGTGGGGCTATAGCATACAGCGCATTCATTTTTCTTAGCAACAGAAACTGCGCCGTACACATACGACACCTCGCTCTCGGCCCTAGCAGCCTCCTCGGCCGCTAAAATCAAAAGCCTCTTGATCTCCTCCTTTCTGGCAACGGCAAGCTGCCATTTCCAACGAATAACAAACCCGATAACGGGAACGACCAACCAAACCACCACAAGGACCAGGCTTGAAAACCCCAGATCCCCGGTGACACGCATTTATCTTCCACCTAATACACATCCAGCGAAAGCGGCAAACCCTAAACTCCTAACCAAACCACCACACATAGATAGCTTCAGCGGCAACGGTGGTGGAGCAACCTGCTCAACCAATCTCAACCCTTTGGCGACTGAACCGTGACGACGATGCGGCGGCCTGTGACAGTGAGATTAGCAGGAAGAAGGCGAATTTGGAGCTAATTGAAGTATGCAACTTGTGTTAGAAATAGACGATGTGATTTCCTACTCAAAGGGAAGAAAATCACGAAGTGATTGTATGAACTGAAGATCTCACAGAAAATGAAAGTCAGAACGCGGGGATTCGCTTTCAGACCAGGCAAATTGATCCTATGGGATCAAAAAATTGATTAGGGCTTAATTTTCATGAGAGAGAACGCGGTAAATACAAACGACGTTATTAAATATATTTCAACTGAATTATTAAATCAATTGAACGTTACGGAATAAGAAATTGATTGTCGAGGGAAAGGAATTTCGCTTGCTGGCATAGGAAAGCGTGAATTCTTCGCTGATCAAATATTCGGTCGGACCGGAAGAGCAAGAAACCGGTTCGGGGTAATTGTAGTTTCCGGTTCAGTTAATTGTGGAGAATTGGGCGAGATGCTGACTTGGAAGGTTGCCTGGCAGGGCATGTGAAAGTAGGACCTCGGGAGGAGCGTCCAGAATACGGACACGATTGGTTGGATATGGGGATCGGACGGTGAAAATGCAACATGGATTGTGGGCCCCTTTGATTTGGTGGAGGAAGCCAGGTTCTGATGGCGACGGCTCACTCACCCATTCTTTCCATCTATAGGTGAGTGGGATTCTATGGAATTAACCATTTTACAAGTAATTGCCTCCTTTAGGTATTGGTCGGTACAAGCCACATAGACAATTTTATTTTAATGTATGATAACGACAAAAAATATAAATATGATATGACATTTTATAAACGTTTCAGGTTGTGTACAAATTATTTATATTAAAACTTAAAATTGGTTTAAACAAAGTCAAATTATCCATTTATTTTTATAATTTTAATCTGATTTATACTTTAAGATGTTTTAATTAAATTATTTTAATTTAAAGTTTTGTGTCAATATTTCGACAAATTTTATTGACATAGTCAATTTATTGAAATCACATAAAGATAAATAAGTTGATTTTCATTTCATTATTTTTTTTACATCAATTATACATATTCAATATGTAAAAGAACATGTGACATGAATAAAATTTAACAAGATATGTGTAAAATTTTTATGACGAATATCAACATAAAAATATTTTAAATTAATAAAATTATGAGACTGAAAATATAATTTAACCTAAAACCGAAAGTAGAAGTTTTCTAGTAGACAATTAAAGAGATAGTGAGATGTGTACATTAAAGGATTACCAATAAACAATTGGAGCCAAAAAATTTGCCCGAATCATCGTTTGGGTACATTGACAACAATAAGAAACTGTGTAAAAAGTTGTCGTAAATGGAATGTAAGTAAGCAACTTAACGAGGAACTTTATGCCAACATTTGGTCTTTTATCGTAAATCACGAGTCAGAAAAGGACATAAAATGAAACCTTGAAAAATTCAAGGCAATTCGCCTAACGAATAGGAGAAAAATCTGAGAGTAAGTCTGATGTAAGACTCGCAATTCCTATATTGGAATTTAGATGTCAAAATGTCCCAGTCGCTGAAAATGTCCGAGATCTGCGAAGAAAATTATGCAAAAGAAAGACGAAACGATAACAACGACTATGAGCTGCGAATATGTGGGCTTCTTTTCAAATTATATATTCTTTTTAAAATTTTGCGTCATTGTTGGTATAACAGACAATTATATTTAAATAATCTACTAGTCACCTAAAGTTATCGTATGTAATATTTTTTACAGTTATACGACATGCCTTTTTTAATCAAATTTATGGAATATTATGTTTAAAAATTTGCAAAAGCATTTATAGCATCGTTTATTTATGAAATAATTAATGTTCCACGCTGTCAAAAAAATTAACTTTATATGTTGTACCGTATCATTTTAATGTCCTCTTCATCATCAAGAAAAACCCTTTTTAATAAAATCAATCAACACAAACAGAAAGTATCTTTTACTTTTCTTGATAAAAGAGGCAAAAGCAATATCAAAAAAGAAAATAAACATTAAGGCCTTCTTGGATTGATCGAATGATCAAAAATAAAAATTAGAATGACTTTGGTGTAGAGCAGAAACGGAGATGAAAATGAATTAAATTATTAAAATATTTTAATTTAACAAATAAAAATATTAATTATTTTTTGATAATTTAATAGAAAAAGTTTATTTTCTCTATGTCTCTCCCTCTTGTCCCCTCCTGTTTTGTGTTTGCTATAGTTTCCATCACTGCCAAGGACGTTCTCTCTCCTCTCTCAAAGGCGACGATTGTGGCTGACATTCTTCTTTGTAGCAATGATAACTCTAATCACGACGGTGGGAAGGCGGAATCCGGATTATCTCTTGTAATAGGAGATAATTAAAAATTAATATTTTAATAAATATTATATTTAAAATATATATTAAATAAATAATAATAATTTTTACTCATTCCCAATTATTGGAGACCGTCTGCGGGCTGAAAGGCATTATGCTACCTTCATGATTCACCGTCATCCATCATCCTTCCTCGACCTCACACCTAACAGCTTTATCATCCACCATCGTCCATCATCCTTCCTCCAACCATGTAACATCTAAAATAATAACTTTTATTAAGTAATAGGTACAAATTTATCTTATTGAGATAATAATTAAAGCAACTAAAGAAGGAAAGATCGAATTGAAAAATCAAAAGAACCTAATTAAAAAATTTTGGTATAAATAAAGATAAAAGTATAATTTTTGTAAAGTTACAAGGCATGTTGAAAATTAAATTTAGAACTATAAGAGGATCCAAAAATCATGATTAGGGAATTTTATACAATTTTGGATTAGAAAATACTACTAAAGGGGACAAAAATGTGAATGAAGGGTAAAACGTCTAATTTTCACCAAATGATTCTTTGTATTTGACATTTCTACCCACTATTCAACCAAGTGAGGGACAAAGAAACGCATCACTATCTTCTCCATTATATGCACCATCAATGAAGGAAAATAAGGTTAAAAAATAGTGGTGAAAGTGGTAGAATAGAGAAACATTGAAGTAAACTTTTTAAGGTAATTTCCTCACTTTTTGTACTCATAGTAGAATGAAAAGTTGTAGAGCTCACTTAGAGCAATCTAATGATCCAAATATTTTTTTTTTCTATAATGGATTTTGGCATAGATGCAGTGAATAATTTGGTGGATTCAAGAATAGAAAAGTAAAGCAAATGAAAACATAATGGATTTTGGCCTAGATGCAATGAATGATTTGGTGGATTCAAGAAAAGAAAAGTAAAGCAAAAGAAAACGTAAGCTTTCTTATATAATTTTCTTAAATAATTTGTAGAAATTTCAAGTTAAAATAAATCTTCCATGACCATGACCATGTAGTTTCAGCTCTTCATCACCATATTTGTAATCTAGCTACTTAGGTGAACAAATTTCTCTTTATGACTTAGGTGAAATTATAACTAGAAAGTGGAAAAATAAAATGGAACCAAGTTGTCTAAATGGTTCTTTGATCTATTGGCACCTATTAATGTAATAAGATATATTTCTAAGTAATTTATAATGTCATTTGGAATTTTAAATGGAGTAGTAAGTATGGTCAAAGCATTTTAACTAATAATAATAATAAGTAATGAATTATATGTGTATAGGGATTAGTTATTGCCAAAAGAGCTATCAAGGATTGAGTTTAGAGAAAAGATATTATCATTGCAAGGGAAATCAAAAAAGAAATTAGCTTAGAGTAGCAAGGTACTTCTTTCTCCATTCCCCATATGTTATGTGTGTGTTTATGCTTAGTGATTGCATAATTAATGAATTTTTATGTTTTATGTTACTATGAGTTAATGTAAGATGGTGTGAGATCACACATGGAGCCTTAGTGGTATATAATTGATATTATGTATGATGGCTTATAGGGTTTGGACATGTGATCCTACCTTAATCATGATATTTAATATGATGTGGTTATGAACCAAAGTCAATGGTGTCAACCATAGCATAATTTCGTGATATATAGGTTTATGTATGTCATAGTATGTGTGGAATATGAAGTGATCTATTGAGACTTTTTTGTCTCATTATATCTCTAACTAATCATTTTAGGTAAATCTAATAAGAATAAACAAAAGGAAATAACCTCTTATATCTTTTAGAATAAGAAAGCCAAGAGGCTTAATTAGTTGGAAGTTATGATGTTTTGATGTATGTAACAAGAATTCAAATATCAAATATGTATTTTTATGTAACGTAGAAAATATAATGATATAGCACAAGACTTTCTTTGTATGTGTATAAACTCCCACATGTATGAAGAAATGATCAACCAATAGTTTAAGCAAATTTAATATGTAATAGAAAGCTTCTTGAAGCATGTGTGAATGAGGCAAAACTCAAAATTTGGTAAGTTCAAACCCATTTAGTCAATTTTTAGTTTTATGAAAATGTAATTTTGTAAGAAAAAAGAAAATGTGAAAATTTAAGTAAATGGAATCCAAAAATTAAGATTATTAGTAGATTGAATATTAATATATCAAATTTTATCTACACCAAATTTCATTGAATTTTGAGTTCAGTAGTTACCCTTTTGGTATGCTTAAAGAATGGAGAATTATGTAAAGAAATATTATGATATTCATAAGGTTTGGTGACACTTGAGGGACTAAATGAATGAATTTTGGGCTAAAATTATATTTAAAAATCCCTGAGGTGCAAATAAAGTATTTTGGAAAGTTTTATGCCATTTGGATTCCATTTAAGTGGGTTTTACACTAAATATCAGCAACAAAATTCAAATTCAGCATTCGGTACAGCTGAGATTATAGATTTATTTAAGGGAACACATGGACGAATTTTGAACAAAAATTTGGTAAACAATTAGCTATCATGTTATTCTAGTTGCTTGAAAATTTTCACAATTTTTAAAACTTTCTAGAATGTATTATTAATTTTCAAAGTTAGCATATTTACCATATGAATAGTACCTTATCAACTAGAATTTGTCTTTCCTATTTAGCTACCATATCACCATATTTCCTTCATTTTTATTACTTTATTGACTTTAATTTCTTTAAACACTTAGACTATTGCTTAAAGGATGTTATGTATTATTGTATGACAACTCACACCTAATAGCTTCATCATCCACTATCATCCATCATCTTTAATTGTTGTCCATCTTTGACAAGACTTTATTGATCTTTGTTGTCTTTGACCATTAACCACCTCCAATGAAACTTTATTAAGCTTTCTCATCCTTAATTGTTGTCCATTTTTAATGAAATTTTCAAATTTGATTTAGCTTTTAATCCTTTTATTAGTGTCTTATTTGTTGTTAATTTGATCTGGATATCATTCCAAATTTAAATATGAAATTGCCTTGTAAAGTAGTCATTAGATATGGATTATGGTGTGCTTATGATTATAATTTGTTTACAATACATATAGATGGGCATAAAGAAAGAAAATCAACCCTATTCTTTTCAATATCATGTCAAATATAATTTTAAATCTCATTTTCGATATCATTCTTACTCTCATTATTATTCTTATTCTTAATCTCTCAAAAATCATTCTATCCTACTAAATGGAGCCTTACAATGAGTTCGGCCATTATTTAAAACTTTAAATTTAAATAAAACAAAATGGCATAAGAATAATTTTAAGATCCTTCATTGAATACCTTCTTTAACTATCTAAGAGCGTAAGCATGGAAAATGTTATCTGGACACCCATTAATCTTTTTTTCTTTGTCACAAATTGTATTTCTTTTTGTAGAAAAGTTCCATTCTTTTGAAGCCTAATCTCTATTTCGGATATAATGATCAATACATGAACAAAAATAAGTTTTAGAGCATGAAATTGGATTGTGTTTGACAGTTGTTTTTTTAAGCTAAAAATTATAACTCTAGTCTTTGCTCTGATGGAAGTCTATATCAAATTCAAGGCAACGCTTAACAATACTTTCCTTGTCGTCTTCTACCTCACAGGAAATGGAAATACCATTTTGCATCACAATATGGTTAAATAAAAAGCTCAAATGGTTTCATCATACTCTGGAAAAAATATCTGAAGATATAAATAATGCAATTGATTATTATATTTCTCTTAATATTGACTATGTATCTACTTATAGGGTTTAGGAAGCTACCACTATAAAGCTTCCTAATTAGCCATGAGCACTTTTTGTTGGAACTGTCACAAATTGGGCAATACCGCAATAGTTCAGAGACTTAAAAAGTTGTTACATAAATATTGCCCCATTTATGTGTACATATATGAAACTACAATGGTTGTAAATAATGCTAGTAATATAATCCATGCTTTTGGTTTTTACATTGTGTTTGGATATGATCCCATTGGCAAAAGTGGTGGCACCCTCTTAGCTTGGAAGAGGATGCCCCATGTATGATTTTGGACTGTGCTTCAAATTAAATACATGTCGAGTCAAACACTAGCTAAAGGAGTTCTTTTTATATCACCTTCATCTATGGTTTTCCTAAAAAGAAAGATAGACATGTTCTTTGGGACTGGATAAGAGAAACTTTCAATGTGCATGCATGACCCCTAGCTAATCATTGGTATTTTAATCAATCTTATATGTAAAAAGATAAGATCAATAAGACCCCATTTGGTTGCTAGAATCAAGGCGAGAGAATGAAAATGGGAATGAGAGACACTCCCATTTCCATGTGTTGGTTGACAAATTGGGTCATCATTCCCATTTTCTAAGGAACCTACTCTCCCTCATATAAGGGAAAGTTTTCTTCCCAGCTAAAATTATGGAATGAGATTAGTCTCTTGGGAATGAAAATATGCTTGACAAAAGTGTCCCCACTTATAATAATTTTCAAACAAAAATACTTTTGTGATACATTAAAACCCTATTTTATTATTATTTATTTAATTATTATTATTCATTATTAAATTATTATTTTTAATTTATTAATTTATTAATTAAAATTATTATATTATTAATTAAATATATATTAATATATAATTATATTATTAATTAATAAATTGAAGAGATGTCTACCTTTTTTTTTTTGGTTTTATGATAAGAGATAATATAGTAAAATATGCACACTACCTAATTGATTCACATGTGTAATCTACTAACCAAACGAAGTAAAGTGAAACATGTACATTCTCATTCCTTCCCAACCAAACAACATTTTAATATTCTTATTTCTACTCTCACTTTCATTCACATTCTTATTTTTATTCTCATTGTATCAATTCTAACAACCAAATAGGCTTTAAATATAATTACAATAGTGAAATCCTTGTTTCACAATGGTTACTTGCTTAAATCCTTGAACAATACTACAGTGGTACTTATTCTTAAAATAGATTCTCCCCAAACTTTCAATGACTTCATGTCTATAAGCCTTTGTAATGTATCTTACAAAATTATCTATAAAGTTCTTAGCAATAGGATCAAACAATTTATTAATAATCTAATTGCTCCCTACCAGAGTGACTTGATGAAAGGGATAACCATCACAAACAACATTATCATCACCTCTAAATTTATGAATCAAATTCACCATATAAAAGGAAGGAAAAAGCAGTGGTGTGCTTTAAAACTTGATCTTGCAAAGGCATTTGACAGTATCTCCTGAGAGTCCTTAGAAGTCATTCTTCGAAAAATGAATTTCCTTAGTTACATTATAGAGTGTATCTTTATAATATCCATTTAGATTATGATAAATGGTAATGCTTCAATTCCCATTCTTCCAAATCGTGGCATCAGACAGGGTGACCTGCTATCCCCTTACATTTTTATTATTTGTGTAAACATTTTCTCTTGCATAATCAATGATGCTAAAATGAACAAAAATTGAAAAAGAATCAAAATTTGCAGAAATGCTCTACTAATCTCGAATCAAATGTATGCTGACAACAAAATCTTTTTTTTTTATTAAGGTAATATTAAAGCACATAATGAGGTGTAACTCATTGTTGACAAATATTGTTAAATGTCAGGTCTATCTATCAATAAAAATAAATCTCTCATGGTGTTTAGTTTGAATGTTTCTCATAAATTCAAGAAAATCATGGCAAGTTCTTTTGGTATCAAATATGCTAGCAGACTTGGTAAATATTTAGGAATATGGGTGGATGTTGGAAAGAATAAAAAGGAATTGTTTACCTCTTTAATGGATCAAATTGATACTAAATTGCAAAGTTAAAATGCAAATCTCCTATCTTAAGTAGGGAACTAACTCTAATTAAATATATCTTAAGCTCAACCCTGATATACCTACTTTTTTGCTTTGAATTACAAAAGAAATTTTGCTTTTTAATTGATTCAAAGATTGTAAATTTTTTTTCTTGGGGACTTCAAGAAACAAAAACCACATTCATATGCTCAGCTATAAGAAACCCAGTTAACCTATTTAAAGGGAAGGGCTAGGCCTTAGATTTACTAAAGACTTTAATATTGCTCATCTCATAACAATTCTTCCCTTTCTAACATCTTGAAGACTAAATATGTGGCTAAAAATTATCCTAGACAACTAATTAATAGATGTAATTCTTCCTAGATGGTGAAAGGAATTAAAAAATCTCAATCTCTGGAAACTAATACTTTAAGCTAGCAAATGGGTTTGGATTAGATGTTCCCATTAACCACCATCTCAGGTGGAATATGCAACCAAATGTTGAGACACATGTTTAAAGAGTCTTGGATCTTATTCTGCATTCAAAGTGATCTTGGAATACAAATTTGTTAAAAACTCTTTATTCATATACCACTATCAGATAAATATCCTTAATTCCCTTTTCTTGCACAGGAATCAAAGACCATATGATGTGGAATTAAAAACAAAAAGGGTGTATACACAGTCAAGGATGGTTTTAATTTGCTAAATTATTATAATCAAGTTAGCTTATCTTATTCCTTTACTAGATTGAAGGAACTTTGGAGTCTTAGAATTCCCCTGAGTATAAATTTATTCATTTGGAAATTGGTGATAGAATCTTTTCCTTTGGAAAATGTTTTTAAAAAGACATTATGTTCCCTATAATTCTATTTGTTACTTTAGCTAAGAACATGAAGAATCAATCAATCATGTTTTCATATCTTGTTCGTTTGTTTGTGCTATCTAGTTCTCTTTGCCTCTTGGGATTAGGGTGGGCAAAATTGACAATGATAATATCATCAATTGGATCCAGAGTTGGCTTTCGATAGGTAAAATCCATATTCAAGAAATGTAACAAACAACGTGGTGGTTAATGATTGCTCTTTATCTCATATGGCAAATAAGAAATCAGATTGTTTAAAAGGATTTAATTCCAAACCTAGTAAACACTATGATGCAAATAACTAGGTATGTGACAGCCTGGTTTCTTCTTCCATCTACTATGGTTGTTCTTAACACTTATTACCATATTCAAACGATTGGGTGATTATTATGTGGTTATGGAAATCCAAAACCCATCCCAAATCGCATAAATTCATTTCTTCTATATATTTGAATGGTCAATTAATTAGGAATTGGGGGAAATTGCTCAAGCTTGCTTCCAATACTCACAAACTTGTTTTTACAAAAGTAAGGAATTTAATCACATGGATTTTAAATCAAGATTGGGTGGATTTGAAAGCTTATAACATTTATATTATATGCTTAGATCCAGCTCACATAAACTTACTAGTCTCATCATATAAAAAAAACCAACGACCTTTCTCTTCTTGGTGAAGATATTCACAACTCCTTGATGGAATTCCCAAATTGGAGACCTATAAGACCCTGGCAAGATCATGGGGAAGAATTTATTCTCTTCATATGTTAGTTCCTTATATTGATCTCTTTAATGACTTCTTTTGCCTGTTCATTGTTTATTCATTAAAAAAATACCTCAAAAAAGATCAATTTTCTTTTAACTCTCAAAAGTTAAAAATAAATTTAATAAATTTGTTGTCATATAATAATATTCTTATTGTATATTTGGATTGTCATTATACAAGTGATTATGTGATTTTAAATTATTTTAATTATGTGTGAAAATTTTCATTTGAAAATTAAGTTTTATTATAGTATAGTTAATCAAACTCAAATTCAATTTTTTTTTTATTTTTATATAAACGAAAATTTGGAGGACAGACATAATTTTATAGAAAATTAAATGATAAACTAACGAAATAAGACAAATGTTTGTTTTGGTATGCAAATGAATTGTTAAGCCTTACAAACGGAAAATCAAATATACTTTTAATTAAATTACAAGTATATTTTTATTAATAAAAATAACTCAATTTTATTTTATAAAAATATATTAAAAAATTCATTCTAGTTCAATGTTTATTCGGAGCGCTATCAGCACAGTCAACGGAGGGGAGGAACAACTAGCTAGCAATTAAGCGCAGCCGCTCAACAGGGGCAGGAGAATCATCCGTGCTACTATCGAACTCAAGTTAACACATTGGATAGCCATGTCTGAGGCTGGAAATCTGGGTTGCGTTGTCCTCGCCATCGATGGCAGCGAGGAGAGTATGTACGCATTGAGATGGGCGCTCCGCAACCTCAAGCTCCGATCACCAGGATCCGATTCTTCTTTCGTCATTCTCCACGTCCAATCTCCGCCCTCCATCGCCACCGGTCTTAATCCCGGTCCCATTCCTTTCGGTGGACCCAGTTCGGTGCACTTTCTGTCCTCCTCTTCTTGTTTCGTCCTCCTGCTATTAATTGTTATTTTGATTGTACTTCGTTTTGCATGACCTAATTATGGACGATTTGACCCGGTTCTGGATTGATCAGGTGACCTGGAAGTGCCTGCGTTCACTGCAGCGATCGAAGCCCACCAAAAGCGCATCACCGAAGCTATACTAGATCACGCTTTGGGGATTTGCTCCGAATTAAATGTTAGTTTTTATTTTGATTTATCTCCAGACTTTTGTTTACACATTCGCCACATACTCTAATTTTTTCCTTTATGCTGAAGAAATTTACTCTATGTATTCTTTGCAGGTGAATGTCAAAACCCAAGTGGTTATTGGAGACCCAAAGGAGAAGATTTGTGAAGCTGTACAGAATTTGCACGCTGATTTGCTTGTGATGGGTTCCCGTGCGTTTGGCCCTATTAAGAGGTATAAAGTAACTAGTGTTTAAAATTGATAATAGCTGGAAAGTGACACATAAAAATCATATAGCAGTTGTTTCTGATTTTAACCTTTATCAAAGCCTATCATCGATTATCTTTTTGTTGTTATTATTGATTAAACGTACTCTGTCTTTATTGAGTGTTTCTGCGAGGTAATTTCAATGTTGGGAGTCCATCTTGTATTGTCATGTGTATGATGTGACGCAATGTCCATAACGGTGCTTACAGCATTCCTGTCTTTTCCACTCTGGTTGTATAATTGTATGGATGAGTAAGTAATAGCCTGTAGGACTAGTAAACAATTTTTGGAAGATGCTCCTTGGGCCGCTTCAACTACCGTTATGCACAAAGTTTTTACCATTTTATTATTTTATTTTATATTTTTTCATGGTGATGAGTGATCTTTATGCACCACAGTTATGCAAGACTTTTGAGCTTTCACTTATAATTGGACTCAACTTCTAGTCACTCGTTTTGAGCGTCCTTGTCTCTCTGTTTTTTACTGTTTTTTGGAGGATACCTAATGCTCCGCCAAGTGTTTTTTTCTCTTATTGATTTTCTTTAAAAATATTCCAGTACTGGTTAATTTTTATCCCCCAAAAATTTCTAGCCACTTATAAATTTTTTTTACTCAGCTTTTGATACGATTTTAGTGGAGATGTGCAATTACTATGATAAACAAAAAGTCTTTTCATTTTATTTAGTTAAAAATTTTTTTGTATTACTTGTCTAAGGTCTCATTGGTGGGTTATCTGAATGTTGGAATATTATATCAATTTCTTGACTTTTTTCTTCCTCTACATGTAAATTTTCTGTTATTTCCTTTGGAGATACGTTGCCCTTTCACTTGTACCTTTCATCCCTAGCAATAGAAGTTCTTTTTATTCACTTTCCAGACGTGTAGATGTTCTGGAGATGAACCACGGGTTCAATGTGTTTCTTCAAATATTGCGTTTTTTTTTTTGTTCTTGTATTAAAAAATTTGATCGTGAATAATTTTTATGTGATTTTTTTAAAAAAAAAAACATGAAAGGATATATCATTAAGAGGGAAAAGCTATACATCATTAGCATGTTAGATGCAATAAATATGGTTTCCTGACGTGCCACATGTAATGTTTTTGTTTCTGGTAACAGGATGTTCCTGGGAAGTGTTAGCAACTACTGCACCCACCATGCTCAATGCCCTGTCATTGTTGTAAAGGAAAAGGACACTGGCAACAAGACAAACTAGGTAATACTCCACTATGCTATTTGAGAAGCTCTGGCAGCATTTTAGATGTCTCATCCCGGTATAAATTATAATATTTATGATCAGAGAAAATTATCCTATATAGTTTTGGGCACAAGAACTGAGGGATCTATCTATTTGACATATGTTGCTAAATCTAATTATTGCTGACTGCGGGCGACAATTTGATTTTGAACTTATATGTTATTGGTTTGTACCATTACATTTTCTAAGGGCTTGGTAAATTTGATAATTGCCCATCTGTATTTCTGTGTTATTAACTTCAATGTTTACCTTGCAGCTAATAGTTGAGTTTGGCTATTAGCATTCACTATAAGAACCCACTTAATTGAAAGAAGACACGAATATATGGCTTGACATTTAAATAAAGGCAGCCCGAACATATGCAGAAGTTGGAGTACAAATACGGCCTGGAATTAATTGTAATATTTATGCGGAATTCTATGGATTATCTTTTAATTAATAGATGACGGAAAAATCATATATATAAATTTGTCAAATATAAGTATAAATTAAGAGGAATAGAGAGGGCTATGGAGATTATCTTGCTATTTTTCACTATTTGTGGTTGATGTTATTCCTTGACTTACTTCTTGTTCTCATACGCTTCTAAAATTTCATTTACTTCTCTATACCTCGCTTGTTTTTGGTTGTTGTCTATGAATTTTTCTGGGACTCTGTATTACAGCGGAAGGCTTGCCACCACTTACAGTTTACAAGATGACAATATTCGGAAACAATTTGAGTCCATTTTCTGGATGTGGGTTGCTATAATTCAGTTGTTGATGATGCATCCCTGCTTATACATTCATTTGGTCAGAACCCAGAAGCTTTTTCATGCTTATGATTTTTATGCTCTACTAAACCAGTGTGTAGCTCAGATCCTATGCTTCTGTCTGCTTGTTGTCCACTTCTGGTGAGGTTCTGCTACAACTATGTGTTTTCACATTTTGTGGATGATGCTGCTTTGATGTGTGTTGAAGTTATTGCAGTTAAGAGTGTTTCATCCGTGGTTTGATCACTTTGCTAGTGGTTCAAGAAAAGTCTACTTGAGAAGTCTTTGAATCAAACTTTGTGTATTCCTTTACATTGTTGTTGTACGTTAATATTTAATGAGTGAGTGCCTTTATTTTCAACATATTATGATATTACCTCCACGCAGTAGGTTTGCGTTGATCCAAGTATTGCTCCCCTTGGTCATCCTGTTCTAGTTTTTCAGTCTACGTACTGATTATCCTTGCTTGTTTATTTATTAATGTTATTAATGAGTTTCAAGTTTCTTTTCGAATGACGCCAAAATTTGTAAAAGCCGTGTCCATAGTTGACAGAGACGGATCTGCAGGAAGGCCGAGGGGGTTGCCTGCCCACCATGTTTTGCGTTGCTTCGTTATTCTTCATTCATTGATCATGATTCATGGAGAGTATTGAATTGGTGGAGCTTTCCAATTACATGTGCAATGGATTTTCGTTTCATACCCGAGAGAGTCAAGGCATAAGAAAAGTTTTTTTTCTATAATTTTCAATTTTTTCAAAAAAAATCCTTTTCAAAGCAATTGTTCATGAAAAATTATCATGATATCATGTAATTTACTTTTTAATAGTCTATTAAATCTTACTAAAAAATAATTTAACTACTCAATACCTAATTTATTAAAAATGGTAAATATGAAAATTAATACGAATAAACTTAACTATAACAAGATATTGTATATGTGAATTAAATAAGAAATTAAATGATTTTCTTGCAGATAGCATAGTTATTATATTGATAAATCACAGAAAGTACGTTATATTTATAAACCTAAAGCCTTTTTTCTTTGGGTCTCTAATTGTTTAATGTAATTGTGCATTGGTTTCTTATACGGGAGAGTTTTCTTTTAGTCCTAAATGTATAGAAGTTTTGAACCCAAAAGATCTTACTTAACATATGGAGTTATGCGTTATAGATACCCGTCTTAAGCAGCCATCTTTCTAAAGAGGGGAAAAAAAAATAGATGGTTGGAAAGTCAGAGGAATCGGATTGGTCTACAGTCTTCACCATTCAGCAGACTACGCAGTTACTTATATTGATAAATTACAAACAAATATGTTAATATATATTTTTGGCCTAAAGTTTTTGCATATGTTAATCTTCTTTTATCTCTTATATTTTATTGTAATCGAGTCTTAGTTACTTGTTAGGGAAAGGTTTTTCATAGTCCTAGATGTACATAAGTTTTTGAGCCAAAATTAAAATCTTACATTCTCCTAACTTAGCACGTGAAAATGCGTCACAAAATCCGGTCATAAGCACGTATCTTTCCAAGTAGAGAAATGAAAAAGAAGCGAATGGTTGGAACATTAGAGTAATCGGATTTGGTTTTCTCTTCACCATTCAGACCTCCATCAGAAAACGGAACAGATGGATAGCGCACTCGGCTTCAAAATTTGAACACTGCATAAGTAATCAGCTTTGGATTCTTTGCTATAAAAAAAAAAAAAAAAAAACTACGTTTGTAAGTTTAGCTGAGTGCAAATTTCTTCGAACATGGAAGCGTGAAAATAGGCCGTTGAAACGGTAGCAGAGATGAGTATTTGCTTGATCCGGTAGGAATTCCGAATGCTAAGTAGATTTGTCTGCTTATTTGCTGGTTGATAACAGCAAGCATCACTAGAAAAGGGGACCATGCGTCGATTTTGAGCTACATAAATTAAATGTCTTCGAAGGCCCGTGAACGACCGGATCTCTTGCTCGGACCACCTACGAACATAATATCTCCTGGCTAGTCGTGCTGTCCAATTTCAATCCCCAGAGCCATCCCAAGTTCTTCACAACTACTGACTACTGCTTTTCCTTTAACTTCACTATAATTCTTACCCACATCTGCTCCAGCTAGCTCCTCAATAATTTCAAGAATTACATCTAGCTATGTTACTCTCAATCAAATGTTTTGCTTTGTAAAGTACTCTTTCAATTCGCACAGTGTTCTAAACAATTGGCGGCCTTTTCTTATGACCACTAATTGGTTCATAAGGAAGCTAAGCTTCCGTGGACAGCTTGGGTAATTTTTGTGAAAATTATTCCAAGGATAATTAAGTAATTTTATTAAAAACCTCCAGCTGCTCGCGTGTATTAAAGGAGTCTCGCCCCTCCCATGCATGCACACCACACCATCCACCCCGACTTTCTTAAACATGGACGTTAAGTTCACCACCCTCCTCATTCTTTTCTCTGCAATTCTCCTCCTCGCCATTACCACCGCCATTGCCTTTGACCCCTGTGCTTCTCAGCCCCAGGACTTGGACCTCACCCTCATTCCCATATACTCCAAATGCTCGCCCTTCGACCCACCCAAGACAGACTCATGGGTCAACACGGTGATGACCATGGCCTCCAAAGACACCGAACGGCTCAACTACTTGTCCACCCTCCTGGCCAAGAAGCCCTCGACCTCTGTCCCGATTGCCTCGGGCCAAGCTTTCAATATCGGTAACTACGTGGTCCGAGCCAAACTCGGCACTCCCGGCCAGCTCATGTTCATGGTCCTAGACACCAGCAGCGATGAGGCCTGGGTCCCATGCTCCGGCTGTACGGGGTGCTCGGCCACCACTTTTTCACCCAAAGCTTCTACTACTTATGGGTCATTGGATTGCTCCGTTCCAAAGTGCAGTCAGGTCCGTGGATTCTCCTGCGCCGCCACAGGATCCGCACCGTGTTCGTTTAACCATTCCTACGCTGGTTCATCGTTCTCAGCAACGCTGGTCCAAGATTCTCTCAGACTGGCATCTGATGTTATCCCCAATTACGCTTTCGGCTGCATCAACAGCGTGTCTGGCGGTTCGATTCCCTCCCAAGGGCTTCTGGGTCTGGGTCGGGGACCCATGTCGTTATTGTCGCAATCCGGTTCACTCTACGCAGGAGTGTTCTCCTACTGCCTTCCCAGTTTCAAGTCGTATTACTTTTCTGGGTCACTGAAACTCGGACCCAGAGGTCAACCCAGGAGAATCCGTACCACCCCGCTCTTGCGTAACCCCCGCCGGCCGTCTCTGTACTACGTGAACTTGATCGGAGTCAGTGTGGGTCGGGTCCTCGTCCGAGTACCCAGTGAGCTCCTAAGTTTCAACCCGAATACCGGAGCTGGAACCATCATAGATTCGGGTACGGTGATAACCCGATTCGTGGAACCTGCGTATAATGCAATTAGGGACGAGTTCAGGAAACAGGTGAGAGGCCCTTTTTCGAGCGTGGGGGCATTTGACACTTGCTTTGTGAAGAGCTACGAGACATTGGCACCCGTCATTACATTGCACTTCTCGGGGTTGGATCTGAAATTGCCATTCGAGAACAGCTTGATACATAGCAGTTCGGGCTCACTGGCGTGCTTGGCAATGGCGGCCGCACCCAATAATGTAAACTCTGTGTTAAATGTGATAGCCAACTTGCAGCAGCAAAACCTTAGGATTTTGTTTGATACTGTCAAAAGTAGGGTTGGCATAGCCCGTGAGCTCTGTAACTAGCTGGTTGCTAGATTTTAATTTCGTCTATTTTCGTAGCTCTGTGTTTTGATCAATCTGTCTTGGTGTGCAAGAAGTTGATGGTGAATAAGAGTTGTGGCTTTGGAAGATATCGTTATTGCTGTGAAAGTGTGAACACAAAGCTATGACTGATCACGGAAGTAATTGTATTGTATCTGTTGCCCTGGCTATGTTTCTGTATAGATCGATGTTGCATGATGACCATTGTTGTTTCTGATTCAAATTTTATATTTAGAATGATTTTATGTCAGAATTTTAATCTCATGATTAATTATGGTTTATATAAATAAGAAACTTAATAAAAGCGAATGATAGCTTTCAAGAAAAAAAAAAAAAAAAAGGAATGATAGTACAGTTGGGTTGGCTTGCACCACTCTGTCTCCCTTGTAGTTCTCAATCTTCTAATAACCTTAATTTATGTTAGAAAGCTCAACAAACGGATCGACTATGTTTAAACTTTTAGTAGGATTTTTTTTATTTCGTTTTTGGCATTTCCACTTAACAATCATTCTAGATTAAAGATAGAGATAATACCACAACACAAGTTACTATAGATAGAACGGCTTAACTATTGCCTCTTTGAGTTCAAATTCGTGGTGGGATAAGAATGAAAAATATTTGTTTAAAAGATCTTCCCCATTTGAGTCAGACCGTAAGTCAAGGAATTAGTCACTACTAATGGGATAGTAGATACCCTAAGTAATAAAAAAATTAAAAAAAAAAAAGGATAGAGAGAATACATACCAACTAGGACCATATTGCAGGGTTCAATGAGTGAGTTTGGATGGTGCGACCAAAATGAATAACAAATTTTCAAACTTATTTTTGAAGTAAAAAATGTCTAAACTGAAGATTTCTATTTGACCTGTGTGCTTCAAGCATGTGTCCTTTATTTAAGCATATTGATGAGATTCTTATGTGGTAATTCCACCTTGAGAGTTCCTATAATTAGAATTGTGGCTTTGGAAGATATCGTTATTGCTGTGAAAGTGTGAACACAAAGCTATGACTGATCACGGAAGTAATTGTATTGTATTTGTTGCCCTGGCTATGTTTCTGTATAGATCGATGTTGCATGATGACCATTGTTGTTTCTGATTCAAAATTTATATTTAGAATGATTTTATGTCAGAATTTTAATCTCATGATTAAATATGGTTTATATAAATAAGAAACTTAATAAAGGCGAATGATAGTTTTCAATAAAAAAAAAAAAAAGGAATGACAGTAAAGTTGGGCTGGCTTGCACCACTCTCTGTCTCCCTGGTAGTTCTTAATCTTTTTATAACCTTAATTTACGTTAGAAAGCTCAACAAACGGATTGACTACGTTTTAACTTTTAGCAGGATTTTTTTTTATTTCGCTTTTTAACATTTCCATTCAACAGTCATTCTAGATTTACCGGTACAAGTTGGCACAAATAGAATGGGTTCGTGCCCTTAACCATCACCTTCTAGTTCAAAAAAATGGTAGGATGGAAATAAAAAATATTTATCTGAACCTCTCCTAATTTGAGTCAGACCGTAAGTTGAGGGATGAACCACTACTAACCCTAATCAATAAAAAAAAACAAAGAGGATAGAAAGAATACATACCAACCTATTAGGACCAGATTGTAAAGTTCAATGAGTGAGTTTAGATGGTACGACCAAAACGAATAACAAATTTTCAAACTTATTTTTGAAGTAAAAAATGTCTAAACCGAAGATTTCTATTTGACGTGCATGCTTCAAGCATGTATCCTTTGTTTAGGCAAATTGATGAGACTCTTATGTGGCAATTCCACCTTTAGAGTTCTTATAATTAGGAATCCTATCACTTCCAAACAACTTAATCCTTTCAAGGTGACGTTAGAGTCTTCTCTTTTATAGGTACTACATATTACATAGATGATTACAGTTAAAAGAGAATTCCTAATTTTCAAAAAGGCTCCAAACACTAATTTTGAATCCTCTATTATTACAGCAAGTATTATGTATGTAAAAATTGATCGTGCGCGATTACTTTTATATTATATTTGATCGTGTGCAGTTATTTTTTATGCATATAGTACCTGCTATAATATTAAAGGATTCAAACTCCAAACACTAAGGTATCTTTTTTTCTATATCGTTTCGAGATTATTGCAATTGAGTGTCTTTTTATTGGTGGCTTCTCTTCATAAAAAATTTGTCTCTTTCTTGATGTAGTTATTTAAAAGTGGTAGGTTTCAGGTTTGCAAGATTATTCTATTGATTAAGACTTTTCTGGTCATTTCTAACAGAATTTGCATTCGAGTTAATTCTTTCAAAAAGCACTTTGTTCTGGTTTGAGTATATGCTCCTATAGGTGATGACTACTTCAACAAGATTATTGTTTATTGGCTTTTTAAGCCATATACACAAAAAAAAATATATTTTTTTAAAATATCATCGATAAACTATGAATTATACAAAAAAATAAAACTTGATTGAATCAACATGAGATTTTTAGTTCTTTTTATTAAAATAAAAAAAAACTATTAGTTACCTAGCTTGAAATAGCATATTTCAAGATAGTATTGTCTTGTCTCAAGAGCTACTATATTTTGAGCTAGATAGATACTATATAAATATATTTGATGTTTATTTTATCTGAAAAGTTGTATTTAGTAAAATTATTAATAATGTCTTCATAACCTTGCTTTTGACATTCTTTTACATTGTGTTTTGTTGTATGCCATATCCATTTGGAAGGGGTGAGATTCACTTTTGTGAAATAATATCTAGGCCTGCACAAATGTCAGGCTAGGTCAGGCCATAAATGAACCTAAGGCTAAGCCCAGTGATAGGATTGGGGCTATTTTGTTAGCCTCGAGCTCGATGGCCTAGCCTAGGAAGCCCAGTCAAGCACTAGGTTGGGTAAGGCAAGTCCAGACGAGGTCGCGTCTGTATTGCTACAAGGATAGGCAAAGGGTTGAAAAAGAAAAAAATCTTCTCCATTTTGTGACTTCCCAGTATTGAACATTAAGCAAGACAAGATACATATAAAATCAATTATAAAATGCTCACTTTTCCTAATGCCTAAAATCAATTATAATATGTTCATCTTTCCTTATAATTGATCATTATATTGATATAAACATAAGCATAAGCAAAGAAAGTCAAGTTTGGCAACAAGAATAGCAACTAGAATAATTTTTCTCCATATAAACAAAAGAGTAGAAGTGTATAACTCTTAACAACAATGGCAAAACACTTTGAGATTTAGATCAATAAAACAGAAACCTTCCTCTTTCTAATTTGCTTAATTGAGTATCTAGCTCCAGCAATAACTGTGCAGAAGACATAGTTTCCAATGATGAAAGCATATAAATCTAACAAAGAGAAATTAAATTACAAACTCATTCAAAGGTTTAAAACATGACAAAAAACGATCAATCACCTAAACACCATTGCACTTAATGCCAGGAGTGATGAGGAGAAGATGAATAACATTGAAAAGTGCCTATCCAAGTGAAATTGTAGCAATATCACAATGCGAAGAACAAATCCATAATTGCCAAAGTCACATTGAATATATATAATCAGATTGTGGCAAACAACAGTTAAACCATAAGCATACAAAGAAACTAATGACCATAACTAGTACAATGAAAATACTAAACAAGTTCAATTATACCAAAACCAAAAGGCATTGCAACACCTAGGAAAGTCTAAAAATGTATTCATCTAACTAGTTTAATGCAATCAAACTCACCAATGATCATTAGGTTAATTGGCACTTCTACTTCTACGAATAATACCATTTTGTTTGTTTTTTGGCACAATCTTAGAAGAAACATAACTCCACAATCACATGACTTCAGTTAATTATATATTATTGTCCAAAAACTAATACAATTTCAACAAGAAACAAATATGAAGAACAATAATTGCAAAGGCAAAAGAACACCAAAGGTATAATAACATCTTGTGCTATTAAAAAAAAAAAAAAGACATAAAGGTCCAGCTCATACAACACAACCTTAACCTACACCAAACATTATTCAAGTTAAGCAATATACTTAATGTTATGAAGATGATTGTTTATCCATAAAAAAAAAAACTTATATTACCAAATACATAATATTAGTTAATGGCCATAGCACCTTGAGTACTTGCAACACTTGAATCTTTAGAAATATTTGTAAACATGAGTCAAAATATGAAACAATAAAGTTAAAGATTACCTTATGTAAATTAACAAGTGAAAATAGAGTTAGAGCTTACATGATACAATGCTTTTAGACTCCTTAATTTGATCATAGTCATACTCATTAAAGCTAAACATATTAGGGGAAAACCAATGTTTGATGTAAATGAGGGCCTCTATCATTTTGGTGAATAAGTAGCTCCTAAACACGTAAAGCACATGCCCATCAATACTGAAAGCAGACTCTAAAGCTATAGTTGACACAGGAACAACCAACACATCTACAGTTGACACAAGAACAATCAACACATCACGCACAATTTGGGATAACACCTTATACTTTGCAACATTGTCTTTCCACTACGTAAGGATATCAAAAGAGGCACCATCACGAACCAATTCTTGTTCCAAAAACCTGTCTAACTAAGATTTATGATTTGTGAAACTATTCTCTACTTCAATACCTCCTACTTATGCTAGCAATTTGATAGGCAGTTTGAAGTCATACTACCAGACATTCCACTGGCACTCTCTAAAGTGGTTTCAATTGAATTTTGTACAACTCCTTCTGCATAGTGTTTATATAAATGATTCAATGCATATCCTAAACTCTGTGGCTTCACATACATTAGAATCAAGGTATAGATCGTCAAAAGTGGAATAGATATAGCCAATGTTATATCATGAATTAAGTACCAACCCTATTGCTAGCAAAGAGTTTATATTGTCTAATATCAACTAGTCCTTATCATACGTAGTTTGCATGCATTTCACCATCTCCTTTATAACAGAATCATGATATGTAATGTTTAATAATAATATATCTTGAATGTTTACGATATCATCGAAGCAAGTATTCGAGGTCATATAATGATCCAGATAATCTCAAGGTCATATTATAGAATGTCTTTAAAAACTTTGCAAAAACTAATGTTTTACTCTAATCTGTAGTGTTTGGTGGCCCAACTTGATGAGTATCATTAGTAAAGTATGCAATGTGCTCATTATCTTCATTGTCCATCCTCTCAAATACCTTTTGAAATTTGATGGCACTATCTAACATAAGGTAGGTAGAATTCCACCTAGTTGCAACATCCAATCA
This sequence comes from Delonix regia, assembly GCA_037074485.1. Classification (NCBI taxonomy): domain Eukaryota; kingdom Viridiplantae; phylum Streptophyta; class Magnoliopsida; order Fabales; family Fabaceae; genus Delonix; species Delonix regia. The sequence continues at coordinate 8,601,045 of CM073452.1, forward strand.
TAGAAGACTATTTGACTTTATTTTTTCCTTTTCCATAAAACTTTTGAATTGTTGCAATCGTGTAGGCGAAGATCAGACATACCTCACCGCATTCCAAATAGCACAAGATAGAGCTATTCATCCCCTTTAGACCATCACTCAGAACCCGGTTCAGAATATGTGCACAACAATGCATGTGTAAGAAATCCCCATTACTCTAACAAACACTTTTAATCATTTTTCCTATCGTATCATCCTTATGATTTTCAATAAGACAAAAATTCAATATTTGCTTTTGAAGCCTCCAATCCTCATTTATATAATGAGTCGTGAGATACATGTAAATCAAATTCTGAACTGATATCTAAGTATTTGGAGTGAAACTTACACGAAATCCTACTCGCTAAAGGAATCCTTAAGTTTCTTTACCTTCTCAAGATAAAGCTTATAATAATCCTTGGCAACTAAATGGAACAAGAAATTGTGGTTCCAATTTATGATAGAATTCTTGAAACCTATCATTTTCAACATATCAGAATGATACCTCATCTCTAATAACATACTTTGCTAAGGCCTTACGACAATTATCTAAGTAATAGCTATGGGGACCAAGGTTTTAGGTTGACCTCCTCTACCTGGTTCAAGAAATGTTAACATAGATTGTTTGCTTTCTTCAACCTAATTTGGATGCTTCCTACACCTCACCAAGTGTTTTTTCAATGAATTTGTACTATGCTTAATTGGATCACAAGCATAGGAAGCACCATAATACTTATAAGTAGCTCTTATATCTCCCCTAATTTCTTCTAAAGGGAGTTTCACAAAATGATCCCACACACATTGACGTTCTTTAGGGTTTTTTTTTTCTTTTTTCACCTACAACTATTACTATCAAATTTGTAACAGGTGTGAAGCCAGAGGTAGAGCCAGCCGCAGTAGTGCCATGGCACTCTTACCATCATTTAAAGGGGTAAATGTAGAGGTTTGGTTAATTGGCATAATGTTGCCTTGGGATGCACTTTATACTTGCTGACTTATTGGGTCTAAGACTGCCATCTATTAATAACTAAGACTAGTTAACACTTACACTATCTAGTATTTTACACATGTTTAAGGAATTCATTACCATATCTATGTCACTCACTTATACAATATTTATGGCTAATACCAAATTACAAATAGATAAGATAATAACATATATGAATAATAATACAATCTTCAAGCCTCATAATTTCAATAAGACTTATGATAAATATGATGAAAAGGCTATAAAAACCTTATAAGAAGCTTCCTAAGAAGTAATATTACATCCTTCATCACTCGAATAAAATGTTGGACTTTGAAACTAATGAAAATTCATAAGTCACAATAGAAAATTTTATCATATCAATTAGCCTCATGATCATTATCATTTATACCATGTAACAACTAATAATACATGCTTTTCATGAAGCTTGTAAATTCATAATAATAACTATTCTAAAATTTCTTCGAAGTTCAAGGTAAAGTTCCAGGAAATCTATTACAATTGTATATGCCAAATAGGATGTTGAATGCCAATAAAAGCAAGGAACTAGCATCTACCCCTACTCATCATGAACTGATGTAATCATGCAATAGAGGCATACTAAGCAATGGACTCTTGAGTTATTAGGCCTTAAAAGATGAGAGAAGTAAAAGAACAACCTAATGAAACAAGAAATGAAAGGGGAGGAAAAAAAACCAAACTTACTGACAATTAACTATACATCTAACATCTACCTAAAATTCCAATATTATATTCCACACACATTTCATGTTTAAAGAGAGAAGGATGAGTTTACAGGTGAAGCATTCTTTCATCCTTCTCATGAGTAAAATCATAAAATAAAAGAAAAAAATTCAATCAGCATCATATACTTCCAAAAAAAAAAATGCAAGGTTGAATCTATCATGTGCCCAATCATATCTTCATGAAACAAAGAAAGAAAAGACAATGAGAAGAGTAAAAATGCTCAAAGGACTACCTAATGCTTAGCTCGTAAAGGAAGACGACATGAAGATGCTAGAGTTGTTGTAAGAGAATGACAATGATGATGGACTTTAATGCTTAGCCACTCGAACGATCCCTTTCAGCCTTGATGTCTAACACTCAACCGATGGAAGAGAGGAGACAGATTGTCACTCAAATTCAAACAATGAGACAATAAGGAGAACTGAATGACAAAGCAAAGACCAAAGAGCTAGAGAGCTGTGAATGTGAAGTGTGAATTGATAAACAAAGAAGGACGAGGGATAATCAAGCAAGGCAATTAGGGCTTCAGGGTTTTTTTACTTTTAGAATTCAAATTTCAAAATAAAAAAAAATATTTTAATTAATGAATATATATATATATATATATATATTACCACTGGGTTGGGGGTATTTCATGTGGCCATTTCCTCTTGTTGTTGGCTCGTCCTTCCCTTTGACATTTCAAGCTGGGTTGGGTTAGCTAGGTCTATTAGGTATCTGCTCACCCCTAATTATATTTATTCTAAAATTGGAAGAATATAATTTTGATTTCAAATAAGTTACTTGTTATAGTTGTTTTTATTTTTCACTACCTAAAAACTTGAATGATGGTTATCTTAAAATAAATTATATTAGAGAAGTTTAGAGTTTATATATAAGGACTTATTAATGATACGAAGAGAACAACTGTCACTGGTCCATTTTGCCTTCCTATGCACTGCTCTAAGAAATTTGCAATCTGTTTTATTATCCTTTATGTTATCATATGGGTAAGTCCTCTGTATCTCAAACCTTCTTTTACGAGGGTTTCTCCCAATCGAAGGGAGTTATGACAAAATTTTCAGCAAAAACGCGAGAATTTTTATTGGAAGCTTTAATTTTTAAAGTAGATCTTATCACAACTTAAAAAACTTGCTTGATCCAATAAATTTGACTTAAACATGAGAAGCTTGAATGAATATCTTTTTAACAAAAAAAAATTTAGTGTAACATAACATCATGGTTAAGAAATAAAAGTTAATGCATTTTATTTAAAAGATTTATACTAATATAATAACCCATTTATATTTACAATTTTCTTATATATATAATCTTATGAGTAATAATGACAATTAACTATATTATTTATCTCAAATTTTAAATAATAAATTAACTTAATCATAACAAAAAAAAATTTAATTAACTTGATAAATTCAAACCCAATAATTATAAATAAAATTTAAATAAAAAATTAATTAAAATACAAACTCAAACTTTTTTAAACCTGAATTTTAAAAATCCAACGTTCACGAATTCTATTCCAGACCTCCTCCCAACTCATAATTATCCCTTGGTTTTCTTTCCTGTTTGGTTCGCTTATATTACGTACTGTTACACAGTATATGATAGCCTCCGTATCTAGAACATGGGATGTTAGAAATTAGAAAGGATGTTTTTACCTCATATAAGTACAGTTTACCTTAATCCAAATGCCTGTCATTGTTGATTAGATCTTTGACCCTTATGGCGAGTTTGGATCCCTTAGTAATATTAGAGGGAATTTTTTTAATAAAAAAAATTAATGACCCTGAATTTTTTTAAAATATATTTTTTAAAAAAATAAAAAAGAATTATTTTTATAAATAAATAAATATATATACATATTAATATTTTAAATTTATTTCATAAAAAATAATATCTAATTAAAAAAATGAACTATTTTTAACATCTCATCTCCTCCAATATTAATGGAGGAATGCATACTCCCCTTATGCTGTTTGGTTTGGTTCCAGTGGAGGTACCAGAATTTTCTATCAGTTGGAATATCTACTCCGTTTGATTGTCTTTAAAGGGAAGGAAAGACCAGATGAATCGCTGTGAAAACTCCTTTCCATGATGGAGACGCAGATTGTGGACTCCTCTTTGATGTGGCTCCACCCATATTTATTTTCCACGACTTTGTGTTTAAGGAATATTAACTGCTCTACAAAGATTATCCAACTCTATTTTGCTAGTACATTAATGTTCCTGATGCCAAGTCCTCCTTCCCCAATTGGCTTAAAATTTTTTCCTGACTGATTCAATGTGGGATTATTACTCTTTTGGTCTCATCCCCCAGAATCGATCGGTTTATGAGCAAGTCACATTGTATATTGTTGCAACCGATAACAATATTTAATTGCCATTCTAACTAGCTAGCTTGGGATAGTAGATTTTTTTCTAATAAACTGCTCCATTATGTTGTAACTCCTCAGATTTTTGTTTTGGTCATGAACTCCTTCTAAGTTACTAGTGAAGAGATTTGTGAAGTTTACCCCTTCCTCCCTATTATTGTGTGGCTCATGCAATCAGTGATCATCCCTACCCAAAATTAAATACCTAAAATCGGACCTTTTCTTTCTAATTTAGTTCACAAGAGTATGGAAATATTTAGTGTTTCTCTCCTTGTTTATCATCCACAATTGTCTTGCTTTATATGCTTACATGTGTGTTTACTGTCAAGTAGAAAGTTCAGTCTTGCTCTCATTTTCTCTTGGAACTCTATCTCTCTTGCTGGTCTGGGTGTAAATGTACTCCTTTAAGTTCGCTCATCCCTCTTTCCAACTTCTTTGTTTGGAATTTTATAAATCCAAAAGGAGTTTTATTCCATTTTCGCAGCGCATTTGTAACATTCTTTTTGCTTGCATTGGAAAAGATATATGGCCCGTAGGGCTTATCATGCTTCACAAGAAATACATTCTCTAAAGTTTTTTCAGTAAATACATTCTAAATTTAAAAGAAAGAGTACATATAAAAGAATGTGAATGTGCATGGAATTTATTTTTATTTTTCTACTTACTTTCTTTATTTCTCTATAATTTGACCTGAGACTCTATGATAACCAAATTGGTCGGACAATAACACCGTTCCACCAATTGCAGCTCCGACCAAGCATCATCGGGCTTAACCCTATTGACCCAAGAATAATGAGAAGGAACAAGTTTCTGTTCAAATATGTGTAAAGAAAGTTCATATCCTTTAGCGGGAAATTAAAAGAGTTCTAACTTGTTTATGACAGCTTTGAATCGTTGTGCCACCCTCACAATTTCAACCATGTTTACCCCATAGTTACATGTGATTCATCAATCATTATTTACTAGGCAGTCCAATTGACAAAATGTAATATTATATGATAAAAATTTGGCTTAATAATTGTTTTGGTTCCTTAAGTTTTTTATTTTAATTTAGACCCTTGACTTTCAATTTATATCATATTTTGATTTTTATTTTATATGACATTTTAAAATAGTAATCCATTAATATATTTAGTATTATGAAATGATTCCTTTAATTTTGAAATTAATTTAAAATGATTAATAAATGTAATTAAAAAAAATGAATATGACATAAATTGAAAATTAAAAGCTAAATTAAAAAAGAAAGAGTTTAATTAATCAATTGACGAAGTAAAATGATAGTTAAGGCTCTCGAAGAAATGAACAGAGAAAGTGCAGTGCCCCTCTAGTGGGAGGCCACGCCGCTTTCCTATTTTATGGATGTAACATATGGCTACGGATAGAGAAACAAACTTGAATGATCAGCGAGAGGGTGAACCCATTGAACAGAGAAATCTCAAACTGGCACTCTTACACATATTGATGTTATAATTATTTAGGAAAAAAAAAAAAAAGTGGTTGCCCTAGTTTTAAAACACTTCCATTCGGACCCATTGTTCTGCGGCGCGTTCATTCGTCAAGTCGGAACACCCCAGAACCAAAAGCTCGTCCCTTTCTATATGAATTCCAAAACTTAGCACGCTTTGCCGTTCTCTGTTCAAGAATCACATCTCAGGAAGCAGGGTCTGGTTTTGAACAGAGAACTATCAAATTTGAAGTCTTTCCAGGGAGAGGGTTGATAAATCTATATCCCTCAAAATGGGTATCAAAGGATTTGTTGAAGGCGGTATTGCTTCTATTGTTGCCGGCTGCACAACTCACCCCCTCGATCTCATCAAAGTTCGCATGCAGCTTGAGGGCGAGAAACACTCTGTTTCTTTGAAACATCAGCCAATACAGAATCTGCGTCCAGCTTATGCCTTTAACTCACACTCTCCGGCAACGGCTGCTCCGACCACACTTGGTCTTCAACCTCGCGCTGGACCCATATCAATTGGTGTTCGAATTGTCCAGCTCGAAGGCGTCGCTGCCCTGTTTACCGGCGTATCCGCCACCTTGCTCCGCCAAGCACTCTATTCAGCAACCCGTATGGGTCTATACGATGTGCTCAAGCATAAGTGGATTGATTCGGATACGGGTAAGATGCCCCTGAACCGAAAGATTGCGGCGGGGCTAATCGCCGGCGGGATTGGTGCAGCTATTGGGAACCCTGCTGACGTGGCCATGGTCCGTATGCAAGCCGATGGTCGGCTTCCGGAGGCTCAACGGCGCGGTTACAAAAGTGTGTTCAACGCAATCACGCGCATGTCTAGTCAGGAAGGAATTGCTAGCCTGTGGCGGGGTTCGGCTCTTACCGTGAATCGCGCGATGATTGTTACAGCTTCTCAATTGGCTTCTTATGATCAGTTCAAGGAGATGATTATGGCAAGGGGGTTGATGAAGGATGGCCTTGGGACCCATGTCACGGCGAGCTTCGCGGCGGGGTTTGTGGCGGCGGTGGCGTCGAATCCGGTGGATGTGATAAAGACGAGGGTGATGAATATGAAGGTGGAGGCAGGGGCAACCCCACCGTATAATGGAGCCTTTGATTGTGCATTGAAGACAGTGAGGGCTGAAGGGCCCATTGCTCTTTACAAGGGATTTGTTCCTACAATTTCAAGGCAGGGACCTTTCACTGTGATGCTGTTTGTGACCCTTGAACAATTGAGGAAGTTGCTCAAGGAATTTTGATTAGGAATAAGATAAATATTTCGTTGGATTACTGACTGGATGATGACGAACAAGTAGCTTATAATATTCTTTTTGTTTGGCAATATTTTATGGGAGGATTAATGGATTAAATAAATTTATATATTTTTTGGTGATTTAACAATTCACTGAGGATATGGTTCACTGATTCTTTGATTCATTCGCAGGGTGCGTGTTTAAGGATTCTAAGGGAACTTAGATACAATTTGTACTTGTGACTTAAATTAAATAATCACAACATTTATATTATTGCATCAGGATTACAATCCCAGAATTGAAATCATGATGGCACCATGATGCCACGTACCCTAAATTTTGTGGTCGATGACATACTGAAGAAACATGGAACAAGGAATTCTGCATGATGCTTTGCCAGCTTATACCAAGAAGCTAAACAGTACTCCATTTACCAACACGGTAATGAAATTACAAAACCACCATGCTGTCACTGAGCCAGCAAAAATCAGCAGCTTAAATTATACATAGTTCCACTTATCTCATGGGGATGGTTGAACTATGCCTTGTACATCCTACAATTAAAATTAAGTGGACTTCTACAACAGCTTTATAAATGGTCCTCGTGTCAACCTTATCTGACGAAGTTTCTCCTCCTACTGTGCTTCATAAACCGCACAAAAAATTGTTGAAGACACAAGCAATGCCACGTGTGGAATGGAACAAAGCTGAATGATTGCAATGGTCTTGTATCATCTGGAATTTGTTCTGTGAAACAAAAGAATAGCGTTCTAATCATCGACCTTTATCCACATTATAAGACTGATGGCTTTCCGACCTTCCTCTTTCCAAGGATTGTTGATTTTGATTCCATTTATCTGAGTGATGGATTAATTGACTATCTGATTTTCTCAATTTGTCTGAATTTTGGAGCGATTGAGCTTCTTTGCCTGGACCTCTATCTGGAATCTGGGATGGCTGGGAACTTTCCGTGGCTCTACCCTTCTCTGGGTTTGATACAGAATGCGTCTCAGATCCTCGAGACTTACTACTGGGTGATGGCTGTGATTGCTGAAATTGACCTCGACGCTCCTTCAAAAAGTTTAGTCTGGTTGACAGTTTTGTCAGCGTAGAAGTAGTGAAGTTTGCTACCTGTTGCTATTGTTGGAGGTAAAAATAAAAAAACATATCAGTTCACTTAGCCCTATCCGTTTGCCATATAAAATGGCTAGCCTAATGAAACGAGAAGTGGTTACTACTCATAAGCCCAAGTATTAGTTGATTCTTCCTATAAAATTTCAAATTCAACCTTGCTTGGGGTAATTTAATTTCCTCATCGAAGAAATTAATTATTAAGCTATGTAATATAAATGTCAATTATATCACAAAAATAGCCGTGGAATACATAACAATAATGCCAATTAAATAGTGCTCAGGTAATGGCATTTTTGGAGGGGATTCCAAGTTAATTCTATGCCGAGACTGGCCAGCCTTAATTATTTGACGTTCTTTTCTTGATAGTTCTGCTTTTTACGAGGGGTTTCAGGTCCTCTGCTCTTGTATTCCTTCCATAGTCATCTCTAGCAATTTTATCTACCGAATACATAATACACAGAAAAGATTGATTCACAGCCAAATACATGAAACATACCTCAACCTTTGCACCAGATTTTTTGGAAATAACTTGAGGTGGATATTTGTTTAGTAAAGTTGTTGGTTCCAGCTTTTTCTCATTCTCACTTTCGGCTACACCAAAATGAGTGTCCTGTTGGACCAAATACCCCAAGGGTTAACGATGGTATGTAAATTCAATATGACTACCAGAACTGTTCAGAGTATTTGGTTCATAATTGTATAAAGCCACATCAGACCATAAATAAATAAAAACCACTCTCAAGCTTTAACCTTACGGTTTCTGGCCATGGAAAGCTTCAAGTATAACATACTTGGATTAATTCATATATGGTAGCAGCTTGAGAAATTATGCTATTCGGTTTTCTCCCAGATGAGGCCTTTATAATACAAATCTTTAATACAAGACTGCATGCTAGAGCCTTTTTATTCAATTATATTCTTTTAATTAAATCATTCAAATCTTCTTTTATCTCTCTGCTTACACATTAGATCATATAAAATAGTTACAAATGTAGAAAGTGTGATGGTGGATTGGCAAGACTTACAAAATTTATATGTATACATTACAAAATTCCATTGCCTGGGAGCAAAGGACAGTTATTGATGGCGTCACAAGTAATTCATGTGGTACTTAAGTAGTGCGGGTTTTCCCTCTTACACAACAGGTTTTAAGGGTGGGCTCCCCACACTAGCTTAGTTCTCCATTAATTGGTACCAGAGCTAAAAGTAATTCATGTGGTGTATAGGGTGGTTCTATCACCTTTCAAGCCATTTTTTAATAGAGTTTTGTACACTTACTCAGGTCTCCATCAGTTATCAAATTGTGTGTATCTATCATCTTTCAATACCTCCATGAAATGTTTACTTAGCGAGTAAAACATTATTTTGATCCATCATATATCCAATCTCAATTTTGTCTCTCACTTATATAAATGTTAGCATATCTAGTTCAAATTTAGTTGAGGTTGATAGACTAAATGCATTAACTTTTATATTAGTAAATAACTAAATTGAAACTAGATGAATAAGTGAGGGACCAAACTGAGATTAAAAAATAATGAGGGACCAAATGGATAAACGAGGGATCAAAATAATATTTTACTCATTTCTTACATCACATTCGAAATTTACCTTACTTCTTGACTTTTCCAACTGCGAAGTGGCTACAACTTCAGTATCGAGCTTGTTTTTCCTGTCAAACAGGTTCCCCATAAAGAAAGTAAATTTTCTTTTTCTTTATAATTAACATAGAAATAGACAATCAAGCGCAAACAAATACTTTAAGCAGCCTGATGGGGACCCAAACAGAAAGCAAATGTGTACTATATTATTTATAGAAAATCACTGGAAGAAGCCCCTCTGGAAGCTGGCAGAGGAGGGTTCATCCAGAATACAGTGACAGACTCAGAAAGCAAGTAAGGAAATAGAAAAAAAAAAAAAAAAAGGGACCCACTGGCATTCGAGAGGTTAGGGGCTGTCCGCCAACACTCCAATTTCTTCCTACTCTCTACTAACTCAGCGTAGTAGTATATAAGCTCAGCTAGGCTCTCTCTCTCTCTCCCCACATCACCCCTTACACATGCAAGAGTTAGTTAATATTCCCTCCATTAACTACCACACCCCTGGACTGTTTTCCCCTTTTTCTTACATAGACTCTACTAGCTTGGCCCACTTTCTCAGGCCCATCACAGCCTCTCTTCGTATACAATCTATTTGGAAGTGCCAAACTACCTTCTAAATAGATGTGGAAAAGTAATATTGAGAAGAAATTTTTTCATGAAAACTAAAACAATTAGGAATATGATATTGCAAATTGAGAGCAAACAGATATGCTTGTAGGTAATGATCAACATACAATTTTGGTTCATGATTTGAACTCTGTTCACGATGTAAATTCGACCGCACACCAATATCATCTATTCGCTGCCGTAACTTGGTGAGATCTGCTTCTACCAGAGCTAATTCCTCAAGATCTGCCTTGGTCTTTAGCATGGTTGTTGATTAGTACTTTAATGAATGATCAAAATGTATTATAAACCACTTATAAGTGAGATAGACTAACCTTTTCATCAATACTGACTAAATCAGTTAAGGATCCAGGAGTATACTTGACTCCTGCTTCAAGAGTTGCCCAAGAATTCTTCTCCATTTGCAGCTGTTGCCGTAGTCTAGCCACCTGCAAAAAGAAATTTGAGAGAACAGAATCTAAATTTATATACGTGAACTATGAAGAAGGGAGGGGTTATATACTCTCATGAACTTACATCTTGCTCAAGAGCTAGACGACGCTCATGCATGGCTTTCTTTTGTTTTTCCAGATAAGATTGCAGGTTTGCTTTAGCCTACAACAGAAAGTAAAAATGGCCAATGAAAATTTGCTTACAAAGAATTCTGACGGACATAACAACAAAACTAACTGGAAAGAAAGTCAAGTGCCTACCTCCTCTGCAATTTGGTTTTGCAACTCTGCCTTCATAGCTTCAAGAGTCTCAATTTCAGCTCTACCAATGGTCAAAAACATAGATTAGTAAAGAAAATAACAAGAGACATGTTTACTTTGAGTTATTGCTCAGCACAAGTAACACAGCATGGTCTGGTATCAATTAAAATAATAGTGTGATAGTGAACTTCTGAGAGAAAGTTTACAAATAGTAAGGACTACAAAGTTTCTTCTTGTAACTCAAAAACCAGTCCAAATTCACCTATAATGGGAAAAACACACAGCACTAATGGCAACTGTTAAGTAGTATAAGATTTTAGGAAAATCTTTTCAATTAAATAGAGTTTCTTTGGTGCACCCAATATAAAGGGTATGCAAGTCATTATCTATTCATTCTATTAGTATAACTAGAGGCTTAAGAGTCAATGTCATCCTCATCTATTTCTTACGACTTTTAATTCTCCCTCCCTTTTTCCCTAACTCTTCCTCTCCCTACAACAACAAGAAGATACAGTTGGAGCTACAAAGTGACTAAAGGAGGAGAAATTAACAGTCGATAGATGTCAATTACTCACTCATCAGTAGAATTATCAATAGGTTCCATGGTCAGGTTCTTCATTGCCTGGACATATTACAAAAGAATATAAAATAAAATGGACTTAGTAGCATATCGTAACTAGGCTCAAAGAAAGAAAGAAAATAAATGGACATAGAACGTCAATGTCAGCTGTGAGTTTTACGCAATTTTACGCTAGTAAGAATAAATAAATGCTAAGATAAAAAAGACACATCACTGATCAGAAAATAGAACTATACTTACAGAGGTACGCCCCAATACAGTGTGGCTCAGAGCAGATGCTGGACCATTGGATATGTCTATCAATTTGTTGTCAGTAGGACAACTTGAATTATGCGCTATAGTTTGGTCTGTGGAAACACCTTCAACTATGTCAGCAGGCACATCAGACTTTTCTGCACATGCAGTCTTGGTTGAACTCATCAGATTTTCACTGCTTTGGATGTCCTCGGGCTGAGGCAGTGAGACTTCACTAGACTTTAATGACATCTCATTGACTTTAGGATCTTCATTCACACCTGAGGATTTTACATCTGACCTAGAACGGTCATGGTTCTGTACATTTCAACAATTAGAATAAGTAGGGTAGTTGCACACTTTGTCTCTCCTCCCATGTCCCCCAGGCAGAAAATCACATAAACAGTAAATTATTACCAAGACACAAATAAATATTTTATCTAAACACCAAGTGAGGGTAAAAATGCAAGGGCGCAGCTTCATATGACACTGCCTCAGTTGGAGAAAAAAAGAAATGTACATTAAGATGAACAATATGAGACTTTACCCATTTAGTAAAATCCAAATAAACAAAAATGATTTCCTAAATGAAAAATAAGGTAGAGTTCAAGGGTATGGGAAAAGGTAAAATTGAAAAAGCACTTTCAGACTACCTAAAAGATTTAGCTGATGGAAAAAGCGAAAAGAAAGAAGCTATTTTAGATTCTTTGAAAGTTAAAATTTTATGTTTTTTCCAACAATGAATTGTTGATGCCAAAAATATTTTTCAGCTTCTGAAAAGAATGAAGAAAAAGAAAGAAAAATTAATCCAACGAGGCACTGGGTCAGTTGGGACATGGCTATGGAACAGCTTGTTTGACAACAATACGAAGTATAACATCACTTGAAGATGGTAAGTGAACACCGAAAGAAGAAAAGGCTGTAAGATTTTAGGGCGGGATCAAAACTTTTCCACAATCTTTACCCAAAGGAGGACTATTTTTTTTTTTTCCCCTTATAGGTAGAAAGATTTTTTGGTACTGCTGTTTATCTCTTCTGCTATGTCTGTACTGTATATGTTAAAACTTAATCTGCAACTCTCCTCCTTCCAGTCCAATAAAACACAATGTGCTTCGAGACTTCTTTCCAGCCCAAAGCCAATTGACTCAGTCTTAGTCAAAGGATTATAGAATTTCCATAGCTACAAAATTATCTGCTATAATATCTTCCAATTATCATGAATTAAATAAGAAGGATACAAACCTTATCATCCTTGCCTTCCAAGTCCTCAGTCTCGCTGCACTCTGTATCTACATCAGACTCTTGTATTGAATCTTCATCACATTCATCGTCATAATCATCTTCATCGTCATCATCATCATAGGACTCGTCATCTTCAGTAGCCTCCTCACTCCCAGATCCACTTTCCTCTGAGTCAGTGTATATACCTGGGGACATGGTTCCTTCCTCCTAGAACCATAATAACAAAGCAACAAAATTATGGTAGCATAGAGAATTCAAAAATAAAATAGAGAAGGAAGCTTGTATTTAGAGGCACAGAACAAATCTTCTTCAGAATTTAGACTTGTTTTAACCCTGTTGCAGTTGATTACTCATTTGATAGGAGAATTTTAGGTTGAGGTCCTGTGGGGAAGGAGAAATTTAAACACGATACCAGGGTTTGGCTAACAAACCATATTCACTATAAAAACTGATACAAGCAATAGCACATTCATCAAATGGCATAACTTAACAGTGATTTCAAAATAAAAGTAGCCTATCCCCAAAAAAAAAGAAAAAAGAAAACACATGCTATACTTTGTTAGCAGCTGACTATGTCAAACCCAACAACTGAAAACAATAAGTTCCTGGTTCTTATTTAGACAAAGAAGAGGGTATGACAGGGACAAATATAAATCAAAATAACGGCAAAAAATATGTAGCTAAAGACTGATACAAGAGATATATGTGTATAGATGTCATGGATGCATATATTATAAACAAAAGCCATGCAATAAAAAATCATGAAATAATTAAACCTACCCCAAATATGCTGTCATATTCTTCTAATAAAGTTATAACAATTGTTTGAGCATGGTTAGCTGCAGCAGCTGCTTGTAGAAGTTGAACAGAACCATCACCACCCACATCAAAATCATTTTCAATCTCACATTCCCCGGCTAGAAGGGGACGAAGAAGTAAGGGTGCCATGCAAGCTGCCACAGCTGAGGAGCTCATCCTATTCACAGCTTTGTGGGAAGCCACAGTTTGCATCATTTGGAGTATTCTGAACATGGGTGAAATGAAATTTACATTTCAAAGAAACAATGGACTAACTCATGGAAAGACATAGTGTATTTATTATAAGTGTAAGAACTCAAATTTACTCATTATTCATGGAATATACTCACTATCTTCCCTTATTCACAAGGTTAATCACAAAGACAAGCCAATTAGGCTGAAAATCCTGCCCAGCGATCATCACCAAACAAAATACAAATATAATGTCACAAGGCCATCCTCCAACATCATTTCATTTTAAAATGTCAATTCACATTCCAGCTATTAATTTGTCTAGTTTACCATTCACTGGTAGCTGAGTTGTTATGACAACTGAGAATTCAATTTGATATCATATATTGATTGTCAAATTTACTTGTTTAAGTCTTGATAATGCTCTTTTCCACTGTTAATCTAGCATTAAAAAAAAGGGAAGAACAAAAATAGCAATCAAAATGATTCACATACACCTTTAAGGAAAGAAATGGCGATAAAGAATGTAGATAATCAAATACCTTTGCAATAAACGACGATTTGGTTCAGGGAAAGTGTCACATATTGCTGCACGGATAGCAGAAATCCTACCAGCACGTTCAGTTCCTATTAAATGTGCCAATTTCCAGTGATTAAAGAAAATCAAACTTCAAAAGAGATCCATAGAAAAATTGAAAAGTATTATATTTAAAAAAATTAAATCCTTCCTATTGTAGCCTACCTGCACCCACACCCTCAAGTTGTCCAGAATTCTAATTTGTGTTTGTCTTTAGTATATTCTATTAGCATAATCTGGTCAAGTTGCTAAACACTGACAACATAATTCAAATTTGGCAAACTTTATCAAGACTAAAATTTTAAAATAAAAGAAATCAACTATTAGGTTTAGTTCTTTAGCATGTCCAATGCTACATAATATTTCTTCTATTATCATAGGTTCCTTTTATAAATTATGAAATCAGCAATTAATGCATAATATTTGAAGACAATAAGCAGTATCTTTGGACTTTGATCAACAACTAATTAAGAGAACTAGTTGTATTCCCTTATATTGAAGCTGTGAGCATAGAGAAATATGAATACTAAGACAGATGGGCCGAAAAACTAGACAAAAAGCTCTTTCACTTGGTGCTCAGTTACAACCTGACTGAAGAAACAAGCATAATATGCTAGATGAGAAGAAATTTCTAGAATAATTACCTACTATCCAAAAGAATCTACATTTGAGTGATGAAAATATTGAACTTATGTTTTTATACAATCAAATATTAAGTTGGCATCACTCTTAGCTCTGAGACAATCAATTATCCTAAAATCCTATCTAAATTTCAGACAAACTCTCTAGCTTCACGTTAGTGATTTTTCTAGAAAGGATAATCTTTTTTAAATTCCAAAGAATCTGAATGGTTTACTATAATTGGACTCCATAGCATAAAAACGTTTGGAAAGTTTACACTAAAGTAAGACAATGCTCATTTGGTGGCTCTTCTGAATCTTCCCACATGATGGTTGTTTATTATTTTTAATAATGTTGGTTGGTGTTCTAGATGATTTCTTGGCTAAAGTTACAACAAATAAGCACATTGAGTGTTTGGAATAAGAATGTCAATTTTGGCCTGGCCTCCAACCCACCCAGCCTGCTCAATGGGAAGACATGCATGTATAATTTATCTTCTGTTTATTTATAATTTTGTATTTAAAATTTGGTCAATTATTTAATTTCATTTCAATTTTAATACAGTATTTATTAGAATTATTTTTTAAATTGCTTTAAAAAATATGGAAGACAAATTTTTAATTGATTTAATAAGTGTTCATGAGTACATTTCCTAATTATTTGGATTAATTTAATTTTAAAAAGAATAAAAAAATCTAAAGTGTACAATATAACTCATATAATTCATCAATTTGAGGTAAGATATAAATGATTTCATAAGGGATTCTTTCTTATTAAAAGAATATAAATGGTACTAATACATTTACATGTTATAATATTGCTTATTTCACTAAATTTACTAGGGTGCCATAATATAACTAGGGAATGAAAATTAAAAAAAGCCCCATTTAGGAAGGGGGGGGGGGGTGAGAATGGGGAAAATATAAGTGAACAGGCAGGGGATGGATAGTGAATAACCCGTCCTTATCCTCCCAATTGCCATCCTAAGTTTGGAACACTCATAAAATAAGAATCTAATTAAATTGAATCCTCAAGTTTTAGAATAATTTGTTTTAAATGTAATTAAAAGAAAAAACGTGTGGATTTCACAATTAAGCATTTATTGGGTGACAAAGGGACTTCTTTATCCTATAATTATTTCTTTGATGCAACATTAGAGAAGGATATTATTGTAAAATTAATAGTCTAATTGCATTTTATAACTTTGAAAAGAAATCCAAAACAGCGAAATTTAAATAAATTCTACTAAATTTAAAATTTATTCCAAACACAAAAGATAAGTCTTTGGTGACTTGCCAGTTATTATAAAAATACACAAAGATGGAAAAACCAAAGAAACTTACGGCATGCTTCTAACAGAGCCTTGCAGCAAGATGCAGGGACTGGTGATGAAGGTAATTCCCGGAGTACATGCTAGAAAATTGTGAAAATAACAAATTATAGATGACCTACTTAAAAGAACCAGATGCACAGTTTATCATGAAGATACCTTTAAACAATCAGCAACAACATGTGCATCCTCCTCTGCAGAGAATTCATTTTTTCCTGCAACCAAATGCCATACCCAAGAACATTAGACTAGATCAGTAATTTGAAAAAAATATAGAATAAGTTTGTGTGGCAGGAAGACTAGAAAACTTCATTTTCTTGTGTTGTGGATATTATACTATGTAGAAAGAGGTGCCTTGCATGCTCAAGACCAATGGAGATTTAAATTCCAGGGCATCCAATATTATAATCCATTAACTGACAAATTTCAAAGAAATTATGTTCAATACACAACAATTCTCAAATCTCTCAAAGCATTTGCATGGCAAAGCGTGAAATACTGTGAGACCTCTCTATGGTTTGACATATGTGATATGTGAATTAAGTTTAGAACACAAGCTCAACAAATGGAGGCAAGCTACAGAAAACGTAACTAGAGAGAACAATAAAATTCAAAGCTTTGGAAAAGCAAGAGTGCTGACCTTGTTCATATTCCCGAACTCGATGTTCAACATCATCAACATCAGCTGCTTGTCGCAAGATCCCTTCAACTTTGACTCCTGTTTAGTAATACAAATAAGACACATATGAAAAACATTCACAATTATTGTCATGTGTAAACAATACCAGAAGGGTCCTAGAGCAATTAACTGACATATCTGCAACCTCCCCTACCCTCACCAACCCCCAATAATAAAGAAACCCTAATGTTAAACTTTCACTGCAAAAATCACTTGAAAAACTTAAGTTTTCCTATGACAATTCTACCCAAAAAAGTCACAAACATTAGATATTGCTAACCTACTTGAGGCTCACAAACAAAAAAAGAGAAGTCAGTAACATAGTTGACATGTAATGTTCTGACTCATTCAAAGCACCCTATTGAATATTTATATGCTTTTACTATATCTTTTTATTGACGAGGTTATTCTATCCTTGCACTTCATTTTTCTGCATTTGACAAGTAACACAGAGGAATAGAATATGCCAAACAGGGAGAAGCTATTCTACACAATAATGTATCAAAGTAAGCATTAATACATTCATCACACGTCAACATATTGTGCATTCTAGCGGTCTAGTGGTGAGAATAATTTGCAAGAAAAAGAAAAGGAAAAAAAAAAACCTTAGATTCAATCCCCTCTGCTACAATGTACCCTCAAAAATAAAATTACATCCATTAGCAGTGGAACAGCTGGGCACTCAGAATAAAATGCCTCTTATGATGCATCATCAAAATGCAATAACAGAAGTACTCATAATAGAAATGAAAAATAAAACCGACCATGCTCTTCAATGAACCTGAGGGCTTTCTCCAAAAAAGATGGAGCTCCATCAACCTCCTCCAGAGCAAGTAAAATTGGCCGGCCAATGACAGTGGATTTAACTGGTTCCACATCCTTCGCTATAAAAGTGCAAAATATTCATAAGGAAAGCAAGCAAACAATAGATTTTTACAGCATTAAACAGAAACATCATCATAGAAAATTTCAAACTAAGGTACTAGGCAAACATCATAAAGGTGAATCAGGCAAAATAATAATAACAAATTTCAATGGATTGATTAAAGACATAAACTTAACATACTGCAAAAACAACACATATACAAAAGAGACAATCAACTGCCTATATATTTTTTGTGAAACATGAAAATAATTACCACTGTCAAGTGCCATTACGTGGATGGACACATTCTAAACATGTCTATATCACTGATCAGATAAAAAAACTAACAGAACTTAATATTGTCTGTTACAACATATATTTGTACAGCGAGGATTGAGTTGTTTCACAAAGTACTGTACACAGAACATGTGCAACATACATAGTAATTGCACAAGGTGTGAAACTGTGAACTGTGAAGTCGAATGACATAGAGAAAGCACAACTATAACAAGAGCATACACTGGTCCAAAGAAATATCAATTGAATCAATCTGATCGTTCCTGAAGATACCATTTTGCCCCATTACATCAGAGGCACTCGGGGCTTGTGCCAAAGCACTCTCAAGTGCAGTCTTCCACTCATATAAATCCTCTGTAGTGTCAGCCTGCGGCAACGACAAATGACATCATAGATTAGCAGAAAAGAATAATATGATTAGTCTCATTTCTTATTCTATATTTATCTCAATATGTGTTAAACTACAGAGCACATGTATGCAATTGTTATAGCATTAACAACGAAATTACAATATACAATGCAAAATATAAATCTTGAAAGAAAAAAGTGAGGCAACCATTTTCAAAGCATTCTATAAATAAATGTCATGCAAATATAATACAACACAATAGATCCCTGAGTCATTAAGAAAAAAGCAAAATTTTCTGAAAAGATGGTATTTAAGAGAAAGAAATGAAGCACCTTAAGTGTGAAAGCTCGTCCATCATGTCCATCAGGAAAAAGCACAGTCAAAAGTTTCTTATCTGCTTTGACAACAACACTACAAAATTTGACATAGTAATTTTTAGGAGATTAATAAACTTCACAAGTTCCACTATAGTGACATTGTAAAGAGAATAAGAATGCGAATGATGTCCAGTTTTGAAACGATTGCTAACCTGCCTGAATTGTTGAGGTCAATGCCACCAAGAGTTAAATTCACTTCACCTCCTTTCTGGGGAGCAACACTCTGAAAAACAGAAAATAAAATGATAAAGCAATGAAGATAAAGAGGAATGACACCACAATGAAGAAAAGCATCCATGAAGGACTCTTAAACAAGAACACTTTACACCCTATAAAAACCAGGTACACATCTTAGAATCAAAAGCATGCTTTGATCAGATTTCTTTCATTTGACAATACTAACGTAAAAAACTACTGATGCCGGAGAGAGAATCAATACCAAGTCACTTTAAAGATGATTTTCAGTTGAAACAAGATCAACATATGGGAAAGTAAAATTCTGTTTGCTGATTCCAATTTTACCCCCCCATAAAAAAAAAGAAGAAGGAACAATTAACAGTCATTATTATTGTCACCAGAGTCAACATGAACCCCCAACGTAATCACAATCCTACTATGCCTGAACACACAAAGACAATTAAAGACAGCAGATGTTTGCTCCAAGCTGGTCAAATAATTGATAAAGATTCTGGCTTCTAAAAATGAATGACAAGAAAGTTATTGGGTATATTTACTACAGCTACTTAGATAGAAAATTTCTTAGACAGGAAAATTTCATTTTGAAGATAAATGCAAGTTTTTTCCTTCCATGCTCTATTGGGCTATTAGCCTTCTTTTATCTTAAGAGCTCAAAACTTTAAAATATATATGCATCACTTGTTCCACAGATACTTCCACTTCTTCAGACAAAAAAAAAAATCAAAGATAAATACAAGTTTATTTCCACGCTCTATCAGGCTATTAGCTTTCTGTTACCTAAAGTTCTCAAAGGTCAAACTTTAAAATCTAAATGCATTGCTTCTTCCGCATATATATATTTCCACTTCAGAAAAATCATAACAGAATCCACAGACATATAAATGGGCAAAAGAGATGCCAGAACAAAAATACTTACTGGATCACTTCTGAAGAAAACCAATGAAGTGCGTGTTAAAATAAACCACCTTTTCTTCCAGGATGTCCATCCAATTCCTACACATCAAGAATACATACTTTGAGACAAAAGAAGACATAAAAAAACTCCACATCCATTTTGTCAAGAGTAAAGTTCTAGCTTTGCATTCTAGTGTTACATCTAGTCACAATACATAGTACAATAAAGTGGGGGAAGGATTAAAGGAAAAGCAAAGAAAAAGGACTACAATTCTGACATTGTAACATATAAGACTGCCCCCAAATCCCCCTTATCAAACTATCTTCAGATCAGAGTTTTCTTCTGTCACTATATACTTCAAAGTTCAACAGAGTTGTCTTTGACTTCTTGTATGCAATTAGCTGTCTAATGGTTGCCGGACTTTTTCTTCAAGGTTTCCTGTCATTTTTATATTCAATAAAAGGTCCTGGCTAGGCGTATAAAGCATCAACTATTATTCTACGGTGTACGAGAGTGCATCCGCATGTTTGTGACATGTTAATGACCAAGGAAAGGAAATGAAAAATCATCACGAAATTTTCTCTTTCTTAAGCATTTATAACAATCATTTATGCTATAAGTAACTAACCCGTACATATGAGTTCCATAGAAGCCAATACATAAACAACTGGAATAAAACGTACCTTTTGAAGATATGGAAAGTGGCCCACTCTTGATAATCTGCAAGATACGAAATTACAGGGATTTGAACAGAGGGGAGAAAGAGAGACATGTATTGAACTCCATGAAAAAAATTGAATAATGAAAATAGGGGAAAAAATGTATTCACTTCAAACCGGCTCAATGTAATAATAATGTAAAATATTTCCAAATTTGCATGTATTTCGCTATCTACGTAGGCCCTATTAGGATATACTAATCAATTTTTTTAAGAATAACTACACAAAATTTTTTTAATAACCATGTGCAGACGTCCTACAATGGACTGAATAGCCATGTGGCCAGCCCGATGATATACTGAACTTGACAATGATGTAAATGCCACAGGCGTGCTTACAGATAAGCGGACCGAAGTCCCGTGGATCCATATTTATTCAATAATCCCATAAATGTAAACAATAGTTACCGTATTGCCGTTGCTGCCACGCGAACGCTCATGCTCTGGTGGCCCAGGCTGAGAAGAGGGTAGAGAAGCTCCGCCATCTCCCTACAACACACACAAAGCCAGATGACATTTCACAAATCACGATCAGTTTGCGCAACGCCTATAATCAGTTTTCCATATCCTAAGTTATCATGATTCCTCATTCTTAATTAATCACAAGTTATGGATGAAATATACATTGCATGTATTGGCAAAAAAAATTCGTGCATAAAAATGATCCCATTATTCCCGAGAAAAAAGATTGCCAGATTTTTACCTGAGACGCTTCCGGTGTTTTGTTAGTCATATCTGTGATCCCAAAATCACAGATTCATATCCAAGATAAATAGACAGCAGAGGTCACCGCATCTAATCAACAAAACCCTGCACACACATTAATCAAAATGGCAATGCAGCTCAGAAAAATAAAATATCTTACCAATCTGCATTATAGCATACCTTGCCCAGACATCGGGAAAAAAAGGATGAACGGAGAAAAGAAGGTATAGAAGGAGGAAGCGTGGAGGTGAAAAGAGTTTCTGTCTGTGCCTCTGTTGTTGGTGTTGGCCTCTCACCCCTCTCTCTCTCTCTCTCTCTCTCTCTTCCCAAAGGTGAGTCAGAAATGTATGGCAACGGAAACGAGGGTGAGGAAGGCAAAGGCCTATTGAGAGCGGGTCCTCCTGATCTGCGGCAGTTGTAATTGTACCGTGATGGAGGGAAAACGTGGACGACGGACTGCAAGGGTCCAGGGTTTTCTTGGTAATTTCCCAGCATTCTTCCACGCCCGTGTCTCCTGTGTTGTTTGATTCCTTCTCATTCTCAATTAGCGACCCGTACTTCCTGCTGACACGTGGCCCCGCTTCCAAGCCACGCCAACGCCTGTGTAATTTGTGGGTTCCACCGCTGATATTGGAAGGCGAATACCACGTGAGGCGTTTAGGCCTGAAAAAAGAAAAGTACTAAAACTATATATGGAAAGTAAAAATCAAGAATCTATTCTGTATATTATTTTTATTATTAAGTGTGACGTATTATACAATAGTTGTTATTTTCACATGTACACAAATTATTTTGTAAATGAAACTTGAAAATCTTGAAATCTCAATTTCTTAAATCTTGTCCTAAAACTTCATTTTAAATGAAAGTAACATCCTTCGTGTATTTTTTTTTTGAGCTCTGATCTACACTTATTTATGTGCATTATTATATTGTAAAAAATGAATATTATTGATTATTAAATAAATCAGCTTGATAACAGTCAGTAGCTGTATATATTTATTATATATAAATAAAATAAACATCTTTCACATGAGAGCTCTACTTACTGATGAAAAAATTTTATTCAACAAACCTTTAGCTTTATGATTTTTTGTTTTTCTTATATATGTATCAAGAATTATTTGAAATGCGTAAATTTTTATAATTAAAAATAATAATAAAATAATTAATTTGAGCAAGTTTTTTTATAGTCAATATAAAATAACAAAATAATTAATTATTGAATTAATTAGTCATCTATTAAATTAAAAAAATTTTAAAATTTAAATATTTTAGAGTGAATAAAAAAATAATAAATTAATTAAATGTTTTTTAAATTAAAAATTTTTTGAAGTTGAAATATTTTTTAGTGATAAAAAAATAATGAATTTATTTATTTATTTATTGTATCTTAAATTTTTTAATAAATTATTATAAATATAAAGTGACATGATCTAAAATTAAAATAAAAAAAATAATATATATTTAAATAATTTATGATAGTGCCTTATTAATTAATCTATTAACATTAATTTTTTTCTCAATTTTACATAACTAACTTTATTAATTTTTAATTTATTGTATTTTCTTTATATCAAAATATACCACTAAATTTTATTTTTTTTACTAATATTTATAATTATGGTTGATTTTAAATATATTAATATATAATAAAATAAATTAAAAATTTTAAAATCTGTACAACATACGTATAAATAAACTAGTTCTATGTAATATCATGCCACGTAATATCATCGCGTGGCAAAGGTCTTAGTAGATAATATGCAAATATTAGACTGATAATCAAAGGAAATTGAAGTAGCAGATAGAGAATGGAGTGAGAAAAAAGCAGAAGATAGATATTAGTGCTTCTTGAGGGCGAGAAACGTCAAAAAGGAACATAATTAATAGCATGGGTTGATTTTGATACCCATTTTTAGTTGCAGAATTGAAGGCATGAATGAAGAAATAAAAGCAAGTAGAACAGTCGTGTTCCCTTTATACCAAAATCAAGTGCCACCATTGACTCTCCTTGACCATCGCAATCAATGATTGCGAAAGCCAATACTCCTAGGCTGGGCGGGTGGTCTTTCAGTTTCATCTTATTTGAAGATGCAAATTTTATTATTAAACTAATTTAGTATGGGCATTTGAAAAAATTAATAAAATTTATTATATGTTTGTATATTTTAAAAGAATAGTATTTGTAGGTATAAGTAAAATATTAAATTAATTAATATATTGTGATTTAACGTATCATGATATCAAATTAGAGAAAATGAAAAGAATTAAATTTGATAATTTATTATAGTTTAACAATTTTATTAAATAATTTACAAATTAATTAATTTAATTAATTATTTAATTATTAATAACATTAATAGTTGAGATTATATAATAAAACATGATATATTAAAAAAATTTAAATGTGTTAGTAATGCAATTAATATTGAATTGTTGTACATATAATAATAACTAAATCAGTATTTTTGCTTTGTAGGTATATATCTTATATTAAAGTTGTTTACATTTCTTCTAGACAGCTATCTTTTGAACTTTCAATATACTATTATCGTTACTATCTTGATAAGTGATGTCCTCCGTAGATATTTTTAGACTTAAGCTGTGTACGTTTTGTGTCACGATCTAAGTTGGTAGGGTGTGATCGATATGGGAATAAAGTGTCATTCATCCTCGTGAACATGTTGGAACCCTCATAACAGTATAACTTATATAATTTCATATTAAACAAACATAGATCTCATAACTTTTCATACAGATAGTTTCTGACACACCATAGTAATACATTAAACATTTAGCATGTATTCCAGGGAGCAACTAAATTAAATCATAAAAATAATGAAAGACATAGCTTTATCAGTAGGCCAGACTCACCAAGGAATTAATCACTAAGATTAAAATTTCGAAGGTGGACATTCTGAATTGACACTAAGATATGAAAAATGTTAATAATGGGGTGAGTGAAAATTCAATAAGCAGGTAATTCTAATATTGTAGAAATTAAAGTAGATTTACAATTGTACGTATTTCGAAATTTAAAACCAAATATCATAGAGACATAATTTAGTAATATTAAACATAGAAAAATCATCAACAGAATGTATTTGAAAATCTCCTACAGAACCAATCATAATTACATAGTACAGAACTAGCTTAAAGCTAGTGATTACAGATTGGAACATATATTCATTCAGCCACAGGCTATGAGTAAATATTATAATGGCTCTTGGCTTCAAACAAAATATGGTAGTAAGGAAATCATACTCAACCTTATTAGAGACAAATAATTATCCATGTACAGATATAAGAAATTTCAAAATCGTACCACTTCAGAATTCAGATTTCATTATTTCTAATAATTCAATGTTCCATATTATCATGAATAATTTAAAATAATATTCTGCATAATTAAGATTATCTACTCACTTGATAAGAGCATACCAACCTCGTTCTATTCTTGATTATAATTTATTTGTTGAAATTTTATAGTCACCTAAAACATTAAATAAAATATTCTTATCATTCAATCCTTACAAATAAATTTACTTATTTTAATTCTATCACATACCTAATTAATTATCCCTCATTCATTTTTTATCCAATTCACCTCTTTCTTTTCTAAATTTTGGAAATTAAATTTATGGGTTACTTAAAGAATACTTTAAAATACTTATAACCTATATTTTATTATTATTATTATTATTATTATTATTATTATTATTATTATCATTACTATTATTACTATAATTATCATTATTATTATCATTACTATTATTATTATCATTATTACTATTATTATTATTTTATTCAATTATTCCATTATACACTTATTAAATCTAACACCTACCATAACACAAATTTCACTTCAGGGTCATTTAATAAATTTCAAAATTTTCATTTAATCTCAAATAATATTTATTGTTATACAATCAAACCATTCTAATTTTTCCTTCTAATTTCCCTTCTTTTTCTTTATGAAAACTCTAGAAAAATCATAAAAATTTAAGTTTTGTTCTAAAATTCAAACTTAAATTTCTAAAAATTTTAAATTACTCCCTATATACATAATAAAATTTAAGAAATCCTAAGAACACAAATTTCACTAAATTTTCAAATTGTCCTTATACCTCTAAATTGGGGGTTTTCAATCCAGAAGCCAAATTTCATAATTGATCAGTGATTTTAAGGGAGAATGGTGTGAAATTCACCTATGAAGTGTAATACTAACTCAATTTGAAGCAAACGACTCGAATTGAGCTGAAATTTATCTCTTTTTTCTATGAACAATGTCGAAATTAGGATTCTTTGATGTTAAGTAAATTTGACCAAATTGATCAGTGAAAATAAGGGAGAAAAGTGCAAAATCAATACAGAAAATAAAACCCTATGTTTAATTGGATTAAAAACGCACCAAAATTGCAAATTGAAGCTTCAAATTTTGGGTTATTTTTTGGTATATTGGGTCACCGAGAATTTCATGAAATTTCGACGGTGTGGCGGCTGATAGAGGTGGCTGGAGAGTCGACAGGGACACTGTGGCTGAGAGGAATCATCGGCCACCTTTCACAATGGCCAAAATAGTGTCGGTGTTCGGTGGAAGATCCAAACAAAGGCCTTGTGGGTTACACGATTTTTCGACAACATTGCCGTGGTGGATGTCGTCGGTGGTTGAGAATGAGCCGGCGATGCTGGTGGTGGCTTGCCAGCGGTGGTGACAATGGTGGGAAGTGAGGAATTAATGGCAGAATAGTGAGAAAGTGATAGAGTTTAATATATAATTTTGGTGTTTTTAATAGTTTTAGGGTCTAATTGGGAGTTTGGTGGACTTAGTATAAATAATTAAGAATTTTTAAAATAGATTAAATGGAAAATATTATTATTATATATATATATATATATTTTTTTTTTTATCAGATCAAAATTTCCTTCATAGTGGTTACCGTACTTAGTTGAGTTACAAGTGCTAAAATGCACAGAATGAAACTTAGGTATTGACTTTGGTTACAATCTTGAATAAAATTTTATTTGCATCTATATTTGTTTCTGATTGAGTTTTCTTTTGAATATAAATTTTATGAGTATTACATTTTGTTTATGAAGATTTATTTTTCCTTTGCGCCAATAGAATTCAAAAAAATGAAGAAGACTAAATTTAATTCACGTATTATATTCAATGCATAAATTGCATTAATTGCAAATACCAAGGCTTTGTTTGGTACGCAAAATAAAAAGAAATGAGAATGAGATTGAGATAAAAAAATATGTTTAGTATGCAATGGAAAATAATGAAGTAATAGAGAGTAATGACGAATAAAAAGACCAAACTACCCTTAAATTTAAAGTATTATTATTATTATTATTATTATTATTCTTGTTAATATTATTATTATATATTGTTATTGTTATTGTTATTATTATTATTATAGGGGTATTTTTTGTCATTATCCTGTCATTCGAATGGAATCAGCCTCATTCCATCCACTTCCTTAGGAAATATTTTTCTATCAAAATGATATGAAAACCGCCATGCTACCAAACATCTATATATTTGTTTCTTTTTCCTTTTCCTTTTCCAGAGTTACCCTTTTCCTGATACCAAATGAGGCCCAAAGTTTTTTAAATGCTTATAAATTTAAATCGCAATTTATAATGCATGAACTTAATTTGCATATTATTATCATCAAAATCATGTGCCTTGTATTAAACCTTAGGGTCAAAATCAATAATTGACTTTGAATTGTAAAACATATTAATCTACTAATGATCTAATTATAAAAGATATAGTTTATGTTTAGGAAAAATGACCAACAAATATATTTTTATTATAAAGTAAATTATTAATCTTATTCTAATCATTATAGAATCACATTTTTTTAATTTTTAAATTCATTCCCTTTTTCTTCTATTAATCTTTAAATTAATTTTAATTAAGTTTATGCTTCATAAGGTATCTTTCCTCTTATAATACTTCAAAGAATTTAAAAATTGTGCTTCATATACATAATAGCATTAAAGAAAAAAAAACATAAATTAACAACTTGCATTGTCTCTAATTAACATGATATAAATATTTACTCTTTATATAAAGAGACCAATTTTTTTTTTTATAAAACTTTTATTAAAGCATTGAAACGAAAGATTAAATATACATGCACAAAAGTCTATAGAATTCAAAGAAACTACAAAGTAGATAAACCAAATATTCTAGTTGTTTTTTAGAATATTAAACTTTACATTAACTCATGGATACATTGAACTATGACTCTTGATAACATCTATGTTAAAGGAAAAAGAGTTGTTAAACATAACATTAAAATTAATAAAAATAGTTATGTTTAAGGTAATTGAAGAGTCATTGCACTAATCGTTGAGGATTTAATCAATCAAAACTTTTTGTTGCTCAAATAGAGCTTGAGCCTACTTTCCTTATAAAATATATTGTTAATAATGGTCAAAGTGCAAATAATTTTTAGTGATATAAAGATTACATAATTTGCTTTTTAATTCTTAATTTTATGTAACATCACTACAAAAAGCCACGGCTTTAGCTGCGCTTTTTTTTGCATTAGCTCATTTTCTTGCAATTATATCAGCCGCATGAAAACGATGCGTGGGTGAATCATTTCCTGTAGTTTAAGCAGTTGTTAAAAGTCCCATGATTTAGCTGTGGTTATAATACAAATTATAATTGCAAGTAACACGTGAAAACATTACATGTGGTTTAACCTAATTCCTACCAACACAATTGTTGGAATTTGAAACCTAGCATTAGCATCAGTTTTACTGGCAGTAGTTTAAACTGATGCTAATGTCATTTTTTTAAAAAATATTAAATATATTCTCACATTTCAAAGCACTTTTTTTCCTTGCTCAATTTTAGCACCAACAAACATCCAAATATACTCAACCACAAAATCATTATATATAGAACGAACTAGAACTACATTCACAATCATAAACCATATAGTCTTTATACATTACATACATAATGATAAAAATAACATTAAATAAATCAAATAAAGTATTCTAAATTCCTACATTTAACTATTGCATCTAAGAACATAGTCCTAACTAAGATAGTTGTTAAAGAAGTCTAATGAACTAGTCAAACTCTACTATTGTTCTGGGTCAAATGGGTGTAAGGATAAGTCTGCATGTCCACTTGCTCTAGCAGGTAGCTTTAGTAAACAGTATGAACAATAGAAGTCATAAATATAGTTAAACATGTAGATATGAACTATAATAGAAAGATCTAGATTATTACCAGTGTTGTCTGAAATGTAGCGTATTCAAGAGGCAACTCCCTTAGATACTTATGCATGAAAAGATTCATCATTGCATCAAGTATGTATTATAAGTGGTTAACATTATTTTCCAGTTGGCCATAGGTAGGAATAGATTGCCTAGAGATGGACCCAATCCTAACCCTTGAACACGGCCACATTGCTCTTGACTACCTAAAGTTGTTGCCAAAGAATCTTGAGTTGATATTACTAGTGATGCTAATATTGAAGATTCATGCATAGCTATCTTTTCGTGTATCAACCAAATTCATTTGGAAATTACATGAAAAGAGCAATACTCAAACAAAAACTAAACACAAAATCAAAGTAAGCTAAATACTAAACTAGTTACACATATTGAGTCTTTACAATTAATCAAATAAACAAAAACTTACACTAATCTCTTTAGCCTCGTCGTTCATAAATGACTCATCAACGTGCTTATACGTAACCGTCTAAACTTCTCTTCTACTGACTAGCGGCTATAATCTAACTCCTACACAAGTTAGGAAAAACTGTAACATGTACATGTTAACAATACAAGTACAATGAGTAATAGGAAATGAAGTTACCATCTCCTCCTTCTTGCATGCAAAGCTCTTAGACCCACCGATGTGCGTCATTGATTGTTTCATTCTATTGTCTTTATTTTTCATGGCCTTGTGCTAATCATCAAGCAAAATATAATTAGATTCTAATTTTGAATGGACTAATGGCAAAATAATTTATATTACCTAAGTGGGTTTAGCCCATAGTCAACAAATAAAGCCCAATGATCTTTATTGACAGCTTTTGGAATCTTAAGAATCAATTCGTCCCGATTACAGGTGTTGTCATTTGCTTTTTCCAACAATTGTTGTCCTCGATCTTTCAACTTCATTCCAATAGATTTAAAGATATAATTTTTATGTACCTTACTGTCAACAACAAAGTTAGCCTTCCAAGTACAATATACAATTACCAATAATACATCCATAAAACATACATTAATTCAAAATCATATAAATAATACTTGAATAGTATTCTTGTAAACTGTGTCCTTGTACTCATATGGAAGTTTACTCTAACTAGGGAAGCTAATGGGAAATAAATCAAAGTCATTTCCGAGAGCACCTAGAAACCTATTAAAAAACCCATCACTATCACTGGTTGGTTGGATGGTTTCATTCCAACACAATACAACCCTTTCCTTTCAAAGAAGTGACTAAATATCATTGTATGTAAGTTCCTTATGTGTAATTATTCCTTCCTCATATATGAAACCAAAGTTAGAACATAAAAATAAAATTATATGTTAAATACATCAGGAATTTTTTGCATGCTTACCAACCACGTTGACCAACCAAGCTTGGTTGCATGAAGGCACACGTGCAAGCTGTAAAGGTGCTATAGCTACCTCAACCTTAGTATCTTATTCATCATTATGGATAGGTGCTTCAGGTGGCAACTAAGTACCTCCAAGGCTGATGTGCTCTAAAGGATTACTTAAGGTAGTTGGCACTGGCATGGAAGAGCCATGAGCAGGGCATGAACTACTCTTCTTTGTGGTGTAAAATCATTTCATCTTCAGGATTCTTACAAAAAGTTGAAATAAAGAAAATGTATGATAAATAAGCAAACATTATCACGATTAATAATACAAAAAATTTAAAATTAATTGGAAATACTCCTAGACATGGCATAATTAATATAAACATACTAAAACACCTTGCCAGTGGTATATTTTCTTTTCTTTCAAAAAATAATGTGTCCAAATTTTGATGTTCATATAGCTCATTTTCATAATATACCGTCATTGTCTTCTCTAATTTCATATGAGTCACGTAACTTAAAAATATATAAATATATTCCAATTCTCATCTAACTTATCTTTCACATAATATACTATTTGAGCCTTTAAAGCTTGGATGTATGGCTCATCATCTTCATGGTTACTAGTATGAATCAATCAGCTAAAGTTCACATATGTGAAACCTAAGTTATTGGTTGTAATTCCCCGAGGGTTAATTGTGTAGGCCCACATACATATGAACAAGGTAACTATAAAATGACCATGATAGTTTAACTCAATAACATCAACCAATTTCCTATAATAAGGCATACCGCCAAATCACATATTGTCATTACTACTACTTGAATAGCTTCTTGTTCCAAATGTACAAAAAACTCCAATATTTTGTGTTTTTAACTTTTAATCTCATTCTAAGGTACGGAACTTAAACCCGTGAATGTTATATGCACTATAACAATTCATATGATCAAGTAGTCCTATGGCAAAATACTTGAAATCATCTGAGTGAGCTCCAGTATTGTTGTTTCTTATCTAAAATATAGCAAAACATTGATCACAATCATCTCAAAGGTGAAACACATGTCAATTAGTAAATGTTCTTCATGGTGAGAGAACTATTCAATGAATGCTCTATGAACCTTTTTATCTATCTCAAATGAAGACTATGGACAGCTTTTTAATTATCTATGTATGGTGTCCCTAAATTCCCTAGATGATAAACAAACTGTAAATAATCATATGGTTTAGGGTAAGTGTATCCAATCATGGAAAAGATATAATTTACTTACTGAAGGTAAGGATCTACTTCTCTACAATTAGTCAACATATGTCGATGAGCATGCATTTTCTCTATTGGGGATAAATTAAAGTGCGTAAAACTATTAACCGGCTTTCTAATTTATGGAAACAAAGTGGCACATCGGATGGCCCAACATTAGGTCAATTATCAACACGACTTGGCCAATTGTCTAAAGTCTCTATTCTTTCTAAATACCTTAAGCCAAAGTGTAGAACTTTTTGTGTAGAACTTCTTATGCCATGTAACCTTCGGCTATAAACCCTTCTGGCTGCGCTTTATTATGTACATAAGACTTTAATTCCCCTAAGTATCTAGTGTAAAACAAACAAGTATAAGCCACAATTGCAAACTAACACAATTAATAATATGAAGTATACATATTTACCTCTTAATTGAATACATTTACTGATATTAGACAGGACCACCTAGCTTGCCTTCGTCCACGAGATGCATAATCAAGTGAACTATAACTATGAAGAATGAAGGTGGAAATACCATTTCCATGTGCCATAAAGTCAAAACGACTTTATTATGGAGCTGGTCAAATTTATTTACATTCAACACTTTATTACATAGGTGCTTAAAAAATGAACACAAATTAATAAGGACTGTAAACACTTGCTTAGGAAGTGTCCTTCTTAAAGCCAAAGGTAGAAATTGCTTCATGAGAACATGCGAGTCATGACTTTTCAATTCACCAAGCTTCCATTATTTCAAATCAACACACCTTGATATGTTGCCAGAATAATCGTCTGGTACGGTGATATTCTTTAATGTCTTGAGAAAAATGTACTTGTTTGCATGGGTAATGTTTGCATTGGTAAAGGCAAATAATGTAGGAGGATATCTACCATTCTCATCTGGCCATAGATCAAACCTAATCCCCATGTCTTGTAAGTCTCTAAATGCATTTAAGTGGTCTTTTGATCTTCCACCTTCATTTGATAAAGCAAATATAACATTATCACACACATTTTTCTCAATATGCATGACATCAAGATTGTGTTGGAGTAAGTTGGTTGCCTAGTATGGAAGTTGGAAAAATATACTTTTTTCCCACTATTATTGAGTCTCCACCTCAAAGTCACTAACTCCTCGGGGTCTTTGACCTTGTCCTTCAATTTCTACATTTTTTTTCCAAAGATGACATTAATATTCTTATCCTGTCTTAGAACTTCCTTGCCACTTATTTGCTCTGGTGGATTTCTCCTATCCATTTTTCCATTAAATCGACTCCAAAGCAATCTAAATTCATGCCCCGCATTTAAAAAGCATCAATAACCCATAAAATATTACTTTCTACCGTAAGGAAGATGTATGGGATTTAAGTTAAAATTACATGATGGACATGTTAACCTAGTATGGGTATTCCATCTAGACAATGTTTTAAGCCCTAGAAAGTCACTAATTGTTCACATTAGAGCCACATGCATATTACATATTTCATTGCTGTAGGAATCAAAGTTTTAATACCAACATCCCACAACACCTTTAACTCTTCCACTAACAGTTGCAAATAGACATGGTGCTCACTTGCTTGGAATGATCATTGAAAGAATAAAAGAACTATGTTTCATATGCATCCAGGGTGGAAGCTTGTGAGGTATAAGTTTAATTGGCCAAATGATATAATTAATGCAGGTTGCCAAATGGATTAAACCCATCAATAAATAACCCAAGACATACATTCGAAGGATCTAAAGCAAATTGAGGATGCAATATGTTAAATTTTTTCCATATTTTAAAGTCACTTTGATGCCTTAATATATGATTGTCACTCTTGTCCACTGCATGCCATCGCATGTGCTTAGCTGTCTGGGAGGAGAAACAATCTCTACAACCTTGGTTTTAGTGGAAAGTACCTTTAAGACTTTTGCAGGTAATTTTTTCATCTTCTTACTACCATTGGAAATACCCTTACCATTCGATTTATTGTATTTTTTATAGCTATCCTTTTGTGTCCTCTCACATGTATAATATACAATCATTGGGACATACATGAATTTTGGTATAGTTGTGTTTAAGTTTGTTGATTTTTTATTTTCTTTTGCCGGAATGAAGGTGGAATCTTAGCTTGTTCAAATGTGTCTATTAATAACTCTAGTATCAATGACATTGCCTTGTCAGTTATTTTGTATAGACACTTTATGTGATACAATTTCACCAAAAAGGATAATTTCAAATACTTCTCACACCCTTCAAATAAATTTTGTTGTCCATCTCTAATTAAGTTTAACAAATATGCATTATTGTCCAACATCATTTAGTTTAGTGGTGGAGACATGACTTCATCTTCTTTTACACACTAGCTACTGGGATGATGTCTAAATACATCATTAACCTTATCTTGAATAGGGTTATTAACAACAACCTTTCTTGAATAACCAATGGCATTATAAGGGTTTCAACTACAATTTCCACATCACTTGTCTCCCTATGTCTAAGCCAAACAATGTAACCTTTTGGAAATGGTTTAATAATTAAGCGATCCTGCATTACTTATTTAGTCTGTCATTTGTTAAACTTGCATCTAGGACATGGACATATAAGTAAACCTTCAGCATTTCGGTTGGTAAATGCAAAGTCTACAAATCTATTTAATCTGTCTAAATACTCAGGGGTATTTCTAAGCCTTTCAATCCAAGCCTTGTCCTTATTTGGATATAGGTTTTGTTTGACTTCAAATTTCCTAATAAAATTCAATACTTAAAAAAAAAAATCTAAACATAAAGAAACAAATAACATTGGACAAATGAACACATTTGATGGATACAAGTGACTAAACACCCATCACATTACAATATAATTATAATTTCAAATTACCATAACAATAAGCAATATAATCCTATTATAATAAATTGTTTTGTCATACATACCATTAAAATTCCAAACTATCCTAACAGAACAATATACAAACTCTTTGTTGATTTTACCATATCATATTCACTACACATTGTTACAATATTCACACAATTTCAAACTACCTTAACCATAACCAATATATACTACAATCCTACTATAATAAATTATTTTATCATACATATCATTACAATCTCAAACTATCTTAACAATGAACAATATACAAACTTTTGTTGATTTTACCCTATCATCTTCCTTACACATTGCTACAATATACACACAATTTCAATCAACCTTAACAATGAGCATATTATAATAATGTTTAATAATATAATCCAATAACATATATTTTTGTAAACCAACATTAAATATTACAACCAAAAAAATGTAACTTAAATAAAATACCATAAACTTCCATATTATTAAAGTAAATAAACAAAAAACATACAAAACAAAATAAAAAATAAAAAAACGAACGAAAAAAAAGTACTTACGGGTATAAACGACAACGACAATGGTGGCGGTTGGGGTAACAGACGATGAGAAATGACCGATTGGTTCACAACAAAGCTTTAGATGGTAGCAACGAAGCTTCAGAAGATGGCGGTGGTGCTCCAATGGCGATGGCGGACCTCCATGCAGCTACAACCCTTCCCCCTTTTTTTCTGTTTTGAAAACTCTCTCTCTCCCTGCAATTCTTTGAAATTACATAAATTACACAGTTTTTCTCACGCACACACACACGCACACGCTTACCTGCGGTCATTTACCTATTAATTCTTTGAAATTGAGATATTTTCTTAATCAACAAAAAATTAATTAATTAATTAATTAATTAACTATCTATTAAAATTTATAATAAATTGTTATAAATATAATTTAACATGTTCTAAAATTAAAGCAAAAAAAAAAATGATATATGATTGAATGATTTATTCAACAAATTAGACCATTTATAGTCATATATTACTTAAAATTAGAAATAGAGTCAAATGTGATTATATTAATTTCTGATATGTTAACAACAATGAGAGTTATTTCATATGTTAAAGATGATCTTTTATGATAAAACCCTTTTAATGAGTACATGAATTTAAAATGTATTAACATATAATAAAATAAACTAAATTTTTTGAAGATTCACTAAACAAACTAGTTTGAATTTAAATGATAAGATTACTATTTAAAAAAATCAAATAAATATAGAGGATAATTTGATTTTCAGATAAGTGAGGTAGTTCGACTATTTTAACCGTTGTATAAATATCAAATCAATATAGAGGATAATTTTTAATTTATTTGTTTTACTTTCTCAACTTGCTTATTCTTTTTAGAAAAATTAATAACGTACAAATAATATTGAAAAACTTCGTTCGAACATTTATTTACTAAAGAGTGAGAAGTCATCTATTCTTTTATTAAATTCTCAATTTGATGGAATAATTTCTTTTTTTTGCTTTACTTTGTTCTACATTACTCTACTCCACTTTATAAATAATCACTCAACTTACTTTATTCAAAACTTACAATTATGCCAAAACATTAAATGAACCATACCTGACAATTATGAGACGAGAATGGAAAAAAAATTAAATTTGAATTGACGTTTAAGTTGATGCCAAAACATTAGAAACAAGTATGCAGTGAAAAACCAATAAAGTCACTAAATGAACTATATCTGACAATTATAAGACGAGAATGGAAAAAAAGGTTAGTTTTGATTTCTTCTATTTTTATTTCAATTGCGTATATGGAACAATCACAAGTATTGAAAAAAATGTTTAAATTTAATAATTTATATTTAAAGTTTTAAATTAAAATAAATAATTTTTAATTATGAAAATTAATAAAATTTAAAAATTTATTTAACAACTTATGCAATTTAACTATAAGTATATTAACAACACAAAATGTAAAAATATCTAAAGCTGAAAAGGGTTTAGGGATTATTGAGGGAGGCATTATGCTAACAAGTCCAAATACGCTCTATTTTCTTGAAGAAAATTAGTTATTGTTGAATTATACAATTATTTAAATA
The DNA here is from genome assembly GCA_037074485.1 of Delonix regia. Lineage (NCBI taxonomy): Eukaryota > Viridiplantae > Streptophyta > Magnoliopsida > Fabales > Fabaceae > Delonix > Delonix regia. The sequence continues at coordinate 8,637,358 of CM073452.1, forward strand.
TGAATTACTAGATTAAAAATTGAAAATTGTATAATTAAAAATATAAATTCTTTATTGCACATAACCACTAAAATTAACTTAAATTTTTAAATAACACATCTTAAAAATTAAATACATATATTTTTCAGGCTAAATTCACATTATGATGCTTAACGAGGTAGGAGAGTTTTATAAGACTTGCGAACGTGGTTAGCCGTTATCCTGCTATACGAGTTTTCCGAGGGCAAAGAAACCGCAGAACTCCACGCACACGGAACCTATGTCTAACTCTAATACTGACCAAAAAAAAAAAAACACTCTGATGACACACAGTAATTGAAAACGGTCTCGTGAATTTCTTAGTTTTCAGTACGGCTTCAAGACGTCAGAATCTTTTTGAATAAGGAATATATAATTTAGCTGGCGAAAGATATACTTTGTAACATTTTAATCATTAAATTTAATTCAATACTAACTAAATTATATATTGATTTCATTTTGAGAGATCAGTTTAACATAGTCTTATACATAATAAATTAGATATTAAAAAAATAGTATGAAATAATAAATTTAATAATTAATTTGTAAAGAGGTATAGTTTTAGGAATTAAATTGGGTATTTAATGTAATTTTTCTAAAACATTATTTTGAAATGCAGAAATTTTGAAAACAATTGAACAAAATGAGTTCTTTAAATTATTTTAACCGAAGAATATATAAATATTTTTTATGGATCAACCAATGCACGCACCAAATGCTGCATATAAATATGATTACTAAAATGAGAACAAAATTTATTCCATTTATAACGAAAATAATTTTATCCATGTTTTAAGAACAGCTAGCATTAGGATAATTACTATGGCCAAATTACTCATGCAGGGGTAATTTAAGTGAGAAAGTATGTTTGAATCTAATGATTGAAGGATATTTCTAAAGTTACAAGTTCAAATTCGTTGAAAAATATTTCTGTTGAGAAATAAGTATAACTATGAATCAAAACTAAATTATTCTCAGGCTAAAAAGATATAAAAATTCTATTAGAATAAAATCTTTTGCAACATTAAAGAGCATTACCAGAAATTCAAACGTCTCTCTCGATGTGCACGAGTTAACAGCATTTTATTTTTCAAAATTATGCAAAAAGAAAACTTAAAACCAGTAAACCACATAAATTAAAAGAAAATTTGAGGAGCAAATTTGCAAATTTCGTGTAGCAGAGAGAAAGTACAGATACACGTAAGCGATGCCAAAAAGAAAACAAGCAGGACGGGGAAACTTGGCAACTGAAATCAAGCGCCCGAAAGGCTGACGCTTTCAGGTCCCGCCACCTCTTTCTCTCTCCTCTTTCTCGCCCCCCCCCCCCCACCACCACCACCACCACCACCGGACGCTGCTGCAACTTGCAAGGCGCAGACAACAATTGAGGCACGTGTCTGTATAGTCGAATCAATAATTCTTCATTGCCCAGCGTCAACCGCAACTGAGACCAGGAAAACTTTTCTAGTTCTTCTTTCTAGGGTTTCTCGAATCCCTATGGACAGAGGAATTTCACTTCGTTAATTGATTAATTAATTCATAGTGTTTTCAATTCCAAGTACTCACGCAAAAGGATCAGAGTCAGGGAACTGGTGGCTGGTGGGAACTGTGCGATTCAAGGGGAGCTCTAATGGAGGTTGAGGTGTCCGATCCGAAATCCATCGTCGAAATCCAGAGGGAGAAGTCGGAGAAGGATCGGGTTCGGGTCAAGAGGAAGACATTGCAGGCCGTGCTCGAGCAGTGTCAGAGAGCTCTTGAATTACTTAATTCAACTAGCGTTGCTGATGACGATGAAGAGGGTTGTGAGGGTGAAGCTACCGTGGCATATGAAGGACAGCGCCTTAAAGGCTCACCCTCTATGCGAGCTGATCGAGAAGCTGAAGAGGTAATTTTTCTTTGGGGGCTCTTGTTTTGACTAATTTTTAGCATTTTAGGATATGAGGTTAGGGGTTAGTTGGTTGAGCAAAATGCTGTAAATGTGACCTTCTTTAGAACTTGCTATTGTTTGGATGTGTTATTTGGATCGTAATTCTTGAATTAGTTTATTGCGTTCCAAAACTAGGGAAGGTAAGGAAAGGGTACACCCTGGTTTTAATATTCAGATTAAGAGGTCGTTTCTTCTTATAGCTTTAGGATTGATGCGTTTGTACTTGAATATTTGACAGCACCTTGGTATCAGTCATTGTGTGGCAGATATATCATATGTTAAGCTCAATTGATATTTATTCCTTGTTTCTATTATCTGCTTGATGCTTGCCTTCGAAGAACTTCCTACTGTTTTAGTTCGTGATGGCCTTTCCACACATAATTAGTAGACACCACTTAGCTTGAGATAAATATCTGTCATAGAAGACATATGTATAATTTGTGCTGCAACACAAGTTTTTGATAGTCGATAGTATAATTCTGTTTATCCTCATGTTAAATGCAATGGTATCTTTAATGTATCCTTGATACTTAATGGGTCAGCAAGTCACTCAGCAAGAAAAATGTCTCCTCAATTTTGAAGTTTATCCTTCCTAACAAATCATACCATGTGCCTTTTGCAGTTATGCGATCTGCTCAAATCTAGGGTTGAGTGCCCTGCCTTCCTTGAAAAGTTAGAGTGCGCCCAGGCATCAATTTCTCAGAATGCGGCTGGTATGCACCACAGATAATTCCTGTCTTTTACTCAGTGGTTTTGACGTAACAAATTGATATCTACATTTGATGTTTGGGGTGAAGTGAATCTTAATATGGAATTCATAGAAGCTGTTCTCTTTATTATTTGAATAATAAATTCTAATAAAATTCTTCTCTTGGCCTATGACAGAAGAAGGCAATTCCTGGGATATGATCAGTGAAAATGATTTATGGGAAGGTGAAAATATTGATTCAGACCAAGAGGATTATGTCCTTGTTAGACAAGAAGATATAGTGGAGGGCATCGCTTGCTTCATGGCTGCATATTTATTATCTCTTAAACAGACTAAGGTATGTTATTTGTATGCTCTCTTGTATTCAGGAGGTTTTAGACCTGTAGCTTCTTCCTTCACTTTTGCTTTATTCAATACTTAAATGTATGGTAGATTATATAATTATAATGATATTCTTCAACAATAATTTGACAACCATGATGATCCTAATCTTTTGGCTATAAATTTCCTTTGGGTATGCTGTATGAATAGATCAGCTCTGCTTTCTGCTGTGCATCTTACTAACTGGCCTCATATATGCTGGACATTTTGCCTTCTAAGTTCTAATGCCCACTCAAATTTTTCCGAAAACATGTCTGGTTACTCTTGTGTGTTTCCTGTAAAGTTTGGGAAATTGTTCAACCATTTTAATAAAATAGTCTTATTTGAAGACAGTGCGATTCTACTTGAGCAGTCAGGACTCTTTGGTGTTCTTAACTTGTTTTTCTTTCCTTGATGTTTCCTGCTTTTGTTTTATGGAATATAGACTACAATTTTTAATAATTGAAATGAACTTTATCTACTGGTTATTTATAGAGACTCAGTTGATGGATTCTCAACTTATTAGTATTTAGTCATGAAGCAGTATTGGATTGACGACCACATTATTTTACTTCCTCATGGTAACACAATGTTTTATTTGTATGTTGGGGCTAGCATGAAACTGTGTGTATCACTTTAATGTGGAATCACCTGTGAATAGATATATGCTACTCCTCTAGCTTTACAAGTTTTAACTGGAAACTTTTTACCTTAACGATGATCCATATGTCTCTGATGCTTATATGTCTGTAGAGGCAATAATTGTTATGCAGAGAATTGATGCAGTTGTCATATTTATAGTCAGAATCATCTTATCTTTTTCCATTCCTTTCTGAGTATTATGATACAGTTCATGCGCTTCTATGAGGTTATGGATAAAGATTCTCTCCCAACCCTATGCTGGAGAAGTCATCCTATCTAATATACATGCCTATTCTATCATGTAATTCTCTGTGGGGAGCTGCATTGTTTTTCTAACTTAGACCTTGATGCTCTTCCCATGCAGCTGTAGCCTAACAATCACTCTTATCGAATTATAGAAATATATGGTCTTTTTCTCTCTTCTTATGTGCATGTTAAGAATGTTCTATCAAACGGATATAAATTTTTTGCCCTCTTTCTTTCTCTCTTATTGATTAATTCACTCTTTGCAGGATTTAACTCCTAACCAGCTCCAGGAAGGTGAGTCTGATTGCTTCCCTTCTAGAAGAATAATTAACACTTCTTCACACGCACTTTCTGACTTATTCTTTTTTGTGTCTTAAATAGCGCTCAGCAAGACATTTTCAATGAAAAAGAAAAAGGGAAAGCTTCGAAAGGCATGGGATGGGAGCAAAGTTATTTACAATGTTGCATCCTGGGGAGCTACTGCCATTGGGTAAGAGGTTATACCTTCTCCCCAACTCCCTCCACCCCCTTTTCTATCTAATAATAAACTGAGTCTTGTATTTCCCTGAACCTGATAACAAGATATTGGTAATTGTAACCTGCATTAATTTGTGTGGCATGCCTTGCTTATGGAGCATGCTGTTTTCTGTTAGAATTCTGTCATGTGATTGATAATTCACCTAATTCCCTAAGTTTCATCCTGTCTTCATTTACATATATATATATATATATATATGTTTAGTATTTCAAGAGAGTCATTCTGATATAATAATTCCTCCCTTTTTTTTGAGCTTATTGCTTCTTTTTTACTGACCACTTTCCTTTGACATTCTTGACAGGTTATATCAAAACCCTGTCATTTTAAGGGCTGCAACTAAAGCATTCTGGACTTCTTGTCATATTATATCAAAGCTTCTCTGATTTGCCAATGCAGCTTTAGAGCAAAGTTGTTATGTATTTTAACATTGTCTTTATGCTTGTGCTGCGATTCAGCTTGGTGTTCCTCAACCCTCGCAGTGTAAATTTCAATTCGTTCCACAAATCGTTTGGTCTTGATGTAGTTTGATCTTGTAAATATCGCTTCTTATTTAAATGTTTGTGAGTGCAATTCAACTTATAGCGCGCAGCTCAGTCTGAAACCTTCTCTCTCTCCATTTTAGAACCTAACCTGCAGTCAAGTTTCCTATCACTAACGCTGGCTGTCGGTGCTGCCGTTCCTTTCGTTTGATTTGTTTACGTCGTCCTTTTCTTGACTTGTCTTAGCAACGTTCATTGCCTCCCCCTCTGGGATTTGAGCTTCATTGCTGGGTTCTTTGTCAAAACAGATCTCCTACAGAGGAGATTTTCTGCACTAAAAATTTTATACTGTTAGATCAAGTTATTAAACTGTTATTAGTCGTTAGAATAAATTTTTAGAAACTATTGATTTCATTTATAAAAAATTATGGATAACATAATTTTGAATGCAAGTCATTAGATTTGTCACTATAATTAATATTAACCGTTAGATTTGACGGGTGAAAGGACAATTACATCAGATCCCAATTGGTTATAAAAAATTATGGATAACATAGTTTTGAATGCAAGTCATTAGATTTGTCACTATAATTAATATTAACCGTTAGATTTGACGGGTGAAAGGACAATGACATCAGATCCAGATTGGTTATAATTTGGAACTATGTCAGCGTTGGTTAGGTGGCATATTTTTCTTTCCAGTTACAGGTTGCATTGTTGTCTATTTTGCTGGAATTTGGATTGTTTATAGTAGACTACGTAGGTTCTTCTTTAGAATCTCAAACATTAGATTTTAATTTAATGGCTGAGATTTTATTTTATATTTTTTTAAAATTTAATGGCTGAGATTTTATTATATATTTTCTGAATGATCGGTAGGCATTCTGCTGACTGACTGAAGGAAAATCTGATGCAATATTGAATCTTTGCTGGTCCATCCTTAACTGTCCTCCCCTAATAGGTATTGAAACCAATCTGAAGCCTTTTCGGCCTATAAAAAGAGTAGTGTTCTAGGTTGTTACGAGGTGCAACAGCTGTGTTTTTGAGTCTGCAAAATTTGTAGGTTTATTATAATTCAGCGTCCTGGGGGTGTTTTGGGAGTGTCTAATTTTAATCATTGAAGCGAAAGCAATGAGAATAAACTGATTAGTATCTAATTTTTGGAGTGTCTGACACTGACTGAAGTTGAAAAATTTAGTCAAGATGAATCAATAGATAGATAATTGAATAAAGTGACTTAATTGATACTTGCTGCTAACAAGAAATCCATTTAAAATGTAGCAACGCCTCCAAACACCTAACACTATTTTTTGAGTGCATATTTATATTTTTAAATTTATAAAATGATTTTATGTTTTAATTTGGTAATTAAATCAAGTTCATGGAAGATGAGTAGATATTCCCTTTTGTCTTTGTTTTTTTTTTGGGTGGGGGTTGGGGGGAGGGGGGTGTGGTAAGGACTTAGGAGAGATGTAGTGATATATTCTACTCGTCACCATGATTGGTATCACTAGTAGCCAGAAAGAATAAATGGGCCGTAAATAACTTAGATCTTAAGAGAATTGACCAGTGTAAATCTCGCTTGGATTGCAATCGTTGTTTGACAATATTTAACAGTTGTGCAAAAGTTTGCTGGCTTCTGCTAGATAGAAATAAATTTTGAAAAACATCTAACCTCAAAGCAGGGGGTAAATCATTAAACCACAAACCTTGCGTTGGCAGCGATAGATCAGGTTCCACGGGGCACAGAAATTGGGAGATTTAAATAAATAGTTCTTAACTGATCACTTTTCTAATTGAAGGCATAATTGGACAATAACCAAAAAGATGAACAATTCAACGCAAGAAGCTAACAAATAAGACCAGAAGGAAAGCAAGATGCTTTTAAATCTATATTTCAGGCCAAGTACGATTACATAACTCTATCAATGCTATAGATTGACTAAGTAAATATCTCATGTCAGGGGAGTATAATCAGTTTTCCAGGAGCAGCCGAGTTGCTAGCTCCCATACAAAATTGTTGACCCCCGTGATATTATAAACTCAGTATTTTGTCCTTACAAAATTGAACTTTTCTATCCACAATTTAGCAAGCCAACGAGCAAGTTCCTGCTGCCATTAGTCATCTCCCATGATCTGTTAAATCATCAGTCCACGCTAACACGTATTAACCGCACCATATGTACAAGTATAAGCCTAATAATAGAAAGTATTATCCTTGGGATTGGGAGCATCCTTGCAAAGCATGGAACGAACTTCCATGATGGACCTCGGAGGCTCCAGCTGTGTTTTTGAGTCTGCAAAATTTGTAGGTTTATTATAATTCAGCGTCCTGGGGGTGTTTTGGGAGTGTCTAATTTTAATCATTGAAGCGAAAGCAATGAGAATAAACTGATTAGTATCTAATTTTTGGAGTGTCTGACACTGACTGAAGTTGAAAAATTTAGTCAAGATGAATCAATAGATAGATAATTGAATAAAGTGACTTAATTGATACTTGCTGCTAACAAGAAATCCATTTAAAATGTAGCAACGCCTCCAAACACCTAACACTATTTTTTGAGTGCATATTTATATTTTTAAATTTATAAAATGATTTTATGTTTTAATTTGGTAATTAAATCAAGTTCATGGAAGATGAGTAGATATTCCCTTTTGTCTTTGTTTTTTTTTTGGGTGGGGGTTGGGGGGAGGGGGGTGTGGTAAGGACTTAGGAGAGATGTAGTGATATATTCTACTCGTCACCATGATTGGTATCACTAGTAGCCAGAAAGAATAAATGGGCCGTAAATAACTTAGATCTTAAGAGAATTGACCAGTGTAAATCTCGCTTGGATTGCAATCGTTGTTTGACAATATTTAACAGTTGTGCAAAAGTTTGCTGGCTTCTGCTAGATAGAAATAAATTTTGAAAAACATCTAACCTCAAAGCAGGGGGTAAATCATTAAACCACAAACCTTGCGTTGGCAGCGATAGATCAGGTTCCACGGGGCACAGAAATTGGGAGATTTAAATAAATAGTTCTTAACTGATCACTTTTCTAATTGAAGGCATAATTGGACAATAACCAAAAAGATGAACAATTCAACGCAAGAAGCTAACAAATAAGACCAGAAGGAAAGCAAGATGCTTTTAAATCTATATTTCAGGCCAAGTACGATTACATAACTCTATCAATGCTATAGATTGACTAAGTAAATATCTCATGTCAGGGGAGTATAATCAGTTTTCCAGGAGCAGCCGAGTTGCTAGCTCCCATACAAAATTGTTGACCCCCGTGATATTATAAACTCAGTATTTTGTCCTTACAAAATTGAACTTTTCTATCCACAATTTAGCAAGCCAACGAGCAAGTTCCTGCTGCCATTAGTCATCTCCCATGATCTGTTAAATCATCAGTCCACGCTAACACGTATTAACCGCACCATATGTACAAGTATAAGCCTAATAATAGAAAGTATTATCCTTGGGATTGGGAGCATCCTTGCAAAGCATGGAACGAACTTCCATGATGGACCTCGGAGGCTCCAGCTGTGTTTTTGAGTCTGCAAAATTTGTAGGTTTATTATAATTCAGCGTCCTGGGGGTGTTTTGGGAGTGTCTAATTTTAATCATTGAAGCGAAAGCAATGAGAATAAACTGATTAGTATCTAATTTTTGGAGTGTCTGACACTGACTGAAGTTGAAAAATTTAGTCAAGATGAATCAATAGATAGATAATTGAATAAAGTGACTTAATTGATACTTGCTGCTAACAAGAAATCCATTTAAAATGTAGCAACGCCTCCAAACACCTAACACTATTTTTTGAGTGCATATTTATATTTTTAAATTTATAAAATGATTTTATGTTTTAATTTGGTAATTAAATCAAGTTCATGGAAGATGAGTAGATATTCCCTTTTGTCTTTGTTTTTTTTTTGGGTGGGGGTTGGGGGGAGGGGGGTGTGGTAAGGACTTAGGAGAGATGTAGTGATATATTCTACTCGTCACCATGATTGGTATCACTAGTAGCCAGAAAGAATAAATGGGCCGTAAATAACTTAGATCTTAAGAGAATTGACCAGTGTAAATCTCGCTTGGATTGCAATCGTTGTTTGACAATATTTAACAGTTGTGCAAAAGTTTGCTGGCTTCTGCTAGATAGAAATAAATTTTGAAAAACATCTAACCTCAAAGCAGGGGGTAAATCATTAAACCACAAACCTTGCGTTGGCAGCGATAGATCAGGTTCCACGGGGCACAGAAATTGGGAGATTTAAATAAATAGTTCTTAACTGATCACTTTTCTAATTGAAGGCATAATTGGACAATAACCAAAAAGATGAACAATTCAACGCAAGAAGCTAACAAATAAGACCAGAAGGAAAGCAAGATGCTTTTAAATCTATATTTCAGGCCAAGTACGATTACATAACTCTATCAATGCTATAGATTGACTAAGTAAATATCTCATGTCAGGGGAGTATAATCAGTTTTCCAGGAGCAGCCGAGTTGCTAGCTCCCATACAAAATTGTTGACCCCCGTGATATTATAAACTCAGTATTTTGTCCTTACAAAATTGAACTTTTCTATCCACAATTTAGCAAGCCAACGAGCAAGTTCCTGCTGCCATTAGTCATCTCCCATGATCTGTTAAATCATCAGTCCACGCTAACACGTATTAACCGCACCATATGTACAAGTATAAGCCTAATAATAGAAAGTATTATCCTTGGGATTGGGAGCATCCTTGCAAAGCATGGAACGAACTTCCATGATGGACCTCGGAGGCTCCAGGTCTTTCTCTAGTAATGCATTTCCTAAAAGCTGCTGGATCTGTGAGGCAAAGGTATCATCCAGAATCTGCACAGGAAACTTCAGGTCAGAACTCAGAAGGGAAGGTATCTAAAAGCCTACTATATGGCAAGCGAAACAAGGCAAAGAAAATGGCATCTGTGCCGAGAGTTCAATAACACTGAAGATTATAGTACCCCCATCAAAGTGCTTCACAGTTGAGAATTGTATAAATCATCAGATCCCCACTCATTAAATTAAATTGGTCGAAAATTAGATATATCATTATCCACCACCATGACAGCTTACTTATAAGGACGTTAGAAAACCCTCAATTGGCACAATTTATATCACTTAATTTTAACCAAAACAATGCTAATACAAGGACTCGAGCCACAATTGTATGATTGTCGTTTTAGAAGAGCATCTAGTGAAATAGCTTAGTAAGAGCGAAGTTTGTGAACTTTTGCTCTGATGAGAGTAAAGTCAGGTGATGCAGTTAAATACCCAGCCAACCATTAAAAAAAAAAAAAAAACTCTTTTTAGGTAGAAGAAAGCCATGGATATAAAAAAACAAATAAATCCTGAAATATGTAAACAGCATCGTCTTGTTTTACACTTCGAACAAATAAATTAGATGCAAGTTTCTGGTTAAATAGATTAGTACTTACTGAAACTGCAACCCTTGAACACCATGATCTATTCTCATTTCTGTTCTCCAAGAAACTTAAAAGTTCCTGTTGACACAAGATATAAACCAAAGGCATAGATGATATACAATTAATAGACTGCAATATGTAATTTTAACAAGTTGAGTAAATCAAATATTGAAGTGAACTTACCTGTCCCATACGGTCCCAATAACCTCTGCAGATGGCAATGAAGACGTGGGTCTCAAAGATACTGTGAAGGTGACTTATGGTATTAACCAGCTGATCTTTCAGTGGCTGCATTCTTACTCTTAGATCAGATTCCACCACAGTTTCCTTTGAATCTTGGAGAATCTTTTTCAGTTTTGTGGCATTCTGTAACTTTGTCTGGAATGACATACAAGTTACATATGAGGCACATATTAGCCATGGCTTGATTGACATTATTTTAGAAAAATCAGTGAAACAAAATTGAAATATCTTAAGTGTAGCATAAGCATGGAGAAAAAACAACTTCACGGAGAAACTGAGAATAATGTGATTATCCAATTTGATTCCAATGTGAATTTAGTAAAATATACACTACTTGTCACATACAATGAGTACTTAGTATTAGTGAGGTAAAATAGGTTTCAGAATAGTATAAACATGTAAATGCAAGCATAAACATCTTGAGCGCATTGCTGCTCTATTTGAATCTACTAGAGATTTTATCAGAAATTCAGAATAAGCAAAGCTATAGGTCACAGTGTTCAGTGTTCCAATAAGGCCTACTATTATGAGTTTACCAAGGTCATCATATCATAAATTCATAATATAATAAGATTTAGTAAAATATACACCACTTGCCATATACAGTGAGTACTTAGTATTATTGGGGTAAATTAGGTTTCAGAATAGTATAAACACAAAGATGCAGGCATAAACATCATGAGGGCATTGCTGCTCTATTTAAATCCACTAGAGGTTTTATCAGAAATTCAGAATAAGCAAAGCCGTAGGTCAGTGCTCAATGTTCCAATAAGACCTACTATTATGAATTTACCAAGGTCATCATATCATAATTCATAATAAAATAAGATTTTTTAAACTTATAGAATGATACTAACATTCTCAGCAAGTTTCTCCACGATAGCTTGCAGATAGTTCCGGAACTTCGCTCTCAGCATCACTGTCACTTCACTAAGTCGCTCACCAGGTGCTATGTTTCCAACATTTGGTATGCAAGAACCCCATGACTTGAACCGTGATTCAACCCTTGGCCGCAAGACATCAAGCATTCTCTTCATGGAATTCAAAAGAATTCCAAGCTGAAAGCAGTATCAAAAGTTTGAATAACAAGGCCCACATCAAGAAGAACATTGCAATATCAAGAAATGTTACCTCATCAGGAACAACATAAGAGCATGCAGATCGTTTAGCAAGCTTCTGCATGTACTTAAGCCCAAATTTCTTAGGGGTGATGTTCTCCTTGAGAGGAGATAATACATCTGCATACTGTTTGTCTAAAGCTTCCACTATGGCCTTTTCAATATCAGCAATGGCCTGTAGACACAATAAAAGGACTCCATTAGAACTTGCATATTCTCCATTCTTTTCTGCATCTATCAAAAATACAAATTTCTATAAACAAGTTTTTTATTGTTTTTAAAAAAATAAGTCTAGGAAAACCCACTGGTAAAACACTGCCCCTGAAGATAGGTGTTGGGAGATTTAAAATCTACTAAAAACCCTACTGCATATCAGGGTTTAGTTGTACCTACTACCTAGTATAGCCTCCTAACCCTGAAGACCTCCCCATACAATAGAGCATACTACAGCAAATAATGCAGTCATCAAAGCAGAAGATGACTAATTGTGATTATAGAAGTAACAAAAATATCCTAAGTATTATTGAAGGTTGATGGATGATTAAATGAGGCTGGATAACAGTACCATTTTATGGACAGAAAAAATGAAAACAGAAAAAGGTTGCATCTATTGCATAAGATTTACAATGACAAAAGAGATTAAGGAAGTAAGATCCATCCAGACATACATTCTCTAAAACCATGGTATATTCTGGCCAGCGGCAAATGATGACCTCATAGTCAGTCAATGTTTCCTTCAACCGTTCATACATATCATCAATAAAAGGAGTAGTAGAATGTTGAGTTCTAATTCCTGACCATTTCATCTGCAAGAGTGAAGCATTTAGCCCACATTTTTGGCATCAAAATTATTTTTTCTACTGAAGAAAGCAGTCAGACATAAGATCAATTTCAAATCATCTTTAAAAGATTCTAAAAAGTACCCATAGATGAGAGGTTAGAACTCAAATTGTACATAAAACCCTAAAGATACAAATCAGGGAATATCATTTAATAGCAGTATATCGGAAAAAGTACCTTATCTAATTTGCATGACTCAAGCAGAGATAGGCGTTTATCTTGGATCCAGACAAGAATATATAAGTGGAACAATTCTTTTGCAACAACTCCACCTTTGACAGGACTGATAAGGACATGAACAATGCTAGTATTATGCAGAGTAGCAGGAATTTTGATTGACCACAAAAATAGGGCTATACTCTACCAGCAACACTTACCTAAGATTCCAGCTGTTAAGATCCCTTTGAAAATCTGATGTTGCAGTAACAAGTTCTGCTACAGGTGGTGAAGGGCCTGTTGGAGGACAAGCGATGAGGAAAGATCGTAATCTACTGCAAAGTTCAGTGCTGTATATGGATGCAGACAGATTTGGTAGGTCCACGAAGCTGTGAAAATATATTGACTGAACAATTTTAGAACCTTTGACTGACATTAATTGCTTGATAAACTAATAGACAGGAATGCATGTACACAAGAGATATAAGCACTTGAAATACTTCTGATGAAGGGTTCCAAAGGACAGTTCCTCTGTAAAGGAATCAAGACTTGTAATACCAAAGTAAATTTTGAAACTATACAAATTAATATGCAGTTACACCCACCAATGATTGCAATGTTTATTATGAGCTTCATCAAAGTTTGAGTCAAAATAACAAAATCATCCTTCTCTCCTGTAGCTGTCTGAGTTTTAAGAAAGAGATCAGCTGCAAGCTAATTTGTTGTTGTATGCATGTTCTGTTTCTTAATCAGCTATGACTACTGCAGTACTGCAAGCTTTGCCTTTGTTAAAGTTCAAATGATTAGTGAATGTGCCATAAATTCGGTCTTGCAAAAGATGATACTTGACTTTGGAATCCACGTAGGCAGGAAAGCTCTGCTTGATTACTTTAATCGTTTCACTAACAAGGGCTTAAATAGTCTATCACTGGACTGGGTAAGAAGCAATAGCATACCGCTCTGTTATTATAAATTATTGAGACACTCATTTGAAAAAGTACCAAGCTAAAAAAATTTGTTTTATCAGACAGGGGATGGTGATGACTAACAGCAACCGCATTACGTATTTTTATTAAGGTAGACAATTACAATCGACATATTTATACTATTGTGTTAATCATTTGAATTGTAGTGTCTCTAGTATCTGCTAGAAGTAATGCATTCAAGGGTATCTACTAGGAGATGAAATCATAAGCATATCCACAAGAGTGTTAGTTCTGAACACATGTAAAGTGAGCTTGCAAAACAAGAATCAACAGACAACCAGTAACAATTCAATTTAAAATTGACAAGCCAAGATAGTTTACCACAGGTATATCTTGACAGGAGCCAAAAACAGCTTATTCCACATTCTTCAAGGTCAATCAATTAATTTTTAGTTCTTTTTCAATATTTAAGCATTATTTATCAGAAAATTAAAAGGGTATGCCACAAATAGACATGACTGTCAAGAGCAAATTTCCAAGGAAAGAAAAAAAAAAGAAGAGCCTATACTCCAGCAGCTGAATTGAAATTTCAAGTTTCCAACTAATAAGAAACATAGACTTGAGAAATAAATAATACCTGGGGAGAACATTTTGATTAAGAATCTGGATGTCAGTATAGATCTCATTCCTAAGGTTTAGGCATAGGGTTTTCATCTTCTGGTAAGCGGTAGATATAGTCATGCTGTCCATCAGGTTGCCTTCATTATTGTTTGTAACATACTCATCTGTTTCAGTCAGGTGCCTTCTGGACCTCTTTTTTGCAGCAACCTAGCGCAATACCAGTAGTGAGTGAAGCAAATGGATCTGTTTACTTAGTAAGCATCATGATGATGATGATCTTAAGTTTCACTTACCTGAAAATAGTGACAGAAAGCAGTTTGAGCCTCAGGAGATAAAATATCATGAAGAAGCTTGTAGAGTTTGACAGCAGGCTCCAGGGCAGGTGCTGCAATACCGGATGCAGGTCTGAAAACCTCCGAGATACCAGAAAAAGATGATTCATCAAGTGACTTGTAATTCTCGAAAACAAGAGTGAGTATCTGTTCAATTTGGTCCTTAGTTTCTCCAAGTATTCGGTTCTGATCAGAATAACCAAAAGCCAAACTAAGTTAGACCACACAAAGCTCAAAAGTATTAACTAAATCATAGCTGATGTTACAATAGCATTACCAAGAAAACTAAAAATGCAGAGTGCACCAAGCCTTAAAGTTACATCACTTGAACCAGAAATTTCAATAGTACCTCCTGGTGGCTCAAAGAAGTCCCGCCATTGCCCTTCATGATAACAGGTGCTAGCAGATTATACACCAAATTGAGGCAGTCTGCTGTTGGTGTAGCCACATCCATCACATAAGATAGGTACCTAATTACATAGAACATGAGGGGCGCCACAAGCATAATGAACCAGGTAAAGCATAAAAGAGCACGATCAATAAATTTAATATTTCTAGTTTTCAACAGAAAATAGCAAATTAAGATCAGATTACCTTAATTTGGTATATACCTCAGACACCCCATAATAAGATGCAAACCCCGTTAAAAGCCATTTCCATGGACCGTGTAACATTAGGTTCCTCTGTTGAAAGCCTTGAACTTTCATTGCAACTTCTAAAACCAGGTCATATGCTACCGTCTCTGCGACAGAGCCACACTACAACCAAAAGACAGAGACAACAACATAACTGCTTGAGTTAAAATATAATAAGAAACTTGTAATTTAGATAATAAGATATCACTTAGAAAACAAATACCCTAAAACCAAACAATTAATAAAGCTTCTATTCACCCTCATCTCATGTGATTAAAAGACTGCATTTGTTAGAATTTGATCATGGAATAGACATTTCAGGGTCAGAATACTTATATGGTATCATACTTTTGACAGTCCCAAAAAGTTGGTTTTTGTCAAGTAAATTCAGCTGTAGAAATCTTAACACAGCTTATAACAGTAACGACAAAAAAATATTAGATCACATGCCCAAGAAAATTACTGGAAATAACTCCACCCTTTTAACCTTAAGCAGTTTCTCAGGTTCCTGTTTTCTTTGCAAATATAGAAAATCAGGAGTGAAATCCCACATATATTGCGCCCTTGATAGTAAGATCATGGTTTAAAAGACAAACAGCTCATAAACACTACTTATGTTCATAATAGCTAACCTTGGGATGACTATTGTCATCTGAACTTGTTGAATAATTTATATAAAGTTGTATCTTGCCCACAAGTGTGTGGTCTTGCCCATGATAAATGTTCCACCAGCGTAATTTGTCAGCCTGCATCAAGATTGAACATGAGTTCTACCATAATTATCAGCAATCATGACCGACACCAATAACACCTTTTAAAACAAATGCGATAGGAAAAATTACCGGGTCATCAGCAATATTAGCCACTTGGACAAGAACACAGCCAAAATGCTTCCCCTTGGAATCTTGGACTTCAACAAGCAGATCATCTCCTAGGCCATCTGGAAAACTGTAAAGTACTCAGCAATTTATTCAGAAAGTACAGTCATAAAAGAATAATAAACATTACGTACAACAAATGGGTTTCACAAGATCCGGGCTGCAGTCTGATGGCATCTTCTTCAGTCATGCTTTTAAGTCTTAACAAACATGAGTATGTTTCTGAACACATTATAGGCAGAAAAGTTTATAAAAGGATGAATCATGATAGAATAACTCTATAAGAAAAATGAGCATGTAGCAGGAATAATTTCACATGTATTATTAGAACATATATTTCACGAATCATGTCAATGCAGATAATATACATGCAAGGACATAGTAGAAGTGAAACAAAGAGTATAGACTTCCAGAAACACAAGAAATTGTTATGGTGAAATATAAAATGAAAGAAGATTAAACAAGAATATTATTACTCCACAAATAATGTAACAATTGGATTTCTACATTATTTCAAAAGGATTAGGTCATAAATCTTCCCTCGGTAATGTCAATTCTTGCCAAGAAGTATAGATAATAGCTGGATGTAATAAATTTTCATTCACAGCAAAATTTGAAGCAACAAATGATAAGGATGCAATATGTGCCAAGACCTTGTCTGACTACACCCAAGAAAAATAGCTATAATTTTATTTTCTAAAAATTATTCACTGCACTGAAGGGATAAGAATGAAATATTATTCAAGAAATTTGCATTTAGAAACTACTCAGTTGTCCATGTGATTCTTCTACATGTAATTAAATAATAATAACTTTTCAGACAGCATAAATCTATACCAATTTAATACTCCCTCTATAACCTTTTTCCTGTATATAATAAACAGCTTAGGTATTAAACATCTAATGGCATTCTAAGTTTCTTGATCCTTTAACTCTCACTTCTAAAAATTGCTCAAATAGAAGAATAAAGGGTAGCAATCAAGTGCAATAATTACTCAAATAGGCCCTAACTGAATTAAGCCAAACTGCATCCCCATCAAGCAGATAATTATATACTTTCATAAAGAAGAAAAGTTATGATGAGAAAAGAAATTTTTTTCCAACAATATCCCACTTTCACTGAAACAACTGCAACATACCAAAACCCTAGAGAGTTCCTACTGAGACTAAGTCAGAAGGCTATAGTATAAAATATTAACTTTTGAATCAGCACCAACTAGAATAAAGATGCACAGGACATAATATAAGGAATTCTTCTAGGTTGCAAAATACCACAAAAAATTGCATCTTCACATACCTTGCACAACTTCATAAGACGATGGAGAGTTCCGGAGAGTTGTTACACTAGCTTTCAGGACTCCAGACACCTGTTGTATATATCGGGTGCTGGCATGCACATATGCCAAGCTTTGTCGTGCGAAGGAACCATTTACAGGTATCCGTGGGGCAAATCGAATTTTTCTGATGGCTTGCCATCCAGAAGAAAGTTTAGACTGAAAACTGGAAAAGTGATGTTGCATAGACTCCATTTTAATTTTAGGTGTCCTAAATGATGAGATGCTACAGCCAGAAGGCGGGTCCAAGCCCAGTTTAACTTTGCGTACTGCACAATGAAAGATATATCAACAAAGACTCAATATGGAGAAATTAGATGGCTGAACAGTCTAAAATGACACAAAACCCACCTTGTACTTTCATCTTTCCAATGAGTTTCTTCTGTTTCAATGCAACAGGCTCACTAGAAAGCTCTGAATTGTGCTTCACCATTAGTTCATCCTCTGATTGTAATAGGACCTGCCGCAATCTACAATTCAAAAAATTATATGCCAATGAGAGTGGAGACATTAATAGCACTTAAATGAAACTTAGAGACAATAAACTAGAACCATGGCTACCAATATCTAGTTTTTCTATTCAATGATAAGATTGCTCATTGTTGTTCCTAGGTTTTTCACTTTTCAAAACAGAATTAACCTAGGTTTCGTCTTTGTTATACGATTCCACAATGAGTCCTATGTCAAAAGTTTATATCTATTTTAGATACTCATACTCCTAGCCAGATGCTCCCCACTCCAGAGCCAGACCATGTATAGTTATCTGGGCTTATCTCATATCAAGGATTACATAGTAGGATAAAGGAAAGATCACCCTAACAGAATCAATGACATCAAGAGAGAATCTAAACTCACCCAAATGCATCCCTCAGTAAAGCACATTCATTTTCTAGAAACATAGGAGCTTCCATGCATTGCATTGCCCAAGCATGGAGACAAAGACGTACACAAGCATCATAGGCTATCACAGCATGCCATGGCCCAAGAGCACTGAAATGGATTTACATAAGCATATAAGCACATAATTAATGAATTCAAACTGGACGAATACCTCACTTAATCATCATCACAATTAGCATAAATGATACCTTGCATGAAAGGTTGGAATGCGGGCTGGGTGTGAACTTGAAGATGCAGCAGCCTCTGAGCCAGCAGCAGTTCTGTGACCATATACACTTCGAAATAAGTTGATACTGGATATATAAAGGTTTGTGCGTGTTTTGTGACTAGAAAGTCAATCTATTGAGGCAAAAAACCAAAGTGCCTTAAGACTTGTATGTACTTGACCAATATACCAACCTAACAAAATGGTCAGGGTTCTCATTTCCAATACTGTTCTTTATCTTATCCTCAGACATGGGTTTAAAATTACTTGATTCATTTCTAGTAGAAAACTCTCGTGAATCTTTCTTGTGTGGAGCTGCAGGAGCTCTAGAAGCTGCAATTTTCTCCTGTGTTTGTCTGATCTCTTGACCAGGACTGCGAAATGGGGGAGCACTGAGAATGTCTTCATCATCATCATCGTCAGACAGTCTTCCATTCTGTGTATATCATACCATAAATCATTAGGCAGATTACAGCTAGAAGAGATATTATATTTGAAGATAGTTGAGAAAATTCTTAAGATTCAAAGATGAAAATTATGCCTGAGAAAATATATAGTGCTTGGTTCCCCTTAATTCAGATGAAGCCCACGCACAAGAACCTATTTTTATTTACTTTCACCATTATGCAAGTTCTCGATCTTCTTTAGTAAAATATGGAGAAGAACAATCAGACATGACCATTATGCCTGACCAAACATCTAGCACTCGATTTCCCTTAATATATATGAAACCTACACGCAAAATAACTACTTTTGCATATTTTAACCATTAAGCAAGTCCTACATCTTTTAAGTAAAATATGGAGAAGGTTCAACCAGCCAATTGGCAATAATACAAAACAAATAGATAATATTACAAACTAAGCCCTCCGCCCAATTTAGGACCTTGAAAATGTAATATAAGCACCACACACGTTACAGTCATGCACTTAATAAGGTTATTAGTGTTTTAGTTTAACATTTGAAAGGCTTAAAATCCCGTTTGCATATTTAAAAGAGAGTTTGCCTTGCAAACACTGTGATTTGATTTAGAGTTTGATTTTTTGTGAAATTAATTTTGTCCTTTAAACTTCTATTTGTACAAAAATAAAAAATAATTGCTTTTGTGTTAAATGAATTATATAGGGATCAAAAATCAATTTTCAAACAAAAATTTTTAAACATAAATCGCGAAGCAAAATTATGTTCAACCAAAATCAATTTAAAAAATTTGATACAAAATCACCTTAACCCAACAACAATCCAAACATACATAATGTCTAATATATCACTTCATACCTTTTCAGTAGCATGTTTCACGTTTATCCTTGAAGGCAGACTAGAAGCATACCCCTCTGAAACATAAGTTCTTGTCCTTGGCACAGTGCCGTTGACACTTCCTACCTGTGTGGTAGAGAATTCTGAGCTCGCAGCAGAATCTGATGACTCATCCTCAGTAAAATCACTCTGCCTTGCATTCCCAGTTCCCCTCATCTGTGGGTTTCTCACAACACCAGGTCTCCCAACCGCTGTTTCCCGCGAAGAACTCACCTCAGAGTACGTATAGTCACTACCGTATCGGGATGGCCTTTGTGTGAGATTCCCATATCTGTGAGCGCCACCATTGGGGACTCTCTGGTCTTGGGGAGATGAATCTAGTGAATATCTCCCACCATAAACTTCCTCCTCCGAATCACTGGCATCATTATCGGAATTAGTACCACTGTCATCGACCCCACCAGGGATTGCATTCGCAGGGAGATGGCCACTTTTCAATTTTGCCGGCGGTGGTAACCCGAATCCTCTGGCGCCGCCGCTCTTTATCCCACTAATAGGATCAATTCGAGATCTCAAACTTGAATTTGAGAATTCTTTCTGAGCACCAACAGAAACCGGAACTCAGAAAGATTAATATACATTTCCAGAAGTACAGGCAACAGAAACCCAAATTTTAATACAAAAGCAAGCGGAATATATCGAGATTGATATCTATCTATTAAATTAGAATGCTAGTAGAAAGAGAGAAAGAGGAAATAAATCAGTGGAGCAGACCTCTCGAACCCATCGAAGTGCATTCTTATCAAGCCCTTCAGCGAACATGGTTGCGGCTGCGTCTTCGCCTGCACCAGCAACCGAACCTCGGATATCCTTCGCTCAAAATTCACAACCTCGATCCTCAAGCAAATGTACATAAAATGTGAAGCTTGGCCTAAAAAATTTTCTATACAAATGAATCAAAGTTGCGGGTTTCACTGCAGAGACAGGCAAATAGAAGCAATGTCGGGGTAAGCTTTGGGATTGTATCAACTTAGGAACACCATAACATAAACGGTGGGAGATACGAGGGAAAAAAGAGGTTTGCTTCCCCAAAAAGCTTTCTGTGTTTCAGCTCTGTGAGGAGAGACCCACAAAAGCACCGATGCAAATCTCCCATTGGTGGGTTCCTGGTTCACTTCCTGGGCTCACTGTAAAATAGATTTCTTTTTTCTTTTTTGGAAACAGGTAAAAATTATATATCCCGACCTTTGACAGATTTTGTTTAGATTTATTTCCCAAAAATAAGAAGATTTTGCTAAATTTCCTCTATTAACGTGTTTAACATACTACATTACTTGCATTTTAATAATAAAGAAACATATAATTAGAGGTCGGCTGGTCATTTTTGCCTGAAAACGGCGACGTATGCTGGACTAAGAATTAAGAAATGATGATTGTAGCGGCAAGGGCGATGCGATCACGATGAGAAAAAGGAAAAGTCTCTAAGCTGGTCCGAAAATAAAGCGCACGTAGTCTATACTTCGGGTAGCAAGATGAGTGAGAAAAGTAACGGGCTTTTCTGACGTGGCAAAGCGGTGGGCCGTTTCTAGAATATTAGCTTTATATTTAATCTATTAATTATATTTCCAATTTAGTCGAACGTTTACCTTTCGTCTCACGCTGCAATTTCATGCTCCGAAAAAAGTAAATAAAATAGTCAGAGAGATGCCCCACCAGTCGCATAATGCACATGGTGGTGGGTCCCAGCTCATGCACATTTTTTGTTCCGTTCTTCTTACTTCGCTGGCCACTCCCGAGTTGCTTGCTAGTAACCCGACACGGCTCATAGTGGTTGTTAGCTGTAGGATGCTAACTCAGTTTGTAAATCTGGGACTTTTGCGAGCACTGTCTTATTTGGAAATTTATACGTGAGAAATTTTATTTTTTGGAGACAAGGATAGAGATAAAACTTTAAGTTTGAAAATGGGGATGGGATCATATCTCTCCCCCTGTTGATTTCTATTCTTGTCGATTTATATAAATATTATATATATATATATATATATTAATTTTTATTTTTTTGTATTTTAATTTTTATTTGTAATTATAATAATTAAAAGTTAAAATGTCAGTTTAACTTAAAAATAATCCCACCTATAACATATTAATTTTTTATTTCTTTAAAAATATAGTAAAATTACTTTTAAAATATTTAAAAACATAATTATATTATAAATGAGAATAAAAAGTAAATATTAAGAGAAATAATATTATTTAAATATTTTTTAAAATTTAATTATATTTTTGTTAATTTTTTTTATAATTAACTTATCTTATTAAGAATTATCTATTATAACTTACAAAAATTTATTATTTAAATATTTGTAGTTTTTATAAATTTAATTAAAAATTATTAAATAATATAAACAAATAACTTAAATTTTAAATTTAAGTTATATATTATTTATTTATTTTTTAATTTTTATAAAAAAATTTAAAGTTCGAGTGAAAATTTATAGGGATTCGCATCCCCATGAGAATCTGCGGCAATGTGAATACTTGTGAGGAATAAGGATGAAAAAATTCTTTTTTCAATGTAAAATATAAAAATAAAAAATATAATTAATGATAAGAATGAAGAATCCTCGTTCGTCCTGGGCCCTGGCCTTGCAACATTACAATCCTTAGCACACTTGATGCCCCGACCCTTGCCGGGAAGTTGGCCCGCCGTGCATAGCAAGAAATTGTTAGTTTAGTACTCCACGAGTAAGACGGTGTGTCGTTAGTGACGTCAAGGGCCTAGATTTCGAGTCGTGGGAAAAAACTATTGTCATTGACGATGACCAAAGAATATCTGCATCAAAACTTTGGTCACGTCGTGACGAAACTTTAATTTGAAAATTTTTGAATGGTCACCCAATAACAAAAAGGACAGCCTTATAATTTTAGTAGACAAAATTCAGTACGACATTATGATTTTGACGCAATGAAACTTTAGGTCCTTCCGCACTAAGCTAATGATTCCGACAGGCACCGAACCTTCGGAAAACATCTGATGAACCATATATGCATATAACTTGCTGGCTCTGACCATCGAGGACTCAACTCTCAAGTCCCTGAAATTAGAAAAAAAAGAACTAAAATTAGTATGGGGAGAAATTTTCGTGTGTCCATTGTGAGTAAAGAATTACATCGGAGACCGTTCAGCTTAAACATGTAAAACTCCAATGGGAAGCATTGATTGCATTTTGCGTGCAACAATACAAGCACAATCGTTACAGTGTGGCACAACGGTTCTTCAAGGAGTCATAAGATGGGTATGCTACAACTGCCAATTCATTGAGCAGTAAAATAGGTAAAATGGAGGATGATAAGATTGATATGTTTTTTTTTACTCATAATCACTTTTTTAAGAATGAAGAACAAAATATAGAATAATTAAAAATAATAATAGATTACTAAAAGTTGTTAAATAGGTTTTAAATGTTTACATTCTTTTAATGAATGAATAGTTGAATACTTTATGGAATGCTTAACACATAATCTATCTGAATTGGAGACTGCCCATAAAAGAGAATCTTGAACTGAAGACAACCAAGAAACAGCAGAACGGACTTTAATTCCTTGGATATTGACAGCTACGTGTGAAAGCTTCCACTAACCGTGACCTGTGTGTGCCCCAAACATCAATATTATAAAAAATGACAGGCTTTTCATTTTTCCCTTAATTTTCTGTCATCCAATTGCGGCTTTTCTGCAAGCCCAATCTCGCACACAGAAGAGGACAACGCACAAGTGTAAGCAAAACATGATACTGCACACGCGTAAAGAAACGAAATTGTGCAGGAAGGGGCAAAAATATGTTGCGGTGAGTTGCATGATCCAAGTCACATGGAATTACGATGCCCTGTTGTGTTATATCCCATGAATCCCCTAAATCACATCAACAAAGTAGCCAGCAAAAGCTCATCAAGAATATATTTTTTTAATCCGAAAATTCTGGTAACCAGTCGCCAGTTCCACAACCAGGTATTTTTTTAATTATCAATTACAATCTTAGTTTCCCATTTGGTTACGATATTCAATGAAATCATTTTCAGATCACCAAAACCCAACCACTATTTCAAGAACTTCTCATTAAAAATCACCAATTTCACTAAATGTGGGGATCTAACACTGAAACAATTTATTGAAGGCTGCTTCCTTTCTTTGATAAACGAATCTACAACAGTAAAAACATGAATTTGATTGAACTAACTTAAGCATACAATTCATCCACATTACACTCTCCGAGGAAAACCTTGATGCTCCGTGGTGAACCACAGCTGCCTTCGGCAATAAGTGCTCTGTCATTGGCAGCCATGTGAGCAATAATCTTAAATATCATTTCGATCTGCAGAAAAAGTATAATGTTACTAAAACTATCGTACCGACAGTTTTGAGTAGAGAGGAAAGTGGATATTGTTGATGTGTGTACATCTTCTGGAGCATGGCAACGTTCAGCTACTTCTTCAAGCGTTAATGGTTCAACGGGCTCTCTGCAGCTGAAAGCAGATAAGTGGTATAATCAGACCTAACCAGAAAGTATATTTATAAGGATGGTAAGCACCAAAAAAAAATTTGCAATCTTAATAGTAAATAAATTTGATCGTCTATTTATTATCTTTGCGAAATTTAGCAGGTTGAATCACAATAATGTGGTAACCAAAGCCCCTGGTAGGGAAGTCGTTTTGAATTGATGGACCTTCCCGACAAGGATCCTAATGGTATGCCCAAAATAACCTTAGATAAGACAGAGAAAACTGCTATTTCCAAAAATGTCATGTCATACCTTGCCTCATTTAGTACTGCCAACACCCGCTTCTGAAGTGCTAATACTTCACCCGCCGCTTTTTTGCCAGCTTCTACTCCTAGGATAGGAACCAGAATTCAGAAGCAGTTCAATGACAACGAACAGAATAACAGTCGATAATTGGATAAGAAATTTCTGATGCATGAGTCAAAATTTCAAAACAACATAAATTAGTGAACCACCCCCCTGGGTCCCCAGTGTAAGATACTATGTAAATTTAAGTTGTTTAATCTCATATCTAGAATACCATAAAATGGGCTAAAGAGGCCATATTTTTACCAGGTTGATGATAAGCATTTATGTTGATAAGTGAGGCATATATCCCAACTGCTCGCTCGTAGAGTGCAATAAGAGCACCGACTGATCTGGGTGTCACTTCTTGCACAGTAACTGTAATGGACTCCCTGTCATTAGCATAAAGAGCTGACCTTGTTCCCTATAGAAAGAATAACTTTTAGCACTACATGAAAAGAAAAACAAACCACGATCAATTTTAATAGAACCCCCAAGCACGGCGAGGAAACCTGCTTGAATAGCAAGTCATACCTGTAGCATTCCAAACAGGTAGTCACCGCATGTGACCCCGGGTTCAAGCTCCCGATCATGACCAGGAGGTCTATCACGTAGCACCTCAATAAATGTCACAAAAAAATTGTGCACACCTTCTCTCAATTGCTGGATGTAGCTGTTGGAGAATCAGTTCGTTAGATTTATTCAAGCCAAAATGCACATGAAACCAACTTTAAAACTGGAACGAAAACTCACGCATGCTGATCTGTGCTTCCTTTATTTCCGTAGACAGTAATTCCTTGATTCACCTGTGTAGTCCAAAATTCAAATCAGATCACAAAAAGAGTGCCAACATATTATTGACATAACATTAGTTCATGAAGAATCTATGACTGTAAACTTTGTTTGCAAATGTTGCATAACATGGGGCATGAAAGCATCCCCCATGTAGAATCTCAGCACATAACCACATAAAGCAGTCAGGCTAATATGATGCAGGTGGTAAGGGTGGGGTGGGATAAGGGTAATGTCAAGGTTCAAATCCTCCAATGTACCCAAAAAAATACGATGCTAGTAAATTCCATCTCAAAGGGCAACAATTTGTACATACTAAAAAACCTGATATAGGCAACTGTGAACTAATTAAGATGCAATCTTCTAGATGTTCACTTAAAAATGGACGATAAAGTACAAATTTATTTTAGCTAGGTTTGTTACATGTAAAACATACCCGATTACCATCCAAGTCAAATTCCTTGCCCAGAGATTCCATGACCAACAGCTGCAAGTATCTACTAAATAGTAACAAGCTGTCCTTATAGGGAAGGATCACCATATCCTAAGAAATACAAAGGAGTAAAATAATAAGCAATAGTGACAGGTGAAAAATTCACAAACTATGTTATACTCACCTTGGCTCCTACACCATCTGTAGCCCAATACCAACATAAAGCTAGCAAAGCTGCAGGATTATTCCTAACCTGCACAAAATTATTTATTAGCATGGAGATCCTTTTGCTCTATTATTGTGATCGGGAAGCAGAGAAAAATTAGGCAATAAGCAGACTGGATTAAAGGTTTAATTAAAAGGTGAAAATGAAATCGTGCTGTACAGATGATTGCCATTTTACAGTTAATAGTGCAATATTGATACTTAAGAAGATGAGTGTTTCTTCAATTGGTCTTCTGCATATAAAGCCAGCATGTCTCACACGATATCCTCATTTTTCACATACAGATCTTCACGTGTCCACTCATCAACCTTCATATTCTCAACTTGGCTGTTTTGTTCATCACATGTTTGTGGACATCCTATTATCTAGAATTAAAAATAATAGCTTTTGCTAGGCGCAAGGCATGCTAAAGGTTGAATTGATATTTAAGACATCCTTACTCTATGAAGAAGCCAAGTTATTGAGTTTCATGCCACAATGACCAAAAAGAATTGCATTTCCAAGAACAAGGATTCTAAAAGAATGGTTTTATTTATGAAGCTAGACTTGGAGGAAGGATACTTCTCAAGGTGATGGGTCGAACTCCAACACCCATGACGAAGGAAGATAAAGGAACAGGAAAAAACATAACATATGATTTAGAATTTTTATGGGGCTACGCAACTTGATGACCTTGGTATACATATTTCACATTTACCCTATACTCATCAAGATGACTTAGATTTATTACTATTGATGCATACATTATCTGACCCACACTTCACCCCATTAGTGGCTCATAATTCACCTGCTTTAACCAAATATATTGTAAATAGAATAGCAAAATATTAGAAGTACTGAGGCAGTCATCCCAGGCACATAAGCTCAGTTTTGACGGCACATTATATGGCCTTAGAATCAGCATTCACAAATATTGTCATTTATTTTTGTGGAGGTAAAATAACAAGCCCAACCCTCCTAGACCCATTTAACGGGATCTAAATTGCCCTGTCCCGGATAAGCTGACTATATATTAAAAAGTCCTCCGGCTTGTGCAACTGATTTCAGATGCCAAATACAAAATCTATGACAAGTGGACATTACATCATATGCTGAAACAGATCTTTATAAGCCCGCACCCCAATAGGCACAAAAGAATTAGCTTCAAGATATAATTAACCTCATTTGTATTATGTATATATATTATATGTCCAAAAGGTTTTTAAAATATTCAAGTGAGGTTGTCCATAGATTTAAGCCAAATGCTCTGCACTCGGCCACCTTTCATGTTTTTGGCACAAGTAGCTCAAGATATTACTTAAACATGAGCAAGGCCACTTATAAGAGTTGCTTTCCTTCATTTACATAGGCACGCCACAGCACTGAAAGTCCTCTCCTTATATGAAAGCATTCAAAAGAAGATTTAGAAAATGATGCATACCACAGTACTTCTACTTGCCTCATCCATTAATGTTGCACCAACAAGCATCTCTCTAATGTTAATCCCCTGATGCAAGAAGCATTACAGTTGTGTCAGGAGAAGAGTGGTGTTAGAGTTGTTAGTTTCATCAGTTATTTACAAGACTGGTAGTGCAGAGTGCTATAAATACTGATGTAATGCAGTCCTTTGGAAATAAGATTGACTCATTCTCTTCCTCTTTCATGTTTCACACACACACTTCTCTGAATCTTGATAAGTTGAACGCAGAACATCAAAGAATAAGCAGATGCATTTCAAATTCGGGGTCAATGACCTGAAGGGCTGCTGGAAGCAGACCAACTGCAGACATTTCTGATGTTCTACCTCCAACCCAGTCGAACATTGGAAATCTAGCTAACCAACCCTCGATTCTTGCAGTGTTATCCAACAAGGAATTTTCTTGAGTAATACCAACACCCTGCATTACAGCATGTATAAGCAGATTATCACAATTCTCGTAAACTGACAGCAGTTGTACAAGTGGTGTAAGGCGAATAGCATTAAAAAATTCATTAAAGTGCAAACAAAAAGCAATTGACAGGAATAGAAACAGTTCAGTAAATTTTGCTTTATTATACAGCACCATAAGTTGATAACATAGGTACTTGTTAACACAGTTATCTTTACATGAAACAAGATATTTTTCAAAATTCAAAGACTTGACCATGTTCTTTAGTTGAACAGTAAAATTGAAACTGAAAATAATGGGCAAAGTAAGCAATTCTATGTATATAAGAAGCATAGGAGTAAAAAAACTGATTTTTGATCATCTACGCAACTGGATTTTTGAGCCTCATAAAATAGTCATTCCCAATTATAGCTCCATAAAACCAACTAAAGTTAAGATTTCATTGTATTATGTAGGACGAGGAAATTAAAAAAAAATGAAAAACCTGAGATTAAACCTGTTTCGGAAAATTCAAGCCCGCTTCACGACAGGCCTTCTGTACTTCTAATAAACCGTTCCTAGTTTCAGGGGTACCTCCACTCTGAATATTATTGTAATTTTCAAGTTAACAACATACTCCACGTACCAAAAACAACATTAAACATTGGTATAATCTCGATGCAGACCTTCGAAATCACTATAACAAGTGTTGAAGCTAGCTCAGGGCCTAGTTGGGCAATCTAATGATCAATTCCAGCTGGATCCGTATTGTCAATAAATCTTATCTGCCAAGAGTCCAAGAAAACATAATCTGCACTTTCAGTGAGAAAGAAAAAAAATTCGCATTTTATAAATCTGGTTACCCAGAAATCTTATAATTACGAGATTGTAAAAAGATCATTCTCTACTGATCAGAAACCCAAAAGTCTAATCAGATGACACGATTTTCAAACGACTAAAACTTCAGAATAGCAGGTAACTTATCAAGGTAGAGTATATATAGCGCGATTCGGATTCTAACTAGCCTCATTTCATTCGTAACTGTATTGCCCAAAGTTTTTCCAAGACCTTTAAACAGATACTTGTTGAAACTACATCTATTCAATCCCCTCCCCCTCCCAACAGAGAAAAAGTTACTGTGACTGAATTGCATTATCCTCTTCCTGGGTAAAGAGGGGAAATAGGGAGTTATGGACAGCAACAGCGTTCAAAGTAAGCAGATGGAATGCTTGTGAGAAATGAAATTGCAAAATATACAATCTTAGGTTGAATTATATGTGACTGGAATTTCGATTTGGGGGGGTAAATTCGCATGCACTGTAAAAACACTCGCTATCAGCACATTAGAAGTAGTGAACATCATCAACAGAATTCCATCACAAAATTGCGATGTTACATACCTTTAGAGGCGGGTTATCAGGAGCTAATGCCTCTGCAACAAACTGCGGTCCAAGAGCTGAACCACCAATTCCAACAGAGAGAATTTGAGTAAAGCGGCCCTCAGGAAACGATGGAGGTTTAATCTGCCAAAGCGCATTGGCACGGAAAATTTGGTAAAAGCAAATAAACTTCGAGTTCGAGACACGACTAACCCAACATATTTCGTTTCCTGAAAAATAAAAACGAAAAACTGGAGTGTGAAGTATGAACTGACCTTACCATTGACAACGTCGTTGGCGAACTTGGGCACGGCCTCGAGAGTATTATCAATCTGCGTCTTGAGGAACGAATTAGGCGCTCGATTAGAATCCCTCGACCAATAATGGCCGACCATGCGACCCTCGTCGGGGTTAGCAATCGCACACTTCTCCAGCTCCTCCATCGCTCGGAACGCCGCTTGAAATCGGGCCTCCATCGCCTGCAGAAACTCGTTGATGAAACCCACCCGGCTTACATTGATGTAAATTCCCAGCTCCTTGTGCTGGTAAAGCCACTCTACATATCTCCGCCACAGAGCTCCGGGGTCTTTCTTCAGACCTCTCCTCTCCTTCGCGATAGCCCCATCATTGACTGTGGACAACTCTGCCGGAATATCCCGAGCCACCGATTGACAACTCAAACTCCGATCAGAGGCGTGTTGTGGACGAGAGGGAAATGCGATAAACTCTTTCCGTTGTATGTTGGTTCGTTTTGGAGATTGGTTCTGGAGTTTCAGAGTTGGAGAAGATGAACAAATGCCTGAAATTGAAACCATGGGAAGGTGACAGAGGAGAAAGGGTTAAAGCTTATTCCGGCTTAGGCGTGAACATGGTTGAGGAGTTTGAGTTTGATTCTGAGCTTTGATATTTTGGAAGCAAATTAAGACAAGTGGTTGGATTTTGCCGGAACGAGCCTTCTCGATGACAGTGTGTAAGTGAACGGTTTTCGTCTTATAGCTGATGCCCATGAAACGTGCAATGTTGTGTGTTTGCTGGCGGGAAAATTCGGGAGTCACTCGTTGATTGGTTGGTCGAATAACAGTAATCCGGTGGCTTACCAAACGCGCCTAGTCCTTCCGCATTATTACGCCAATGCCCTCACTTCGTATATATATATATATATATATATACACACTAGAACCAATAGAGTTCAAAAATTTGTTAGTAAAAGAAGCTCTATGTGTCAAGTATGAAAATATATAAAATAGAACGGCTATCAAAATCGAAAGAATCAAGTACAGAAATATAAACAAATTATGAAGATATAAAAGAAGAAAATAAAATAAATATTATGAGAGGCAAATTAAATAATCAGATATAAGAACAACAATAATATGTTTAGTATAAAGAAATGAAAAATCCAGAAAAAAAAATAGTTGAAAGATGAATGAAATTTAAAAAAGAACAATATGATAGAATTAAAAATAAAGAATTAGATTTGATAATGGAAGATTTGTTGAAACAAAGTATAGTATAAAAAATTAATAAAATAATAAAATCAAAAAAAAAATGCATGTGTAATATTACAAAAGAAATATTCTATAGAAGCAACAAATAGAAGGAATCCTAAGAATACCATTGATAAGTAAATCAATAATAGATCAGGAAATTGAAAAATTAGATATTAAAGATGATATAACAGAAATATTTATACCAGGAATTCAATTAATGATTAAAGCATATTTTCAAGTAGGAATAAATATCCCAATAGAATTATTAATTACAAGTAACTGAATAATAGATAGCATACCAAATAGTATACTAGGTGCATTAAACAGAAATTTGGTATATCAATAAATAAAGTTTACATTAAATACAAATTTTGTAATATTTAGAGCATAAATAAATATGAATAGAACTTTAATAGTTTACCATAAGTTGAAAGGAATAAAAATGCCACCAAAAAGTAAGATAATTAGTATAACAAGAATGGTAGGATTGGTTTTTTCAAACGAACACAAGATATATAAAAAGAATCATGGGAAAATAACAATAGGAAAAAAATTTATGTCAGTCTCAGAATAATTAAAATTAGATCCCATAAAAATTATTATCCCAAAACAATTACAATTAGATTTAGACAACACCAAAGAAATAAGAAATGAGGAAAACATTAAAAGAATCCAGTATGATAATAATATAGGAAGAAGAAGTATAAGAATAAATTCGTCAAATGATATAAATATAAATATAGGTCCTAGGAGAAGTTTAAGCTATCAAGAATATAGACTCTTAACAAGAACCAAAAGTCTTAGCTCATATAGTTTAGAAAAGTCACAAAGACATAAAATAGCAGAAATTTCGATAACATCAAATCTAACTAAAATAAAAACAAATAACCCAGTAATAGATTTAACAGACTCTAAAAACTCAAAAAACTCAATAAATTATGTTTTAGTTGAAATACAGAAAGAAGGAGTTTGGATACAAATAATTGCCATAATAGATCCAACATAAGAAAGAAGTGTAATACAACTAGAATATACAGACAATGATATAGAAATAAAAGAATTATGAACAAAAGCAAATACAGTAATTAGATTTGATAAAAGAGAAATAATAAAATTAAAATTATGGATAGATGAGGAAATTAGAGAAACTAAAAACCATAAACTAATTTTAAGACAAGATTTTCTCAACCTAGTAACACCATATAGAATCCAAAAAGATAAAATACTTCTAAATATAAACCAAGTAGTAGTAATATTAGAAAAATAAAGTTGATTTAAATGAAGTTATATTATATATTGTTAAAATTCAATTACAAAAAATATCAATCAATAAAATATCATGCAATGGTAGATACAGGAACAAATATGACAACCGCTAAATACAATGTTTTACCACCAGAATTATTGAAGAAAAGGATAATTATAAAAATGACTAGTGTAGAAAAAGAAGTACATTTATTATAATTATCGGCTAGAAAATGTTATAGTACAAATATGAGACTATAAATTAAAAATACCAGCAATGTTTCAATATAATGAAGTCACACCTGATATAATATTAGGAATTGATTTCTTAGAACAATATATGTCATTACATTTTACTCCTAAAGCCTTAGTTTTTACTACACCGTGTAAGCACCAAGTATGAATATTAAGAATATTAGACTCACAAAAAAGAATAGATACAATATTTAGGAAAAAAAATAAAAAATTGAAGTACAATTTGTACCTAATAAAGAACCAATTAAAGAAATAGGTAAAAAGAAGATACATAGGACAAAGGTTAAAAGAAAATTATAGTGATAACCCTTTAATACATTGGGAGAAATCTAAACCACTAACAAAAATAAAATTATTAGATTATAATAAAGAAATAAATAGTAAGCCTTATCCATGGACAGAAGAAAATAGGAAAAAATTTATTATGTATATAAATAAGATGAAAAAATATAATCTAATTAGAGAAAGTAAATCTAGATATTCATTGCCAACTATGATAGTAATGAAACATAATAATGAAAAAAGAGGAAAATCTAGAATGGTGATAAATTATAAAAAACTAAATGAAATAGCAGTAAGAATGTCACCCCAAAATCCCTGGAGTGGGACTGGCACAGGCCACGAGGAAACTCCTCGAACCTACAAGCCTTACACTGGAGAGACATTCAATATCATGCCAAATTTATTCAATTTGTACCATATGTAATATAATTTGCCTTAATATAAAATAAAGGTTTAAACACAAAACAAGGAGTTTTGTAGAAATTTTGACAACACCTCCCTAGTAAATAGGATGTCCCAAAATTTCTACAATATCCTGTAAGACAATACAACATATAGGAGAGCTCCGCTCTCACCAATACAACCCAATATAGCATAATTACAAAATACAATAATTAAGAAAAGTTCAACTGTGGTCTCTATACCATCCCAAACATACAACCAATGACTATTATTCTAGATATATATACATCTCAAAAGAATAAGCCACGAATACCGACTAAACAAAAAGAATAAACCTCGCAACATCCCAAGCGGGGCTCACCACAAGACTCCCTGTCAGTGCTCTGTTGCCTCTAGGAACTTTTCTATCTCCCTATCTAAGACCAAATTTTTCCGACAGATAGCATCCCAAAATCAGTACAAAATTTCATGTATAAATAGAAAGCATAACATGATCAAGAATTGAGTAAAATACAATAATGTTTAAACCACAATAATCAACTTTGCAATAAACAGTTTTCGATACATAATGCTCTTTTCAAAACAATTAATTTAAAGTGCCATTCACAAGAAATCAATAAGCTTCCAAAGATCATATATAGGGAAGGACTACTAAGGACCAAACCGGTGTGGCACACAGCCACAAAGGGCAAATCACAACAGGCGAGTATACACAATCCTTGAAGGCAAATAACTAATAGGCGAGGATACACAATCCTCGAGGGCAACTAACCAACAGGCGTGAGGTCACCACTCACGAAGATTTTCACTCATCAGTCCACGTGTAATGGCCGTCACACGGGGCTAGCACTACCACTAACCCTACTAGCTGAGTCATTACCTAGGTGTAACAAAGGCTAATAGAACTACTATTGGCAACCAGTGTCTTATCTAGTCCTTCCAATGATAGTGAAATTAAAACAAGCATGCATAGGAAAAGTAGCAAGTATGCATGAAATCCATCTGTATTTGCAATAATGATTTATCAAGCAGTTATTTCTAACCGTATGCATAAGTTCAAAACCGTACATAAAGCCATTTTACATATCAAGGGATTTTATTACTTATAACCTCAATTCTGAAAAAATATAGCCATGACAAAATTAATAATGATACTTATAAAACATTTCCAAGTAATTAAAAGTGAAGCATAAATAAGATTATTGGGGAGTTCTATCTGCACATCTGAGTGCCGTTAAGTACCAGCAACTTGATAACTTCCCTCGGGTGACCTTATCACTCTTATGAGTTACCTATGTCAATAGGAAAGCAAGAAATTACTCTTCTTCCTTCTTTTTAATCCAAGAAAAACCATGATTAACAATAAGTTTTCATGACATACACCTTAAAAGTGTTCTTATAGGATCAATTCGAACCCATTACAATGCAGCATTTCATCATTTTCTGAAAACCCCAAAATTTCAAAATTTTTTAGTTTGGTTTCTGTTAACACAATTTCTCAAAAACTAGCCCAAAAATCATGCTTCCAAAACTGAAATTTAATGGATAGAGGCCAAAAATGCTTCTCCTAACATCATTTTTATAAAACAATCACTTAAAACTCACCGAAATCGCCCAAAAAGTTGCTGGTTTGAGCTTCACAAAGACCACCAAAAAATCGACGTTGCCGTCAGCGGTTGCTGGCAATGATCGGCCAGAACACGTCGCCAGTGAATGGAGGAGTTGGCCGGAGGTAGTGGTAGCTGTCTGTGGCAGCAAGGAACAGCAAAACTCACCAAAAATGAAGCAACGTTTTTTATGCAAAATGACGGGACAGAGATGGAAAATGGAAGAAAAAGTAAGAGGGTCAATTTGGTAATTTCACTTGTAAGGGACATGTGTCAGCACCAAAATATTTCTGAAGAAGGAGGGAGCTACATCTCAAACCCATGTCCTCTTGAATTCGGATGCCCAACCTTACCACTAAACCAAAGCTTATATTTGATTAGTAATACACACCAGAAAGATTAATACTCCCCTCTTTCTTAAGAACAAAATTTTTTTGCACTATAATTTGGCAAGTGTTACAAAGAAATAGGTACCCAATTCCAAAAATAGAATTATTATTTAATCTAATAAAAGGAAAACATATATTTAGTAAATTTAACTGTAAATCAGGATTTTTCCAAATAAAATTAGAAGAAGAAAGCAAAAAATACACAACCTTTAGTACATCCGAAAGTTTATACGAATGGAATGTATTACCTATGGGATTTCACAATAGTCTAAGTATTTTCCAAGATTATGTAATGAAACTCTTATTACCTATAAGAGATTTTACAGTAATCTATATAGATGATATTTTAATATTTTCAAATAATGAAAAAGAACATGATGAACATTTAGAAAACTTTATAAAACTAACAGAAGAAAAAGGATTAAATATATCACCAAAGAAAGTAGAATTAAGAAAGAAACAAATAGGATTTCTAGGACATTATATCTCTAAGGAAGGAATAGAGTTACAAGAACACATTAGTAAGAAAGTTTTAAATTTCCATGAAATAACAACTAGGAAGGAATTAAGATTCTTTTTAGGATTAGTAAACCAAGCTAGAGATGGTATTCCAAACTTATCAAAATATACTTCAGAAAACTAGCAAGAGAAACAAAGGAATGGAAATGGGATGATAACTCTAAATATGTAATAGAAAAAATAAAACATTTGTGTAAAAACTTACCATCAACCAATCAACCAATAAAGTGGATTATATATACTGATGCTTCATAATATTATTGGGGAGCAACCCTATACTATGAAAATGAAAATGGAAAAGAAATAATAATAAAATATGCAAGTGGAATTTAATCTAAGTCAGGCAAAATATCACTCGAATTGGAAAGAAATTTTAGTAGTAGTTAAAGCTGTAGAAAAATTCAAACTATTAATAGTAAATTCAAAATTTATAATAAGAACAAATAATACTTAAGTAAAACACTGGATTGACAGAGGAATAAGATCTAATAAATTATCTGATAAAATGTTGATTAAATGGCAATCTGATTTAGCCTATTATGATTATTGTGTTGAATATATCAAAGGAAAAAATAACTTGATTGCTTATTACATGAGCAGAGATGGAGCAGACTAATGAAAAGTCAAATATCTAGATAAATAGCCTTCCAAGGGAACCAAGTTTGCTAACTATTGAACAAATAGTAGTGTGTCTATCCATGTTGGAAGTTAATGTGGGATTAGCATAGTCACAGACAAATAACTACATAAATAGCATTTTTGGAACACTAAAGAGTATTATTACTTAACTAAACTAATTAGAAGAAGAAGTCTGACAATTAAAAGTTGGTTCATCTGACTAGATTGACTCTTCTAGCCAAAGGCTAATAATTTCTAGCACTACTAGCCATCCAATAACCCAAAAAAGCCCAATACCAAATCTAAAAGATTCTTTTTTAGAAAGAACCAAAAAAGGAAAAGAGGTTGAAACCTTTAAATCTTTAACTAGCCTAAAAAGAAACCCATCAATCATAAGCCCACTTACTCCATTAAAATATACTAGTGTTCAAATCAGGCTAGCTAAAAATCTAAGTCCAAACTAAAAGAACAGTTTGATTATTTTAGACTTTTAATCCAAAACTTAAACCATTTAAGCCTATGCACCACTAAGACCATGAAGTTTATATCTCACTATGCCATAAATAAAGTCGTCATATTCCTGAGAACTGATCCTGAATTTGTTAAAACATCATTTAGTTATGGCTTAATCCATTACATTTTGGTGAATATGGGATTTGTTCCTGGGAATATAGCTTAGTTATGGCTTAATCCATTATGTACTGCTAATATTACTGCTTGACTATTCTGATTAGGTATATATGAATGTTTTGGTGTTTTATTTTCTTCTATACAATATACTTGAGGTTTTATTCTATTTAATGAATACATGGTGCAAAAATAATTTACAAGATTTAAAACAAACAAGATTTTATGTTAGGCTTATACAATTCAACTTAATAAGATAAGGGATACTACAATTCATTCATTTTCTTTCATTATAACAAACTATGTTATAATACCATTCTCTAAACAATCCGACATGAACAACCCAATATGTGGCATTATTTTCATTAAAACACAAGTCTTAAGACTTCTTATGACACTTAGCCTTACAGGTTAAGAATTCCAGCGTATATACTGAAATTGAATATGAATTCTAAAATATTTATAAAAATTATGGATCAATTTTCGACTAGAATAAGATCGGGTGACAAAAGGAACTCTATCCTCTTTCATACAAAGGTATTTTATAGTACTTAATGCACAAACCTTCCCCCTTCAATCATAATCTAGCACAAACTTCCTTCATTTTCTACTGGAGGTGTACTTAATCCATAATTTATGTAAATATTAAAGAAAATGATATCATGCCGGTATTCAAACAATAGGTTCAAATCATTGTTAATTCCTGAAAATAAACTCACCTTAGTTTCCCTAAAGGATTTAGTTAGCCAAACCTTAGTATTTTGTGCTTAATCTTCAATGGTTGATGGATCTTGTATAATCAATGAAACTTGAATGTTGAAAAATAGAATTCTTTATTGATCAATAATGATATTTACAATATGAGTGGTTACAGAAAGAAAAAAAAAGGCTTAAAGGCAGAGTACGCTAAGCTCAAGAGATAGCTTGAATACTTAAATGCTTCGCGTCCTTCTTAGTGAATTACAAAGCTCTTAAATAGACTACTTCTTAGAACTATACAAGATTCTTTATTATCTCTAAATTTCTAAAATAATGGTCTTCCATGAATCTATGCTTGATAATTGTCATCCTTTGATGGTTTGTGTCTGAAATGATTGTCCTATGGAGTTTTGATTGTCCTTACTTATCTATCTAGTCTTGTTTCTTCTTTTTTATTTCTTCACGCATGATTGTCCTTGTGCATGATTGTCCTCGCTTGATTGCTTTTCTTTTTCTGCCTTTTTTTTTTTAGTATTCTTTTGCTTTTCTTCTTTTCCTTTTTTTTTTCTTTTTTTTTTAAACACTTAAATCAACGGAGGTGTTGAGTTCCATATATTCGTCGTCTTCTTGCTCTTGGCAGAACTTACATTGATGATCATTAAATTCTAATAATTGTTCGCAAATTTTTGCTTTAGTGTGTTCTAAGTACTCCATATTATTTATCTTGACTTTGTCGTACCAATTCTTGAATTGTCGATATTGTCGACTATTTTTCCCTCTTGAATAGATACATGTGGTTAGGCTAGTGAAATAAGTCCATTGGGCTTCATTTTTTGTTAAAGTTCTTGTCAACTCTATCATAATGATATTCATCTCTTGTGCTCATAATCTAGAGATAATGTTAAAAAACTGATCTTTTAAAATGCCATCCTTTTCTTCTTCTTCAAATTTAAATGGCTGTTTGGTGGTTCCAAATTTAATAAGATTAATGGGAAGATAAAATTTATGTATACTTGGTACTAAGTTATAATTCCAAAATAATGTTTGGAGGTTTCTACTAAAGATCTTGGTAATAGTGATATTTCTCTCATGTCGGCTAATGGATTAATGGACTAGATTAAGCTATAACTAAATAATATTTTGACAAATTCAAGATCTGTTCCTGGGAATATGACGGCTTTATTTATGGCATAATGAGATATGAACTTAATGGTCTTAGTATTAACTTAAATGGAAATAAAATGAGGGATGAAAATAGAACTTAATATGAAATAA
Organism: Delonix regia; assembly: GCA_037074485.1. Lineage (NCBI taxonomy): Eukaryota > Viridiplantae > Streptophyta > Magnoliopsida > Fabales > Fabaceae > Delonix > Delonix regia. Next base: position 8,676,087 of record CM073452.1, read on the forward strand.
AAAAAACATTATTGTATATTTTAACCTATTAATAAATATAGGTATAAATAATCGAAGAAATTATTCCCTCAATTGAATGCTTTTTTTTCAATTTGCATTAATTTGTAAGAAAGATATAGAGTAAATAAGTTTTACTATTAAATAAATCTTACATATTTAAGTGAAAACTACTCACCCTCTATCCCAATCACCTTGTATTATTAGGAAATACACAACTATTCATATAATAAATTTTATATTGTGATAAACATGGAATCACATTAAACCTTTTTAAAATAAGAGTCACCATTTGGAAACAAATTATTTGCAATAATTGTTGGGGACTATTTTCTTTATTAAAATATTAGAATCATTGGATCATATCTAGTAGTTTTTTTTTTTGCCTACATGATCTTTAATTTAAAACAATAGTACTACAACCAATGAACTCAACAATTAAAACAAGCTAAAATAAGAAAAACAATAGCAACTACAGAAGAAAGTAAAGCCAAAAAAGAAAACATAAAGCATTATATAATGTGCAGAATCCAATAGCAAAAACCTCAACTAAGTGGTCATCTTGTAAGGTCATCCAGTTTCACTATAATTTATTCACAAGATACCTCTCTTGGCTTAAGAGGGTCAAATTCATCAAAATTCACATGAATAGATTATTCAACAATCATAGTTCTTTTATTGTAAATTTTAAATGCCTTGCTAGTATTATAGTATCCTAGGAAAATTGCTTTACCAAATTTTGCATCAAACTTGCCCAAATTATCTTTTCCATTGTTAAGCACTATTAGCACAAATATAGCAATATTAATATAAAATTATAACGCAATATATTTAGAGGTAATTGACTCCGGAGGAGGCAAAGTGCCACATAATTCCTGAAGAAGCATCAGTGTATGCATATAAAAAATAAGGGAGAGAGAGAATTTAACACGCAACTATTTATAGTGGTTCGGATCTCCATTGATCTTACATCCACATCTTAGCTTACATAGCTAGGAATTATACTAACTTAACTAAATATCAATTACAATGGTCAACCTCACACATTGGGCATAGTCTTACAACTTTTACACCACTACCCTGCTAACCCATAATACTGGGCATAGTCAAGAGACTTTTACACCAATCCCCTAGTAACCTATAATAAGGCTCAATCTTAAAAACTTTTAGAACTCAATACAAATAACTGGAATGATCCTAAATTCCAGAATACTAACGTGAATATGACAAGATGAAGAAAACTATCTTCCTCGCAAACAACCCACACTTTTTCACACAAAAAAGTATATGAATCACACAGATATAGTTACACAGACTAAGAAGCAATAATCTTAATGAATGAAATGATCAATGTTGTTCAATGTATCTTCTTCTTCAAAATGTTGCATATTTATACTGGAAAAGTCCAACGGCTAGTTCAACAGCTACTTCTTCATTTTGGTCAGTTTTTCAATTCATTTGCTAGATAAGGAAACTCCAATGATTGTACGATTACCAGCTGCAACGATTATGGAATTAATGTAGAGATACTTCAAATCAGACAGCAATATGAAAAATGGATTTGTTTGTTGATCTCTAATCTTTTTGCAACTCTTGGGCCAGGTTTAATATTTTTTATTGGGCTGGGCCTTTTAACTAGATATGTTAGACACACACATAATGATATAAGTAGATAATATAATTTTTGACATAATCATTAAATAACAAAATAATAAATACAATTAAATATATCAATAATTTGCCATTTTATTTTGATTATGTCAAAACTACATCATTTGCCAGTAAAAGCATTTGCATTGCTCCCTCTTAGTGTAAGCATAGTATTACTCCCCTTTAATGTGAACATATCAGCTTTTATATCACTTCCCCCTTAGTAGGTGACTATCTAGTCCATCTTTATTGCTTCATACGTCGCTCATTCCCATTCTCCCCCTTTTTGACATAAGCAAAAGGAACACAACAAGAAAAGGAGAAACTGAGATAATATATGGACAAAAAAGCATACAATAGATAAAACAAAAGGCACACATAATTTAAAAGATAACAGTCTAAAGCGTAGGTCAATTAATGGCTCAGTAGTTAAAAGTAGTAAGACATAAAGTCCACAAATGACACAAAGTCATATAAAGATAGATAATAAGCTAATGGCACGATGGAGTATGCGCTGGAACAATAGTCATTGGTATAGCCAATGTGGGCATAAACTGTGTGCTTATAAGGGTAACAATAGCAGCAGGAGTAGTAGTATAATGAGTAGTAACACTAGCAAGAGTAGAAATGACATGAGCAAGTACAGGAATAACTTAAGAGATACTAGCACAACCCATAAGTCGGTGAGACACATAGTTATCTTGGAGGTAGCACTCAAGGGGATCCATCTCTGATTCAAGGCAAATAAGCCAAGCAATGTAGTCGCATTCCCATGAGATGTAAGCATAGAAGTGTGTTCGTAGTGTGTCAATTTCCTACTAAACAAAAGTTATCATTTCCTCCTGATATGTTATCATCTATGTTCCTAAATTAAGAACAACACCATTAAGATCAGCAAGCTATAAAGTTGTGATAGTGGCAATGGCATAATCCGTAGCAACGATAGTAGGAGGTGCAATCACTGGTGGTGGTGGAATGCACTTTAGAGCAAACTACTAAGGAAAGTCAATAAGAGTCATTTCTTTCTGAGAGGCAGATTTGGGTGTATCAATAGTAGTGGCAACTTTTATTTCATCCAAGGAATGAGAAGACTTTGTCTCAATTGAGTGTGGTGACTAGCTTTTGTGCTTTAGAAGCACTTTCTTCTTCAAGAGAGAATGCCAATGAAAGTGAGAGTGTTTTGCTTACAAAGGTTTCTTTCTTAGAGTCATTATAGATGTGTTGCAACATCTAGGCTTGGTGAAGACATGAAGACTTGTGCACTTGAGTGATTATAACAAGCATCCCTTTTTTGCTTCAGGAAGATAAGGCATTGGTCAGTGCATGTTCTGATTCTTCACCTTTTTTTCTGACCTTAATCTTATATTTCTCGAACTTCATGGATACCAACAGGCGTTCATCAAAGTTGGCTAGTGGATTGGCATGTTCAGCTTCATATTTAAAGAGATCAACTCTTATACTCTTAGCAATAATTGTAATGACCATACCATAAGGCAATTCCTTGATTTCACCACTTTGTATGGTTCACATGTGGCTAAGGATAATGAAAGGTAGATTCAAGGCAATGTATGCAGAGCACACTAAGCATAGTATAACTTCAAGTGAGTATGAGCATTTGTCTTGCCTATTTTTAGAATGATCAACTAGTTGATGATGTGTAATAGAATCTAATTGTTTGTAGATAGTATGGAAAGGTTGATGATGAGTAATTCCCATCCAAATAGTTCTTCCATGATGGCAGCTTCAGAGTATCCTATAAACTCAACTTATTGATGATACACAATAGAATCTAATTGTCTGTAGATAGTACGTTGAGGTTGATGATGAGTAATTCCCATTAAATTAGTTATTATGGCAGCTTCCATGTATCCCACAAACTCAACTGGCTAGAGTTTGGTGTATTTCTTTATTCCAACATTTGGATAACAAATGATGTTAGCCAGTGTAAGTAAATCTAGATCAATCCTCAAGCCCTTGAGCAGTAGATGTGCCTTCAAAGTTTTTTCGTTGAATAGAAGGTTATAGTAAAACTCTTGAACAAGCTTTGGGTAAACTTGTTCCTTAATAAGGAATGACGGTTCCTAGCCAATTTTGCAAAATAAGTCAAAACATTTGAGATTGTTTTAGTAGAAAAACTCAAGATTTACCTCTCCTACAGGTGCAACTCACCTCATCTTGTAATCGTTCTCGTATTGTGCCTTAACATTGGATCTGTCTAGTTACTTGATTTTATGGCCACGAGACGAAACTACAATGGTTTTATGCTTATGAAAGGCTATGGAGACAGGATAGAAGCAATCAAATAGAAAAGATTAAATGTTAATGAGAAAGATTGTCGAGCAATGAGGAAAGTCCCCAATTTAAAGACACAGATTTGAAATTACATTAAATGCATAATGATGGTTATCGGTGGTTGTCAATCGTGAAGGGCATGCCTAACTTGAAAATTGGCAAGATACTTGAAGCTATGGCAGTTGATTTGATTTAATTTTCGATGATTGTGGATTGGCTTTTGGAATATGAATAACAGAGTTTGAATTTTGCTCACCAAAAAGGAGTGCCAACTAGGTTGTGGATTTGGGCCTTTCTATAAAGTCCATTTTTATAAGTCCTTTTTGGCCTTCTATGAGCTTTCAATCATTCATAATTCTCACCTCATCTTGTAGAATTACTCCTCACTCAGAGTTTCGTTAAAAATATTTAAGGCTTGTTCTACTATTGTCATAAATTCAATAGTGATATTTCCCTTAGTCAAATGATCTTTGATAAAATAATGTCTGATATCAATGTGCTTTATTCTCAAATGTTGCATTGGATTCCTAGATATATTGATGGCACTAGTGTTATCATACTTAATATGGTTAGCCTTTTGTATAAGTTTGTAGTCATTGAGTTATTGCATCATCAAGAGTATATGAGCACAACAACTTCTCGGAGCCATATATTCTGCTCAACTGTGGACAGTGATATAAAATTCTGTTTCTTACTATGCCAGAAAACAAGCTTAGTTCTATGAATTGACATGTCTCACTTATGCTTTTTTGGTATACTTTGTAATCACCAAAGTTAGCATCAAAGAAACTATGAAGATCACAAGAAAAGCGTTTGGGATACTAAAGACCAAGATTTTGAATTCTTGTCAGGTATTGAAGAATTTGTTTGATAGCTACCATATATGACTCCTTGGGATTTGACTAGGATCTTGTACACAGACATACACTGAACATTATGTTTAGTCTATTTGCAGTAAGCTATAGTAGTGATCTTATCATCTTTCTATATTTCTTATGGTCCATTGAGGTACTATGTTCATCCTTATCAAGCTTAAGAGATGTGCTCATTGGAGTTCTAATAGGTTTCACTAATTTTATCCTAAAGCGCTTTGATAGTTCTTTCATATATTTTGTTTGAGAAATGAATGTGTCTTCCTTTAACTTTTTCACTTGTAACCCTAAAAAGAAAGACATTTCTCCCATCATGCTCATTTCAAATTCTTTTGTCATAAGAGCATTAAAAGTCTTTGATTCTTATTTATACGTAGAATATAAACATTTTCATTTCTTCTTCCTTCAATGATAACTATATTATCCTTAGATATAACACAAGAAGCAAAGTTAAATGCCACATCATATCCTTTGTCACACAATTGGCCAGTACTGATGAAGTTGTGCTTCAAACCATCAATAAGATAAACATTGTCAATAATTACTAGAACCTATTATTCTTCCCTTTTTATTATCAACAAAAGTGACAATTCTAGTATTTCGTTTTATAAGGGAAATGAAGTGACTTTCGTCTCTAGCAATATGTCTGGAGCAACCAAAATCCAAGTACCACTGTATTTTCTTCCTTCTGGATTCTGGTGAAACCCGTAAAACAGTTTAGTTGGTTCTAGGTACCCAACATTTCTTGGGTCCTGCAGAAGTTAATGTTCTGGGCATCAATAATTACTTTGCTAGAAAGCAATTTTTAGCTAGATGACCTTTCTTCTTACATGCATAACATGCCTTAGATGATTTTACAAGCTTTATCTTATTTGTTTGTATATTATATTCATATCCTAATCCAGTTTTATCAAGATATTTTCTTTTGAGTTCTAAGAAGAGCCTTCAGATTATTATGACTTTTAACAAATCTGGCTAGATCATTTGTGAGGTTTTCTACTTTTGGTTTATGGTCTTTGTTTTCAAGTTTTAGTTTATATATTTGAAACTTTTCAATTTCTTTTTCAAGAACCTTTTTTTCTTCTTTTAACAAACTAAAAACTTTTAAAACTTTTAAGTGATCATTCTTTAATATTTTGTATTTTAGCATAATTGTTTTATAATCATTTAGTACCTTATCAAAAGCATGCAAAAGTTCATCATACATAAAATATTAAGTTACCTCACTTTCAAGGTGTTCCTTAGGATGATCACTTGTCATAAGATATAGATCATTTGTACAATATATAGGATTAAGTACTTACCACTAGGCCAAAAGCTATAGTTGTCAATTAGGGTGCATCTCTATTTCCTTAACAACGACCTAGCACAAGCATCACATTTCGATTGTGACTTGGCCCCATACCTAGGTCTTTGCCAAGGGACAATTGCTGTCACACACCTTGGTTAACAATCTCTCTTTCAACAATTGCCCTGTTGGGAATCGAACACATGACTTTAGCTCTGATACCAATTGTAGGATCAAGTGCTTGCCACTAGGTTAAGAGTTATAGTTGTTAGTCAGGGTGCAACTCTAGCTCCTTAACAACGACCTAGCACAAGCGCCACATATTGATTGTGACTCAGCCCCACACTTAGGCCTCTTTCATGGGACAATTGCTACCATACACCTTAGCTAACACAATTATCAGTAGTATTTTCTTTTTCTTCAGTCGCAAATAGACATAGATTTACTACAATATCTTTTTCATTGTCATTAAGGTCTAAAAGCAAATTATTATTGCTCCAAGAGGAGTATGTCATCATTGCTTTTCTTTTATCCTAATTGAATGAATGGTAAACATGAATATGACCAATTTTCTTTTAGTTATAATAAGTAAATTCACCTTTAATAGTCTTTTTCTTGCTTTGATTTTCTCTTTGAACATTGTTGTTTTGATGCCTTCATTTGTAAAGCTTATAAATCCTTTTGGAGAGAAGGCTCATTTCCTTATCTTCAAAGGATTCCTCAGGATTTCTTCCTCAAATAATTTTGAGGAGGAATTTAATGCAATTCCTTTAACTAATTTGTTCTTATTTAAGTAGTTTCCTTCATAAGTAATGAGGCTTCCTTTAAACTCATCAAACTTCATAGTTTTAAGTTTTCCACTTGCGATTGTTGCTATAACTATGAATTTCTAGGATGAGTTAAAACTTCTTAATGTTTTTCTGATCAGATTTTCATATGCATATCATTTTCTAAGAGCATGAAGATCATTTATTAATCTCCTAAATCTGTTGAACATTTCACCTACACTTTTTTCATTAATCATATGGAAAAGTTCATATTCTAATACAAGTGTGTCTATTCTAGTCTTTTTGACTTCAGAAGTTCCTTCATAAGTGATCATCATCTTCTCCCACATTTTTTTGACAGAGGAACATTTGGTAAGCTTATTGCATTCATATGTATTCACATCATATAAGATAAAATTTTTGGCTTTGCGATTTACCTTATATTTTCTCTTCTTAACTTTAATAAGTTCCAAAATCATTTTTCCAACTTACTTTCCATCTTTTTCCTTTGTAAACATGTATAGTCCATATTTAATTATAGCCCATACATCAAGATTATTTAATTGACTGAAAATTTCCATCTTAGTCCTCCAGTAGGTGTAATTTGTTCCATCGAAGTGAGGTAGCTTGTTTATTAAATGTCCCACAATAGGCATTTGAGATGTCATTCTATGCAGGATTTTTTCTCTAGGTAGTTTTACCTAAAAATTTTATAAACCGAACTCTGATATCATTTGTTAGCATAGATATAGCAATATTAATATAAAATTATAATGCAATATATTTAGGGATATTTAACTCTTGAGGAGGTGGAGTGCCATGTAGTTCTTGAAGAAGCAATAATACATAAATATAAAAGATAAGGAAGAAAGAGATTTCAACATGCAGCGATTTATAGTAGTTTGGATCACTTTTAATCTTATATCCACTCCCTAGCTTACATACCTAGGAATTTCACTAACTTAGCTAAATATCAATTTCAATGGTCAACCTCATACATTAGGCACTGCCTCGTAACTTTTACACCACTACTCTAATAACCCACACCATTGGGCAGATTCAAGAGACTTTTACACCAATCTTCTGGTAACCCACAACAAGGCTCAGTCCTACAGTCTTTTACAACTCAATACAAAACACTAGAATTATCCCAAATTCTAGAATACTAACATCAATAAGACAAGATAAAGAGAACACTCTTCCTCATACATAGCCTATACTCTTTCATATAGAAAAGTATGGGAATCATATAGACTAAGATAAAATTAGCACATCTTAGTCTCTGTTATTCCTCTCTTCGTAGTTTCATGTTCAGCACATCTTCTTAGTCATATGAATGAAATTATCAATCTTGTTCAGCACATCTTCTTCTTTGAAATGCTGCATATTTATACTGGAGAAGTCCAACGGCTAGTTCAACGATTACTTCTTCATTTTGACAAGTTTTTTAATCGATCTGCTAGATAAGGAAACTTCGATGACGGTGCAATCACCAACTACAAGGATTATGGAATTAATGTAGAGTTACTCTAAATCAGAAAACAATATGGAAGTGGATTTGTCCATTGATTTTTAATGTTTTTGTAACTTAGGCCAACTTTAATATCACTGACTGAGTTAGGCCTTTTAACTAGATTTGTTATATACAAACATAATGGTCAAAGTAGATAATATTATTTTTGACATAATCATTAAATAACAAAATAATAAATATAATTAAATATATCAATAAGCACTGATCATTTGTAACCAAACACATAAAAATGAGAAATATTAAGCTTCCTTCCTTTGTATAATTCATAAAGGGTTTTCTTGAATATTGGCCTTATTAAGGCTCTATTTATAACATATCATGTAATATTTACTGCATTAGCCCTAAAATACTTAAGAAGGCTCCTTTCATTGAGTATTATTCTAGCCATTTCTTCCAAAATTCTATTTTTTCTTTCTATAACACCATTTTATTGTGGTGTTCTAAGTGCAAAAAACAAAAATTATGCTCAATGTCCTTATCATATAAAATTTCATTAAAAGATTATTTTCAAATTCTCCATCATGATCACTTTTACTTTTACAATTGTCATATCTTACTCATTTTGAATAAACTTTTCGAATTTTAGAAAAAAAAAAACTTGAAGGCTTGATCTTTGCAAGATAAGAAAAATGTCCATATGAATATAGAGAAGTCATGTACAATAACAAGTACATAGTAGTTTCTTCTAAGACTTATTATCATAGATGGCTTTAAAAGATCCATGTGAAGTAATTGCAAAGGTCTAGTTATGGAAACAATATTTTTATATTTAAAAGAACTTTTAATTTACTTTTCCTATTGACAAGCTTTACAAAGTTTGTCTTTTTCAAATTTTAATTTTGGCAATCCAACTATAAGATCTTTTCTAGCAAGTTTATTTAAAAGACCCATACTAGCATGAACAAGTCTCCATGCCATAACAAATTTTCATCGTTAACACTAATCAAACATTTAGAATTAAGAGGAGTCACATCATCAAGATTAATCATAAATATTATTTACTCTTTGTCCTACCAAAAAGTATATTCTTTTAATACATATTTTCAACAAGACAATGTTTTGAATTGAGTATAACTCTATTAATTTTATCACCTAATTGACTAATGTTAAGGAGATTATGGTTAAGACTTTCAATAAGAAGCACATTATCAATAGAGGTAAAAGTGTTCTCACCAACCTTACCTATTCCAATGATTCTTCCTTGCACACACCCACTAAATCTAATGTTTACTCCATTCTTTGGTTGAAGAGAGATGAATTTGGATTTGTCTCCAATCATGTGTTTGGAGCATCCACTATTAAGGTACCATTTTGCTCTAGTGGATTTCATACGTACCTATGAGAGATGATCAAGTTTTGTTCTTAGGTACCTAAGTCTTTTTAGGTCATTATCAGTTAAATGTTCCTTTTAAAACCCATACTTTCTTACTATACTTAAGGAGCTACTTCATCCTTGGTTCATATTCATAAAGGTTGCCAAAGAAAGCTGCAACAGATTTTACTAATGGTTCTTTGGCTTTTCAATGGCTGTAACTTTGGATTGCCACTCCATGGGAAGGAACTTCAATATTTTGTAAGCTTAATCCTCTTGGGAATAAGTTTTTCCTAAGGTAGCTAAATGATTAACAATGTGAGTAAACCTTGTTAGCATCTTTTTTAATAGTTTCTCCTTAGTTCATTTTAAACAACTCATTGTTATGTAAGATTATGGATTTTTAATTCTTTTACACCAGTAGTTCCTTTATAGGTTATTTCAAAGCTTCTTACATCTCTTTGGCACTTTAATAAGTTAATACTTTGGAATATTCTTCTCAACTAAGTGCACTAATGGGAATGAGTTTAGCTTTATTGTTTAATAAAACAATTCTTTTGTTTATATCATTTCATTCACTTTTGGGATTAACTAAGGTCTTGCTATCTTTTATTTTGATAGGCATATATGGTCCTTCCTCAATAACTTCCTAAATACCATTGTCAACAGCTTCAAAGAATATTTTCATTCTTAGCTTCCAATATATGAAATTCTCACCATTGAAACCAAGAGGTTTTGTAATAGATAGCCCTTCAAGTAACACATTATCACCAAGACCAGTTATAAAACTCTTGAGATGGTTAAGTTTCTAATCATGAGCCTCAAGCTCTTGTACCACTTGTTATGTAAGGTTGACACCCAAAAAGTGGGTAAATTGAATGTTAAAGGAAATTTTTAAAACTTAAAATCTATTAAAAATGTTTTTCAAATTTGAACCAAGTAGAAAAATAAAGTGTAAACATTGAAACTCTAAATGAAAAATATAAAAGAGTAAAAGATAGGAAAATCACGCAAATGTTTATCCTAGTTCAACTTAAATTCAAACTTACATCCAATCCCTAAATAACTTTTTGAGATTACTATACCAACTAATATAATACAATAATCTAGGAAAAACTCCCCCTTAACCCAAGCTTACAATTTGTTTTCCCTCAAGGAACAGTTTCAATGAATTTACACTCTTAAAAGAGGAAGATATACAAAGGAATAACTCTATGAAAAATAGAGCATGTTGAATAATGAAGAACTAAGGCAAGAAAGAGCTTAAAGAGAGAGTTTCTTATAGTATGAGCATTTAGGAATTGTTCTTGTTTTTTTTCAAATTTTATGGATTTCAAATTTATAGTGTAAGGTTCAAAAGATGAGAGACAATAATGAAGTTAAATGTTACAAAAAAAGTCATTAAAAGTTACAGTAGCTTTTTCTACCACTGTGCTAGTCAACTGCTAACTTTTACCAATCGACTTGTCCCTCTATTTCTTAATTAAAAATTTGAAATAGGACCTCGATAGTCGATTATTGGCTAGTGGCTAATCGATTAGTCACTCAAAAAAATTTCCCAACTGAATGGTCCTAAGGCTGTAACTGACTGGGCTTAGATTAGGGGTGACTGGTTGACTAAGGTCTTACAGAGAACTCCCAACAAACAGAGGCCCAAGATGGCAACTAATTAAAACAACACAAAGGCATGGTAGTCAACTGGGCACAGGAGCTAGTCGACTTGGGACCTCATTGGAATGCTTTAATCGACTAAGCAAGGGCTGACAATTGACTAGGCATATGTCTAGTCAATTGTTAGTTGTTACCAATTGATAGAAAACCTTCTAAAGTTCCTAATATTAACCAGTTCAACATTTGGGACTCAGGGACAAAAAATATAAGTGCTTAAAACTATCTTATCATCTCATTTTTTCTTATAAATAGTTCCTAGGGAAAAATATACAAAGTTATAATATAAGAACCTATTACTTATAAAAAATCTACTTTATTCAGCAAATAGGTTTAACAGCTATCTCAGCACTTGTAAGCATTCCTGAAACTAAGGAAAGGTCCCATTGCCCCCTGTTAATGAATTTGCCAATGACAACCCTCTAAATCTTCACATGAAGCCCTACCATGCAGATGATAGTTAGCTAAATTAGGAACTCAATGATCCCTCTAGAACTCAATATTCCTTCCATCACTAGCAACCCAACAGAGGTCTTTGGCTAATAAATCTTAGCTTTTTGGACCAAGCCCAAGATGCCTTTTCACCCTTCTTTATGTCAAGGGAAGGGAAATTGGAAAAGTAAATCCCCTTGAGAATCTTAACCCACCATGTATTAGGAGAATGTAGCAAACGTGAATCATATTTAGCCAATAGGACTAAATTAAGGTACCATAAATCCTTGAAGCCCAATCCACCATGTCTTTTAGTGCGAGTTAATTTCTTTCAAGCAATCTAATAAATGTGTCCCTCATGTTGTTTCTGTCCTTAACATAAATTTGAGATCATATAATCCAGTTCTTGACATACTTTTTTTTGGAAACAAGAAGCATGACATAAGATAAGTTAATATTGCATTTTTCACCACCTTGATTAACACCTCTTTACTCGCTTAAGAAAGCATACCTTTCTTCCATCATTGTACTTTCTTAAGCACTCTAACTTTGACAAAGCCAAGTGCTTCTGATTTAGATCTACCCCAAATGACTGATAGTCTTAAAATTTTAATGATGAAAGAGATGAAGAAATACCCAATAACTAACATATCTGCTCTTTAAAGGGAGAAGGAGATTTACTAAAGAAAAAATATATATATAAGACTTATCTAGATTGACCAATTGCCCAGAAGCATAGCAATAATCATGTAATATATCCTTAATGACTTGCCAGTTAGTTTTAGTTGCTTTGAGGAAAAATAAGAAGTTATTTGCAAATAAACAATGAGAAATTACCTAAATCTCCTTGCCAATTTAATTCCCTTCAGCTTCCCATTATCAACAGCTACCTTTATTTAAGGCAACACATTAGCCACAATTATGAATAGGTAAAGGGACAGAGGATCCCCTTGCTTTATACCCTTTTGAGGGGAAACATCAGCAATCTTACTACCAGAGACTAGCAAACTAAAGTCCACAGAGGAGACACATTCCATGATTCTATTCACATAAGGAACACAAAAGCCCATCGTTAACATAATTGCCCTTAGAATATCTCATTCAACTCTATCATATGCCTTATTCATATCCAACTTTAAATGTGCCATATGAAATATATGTTTTAAAAAAATAAAAATTTAAGTATTCTAAAAATAAAGACATGTTAATATTCTAAATTTTTTTATACAACAGAATATCTTGTTGTAGAAAAAAATTGCATTGCATTGTAAGATATATAAAATAAACCAAAAGATATTAGAAACAATTCAATATTTTTCTTCGATAAAATACTATTGTGTATGGAAAAAATTAAAATATTAATAAACCTTTATTATTAAAAATATATAATTTTTACTTCTTAAAAAATATATTTCTTGTAACACATTTGTCCAATTTTTAATGGAGAAAACAGTAACTACATGGATATGTTTCTATCAAAATTGTATAAAAGGAAAAAAAGAAATTTATTGGTCTAGTCCCGTTCATTATGTTAAACTCTTCCTTCATATTTAAATCACACTAGATGTTGCGTATGAAAAAGTACTTTTTTAATTTTATTTTGTTGGTTCCATTCATCAACCTTCATGAGTTGTGATTGTTGAAATAATTTTTTAAAATATTGTGGATTAGTATTAATTTATTATTAGTTCAATTTACTAAGTTAATTAATTAACCAACCAAATTCAAGAATGGATTGGGTTTGAGCTAATTGTGGGTAATCAGTGATAAGTTAGATTACCCACAAGCCTATTAGTTAGATGGCCCAACCTATAACCCAAATCTTGTCAGTAAATATCCTATCATATTTCTGATTGAGAGGATAAGAGGAAAATATTCTATAAGCATATCTAATTTTAAAGTAATTCAAATATTTTATTTATTAATATATATATATATATATATGTGTGTGTGTGTGTGTGTGTGTGTGTGTGTATGTACAAGTACTCTGAACGTGCAATAACTTCCCACATTTTGAGGAATTACTACAGACTTTTTGCTTATTTATTTATCATCTATGACTCTTATTCTTTTTTTACGTATAAAAAAAAAAAAAAGACTTTGGGCAAAACAAATTGTTAACTTTACTTACAAAATTACGACTGCATTGGGTGCTTCATCTGGTAAGTGTAATTTCATTGTTACTAATATATTTATTTATCTCCCACTCAAATATGGAATTCTATTCTTTCAGTGATTTCATCATCCTATGTTAAGATGTTCCTGACCTTGCCCCATGCAATGGATTATAAGCTATTGACTTTTAGATGATAAAAGTGGCTTTTAACCTTTTTCTAAGATTTCCCAAAACAATTATTATTTGAATGACCTTTTTAAAGGTCAATTGAAAATTGTATGGGATTTGAGCAAGTATTTATAAATTGTAAAACAAAATTCAAGTTAAACATTTACTCAAAGCTAAAAACATAGATTTTGAAGTGCGAAATTACAAAGCTCTTTTTTGTTAACCTTTGGAAAATAAGGCACTAAAAAGGTTTTAATTTTAATAATGGAAATGATTGTTTTTAAAAGTTTTATAAAAACAAGATATACAAATCATCAATTATTATATACAATATAAATTGTAAATAACATTAATGATTAAATTAATCTTTTATAAAATTTATATAACAACTTATTTGTATTCTAACTTTTTTTTTTTGGTTAAAGATTTCTGATACTTTAAGCAAATTGGGTTCAAGGGAAAAAATAATATAGTTTCATCATTTAATATTATGTTTTTCATAAAAATGAGACATAGAGATAAATTATTTTGTTAAGGACTTTGTGCTAAATTTAATTTTATTTAGTCTACTTTTATTAAACGAAAAATAGAAACGTCCATGTCTACCATTACAGTTATAAAGTAGTCTATAATTGCAACACTAAAACGAAATCTCCACATAATTTTCTTGATTTTTATTTCAGAATCCCTTGAAAATAGTTTCCCACATCACAATTTACCTATAAAATATAGAGGCAAGAATGGAGACTTTATTTGAAAGAACTTTTTATTGCTCTCCACAAACTTACAATAACTTCCAATTACATATTCCACTCTAAACTTCTCTTTACACCTCTTCTCACTTCTCACACACTCATATAACTTCTCACCTTGCCACACACTCCCATTATCACATCCTCTTATTTATAATGCTAGTAAACCACTAATTTAACAATTATAGAGATTCATTCCATGCATATTTTTTAAGGATGGTTACCAACCCTTGACAAATTAATACCAACTTTTGAAAACTTACCACCAACTTTTGAAATATTTTCACTAAACTATGAAATTCTTTAAGAGATAAGTTTGTGGCATATTTAATACTCCCCCTTACCAACTAATCTCTTATGTTTTTATTCTTGAAGTCATTGCAAGTTGCTTTTGAAATTCTTCAAACTTTGACTTTATTTAAACTTTTGGTAAGCATATCAGTAACTTAATGATTCGTGTCAATGTACTACAGATCAATTTCGCCCTGCAACACCTTTTCTCGAATGTAATGATAATGTGTCTCCACATGCTTTGCCCTAGCATGGAAAACAGGATTCTCTGTCAAGTGAATTGCAAATACGTTGTCACAGTATAATTCTATTGGATACTCCACTAATTGATTTAAATATTTTAATAATTGTATTAACCACATGCTTTCTTATGTTAATGTCATTGTTGCTTTATATTCGGATTTTGTGCTTGATAGAGCTACTGTAGGTTGTCTTTTACCGTACCAAGATATCACACTCGATCCTAAGTTAAATGCGTACCCAGTAGTTAAACAACACATGTCACGATCACCAACATAATCAACATCATAATATCTTTTTAACTGCGTGAATGTCCTTTCTTATAGAATATGCCATAATTTAAAGTACCTTTGACATACCTCAAAACGCATTGCACTACTTCCAAATGTGGTTGTTTAGGATTTTGTATAAACCAACTCATTACGTCAACTGTGTGGGAAATATCTGGACGAGTCATTAATAAGTATATCAAACTTCCCATTAGTTGTCTATACATAGTGACATCTTCTAAGTCTTTTCCTTTTGCTGAGCAGAATCTTGCATTTGTCTCCATTGGTGTTGAGATAGGTTTACAATACATCACTCCAAAACTTTAGTAAAAGATCATTGGCATACTTCTGCTGACATAAAAAATCCTTCTCTACTCTATTTAATTTCAAGTCCCAAAAATTATCTCAATTCTCTAAGGTTTTTCATTTGAAAAATACTGTTAAATTGGCTCTTATTTGATGAATTTTGATCTCATCATCTCCAATGATGATTAGATCATCTAACTGCTGTCATTTTGTCTTCACGAACTCACACAAATACATTTGAATCTATTGGTCCTACTGAATATTCACTTTGTACTAGGAAATCAATAATTTTTTCATACCATGCTATTGGTGTTTGTTTAAGCCCATACAAAGCTTTCTTCAACTTGCATATATAATTAGGGTGTGCTTTGCCTTCAAATCCTCATGGCTGATTCATATAGATTTCTTGATCTAATTCTTCATGCAGAAATGTGTTTTTCACATCCATCTTCCACAACTTCCATGACTTTTTTGCTGAAAGTGCCAACAATACTCGTACAGTGGTAATTTTAGCCACTGGATTGAATATTTCTTCATAATCAAATCAATACTATGAGAACAACAACATACCTTGAGTAGTCATCAATGAATATGATCATATACTGATATCCACTTATAGAGGATTGCTTTACTGGTCCAAAAATATTAGAGTGCATTAATTCAAATGGCTTCTTAACTCTGGAACTAACTTTCTCATATGGTAATTGATATGTCTTACCATACTGGCATCCTACACAAACTATACCATCTCAAATTTCAAGCTGTGGAAGTCCTTTAAGTATGTCTTTCTTCATTATTAACTTCAGCTTATGATAGCTGACATGGCCAAGCCTTGCATGCCACAAATCTGTTGTTTCATTTTTCCTTGTCTTATCTATGTATGATGTCTGTGTTGACATTATGTAGACATACTCTACACATTTGCCCTCCATAATTGGTGCACTAATTAGATTTAGACTTTTATATACATTGACATCCTTCAGCCCAAATACCACATAATTACCTTCAGATGCAAGTTGTGATACTGATAGGAGATTTTTCTTCATTCTAGGTACATGGTAGACATAGGTAGATGTACTTTCCTTGTACTATAGTGGGGATTGATTTCCATACTGCTAACATGGGTTATTGGCAATCCCAAATTGTTTGCTGTTATAACAACTCGACCTTCTCTATATTCAGACATTGTTGACAGCTTCTCTTTATCTCATGTCATATGGTTTAAACATTCGACATTAATCCAATCTTCTTCGTAATTGACAAATTTGTCGCTTGTCGTTGCTAACGCCACATCTTCCTATAGTTCTTTAACATAAGTCAATGCAATCTTTTTTGATTCTTCTGTGGCTACAAAGGATGCTTGAAAGTCTCATTCTTCGTCAGTATAGTGTTCAATTGTAACATTTCCTTCTTCGTGATGTGCCCTATAATTTTTAGCAAAGTGACCTTTTCTACTACAATTGTAGCATCTATTGTCTCTTTGTCACTCCTTCTTTAATGCAGGGCTTTATGGATATGGGCAAGCTCCCCCTCAATACAAGTCTCTCCCACGACGATTTCTATGTTAACCATTTTGATGCCTTCTATTATCTCTTTTCTTTCTCCAGCTGGAATCTTCTTGTTGGTTAATATGTTTACTAAAGAGAGCTTTTCTTCATCTTTAAAATAAGCTTTAAACATTTGTGAATCCAAAGCCTCCTGGTTGGCTAGTATACTTTCCAACTCTGCTAAAGTTGGCTCCTTGGCCTAGCCTCTTATGATAGTGATAAGACTATGATACTTTGGGTTTAATCCCACAATAATAATTCTCTGCATTCTTGTGTCAGTAATAGCATTTTGCAGATCTCATTTTAAATCTCAGTACAAATAGATTTAATCTTTGAAAAGTATTCACTTACTAGCATATCATTTTGCCAAATTGACATAACCTCATTCTCCAATCGCTGCAACTCTGTGTCATTCGTCCTTACAAATAGTGTGGCAAGCGTGTCTCATACCTCTTTTAGAGTCTTGGCTTCCTTAATGTATCTAACAAATTGTGGTTCCACAGAAGAAATTAATATGTAAAGAGTCATTTTAGCTCTTACTTGTCATTTCTTCAATTCATTTGAATTTGTTGTCGAAACCATTTCATCTCTATCAATAAGGTCCCAAAGATTTTGCCCACTTAGATAGAGCTCAACTACGGCGCTTCAGACTCGATAATTGTCATTATTTAACTTCTCAATTGAGCATGTATTCGTTGACATATTAGCCATAGCAATTTTTGTAGTGCCTTGCACTTACACCAAGTTTCCTTAATTCCTGGCAGAGTTTCTTCACAATCTTTGGCTGTATTTTAGCATAATCTCCTTGTACAGCGATCTTAGATCTCGTACTAAAACAAAGGAACCTTCTGGCTTGGAGACTCAGTTGACCATACTCAAATTAAGCCTGAACCATATTAGAGTTGGACTCTAACAGGCTCTAATACCACTTGTAAAAATACAAGAGACAAGAACATAGACTTTATCTAAAAGAACTTTTCATTGCTTTTCACAAACTTTCAATAACTATCAAAGACATATTTCATTCTAAACTTCTCTCCACACCTCTTCTCACTTCTCACACATTTATACAACTTTTCACCTTGTCACACACTCCCATTATCACATTTATCTATTTATAATGCTAACAAATCACTAATTCAACAATTATAGAGATTTCTTACCTGCATATTTATTAAGGATGGTTATCAACCATTGACAAATTATAACAAACTTTTAAAAACTTACCACCAACTTTTAAAATATTTTTATTAAACTTTAAAGTTCTTAAATTTACCACTAAATTTTAAAATTCTTAAAGAGATAAGTAGGTAATATATTTAATATTACCAACCATTCAAATTGAGACATATTGGCATATAATGTCTTTTTTTTTTCTGGCCCTTTGCATATAATATCTTAAATCACATCAATATGATAAAAATCTTATTATCCGAGTCTCACTTTAAACAATTTTGCTGCGCATGGTGGGTGTTTGTTTTCGGAGGAAAATCTTTTCTCCTCTTTTCGTTTTCTAGAATTTTCCGCGGTAAGAATGTTTGGGAACGCAGACGAATGGCTGCACAATTAAGGCGTTACGCGGCACGCCGATAGGCACAGACACGACGAGAAGGACTGGAGGACCACCCATACGCATTATCCATCGTAACTCATAAACCTAAACCCACCGTTTCAAGTTTAGAATCAGTCCCAAAAGGAAGCACACAAGTCTTTCTCTTTCGTCTTCTCAAATTGAGCATGATGTGGGATGAGTGGGACTACAGCATACCAGAAGGCGACCAACCTGACCAGGATTCCCATCTCAACTTTGATTTCTTCTCTGCTTTGTCGAAGCCTAAGGTAAGCTAGGAACAATTCAAGCTCCGGCTTCCATCATTTTTGTCCTTTGTGGAATTTCATTCTTTTAAAATTGATTTTGGATTAGGGATTGTTTCCTGGTAGTCTTATTTGTTGGGTGTATGTTTCTGGTTTACAGCCCTGAAACTGTGCGTTGCATTTCACAGGATTATTATAAGATATTGGAAGTGGATTATGATGCTACAGATGACGCTATTCGTTCCAATTACATTCGTCTAGCTCTGGTGTGTTCTACAGTCACGCAATTTCTATCCTCTATCTTTTACTTTGTTGTGTTTTGAACTGAGTGCGGGTTTCTGCTGAGCACTTTGGGGCTAACCTTATTCTGCTCTTTGGGCACAGAAATGGCATCCGGACAAGCAGAAAGACCAACATGCTGCAACCTCACGATTCCAAGAGATAAACGAAGCTTATCAGGGTCAGTGATTCCTCCCTACCCCCCGTTTCCTTCTTTTTTTTCTTTTCTGGGTTATTAGCTACTTGGATTGTAAAATTTTAGGGTTATGCGTGGACATGGTCTTACTCCTATGTAACTTTGGAAATTGTTGATGTCATGAATTGCGATGATGGCAGAGATCTAAATTGAAAATTAACTACTGTGTAAACTGTGAAATAGGTCAATGAACTTGGTGACATGCCTTAAATCATACCAGAACTGCATTGATCGCCTGGACAATGAAAATGTCGATGTTATTGCTCCCACTGTCAATTGACTGCCATTGCCGAAGCTTGGGACCAAACGACTAATCACTTTAATTCAATACATTATTCCATTTCATATGTGCTTATTATTGCTGCCTATTTCTTTACCACTTTCCGTTTCGCAAGGTTCAACTGATTATCAGCTTCGAAGAGTATCTTCCCCCACAACACCCCACCCCCCAAAACTAAAAAAACCTTAGACAACTTCCTTTATCCTCGCTGCACTGGGCATAACCATTTTTTTCTGTGTTGAAAACTGGTTTAAATTTACTTTGTCTTTATGTTATTTGCATTACACTTTGCTACCTAAATATTAACTTGTCAAGATTTTTTAAAATGGTGGTATAGTAGTATATGATTATAGTGATGCCTGAAGCCTGGGTTGGATATAGGCGGGGATGAGAATTAATAACATGATTAATTTTCCATTATGAAGGTGCTAGCCTGCTAGTAAACAGGATCTTTAACTCTTCTTGATTCATCATTGGTTGAAATAATATTCCTTTCAGATCTGATCAATACTTGGTTACTATGAGACTGGTGAGGAAGGTGCTCCATTTGAAGGCTTTTAAGAATATCAAATGTGGGTTATAGAGCAAGTCATGAGAGGGATTAGATTAGCTGTTCACTAAATATCACTAAGTATTTGGCAATTGGGGGTTTAGTGTTCCCCTAGTGCATACGGTTGGCATTGATCTATTCTGTATCAAGTGAGAGCTGAAGACTTTCCTATCTTCCTTTCTCTTGCGCATGCCCGTTAAGTAACATGTAGAGAACTATGAAGTGGGAGCATGAGCTTCTTCCAAATGATTAGAATCTAACATTACTTCCGATTTATTGAACAGTTTTGAGCGATCCTGCCAAAAGGAGAGAGTATGACAACAATGGGATGCTCTATGTCTATGATTGCAATCTTATGGTAAGGGCTTCCATCGTTCTTTATCATGAACCATGCTTTTAAAAAAAATGGTTTATTTGCCAAAAAATGAATATTTTGTTTAGAATAATGCTTTGACATTATTGCTTTACATTTTTCTTTATTTTTGGCTGCAGGATTATCTTAACCGTCACAAGGGCCTTATATTGACGTGTAATGGTCTTGGCATGAAGCATTTCATTTGGTAAGCCAGACCAACGGCATGGAAATCCTACCAGTGCATCTGGGACAATTTTTTTAGGTACCTGTCTCTGCATTCCATACTCAGGAATGACTGCATGCCATACTCAGGAATGAAGGAAACATGCTTATGATGTACTAAGAGGGCTTATTCCATGCTTCTGTATAAAAATAGATGGAAATCGGTTGTATGTATGTATCGCAACAGATATTGTTCGCCCTCTCTTCCTGCTTTCAAGAGTATGCATATTTATACTCTCACCTTTAGTTAGTTTGTTGATGAATATCTGAATTCACTCATTTTTTCCTTGTGTTAATCAAATCAACTTTGACAATCACACGATGGCATAAGTTAAGGAAAACAATTGACAGATAGTGAGAAAGATACATCAGAAGAGAATCCGGGTAAAACAAGCTAAGATCCTGGTTCAGAAACCTTCCATGAGACTGGTTTCTGTGTTTATAGCCTGTAGGTATTATGGTTCCACAGATTTTTTGGCTTACTGCACATCTGCCCGTGTGGGAATTTTTTCTTCTATCGTTTTGGTCGTCATTGCTTACAAAAGGCATGATGGCTTAAAATAAACATGTTACTTTAAGGTGAAACATATGCATATCTGTATATCTGTGTGTGTTTGTTGGTTCATCTAATTATTTATTATCCAAGGGTGTACTTGGTTGTAGAAAAGGATTAAATAGCTAAGAAGTCGAAATGAGTGTTATTTATGGGAGTAATATTACTCGCGTGTATTTTCGTCATAAAGAGTTCATCCTCCTGCTGGTGGCATTACCTTATGTTTAAATATATGGGAAATTCTGGGGGTGATTTTTAAGTTGTGATTTAATTTTTTGACACGTGAACTGACTCAAGTCTAGTGGTTATGCGTCGAATATTATGACTCGTCAGGGTCACAGTCACAACGTAATGAAATCTAAGTTATTAGATGGGATATAGTCGTAAGAAGCGTTGATTAATATAGTAGGAGGTTTAAGGATTAAATTTATGTTCCGCCGTATAATTAATAAAAGCTCAATTTGATTATGCTTGGTGGTGTTTTCAAGTTTGCTTGCAAATTCAGGCTTGTTAATGCTTCATGTATTGTGAATGTAGTCTAAGAATCAAATAACGATAGATATTGAAAAAAGTGAAAAATATCTTGCATATCAAACTAAATTGTCAAAATGATATGTACTAAAAAGTCGCATCAAAGAAAGAACGAGTGATCGTCTGGAAGTGGCAATAGTGCAAGATGCGTAAAGGGTTGAACTGCAAACGTATTCAAGAATAATGATCATGAGGACTTGCTTTGTATGAGTGTTGTCGCATTGGTGGCAAGCACGTTAGACACATTATGGACGCTTTATTGGCACTTCAAAGATTCAGATTTGAGTTAAAGAGATTTCCAGTACGAAGTTCTGCTGTCACGCATCAAAGATATAAAAAATTTTTTTAAAAAAACTCAGTTAAGAAAATAAGAGATAGATCGTGCACAAATAAATATATGAAACTAATCAAGAGAATTAGAGTCTGGATTAAACTGATAATATTGTGGCTTGACAATGGTTTTTTTTTTTTTTATTTGGATTGGGGGGAGGAGGGGGAACTGAGACAACGGTGCTTCTAGGGGCTGCTTGGTTGGGGATAAGTAGTGTACAATTCTTGGCATGAAAGGCAGCAAGAGCAACAGTGGGGCCCAATCAATCTGAAATAGATTTAGACAATGCCTATGGCAATTAGTTTTTTCTTTAAAAAAAAAAATGAAAGGCAATTGATTCCTGGGGTATTTATGTGCCTGCAACATTGAGTTCCCCAAAATTTCAATTTTATGGCGTTTTGGTAATAATTCATGATTGTAAATGTCCATAACAGAGTTTTGGGGCTAAAATCCAAAATGAAGGGTTTTGGAATGAATCAAAAAACTAAAAGGAAAAATTCATTAGGAGATTAACTGTTGTTACAATAGTTGATATTTTGAGTCATTAGATCCTAGTGATTATATACCGTCATTGTAAGAGAATGAATCCTCTCCCTGTAATTGGAGGAAATTCTTTTTCCAGCAGAAGAAGATTTAATGACTTAAACTGTTTTATAAAAGATATGTTTTAAAAAAATAAAAATTAATTATTTTAAAAATAAAGACATATTAATATTTTAGATTATTTTTTATACAAAATGGTATTTTGTTAAAGAATAATATATTGTAAGATATATATAAAATAAATTACGAGATATTAAAAATAATTTAATTTTTTTTGTTCAACCATATATCATTTTGTATAAAAAAAAATTAAAGTATTAATATTCTTTAGTTTTAAAAATAATTAAATTTTATTTTTTAAAAAATATCTCTTTTAGAAAAATTTAAAATCGTTTAATCTGAACCATAAACCCTCTCCTTTTAATTGATAAAATTCATTTTAACAATTCAAAATACAAATGTTTTGTGTAACAACATAGGATATAAATTCAAAAAAAATACAATTTGGATGCTCATAAAAAAATAAGGTTATATTTAATTATAGTGAATGTTAAATAAAAAATTTAATAATTTAAATTTATAAAAAAAATATGACTTCAAATAATTATATTAATTTAATATAAATATAAACTATTAAATTTTATTTAATAATTTACTATAATTAAACATAGTATTTTTATTCAAACGTAAAGTACAAATTGCGTCAAGCAACAAGTAAACGAGGGAACACATCAACCAAGGTAGTCACCACTTTACAACATCAACCACTGTTGAACACAACTTTTGTTTGTTTGTTTGTTTGTTTTTCTTTTTCCTTTTTTTGGGCGAATTTCCGCAACTTCTGAAATGAGTACTATATATAACTTCGAGGCGGTCCCATAGTAATCGATGGGCCCCACAAACTTTGTCCCTTTTGTTTTCCCCCACATCTTTACGAGGAATTTTTCTGGGAGAATTTATTCTTATACTTCTTTTTATATGTCAAAAATTTCGCGTGATAATTTTATTAATTATTTAATTATAATCCTCATAAGTTGAATTCTTAGTTTAAAATTAATCGAATTATTAATTGCAGACGATAAAATGAGTATCAAACTTTGGAAGTCACACTTTAATATATTCACATTCAATTAACTATGGATTGCTTTTGTGGAAGTTCATTACCTAAAAGTTGGTCCTGAGTGAATAAAATTTAATAATTTATAAATATAAATTAGGCAATAATAAAATTTTGGTCTCTAAATTTTATTTAAAGTTTTGCTTGTATTCCTTAATTTTTAATTTAGTTCTTTAATTTTACTTTGATTTAAATTTAAAATTTAAAATTTTATTTGATTTTTATTTAGTTCCTTAATTTTACTTTAAGTTACACTTTAGTCTCTTAAATACATTTAGTTTTAATCTAATCATTTAACTTTATATTAAATTTTATTTTTTGTCCTTTAATTTTGTTTTATTCTAATATGATTTTAATTTTCAAAATCTACTCAAATATTTTTTTCACCTTTTATTTCTTTTTTATATGTAAAAGTTCCATGAGTTATAGTAACTGTTATTTTGATGTTCATTATTCTTTCATAAACTAAATTAATTGGTACATTCAATAGCCAAATTTATTTCAATTTATTTTATTTTGGTATTCATTATCCAATTTGTTCTCTGGTAATATAACTCTTTATTTACACAAAATCTAAATATTCAAACCATTTTAATTTGATAGTATTAAAGGAAAAATATTGAGAAGCTTTGTAGAATCAATGACAAAACTGGAACAAAATAAAATTAAAAAATAAAAGTAAAACTTAAAATAAAGTTAATGAACAAAATTGAAAGCAAACCATTTTCATGTGCAGCTTCGCCCGGGGCTACGATGTCTGCCTCATCACCGCCTTACTTTTCCCTTCGGTTTAAGGTTTTAGGTTTTCACTCCCCCTCCATTGGCTTGGCTGATGTGGTTATTTTGTGCTGACTGGGATGCCACATTTTAATTTACATAATTTTGTTTGTCTATTCAGCATCAATTCGACGAAACTCTAATCAGATTTGACAGTGAGGACTAACTCATAAAAGATTGTGAAACTACGAGGAGTGATTTTTAAAAAATTGAAATTATAGGGACCATTTTCAAAATTGATGCAAACTATAATGACCAATATGTTAATTTTCCCTTAATTCTTTATTATTCTTTTTTATTTCACCATAAATACTTGTTGAAATATTATTATTAATATCACTGAGTGTAAGTACCCAACAATAGTAAATTCTTTTTTTCAATTTTTGATTAATATAATTTTATAAAATAAATTTTTATTAAAAATTTAATTAATTTTTATTTTATTTAATATTTTATATAATGTGAAATAAAATATATTAATTTGTTATTCAGCCATATTTTATTCCGCGTTTATGAAATCAAGTTAAAGAAAGAAAACAGCGATTCGCCAGTGTACAAAAGTGGCTATTACACTTTTGAACAGAAAAGAGAATATGAGGAAAAGAAGACAGCGGCTCTTACCTGTCGAGGGAGGTGAAGACAGTTCATTCCTACGCCCAATACCCCAACCACACCTCCTCAAGATTTCTACTTCTCATTTTGTCTGTCTACCATATAAAGCTATCAGCACACCTTTTCACACCCTCTCTCTCTCGATATCCTTTGCCGTTTGTGTTCGTGGGTCTCGGATCGGCGTGAAAAATGGCGTATGCGGTCCCAGGAAACCTAGGTAGAGATCAGTACGTGTACCTGGCCAAGCTGGCCGAGCAGGCCGAGAGGTACGAGGAGATGGTCGAGTTCATGCAGAAGCTGGTCCTCTCTTCAACCCCTTCCTCCGAGCTCACCGTCGAGGAGAGGAATCTCCTTTCCGTCGCCTATAAGAATGTCATCGGCTCCCTCCGAGCCGCCTGGCGGATTGTCTCCTCCATTGAGCAGAAGGAGGAGGGTCGCAAGAACGACGAACATGTTGCTCTTGTCAAGAATTATAGATCCAAAGTCGAGTCGGAGCTGTCCGAGGTTTGTGCTAGTATCTTGAATCTGTTGGACTCCAATCTGATTCCCTCCGCTTCCGCCAGTGAGTCCAAGGTCTTTTATTTGAAAATGAAAGGAGATTATCATAGGTATCTGGCCGAGTTTAAGGTTGGGGATGAAAGGAAGGCTGCTGCTGAGGATACTATGTTGTCTTACAAGGCTGCCCAGGTAATCTTTCTTTTTTATTAACCTTTGGATATGCTAATTTCAGTTTCGAAGGGTCTGAGGTTAAGAGTATTATTACTATTTTTTCTTCATAGACTTGGTTCATCAACTTGTAGTTCTAATTATTTGAAGTAGCTGGTTTATTGATTTTGATTCCTATCTCTGAAAATAAATTCAGACTGCAATTTTGTAGTTAGCATCTCTTCTTTGTATCTGTTTGGGAGTCTAGTGTTTTGACCTTAAGCTTGTTGGTAATTTGTACCTCCAAGGACATTGCTTATGCGGATCTTCCTCCTACTCATCCAATAAGGTTGGGTCTGGCACTTAACTTCTCTGTGTTCTACTACGAAATTCTCAATCAGTCTGATAAAGCGTGTGGGATGGCTAAACAGGTATGCTTCACTTTCAGTCCGATGTCATAGTATGTTCTGACTTTTCGATAGGATTTTAGCCGCGACACATTCATTCTCTTTGACACTGTCTGTCTTATTTGGAGAAGGGTGAAAAGATCGTGAATTCCTTTTGTTTGACATGCTTTAGTAATCTGTTATTAGACATGCTATTAAATTATTGATCTCTTCATATGATGTTCCTGCTGACAGAAATAGGAGATGGTAGGATAATGAAATTCTAGTTATCTCCTATATGTTAGCTTGATAGTTCAGTTACGCATACATTTCGTAGTTTAACATGCACATTGGCTGCTTGTATGGTGCTCAGATGAAGCTTGCTAAGTTTTTCAGTTGAATCAATATATGCAAGGGGAGATTCCAGTTATTGCAAGTTAAGATAAATGCTTTCATTTTTGTTCATTGGAGTGGTCATTTTTGCTGTGAAATAGTTTTGTTCATCTGTAAATCAGATAGGGGAGCTTCCACAATTTGCAAAATGTGGTTAAGAACCAAACTCTAAATGTTGCTGTCAACTTTCAATTAAATGAAATTTTGCTCCAAAGCGATAAATCTTATGCTAAATTTATGCCTATCTTGCTGCCAATCCTTATCTTGTGACACATTATTCCGCGCTTTCTTAGAGTTTCCTTATTTCCCGTTTATGCTATGCTTCTGAGGGCTACAACGGAAAAAACAGGAGCAGACACTTGAACTCTAAAACCAACTAAGTCTTTGCTGATTTTCATATCTGATAGGCTTTCGAAGAAGCAATTGCTGAGCTGGATACTTTAGGAGAAGAATCCTATAAAGACAGCACCCTTATCATGCAACTTTTGAGAGACAACCTCACCCTTTGGACTTCTGATGGCCAGGTAATTAACTGTCACTATATAACACACCTCTCTTCTTCCCTTCCCCTCCTTTTCATGTTGGCAAGGCTTGGAGATTTTTCCCCCAGGCAATTTGATTGTCTCTCTTCATTCGTATAGCATCAGACATACTAAAATCTGAGTTAATCTATATTGGGCATCATGCAGGACCAGCTAGACGAGCCCTGACATCCACTATAGGGTGACGGATCCTGTTCTTCCTCTGAAGGAGGTGGGCTTTGAATGTCATTTCTTGGTGCTTGATTAAGAATCGCTCTAGTTAAAAATGGTTCCCAGTAATGTGACATAATGTTTTATATTCAGACCTGATTTCTGTAATGATTTGAAAAGGGCAGTGTTAGTAGGAGAACCCAATAATTATAATTGATGCAATCTTCCTTTTCCTCTTTTTTTTTTTTCGTGATATAAATTTTATTTAAAGTACGGCGTCAAAGATGAGATACTCGGTGAAAATTTTCTGAAGAACTTGGTCGTGTCTATATTGCCGGCACTCCTCTGCTTTCCGTGGTCAATTTTATGTCTTCTTTCTTTGATATGATTGTTCATGGTATTTTTCATATAAAATTGATGGCGTAACAATATTGTTTGGTACGGTAGATAGTCGATTCAAACGCTTGCTGGCAAGGTATATCTAGTAAGATGAAGCTAAGACTCGTATCTTTGGAGGGCACTCGACGTGAGCTAACACTTGGACTTGGGATCCCAAGCAGACATATGGTAGTGAAAACAGACGAATCAACGAAAATGCCAAATTGGCATCAATTTACAAAGATAACGTCCATTCGTATAAAATAACATACAATCCAGTAGCAGCCATCAGCAGTAACAGAGTACAAATCCTCTATATAATAAATTGATAATACATTAATACTCAATCCTCATAGCCTTGATCCATGAACGACACGCGAGGTTTATTTAGCAAACAAGGTAGTCCCTGTACTCATCCTCTGACTAAATTTGCCAGTCAGTCCCTTGTGCTGTCTTTAATCCACTCTAGG
Source organism: Delonix regia (assembly GCA_037074485.1). Taxonomy (NCBI): domain Eukaryota; kingdom Viridiplantae; phylum Streptophyta; class Magnoliopsida; order Fabales; family Fabaceae; genus Delonix; species Delonix regia. The sequence goes on from CM073452.1 coordinate 8,704,713, forward strand.
TATTTAAGATTGCCCCCGGTGATGGGTAAGGAGATCACTTCCGGCACCCTGCGGAAGAGACACAAGAAAAGAAATATGTCAGCAACAGCTGAAGGCATTACTGTTTTCCTTTCAAGTTCAATTCAACACGAATTTCATGCCACAGTTAACATTCAAGACGTATAAGAATATCGCCCTGTTTCTTACACTCAGTTCTACCACCCACACACACATGCTCCTATCTTCAAGTTTTCTTTTTACGATGAGACACAATGAACGACTAACTCCACAAAGCAAATTTGAAATCTTGAGGAAGGATTTTTTGTTATGTAGCATTAGCCTTACTCATATTCATGATTTGCCTTGACATGCTCTGTCAGTGCTTCCAGAAGGGATTGCCTAGTCTTGATTATAAGAAGTTCCTCCGAATCAGTCTGGATCTGTCAATTTGCAACGCAGAGTTGACATAATCAAGCTACAACATCTTACAATTAAACTTTGCAAATCTTTTTCTCTTTCTTTTACTACCCGTCAACAAGGACGTTAATGAACGCATGAAAATAAAAAACTGCTATTGATAGGATGGAGAATTTCCTCGAGAAGAGCTTTAAAAATATCAGCATTCTGAAGTCAATATGGGAAATGAAGTTCATACCTCTCCTTTCCATTCATATACTGATTCAATACCTGCATTAGACATAATACACATAAGTTTTAGAAATTCAGATAAGGCAAACGTAATCTTGATATTTAGCTTGCCAAGACAACTTCTAAGTTTCCAACTCAAGCCCATCTTCATGAAACACCACAAAAGTCATGCCATAGGTGCTAGATCATCAGATAAGCCTCATCAGAAGCAACAGCAGAAGTTCTTATAAGTCTCGAGCAGAAAGTTCATTTCATACCCGGAACCCTATTTACACAAGCTGCAAGTCTTTCTTTGACAATGCTTTCTGCCAACTTCTTGCCTACAGAATGACGTGCATATATCAGAACTTGGAACATAGAATGCCATGAACTATAACTCAATTAGTCTATGCTCTCTACATCTTACGATATGAATGACATAGAAAACTATATTATTAACATGAATAGAACGAATCCCATTAGCATTTCTATTTGGTTAAAAGCTTCAACCTTTATGCCATAGCTACGCAACTCTTCACGGACCGGTAACCGTATGACTTTTGAACCACAATCTCAACTAATCATTTGAAATTTGTTGTAAAAATAGTGATTAATTAAAAAAAAATAAAGCATGAAAAAATTAGTTCGATGATCCATTTATGCAATATCCATGGTAACGAATATAAAGGAAAACGAAACGATGCTTGAACCTGCTTCTTTGTTGGGAACAGTAACATAGACAACAATGCTTGGAACAGTGGTGCTATTCCCTTCCATTGTGGCAGTGCGAATGCTCCTGGCAGCGAAGTGGCTACGGATTTTCGATCAGAAACAGAAACAATTACGCAGAGAAGTCAGATCAAACCGATGATTAAATTATTCAAACAAACAAGGAAATTAGACACAACCAACGCAGTAAGATAGTTACCGCCGTAATAAGAGAGGGAAAATGGGGAGAGATTTAGCACACCCCGTTTTGCCAGTAGATGAATACAAGGGAGAGCAGAGATCGGAGAGGCCCAAACTGAGGATGCAGAAAGCCCCAACCAGGGGGAAACGGCGTCGTAGCGTAGAGGCGGAGACGAAGGATGCTCTGGTAGTAGCAGTAGTTGAAGGGAAGCGTGTGGAAGCCATTTGTGAGGCGAGAATGGCGTCAATCATATAGGGTGGTGCGCGTGTGCATCAAGCCACATCGGCCTTCCTTGCCACTTCATACCCTCCCTATTTTATCAGCAACTTATAGGGCTCCAACGCTTACGTGTACGGTTCCTGAATGTGCCACGTGTATACATACCTCTCCAATCCTCGGAGGTTTCCATATTCGCAGGTTATGCCGTTTTGGTGTGTCCTTTTGAGCATTAGCGAATGTCTGAATGATGGGATTTCTGGATTCAATTTGACAATGGGTTTTCTCGATTGAGGAAGTACAAACGCGAGTGAATGGGCCATTCAAACAATGGAATAGCCCACCCTTTAAAGCAGACCATTTGAAGATTAGGTTTCTTGAGGTTTTAGAACAGCTTTTCATCCAAGTAGTCCACTTAAAAAAAAAATTCACTCACTAATTTTCCCAACATTTCAATTTGTCCCCAACACTCTACCATCTTTTTTATAAATATACATATTGATTTATCAATATGGTGTGACAAATCATCTCTGTATTTGTCACACCCTTTAACAAATTAAATACAAATCAAATAAAATAGGTGTATACAGGTAAGTCGATGAAAAATAGCATATTTGTAAGGAGAGGTGGGAAAGTGACTTGTGGCAGAGAAATGGCTAAAGTCGAAGATGGGCTTTCAGAAAATTATGACATATGTATATGCCCATTCTTGATGGATAAGAGTGTGGTTTAAACAAGTAACATTGCGGTTGTCATTGTAATTGCAATATTACAAGATAATTAATGGTTATACTGTGATTAATAAACTTCATAATCGCCGCAAAATGTTTGCAAGTAAATTCTCTTGTTATGAATTTTGAAAGTCTCTCCTACGAAATAAGATTTATAAATCTAAAAAATTCTTTCACTTGAGATGAACTGTCTCAAGTGATTAATCAAGTTACGGTGAGAAAAATGAACACTTTGTTTGAAATGCCCTTGCTCTTGGCATTTAATTGAGTTTTCACTTTCGCCCACTTTCAGTTTTGTTTTGCAGGCCCATTATTACTTCCCTCACTCTTTTTTTAACTTGCACCATGATAGAGGATGGTATCTTATATCTTGCTCATTTTTTGTTATCCCCCCCCCAATACCTAGGATTAAAAATTAAAAACGTGTTTCTCTCACTCACTATGTTTTCATTCCGTTACTCTTTTTTTTTTTTTTAAATTTTCTCTACCAAACAATACCTAAATCATAAAGTGAGAGGCATGTCTCACAAGGCCTAAACCCAGGGCAACATCCAACGGAACTATTGCCTCAGTTTGGGGTTGTTGTCCATTATTAATCCAATTATTACTCCATACTCTTCTTTCTTTTATTTAAATTTGGTCGTCCCGTTCATTCGCATTGGCCATTATCTCCTTTTTCATTAAAACTGTCAATTTTTTCTATTCTTTTGTCACGAATTATTCAACAAAAACTCTTCCAAACTAATATTCCTATGTGTTCATATTGTTGTGTCACTTGCCAAGGTACCCATTTGAATTGGTAAGATTTGAGAGGAAACTTCCAAGCGGCAAAAACAAACACCTCTAGGACACATGCATCAAACAACACAAGTAGCAAAATCTGACGAAACTAATTAATGAGATCGATTTCTAATTTTGGCGTGTAGAGAGATGAACTTTGAATTATTTGGTCGAGTAGGGTCCATTTTAAAAAACCATATGTAATAATAAAATATGGTTTATTAAATCTCAAAGCTAACACTGTTCAATTGAAGTTGGTGTGCACGCACGCCTGGTTTGCATCACACTTTGTTTCCACTTTCTTAATTATTATTATGTGTTTTGTTAATGAGATTATGGAAGTGTAGTCTCAAGTCTCAAAGCAAGCACCCACCGTCCACAGTGAAAGAGCGATTTGACTAATGCAAATGGAGAAGGGAAGAGGAAGAGATTAGGGAATTAATATAAATATAGAGATTAATTAACAACACACTTTTCCCCAGGCGAGGCATATGGTCCCATTCTTCCCAACGCCTTTTTCCTTCCATCTTGTTTGGATTTTTTTGATGATTTTGATAAAGACACTGCTTCAGCCAAGGCGGGGCAGACTTTGCCAGCTATTATCATCTCCTTAAACTCCTTCCTCTTATACTCCATTTTTTTTTTTACCCTTTAAAGTTTTTATTAATCATTTTGTAGGTATTTTTTTCAACTCACATATTTTAAATAAAAGACTGGTCTCTCTCAAACTAACAGAAAACAATAAGTTAATTTTCTTAAAATTAACATTTTTGAAAATTAAACCATTAATGTGGCAAAATACTTAAATAAATCGCTATTATTACAATTCATCATATTTTTTTAGTATTTTAATTAAAATAAAATTTTATTTTAATATTTTATTTTTTATTCGTTCTCAATATAATTTATTATTAATATATTTAATTTAAATTTAACTAAAAATGATAAATTAAGTATGTTAATCTTTAAATTAATGACGAATTAAATTGAAAAAAAAATTATAAATGAAAGATTAAATTAAAAATAATAATAAATAAATAATTAAATTAAAAATAAGTTAATACGTAAAAGACTAAAGTTAAAATTAGAATAAGTTATAGACCCAATAATGTTTTAATCGTTTTAATTAACCAAGACATTGGAAAGTGGACAAGAAAAAATACAAACACCACGTTGGGGGACGTGTGGGGCCATCTTCAATCCACGTCGGATAATACGAAACTAAATTGCATATATAATAAAATGATGAATTAAGATGGGAGGAGGTATTTAAAATGAATAATGACTTGGGTTTGTGGTGAAGACACAGGAGATACGGCGGATGTTCTGGATGCTTGTGAGAGAGCCATATGCTTCACTGACCAAATTGACAATCTCACCCCTACCTCCTTTCTTTATTTTATTTTATTTTATTTTTGTCTTCTTACTTATTTCATTATAATACAGCAATGGTGCCTATTTTAATGTTGTAGTGAATCTCAAGAACTTGCTTCTAGGACTGGAAATTTTTTTTTTAAAGAATAATTAAAAATTACGTTCAAATCCCATCCAACCTTGGCTAGTTAATTAACTATACCTTATTTCAATTTAATTCTATCCAACCCAACATCAAACATATTTAATCAGTGGTTCATCTGGTTGGTTATTTTCGGGAGTATGAAAACTTTCTGCGTACGTACGTTGATAATACTTAATATATTTTTTTTAAATAATGATTTCTAAATTGATTATTGCAATTGCTTTTTTTTTTTTTTTTAGTTTAGCATTGCCGTATTGAGAATATGCATATTCCTATCATAAGAAATAAAGAAAAAGTTTGAAAATATTCATTAGCATCGAGGACAAGAAGCGAACTTGGAAGTTGTTTTTTGTTACGTTGTTATGTATCCAGTTGCTAGTCCCATAAAACCATGTCTTTGAACATATCTGTGCAAGTGGCAAAAATCTCTAATACTGTGAATATTGTATATCAGGAATATTGGAATTACTTCTATCTATTGCTTATAGCAGAAAGGATAAAGATATGAGACGGACAAGGAATTTCGGATCGCATCTCATAAATGGGCATGTGAGGTTGAAAGGTGACAATATAAGCAAAGGCAAAAACGAAAAACGATACCCTTTGAATAGAAGGCATTAATATCAAGATGTGATTAAGCAGGCATGCATGAGCACAAAGCATAAAAATTTAAAAAAAGAAAAAAGAAAAGAAAAGAAAAGATGGGTACAAAGAAGGAAAGAGTAAAAGAAATGAGAGAATGGGAAAATATATAGAAATGGAAAAAAGGTCATATGCCTAACATTTGACTGCACCTAGGAAAGTAACCCAAAGAGATGAGTTAAAAAAATTAGGAGTGGGTGTGATTGACACTCTGTTAAGCTCGGATCTCAAACAGTGAAGAAGACTCTCTTTTGGACCATATAACCAAAAGTCTTACCCACTGGGGCTTCACCCTCGCTCGTGCTTCTCCAACACTTGCTTAAAATAAGAACAAGTGGGAATATAGGCTTTGAAATTTGCACAAGAACTGACACGAACCATATGGGATAAGCGTTAAGGGTTGCAAAAGCAGAAAAAAGAAAGTTTAATTTTTCAGAGAGCAGAGAAAGAAAGAAGGATTTCTAAGATTTGATTGGAAAAAGGGTTAGAAATTTGTGTCCTAAAGTTTCTTTTCGAATTCTAAGTTAAAGCACTGCATGTCTCTTGCTCATTGAATCCAAGAAACTGGCATCCTAAGTTAAACTCAAATTACTATGGTAAATTACTATGATTTTTTCTTTTTTGTTCAGTCCTAATTTTTGCCAGTGAAATTTCTCATTATTGGTCATCCAAAATGATGATCCGTGGTCAAGTCAAATGACCACAAAACAGGGGATCTCATGCAAGACTTGTGTTATAGGGATCATGAGTAACTATTTATCGAAGTTCATTAGTGACCCTTTGTTTCAAGTTTGGATTGGTCATAGATTGACAAGTAATAATGATTGAGGACTAAAAAATTCATTAGAGTCAATTTGTTGAGGAGATTATACTTTTTAATTAAAGCGTTCTTATAAATGTACTATTAATTTGCTGTAGGACAAAAAAAAAAAAGGTACATATAGTTAGACACCTAAGAGAGTAGAAGTACTGAGCTTTGAGAGAGTTGGGGCCAAAATAATTCGGACTTTGGACATGTGATTCAGATCATAGTACCTACAATTTTCTTTTAGAACAAGAATTGTACCAATCTCTAACCAAAAGAGAAGAAATTGTACCAATGAGGTTGTAACGTGATCCAATAATGCATACTGTAAAACATGGAAATTGTTGCTCTCTGTTTTTTCTTCCACTTTCTGTATTCGTTATCATTTCCACTCAATGCACGAAATACCATCAGTTTCTTTTTTGTAAAACTATATATTTTCCTTGATACGTTTTACAAGAGAAAGAAACCAAAGTGAGGGAAAATTATATCCAAAGAATTTGAATCAGAATTGGAAAATTAATCAGTGAGAGGAGCAAGGCATAGTCGAGGCGCATCTAGGAGAATGATATAATATGATCAAAACCCGTTGGACCAACTTTGTGCACTAAATCGAATTGATCTCAAACTCAAAACTCTTGCTTTGCAAATTTCCATGGTCGAAGCCCCACCTCTCTCCATCAAAGAAAAGAGACAGAGAACACCATTACCAAGGAAAAGCAGATGAGGGTGTGACATGATTGATACCATGAGAAACACAACATCTAGGAGGGGAATAATCTATTTAGCTGCAATCACAAAATCAAAATTCGCAAACCAACTTTTATTTTTTATTTTTTTATTGTAATTGCAATCTGCAATTGACGTTTACTAACTATAAAAAATCTGAATTCAACCAATTTCACAACCTATATATAATTCTGCAAACTAAAAAAGATCTAATTAGGAAAGAGTTGTGCACTGTTGGGGGCGATCCACGGTGCTTCAATTTTGTAAAAAACTGAACTTAAATGTAATTATTTATATTTTTATTATTCAAATGTTTTTAATATAATCATAACACGCAGTGATTAGTGAAGGGTTAACAGAAAATGGTACTTGGAGACAAATATTAACACATTCCCAAAAGGAGCGCGCCTAAAAGTGAGAAAAGACCAAAAGTACATCTCTTTTTGCGAGTGTATGCCCACTCGCCAAGCATAAGAGACAACACTTTAGTTTTTGCAACATGCACAATAGTGGCTTCCCTGATTTTGACAACCATTTTTCCAATTTTATCATTACTTCACAAATTTACGAAAAAAAGAGAAAAACTTTTTCACGCACTAAATACAAGTTTATGTGCTTTTGGTGAGAGAGATTGGCATATGCAATATATGACTGTGTTTGCTGAATAGTGCGTCTGGTAATAATTATATTATTCTATTAAACAACTTGTATGTGATATACTGTTAATTATAATTCCACGTATACATCAGATTGGTTGAACCATGTAATCTTTGAATAACAGGCATCGAATCCAGTAAAATGTACTAATTGCTCTCTTTTAAAAGTTTAATTTGCGTCCATCAATACGTTACTCCAGAGTTTTCATATTGAAATTCAAAATTAATTGACCTCAATTTTCGATTTCTGAAATATTTTTTTATTATTACGTAGGTGGACATATTTCCATGGAGTCCTTCATATGTTTTGTCCTCTTGTACGCTTCATTAATGTTGGTAAGGACATTGATAACCCAGTTGCGCAGCATTGCAGTTGACTTTCACACATGCTCTAATTAGAGCTTAATTTTCGGAGATTTCATAGAACAAATTGGTGTTTATGATTTGCCATCCGTATCATTAGTTAAAAAGGACCTATAATTTTGACGCAGTGAAATCCCAAGTCTATATTTGTTTACCCTTTCACGAAGCTAAATAGCTCTAGAGGGGCAAGAGTACAAAATCTCTAGCTGTCATTTTGCCATATCGGGGAATCCAAGAAAACACGACATTAACAATAAGAGAAAAAAAAGGGCTTTATATTATAAATAATGTCGAACTGTTAAATAAATACAGACTTTCGTTGGCCAAGGAAAATAAATACGCATAAGTTGGGCTATTCAAGGTAGATGATGTAATTAATAATTTAAGATTTGTTGATTGACTTATATTCTGAATGAAGAATTAATATATAATATATTAATATTACTGTTAATCTTATAACCACGATCGTAGGCATAAATATTGAATTCGCGAGTTGCAAGTTTTCTACACCCGAACATTATTAAAGGACAAAAATGGGCAATAAATTTTGAGTTTAAAATTTTATTGAATTAATTTTTTTAAAGAAAATTGAGTAAATTATATTTCATACTTTTTTTTTTCAAAAATAGTATTAGAATTAATGACATTTTATATATATTACCAAAATTTTTCCCCCTATTTGATTGCTTTTATCTTGAATAATATGTTTTTTTTAAAATAAATAACTTAGTCTTCTAAAAATAATTTTTTATTTGGCATTTTAAATAATCTTTTTAATTAATACAAATAATTTAAATTCTCTCATGTTTTAACATAATCATGAAGTCAAGTTTAAACGTAATAAATTATTTAATGAAAATTTAATAATTTACATTTATATTAAATTAATATGACTATATGTAATTATATTTTTTTTTTGTGAATTTAAATCGTTAAATTTTTATTAAATATTTTATCATAATTAAATATGACATTATATTTTTACAGAAGTTGATAAGTGTAGATAACTATTAATTCATATCTTAGATTTGCTCATGTGACAAGTTCTTGGGAAGAAAAAATATTTTAAAAGTAAATATTTTCAATAATCATCATAAAATTTGCTTAAACAATATTTTCAGAAAAAAAAATTGTTACATAGGTGAGTTTAGACAATGAATTAAAAGCCATGTGAATTCTTGTTAATAATTGTGAAAAGTTTGTTTTACGAAAGGACTACTTTAATTGAAAAGAAAAAAGAAAAACTAAATAAACAGATTTTTTTTAAAAGATTAAATTAAAAAGTGATTATTTGATATGAAATAAGTTATGATTTATAGAAAATTGGGCGGGGGAAGGATTGGAGGGAAATGGGAAGGCAGTGGGTACAGAGGAACGGAGGGGGCCACTGAGTGAGCTGAGCAATGAAATGGACTTTTGTAGTTTGCAGTGATGGCGAGCCAATGTCAGCCTCGTACACGCGTCACCACGGGACACCCACCTCCCTCTCTCCCTCCCCGGCTTTTACTCTTTCCTCCCTGCCTCGTTTTCGCCTATCTTTATCTCACCCATTCCTTTACCATGTATAATCTTTGTATACTTGTATTTTGACCAGCCCTCCCTTTGTTCCAGTTAATCAGAGATTGCATTGTTGAGTGGCCCTTTTGGCCGCAACAGGTACCAGATTTCGTATTAATTAAATTACTCTCCCAACGTTATCACTCGTCACTCATTTGTCACAGGTCGCGGCTCCATTAAGATGTGGTTGCCCTCCTATTGTGCTCAGCTATCAGTATTCAGTAATTAGAGGGCAAACTGGATTAGCCCCACAATTTTTGTACACCTACATAATATATTTATATATATTTTGCATTGCCCCTCTCTGTCTCTCTCTCCCGCATGTAACAAAAGGGTAATTCTCTTGTTTGGTTGCTATGAATTTCACGGTCATATCCTTCTGATTGTCACATTACAATAGGGTCCTCTTCCCCCAACCTCTCTCTCTCTCTCTCTCTCTCTCTCTCTGTGCCTTTTACCCTAAAAAGAGGCGTTCGCTTCCTTCATAAGGTCCTCTCCCACGGCAGCCTTTTCTGCTCTACTTTGAAAGACAGACGAGAGGTACTGAGGGAGAGGGAGGGAAGTAAAACGACAGCTCGCTTACATAGTCCTCTTGTTCTTGTTTCCCCAGATTCTCATTTCTTCTTTAATCATTCCGTAAAAGATCTCTATCTCTCTGTTGTGTGTAAAAACAAACAAAACAAAAGGACTCAATCCATAATCTCAAAGCTTCATTTTTTGTTTCGGGTGCTCGTTTTATGATATTGGTTTTTCATTGAAGGAAGAGAGAGGTGTAGAGTTTTTGCAATGGCACCCAGTTTCGATTGTGTTTCGAGTCTTCTCTGTGCAGAAGACAACAACATTTTCGATGATAGCGATTATGGAGGTACGACGGAGCTGCTGCAGGATACATGGCATCATAGATATCATCAAATCCATAGCCAAAACGCGTGCTTTCGTGACCAAGATGATGGGTTGCCATTCCAGAGTGATGAGTGCTTAGCGCAAATGGTGGAAAAGGAATGTGAACACTTGCCTACTGGGGATTACTTGAATAGGCTTCGAACTGGGGATTTGGACTTTGGGGCCAGAAAAGACGCCATTGATTGGACTGAAAAGGTGGGTTACAGCTTACGCTTAAATTTTTAGCTTTTAATAAGTCCAGAGTCCAACCAGTTTCTGAAGCGGCGAAATTTTCTGTTTTGATCACCCTCTATTACATTCATTTTGAAATGGATGTTTCTGAATCTTCATGTTTGCATTTAGTGGTCTGAAATCTGAAAGACACGCCAAAACTTATTTTGTGCGAATGGAAGCGGTTTGTTTGGATTTCAGTTACATGAACTCTTTCAAACAGTTTCATACATCGTTCTGTGTTCGATAATGGGTCCTTAACACAGTTGGAACTGCTTGGGTGAAATCTGTAGATTTTCCTTACATTCTGAGGCTGATTCAGTCTTCTGGTCTTAGTCTTTTTTTTTTTTTTTTGTTGGGCATTGCTTCTGGTCTTAGTCGAGTTCATGCATTTCTACCATTTTTTAAACTGTTCAAATCTGGATAGACATTTCCCTTTTGATCTCGTAGCCTGTATTATACCATCATCAGCACGAGGCTAATCACTGGACTAAGGATTCTCAGTTCCTAATGTTTGCTTGGTATTATCCGATTGTCCTCTTTGTGCCCGCTTGGTTAAATTAACGGAAATATTTGTTCAACAGGTTCGAGCGCATTTCGGTTTCGGACCACTCTGTGCATATCTATCCATAAACTACCTGGACCGCTTCCTTTCTGCATATGAATTACCAGTAAGTGTCAAGGAAGGAAAATGTTAATACTTTGTTCTTTTCCTTGTCACCTTCTCCTTTGGTTTTTATCTAATCTATCCACATGCAGAAGGGAAAAGCCTGGACAATGCAATTGTTGGCCGTGGCATGCTTGTCTCTCGCTGCCAAAATGGAAGAGACTGAAGCTCCCCTGTCTCTTGATTTACAGGTATTAAATCTTGTTTTTAATGCTTTATATTTGTTAGTTTACGTCCTGATTATGTACGTGCTGATCAAGTTCGCATTTGCTCCAGGTATGTGAATCAAAGTATATATTTGAAGCTAGAACAATACAGAGAATGGAGCTTCTGGTGCTGAGCACACTGACGTGGAGAATGCAAGCCATTACCCCTTTCTCCTTCATAGACTACTTTCTCAGCAAGATCAACGATGATCAGAGTCCCCAAAGAACTTCCATTTTGCGATCCATCCAAATAATATTGAGCACTGCGAGAGGTACCTCTCTCTTTCCCTCTCGCCATAACTCCATTGCTCCATTGGGTGTATTGCATTAATAGCAAGCAAAGATGATAACTGGGTGGGTGGTAATTGAATGCAGGGGTTGACTTCTTGGAATTCAGGCCTTCAGAAATTGCAGCAGCGGTGGCAATATTTGTTGTGGGGGAGACCCAAATGGTTAATACCGAGAAAGCAATTTCCGATCTGATTCAACATGTAAAACTGGAAAAGGTAAAGCTGGTGAACATAAATGATCGTAACATTATTGTCATTCGCTTTAACTTTCATCATTTTGATCAAATAAGGCAAGCTATTGAGGCAGAATTGAATTGATCTTTTGGCAGGAGAGAGTGTTGGAGTGCTTTAAAATGATACATGAGTTGTCATCAAACAGAAGGCCCTGTGTGCCACAAAGCCCGATAGGGGTGTTGGAAGCCGCATGCTTCAGCTATAAAAGCGATGACTCAAATGGTGGTTCATGTGCAAATTCTTCACATGATGCCCCCGATGCTAAAAGGAGGAAGCTAAACAATAACTCTGGAGTAGAGCTATTGTAGTGATGTGGATTGGGATTTTTAAGCATCACTCAGTGGCATGCTCTTGTTGAATGGAGACTCTGGTTTTATATGGAAGGTGCCCCCTCAATCTCAAAAAAGTGAAGTATAACCAAACAAGGTGGCAGGAAGAGATGAATAGAAAGGAAGAAAGAAAGAAAAAATGAGCTTAAATGATGCTAATATCAATATTAGGGGTGGCTTGTAAGTGGAAGGAAGATTGGGAGTTCAAAGAAATAGAATGAAGCAGCTGTTAAATAATAATTTTAGACCTCTTAACAGCTAGAGAGTAGAGACCAGAGGGGGGGGAAGGAAGGGTGTCATAAGGGAATGCCATTATGTTTTGAGTACAGTTGGTGCTAGGCCTGAGTTATTGTTATTATTATTATTATTTTTAGTTTACTCAACTTTTTTTAATGAGGTAAAAAAAAAAAAAAAAAAGAGGTACAAGCATGTGGTATATTTGCGGGAAATAGTAATGGTATGTTTATACGTCATTATTCGTAATTTCTTTTCTGATGTTTGTTGAACGTCGTATTTTCCGAAAAAGTTAAGGCAAAACAATTGAAGTCAGCAAAGAGATCTTAATTTGCGAAAGCCCTATAAGGTTAAAATAGTTTGGGAAGCCCATTCCGCACGAACAAACCGTTTCACTCAATATCCCGATGATTATGATACTGTGTGCAAAACCTTCAAGCTAGAAATTGAAAAGTAAAATTTCACATCCTCTCAATTACACAGTAACATTGAAAAGTGTTCCTAAGGAGCTACTATTTTAAGCACCCAGACACTTGTTTCTGTGTAACGATGTAAGTATAATTTTTCATGGTTGCATTGCGTATTTTGAATGGGATGAAATGTTAACCTAATTACGAGTGATCGTCAAAAAATTGAACCAAAAAAAGCTATTGGCAAACAAAGAAAGCTATTTCAAAGTGTTCATGATGTCGAGAAGCACAGCAAAAGGATTCTAGGACAATGATCAAAAGACCCAATGGATTAAGTTGTAGAGGGCATGTTTCCATTATGCATAATGGATCGGAATAGAAATGGCGTAGCAGTAACAGTAAGAGCACGTAGTATACTATTGTGGTGTCATCTATGACTAGACTAGATAGTGGATAAGTAGCTTGTAGTGTGATTCGGTGTCATTGGCGACTAAAGCGTAGTGAATAGGTAGCCTACCCTAGAAGTTATTAGCATGATGAGCCATAATACGAAGTACGGTAGGTGCATAGGCCGCAAGTTGGGCCTACTTCCAGGTTGGCCCAAATTTTTTGAAGTGATGCTGAGTGGGCTTATGTTAAGAAAAGAAAAGGTTTGGCACACTAGTTAGAAGATCACGTCACGGCCTATAAGCTATGTACTAATGCTATGAGTGACTAACTGGCTATTACGTGTTCGGAATTCTGGTCTATTCCAATGCTCCATTTTGTTTGTATCTGGGTTTGGTTTGGTTACAGTTACTGTGTGTAAATAGTAGTCTCACTGCTGATGATGGAACAGGATATAGTAAATCTTTTGAGAATTTTATAGTGTAAATTTCTCGTCATATTAGCCGTCCAATATAATGAGTTTCACATCCACGCTCAGAATTGTGCTTCTTTCGCTGCTTCATGTCATATCCCACGCGTAATCCATTCTACAGTTTTTCCTATATGACTCTTATGCAATAAAGGGATGAAGAAAATAACAAAGAGATTTGTTTGAAAGAGACACTTGGAATTAGAATGATTAAATATTTTTTAAAATAAATTAGATATTTTAAGATATAATAATAAATATTTTTTTATTAGATCTAAAAAATCTGTATGGTATAAATGTTTTTAAGATAAAATTTTTTTATAAAAAAGAGTTTTATTCTTTTTAGTTTATTAATTATGCTATTCAAAATATTTTAAAGATTAATTTCACTTTACTTTCCAATCTTTTAGGTACCAAATATAAAAATTTTTTCAAAATCTATTTTATTTCATTATATACTAAGCATAACTTTTATTTAGAAGCGGCTCAACTCAAGCCACCTTAAGGGATTTTTTGGAGAACTCGTTTAGTATACTTCTATCAACTTAACCTTTTTTTTTTTTTAATTTTTCACTCAAGTATTTAAAAAATGGGGCACTTTCTTATTTAAAAAATTAACCTTAATGTATGTGTTGTGTTGTCTCTATTATTTTGTAATTTGCCAAATTTAAGTATTTTATTCATAATCATATTTTTATTATTAATGAATCATTGAATTATTAGATTACTATACTTGTCTTAATCCGTTGAAACTTATTTTTTATTTATTTATTTATTTATACTGATATAGAAATTAATTAATTAAACAAAACATATACTTAAAGAAAGTTATATTTGAATTTTTATAATTTTTTTTATTTTTAGTTTTTGATGAATTAAATAAATCAGTTCGCTTAACTCACTAAATGAGGTGATTGAAATTTTCAATCCACCATATTATGATAAATTAAACGAGTTAACTTATTTAATTCACCAACTCCGATGAGTCGAATTAGCTCAGCCCTACTTTTGCTTATATAATTTATTTTCATTCCTTTTCATTTCATTCTTTATTCTCTTTTTTTATTTTCACAAATATCATTCATAAATATCAAACTTGCCCCAAGTTTTCATCCAAAGTTTCCTTGTATTCACCACCCGCTACGCACTTGTATACGAATGTATTGTCCATTTGGAAAGACATAAAGAATAAAATGAGTAAAAATAGAGAAGTAAACTTGTCCGTATTTTGAGTCTTCTTCTATTAATATATTACTATTTAAAAAATATGAAAATATATTTTATTAATCATCTTTGAAATTTAACTAAATTACACGCAAAACTTTCCTTACTTCAGAACTTATATTCAATTTTTAAAATATTTGATATATATTAAAAAAATTTTATTTTGAATTTATTTTTCTTAAAATTTAAAATTTTCTATCTTATTCGTAATAGAATAATGAAACTAATTAAATCAATATTAAATTCATACATATAATTATAATTTTGTTCATATAATATAAAATAAAAACGATTGAATAAGTTTATCTGCGAAAGCAACGTGTGTTATTACGGATAAAAAAGGATAATTTGGAAGACATTTTATATATATATATATATATATATATATATATACGTGCATCACATCAAAAATGAAAGAAATGAAATGTAATTTGAAAGTAGAATATATTTTAATGAAAAAGATGAACGTAAGTCAGAGGAAGAGATATTGTGAGAAAGGACGAGGGTAAGGGGTAGAAGGCACGCGCGGCTTATATAGATAGGAAACAAATGTCGGTCATGGATTGGAAAGTAGTGAACACTTTTCAAGGGGTTATATAGGTTTGACCCCCAGATGACGGTGAGCCTTGATCCCTGAGCCGAACCTAAAGCGTGCACCCTCAAGATCCTCCACCCTCCTTCATCCCACCCCCCAAACACCCTCCACGTTACCCACCACATCCCCTTCCGCAGTATAAGACGGCGTCTTCGTTTCATAAAAAGTGGCCTTCTCAGTTCGCGTGTCACGCTTTTTCCTCCTAAAGTCTGCTCTCCCTCCCTGTTCCGCAGATTTTCTGGTCGCTATTCCAAGATTTTCTTCTACTTTCTTATTCCACATTCAAATATATATTTTTTAATTTACAAATAAAGCTTTATTATTATTATTATCTATTTTACGTTAAGAGTACATAATTACTGTTTTAGCCCCGATTACCATTACCATGTGGCGTCGTTTTTTCTTCCTCTGCTGCTTAAGTAAGGCTAGTAGGTCGATTGACCGAATGATGTGGTTTCATTGGAGCACCTAACCCCGCAGTACAACCCTGCTTTCGTATAATCTTCACTTACCCAGTTCCCACGCTTGATCTACTTGGACCCTCTCATAAATAAATTAAACAATGCATGTATGTATTTTCCATTCTCAGTTCGAACTCCATTTTTCTAGTATCATCTTATGTCACGAATAAAATGATATCTATGAATAACAAATACGGTGTCGTAAGTTAGACTTTGACACGCACCATATTTTACGCGAAGTGGATGCTTTGATAGTCTCCGCGCCTTCGCTCAAATTCCACATCCCTAGCTTCGCTATTGGACAATCGCTTACCGACAAAATGGCCATTCTTATAAAGACCAAACTCTAATTAATTTTCAGAATCAAAATGATAGTTACGTTACTATTAACTACACGTGACAGGTGAGTTATTTTGACTTTGCAATACAAGTTCAAAAGGGTTAACCCCACCCCCAAAGTGTACAACACATACATAATTACAGACAAGAACTATAATCATGCCATGCCCCATGCAACATCCCCTTCATTTTTATGCTTTAAACTAAAATATGTAATATATATAAATAAATGTAAGAGTAGAGTAGAAGCGGAAATAATGCTGTAGGAGAATATTATTTATAGTGGAATTCGTGATGCCCATATTATTGCAAAGAAACGAGCACACGGTGAAACTCATTAGAACTAGCTAGTATCAATTAGTATCAGAACATAATGTGTTCTCCACTACTCTTTTTTTTTTTTTTTATTTGATGACACTGCTATCATAACCCTGCATTAAGTAGAATCGCACGTGTGTTTTGATATTAATTACTAAAAGTCTACGAAGTACAAGAACATCTTTAATTCTTGCACTCACATTATCCATTTTATGTCACTTTGCTCATATATACATCCATATGAGGCCCTTGTCTTTCCCATTTATTCTTCAAAAAGAACGAAGATTTGATCAGTGTGAGGCACAACTTGAAATTTGGCTTGCTACGTGGAATGTCTTTGTGGAAATGCATAGTTAGTCACATACCACTATACAAAAAACAAGGATAGTCGAGAGAACAAAGGCGAACCATATATTGTGATTCAACCCAATAAGTTTGGGAGTCACATTAATGTAATATTTTCAAAAACCGTATGATTTTCTTAAAAGTGTTACTCTCCCAACCACTTCAGTGCCCCGGCACTCATGGTGGAAGAGATTATAAGTTATATATTTTGCTTTTATAACCAAATGTTTATCTTGTCATGACTTTCTCTTTTTTGTACAACTAGCGGAAGATTATTTAGACTTCAAGAATCCAAATATTAGTTCAAATGAAGGAATGGTCTAACTTTCAAGAGCCATCAACACAGTTAAAATTTTCGATTTTGAGAGGCAAAACTTTGAGCATAGTTAGAAAATTTCAAAATATTTATAATATCATTTCGGAAAAGTTCATTTAGGGTCAAACATCATGTAAACCAATTGACCAAGGTGGTTGGATTCAATTTCAAATCCAAATTAAGCCTTTTTATTTATTTATTAATATTTAGGACATTTAAGTATTTTTCTTAAATTTGAAAATTTAAGTTATCATTTTTTTATATTCACTATTTTGTTTTAGGGTTCTGTGTAAAAGTCTTTTAATAATATGTTCCAAGCTATTCATCTAAATTTTCTAAAAAAAAAAAAAAATTCAACTCTTGTGTGTTAATATGCACACGCACAGCTAGCAACCTATCTCAAATTAGTCATGTCCAAGGAAAGATATATATGCATCTTGATTATTCAATGATAAAAGAAAAATAAATAAACATGGAATTGCCGTGAAAATTACAAGCATGCTAGTGTGTTGATGATGAAAATCTTGAACCTAACTCTGAACAAATAATGACTTAATCCAGCCATTTTAACCAGCACCCACGCGTTTCCAATAAAGAAAAAGTGGCAAAATCATTTTTTTTTTGTCAAAAAAGAAGAAAAGAATGAGTGGGTTTAAAGTTGTAATCAAGCTTTTTCTCTGCAGAGGAGGGAAAGAAAAATGAGAGGGATTAAAGAAGGGGTTGGGTGGAAGAAAAGTCTAAGAAAGTGGGTGGCATTTAGAATAGAAAAATAAAGGAGAGGCATGAGGCATGGAGATTAAGTGCCTTTTGGTCCAACATTACATTGGTTTAAAAAGAAAACGTAGAAAGGTTATATATATAAGGCGCGGTGGAGAGAGTGTTGTGTAACTTTCCAAGCGTGGGATGTTTTTGTTGGAGAATCCACAACCATATGCCTCCATCGCCTCATGTCCCACCATCCTCAATATAATTGCTTCTTATTAAACGCTATTTATGCTAATCAATTCTCAAACTTCACTTTTCTTCCTTCTCTCTCTTTCTCACTTCCCAAGCAGGCTGAAACACTTCAACTTTCTACGTTACTCTATGCGTCTCACATCCTCCTCCATATTCATATACGTGGGTAATTCCATGGCCCACTCGAGGCTTTGTTTGCAGGTGCGATCACGGGAGGCTTATAATGGATCTCATAAATACAAACACTAGTGGCAGAAAACATGGAAAACCACGTTTAAATACCTCTCCATTAACAAATCATTTTCTTTTCTAATCCTTGTAGAGCACGTCTTAATTTACTTTTCTCTCTCTCTCCATTCTTTTGATCGTTGGCCAGCCCCAATACGAAGAAATAAGGATTAAAATATTCATACTTTGTCTCCTTTCTGTTTTTAATCCTTACAGATGGCTCATATGTTACTGTTTTAGCATTGAAAAGTCAGTTAGGTAAAATACAGTAATAATGAATAGACACTTGGGAACTAAGAAATTTACGGCAGAAATACGAAATAGCAATGATAATACTTTGTGAGAATAAATAAAATTTAGATCCCTTCATATTTATTTTTCTCATGTTACTATCATGTTAAAAAAAGATAAACACATAATAAATGATACCTATTATTTAAGTGAGTTTTACGTATGTAAATAAGAGTAAATATCATCCACTCAATGTTTATTTCTTTCTAACGTAATAACAACACGAAGGAAAAAAACATAAAAGATCTAAATTGGAATAAATATGGTAACAAGTAATTATTATTTTTTTGAAAGAGTAATATCACTTTAATTGTATATAAAAGGTCGTAGCTCAGGATTCCTTGTTAAGAGAAATCAGATTGTAGAAAGCTAGTTCATGATCTATAAATTAAATTCTTTAGAAAAAATTAAATTAATCAAGGAAATGAAGACGTCGATTTTTTTTTTATATTAAAGACATAAGATAAAGGTTGGAATTCATAATTATTTGTAACTAATAATCATTATTATAACTCGCTGCGTCTCTTTTATTTCTTTAATCACGCTGAAATAATAAAGAACAAAGTGGGGAAACCCAAAGAAATGTGACTTTAATTAACTCTCCCTGCCGTTGCCGACCTCATTTGTCGCATTTGTTTAGACTTTGAACCCCATCTGACGTATTGGTTAGTCAATGTATTATTTAAATGACGTCTCACTATATATATAATTAAACATCAAATAATTCATTTTCTAAAAGCATGCTGGCGTCGCATTCAAAATTTTAAACCGAAGAAAAAAACAGATGAGGAGACAGAGGGCGTTGTAAAAAGAAAAAAGAAAAAAAAGAAAGTTGCTTAGATCACTATAAATGAAATAGAATATGCATTAGTGGTAGCTTGTACAGAATGATGCTATTACTTTCTTCGTCTTGGTGGGTGGTGACCGAGGAAGCTTGACCTAAACCACGGACATTTGTTAATGTTATTCGTTGGATGGTCCACAAGCACCAAGCTCATGTCATGCTGGCCCATTTCACATTAAAATTCAATAACAAAACACCAGCTTGGGAAATAAAGTGACCATGATGATAAAATAACACTCAGACGTGCAAATGAATTCATTTTTTCCCCTCCTTGTTATTGATTAGCTTGTCCATATCATAGTAGTATTTTAATGGGTAAAAGCAACGGATGCTTTCCATCTCAATGGGTAAGTGGTGTGGTTGTTTTAGTGCCACCAAAAGGTTAGACCCAATTGGGGGTGAAAGGGAAATAGTTGATTGGGCTCGTTTATTGTTCCCTCCACTCCATACAAGATGGCATGAAGCTGTGCATATTATTTTCAATTGAATAAGCTTTTATATATAGAGTGCCCTATG
Source organism: Delonix regia (assembly GCA_037074485.1). Classification (NCBI taxonomy): domain Eukaryota; kingdom Viridiplantae; phylum Streptophyta; class Magnoliopsida; order Fabales; family Fabaceae; genus Delonix; species Delonix regia. The sequence goes on from CM073452.1 coordinate 8,725,000, forward strand.
GATTCTTCTTATCTGTCCATAAGATCTTCTTCAGGTGATAAAATCATGGGTCATACCCTCTCTAATGTATTTTCTTAATGGGGTAATACCAAACCCAGTCTATTCACAGCATTTGTGCATTAATAATCTCTTTTCAATTTTGTTTACTCGTTTATTTAATTCATCACTTTACTGTTTGAGGTTTCCTTTGTTCTTGTTTCTGAGGGGCATTATTGCTGGTGAAGTTACAAGGAAAATATATCTTTAATTATAGTTTTAAGAAAACAAAAGAATAAGGAAAAATATCCTAAACCCTGCTTTATGTTAACCTCAATTGTCCACCGTAACAATAAAGCTTTAAACTATGCTTGAATCTGATTACCCATCCTAGGAGGATACACTCATTACTGTCCTTGGTCGTTGATGGACATGATAATATGGATATTTCTTGATCTATTTGTGGCGATTGGTAGAAGAAAAAAGAGGGGTAATAATGAAAAAAATGGACGAAAAGGAATGTTAATGAAATAATTGGGGAGGGTGGCAAGGGCCATGCAGTGATGACTAATTGGATGGCTTGGGCAAATGCACATATCACATCAATTAAAAATATAATTGTACTGGGTATTCATCTTTTTACCCCCCCCCCCCCCCCACCCCAAAAAAAAAAACCTAAAGTTAGGTCATCGATGGTTAATAAGGAGGACTACTTCTACACTGTGACTATGAGGTGGTGCAATGGGTCGGAGATAATGATATACGGTTTGCCAATGAGTGGGTCCCTTCCCAACTTAAATCTGTACAATCCATGCTTTGAACGGTCAAGCTACAAATTATTAATGTTCATGCTACGAAACATTGGATGCCATCCCTACTTTTCCATAATCTCCCTTTTATCTCCCTCTCTTATATTTCTTCGTCACTTTTCAAGTCACTCTGGTTTTGGGAAGCCATGCATCTTGCTTTGATACATATGTGTTGGCTTGCATGTTGAGCGTGACACTCTGGCTTAGTTTAATCCCATAACGACACCATAAGAATTGTGAGAATTGTCGAATAATATGAATACATGGATTATGAGTAGTCGAGCCTAATTGACATTATTTAATTTGTGATATCAAATTTTGGCACACGGTTCGCTTGGATCGGGGAAGATTCAAAATGTGTAGTGAACGAGCGAGCGTGGCGGAATGGCCAGCGAGAGACTAACCAGAGAGTGTGGTTAGGTTCGAACCCAAGGACGTGGTCAACAAGAGAGAGGGTTAGTAGAGGGCAAAAAGGTTAAGAAGGTGATGATATAACCACCGACGGGGCCACGCACCTCTCTGGCATCGCTCGCACATCATTGTACACTTATACCTTGCGTGCACTCCTTACCCCTCGCGCACGTATGAACGGGCATCTATTTTTCTTTTCTGCTTTTTCTTAAATGGAATGAAGGGGCATGTGTGTTGTTGTATCCCTATATAATTCAACTCCCCTGCTCTCTTTTGGGTTAGAGCCTCCACTTTGACTGTGCCCATTCACGCTTGCTCTGTTTACCCTCTCTTTCTCTCTCTCTCTCTCTCTCTCTTTTGTCCCTTCTGGTTGCCTTCTGGGATTCACCTGCAATTTCGATCTCTCCTCCCTTTTGTAAGTTTTCCCTTCATTTCCTGGTGTTTTAATGCATCTTCTTAGTCGCTTATCCTGTGATTTCTTCACTTTTAGCTGTGGATCCTAGCATTATTTATCGGTGAAACTGTTTAGGTTTTGGGGGATTTCTATTTCGGAGCCTGAATCTCAATTATTCACTAGAGGACAAAGGGAAATTTGCTTCCTCTTATTCCCCTGTCTTTTTAACCTCTCTTTACTGAATCTTTTCTTCTAGTTTTTCAGCTCTATGCTCTGTAATTATTTTACTTGTATCATTCGAAGAAAAATTAAATAATTTCCTCTTGAATCTTGATGTTAACTGCTTTTTCCCCTCCTCAGTAAGTATCAGTTAGCCGAATCCTTCATAAATCCATGAGGAATGGTTTTGTTTTACAAATATGATGCAGGACAAGAACAAGTTTCTTCTTTTATGCTTCGATTATATCTTAAACTGCATAGGAAGTGTTTCTTTTTATTTATCTGTACATAGTGTGAGATGATCTTTGATGTTGTTGCAGGATATTAGATAGTAGGAGTGGAGTAGTGGTGGCTACCTTTTTGCAGAGAAGGATAGAACAGCATGCGGTGGTGGCTAAGTCTATCTGTTGATGTATTTCGCAAAGTTATTTCCTTGAACCTGTATTGCAAAGTCATTCTGTAATTTGCATCTTGTGGACAAAACATTCCAATTGGCTCAGTCTTCTTGTTTGACTTCCTCTTATTTCCATGGGATCCAATTTTCTAGTTGTTGTTCCTTGTTATGTCCGTCAGATAAGCTGAAGGATAGCCATCGCAACCCAACATTCTCTTCCGTTCCAATCCGTTTACTTTTGTTAGCATCTTGTCATCTTTTAGTTGCAGTCCATTGTTCTATAGCCGTATAATATATTAATTTCTCTAGCAGTATAGCAGTCTCATTGATAACTGTATTTGGTATTCTCTAATTCATCAAACCCTGGTTCATTCGTGAGGGAGCCTTACGTTCATTGTCCCTGGGAAGTGTGTTTCTTTTACTTTGAAGGTTTGGAAAGTAGTTATGGTGTGCCAAGCAGCGAGTCAAACGAGATTTCGGGCATTGAAACATGAAAATGGAACTGCTGGGTGCTCAACCATTATAGTTAGAGTTATAGCATGCTTTCAACCTCTCCGAGAATGCCAGGTATGTGACCCCGGAAGGATTCAAAATTCTGGGAAACGTTTGAAATTATTGTTCTTTGGTTCTTATTATTTCGGTTCATAAGAAAATTATTAATGTATGTCTAATCTTTTATTATTGGGTTTTTTTCAGGCTGAATATTTCCGTCATTTGCTCAAGCCTGTCACGTAGAATAGTTTCGCCTTCCTCTATTTGGGTTAAGCTGGTGCTTTTAGTTATTTTACTTGTTCGTCAAAGAAACAGATAGTAACAGATAGCTTTTGTCTGAAATTGTTATTCTTCAGGTATAGTCTGCATATTTCATTCATTGATATTTGTTTTTTTGTTTCTTTACTACTTATCTTGTCTTTTGACCAATATCTTGATTGTTTGGTATCTTTTTTTTTTTTTATATCTTTATTAGGTGATTGTTCTGGTTGAATGGGAAAAGATTGTGGAACCTGGGCACCACAGCTGCATTTTGATTGGCAATCACCCAACCTAAGCTCCTTTGGTGCTCCCCTTGATGTGGGGAGGCAGAATGATGTTTCTGCATTTATGAATCCTGGCATTGATAATAATATGGTCACGAGGAATGCAGCAATGCCAGCTTTTGCGTCCTCTGCGCACCCTCATTTGCAGTTAGGACATTCCAGTGAACCTCCTCATGGTTGGTTTTACTGTTTACCTCGCTTTCGACAGGTGTTCATGCCTGCTCCAAACTTTGCTGCGGAGGGAAAACTCCCTGCTGGCCATGTCAAAGGTATTAGAGAGGAAATTGCACCCAATGGGGAATCTCATAAGCAATTCCTTGTTGTTGATCAGACGGGTGATCAGACAACTTTCATTTATAGTACTGGGCTTGCTTCTTGGCATTCCAAACTGCATGGTCCTAACAATTTGAATGGGAATGAGCCTTCTTTTAGAAGAGATGTGAACGACATTATTGGACCAAGTTCCACTGCCGAAGTTGATGAAAATCAGGGAAAGGACATGGAAAGTGAGATGCACGAAGATACAGAAGAAATTAATGCATTGCTTTACTCGGACAGTGATGGTTACTCTACTGAGGATGATGAAGTTACTAGTACAGGGCATTCACCTAGTACAATGACCACTCATGATGATAGCGAAGAAATCTTTCGGAGAGCCACTGAAGAAGTTGGGAGCTCCGCTGAAAAATCAAAGAAGCGGAAGCTATCAGACTGCGCTTATGATGACACTGCCACTTCTCTGAATTTGAATCTGAACAGACCCTATGAGTATGAGGATGGAGATGATGATGCAGAATCAAGATGTTCTAGTGGCAAGAGTCAAGGGTCAGGTTTAATGGGTTCCTTGTCAGGCAATAAGAAGATGAGAAAGGAGAAGATAAGAGATGTTCTGAGCGTTCTGCAAAGCATAATTCCTGGTAGGAAGGACAAGGACCCAATTGTGCTTCTCGATGAAGTGATACGTTGCTTGAAATCCTTGAAACACAAGGCCAGAGTTCTCGGACTTGATGCCTTGTAAGCTGGAGAGCTCTTGACGACTTGTGTTATAGGTAGTACGTCATATTATGAGTTCTAGTTAGTGTGCAGAATAATCAAGGTGGGGTTGTGTTTGGGTATTTCCATATTGAGACTCGTTTAGCAAAAGTGGTGGGAAATGAGACTGAAACCCACTTGTGAGTCCTTTCTTAATGATTGAGCTGGAAATGGTCTTGGTGGCTTAGTGGGTAAAGCAAGGAAATGAATCATTAGTCTATGCCTTTGGATTTAGAGAAAGTGAAGTAGGACTCAAAGCAGGGCGTGGGATGGAGGAGTTTTGAATGAGAAGACTGGTTAATCCAGAAAGGGACCCGAGAACGAGAGTGCACGCCTCTTTGGCTGTTATGGGACCCAATCTCGCTTCCACTTTTTGTAATCTTGTCATTGTTGATCCGCTGCGTTTCCTACAGTAAAGGAACTGTTGTGAGGGAGACTCTGATATTTGTGTTTGCTGCTAGTGCTATCAAGAGATAGTGTTGTGTGCATTATATTTAATGTATGGTTGTTGAAGGAGATATCTCGGTAGGATGTAATTTTAATATGGTTGTTATGACGCTTGTGTTTTGGGCTTGTTTATGTAGCATGCACGCATTTATGTTATGAGAAAGCGAAGTGTTATTGAGAGTTTTAAATTATTGTTATTATTATTATTATTAGAATGATTCCGAATTGATGAATGTTTTCTTGCTCCGTTGGAGATGGTGGCCTGACGGTGAGTGAGGGGACCACCGCGTTGAATTATTAGAGAGGAGGAAACATTTTGTGTGCATGAGGTGAGAGAGGCAGGAGCGTGGTTGTGGGGAGAAATCATGGTAGGTATCAACTATCAAACAAAAGAAAGAATCTTGTACAGTATTCCACTGTTGAATTTTATTGATCTCCCACAGTGCAGATGAATCATAAAATCCAGACCCAAAAGAAAAGTAGATAAATCATAAAATATCTTGGAGGAGCATGTTTGTACGTGTTTAATGTTGTACCCCCTTTTGTTTTTGAATGAAGGACAGAGAATGGGTTAAGACTAAATATAATTAGTGTCACATATTCAGTTGAAATTTATTTTTATTTATTACTGTAAAATATACATATTTAATACGTTAAGATGATATGGAAATTGGTTATGCTAACAAATTTAATAGTATAATTAGAATTTCAGAGTTGTTTTCATTTGATAATCAGTATGGTCCTCCTTTCTTCGGGCCTACAGTAATGGTAATGATCCTTATCCTGGATCAGGCGCAAAGGAGAGATAAAAGTTCTGGGTCCACTAGGCTCGAGATCATTGTTGTCGTTAACAAAAGAGGCTTATAATTTAATCAAACAAAGTTGTTCATTTACTTAGTATGCACTTGGCTCTGGCGTTTGAGTCTCTTTGTTGTGTTTGGATGAAATAATTTAAGACAGAAAAACAGTTTTTAAAGGCAGTTCTATTGCTACATTGAAAATTCGTTTGTTTGGATCAGGAAGGAAGGGTGTCATTCTCAAATGTCCGAAGCTAATTCAATCATGTAAATTGAACAAAAATTAAAGATTTTATCTAGTAATAAATTTTTTAGTGCATCTTTCAAAAGTAATTATGTTAGTATAATTATAATGTGATACATTAACGGCATGGAAAGATTACGCTTGAGAATGAGAGTTTTGATGAAATGAAATTTTAAATTTATATATTACATATTTGGTATGATATTAAAAAAAAACAAGAATGAGAATAAAAATGATCTAAATTATCTTTATATTCCTATTTAAAAAGTAAAACATTAATTATTATTTTTAATTTTATTTAAAATAATTATTATTATGATGAATTTTGGATTCCTTGTCAGGTGTCTTCTTTCAAGGAGATTGGATATTCTCTACTAATATCTGGTTCCATATTTAATAGATATAAAAAAAATTTTAAAATATAAAATAAATATTTTTAAAAATAATAAAAAAATATATTAAAATTTTAAATTCTCTAAATTATACTGTAAAATGTGTAAAATTAATTATTAAATATTAAAATAAAAATTATTTTATTTTTTTAATAATAATATATTACAATAAAATAAAATATCATTACTAAAGATTCTTCAATAAGATCTAAAGCTATTGGATCCAAATTTAAAGACTCTAGATTCAATAGATATGAAAAAAATTTTAAAATATAATAATAAATATTTTAAAAAATAAGATATATTAAAGATTTTAATTCTACTAAAAATAATTCAATCTCTTTAAATTATAATATAATATGTGTAAAATAAATTATAAAATATTAAAAATTATTTTGTAAAATGCTAAAATTATTCTATTTTTAATAATAAAATAAAATATTTTATATTTTTTAAAATATTTATTATTATATTTTAAAATTTTCAAAATCTATTAAATCTACATCCAATTGAATCTCTTTCAAGTACTTTACTGATGTCTTCGCCTTCATATCCAAATCCGGTCACCAGCTCCATTCATCTTCTCCTTCTCTGGTCATCTTCTCTGTTCAGATCTGTCTTTGTCGCACGACCCATGCTCGTCTCATTCTTCGGTCGTCGTCTCAATTCAAATCTAGTCTCTGTTGCACGATCCATGCTTGTCTCCTTTTTCAGCCATCTTATCGAGTTATATATTCTTACTTCTCCCTCGCACAGACCACTCCTCTTGGTCGGAGACGTGTGATTGCAAACGCGAGATGATCGGTGACAACGACAATGAAGGACGATCGCACGGACCATGCTCCTTCTCAGGTCATCTTCTTCGTTCAAATCTACTACTCTGTCATCCAATCCCGCTCTCTCTCTCTTGTCGATTTGCAAAAGGGGGGCTTAAGGGTGACAATCTACAACAACGACAATGACAAAAGATGAAGCAATTGCCGCGCAGAAGACGAGTCAGAGGGAGGGAAAGGCTCAGGGCATTTTGGTTAATCTCACTTCTATTCCCTGGAATGCTCAACAATACCTTGAGGGGAGATGGATTTGCTGATTTGCTCATTTGTGGGAGTCATGGTTCCCATGGCAATGAGATTTCTTTATCCAGACTTCAATTCCCTCTCCTTCCCCTCCTTTCCGCAAAGCACAGGGCTCAAACGAAAACATGTGACAATAATTAATATATCAAAATATATTAATTAAAAACCAACTTGAAATAATATATTTTAGATTTTGTTTATAAACCTAAAGTTCCTCTAAATTAGACAACTTACAGTAATTTATTTATCTTTTCAATAACTCACCAAAAATATCAGCATATGAAATGATAATAAAGGTGGGATCATGTCAAACTTGAGGTTATTATTTGAGTTTACGAATTTATGATTATACATAAAGAAAACAAGTTAACTCGTTGTAAATTAAAATTTAGTACAAACTTGAATAAATTCACGAATTAACTTACCGAATTTACGATTTTATCATATTAACTAGTTTGTAAGGTTAATAATATAATAATTTAAATTCAAGTGTAGTATTATAGATTTGAAAAATTGTTGGAAAAAAATAGAAGATGAACAAGATGATTTGATGAATTTAAAATTTAATTTTATTGAGGTATTATTAAAAAAATAAAAATGTAGACAATGGCTGAACCACGTTGGTTTTCTTTTTAATCTATATAGTATGAAGTCATGATTTTATGTTTCCATGTGTTTTAATTTTTTTGAACCCATTAAAATTACTTATCTCATGATTAGGTCATGTAATTTTTTGTTATTAGTTGATATCTTAATTTAAACACGTTAGACTTATATATTATGTATATAATTTTATATTTAATTAATTTGTAAACTATTAATACAATTTTATAAATAGTAATTTTACATTTATTGAATATAACATAATTAAATTCAAACCTCAATATATTATTTTTAAATAGACCTTAAATAATTGTGTTTAAAAATGTTGTAAAAATTTTTGAAATATTGATAAATAAAATATTATTTATAATGCTTTATAAATATACTTTTTTCCTTTTTGCAAATTAACAGTTGTAAATTTTAATACTTTATCAAATAAACTTTTAACTTTATCCAAAGTACTTATTTGAGCTACACATTGAGCTATCATGGTGTTGTTAAGTACTAATATTTTTTTAGTGCATTTTTATTATGCGTTATATTAGTAGTGTGTAGAGTAGATGCAAATGTTGTCATGGTACGAAAATAGCAAAGTTAATGTTACTATACATGAATACTTTTGATACATTGTATATGGTTGAATTGTATAAGCTAATATAATACAATTCACTTTATCATACGTTTGGTGCATATGATAGATTATATAAGTTTATATGGTTAATTTTAGTCAATCATATTTAAATTAGTGGAGCACCATATTACTAGTACAACTACTATTGGCTTGATTATGCTTAATTATATTAATAACATATTTTGTCTTCTTTAGTATAATCTTTTTTTGGTACCTCGTGTAACATCTTAGTATTTTTAAACCTATCTCAATTGAAAATATAAATTTATTAAGAGTAGATTAAATATATATGAGGCCTAATTAAGTGAAAGTTAATTCTGGTAAGGTAGCCTACAATTATTAGTTAGCTTATAAAAATTTAATGTGGGAAGAAAATGAAATTAAAAATAGAATTTTAATGACTAAAAGAAAAGAGAAAATAATGTCTAAGGTAGAAATTATAATTTTAACTTTTTATAGGACTAATGGGTGTTGAATCCACCAAAAATAAAATTACATACTCTCAAGTAAATATTTATATTGCGATAATGAGTAGTAGGGTCGAGTCCACAGATATTGACAATTCTAACAATTAGGATCAACTAAAAACAATGCACAAAAAGAATGAAAAAGGTAAGGGATTTTATCAAATTAAAAATAACATTAATAACAACTAAACCAGAAAATTAAACAAGTAATTTCAAAATAAGCAACTTAGGTTTCAAGCAAATTAAAGTGAAAGAAATCTCAATGAGAGATAAGCTTCTAACTAAGGGAGGTAGTATATGATTTTTCTCAGTTAATCCTAGGCGTAGGTATGACTCCAGATAACTTCTTCTTTCTTGATAAATGGCTATGGTTGTTAGAATGCTTTAATAACGTAGGCTTTCTTAAATATATTGGCTAAGAAAAGCTCCTAATCTAACCTTTAACCCTAAGTTCGCACTTAAAATTTAATTGACCAACAATTTCAAGAATGAAAAGCCATCATTTTTAACCTACTAGAACATGAAGCATGTTCAGTAAATTATCATTCACATTCCATTAATGTAGAAGAAAGTGCTCAACAATCACTACACTAATTTTCTATTTGTATTGATCAAAGTAATCAATTACAAATTTACCTCAACCAATTAGTATACAATCACTCATGGGCAAGACAAACAATGGGTCCAAATCATTCATCCACATATAATGAAGCAATTAAAATGGGAAAATAAACAACCAAAAAGAGAAGAAGAGAAGAGAAAGTTAAAATAACCTTACAACATTGAAGGAACCACACAAAATTCCTTAGTTAGAATGTAAAGTTTAGCTATCCATAATCATCAACATCCAAAATTCGTTCTAAAACTCTATATACTCAGTTGTAATTCGAGCTTTCTCTCACTAAGTTCAGAAGACAGAGAGAGAGAGAGGAAGAAGAAAAAGAAGAAAAATCTAGATCTAAAAGTGTGCCCTCTCCAAAGAAAAGCAAATGACCTAATAACTAAAATCTTTCAACTTCTTTGATTTTTCATTAATTTTCCTTGATAAAAACATGGAAATTCCTCTCCAAAAAATATTTTGGAACCTTCCAAACTCTATGCTACGTTTCCCAATAGCTAAGAGAGAGAAATCTGTTGGAGGAGATGAGCTACCCATTTTTAGTTTTAAAATCAGCATTCTTGGTTGTACCAACAACTTTTCAGTTTTATAATGCCCTTGCCCTGTTTTAGTCTAAATTTCAACAATTTCAAGAAAATTGCCTCCTTAACATAAAACAAACCAAAATAAATCTAAATAGCTTGATTTCCTAAGAAAAAGACTAAAAAAAAAAAAATCAAAATAAAGGTACGACCTAACAAGGAAAAATGAAAAGAAAATATTATCTGAGATAAAGTATAATTTTAACCATTACATAGAAACTTGCATAGTAAATCTTGACAAAAAAAAAATTTGGATACTATTTGCATAGTATCAAATAGTAACTTGTATAGTAACTTGAAAACTTTTATATAAAACACGAACCATTCTTAATTTTCTCATTCAAAGGAAGAGAGAGAGAGAGAGGTAATGGAAGAAGCGTTTCAAATTTCTAACTTGCATAAGAGGTAGTTAGTACTCTTATTCTCTATATATCTATTTAGAACTAGATTATTAATATATTCCAATATAACTTGCTATGGATGCATTTGGTTAGCTTTGTTTATCTGTAAATTGCCACAAAGTAATTTTTATAGATAGATTGAATTTTCAAGTTTTTAAAACTCACCATAGTGATGAATTGATTAACATTATAACATGATGACTATCATGATGATGATATGATGAGATAGCCATAAGTATGTCATTGTGGATATAAGAGAAATCAAATATGCATTAAGTTATATAGTCTAGATTAATACTCCTAGTTCTTGCAATATGTAAGATAATAATGCTTGTATATTCTGAATAACGTACATGACTATTGAGATTCATAATCTCACCTAAGTTGATTAACATTTTTTATGTGAATATTCCTACAATGATAGAGGAAAGCAAACCATTTAATAGGTTGTAGAACTAAGATGTCAATTGTTATTTGTATTTTATTATAAGGATGATGTGTATAATATGTTTATATTACGTGACTATTATAAATTTATTTGTATTTATAAATATATTTTCATATAAATTGTTTAGTATTTTTTTGTGAATATTTTTAATATGCATTTTGGTTCAAATAAAATATCTAATTACCTTATTTTGTTATGGATTCTAATTTCTTTTTTATGGGAATTAGTCTTTTAAAAGTATTAAACTATTTTATATAACAAATTTCTACATACTATGTACATATTGGTAGTGGAATCTCATTTAATAGAATGAACAAAATAAGACGCCAAAATGAAAGTAAATAGTACCCTTATGGAGTTTTATAAATCTTGTACATATAAGACTATGACATATTATGTTGCTTAAATGACTAATTTAGATCTTATAAGCTCTTTGACAAAGTGATGCATCCCTTAAATCCTAAAATCTATGGCAAGGTTATATATACCACCTAAATGGTCACTTAAAAGTGGGGTTACTACATTTTATTGTACCTTAGCCTGAGATTCAGAGGTTTTCAATCTCAAACCTTGGGTATAGGCAAGAATGTTTCCCTGCCATGAATATATTGGAACATGAACCATGTTAAAGTATATATATACGAAAGACTCTTGGATCAATTAGGATTTAGAAAAGTATAAACTAAATGTATTGAAAATTTTAAAATATAAAAAGGAGTAGTATTTTTTTAGGTGTTACACCTTGCATATAAGATATTTCTCAATTTACTCTTATAGAAATTTCTTTAAGTTTAGTCCCTTATAGATGAGATATCTTTCAATTTGATCCCTCACTGTCATCTTAATTTAGTCATTTATGGAAATGTTTGTTTAATGTAGTCACTTACATTTATTCATTTCTTCATTTGATGCATTACAAATAAAATTGTTATCAATAATATCCTAAAAAATAAGTTAATTTAATAAATACTAACTCATAAAAAAATTTTCAATTTCGTCCCTGTCATATAAGATATTTTCAATATGATCCCTCATAGAATTATCTCTCATTTTAGTCCCTCACATATGCATATTTCTCTATTTGATCCCTTACAAATAAAGTTGTTATCAATAATATCCTCAAAAGACAAATTAATTTAATGAATACGAACTCATAAATTTTTTTCTCAATTTCATCCCTCACATATAAGATATTTTTTAATTTGATCCCTTACAGAATTGTCTTCTCAATTTGCTCCCTCTCATATGTACATTTTTTCATTTAATCCCTCATAAATAAAATTGTAAAATATATGAACTCATAGAATTTTTTTTCCCAACTTGATCACGTGTAGATAAAATATATTTTTAAATTTTTCCCTCATAGAATTGTCCTCTTAATTTAGCCCCTCACAAAATTATCTTCTCAAGTTAGTCCCTTACGTATGAACATTTTTCAATTTGATCCTCACAAATAAAATTCTTATTAATAATATCCTAAAAAATAAGTTAATTTAAACAATATGAAAGACATTATTGATAATGATTTTATTTATAAGAGACCAAATTGAAAAATATTCTATATGCGATGGACCAAATAAGGTGTTACTCATTTATTCTTTATTTCAAATTTTAATTTTTTTTTTTTTCCATTCCACTTGAGATGTGGATATTGGTATATTGCAATTAGTATGAATTTGTATAAGTGGCAAAATAAAAAACAAATTCATTTTCTTCAAGTATTTTGTTGAATATAATTTCATTGAAGTTAAAGACATTTTTATCATAATAATTAATTTTTATCCTACCTAGTATTATATAGTTGGTCACTAAATATATAATCATATTATCTTATGCAAAATATATCTTATATACTGTCACACTAAACATCGTATTCTTATCAAACCTTATACAATGTGCCAACCAGGACCTAAAGTAATATATGGAACAATATTCACTTAAATTTAGCCTCAATTTTAGATTTAGGAAAGTAATAATTGGGATATTGTTAGTAAATAAATTACATTTAGTTTAATTCAAAAGTTTAAAGGAAAGAATTTAATTTAAAAATATAACATTAAAATAAAATATAAGTCATTTTTGAAAAAAGATATTTTACACCTCTATTAGCTTAGGGTTCTGGCTACGTCTCTAAATGTAGATGATTAACCAATTTATGTGCAAAAGGTTTTGGGTTCATAAAGAAAAAAAATTGTAATTAAAATATAAGTATATATAATAAATTATTTTAAGTTAATATCTAGTTAACATATTTTTACATCTTATTGTCATGTGTTTCTACAAAATGTGTTTTTACTTAATGTGTAACACAGTAATTATACTAAAACCATTACTATTGAACATGCACACAAAAAATCACCTTACTAAATGGATGAAATTTTATAATTATGTTCCTTTATATCTCCTATATTGAGACATAGCACCTGAGGTTCATCATTAGTCCAAGGCTCATCATTAGCATGTGTTGTAATTATATAAATTTTATGAAGCCGTGCATTAATGATTACATGTACAGTAAGTTATTAGAATATTTTCTTTTCTATTATTTTACCTTAGCCAAGTGTCGTTCTTTTGTTCATTTTTGTAACTCCTTTGTTGACCACGTAAGATCATGAGTAATACAAGCCAGAAGGGCAAGGCATCTTTCGAAGCTCATTTCTTTTGATTTATACCAAACTTTTAAACTTAGTATTAGAGCTATATTAGTTGAGGGATTAATGGTCAATGTACTGAAGTTATTAAGCTGCTTAAGACAATTTTCATAAGTTAGAAGTGTAGCTTGAACTTCCATTTAACTAAGGTTATCTTTGTCCGTAAGCTGTACCATGATAGGATTGTAGTTTGCATTAAGACTTGCGAGAGCTTAGGTAATAAGATCATTAGTGCTAACTAAGCAACCACCTATAGTTAAACTATTAGCCAGAGTTTTTAGTTTAGTAAGGTAATCCTCCACTTTCAAATTGCTTTTTCATAGTCGTTGTATTTCACTCTTGTATAGAGTGATTCATGCTCTTGATTGAGCTCGAGAAAGGTCCTTGGCACTTTGCCATAATTCCTGAGAAGTAGAGCAGTGTATGAGTTGAGTTACAACATCAATGGTCATCATGTTGAGCATCCAACCCAGTAGCTATTGATAAGTAGATTGCGACTATTCATATTTAGGATTCACCTTTATTCCTGCACTATCAAGTTCCGTCAAGAAGCCCTTCGAGTCTATAACCACAAACCAAAGGTAATATCATAGACTACCAGAGTAGGAAATTTGATCTATCCAACTTGATAGAATAGACAAAATTTGAGGAGGATAACAGAGTTTTAGGAAGAGAAGAAAATAAAGATGAGGACTCAGTAGATCGACCAATATTAGTAGTAGATGCTTTAAAAGGTGAGCTTGACTGTGTGGCCATGGCGTTTAGCCAAAATGCTTTGATACCAAGTTAAAGTTTGGTATAAAATAGAAGAAATAAGCTTTAAAAGATGCGTTGCCCTTTTGGCTTGTATTACTCATAATCTTAAGTAGTCAATAAATGAGTTACATAAATGAATGAAACAACGACACTTGGCTAAAGTAAAATAATAGGAAAGAAAATATTCTAACAACTTACTATACATGTATTCATCAATGCACAATTTGATATAAAATATTCAGGAATCATAAGATCTTGGGATTTAAGGACTATTCTTTACTGTTGCTCTTCTTGTTGAGACTCAGAATCATGATTGTTGTTAATTTCTTATACTATCTCTTGTTATTGGATACTATCAGTAGAAAAGGAATGGTTTGTGCTAATGAGTTTATTAGAATTATGCAAATTAGTGTTTGTGCCATCAGACTTGAAAGATGAGGGATATTGCATAGGAACCATAATAGTGGATTCAGGAGCATGATGATTCAAAAATCCTATAGCAAAAGGAAAATCAAGTTCATTAAACACTACATGTCGGGAAATATACATTCTTCCTATAGAGCTTAGGCATTAAAACCCTTTGTGAGCTTCATTATATCCTATAAGTACACATTTTTGTGTATAAAACTCAAGTTTATGCTAGTTATAAGGTCTTAAGCAAAGATAACATGCACAACTAAATATCTTCATATTTTTGTAGTCACACTTCTTTTTAAAGAGTCTAAAGAATAGTGTGAAATTTTGCAGTACAAGTGTAGGTACCCTATTAATGAGATAGATTGCTGTAGAAAAGGATTTTAACAAGAACCTAAAACAAGCTTTAGACAAGCATACAGTCCAGTAGTTAAAGCTGCCACCATCAAAGTCATTTTATCTCTTACAGTTTCCTTTAATGGGACATTAAACATCTTGATATTAACAATGCTTTTCTGAATGGGTTAGTTGAAGAAATAGTGTATATGACCTAACTAGAAGGTTTTATTGATAGCACCAAACCTAACCATATCTCTAAACTCAAAAAAGCTATCTATGGCCTCAAACAAGCTCCTAGAGTGTGGTATGAAAAGCTAAAAACACACTTGTCAACTGAGAATTCACAAACACAAAATCAGATAATTCACTTTTTTATGTCAAGGATAAAGATCAAACTATTTTCTGCTAATATATGTCAGTGACATAATAGTGACAAGGAATGATTCAAGAAGTTTGAAAGAATTTACTCAAAGGCTTAACAATATGTTCTCTCTCAAAGACTTGGGTCCTCTGCATTATTTCTTAGGATTTGAAGTAGCAAAGGATGAGATTGGCATTTATTTGAAAGAAGAAAAATAAATAAATGACTTGCTGCAGAAGTTTGACATGTCAAATTTCACAACTTGTCCAACGCCTGTAGTAGTTGGGAAAAGTCTATTAGCAGCAGAAGGTGAAGCTCTCAAGTCTTAAAAATCCAATAATTTACAGAAGTCTCATTGGAGGGCTGTAATATTTAATTAACAATAAACCTGACATAAGCTTTGCAGTGAATAAGCTTAGTTTGTTTCTTAGTCAGCCCACTTGCTTGCATTGGCAAGTAGCTAAACATGTTCTTAGATACCTTAAAGGAGTGTCTCAATATGGACTACATATCAAGGCTTCAGATTCTCTTAACATTATTGCTTACATAGATGCATACTGGGCATCATGTCCAGGCGATTGAAAATCTGGTAATGGTTACTATGTGTTCTTCGGTGACTTTCCAATGTCATGGTCTTTAAGAAAATAGAAAGTAATAGCTCGCTTTAGGGGTAAGGCTGGGCATCCAGATTCAAGAGGGTGTAGGTTTGAGATGCAGCTCCCTCCTCCCTTAGAAATATTTTGGTGCTGACACGTGCCCCTACAGGTGAAATTACCAAATTGCCCTTCATATTTTTTTCTTTTTTTCTTCCCTTTCCCATCATTTTCCCATGAGAAGCTCTCTGTCATTTTGATTTTTGCTGCTTCTGTCTGCCACAGTCAGCCACCTCCACCTCCAGCCTGCTCCTCCCCTCACTGGCGACGTGTTTTGGTTGGTCACTACCAGCAGTTGCCGACAGCAATAGCAGATTTCTGGTGGTCTTCGCGAAGCCCATAATCAACAAATTTTTTGTAGATTCGGTGAGTTTTAAGCTTTTTTTTTCATGAAAATGATGTTAAGAGAAGCATTTCCATCCCTTATCCATCAAATTTCAGCTTTGGAAGCGTGATTTTTAGCTAGTTTTTTAAAGTTGTTCTGACAGGAACCAAACTAAAAAGTTTCAAAATTTTAAGGCGTTCAGAAAAAAGGTGAAATGCTAAGATGTAATGGGTTTAAATTGGTCCTATAAGAACATTTTTAAGGTATATGGCATGAAACCCTATTGCTTGTCATGGTTTTTCTTAGGTTAAAGGCAAGGGTATGAAATTTGGGACTAAAATAAAAATTCAAAAAGTTTTTAGTGAAGTGAATGTAAATTGACAAGAAGTCTGGGAAAGTTAATGATGGAATCAAGAAATATGAGCTAGGGTTTGTTTGAAGTAATAAGAAAGAAAATGAGTAATTATTTGCTTTTCAATTGGCATAGGTAGTTCGTAAGAGTGAGACAATCACATAAGGGAAGACATTGTGTTGTTGGTAGTTAACGGCACTTAGGTACATAGATAGCAATCCCTAATACTCTTCGTATATGTTTTACTTTTCATTATTTGGAAAATTTTTAAAATTATCACTTTTAACTTTGGCATGACTATATTTTGTTAGAGTCGAGATTATGAGTATATGAAATTCCTTGATATGTTAGATGGCTTTATATATGGTTTTAAAAAACAACTTTGGAGAAACCTCATGCATACGATTAGAAATAGCTACTTGGTAAACCATTATTGCAAAAACAAATGGATTTCATGCATACTTGCTAATTTTTGTATGCATGCTTGTTTTAATCTCATTACTTTTGGAAGGACTAGTTAGGACACTGGCTACCAATAGCAGTATTGTTAGCCTTTGGTGTACCTAGGTAATGACCTAACTAGCAGGGTTAATGACGGTGCTAGCCCCATGTGACGGCCGTCACATGAGGACCGATGAATGATAAACTGTAGTGAGTTATGACCTCACGCTTGTTGGTTAGTTACCCTCGACGATTGTGTATCCTTGCTTGTTGTGATTTGCCCTTGTGACTATGTGCTACACCGGATTAGTCCATAGTAGTCCTCCCTCTAAAATGATATTAAAAAATTTATTGATCCCTTGCGTATGGCATTTTAAGTTTAATGTTTTGAAGTGTGCGTTTTGCTAGCTGAAATTGTTTAACAATTACTCGCAATTTAAATGTTATTTCCTTTTATTTAAAGCTTAACTAACATTTGATTATAATTTATATTTGAAGTTTTATTACTGATTTTAGGGTGTTATCTGCTGAAAAAATTTTGTCTCAGATAAGGAGACAGGTGACTTCCCGGAGGCTGCGGAGTAGTGACAAGAGTCTTTTAGTGAGCCATTTGAGGTTAGCGGGATCTAGTTCTTTTTGTTTAGTTTCGATATTCATGGCTTATTCTTTTTTAGATGTATATATATCATTAGGGTGTTAGCCATTGTTTTGTATTCTAGGTTTATATAGTGACCACAGTTGAACTTTCCTTATTTGTTGTATATTGTATGTATGCTATACTAGGTTGTACTAGTGAAAGCGGAGCTCTCTTATATGTTTGTATTGCCTTATAGGATATTTTAGAAATTTCATGATGTCCTATTTACTGGGAAGGTTCTGCTGAAATTTATACAAAGCTCCTTGTTTTGTATTAACCCGTGATTCTTATATAAAGGCAAGTTATATTACATATGGTGTAAACTATATAGTTTTGGCATGGTATTAAATGTCCCTCCAGTGTAAGGCTTACAAGTTTGGGGAATTTTCTCGTGGCCTGTGTCGGTCCCACTCCAGGGATTTTAGGGTGTGACAGTGTTGTTGCCCACATATATCTAAAATACTCCATAGAGAACTCGTTGAAAGTTAACAAAGGCATCACAATCCCTCACTATGTGGTCTGTGGCTCTTAAGTCTACAATTCATACAGGACATGATTCGGTAAACGTAATAGAGCTAGTAATACAAATTTCACTAGCATAAGCAATATAAGTTACCTTTATGGAAGGCTCAAGACAATTACTCGCATAGTGTCCCTTCTTTTAGCTTAAAGCACTTAACTTTTGCCATATTCATATTTCATTGCTTCTTTTTGCCTTACTGATTAGTCTTTAGCTTTTTCTTAAGTTAAGCTAGTCTTTTGTTCTTTCCCCAACTTTTTCTCTTTGAATCATGTCTTCCACCTGAAGTTGTAATGTGCAACTCTAATATCGACTTAACTGATTCAAGTCTTTCTTTCTTGAGTTCAAGGTGCCTCCAAACATATTCTAGAGTCGTAATTCTGTCATTGTGAGTGAGATGCATCTTCATATGCTCCCATAAACTAGGCAAAGAGCGAATGACGAGTTGAATTTAATACTCATCAGTTAAGACATTTCCAGCATCTTTTAGCTTAGCAAACATATTTGATATCAGCTTTAAATGTTTCCTCATTGAATGTTCTGGACGTTTCATATATGAGTCAAATTTGATCGTTAGATAACACAATTTGGATACGGATATAGTTCTGAACCTCGTTCTTAGAGCATTCCAAAGCCCTATAATGCTTTGGTGGTCTTTAAACTCCCTTAGGAAGTCATATTCCACAGTGCTCAGCAACGTAATGCGACGAGTGAAGTTCTTTTTCTTTCAAACATCGTAAGCCTCACAATCCCGCCTATGCAGGGTCGCGTTACCAAGTTCTGGCTCTTCCATGACATTATTGAGAGCCTCAAGAGCCTCTTGTTCTTTTAGGAGATGCTAGACTTTTGTACTCCAAATTTCATAATTATCGCCATTTAGCTTCAATCCCTTGTTGAGCTCAACAATAATACTTTTGGAAGTTATAGTCATTCTTTACATAAAAAGAAAGATAGACATGAATTAGGATCAGATAATTAAAAAATGCAAGTTTAATGTTTACCATGCTTACAAATTATGACACTAAGTATCATATGATTAAGCTAATTAACCCATACATAACATGGAGTTAAAAGAACACAAAGTGCCAATCATCGTCCTAAGGTTGTATGCAAGGTGTAAATCAACGAAATCAAAACACAACTAAGTGTCTTAATCATGATACAAACAAATTGTAAATCATGATTTTTCAAATGTTGAACAAATTAATATTTGTTAATGTTAAACTAATTAACACATTAATAAATCAATTATGTAATGCTAAACTAATTAACATTCATTTATAAACATGTTAAACTAATCAACATATTTAATATACACAATTAATGTTTTAACAAATAGTGGATCCCCTACGTGGCATTGTTAGACCAAGAACATAGATCTGAAACATATCTCTTATGACTAGTAGTCTATAGTTTTAGGTTTTCAGTTGATATACGAATCCAAAGAGCTATAATATAAGTGTAAGAGCTTATGTCTGTTAAACAAATTAACACATAAATAAATTAAATTCATGATGTTAAGCTAATTAACATTATATTTCTAAATTTTCTATAGGTAGAAAATTTGCAAAAAAATTTAATAAAAACAATGTTAAACTAATTAACATAATGACAAGTAATCACATATTACTTAATTTATTTAAATTTATTGGGATATGAAAAATTAATTTTTAATAAAAAATTAATTGTATTTATTTGGGGCTAAAATATAAATACACAATTTATATTTTTTAACATATCTAGATGTTCATTAATTAGGGATTTAACAATTAGTACTTTAATTTATTATTTTGAAATGAGCCACATGCCTAATCAAAATAAATTATTACAAGACCTAAAACTCTTTCCAAAAAATGAAAAAGCCAACCAAAAAATTATTCTTCTCAAAATATAAGGCCTTTAATCCTTTTAAAAAAAATGGCAAAATAAAAAACTCTTTAAAGGCCCATTTTGTTTCAAAATTTTAAAGGCTCAAAACAAACTTGGCCTAGATCTCTGAACAAGCCTAATAATCCAAAAAATAAATAAATTTAGGGCTTCATAAAAAAAAATTAGGGTTTCAAATTTTTTTAACATTTTTTATTTTCTTGAAAAATACCTAAAAAATTAGAAACTCTAATTTCCTTAAACTCTTCTTCCTCCTCCCTTCTTCCCTGTAGTCGTCGCCACTCTTTGGTTTGTTCCAGCTCGCCGGTAGCCCATTCAAGGGCGCCGGTGACGTTATTTTTTTCGGCGAGGTGGTCAGCGTTGTGTATAGCCTAAATCTGTTTTGAAATACTCACAATATATTGGGTGTATCTTAAGTTTCCACAACTTAAATCCCCTCTGAGATATCGATTGTAGAATACTCGTAAGTATTCCTTTTAGAGCGTCTCAAGTCTCTATAAACTATTTTCTTAGTATATCAATCTATTTTCTATCGTATAGTAATTTAGCCCATTTTTTATAAAAAATCTAGGTTAGAATTTAGTAGTAATTTCTATAATTATTATTTTACCCTTATTTAGTGAGCATTCTTTATGAATGAATACTGTATAATATCTTGACAGATTTAAACTCTAAATATTATACGATATTCTAACACTGATTTAATAAAAAGATGAGCCAAACATGAGACAAGTCTTCTGGGGTTTAAATTATGATATTATAACCTGTACTTCTTGCCCCGAAGACCTCTCATTCTTTGGTTTTCATATAGTAGTTAAAACATGTTGCAACTTGAGACATATTTGCTTGGAGTGTTGGATTTTGTTTTCGAATACTTGCCTCCAAAGTAAGGCCAGTAAACACGTCAAACTCGTCGACTTCTATTTAAGAATTCTACGATATTGCTGACCCAAATTTCATGCGACATGACAAAAAACTGAGGTATGGAGGCTGGCCCTCTTCAAATAGGCATATTTGAGTCTGCAGCCGGCAAACTTTACGTAGTCATTGACTTTCAAGTCTTAGGGCGTAGTTTAAATGGGATATTAAAGGTTATAGATTATAGCAGGCCCGGCATCCTAGTATGGATGATCCTACAGCAGGGGATGCTATCCATCAAATCAAAATTTCCAACCACACTTTAAGACTTAAGAGCAGAAAGGCCTACGACCTGGGCTTATGGCGGTCAACACCAAATGCTTTTTATTTTAAAAAAGTATGAATATTATTTATGATTCAAGATATGATACTCATGTCAATCTTTTTATGGCCACACGATAAAATTTAGAGTATCATATTGTGTTAAATATTACTCAGCTTTATAATTTATTACATATATTAATATATCCACCCAACTGAATTGACGTGGTCGGCCAAAAGTTGTTTCCAAAACTACCCCAATTTTATAACAACTGGGATCCTCATTTTTAAAATTACTAGGTCTGTATGTAGTGCTATAGCTAGCATTATAAATGTAAAGCCGCTAGCATTATATATGTAAAGCCTTGACATCGGAAATGGATTCTTTATATTTAAAAATTTTAAATATGGGTAAAGTTAATAAAATTTAGATAATTAAATAAAAATTTAATAGTTCATATTATAAAAGTAGTGAACATTATTTAATATTTGTTAAAATCTAAATTATTGAATAAAAAATTTAATAATTTAAATTTTTAAATACAAAGAATACAAATACAAAGTATCTAAATTCCTTGAAATGGGGAGTGAGACCAGGCTGTGTTTATACACAATTTATATTACTTTCTTTGTAACTTTCTTGCTAGAAAAGTCGTGGAAAAGTGAAGAAATAAAATGAATGAGGCTTGTACGTTATGTCAATATTTCGTAATGGTAAGCAAGCCTTGCGAGTTTGGTTACAATTATAGGCCTATATAGCTTATCTGCGTGATGACGAGACGAGCTTATGACACATGAGGTGGCTATCCTATCCTATCGACAAGAAGAATACCAAAATGAAGCAAGTGCTTCCTTCTTTCTTTTTGAATTTGTTTCCCCCCCTTTGGGAAGCAGACCGAAGAACCCGACAAGGTTAAAAGAGTCAATCGTTGCTGTTTACGCAGTTACCTTGTCCGATGGACCCTACGAATACCGAACCTGCTATAATGGAGGGAAGGACGTCCCAGTCTTAAATACATTGGATATCTATGGTGGTTATGGCCAAATCAATCAATACAAGCCACGTTGCCATTTAAAATGAGCCTCGCGTACTCACATGAAGAAGAATCTGTTTAACCTACTTCTTTCTATTTGGTAAGATATCACGCTCTTTGATTTGATACCCAGGAACAGAAAAGCAGCAATCGTGAGGGAGTTCTATATACAATGGTTGTAATAAGTTGGCTCGCTTAAAAAAGTTGAGAGTGGCATGCCATAGTAACTCAGCTATTTCTGCAATTCTTGTACTTCACCTTCCCAATTCGACCTCTTTTCATAGACCCGCACGGTCACAGCAAGATGGTATTCTTCATTATTCACCGTGCAATGTGGCAAAGACGAAAGAAATTCTAATTTTCTCAATCCGGAACTTGCTTCCATACTCCTGTGAGGTTCCTCGTCATTCCACCTACCTTTTTGTTTTTCGTCTAACTTTTTGAAATCTTCATCTACAATTCTCTTAGGAGCCTGTGACTTCACCATGAGAGGCTGCGTGGCCACTGGCCAGGAGGAGCCATTGACTATGCCCCCCTTTAGAAATTTGAGTATGATGGGACGAATATGAGCTATTCATAAATTAATTAAATTTTTATGTATATTTAAAAAAAATAAGAGAGTTGGCTACAAAAGGATGTCCCTATCTTACTTGCCATACCCCTAACAGCCTCCATTATTTATTGGTAATCCTATAGCGACACGAAATTGCTATTACATTACATATATGACTAACTTCCCAAACACGACGACCCGGAAACTGAAATCCATCTCTTATTTATAGTACCCGCTGCTAATTGGGTATTTTCTGTGCTGGCCATTGGCATCTTCATCATCTCTCTTTCAATGAAGATCAAGCATGGCAAGCAAATCCAAGGCAGAGTGTTGTATGTGTGGGGATTGCGGCTTCTCTGAGGAGCTTTTTCAATGCAAAGTCTGTCAATTCAGATCTCAGCATAGGTAACTCGACAGAATTACATGTTTTCAATTTATCTAATTTGGGTTTTCCATGAATTCCGGTCTCTTTTGTTCACCTGTGTTATCGATTTTGCAGATACTGCAGTAACCTTTACCCAAGGGCAGAGGCGTATGGAACTTGCAATTGGTGTTTGATTCAGAAGGATGACATAAAAGAGAAGTCGCTAAACTCTTCAAATTCTTCGTCATCTTGTAAAAACAACGGGAGCGCGGGTGATGAGAGCAAGAACAAGAGAATCAAGAACAATAACATTAATGCCCAGATTACTGGAGGTAAAAAGGGTGAGGTCCCTCTTAAGAATAAAGTCATCCAGAAACGGAGGTCACCGGGGGCAAGATCTCCGTCGCCGTCGCCGTCGGTGGTGGTATCGACCCGCAAGAGGATCGTGACAAATGGTAGTTTAGAGGAAAGGCTGAGGAGGACCAAGTCAGAGGATATGTCGAACACAAGTGGGATCATCACAAGGCAGGGCTTCAGGAATAAAGTGAGAAGGTATAAGCTTTTGGATGAGGTTTCTAGTTGAATAAATAAGCTTTTTAATTGGGGGAGTTTCTGTAAGGGATGATGGAGGCATGAAAACAGTCATGCTTTCTTCTTTTTCTTCAACTCTTTGTCCCTGTACAATGTCTAGGTTATAGAACACACAGTTGAACTGAAATGAGAAGAACCATAAATGTTTTGACTCATCAGTTATGACAGACTATCTATCCCTTTTCCATTTCTCCTTCTGCAAGAAAACGTAGGATTTATTCTCGCAATTCAACATCTAATTATAATAGTTCTATGGGTTGTATTCAAGCTTCAAGGCAAATAAGAAAAGCAAAAGCCTAATTCGTAATCCCCCCCACCAAAATTTAAAAGAAAACAAAAAACATAGGCAATGGCGAAAGCATTTGTTTCTGCATCGTTTTGAATGCCAAATAAGTCCAAGGTTCAGAGCGTTTCAAGATCTAGCTAGAAGTTTCCAGGCAACATCTGCACTTGCTTTAAAGTGGGGTTAGGGATTGACAGAGAGAATAAATCACAGTGCCAGAGAAGGCTTTACAGGGAGGGTCAACTCCTAGATCTAGATGTTGAGTTTTGAGCAACCTTTTATATAGCGGTAGACTCCAATTTACTTTCCCCCAGGAATATTTTCCTGCTTCACAAATTAGATTGTGCATTATTAGATTCCTAGGAAATTATTCGAGAGATACACCAGTAATTTTGTGCGTAGTTAGGAATAGAATGATTCGTCCGAATAAGTTGACTTGCTAAAGTGCATAATGGAAACCTACGCCATTGCTGAACCACACAAACACAAATGCTAAATAATTAAAAATAAACAAAGGGTTCCCATTTCCAGGGGATGATATTGCTCTTAGCTTGTTTTGGGGGTTCCCCGGCTTCGCTTTTTGCATGTGGGTGCAAACTGGCTAATAAATTTGGGATTAATCAGGCCGTTATAATCACTTTAATGCGCAAGTTGGAGCATAAGAAAATAGAAAAGGGCACGCTGATTAAGAAGACAAAGCCCGCACACTTATCAATTAAGAAACGGAACTGGAGGGGCCCTATATATAATTGGAGGAACAAGGGAGGAACAAGACATAGTACAGACAGTATTCGGTATTCTTCTCTGGCAAAGTAGTACCCGCTCTGCTCATCTATGACTTTGCATATAATTAACAAGGGATTCTCTGAGGACACCATCATGATGAGGTTAATTATTGTTTGATTAATGCTAAATGTCGTGTAGTTAACAGGAAGAAGTTTACCTACAGTTGATAGCGCGATGCATTTGGCTTTGCTTTCATACGTTATTTTATTTTTTTAATTTACTAAATTTAAATAGATGCAAAATAGAATAAATGCACCAAATGCAGAGGATCGGAATGCAGAGCATTTAGATCCGTTTGCTTTTAAAGTTGTCTAAAATTACAATCTTAAATTTGTTGTAGTATTAGTGCCCCAAGTAACATTATAAAATAATCCAAATAATACCAAACTTTAAAAATTTTTTAAAAAGTATAAATATATATTTAAATTGGCGTTAAATTAATATAATTTTAGATTAATTTTATTTTTAAAATTGATTTCAGTCAAATTTGTTTTTACATTATCATAATTTATGTTTAAAAGTATTTATTTAAAAATTAATTTTTAATATTTATATAGTTTATTTAATACACAAGTAACTCTTTTTATTTATGTGCAAACGAAAATTTAGAAGGTAAAATTGATTTTAAAAATAATTAAAAACCAAACCAAATAAAAATATTTATAAGACAAACTTTTATTTAAGTTTGTAAACAAGATTTTGATTTTCTTAAACGCCAACTCAAATACATTATAAGTCAATATCCAATTAATACCACAAGTTCATATTAAAAATTTTGAAATTGGATATTTTAATTAAATTTACAGAAATATGACCTTAATTTACTCGTAGAGAAATAAGGCATGATATGAACTTTTTCCTTCAACACAATTACCTCATAATCTATGAGATTGCATTCAAAATCTTCATTAGTATATAGTTTTGAGTTAGCATTATTTTAAAAGTATTCATATCAATTATTATATATACTATTAAGATAATAACATATTTTTAAATGCATTATCTTGTTGAAATAACGTAACAGATCAAAGCTTATCTTTTGGCTGTATTTTCTTTTATATAGGTTTTTCTTTTGTTTTCAACGCATTTATGTGGACATTGAAGGTTTGCTCTTACAGTTTTTTTAGAGGTATATTTTTATAATAATATTTAAAATATATGTATTTAATAAATTATTATGCATAATGACTTGCATTATCCAAGACAATTCAGAAGCTTAGAACGTAATCATTTACTAGCATCGTATATCACCTTTTTTTCTTAAGTACCCAAATACAAGTAATAAACAAAACAAAGTGCCAGAAACCACTTCAGAAAGTGCAGATGATAACACCACGGCTTGGAGGATTGCCTACAAAGAGCTTGAAATAAGATTAATTATATGATATGGCGCATTCAAAAGGCATTGAATAATATATGATATTAATTGAGAGTATGAAATTTTATGTTCTTATATTCTTAATTTAAAATGTGATGGCTGGATGAGAAGAGGAGTAGGAGAATGAGAAAGAGAGAGACTTTGGGCTTAACAAATACAAAATCAGTGTAGTTAAATGTGGCCACCCACCTCAGCAAAACTGTCATCTTGGTTTTACTATATCCACCAAAGACACCTAATTAAAGTTCTAAAAAAAAAAAACAACGAAGAAGTTCCAGAAGGCATGGCCCAATTTCAAATTTGAGCATTGATTGAGATGTTGGAATCTCATGCCTCTCTCCACTTCCCCCAATTTCCAGAATTTGATACCTTTTGGGCTTATTAAAAAAGTTTGTGTCAAATCCTTAGGTGTAGTCAGGCCCCCATGTGTTTGAAAAAAATTATGTTGGAGAATCAATCTCCTATTTTTTTTTATTTTTTTTTTTAATTCTCCTCTCCTCTAGTACTTTTAGACAGTGAAGCACCTTAATTCTAAGAAAGTGGCTAGGTGGGGTTAGGAGAAGGGTACCACCGACCAGTTTGTGAATTGCAACATCTGATTAGACAGTGAAGGCTTTTCTTCTTTTCGCCAATGACCTTGAAGGTTTGAAGTTGAATATGTCGACAAAAGAAAAAGAAAAAGGAAAGAAAAATTTGAGGTTTAAGATGATGGCCGTAAACGTAATAGAGAACTAGACGGTGGGGATAAGAGACGTGGAAGTGAAAATCTCTCGAACCAAATGAACAAGCCGATTATTGCTTTGATCGGTTGACATTTTCATTGTTCTGTTTTGAGCTTGGGGTTCAATTTCATCCGCTTCTCTATCCCTCCTCAACCTACGCCTTCATTTCTTTTCACCATATGCTACTTATTGTCTTAACTGGGATATATATATATATATTAACCCATCTAAAGAGTTTTATTTTTCTTTCAATTGTTACGAGTGATTCAAGTTTTCACTTCGGATTAATTATTATCCTCTCTGCAGTGGGAGATACAAGTTACATAATAAGTCCGGGGAGATTTTAATCACAAGAACGAAGAAAATATAGCTTTGTCTTCACATACAAAATTCAAACAAATGATGATGACAGTAAAAACTGTATGGATCATTTGTCTTATTAATTTATTTTTCGGGTATAATGCTATGAAAAATCGGTTCTGAGATTATTATTTTTAAGATATTCATATTGTTATTAAAAATTAGGTACTTCTTTTCTTTATCATGTGTTTGACAATGTTGTACCAGATATTGAGGTAGAAGTCAACCCTAGCCACTATAGGGTTTTAAATTCAAATTCTTCATCCGTTATTCATCATGACATCTGGGAAATTAAAATGACACTCTTGTGAATACATCATCGCCATTCACAAACTACTTACTCTTTTCAATAAGCTAGCTATTCAAAATGATTTTTTTTTCTTTGAAGAAAGCTATTCAAAATGATAGTCAGCGCTTTGGCTAATAATGGGAAATTTTGAGAGTCATAAAAGGAGTCGCAATGCATTTGATCTTTAAGTTTTGATTGGCCCTTTGATAAGCCTTTCTCTTCATTTATACCGTTATTATCTTCCTAAAGTTTTCACCTGTACTATCATTATTATCACCATCATTATTTTGACATCATGAATATGAACATCCGGGTGGGAGGTAATGCCATATTTCTTTCATATGATTCTGCAAAACCTCTAGTAGCATCTCCAGTAAATTATTTTGGCCACGGGATCAAATCCAACAGTCCAATGGGGTTCAAAACTTTTTTATTTTAATAAAAATTAATTTTTTAAAATAATTTATATTTATAAAATGTAAAAGATGGTATATTGTTAAAAAATATGAACAACTTATAACAATTTACAATCTATTTCTTACATCTTAAAATTTATTTTTACAGTCAATTCTTCATATCTTAAAATTTATTTTTTTTTCTTCAACAAAATATCATTATGTATAAAAAAAAATCTAGACTTTATATTTATAAAATTTAAGAGATGGTATCTTGTTAAAAAAATATAAACAATTTATAACAATTTACAATTTATTCCTCACATCTTAAAAAATTTTTTTTTTTAACAAAATATTATTCTGTATTAAAAAAATCTGAAACATTAATAAATATATCATATATTTTAAAAAAAAAGCTTTTATTAGAATAAACAAAATTTGAACCACTTTGGACATTGCATTTGATCCAATGGCCAAAGTGGTTTATTGAAGAACCTCCGTTAGCGTCAGTTACCAAATTCCCTTTATATATATATATATATATATATTGCTCTCTGGAGGAACAAGACAAAGTAACATTATAATTACATACATGAAAAATTATGCATTGTAGACTTCTTGTGTGAATTATTTTGAAGAAGATTTAATGTAATTGGTTAATTATTATATATGGTTCGCAACCATGCAAATTCAAAAGCCCAATTTTTAGTATTTTGTTTTCGTCTTCAGTATAATATATTACGGTCCCGCTAAGAGATCTTCTAGAATAAAATCTAGTTCCACTTCCAAATGGCAGGTTGCTTCAAGCGAATTATGCTTTGATCTAACCTCTTGTACGCATTTACTTGTAGCCATATATGCCACCACACCAATATGTATGATGGAGTACGACAGTCCAATTTCCTGTAGTTCAGAGATCAAATGGCTAGGTAAGTCAAGAACACAGAAAGCTCCACTTCCGATTTCCAGAAGTTCCAAAGCAAAAGCCAAACATCCCCACATTGTCGTCCCACGTTTCACACTGTCGTTTAACCCAAATAGAGGGGCTCCCTGGTCATGCCACTGTCCATAATCACTTTTGGGCACTTCGGCCACCATCCCAAAAATGAATTATTTGGACCACATGTAGCCCGTTACTAGGTCATACCATTTCTATATATTTTTTCATTAATTTTAGAAATATCTTGTCCCTTTCTTTAGAAACAGCGTTCTTTACTGCTTATCTGATTTTAATTCTTTTAAAATCCAAATATAAACGGAAGCCAAGATTTGAGCATTTTTCAGTGTAAATGTTGATGGTGTTGCACGGATAAACATTTTTTCACACTCATATATGCTTTGATTAAACAAACAATAATACGTCTTTTTGCCGAGCCAGGTAGCTATAATTATCTGAGTTTGTCCTATTAAGTTGTAATGTATATCGTGATGTAAGACTTTAACCATGCAAGAGGTAAACCGATTGATTGATATGTCCCTACATATTACCAATCATAGGCAATATAATCAAATCTTGCCGGGATTACTACTGGGACCGGCTTCTATCTCATTCTTTTAATCCCAAAAAAATTTCAAGTTCAGGTTCAAATAGCGAAGGAGAGGAGAGGGGTAGATATATCCAACAAGGTTAAGGCCACCGACTTATACCGAGATGCACAGAATGAATATGTTTCAGTTATTTATTCATTCGTTTTAGATTATAGAATGAACAGTTTCCAATCAATTAATGGACTCATATCAAATTAAGTATCTGAATTATTTTTCCACCAAAAGGAGGAAAAGGATGTGGATGATTTCATTTTATGATACTGTAAAGCCGAGTTATAATGGGATCCGGCGTGTATGGATAGGACATAAAGTGAATGGGATAACAATGATGAAGGAAAGCAAAATGCACAATTGGTTCCTGTATGGACCCAAATACTTTGGATTCACTTCATGCGTATTTTTTATTTTTACATATTATGGGGAAGAATAATTAAAGCGGAGGAGTTTGCATGTAGGAAACGTTAAAATAATTTTAAAAAGATGGGCGTCAAAGCTTTGATAGTATTCACATCTCCCTCCAAAGCTAATAATCTAATCATCTACTACGACTTTAAACACAACTCCCCACCTTTTCGCTAGTCTCTACAGTTATGGCTATCTCTGGCTGCTCTCTGTTTCCCACCACCACCTCCTCCTACTTCTTCCCCACAACCACTTTTTCAGCCAACAACCTCCATTTCCTTTTAATCTTACCTTCCCTCTCATCCATTTCTCATGTTTTGCTTCCCTCCATACGGAATTATTAACCCGCGTAGCTCAGCCTAACCTCATAAATCATGGGTTATCTCTCTTGTAATGCTAAGTCTGCAATCGCCACCTGCCAATGCGATCCCCACTATTGGGATGGAAGCACTGCCTCAAGTAAAAAAAGAAACCATAAGCATAATAAGAAGCTCCCGGAGATCAGAAAGTTTGAGTATTCCGACCTGGTGGCGGCCACAAATGGGTTCTCCGCAGATTGCTTCTTAGGCAAAGGCAGCCACGGCAGCGTCTACAGAGCCACTCTCGACGACGGCAATCTCATCGCCGCCGTCAAGACAACCAAGTTCAAAAAGCCATCCGCCACGAGCCTCCGCTGCCACTCCACCAGGTGTACAGGTTGTACCCGCTGTACCAGCCCCGCTGAGAACGAGATCGAGATTCTTTCCAGAGTTCGAAGCCCTCGCGGCCTCGTCAACCTCATTGGCTTCTGTACCGACTCAGACTACAACAAATTGATTGTCGTCCAGTACATGCCCAACGGTTCCCTCTACGATGTCTTGCACTCCACATCTAAACCCCCCGGTTGGGCCCGGCGGGTCCGGTTCGCCCTCCAGGTCGCTAAAGCGGTTCGGGCGCTCCACTCTTCCAACCCGCCCGTGATTCACCGGGACATCAAGTCTTCAAACGTTTTGATCGATGAGGATTGGAACGCGAGACTGGGCGATTTCGGCCTCGCTCTCAGGGGACACGTGGAGGATGTTCGCGTAAAGTGCACACCGCCGGCGGGGACTTTAGGGTATCTGGACCCGTGCTATCTTGCGCCGGCGGATCTAAGCGCGAAGAGTGACGTGTTCAGCTTTGGGATCTTGTTGTTGGAGATAATCAGTGGTAGGAACGCCATTGATGTGAAATACAGCCCGCCATCGGTGGTGGACTGGGCGGTGCCGCTGATAAAACAGGGTGAATATCTCGAAATCTGTGACCTGCGGGTTGAAACGCCGTCAGACCCGACGGCGATACAACAGCTGGCGGTGTTGGCGGCGAGGTGCATTAGGCCGAAGGCGGAGAAGCGGCCGCCGATGTCGGAGGTAGTGGAGTGTTTGAAACAAGCGAGGAAGAGGATTCAAGGGTCGCCTATATGGAGGAGTGTGAAGCGGGGGTTGGCGCGTGTGGAGAAAGCGCAGGCGTTGAGGAGGTGGGAAGTGTGTGATGGGAGCGAAGAAGCAGGGAGCGTAGTAAAGGTTGGAAGTAGAAGGAACGGGAAAGTATCGAATGTCGGGGTCGTAGAGTTTGAGATGAATGAAAGTAGAAATATTCAGGTGGTAAGGTCGAAATCGATTGGCTGTGAGGGTGAGATGAAAATGCAGTGTCTTCGAAATCCAAATCAGCAAGTTGGGTTACTTGTAAGAAGGAAGAAGGGAGGGGTGAGGCTGAGCAAGTCGAGGTCTACGGGGGTTTTGCGCAGTCCACGGCTTTTACATGATGGGGCTACTGTGTTAGAAAAGGGCTGGGGTCATTACATTAATCGTCCATCTCATGCCGCAGACATAGCTAGTTTGGAGGAGAAAATTCTTGAAAAACCACTGGTTAATGCTATTCAATCACGCTGACACGTACGTATTCCTCAAAGTGAGAGGGATCCTTTGTGAAGGCAAATATAATTATTATAATTATTTGTTGCTTATTTAGTTTAGTTAGTGGTTACTTCGCTAGATTCTCCAGTCTTGAAAACTTAAAAAAGAGTGTGTTCATTTGTTTGTTACTCTTCATATTATGGAATGCCATCGTTGTGCGTGGCCAACAACTTAATAATACGGAATGAGAGGAAGACATAGCAACGACGCTGTTAACTTATTACCTTACTCGATAACCGATCTGTCTGTAAAAATAACGTACCGGCTATCATTTACGGTTTTCTGTCGAATCTTTAACTTGTTCCCATGGTAATATATATTAGCAAGCGACGACGTTGTTTGAGGGACAGCACAAAAATGGTATAGCATGGGGCACAGGGACGGCCACAAATACTGAAACAGTTGGTCAGCATTTCGTATGTCAAATGAATGGATTACATTTATGAAGGGATTTAACACCCCGTTCTAGATTTGTGGCTGCTACACTGCACGGAATCGGGTGAAACTTTGGTATGTCTCCGGTTTCTACGAGTCTGATATGTGGCGGTAGTTGAAACTCTATTCATTGAATGCGTTTTGGATGGCTAGAAAGTTTAAATATCCTGGTCAGAAGAAGGGCTAGGCACAATGTTTGCAGAAGTCTATGAAGCGAGGTAAATTGGTGGTGGGGTTTCGAGTAATTACTTACGAAGATAAGGACGTGTGGTCAGCATTTTCCAAACTTGGTCTCAGATTTTCTAGCATTGCATGGAAAGACAACAAGGATTTCCTACATACGTGGAAGTACTGAAACCAGAGGCTGCCCCTATGATGGTAAAGTTGAAAGCAACCATTTGGGCAGATACCTAACTGGCTTGGGGTCGACAAGCCGAGAAGGAAAGCTAGTTTTCAAAGTTAACACTGAATGCTAAGTTTGTTGTTATCCAGTTTTGTTCTGTAAAATCTAGAGAGGAGAGGAAGGTTGAGATGGGGGAAGGTGCGAATGGGGTTTGTTCGTGTTGGAGTTGTGGCAACAGAAGGAAGAGTAATCAGTGTCATAGGTGGTGTGGACCACAACATTAATATTAGAATGTACTTTTCCATCGCCCATTTATGGTTGGCAGGCAAGTCATTTAATTCAATCGCGTCTCTCTGGAAATACCGCTTTCCTTTGGGTCAGCCCTTTTACCGTTTATCATGGACTCAATGTCAATCTCCCCTTCACATAGTATGCTGACCTCCACACTAATCAATAAGTTAATTATAGATTGAAAATAAATAAATAAAGGTATGAATCAAACTCAGATACATATCGTTTGGCTCACTCGAAAGAACGAAGTTTTACCCGAATTGATATGGAATAGGAAGGAGATATGTGTGTCATCAAACAAAACTCAAGACGAGTATATGACTGATAAAAAAATAACCAAAAACGCATACGTCATCCGTGGAATTGAATAATACCACTCAGGGCCAGGGTTACCTCAATTCAATGGCCCAAGGTCTTCACTCCACAGTAGAACAAACCCAAATTACACGTCGGCCCAATAATCTCAGTACAACAATGAGTCAATGACCAATGACACAGCAACAACTCAATAACTTTATTCTGTCCTTTTTATTTTTCGCTTTTACAAAACTTTGTATATTATGCTGTCAAGAAACGCTAACCACAAAAAATGAATATTAAGAATTCAAGCTATCATATTTCGTTATCATATTCAGATTTTAAAACTTTAATTTTTTATTAAAATATGCAGTATTTTGTATGTAGAGTTAAAAAAATATTCTTCCTATATTTATGTTTTCTAGCCTCCGTCATACAAAAACAAACCTTTTTTTTTTACTTAAATATTTATCTTTTTGCTTCAACTTATAAATTAAAAGTCTCTCAGAAATGAATAACAATATTTCATTAATTTGCTTTTCTATTTTGTGCTTGATAATACATGTGGGGCCAGAATTGACCCAGCCAATAAGTTAAGTTTCAATATTCCTCGTGGACAAGCTCCGATCTTCAACGAAAAGGAATTAATATTACTTGAAAATTCGTATCAAACGGCTAGCGCAAATAAGTTGGGCTGCATTTTTATGTAGGAATCTAACGATCTGAATTTATTATGGTACAAAAGTATATTATTTTAAAGGACAATTTTTAGAGCATTAGATTTTTATTTAACGTTCTAGATGTTTACTGCAAGGATCTCTTATTATAGGAAATCTCTGTCCACATAAAGTAGGGCAAAAATCCCTTGCAGTAAGGGATGTCATCAGTTTTTTGTAGCAGCAGATTTAGACCATTGATGTTTTATTTAACGACCTAGATGTGCCTATTTAGGAAGGTAAATTATTTTGTTAAAAAAATTTATATTGTTGGACCTCGGTTTAGAGACTTACTGCAAGGTATTCCTGCTTGGTAGTCTGAACCAACTCATCAGAAACAGTTTTGTTTTGTCATACGGAAAAAGTAGTAAAATTTTGTATGAGCATTGTGACGTCACAAATTAGTAATTCACGACAGACATATATTAAATCTTATAATCGTTGTCTCACAAATATATATATATATATATATTGCGTTAATTAATTGTTTTTAATTAAAAATAAACGATGAATATACTAAAAATGATAGCGTGATGTGATTTTTTCTTTACAGGAGAAGATGTGATCCAATATAAACATGACGTTTAAAAAGGTCTAGAGAAGAAAAATAGATCTTATGTCAATACTGTATGGACCGCATTGTAATAAAAGATACATTTACAGTAGTGAAGGATACATTATAAATGAATGTAAGACATTGGGCAACTAAAATTTCTTATTTTGTGGAGCAGCTTAGAATTACATATTGAATTGACCATCACACTGAATGTCGTGAAAGAAAATATGTGGTTACAGATGGGGAAAAGTAATGGGAAAGAAAGGATGGAAGAAATGAAGGAGGAGGAGGTAAAGAGAAATGGGAAGGAAGGGGAAGGGGGTGAAAAGGAGGGAAGCATACAAATGATGGGCACATGTGGAGATTGATCTAGACAAAGTTGAGATTAAAGAGACAAAATCCTGATTGTATGGGGTATGTTGCTCATACGTAAATTACAACTCATATAATAGTGACGTGTATGGCCGGTGTATGTTGTGTAATTACCTGAATCTCCTTATATATTGTTAAATGTACGACAAGATTAGGAAGAGAGAGAGAGAGAGAGAGAGGAAAGGGGCAGAGGAGGTTGCAGAAGGAAATGATAAAGGGGGGTGTTGGGTTGGGTTAGAAAAGGCTGCCATAAAGCATGGAAAATGGAAAAATGAAGG
Source organism: Delonix regia (assembly GCA_037074485.1). Lineage (NCBI taxonomy): Eukaryota > Viridiplantae > Streptophyta > Magnoliopsida > Fabales > Fabaceae > Delonix > Delonix regia. The sequence goes on from CM073452.1 coordinate 8,760,420, forward strand.
AGAGAACAGATGCCACCCCCACTCCACTCTCATATCTTTACCTTTTTTCTCGTATGGTCACTGTCCCTGTCTCCTCCTTCTCTCTCCCTCTTTAACTCTTCCCTTCCCTCTCCCTCGGAAATGGATTTAAGTCGATGAAGTTTGGACCGTCAAATAAAAATTTAATAATTTAAATTTTATAAAATTAATAAACATTATTTAATATTTATTAAAATATAAATCCTTAAATAAAAATTTAATAATTTAAATCTCAAATACAAAAAATCCAAGTCCTCGCCATCCCTCCCTCCCTTCCCACCACACAACCAACACCACACCAAAGGCGTTTTCAATTCTAAACGGAGAGATGCCACCCCTCGCGCAATCACAACGTCTCCTCTGTCCACCTGCATCACAACTCACCCCCCTTATCATCACTGTTATGCTCACATCATCACTCCACCAAATTCCTTGTATAATTCAATTCTTAACATTATACCTATACCTATTCTTCCTTATTAATTTATACAGTTTTAATTGGACTTAAATATATGTATTTTTGTTATTAAAATTATTACTTTTTGAAATTTTTTTTTATAAAATTCAATCATGTAATAATTAATTGTAAACATCATCTAATTACCATAATCTTGTTGAAATTATTCTAATTGGATCCAAAAAAATTTCAATTCAACATTTTTCAATTTCTTGGAAATTAGGGGGAAAAACGTGTGAAGCATGAAATTTAAATTATAGATAGGTGAAAGCGTGGTACATGACAATGATAAGAATTTAAAATTATAATTAGGGCGACAATATTAATTGAAAGAATGGAAGAAAAAAGGTATAAATTGTGAAAGGGAAGATTTGGGGTGGGATGTTTTGTGGTGTGGCTTTAAATTGAAGCAGTAGTAGCAAATAATTCAAATGTATATATATGTATAAAATTGGGGGTGAATGAGGTAGCAGAGAGAGGGAGGACACGTGGGAGGGAAAGTAGCAGAAATTACAGAGGAGGGAGGGTGTCTCATATTCAGGAAAATGGATGGGAAACATGGTTTCCGGCCAGCTGACAGGTTCGGAGAGGAATCACAAGTACTGTCTTCTTTTTGGGAGGGAGAGAGGGAATCACGTGCCCACCTTCCCACTGATTCTATTCTCTCTCTCTAGCCTTTTCACTTTCTTCTACTTTAAACCTATTTTACACCCTTACTACTCTCAAATTCCCATATTTTCTTACATATTATGCGTGATTGAGAATTAGTAAATTACGTATGAAATTAATGATGGAGTATTGTGAAATAATGGCATTCAATGGGAATTTATACATGTATTGAACATGTTTCCTGGGTCAGGTGCCAAGCAACAATAATGGGATTGAGTGTTGTAGAACAAGTATCCGTTGGTTGCCGTAGTCGTAAGTGGAATGATTGAAACGTTCAGAATTAAGAAGGAAGGAAGTCACAGAAATGATATTATTGTTGGATGGGGATAGGCATGTGGTTTTAGCTTTGTTGATAAGATAATGGCTTTCGGAAAAAGCTCACATGGAATGGACATGGGATTGAGTACACTCCCCCACACACACACACACTCTGGAATCGCGTACACCTCACCCACCCAAACCCAACCAAGGGTGAAAGTAAGGGGGTTGGTGACGTCACGTCCTGTCGGAGGAGGAGGGCACGTAGGCAGCTCAGCTCCCATAAATGCCGACATATTAATTTTTCCGATGTGAAGTCTGTGTCCTAAGTTTATGCTCCCCTCTCCCCTTTCTCCTCCTATTTTCCACTCTCACTCTTCTCCCTCTCCTGCCTCGCTCCCTTCTTTTCTCCATCCCCATTTTACCCCGCTTCATACATAATACTTCATTTTATTTAATTGCTTTCGTGATTTTAATGGGCCATATCGCGCGTGTGTAACTCGTGCCATTATAATATAAACAGGGCCCAAAGTTTTTTTTCAGAAAAAAAATAAATTAAAAGACAAACATGTGTAGAAATGCCAGAGATGGTTAAAAGTAAAAGTAAATGACTGAAACATCATTGATGGATACAGAGGTGTAAAATGGCAAGTATGTGAAAGGGTTTGGAGGTTAAGAGTAAGACACCTCTTTTCTGCAGACCGAGAATTGATGGCCACATCCTCTCCCACTCTCTTATCTTCTACTTCCAGCTCAAACAAATTAATGATTTTGTTTTATGTATTCTTCGTAATTATTATTATATGCCTATTTCATTAACTTATATGAAAATTTTTGTACTTTCTTTTTAATTCATCCTTACTTGTTATCCTCGGTGAAATTGCTTCTGTTTTATCACTTTTGCCTCCCTCCTCATCTAGATCATCTTCCATCTCAAGCATAAGCAATTTCCAAATTAAAAAAACAAAAAGAAGATTAAAAAAATTACTAATTCTAAGAAATTAAAAAGTGGAGTGCAATATGGAATTTGAGGAGCAGGATCAGGAGCACGAAGAGACAGAGGAAGAGATGGGAATTCCGGTGCCGCCGCCGCTGGGTTACGACTCGGGTCGGTCCAAAATGGGTGCAGCCGTCGGAACCGAGGAAGGTGCACCCACCATGACAGCTGGCAGGAAAGGCGGCTCAACGGGAACAGTGAGGTACAGAGAGTGTCAAAAGAATCACGCCGTCAGCATCGGTGGCCACGCGGTTGACGGTTGCGGTGAGTTTCTAGCGGCGGGGGAGGAAGGCACGCTCGACGCCCTCAAATGCGCGGCCTGTAACTGTCACCGCAACTTCCACCGAAAGGAGATCGACGGAGAAATGAGCTCCTATCACCTGCAGCAGCCGCCACAGCCCCAGCCACACCACCACCAGTACCACCATCAGTTTCCCCCTTACTACCGTGCGCCACCGCCGCCAGGCGCAGGATACCTCCATCCCCATTTGGCAACTCTGCCGATGGCGCATCACCGGCCATTGGCTCTACCCGCCGCAGCATCCGGCGGGGGACTGAGTAGAGAAGAGGAAGACATGTCAAATCCGAGTAGCAGCGGAGGCGGGGGGTTCGGTGGTGGAGGGAGCGGTAGTGAAAGGAAGAAACGGTTCAGAACGAAGTTCACGCAGGAGCAGAAGGAGAAGATGCTGGCATTTTCGGAAAAGCTGGGTTGGAGAATCCAGAAGCATGACGAAGCTGCGGTGGAGCAATTCTGTGTGGAGACTGGTGTCAGAAGACAAGTACTCAAGGTTTGGATGCATAATAACAAGCATACTCTTGGTAAGAAACCCTAATTTCAATTCTTTCCATCAATTTTTAAGTCAACAGGATGAGTGGGATAGCGAGTGAAGAAAAATATTTGTGTTGTCAAATTTAATTAATGCTAGGGTTCTTATCTTACTTCTGCTTTCCTGAAGTGTTGAAATTAATTCCATGCCATTTAGTTCTATTTCATGGGTTAAGGGTAGATTGTGATGTTGATTTCCAATTTGATATTTTTTGTACAAACCATGAGCTAGCTGCAAGCATCATAAGGGCCACATGGTTCCCAATCACAAGAACAGTAATTAGTTGCGAATTTTCAGAGAAGAGAGACAAAGAAAAGTGAGATGTAAGCCATGGAAGAAGTTGCGGATGGTGGTGAATTCATGTGATAATGAATGAATAGGAGTAGCTAGCTAGGCAGATGAGTCCATAGGAATTCAACGTGCACAGCATGCAACGGCAAAGGTGTTTATTTTTGGCTGTGTTCATTCACATCTGTCATCTTTTCCGGCTTTTCCTCCTGCCCTTCTCGCCGCTTCAGTTTCCCACTCATTTCTCTCTCATATTAAAGTCCCAACCTTCTTCTTCCATTCTGGATACTTCCACGTAGCTTACTGCATAATCACTCACTATGGATGCCAAGTGCTTCATGAAGCGTGATCCCACTCACCACGTTCCGTGATTTTCAATCCGCTAAAATTTTTTGTATGTCCGGATCAGACCCACTCAATTATTTCCTTCTTCTTCCTCTATTTGTGTTTATCTCTCTTCAATTTTCCAGCATGAAATTCGCGAGAACTTCAGAAAATTCAAGTTCCACGTTTTGTGCGTGAAATTGAGCCATCCCTACGCGTTGCACCATTTTATATTCCTTTTTTACCGTGATTTCGCCTGTTTATTTCTACCCCTTGTTGAACGAGAGATATCTCGTGTCCTCCATTAATCGTGCTATATATAAACTCAGTAAATATCTTCCTTTCTGTGCTGGGTCGCTGTTACTTTTTCTATGGGAGGACATAAATTGAAAGCTCTTGAATTTGAGCTTTTCAATCCAACATATGTTTGGATTGAGAGAACAAAATAAAGTAGGACTGGATATTCACGCGGCAAACTAGTACACTGTTTCTTTGCAGTTGCATCATAGATCACAGCAGCTTGCAGATGTTCAGAACTTTTTTGGATTGTGACGAACAGCACCTTATTGCTGCTTTGTCTACTTTTACAGTTTTACTTCTCTTTTGGTTTTACTGTTCTTTTGTTATTCTTCAACCCCATGTTCTCGTTAATTAATATATATATCTTGAAAGAGAAACTCATCCATATAAATGACCAGATTTAGTTTAGTTTTAAATGTTGGCGTCAAACACTGAATTAGTGAAACCTCCTTTGGTTGGTAATTGTATTTCTGAAGCTCCACGGTACCGTGATGGTCTCTTCAGTCAAGGTGATGTGGTGTTTTAAGAAAAGAAAAAAAAAAAAAAATTCACTTGCTTCCTCTTTATCTTCAGTTGCAATTTTTTTTGTTTCAAAATATAATTGACCCCACCGGACTGGAGGAGGTTATCGGATATCTTTCTTAGTTCCCAGCTTTCTAATTAAAATGCTTTAGTTAGTTGCCTCGTAACATGCATCAATCCATCAAGATCATTCATCAGTGCTCAGTTGATTGGGGTTAGCTACGTAGCTAATTATATGCGTCTGCTTCTTCTTCTACAACTTTCTGTGTCTGTCAACTCAACCTTAATGCAATTTAATAATAAGTATTGCATCGAGCAAATATAATATTAATTATTATGTTAAGAATACGAGCTTTGAGCCCTATGCATAGTGCATAGTGCATTGTATAATACGCATGCATGCACGATGCTTAAATTGTATCAGATTTTGAAAGAATGATATATGCATCAAATCGTCTAGTTTTCAGGGGCTAATAATTGATATGCGAGTTTTGTTTCTTTTCAAAGTGCGATTCTCTCCAAAATTACCACGTATACCACTCAATTAACAATTCCGGGGCTCACCTGTATATCAATCCAAGTATCGTACTGTACAATATTAATGTGATGGTGGAGTTCTAACTTAGAGTTGCATTTACAAGAATTGTTAGTTGATCATGCACATTCATATGTAACACTACACTACTAGCTCACCTAATTAACAATTTATAGTTAATTGACCCTACTTCGTTTTGTTCCTTGTTTTTTGGTGCCTTCGCCGTATCAATTTCAAAGTTAATTAAATAGAACATACTGATTAACCATTTATATTATAAGACCAGAAATATGGTGCACAAATGTAATAATAGTTCAGTACCCCTTCATAATATTTTGATATGGTGGACAAGTGGATTTACGCTTAGTTATGAATAACATATAAAAATTTCTCTAAGAATGTTATTTTATAAAGTATTTTGCCAATGAGTGCCCTATTTAAAGATAATTTTTTACACATAATAAATTAACCTTAATTCAATAAATGAACTTTAACTAATAAAATTAGTTCATAAATGTTTATTATTTTTGGTAATGAGTTCAATAAATTATTATTGACTAATTAAACAGGTTTTTTAAGAATACTAGTTAGCAAAACTTATTTCATAAATGTACTGTTAGAATATTTTTAATATTATATGGATTAGCATTAATTATGCTATTAGATTAATTTTATGTTATAACTAATTAGACAATTGATATTGTAATTTATAAATTAAAAATGGATTGAGTTTTATTTTATTTGTGGATAATTGGTGATGGGTTCGATTATCTACAAGCCCATTGGGCAAAAACCCAACCCATAACCTAAGAGTATTAGTAATCATCCCGTCAGATTACTAATTTGAGATTGTTACCCAGAGAGAGATTTAATGGGCTTATTTTGATTAATTAATTAAATAAGAAATTATTTTAAAGATTCTGGAGGATTTTATTTTAATAATATTGATTAATTATATTATTAAAATAAAATTTTATAAATAACACATTAAAGCCCTAGTTTTCATATACTAAATCTGTGATTCTCTCTCTGCCGTCAAAACACTCTAAGAAACGCTCTTGAGCATTGTAGGTTGAACTTATTAGACTCAACAAATACTTAGATCAACGATATCATCTTCATCAGGTCAGATTGTTAATTTATTTATTCTCCCAATTTATGATCATGTTCAATTCTATGTTCTAATTCCGCTATCATGTACTCCATTCTTTTGTTGCTGCTCCTATACTTAGGCACTTCATAATTTTTAAGACTTTGTACTCTTTATTGTTGCTCTGTAATGCAAAACTTTTACAAATAAACTTAGTCATAATTTTAAGTTTGTTTGACAAGAAAAATAAAGTTTAAACAAAATAAATTAATTAAAAAAACTCATTTTATAAAATAAATTAGGCTCAAATTTTTCAAAGTTTTATTCAAATCCAGAAACCTTGAATCAATATTTTGTTCAATAATAAAAGGCTTCTTTTTTAAAAACAATATAACGTGATATTTTAGTGTAAATGATTTGTACCAATATCTCATTTGTGTTTAAAACTTTACTGTATATAATTTTACAAATAATAAAAATAATTAATTATATTATTTATCTTAAACCTTAAATAATAAATAAATATTATAATTTAAAAAACTTGTTTGATTCAAAAATATAAATAAATAAATATTTAGGTGTATTCCCAAGATCCCCAGCTGGAATAGCTTTTATTTTCGGAGTAAAGAAGGCGGCAGCGATGCATGACATTTGAAAAAACTGAAGCTTAAAGTTAATTGAAGTTGTTGCAAATCGCGACACATCCGAAATATGTTTACATGTACTACTCGAGAGATTGGTATGAAATCGAGAAAGATTAATTATACATAATGGTCAATGTTGTTCACAAAGATGCAATATTTTATGTCATACCCGTTTGGCTTACAAACGACAAACCTTGCTTATACAAATTAGAATGACTAAATCTGATTGGCTAGTTTAGAAAAGGAACAAACCCTTTTTGGGCCTCAAGAGTTAATAATTGCTTATGTTTGGCACATTTAAAAAAAATATATGCAATTAGCTAGGTATTACCTACCATAATTTTGGATCTCCTATTATATAATTTTTATGATTGTGTAGTGGAGACCATCAGACTAAGATGTGAGTCTCACTTAATCTAACAATCTTCATTGCATAACCAATAAAGCATATAAGAGGGGATTTGGACTCATTTAACAGATCGTGAACAATTTAAATATTGTTGTGAAGCTACAAATAGGATTTAACTTATACTTCATAAACCAATACATGGATATTATTTATTTGTTTATTATTTTTTGGGTTCAAACTGTATATATATATATATATATATATATATATATATATAATGTAGACGCGCAGAGAGTATTTCAGATTGAAGTCATCCGCTACAAAATCAGTACAGGTAATAATAATATATACAAGAATTAATATTGAGAATTAGCAGCCACGATGACTATTATTGGGTTCGTTTTACGGAGAATTCAAGGGTGGGATTCTTTCAATCTACATGAGGAAGAAATGATAGAAATCACAGGAAAAACACAAGAAGTGAGGTTTAATTGGAGACACTTGTGAGACCAAATATGATAAGGCGAGACAGAATGAATGAGATCATAGATGCTTTTGTAAGTTGGTCGTGTTCGATAGCGCCAAGGCTTAATTATTGGCCAAAAGGTGCAATGACAACGATAATAATTATATTTGTTGTTGTTTTGTAGTTTTGTGCAGAGAACCAGTAATTAACGTGATTTTCACCACTACTTCGAGAGGTCGCAGTTATTAATTCCATCTCTTATATTTAGTCTCTTTCCATCGTTACCAAAAAATGCCATGATTTTACTAAGGAGGGAATCAGTGAATGCATGGATCGGGTATTGTTGGCACTTAATTGATGCGAAAAGCGAAAATTAGTGCTTCCAGCATTTTTATTTAACTTCAACGAGACAAATAAATTAAATATAAATTAGATTAAAAAAAATACATAAGCTTTAATTTCAGCTTTATGTAAGATGCCAAAGTTTTCTCAACTTGTTGGTTTTAGCAAAATAGCGACAAATTATTCTTTCCTTTTTCTTTTTCTTTTTTGCCTTCTCTGTTGGATTAAAAAAACAAAAAAAAAAAGGAGGAAATTAGGCTGTTGCATTGCTGGTACGGGGATTATTGTGTGTGTGTGTGTGTGTGTGATGAGGTTAGATGAAAGATGTTTGATGAATTCAAAAATTTATCTATGCATTTAAATGGGGAATTTGTCTCATAAATATTTTTATTTAGTTTAACATTTAATTTTTAAATAAAATAATTTTATTCTCTAAATGTTTGTTTGTACAAATATAAAAAAATTTATTTTTATGTTAAATGAATTCTATAAATAATAAAAATTAATTTTTGAAAAAAAAATTTTTTATATAAATTAAAGTGATCTAAAATTATATATAATTAAAATCAATTTAAACATAAAGCGTATTGTTGACCCCCGTGCAACAAGATTCGTGCTTCGTTGAAGATCCATGAATTGTGCTAGTTGTTTCGCAGAGTGGAGGCACAGGGTGGAGGGGTTTGATTGATGTGCAAATTGGGCCCTACCCGATTCATGAATTGGGCCCATGGATGATTTCATCCTCTTAGAATCTGACAATGTGTCAGGTGCATTTGGGCCAACATGTCAGGGCTATTATTTATTACACTTGCTAATGGGCCAACTCCCGCCACCGCTAATAACCACCACAGCCGAAGCCAGTTTCAGACACAGCACTGAACCACACAGGCACGGCTTACCCACTACTGAATACCATATCGGATTCTTAAGTACATTTTTTGAGCACAGGGCGAATACCTAATTGTTGTTTCATACTTTTGATTCTTCCTTGTGATTTTATGTGAAGTTATCTTCATCAAAAGAATATTATTCATTTTAAGATTTGTATGGGTCCAAAGATTTAAGTATTTTTTTCTTACCCATTTTAAAAATTTTCTGCTAAATTTTTGTCTAAAAATAAATAATTTAATGCCTATCTGTACTCATCCCTGCTTCCTCGGGCTAAATGAAAGAAAAGAAACAAATAAATGGAAGTGCCGTTCTCCTTCCACCCCATTATTAGACAGATGATGTTGAGATCAAACCCACTGATCAAATATGGAGCTATTTAATTAACCCGTGACTTGACTCCAATGCTATGCGGGGCATCGCAGAAACTCATCGGATTCTTCAGATATTGACTGGCTACCTTAACAGAGTTCAATTTAAACACAGCCATCAGCGAGAGAAATAAAATTGCAAGTACGATAAATTAAATGAAGGAATAGTCAGCCAAATATATGAACCTGGGCAGGGAATTACCCTTTTATTTTTAATATCCAGATTATAATTAAAATGTTCAGAATCAATTGGGCTACGAGACTTAAATTCCCTTCAATAAATTTTATCCTTTTTTAACACTCGTAAGGTTTAAATTAAATTTGATCATAGCTTTAAACTCATGTTTGATATGAAAAAATGAAGTTTGAATATAAACAACTCAATTAAAAATGTTTGATTTATAAAGCGGTCTAGATCAAACTTGAAAGACTTGAATTAATATTTTTTAAATAAAAAAATACTTATTGTTTAACAAAAATTAGTGTAATGTGATATTTTAATTTAAAATAAAAACTAATATATTTTATGTAAAAAATTATGTTAATACAATAAATTATTGGCATTTACAACTTTTTTATGTATAATTTTACATGTAACAATCACAATTAAATATGTTATTTATGTCAAGTCTTAAATAATAAATTGAATTGATAATGACTTAAAAAAGTTCGATTAATTCAATAAATCTACCCTGAAAAAAATGAATAAAAATTAAAAGAAAAAGTCCAATTGAAATTGGGTTTTGACTTCATATATGCTCATATTCAAGTTTGATTTTTAAAAGATGATTAATTCTATACTAGACTTGATCATGGGAGACTTTTAAAAATTGGACAAAAATTCAAGTGTAAAAAGGTCTAGCCTCTTTTTTAATCTGACTCTTTTATTTAAATTTTTGTCTATATTTTTTGGTTAAGCCTATAAGGCTAACCATACTTTTTTAAGTCATGATTAGATTTAAATTATTATTCGAGACTAGCAATAAACAACATAGTTATTTGTTACTATTACTTGTAAGATTATATATTTAAAAGTTATTGATATAAATAAGTTGTTGTATTAATATAAATCATTTAGATAATATGTATTAATTTTTATTTCTTTAACAAGATATTACATTACATAACATTTTTTTAAAATAATAAATTTTTTCTTATTAAAAAATTATTGAAGCTTTCGAGTTTAGATTGAGTTTTTAAAAAGTCTAAACCCATTTTATGAAACATACTTTTTTATTTGGACTTTGTTTTTTTTTTTTAAATAATTATTATGCCAAGCAAAATTTTTAAATTATGATAAGATCTATTAAGATTGCGACTTGATAAACTTTAGAATTTAGGTTGAAATTGAATTCTTATGTTTGTTGCAAATGACCCAAAAAAAAAAAAAAAGTAAAATTAAGATGTGCCTCATGAGCTGCCTGATTGCACTGACCACATCCAGGAGTCCATTTCAAAAGTATGATCTAACGAACTGCAGAACCAGGCAAGTTTTAGTTATTAAACAATTCAACATGATGGACCTAATGAACCATGCAAGCTTCCACTATGTTATATGTGTTAATTGGTGACTGCACAACTTGAAAGAATGACAACTTCATTACGATTTTCCAGGGATGTACAAACAGTTCAAAATATTGAAAATAAGTGCGTAAATAGATAAGTAGGAGTATGAATAACCTACCGTTCAATCGTGTGCTTTTCATTGTTTTATGACTTTCCATTGTCAATTAACATGACTTCTACAATATTCTCGGGCGCGGAATTGAGGAGATTAGCACACTTCGTTCACCGTCTATCCTTTCCCAACTCATTATTGATTCATTATATGCCATATATTAGTCTCAATGTTTAATGACGCGAGAAAGTATGATACAAATTACATTTATCTTCATTCTGAAAATTCAATTTTCAAGTACAGATTCTGCGTCAAGAATTTCGTTCAAATCTCAAAAAGTAACTATCAGGCTCAACTTACAGGGAATAAATTGGTTTCACTTCTTGAGCCCGACCAAACAAAACCAACGCGTGCAACCCACGATTCTTGACCAGTTGGCCTGGTGTTCCTGGACTACAGAAAATAAGATGCCAAAGAAACAAACACAGTGAAAGGCAGTCACACAACGCCCAATATGATACTAAATCCAAGCTTACAATAAACAAATTGATTTATACTATCAAACAATAGTCTATGGAGTCACATGTAGTACATCTTATCGAGCACTTATCACTTTTTATCAACTTATAGACTATAGACACTAACAAACAAGAATAAAGCTGCTGACAAACCCGATAATCAACACAAAATAATGACACAGCTGACTTATAGACAGTAAAACATCCAAGGGCTTGCAATGTCAATTGTAAACCAGTTGTATAAATTCTGAGGGCATCTGTAGCATCACTTAACTATGACTTTCCATAACATAGTACAACAACAGCTCCACAGACTAGACCAGAGGACAACCATACAGTTGAACTGACTAGTCCAATGTTTAAGTCAAGGACATTTTATCAGACACCATAGTCTCGCGTCACATGATGATCCATGGTGATACCCTTCTATAATCATGCACATCAATGAGGTTGCAATGCTCCTTGAATACTTTTAACGGCATTGTCATAGTGCAGAAAGCCCACAAACCAGAATTCGTGGTTGTCAACAGAGATAATCTGTATATATTTCTCGGATGGTTTGCTTCTGCTTGTTGATGGATTCACTGCTCTCAGCTGATGCAATGGAATAACCACCTATATCCATGCATGATAAGCAAAGCATGCACGATGTAAATAATTAAATAATGGAAAGCAAAAAATTTGTATATAATTTAAACTTGGTAATTAACAAATAGAACAGATATTAGAATAAAAATATGAAAACCTTGGGTTAAAAAAAATGAGAGAGAGCAACCTAAACCATTCGTTGGCAAATTAAGATATTGAAAAGTAAAACCATAATTTATCTCCGCCAGGTAAACTTTTTCAAGATCAATTTGTATTACCACAATATCACCTAATGATGTACACAAACTTAATTACCATACAGTGAAAGGCTAATCATCTAAGAAAGCTTATTTGGGGGGGGCAAAAAAACATGGACCTTCCTTGAATGAATTTTGCTGAAATCACTCAGACCTTCTCTCTATTTTCAACATAAACATAAACTTCTCCTGAACCAAAAGGTTACCATATACTTTAGTCCAATTTATTTATTTTTTAATGCCTACAATACACTCCATTTTAAATTTTTTTAAATTTAAAATATTAATTTAGTCAAAAACATACATTTTCTAGGAATTTTAGTCAAAAATAATATTGTACTAAGGCATAAGATAATCTTTTGTTTCAAGGGAGGTTTGTGTATATTTTTTTAAAATAGAGGAGATAGCCGTGTAATTTCAGCAATACTCATGCGAGATCCGTATACTTTACTTAAAATAAATAATCTTTGATCTAAATGAATAGAAGTCCATAAAAAGGGACCACCAAATGACAAATAATCACCATCTCAAAAGAATGCTAATACTTATGACCAAAAAACAAAAAAACAAAAGAATGCTAATTCTCTATTTCCATCTCATTGGTTGACAGAGATTTACAATAGCCAATTTCTTTATTTATTGCTATCAGAATTCAAAAAAAAGAAAAGGTAATCACAAGTTGAAAAACAAGAGGACATCCTCAACCCTCCCTTTAGACCACTTCACTCACAACACAACCCGACAGCCCCCAGAAAGTTAGGATAATCATGTATCAAGGACACAACATTAGTCTTGATTTAAAATTTCAAACACTATTAATTAGCATGAAGGACCAGTTCCGCACTTAGAAATAATCTTACTGATAAGGAATCTATAATGCCAGAAATTTGACAACTAACCTATCTAAGTAGAAAATTGAATATGTCTACTTTAATAGCATTGTTATGTAGAACGTCACACACAAATACTACATTTGAATGACTTTTTTCCTTTCCTCCAAATATTCAATTTCATTTATATATATGTCTGCCATTAGCAAATAATCACGGCAACAAAAGCCATTAATAGATAAAGAATTAGATAAATTTGCTTATGTGGTAAATGTATGACAGGAACGTTTTATTAGAGGATTATACCAAGTGTGAAACCTCCAGTGTACCTTATAATAGCTCCATTGCTCCTGCTCACCCACTTTGTAAGAAAGCGGATTGTCACTGCAAAATGCCAGCTTTGCTGTTGACAGATATAAAACTCCCATTACAGGTCCGGCAGAAGTGGACAGGTAGCATGCAAATGTTTTTAGAAGTTGCTCCTCTGGAACAGTCTCAAAAGTTTGTCTAAAAATCTTTTCATAGCCACCTTCTGCTATAACTTTAGTTCCCTGAGCAATCCTCCCCACAGCGGCATCAGCAAAACTAGGACCTGTTTTCACTATTTCACAGAAGATCATCAGGCCAAATGGTAGGACATTATTTAGACACCAAAACAAAAACTATCTCTAAGAGGCACTGACACTAACAAGGAGACATAATATGACACGGAGACTACAAGTCACCAGGATACACAGTGTTTTAACTTCAAATACAATTTGAAATCTCATGTCATATCTGATACAAATATTGAAGATGATACGGTTAACTGTCAACAACTTAAGAAATGTATTTTTGAGAGCAGAGCAAATAAATGAGTGCAGAAGAACATTGAAGATAAAGTCTACTAATTATTACATTCAGAGAGGACGACTATAAAAACTCATATGCAGACATCAGTTTCAAAGTCAACTTCAAAAATAACATACACACCCAAATTCTATCATTTCAATCTCTGTTCATGTTTATGTTGTTGTTAAGAAAGGTGGTCAAGTAAACACTATACTTTACAGTTTATAGTTTACGTTCTTAGAACAATATATAAATCAAAGGGTGCTACAAAACTCGCGTGTTGCTTCGTTTAATAAAAGGTACGTCCATACTACTGTAGTAGAAAATATATAGTGATCAATAGTCAATAATTAATAGAAGAATATCCGAGACTCGAAAACCAATGCTCTAACATTCATAACATAATAGGCGATTGGGCATAATACATACAGTGCTGCCACATATTCCCAGCAAGATCCTCGGCCTTCTTGGTAGCCTCGGCCGCTTTCTTTCCCCATTTTCCAAGTACATCTTTCACTGAGTCTAAAGTATCTGCACAAAACAAGAACTTTCAGGCATTCTCGACGCCCTAAATCTCCGAACTCGAATTCAACTCCCCATCTGTGAGAATATTAGAGTAAAACAGGGATTCGAACACTCACTCTTGACAGAAGATGACGGTGCAGATGCCGGGGCAGGAGATACGTACGGATTAGATTCCGTGGGCATCGCCGTGGCAGCATCGCCGGAAATCGGTGCGCGGACTTCGGGGGCGCTGGGAGCGTTGACGGGTTGTTGGGACATGGAAACGGATGTCCAATTTTCCTGAGGTGGAGCAACATCGTTGGGATCGAGCTTAGGATATGGAGCGTAATCGGTTGTGTGAGAATCTTTGGGTTCTGATTCTGATGGCTTGGTTGAGTGGGTTTGATCAGCACTCATGTTTTTTCCCTTCAGCTTTTATCTGCTTCGGAGGATTCGGGATCCCACCCTATATCAGCGAGGAGATGATGTTGACGCTAACCCCAATATCGGGACTTTCAACTCATCCGGAGCAACGCAAAGAATCTACTGCAGAAAAAGAAAAATTTATCGTATTGATGGAGGAAGGTAGAAAACGGGGGACTTCAATTCAAAACTCGTGGTCGTCAATTTGTTTCTGGTCATGATCGTCAAATAATTGGACTTCTTTCACAAGTTACATGAAATTGGGCCCAAGGGGTTTGGAGTGCAAAAAAATTTGACCCAGAGGCCGAAGGCTAGGAAATACAAGCCCTTCAGAACTTGAGCCCAAAGAATTTAGGTTCTTTGGATAAAACATTACTAGCTTCTAGGATACACAGGCGCTCTGGCCTACTGTTTTGGCAAAATCCATATATGGGTTGGTTGAAGGTATCTACAGATGGTTCAACTACAAAAGTCTAAATTTGAGACAAAAGAAAAGCATGACCATGATAAAATGAATATGGCCCAAAAATACGACTTGACTTCCATGAACATGTTTAATCCACTAGTCATAGGATCAAAATTTCTGATTTGCTGTCGAGAACGAAGTTTATTTCTGCCGGTGAATTTGGATTTGTCTTTCATCTTCTATTCTACTTTTAAGGGATACTACTATCTTGATTCCTCAAACGCATGAACTTCACAGTATTGAAAAGGTTTTCTAGTGTTGGGTTAAGATAGTTAGAAATGAAGCCTTCAATATGATTTTTATCCTTTGCTTTTCACTGAAACTTCTGGATGCAATCGCATGAAAAATACACTGTGCAGTGCCTTTAATGCCTTTCCAACCTACTTTACTTGAGCTGTACTGTACCTTTGTCAGCCATCACCCAGCGTGAGAATATATAGAAGAGTTTCCAGGCAAGAGGGAATGACTAAATAAGTAATAACAAGTGAGATCAATGTTCAATGCCGGACTTTAAACCCTCATCTGATTCATTTTGAATGAGACTTAGCCATACGTTTGAGAGCTAGATCTTCTGATTAGCACGAGTCAAAATGAGTTTTTCTTTAAGGCGTTTTTCTATTTACACTTAAAAATATAGAGGTTTAGGATTCATGAGGAAGTCTATGGCACTCTAGCTACCAAGACTTTCTCCGTTATCAGAACATAAAACTTTAGTCTGTCATCCTTTTTGTGATTACAGGCTTGCAAATTGTAATGCAGGTTTGATATAGCTTTTGTCGTTTACTATTGCTAGCATAGCTTGAAACGCTAGGCTATGCCCAAAAGCATGGCTTAAATTGCTGCTTTTTAATATTTCAAAGCTCACAAACTTTACCCGCATGATTCAGTACGATTTAACTCCATTAGTGGGGATCATACTATAAAGAGAATGCTCTTTACCAGATTACGAGGCCGGACTAATGGAACCAGTGGCTTACAAAAATTATCACAAACATGTAAAGAGCATCTGAAAAGCCAACTCGAATTTTCAGTTTTCTATGTCAATTAATATATGGTCAAGGATCTATGATGTATTGACGTTTATTTTGTCCATATTAACCCAATCCGGAAGGTCCCCAGGCAAACATGTATGATGAACAGTCATATATTCGGTGGCACAGAAAATGTTTAATGTTGTAATGGCCCATGCACATCGCTATCAACAAAACGATAAAGCCCTCACAGAATAACGACAAGCCTCTTTACCGACTTCTTCATTCTTCTTTCATTTATCATTCTCAATTATCAGCAAACCATGAAGTTCGATAATTAAGGCATCACTTGGGCTTTGCTGCACAGAGCAAACACTGAAACAGCCTAGAAGCAACACAGATCAATCATTGACTTTTTTCCCTTTGTTATGTTTCTTCGTTATATCTGAGTGGTACAAATGTTAAGAGACAACAAATATTTGATGGACTTGTAGATCGGTAGCCTAAGGTCGGTGGCCAACTGGAAATTGAAATTTTTGTTGCACTAAAATTAGAGAAGAAAAACGTACATTTTTAACCATTGCTTTTCGTTCTAAACAAGTTTACTTGATAGAAGTTCGAAGTGACATTTTGAAATCAGAGAGATTCTCAAAGACATAAAGACCCATGTGGAAATTTCGAATCTTTTCTTCGGCCTGAAACCCCCACCCCAAAAAGCTCTCTCTCTCCCTCTCTGGTTCATTTTTACTTGAGTGAAAAATAAGCTCTGTACAGTGGGGCAAAAAAAAAAAAAGTCTCTGTACTATCTCTGATCAAAATTGAACAAAGAACCTTCTGACATAAACATTAATAAGGCTGATATTTAAGATGAACCATGTAAAGTAGGAATATGCTGATCTTGGACCCTCTTCAATCTATATGATTCCGTTTCTCATTATAAAGTAGACAAATTCAGACTTCTTTCACAGCTGAATTAAAGAATCAATCTTGTGATTAAGCTGTAACAGCGTGAACAAATGACAGCTTGATGCATTAGCTTAATTAGGAAATTCAGCGGTTTTGATTAAGACAGGTTTATGTTTTAACTTGTGGTCGTGGACGTTGCTTTTTGTTGTATTCAATTTCAAATATATATGTGCTAGATGCATATGAAAATACAATGTATAGAAAGCACTTTCTGAACCCAGGAAAAGAAAGGCATGCATATGAAGACATAGAAAGATGGACCCAGTAGAAAACTGCAGATGCTGAAGAATTCAATAGTCATGATAACGAAATATTTGCTTTTCATAAAAGTGATTATCTTAAATTTTATTTTTGTGTGGCTGAATTATCAGTAGAATTAGAAGAGCAGCATTTGGGTGGATGAAAGAAGACCAAGCTATCTTTTCCAGCAGACGTGGAATTTTTTTTTTCTTTTAATCAGTTTTCACTCCACATGGGTTGTCCACACAGTTAGTTGCGTCTTCATCCCATGAGCATCTTACTTCTCTTACATGTCATATCCGCCACTTCTCTCATTCTTCCATTATTTCTTTTCTTGAATTAACGTACATGAATACTTACGTACATACGTACATGTGCATGCACAGTTTCATTTCATATATACGCCAGTTTTCTTACCATATTGACGACAAGAAACTACCTAGAAACACGGGTTCAGAGGACATTAGGAACAAATCATACATTTTATATTAATTTTTTAAATATTATTATTATTATTTTATGACAACATTTTTTATCTTACTCACAACTTTCCCCTCCAGTCAAATTTTTAACCGTAGAGGATCTCTCCACCGAAGAAACATTATGAGACTTGAAAGGGGTGCAGTACTGTACAAAATGAAATTTAAGTAGACTGATTTGTCTGTACATTTATTCTAATTTTAAATATTAATTATTTTTTTCAATACATGGCGCTATTTAATAAATAAATAAATGACAATGCATGGAGTAAATTAAAACGAAGTGTGCAGAAGTAAAAAGACATGCATACTGCATATATAGTTTGTATTCTTGGCGAACGTGCAGGTTAGAATTGTTAGATAATTACACAGCAAATATAATATTTAAAAGAAGGTTACATTATTAATTATGCAGAAATACATGCTTGTATGGATGTATGGATAATATCACATATATTTTGAAGTGGAGAGGCAAATTCAATCTGATTGAGAAGGATTATGGATATACAAGAAGTAAATATTTATCGTAGAGGGGTACAGATAAATTGAATGTTAATATCCATGTATTTTAATAAATAAATAATTCTTGCTTAAAATTTTAAAATCAATAATGTAATTTAGAAATTAAATTAAATTGTGTGATAAAATATAATTAACAGTGATCAGTACCTAAAATGAACATCTACGTCAGACACTACCTATCGTTTCTCTTTTAACAGATGCAGTTACATATAAATGGTCAATGGAACATTAATTGTTTTGAAATTTGATTAGCATCCACATTTATAGAAATTCAGGTGCTTAATATCTTTATCAATAGTTATTTAGTTGCATATATTTTGTTTACTATGTATATCATGTTAATTTCCATAGAAATACTGGTTAATGCAATTACATTTATTTCAATTTTTGAATTATATATATATATATATATATATTTATATAACACATTAATTATTTAGTGAAACATGTTACTTTCACACTAAGGATGGCCACTATTATTCGTCCCCTTTTCCCACCGAAATGTAAATCTCTGTAGATTCTTATAGGATCTCAAATTTAAAAAAAATACAAAAAATAAAATTATTAATAAATATTAACAAAACATATTAAAAAATAAATTTAAAGCTTAAATTCATTATTTATGTTGTTTAATAAGTTATAATCAAATATTAAAAAAAATGAATTTAAATGACAAGTCTTAAATAAATCATAAAAATTTAAAAAACTTAAATAAATACTAACTTTAATATATTAAAAACATCAAGTTCATGTCGTATTGATTAAAACATATTTTTTATCATATTTGAAGTCTTTATTATTATTTTTTCCTTATATGTAAGTTGTGTATTTCAATTTATTTTGTTTCTAATATATTAATACATAAAAAATTTGTACATTTAAAACATCAATTAAGATATATTTATCTAAGTAATAATTTAATTTTAATTTAATATTATTAGTTAAAATAGTTTCGTTTACATATGAAAAATAAGTACACTTCTAATTTTCTATCTTCATTAAAAGAAATTACATTTATCAAACTTGAGTATACAATAAAATTACTACTAATAATATATATATATATATATATATATATATAAAATCTTTAGGTCAAATTATCAGGTGCGGGAATTCTATAAGGTGGAACGCATGATCATTATTCTCATTCCCATACCACTTTTAATGAGATTTTTTTCTTATCCTATCCTCATAGGTTTAAAATTTTTCAAATATGACTCATTAAACAAGGTATTCATCATAAGGATCCCCAAATTTAAAAATTTGTTGTCATATCTATTTCGCGAACAATCCAATCTGCCCTAGGATATATCCGTTTTTAATGACTTTATATCAAATTAATCTAGTGCAGTGACATAAACGATTCATGTATCCAAAACAACAATTTTTTTTTTTTTTTTCATAAAAGTAAGCGTTCAACCTTTTGAATGCATGTTGAGCGAGCGTTTAATAATTTCGTCTCTAAGGACTAGAAAGCGGGCGTTTGAGGATTCAACTTTTTGCATCTTTTTCCATATCAAAAAACTAATTCTTCCTAAATGCAATTAATACTTATTGCACTCTTTGTTGACTACATTTATAGCCATGCTTACTGTTGGAAGCTTCTCTTTTTATTGCATTTCCTTTATTATGAAAAATTTCCTATGTGACCTTTTCCCAGTCTTCCGTTTTCCTTACCTCTACTTGACAGTTATGCTATCCTATTTGCCAAACATATGGTGAAATAAATGGAAGAACTGCATAACCAAAAAGTTTGAACTGTCATTCATGCCTATTAATAAATAATCCAATTTTCGCAAAATTTAGGTTCAATAACCCAATGTGGCAAAAAGCACTTGGCCTGCAAATATTTGATTGGTTCTCGGAGGTACGAAACGCAAACGGTGGCAATTTATTTATTTTTTTATATCAAGTAAATTATTGTTTCGTTCGGAAAAGATTATTAACTTTTTTTTTAAATAATTGATCGTTGAATTATAATCTTGACAAAACAAACAAAAATTAAATGTGCCAGATGGGATTTTCTTTTTCTCTTAATAGAAAATTTTCTTTAGGCATGAATAAATTTCAAACGGGCGTAGGGTATAGTCACTTTTTTTTAAAATTTAAATTTTTATATGTAATTATAGGTAAAATCTTTAATATATCTAATTATAATGTAGTTACAGAATTTTAAAATTATTATTTAAAATAATGAAATTATAAAAATTAATGTGTAAATTCAAAAACTTATATATAATTAATATTTAGTAATTAACAAATTTATATATTAGTAACATGAAAATTTTGAATACACTAAAGATGATACCATTATTATATCTTATATTATTAATTTAATCTTTATAGGAATATAATTTTTTACTTTGAAAAATTCACCTACTTAATAAAAATTTTAAATTAAAAAATGTCCTCCTCTTAAAATTAAATCTTAAATTAGTCCTTAATTTAAGTGTATTATAGAATTACATTTACGACAATACATCCCTCACATTAAGATGTGTTTCAATACCTATATAAAAGATATTATATATATATATATATATATATATAAAATAAAATCAAAATTTTGTTAATTTTCATAATTATTTAAATGCCATTTAAATGCTTTAGAAAAATTATATGTTTTTACATAACTCATTTCATGTAACGTGATTATTATCTAGGGGAATAGCTTATTTTTAACAAACTAAAAGACAATGATAATCATATATTATATGACACAAATAAGTTCTTGAGAGTGGTGAGTATTAGGAAAGTTAATACACCGAGTAAATATACCCTACCTTTGTCATGATTTCTCATTGCCAGTAATGCTCAACGCAGGCGTCAAAGCATACCACTTTCTGGAGACAAGTACTTTTCTTTTTTCCTTTTTCTACTTCTCAGTCAAAACATATTAATTTCTGGCGTCAAAGGATACTTTTTCTTTATCTATTTCTAACGTACTTTGGTAGTTTGGTACATTAGGTATCATTGGCCTAACTTGGTATTTTTACAGATTAGAAAAACTTTGATATTCCACTAGCTATTTATTTTTTATATTAAAGGTTTTTAAATTTAGTATCATGGACTCATGGGAATACATAATGAATATATTATTAGAAAATGTCTTGACTTGCATGACACATAAAATTGGCAAATGCAGGCAAATTGATAATTCACGATGAACATTATTAGTGGTGGTCCAGTCAATACTTAAAAATGACTTGTTTTGAATTTCTTGCTTCAAATCTCAGTTCTCTGAATTGGTGGTTTCGTTACTGTAGGAGGTAAAAGTCGTTAGTTAAACAATATGAATTGGTTGACAAAATTATGACTCTTTTCTTTTTAAAATAAAAAATCATTTGGAGCCATTGCAAATCCATTTTAAATAGCACGAAAATTTAGCAACTTGAAATATTTTCGTTGTTGCGATATAGTTCAGCGCTAGGGATTTTGACGTATTGCTGCCTGTTTGGACCAATTTCAGACTGGGTCGCCCAGTCCGACAAAAAACGAAGATATACATATAAGCGTATAAAATACAGACACACAGCGTATGAGATAGTTCATAGCTGAGCTGATGCCTGTTAAACTCAAAATCAAGTCTTATCTCCTACGTGGGTGGAAAAGAAAACTGAGTTAAAAGTTGAAATGGAAATATTAAAAAAGAAAGAGAAAAGCAAATAATGAAGGAGAAGTGTGGAGAGCCATTGGATATTTGTGATGAAAGAGAGAATGCAATGGAGAATCCCAATGCTCAGAGAGACAGCAGAGCCTCCCGTTCTCACTCTGTGGTGACCAATTAAACTAATCCCCACCCCTAAGGCTCAACTCCTCCCTCCGGCATATCCAGTTCTCCTCTGAGTCCCTCTCTGGCTCTTTCTCATATCTACCCACAAATCGAATAGCCTCCCAACCCCATGACCCAATCAAAGATTCGATCTTTTTTATCAGAAAAGCCACGGATCAGCAAGGAGTGACAGCATGAACGAAAACCAAGCTGAAACCTCCCAAGACGACCACCGATCGCCCCTTCTGGATCTCGCCAGGGCGGAAATCACCGAATCCTCTACCAAAACCCGGAACTGCACTGCTTTGCCGGGTTCAATGGAGTTTCAGTTGCCACACCCCGACCAAGTTCTCGAGAATGTCCTCGAGAACGTTCTTCATTTCCTCACCTCCCGCCGCGACCGCAACGCTGCCTCATTGGTTTGCAAGTCGTGGTACCGTGCGGAGGCCCTCACCCGATCCGAACTTTTCATAGGCAACTGTTATGCGGTGTCGCCTTCCCGCTCCACCGCCCGCTTCACCCGTGTTCGTGCCGTCACAATTAAAGGGAAGCCCAGGTTCGCAGACTTTGATCTGATGCCACTCGACTGGCGGGCCCACTTTTCGCCATGGGTCACTGCCTTGGCCATCGCTTATCCTTGCCTCCTGAAGATTTGCCTGAAGCGCATGTCCGTCACAAACGACGATCTGGTGCTTCTGGCTGAGTCCTTCGCGGGCTTCCAAGAGCTCGTCCTTGTGTGTTGCGATGGCTTTGGGACTAGTGGACTCGCTGCTGTTGCTAGCAAGTGCAGGTAATTTAATTTGTCTAGCAATATTTCGTGAGTTTAGAAGCTGATATTCGGAGTTTTAATTCATATGGGGGGGGGGGGGGATTTGGATCTTGTTATAGATTTGGCAGCTTCGGGTATTGATTATTTGTAATTAATCGTACATGAGATTAATTTGATCTAGTTGTGTTTAGACTAGAGAAAGTTCAAATACTAGCGGGTTTTTCCGGTATGCTTTCCAGCTTTGATGGCATTATCTTGTATTAAGCATTGGAAATCACAATAAAGTGGACTTTAGCGCTATTTGAAATTTATGGATGCCTTAATTATAATGAAGCTTTGTGATGGTAGGAGAAAGAGCGATGAACTTATATGTTCTGGGTTGATTTTGGTTTTTTCAGAAAGCTAAGAGTGCTTGATCTTGTGGAATCTGAGGTTGTTGATGAAGAAGTAGATTGGCTATCCTGTTTTCCAGAGAGTCAAACTCATCTGGAATCTCTTGGTTTTGATTGTGTGGAGTGCCCAATTAATTTTGAGACATTGGAAAGGCTAGTGGCTAGGTCACCTTCCTTAAAAAAGCTTAGGTTGAATCGTAATGTTTCCATCTCTCAGCTGTACCACCTAATTATTCAAGCTCCACAACTCACTCATCTTGGAACGGGCTCCTTCAATGCATCAGAGGCTGTAGCTATGGGCGATCATGAACCAGATTATGCCTCTGCGTTTGCAGCTTGTAAATCGTTAGTTTGTCTATCTGGCTTCAGGGATATTTGGGCGCATTACCTGCCTGCCATCTTTCCAGTCTGTGCTAATCTCACATCTTTGAATTTAAGCTATGCTGATATTGATGCCGAGCAACTCAAATCAGTCATATGCCACTGTCATAAACTCCAGACGCTCTGGGTATGTTTTATTCATCCATGCCATTCCGAGTACCTTATCAACAAAATTGTGATCCAAAGTTTACTTTTGCTTTTATCATGCAGGTTATGGATTCAATATGTGATGAAGGCCTTCAGGCAGTGGCTACAACCTGCAAGGATTTACGTGAACTTCGTGTTTTCCCTGTTAATCCTCAGGAGGATGCAGAAGGGCCAGTTTCCGAGGTAGGCCTCCAAGCAATTTCTGAGGGTTGTAGGAAATTGCAATCAATTCTATACTTCTGCCAGAGAATGACAAATGCAGCTGTTATAGCCATGTCAAAGAACTGCCCAGATCTTGTGGTGTTTCGCCTCTGTATAATTGGGCGATACCTGCCAGACCCTGTGACCGGAGAACCAATGGATTCAGGTTTTGGTGCTATCGTCATGAACTGCAAGAAGCTCACCCGTCTTGCTGTATCTGGCCTATTGACTGATCGAGCTTTTGGTTACATTGGGAGGCATGGAAAATTAATTAGGACGCTGTCTGTTGCCTTTGCTGGAGACACTGACACAGGCCTTAAATATGTGTTAGAGGGTTGTCCCAATCTGCAGAAGCTTGAAATCAGGGATAGTCCATTCGGGGATGGAGCTTTACGTTCTGGTTTGCATCATTATTACAACATGAGATTTCTGTGGATGTCATCCTGTAAATTGACACGCCAAGCTTGCCAAGAAGTTGCACAAGCATTGCCCCGCCTGGTGGTGGAAGTGATCAAGAATGAAGAAAAGGAAGCTGATGATACTGTTGAGATATTGTACTTGTATCGGTCTCTGGATGGGCCGAGAAATGATGCTCCAAAATCTGTTACCATCTTGCAGTAGATTTTCAAATTCACCTTGTTAGCTTTTTCAATGGTGGCTGCTGAGTGAACTTGAGAGCAGGGGAATTTTAAATTAACCTGCGAGAAGATTTTTTTTGCCATCCGTGTCATACAAAGTTGAGCTTACAACTTCTGTTCTTAGCCTGGACTCTGCGATGGCAAGCCATGAGGAGGCTATTCTGGGGAAGATATATCTCTTTTTGGACTGTCATTTGTTGCAGAGTCCTCAGGTCGGGGTTAGGAAAAGCAATGAGGTGTGAGGGGAGACAAAGCAGGAGATAAATAGGTGCAGGTATTGGGCCATCCATTGTTGTTGTATTGCTACGCTTTCAATTTTATTTCTTCTTCCTTTTATATTCATTTTTATCATAAAGGATGCCATTACCAGAGGATGGGATGGGATGGGAGGGATTGGCGAAGCTGCTCTGGGGATTGGATATTAATAGTTTGTTATGAGATGGGTTGTCCTTCGAAGCAGATTCAGAAAGATCTTAATTGGAGATTTGGAAAGGTGAAATTTGCTAACTTATCCACCAAACCATTAGAAGCAAAAGTAATTACTTTGTAAGGAACCTAGTTTGTTTATTTTGATTCAAATGATAGTTAGTTTAAGCTCTAGGTGATGCGAACTGAATTGATCTCGATCTCTCCCAGTCTCTCGATGTTTGTTTTCTTCAGATGTGTTGGTGTAGCCCTTACTGTTGAATTTATTAATTGATAGCAATTGTGAGATGGTTAATAAATGCCAGAATATGCATGGACCCTATAACATATACTTAGTGACAATGTGTCTATGCCGTTCCTTTTCTGAATGTACAATGATCAAATGACACTTGACAGTAAGGCCCATTAATTATGCGTGGAAAGTGCTATACAACACAAGTACACGTTACAGGACCCCCTTTCTTCTCGTGGGATTCCATTTTAAATGCTGTCAGAGCCTCTTTCCTCTTTGCGTGTTAATCGGTCCTCACTTCTTATCGTCTGAGGGCTGTTCCCCTTAGTCAGTAATCTGTCTGTCAAACGATTCGTAAGCCTATTTGATTTTGTGTAGAGGGACTGAACTTGGTTTGATCAGCTGCAGTGTAAATGTGTTGTGAACTTGTGGTGGAAAGATGTGAGTCGGGCCAATAATTTGATGATCTGTCTTGCCCTTTCGTTTGCGTTATAAAAGCCTCCAACTTACTCTCTCTCTCACATTATTGGGAGAGAAATCTATCTATCTGCTCTGCCTCCCTTGTTGACGATAAAAGCAAACTTATCATCAAGATGGGATCTGACTGTGCAAATGAACGAGTGATGGGAAGCAAAGCCAGGGCTTTCTTTCTTGTCTAAGCATTTGCAGCTGCACCAAGTGAGTGGGCCAATTCTAACTCTTCCCATGTATTCTTCTTTCTCTACAACTCTGATCCTTACCTTCTATTGTGAAGTGGAATGCTGTGTTCAGGATATTAAAGCTTATGTATGGAACACAAACATAAGGGGAACAATCAGTTTTCCTTACTTGACTTGTCTATATTGCTTTAAGGTGGGAATAGTAATTAGTACCCCTTCATGGCCATTACCAAACAATCAGCACTCTCTTTATTAACATTTCCTTCTTTTTTTCTTCTCGACCTTAACCTGAGGACGATCGTCCACGCATATTTCTATAGTAGCCATCAGGTACGTTGAATGAACCCAGTGAGACCGGTCCTGAATAAGCACGACGATATGGTCATCACGTGCACTATACTGTTAGCTAAGCTCACACGCATAATAATAATAAGGACGAGTAGAACTGGCAGAAAGTATTAGGTGGCTTGGTGTAATTGGTGAATACCATCTGGGATGTGGTCCACTACTTGATCATTGAAGTATGTGGCCACGTGTACGGTTGCAAGGATGGGATACGTGAATTGCTTTGTGCACATTAAGAACCTATATAATCATGCATTTATTAACAATGATATGATAGTTGATAAAATAATTGGGGAGACTGAGAATGAATGGAGAAGGTGACGAACTAAATAACAAGCAGGGAAATGGCAGTGGCAGTGGGTGGTGGTGTTGGTGGGGAAAGAAAAATGGAAAAGGTGGGTGAAACCAAAAGGGTTTTGGGTTTTCACAGCTTTTGTCTGTCGAGCATATTTCATGGCTGATCTAAGCACGAGGTCAACCACTAAAGTATGCTGCCATCTGCTATATTACTGGATTAAACTTCTCCACTGTTGCAATTTATATTATCTTAAGTTAGTAAATAACTCATTCTTTCCAAGCACCATTTCCAGAATTGATCTTCCCTTTTGTCCAATCGAACCCAAATTCTTCTTTTATTTTTTTGTCTTAAAAGAGTTGTAGACCAGGATCAGAATACCAACTTTATATATAAATAAAAGAAAAAAATTAGTTAGTTGGATTGTCATGTGCATCGCAGATGTGTCATGTCATGCACTGAGTCTTATAAATAGTATATTTAAAAAAATAATATTAAATTATTGTTTGCAAGCACCTAAAGTAATATGGAACACTGTTAACCACTGTCGAATGGTTTTGCATAAAACTTGCATAACTTTTCCTACTTATAGTAGTTTCCTTATGCTATGCTTATGTGGAAACTTTTGCCAAACATGGGTTGCCAAGAGGTCTCTCTTTCGTAACGTAAATGGGAAATATCAGTGAATATAAAGTTAAACCATATGATTAAATGAAAAATATGAATATGAAGAAAGCAATAAGTTGAATCATTCTCTTAGTCCTTGACCATTAATAATAACTTGATATTTACTATTTTTGCATACCATTAATTCCTGAATGATTAGATTTGTTCACGATTGAATCATTGTTTCTTATAGTGACTTGTAAGCATGGATTTATAATAGAATCATATTATAACTATCTCTAGTTTATGAAATCCTAAATTAATCCTTGATTTTCTCTTAAGGAATTATTTGTTTGAATAATTCATTCAAGAATTAAATGCCCTGATTATCAGTAAACGAAAAAACTGTTTGGAATAATAATGTATTTAGTTTGGTGATTGAAAGATTAAACTTGTTTGCACAGTTAAATATGAGTTTATTTTACAAGTATTTTTGTTAAGTCTTTGATCATTTTAAAAATTACTTTTGATCTCTAAATCCTTGTTTATGCAAAAATAAAAAAAATTTACTTTTACGTTAAGTAAAATATATTAGTATTACGTTTAATTAAAAGTAGTTTTAAAATTTAAATTAATTCAAAATTATTTTCTGTCCAACTTTAATCCTATCATAAGTTTTTTTGGATTGAATTTTCCAAATACTGTTAAAAAAATTAAGACAAAAAGACTATTTCTAAAATCTTATATCAAATATGGTATTTTTAGTTTCCTCAGTGTAGTTTTCCGATTAATTTTTTAAAAAAATTGCCCTTGTTAAACGCAACTTTAATGTTTACATTGCCAATCAAATGTCCAAACGTAGAGAGAGAAGTAACACAATTTATACAACAAAGGACGAAGCACTAGTAATTTAAATGTTCTCCATTGAAGAGACGAGACACCCACTGATACGAAAAATTCTTGTCCATAAATCATTCATAACACCACCAGTCAAGTCACGATGTCCAAATCTATATAGATAGGTTCTTTATTTTACCCCTTCAAAGTGTTAATCATTGCAAAAAGTACAGCGAGAATAAGATATGGAAGAGAAAGACTCATTCAGAATCTTTATATATATATATATATATATACACGCACACACACACATATACATATATATATATATATATATATAATATACTAACTAGTCTATTAGCTGAGCTAACAGAATTCACTAACTGACATATTACTGTATAATGAAATTAGCCATCTGTCAAACAATCATAATAAGATAGCTATGAAAGAAAAATTTGTTGAAAAGCGCAAGTTGCATCCGCTTGCTTCAGTATCCTTGTCATGTCCATCCCTAACAATAACGTGATCTGAAATTTGGAAGATAGGCATTTGGGCAAATGTAACTAAAGACTTATATCACATGGCATATCTTTTCCTTTCACCAACCTACCTAATGAAATCTCCTGTATCTCAAGCAAACGCATCCTTGGCCTTCAGATTCGCATCAGGGCTCCTCAACTTGATAGACGCAGTGGGTCGTCCTCAATGGATGGTTCCTCTCACTTATGCTTCCAAGTTGATCCATGTCAGTTTGTGTCAATTTGCCCTCTCAATTAGAACCATTAACTTGTTACGAATTAATTGGCTCAAACAGCTTCCCCCACTTGTGACATTCTTAGAACAGAGGTTTCAATTCCATACACCTCCTAATTTGAAAGTGAGGTAGAGAATCTTCTAGTCATTTCTTCTTCAGAATCCTTCAGAAATCAATTTGAAATAAAAATTCCATCGTCCTGTGCGTTTGGATTTGGATGTAGCAACTTGAAGAGAACCCATTAGAAGTGAAGGCCAACCTTTGAAAAGAAGTTGTGGCGTGGTCACGTTGAACCAAATTGGCCTCTCAGATAAAGCAGGGTGTCAATTGTGAGCTTCAACTTTGGTCAAAAGGAACCTTGAAAAGAAATTTTCTGGTTTTTAATTCAAAGTGGAGCCCAGTTGAGTCATGATCAGATTCAGACTTCAACCAAACTAATAATATCAGGAAACGTCCACGGAAGAAGCGTCCAAAACTTTTGGAGAAGCAAACAGCAACAATATCAAAAGAAAGGGGCCTCCTCTTGACAAGGATATGCTGTGTCCTATTAATACTATTCCCCCCAACACTTTAGCAGTAGCCACCTTTGGATCAGTAAGTACATTAACATATAGACTGTACGCAGACAAACAAAAATTATATACGGCATATATATATTCACCCTCTATACCTTCATCATAATTACCCATTTAAGTTGTGACTTGGTTGTTAAAACTCCTAATAAAAACCATTTGAAGAGGATGATATATTATCTTTTAGAATATCGAATTCAAACAGTGTCTCCTAAATCAAAGTTCGCTTTGCACTCGTGAAGATCTCGATCTCTGGCCACAAATTTAAAGACAAGATCTTAGAATATTTGACACCGCGTATCCGATAGAATAAAGATGGTACAGAGAGAACATGAGCTTGCCAGCTTTACCACGTAGGAAACAAAATACAAGATTGCTGAATCAGAGTTGGGATCTCAAGTGGCCATAAGCAAGCATGCTACCACATAATAAAAGTGAGATAAAGAAGTAGACAAACGCAAGTTGAGGAAAGAACTAACTAATGAGCGGAAAGGTGTGTGTGTGCAGTTAGGCGAGTAGATAATATTGAATGGATCGAGATTTTTGAATAATTGTCGTGAAGTAGCCGCCATATCTATAGATAGCTGACTTAAGTACGTAATTATCTCGTATTATCACCAAGGTCAATGTCCTAAGAAAGTAAAAAAAAAAGCCAAGGTCGCATTTAAAATCATGTTAGGCACGGGTACCATGATTCGCCAATCGCCATAAAAAAATATTTACTATATTGCCGATTGTAGATATAGATAAAAAATGCAAGAAGAATATCCATGTTAGATGTTTAGGATAATAAACTGAAATGAATACAGTTTAGGTTGATTAACTGAAGCTACCATGATATGAACCGGCTTATTGACCTTTGAGATTGACGACATATGCCTGCAGGTATAGTATTCTGAAGATCATGAAATTTGGTATCATAAGCTTACTTATATAGTATGATACTTTCTATGTTCAACAACATTAATTTAGGTTAAATGAAGTGAATCAAACCCACTTCCTGATGCTCCAAATGTGACTTAGAGAAACTTTGAGAAACCGTACTCATTGATGAAGATTATCAGTGAGTTATCTGGCATGACTCCCCAAAGCAGAATTACGTGAAGTTTGGGTAATGCAAATTCACCCACTGCTTTAGCTTTTTAAACTTACAATAAGAGGCTCTTAACAAGTAGTTGTTGAAATGCAGTAAGGCTTTATAAGGAGTAATACTACCGCATTTTGAAAGGAGAGGAAAAGATAAAACTATTTCTTCATATAATTCCTTGTCTTCTACTCTTTACATTTTTTTCTTGTTGGGCCTGAAATACCACAACTGGGTTACACCACAGCAAGATATCCCCATTCAATGAAAACCAACAGGAAAACAAAAAAACCACAAGCAGAAAGCCCAACAGAGAGCAGAAAAAACAACAGGATGCATCATTCAGAAAAATACAGTACTTCATGTTTACAATGAGTAATTCTCAAAGCATTTGTTCTGAATGCGCTTGGGTATGAAGAACACTTGCAGACACTTATTTCAATCTTAGTTCTCTAGTCCTCATCAGCAATTAAAACGTCATAGTTCTAAATGAAATTGAGGCCAATGAGTGGTGTGATGCATTATTGATTACACTTACAAAATTTTTGAGCAATAACTAATCACGATCATCCATACAATATATGATGACGTAGTTGGTTGGAGGTGAAGGAGAACTAAACAAATTTTCTCATGGAAAATGTAAGATTAAATTGAGCAAAAAATCTTGATTGTTGCTCAATTACGTATCAAATTACCTCTATATATCAAAATGAAATAAGCAGTGCTTATTTAAAGGAGAAAATACTTAACTCCAATAAATCTCTTGGTTAACAAGAAAAGCTTAATATGCCGTGTCCTACTTAAATTAGGGAAAATCACTTAATTAAATAATAAAATAAAATCTCCTCATTAAACGAAAAAATGCATCTCCACCAAATAATTTTTTTCGATAACAATACAAAAATATTATTAAGCAAAGAAAATAATAAAAATTGTATTCGAATACAATTCTAAGAATCAAATCCCCCGTCACACATTCGAGTTAAAAGAATTTTCGAGTTAAATTATAGTCTTGCAACGGTCGCCCCGTTATATCACCGTCGGATCATTAAACGGACAAAATTTAACGGTGGATTTGCCGTAAGCCAACATCACTGGTAAGAAAAAAAAAAAAAAAACGAGGACAACAACATTACTGGTATCTCCGCGTAATTCAGAGAGCCAAGCAATGTGGAATGTTGTGGTGTGAACAACGAATCCGATCATTGCTTTTCAATTCGCCGACTGTAATCTCGCGGCTGCTGTTGTTGTCGTTGTTTTGCGACTACTGTTAGGTTCTTAGCCATTTGTAATCGTTTTAGGGTTTCTATGGCAGCCAATTCGCACAGAGGTGGTTCTTCTTACGGCCATGCTGCCCCCTATCGTTCGAGGTATCTTTTCTTTTTACGGCCAAATCGCATAGGAATAATTTTTTTTTTGTGGGGTGGGTTGTTGGGGGAATTTCCATGAATTGAGAGAATTGATATATACCTATGCATGGGGATGCAGAGAGGGCCTCAGCACGAGACCTGTTGCGAATTCAAATGAAATTCAATTGCGTATTGATCCGATGGACTTGGATGACGAGATCAGCGGTCTTCGTGGCCAAGTTAGAAAATTGAGAAATGTATGTTCTAGATTGATCGATTTGACAGGTTTTCGTTCTGTTCAGTTTTAATTGCCTTTTTTTGATTGGGTTTTCGGAAATTCTGAATTTTGATAAGCAACGGTGGACGAGGTATTTAAAATACGCAATAGACCCCCTGCGTCATGCCTCAACTCCTTTATTGGCCTTGGGGTACTTTACCGATGTTGTAAATGCAGTTCCATTAATTAAAATCCATTTGCATGCAGCTTAGAAGAGGTATTGTAGTAAGACTTAAGGAAGATAGAAGTATAGAGAGAGAAAGAATATGGAAATAACAGAGAAGAGGAAGAAGAATAGAAAGAGGAAGGGAAGTTGAGTTCATTTCATCTAATGTCCTCATACACTCAAGTCTTAGCCTCTTATACAAAATCAACCAACTAACCCCCAGCTAACAAATCCAACGAACCAACTGACTCTGTCAAGCAAAAAACTAGAGTCTCCTTGCTAGCCTGTCTTGTGCGTTATGTTGTTAAATTACGTATCAAAACTGACCTTGGGATACTCCGTTGTCAGTGGAATTTATATAGGAGTACATAGGATAGGAGAGGAGTCTTGATTTTTGCAATTTACTGAGTTGAGAGTTCTGGACTGTTTTGTTTGAACTCTATGTTGATAAAGATTTCTGGTCTGAGAGAGCAAGGAAGAATCGTGCGTGAACCCCTTCTCAGCATCGCTTTATCCGACTATCTACTCTAGCTGTCATTCTTATCTAAGTAGTCTTTTATTTTTTTGAACCTGTGTCATCCTGCATTGGATGCTCTTACATATTTTTGTTGTTCTGTGTGATCACTATATTGGCTATGCTTTTTGTGTTTTGAGCATGCGCCTGCTTTGTGTTATTATTTGTATTTAACTACGAGAGATTGGCATTTTTAAAATCCCCTTCCCCCCGAGGCTAATTTCTCTACAATGAATGTTGTGAACGCAATAAATAGACGTAGATTGAGTTAAACTGTTCGAAACTCAGAAGGGAGGACAAATTCATGATTTAGATTTGGAGAAGAGTTACGTAAATATAAATGCTTGTTGTTTGCATGTCTGCCAAAGTTTTGTTTTCCATCCTGCAGTGTGTTTCTTCTTGTGGAATATTAGATAGATGTTTTCTTATTATTGATGCTTGTAAAATTAAATATCCATTTATTTCCTGGCAGCTTAACTTAATATTGAGTTTTTTCCGCTAGTTGTTTCCTTGAAATTGTATCTAATCAGATGTAACTATATTATGTTTCAAAGCTTCAATTTCTCTCTTGTTTCCATTTCTGCATCCTTAGGTTCTCATACAACTTCATGTTTCTATGGCATAGGTTGCTGAGGAGATAGGGACAGAAGTAAAATATCAGAAAGATTTTCTGGAACAGCTGGTACGTCATTTATTAAATAACCTGTGTTTGGCATTTTTTCACTTTTCCAATATGATATTTAACTTTTAGCAACTAACAGTAGAAATGAATAGTACTGTTTACCTAAACTTACTCCATTATAAATCAGGCAGCTGTAGACTTTGTGTAGCTAAACTGCTGATTATGGCAGGGAATGTATCTCAATCGGAAATTTAGAGTCAGTTTATTGTAAGATTGAAAAGATTAAAACAGAAAACCCTGGCGATACATGCTGCTATCTATATTTTGAACCTTCAACTTAGAAGATCAAAATGAGTCTTTATAATGGATCTTGATGACTTCATTGGAATGGTAGTTCGGAGTGTTGCGGATGATTTGCACGAAGTATAAGATGGCTGAGGAGATGATCAGTAATAGCTGCCTTTTGTTTTTGCTTATAAAGATTAATTAAATCGATGAGAAGTTTCTCTTACATTTTGTAGATTTCATTTAGTAAATTTTCATACTTTCCATTAAAAGATGTGTGAAGAGGAAAAACCTTTCAGCTAGCTTTTTGCTGTTATTAATTTCACCTTTGGATTGCATGTTGTTCTTAGTAATTGCTTGGTCCGCTCTCATTTTTAGCAAAAAATTGTCCTACTGTCTTGCTTATTGCTAACATTTTACTTGTATCGGTTTCACTACAGCAAATGACAATGATAAAAGCTCAAGCTGGAGTGAAGAATAATTTAAGAAGATTGAACAAGAGCATAATCCAAAATGGTTCAAACCATATTGTTCACGTGGTTGTTTTTGCATTATTCTGTTTCTTCTTAGTGTACCTTTGGTCCAAAATGTCCAAAAAATGAGGACTGAAGGAGGGTTGGCTGCCTTTCGTGGTTGAAGGACTTCTGACTTCAGGGACTCCTTCGGACCACCCTCATGTTGCCTGATTCTGTGTAAAGAATAGCTTCATCATCGTTTATAGTTTACACTTAAAATTTACCTGACTTTTGTAGTTCCATTTCTTGGATACGTGACATAGTTAAGAAATGGTTCTACGTATGAAAAAAAATGGGAGATTGTTTACTAGTTTTATAGTTTGCGAAGTTCTCGTTTGCAAGCCAAAAGTATCATGATAAGCTAAATTGATGAACATGACTGGTTTTTTGTGCATTGGCTACACCAAAAAAGAATCTTTGTATGCATGTCTCATGATATTTTCTGCTCCATCTATGAGGAAGCGTTTTATCTAATTTTCAGCGAAAAGTGAATGTTCTTGTCACTCTTATGACGCAGTCTTAGGCATCTCTAATATTCATCCATCATGTGCGGTCATACTAATTTTATTCTGGAAAAAGGTAAATTGAAATGATCCAGTTTACCGTCACTGAATTGTTCTTCGAGTAATAACTCTGATCCTAATAAGATCTAATCAAATATACAAGAAAATTGTACAGCATGCAGGCATTATCTCAGATTCGCTCATAACTGTCACAGACAATGACTGCTTAAAAGTAAGCTTCTAGCTACCCTCTCCTTGCAATTAGATTGCAATACAAATTACTTTACTAAACATGCTGTAGGAGTAAGCACATATGCTTCCCTAATCAGTAAAGAGGGCTAACCTTCCACGAGAGATAGGTTTACAAAGCTTTAACTAGATAAGTAGGCCATAACATGTATTTGCACACATCAAAGCCGCAGCAAGAAATTGAACATCTAGTATCGTTGTTCT
Source organism: Delonix regia (assembly GCA_037074485.1). Lineage (NCBI taxonomy): Eukaryota > Viridiplantae > Streptophyta > Magnoliopsida > Fabales > Fabaceae > Delonix > Delonix regia. Next base: position 8,795,772 of record CM073452.1, read on the forward strand.
ATTTACATATGCTGTACAATGCCCCAAGTTCTGTGAGTCAATCATCGTCAAGTTAAAGGAGCACGTAGACAAAAAATAATGCAATGAAATTAGATCCCACATTAGAAAGGAACTTAGTGAGAAAGTGGCAGCCGGGCCGACCTCACGAGAGATGTCAGTATGTCTGCCCCTTTTGCCAGATTTAGATTACATTGTGCTGGAGAAAGTAAGTTTTAAAGCAGTGGAGATAGTAATACTGGTTGTGTCAGCCTGTCGGTACGTCAAAATGCTTTACAGAGGTTGTTAGCCTTAATGTTAGATGAAGCCTGCTGATATATCGGACCGGTGGTACTTCACAACCTGCTTCTCTTTGGTTCGGATATCCTCACACGTGAAATTGCTGTGGCAAGCACATCGATCAACACAGAGTCATCCTGTTATTCTGAATTGTCACTTCCGCAGGCCGAAAGCTGGCTAGAAACCTCACTCAGAGAGCCATCACCGATCCCATATCTTCCTAATCTATATTCAGATTCCACAACAAACTGCCGGCTAGTGGCTTCAATCTGCTGCTTCAATTTTGTTTTGATGGGCAGCATCTTCATTCTTCAGTGTACGCTATTTGTAGAAAGATATCCATGGATGTTCTGAAATTGAACCGCTGTATGTCATTTAATCATGAAACAACTTATCGGACAACTATCAAAATATCTTCAAAAGCAAAAAAAATTACTTTTTTTTGTTTAGAAAGATAGAATGTAGAAAAATAGCCAATAAAACTGATAAATAACAGTCAATGTCAGTTGAAAAAACATGCACAAGGATAATAGTATCATGCACAAGGAGTTCGGGCAAAAGGGCATGACCAATTATCTACCAATCGTGGATCAACCAGCAAAGCATGTTAAAACCTGGCAATTCTCATATGAACTAAGGATCCTTGTGATGGGCAAAGATGATATTATCATGAAACATCTATTTTATTATTTCTAATTATTGAGATAATTCAGATTAGAATACAAACAACTATTAGCACAAGGATCATCAGGGAAGAAACACAGCAGGCAACTTACAGTACAACTACAAACTGTAATGAACTTACTGATTACTTCATCAGCTGTTATTCTTGCGGAGACATCCCTTGTCAGCATTCTCCCAACGAGATCTTGTGCAGCTTTAGAAATCGATTCCCATGTCTGTTTGGAAATTCAGTTTAAAATTTTTTATAGCCTCAAAAACAACTTCCAATGAATCTCCTTGACATGGAAGACCACTAACCAGCGGAGCATGCAGGAGTACTCCAGCGCTCCATATGTCCACATTCTCTGAATATTTACCCAACAATACTTCCGGGACAACATATGCAGGGCTTCCTGCTAAGCCCGTCAAACTCTGACCTGCAATATTAATTTTAATCCATGAATCAATGCTTTAACAACATAATCAACTCGTACTCAGAATGCAAGCAGCAAATACAAGTAATATACAAGGTACCACACCTGTATGGTATGAAGAGTCCTGAACATAGGAAATTTGATAAAGATAGATAACAATCTGGATTTAATCCATTTTTTACTCCTAGGCTAAGAATATGAATTTTGAAATCATAAAACCAAGGTCTAATGAATTCCATAGGTTGAAAATTGAAATTACTTCCAAAATTCAAATAATCTTCATACCAAATAATTCTGCTGAAATGCACTATGAATTCGTTCAGGCCTTTTTCTCTTTTATAAAAAGAAATTTCAATAAAAATTACAGAAAGCCAAAACATTAAAATGTACAGACATGCAAATACGCAGAGAATGCCAGTGACATTTTTAAGAAATAGATAGAGTCATCGAGAATCTTACACTAGACAGGTTGGACAACAATTTCATATATATAAATTAAACCATCTGTGTACATGATGGGAAGAAAAAGAATTATACAAACAAGTTTCACATATTACCATTAGAAAATCTTGTGGAGCCAAAATCTGCAAGCTTTATTTTTCCTGATGTTGTCAGTAGAATATTCTCAGGTTTGATATCTCTGTGAACAACTCCCATGTCATGACAATACTTGATAACTAAGATCACTTCCTTGAATATATTAGCAGCCTGTTGTTCTGAATATGGGCCCTCCTTAACCATCCACCTCCCGATGAACAGGCTCCTCCCCCTTCCTCAAAGCCTTACACGCATATTCTGCTCCCCTAACCCTGGACTTACACGACCAAACATATCCAAATTTTCCTTGCCCAATGGTTTCGCCATAAACATAATCATCCTCTATTTTGTTCTTTCTGCCCATCTGGGAAGCAATGTCAATGCACCCTATCTTCCACTTAAGATCTCTTCTAGGCATAATAAAAGTTAACGTCCCACAAGGTGGAGCTGTGGCAATGCCTGCAAGCCTACTTTTATAGGAAGCAACTGGTTCTGAGTCAGAATCTTCTTTACACCTCTTCTTCAACCTGGAACAATCTTCAAGCGAGTGATGAGGTCTCAAATTTGATGATGAAGACGCATGATTCAAAGTCAAATTTTCCAGCATATTTGAAGAAGCATCTGTCTCACAACCTTTTCTTTTCTTCCTCATGGCATCAGCTGGCAAACTATCAGCGCTTCTATATCAAATTATATCATAACCCAGTGCTAGAGTAACGGATACCACCTAACTATCCTATCTTGCGGCAAAATACAGTTTGATAACTCCTCTAAAGACAAAAGCGAGAAAACCATCCCTCGGAATGCCGTTTTACATAATCACACCCACGATCAGATTGCGATGGGACTTAAGGAAACCGTAAGGAGTATATCAAACAGAAAGTAATAAAACTTTCCGCGTGTTCCCAAGAACTTCGGGAAAGTAAATCGAACCCCGAAAACTTTGAGAGCCAAATGCCGCCATCAATGCAGATAGATTAAAAAAAATACTTCCTTCTTCTGGTTGTATAATTACGAAGAAAAAAACCCGAGAAATTAATTTGTTCTAAGAATTAAGAATCAATGTCTTTGCACTGTAAGCGATTAGTATAACACCGCGGCGGGAGTAAAATAGAGATCATTACTATCTACTTGACTCGTATCAGACACGGAACGATCAGGACTCTTAACAGTTACTGAAGGCAGCATGGTAAAGAAAATAACGAACCATTGCAATCAGCTAATGTCGTTTAATCACGAGATGGTGCTGATCTGTTATGTTCCACAGGAAAAGTGCGCGAATGGGAAAGCACAGTCAACTATTAGATACTAGTACAAGGGAAAGTGTGGGAAATGCGGAACGGAAACCCTAAAAATTAGGGACCGGGGGAATTCCAAATCCTTGACTGTGATCATCTATAGTGTTTGTGGGAGAAAACGCAGAAACGGGGCTATCTCTCTCCCGGGGTTTAGTCCCTCCCTTTTACTTGGCTAACTAACGTGTCCCTTCCGTACACATGTGATTTAACCGATGACAGGCACGCAACGCACGTGCACTGGAGAGACGACGCGACTGAAATCCGGAAACCGTGAGCTCTCGTCTCAATTTCACGTACTTATATGCCATTCTTGTTATCCAATTAATATGATAAATGTTTAATTTTTTAACTATATTACCTGCTTCGTTCAGAACTAGACTGCAATAAAAGATATTATCAATCATCTCTGCCTCAGTGATTGCACTCCAAAATCATCATATCTATCTTCGGCTTTGATCGATGTCTTTATTCGTGTCAGAGTACATAATAGTAGACACTTACCCCCATAAGTAATTTTCATGTAGCCTAATATATAAGCGAAATATAATTATGACATAAGTACTCGCATCCTATTTGACCACATAATTATGGGCAATTTACAAATTTTCACCTTTCTATTATGTAAAAGTCTTGCACAAGAATTCTCTGCTACGCCATAGAAACAGAGAGGGAGAGGCTGAGAGGAAATTACAAAAATAAAAACAAAAATAAAAACAAAAACAAGAACAGCCCCTTGTATGGCTAACGGTACGGTATTCTTTGATGTGCAAATCCAAACTCTAAATATTTATTTCTTATGGATTTCCTTTTTCCATTTGCCGAACTGTCACACTGCTGATATATTAACATTTATATATGCTCATGGAAGACTTCACTGTAGCATGCGTGGTTTTGGCAAGCTTCAATCTATCTGTGAAGTAGACTGCTATATCCCTTGGATTTTTTCTGTTGTTAACCTAGAAATGACATATTAAGAAGCACTTATATTTCCTAAGCAAGGGTAAATTCGCATCCGATGCGCATATAATCTAATACGCAATACTGCATAATTTTTAATGGGATGCATTTTAAAATGTGTTGAATGGCATAAAAATCAGTACTAAAATATTTTTCTCCATTTTTAATTAGTTGGAATATTTTATTATCTTTTTCTCTTACATATTTCTAAATCCCTAAATGTCTTTTTGCTTTTTATCGTATCTAATATGCGTACTTGTAATGTTGTTTTTAAAAGTACATAGCTTCGCTTAAAACCTACAATAAATTTTCTGCAGTTTTAGATATTTTTTATAATCATGGCTGATCATGTTCTGTTCTTATCTCAACTTCAATTTTTTTTTTTGGGCAATCTAGGTGGTTGAGGATCTATCTTTGTCAGAGGTTGTGCTAATATATTTGTGGAGTCTAGCACTGCTTTTCACTTGTGAGATTTAAATTTGTATATGTAATTTCTCATACTCATTTGGCCTGCCTTGATCAACCGTCAGATGTTTTATAATAAGTTGTCTTTAAGCACTCTAAAGATGAACCTGAAGCTGCCCTAAACCTTATTCATTCTCTCATATCTGTTTATGAATCTTTATTCCATGCTCATATTTGGTTTAGTTTGATTAAAAACAATGGTGTGCCTCTCATGTTACTAGTGGGTTGTGAACAACTTTGGAAGGCCACAGAATTCAGTTTAATGGAAAAAAAAAAAAAAATAGATCATAGAAAGTGCTCATAAGAAGCGGATGAGATTGAAGACTGTATTGAAAAGTATGTTCCTCCTCCTTTCCTTTAGCCGCAAGATTCATACGGATTACATGTATGGAAGATAACTCTAATTCTTCTAAGTTAGACCCCTTCGCTTTTAGACGTACAGGCCACTGCTTGTACACGTGGCCTTTATTGATTGTACATTGCACTAGGAGGATTGTTTGAATTCATACATTCCAAGATCACCTTTGCATACCATCTTTTGCATTCTGTGTTTATGCATCCAATTTTGTAGCCGTTAGATTAATAGGATAAAGGGTGAAATTCTTATAGGCTATCCCAGGTGGCAATATTGAGGTGCCGAAGATACAAGCAAAAGACAAATATACTTTGTCAGTATATCATGTTCGACTGTGAAATTCAGATGACGCAGAGGAGTGTGGCACGACCTATTTTCTTTCCTTCAACGCAAGAAATGAGCAACGGGCTGCAAGGGATAAAAGAAGGGATGGTCCTGCACTCCTGCTATCACACGCAAAAGTTTAATTTAGAAGCGAAATTGGATCATATTCTAAAGTATGGTTCTTTTATTCTGTCATATAAAATTCATAAACAATTGTTTAAAGTTATTGTTATAGTACGAAGGTGATTAAAAAATAGAGGCTAAAGGACATACAGATGACAAGAAAGATGGATTGATAAGTCAGATTTTATTATTGAATAAAAGTTGTTTAAATATGAAGATAATCCTACAAGAACTGTAATAAAATCTGAAAGCCAATCCCACTAACTTCCTAATAAATAGGAATTGATATATTGACAACTGCATGCCTAAAGACTAGGACATCCACAATTAAAAAATATCCAACTACAATATCTAAAGTAATAATTAAAAAAAAAAACACATATAGCTTTGTTATCCTTCCAACTTAGATGGAGAATGGGTTAAAAGATAATTTATTATTTATTTGCAATTTAGTTATTAGAGATAAAGTTATAAATATTATTTGTAATTTAGTTATTTAGGATAAATTTAGGACTTAGAATTATTTGAATTTAAGTATTTTATTAAGCTTTAGATTTAAGTATTTCAATTTCTTGTTGTATTTTATTTCAATTTCTTATTCTGTAATGGGCCTCTTATTGGAGCCCTAATTTTATTATTATGTGTCAGGCCTATCTATAAATAGCTTTAAGGTTTATATTATGCAATAAACTATTTTAATGGAATAATAATATTAGTGTTAATCTATCCTCCTCCCCCTTCTCTTTCTACTTCTCCCCTTGCTCCCCAACCTCTCTCCCTCATTCTTTTTGGTGTCCAACATCAATTGGTAAAAAAGCTTGAGCCTTTCCATTCTAGCCACATATCCTTGCAGGAAACTCATTGAAAAACACAAGATCATCCCTGTCCATCCAAAATCACCCATCTCGAGCCAGCCAATTGCCAAATTGACCCCACCAGTAGAAGCAAAAGGCCAAAACTATTCAACCCTCGAAGACTTGTTAGCAGAGGCAGTTGAATACACCATTACATGTCACTAGAAGTCCTTGTGCATGGGCATCACTTGACCACACGCGCTTGCACATGCCAACCATGATTTTTGGTGTTTCCTACCTCCGTTTTACCTGATTTCTCACCTTATTCGATCCTACACACCTCCTGCAACTATTGTGAAGTATTTTAGGGAATTTTTACTACCTTTTGGTATTGAAATAGCTTAAAGAAAGCCTTACTACCCATTTATTATAAAGTGTTAGTCTGGTTAATAGAAGCTTGTAACAGTTTTTGTGTAGAGCCCTGTTGCTGTCGATAAATTCTATAAAGACTTTGCCTTAGTTGTTACCTATTTGTTAGGCTTGATTCTTATGGAGCATTGGCTTTTGTCAGGTCAAGTTTAATCAGTTGGGTCTCTAACTTTGTGTTGAGGGCAACTCAGGTCCATCATAACCTTTAGCCAAAACCCATAAACCCTAATCTAAAAAAAAAAAAAATACCCATGTTTAAGTTGCTATGAAACAAAATATCCAAGACTTTCAAAATGCCTTAGAAGATTTTAGAAAACATATCAATCATCATTTTGATGAACTACGGAATGCTATTAAATAAAGAAACATCCAACTCTTCGGTAACAACCTAGAGGATTTGGCTAGTGAAGAGGATAACTTTGACCAAATCAACGTGGAACATGACTTTTCATATGATAGTGATGCAATAGATAAGGTTGATATAGAGGATCCTGATGTTATTATAGTGCCCATCAAATTGACAAGGATGGTAACTTGATAGGTTATGAGAATGAATCAAAAGCAACAATGGGATGTGAAGTTCATGAGGATCCTTTACAACATTATAAAGTTACTCAACTTGTCGAAGACCACATCCAAATTCATCTAATTGAGTTATGCCAAATCAGTTTTGTTTTCTGTGATGTCTTGGATAATTGAAAATTGTTTCTTTTTATCAATTTTATCATTCATGATTGCTGTCAGAGCTAAAGCTCCAAGATGGAGGTTTTTTGCTACTTTTGTTCTTCAAAACTTAAGGACGAGTTTTCTTAAACTAGGGGAGAATAATGAGGAATGGGATAATAGATAATTTATTATTTATTTGTAATTTAATTATTAAAGATAAATTTATAGATATTATTTGTAATTTAGTTATTTAGGATAAATTTAGGAATTAGAACTAGTTAAGTTTGAGTGTTTTATTAGGCTTTAGTTTTAAGTATTTTAGTATCTTGTTTTATTTTATTTCAGTTTTCTATTTTGTAATAGGCATCTTATTGGAGCTTTAGTTTTATTATCAAGTGTCAAGGTTATCTATAAATAGCCCTAGGCTTATGTTATGTTATTGTGTTAACTTATCCTCTTCTCTCTCTCTTAACTTTCCCTTTCCCTTCGACCTTTATCCCCCACTCTTTTTAGTGTCCTACATTAATCCTACATCAACATTTTTATACTTTTAGCTTATACGACATATTGCAACACTCCTTGTATTAAGAGCTGTAAATCCCAAGTTTTTGTCTCAAGAGCTCAAATCCACTTGTTGGAAGTGCTTTTGTAAAACTGTTAGCAAGGTAATCTCTTATTTTGCAATACACCAAGTTTACTTCATTTTTTTGTTCTACTCTAAAAAATACAACTTCATAAATGCTTGGTCTTTCCATGAAATACTTGGTTGTGAGAAGTAGCAATAACTGCTTGATTGTCTACAAATACCTTAGTGCTTTCCTTTGCCTCTATACCAAGATCACACAAAACTTTCTTTATTCATAGAGCTTGATTAATTGCGACTATATCAGCAATGGATTCTACCTTTGTTATTGATTAAGCAACAGTATCTTGTTTTCTTGAGCACAAAAAAAAAAAAAAAACTTGAACCAAGACTAAAATAGTACCCTATAGCACTTTTCATATCTTCAACAGAACCAGCCTAGTCACTGTCAGAAAAACATTAAAGTTTGAAGTTTTGCAAAATTATCATATCTAAATATGATTAAAGTGGGAGATATTTAAGGATAAATTAATCTGACCTGAAGGTGCAACAACCATGGTGTATATCTTCAAGGTCGAAGATTAGGAGATAACTACAACCCACAAAACTTTAATTCACCAGAAGGAGTTGTATGCATAAAAGAGAGAGACACAAAAAATTAAGGCTTTATAGGTAGCTAAAGAGTCTTAAATAATCTTAAAACCCTTCAGCCAAATTTTATTTAATAAAATAGGTTTTAATACTTTCAATAAAAATAAGCCCATTAACAAGATCTCTCTCAATTAATGATCTAATTAACTTAAGTAATAGGTTGGGGTCTCTACTCAATGAGCTAGTGGATAATCAAACCTATCACTGCTTACCCATAATTAACATGAACCTAATCATTTATTGGTTTTGACTAATAATATTAATTGCTTAATTAGTAAGCACAAGAAATTGATCTAATAATAGAATTAATGCTAATCCACATATCATTAAAAAAATAATCTAAAAATCTCCCACTTGGATATTATTAATTAATTATTAGGTCAATCAACAAAAGTAACAGAATCAAGTAATCAATATTCACATAAACACATGAATGTGCGTATACACTAAACCATTCAAAGTTTAAAAATGAAACCACATAAAGATCACTGGATCTGATAAGGAAACAAGTGATTTTAACATTACCATAAATTAGTTTCAATATCTGAACAAAATGGAATGCGAAATGACATTCAGGTGTCATATTACATCATAGAAGCCCCTTTAGGACTCAACACATACACCCACTAGACCAAGGCTATATCAAAGATCAACAAGACCCATATGAGTTACAGGATTTGAATTACTCATATAGGTTGGCCTTTGGTCAATGGATCAGTAAACATAGGTTCACCATGAATGTGAACCACATGAATTTGAGATAAGAAAAATCCAAAAATGAAACCATGAATCAAGACCATTGAATACAATAAGGAAAATAATGTTATAGATGCCAAAATACACTAAAGTATCCTTTAAGAACACAACTCAGATTCCCACCAAGACATCAAAATTTTCAAAATACTTAGGAGCTAGAAGTCTCGAAAACTTTAATAGATTAGTCTTGATGAATGGATCCCCCAAAATGTTTAATATAAGTATAAGATTCACAAATCTTCTATCCATCAAACAAGAATTATGTATCAAATGCTCAATGTAATTGAAATTCTTGTAATTTTGGGATGAGCCTATATCAGGGTCATTGTCGTAACGAAATTGGTCAAGACTTAAAATATATGCATAACATAAATTCATTTCCTTGACCACATCTGTTGACAAATGACTATAGCAAAACAAGCAACATACTCTTCACTCATATATATGAGGTAGTTATAAGTGACCATTTGACACTTCTTAACAGAACAACTTCTTTAACCATCGTAAAGATGCATGCAAAAGTTAAGGCAACTGTAAGTGTTCATTTGACACTTCTCAACAGAACAACTCTATTAAAACATCATAAAGATACAAATAGAATTTGAGTAATTGTAAGTGTTCGTATGACATTTTCCAACAAGATAATTCCATCTCGACATCATAAAGATGCATGAAAAGTTAATGCAATTGTATGTGTCCGCATAATACTTTTCAACAAGATAGTTCCTCCAGAACATCATAAAGATGTATACAAAAGTTGAGGCAACTGTAATTGTCTACATGACACTTTTAAACAAAACAATTTCTCCAAGATATCATAAAGATGTATACATGAGTTGAGATAGCTATAAGTGTCTATTTGACACTTTACCATAAAATAGCTCCTCTTAAAACATCATAGATGCACATACAAAATAAATTTCAAATAATTAATCAAATCGCATTATCTAAATCCAGATTTTTAATAATTAAAAGTGAATTAAATTCATTGTAACAGAATATGTGTGATAAGTAACATTTCAGTGGATGAGTGAATAAGAGATGTAAATTAATTCTCAAAACTAATTTCAAAGACCAATTTACTTGGAGTCACTACCAAAATTTTTATGGGAAAATAAATTGTAAAAATTTAAATAGGAATAGCCAAAGTGAAGGCAGTGCTTAGGACTGGACGACGAAAGGGAAAGACATATTTAAAATGCAGAAAATTAAAGTGCAGAAATAAAAATAGGCAGAAGCAAAAAGACAAAAGCAAAGGCTGAAATAAAGTTTGAATTGAAGTTTGAAGGGAAGAAATCTTACAAAGAGAATTTTTTCAAAGTCTCTCTCTTTAAAATTTCTCTCTTTCTAAGCTCTACCTTCCTAAGAGGTGCATAAAGCCTTCAATAGACTAAATTTATACCATTACAATAGTAAAATACCAAGGACCTAAAGAAACTAGTTACTATTACAATAGTAAAAGTTTGCTATAGTGACTACTACAGTATTGTTACAGTATTGCGTGAAAAATACTAATCTTCTTGTTGATACCATAGCAGTCATCTTAGTTAAATTATGCTCCTGAGGTGGAAGCAAAGTTTGAGGCTTCTGAAGAGGCAACTGAAGCCGAGTCAGCATGACTCTCTCTTTCCAATAATAAAAGCATCGATTGGAGTTAGTTAGGGGAGTCACTTTTATCTTTTGATGGGCCATGAGAGATTGTATTCTGGCCTTTTGGTTAAGGAAACTACATGTTTCTAGGTCAAAACTTAAGAGGTACTTTAGATTATATTTGAACTAAAGACTAATTGCATCTGGGTTGACTTTGGTAGGTTGAAATTTTGCCCACCATTTGACTGAAGGCACTTTTTGATAGACTAGAAGAATGTTTGGATGGATAGATTTCCTAACTTTATATTGCCAAGAGAAAATCCATGCCAAAGAAAGTTTGCTAAAAAAATGAAAATTAACTAGAAAAGGATCTTCTGAAAGGTTAGTCCTAGTTTTGAAATATTCAAGGCCATCTTTCACTGGTTTAGGCAGTATTTCAAGGCAAGGATCGCAAAAATCCCACCACTTGATAAAACATTTTGGAATATGGTATTGGACATTCCTCTTAAAGTAAATTAACCAGGAATGTCTAAAATCATTATTCTGATATCAAAGAGTACAATACTAGGCATCCATGTAGTCACAGTCAAAATTTTGAGAGAATTTTTTTGGTTGTAAGGTTATTACCCCATTCAGAAGGAGTTATAACATTAAGATTTAAAAAGTTGAATGAGTAAATAAACTAGTGTTTTTCGAATCCTTGAAATGTTTGATAGAAATAGAATCTGAGTCTACTAGTATAAACTTATAGAACTTCTATGTTTTGTTTAAGGTATTTGGCCTGAAGTGAAAATCTTTTGGAAAAATCTTTTGTGAAACGAGGTGAGGGTTTTTGTCCTATAATTCTGGTTCCATTTGAATGAGGTTCATGAATTTTTTTAATTTTTGGTGATAAATGGTTTTTGGTTTTGGAACCGTTTGGATGGCCAATGGTTTGGGATTCAAAATTATTTCTTTTTGTGGACTATTTTTTGTAATGGCTCCTTTGAGATTTTGGATGATTTAGGCAAGATTTTAGTTTGGAAATTCTTTTTTTTCTTCTTCATTGGCAATGTTTGACCAAGATATATGAGGAAGAGTGGAAAGGTTTTTGTTGGAGGCAGCATAGCGTTTAGGGTTTCAATAGGAAAGGCATAGGATTCTTTTGCTTGTTTTTGAGTTGTTTTTGGGTGGATGGCTAAAGCTGGGTGGATGATCCAAGAATGTTTGTTCTAAGCTTGGTTTGCGTAGATTGGTTGCTTGATTTAGATTCTGAGTCAGAATCTTGTTTGAGAAAATGTTTATTCTTTTCTTCCTTCTCTTTCTTTTTCCTTGGCATTTTTACCTACCTTATAAGAATTCTCTTGTTAGATAGTTTGGAAGAGGGGGAAGGTTTAAAAAACCTTTTAAATATTTAATTTCAAAATGAAAAATACTTAAGATTGCTTGCCATATGGCAAAACTTTGTTTTGATGCTAAATTTTTAACATCCTTTCGTAATACATATTTTTGCAGATTTGCAACCGACTAGAACTAAAAAGTTTTTATTTAACAAATCATTTTGAAATTTTGTAATGCATAAAACTTTGGCTAAAATTTCTTTTTAAATAGTTGAATAATTTTTCTATGCAGAATTCCTATGTTTTAACGCAAATGTAACAATTAGTTCTTTTCCGTCTAAATTTTGGTTGAGGATACCTTTATATCCATATCAGAGGCATTGATTTCAACAATCTTTGGAGCTTGAGGGTTTGAACGGTAAAGACAAGGAAGATATTTCACCTTAGATTTGATTTGTTTGACAATATTGGTATGAACATTTATCCATGGTGGAGGATTTCTTCTTAACCTTTCATGAAAAGGTTTAATCAGATTGCTTAATTGAGGAAGGAAATCTCCTACATAGTTTAGACAACCTAAAAATCTTTAGAGTTGGGTCTTGTCTATGATTTAATTAAGGAACTTATCAGCAAACTGGATAGCCTTATCAATTAGAGTGATTGTACCTTGATGAAAAAAATGTCCAAGGAATCTAATTCTAGTTTGGAATAAAAAATTTTTTGTTTTTGAAATAGCAAGACTGTTTCTTTTGATAATGTTGACAAAACATTAGACATGTTTGAAATGTTGATTGCTGGATTGGGAATATATCAGAACATTGTCAATATAAACTATAATAAACTGAATATATGGATTAAATATATCATTCATAATATTTTGGAATTCAGAAGGGGCATTTTTAATCTAAAGGGCATTACATTCCATTCGTATTACCCAAAGGGAACAGTAAAACTCATTTTGTATTTGTCTTCTTTTTTTATTTGAATTTGCTAAAAACTTGATTTCATATCGAATTTTGAGAAGATTCTTGCTTAATGAAAATGGTTATGAAGGTCTTTTTTGTTTGGGATAGGTATCTAATCCATTGGAGAGCTTAGTTTAATGGTTTATAATTAATAACAAGTCTTGGGGTTCCTCTTTCTAATTTAGCATTTTTATTGACATAAAATGGTGAGCAAGATGAAGGACTTTTGCTTTTCCTAGTAAGTTTCTTGTTCAAAAGATCATTTATTTCCTTTTGCCAATGCAGGGCATTTTCTTGATTCATTTGGATAGGCCTAGCTTTGGTAGGGATGAGTTTTTCATTAAAATCTTTTTCATAAGGGAGTTCAACTATATGCTTTTTTCATCACTAAAAAGCATTAGGAAGATAAGAACATATAGAGGTTTGGATTAGTGAGAGAAGTTTGTTAATCTTGTTTTGACATTTTGGTTGATTGAGCTGATTTTCAATTACCTTAAAGGATACTTCTTCTTTGAGGAAATTGATTTGGTTTTGTTTCCTTTAGAGAATATATAAATTTTTAGAGACAGATTGTTTGACAAATTCAAATTTAACAAGTTTTCCTAGGAAGGAAGTTTGGATACCTTTGTTAGATACTTGGAATGGCATAATTTGTTTGATAAACGGTGCTCCATAGATTACTTCATTGGATAACATTTTGGCTAAGAGGAAAGGGGTATTAATCTTTATACCTTGGTGTTCAACTAAGGCATTGGAAAGTTTATAGCTTATTTGAAGTTTTGAACCCTTTGCAGAACTAAGTCATTCAGTAGTTTTTTCAAAGTATTTGGTTGGAATTCATCCTTCTTGGATACAATTCAAATATGCTCTTGTATTAAATAGGGCTATTGTATCTATGACAAATTCATTGTTTATGGTGATTCTTACTGGGATATGCCATTTTTGTATTGATATTTAGGATATGAGTTTGAGTAAAGGTTTTGAGGTTTCTTCTTCTTGTTGTTGGTTTAATTTAATTAGTTAAGGATTGCTATTTTCTTCTATTTTAAATTTGTTCTAAGATTAAGGAATGTAATTCCTATTTTTACTTTATTTCCTTTATCTCAGTTTTTAGTTGGTTTATTTCACGTTGTAAAACTTGGACTGTTATTAGTTTAGATTTGTTATAAAATCTTTTTAAGATTTTCAATAAGGTTGTATTTATTTTTGGATTGTGTAATTTTAGGCTTGGAAGTTGAGGGAATTTGTATGAGGGTTTCCTTAAATTTATTAAGATAAATTCATTTTTCTTATTCATTAGTAAGGGAATTTATTAATTCAAACAATAAATGTTGCTTTTTAGTTAAGACATTAATTTCGTTTTCTATTTCTAAAGGGGATGAAAAAGAAAATGTTATCAATTATTTAATTTAATTCCTCTGAGGAAGATTATCTAGATTCTTCATCAGAAGATTCTATCATAAGGTTGTCAATTTGTTAGAGAATCGACTCTTTAATTTTAAGATTTCTAATTTTCTTGTTTAGCCTACATGAAATATGTCTTGCTTTGCCATATTTATAGCAAATTATTTTAGGTTTTGGTATGTCTATTACTGGTTTAGTCCTAAAATCCTTCTTAAGGTTTCTGGGATGTCTTGGTTTCTTTTTATGGAAGTTTGGGGTTTGCTTCTAAAAGTTGTATTTTGGTTTAGTTTTGCTTTTACAAGGTTGAAAACTAAATTGTTCACAAAAGGTTCCTAAGTCTTTTTTGTTTTAAGCTTTTTCTTTGTTTAATTGGTATTGGATTTTGTCATCTTGATAGATTTTTAAGGCTACATTGTGAACATAAGCTATGAGTTGACCATGACTTAAATATTCATAGTGTATTTCATTACTTCTTATTTGGTTTTGAATTTTATCTATTACTTTATATCCTAGAGGTTTTGGAAGTCCAACAAGGAATTTTTCTTACCAAAAAGGTTGTTGGCTATCATTTCTTGTGTAGACTCTAGTTAAGAAAGTAACTCTATATCACCTAAAATCAGAAAGAGTTCTACATTTAAGGTTTGATAATAACTTGGCTAATTTGTCTCTTCATAGGGAAGGGTCTTTTATGTCATGTTGGGTTATGGTGAAGATTAAAGTGTTTATTGCATTAGGAATAGGTTCACCGTTATGTAAAATAGGTGTACCATCTGACTCAGTTTTGATGGCTTTATAGATGTGGTCTTTCTGTTCTTGAGTAAGGTAGCTGTCCTACCATCCTTTGAGTTGGCCAGTGAAACCTGAAACTAAAACACACACGATTGTTTCATTATAACAATTATGAGCAATTTCATAGGTTGTGCTAACAATAGTCATTTGTTTAAGAATATTAAGGATGTTTGTTTCAGATTGTCCATCTATTTTCCATTTATAGATGTTGTTGGCATTGAAGTGTTTAGGGTTGGAATCTCTTTCTTCAAGTATGAAATATGGAGCTGTAGCTCTTGGATAATAATACTTTGAAGAATTTCTCCGGTTTGGAGTGGATTGTATAGGGTTGATATAAGCTTTGTCACTACTAATAGTAGAATAGGTTTCTTCTAAGTTGTTGATAGTGAGATTAGTGGAAGAAGACATCTGTGGTGTACCAGGAACTCTTAAAAGTTTAAGTTGTTCTTTTATCTTTTAATGGGGTCAAAAATTTTTAATTCTTTTTTAAGTTTAGCACGTATGGGATGAGGTTTGAATAATGGTTGTTTTACTATAGCTTGATTTTTTGGTGAATTTTGAATTACAGGTTTTTGGGTGATATGTTCTCCTATGGTTTATAAATAACAATTTGTATAATTATTTTGTTGAATTAAATTTTTGATGTCTTAGGAAGATAAGGGTTCTACATTTGCTTTAGTTATGATTTTATAAGGCGAGGTTATTATTTGTTTGCTTTTTTTGTCAATAATTTTTTGGATTTGGAAAGGTTTTGAAGGAGGCAATTCATAGTGAATTATTTCTCCTTTTTGTGTATGCCAAGTAACATTGACATTAAGAGGGTTGAAAAAAGGGTAATTAATTTTTTGCTCTAATGCATAAGCTTCAAACTAATTAAAGAATAGGATATTCATTTGAAATTTTATAAGAAATTTGTAAAATTTTTCTTGAATTAATTTTCTTTCTTTTGTCGTGAATGTATTAAGAAACCATTCTCTATTTAGAGTAAGTTCTTCTGAATAAAATTTTTTTGTCAATAGTTTTGATCAGTTTTGAATTCTCGTTCAATGACATTAATTTCATAAGGTTCATCATTCATAGATAATAGGTTGGAGATATGACAAAAGAATTGTCATCATCTTTGTGGTACATTGGCCTTGGTGGGTTGGATGATGTGTCTAACCTTTGTAAATGAATTGTGGATTATATTTGTTCAGAAGTAGTTTTAATGTTGGATATAGGCTGAGAGGCAACTGTCTTCAAATCGGTAGTTGATTAGGTTGAACTAGGTAAATTAAAGGTTTTTCTTCTAAAAGAAATCCCCATTTCACCTATTTGTGACTGTCTTATATGTCTTAATTCTGGAGTTGGTTATGGTAGTGGTGGTGTGGCTTTCTTTAATTTCCACTCATAAGGTAGATGTATATCTTCCCACATTATAGTTTAGGGAATTATAACATTGACTTTGGAGGTATCTATTATGAACACTATCATTTGACTTTATTGTTTTGGTTTGAGGACTCTAAAATTGGATAAGTTCAAGAGTTTGTATTGAATCATATATGATAATATTACAGGAACTGTGTGAACACCCCATCTCTGGTTACTTAATCATTTAATTAATGGATTTGCTAATTAATCAATAATTAAACAAATGAGGAAAATAAAAATGACAGAGGCTCAAATGACATTTTTAAGTAAAGGCAATTTAAAATTCAAAATAAATAATGGGAGAACTTTAAGAAAAAAACAAAATTTAAAAATTAATTAATAATAATAATAACAAATCAAAATAAAAAATCATAAAAGACATAAAAATAGGAAAAATCCAAAAGTAAATATTAATGGTGATGATGACAAAAATAAATAAATAAATAATAATAAATAAATAAAATATAATAATTAAAAAAAAAAGGAAGAAAGGGGGGTCAAATTCGAAATAAATTAAATCAAATACCAAACACATATAATACATATTGGCAGAACATGATGATGCTAGCTCATTTTGACGGTGGCTACAAATGGATGCTGCTCTGCCAATGCTATGGCCACCTTTTCGTGCAAGTTGCTATAACTTTGAGGAAGTGACAGATAGCACAGGGAAATCAATGATGGCAGTGAAGGTAGCTTGAAAAAGATAAAGAGAGGAGGAGGTGAAGAGAGAAAGGGAGAGTTGTTGTGAGAAACCAAGAACTGAGGAGGTTGAGAGTTACTGTGAGGGAGAACCGAGAGAGAAGAGTGGAGCTGCTGTGGAAGAGAAACCAAGAGAGGAAGTCTGGAGCTGCTGTGGAAGAGAAACCAATAGAGGAAGTCTGAAGAGTGGCTGAAAGGAGGAGAAACCGAGCTGCAGCAGTGACGAGCTAAACTGAGCTGGAACCGAGAAGCAAAACCAGCTGGGCCGAGCTGCAATGACAAACGAGCAAACTGAGGACATCCTCCCCTGTTTCGAGCAACATGAACAAGGGCGAACAAAGGCAAATAGCCCGAGCTAAGAACAGCCGTGAAGGAGAAAAGAGAGAGGGACGTTGGTGTTGCTCTTGCTCTCTTGTGGTTTTCCGTTAAAGGGTAGTTGGTAAGGGATCTGACCTTGGCAAGAAAACATTGCTAAGCTTTGGTAATCTCATTTGTTTATCTGCTTGTTCCTTACCTACGTGCTGGTGTGCTTCTATGTTCTTCACTCTCGGCTAATGCTTGCTTTCCTTTTCCATCAGGATTATATACATTATATGTGTGTCTATATATATATATATAGGTAGATGTGTGTGTGTGTATATATATATATATATATATATATATAAGGTGTGTATATAGATAGATAGATATATATAGATATGTGAAAACAAATATGAGTGCACGTGTATGATATGAGAGAGTCTTGATCTTTCCTGATGCATGTTTGTTTTCTCCTTCCATCGTTGTATACATGTATATATATATATGTGTGTGTGTGTGTGTGTGTGTGTGTGTTTATATGTGTATATATAGATGTATGAAGATATATATATATATATATTGAAAACTGCTGCAGATTTTTCTCTAGTGTTGTGGAGGAGAGTGAGAGAGAAAGAATATAGGCTTCCCTGTTTTCCTGAAGCTTGCTCTCTTCTTACATATATATTATGCATGTGTTTATATATATATATATATATATATATATATATATACATGTGGGTATATGAGTTCATGCTTCCTGAAGCTCTTTACCTCTCATACCATACTCACATATATATCACATATGAACATATGTATATATATATATATATATATATATTATATAGATGCATATAGGTGTATATATATTATTATTATCTTTGTGTCAATACGTGATTAATTTTTGGCTTTATAAACAAAGTTCTAAGAAAGTTATCGAGTGAGAATATTATTCTCTTCGGGTATTTTGGGATTGTGTGAGATTCTGATCTCCTTAGATCCCGGAAAAAAAAAATTTAAAAATTAATACATACTTGCTATAAATAATAATAATAAAAAAATAATTAAATATTTACCTTAATTAAATATTTTCCATTATCTGCGAAATTATCATGTGAGAATATTGTTCTCCTCGATTGTATGAGATTATGTGAGATTTTAATCTTCTAAGATCCCTAAAGTTAGTATACATTTGTTTAAAAATAATAATAATTAAATATTTACTTTAATTTATGAAAATCACCAAGTGAGAATATTGTTCTCCTCGTGTGATTGAGATCATGTGAGATTTTAATCTCCTTAGATCCTTAAAATTAGTATACATTTGTTTAAAAATAATAATAATCAAATATTTACTTTAATTTACGAAAATCACTGAGTGAGAATATTGTTCTCCTCAGATGATTGGGATCATATGAGATTTTAATCTCCTTAGATCCCTAAAATTAGTATACATTTTTTAAAAAAGGGTAATAATAATTAAATATTTACCTTAATTAAATATTTTTCATTATCTGTGAAATTATTGTGTGAGAATATTGTTCTCCTCGAATGTTTAGGGTCGTGTGAGATTTGAGTCTCCTTAGATCCCTGAAATTAGTACATACTCATTTTAAAATAATAATAATAATAATGATAATATTGCAAAAATAAATATCTTAACTAATTTTCTTTTTTTCACAAAGTGATTAAATTCATTCTTTATAATCATTTCGTTTAAATTTCAAAATAAAGATTAAGATTCCAAGATCAAACAAAATTAAAAACATGAAGAGATTAGGAGAGTTAGATTAATCGGGTTATCGAAAATTAAAATACACAAATCAGATTTTGATCCTGTTAGTCGAACTACATGGACTTTGATCCCTATTGTAGGGTACGTAGGCCCTAGGCTTTCATCCTAGGTCAAGTTTGCCCTTTGTAAATATTTATCTGTTTGCATTCATTCTTGCTGTTTTGTCTTCTTTGTTTAACGAGCATGCATGTCGATAAAAGGGTAATTAAGATGAATTTAAAAGCCATATTCTATTTCAGCTGATTGGTTTAAGGTAACCGTCTGTATGGACGGGTGTTGTGGGGTGCCTAACACCTTCCCCACACTCAAATAGACTCCTAAACTCATATCTAATTTCGCAGACCATATTGCCATCTTATTTTCATTTCAAATTGGTTTCCCAAAGTTTTCCCGTTAAAAATTTTGGTGGTGACTCCAAATAAATTGATTTTGAAGATTCATTTTTGGGAATCAATTTAAACGCTTTTTATTTTATTCCACCGAAATGTCAGTTATGACAAATTGATTCGGGCTTCATATCGAAACCATGGAGTTTGATGTTTAGTTTTAAAGCATCCATGATGTTTTTGTCATCTAAACTTACAAATCTATCTGGAAAACAATCAAAGTAAAGTGGCCCATCATATAATCTAATTTCCACCATTACTAAGAGGGAATTTGTAAATTGGTTATGCCTAGTATCTTTAAGGCAAAAGAGGCTAGAGATATTCAAGCCTTCTCTGAGTAATGGTTTTAAGCCTACTTGGCCATATCCTATGTATAAAAGTTTGTAATTTTGTTTATGTTTGGCAAGGGAATTATCATATAGAAAGAAATATTCTTCTTTTTTTGGTTTGATTGGGACAAGTTCTTCACAAGATCTAATTGTATAATCAGATGTTTGGAAGAATTTTCCATTAGGTTTGTAAAGTTCATTTTTTGGGATAAGAGGAAATTTTCAATCATCTATGTCTTGGTTGATATCTTTAAAGTGAATTTCTTCTTTAATGGTGTTAGTTTATGATGAAGGTTGAGATTTGTCAAAAAGGGGGGAGGAGTTAGGAATAGTAGATCTTTTGGAAAAAGAAAGCAATTTAAACATATTTAAACAATTTGTCTTAAGTTGATACCATCATCGTTTGGTTCCATAAAGATCAATTTGACTAGAATATAGTTAACATTTACAAACAAATATGAGATTATAGTATTAATATCATTAGGCATTTCTCAGTCTTGGCCATCGATATAACAAAATATTCCCTTGATTTGTAATAATCCCCATATCTCTGAGTTTCTACCAAAGTTTGGACTTACACCCTATACATCAGGAATTACTGCTATAACCTCATAGATCAAATGGTTCCTTTTCCAAATCTAAGAAATATCCTTACTCAAAGAGTAATTCATACCATCATATTAAGAAATTCATTAGTAATATTAACAATTTAATATCATATTTATAAGTAAATCTTAACTTACTAATTTAATCCATCTCTACTTCCCCTTAGGCTTTGATACCAACCTAGGGAAGTCTATTTGAAAATTTTGAAAAATCAAATAAAAACAAAATAATGGTTTGTGTAACCCGAGATGGTTTTGAGAATCTATTTTGAGTGTAGAGAAGGTGTTAAGGCACCCCACAACACCCATTAGTGAGAATGATTATCCTAAATCTGTCAAGCAAAGTAAAAGACATGACCTTTAGTTTATTTAAAATTTTCCATACAAAAACATGCAATAAAATTAACGTGAATAAGAAAAAATAGATATTTACAATTGGCATATTTGACTTAGGATGAGATCTTAGGGCCTATGTACCCTATGAAAGGGATCAAAATCTACATAGTTCATTTAAAAAGGCATGTCATTGGGTTTGTATTTTTTATTTATGTAAAGAGAACAAAGATAGTTACAATCAGGCCAATTTTCACAAACAAAATGATGTAGATATTAGTTGATGTGTTTTAATTTACGAAATCTATTTAATCTAACTTCTTTACTCTCCATATTTACATTATTTTTTATTTTGTAAACATTATTTATTGGTATTTTGAACTAAATATTTATTCGAAAATATTTCAAGAAAAGCTTTGGGATTTATTTGATTATTTAAAATTTATTTTATTTTTTATAAAAACATTAACATTAAATTAATCAAACATGGGCCCTTAAAACCTTTTTTTTTTAATAGAAAAACACACATAATATAATATGGGTTGTTAGAACCTCAAGTTTAATTCAAACTCGTGTGAGCAATATTGGGATATGCCTATGGTGTTGTTGGGTCTCACATGGCCCCAATGGTGAATCATTAAGTGCCTATAAAGACCTTAGTCTCATATGACAACACTAATGTCTCAATAAGTGTTCATGAAGACATTAGTCTTACACGACGACATTAATGTTCGGGAAAAAAACATAAATGTTTGAAGGATATGCCTGTGAAGGCGTTGGACCTCATATGACAAGGAATTAAAAAAAAAAAAATACTTATGGAGGTGTTGAACCTTACATTGCACATTTTCAAAAGAGAGTACCTATGGAGGCGTTGGACCTCACATGGTACATTTTAATAAAAAGCTTAGCATTGGTGTTTGGTGTGTGTGGGTGTTTAATCAAGCATGCATAAGCGCTTGTGTGTGTTGGTGTCCAATTAGGTACTCATCATGACATATTATTTACAAAGGTTTAAGAGTACACTAATTACACTTAAACTCAAAGCAACTATACAACTTAATGTTACTAGCCTTGCCACAAATTTGTGTTGTCCTTGCTTAAATGTCTCTTTATATCTTGGTTTAGAGACAACTTAACCATAATTCCCAAGTTTTAAATAACCAATATCCCACATAAATTTAGGCAGCAAGAACTCACATACTCATTCCTAAAAATTAAGCAACATAAAAGTTAATCATGTCACTAAATTAAAGAACTAAGTGAATGCGATAAGCATGTAATTGTGCCACCACTTTGATAGCAAAAGAGGAAGGAAAAGTGTATCCAATTGACATAAAAATATAAAGGTAAATACACAAACATCAACATGATTCATGGTTGTAAAATAAACACAAATGGATCACCAATTTGAAAATAAGCATGTAGCACAATAACACCAAAAAATGGACAGCCCTTTACATTAATTTATACACTGAAAATATGCTTAAGAGTGGACAACCCTTTACAGTAATCATGTAGTGAAATTATGTTCCAAAATGGACATTAAGTAAATTATTCATGTAGTGAAATTAGGCATGAAAATAGACAGTAGAAAGGATCACATAAAGGCAAATTTGAGCTGAAAAATGGATGTCAAAATGAATAAAGCAATAAGGCGAAATTAAGCTAAAAAATGGGCATAAGAAATGGATCCTACATTCAACACAATTAGACTAGGAAATGGATAGCAACATGAAGCATACGAAGCAAAATTGTGCTAGAAAAATGGACATTAAAAAGAACTATACATATAACACAATCATGCAAGAAAATGGACAGCAAAATAAGACATATGAAAGGCGAAGTGGTGCTGAAAAATATACATCAAAGGATCACATGTGGGGTGAAAATGTGCAAACAAAATAAGAATTAAAGTGAATCACACATGGGGTAAAATGATGCATGAAAATGGGTAGTCAAGTAGATCATACATAAAGTGAAATTAGGCTGAAAAATGTACAACACGAAGAGTCACACATGCAATGGCAATTTGTCAAACACCTTAGAATCAAACATCACAACGCCTATAAAGAAACTATGGAATCAAAATCAACCCATGACTAGTATAAATTACAGCCAAAAGAAAGAAGAATGTATAGCAAAAATCAAGTGAAGAAAGTTCATGAGAATTACCTATGATTCCCTCATCTAGCACCTCATTTAGCACCCTTCTCCATCCTCTACCATCCAAGTCCCCTTAAGCCAAGATGATGATCTCCAAAATGAGGGGTGTGTGTTTCTAAGAACTAGGGTCACATCCCAAAATTAGGTTAAGAAGCATCTAAAATGAAAATTTAACCCCTAAAATGCAAATGAAATGCCACATGAAATGAAATGTAAATACACCAAATTAATCTAGTCTAAATTGTGTACTGGGTGTGAAATGCATGCTAAAATAATTAAATGTAAATTAAAAAAATTAAATTTAGTGATGGTGAATGAGATGGTGCGACATGTGATGTGAAATAAAATCTAAAATGTGAAATAAAAAATGCAATGCAAATTGTAGTGAAATACAAAATGAAGCTTTCTTGGAGTGACATGTGTAAAATGCTATAAAAGGGAAATAAATAAAATCTAAAAATGAAACAAATGCAAGGGAAATGCAAATAAAGTGATGATGAAATCCCTCATGCAATGACACTTGTAAGTAAGGAATGGGAAAATAGAAAATAAAAAATTAAAGGAAAAAAGGGTTAAGAAAGGTCATGGATCTAAGATCATGGGTTAGGAGTGACTTGGGTTCAAGTAAGCCCTCTTGAATTCTCAAGCTCCAACTTAGGTGGCCTACACTTTACCTTCAATACTTAAGTTCAACTCTATTTTATTTTTTGTGGACCCAATTTCCAAATGTTTCCAATTCATTTTTTATTTCCCTTTTTTTTTTTCGCCATTTTCACTTCCTTTCCTTCATTTTCATTCTTATTTCAATCTTTTTTTTTATTCCTTGTCATTTATCACTTATTATTTATTTTATTATTTTCTATTTTCATTCTCAAAATTTTCTTATTTTTATATTTTAGTATCATTTCGTTTTCTTTTCTTTTCCATATTTTCTATTTTTTTTTTGCTAATTTTGATTTTTTTTGTGTGTTTTCAAATTTTTTTATGTTTTATTAATTAATTTTTTTGAATCCTCTTTAATTATTAATATTTGATATTGTCTTGATAAATTATGGTGTTCATAGTAGGAACAACATACATCAAAAAGAGAAAATTCTTTAACGTCAGTTATAACTGACATTATTCTAAATAACTAGTGTCGGTTATAAAACGTTGGGAAATAGCTACTTTACTCATATTAACTAATGTTAGTTATAACCGATGTTAAAATAAATACTAAATTCAAATTTAATGATGGCTATAACTAACGTTAATGCAAACAACAGATTAAGGAGTTAACGACAGTTACAATCGACACAAAATAACAATACTTAGCAACGGTTATAACTGACTTTAAAAATGAAATATTCCTATTTTCTTTTTTTCGTTTTTTTTTTAATTTTAACACATGAATCTATAGTATAAAATGAAACATTCCTATGATTAAGCTTAAACTCAGTCAAATATCCAATACTAAAATAATACTTATATAAATATAAGTCTACATTGTATCTTCATAAGTAAAAAATCCCAAGCATTACATAAAAGGTTCAACAACTATTACAACATTTAAATTGTCTTCAAAACAACTATCAAACAATCATGTCAAGGATTATGGCTAGCTCTAGATGATCTTCAGCATCCTATTGGCGATTGTTCTGCACTACCTGTATCAGGCGCCTAAAGGCATAACACTTAATGTAAGAGTTTACATTAAATTCATTTAGTAATTTAATAACATCACATTTACTTTGTGTATTACTTGTGAGGAAGATGGTTCTGGTCCATGAAGACTTTACAGGTACAGGTTTCATTACCTAAGTCTTTGGTCTCAGAGATTGGCTCCAAAAGGTTTAGGCTTGAGGCAATATCTCTAGGCTCATTGAACACTAACTTAACCTAAACGGTCTGATAATGTGTCATTGAAAAAGGAACTTGACACTATCTGCAAGTAGGACTATAAAATAAATATAATTGAAACTGGATCAAGGGTGGCAAATCTCCCTCTCTGCTTGATCGAGCTCTATGACAATGTCGGAAAGCTCGTCCCCGGTGACTTATAGTCAGGCCCTACCAAGATGAAGGATGTGAAAGCAGATGTCCAAGACCAGATACTGCATTCTAGATCGAAGCTTCTACCAAATAAATAAGTAGAGCCTTAAAGACAATGTTCAGGGCTTCTTCTTCTGCTTGTTTTAGCACCAGCTTCCTAAGGCACCAGTATAATCTGAGTGTCCCTACTTGTTAAGCAGTGAGATCTACTTCTTTGGATTGGGGAATAAAAAAGAAGTCACAGTCTGGGTGGGAAACTCTTCAAGTGGATTAAGCTAGTCTTTTTCATTGTGATGGATTAGATTCCACAATAAAGGTGGATTTACCACAAGATCTCCAACATGAGGTTCTCAGTCTCACTCCCTCGAATATGTCCTTTTTTGCTTGAAATGCCTGATCTGTCTAGAGACTTGGTAGAAAACTGTCTTCCTATCATGGAGGGATATAAGCCTTATAAACAACCACTAAGGCGGATGTCCACGGAAATCATCCTGAAGATAAAAGAGGAAATAGAAAAGCTCCTAAATGCACTCAACAACTCTTTTGTAACAGAAATTGCACCACCGTGCGCTTCTAGTTTCACTCATTAGGTCTGGGCTCCCTCGGATTATTCCACCTCATCATCGTGCGATGATTCAGAGGGGGAACATGAGAAGGAAGAAAGAAGAAAAGGTAGGCATCAGTGAAGGTAATGATGTATGCTAAGACGGGAAATGCTGACATCTAGCATATAGAAGAGCAGATTCACGAGATCAACTTAGAGCCTGACTTCTCTTATGCCTGGTTCCTCTAGCTTGTACCTTATTTCCTGGGTCTGAACGAGGTTGCGAGAGATCTGTCCTATGTCATGGCATATCCAACCGAATGATAGCGGCTTAAAGCTAAGCCTATCACAAGCAGCGTCAACAATCATCGAGGGGGCACCGCTGAGCAAGATTGAAACCAATACCTTGTTAGTTTACTCATGGGAATAAGGGAATGTGATGTCAAAAAGATAGGGTTGAATGGATGCCTTTTTCTCCGAAAATGTGTTCTTTCAGGGCTTCATCAATTGCATCCATCAAAGATAGAGGCGAACAATCAATCAAAGGAGATCTATTCAGAGCCTTTAGTTGAGATTCTATTAGTAAAGCACACTCACTCTAACGGCGTACCTTTTGCATGATAGGTCAGCAAGAAAACGGGAACTGTGGGAACAGAGGCATCTATTGGATATTCCAATAACTTGCTTGCTTAATTGATTAGGTAAGGAATTTAGTGCAAGACTCAGAAAACTCATAGCAGAGTTCTAGATAAGAAAGCATAAGTCATGCTTTGCTTATTATATGAAAATGAAAAGTCTAAATTAAAGGCTTTCATTTATTTATATAATATGGATTGCCGCTCTATTGGGCGTAGTTTTCGTGATCTAGCTTTCTGACTAATTGAATAGGCTCTTGTCAATTTTTTTCGAAACCAAACGAGAAACGACTAGAAGGAACATAGGAATTAACACCATTCCTATGAGTGCTTTTGCCTTGAAAAGCCAATTGGGTAGGTAGCCCTCTCTTAGATAAGTTCCCGCTCGAGGCTTTACCAACTTGGATGCTTTGGAAATAACTCATTTCATAGAGCTCCAACTTTCAACTACCTTCCAAGCCCATTCATGTTGGATTCCAACAATAGGCATGCCCCCGACGAGCCCTTTTCTTTATTTAATTATTAAATAGTAAAATAAGGGCCTAAACTTGATCTACGCAATAAAACAAGTAGGTCTCATATTGACAGATGAAATTTGATTTACTGCATTGCATACAAAATTTGAAAATCTGCATAAGCCTAATTCACATATTCAAAATTAGTAAATAAGGCAGTAGAATTGACAACATCTTGATCTCATGCTGTGTTTTGGTGAATATGATCATTTATCTCAAAGTAAACTTGATCTTCTACCGAAAAGATATGAACACAACCACACATTTCCAAAGAGCATGTGAATCATGAGCTTTAAGAAACTAAGAATAACTTTCATGTAACAAAACTACATTAGTCATTTTGGAATTGTTTTTACATTCTTTCTTGGCACTTTATCATATGATCCTATGTCTATGCTTACAACACAAGTAGATGACATAAGACTTCATATAAAATTCAACTTGCCTAGTCTATGAGTTATAGCAAAGCATGAGAATGGCTTTAATTAGAAGTGCAAAGGAATAGTATACAAAGGCTTAAATGACCAAGAAACTAGCTAGCACAATAATCAACTACATTATAGAGATAAAAACCTGATCGAATTGTTGAGAGCTGAGATTGAGTAATCAATCACCCTTTGTCCTATAGCAGAAAAATTCAAAGCGATGCACCAGAAGAAGTTATTAGTACTTCACACCTAGTTAGAATAAAAAACTGGCAATCATCATATTAATCAAAGAAAAAATATAAAAAAACATAACAAAGATATGCACATAAATTTAAAACTGATAGTATCTAAAATTTACCATTACAACTTTTGTTTCCTCATTTACAAAGGTCCTATCTTTCCTTTTCTAAGTGACAATAAATAATTCACCACGGCCTACGGGTCCACCTTTAGCCAATTCCTGTCAATTAAGAGATAATCACTTGCAATAATATGTAGTATACAACCAAATATTAATGTATTCACTGAAATTATAAATCACCATCTCATGCTTCATTCTTCTATAACTTTAGGAACTACCTGTATGAGGAAATTTAATACAGTTTTCCTTGTTTATGTTGCTTATTTCCTACAAGTAAAAGAAAATTGAGTTGTGTAACCTTAATAGACAAAATATTTATGTAGGAACATTGAAATATTACAATGCTTCTCTCATTTAGTCAATAGTCTACAAAGCTATTCCCTTGATCTTAAGATATTTTGTCTGAATATTTGCTCATAATAGTTTCCTTACTATCATTTTCACTAAATTTGGCCTTATAAACCTAGTTCTGCATTCCTTCCTTTTGTTGCCTAAAGATCTCCATGCCTATTCAAACCCAAGACTAGTTTGAAAAGCAATCTTCTTCTGCATTTAAGTTCAGTTGTAAAATGGTCATACTACCATAAACAATTAATTAAAAATAATGGCATAACCATATTATAATGTTTCACATTATACCTCTATGAGTTCAATAGCATCTTTCATATACCTTTCAGGCACTTGCCTCTAATAAAAAAAATTGATCATTGACATTAATTTTTTTAGTCATGTAATTCTTTAGTCAATGGCTGTAAATAGATATCAATGTCATTTCTAGGCATTCTCTTCTTAGGTATGATCATTGACAAGATAAAAGATGTTTGTTTTATACACATCCATGGTGGATAGTTATATGAAATTAAAATCACAGGTCATATGCTATAATTAGCTGAACACACCAAAAGGATTGAACCCATCACTAGCTTAACCATGTCTGACATTCCTACGTTTAGTAGCAAATTCTGGATATTCAGCATTAAATGACTTCCAGGCTTCATTATCTCTTGGATGTCTAAGTAAGCCATATGAGTTATGGTTTGTAGCATGCCATCTCATTTATTTAGCTATTTAGCTATTTTAGATGCCATCTTGGAGTTAGGGGAAAATGGCGCAAAACCTTTGCAGGCTTATTTTTTGGTTTCTTATTTCCACTAGTTCCATTATTATTGGCCACCCGTGTATTGGTCTTCCATCTAAAGGTATTGCAAGTCTTACATTTGTCATACTCAGCATCATCACACCAATATAGAATACAGTTGTTTGGATAAGCATGAATCTGTTTATAATTATGCCCTAATTTTTTTTTATGGTCTTTTTAACATTATAAAATGATTTTGGAAGCGTTGCATTCTTAAATGCATCCTTTAGCAATTCTAAGATCAAATCCATAGCTTTATTACTCATTCAACATAAACACTAAATGTGATAAAGCTTTACCAAAAATGAAAGCTTAGAATACTTAGTGCAACTGTCATACAATTCAGGATTTTCATCACTGATTAAATCAATAAAGTTGTGTATTACCTCGTTAGGCCCATTATTAGAATCCATTTGATCTTCATTAATGGAATGGTTGAGAGATCTTAGTTCATTGTCTCTTTCTCTAACATCCCCAAAGGTATCATGCAACAAATTTTGCATATCTCTTCTTACTTGCTCTATTTGTTGCACTATAGAACTATCAGGACCACACTTTTCTATATGTTCTCCATGCCTAATCCAAGTGGTATAGCCTAATGGAAACGCATTGCATACCAAATGGTCAAAGATGACATCTCTGGTGAAAATCGTGGCTTAGTAATCTAACTTTTATCCATCATCGCACTTAACTATTTATGGAAAATCTCAATCAAAACAATATAAAGGAATATAAAAGCAAGATTAGGTATACAAATCTAGTAACATGAACAGAAACAAATACAAGTATACAAAAAATATAATAAATATTTTCTAACTAATTAATTAGATTACATGTTATGAAAATTTCTAGAATTCACATTTTATGCGCATCTTATGTATGATAATGTCTATAATTCACATTAACTAAGACATGACAGTATTGTACCTTCGACCAAGCAAATTTAACAATATGCTTCTTTACTCTTCCCTCAATTGGTTCTCTGAAAGCCATGAACCATTTGTCAGGCTAAAACTAATGGGCATTTATCCAATATTGATCAAACAAGACATTTATGATAAATTTAATCAAAATTAAATTTACAAATCAAATATATAGTTATTGGCCTAAAAATTTATCTACTTGGTATTGCACTCCCAAAATGGTAAGAATTGCAAGTAAAATCTGGATCATGCAAACTGCTTCATAAGAACAGGTGGCAGCAAATTAATTTGTGTTCACTTCTTATGAACAGCTTAGCCCTGTTCATCTAAACTCTCAAATCCAAGAGTGCAATGGGTGACTCATGTTTTGGATCTACCTCCTTCAAGGCTTTGGCTCTTCATTTCTGAGCGACTAAATTGGGATGGTTACATCCCATTTTGCAGTTTTGTGTCTGACTTGAGTTTACAATAAAGGTTCCTATATAGTTTGAGAAGGCTATAACACCTTAACGAGGAATGAGAATCTCCCTCCCTTATCGCGTCAGTGTTTTCACTAAGTTAGACACCTATTATATATTATTTTATATATCTAGCCATTTTGTAGTGGATTAGTTCGTAAGCCTTGTCATTTATTTTTGTGATTTTCTCACTGTCTTCAGTTGTTATTGTGTGCTATTAATTGCACTAGTTGTGAGTCCAAAAGACAATAATAAATGGCAAAAGTGGCCAAGCAGATCATCCATTTTAGATTGTTTGATCCTTTAAAACCAAAGGGACACTAGGGCCATCATACTATGAATTATAAAGGGTGAATTATATTATAAAGCATAATTTTAAATATTTAATATGAAAAATTTTAAAATTTGAAATTATTTATAAACATTCAAGGACTAAATTATTTTCTTTCCTTTCAAGGATTTTGACTTTTTTCTAAAATCCAGCAAAGGCATAAATAAAAGGTTTTAGATTACGTAGAGTCCTAAAATCTCAAGGCAAAATAATAAATATCTTAGACTTATGATCCTTAACTATAGTTTGCTCTATTATCTAGTTAGGAACATCATATGTTTTTAAAATAATATAATAATAATGGATTATTAAAAGAATTAAGTTAACCTTTGTGCAATTAATGAATATAATAATAACAATATATAATATGAAAGATAAAATACTACCATACAAATCATTTCATACAGAGGCAGAGAAAATAATGCAGAGGTAGTGAGGATAATCATAGAAGGAGCAATAACGAATAAGAAAGTCAAGTAAAGAACATGAAATCTGAAGAGAGAGAGAGAGAGAGAGAGAGAGGGAGAGAGAGGCACTAAGAAAGAATGGGGAAGGAATGTGCGTTGCACAAATTTAATATTCACAAATAATAACACCTAAAAGCTAATCTACTTGCAATTGAAGAGCTTCCTTCTCACGGGTAGTTGCTCTGTTTGCAGCTTATTTGATGATCTCTCTCTCCAATCTTTGAATCAATATCATACTTTTTTTTTTTTTTTCTATCTTTCCTCTCCTCTTTATATATTTAACTCAAAGTTTCCTTTCCCGGTTTCATACACAAACTTCAACTTCTTAGTTACAGTAATCAGTTCATAAATATCATTGTTGCTTTTGCATTTTGCTATAATCTTCCAAATTAATGAGTGTCAATATGATTAGAGTATAACATATGTATGACACAACTTACATAGAGTACAATCAGACAATCAACCTAAGAGGAATTATAATATGCACTAATCTGTTGGTAAACAGTGGTGCAACTCACTAGCTTTGGTTACCATATTAATAGTTTCAGTGGAAAAATACATTGTATTGAAGTTTCGTTATGAATTCTTTCGCATGTGCAATCAAATGCTATCACAAATATAGAGAAAAAATTTTCCATGAGCTCATCCTCCTCAAAGTCCTAAAGAATTTTGGAATAACATTGCAATAAAGACTCAATGCTAAAGGATAATAACATTGTATGAACTAGTTCAAGCAGGTGGAGATCAAGAACAATCTATTAACAGTTTTGATATGTCTATTATTATCAATAATCATACCTATTAAGCTTGTTTAATATTAGAATTATCTAGAAGCTAATAATAATAATAAATCACATGTAGGTTTAGCCCTGTATATTTGACTCTCATTAATCATTACTTCTGCAAATATTAGCTTAACATTCCGATTCCTGCAACATATAGTAGAGAATCGCATCCACTCACAAGGTACAAGGAATTTAGCCATGTTCAAGCACGCACGCACTGTCTTTTTGCTTCTCATTTTGCTTCAGTGTTTTCTTTCAAACTCTTCTAGACTTGGATAGTACTTCTTCATTGGGTTTGCACACTTCCTTCACAAAAATTTATGCCTCTGATATATATAATAATATGCAGAATCAGAACCTCTCTAGAAGCGTCAGTTGTACTCATTAACTAGAATTCCACTATCTCCTTATGCTATAATCTTTTTCGAAGAGTAAAGCTAGGGAAAAGGAAAAAGAATATGTAAAGCCATACATCCAAGTGGTCACCTAAATAGAAGTTACGTCTCTTGCTTAGTCTCACTTCACATGTACCTAAACAACTCCATAAACACTGATAGAGAAACAACTCCATAAACATCAGACCAAATAAATACAAAAATTTAATAACCTTAAACATAAGAGAAATAGAAGCTTGCCATCAAAATGATCAAATATAAAGAGAGAGGGAAAAGGGAGAAAACCATAATCAAAAACATACGTTGGGTAAGTGAAGCATGAAGACGTAAGAGGCAGAGCATGGACGACGGTGCAACCTATGGCAGAGCACGGCGACGCAGCTACACATATTCACGACAACAGAGCTAAGCAAAGAGGCATATGTTTACCCTAGATAGATAGGAGTGACAGAAATAAGGAAAAGGTTCCTTTTTTACCTTTATTTTTTATTTTTAAATTGATCTAACATCGGTTATGATAATTGTTGCTAAATTTTAGTTGTTCTTATGCTTAACGATAGTTTTAGAAATTGACATTAGATAACCGACGTTAAAAACTATTTTTTTTCGTAATGCAAGTTCTGCCTTCTTGTCTACTTTATCTCTTTTCACTTGAGGTATTTAAGAAAAACATAAGTAGCCAAAAAATTTGAGATTCTTTAGTGAAGGTTTATACCCATGCCAAGCTTCAAAAGGTGATTGACCATTTACTGCTTTTATAGGTAGCCTATTCAACAAGTATATAGCAATATTAGCTACCTCTGCCCAAAATTTCTTTGGAAGTCCCATTTCATGTAGCATGCACCTTGATATCTCCATGATAATTTGTTCCTCCTCTCCCTTACTCCATTTTGTTGTGGGGTATATGGAGCAGTAAGTTGATCCAGTATCTTCACGGAAAGTTTTGAATTGATCAAAAGTATACTCAGTCCTGTTATTTGATCTGAGCACTTGTATTTTACTACTACTTTGATTTTCTACCCATGTTTTGAATCTCCAAAATACTTCCGCAAATTCCTATTTGAACCTCAAAAAATAAATCCAGCAAAATCTTGTTAGATCATAAATGAAAAATATGTAATACCTACTCCCATTCAATAATGGAGTTTTCTAAGGACCTCTAAGATCTGTATGAACTACCTGCAAGTATGGAGCAACTCTCGAAGTTGATTTTGTGAATGACAGTCTTACTTGCTTACCAAACTAACATGCCTTGCAGCTTGGGAGTTCCTTTTCAAGTGGAGGTAAGCCTCCTGCCAATTCCTTTTTTGACATATACAAGAGAGCCCTGTGGTGAAAGTTACCCATCCTTTTATGCCAAGTTTCAATGTTGGATACTAAGCTTCGAGAAGCAGCATGCTCCTCCTCCATTGGATCCAATGTGAAGCTTTTGCCCTCCATCTTTACTCATAACACTTCTTGATCTTTAGCATCTTTAATAAGACACTTTTGATCTTCAAAAATCGCCTTAAAGCACTTTTGCAATAGTTGTCTAACACTCAATAGATTTTGATCAATTTCAGGCAGATAAAGCACATCAGAAATTGTTGTAATACCTGAATAGCTTTCAGAAGGTATTGTTCCCTTTCCTTTTACAGCAATGTAGTCACCATTGCCTATCCTGACTCTTGAGGTTGCAAATTCATCAATCTGTCTAAAGAGTTTTTCATCTTTTGTCATATGGTTAGTATAACCATTGTCAATCAGCCATCTATCACTTGAATTATTGCCTACAAAACAAGTTGCAACAAATAAGTGATCTTCTTCTTGTTGATCTGCAAGTTCAGCATCATTTTCTTGCTTATTATCTTTGTTTTTGCATATTATCCCAGCATGCCCCAATTTGTTACACTTTTTGCATCTCATATCAGGCTTTCTCTAGCATTTGAAGTAAGGATGATTCTTCCTTCCACAATGTTGACATGGAGGGAATTTTCCTTCTTTATTGTTGTGAATACTGTTGCTCTTGCTGTTATTATTAGCAGCTGCTTCATCATTTTCAGCATGGCTCTTTTTCCTTTTTGGTTTCTTGTATTTGCCTCCAGAATTATTTTATAACTTGGCTTAAAGTGCACCTTCTACTAACCCTTCCCGTCTCATTAAGCTTCTCTACTTATGTGCCTGCAATGCATTTAGCAATTCTGCCAAAGTGATATTTGACAGAGACTTAGTATTTTCGAAGGAGTTGCCTCAAACTTCTCAGGCATTGTTACAAGAACTCTGTCAACAATTCTACTATAAGAAAATTAAAAAACCGAGCAATCTTACCTTGTTTACAATGCTAAGAAATCTATCAGAGTATTCTTTAACAATTTCATATTTCTTCATTCTTTGTATATCGAATTCTCTTACAAGATTCATCACTTTGATTCTCTCATTTCCATGGTATTCTTATTTGAGAAAATCCCATATTGCCTTGGCTGATCCCATAGCTATAATCTTGGAAAATACTGTTGGTGAAATTGCAGCATATAGGCAAGCTTTTGCCTTAGATTTCCTTGCCTTTTTCTCCTGGTGAAGTTTGATCTGAGCCATTGCTGGATTGCTAGGTAAAGGAAGTATGTCGTGGTCCTCCTCTACTACTTCCCAAAGATCACATGCCTCTAAATGTGTTTTCATCCTGATTGCCTATACTTGATAATTCTCTCCATCAAAAACTGGTGGACCAATTGCATAAAAAGAAGTTTCTAGCTCCATGAATTCGATGGCTTTTCAAGGAAATAGGTAGGGTTTTTGTATTTAGACTTCACTCAGACAATAATCACAAGTCTTTCACACGTCCCTCAAGCAAAAGGCTCTAATACCAATTTAAGGTGTTTAAAAAATAAAAGGCTAAAGGACATAAAGAAGACAAGAAAGATGGATTGATAAGTCTAAGTTTATTATTGAATGAAAGCTGTTTAAATACAAAGAGAGTCCTACCAGAATTGCAATAAAATCTAAAAGACAATCCCACTAACTTCCTAATAAAGAGGAATTAACAAACTTACATCTACATGCTTAAAGACTAGGACATCCTCATCTAAAAAATATCCAACTATAATATCTAAAGTTATAATTCAAAAAAAAAAAACACACACACACACACATCAATAGCTTTGTTATCCTTCCAACTCAGCATCCTACATCAGCATTTCTAAACTTATAATTCATGAAACATATTGCAACATATTATTTTCATTGAAAAGATATGTGACATTTTGATTAAAGTTTGATTATGAAAAAATGATGTAAAAGTTTGCTCCACTAGAGCGGTTTCATCTCCTTCTCATACCTCGGCACCTTTAAGAAATACAACTCTCTTTACTCTATGTTAATTGTCTGATATTGGTATTATCTTTAAAGAAAAAGAAGGGAAGAGTTGTTTAGGACTAATTGATTTAGCCTCTAGGAGTAGGATATTACCTCTAGATGCATATTATTATTATTTTTTTTATTTTATGTTTACTAAACGCTTGTTACCGTAGTAGCTTTATAGTTTGGTGCTAAGAATCATATTTACAGTTGTGAAAAGAGCAAAGTAACGTCCTTTTGATCTGTCATCAACTAATGTTTCTTGTGGCATAAACAGTTGCTATTTGTATTTTGCACCAACTTCTCCATTTTCCCATTCGGTCATCATTATATATGGACAAAGCACTAGCGTACGTAAGATTAGCTGCAGCCAACTTATTTCTAGTTCCCTCATCTTTATTAATTGCAATTAATGAACGACAATGTGTTCTACTGATAATTAAATGGTGCATATTCGAAAAATGTTCTGAATTTAGTCTGAATTGCTCATGTTGCTTCTGCTTAAATTATAGTCATTTGACTATCTGTTCTTGTTCATGTGACAATGAGCTAATCCTAATTAGTTAATTAGAAACTGTTTGTATTCTTATTTGTCTCGTGCATTGGGAGAAATTGAATATGATTAAGTTAGGAAATGGGGGCTGCTTATAAATATTCATTATGCCATTCATTTCCAAGAATTGCTTTTCAAGTATTAAAAGTCAACCCTCAATGATTTCATTAATATGCTCACTAGCTTGCTGGCGTTGGACATATTTTGTATTATTCATCAGCACAGCAACATTTGCTTGAGTTGCATCTGATTGTAATGAAGATTAAAGGTTGTAATTACAGGCTTCACCAGCACATATCTATTGGTTGAACTTAGAGGTGTTTGAAAATTCTTGTACGCTTGAAGGGTCCAATAATATAAGATGATTGGTTGTCTTGCCAACGACAAAACCAAGTGATTGCTGCTTTCTTTATCTTTAATATGATATTAGTGGAAGGCATAGAATTCATCATTCATCCATTCAATGACGTTATGCAATTAATACTCCTTTCTTCTTGTTTCGGTGGTTCATAATGAATGTGCCAGTGAAGATGCAAATATGAGAAAATAGAGGTAGATGGCTTTCCTAAATACTCATTGACGCAGGGTACAGGTGTTATTTTAAAAAATATTTAATCTTTATCTTTTAAAAAAAATCTTTAAATTTGGAGCCATAAGATTTAAGATCCAATGGCTTTAAAATTATAAGAGAAAGAGAACCCCTCTTGTAACTGGAGGGATCCGCTCTTGTTTGAGTGAAACAAAATCTATTATAATTCTATGTATTTAGTGTTATCATTAGCCTAACAATATCACGGAATAGTGGGACAGTACATTTAAAAATTCCTATTTACTATATTCTAATTATATATGTCACAATTTAATTAAATAGGTATGAAATAAATGTAGAGGAGACCCCTTCATCCAATCATGTAGATTTATAGAATAAGAATTTAGATTACGAAATTTTTATCCTTCATATTCAATATGAATTCGTGAAGGAGCAGGTCGGAGAAAAGCAGAATTGAAAAGGGGTGGGGCATGCGTTCTGGAAAATGTGTTGCAAATTGCTGCTTCTTTCGGAGCTATTGGGTCCACAGGCATCGCTATATGTGAAGGGTATTCGTTGCGTAGGGGATTTGTCCTCCATTGATAGTATGATATGTCTTCACTCTTCACATTTCGTCCCACTAATTATCACGCCCATGCACACTTAAGTCTTCGCTTCTAATCATTATTTAATTTGAATTCTATTGCTAATTACTTGTAGGTTTTATTGTGGCTTCGAGCATAGTTTGATATGTTGCTTAGCATTTATATATAGTTTAATATGATTAGTGATTTCATCTAACACATACATGTAATTATGTTTGATTGTATACGTTAATCAATGGTTATATATTTAAAACTCTGGAAGTATATGTTTAACCGAAGGTTTGGGACGAAAGAGAAAGTGCATGAAACATTTCATTTTTTTAGTTGTTTCTTCTTCTTCTTTTGTTTTCTTTTTTCCTTCAAACTCTCAATTTTCAAACATATAGGTATGATTTTCAAGATAAAAATAAAATTGATGACACATTCAAGAATATTATATAACCTATCTTAAAATGTGCAATTTTATATATACTGTCATTTTTGTCTGCTTTGTGATATAATATCCACATTTGCTATTCCGTACGTAATTACTTAATTCTCTGTAAATATATTGAAATATCTTAATTACTAATAATATGTTATTTACCCAAAATAAATAAATAAAAATAACAATGTAGAATATACCATACAAGTCGACTCAGCATAAAATCCAAGCCCGCATGTCAACTCATTTGGTAATTTTACAATCCAGATCTCCTAATACTATAGTAAAAACATGAAGACATATTTAATAAAGAGAAACTCTTAAATAAAACTTTAGTAATTTAAATTTATAAATAAAAAATATAATTACATATAATCTTATTAATTTCATACAAATTTAAATTATTAAATCTTTACTCAATGATCTATTTTTATCATATATGATCTTATATTTTTATTAAAAGACGAAGAGATCTGACTTGATAATTTTATTTCAATGAATGTGATATATTATTGGTTTCTTTTTATTTTGGCCAAAAACTGAAATTCATTTAAAACAGAACAGCCACAGATTACACAACACCAGCTTTACTAAAGCTAGCATCAACATCATTGGTTCCTATTTTCTAATATTCATATTCACGTAATTTCACTACTTTCTTGCTTTCCTTTCCTTGTAGGCAATTCTCTTTCGCCGTTGAATTGTCAAACTAGCACAACTTGATTTTTAACTTATATTCCCTAGTATTGGACCAAATGTAAACTAGTATATTCTCTTAGTAAAGTTGATGTGACTATGGCCTCAGATAATTCTATTACTGGTCTAACTTCATTTTTTTATAAAAAAAAAAAATAATTATTATGAATTTTGTTATTTTATGATATTTCAGCGTCAATGAATTGAACTAATTCAATTTTATTACTGTATGATATCTCATAATCCATCGTAAATATGTGTTTAATTTTTTTTTAGTTTCTAAAAATTTTATCCTGTTCTTCTTAATTTCAAAATAAATAATTTTATCCTTTTATTTCTAATAATTTTGTTTTGTTTATTTGTCTCATAATATATATGGAATTTAATGGCAAACTCAACAATTTGCTGATTTTAATTTATTGCTACCGTTAAATCAGTTTTATATTTGATATTTAAGCAAAAATATTGTTAAATTTGACATTAAATTTTGAATGCATTGTGAGGCAGGACGTAAAATTTGAACATTTAATCTTTTAAAAAATATATAAATAATTTTTTTTTTCAGATGAAGGAGACTGAGATCAAAATTTTCACAAATTTGAAAGGATTAAAATGTAGTTAAATCTTTTTTCACCAATATTTTTTAAAAGTTTTCTAATATGCTCTTAGTGATAATTAATGCAGAGGTACTCAAAGCTGCATGCAATCATTCTGAATGTAGTTTTTGGCTGGTTGCACCACTTGGAAAGTATAATGTTTCAATTTTTAAAGACTGTATTGAAAAGATTCGAATTGTAAATATTTGGTAGTTTTAGTTTTAAGAATGATTTTTTTTTTACTGAAAGGAATCATGCTATTTGAAATATTTTCTCGTAACGTTAGCCCGAATTTCTTTTATTATGTAAATTTTATCCAAATACATGGTAAGAAAATTCATATTGACTTTTGTTTCGAAATTTCAGCATGTTCATTTATTAAAACAAAAAATTGGAGAACACTAACTTTTATAAATTCTTAAGAATTTCATGTTGAGCTTTGTAACATTTTTTAGTTATTATGAGTTAAAATAAAAAAAAAAACCTGTTCATACAAATCTTCAAATTCGTTATTTTGGCCAAAAAATCTACATTGATTCTATGATCAGTACATAAAAAAAAGCATGATTCCACTTTTGACAAATTGAGCCCACAACGATTCAAAATACTTGTGTTAGCATTTAAGTCGCGTCTCGTCAAATGTCTGCCATGATGATGCGGAATACATCATCTCCAATCATCTTTAATAACGGAGATTCTCTAATTATTGTAAATAAATAAAGTATATTTTTTTATTAATTTAATATTCAAAATATTATTTATAAATCATAATATATATATATATATGTATAAAATAAATTTGTGTATTTATCAAATAATGTGAAAGCAATATTATTATTATTATTATTATGCAAATAAAAATACGGGGTAATGGGACAAATGTACGGTCAACCATGCTCATTAATGCTTGCCCAGATTGATGTAGACATATCACAAAGGGACATATGCATTAAAACTTAGCTCATATCTATGTGGCTGGCGACCATAAGAAGCCATATGCACGAATCAATTATGGTTCTGCGTCTATTATGTCAATAATCTTAAAAGGGGCGTATATCAATGCGTCAAGAGGATATGAAAGTCTTTGTTTGTTTTTGGGGGCCACAGACAAGGTTCCGTTCTAACTTCCTAAAAATAATATTCGTATATCAATTTTTTTTGTTAGTTCACTTATTTCAGATAAATAAAAAATTCCTCCTTCTTCTATAAAGGAAAGTGGTTTTTACAGGATCCAGATTGTGTTAAAGAAAAATTGAGAGAATATTTAGAATTGTACAATGCAATCTTTTGAGGGAAAAAGACATGCGTTCTCATAAATCTAAGCCACTGGAGAATGCAGCTGATCTACTGGTTACCTCTTTGAACAGGTTTGCGGATGTGTAGGCTGTTAGGTTGTCAACACGGTGCAACGAACGTAATCTATATCATTACCAATCAACCTCATGCGGAAAAGACGGACTTTTCACATACCAAAGGGGCAGGGAGAAGAGAAAATAACCTATTTCATTTATTTCTTGTTATTTTCTTTCTATTGAAGAAATTGCAACCTACATACGTATACGGGGTAATACAGCATGAAGAGTCTGGAATCATGGATTAGGAATAGTTGAAGGCAACTCAGTTTCTGGAGCGGGGTTGTGCTTCATTTTCTGGCCTTGTTTAAACTCACCATAAAAGTAGGATACAAAGCCCCAAAGAGAGAGTGCTAGAGCAACTCCTTTCTCTGCTTTAAAACTCTCTTTGTAGAAAAGTACGGCCAATATTTCTGTAACGGGCAGTAACACAGCGATTATAATTCCAGACAGTAATGAAGAGGCACAAAATATAACCCCCACAGATCCCACGAAGAAAGTCTGCCATATGATAGCGTTCAACACCAACACAACGTAATACTTTGTTTCTCCCAGCCCGAATTCTCTCGCTTCTCTTCCAATTACCTGCAAATTAAACCATTAATATCAAAACAATTAGCTTCCAAATAGGTATGGTTAAGGTTGTGGTGAGAGAGGAACGAACCTTAAAGTCATTGTTGACGAGCATCCCAACAATACAGAAGAGAGTACCGAAGAAGCCAATGACAAACTGACTCTGGATGACCAGCGTATAGGTAATACGCTGCTTGCTCTTGCTATATACGAGCTCGATTAGAGGCAATACAAAACCGTACAAGGCCGACGCCCCTAGGGTCATAATGAAACCCAGCACATATTGCTTAGTGGACTCACCGGCGGGACGATCCCCGCTTGAATGAAGAGCCAGGACGCCGGCTCCAATGGTGAGCAAGACGACGGCGTTGATAGAGAAAGCGGTGAACTTTTGCCTGACGAGAAGGAAAGCGAAGGCGGCAGTGAAAGCCAGCTGGGTGGCGATGATGAGAGAGGAAGTGGAGACAGGGAGGCGAGCCAAGCCGAAACTATAGAGGTAATCGTCGAGGCCGGTGAGAATACCGATGATGGCGGAGGCAACAAACAAGCGTGGCTTCATGAAGACGAGGCAGCGCCGGCTGAAGTATGACAAGGATAGAGGAATGAGAAGGAGGGGAAAGCCGCCGGTTTGGAGGCAGCTGGAGAGCCATACGCGGTTGCCGCCGTGGAGGAAGTAGAGGCGCGAAATGAGTGGACCACCGGCGGTGCCTAGGGATAGTAGGATGCAGTTAATTATGAAAAGCACTCTCTTCACGCTCATGTTTTCCCTTCTTTCATCCATTGTTGTGGTGCTAATCTGCTCTTCTACAGAAACTTATATATCCCCTATGTTTGTCTGTAACAATACTTGTTGCAGCAAATTGTTGGTGATTGATCAAAAAGTCCCATGTCCTGCGTCAAATGAGATCACTGGAGAGACGCATTGCGTGATTACTAATGACTTATTTGGGAGATATCTGTAACCAAAAAAATGGCCTGCTAACAATAAACCAATATGATAAATTCATTCTATCAATATTAACTTATAATATAATTGAAAAAAATAAAAAGTAAATGAATAAACATTTAACTACAAAATAAAAAATAGTACACCACTTCAAGGTTTAAAAATATCAATTTAATTTTTACAAAAAATAATCTAATAATTATTTTTGGATAACAAAATATTAATTTTCAAAATAAATTATATATTTAATAAATATATTTTTATGAAACCATTTTTCTTTCAAAATTGAGGGTGATTTTAACCAATTTCTTTAATCGTATTTTATAAGTACCACTTTCAAAAGAGTAACGAAACAACAGTGAAAACATTAAAAGTTCAGTACCATAATTAATTTTTTAAACATTTAAAATTTTTTTAAAAAAAAGTAATCATTATGGGGTTTTCTTATACAATTAAAGTTTAATATATGATTGAAACTAATATTAAAATTTGATATTTTCATTAGTTCTTACCAAAGACTTGTAAATAACGTTTTAATACATCTTCTTTATGTGAATTGGCTTATATGCGAATTTAATTTCTGAATAAAAACTGCATAACTCACCAAATAAACCATTAATTTATAGTAATTAGAAAATGTAGAATAAGTCTAAATATAACAAATATATACGATTTTAGTTTTTTTTACTTCATACATTTGTGTAATAATTGATGTGATTATAAATAATTCTAAAATTTTTACATGATATTTATGGACAAATAGATTAATAGATTACATATAATTTTATATAGCTAGCTCTTATTGTGTTTGTCCACCAAGAGAAACATTTGTCCGTTATGAATGGCAGAACGTGGTTGAAGAGGCCTGTGGATCCTCTCTAGGGAGATTTTTTGGTTACTGTTTATAAATAAAAAAATAATTTTTTTAATTTAATATTAATAAAATATTATTTTTATTATTATTATTTTATTATTTTTTTCTACTACATATTTTTCAGTTACAAGAGAAAATCTGCTCTCGGTTGAAGAGTCCACCGAAGATGGATGAAGGGATGCTAAGAGACATATAATGATTTTGTACTGCATTTAGCCCTGCTGTACTTTTTTGTTACGATGAGTAAAATATATTTTTAATTTTTTATTACTTAATTTTTAATATAATATCTTATTTATTTTATTTTTAATTTATTTTGTACTTATTAAATGTTATTATCCCTCATTAATTTAATTATTCTTACATCTAGTTCTTTAGTATTTATTAAATTTAAATTAAATTAAAGTTTATACTGGCATAAAATTAAAGTAATAACGTTGTGATGAATTATAAGTCAAATCAAGAATAAAAATTATTAATAAATTAATTTAAAATTAATTAATCGATAAAAAAGAAAATTAATTTTTAACTATTCCTATAATAGAACACATATGTTAGAACCATAAAAAAAAATTTTATTTTATGTGTACTTTTATTAATAATCATATAATGAATTTTTTTTATGCTTGTGTGCATAAATTATAGTAATACATGTTGTTTAATGTCAGTGAGC
Source organism: Delonix regia (assembly GCA_037074485.1). Taxonomy (NCBI): domain Eukaryota; kingdom Viridiplantae; phylum Streptophyta; class Magnoliopsida; order Fabales; family Fabaceae; genus Delonix; species Delonix regia. Next base: position 8,839,338 of record CM073452.1, read on the forward strand.
GAAGTTTTTTTTTTTTTTTATATATATATATAAATAAAGCAATGGTTAATATCAATTAAGTAAGTGGATTTCTTCTTCTGGTCACTAAGTAACTGGATGTTGAAAAAATGTTTGCGTCCGGGTGACTGCTTATATATATATATATATATATATATATATATTTACAAACCAAATCACAGGATTGTGAGAAAGTAGACAAGCACGAAATGTTAACGTGTACAAGATCCACTCTATGCCTAGTGAAAGAAGATACAAAATATAGGTAACGTTCTTGTAAGAGAGTTGAAAGCTAGAAAAAGTGGTGCCATCAAGCCATCTGTTGTTGAGCTATTATTCCAGATGAAAAGTCTTGGAACTTGGAAGAGAAGTTGAGACTTCTTTTGTTCGGGACTGTAGCATATGTCTCCTGTGAGGACCCAAGAGAGGACTTATCTTAGTCGTAGTGTCAGGTTGTAAGTTTGATTGCACGCCTAAGTTTGATTAGGTTTGTGTTTCCACTGCCAATCCTTGATGTGAATTCCATTGATGAACACTGTGATAAGGACTTGATGTTCTATTTTTGCCTAGTAAATGATGCTCCATCCTTGGTTTGACCATTGTCTATCTTTGACATTCTTGGTTTTTTTAGCTCTTTCCTTTTGAATGTCAGTGCTGGTAACATTCCGAGTTGTTTCAGCTTCATTGATTACTCTGTAAATGTCCTAGACTATTTGTGTAGGATTTGGCTTTGTATTGTAGTAGAGGATCTTGTTTCTTATATCCCAAATCTTGTGGAGGCTAATTAGAAAGTATTTAGTTGTGTGGTCCAGAACAGTCAGCTTATCTTTTTGGATGCTTAGCCATTGCTAGAGCCAAAGTGTAATGTCCTAATTTTCATATATGTCAATTCTGATGCTCATAGGACAAGCAAACTAGATAGTTCTAGCAAAGTGACATATTAAGAACACATTATTGATGATTTCTTATTCCTTATAATAAAAAGAGGCATATATTAGGCACAATCATATGGTGTGCATCAAGATCCCACCTATTGGCAAGCCTTTGGAAAGAAGCTTCCAAGTAAAGTTTAAGACCTGGTAGGGTAGCTTTATTTTCCATAATTTTTTTCATTGGGTGAAAGGGTTTCGATATCCCTCATTCAGGATGCTATATCCTTATCGGACAAAGTATTCTCCTGTTTTACTGCTTGTTCAAATAAGGTTGTCATTGACACCCATCATGGAAAAGGGAGTTGTTATGATTCTATCTTTTGTGCTCTCATCATATAAGGTGAGTAGCTTGTTTTGGTCCAAGTCTGATGGTTAGGTTTTATGAGCTCCTGTACCATGATATTTAGGGGTTGAATTCCTATCTTGATCGACAGCCAAATCTTGTTACTGATTGGGATTAAGTAGTCATTCCATATACTCCACTGTAGTCTGTCCATGATGAGGTGCTAGGAGCTAGTTAGGCCTTTCCAAATTTAGGAGAAGCGACCACTTTTCTTGAGGTTGGTATTCAATGGGTCCAAATATTTAGTCCATTATCAGCCACATATGATTTGGATAGGGTTCTCATGAGCATTGCTTTAGCAATTCTGATGGAGACTAATTTAAGACCTTCCACAAAGAAACTAAAAAGATGTTATGGGTTTTTTTTTTTTGTCTCTAGTACTATGGACGAACTAATTGCCCATTCAAATTAATGAAAAAACACAAGCCTATAATATATCAAATTTTTGTCTACTTCTTTATTAATTCTAGTGATAATTGACTGACCTACATAAGTAATTGGTATATAACAACTGGATGACAAGAAAGGTATGAATTTCTATTTATCAATGACTAACTAAGGATCTTGATAGCTTAAAACTTCCCAAACAAGATGATTAATATGTTGGACTAGAGGCGTCTGTGGGTCAAACCCATTTAATCCACCTAAGAAGTGGGTTAGGTTCAGAGATTTGCTTGAGAATCCATTTAATATAGTTATATTAGCTCGACCTATTTAACCCCATGAGTTAAATGGGTCATCTTGCGGGTTAAACGGGCTGTTTTTTTTTTTTTCTTTTTAATTTTAATCTTTCTACTTTTATTTATCCACTCCACTTGTCACACCCCAAATCAGATATGTGATTGATACGAAAGGTGAAGCATGTCCCACCCTTGCGAGCCAATAGTAAGTCTTACAACTTGATCAAGATATTCACATATTTCCCTAAAGAAAATTATACCAATTAGTTAACACATACAATCTATAGAAAGTATGGATAAATATTTAATGTAGTACATGACTTTTATGTAAAAATTTTAGCAGAATCTCTCCTGAAATATGGACTTTCTAGAAGTTTCACAAACTGACATGCACACCAAAACATAGAGAGCTCTACTTCTTCAAAATGTCTCAATCAAATAGTCCAGTACATATAGAAAACATACAAGCCCTGCACATGACATATAAAGCTACTAGAGTTCAATATATACAATATTTACCATAAAAGAACACTTTTGCCCTTGCAGACATTGCAAGTTCACGCAAAAGAGTTTATCTCGGCACTACACTAAGGAGGGGGGTCCAGGCTCAGCAATACTATATGAAAAATATAGAGAAATAAGTGTAAGTGATAACCACTTTAAAACATTGCAGTGGAAAAACATCCTATAAAACCAAGTAGTAAAACAGTAATCATATGTTAGCTATTGCTAGCAATAATAGTACAGTATAGTGATTAGTAGTGAGCCAATATTGGCTCACAAATAGTCAATGGAACGACACAGATGCCTTAGTGTAGTATACAGTTCATGGTACACTATAGCTAATGTCTATTGCCGTTAGCTATAGAGTTTTGTGTTTGACATATTTCTAAGAAAACATTTTGATTTATAACAACATGATCAGTATTAAACCAATACACAATGATGCTTCAGTCTAAAAAGTTTGCAACAAAATAGTTTCCTTTAGAATTCTACAAAAATAATATAGAAATATTTCATTTAAATCCTTTTGGAACTCATTCAATAAATAAATCATTTCTCAACAGTTAATACAATTATAAACAGATAACTATATAACAATTTCTCATAATATTTGTCAAGGTTTTCAGAATAGTTCAAAAAGAAAACAATACATTGTTAGGAAGCTTGTTCCCAAGGCAGTAGAGCATTAAAAAATATAAATTAAATCACACGAAAGACTTGAAATTTAAAAAATAGGTATAGTTAGTAATATCTATTCACCTGAAGAAGATTATGTCAACATCTTCCTAACCTTGTTTACAATCCCCTTGTTGATATTTGTCCTAACCACCTATAACATAAATAAAATGTTCTTAACCTCTAATATCCATGAATGATCTAAATCTTTTTCCCTAACTATTTTATCTAGTCATTCATTTACTTTTAACCCATAATATGAGTTTCCACTATTTAAAAACTCTCAAATTTTCAAATAGAGCTTCCTGTAATTTCTTCAATTTCACATGTCCCTCTTGCCTTCAATATCTTAAGAAACTTAATTTTTGGGCCAAATTCATTGATAATATTCCAAAAATGCTTATAGCATTTAATTCTATTTAATATACTTCATTACATACTTATTAAAATTCCAATAACCTACCATCAACACCAATGTCACATTAGAGATTATTCAACTAAATTCCAAAATCCTTCATTAGACTTACATTATTATTCAAGATTATTTAATCAAACCACATAAGGTTTCCCATTTAAATTTCCTCCCTTTTTCTCTATGAAAAATCTAGGAAAAATAAGGAAAATTAACAATTCAACTTATAATTCAAAACAAAACTTCCAATAGTCTTAAATCACTTCCTAGATGCTTAATGATATTAGAGAAGTCCAAAAACATTAAATTTCATCTCCCTACAAGCTTGACATTGATCTACAATATAGGGTATTTCAATCATGAAGCTAAAACTCACAATTAATCAATAATTCTAAGGGAGAGGGGAGTGAAAAATACCTAGGATGTGAAGCCCCAACTCAATTTGATGAGATTACATTGAATTGAGCCCAAATTCTTAACTTTGTCATGTGAACAGTGCAATTCACACATGAACAACATTAGAATTGGGGTTTCTTTGATTTTAAGTTGATTGAATGAAATTAATTAGTGGAAATAGAAGAGAGATGACCAAAAATACTAATGAATCAAAGCCCTAAGCTAAAACGAAGAAAAACACACCTAATTTGATGAATTTTGAGCTAAAAATTGCACAACTCTTGACTCACCAAATAAGTTGCATTTTCTGGCAAAATCTTGACCGGAACAGGATGTTTTCAAGTTGGCGGAGCTGTAACATGGTTGACAACCTCCTGACAATGTTGAATAGTGGCCAAAAATCGATAGATGATGGAAAGAGTAATTATCATCGAGTGTGTTTGCTGGAAGACACGAAAATGGAGGGAAAATAAGAAGAAAATACATTTATGATAATGTTTTAATAATTCATTTGGGAATACTTGGTATTATCATATCAATTTTTTTGGGTTAAAAATACTCGATTTTTATACTTTGAGGTTCAGTTATAGGTGTTAGGAATGCATATGATAAAACTTAGGTATTCATGCTAGCTTCTAACTTAGATACAATATCATCAAATTTCATATCTAATGCTTCTTGAATTTCCCTTTTCAATGTTCCTTCATCATTTGAAATGTGTATATATATCAAGTGCATTTTCTTCCTTTCTCCTGCCCTTAAAATTAAAAATTATTATTATTTTCACCATAAATAACTTCATATATATTGAGCATTACACCAATGACTCAGCCCAGTCCACTGCAATCTTACTATTCCAGCCTATTGCACTCCTACTATTCAAAAAAAAAAAATTTACCTGAATGTTGTCTATCACTATTTTGGTTTGTAATTTGTCACATTTGAATACTTTACTCATAATCATATTATTATTCTCAATGAATCATTGAATTATTAGATTAGTTTGCTTGTTTTGATAAGTTGAAGCTTAATTTTTATTTTAGTTGTTTTTTAGTTTATTTACACAGTTATAAAAATTGATTGATTAAACAAGATATACGTTCAAACAAAGCCACATTTAAATTTTTATAATTTTTTTTATTTCTTAATGGGTTAAACGGGTTTGGGCCGGTTGAGATTTTTAACCTACTAGCTTGTGTGAGTCAGCTGACCCATTTTGACTCTTTAATGTTGGACATTAGATTTAGATCTAGGAAAATATTATAAAAAAAAAAATCAACGATTTCTAGCTTTCTAGATAGTAATTGGAATATAAATCATTCAATAAGTAAGTCTCCAAAGATCATAATCCAAATTTATCCCTTGATGTGCAGCCATTTGTTGTGCTAGAGCCAATCTCCTATCTCCTGAGTTTCAACTTGGTTCCAGGAGATGCTTAACGAAGATGCAAACCAGATAGACTAGGCAAAATGACATTGGATGAAAAGATGCTCTTACAATTCTGGCATTTCCCCACAAATATAGCAAACAGAGTCAATTGGTAGCTTATGCTTGACAAGATTATCCCCTGGAGGTAGAGAATGAGAAAGAGATTAAAACTGACACCATGCAGCCATTATCCATAATGAGCCTAGAACCATTGTTGACACAATATTTCCTTTTTTAATTTCCCATCCAAATTAGTTGATCAAACTTGTCAGCAACACAGAAAGATAACGAAAGTTGGTGCATAAAGACTATTAATTAGAGCACAATTGCAAGTAGATGAATCGTATAGAATATAATCTAAGACTCTTGAAGGAAGAGGATCCCAATCTAGCTGCAAAGGCCACCAGCATAGGTGGTTTAAAGGCATAGATTCTCCATTATCAACCTACTAGAATAATGTGGATTAGTAGTGTGATTGGTTTAGTATCTACAAGGTTTAAAAGCCTATTTTGTACATCTAAATGAAAGTTTGTCTCATAAATATTTTTATTTAGTTTGACATTTCATATTTTCCAAAATTAATTTTACTCTTCAAACCTCCTATTTGCACATAAATAAATAAAAAATTATTTTTGCGTTGGATAAATTTTAATTAAACTCAATTTTTAAATACAAATTTTTAAACATAAATTACAATCATATAAAATTACATTTAATTAAAATTAATTTTAAAAATTAAGTTGATATAAAATCACATTCTTTGAAAAACCTTTCGAAATCTAAGACAATGTATTGCTACATTTTGAAGAGAAACCATCGAAGTTATCAATATATTTGCACTTGAGAGTTCCAATGATGAGGTTAGAACTATTAGCATTGTAAAGACACCAAACCTGCTTTGCCAAAAAAGATGTATTAAAAGCTTTACGAGATAAAAGGCCTAACCCACCATTCTCCTTCAATAGGCATAGCTTAAACCAGCTCATCATATGTATGCGAGGTATACTAATCTTAAACCCCAAAGAAGAAAATTAGAACAAAAGGAATCAACTTTTAGAACAAAATTTCTTAGGCATATCAACACAGGAGATTTGATAAACCAAAGTAGGGCTTAATGCAAATTGAATCAAAGTCAGACAACCTGTCTGAGAAAACTTTCTTTCTAACCTTGCAATTTAGCTTGAATCTTTTCTACCATTTCAAAATGAACCTTGGATTATTTTTTGCCCACATCAATATACATGCCCAGACATTTATCAATTTTAGCTGCATATTTAACATAAAAAAATCATAGACATAATTTTCTTGAAGCAATGTGGGGGTCTTGGGGCTAAAGACTACAAGGGACTTAGACCTATTTATTTCCAATCTAGAAACCTCACCAAATAAGTATAGAATTTGCTAAAGTGAAGTGCAAGTACCATGCTTTACTTCAAAGAACAAAATAGTAACATCAACATACGATAAATTAAAAGTAAGCGGAACTAACCTGCAAATCAAGATGCCTTTTCATTTCGTCTGCCACTCCGCAGAGAAAATCATTCAAGACAGCACGAATAATGTATGAAACAGGAGACAAATGATCCCCTGTAAGATTTTGAATTGTCGTGGCCCTAATTCTACACCTTAAATTATATACTCTTGTTAGCATCGGGATTCCTTTCAGTAATATTGGAAGGAATCTTTCTCCATTAATGAAATAGAGTTATTGGATTTAGATCAAATGACCCTAAATCTTTTATAAAATATTTAAAAAAATAAAATAAAATAATTATTTGTATAAATAAATATATATTGATATTTTAAATCTTTTTTAATAGAGAATAAATTGAAAAAATAAAAAGATTGAATTATTTTTAACATCTCATAATTTACTTTGTATATCTTAGAGTTTATTATTTTTTAACTAAATATTATTTTGTATGAAAAAATAATCTAAAATACTAATATATTTTTATTTATAAAAATAATTATATTTTATTTTTTATAAAAAATTTAGAGTCATTAAATCTATTTTATTGCTGGAGAAAAATCCCTCTATTACTGGAGGGGAGGGGATCTGAACTCCCCTGTAAGATTGTTTTTACTGCATCTATTTGCCCTTTTTCATGTACTGTTAAAAATGACTGTCTAACTTAATTAATTACGTATATATGATTTAAACCTCATGGTCTTATGTTTTCCTTGGTTCTCAAAATATAAAATGAAAAACACAGAAGTGCAAATATTCAGAGCTTGAAAGACCTTATGTTTTACAGGCCATAATTACAATTTAACTTGTTAAATAAACTTTTAAACATTTAAATTTTTATTAATAATTAGATGTGATCAAGTTTAATTACTATTATTTATATATTTAAACCACTAAATATTCACAAAATTCACAGTAAAAAACTTTAAGTGATTTAAAGCCGGAAAACTTGGCTTGCGAAGTGTACCTTCGTTCCATGCACTTGCGTTGATAATCATCTCTAACGCGGCTTCATTTGTGTGACAAAATTTGTTGACTTGGAATAAATTTTTCATTAATATATGTTATGATAAGATGTTACGTGAAAGGTACCTCTATATATATATCCATCAACAAGTTGGATGACCACGAAATTACAGTTCTTTTAACCACAATGGAAAAGTACAAAAGAAAGACAACATTCAAAATTAAATGTCAAATCCTATATTGTCTTTCAACCAAAATCCCTGTACCATTGGCCCAAGAAAAAAAAAATTTATATACATCTATAACTAATTAAGTGTTAGAATAAAATAATTTGATATAATGGGAAGATTTGTTTTTTCCTTCTGAATTTAAGACAACTTTTAATATATTAAATTTATCGATCAATTCATTTATACAATATTTAATTAATCTATTACAATAACCCGTTTTGATCAAGAATGAGAAGCCCAAAGTATCTGAGACTTTTATTTTTACGAAATAACAAAGAATTGTACCATGAACGTTTTTACGAATTCATTTATATGATCCTCACGATAAAAGTGGAAACTGCAGTTGCAATTAAATTATCAACATGAATGCTAATTATGTTTTTATTATGGTTAGAATTATCAGAATAAAATAAATAAGAAAAGTACATAATTAACTTTTTACTAAATTAATCTCTCCATTTATATTAACGAGAGACTAATTTTATATAAAATATAATTTTTGATAAATTAATTTATTACAATAGTTTATTAAAAATTATATTATCATAAAATGTAAAAATAAATTTGTGGCTCAGTACTTCTATCTAAAATAAATACAAATTCATATGTTCTTAAAGTCGTTGTCCCTTTTCCCCAATCGTCATTGTCCTGATGGCTTCTTGTTCTTTTCCCCCATAAAACTCATATATATGACAAAAGATTATATAAAAAAGAAATCTATTGGTTAATGCTATTAATTGCACAATTTTATTTATAATTAAATATTGTTGAACGTTTTTTCTTTTTCTGATGGAAATAAATTGTTTCATTTCGAAACAAATCACAATTAGTGAATACTTGCTCACACAAAAAAGAAAAAAAAAACTATCCCCATAATTTAAATTTAATACCCTTTATGTCAATGCACCATTCCACCCACATTTCACAAGTGAAAGGATACACTTTAAAACATACACGGCACCTTATTAGCAAAATCAATTGTAAATATTTATATTTCAAAATATTATACATTTCTAAATGTGCTAATTTAATAGTTAGACCTGAATTTCCCTCATTCATTATCCCATACAGTTGAATTGACTCCAAAAGTATCTTTGGCTTAATAATCAAGTTCTTCTCAAATTTGAAATGTTGAATAAAAAAACTAGTATTTATCTATTTATGTATATATAAGACGCTTTTTTGGTACGTATAATTCCTTTGAAAAATAATATGATTATAATAAATATTGGAATAGAATATTGTACCTCAAAATAATTATAAAAATTATATAAAAATTAAAACTAATGTTTAAATGTCACTTCATTATTACACGATGTTTTAGAAAAGGGGTGAAATTTGAGAAGGTAATGAAAACATAATATATAGTATACAATAATTTTTGGATGTCAGTTCTGACTAATATTTTATATTTTCATTTTTTATAAAATTTTAGAGAGATTAAATGTTATGATTTAAAATTTGTGTAATCATGTTGTAATTATAGAATATTGCTTATGTGAATTATATGCAAAGTTTCCTAATTTTCAGGATAAAGAACATGGAAACAAAATTTGTTTTGAATAAAGTGCATAGATATAATCGTATTCTTAGTATTCCGAGTTGAAATACATATTTTCTTTTTCTAAATTTATGGTTTAGCTTAAATTACATACCCACTTAGAGGGCCTGGGTTAGCCCCTTTTGTTTTGGGGGCCCAATAATCTGATTAGGGCCAAACCTATATGATTGGGTCACCACTCAACATGTATGGGTGGATTCAGATATTCCCAAATTGAGATTGAAGTAATGTCTGGAATAAAAATTTTAAAGCTAATTAATATATACATACTTTTGGTTATATATATATATATATATATATATATATATATATATATAGCATTGGAAATTTGTTGGGTAAATTAGGGATGACAATTTTGTAGGTGGAAACAAAGAATATCGCCTCACTCCTTATCTCCATCTCTATTTCCGAACTTTGAGGAAATTTTTCCACGTCCTCATTTTTTGTGAAAATACCAATTTTTAGGGGAACTTTGAATTTTTTTTATAAAAATTGTAAAAATAAATGAGTAATATATATAATTTATATTTAAATAAGTTATTAAATTCATAAAAGTTACAAATATTCAAATAACAAGTTTTACAACAAATTTTATAAATTATAATAAGTAATTCTTAGTAAGATAAGTTGATTATGAAAAAAATTAATAAAAAGATAATTAATTTAAAATAAAATCATTTAAATAATTCTAATTTTTATATTTAACCTTAATGTTAATTTACAAATAATTAATATTATTTTTCTTAATATTCACTTCATATTCTCTATTACAATGTGATCGCAATTATAAAATATTTTGAAAATAATTTTACTATATTGTTCAAGTTTCAAAAAAATAGAAGACCAATATATAATGAGTGGAATTATTTTTAAATTAAATTAAATTAAATTTTCAATTTTTAATTATTATAATTATAAATAACAAATGAAATATAAAAAATATAAAATTAGTATATATATATATTAAAAATATTTATATAAAATTAATGAAAATAGGAATTCACAGATAAGGGATATAATTTCTGTCCTTATCCCTAAAACTTTCTTAATAAGAGTTTTGCCCTTATTCTCATTTTTATGGAAAAAATATTTTCACGTGTGATTCTCCAAATGGGCAATCCCGAATCCCCAAATTTGGGTATAAGTTGCCACATGATAGAAACTAATAAACCAATTGAAACAAGTAACAACAATCATCCAAAACACTCACCAGCTTCAGGGAATACGACAAACTAAGTTGTGTAAACTTGAGTTCCAGTAGCAGCCAAAAATCACACTTGATTGGTATGTATTCCTTCTTCACACACACGCAATATACACAACATTTATGATGTGCAGCCTCCACTCATCCATTTGCTCCAAGCACGACAACACCATATATACTAAAAATTGGTTTGGAAGTTGATTAAACTTACATAGAAGAAACATTATTTCCATCTACGAAATAAAAAATGTTTATAGAGCTAGAGGCCAACCAGCACGAGCCAAAGTAAAATTAGAAAGGTTTGCATGTCGGCTTTGCAAATGAAGCATGGCATGAGGTATTGAAAAGACTGAATGCTATATAAGGTTTTTTGACCCTGACACTACTCAAAGCATTTAATAACCCGTTACCTATGCCGTCACTCTTTTTTACCCTAAGTGTTTAAAGTATACTTTCTGGCTTTGAATTTATTCAATCGCGATAATCACAAAAACATGATCCAAACTAACATAGCAAGATTTTTTGATTGCGTAACCCACAGTTGTGCGATCAGAAAGGGGTTGTATGCCGTGTGTTGACACACCCTCATGGTAATTTTGCTAACTAGAATGAGGGCAAATTGGTAAAAAGTCATTCATTCCTCGGAACCCTCTCGCATTCCATCGACTTGTTAAGGGAGACAACTCTCTCGTCCTTCATGAGACCGTACTAGAATGGAGAGCTGCTGAACCTACCATATGCCTTAGCAACTCAATCCCTTTCTCTCTCCCTCAAGTCTCTCTATTAGCTACCAAACGCGGCCTAAGAGTTGTATATTAGTTTCTTTTTTCAATATAAGTAATCCAATATATAATTTACACAAATTAATTTTCATATATTATTCTTTATATATAACTAAAGACTTTGGAATTTTATGAATAAATGATAAGTATTACAATTCAAGTTTATGTAAAATACAAAGGTTGCATTTGTGTGGATGCTAAGTTTATTATTTTGATCACAAGACAAATCAATCATTGAATCAGCGTGTTCTTCTTGAAGATAGGCCAGGTAATGAAGTGAAATGTTGGGCCAAAACCACTGAATACGTGAAGAATGAGTTCCCACCCCAACAAGGCGTTTTTGACCCCAAAACTTAATTAAAAAAACAAAACCCAAGGCTTTGCCTTTCTCTTTCAAAATATGCTAGATTTTCCAGCTCAGGGTGTTTATCCAAATGGCCTTTAGTTCATTAAAAAAAAAAACAAGAAAAGACCTTTAGTAACTAACCTTCTTTGATCTTCACATCAAGATCGTCCCTTATTCGAATAATGGTTGATGTTGTTCAATTTTTTTAAAAAAATGATATAAAAAGATATAATATATTGTATCATTTATACATTTTTAATTTTTAAATATTATTAGTAATAATTAAATCAAACCTATAAGTTTTTGTTAGATAAGCATTCGTATACTTGATAATTAGGTTCTCACTTCCATGAAAATGGAGATGCAATCCTAATGTCTTTCTCACGCTGTAAGATCAAGGTAATTTGGGTGTTGCCTAAATTACATAATTTTTTTTAAAGTAGAAAAAACATCATATTGTTGTAAAATATGTAAAAGAAAGATTATTTCTATGAACCGATTACTTGAAAGAGATAGAGAGAAATGTGAGAGAAGAGAGTATTTCTTTTACTCAACTCATGAATGTTATCCATATCATTATATAAAGTCTCTATTTATAGGCTAAAAGACCTTTAGGGGTTACAATATATGAGAACTCAAGTATGTGTATTTAATATACATGTGGAAAATCAAGGGATTGTAAATACATTCTTATGCATAAAGAATGTCAAAGGTTGTATACATATTGATGTGCATGGAGATATTCAAAGGTTGTGGACATTCACATATAATATTTTATAACACTCTCCCTTAAATGTCCATAATAAGTATGCTTGTTGATACACATTATTAGCTGTCTTATTAAAAACCTTGCAAGAAAACCCAATGGGACAAAACCATGGTTAAGGAAAAAAGAGTACAGTGCTTATCTCCCCCTTACTGTAGCATCATTGAAGGTCCCTTAATCAACACATTCCAATCTGGTGAACCAGCTTCTCAAATGTTGCTGCTGGTAATGCTTTGGTGAACATATCTATTAGATTATCACTTGAATGAATTTGTTGAACATCATTCTTACCATCTTTTTGAAGATCATTAGTGAAAAAGAACTTTAGTGAGATATGCTTAGTCTTGTCTCCTTTGATGTATCCTCCTTTTAGTTGGGCTATGCAAATGGCATTGTCTTCATACAATGTTGTTGGGGCCTTTTCATTGAGTGATAGACCAAACGATTCACAAATATATTAAGTCATGGATCTCAACCTTACATATTCGCGACTTGCTTCATGAATTGCAAGTAACTCCGCATGATTTATTGAAGTAGTTGCTATAGTTGTATTACCAAATGTAAACAAATAGCTTGTTTGGGATCGTCCTTTGTGTGGATCAGACAAATACCCTGCATCTGCATAACCAATTAATGGTGAACTAGATTTATTTGAATAAAATAAACCTTTATCAATTGTTCCTCGGAGGTATCTAAAAATATATTTGATTCCTTTCCAATGTCTTTGTGTTGGTGAAGAACTATATCTCGCTAGCAAATTTATTAAAAATGCTATATCTGGTCTTGCGTCATTAACCAAATACATTAGTATCCCGATAACACTAAGATATGGTACTTCAGGTCCAAGAAGTTATTCACCTTCCTCTTGAGGTCGAAAAGGATCTTTTGTCACTTTAAGTGATCTAACCACTATAGGTATACTTAATGGATGCGCCTTGTCTAAGTAAAATCACTCTAGGATCCTTTTGACATACATTGACTAATGAACAAATATTCTTCCTTCTAAGTGTTCAATTTGTAGTCTAAGACAATATTTTGTCTTTCCAAGGTCTTTCATCTCAAACTCTCCTTTTAAGACTTTTACTGCTTCTGAAAGATATTTGGAGTTCAAATAATGTTCAAACCATCAACATATACTGCGATGATAACAAATTTAGATCCTGACCTCTTTATAAAAATACATGGACTAATACAATCATTTTTGTATCGCTTTTGTAGTAAATACTCACTAAGGCGATTGTACCACATGCGCCTAAATTGTTTTAATCCATATAAAGATTTTTGCAATTTAATTAAGTATATTCCTTGGTTATTCAAATTATATGCTTTAGGTATCTTAAATCCTTCAGAGATTTTCATGTATATATCATTATCAAGTGATCCAAATAAGTAGGTTGTAACAACATCCATTAGGTGCATATCAAACTTTTTATAAGCAGCCAAACTAATCAAATATCTAAAAGTGATTGTATCAATCACAGGAAAGTAAGTCTCATTATAATCAATTCTTGGTCTTTGTGAAAAACCTTGTGCCACAAATCGTGCTTTGTACCTCACAATTTAATTTTTCTCATTTCTTTTTCACACAAAGACCATTTGTACCCAACTGGTTTTACACCAATAGGTGTTTGGACTACAAGTCCAAAAACTTCACGTTTCGCAAGCGAGTTTAATTCAGCTTGGATTGTATCTTTACAATTCAGCCAATCTTTTCTACGTCGACATTCTTCGACAGATTTTGGTTCATGATCCTCATTTTCATTTATAATTTCTAGCACTACATTATATCCAAAAATATTGTTGACAATAGTTCCAGATCAGTTCTATAATGTTCTAGTATCGACATAACATATTGAGATCTCATTATTTTCTTTACTTTCATGTACCTGAATCTCTTATGGAGATTTTTGATTAGTTATACATACCTTATCATTTGAAATATCTATTTCCTCGGTCTGACTATTTTGTTTAGTTGCTCATTTTCTTTTTCGAGGATTCTTATCTTTGGAACCAAGTCTACCATGCTTCAGGTGTGCTTTATGCTCATTTGCTATGGTATTTGGTTATCTTTTAGGGACCTCAATATGAATTAGAGCATTTTCAACTGGAATACTTGACTTCATCACTTTCTTTAGGTCAGTGAATGCATTTGGCAATTGATTTGCAATATTTTGCAACTTAATTATTGGTTGAACTTTGAGATTAGTTTGTACAAGGATCAAACTGGTACAATTATTATGCATTCCATGTAATTTATTTTTCCAGTTGTTTCTTTCCTGCTCGTAATGCTAGGAAATTATTTTCATCAAAATGACAACCGAAAAAACATGCCGCAAACATATCTCCTATTTGGGGTTTTAAATATTTAATGATTGAAAGAGATTCATACCCAATGTATATTCCTAACCTTCATTGTGGACCCATTTTGGTAAGATGTGGCGGAGCAATAATAACATAAATCGCACACCCAAAAATCCTCAAATGAGAAATATTCGACTCCTGACCCAAAGCTAATTGCATAGGGGAGAACTTATGATACGTTGTTGGCCTAATGCATACAAGTGTTGCAACATGTAAAATGACATGTCCCCATGCACTAATTGGGAGTTTGGTTCTCAAAAGTAATGGTCTAACAATTAACTGAAGGCGTTTAATGAATGATTTTGCAAGACCATTTTATGTGTTTACATGAGTAATGGGATGCTCCACACTTATCCTAATTAACATACAATAGTCTTTAAAAGCTTAGGATGCAAATTCACCAGCATTATCAAAATAAATTTTCTTGATAGGATAATCAAGAAATTGAGCTTGTAATCTTATTATTTGAGCAAGTAATCTTGCAAATGCCATATTACACGTTGATAACAGACAAACATGTAACCATCTAGTAAAGACATCTACCAATACCATAAAGTATCTAAGTGGTCCACATGGTGGAGTTACAGGTCCACATATGTCTCCATGAATGCGTTCAAGTAAGGTTGGGGATTTAATCCCAACTTTTATTAGTGATGGCCTTATAATCAATTTCCCTTGAGAACATGTAGCACAAAGGAACTCATTTGATAAAAGAATCTTCTAGTTCTTTAACAGATGTCCATTAGAGTTTTCTATAATTCTTTGCATCATTATTAAACTAGGGTGGCCTAATTGGTCATACCAAATTATAAATGTATCATTTGAATTACTGAACTTCTGGTTCACTACTACATATGCTTCAATTGTACTAATTCGCATGTAGTACAAGCCAGAGGATAACGCAGGCAACCTTTCTAATATACATTTTTCTCTTGAGATAACCAAAGCAATATAGAGATACTCCTTGTCACTTTCATTTGCTGTCTCAATGTGAAAACCATTAAGGCATATATCTTTGAAGTTTAGAAGATTCCTTCTTGAATTAGTTGACAACAAAGCTTCCTTTAGAACAAATTTTGTTCCATTAGGTAAATAAAAAGTAGCTTTTCCGGAGCCCTCAATTATATTAATTGTGTATGATATTGTATTCACTTTTCCCTTCATTTTAGTAAAAGATGAGAAATATTTCTCACTTCTAAGTATGGTGTGAGTTGTTGCACAATCAACTAAACATATGTCTTCATCAACGTTTTTGTAGTCTTGTAGAGAATGAGTAATGTCCATACTTCTTAATATTATAAAACAAAAATAGACATAGTAAGTTCTTGGGTTACATAAAAGATAGCACACTAACAAATTAAAAGAAAAGGCACACAAATTGCAATACATTAAAGGAAAGTAACTTTAAATATAACTTTGTTAAATACCAAAAAAAGTATTGGTATTGCCCTCTGCTGAGTTAAGGAAGTCTAGAACATCCAAATGGGTCATCCCCATAGGCTTATCAAGGAGGTTGTTATCATCATGATTGATAAAATTTTCCTCTATAGCATTTTTCTTTTCCTTCAAGGAAACTTGGTAAAGTTCAACAACATTTTTAGTCGTACGACAGGTATGAGACCAATGCCTTTTCATGCCACATCTATAGCATGAGTTTTCATATTTCTTGACATCCTTATATTATGGTGCATTCCCTTTGCCTTGTGACCTTTCATTACAATGACCACGATATTGCTTAAAGTTATATCATCCTCAGCCACATCCATGATTGTTGCCACACCCATGATTACTACCATTAGATGTTACCACATTGGCTTCAAGGAATGGAAGGGAACTAATTAGGCGAGATTCATAGTTTTTCATCAAAAGCTCATTATTTTGCTCAGCCACTAGAAGACATGATATCAAGTTAGAATACTTTTTAAATCCTCACTCTCGATATTACTGTTGTAGGAGCATGTTTGAGGCATGGAAAGTAAAGTATGTTTACTCTAACATATCATCATCAATAATATTTTCTCTACATAGCTTCAATTAAGAGCTAATTTTAAACATTGTGGAGTTATATTCACTAAGTGATTTAAAATCTTGCAATTACAAGTACATCCAGTTATATCAAGCCTTTAGGAGAATGACCATTTTTAAATGGTCATATCTCTCTTTCAAACTTTGCCACAAAATAAGGGGATCTTTCACAGTAAGGTATTCATGTTTTAATCCCACGTCCAAATGATGGTGTATGAAAATCATAGCCTTAGCACATTCTTAGCTTGATGCTTCATTTCCTTCTTTTATTGTCTCTCTAAGTCCCATAACATTCAAATGTATTTTGGCATCAAGCATCCATGACAAATAATTTTTGCCAGATGTCAAAGGGCCACAAATTCAACTTTTGTGAGATTTACCATGACAAGTACTATAAGAAAACAATGAATTCATTAGGAGATATGATTCCTATATGCAAAACATATTCAATATAATAACAATTATTTTATCATGAATGATTTAATAAGGACACAATATTAATAGTAATTTAAACATATATTAAACACCATATATATTGTAACTATATAAACATAGATAAAACTTGCAAGCATGAGTTATATATATCTCTATTAGATAAACATGCTTTCAAAACTAATACATATAATTCTATAGGGCAAGGTTAACTTAAAATAACAAATATATTCATCAAATTCTCATGGTAAAGAAAATAAAAAGTCATGAATAGATAACAAGATATATTCAATTTATGTGTATGTAGTAGAAATTATGCACTTTTATACATAAACAACATATATCCATCAATATATGAATGCACTCATATTAAGAGATAAACATATGCAAAATAGAATTCATTAGAACATAATAATGTTTATCATTTCATTTGAATATGAAAGAAAAGATCATGTATTATGCATATGGTGGATCATAAATATGTAAGGATAGAAGGTGAAGTGATTTCATATACCTTAAACAATACCTCAATTACCCAAAACTCAAATCGAAAGAAATTTATGCTAATAATGTGTTGTAAAATATGTAAAAGTAAGAGTATTTCTATGAACAAGATACTTGAAAGGGATAGAGAGAAATGTGGGGGAAAAGACATTTTTTTTATTCAATTCATGAGTGTTATCCATATCATCAGACAAAGCTTCTATTTATAAGCTAGGAGACCATAAGGGGTTACAATGTATGGGAACTTAAGGGTGTGTATTTAATGTACATGTGGAAAATCAAGGGATTGTGAGTACATTTTTATGCATGGAAAATGCCAAAATTTATATATACATTCATGGAGAATGCCATGTTGATGTGCATGAGGATATTCAAAGGTTATAGACATTCATATAAAATATTTTATAACACATATAATTTTGGCATGTGTATATATGGATCTGTTTAGAAGAAATTATTAAAAGGGAATTCAAAGGCCAAGTGTTTGTTTTTTCCTGTTTTGACTTTACTTACTACCACAAATATAGTATATGATTTCCATTTATACTTATGTGGCCTCATAAAGCCTAATTATAATTTTTTTCTGATTGAACCCATTATAAGTTATGTAGCAACGACAACTCCATTTTAATCTCAAACTCCTTCCCTCATTTTCATTTTGGTCCTTCACTTATTTGAAAATCCAATTAGTCCCTCAGTGAACTGAACCTTTCCTATTTGTAGTCATTTCATCATGTCACTATCCATTAACATTTGACTTAGACGATTAAATGCTAAGGTGTCTTAGACTTGGAATCAAATGTAGAGTCTCCCTACTAAATCGAACAAGACAAAACCATGTTTGACACAAAACTATTGCAATTTTTGCTTTTTACTTTCTTCTTCTCTACTCTGCCATTGAAGCATTGCCATCTCCCTAGGCTCTACCCTCTTTGTTAATTACTTAGACAATAAATTTGATCGGAAAGGAAACATACATTTTAAAGCAATGTGTACAATTTCTAAGCACTAGACAAAGTATACTACTCTTTATTCAAACAAATTTTGCAGTTAATTACACTACGCCTTCCTAAATCCTAATTCATAGTGTTTCAAATCTAGAAAAATTTAATCCGTACCAATGAACAATAATATGGGGGATCTGAACTCTAAAAGTAGAAACCAACTTTACAAAATCGATAAAACTAAGCAATTATAGTACTCTCATCTTCATGTTTCTCTTCCTCTGTCTTTCTGTATATGTGCACATCATAAAGGACCCATCACATACTTGAGAACACAAGCTGTAAATTCAACTTGCTGGGAATAAAAAACACAAAATCACTAAAGGAAAAATAATATAAATTAATTAGTTGCAAACCAGAAAGACGGGGGTAATTTGATTATAGGTAATTTGATTTTCCTGAGTACCAAATTCAAATGAGTTATAGTTATCCTTATACAAATTGGGATTGTTCACCCCTCTTATCATTCTTACCTCACTCCTATAACATCCTAGCATTTTAAAGTTAATCTTAATTGAAATTTTAAATTTATTCAAAGTATATTAAAAATATATAATGCCCAATTAGGTGAAGGTTAATTGGTAAGGTAACTTGTAACTATTAGATGACCAGTAAGAATTTAAGGTGCCATGAAAATGGGATTAAAAAATGAAATTAAAGGGACTAAAATAAAAAAAAAAAAGTTGTCTAATATGGAAATTATAGTTTTAACCATTTATTTCATTGTCGGCCATTGAAAAATGGAAATGGTTGGCCTTGTATATTAAATATGAATTTAATTAAAGTAGTTAGAATTAAATACATGGGTCCTATATGTTGAAAAAGTTACGACAAACATTTAATGGAATTGATTTTACATATGACCCACAAACATTAATTCTAGTGGTTAGAAACTATGTTTCACCACTCTATAAACTGTGTCTTTTTCCTTTTCCCTTCACTCATCAAAACTAAAGAAAAACAAATGAGTAAGAGTAAAATTTTGGCTATAGTGAATAAGCATTTTATGGAAAATCTGTATTTGCATAAGAGATTGCTTATTTGAAGAGCTTAAAAAAAGGAATTAGGCACCTTGGTAAGAAAAAGCAAGCTTGAAACTCATGTAGCTAATCTTTATCCTTAAAGCTTGCATTTTATTACACTGATTAATTATTTGATGGCAATTATATCATGATTGTTTCATAGCAATTACACTTTGGACTATTTGATAGTTAACTATACTATAATTGTTTGATTGCAATCAACTTGTAATTGTTGGATGGCAATTACATTATGATGGGACTATTTGGTATGTCTATACATAGACCTTGTATGTTGGTATAGGATAACATTGAGATAACTAACCACATAAAGTTCTTATAAGATCCTTGAAGCGATCTTGTATGTAGCATGAACTATATGTAGTCCTTGTTAATACATTATAAGTTTTAAGGTTGGAATTCCAAGCTTTAAACTATGATTAGCTACTAAGATATTAATCTCACCCATCTTTTATGTCCAACAAAATTCTAGGTGCACAAGATACTCCACAAAAGGTAGGGCCACAAGTTTAAGAAGTAGTAGTAATGCTTGAGTAGCATATGTTTGTTTTGGGATGTATTATCATAATAGATGACTGTTATGTGAAAAAGCCATGTATATTTGTTGTAACCGACCTTTCGACAAGAAGAATAAAAAGTCATGAAAATTAATTCCCAAAACGGATATTGAAAATCAATTTACTAGAGTCACCACCAAAATTTTTAACAAAAAACTTTGAAAAATCAATTTAAAATAAAAAGAAAAAGCAAAGCGGTCTACGAAAACAGAGATGAGTTTAGGAGTCTATTTAAATATGAGGAAGGTGTTAGGCACCCCATAACACCCGTCCATAAGGATGGTTACCTTAAACTAGTCAAATGAGATAGAATATGACCTTGAATTTATCTCAATTACCCTTTATTGACATGCATGCTCATTAAACAGAGAAGACAAAAACAACAACAATAAAAGCAAACAAATAGATATTTACAAAAGGCAAATTTGACCTAGGATGAAAGTCTAAAGCCTACGTACCTTGTAATAGGGATCAAAGTCCATGTAGTTCAACCAAAAAGGTGTCAGTTGGCTGATGAGTTGTAATTTTTGTGAAGAGAACACGTGATTTCAAATTAAACAAATTTTCATGAACAAAACAGGATTAGAATTTGATTAGTGTGTTCTAATTTACAACAACCTGATTAATCTAGCTCTCTTAATCTCTTCATTTTTCCTCTTCTTTTTTTGTTTATTTTTGGGATTTTAATCTTTATTTTTGAAATTTAAATGAAATGATAATGGAAAAAGATTTTAGGATTTTTAGGAGTTTATATTATTTGGAATTGAAGTGAAACTATAATGAAAAAAATATTTTTTAATTTTTGAATTTATTTATTTTTTAGATTTTTAAAATTAGAATTTATTGTTGAAAATTGAATGAAATTATAATGGAAAACCATTTATCGCGATTTTTTATTTTTTATTTTTTTTTTGGATTTTTGGATTTTTTCTTTAATTTTGAAAATGAGATCATAATGAAGAAAGAATTTATTAGGATTTTAATTATGAATAATAGGTAAAATAAACCCCCTTTTTTATATATTTTTTGGAATCTATTTTATCTTTGTATTTTTTAAAATGGACATTAAATTTCAATGCCTGAAGAGACTAAGGATCCCATGCGACCTTTACTAATTAACTTTTGAGTACCTGAGAAGATCAATAATCTCACACGGTAACCTAAAATATGGAAGAGATTATTTGGGATTTCTTGGGATTTTTATTTTTATGATTTTTGATTTTGAAATTATATGTTAACTTTTAAAGCCTAAAGAGATTAAAGATCTCGCATGGCCCCATCGATCTACTCCCTAGGTGCTAGATGAGAAAAAAACCTCACGTGACGATTATTAAAGCGAGAAGGTAGATTATTTTGATGACCTAGAATTTTTGTTTTGAAGTTTTGCCAAATTAAATATTGTTCTTCTAAGCCTATAGAGGTAAAAAAAAATCTCACATGACTTCTATCTAAGTGCCTCAAGAGACTAGCGTTTTCATGTGGCACTATCGAAATTTGGACAAGATAATAATAAAGATAGTGACAATGATAATAATCTTAGTAATGAAAAGAAACAAATAAGTAATAAAATAAATTAAAATAAAATATTAAAAAAATGAAAAGAAGACATCAAAAATATGAGAAAGTAATAGACCCACCCACGTCAATTTTGCCATGCACGTCCAAACCTTTTCCATGCATTTATAATATCTATAGCCTTGGTATACCTATACACACACACACACACACACATATATATAGAATAAAATAAATAAATAATTAAATAAAATAAAATAAAAAATAAAAAAACTTCTTGTCATTTTATGTGTACCCTTTTAATGTATACACACACATATATAAAAAATATGGTGAAACGCATAATGAGATAAGAATAAAATAAATAATAATAGAAATAAGAAATAAAATAAAGTAAAATAAATAAAACAAATGAATAAATTAATTAATTAATTTAAAAGAAAGAAAAACATCAAAATTTGAAAACCAGATACCCCTTCCCCCGTCCTGCCATGCACCCACCTATATACATCCATATATATATATATACATATATCTATATACACATACATACATACATATATATATATATACATATATCTATATACACATACATACATACATATATATATATATATATATTTATAAACATGATCAAAGAAGAAAACAGTGCATCAGGAAGAGGGAAGACATCCATATACACACACACACACACACACACATATATATATATATACATGATAAAAGAAGGATAAAAAATGCATCAGGAAAAGGGAAGCATCCATGTCCCCAAGCACCCACCTTTATGCTCATATATATATATATATATATATCCATATATATACCCATATATCTATATATATAAACATGATAAGAGAAAGGGGTATCATGCAACCTATTTCCAGCACCTTTGGAAAGCAAAAACAAAGTGCAATAGTGCATCAACCTTCAATGATATTTAATAGCCAAAAAATGAAGGTATTATGCCACAGATTTGGAGCGCCATTAGACAACAAAATGAAGCAAGATAACGTCCTTTGTTTTAGCCGTGTTTAAACAGCCAAAACTAAGGTATCATACAACCAATCTCCACTAAAAGTTGACAGCAAAGTGCAGTGAATGATGCAGCTAAGTCCCAATGCACCTTGTGACAGCAAAATAGAAGATGGCAAAACACTACAATCCCCATTCTTCCTCTGTTAACCTTTGTTCTGAGAGTGCACAATAGAGGCGTTAATCTCCTCTTCCCTTCTCTTCTTCTTATCTTTCTCTTCTTCTTCTCCTTTCCTTCTTTCTTTTATTCTCAGTGCATTCCGTGGCCTCTCTCTTTTGGTTCTAGCCCTCTCCCTTTCTCTTCCTCTTTCTCTTCTTCTTTCTTTCCTATTGATCCACTATCTCTCTCCTTTCGGTTCCAACTCCCATTTCTTTCTCTTCTTCCTTCTCTTTTTCTTTCTTCTTTCTCCTTCTCTTCCTCTTTTCTTTCTCTTCATTCTTTCTCCTTCTCTTCCTCTTTTCTTTCTCTTCTTTCTCTCCTCCTCCTCCTTTCCTTTTCTCTCTCTTTTTCTCTTCTCTTTTTTCTCCTCTTCCTCTTTCAGTTCCAGGTCGTGCTTTTTTTCTCCTTTCTTCTTTTTTCTTTCTCTCTAGCCTTCTTTTTAAACGCCTCCCCCTCTCTCGGTTCACTTCCCATATTCAGAAAAAATCCCTTCTCAAATGCTGTGTCTTATATCCTTTTGTTCAGTCTGCCCTCTTGATGTCCTTTTATTTTTCAGCCTGCCCTCTTTTCACCTTGTACCCTTGCCTGTTATTCTCCCACCACTCCAACTGTCATTTTCTCTTTTTGCTCTCTCTCTTTCTCTCCATGATGGCTCATTTTTTTCAAGTTGATCTACTGTGAGTGTGTGTAAGAGTGTGTATGTATGAGTGTTTGAGTGTGTGTGCGTCTGTGAGTTAAGGTTTATGTGTAAGAGTCTGTACGTGATAGTTTGTGAGTGAATTGTGAGTGTGAGTGAGAGAGAGCTTGCATTTTAATTTGATTGCTTTTGAATTTTTATTTTGATTTTAATTAGATAACTTTTCTTTTTCCTTTTTGATTTAGATTAATTAAAATTTTTTTGACTCTATTTGATTTTCCTTTTTCTTAATTTGTAAGATAATTAACATGTCTTTATTTCAAATACTTATTTAGAATTTTTCTCTTTTATCTTTTCTTTTTTTAGTGTTATATCTTTGACATTTTGATTTTGTATTTGGTTTATCCCATTTTTTATTTTTTACTTTGTTTTTTCACTTTTATTTATTTTTTTCTTATTATTATTATTATTATTATTATTATTATTATCATCATCATTATTATGTTTCATTATTTTGTCTTTTGATATATATTTTATTTAATTTTATTTTGTGACACTCATTTTGCATTTGTTTAGTTATAAGAGTAACCAATTGATCCATTAAGTAATTATTAATTTTTATTTTTGGGATGGGGTGTTCACAATATTTATATAGTAAATGAAAACTAGAATAAATGTATCTTTTCCAGTAAATTGATTAGTATATGTTTATGGCTAGATTAAATACCAAACGACTTTGGATTGTCTTAGGATTTGGTATGGAGTCCTTAAACATGTTAAATGTAAGAACAGTTAGAATTGATTTCTCTGACCCAAACAAATCAAAGTAGTACAAGCTTAGTGAAGAAGGATTAAGTTGCACAATTTTGAGTTTGGGTTCAATATATGCCATAAAAGAATTTAAGAATTATAAGTTCAACCTTTCATCAGTAAAGACTAGACACAAAAGGCTTAAATATGGAGATTTATAGTATTTTTGGCTTGATATTTTCTACTATAATTCCTTAACTACGTTGTATATAATGGAGAATTGGTAAGAATATTTTCGAGGTGTTACATTTATAGTATCAGAGCGTAATTTAGACATGTTTTTATATTTTCTTGATCATTTCTTTAATGGTGAATTGTTATGATTGATTTAATTGGTAGGTTGAAGATGAGGAATGATCTATTTATTTAGTACCAAAATAAGAATTTATAGAAAATTGAGTTATTCACTATGTATGCTTTGCTTTATTTGCTTGATTGAATCGCATGAATATCCTATGCATATGTCGATCAGGTCAACATGGCATATAAGAGGAATTAGGCCCAAATTTTATAGGAACACGCAATAGACTACAGGAACAAGTTGAAGCTTAGGCAACTGCTATTGAAATCCTTAGCCAATTATAAGAAGAAGTGAAGGGAAGAGGAATATAAAACAAACTAGAGAGAGAACTTTAAGGGAAATGAAAGAGTTGAGGGTGATGTGAGCACTTATAGGGATAAAAGAACTAAAGGTGTGAGACAAAATTCAATCACCTCTGTCCTAGTAGAATTTAGAAAAGCAAACCCTCAATATTCAAAGGCAAGTATGATCCAAATGTAGCAGATAAATGGATTAGGCAACTAACAAAAATTTTCAGGGAAATGTGTTGCACATCTAAGTAGAAAGTGGCTCTAGCATAATATATACTAGAGAACGAGGCTGAGTTATGGTGACAAGGGGCTAAAAGACAGTTGTAAGCTGAATAAACCCAAGTAATTACATGGGATGGATTTCAAATGGTTTTATATGGAAAGTATTTCCTAGATTCTATAAATAATGATAAAGAAATTGAGTTCAAACAACTCAAACAAGGAGACATGACTGATGATGAATATGTCACTAAGTTTGTTAAACTATCAAAATTCTCCTCTTACTTTAAACATCTTGATGATGAACCTTGGTGTTGTAACTGACCTTTCGACGGAATAAAATAAAAAGTTTTTAAATTGATTCCCAAAAACTAATCTCAATTTATTTAGAGTCGCTACCAAAATTTTTAAAGGAAAACTTTGGAAAACCAATTTAAAATAAAAAAGAAAAAGGAAATATGGTCTACGAAATCATAGATGAGTTCAGGAGTCTATTTGAGAGTGGGGAAGGTGTTAAGCACCCCACAACACTCGTCCATAAGGACAGTTACCTTAAACCAGTCAGCTGAAATAGAATATGGCTTTTAAATTTATCTCAATTACCCTTTTATTGACATGCATACCTGTTAAACAAAGGAGACAAAACAACAAGAATGAAAGCAAACAAATAGATATTTACAAAGGACGGACTTGACCTAGGATGAAAACCTAGGGCCTACGTACCCTACGATAAGGATCAAAGTCCACGTAGTTCGACCAAAAATGCATGTTCATTGAGTGATGATTTGTACGTTTTGCAATAAGAATAGGAAGGTTCAAAAATAGATTTTCATGAACAAGACGGAATTGGAATTTGATTTGTGTGTTTTAATTTTCTACAATCTGATTAATCTCGCTTTCCTGATCTCTTCATTTTCATTTTTTATTTTTGGAATTTTGAATACTTTATTTTGAATTTTAAATGAAATGATTATGAAGGAAGAACTAATCTCTTTGTAAAAAACTTAATCAAAACATTTATTTTTGTGTTATTATTATGGTTATTATTATTTTAAAACAAGTACGTATTAATTTTCAGGTTTTATGAAAATTAAAATTTCACATAACCCCAAGCATTCGAGGAGAACTATATTCTCACACGATAATTTCGTAAATAATGGGGAATATTTAATTAGGATGAATATTTAATTATGATTTTTTTAATTATTATTATATTATTATTATTTTTAGATAGAGGTGTATTAATTTTAGGGAATTAAGGAGATTAAAATCTCATATATTCCCATGCAATCGAAGAGCACAATGTTCTCATACAATTGTTTCATAAATAATGGAGAATTTTTAATTAGGATGAATATTTAATTATGATTTTTTTTATTATTGTATTATTATTATTATTTTTAGATAGATGCGTATTAATTTTAGGAAACTAAGGAGATTAAAATCTCACATATTCCCATGCAATCGAAGAGCACAATGTTCTCACACGATTGTTTCATAAATAATGGAGAATGTTTAATTAGGGTGAATATTTAATTATTATTTTTTTTATTATTGTATTATTATTATTATTATTAGATAGATGCGTATTAATTTTAGGAATCTAAGGAGATTAAACTCTCACATATTCCCATGCAATCGAATAGAACAATGTTCTCATATGATTGTTTCATAAATAATGGAATAATATTTAATTGAAGTAAATATTTAATTATTATTATTTTTAAGCAAATGTATACTAACTTTAGGGATATAAGGAGACTAAAATTTCACATAATCCCATGCAATCGAGGAGAACAATGTTCTCACACGATAATTTCACAGATAATGGAAAATATTTAATTAAGGTAAATATTTAATTATTATTATTATTATTATTCTTTTTGTATTATTATTATTTATAGCAAGTATGTATTAATTTTTAATTAATAATTTTTTCTCGGGATTTAAGGAGATCCGAATCTCACACGATCCTAAGACACCTGAAGAGAATAATATTTTCACTCGATGACTTTCTTAGAACTTTGTTTATAAAACCAAAATTAATCTTGTATTGACACAAAGATAATAATAATATATGTATACCTATATGTATCCATATATATATATATATATATATGCATATGTAACATACATATAAACATAGTATGAAACAAAGAATGCTCTAGGAAGCAGGCATCAAGGGAAAAAAAAGAAAAAACACATAACCATATACACACACGCATATACGTATAAATACATCTATGTACACACATATATATATATATACATATATATATATATATATAAACATATATGTAATATCTATATAAGCATGATATGAAAGGTGGAAAGCTTCAGGAAAAGCGTCGCACAGTGAAAGCAGCATATATCTATATCTACACACACACATATATATATATATTCACCTATATATACATATATATATATATATATACACATATATATAAACACCTATGTAGTATATATATGAGCATGAGAGAAAGAGAGGCAGAGCAAACATCAGGCAACAATGAAACACATGTCCATATATACACGCTCTAATATATATATATATATATATATGTATCCATCTACATGCATATATATATATATATATGTATATATATAAACACATATATAATATACTTCTATGCATATATATATATACATGTAGACACAAGAGGAAGCAAACTTCAGGAAGTAGAATAAGCATCCCCACACTTACACCTATATGTATCTATATATATACACACATATATATATAAACACATACACATACATACATATAAGCATGATAAAAGAAAACTGAAAGCATCAGGAATCCAAAGACGCTTACTCTTTCCCTTTCTTCTCTTTCAGACTCAGCACTATCAACAAATTCTTTCAGTGTCTTACGGAAAGTCTCAGCCACAGGGCCGTCATTTTCAGATGCTGCAAGCTCCTGTTTAACCTTTCGTAATCCCTTGTTAATTGCTACCATCTCTTCTACTAATGCTTTCAATTGTATCTTGCTAGCAACTTCCAGGCTAACAAGGTCCAAATGAAAATCAAGGAGTGCAGGAGACTTTTCAGCTAGGACCAGTAGAAGCACGAGTCTCTGTGAGCTTTAAAAGACTATCTAACTTAAATCCAACAGCAGACCCCCTTGCTATTCCTTGATTCAAAGTATTCCCCAAATAAAGAATTTTCTACATAATATCCTTCAGTTTGTCAATTTTTTGGACCTCTTCACAGGCAGCGTTCACAGTGCTTAAGCTATTCTTAAATTCAACAATCTGACAATTAAACTGGATCTTGAAAGAAAGTCTTCATGTGCTTTCTGAAACAACCGTATGAAATTTAATAGAGTTGCAGTTACTTGCTCAAATGGGTAACGATCAAGGTCTACCAAAATATTTTGCAAGATCATCTGCATTTTTACCTGCCACTGAATATAGGTTTGATACATTTGCCTCCTCTAACTCTCTCGGCTCCTTCTCTTTCTCTCTCCTTCCAGTAGTAGCTTTCTTTCTCCTTTCCATCTTCTTCGAGTCAGCAAGTGCCTCTGTTTAGCTCTGTTCTCCCTACATGAAAACAGAGTTTATTCGGGGCAGCAGCGTTGGTTCATCTCGCCTTCTCTCACATTCAAGCCTAGTGTTCTTCTAGTGGATTCTCGACACCTCTTGTTTAGCTCTCTTTCTTTTCTGCCATCATTCTCCGTTCTTTCAACTTCATCTCGACCTCCCCCACTATTCCATATTTCTTCTTTTCTGCACCTCTTATTTCTTCTTCTTTTTCTCCATTGTTTCTCAAGCTTTCCCTCTCGTTGCTCTCTTGGGCTTTCCCTTGTTTCGTGAATACTGAACAGAGGTGAACCTTCCCTCCTCAACGCGTCTACCTTTCTATTTCTTCCTCTTCGTGCTCTTTGTCTCGCAACCTCTCTTAGTTATCTCTTCGCTCCTTTTTTCACTTGATCTCTTTTGGTCAGGTTATATGAAGATGGGGACTTCTCTTCGCTTGCCTCTCTTTTCTAATCTCTTCGAGCTCCTTCTCCTTAGCTTCTCCATTTCTCCTTCCTCCCTTTTCGTCTGGTTTTCTCCTTTCTCTGAACCGTCCTCCCTCTGCCCCCAGCCCTTTGCTTTTTCTTTTCAGCTTTTTCTTATCCCTTCAAACTCACCTCTCTCACATGGGAAGGCTTGGCCAACTCAAGGACCTCAATGTTGATGCTGCTAAAAGGGGCGCAAGCATTCAGAGATGACAGAGTCAGCCAAGAATGAGGCTCCCTGACCACAGAAGGCAACCAAGTAGAAGGCTTTAGAGACGACAGAGGCAGCTATGGATACGACTAATGAAATGATAGAGCCGACCAAGTAGAGTGGAAGGTGAAAGCTTGCAGTTACTAAAATCTGAAAACATAACACTCCTGTTCCTTGGCCAACAGTAGGCTCCTTTCTTTTCACAACCGCCTTTTCCCTCCTCATGCAAGTTGCAATTTTATTATATTTATTTATATTTTTTATTTTTATTATTAGTACCATTATTATTAGTTAACTTTTATTTTTTATTTATTTATTTATTTTATTATTATCTTTTTATTTTTTAATTAATTTTTTCCTTATATATTCTTTTTATCTTTTATAATTTTTCCTTGATTTATTATAATTGGCTAATTTTATTTTTAAATTTTGAGTTTAATTAATTATCTCCCATTATTTATCTTTAATTTCAACTTGTCCCCAGAGAATTTCATTCGAAGCTTTATCGTTTTAAAATTCTTTTATTTGCTTAATTATTAATTAATTGGTGTATCAATTAATTAAATAATTAAGTAATTAAGGATGGGGTGTTCACACTTGGAGAGTGACAAAATATGAGTGAGGCCTTTATTCTAAACTAAGGGATAAAGTGGTAACTCATAAGATCAAAAACTTTAACAAATTAGTAAACAAGTGTAGGTTGGCTGAGTATGAAAGATGCTGATTTATAGAGAAAGAGGAAAGCCTTTGAAAAGGGGAAAAGGAAATAGAAAGGCAGTTAATAAACCAAGGAATAAGAGGTTCCAAGGGGATGGTAGTCAAGATAGAAGGAATTAAAATAGGGGTTGTCAAGGGTCTAACTAGAATACTTGTAGACAGTGTAGTAAATCTCATAGGAGTAGTCCACATATGGTAGGTCAAGAGATGTGCTACAATTGTAGCAAGTCTAGCCATTTTGCAAAGCAATGTAACATGAAAAGATAATTAACTTTAGAAGTCAAACCACAAAACTAAGGTCGAGTATTCGCACTTTCTCAACAGGAAGCTAACTAGTCTCTTCGTTCAATTTAAGGTATGATTATGATCCATGATACTCTTATAAATGTAATGTTTGACTCAGGTGCAATGCATTCATTTATTGAATATGACTATGTTAGGGGCCTACGATTAAAATGAGTACTTTACATTATGATTTGTCTATTTCTACTCCTATAGGATCCCATGTTATTACTTCAAATGTTTGTTTAAATTATGATGTCAAATTTGATAAATGACATACTACTCTTGACTTGATTTGTCTTCTTTTATCTAGTGTTGATGTTATTGTTGGCATACATTGGTTGTCTGCAACTAATGCCATTTTAGATTGTTCTAAAAAACTTGTTTATTTACTTTCTTGTATATCCAAACTTAATTCTTCAACTAAGCTATCCTACCTATCCACTGCCCAAGCTGAGAGATACCTTAGGAAGATTTGTCAAGGGTTTTTAATTTTCTTCTCTTTATTGGCTGAAGTTGAAGAAGGTATAAAGAATATACATATTGTTAAGGATTACCAAGATATCTTCCCAAAGGAAATTAATGGTTGACCTCTTAATAGAGAGATTGAGTTTTCTATTAACATAATGCCTGGTACAAGTCCTATCTCTAAGGCCTCATATAGAATGGCCCTAGTAGAATTGACAGAGCTTAATAATCAAATAGAGAAACTATTAAAAAATGGTTTTATTAGACTAAGTGTATCCCCATGGGGAGCACTGGTATTGTTTGTTAAAAAAAAAGATGGAAGTCATAGGTTATATATTGATTTTAAAGAATTGAATAAGGTGACCATTAAGAAGAAGTATCCTTTACCTAGGATAGATGATCTTTTGGACCAATGGGCAGAAGCTTCTATCTTCTCCAAGATAGATTTGAGATAAGGGTAACATCAATTGAAAATTAAAGATGACATTGTCCCAAAGACAATCTTCAAGACTCGATATGGACATTATAAGTTTGTGGTAGTCTTTATAGATGACATTCTCATTTATTTAAAGAGTCTCGAGGAACATCAAAGACATCTTAAGATAGTCCTCCAAACTTTAAGAGAGACATAATTATATGCCAAGCTCAATAAGTTTGAGTTTTGGCTATCAGAAATCAAATTCCTAGGTTATGTTATCTCTAGGGATAAAGTAACTATAAATCCAAGCAAAGTAGAGGCAATAATGAATTAGGAAAAACCTAAGTTGGTCACAAAGATTATGAGTTTCCAAGGTTTAGCAAGGATATTATAAGAGGTTCATTAAAGGATTTTCTCAATTAGCAATGCCATTGACTAAGCTAACTAGGAAATACCAATCGTTTATGTGGGATGATACATATAAAAGTAGTTTTAAAGAATTAAAGACTAGGTTAACTTCTTCCCATGACTTAATGTTACTTGACCCTGGCGAGAGTTTTACCATTTATAGTGATGCCTCTAAAAAGGGTTTAGGATATGTTCTTATGTAACATGGTAAAGTAGTATTTTATGTCTCCAGACGATTTAGATCGCATGAAGAAAATTACAATACTCATGACCTAAAGCTAGCGATTGTTGAAGATTTAGAAACATTACTTATATGGTTCTAAGTTTGTGGTTTTTAGTGATTATAAGAGTTTGGAATATTTGTTAGACTAGAAAGAGTTGAATATGAGACAAAAGAAATGGCTTGAGTTCTTAAAACACTATGATTTTACTCTTAGGTATCATCAAGAGAAAGCAAACATGGTTGCTAATGCCTTAAGTAAGAAATAATGGTTAAAGAATTAATTGAGGTTTAGAGATTTGAGTCTCTCTATTTCTAAGCAACCTTATGGACTTTATGTAAGTGAAGTAAGGATTAAAGATGACCTTATAGATCAGATTAAAAAAGAAACCTCTGATTCTTTCCTGGTGGATATTAGAGAGCAAATTTCTAAAGGAAAATCCAAAGAATTTTAGCATATTTGAAGACAGGATAATTAGATACCAAGGTATGATGTGTGTGTTAGAGGGAAGAAATGTCAAAGAAATCATTTTAACAAAAATCCACAAAAGTAGGTACATTATTCATCTGGGAACCACCAAGATGTATCATAATCTTAAAAAATCATTTTGGTGGCCTAGAATGAAATCAGATTTAGCTCAATATGTAGCAAAATGTCTTATATGTCAGAGGATTAAGGTATAACATCAGAAACCTACTGGGTTACTACAATCCTTAGAGATCCCTAAGTGGAAATGGAATGGTATATCGATGGATTTCATTATTGGCTTGCCAAAAGGTCCTTTGGTTATGATTCTAGTTAGGTGAAAGTTGATAAATTGATTAAGTCCACTCACTTCATAGCCATTAAGTCTGCCTATACTCTAGATAAATTGGCTCAGACATATGTTAAAGAGATAGTTAGACTACATAGTGTGCCTAGTAGCATTGTTTCAAATAAGGACCTATGATTTACATCTAAATTTTGGAAATCTTTACACAACGCTTTAGGAACTAAACTCCATTTTAGCACTGCCTATCACCCTCAATCTGATAGACAAATAGAAAGAAGTATTTAAATACTTGAGGATATACTTAGAACATGTGTTTTAGAGATGAAAAGGAACTAGGATGCATACCTACCCTTAGCTGACTTTGTCTATGACAATATTTTTCATTCCAGTATCCATATGCTCCCTTTAAGGCTCTGTATGGAAGGAAGTGTAGGTCACCCTTGTGTTGGGTTGAACTTGGAGAAAAGAGCTTATTGGGACAAGATATTGTTGAACAAACTACTAGGCAAAGTGAATTTATTAGAGATAGACTCCGTACTACCCAAAGCAGGCATAAAAGCTATACCAACAAAAGAAGGAAACCTCTAAAATTTGAAATAAGCAACTATGTATTCCTTAAAGTTAGTCCAGTCACAAGTGTAAGGCAGTCTTTGAAAATAAAAAAGCTCAGTCCTTGTTATATTGGTCCTTTCCAAATTCTTAATTGGATAGGACCTATGGCTTACAAACTTGCTCTTCCACCTAATCTTTCTCAAATCCATGATGTTCTTCATGTATCACAACTTAAAAAATACCAACTAGACTCTTCAGATGTCATTAAGCATAAGTCAATGCATTTACAAGACTATCTATCATTTGTTGTGAATTCAGAATGGATCATTGACACCAAGGTTAAACAGTTGAGAAATAAGAATATCTACCTAGCAAAAGTGGCCTAAAAGGGATTATCATTTGATGAAGCTACATGAGGTTGGAAGAGATGAGGAGGACATATCCTCAATTATTTGAGTAAGTTATATATAATTTTGATGGCAAAATTGCTTAAAGTATGGGAGATTGTAACATTCTAGCACTTTTATCTTAATTGAAATTTTAAATTTCTTTAGAGTATATTAACAATATACGAGGCTCAATTAGGTGAAGGTTAATTGGCAAGGTAACTTGTAATTATTAGATGACCTATAAGAATTTAAGGTGCCAAGAAATTAGGATTAAAAAATAGAATTAGAGGGAATAAAATGAAAGAGAAAAAAGTAGTCTAATATAGAAATTATAGTTTTAACCATTTATTTCATTGTCAAGAAAAGGGTGTAGAAAAATGGAAATGGTGGGCTTTGTATATTAAATATGAATTTAATTGAAGTAGTTAGAATTAAATACATGTGGTATACATGTTGAAAAAGTTACAGTAAGCATTTGATTGAATTTATTTCACATGGGACCCACAAACATTAATTTTGGTAATTAGAAGTTATGTTTTGATGCTTTATAAGCCACGCACATTTTTCCTAACTAAAGATGAAAAAAAAGGTGTAAGAGTAAAGATTTAGTTATAGTAAAGAAGTGCTTTGTGGAAAATCCAAATTTGAATAAGAGATTACTTATTTGAAAAGACTAAAAGAAGGAATTAAGCACCTTGGTAAGAAAAGGTAAGCTTGAAACTCATGTAGCTAATCTTTATCCTTAAAACTTGTAATTACATTGATTAATTATTTGATGGCAATTATATTGTGATTGTTTGATAACAATTGCACTTTGGACTATTTAATAGTTAGTTATACCATAATTTTTTAAAGGCAATTATGTTATGACTGCTTGATTGCAATCCGCTTGTAATTGTTTGATGACAATTACATTATGATGGGACTATTTGGTATGTCTATACATGGGCCCTTATGTTGGTATAGGACAACATTGAAGTAGCTGACCATGTAAAGTCCTTATAAGATCGTTGAAGTGATCTTGTATGTAGCATGAACTATAAGTAGTCCTTGTTGATAAATTGTAAGTTTTAAGGTTGGAATTCCATGTTTTAAACTATGATTAGCTACTGAGATATTAATCTCACCGATCCTTTGTATCCAACAAAATTCCAGGTGCACAATATACTCCACATGTACAAGGCCATAAGTTTAAGTAGTAATAGTGATGCTTCAGTAGCACATGTTTATTTTATGATGTATTATTATAATAGATTATTGTTATGTGAAGAAGTCATATATATTTACATAGTAAATGAAAACTAGAATAAACGTAAATTTTCCTGTAAGTTGTTTAGTATATGTTTATGGCTAGATAAAATACCAAACGATTTTAGATTGTCCTAAGATTTGGTATGAAGTCCTTAGACGTGTTAAATTAAGAATTGTTGGAATTGATTTTCCTTACCCAATCAAATTAAAGTAGTACAAGTCTAGGGAAGAAGGACTAAGTTGCATATTTTGAGTTTGGGTTCAATATATACCATAAAAGAAATTAAGAATTGTAGGTTCAACCTTTCATTAGTAAGGACTAGACACAAAAAGTTTAAATATGGAGATTTGTAGTATTCTTAGGCTAGATATTTTCTAATATAATTCCTTAACTATGTTGTAAATGTGGAGAATTTGTAAGAATATTTTCGAGGTGTTACAACTCCCACTCTAATGAAGTTCATCCTTTCAACCCTTCTTCCTCATACACCAACAATGTCACCATTTCAATTCTAAATAAACCTTACAATTTGGATACCTCAATTTCCATGCCTGCTTGCCCCAAGAGGAACATAGCCAAAACCCTTGGAATTGTTACATACACATAGCACAGCTCTCCAACGCTTTCACTAGCTTTGTGAACTTCAACACTGGTAGGATTTTCTAGATCAACAGAACACTCATTAACCCAAATTTGGATATCCAAATCAAATAGTTATCCACCCAACCATTGTCCAATTCCAAGAAATAATGGAGCCTTAGATAGCCAAAGAGGATGAATATGAGTTTTCATATTAGTACCATTACAAAAAGATCTAGACAAATAGCTTTGGAACGAGAAGTTCAATGCCTAGAAGGTAAAGCTTGAGGAGATGGTAAGTGCTTTAATAGCATAGTGGAGAAAAAGAAAGTAAGAAATAGAAACTATAGTAGTTTTATGGCAAACATGGTTTTATCTTAACCTAATTTGGCAGGGAGAGTTTACATCAAATTCCAAGTCAACAACACCTCATGATTTAACTGTCTAAGTCAAATGTTGACGGATAGTGAAATGACGAATGGACCAAAATGGGAAAAGTTCTACTCATTAGGGATTAATTTAGATTTACGAAGGAGTGAGTGACCAAAATAAAAATGAGGACAAAAATGGAATTTTTGTCTCTATATAGCTTCTTTCCTTTTTAAAGCACAACACTTGCACTTATTAAATTAATTGATTTCAAAAGTGTGTACTAATATTTTTCAAAATTCAAGATTATCTACCACAAGGGTGAGATTGATTTTTTTTCTTAGGGGGATAGGATGTAATAAACATAAGAAAAAAAAAAGTTTCTTCATAAAATTTCATAAGGACTTTTATATAAATTTTATTTTTATTAGGGGTCATATATAATTTTACAAGGACTTATGTGCAAAAACTTTATTTATTTTACAAAATTTTTTTACACATCATAAATTGTAAAATGTTAGGGTATGTGTGAATTTTGTGCTGTCATTGTGTTTTTCTCTTTTGGGTTAAGTGACCATTAATGGATGAGAAAGCTAAAGAGAAAAAAACCAATTAAGCAGTAAAAGCTTTTGACTTTCGAAAACATAAATGATTATCCCTGAAGATGGTGGTAGGTAGCTCTAGGGATCACTATCCCTTTATGACTTTTCTTCTTTTAGCTAAAGGAAAAATTTTAGTTTTCTGAGTGAAACCATTTTCTTTTATAAACAACAGGGCAAAATGCCCAAGAAAACAGAACTAGCAAGCCACGAGTCTAGAGTGACAAACACCCTGTAAGTCAGCAGCAGTAACTAGGAAGGTGAAACTAGGAATAGTATCAAGACACTTAAAAAAAGGGAATTAATTATGTCTATACTTAGCAAAGGTATCAGCAGTGAAATTTACTTCACGAAAGATGTGAGAAATTTGGATAGACCAATCCAAATTTAACCAGCATCTAATAGCATGAACTAGCTGAAAACTTCCATGCAGATTATCTTGTAAGTTTAGAATCATCTTAACCACGATCAAAGGATCAAGTTTCACAACAATAGACCTATACCCAGCTTTAAAACAAATTTAGAGCCTATAAAGTAAACCCCAAAGTTCAGCATTAATAATTGTGAAGTTTGAGAGCTTGACACTAAGACCCTTGATAAGTTTGCCCCTTTTATCCCTTAACAGTCCATCACAAGTTGCAGAACCTTGATCTAAAATAGAACCATCAATATTAAGCTTGACGACATGATTAGAAGGGGGAATCCAGTGAATATGTTAAATAGTGAAATCATTTATGATTTTTTTAGCAAGTTTTAGGAGAGAAAAAGAATGGTGATAGTCCAAAACCAATGCAACCATATACCTCAAGAAACTAGCAGGCTCAATATTAACCCCTTCGAAGATTCTTCTATTTATCATGTGCCAAATTTTAACACAAATAGAAGGAAAAACATAGAGCAAACCCACCCTATTAAAGAAAAGAGCTCCTTTATTAAGATTTAAATCCAGCCACTGAATGTGTTTTT
Source organism: Delonix regia (assembly GCA_037074485.1). Classification (NCBI taxonomy): domain Eukaryota; kingdom Viridiplantae; phylum Streptophyta; class Magnoliopsida; order Fabales; family Fabaceae; genus Delonix; species Delonix regia. The sequence goes on from CM073452.1 coordinate 8,877,127, forward strand.
CTTAGAAGAAACCTAAATGAAGAGAACTAGCCACAATGCTCTTCTACACTAAACTAGTAATAGTGCAATCACAAATAAAGTAGAGTATTGTTTCATCATCCGAGGCATAAAGAGAACAAATAAGTGAATCAGCCAAAGACCAATGATGGCGAGCACTATTAGTGAGAAGAGTTTCATTTGAAACAAGCCACATAAAGGCTTGGATATGTTGATGGACGTCTAGTTTCCAAATCTTACCAAAGAGATCATACTAAATGTTCCAATTAATTCTAAAACAAGAATCAAGAATAGATTTACAAGAAAATATACCTATGATATTTGGAAGCCAGGCTATAAAGTCAACACCCTCAACCAAGGCAAAGACTATCAAAAGGATAATAATATCCACACAATCGGCAAGGAGGACTCGTTGAAGCTTAAAAACATCCTAATCCCCATTTTCAAGAACATAATCAGCCACTAAATCATCCCGAATATTATCATCAACATTAATGGTAGCAAAATCTTCAAGGTTATGAACTCCTAGCACCCAATGATCAGTCCAAAAATGCATTGAATTACCATTCCTAAGCCACCAAAAAATATTACGATAAAAGGGCAACCAAATCTTAGACATAGCACAACGCTGGTGAATAATCGAAATAATTGCATCAGAACAACTATATTTGCTTTAAAACACCTTCACTCGGAGATCTTCTCTTTTATGAATAAGGTTCCAAGCTTGCTTCATAATAAAAGTTTAGTTAAAATTCTGAGCTCTTCGAGAAACCCAAGCTACCAAACTTCTTAGGTTTACAAATGTTATCCTAACTAATCAAGTAGATATTCCTCTTATCTTTGAAACTATTCCAAATAAAATCCCTACAACTTTTATCCATATGATCACAAACCTAAAGAGAAATTTTTGTAGTTTGCATCACATAAGTGGGGATGAAAGCAAGGGCTAACTAAGCCAAAGTGATTCTCCCAACAAGCGAGAGGGTGTTAGCCTTCTAACCATTCAAAAAATTTATCATTCTAACAGTAAGATATTGGAAACCTCTGTAGGACATCTGTCATGAAAAAAAGGGAACACTCAAATATTTTCTCAGATTATCAATCAGATTCATACCCACGAACTGGCTAATTTCATTTCTATTATCTTAAGGGACGTTAGTTGAGAAATAAAAGCCAGATTTCGAATTATTAACCTTCTAGCCCAAGTTTCTTTAAAAAACCTCCAAAGTCTCCTTAATAACATGTGTTGTTGAATAGAAGTAGTACTGAATAAAATAAGATCATCAGCAAAGAAAATATGAGAAAGGATAAGCCCCCTCCTTTTTAAGGAAATAGATCCCAAAGTTTCTGCTCAATAGCTAAAGAGATGGATTAAGAAAGTTTCTTAATATAAAGAACAAAAAGATAAGGAGAGATGGGATCCCTCTTGAGGGAAAGAAAGGGTCTATAACATGACCATTCCAAAGCAATTGCATGTTAGCAAAAGTAACACTCCACCAAATTAAATTGATAAAGTTTTCTAGAAGGCCAATATCAACCGAGGTGTCTCTTAGAAAATTCCATGAAAGCCTATCATTGGCTTTCTCAAGATCCACCTTAAAGGTCATAAAACCAACATTACCCTTCTTGGTCTTTATAGCATGGACAACTTCCTGGGTAATAATGATGTTATCAGTGCTCTGTCTCCCAGGCACAAAGCTACATTGTTTGGCCCAATAATTTTGGGCATAACCTCTTTAAGTTTAGTGGCAAAAATTTTAGTAACTAACTTGTACACCACAATCTGAGTGAACCATTTATAACCTAACATTTTCTTCTATATCACATTTTTTGGTATTATTAATGGTCCTGACTTTAGGCTATAATTGGAAGTTTAAGGAAGGTTGGAATGGAGTGATCATTAATGGAATGATATGGAATGGAATTGAATGAAGTGGAATGGCTTGAGTAGATATGTTGTTTGGGAGTTTTAATGAGGAAAATAAAGGACACCTATCAATTTTGTTTGGAAATTATAATAAAATAAATGGAATGGAATGGCTCATTAATTTTTTTTCCAATATTACCCCTTGTAACATAGACACGTGACTAATAATTTGTTATTGTTCAATACATAATGTTACGTAATTCTCCTATCCATTTTTCTTTATCTTATTGACTAATTATCATGTCCATATTTTCTTTCTAATACATTTACTACAGAATATCTATGTTGCTTAAAAAAAATTTTAAAAGACAAGCTTAAAATGCCAAAAACAAAAAATTGTTGACAAAAAAATTTTAAAAAAAAGTAGATGAAACTAATCTACATTGTAGATTCTTTTATTCTCTCTTTTTATTTTGAAATTTGAAGTGAAAAAAAAAAAGAGAAAAAAGGCCATGACCATAATGATATAAATTAGATAAAGTTGTAATAACTAGAATTGGGTATATTAGTTATAAGATAAGAGCACATTAGTAATTTACTTTCTTAGGTCATTTCATTCCATCCTTGACCCTCCAATTTGGAGGGACACCAAAATTGGTTTTTTAGATGGCAATGAGGGTCTTGGTATCCTTCCCTTGCCATCCCATTTCACCTTTAAAAAAATCTAAACATAAATCCAACCCATTTTAATTATTCCATTTCTTACCACTCCTTCCTCATCCATTCATCCAAATATAGCCTTAATGTTTTATTTCCTTTTCCTCATCTCTAAATAAATTGTGCATCTATATATATAGGTCCTGAAAAATATGAAAGAAAATATAAATATAAATATGAAGATTTAAACCTTGTTTGAATGTTGTTTTGAAAAATAGTTTTATGTTTTTAAAAATAAAAAAAAAATTGTTTAGTAATCTGTTTTTTATTAATTGTTCTAAAAAATAAAAAACAAAGAAAGAGTTTTTTAGAATAAAAAAACAAGAACAAATTTTAGATGTCTTCCTTTGTTTCTTAAAATTATTTTCATTAATAACAAAATTGTAATTCTATAAAAATAATTTAAGTAAAGTTGTGGGTTAGTTTTAAATGAATTTTGAGACTCAACTCACTCGGTTAGTAACTAGTTAGGTTGAGTCATAATTTTTTTATTAAAAAAATAATTTTTCAAAAATATAATTTCTTAAGAAATAAAAAAAATTAAGATTTAAAATGAAACGCACATGCAAGCACAAATATATTGAACATGTAACACAAATATAAATAAAGCAAATATTTATTTTTTTATCCAATTAGTAAAATTAGAATTAAATTTGAAATTATAATTTTATGTTCTAATTATTTACATGGACCAAACATAAAATTTAAAATTTTGAATTAATTTTAATTTTAATGGAATTATAATTATAATTATACATTATACATTATAAATTTAATTATTGATACTAAACAAGGTTTTATTGTTTTTAAAACTTGTTCTTAAATTATTTTTTAAATTGTATTTGTTTTAATTTTGAGTTTGTTTTCAAAAACAAATAATTCAAACAAATTTTTTAAGTTTTTATTTTTAAAATTGTTCTAAACTGCAGTTCCACAAAACTATTCTAAAAATATAAAAACAAAAAATAGAATCAAACAAACCCCTAATTTTTACTCCTTATAATATTTAGCACATAAGATGTAAAAAAATTCATTACATTTTAATCATGACATGTTCAAATTTGAAAATTTATAAATTAATAAATTGTTTCCCCCTTCAGTCACAGCAAACAGATATAGAAAGACTAAATGGCATGGGATTTGAGAAAAACAAAAAAAAAAAAAATCAACCATAAAAAAAAAAAAAAAAAAAGCTTTCGCCATTATATCTCTGCGTTGTCGTACTAATGTGATGCTCGTGTGGACATGTGAAAGGTTTTTATTCCGACAATGACTTGTGAAGAAATTTCTATATATTTGGTGAATTTAAGAAGAGTTCCGAAGTGGGGCGCAACCTCAATTTGAAGAAGCAAATTTGGACTCGTGTAGGTTCTATTCTGGAATCCCCGGGGCATTAGTGGTGTCACGTTTATATAAAAAAGAGAGTGGAACAACGTTCTAGTTTTGGTTCCGATGGGGAGCGTTAACAGAGACGGCGGAGTTGAAGACGGAAACCTTCGGCAGCCTCTGTTACCAGAATCTTTGGCGAAGGATGAGGCTTCCCGTCAACAACATCAAACTGATCATGAAGAAGATAAATTTGCAAGAAAGGTGTGGGTCGAAACCAAGAAGCTATGGATGATAGTGGGTCCCTCAATCTTCAGCCGTGTGGCGGCATTCACCATGAACGTCATCACGCAAGCCTTCGCCGGTCACCTCGGAGACGTTGAGCTCGCTTCCATTTCTATTGCCAACACCGTCATCGTCGGCTTCAACTTCGGCCTCCTCGTATGCTTATTTACAACAACTTAATTTCCCATTATTAGTTAATTAAATTTGCTAAATATGTTGACTCCTTCATATTTATAATTTATTTAGTTGGGGATGGCAAGCGCACTGGAGACACTATGCGGACAGGCGTTTGGGGCGAAGAGATACCACATGTTGGGTATATACATGCAGAGGTCATGGATTGTTCTGTTTCTGTGTTGTTTCTTGCTGTTGCCGGTGTACGTGTTTGCGACTCCCATTCTGAAACTGTTGGGACAGCCAGAAGAGGTGGCAGAGGAGTCGGGGGTGGTGGCTCTGTGGCTGATACCCCTCCACTTCAGTTTTGCGTTTCAGTTCCCTCTTCAGAGGTTTCTGCAGTGTCAGCTCAAGACCTTCGCCATCGCTGGGGTATCTTTGGTGGGTCTTGTGGTGAATGTCCTAGCCAGCTGGCTGTTGATATATGTGTGGGATTTTGGAGTGGTGGGTGCGGCTATTGCTCTGGACATATCGTGGTGGGTGTTGGTGTTTGGGATGTATGCCTATATGGTTTGCGGCGGATGCCCTTTGACTTGGACTGGTTTCTCCATGGAAGCGTTTTCAGGGCTATGGGAATTTCTCAAACTCTCTGCTGCTTCTGGGGTCATGCTCTGGTATGCTTCCTCTTCCTCTCTCTCTCTCTCCACACACTCTTTATTAATTACAACCTGCTATAGTTAGCATATGAATAATGATCAAATGAATGGTCGATGCATATTGCAGTTTAGAGAACTGGTACTATAGGATCCTGATACTGATGACAGGTCATTTAAAGAATGCCACAATTGCGGTAGATGCGCTGTCAATTTGGTAAGTAGTTTAAATTTGTTGGCCAAATGACATGCGCGTGTTTTGTAACTGCAAATATTTAAGATGATGATCTGGGACTTTTGATTCTGCAGTATGACTATTAACGGATGGGAAATGATGATTCCTCTAGCTTTCTTCGCGGGTACCGGGTACTGTTTTAATCCCTCCTTTTCCCTCTTCTTTTTCTTTTCTTTTCTTTTCTTTTCTTTTTTCCTTCTGCTCATTTACCCAGTACTGCAATGCTATGCTTGACACTTGATGTGGGAAGGCTGAAATTAATTCATAATTCTGTTTGTATTTTCTAGAAAGTTGTATTTTAAATACTCATTGCTTGTTGGGCGTCTCCCCATGCGCGCTACACTGATCATTAGAACAACCATTTAAGCCTTACCTACTTAGAGAGCTCCTAATATAGTTCTTCGACATTATTTTTGTTTATAAGCCGAACACTCGATCGGATCTCTAGTGTTGGCTCATTCTGTGTTGTTAAATGTCTTTTCTCCCGGGGTAAGGCTGCTTCTTGCTAAAAGCCATAAAACCACAGGAAAAAAAAAAAAAAAAAAAAAAAACATGCATATATACCCCTAATGTCTCACTCTCGATTACATCTCCCTTCGATATTCAAAGGTTGAGTAGATACACAGGAGAGAGTATTTTAGCTTTAGTTAAACACCCTTCACAGAATGTAGACTGTAATGAAGCTCGTAGTTACTAAATATATATATATATATATATATATATATATATATATATATATATATACATGTGTGTGTGTGTGTGTGTGTGTGTGTGGGGCGGAGTGAATGAAGGATTGAAATGGATGTTTATGCAACAGGGTAAGGGTGGCGAATGAGCTAGGAGCTGGGAATGGGAAAGCAGCAAATTTTGCAACCAAAGTATCAGTGGCAGAATCAACAGTGATCGGGCTCTTCTTTTGCGCAATAATAATGGCATTTCACGAGCAGTTTGCACATATATTCACGTCTAGTTCGGATGTGCTCGAAGCCGTTAATAGCATGGCTTTCCTCTTAGCCGTCACCATTCTCCTCAACAGCGTTCAACCCGTTCTTTCAGGTCCAAATAAAATACTCCACCAATATATATATATATATATGGGTGATAAAGAACTGTGCTGATCATAATTATATATGGAAATTAATGCAGGAGTGGCTGTTGGTTCGGGATGGCAAGCATCAGTAGCATATATTAATTTAGGGTGCTACTACCTTATCGGGCTGCCACTAGGATTTCTCATGGGATGGATTTTCAACCTTGGTGTGAAGGTATATATTTACAAGTACAACAACTACCAAACCTAATTGAGAATTTGTTGGGTTTTTCCATTAATGGGAGGTGTATACGTGGCAGGGCATTTGGGGGGGAATGATCTTCGGTGGTACTGGAGTTCAAACCCTCGTACTGTTCATGGTAACAGCAAGGTGTGATTGGGACAAGGAGGTACGCACTCAAACTTCAGTAATTAGGGTTGGAAATTATGGCCAATACTGTTTCCCAGTCTGACTTACTCGTTTCTCTTTTGTGTTTTGGCTTTTCGCAATTGCAGGCCGAGATAGCCAGTACTCGCGTTAACAAATGGTCCACTCCTAACCCCAATGATCATGTGGAAGCCTCCCCCGATAACCACTAATAATATATAGCCCAATGAATTTTCCCCACTTGGCCCACTAATCTTGTACCAACAGTGATACACTGCACATTGGTCTCTCCTCTCATTATTCTTTCTCTTTCAATTTCCTCCGTTTACAATTATCTTTAAGTTAATCTTTCCTTGTAATTCAAGATTTATTTTTAATGACTTTATCAAACGTTGGGATTTCTGCTACAAGCTGCACAATTTTATTTTTCTAAACATTTTAATCACAGATGAAGTCTCTATTCAAAGAATAAATCTCAACCATTCATTTTGGTTTAAGTAGATTATTATCAATTTAAATTTTTAGAAATACGAGGTCATGTTTTATTATAATAAACTGTTAAATGAAAATTTAACAATATAAATTTATATTATTAAACTTTCATCTAAAAATTTATTATAATTAAACATAATTTCAAAAGATTCAAAATTATTATATTTCACCGCCACTAGAACAAAACTTTGAGACTAATGGTAAAATAAAATAAGAACAACTAAGATATGAAAACTTGAGCATATGATACAAGATGAAAGTACTTCTATATAAAAGTTACAATAACCTTAATTTGGATGGTTCGCTCATATTTGATTATAAAATTATCATGACTGGGAATCGAAGATTACAGTTTCATATTTCAATTTGATCTTCTCCCCAAATCCTCATTAAATCAATGATTACATAGCAAAGAGGCACCGTGAGTCTAATTCCTTGACATGGGTTTACAGAGCAAGTTCCTCAAGATATTTGCTGCTCCATTAACAAAGAGGGGATTGTCGCTCTAGTTCTTGATACTAGGAGGTGGCTCTACTCTCTTGTTTGGTTCTGGGAAAGGCAATTTGCTTTCAATCTAAAACGAAATGGACGACTGGATCATTGAATTGATGTATGTGATTAAAATTATAATAGAACTGTATAAATCAAAACACAACCATTTTGACTTGCATAGCATTCCGGACTATGCACCCTGCGTAGCAGAGAATCCAAACGCGCCTGTCAAGGCTGTCGGTGTGTGTTCAAACTTGGGTTTCTGTTTATCTGTTTATCTTTTGTTGGCTTGATGCGTGCAAAGTCATATTATTCTTAATCAGAGACCGTGAAAAGGGCTTATAAAAAACTTCAGTTTTGATTTATTCTACTCTTTAAAATTTCCAGAAAACAGCCATAAGTCACAAGCCCATCTCCATGGCCCCCCGAAGGTCGAAGCCAATAGCCAATTACAAAGAAGGCCAACCATGTCTTGGTCAAACCAAAAACCGACTACGAAACTTCCAAGAGGATGCCTTCTCATCCCAGTGTTGAAACGTTCAAAGAAAATGGAAATGGTACTTATCCAACCGACAGTGATATAGATATACCAGAAAACAAACACATTCCATGGTGTTGGAAATCCTTATATGAAAACTTTGATCTCTCTCTTAACCAAAAAAGAAAAAAGAACCCACATTGATTTCACAATTCAATGACTGCACAAATGTGCCGGGCAGATATAATTTCTCATGACTAAAATAAATGGATGGTACCATCCGCCACCAGCTAGGACTAGAACCAGAATCAACCGACATGATTTCCAAATATTTGGTTCCACTTTTGCACATGGAGCCCTCTGGAAAAGCTTTACAATTTCTACACATCCATATGGTTAATATTCAGACTCTGCCCCAATTAAGCACAACCACAGAATAGAAGGTCATAACTCAAAACTCAGCCAAAATGTTTTAATTTTTAAAAAATTGATATACAGATGTACAAAAGGTTTTCTCTTAAAACCTTACAAGACGACAGGAACAGGCCGGTATAGCAGACCATTTAGGGACCCCATAAAAAAAGAAGTTTGTAACCCTGAAGAAAGAATAAAGAAACATGCTTGTCAACTGTCATCCTACCGTTGAACGGTTAAAGCAACCCGGTTTTGTTCATACCCACCCATCCTCCACCCCGGTGGGACCGCTATCAGCTGCCCCGGTTCAAGAAAGGGGTTTGTCCATTCGGTTCTCACCTCCCTCCTCACCGTCAGCCACTTCCCTTCTATCTCCTCCTTCTTCATCCCTATCTTTCTCCTCGTCTGGTTAATCAAATCCCAGAACCCATCATTCCTTTTTCTGTTCACAAACAAAAGTACCAACCTTTCTTTGCTCTCCTCTATTCTTCTCAAATAACCCACCAACTCACTCAGCTCTCCCACTTCCAAAATTTCCATTCTTTTGCCAAGTTCTTCTACCCGCCAAAATATTTCGGACTGCACACTTCTGTAATCTTCACCCACTAATCTCACCACTTCATATACCAACTCGTTTCTTTGGAGGTATAACGACTCAGGCACTCTAGTTATTTGCTCCACGAATCCCACAAGACCACCTATTTTATACAACAAATCCGAGTTTGACTCCCCCAAGTGCTTTCTTTCTTGCACGCCATTTTTCTGATTCTTCTTGTTGTCGCTTGTTAGATAATAACCCAAAATCCTCGATACTGTTAAACACTGCTCTAAAACCCCCGCATACCATCGAACCCACGATGTCAATTCCAATGATTCGACGCCCGAATCGTCACGAAAGTTTGATAAATTAAGGAAGTTGTGGCCACCAAAAGAAGGGTAATAGGAGAGTTGGTCCTTGAGAGTGAAGGGTCCCCTGATTATGATTTTGTGTAACGTGAAAAGGCATTTCAGGGCAACCGTGGCATTTCGCGTCTGGTGGAGTCGGTCCATGAGAGCATCTATGCAGACACGTGGTAAAATATGTGAGCCGTGGCCGACGGAGAGGACGGCGTCGATTCGGGCCTCTGACGGAGGAGATGAGATGCCGTGAGTGGTGGCCCGGAGGACGTGGAGGCGAACAGAGGACACGTGGCGTTTGACTGATAGAGTTGCTGCAACTATGGAGGCTTTGTCTTTGAGAATGTAAATGAGATTTCTCATCCTCTTTTGCGGAGCCATCCCAAAAGGAATGCAGTGGGGAGGGGAGGGTGGAGTGTCAAGAGAATACAGAGGGCACTGAGATGAGTTCAAACGCTCTGTTTTTTGTTGATACAGAACAGTGTCAAAGACCCAAATTTCTGAATAATAGAGTAAACTCAATTTGCCCGAGCATGACTCTAAATCTCTCTATAAATACTAATTAGATAACAGATTTTGAGATTGATGAAAGAAAAAGGAATATGCGACCAAGATTTAAGAATTAAAATTGCAATTGAAGATGTTGGAGGTTTTTTTGTCAATTTGTAAGCTTCCTAGCGTGTACCATTGATTGTACACGCGGGGAAGCAACCTTTCTATTTTATTTATTTTTTCAATCTAATAAAGTCATTTTTTTGCGAATGCAACTTCATCGATTTAGTTGACCATCTCATAACACAACTTTCCTGATATTATTTATTTGTCCTTATCTTTTTCTTTGCATCTTCCAAATTTTTTATGGAGTCAGACTTCAAATTAAGTGTTCGGTGTCTATTTTTTTTTAATTCAAATTGGTGAGGTTACTATTTGTTGCTGTGGAATCAATTTCTAAAGCTTACAGTGATCTTATATGGACTTTTATTTTTCTTGTTCACTTTAGTCGTCCCCACAATGCTGATGTGTGGCAAATGGGGGTTGATTGACAAAGCAGACACGTTATGAATAAAAGAAATTTGAGTCCAAAGGTGAAAATAGTATCTAAATTTTGCTTTCCCCTGAAAGCAGCAATTAATTTAATAACACAAGACATAGCAACCAACAACGAAGTGGCCCTCCTGGACCATTTATTATCTTTGTAGTCATTAGACCACTCAACATCCTATCCTAGCTCACACCTGGCGAGTTTTTCAACACGAGAAGTCTAAATTGCAGACGTTGCGACAATGACCTGAGAACTATATCCTCAAGAGCTCAGGGCAGATTGCACTATGCATTCAAATGCGTACACGATCCAAGCAAGTTTTTCTGTCGAGTGGATTGCTTTGCTGAAGCAGCAAGTAATCCCTATATGTAATGGCGCGATAAGCCGGTGGATGAGCCTGGCTAATAAGCTCAGGTGCAGGATTGACGAAAGTGTCAAGGGCAGGACCATGTGCAGTACCTATGGACATTCTAGCTGCTCCCTCATTCACCACAGCTCGATGCACAACGCTCTTGTATTTCCCGTTGGTCAGTATCTGAGCAGAACACAGCCATTCATTCTCAACTCTTTCATGTTTCAATGAGATTCCAAACATGTACAATGCTGAGAGTAAAGATAAAATTGTACCTCCATGTGATCCCCAGTGTTGACCATGAAGGAGTTGGGTGGGGGCTTTACGGCAACCCACTTGCCCTTGTGTTGGACTTGAAGCCCATTAAGCTGGTTTTGCATGAGTACTGTGAGAAGCCCATGATCTGTGTGTTCAGGCAGGCCCATTGCAAGCTCAGGCTCAGGACAAGGTGGGTAGTAATTAATCACGAACACTTGGGACCCCTTTTCTACGTTCATCTTCTCGTATATGTAGTTTTCTTGTAGGCCCAGGCTTGCGGAAATTCCTTTCAGCAATTCTTCGACCACTTTCCTACTTATTTGGCAGTATTCTTTTATGATCTCGCTGCAATAGTTGACAATATGTCAATCAAATAGGTTTATTATCTAAGTTTATAAATTTATGATTATATATAATAAAAAATAAGTTAATTTATTATAAATTTAGATATAATATAAATTCAGGTAAATTTATAAGTTGACTTATTAAATTTATTGAGTTTACGATTTTAACGTGTCAATTAATTTGTAAAGTCAGTAATATAATAATTTAAACTAAAAATTAAATAAGATATAGATAAACTTTTTTTCATAAAGTCTTTATAATTTATTTTATTACAAGTTTAAATATACATAAAAATTAATAAAATTATATTTAATATGTACTTATTAAATAAAATAAAATAAATATTATTTAATTAGTTATATTAAATAATTATTTATGTATAATTATCTTAAAATATTTATATTAAGTATTACAAATTATGAAATATAAATAATTTTTGTTTGATTTAATATAATTTAAATTATGTTTGAATAATTTTTTAATATATATAATATTTAAATTATAAAATTATATATTTTGATAATTATTTATTAATTAAAATAAATTCTTATTAGTTTATATTATAAATATATGTTACGAGCATCTTTTTCTTATAAATTTGCCTAAAAACTTTAAAACGTTGGTTGAAAGTGATATTTAACGTTTGCCCACGGACGACGACGGGGCACTCATGGACACCATTTTTTAAATCTGTCCAAAAACCGTATCCAAGTAGTACTTTTCACAGATGTACGCATCAAGCAATTTTAGTGGACATAAATCTCATTAAAAAAAAAAAGTGATTTTATATTCTTAGAATTAATTAATTTAATCAAAAAAACATTTATTTATTGCAATTAAAACAATTTATTTACCTCTTCAAATATTTTGTCAGTACATTTATAACAATGGTTTAAACCAAAAATCTTTAATAATTACCCACGTCCCTTATCATTAAACCACCACCTTACCTCTTGAAAAACAAATAAAAACATTCAGGTCAAAAATAAAAATCTGGGCCACCACCTAAATCAGATATTTCATGGTGTTTACATACAAAATTGATATCTCATTTGACTTGTCGTTTTCTTTTCAGTCAAACGTTTAGCTTGTTATATGGATATTAATGGACATAATCATTTTATTGTGAACAAAAACCATGTAAATGGTATTTCTAGACACGAGTGTCACAAGTCTAGATACATGAGTCCAATTCCTATCCTTCCTCTACTTTTCTTGTCCTTGACGTCATTAATCAAAAATCAAAAGATAATCTATTCCAAAAGTAATTAATTTGTTATTAATCAATAAAAATTATTAATTACAATTAATTTTCTAATCATACATGTCATATCAGGGGTCTAAACCTAAAATTTCTTACCAATTACCTACATTCCTTGCTACTAGACGACCACGTAAACGAGAAATTTCATGGTTTTTAACACTTGGTTATTTGAAAATCATCAACATATATACTATAAGACGACTACCAAAGAGAAGGCCGTTTATTGACCCCGGATATATAGACCTGTTGCCCTTGATTAGTATATATAGATTCTTATTTCTATGTCTTAATTGGAACTAGGACGGACTGGAGGCAAATGTTGAAATGACATTATATAAAATATTGTTTAGAACGAGATATTGTAAATTAATGAATATTGAATTGGAGTTGATAATACATTGCCTATACCTCAACTGGTGGTAGAGATATATAACCTACTTATTTCATTAGAAAAAGAGAGAGCAAAAGAGAGAGACATGCAAAATTAGAATTCTTCACTTTTATCAATTATCTAATAGAATAGTTATTTATTAACAATAAGTTATAAATTTAGAGTCTTTACTCAAATAGGCATGTGGTATGGTAAATTATTTACAGTATTAACAAGAATTTGATCTATTTTCAGTTCATATTTATATTAATGGCTTAATTAATAATTATATATAATTATTTTAATAATTAAATTTATATTAATCTGTAAAATAATTTTAGATATTCCAACATCAAATATACACCGTGAGGATTACCAAGTACTATGTAAGTGGGATACATGTTATAGTTTATCAGAGCAGAGAAAAGCAAATTTGGTGGAGGTAGTTTCAGCTCCAACGGAGCTGTAGTACGTAAAATGTGATGATGATTATAAGATAGGACAAGTTTGTGAAAGTTGACGATAACGAAGAAGAAGAAGAAGAAAAAGGTGAAAAGGCCTGGTACCTGAGACGAGGGGGCTTAGTAGGAGCATGAAAGTCAGGATGAACTTGGAGTTTGAGATAATCTCTCCAGAAAAGATACTTGTCAACACCGAGATTGAAGCTTGTCCCACATCTTATGGGATCCAATAAATGCCTTCCCGCGAATTCTTCCTTTTCCTCCTCCGTCAGGTTAAAAAAGTCTTGGCCTTCTCTCACCAGCTCATTCCTCATTGCCTCCGACACTCCGTGGTTTATTAGCTACAGTTTCTCCAACACAATTATTAATTAGCTACAACTTGGAAAGAAGTAATTAAGAACATGAACTATTTTCCATCTATGGAACTGATCTCATTCTTAATACGAAGAAAAAAGTCACACCGTAAAGAATCCCCACTCTCTGCACGCGTCTGCAAGTTGTTGGATTGCTTTGGAGCGTTCATTGGGATGGGAGGAAGTAAGGTGCGAAAAGTCGATTGTGGGAATAACGTCAATGTCAGATTCAGAGAACATGGAATCCTCTGGACTTTCGAGGCACACATATTGGGAAGGAACAGAGCGCAGACAAGTGGATTCAACTAGCTCTTTCACAGTAACCATGCTTGCTTTGTTTTGAGGATTCTCCTTCTGGGTTTCGCTATGTCGATCTGTTATGCTTACTTCTCATAGAGTGGGGCTTTATATAATAACAAACAACTTTAGGTCAACGTCCTACTCCATCCGAGGCCACAGGTTTCAGAAGTGGAAAGTTATGGTCTAGGAAAATTCCTTTTACATGATTTGATAGCTCGTTCCAAAGTGGTGCTCTGTAAACAAGTACATCGTTTTGAATATGCTCTGTTGCAACATCATTTTTATTCTCCAGACAGAATTATATGCTTGAATTTAAGATAAGGATACCTGCTAGTGCACATGCTTCTTTTTACTATTCTATTCTGGGTCACTTAGTGCACTGACTTCTTTAAATCTTACTGTAATGATTGCAGAAATCAAAATGATGTTGGAATTTTTAAAAAAGTTAAACCTTTACCACTCTTAAATGTACTGTAAAAAATCAAATGATTAGCTAATTAAACAACTCGTATTCTCAACGCATTCCTCCTGTTTTGACTGTTTTGATACAGGGGATATATTCATAACTAATTGTCAAAGGGAGACCATTTAGATGCATCTTAGGTATCTTAGACAACTTAACCAAAAAAAAAAAAAATTTGTTGTAATTACAGTTTAATTCTTAAAAAATTACATTGAAAGCTTCAAAATCTTATCTCTCACAACAAGAAAGGAACAATTCTATATATAGAAATAAAGTTGTAAATATATAGATAATTGTGATATTAGTATTTTCCTATTAGCAAGAGATATAAAAATATTGTATTATCTTTGTATCGAGAGAATGTGTAACTCCTATTTTTCTCATAGTGAAGCTCTTCCTTCCTTGTCTGTGGTTTTTACTCTATTAAGGTTTTTCTATGTAAAATTTGATGTGTCATCTTAAATTATTTATTATTGTTTTGCTTCTACTCGATGTCTATTTTCTTTACAATTGGTATCCGACCTTATTTGAGTGTTATTATCTACTTATCGTATGCTCTATGTCTGACACTGATATAATGAATCTTCCACATCCGAAAATAAGTAAGATTATTTTTGCCCATTATAAGACACTAGGTACTATTCACGTGTATAGTATACTATTCATATGTACTGTTACTATTCATGAAATATTGTAGGAGTTATTTTTGCCTACAAATAGACTATGATTAAAGCAATAGCAGCAAAATTTAAGATTGAAAAGCTCAACGGCATTACTTTTTCATTGTAAAAGTTGAAGATAAAGGTTATCTTAAAAAAAAAAAAAAAAGAATTGTCTTGCAGCTATTAGTGAAAGGCTGGTAGAATTCACAGATGTAAATAAATGGAATGAGATGGATAGGAATCAATTGCAAATCTTCATCTAACACTTGCAGATGAGATATTATCCAGCATAGATGAGAAAAAGATAACAAAAAAAAAGTTGGGATCATCTAACGAAATTGTACAAGGTCAAGTCACTTCACAATAAAATTTTCTTTAAAAGGAAATTATACATTATGCGGATGTCCGAAACTACTTCAGTGACGGAGCACATCAACACTTTAAATACTCTATTTTCTCAACTCACGTCATTGGGTCACAAAATATAGGTGAATGAACATGCTAGAATTCTGTTTCAAAGCCTACCTGATTCGTGTGACTAACTCGTCATCAGCTTAACCAATAATGTTCTTGTGGACTACCTAATTTTCGATGACATTGCATCAGCTATTCTAGAATAAGAAAATCGGTAAAAAAAAAAAAAGGAAGATAGTTGATTTGTTCATAACAAGTGGAAGTGTTGGTAGTGATGAGAGAAAGATTAACAAAACGTGGTTTAAGTGAAAGTCAGAATCGAAGTAGATCAAAATCAAAGAGCAAGAAGAATATTAACTGTTTCAAATTTAATAAAAAGAGATACTACAAAAATGAGTGTTGGAATTTGAAGAAGAACACAGAGGTCAAAGGCAAAGATATTGAATCGTCAAGTGCTCAGGGATGCATTGCAAGTTCCTTAAATGACAGAGAAGTCATATACAGCAAAGCAACAATAGTTGCTAATAGCAGAAAAAGGTTCAATGACATCTGACTTGTAGACTTAGCAGTAACATGGCACATAGCCTCACGGAGAAAATGATTCCACCATTATAAACCTATCTCTGGAGGATATATGTTTACAGGAGATGATCATTTCTTTAAGATTGCTGGAATGAGGACTATCAAATTAAAGATGTATGATGGTACGACTCTCACCATCCACGAAGTCCAGCATATGAAAGGTCTCAAGAAAAATCTATTATCTTTAAGACAATTTGATAGTAATTAGTATAAAACCCAGAAACAGGATGGCATTCTAAAAGCACTTAAAGGCGTGCTTGTAGTTATGAAAGTAGAAAAGATAGTGGTCAACCTATATATACTTAAAAGAGAAACACAAAAATAAGGAGAAGTCTTAGTCATATCAACTAATCTAACAGTTAAGTAATCAACGATATCATGGCACCATAAACTTAGCCACATTTCAAAATGTGGATTGAAGGTTCTTGTAGAACATAATCTTCTTCCCGAACTCAAAAATGTTTCTCTACCTTTGTGTGAGCATTGTGTTATAAGTAAGCAACATAGGTTGAAATTCAATAGCTCTAAAAAGATAAGTAAAGCTATCTTAGACCTAGTGAACTTTGATGTTTGGCAAGCACCGGTCTTATCCTTAGAAGGAACAAAGTATTTTGTGTCATTAATCGTTGTTTACTCCAGGAGATGTTGGGTGTATCCAATCAAGAGAAAGGGAGATGTGTTTGAAGTTTTCAAAACCTTCAAAGCATGTGTGGAACATGAATATGAGAAAAGGATCAAATGTTTAAGATCAAACAATAGAGGAGAATACACCAGTGATAAATTTAATACTTTTTACTAAAAAGAAGGTATCAAAAGGAAATTCACAGTGGCATACACTCTATAATAAAATGAAGTGGCAGAACAGATGAGCAGGACTTTATTAGAAAGGACAAGAACAATGTTATGAATTGTTGGATTAACCAATTCATTTTTGCCAAAAACAGTCAAGACAGCTTGCTATCTGATCAATTGGTCACATCAATCACAATTAATTTCAAGACCCCAATAGAGATATAGACTGAGAAGCCAACTGATTATACAAACCTTTATATGTTTAGAAGTCTAATATACGTTATGTATAATGCCCAAGAATTGACAAAGTTAAATCTAAAATTTAGAATATGCTTATTCTTGGGATATGATAAATAAGTAAAGGGATATCGTCAGTGGGATCCTACTAACCACAAGGTTATAGTTAATAAGGATGTCATCTTTCCTGAAGAGAAACTACATATACATGAAATTGATAGCACTTCAAAAGAAATAGTAGAGATCAGTACAATGTAGATTGAAGGAGAAGAAAATATAATTGAAGTACTGACTTCTTCTGAAGCAGCACCAAAGTACGATGAATAAGAACAATCTTTATCTTGTAACTCCACAAATTTGACGATCAACTCAGGAAAGGAAAGAACTTATTTGGCACTTAGATTACATTATGGAAAGGAATATTGCATGTTGTTTACTCATAAAAGATAGAGAGCCTTTAATTTTTTGATAGGTTGTGGAAAGCTCAAAAGCTTCTCTGTGGTTGGCAGCAATGCAAGAAGAAATTAAAGCTCTCTATAAGAATAAGACATAGGATCTTGTTCCACTACTAAAAGGATGAAAGGTCATCAAGAATAAATAGGTGTACAAGATCAAGAGAACTAGTGATGATCAAGTTGAACGATATCATGCTAGACTGGTAGTAAAAGGATTTTCTTAGAAAGAAAGCATTGATTACAATGAGATTTTTTCTATGATTATTTGACTCACAATGATTCGAGTGGTCTTAGCAACGTGTGCTATACTTAAATTATGTCTAGATTATTAAGATGTAAAAACTGCATTTCTTCATGGAGATTTAGAAGAAGAAATTTATATGCTATAACCATAAGGGTTTAAAAAAAAGAGAAATAAAAGAGAACTTGGTTTGCAGGTTAAACAAATCTCTATATAGTCTCAAACAGGCACCTAGATACTAGTATAAGAGAATTAATTCCTTTATGATGAGCCTTGGATACAACAGACTTAATGCAGACTCTTGTGCATATATCAAAAGGTTTTTGTGGAAATGATTTCATATTTTGTTGTTATATGTAGATGACATGCTAGTAGCAGGCCTCAGTAAAGATCACATCAATGAATTGAAGGCACAATTGGCTAGGGAATTTAATATGAAGGACTTGGGACCGACAAACATTATTCTAAGGATGCATATTCACCAAGATAGAAATAACAAGAAGTTTTGGGTTCCTCAAAAGAATTATTTAAAGAAGATCTTGCGACACTTTAATATACAAGATTGTAAGTCAATCTTTACCCCACTTCCTATTAATTTCAAGTTATCCTCAAGCATGAGTCCTAGTAATGAAGAAGAGAGGAAGGAAATGTCTCGAGTACCGTATGTATCAACAATGGTAGCCTAATGTTAGCTATGATTTGTACAAGACCAGACATTGCACAAGCAATGAGAGTAGTTAGTCGATATATGCCAAATCTTAGCTAAGAGCATTGGAATGCTGTAAAAAGGGTCCTAAGATATATTAAAGGGACCACAGATGTTACATTGCATTATGGAGGATCAGGTTTCACTGTCATAGGCTATATAGATTCAGATTTTGTAGGTGATCTTAATAATAGCAAATCCACAAATAATTATGTGTTTACTCTTGCAGGCAGAGCTGTAAGCTAGGTTTCAAAATTGCAACCTGTTATGACCACTTCAACAACAGAGGCAAAATATATTGCAACTACACAAACTAGTAAAGAAGCAATTTGGTTTCACATACTATTGGAAGAGCTTGGGTACAATCTCGGGAAGATTAAACTATTTGTGATAATCAAAGTGCTCTTCACTTGGTGAAGAATCTGACATTCCATTATAAGATTAAACACATATGAGTTCAATATCACTTTATCCGATAAAAGGTGGAAGAAGGAAGTGTGGATATGTAAAAAATCCATGTCGTAACCGACCTTTCGGCGAAATAAAATAAAAAGAATTTATAATTGATTCCCAAAAAAGAGTCTTGAAAATCAATTTGTTTAGAGTCACCACCAAAATTTTTAACGAAAAACTTTGGAAAACCAATTTAAATAAAAAGAAAAAGGCAATATGGTCTGCGAAATCAGAGATGGGTTCGGGAGTCTATTTGAGTGTGGGGAAGGTGTTAGGCACCCCACAACACCCGTCCATAAGGATGGTTACCTTAAACCATTTAGCTGAAACAGAATATGGCTTTTAAATTTATCTCGATTACCCTTTTCATCGACATGCATGCTTGTTAAACAGAAGAGACAAAACAGCAAGAATGAAAGTAAACAGACAGATATTCACAAAGGGCGGACTTGACCAAGAATAAGAGCCTAGAGCCTACGTACCCCATGATAGGAATCAAAGTCCACGTAGTTCGACCAAAATGGCATATCTATTGGTTGATTATTTGTAAATTTCGTGATGAGAATAAGAGAGTTTAAATTAAACAGATTTCCATAAACAAAACAAAATTGAGATTTGATTTGCGTGTCTTGATTTACGACAATTTGATTAATCTGACTCTCTTGATCTCTCCATTTTTCTTTTTAATTTTTTTAATTTATTTTTGGAATTTTAATCCTTATTTTGAAATTTAAATGAAAATATTATAAAGAGTGAATTTAATCATTTTGTAAAACAAATTTAATTAACATATTTATTTTTTAGTTATTATCATTATTGTTACTATTATTCTAAAACAATTACATATCAATTTTTAGGGTTTATCGAGATTAAAATCCCACACGACCCCAAGTATTTGAGGAGAACTATATTCTCACACGATAATTTTGCGAATGATGGAGGATATTAAAGCGTTTATTTTTGTATTATTCTTATTTTTTTTTCCTTAAAAAAACACATATGTATTGATTTTTGGGATCTAAAAAAATTAAAATCTCATATAATCCCATGCAATCGAGGAGAATAATATTCTCACACGATAATTTCGTAAATGATGGAAATTATTTAATTGAAGTAAATATTTAGTTAGACTTTTTTTTTAAAACCAATGCGTACCAAATTTAGGGATTTAAGGAAATTAAAATCTCACATAATCCCATACAATCGAGGAGAACAATCTTTCACGCGATAATTTCGTAGAAATATTTAATTAAGATCAATATTTAATTATTTATTTATATATATATATATATATATATTAACAAATGTATACTAATTGTAAGGATCTAAGGAGATTAAAATCTCACATAATCTCATACAATCTAGGAGAATAAAACTCTCACGCGATAATTTTACAGATAAAAAAATATTTAATTAAGATCAATATTATTATTATTATTATTATTATTATTATTATTATTATTATTATTATTATTTTGTTATTATTTATAGCAATTATGTATTAATTTTAATTAATAATTTTCTGGGATCTAAGGAGACCCGAATCTCACACGATCCCAAAATACCTGAAGAGCATAATATTCTCATTCGATGACTTTCTTATAACTTTATTCATAAAGCCAAAATTAATCTCCTATTGGCAGGAGACAAGCACCGAGAAGCAAATGAAGTACATCCATGCGTATATACACATATACCTTTATGCTTACACACACACAAATATATATATATATATATATATATACATATGAACACATGTATAGTATATTATATATCTACACATGACGAGGAAACACACGTGCACCAAGAAGCAATGGATACATATATGTGTACATCTCTATATTTACACATACGCAGATACATATATATATATATATATATATAAACACATGTATAGTATATGGCATGAGAAGTGAATAGGCATCAGGAGGCAAATGTACACGTATACATATACTTATATACATATAAACACCTATATAATATACAGATACATAAGCATGGTGAGGCAGAAAAATGAAAAAACAATATACATATATATACATATATCTCATTATATACACATGTATGGCATATGGCAAGAGAAGGGAATAAGCATCAAGAGGCAAATATACATATATACATATATCTATCTATATATAAACACCTATGTAATATATATATACATAAGCATGGCGAGGCAGAAAACGCAAACGGTGTACATATATATATATATATCTCTCTCTCTTTATATACACATGCATGGCATATGGCAAGAGAAGGGAATGAGCATCAAGAGGCAAATATACATATATACATATACCTATCTATATATAAACACCTATATAATATATATATACACAAGCATGGCGAGGCAGAAAACGCAAACGGTGTACATACACACACACACACACACACACATATATATATATATAGACACACATATAACGTGCATGATCCTGATGCTCTCTCACTCTCCTTCACGGCACTAGGAAAGATATGCAGCAATCTTCAATATATATATATATATATATATCCTTATACATATACATACACATATATACACACACACATATATACACGTATACAATGCTCTCTCACTCTCCTTCACAGCACCAGGAAAGATATGTAGCAGTCTTCAATATATATATATATATATATATCCTTATACGTATACATACACATATATACACACACACATATATACACGTATACAATGCTCTCTCACTCTCCTTCACGGAACCAAGAAAGATATGCAGCAGTCTTCAATATATATATATATATATATCCTTATACGTATACATACACATGTATACACACACACATATATACACGTATACAATGCTCTCTCACTCTCCTTCACGGCACCAGGAAAGATATGCAGCATTCTTCAATATATATATATTGTTATACCTATACATATATGTATATACACACATACATATATACACGTATACAATGCTCTCTCACTCTCCTTCATGGCACCAGGAAAGATATACAACAGTCTTCAATATATATATATATATATATCCTTATACGTATACATACACATATATACACACACACATATATACACGTATACAATGCTCTCTCACTTTCCTTCACGGCACCAGGAAAGATATGCAGCAGTCTTCAATATATATATATATCCTTATACGTATACATACACATATATACACGTATACAATGCTCTCTCACTCTCCTTCACGGCACCAGGAAAGATATGTAGCAGTCTTCAATATATATATATATATCGTTATACCTATACATACATATATATACACACACACATATATACACGTATACAATACTCTCTCACTCTCCTTCACGGCACCAGGAAAGATATGCAGCAATCTTCAATATATATATATATATATATATATCGTTATACCTTTAACGGAAAACCACAAGAAAGCGAGAGCAATGCCACGTCCCTTTCTCTTCTCTCCTTCACGGCTACTCTTTAGCTCAGATGATTCTCCTCTGTTCGCCCCTGTTCACATTGCTTGGAATAGGGGAGCAAGTTTTCTGGTTTCCTCGACTGTCACCGCAGCTTGGCCCAGCTGGTTGTGTTCTTCAGTTCCAATTCCGTTCAGCTCACTTTGTTTCTGGATTCCAGCTCGGTTTGGTTTGTTACTGCTGCAGCTTGGTTTCTCCTCTTTTCAGCCACTCTCCAGCCTCTCTTTTTTTCGGTTTCTCTTCCACAACAGCTCCCCTCTTCGTCCTCGGTTCTCCCTCATAGCCACTCTTATCTTCCTCAGCTCTTGGCTTCACCCAACAACCCTTCCACTCTCTCAAGTCTTCTTCCTTTTTTCTTTTTCTCTGCCGCGACTCTCTCCCCCCTTTTTCTCTTTTTTCAGCAGCTCTCTCTCGGCCTCCTTATTAGCTAAAGCTTCCATCATTATCTTCTGCTCCTGTCATCTTTTCAGCCGAGCTACGGATTGCCACCACAGCTACGAGCAAGTTGCCCACTTGCAGCCGAAAAAGATCACCGCCAAAAACTGCCTTCTCTGGAAGCTGCCGTGTTTTCATTTATTATCATCATTTTATATTTTATTATTTTTTTTTTTCCAAGTGGCAATTTCCTCTTTCTCATAGCAATTTCTAAGTCTTCCAAAGTTACTCGGCCATCACCATCTGTATCCAGCTCCTCAAAGAACCTTTTCCCTATAAGAGAATTATTATTATTATTATATTTTATTTATTTATTTTTATTCATTTGTTTTTTGTCACCATCCCCATTAACATTTATTTTTGGATTTTTCCTATTTCATATTTTTTTATGATGATTTCTTTTATTTTGATTTGTTATTATTATTATTAATTCTTATTTCCCAATTTTGTTGTTTTTTTTTTTAAATTCCCTCATTATTCGTTTTGAATTTTAATTTGTTTTTTTTTTTTTTGCTTAAAATTATCATTTAAACCTCTGTCCTTCTTATTTTCCTCATTTGCTTAATCAACGAATCCATGATAAATTTAGATAGAGATGAGGTGTTCACAATCCATATTAAAGATAACCTAACAAATGTACTAACAAAGTTAGTGAACATTGATAAATACATATGGTGTAGATTTTTTATTGGCTTAGCATAAACGTAAGCAATAAGAGATGGCAAGGAAGGAATAATAGTGTGAAGACTGATTGATTTTTAATTAAATCTTCAAGTAGGAGATTATCAAAGGGAGGCACCATTTAAGTGCATGTTAGATATGTTAGGTAACTTAACCAAAGAAAAATGAAAAACTTTTGTTGTAATTGTAGTTTAGTCATTAGAAAATTGCATTGAAGCCATTTATCTTTTCCTATAAATAGAGGGTTTCAATACATCATTTCTCACAACCAATAAAGGAGCAATCCTATATAAAGAAAGAGAGTTGTGAGATATATAGAAAATTGTGATATTAGTATCCTCCTATTAGCAAGAGATATAAAAATATTATATTATCCTTGCTATATAGAGAGAATGTGTAACTCATATTTTTCTCATAGTGACATCATTTCTTTTTTGTCCATGGTTTTTTACCCTATTAGGGTTTTTCCACATAAAATTATGTGTGTCATCTCAAGTTATTTGCTACAGTTTTGCTTTTATCTAATGTCTATTTTC
Organism: Delonix regia; assembly: GCA_037074485.1. Classification (NCBI taxonomy): domain Eukaryota; kingdom Viridiplantae; phylum Streptophyta; class Magnoliopsida; order Fabales; family Fabaceae; genus Delonix; species Delonix regia. Next base: position 8,901,349 of record CM073452.1, read on the forward strand.
TCTACACTAATCACGTTTAACACATAGATATTAATCTTAGGTCCAAAAGTTGAATCTGAAATGGAGCACAGCATGTCCAATAAAAAGCAAAGAAGATTGCTACACAAGATTTTACAATGCTTGGGTTCGTAAAATTATAAAATCAAATTCATTAATATAACACTCGTTACAATTCAACATTTTAATTTTGTCACTAAGAGCCTTAAAAAGATATTTACACACCCGTAAAATATTCACATGAAGTTTTTTTACTAATATAAGTAAAAGGTGGTGATCATTATTATATCTAAACCATTTTCTTTCAAAATGATTTTATCTTCTTTTTTTTTATCATAATTTAATAACTTTAAATAATATATCAAGCAATAATATATTTCACTTATTTGAATCTTAAATCCTCCAAATTTGAAAGAGGAATTAAAAAGAAAAGACAAACACTTTTTTGGGCAATTTTGGCATTATAATTAAAAAGTTAATAATCACAAAGCTTAATATTGAATAAAAAAAATCTTACTAAAAGAATATTGGTTCCTAATTTCCTAATAGGCAAAAAAGTTGATTTTGGTTCACAAAACATTCATCAACTTTAGAAAAACAAATATATATAAAATAAAAAAGGTAAAGCAAGAGATAGTCCATTTAGAGATGTTTAATATGGACCTCAGTTGAGCAAGGGGAGATTTTCAGTCTCCCATGTGTTATCTTCCACAAGAATTTTTCTCAAAAACAAAAAGAATGAGGAGATTGGTAAAAGAATAGTACAAAGAAATTATGTGGACCAGCTAAAAAAAAAAAAAAAGGACTTAAGAAAACATTTGTACACATTATGCCCCAAATATAAATGGATAAAGTTTTTAGATTTTATCAAATTATATCTTTAAGTATGACTTTACATATTAAAATATAAATTTTTAAAATAAAAATCATTCTTGAATTATGAAATAAGGAAGATAAATTCTTATATTCTTATAAATTAAATAACTAAATAAACAATTTAAAATGAAATTATTTATAAAAATTAAAATTTTAAAAAATTTAAAGATGATGTCCGCTGCACTTCCTTATATCCATCATTGGACGTATATAATTCATTTCGGTTTTTCAGTCAAGAGCTGCCCATTATTCATGCTTTCTTTTTATAGTGCTTTTCACTTGATCTTTCAAGGTCTCTTTTTCTACTTTCATATACATATATATATATATATATATATTCTATGTCAACCCAGTAAAATCACTGTTTATCATAAACCTGGTTTAGAATATAACCAAATTTTTGACCGATTTAAAGTTGGATTTGAAGGAACATTGTCCTTTTTTATACAAGAATCTTTTACAGTACTACAGTACAGACCTCTCTCCTTCAACCTTAAATCAACACAACCTTATTTCGTTTCCTACGTAAGGTGTACTTGGATTATATACTAAAACATATTTATGGTGAATAGTAATTCTATCGGTAATCAAACAATAGGATCAAATCATTTTTATGAACTCTGGAAAATAAACTTCACCGTAGTTTCCATACAATAGTTTAGTTACTCAAACCTTAGAGTTCTTCAAATATTCTTCAGTGAATAGTATTAGCAAATGATCCCAAAAAATAAACTTTGAACACAAATAATTGTTGGAGAATTATATGAAGATTTTATTGATAGTTGTGGAAATATACATAAAAGGATGGAAATAAAAGATAGGGTTTGGATGCTCAAAGATTGAATGCTCTGAAAACTCAAGAGGCAATCAAGTTCCAATATTCAAATGCCTTTACAATGAAACTTAGTGATCTTAAATAGCCTAAAAGAAAACTATACAAGATGCTCAACTCTTGGTCTTTATGTCTTCGTACTAAAGCAGGTGTCATAATTGTCCTTCGATTGCTTGCTGAAAGGACATGAAGTATTGAATAAAAATTTATAGTCAATATATGAAGAAATAAAAAGAAGAAATACACCAGTAAATACAGAAACAACAATAATAGAAAGAGGAAAAGAAAAAATAAATTATATTGAAGAAGTTGAAGAAAATATTACATTAACTAATGAGGATTATAGAATTAAAGAATTTGCATGCCAATTAGGAACAGATATCCTAGGATTTATTCATAGATTTATCCCTAAAAGGAAAAGTCAAAGAAAAGAAATTAATATGTTAACAATAGAAGTAATAGAAAACTTAGAACAAGAAGAAATAGAAAACCAAATGGGAAGTGAAAAGGGAATATAAGCCATTAGAAAAGAATGGGAAAAGTCATTAAGTATGGAAGAATACCAAGAATCTAATGTTTCATTTGAAATAAATATGAATCAACAACAACAAGAAGAAAGAAGCATAGTACAAAGCACAGTTACACAACAACAACAACAAACCTTTAGGCCACCAGACCTAACCCGACCCAACTATATGTAAACTGATCCAGAAACCAGTATTAGAGAAGGAAGAGAAGAAGAAGCAAGAAGAGATAACCTAAGACATAGAGAATCTACTAGAACTAATGACACAAAAATAGGATATATATTTGAAACAACTTATGGATCTACAAATAATCCAACCAGATTAGAACAATTTAAAACAAGATCAATACCAAATGCAGGAATATGGCTAGACCTAGACTACAAGAAAGATGATGAAAGAAGAATAGAAGAATGGCCAAAAGCTCAGTTCATAGCTTTAGCAAATAGAGGTGTAGATACACAATCATCTAGTTTAATTGTAAAATCAAGTTTTGTAGGAACAGTACAAGATTGGTGGAAAGGCCAAGACCAGGACTTTAGAGAAAATACTATGAGAGTTTCACAGTATAATATCAGAAAAGAATTTTATGCAACATTAGTTAGACGATATGAACAAGTTTTAAGAGCAAAATTTCTAGGCAGAAGCGTAGGAGCAGAAGAAATAACTAGACAAGAAAGAGCAATTCAAAGCTTATATCAAATAGGTATTTGTACATTAGACCCTGATGATATAGAAGAATATGTTTGTGAGTATTGCAAATATTATTACCAAGCAAGATTAAAAAATTATGGTGAAAAGAAAGCATTTTTAGATTTATTTTATAGAAAATTACCAAAGATATTAGTTGACAAAATAATAAGAGATTATTATAGTACATTATCAGATAGACCAGATTTAATCCCATATGTAGATACCTTAGGAAGAAGAAAAGTTTATCTCAGCGAATATTTATCAAATAAATTTAAAGAAGCATGGGATATACATAAATATTATAAAACTAATAAATTAGTTTTAAAATGCAGAAAAATAAAATCACTACACTAATGGGGCTGTAAGCCACCAAAACCACATAAATATCAAAAGAAAAATAAATATCTAAAATCGTATTCCAAACCATATAAAAAACACAAAAGATATAAATTCAGAAAATATCCAAAAGAAAAATTTATTTGAAAATATAAACCAAAGAAATACTTCAATAAATTAAGAAAATTTAATTACAAAAAATGTCAATGTTATAATTGTGGAGTATTGAGACACATATCCATAAAATGTATAAGACCAAGAAAAAAGAAAACCATCAATACTATGAGAGCAGCAGAAGTAGAAAACTTAGAACCTATAGAATTCGAAAAATTTTTCAGTAGAAGAAGCATATGAAAGTGATATAGAAATTTATAAAATTGAAAGAATATCTGATTCAGAAGAAAGTAATACAGATACAGAAACTGAATATGAATCCTTAGAAGAAGAGAATGAAATCAATATGATGCAAGGAGAATCATCAAACCAAATAGAAGAATTATAAGAATATGACCAATATGATGAATTTAGAAGTCTTGAAGAGGGAATAGTTGAACGTAGAATAAAATTCCAAAAAGAACAATATGATAAAATCAAGAATAAAGAATTAGATATGTCCACAGAAGATTTATCTAGACAAAGTATAATATCAAAAATAGGAAAAATACTTAAAACAAAACAAAAAGAAAAATATGTTTGCGTAGTCTTACAAAAGAAATACCCTATAGAAGAAACACAGACTGAAGGAGTATTAAGAATTTCATTAATTAGTAAATCTATTATAGACCATGAAATAGAAAAATTAGATATAAAAGATGACATTACATAAATTTATATCCCAGGAGTACAATTAATGATAAAAGCTTTTTCCAAAAAGGAATAAATACCCCTATAGAATTATTAATAACAGATAATAGAATTATAGACAGTATACCAAATACTATCTTAGGTGCTTTAAACAGTAATTTAGTCTATCAAAAATTAAAATTCACATTAAATACAAATTTTACTATTTCAAGAGCAGAAATGAATATGAATAAAACTTTAATGGTATATCATAAATTAAGAGGAATAAAAATGCCACTAAGTAGTAAAATCATTAGCAAAACAGGAATGGTAGGACTAGTATTTTCAAATTAACATAAAATCTATAAGAAGAATCAAAGTAAAATTACAATAGGAAAAGAATTTATGGCAATTCTGGAAAAACTAAAATTAGATCCTATTAAAATTACAATACCAAGACAACTACAATTAGAATTAGATAACAACAGAGAAATTAGAGATAATTATGAATAGAGAAGGATACAGTATGATAATAATATAGGAAGAAGAAGTATAAGAATAAACACACCTACAAATATAAATATTAATATTAATCTTAGAAACAATTTGAGAAATTCAAGCTATCAGGAGTCAAGACCAATGAATAGGAGAAGTTTTAGAAACCCTAGTTTAGAAAGAAATAAATTAGCAGAAATATCACTAACTACAAATTTAACTGAAATAAGAACTAACGCCCCAAGCATAGACCTAATAGAATCATTGGAAAATACAAATTATATATTGGTAGAAATCCAAAAAGAAGAAATATGGACAGAAATGATAACAATCATAGACCCTGAACAAGACATTAGTATAATTTAATTAGAATATACTAATAATGATAGAGAAATAACCGAACAAGGAACAAAGGCTAACATGACCCGTAGATTTGAAAAAAAGAGAAATAATAAAAATTAAGCTATAGGTAGACGAAGAAATTAAAGAGACAGAAAGCCACAAATTAATCAGAGGACGAGACTTCCTAAATCAAGTAACTCCTTATAGAATACAAAAAGACGGGATTCTTTTAAATATTAACCAAGTAGTAGTAATTTTAGGAAAAATAAAATTGGTTCAAAATGAGATTTTACTACATATTACTCAAATTAAATTATAATAAATATCAATCAAGAAAATACCATGCTATGGTAGACATAAGAGCAAACATGACTACTGCTAAATACAATGTATTACCCCTAGAGCAATGGAAAAAAGGAAAAACCACTAAAATGCATAAGTTCAGGAAAAGAAGTTCATTTCTTAGAATTATCTGTTGAAAATGTAATAGTTCAAATAGGAGATTACGAATTGAAAATACCCTTAATGTATCAATATAATGAAGTCAGACTTGATATTATTTTAGCTATGGATTTCTTATAACCATATATGCCACTACATTTTACCCCAAAAGCTTTAGTGTTTACTACCCCTTGTAATCACTAGGCATGGGCACTTAGATCCTCAACAAAGAACAGATATAGTATTTCGAAAAAAGAAATCAAATAATGAATTCAATTTGTACCCAATAAAGAACCCATAAAGATTGAGAAAAATAAAATTCATAATATTCAAGCTAAAACGAGAGAACAAATATTAAAGGAAAACTATAGTGATAATCCCTTAGTTCATTAGGAAAAATCCAAACCTTTAGCTAAAATAGAACTCTTAGATTATAGTAAAGAGATCAATAGTAAACCCTATCCATGGACAGAAGAAAATAGAAAAGAATTTATTATGCATATAAATGAAATGAAACAATTCAAATTAATTAGAGAAAGTAAATCTAGGTATTCCTCGCCAGCTATGATAGTAATTAAACACAATGAAGAATGAAGACAAAAATCTAAGATGGTAATCAATTACCAAAAAACTAAATGAAATAGCAGTTAGAAATAGATACCCAATCCAAAAAATAAAACTATTATTTAATCTTATTAAAGGAAAACAAATATTCAATAAATTTGATTGTAAGTCAGGATTCTTTTAGATTAAGTTAAAAGAAGATAGTAAAAAATATACAGCCTTTAGTACTTCAGAATGACTTTATGAATGGAATATATTACCTATAGGATTCCACAATAGTCCCAATATATTTCAAGATTATGTTATGAAGCTATTACGGCCAATAAGAGATTTTGTTATCATATATATAGACGATATTCTAATCTTCTCTGAAAATAAAACAAAACATGAGATACATCTAGAAAAATTTATGGAATTAATAGAAGAAAAAAGATTAAATATATCACCCAAGAAAGCGGAATTAAGAAAATCGAGAATATGATTTTTAGGTCATTATATCTCTAAGGACGACATAGAATTACAAGAACACATAAGTAAGAAAGTATTAGAATTCCCATAAATAACTACAAAAAAAGAATTAAGATCATTTTTAGGATTAGTAAACCAAGCCAAAAATTATATTCCAAATCTGTCTAAATATACATCTAAAATATCAAAACTAGCAGGAGAAACTTCTAAATGGAAATAGGAAAATAGTAGTAAATATGTTATAGAAAAAATTAAGCACTTATGTAAAAATTTACCGAAATTAAGTATTCCTACTAATCAACATATAAAATGGATTATATATATAGATGCATCAAAAAATTATTGGGGTGCTGCTTTATATCATGAAAATTAAGAAGGAAAGGAATTAATCACTAGATATGCTAGCAGAAAGTTTAACCTTAGTCAAACAAAATATCATCCTAATTGGAAGAAATTTTTAGCAATTGTAAAAGCAGTTGAGAAATTTGAATTACTTATAGTAAATTAAATTCACAATTAGAACAAATAACACTCAAGTAAACATTGGATAGATAGAGTAATAAGATCAAGTAAATTATCTGATAAAATGTTGATTAAATGGCAAAGTGATTTAGCATATTATGATTATACTGTCGAATATATAAAAGGTAAAAATAACTTGGTTGCTAATTATTTGAGCAAAGATGGAGCCAACAAATAATGAAACAAATAAGGCTCAGCCAATTAGTCCTACAAAGGAGACAACTAATTCAACTATAGAACAACTAGCTCTGCGACTCTCCATGTTAGAAGTAAACGTGGGGATGGAGAAAAATCAAAACTCTAGTTATTTTACGAATATTTCAAGCACTCTAAAGAACATTATTGATCAATTAAACCAATACGATGAAAGACTAAGACAACTAGAAACTAGTTCTTCTAACCAGTTGGGTTCTTCTAGTCCATCATCTAATCCACTTATTCAAAACCCATTATCCTCATAAAATCAAACTCCAACTAGCCCAAGCCAACCAGAGACTTTTTTAGACATAATCAGAAAAGGAAAAGAGGTTGAAACCTCTGGCCCAATAGCCAGCCTAACAAGAAAAACATTAGCTCTCAATCCATTAACTCTAGCCAAAGAAGCCAATCTACCACCAAAGCCCACAAAAAATCCTGATCCAAAAATCCAAGAACACTTCGACTATTTTCTCATGTTGATCCAATATCTAAACAACGTAAACCTCCCAGTCTCAAAGACAATTGAATATATATCACATTACGCCATTAATAAAGCCATTATTTTCCCAGGTATAGACCCTGAAATAGTAATAGCGTTATTTAGCTATGGACTCATCCAGTCTATTTATTCATCATTAAACATGAAAGAAATCTCACTATTACCCAAATCACTAATCGAGACATCTAAACATTATTTTGGCATAGTTACCTAATACCAAGTCTATATAAGATGCTATTCCACAATAGCCGAATTTGTAGCCAATAAATTTTATCCACCAATTAACCTGATTCATTCCGAAACCACTAAACAACCTTTTAAGTTCCAAGAAGAAACCAAAGAAGAAATTATCTCAAATCAAATATTCTCAATTTTATCCAGACTAAGAGCTCAGGAAATGCAGATTATCATGAATGAGCTAACCCGAACATTAGCAAAAGACGAGGCCTTATGGAACTATTTTATAAGCCCAACAACTTGCATCTATTCAATCGGATGAAACAGCAAACAATATAGATAGTTCAAAAATTGGTACGACCGAGTAAGGACAAATAACTTGGACCACTCTGAGCCAACTAAGATTTGAGTATGTGAAAAATTATCTGAATTTCCAGAGCACCAATGTAAGCACTGCCAAGAACAGAATGACTCATAATACTTACAATTATCTTGTTCAATTGATTTGAGCACCTACAAAAAAAAAAAAAAAGATTCCAAGGATAATTATGAAGCACTCAATTATCAAATACCACAAAAAGGAAGCCACCGACAGTAAAGACAAGGAACTGACAAACACTCAAGGAGCAAGGACAACACGAGATAAAAAGAGCTTTGACATCGAAGAACAATAATGAAGATTAAAGCAACACGCAAAGGAAGAAAGCAATTATGAAGACTACTGAAGCAAGCAACTGAAGGACAATTATGACACTTACTTTGGTACGAAGACATAAAGACCAAGAGTTGAGCATCTTGTATAGTATTCTCTTAGGCTATTTAAGATCACCAAGTTTCATTGTAATGGCATCTGAATATTAGAACTTGACTGCCTCTTGAGTTTTCAGAGCATTCAATCTTTCAACGCCCAAACCCTCTCTTGTATTTCCATCATTTTATATATATTTCCACAACTATCAATAAAATCTTCATATAATTCCCCAACAATTATTTGTGTTCAAAGTTTATTTTCTGGGTTCGTCTGCCAATACTATTCATTGAAGAATATTTGAAGAACTCTAAGGTATGAGTAACTAAACTCCTGTAGGGAAACTAAGGTAAAGTTTATTTTTAGAATTCATAGAAGTGATTTGATCCTATTGTTTGATTATCGGTAGAATTATTGTTCACCATAAATATGTTTTAGTATATAATCCAAGTACACCTTATATAGGAAACAAAATAAGGTTGTGCTGATCTAAGGTTGAAGGAGAGAGGTCTATACTGTAATACTGTAAAAGACCCTTATATGAAAAAGGACAATATTTCTTCAAATCTGACTTTAAATCGGTCAAAAATTGGGTTATATTCTAAACCAGGTTTATGATAAACAATGATTTTACCAAGTTGTCATAGAATAATGTATATATATATATATATATATATATATATATATATTCCAAACTTGTGTCAAAATAAAATAACAGTTTTTTTTTTTCTTGGATAGCATGTGAAAAACATCCCAATCGGCCATTCTCTTTAATTAGTCTTTCATGGTGGAATGAAATATCAAAACATGAACCCTGTTTGGATTCTTTCAATTCGATTTTTTTTTTAATTTTATAAAAAAAATAAATACAGAAGGAGTAAATTTCACTATTCAGATAGGACTCATTACTCAAATGAGACCCACCACTCATTGTTTATCTCCTTTCTAATTAAGTTAAATTAAAAAAGCAAGAGAATTCAAACACGTTCATTTCTCAGGACAAGTGGAATCTTTCCAAAATTTTCACAAAGTGAAGAATGCAAGAAATATACTTTATGCATCCAACAACTTATATTAAAATAAATGTACAAAAAATCATAATTTAGTTATCCAAATTTGTAAAGTGTAAAAATTTAATCAAACTGTTTATATTAAGTTAACTTTACAATCCAGTTATTGATATCACTACACTTTCGAAACGCTTCAAAAAGGGCACTTTAGACAATATGTTTGCTTCTTTCCATAATGAAGGTAATTCACAATTGTATGAAAGACCTGTTGAAAATCAAGTTGGATAGCACATTAAGCAAGCATGACGAGTGAAATTAATCACATATATTATCTTATTTTTTTGAGGATTAAATTGAAAAAGATTTATAAACGATTAAATTTAGAAATTTTCCACATTGAGAGACCAAAATGGAGTTTTCTTTAGCGTAGGCTGAGCCTCGGAGTTTGCCTCCATGATCAGGGATAGAGGGAAAAAAAAATTTTTAAGGGAACCATGACTATAATTTATAATACATTCTATTTTTATAAATGTTATAAATCAGACGATTGTATAGAAGTCTATAAACTCTGGAAGAGTAACCTTTTAGGTTTATAAACTTTATAACCTCTAAATCATAGTATTATTATGTAATTTAATTTATAGTTGTGTATATTAAGTTTTCTTTTATAATAAAAAAACTTATAAATAAGGTCATATACTAAAGATGAAAAATAAAAGTAGAAGAGAGTATTCTTCCCACTTTCTTCACAATTTTCTTTCTTTTATTTTTTTATTAGTTTTATAATAATAAAGTAATCATACTTACGATATATATGTATACATATATATATATATATATATATATATTCAAAGAGAGAGATAATATATTATATTACTTTTAAATGAATCCTATTTAATATAATATATTTCATTGACTAATTTTTTATTAATTACAAAATAATTTCAAGTATAAATTAAAAAGGCTAATTGATAATTTCATATGACGATGATAATAATAAGTATGATATAGCTGACAAAGTTAGAAAAATTAGAAACAATTTAAATGCAAAGAGCAAGTTGAAAAATATTTAAAAAATAAAATTAAAAAATATCCAAAAAAATTAGAAAGAATGAATATAAAATAAAGTGAAAGAATAAATAAATAAAAGGAAAACAAATACAGAAGATTAAGAGAAAATATTGACATTTAATCTATCAAAATTTAGTCTATAAACATTGAAGTGTAAACAAAAGCTGTACTTATTTTTTTAAACTTTGGTAAAATATTGTCTTAAAATTTTATTATTTTTAATTTTATTATTACAATTAATAATAATTTTTTATTTAAAATAAATAATATATTACATCAGTATGTGAACTATTAATTACAATAAAATTTATATATAATTCCTTATATTTTGCTATACAGTTTCTTATATCAGTACATGATTCTTACAAATAAATATATTATTTTTAAATTAAATTATACATTATTGTATATTTATAATACATTTGTCACATCTTAAATAAAGAACAACATGATAAAAATATAAAGAATTGCATATAAATATAATCTTATTAATTATATTATAACAATTTTGTTTACATATATATATATATATATATATATATATATATATATGTGCTCAAGGGTTAGGGGGGCCATGGCATCCTTTGGTCCCCCTTCCTATGTTGTTGTCTATAATGGGTCTTTATTTACAATTGAAGATATCTTGATAATAATTTTATTTGTGATTGATAAAATTGATAATAATTTATATGTAATTGATTAAATTAAAAAATATCTCATATATGAAAAATTAGAATTGAGTTTATTCTAAAAGTATAAAAACTCTGTTATCATTTTGGACTTATAGTTAAATGTTTTTTGAAGGTAAAATTTGATAGTAAGGGAAGAATATTAAAACTCATTCTTGTCACCCAAAACTATTATAAAGATGTGTTTGGTCAGTCGAGCCAAGGTGATGGAATGGGAGAGGGTACTTGTTTTGTTCTGAGATTGAGATCTATTGCCTTTCCAGAGGGAGCGAGGATTACCGAAAATAAGGGAATGTTGAAAGCTTCCATGGAACGAAGGAATGTGATTGTTTCCTGGGAATGAAGCACCATTTGCCCATTTTGTCCCACATGTGAGAGGCTCCCAGGACGATTGTCACTGTTTACACAGGAATCAGCAAAGATGAACGACTAAGGAGAAGAACACCAACCAAGGAGAAGATGACTGACAAGAAGAAGATGAACGAAGATGTTGGATCTGTGAATGGAGAAGATGAATGGCCAAGGAAACTAGATTTGGACCTGAGATCTGAAAGATGAACAGTTGCTCCTTGCCATAAGATGAACGGTCGCTGCATTCCACAATCGTTCCAAATCTCTGTAACCTCTCTCCATTGCTGCCCCTTCTAGCTTTTCTCTGTCCTTCAACTCTATTTTTCGCCATAATAATCCTCTGGCAATAAGGATCTCCGCATTTGAAAAGAAACCACAATAGTGTACCATGAGATTGCCGGAATGCCTCGCCAGAAGATGAACGTCCTCGCCTTCCTGTGATGGAAGCTTGCTATTCTCACCCGCGATGAAGCTTCGACAAATAGAGACGATGGGAGGAAGAAGAATGGAGAGAAAAGAAAGGACAAAAACTGATTTTTATTAAAATTAAAAAATAGTTAATATTCTAATTTTTAAAATAAGAATATTTGTCGTGAATTTATTTATATCCATTCATATTCTTTCAAACACAATGTATAGGTCTAAGATTTTATTCTCTTAAAATTCATTCTTATTTTTAAACTCATTCTCATTTATATTTGCACCCTTCTCATCAACCAAACATGTCATAATTTTAATATTCCTCTAAATTAAGAGATAAAAGATATAATGAAATAATTTAAAAATTAAATTATTAATATATTCATATCTTATTAATTATAATTACAGTTATAACCAAATGAAAAAGTTTATTACATTTATAAATAAACAGTGAAAGTGTCAAAATATTTTTTTATAATGCATATATCATAGACATTTTTACCGCATGTATCATAAAGTTGCTATCACAATTAAGAGATAATATTAGTAATTTTCAAGGCTAGTCACTTTCATATCTTTTATTCTTTTTTTTTCATGATTTTCATTTTCAATGTCAAATATCAATATTCTTACTATATTTTTATTAACTTTCATTCAAGGATTAACTTAGTTAAAAATATAGTAAATATATAATTTTTAGTGAAAATTTAATAATAAAATTCTACAAAATTTTTTCAAATTCTATTATTTTTTTATGAATTCATTGCTATAAAAGACAAATATGAAAAACCTTCTCACTCTCTCACAATCATAATCAAGTATAATGAATTCAATAATGAAATATTATTAGTAATGTGTTTGTTTTATATCGACAATATCAAAAAAAAAATTATAAGTCATTTCATTATATTAATTTTATTATAACTTTAAAACGAAAGTTAAAGTAATTTATTATTCCTCTCATAAAAATTCTAAAACAATACATTAACTCTAACCCTTCTAGTTCATTCCATTATATTCCATGTGATTCTATTAAAAATCATTATATTCCAACCTCTAAAAAGCTCTCAAGTGTGAATCTAGATCCACTGTCGTACAGTAGAAATGCTGTGTGGTAGCTAATCAAAGAAAAAAAGAAAAATGACAACAAAAAAATAAACAAAAAAAAATTTGTTCATTCCGCTGTCGCACAGCAAATCAGCTATACAGCAACAGATCCAAATTCCCCAAGTGTATCCTGAAAATTGGCTTCTATGGTCAACCTTTATCTATGTGTTATTCAGTCTCCTAAAAACCGAAAAAATGTGCACCTTTCATTTTAGATTTTACATTGATGTAATCCTTGACTCCCTGCATAAGGGGTTATCCTTTCAACACATCACATTAAAATTGAGTACAATGCTTTTTAAGTTTATCACATTTCATGAAATTGTCATATTGATTATTTATTAATTAAAATACTCAAAATATCCTATATTCATTAAAAAAAATTATATCTGGTCCCTCATTTTTTAAAAAGAATACCAAATTTAATATTTTGAATTTAGATTTTCAAGGTTTAGGAAATGAACTAAATTTGATTTTCTTTTTTTAAAGTTAAGGATTGAATGTGTCATTTTGCAATGGGTAGTAGATCATTTTGAATATTTTAATTAGTAAATAACTAAAATAATAATTTTGTGATTAGTGAAAAACCAAAATTATATTTTTCTTTGTTAAAATTACAAATTTACAAGTTATTGCTACAAATAAATAGGGAAATAAGCTATTGGGAGAGATCATTAGCAAACATAAATAAGTTATTAATAAGAAAGTAGTACGAGTCTTGGAAAAAATTAATTTGTATTATTATATGTCAATATATTTTAAATTATTGGGTTCATTGATAGGACATTATTACAAGAGATTTTTTTAACATACGAAGCAACTCTCATTGTGGCTTAATTTGAAGAATTCTAAAATATCATAAACTGATGAAATCACATTTAATTATACTTCTGACTTTGAATGAACTATATCGTTGAATAAATCATTTAATTATATATCATTTATCCTTACTTTAATTTTAGATTATGCTAAGTTATATTTATAACTCCTTATTATAAAATTTAAAAGACAATTAATTACTTAGTTCATTATTTTTTTGTTGGTTTTAAAAACTATTCAAATTTTAAAGAATTTTTAATTTAAGAAGTAGTTAATTAATTCATTAATTTTTTTGTTCACTTCAAAAAAAATTTTAGACTTCAAGAATTCATAATTTAAGAAGCTATTAATTAATTAATTGATTAATTACTTCAAAAATTTTATTGTTGACAATGAAAAATTCATTAATTTTAAAAAATTTTCAATTTAAGTAGTAATTAATTAATTAATTAATTATCTATTTATTTTATAATTGTTCTTATTAACTATAAAAAATTTACGCATTTTAATAATTTTTAATAAATGTACTAAAAATTTGAAAAATCATTACACAAGGAGTTGAAAGTTTAATCAACCAAAATATCTCATCAATTAACAAAATTTTCACGTTAAAAGGAATTTACTTTAAGAGATACTCGGAGAAATACTATGTTAATAATATAGTTGATAAATTTAATATCTAAAGTCATGGAGAAAAACTTTAGCTAAATCATGGGACAAAATATTTAGAATTCTAGGAGGGAATAATCTTTTTTAGTTAAATGTTGTTTGTGCAACGGGTTTTTTTTAATAGTGTAATACATACAATTATCATTATGCTAAGGTAGATGTGATTGTTATGCTTGCTAATTAAAAGACTTAAACTGACCTTTTTTAAAAAAGTAAAAATCTTCCCTTAATTATAGAAATAACATCAGAATATTAGAGAAATGTTAAAAAAATAACTTGACTGTATTTAATCATATAATTAATTATTAATTTAACACTCAGATGATATTTTTCATGTAAAATAACATGTTTAACGAACGAGAAATGAAAAAGAAGAAAATGCATTGGCCATACTACATTAAGATAAATTATAATTAATATACTTATACTCCTCTTTTCCAGAATAATGAATCTCAAGTTATATTCCTAACTACTACGTGCTCATTTGGTTCCCTCTGTATTTCTTCCTTGGTGAAAGATGGCATTGGCAAGTCCTCGTCCTCAATGGTGCTAGATCCATCAACGGATCATGAACATGATTTTAAGGTGAATAAAAATCTTCAGAAGACAAATTGTTACACTTTACGGGAGCGATATTTTATAAATTAAAAAAATTAAATAAAAATATAAAATAAAATCATATACAAAAATTAATTTTAAAAATTAAAGAAAATGATCACATCTTCGCACCCTTCTTAATGGATCTTAAAAAAAAAAGGTTTGCCATAAAATATGAAAATTAAAATTAAAGATTGAAAACATGGCGAATGCAGATGAAGTACCGTACTACTGTATGGGTCGTGTTATTTTAAATTTAATATATATATATATATTATTCTTCAAATTTTTAACCAGTGTAATTCGATATGGCAGTCCCTCCTTGAGGTTGAGGAGACAAAACATGCTTGTTATCATCTTTGACCGAAAGGTAAAGGTCGTGCTATGACCCATCCTTTGATGACTCATGATATATCTAGTTTTCCATTAACTGTTCTTATTTCTCCTTTTTGTCTTCTGAAATAATTAGATGCAATCATCAACATTATGTTTCGCTTTATAATAATAAAAAAAAAAACTCTTTAATCATTTGTGCCATTAGTCTATTCTTTTAATTATATAAAATTGAGCACATCTTTACATATTTTCAATTATTTTTTATTTCCAACAATTGAACGATTATATCTTCATTTTAGATTGAAGAATGGATTGAAATTGAATTATTATTATGTTATTTACCATAACATCACTTATTGTAAATGATACAACTGTTATTCAATATGTAAATTTTTATATTTGGAGCAGAGTGCAAACACAAAAAGAGAGGGATGTTGTCAACGAAAGAGTTACAGAAAACGAAGTTAAATTTACTCCAATCAATCTGCCGATCAAGGAAGGATGAAGAAAAATAATAATTTTTTTAAGAATAACGCCTCCTACTTGACTTTCAGGTAACTTAGAATTAAACGTGTAGTGTGAAAAAAAAATTTCTCATAAAGGTACACTTCTAGAGACTAAATTTAATTATAACTTTCAATAATTTTAAGAACATATTTATACATCAATTTAATGTGTTTAAATTTAAATAATCATTGGCGAAAGCACCGCAGCTTAATTTAGCTACAAACCAACCCAGAGTTTGCAATTGAGAATGCAACAGAAGAACATAAATTTAAATAAAGATATATAATAGAATTGCCACGAACTTTTATAACATTATATTTTTCAAAATCATGAGTATATCTTATGGTATTCTCCTATCCCAACTTCAATTCATTTCAATTTCATTTCCAAAATTCAAATCTGAAATTACTTAAAAAAATATATACATATATAGAAGAAGTTTTTCCCAAAAAAAAAAAAAAAAGATTGTGTTGCTATGAACATGAAACCTTAACCCAGTGTGAAATACTAAACTAACCTCCTAAAGTCCTGACGCGTAATCTTTGTTTCCTGGACACAGTGGATCAGATGATTGTTCGCCAACGTCGTCCATAGCTACCTCTGATCGACCTACCGGCGCCTTGTTGGACGCCATCGAACCAGTCCTGGTCAAAAACGGCGGCCTCACCGTGAACTCCCAATTCTCCGGCCGATCCTCGTTGCCGAACCGCTGATACTGTAAATAGTTCCTGGCACGTCCGCTTCTTGTCCTGTAACCCCTCCTCTCACTGCTTTCTCTTGTAAATGCTACGCAACTATTCGTACGATCTAATAACTGTTTTCGTGTCACCTCCGGTAATCTCAGAGTGAATCTTTCCCAATTCCCGCTGGGTGGAACCTGCAAGGAGTGACCGGTTGAGTGAGAACGCGGGAGGAAGCCGGCGATTCGAAACCCCGTCGACCTTGACATAGGAGTATGGTTCCGATTCGTTGTCTGACATCGGCTCAGATTGGGAGACTCTGGCACCACCGTGTTACTATTGTCTTGGGGGAAGTCATGTTCCTGGGAATCGGGTCGTGGATCGGGTTCTGAGGACTGGACATCTGAATTCGGGATCTGAATGGCGACGAAAGAGGTGTCTCCGGATCTTGGAATGAGGTTGGCACGGCAAAGGGGGCAGGTGGAGTGAGAAGACAGCCAAATATCGATGCAATCAGGGTGAAACACGTGGCTGCATTTGGGAATCAAACGCAGAGTTTCGTCGTCTTCGAACTCGTTTAAGCAGACGGCGCATTCCAGCGTGCTCCTCCCCATCTTAAGCCCCTTCACCGTGGAGTATACGAACGTGGGAAACGTGTCGATGATCTCAGGGTCCAAGCCACGGGATCGCCGGCCGCTGACGCCGATTGGGAGTGTGAGGTCGAGTCTTCCTCTGATTCGCTGCTCTGCACATTGGCGAGTGTAGACGGATAGAAAGCCCAGTATGAAGAACACGAGCACCAGGATCACCATGATGATGGCCATGTTTCTGTCGAACCTGAGTTTGGAAAATGGGTCCGTTGGCAGTGGGGGTTGGGGTGGCGGCAGCGAGTTTGGGAGCTGTGCGGTAGCCGATAAGACAAGTAGAAACAGGGCAAGCCATCGGAGGCCATGACGGTGATTAGAATTGCAGAGAGTGAGAATGGTAGTAGCAGGAGCAAGAGTGTCCCTCTGGATTGTCATAGCTGATCATCAGGTTGAGGAGTTTGCAGCTATAGCAAGCAACGAATTTTCCTCCAATTCCAATTCATGATACCGTACGAAGCACTAATTGCTGTCCCACTTCTTTTCTTCTTTTGTGTTGGTTTACTTTGAGAATTTAGAATGGTGATGATGGGGTTGTTACTGGAAAGCAAAGCAAAAAACAAAAGGCTGGGCGTTAAAAATTAACATGACATACTTTTGGTTGAGCTTCGGAGGGGGAAGATATACAGTGCTCGAAGCAGAGAGTTAAATAATAAAAAACGGGGGATAGTTTTGGATAAGGGTTTAATATTTTTATTATCAAATTCTATAATAAGAAACATAATTTTGGTATATAATTGTGTCATTTTTATGGTTAAGTGCACGTATTATATATATATATATATATATATATATATATATTTAATAACAAATATATATATATATATATATATATATATAATTATTATCTAAATTTAGGCATCGCGAAGGTGAATGAGAGTGGGGTTGGGCTTTAATATCCGAGGATTGGTGGAACGTTGGATTTTCGGTATTGACTTTCGGAGGTGTAGGACGAGGTCCGCAAAATAATTTCCGATTCAGATTTACTGTATATTATGTTGTTAGTCTCCTCAAGTGGATTCATTGGATTTGGAATTGGATGGGGTCGTTTTCTTTTTTACTTCTTTTATGTGCGGGAAACAGATGGGAATTTGGATGGAATTTGGGGTATCATCATTACGTATGTGCGTTCATATTATGCATTTAACTTCCTTGCTTTCTTCATGGCAGATTCTATGCGGTTGCTTCGAGTAATATGTTTCTTACGCCTTGGCAGAACGTAATTGTCTTATTTGCTTTTAATCAATAAGCGAAGTCAATGAATTAGAAAATGTCAGGCTTATCAATTATAGACTAGTGACCTGGCGTTAGGTGTAGGACCTACAATATTTGAAATTTCATGTCAATTAACTCTAGAAAATATATGAGTCAATCTCAAGCAGTTTAACAAGTTATTGAAAAAAAACGAAATATTAGAATATGTGAATCCTCGATATTAATCTGCACGCCTTCCGTCTCCATCTAAGGCCAAGGGATTCAACATTCTGAATAAAGAAAGAAGGAGCTGGTCTCGTAGAAAACACTACGTAAATTGCAGTCACGCGATGAAGTTTTGAATATGAATTCTTTGGCGCTGAATTGACATTGCTAGCGATTCAGTGAACCACTTGTGCAATTCAACTTGCACGTGATGGAAGTTTGCGTTGTCGTCTCGGACGCACCAAAGAATTTGAATTTTTTTTTACACCAACTCATCCAAACAAATTCATCAACACGCTAGCCATCTAGAGTGATCACGTGTAATCCTATGCTGTACAAGTATCTTTTATACCAGTTACGTACAGACATCTGCATTTCAATTGTTTCTCGCTGGGAGACTACTTACAGAACTTCCAAACCTAGGGGTCAAGGCCTGTTCTTCCTTGTTTTGTTTGCCCTCAAGTTGCAGCAGAACACACACACATTGTAATTACCACTACCAATGAATCATTAGATATATAGATATAATATACACACATACACTCAAACGGTTCTGAAGTTATCCAGTTTACTAGATATCTATCCCGTAGCATATAAAAAATCTTAAGAGTCCAGTGTATAGTTGGTTTATTTAATATAAAAATATCTATTATAACTTCTAAGAGCTTCATTGCCATCAATTATTGCGAAAAAACCAAAACGGAGTAAGAAAATGACGTGACCATAATTAAAACTGCGAAATATTTTTTTTATTTGAAGAAAATTTAATTAAAAAAGTATATTATTTTTACGAATTGGGTCCGAAAGCGAGGAGAAATAATGGATCCAATATTCGTTATGGTTCAACAATATTGGCCCACATCTGCAAGTGTTGAAATTAGTTGAAATTTGGAGGGTGCTCGTTGGAACTCTGAGGGTCTTCAAATCCGTTGAAATTCAAAACTTCTGTAGCTGCGTCGGCCCTCAACTCTTATATATATATATATATACACCGCGACCCATTTCAATGCTTAGGGGGGCGTGCCCCCCATCATATACAAAGGAAGGACGACTTTATTTTTTTTAAAAAAATTAGTTTTAAATAATTATATTAATATATCAATTATTAATAATTTAATAATTAGACAAAAAATTTATATTAATTATTATTGAAGCTGAATTTGAAGCTGCTTTTATGTGCTGCAATTCTTTTTCTAAATTTTCATAATCAAATACTAAGTCTGAAACAACCAAAACAACACAATTTCTTCAAACAAAATTCTTTTGAAAAAGAGATAAAAAAAAAGATCATTTTTTCATTTTTTATTAAAATTTTATTATTATAAAATTTATTAAATATTCATATTAAACATAAAAATTATATTTTTGAAGGAATTATATTTTCACATTGTCATATCATTTCATTTATATTTGATGTATAAAAAAATTATAATATAATAATGGTCATCTGATTTTTTTAATTATTTTTAAATATTCTTTATTAATATAATAAAAATTTATTACAATTTCATTATATTAATTATTATTTATTAATTTTCAAAAATTTTAATTATTAATAATTAATATATTAATATAATTATTTAATATTTAATTTAATTATTTTTAAAAAATTATATTAATTTTTTAAATATAATTTTAAAAAAATAAGGGGGAACGTCCCCCCTAATTTGTAAATAAGGGGGATGTTCCTCCTTTGAATATGATAAGGGGCGCGCCCCCTAAGCATTATCGCAACCTATAAAAAATTATATAAAAAAAGTAGTTACAGGCAATTTAAAACAAATAAAAAGTGCATATTAGGAATTTGTACTTATGTTTGTAGTAATTAGTCATTTCTCTCTCTTATGAGAGTATGTGTGTCAAAAAGCGGATTTGGATCTTTTCTCAGTGAGTTCCTGAAGTAATTTTTTTCAATGAAATTTGAGTCGTTCATTTCTTTGGTTGAGATTGCGCCACGTCGCCCAACAAGCCTAAACGGTGCATTTTATGTTTTTTTTTTTTACCTTTTATCCTCACCAAATGATGTCGGAAGAAGACAAAGACAAAGCTCCTCAGTTCAAACGCTGACCGTCACGTTTTTAAACTACGCACCTACACTGCCCCCTCTAATTTCTGCAACAGAGTCTGCCACTTTCTCTTCTCAGGTTGGCACCAACATCATAGATAACAAAGAAGATGAAGACGAAGCTCCTCCGTTCAAACGCTGCGTCTATTGATAATACTTTCCACCAAATGCTTCAGACTATGCACCTCCACTAATTTCTACAACAGAGCCCCGCTGCGTTTGAGTTTGGAGCCAATTCGTAGAGAATGAAGAAGACGACGACGTGGATTCATCACAAAACGCTGCATTCCAACCAATGACGTGGCTTCCTTCAAACATTGCGTTTCGAGTTCTGATTGCAGAAAAAACATAATTCCAAAACAATGCGTTTCAACCCCAACGTGGCTTCATCTCAGCCACGAGATGGACGGCTGCGATTTCACTGGAGAATAATACTGGAGAAAAAACATGGGAGAAGATCGCGAGCCGTCAAAAAGCTGCGTAAGACATGACTAAATTCCTCATAAGAAGAACTTAGATTTGCCATCACCTCAGAAGCTGATAGTGTCATTGTAAAAAAAAATAAATTGAGTCTTAGTAATTAATGTTTAGTGTCACTGTAAAAAAAAAAAATTGAATCTTAGTAATTAATGTTTGCTCCTCTTAGTCTTTTGGAGTGGGCGCTGGCAATGTGAGTGTTGATCTACGCCAAAAGTAATTTTCAATTTTCTCCTTATTGCATGGGGACTTAGATTACGTGACGCGATCATGTGGTCTTAAAAGTGTCATTTCTACTATACTGTCACCATTCGTCTGGCAATTTGAGCTGCAAATGTGAAAAAAATAAGCCTTTTTGAGAAATTCATGAAGGATCAAAGTATGTACTAGGAGATATATATATATATATATATATATATTTATATATTAAATATCTACTTGGATTAGCCTCCAAGTGAGGCAAATCTTGTAAGGCCTATTCTTCACCAGGGAGCAAATTTGATTTTTTTTTTTTTTTTAAATGATGTCTCAACTGTGAGCAGGTGACAAAAAACCAGTGAAACATGAAAAAGAATGGGAGGCAATAGTAAAATATTAAATATTGGACACGTGGCACATTTCTATTGGCAAAAAAAAAGTAACCATTACATCTGATTGGTGGGAAGATAATATTATCCTGATGCGAAATGACGAAAATACCCTCAGAATTTGCCTTTATATATGGTCTCCCAGATTGCTTCTTCCTTACTTCTATGCAATTTTCACCTTTATCTCCTTAAATTTTCGCTTCATCAGACTTGCATCTTTCTCTATCTTGATTCTAATTTTTCATCATCTGCTCCAACTTCATATGCTTCTCTTCTTCTTCATCTGATTTAGATTTCACTGCAATTTGGGCCCAAAAAAAAAAGTAGTGTACGTTATCCATCAAATATTATACTATTTATTTATTGTTGTGATTTATTGAAGATTTAGAGAAAGTTTTAATTTAATAATTCATATATTGATATGTGATATATATGTAGTGAGTAATTTTTTTTTTGTTTATAGTATGATTTATGTGGGAGTTTGTTTATTGTTGTAGCAATTTTTTTATCTTATAAAAAGTGAGGAGTTAAAGAAATTATATTTGGAAGAAAAAAATTTGGCAGAAAATTGATTATTAGACTTAGGAAAAATATTGTAAAATTCCTATGAGAATTTTTTAAGGATTAAAAAAAATATCTACCTTAAAAATTAGTACTAATTTCGAAAAATAGGGTAATTAATTATAAAAATAAATATTAAATTCAAAAATTAATTATGATGATTGAAAAAAATTATATTAAGTTGGACACAATTGAATTTTTTAAAAATAACAAATGCAATAAGAAAGAATGGGAAAATTTTCATGAAGCGATAAATAATATGTAATTGAAGTGGAAAAAATAATTGATAATTTTAAAAAGTAATTGTCATTGTTGTGAAGAAATTATATCATGTTTGGTAAAATTAGATTGTGGAAAATTAATTATGCAAAAATGAAATATAATATCTAATGAAATCATAATTATTGCAACAATTAAATATTATGATGGATATAATCACAAACATAATAATAACAACAATAGGGTAAATATGACAATTTGTAATGATTGGAAAAACTAGTAGAACAGGAATATAATTAATTGTTACATTAATTAGTAAGTTAAGTTTGTTCTTACATTCAAGTATTATTATAAGAAAAGATAATGAGCTATACGACAGAACTAATTTGCATTTATACAAATAGAGAAACACATGAGACAGACGAGGCACGACATTTAAGTGTGATAGAGTGAAAACAATGAGAGTTGAGCCTAATGTCACTTTGGAGAGGCCAAAGGAGTTAACAGGACAAAAACTATGATTAGGCACTACACAGGTAGTGTCTGAGTTGGAATATAGACATCTGGTGTCTTTAAATTCCACAAGGTATCGGGTGTGCAACTTGGAAGATGATTATGATGTGCAAACAATGTAGGAAACTAACTTACAATTTCCATCCCAATTATATTGTCCAAAGATATATGTATTTATTTCTACTGTTGAAGTGGATCTGAACATAACATCTCAACATGTGGATAACTATATGTCGAGCACATTGTTATCTCTACCATTGGGTAATTGTCAGCTCTGGGACATTAAGCAGCAAGCCTCACTATTAAGTGCATATGACATTGGAACGAAGATGTTGGATTCACATCTACCTTGTGAGCAGCTGTTTGGAAGTCCTCAAACTAATCCTACATATGGGCCAAGTTCATCAAATACATCACATGGTTGTCAGCCACATCTTTCTCTATTGGCAGTAGATAAAGATATAATAGATGACTTTGAGGATGAAGATGATTATGATAATGCTATTGGCATGGATAGCGATGATGACTTTGATGATGGGTGTGAAGGCAAGGATGTCCAGATGGAAGGCATACATCCCACACTTTTGGAAGAATATAATGATTCAGCATTTACGTTTTTAGCCAGGTCAACGTTTATAGTAGATGGGGTCTAGATTTTCCCGATACAGGAGATGCAGTAATATAGAGTTGTACATTGGATTGCTAGTTGTTGATAAGTTAGCTCTTCATTGTGCCATTAAATTGTACTTGATGCAGACATACCACACATTTAGAGTACATCACTCTGTTGTAAGGTATGAGGAGTACCGATGTATTCATTACAACAATGGTTGTAATTTGTAGGTTAGGGCATGCCGAACATTTGATAATAGCTTATGGAAAATTTTAAGGTATGAAGGTCCACATTTATGTGTGTCATCGTCATTATCACAAGACTACCCAAAGCTAGATTATGATGTGATATCATCATGTATTGTTGGAATGGTTATTGAGAAGCTAGAAATGGCAGTTTCTCAAATCATTGAAAGAATGAAGAGTACATTTGAATACATAGTGTCATATAAGAAGGCAAAACATCAAGCAATTGGGTTAGCCTTTTGGAACTGGGAGAGCTCATATGCCTTATTACCTAGGTGAGTGACTACAGTTCAACATTTCAATCCTAGATCCTATGTTGAGTTCTTCCTTAAGGAATCCCCACAGCCAATCACAACAGGCATTAACATTGTAATGTTCCAAAGGTGTTTTAGACATTTTAGCCACGCATTGATACGTTTGCCCAGGTGAAACCAATAGTGCAAATAGACGAGACGTAGTTGTATGGAAAGTTCAAAGGTATATTGCTGATGGCAAAATCACAGGATGGTGACAGGCATGTTGTGCCATTAACATTTGTCATGGTTGAGAAGGAGACTCAATCAGCATAGACATGGATCTTTCATAACCTTCAGAGGCATGTGATCAAGGAAAAGCAGGGGGTCTATTGATTTCAAACATACATGCAGCAATTTTGGCCATCATATCCAATCCACAAATCAGGTGGCAACCACCTTGGGCATACCATGTTTTCTGCCAACGACATGTCGTTAGCAACTTGAACATAGAGTGTAGAACTTCATGGCTCAAAAAAGTTTAAGGATATCTGTATATAAGCATCACCAAGTTTATGAACAGTTAGCCAAATTAGGATGAAAGCATGACAGGGTTGCGATATGGATCGTGAGGATTTTGAAATAGAAAAGGACATGAGCATACGACATAAGCTATCATCGTTATAGTCACATGATAAGAAATTTGGTAGAGAGCATGAACACAACGTTCAAAGGTGTTAATTTGACTACCAAGCTTCATCATGCTTTGTCCATTCATTTGATCACTAAGCTTCATCATTTGAGGTCAAGGAACCATACAATGTCACAACCTGTTAGTATGGAAGGTGTTGCAAAGTAAGTCTTACTGATTGCACTTGTGACTATAGTGAATTTCAGGTAGAGAAATTCCTATATCAGCATGTTCTTGCCGTATGCAGCAAGATTTTACTGAATCCTTATCAATACATGGAGCGTGTTTTTCGTTTGGACACAATGTTAGTAGTGTATAATAGTAAGTTCAATCCAATTAGGAGTGAGGCGTATTAGCCAAATTTGGATACACCTTTATTGATTCTGAATCCATCCATGCTTTGGAAGAAGGGCCACCCACGATCGACTAGCATATGTAATGAGATGGATTGGAAACAACTAGGGGACGCTAACAAATGTGAGCTATGTAGAGAAATTGGTTACAATCAATTAAAATGTCCCAAACGACCTAGGGCAAACTAAGACTCTTTCTATTCTGTTTATGTTCAAACATGTATTTTGTAATAATAATCCATGACTTATTGGTATGACATGCATTGTATTTGTGTATAACGTGCATTATATTTATGTATAGGAATTTAGACGCAATGGCTGGCCCACAAAACGCAGGTTCCTATAATCCATCTCTACTTTATTTATAAACCTACCATGTGTCACAAGCAGTATGGCTAGGACAGGTGAGTACATGCTTACTTGGAAATACATATAATGTGCAAATATTCATGATTACCACGTGCAAAAAGATTGGATCTTTTACCTACGATGTGCACAACAAGAGGATTACCTTGGTGATCCGCCCACAACCATTATTGACTATCTCCGACAGGCCGGATTCTATAATGTTGCTAAACTTGGACAACTTGATTTAAATCTAGCACATATCTCAACACTTGTGGAGTAGTGGTGTCTAGTGACTCACACATTCCACACCTTTCGTGGAGAGTGCAGCATCACCCTTGAGGACATATTTGTGCTATTTGGGTTACCTTGCGAGGGTGCCACAATATTAGGATGCACCGACTATGATTGGGAAACCATCTGTGAGTGGTTTCTTGGGGTTTGACCTTCGGCTGATAAGTTAAACAGTCAACGACTGAGCATTCCTTAACTTGCTGACCAGTTCCATGATTTACGAGAAGATGTTGACGATGAGATGGTTTAGTGATTCACGTGTGCCTACATCCTTCATCTCATAAAGAGCTATTTAATGCACGATAAATTAGGGCATAGAGTCTATCTCACGTATCTTCCACACTTGATTGATTTACAAGTTGCTAGGCAATGTAGCTAGGTTGCTACTATATTAGGATTTCTATACAAAAAGTTGTGCAATGGTACTAATTATAGTGAACAGAACATCGATAGATGTTTGGCCTTCCTTCACCTATGGGCGTGAGACCGTTTTCCAAGACTAACTCCCCAGATGCCATTGGCTCCAAACCCTAACATGGAATAATTTCCACTGCTTCCACCATTGGGTTTTAAATGGAAGGACATCGGATGATTGCCCAAGCCAAGTGAGCAAGTCTTATGACAGTATAGAGTTATTCTTAATGAGATGAAGGATGACGAGGTATGCTCTAGGCAATTTTCTATTTACTTCTAAATTTGTAAACAGCACAACTCAATATTTTATAATGTCATTGATGTAGATAATCTGGCGCCCGTATAGCTTTGCCAATGTCTAGTAGCTGATCCCAGAGTATTGCTTGGCATCGCCTGATATCTAGCGCGTGTCAATTCCACTCATCTATTTTCATATTGTTAAGTGGCATCAACCTGATCGGGTGCTTTGTCAATTTCAAAAGGCTCCTACCCATTCCCATTGACCCTGTTAATTAGGGGGCTTGTCATATAGTCCAACTCAAAGGGAAGACCATGAAAGATTAGTGGAAGGAGCATACAGGGTTTATTGATATGTGGAATATATGGTAAGAGGTAGTGGTCGATGCACCCATGGCTACAGAGCCTCTGGATCGAACCTCCAAGTTCATGAGGTGGTATTGGAGACATATGACAGTGGGTTCATTCCACTAGTGATGCTGCCAATTTTGTAGTATAATATTACATAGTTTTTTCTTTTATCCTCTTTGCATGCACACAATTGTTACGTGAATTCTTACCATTTGTATATTTTTCTTCCACAGGTTGAGATAGCTGAGGACTTGTACAAGCTTAGTTTTTATGACTTTCCATCATCAGCTTTTACAAACTTTCATGAAACTGTAAACAGAGAATGTAGGAACATCTTACTAGCTCTTGAGGAACAACATGAGTCATTGATTTCCCAGCTTACACCACCGGCATCTCAGTTGCCCTACCCATATATTCCAAAGGGGAGACCTAGAAAATGAGTTCATGGATACATGTCCTTACGAGAGCCTATTCTAGATAAGGGGGTAATTGTCAGCACACGAATTCTAGAGCAACAGACCCTTCCACCTATACTGCATCTTATACACAGTCACTTGTCCAGTCTCTTGGTCCATTGTGTTTTCCCTCCATACCTCCTAATCAGCAATTCGAAGCTAGAGCATTCATATCATTATTTGATCCATCATTCTCCATTGCATATGCCACTCCATTCTTTGACGTTGGTGGATCATCGCGTAAGGTGCACCAAGGGTTTGTCACCCCACAGCAATTGATTCCTCTAGCTCACTCTTTATCGTCAAATTTAAATTTTTCTCCGTCTATAATATGCCCCCCTCAACCACTGGGAGGTGACAATGATGATGACACTCTTTTGGTGCAACGTCGGCCATGAAAGGCTATAAAAAAACCTAGTTATGGAATTGACAATCATTATTTTGATAATTAAATTTTTCCCACTCTTTTATTAATTCAACAAACTAAATTAAGTTTTTTTTATCCATAAAAACCTTATGCCAGTAGTCTATTTTAGCTATTTTATTTCATTTTTTAACATTTTACATTTGATTTGCCATGTATCATGGAGAATGTTAAAAAAGTTTTAATTAGTGATTCGCCATAATATATGACAAATCACTAAAAAAATGAAAAAAAATATTATTGATTCATCAGACATTGTGGCAAATCATCTTCAAATATTACACATGCTTTGATACAAGGTATGGTGAATCATTTACAAATAATTAAAAAGAAAATTATGCATTTGGGACAAATAATTTACTAACAAACGGATTTCAAACTTTTCTTATTTAAATTGTAATATTAGGCTCAAAAAGCCCCCTTTTGTCTCTCCTCCTATCTCATAGTATATATATTTTATTATCTTCTACTTTTTTTTGTTTTCAATTCGCTAAAAAAGGGCGTCCTTAATTTTCAGCATTCTTGGGCTCATGATCAAATTGGTGCACTGTTATATACTCAGCTTTCGTTGCATGTAGTTTAATTAAAACGGCTTTCGGGAAACAATTTTGGGGAGCAATATTTTAGAAAATAAAGATATACATGTCCGAGAGCAGGACTCCTTCGCAAGAGAAGAAAGAAAGAAGCATGTGGTGACCCCTGTACCACTGAAACCTTCAACTGGGGCATACGCAATGAGAAGATGCTTCAGATTCATACATTAGATGAAGTGGTGGGTTGTTGGCTAAGAGTTCGTACAGCAAGTAGTTTCTCCCGCGTGCGCTAGCCACGCTTCTTGTCCTATAACCTTTCCTCCCACTGCTCATTCTCGTAAATGTCACGCAACTCTTGGTACGTTTGAGCGTGGAGGATGAGTTCAGTTCTTCCAATCTCAGCGTGAATCTATCCCAGTCCTCACCGGGTTCAACCACTGTGTCCGTATGACCCATCCACTGAGACCGCGGAAACAATATGGCCATTAGGAACCCCGTTGACCTTGATCGACTCGGACAACGGTTCTGATTCCTCGTCCCACTCCGACTAAGCAAATTAACCTTCGGAGATTCCGTGTTTCTGTCGTGATTGTCATTATTGTTTGATTCTCCAACCGACCCTTCATTCTGGGCGGCATCTGGAATATGAAGGCCTACGAAGCGCGTATCCCCCTGTGCTGGCACTGGAAGCAGCAGGTTGGCCCGGCACACCGGGCACGTTGAGTGAGACGCCAACCATGCGTTGATGCAATCGGGATGGAACACGTGGCTGCATTTGGGGATCAAACGCAGTGTTTCGTCGTCTTCGTACTCGTTTAAGCACACCGCGCATGCCAGGGTGCCTCTGTCCTTCACCGTGCAGTAGAGGAAAGTGGGGAAGGTCCGGATGACATCCGGATCAACACCGCGAGGCTGCGTATGGGAAGTGCGTCGGGTGGATCCGATGGGAAAAGCAAGGTCTAGGCGGCCTCGGATTCGGGTTCGGGTTCGTCTTTGGTACGCGCATTGGCGAGTGTAGAGGGAAAGAAAGCCGGAGATGAAGAGCACAATGACCACAACGCCCATGATGATAGCCATGGACTTGTTATCGTAGGCAGCCTCCGTTGGGTCTGGGAGCTGAGCTCTTGCAGGCGGCGGTCATGTCTGCGCCAAAACAACGGGCAAAGTTAGCCATGAAGGCTCTTGTTCAAAGTTCAACAGTCTGGGAATAGCAAGGCCACCCTCCTCCTGCTTACTCATCGTTTCATGCAAAAGATTTAGCCCGTCCAACACCACTCAACACTAACTAATTACTAAGCACATGGCAAAGGGACGAATAGAGACAGAGAGAAACTGATGAAAGGCGCCAACGCACGAGTGAACTGAGAATCTACTAATGTACCTTTGAGTATATGGTTAATTGTATTGTCCGAGTCTTTAATTGGACAGAATATTGAACATAAATGGTGCATTTGGCCGATATATACTTGAGAGGGTTATAAGAAAGCGTATCCAATGGTAGTTTTTATGAATTAATTAATTAATTTTGATAAGACTTCTGATGAGTTTGGGAGGCCAACGTCAATTGAATTTGGCAGCCCATTGTGCATTATCAAAGGATAATGTTTGTTGTTTATTTGGCAACGCAGATACGAGCTACTGCGAACATAGAAAATGTCAAAACCAATTATATGCTATGTATCTCTGACCTTGCATTATCTCCAGGGGTTCATCCGATTGGATTAAAAATAGGTATCCGTCTGCTTGCTAATCAAATATAATAGCCAATAGGTAGGTGTTAAGTGCTTATTAATAATAAGAGTGAGCTCTGAGACAGTCTTGCATATCATATCCCATTATAGCATGTCTTCTTCAGTCCCCATCTTGAAACAAATCGAAAGCACACACGTCATCAGTCACTCAAATGGAAGTTCAAAGCTTATATACATATATTCTTAATTTGTAGGGACGAAGTAATATGAGGGAGCCGCTCCAACAATTCTTCAAATAAACATTAACTCGACCACACCCATAGGCGATATGCGTTTGGTCAAGGAGAGTTGCGTATATGAAAAGTAATTACAAGGCCGCAAGTACTTGAGTGTTAAATAGGTCACTAATATTATATAGGAGTGGGTGACTTGGGGAATTAAACTGGACTTACAAGCATGCTTCATGTGCTTAGTTAATTAATTGGGAAATGAACCATTTTGATAATAGAACTTGAGTCCTCATCCTGAGCTTCATCTTTATCCACAGACACCAATATTAAGGTATGTGCAGATTCTTTAGAAGACAAACATGTACAACAATGAGAAAACTAATGGAAAATAAAATAAAGAAAAGGTTTACGTCGCCCTTCGCTCCGGCGTACAGGATACTGAAATGAAGAACAAGAAGGATTTGCAAACTTCGGGTGTTTTCTGCATCTTATAACTTCAAAGAACTCATGGTAACAGTACACAAGAAAGCCCAACTAAAGAAGAGCCCAATAAAAATGACACAACAAATGATCCACCAACGCGCATGCCCAAAAAATTATGTGGAACCAGCCTGGGTGGGGCACAGATTATTACACTAGGGAATGGAGTTTGTGATTTTACCTGAAATACAGTTCGTTATGCAAGTTGTTTTCTGTTCCATTATTATAGGTAACAGGTTGGCTGCCTCAGTAAGTATGTAAGCAATTTCTGGAAGAAGGAGTTTTTCCACTGTCCCCCAATTAAAGAGTGATTTCTGCTTCCAAGTTCCCTGTGTTTACGTTTGTTAAATCCCAGAACCTTCCAGCTCCTCTTTCAAAGTACCGACAGAAGATATATATATATATATATATATATATATATATGGATATTGAACCAACTTCTCACAGTCAATATGAATTGATGAAAAGTTGAAAATTTTGAAACTCATGCGTTGTTTCTCAATCATTGCTCTTCTTTAAGCGCCAGACCACAAGTACAGTCTATTTTTCAACTACGCAATTGAGTTTCTAAACACACGTACTCATCGATTACTTTTGGACATTGACACCCTACATATCCTTTGAATAATTGTTGAGATGTGATACCTTGGCCCATACTTGAAAGTCCGTACGTCCGTAGATACATATATACAACTCAATCGATTAATACCTGGATTTTGTTTCTGATTTGGGCCATTCCTTGTTCCACACTCTGTCCTTAGTGGGCCAATAAT
This sequence comes from Delonix regia, assembly GCA_037074485.1. Lineage (NCBI taxonomy): Eukaryota > Viridiplantae > Streptophyta > Magnoliopsida > Fabales > Fabaceae > Delonix > Delonix regia. Next base: position 8,932,947 of record CM073452.1, read on the forward strand.
GGAATCTGAGGTGGTTTTCCATTTTTAAAAAACTTTATATACATCGACAATTTTTTTTATACACTAACATGCTTAGTTTTAAAGGTTTTTTCAATCAAATCTACACTATATTCATAATTTGTTTTTTTGACTTCTACATTTAGTGAGGTGTTGTTGATGATAAAAAAAAAAACTTATTCCATGTCAGCAAAAACAGTCCATTTTAGATTTTTTTTTTAATAAGAAGATGAAAAAACAATTTGTTTGGTTTAATGATAAACTTAAAAAAAATTATTTGTCCCTCTAAATTCGCAAAAAATTAAATTGTCACTGAGGTAAGACTAATATAATAGTTTGCTCTAACATCAAATGTCTCATTCGATTCACTAAGCGAAAAATTTGACGACTGTGCGGTCAGATAGAGTAATGATTTTGTTTTTTCGGTTGTCCGCACATGCAACATTACTCAAATAACTGAAGAAAATAACTAACCCTCAACGTTAAGTTACCACTTAATTAACGTCTTTTGTCCCTATGAGTTTGAACTCCTGAATCATCATAGAACTGAATGATTTGAGTTTGAATTCTAATCACAGCCAACATAAGCAAAAATAAGTTAACATATTTTGTTTTACTACCATAAAAAATGATTAAGTACAAAATATTCTCACGTGCCATAATTGAGGTCAGGTATTAACGTACGTACATATAGAGAAGAGCATGTGATATCATGGACGACGCAGGCCCATGGTTTTGGACAAGAAGTGGTTTCGTTGCGCTGCACCGGCCTTGCTGCAACAAGAAGTTAAAACAAATAAATAATATTAACAAACACTACAAAATCATGTGTATGGAATCAACGGCCTCTTTGTAGCCTACTTGTGTCTTGTTCATTGATCCTCCTGATCATCTTGTCCAATGTCCACCTTGGTATGCTACACACTGACGCCGTTTTTTTGGCTCTAATAACCTAACCCACCTCCTCAAACCTCATGCACCTCATATTTTATGTTGTGGATATTCACGATACTTAAGTATTCATGTCGGTTCTGGTACAAGGTTGTAGGAAATATAGATGCTTTTGTTATAACCCAGTAATCAATTCCTAGTTGACTGCGTTCTGGTTTCCCCTGAAAAATAAATATGGATGACAACTTTCTCAATACTGGAAAAGAATTTATGAGGGAAGACAGAATCTGTCAGGGAATTCGAGTTATATATACCTTGACCTAGTCAAGGAAATTGAGTGTAATTTCACGAGCATATACAAAGCCAACAATGCAAACAAGCGAAGAAATTTCCAGAACCCGACATAAACAACGTGAGAATTAATGGCGAAGGATATGCATGATATTACTTCCAAATGATTCCGGACAAAGATATGTGATCTTAAAGTATATATAGCTGCAGCTTAGATACAGAACAAGTAGTCCAGTGATCTTCTTGCTACCTAGTTTATGTTTGATTTATATAATTTCTCTTTAATTATGCATGTATATTCCTTGCTTACTTAGGAAAGAAATTAGCACCAGTTTAATTTATTTATGGTGAAAATAATCTGTAAATATGGTGTTGGCTACTTTGTTATTTCCTTGATACAATACATATCATCAAAATAAACAGACATAGCACCTACTTGGTGAAGAAAAAATTGAAACTTGCTGAGAACGTGAGGATCTTCAAATAAGAGTATATTGGAAATACGTGACCAAAAAAAAATGAAACAAACTATTGTTCCTAAACGTTAATTAAAGATGGTTAATAGTTAATACAATTGCAATGATTAAGTTGTTCGCACTAATATCTGAATCACAGATTATATAAATTTGGAAACCTAATTGATTGTTATGAATTGATTATTCCAATCTTTTTTTTAAGAACCTTTAAATTAGCTACGTTAAAAAAAAAAAAAAAATCGCCACTTTATTATGGTGTAAGGGAAATATATACAAATACACTCTTTCATTTTGAGTCATTTTAAAATATCCCATCAATTTTTAAAATAGAACATGGACATTCACGGAATCATCGACTTTCACAATTTAGATCCTTATGTGTTTAGTTTCGATCAACTTGACTAAAATGTCATTTCAAATTATTATTTTTTTCTTGGACTGAGTCCTTTCAAATTATTTCAATTATGTAATATATTTGCATTAATCTGAAATTTGAGTTATATACCTCAAAAGTATTTTGGAGCTTTTAAACTGTGGGAAAATATGGAAAAGATCTTTCGATACAGTTATATTTTAATATAACTTAAGATGTGAAATTTATTATTATTTTGAACTAATTAATTAAAACCTTTCGTGACAAATAAAACAATACGAAGAAACGCCACAATTAGTGAAAATTATTATTTTTTGATATATAAATGGGAAGTTTGCCTTAAAGTATGTTGAGATGGATGATGATAAAGGAAATGAAATAGTTAAAGTGAGTTAAATCATTGTTGAAAATATGTTAATAATAAAATAAAATGACAAAGAAGAAATTTCAAAACTCTTTCATGCAATCCAAAACTTAAAATCTTCTAACCTTTTAAATTGGGGATTTAGAATGGAATACAATAGTTATGTAATGCAATTATAATTATATTCTCTTTGATTAAAAGACTTGTTAAAATTATATTTTAGTTACAAGAAAAATAATAATATATATTTAATCAAATGATTACATTTCACTAATAACCTGTTTTTTTCTCTGATTAAACTTTTAAACATTAAAATAACACTTCACTGTACATTAATTCCACCAATTACTACTTCATCATATTATTTGTCAATCTATTTCATTCCCTTATGAACTTGTAAGCATAACAACATTGTGTATAACCTAACTATTGAACTTTTTTATATCATAAAAATGTTTCTAAGTTTACGCATCTTGAAACTAATATTATCTATTGACTATTTTAAAAACGCAGCCAGCGTTTAGAATAATAAACTTTACCAAATGCTAGCTTCAAGATTTAAATTTGAATAATAAAAATAAAAAATCTAACAACTAAACAAATCTCTTAGAGTTAACATTAATTTAATCAATGAAATTTAAAAGTTAACTGTATAGTTGCTCAGTGAGCGTCACAAATATTTCAGCACAGCCACGGCATAAACAAATTAAGTGGCCATGATGTTCCATTATGGTAATCATAATTGAAAACAGACTTTATTAGTCATGCATAAAGACAATTTTTATCACAAAAACTTCTCATCCAATTGCTTAAAATTTAAAGAATTAATTAACAGATGTTGACACGAGTGATAAGAAATTCGGTGTCCCTTAAAAAAGTTTTGGATTTGATATTTGTTTTATATGGAGAGTTCAACATTTGGAGAGTTATCTTAAATATTAGGTACAACAATATTTGATTTTGGATTAATTAGTTTTGTGATTTTAAAAGCTGGACCGCACGCAAATAGTATAAAAAAATTTAAAGAATTAATTAATTGATTCTGTCATCTATGATTTTCTGTTCTGTGCTTTTTGGGTTATTATACATCTAGTAATTATATTGGCGGGTCACCTAATGGCGCAACGAATGGTGAGCGTTCTTATTTTGTTGAGGACATGATATTGAAATTGTACAGCCTTTTTAAAACATATACAGATTTTTTAAATTAAAAAAAACTGAAATACTTTTAAAAATAATTGAAAAAAATACTAAACGATCTCCTATTTTTATACTTATAACAATGTAATTTATCACAATTTAAATGTACCAAAGTTTCTAATTTTTATTTTATGTTGAATTAGTCCCTCATTATCTCATCGATTTATTAATGAGAGATTAGTTCTATATAAAATAAAAATTGTAAGGAATTGATTTAATACGAGTAATTTGTGATAAACCAATTTGTCATGAAGTGTAAAGAATGAGACTGATGTGATACTTTTTTTGAAAATAAGTTAATTTCATTTACCAAAAATATAATTGATTTAAAATAGTTTTAAAATCTTTTGCTTTAATTAATATTACATAATGTGTATTGTGCTTTTAATTTCAGTTAAAATTGCATCAAATCTATATGTTTAGGTTTACTAATATATATTTAGTTTAAATTTTATTGTTAGGATTAAATTTTTATGCTTTAAGTTGATTAATTTTATTTGTATGTTTTTTTAATTTTGATAACTATTTATTTTCTTAGAAAAATACAGAATTTGCTAAAACTATAATGATTAAATATATATTTAATACAAGTACTGCATATATATATATATAAGGGTATTGTGACTGAGAGAGAGAGAGAGATTTTCCTAACTAATTGATCAGAGAGATTCCCAGCTATGCACAAACAGGAGCACAAAATTGAACTAATTTGCAAGCCGTTGCAACACTGCAGTGAGTACATTATATTATATTAATTTATTGGCAAAAAGGCATCTTCTTATCATTTATGCGGGGCTTATATTTTAGAATGCAAAATTGTTTCTCATATACTGATTAGTGATTACTATCACTCATAACACTAATATGTATAGATCATTGGAAAAATATCCCTTGTACCTAAATTAACATTAAACTTCACCGCATATCATTGAAAATGATAACAAAAATAGCGTAACAAAATATTATAGTGATAATAAAACTATGGCTACGAGTATGTTATGCACTTAATTACCTCTTTAAGAGGATCCTATATATCGAAAGTAGTAGTTCAAAGATTCTGAATTTTAAATAAAACAAAGAAATGTTATGTGTGTTGCAAATTTAAAAAAAGTTTAAGATAAACCCAAAAAGATTTTGATGACTTAAAAAGTCTTAAAATCTGTGTTGTGTCCAACAAGGAGCTTTGTTGATGTCTCAACACTACCTAATCAAAAACACTTTCTAAGTTTTATCATACATTTCTCTATTCTGCCTCGCAGTATCCTTCAGTTTGGCTTTAAACCAAACTATAGATTATATATTAACCTACCACGTACTCTTTAATTACTAACTATCCTCCCTCTTCACCAAACAGTACAAAACTATACCTCATTTATTTCATTATTAAAAGGAATTTTGTAACATCTGATCATTTAAGGCACTTAATTTTTAAGAACACTCGACATAAAATGTGTCTTAATTATTAATTTCTTTCAAATACATGAGGCAAGCAAAATATGTTTATTGATTATTATTAAAGCATCGATATATATATATATATATATATAAAATATTAAATGGTGATCCCTCACATTACTTACAAAATATTAAATAGTGATTTTCAAATTAAAAAAGGTTTAATTTTTCTTTTTAATTTTTTTTAATGTGCTTTTATACTTTGTTCTTTACTTATTTGGATTCTTTCCAGGTATTCATTTAACTTTAAATATTAAGTTATACTTTTATACTTTTCACTTATTTTAAACATCTAACTTTTGATCTATAATTTTCACTTAGTTATATTCATACACTCAATTTTAGATAAATTTTACACTTAGCATTACTATTCACATTTTACGCCTTCACATCATATTTTTCAGTTTAATTTATTTTTTGTTCATATCTTTTTTTCATTCTGTATAAAACTATAGCTAGTATTTACTTTGTTAATAAATTTTTTTATTATATTACGTAATTTGTTTAACATTTTAGTTTAAAGATTAATTATTACGGCTATATATATAATTATTTTTTTTATTACTTGTACTTCATATTTTATTATTAATTATTGTTTTATCTACATTGTGATAATAAATTAAAAAAGAACAAGTGTGTTTGATTTAATTATTTTATATTATTATTTTTATTGAATCTTAAATATTGTAATTGAAAAAAATGAGTATATTTATACAATATTATTTGTTTTTTAAATGATATTAATTCTGAATATATATAAATAATACTTATCCATTTGTAGGTTTAAGTATAGAATAGATCAAAGCTACATAAATGAAGTGTAATATCTAATTATAGGTTTCTATGTAAATTCTCTGTGATCACACGCTACGTAATCAGAATGATCCACCTGGTCCTATAGGGGCAAAGCTGGAGGGCCTAGCTAATTAACTTAGGGGCTAGGATCTAATCTAAATTCTAGCCTTGGTCTAATTATCAGAAGCTTAACGACATCAATTACTGCATTGTTAATTAAACCCATAATGTAACTATCATTAGGGGGGAGACGAATGCAACGTTTCAAATTAATCATTGCACGTAATATACTATTGTCCGATGGCTAAATTAATAAAAAATATATTTTTAATATACAAATATAATAGGCATTTAGTCAGCTAGTACTTGAAGAAAATTAATCACTGGCAAATCCAACCCAACAGTCACTTTAAGTCAAGCCATCGACACACATGTGGATATTTTTAATAGTAAACTACTCTCTTTAATTTTAAGAGATGTCCAAATATGGCCATCCCTTTTACATTAAGATACAAGCAATTTTTTTGAAACTAAAGATAACCAAAATATTTTAAGAATAATTTTTTTTTCTATTAAAATATAATTTATTAAAAAAAATCTTTTTAGGAATTTTATTTGGTTAATTATTTGTGTTCAAAATCATAAATTTATTGTAAAATTCAATTAAATTTATGACATTTCTCATGTTTATTAATATATAGTTAACCCAAAAATAATTAATTAAATTGAATATGTTAATTAATTTTTAATTATTTAATCTTAAAAAAAATTTTGTGAATATGATATTTTTATCATAATTTTTTAAGTTTGATCAAATTATTTTACAATTTGTTAATTTTTAAAAGTAAATATTTTATATTGGTCAAATAAGTATTTAATACTTACTGTGATATGTAAGTATTTTTGGTTTAAAAAAGTCATACTTGTAAACTATCATTTTGTTGCAAGTGTTCCATACTTTTTAACTTAAAACAAAAGTTATATTTCTAAAAAGATTAATCATGTAATTTAAATAGTTTCTTAAAAAATTACACCAGCAATATCTAATATGGGAAGTGAAGCAGAAGAAAGCGTGGCATGGGAGTACTCACAAACAAAATGATGGCCTTAGTACAATAGTCACCCTGCCTCACTGACGCTCAGGCACAGTACTATCCCACCATCACCAAATTGAAGCATCTCCTATCAACTTTTCATTGTGCTCCCCATCATACACTCTCAATTGCTGATTCGGTATTAGTTTCCGTGTGTATGATTTTGACTTTTTATACTCACTTCTGTGCATATAGCTTTTGTAACTGTTTACAGACTATACTACTATATTCCGCATTTATCTAATTTGATTAACCCCAAATTTCCCTTAACCGCTGCAATTCTAAATATTGTAATCAAATTTCTGAAAGTCACTCTATCAAATAATGGCTTCAACAATAAAAATACTGTAGTAATAGTTCAGCCCTGCGTTGATTGCACAGAAGAAGAAGCAGCCTGAGAGAGATGAGGAGATCAGGAGAATCTGTACAGCAAAGGCCAGCAAATAAAACAAGAAGCAGGTTCCCAGAATTTGAGGTTATAGTTTCTTGAAGACAAGGTTATATATTCGCTTCTTAATACATCCAAATCTCTGACCAAACCATGATATTAACTATACAAAATTCGTATAAATTATAAGCAGAGACTTGTACCTTGTGCCCGGCTGCCCCGGTCAGATGGTATATGGTAGCGTGTTTTGTGGTCGAAGCACATGCAACATAATACTTTTTTAATTGCACGCAAATCTGGATTACTCTAGCTCTTTTCATTACTTGCATCCTTGTTTCCAAATTGGGACAAATTGCTTAGATGTCATAGATTAGCTATGCACTATCACTATGAATATGCTCTTTACTTGTTACATATAAGATCACACATAATTATTGTACTACGTCTATAGTTAATCAAGCCACGCAAATTGGATATAGACAGATCAGGACAACCATGTAATTATGCAACGATTTGAATATTTTCTAGCCTCCTATATGCTACGTACTTCTAATTGATTATAGTTTTGTTGATCATATTTAACATTTAGTATAAGAAGCGATTGAAGTAGAATATCTATATTTTAAAATGTAAACGGTACATTAATTAATGGATTGTAAACCGACATATTATGTACTGAACATAGATACGTTAACTCAACATAGATTATCTCTACTAGTTCTTGTTAATATCTTATTATGGGACCTAAAATTAATTAACCTATACCATCTCATCAAAAGTTATTTTATGCATACACAGATGCCTAGAAGACAAAACTGTCTCTTGTATGGACTATTTTCATGGCGTGGGACGGAGTGATACAAATAGTCATGAGATTAATATAATTACACACCTAATGCGTTTCGATGGAAAGTTGCACCTTAATCATATTTTTGCAGGAAATAATTATTAGTTATGCTGCATCTTACATTATATAAAGATGCTATCAATGTCATGGGATGGATGATGAAAGGAAGCATTAATATAGAATAAGGGGAATATTATACGCCGACTAGCGTAATAAGATACTCAATACAGTTAATAATCGTTTCGTAAACTCTTAGCTTTCGATAAATAAATTTGATAATAGGGTTTAGAGAGGTAGCTACTAGCTAGTATGTAGATCTTACTTAGTCAAGTTGCCCTGTGGTTAAGACTTAATCTACAGTCGTCGAATATCATAAACTATAATTTTTCCTGATACATTCAAAGCAATGCAAGTTGGGTTTAAATTTGCTTTCCTAGATTAATCATTTTTCTACCCGTAGATCAAAGATTGGCAGTGCAACTATGATCTACGTCGAGGGAATAATTGAATAGCTGATTAGATTAATGATAAACAAGTATTATGGTGTTAGCGATATTCCATTTTGGAGAGACCCAAGAAAAAAGGGAAGAAAACCTAGAGAATGTCTTATCGAGATGTGGTCAAATGGTTAATTAGTGGGGTGTGTGAAACGAGTTCGTCACTTGTAGAATTATAAAATGAAGATGAGTAAAGTTAGATTATATATTAATTGAAGATCCCTTGTTCCTAATTTATATATGATAAAAGAGAGTTAATTAGTGAAAACTAAATCGGTGACTACATTTTGTAATAATTTAGTTATTCACAAATCAAATGTAACAAATTAATCATTCAAAATTTTTATTTTATACAAAATTAAATTTTTAGTAATCCAAACACAAAAATTAATTTAGTACAAATTTAAATTTATAAAAAACTGATTTTGTATAAATTTGAATTTGTAAAAAACTGATTTATTACAAAATACAAAAGTAGAATGTTAGTTTTATACTTGTCACTAATTTATTGTATCAAATAAAAATGAAATTTACTCTTTATATGATTAAAAAGACAATTAAATTTACGTTAAAATTTAATAAAAGATTATGTTTTTTATGTTAATATAATAATAAAGACAATTAAGTAATTTAAAATTTAAAACAAGTATATAATATGTAAAAAATAGAAAGTAAATGAGCTGAAACAAATTTTTTAAGATAAAGATATCAAATATAATTTAATTTAAAATGTGAAAAAAAAATTAACCTAAGTTACTCAGCCAAGATTAAAGTGTATTTCGTAATAAAATAAAAATAAATAAAAATTAATATTTAAGAAAAAAAAATAGCAGGAAGAGGACAGGGGCCTCGGCAAGTGGAAACGAGAGCGCAGAGAAGAGAGAGAGAGAGCATAGTGTTCGTCGTCGATGGTTACAGAGTGGCCCTTTGTGTGGTCACATGGATTCCTCTGAAGTCTGAACTTGTCCTGACGCCCTGAACTAAGCTGTTTGGTCGTTGTTCTTTCCCTTTTATTTAACTATTCTTTTCAATCCTTTTCCCCGGTGTGGATTTTCCTCAGAATCTCTCAGTTATTTCCAGCTTTTCGTCACCTTTCTCTTTTTCATGTCCAAGTGTCCGACCAAATTATTACCAAATGAAGCCACACACCCATTTAAATTCATATAATATACTACTATAATATAAACCCCTAACCAAATGGAATACAACCAAATGAAATTATATTGTATGAAAGCACTCATGCACGGTGAAAGGACTATCTTGTCCTTGGACGGGCCTCCATAAACAGATATTGACAAGGGATATGACTGTCCTCACAATGCAGACTCTGCCTTGTTCACGAAATAGGTATCTGATACAATATTATGTATGCAAGTCATTGTTTCTGGCACCCTCGCCAACCAACCATTATTCGTAAGCTTCGTACCTAATTAAATTGGATTGTTGGATGTATTATGTATTCAACTCTAATTTATTTCTTACAACTGAATGTGATGCGTTTGAGGATAAGATCCATTAATTCACGGAAGAGATTGAAGATCGAGATTTTTTAACTCTGTATTATTGGCACTATTATTAACTAATCTTTGAAGAAAACAAATCTTTTAGCCTTTGATATTGCTTAAAATGTTAGATTTTAGTTTAAAAAGAGGAGGAAAACTCCTTTTAAAATTCATTTTGAAAGGAAGTACGAACGTAGCTAGTTCACGGCTAGTGTTACAGAGTGGAAATCAAGAATCAACGAGTGGCAAGAGAGTCCCCTGTCTCTTTCTATATCTATCTCAGCCTTCGTGGTTTGTGAGTTGTTAGTGACTCGTGTGCGGTCAAGAAAGTGGTCTACGAAGAAACCTCACGTGCAAAGTGCTGTAGCTTTTTGTTTGTTTTGAATAAACCAGTTTAAAGTCGAGAGGGAAGGAGGAATTCTTCCTAACTAGGCCGATAATAAAAGGGTGAGTTTGTTTGGCCTTTTGGGAATGTGTAGTGTAGTGCCTGTGTGCTTTGAGCTCATGCTAGCCTCAACTTTCTTCCATCCTTTGCCAAACTTTGCTTAGCATCTCATTATTAACCTTCATCTTTATCTACCCTCCTTTCTCTCTCTCTCTCTCTCTCTCTCTCTCAACCTTTTTCCCTCCGCTGTCCTATCCTATCGATCTCTCACACTACGTTGTTGAAGAGAAAAGTAGTGCGTCCATTGTGGGCAACAGGGAGGGAGAGCCACCTAGTGAGTAGTGAGGCCTCCACCCCCACAGCAATCACTCATATTCAAAGTGAATAATAATGGCACTTGAGGCTGTAGTTTTCCCACAAGATCCCTTCACGTATAGTTGCTACAGGGACTTGTACGCCTTAGCAGGAGCTTGGAACCACGAAGGCTATGGTTTCCAAGCAGAAGATGAGAAGGCCCTTGTTGGACTCATCAACAATGACATAGAGCAGAAAGATCAGCATGCAACTTGGGATTCTAACTCCTCCCCTGAGGCCTGCACCGCCGACCAATCAGTGTCGCCGCCATGCCCTGCTTCCTCGGGTCGGCGCAAACGACGTCGCACCAAGACCACCAAGAACAAGGAGGAAATAGAGAACCAGAGGATGACTCACATTGCGGTGGAGCGCAATCGACGAAGACAGATGAATGACTACCTGGCTGTGCTCCGATCCTTGATGCCTCCTTCTTATGTTCAAAGGGTCAGTTTAAAACTCTAATTCCTTTTCTCTGCCGAGTGCTGTGCCGTACTATTTGTCATAATTTGGTTCTTAATTAGGAGTCAAGCATGAGGCCTTAATTAATTATGATATAATAACTAACGTAGAACATGGTTTTTGTTTCTGTGGGCTGAAACAGGGGGACCAAGCGTCTATAATAGGAGGAGCCATTAACTTCGTGAAGGAGCTAGAGCAGCTATTGCAGTCTATGGAGGGACAAAAGAAAACGAAGCAACAAGAGCAAGAGTGTGGGATGAGTAGCTCACCCTTTTCTGAGTTCTTCACCTTCCCACAGTACACCACAAATGCAAATCAGAGCAACACATCCTCCCACCAGTGGGCCGTAGCAGACATAGAGGTCACCATGGTAGACACTCATGCCAACCTCAAGATACTCTCCAAGAAACGACCAAACCAGCTTACGAAGATGGTCCATGGCCTCCAAACTCTCAGGCTCAGCGTTCTCCACCTTAACGTTACAACTCTCAATGACATGGTCCTTTACTCTGTTAGTCTAAAGGTTGTTTGCCTTTTTCCCATTTTGCTTGCGCTCTCTCTTTCATGTATTTTTTAATTGAATATTCACAGTTTTATTGCTATGGTTGGTTCAAACAGGTTGAAGAAGGATGTGAACTGAACACGGCGGACGAAATCGCTGCCGCTGTGAATCAACTCTTGCGCAGAATCCAAGAGGAAGCACCTTTCAGCTAAACTCGACAATGTCTCTCCTTTTCTTTCTTTCTTTTTTTGTTTTTTAAATTTAAAAATTGGGGATATCTCTCTAATGGAGGGGATTAAATTTTTCTTATTATCTTGTCTCAATCGACCCTCTGATATCACCAATTGTGCAAAACATTAATATATATATTAGCTGAAAAATGCGTAGTCTGTGCCGAGTGTGGTGGTCAAGGCATGTACATGCAACTGCGTCAAAAATCTAAACACTTTTCATGTCAATAAGGATGCTTAAGAGGTTTTTTTTTTTTCCCTCGTGGTCCAGCTGCTAGAAATTAGCCCCAGGAGAAAAAAAAAGGGAGGGGGGGGGGGGGGGGGGGAATAATCAATTGTGGAAGCCATCATAGTGTTTATTCGTATATGTGAATTATTGATGTTACTTCGGGAGCATAGTTTCCTTGAAAGTAAAGTTGATCTCTTTACTTGCAAACAAAATGAAAAAGAAAGTAAAGTTGATCTCCACATCTCAATCTATAAATCGGAAGTCACCACCAACCATCACTTTCTTTCTTCCTTTCTCTTTTTTTTTTTTTTTGGGTTTTTTGCCGGACACCAACCATCATTCTAAACTCACCTAACAAATTGTTCATTTCACTTGAACAAGCCATGGGGTATAGTGAACCGTCATATTGACAACATTAGGTAACACAGTGACCCAAATTTTGAGAATGCTTGGTACGGTATGTTGATTCCTTCAGATTTTATGCTACATTGTCGATAACGGAATTCAAAAACAACGGCGAAAGTAAATAACAGCGTTCAAGTAAAATGATAATAGGGATCGGAAAACAAGAGAAAAAAAACGTGATTCAGGAAGCAAATATTTTAATAATAAATACGTTAGAAGTTCAACATTATTTCCAATTTAAAATGGTTGGTTCTTTGAAATAATGTATTGGTAATTTTATGCATTTTTTTTCACTCTCTATGCTCAAACTCTTCTCCACGTTAAGGTAGATATTGGAGACCTTTTGCAAAAAAAAAAAAATCCAACAATTAAGAATGTTTAGACTTTTAAATTTCTAGTAAATATTGTTCATTTTTTCACTACTAAACTGCTTGAAGAGTTAGCTTAAGCTTCTACGATGGCACACATAATTTCTTCGCGTAGTAATTTTTGATGACGTAATATTTTAACTAACTAATTTTTACAAGATTCTTCCGGGTCTTTTGCATCCTAAGTTCTAAAGTAATTGTAAGTTTTATACGGATGACGTTTACAATCTAATCAAGTTAATTTTTTATATATATATATATATATATATACACGTACATATATAAATCAATTTCAATTTCAACTTAAAATTAGTTGTAATGAGTTGATGCAATTTAATCATTTGGAAACCCCATTGCCAGATTATGAAACCAACTCTTCAGAAGGCTTTCTTCACCTGCCTTTCACTTCAAAAGATATGAAAAACAAAAAGGGAAACAATGATTCAGATCTATATTGGGTTTCAACTTTAAAATTTCTAAATAAATACCAGAATCATTACAAATAGTTTGACAGCAACATGCACTTTTCTTAGTGATTCGTCTAAAGCATTGGAAATTAAATAAAATATATATACACCTTCCATATTGTCTTTCACATGTAAATATTCTTTTACACTTTTTTCTCTTTGTCAGCTTTTCAATTGCACAATGTATCTAATGATGCACACTTTTGGAATTGTGAAAAAGAGAACAGGTCGGGATTCTGTGTTCTTCGAATATAAATTATATATACAAAAATGGTTATTGTAGATATTTTTATTCTTCACCTGCTGTCCCAAAAAAAAGAAGGAAAAAAGTATTCACCAACACATATCCCTCTTCTTGAGATTGAAGGGTAATGATCATTGCCTTGCATTTTCATAGCACCCAGATTGCAAGGTTCAATGAGTACTAGATCCACTAGATGGCATGGCCCTCATGCTTCAGGCTCAAGGGTCAACCAAATGCTCTCAAGTTTGTACCTTCAGTTCGTCACTATATGCTATTTTCCCTTTCTCTTTCCCCTCCCACCACGCCTTCGCAAGTCCTGTGTCCTCTCACAAAAATGTTATTCCCTTCCACACTCCATGTTCTAGCATCATTATGGTATTACTTAGTAGACCTACTTTCCCTTCGTTTCCATCATCCAAAGCAGAAATTAACCTCAAAATAAAATAAAACTCTATGTTAAGGAAAAATCCCCATATGAATAAATGCCATCACTATTCAAACAGAAAAAATCTGATTCTTCATGATTGAGGAAGTTATTTATGATGGTTTCTTGAAGGTGCCATTGGTTTATGTCAATTTCAAAAAAAACGAAAGAAATTGGATCATTTTCTTTCGCTTTCAGTCCGAATACAATGTGCTACCCCTACGCCCATAGATATATCTCACCAGAACTGTAGATATGCCATACTGTATGACATGCAGAGAATATACTCGATTGCTGCTGTGGCAAATAATCAACATATGGGTATGTGTAGACAAATCACAGTTTCGAAGAGGACTAGATCCAAATATGTATAATATAGTTGTTGATTATGATTATCCTTGCTGGACATGAATTAATTTGGTCCGTAAGTTGTGTGTATATGCTTCATCCACGAATACAACAAGTGATAATTTAATATACTTTCACATCCCAGTCAAGAAAGATCCATTATATTTTGTTCTCACTTTAGGGAAAAAAAGGAAAGAGCTATAAATTATAAAGGCAAACCTAGCTTGCCTTAGAAAGCTTTCCAAGGGCCGATCCTCCCTTATCCATTCGAATTCAATTATATGAGATCTTCGCACTGGCAACACTGTATCGATAAGCTCCCTTTTTGAGGGTCCCATTACATTGTTCTCTTTCTTTCCCATGTAAACGAAACTTCGTTGTGAAGTGGAGTGATTTCATTTAACCTTGGAGGCAAATTAAGACGTTGGTGTTTGTGAGGACAAGGGTTGGTACAGCGGTAGATTTTTTTTTCATGTGACTCAGCTAAGTGGCATACATAGGTTAATTTGAGGCTAGCATCGAGGAAGTTTCGCAGAGAATCTCATGGGAGTTCCAAATCATTAACATTTGAAAAGGAGAACAACTTTTCAGAGGAAAAGTACGAAAATTTCCATTTCACTCACTCGGCTCCATGAAATGACCCAAGTAAAATTTTCAGAACAGAATGTTCTACCAAAAGTTTTCGAAATATAATATTTATATGCATATATTATGTCACGATCGACTTTCTCGGCAAATTAAATATATTTTTCACTCTAGGTCATGCTTCGCTGCAATTATCACAAGACGAATGTTGCTTTGGGTAATAATTACTGAGCACGTTTTTATACTTTTATAATTAAAATTAAAAGTTTGCTTCCGCCGGTTTGCGCTATGGGTGGTTACACAACCTTTGTGTACAAATAAGCTGTGATCTCATGTCATTGGTTGAGTTAAAGTTAAATCATGAATGCGACATTTCGACTAACTTTTTTTTTTTTTCCTGGTTTCTGAAGTAAAACATTGAAGATTGAACTGCATAGCGACGCAAATCTATTAAAATCATCAGCTACGGTTTTTTTTTTTTTTTGGGTGGAAAGGCGCTGGAGTCTGGACGTTTCTTAAATTTGAAGCACATTACAGGCCGCCTAATAGGACTACAGAGCTTTGGTGATGTGGAATCTCCAGCTATTAGTTGGGCCTTTAGCGTACAAATTTTAAATACATGAGCCGCATATAGCGTCGACTGTGGACTGGGCAGAGTCCAGAAGCGTCGGAAATGACTAGGGTTCTGATACTTTAAAATGCAGGGGATTTTAAATTTGTAATAATGTAACTGAAACCATGTATATGACCACAGTACATATATTCTAGGTCATCAACACGTTCTTCCAATTGAATAACACATCAATACGTGCCTCCAACAGTTGGAAAATTTTTGGTTTTTCAGAAAATGTTGTAGATGGGATGACAATAATTCTCCAAACGATCATTCTTGTCTGCTCAAGAACTTCATTAAACTGCAGCTATAACATTGCAGTTCTTTTGGAAACAGAACTTATTAAAATTAATCTCTTTCTCTGAAACACAATTTTGCGTTTCATACCTTGTGCAAAATGCTTGGCCATTGAAATCAATAATAGTGCCCCAAATTTCTCGGAGCACAATGACATTTCATGCCTCTTATATGTATGTACACGTTGTATTAATAGAAAATTTTAATAGGAAGGCTTGAATTAAGACTCCTGAAGCCTCTCGTAGATACAATCCTTGCGCTGCAGGAGACTGACCTTTTCATCGAAACTGGGCTTAAGTGTAGACATTGTGCAATTGAGGAACGACGCGCTGATTTAAACGGTGTTGAATAAGAATAATCACCATCTTTCTTCAGAAGATTTGCCGGGTGTCGTTCTGAATTATCCTCTATATGATCAACGGGAGAATCCACTGAAACAGAACTGATCTCTCTTTGTATTTCATCTACAACCTGCTCATTCTCATCAACATTCAGACGCTCCTTCAAAACTGATTCATGAGTGAACTCTTGGGCTTCCCCTGCTTCTCTTATTCCCACCCTGTTTTCTGATACCCCACTGGCTAATTCACCATCATTCCCTTCCACCTGGGTGTCTTCATTTCCTCTCACGACGTTAGAGTTTTCCTCCATTGAACCCAAATTTGAGATGGCAGCATCAGGACCGACATTGTTGGACACTATACCAGCACGACAAAGAGGACAATTAATATGAGACCGCAACCATGTGTCAATACAGGGGATGTGAAAGGCATGGTTGCACTTTGGCAACAGTCTTAAGGTTTCGTCTTCCTGGAATTCATTCAAGCACACTGAACACTCCGTTCCCTCAATCAAACCCTCACCCCTTCTATACTTACAAACTGCAATGGAATTTATGATTGACTGTTGTAAACCAACGGTGGTGATCAACCAGATAGGGTGATCAGCTTGGTTCTCATGAACAAACTCATCCTCAGAATCGTCTGATAGGGAGGTACCGTCTCCATTATTTCTCCACCCCAACCAATCAGAATAGCACTTTACTTTGATGACGTAGAAACCAACAAGAATGAATATGACTGTGAATAGTGAAGCAAGGATGATCAAGTAGGACGAGATCTGATTACTTGGAGATGTTATAGATGGTGGTGGTGGTGGTGGTGGTGGAAAGTAGTAGTCTGGATAAGTGTAGCAGTTGTAGGGGCAAGCTGGGTCACAAAAATCAGGACATTCTTGGGTTTGGTTTGTTGTAGTTGGTGCAGGAAAGAGCTTTCTGTGTATCCTGGCCATGGAAGTTTTATGAAGAAAATTACTGAAAGAATTCGGAAAAAAGGGAAAAGAATGGGAATGAATGTTAATGAGAAGCGTGAGATGGGATTTGTTTGAATTAAAAGAGAAGAAATAGTGTTCATTGTTTAACTGTCTCTTTCCAAGGTTTCAGTGGACTCTGATGTGTTTGGTAATTGAAAACAAGTTGAAAGAAGCTTCGTGCCTCCCTGGTTTTCCGGTTGATTAGTTTAACGTGTAATTAATTCGTGTCCTCACTTCTTGTTTTACACTCCATCTTATTCAGACTCTTGTAATTTCCTCCAAAGAACTGACATAAAAGGTTTTGTTCATTTGATGTTGCCTCTGTTGCAATTTGTCGGCTTCCAATTTGGAATACTTTATTGCTGCCCACTGCAATTTCCTCTTCCTTTGTCAGTAATGCGTAGAATTTCTTGCGTTATTGTTAATCTTTTTCCAACCTTGAAGCGGAGGTGATAGATAACACTAAACATTTATATATATATATATATATATATATATATATATATTGATTTATTTATTTATTTTACATGTAATAGGAAATATATTTTAAAGAGGAGGTGAGAATACACTCACAGGAGCATAGAGCAACCTCTGTAAATGAATTGGTATGGAGTCCTAATCAGGATGATTCTATCCCATCTTTAAGTTTGGTGCATTTATTGCTTCTCCCCAAACCTAACGAAGCGACGCTGAAGATAGCTATTTCCTGTCCTTTATGTACCATATCAGTTTAGTTTTCCATGGTTTTCAGACGGACAGAGGTAGATTTGTGAAGTTTTCGCGTTTCAACACAATTTCATAGACTACATTTGACAGGAGCAAAAGACATTCGAAGAAATACTTATGATTATATAGACGAGATGATAAAGGGTAATAAATAAAGAAATCATAATATGGAAAATGACGAAATTAGAACGGGACAGTTTGTATGTTGTATAATTCTACTTCACACAACAACAAAAATTTATATAAGACTAAAGTCCTACAAAATAAATACTATATGGTATATCATGTGCTCCTCCAATACGGAGGCCTTGACAAGATTGTGCAACGCTGGAGTTTCCAACTACTGTTGGTGATGAAAACAATACAATAAGAGAAACAAGAAAACCAGCATTGAGCCTTCGGCTGCTTAATGCAATAGGCGATACTTAGACGTACCTTTCTTCTAGTGAAATTTTTATTGAGGCTGAGACCTTGAGGCCATCAAAAATGAAATTCCTATGAAATTATGAATTTTCGTGGCGACCTTGGGAAAGTTTACAATGTGCCTTACCGGTAGGTATAATGTGATTTAGACAATTTTTTAAATTTTCTTGCGGCCTCATGATGAATTTGAATATTATGTACTGGACAAAGAGAGAGCATGAAGCTGGCATATGTTGAGCTTATTAAGTAGGCAGGTTAGCAGATAGTAAACTTCTATCAAACTTTAGTTGTTGTGGAAAAATATGTGAAATTATAGTTGGCCACCAATTTTCCCTTTCCTTAATAGTTAATGCAAAAGTTAATTTTAGAAGTGTAGACAACATATTATAGTCCTCGAATTCTATTAGTTTAAGACTTTAAAAGTATGTTTAGATTATGGGTCACCGGTAGAAGAACAAAAAGTGGAATGACTAATTTAAACAAAATGTGTGTTTGGATAAATTTTTTTTAAAGATAATGGAATGGTAAGAGAGGACCTTTAAGACCTTTCATAACCATTAAAAGTAATTTTTTTTTATCCCCAAATTGTGGAGGTCAAGAGTAGAAAAATATGATTTAATGATCTAACATTATTATTATACCCCTATTTTCCATCAATGTCTGTACTCTGTTAGTATTATCCTATATGATGTATATTTATTTTATTGGTTATATATCTTTTTTTTTCTTCTTGTTTATGCATATTTCATCGATATAATACCTTTGATGGTGGCTTATTGTACAGTTTATGATTAATAAATTTTATTTATATTCGTAAGATGAGAGCAAGCATTAAATGAAGTTGAGTTTGTAAAATTGAGAGTGCTTATTTATTTATTTAAAATATTTTTTTTACATATTATAAGTTATTTATACAAGATATATACAATCCAAAAAAAGTGAAAATAAGAGAATTAGTTAAAAAAAGTAAAAAAAAAAAAGGACAAAAAAATGAGTCAAATTTTTATTTCATGTATTTAACAAAAATAAAAATTATTGTTGTGTGTTTATATTATAATGGATAATATTAAAAAAAATCATCAATTAATTATTCCATTATATTTATTTAATTGTAATTTTTAAACAAAAAATTTAAAAATTCATCTTTTTTCTTATTAAAACTTTTAAATGATATATTTATTTAAATTATTCCACTCCATTTTATTATATTCTATAACATTACCACTCTATTTTATCATTTTCTAAACTTTCAAACATAACCCTTTTGGTCGTTTATGGATCAGTAGGGAGGAACGCTGTCGTTTAGAGCTTTCCCTCAATATACGATAAATTGTATCCCCAAGATGCCCTTGCCTCCTTATCCAATATCCACTTCGCTTCGCCGTCTCGACGCAGTTTGCTCCAGTCGCTGTTGCTTCCTCTAAACTCAACGATGAGTAATCCAGAATAGGGTAAGATTCAGCCTTCTTAGTGACGATGGTGCTGCTTCGCTTTCTCAGCTTTCCTTCGACAGCTAATTTCTCCAAAGAACATCAACTCTGCCCACTCTTGTCTCTTCAGAATTCTCACCATCGATCTAACTATTCCATCAGCAACCTCTCTTATTGTCACCCACCCTCCTCGTTTCATTTTCTAAGTCTGTCCCTTGCGCATACCCCAAACTTTAGAACCAAAGAAAGTGCTCATTTTATACCTAAATTTGCCTCTGCCTCCCAAGAACAAGCGCTTGCTTCCTCTCCTTCAAATGTTTCGGATGAGAGCCAAGAAACGGGGGCACAAACTGAAGAATTTTCTCGAACCAGATTGCTGGCTCAGAACGTACCTTGGACTAGTACTCCTGAAGACATTCGTTCATTGTTCGAGATGCATGGGAGAGTCCTAGACGTTGAGGTTATCTATCTTCTCTTTATGTCTCTTTTTGGGCTTGATTCCGTTTTCGATTCGCATTCCGCTTTCGTTTGTTTAACTGATGAAGGTTTATGTTGGTTTTGCGCTTAAGTTGTCAATGTACAATAAGACTAGAAACAGGGGTTTGGCATTCGTCGAAATGGGTTCAGCAGAAGAGGCTCTTGCGGCTCTCAGTAGTCTCGAATCGTATGTAAGCTGCAGCTGTTATGCTTTTTTTCTTTTTTCTCTCCTGTTGTGTTTTTTAATTTGTTGTAATAAAGGTTTTGATTTCATCAATTGGAGAACTATATTGACTTGTTTCCGAGAATGGAATGGACATTATGTGATATTGCCTTAATTTTCTGTGAGAGTAAGGATCAGGCTGTGTGTCCAATTTCCTCTTGAATGCACTAGTATGGGCGTTCTCTTTTAAGAATATGGTTTATTAAGGAATATTTCGTCATAACCCTCTTTTTATGTCCGTTATAACCCCACTATTTCTTCACATCTAGGAGGACATTTGAGTTTGGTAGTGATTTTCTTTCTTTGAATTCTTGATAGGAATTTGAGGGGCGCATACTAAAACTTGCATATGCAAGGCCCAAAATGAAGAAAGCTCCACCTCCTGTGCAACAGAAGACAGTGACATTTAATATATTTGTTGCAAATTTGTCCTATGAAGCGAGGTCTAAAGATCTCAGGGAGTTTTTTGATTCAGGAAGCGGTAGTGTTGTTTCTGCAGAGGTGATATTCCATGATAACCCTAGAAGGTCCTCTGGTTATGGATTTGTGTCCTTCAAGTCCAAGAAAGAAGCTGAGGCTGCTCTTTCTGAGTTCCAAGGGAAGGTAACTGTGGTCTTCATACTTAAGTAAATTGAATGAAAATTTTTTAATTCATAAACTTGCGTTTATTCTCATGCAGTTTATTGTAGTCTGGAACACCATTTTTAACTGTAATGTAGGCAAAATTGTTCTGCAGATTTTTATGGGAAGGCCAATCAGAGTGGCACGTAGTAAGCAATTTGTAAAACAACCGGTAGAGGATAGTGCAAGGTCTGAAGACACATCTTCTGAGATGAGCGTGAATGGGGCAGAAGCAGATAAAGCTGATTGACACCGTCACTTATCATTGATGTTGTATGCTATTTCTTCAAAGCTTTTGATTGTTTGCTAATGTTGATCGACATACAAGGCCATTTTGATGTAAATCATTTTTATTTTACAGGCGGTTTCCGTTGCACCCTTATAAACAGGGGCCCTTTTTTAACGAGTATCGAATAGGCGTAAGCATCCTCTTATCTATTTATTGCATAATGCCATATTGTGAATGTTATCAGTATTAATTCAAATTGAGAATTGAAATCAGGAACATCTAAATAATTCTTTTACCTAAATGCTTTTGACATAAATTTTCCGGGCTAGCAGGCAGTACTTTTTGAATTCTTGGCTTTCTGATCTATATTCATGCTTTTCAGATTGAATCTTTTCTTATTTCTATTTCGAAACATTGTACTCTTTTGAATCTGAAAGTCTAAAGACAATAATTAATGACACGATTTTTCTGGCACACTGGCCTTGGGACGAAGGTAACATCTGCTTTTCTTAAGATACAGGGGGGAATTGAGAATATAATTTCACACACTGCTAGAAGGAAACGGAAAAAAACCAACAAGAAGGACAGGAGATAAGGGGGTGAGGGAAAAGAGAGAAGCCTGAAGATAATAGTTATATAATATAGCCAAAGCCATGCCATTACTACTTTCGAAGTATCCCTAATGCAATAGGTTTAAATTTGAGGGGCGTTAATTTTATTGCTGTCATGTGGTGTCATTCCCTCTATATTGCAACTTCTTTATTTGGGATTGTGCCTTGATGCTTTGTCTGAATGCAACCTTTTCTATACAAAGGCTTCAATGTGACTGCTTCATGTGCCATTGTTGTTCAGAGCCCCGAGTTAGAATCTTGTACACCCTTAATTCAAGAAGTAAAATTGTAAATAAAAGGAAACTCTGCTCTGCATTAACTCTCTATTAAATAATTAAATATTAAATAATTAAGTATAAATATTAAACTAAAAAAATAAAATAAAATATAAAATATAAATATTCTTATCTATTATTGAATAATAGATATTCTATAAATAAAAATTTTTAAATTTGGTTAATTATACTATTATTAAAAATTGGAGACTAGTCGCAGATCGGTTAAGAAAGTCTTTCGAAATGTGATCTTTCTTTTCTTTAATCGTAATCAAAGATGCGGTTTGATTGAGTTGGAATGAATATATTTGTTATATAGAACTCACAAAGACCCCTGAAGCGGTTGAAGCAGGTAGACCGTCTGCTTATTATTGTATATAAAGGTAGCCCTGGGATAGCTTGGGGCTGGATTGAATCCTATTAACCTATTCTTACAAGAAAGAAGGAAACCTAATGAATGCGGAGTTTCGGTTATTACACTACTGTAGATAGGTAACCGAAAAGTCACTCCATACTGCCGGTCCGAAGAAAGCGGGTAACGCAAAAACTCTCCCCTAATGACTAAATAAAATCTCTGTCTGGAAACCCGCACGTTGGCAAGAATGTACGAGAACAATGATAACGTTGGTTTTTGAGGGCTGCACTAGACAAAATCGCATCATGGAATGCCAATTGTTTGAACTTCTAGGAATGTATATTGTAATGACAATTTTGGTGACCAATCCTGGAAGTCACTGCTTATTTATATCTTGTAGTTTTTGCCCTGCTATCTGCCTGGTTGGAAGTCAATGTACAGTAGATTCTGAAATGTCTGTCATTGAATTGATATAATCGTTTCCCGCCTGTACGTGTTTCGTGATTTTCCACAGGCCTTGTAATTTTGTCGGACTTTCGGTGGGTTGGACATGAGGAAAGCTATTTTATTGTCAGAGGGGATGCCTGTTGGATATCGCTCGTCGGCAACTTGTTCCGTAATGTATAGGAAGGTAAATAGGGAAAAACTGTTTTGAGCCAATAGCCCAATACTACACAAGACCAAGTTGAACGCATTTTGGATAATTTTATATGTCCGGAATATCGCCAGATGAATGCCGCAGCATACCATCCTAATATAGTGTAAATTAAATTGGTTTTATACGGCATCTGATACCAAGGATGATGTTTCTAATAGTTCAAGATAATTAAAAAGCACATCAACTGCACAAGATCCCGAAGAAAAGGTACACATCCATGATAACAGTGCAATTCTAGTAAGCTACAATGAGCAAAAGTTTCATGGGATTTAGGAAGTGAAACATTGCTGGTAAGAAACGAGAAGTTTTTGTTTGGGTCACGGGCGATGACTGATGAGATACCATGGACTGTGTTTATGGAGCCAAAAAAATTCAATGCTGTATACCTCTGTGCAGTTTGAATAATTAAATCAAGATAAACCAGGCCCCAGCTTCATCTAGCGTTTCATGTCGTACAGTACAGTAACCGGGGCTCGTTTTAGGCGTGGCTAGAAGAACTGAGGGTCAGAAAGTTGTGGGGCCATGCCCAGATGGAGTTTAAAACCAAATTAACCGAACCCCAAAACGTAGTCGTTTTACCCTCTCTGCTACTCATGCAAGCAGAAGACGGGCCAAAAACAACTTACCCAAATCCAAAAATAGTTTTGGCTTGTTTACAAGGAATTAAGCACAGGGAAAGACCACAGAATTAGAAAAGCCTGCACGGTAGCATCTGTCACGAAGCACATGCGTCCGTGACGCACGAAAGTCCACTAACAGCTGTTACCCATGTGACACCTTGCTTTTGTTTTAGGGTAATTGAGACACCTGTTATATCCTACTACTCACCTTTTTCCCTCTATTTTTTTTTTGCATAAAAAGTGACAAAGCTACGACTTAGCTTTACCCCCCCCCCCCCCACAGCTGTCTCCGGCGCTTTATTACAGATGCCATTACGAGACGAAAGTTGATTTTCCCTCAGCCACACGATTAAGTCAATCGAATCATTACCAAGTTCTCTTTAATCGGAAATTCAAATTTACTGTTTAAAAATGTAGACCAATAAAATATTTTCAATTTTAATAAATATAAAATAATTTTTAATATATTCTAAAATTTTCATTAAATTTTTATATTTAAATTCTATCAAATCCGCGTGTATTTAAATTTTTAAATTCACCACATGCAAATCCTCTGCATCCACCCCGTTATCTTACAGATTAAGCTCACTTCTCAGAACCGCATCTACAACAGAATCGTTATAAATTTTATGACGCACGTTAGAAAAGATCGATCCAAAAACCCAAGCAGGATTAACGAGGTACATCAATAATATAAGTAATCCATAATCCGAAATGCTAATAATAATGATAAACAATGGTAGTCATAGATAGTAAAAAAACAAAATCATCTCAACATCCAAGCAAATAATACCAGATACCCCTGTATAATGCCCCCACCTATCGGTCGCATCCTAGCTAGCTCCATTACTAATATACCAATCTAAGAAATACTCATATACAACTAAACCATACTCTACTACAGAAACTAACAAAATTAAGCACTAATTATGAAAACCCACCGTGGCCATGGATCAGATCTGAACCAGAAAACCAGCAGCCAAAGCAACGGCGGCTACAGATCCGAAGAGTGCGACTCTCTCCACAACGGCACCGCTGTTGGGAGGCGGAGAAGCGGGAGCCACTAATGGTGTTTCACTAATGGGTGATCCGGAGCCAGTTGGAGAGACAGCGGATGAGCCGACGGGAGCCGTCGGAGGAGGAGGAGGAGAGCCCGTCGGAGACGAGGCCGGTGGGGTGACGGTGGCGGTTGGGGCGGATAACGGGGCTGGGGAAGGCGGAGAGGACACTGTAGGAGAATGTGATTGAGGAGCGGCAGCGGGAACGGAAGTTGGCGCCGGAGAGCGCTTGGGAGTGGAAGCTCGTGGGGAATTCTTGGGGGAAGCGGTTGGAGAGGAAGCGGGAGGCTGAGTTTGAGCGAGAGCCGAGGTAGCCAATAACGTCAACACAACAAGGAAGGCAACGTTTGCCATTGTCTGAAACTGGAAAGAGTGAAGAAAGAGCAGAGACTGAGGAAGCAGACGCACTGTGAGGAGAACAGGAGAAGGTGATGGGAGCGGGGTATTTATATTCGGCGGTCTTAGGTTTTAGTCGGTTTGGGAGACCTCGTGTCAATAAGCGGCGAATATTTTCTTGATAAGTCCTTCCCAACAGCAAATAAAAATTATTTACTATCAAATCAATTACTCAAATTAATTATAACTTATTACCTTGGATTTTTCAGGCAATAATCATGGACCATCAATTTCGGAAGTTTCCTTTTGACCAAAAATTAAAAAATCAATTTCGGAAGTTTCCTGACTAGGTAAGTATTGGATTGGATTGGAACTACGAAAATCGTGGCTAAGATATTGACATTCTTTTTTAAATAAATGTACAAAAATTGTTTGGAATTTGTTCGAATTACGCATATTTAACTCCGATCATAAACTTTCCCAAACAGAAGAAAACAGCACATATTCGACGATTTTTTGGGCAGAAAATCATATATTTCATAATTCATATACATGTACAAACCTAAAAAGGTTATAATTTTTTCTTGGATGTAAGAAGATTCTAAAGTAAAGTACAATCCTATTTCTGGCATATTTTTGGTTTTTTGTCTGGGATAGCAAAGGAAGGAAAACAAAAACCCGTGCAATACATGTCATTTTCTTTCCTGGGCTGACCCCCATATTCGGCGTTAAGCTATGCGAGCCAGTATGTAAACAATTGGCCCAACCTGCAAAGTACGTAAGATTTGTGGGTTTGTTTATCAATTTGGGCCACTTAGTGAATCAATAGCCCGAACCTCTTCAGTAATATCTTTGTTAACTCCTTTTTTGGTAGAAAATAATCAAATATCTTAGTGTTGATAATTTATTTTACTATTTTTTATTAACGCATTATGTGGCTCAAAGTCAGTTGAGAGGTGAGTGTGCAAAGGCCTACTCAAAAATTAGACTTGGAGGAGTTTTTTTTTTTGTAATATTCACATAAACACACAGATGTGTGTATATTTATAAACCATACAAGATTCAAAAGTAAAACTATACACAAAGATCACTGAAACCGATAGGGAATCAAGTGATATTGACATTTCCGTAAATAAGTTTCATTATTTGAATAGAATAGAATACAAATCAACATTCAAAATGTTAAATTACAATTCAAAAGTCCCTGAAGAACTCAATTCAAACTCCCAATAAACCAAGACTACATCAAAATTTTCAACAACACCCATGTGAGTCACATGATTCTTAAAAACTCCTACGAGTAAGCCTTTGGTCAACGAATCCGCTAACATATGTTTACTAGGAATGTGAACCAAATGAGTCTGAGATTCAACAATCTTTTCTCTGACAAATAGGAACTTAACATCGAAGTGTTTAGTGCGACTGGAGTTCCTATGATTCTGAGAAAAGCTGATAGCAGACGAACTATCGCAGTATATAGTTAGAGGTTGTGATATAGAATCAACCAAATGCATACCAGATATCAATTTCCTCAACCATATAGCCTGGTGGGTAGCCTCATAACAAGCGATATACTCTGCCTTTATAGTCGAGGTAGCTGTTACTGATTGCTTACAACTCGTCCATGATATAGCTCCTCCAGACATCATGAAGATGTATCCAGAAGTGGATTTGCGATCATCCACACAAGATGCATAATCAGAATCTGAATAACCCACAATTTCAAGTGGCTCAGATCTTCTAAAAGTAAGCATGTGATGCTTTGTATCTTGAAGGTATCTCATAACTTTCTTCGTAGCCCTCTAATGATCAGGACCAAGATTACTCAGGTATCTTCCAAGTACACTGACAACGAAAGCAATATCAGGTTGTGTGCACACCTAAGCATACATAAGGCTGCCAACAGCAAATGCATACAGAATCTTATTTATTTTGATTTTTGAATTATTATCATTAAGATAAAATGATCTTGACAACTTTTCACCTTTATGTACAGGTGCAGCACAAGGAGCGCAAATATGCATGTTAAATTTCTTCAACACCCGTTCTATATAGGTTGTTTAAGATAAACCAAGAGTGCCACAAGATCTATCATGGTGAATCTGAATTCCTAAGACGAAGGAAGCTTCACCAAGATCTTTCATGTCAAAGTGGCATGACAAAATGTGTTTGACCTTATTCAACATAGTTACTGAGTTACTGGCCAGGAGTATGTCGTCAACATACAGAATGAGTATCATAAAGTTGTCTTTATCAAATTTCTGATAGATACATTGATCAGCAATGTTCTCTATAAAACCAAGTGAGGTGATTATCTGATCAAATTTCAAATACCATTGTCTTGAAGCCTGTTTAAGCCCATAGATGGACCTTTTCAGCTTGTACACTAAGTGTTCTTTTTCTACTTCAGTGAATCCATCAGGTTGCATCATATAAACATCCTCAAGTAAATCACAATTTAAGAATGTAATTTTCACATCCATATAATGAAGTTCAAGATCCAACTGTGCAATAAGAGCCATTAGTAGATACAGGTGAAAATGTTTTCGTATAATCGATCCCTTCCTTCTGATTATAACCTTTAGCTGCAAGTCTGACTTTGAATCTTTCAACTTCACCATTGGCCCCTCTCTTGGTTTTAAAGACCCATTTGCAACCAACGGGTTTACAACCATCTGATAACTCAGTTAATTCTCATACATGATTACGAGACATGGAGGACATCTCATCATTCATAACCTTTAACCACTCAGATGAATGAGATCCTGACACAGCCTCATCATAAGAAACTGGATCTGTGCCATCAACAATGTTTGACTCAAATTCCTACAAATACACTATATAGTCATTTGAAATTACAAGTTTACAAATCTTTTGTGATCGTCTCAAATTAGGAGCTGGTTCTCCTATATCAATTATAGGAGCTTCTACAATGGGATTAATCAGATTCTCAATAAGGGTGTCATCTCTAATATCATGATCTACAAGTAGAGATGACAATGATAGCATGGGTAAGATAGTATCCACATAATGCAGGTTAATTACTCTAGGGACACCACTCCCACTATCCAAGTCATCCTCAAAATAAAAGGCTTTGTCAGATTCAATGACCTTGGTAGTGTGATTGGGACAATAAAATCTGCATCCTTTAGATCTGAACAATATCCAATGAAGAATCCGCTAACAGTCTTAGAATCAAGTTTCTTGAGTTGCGGATTATAGGTTCTCACTTCTGCTCTACAACCCTACACGCGAAAATGCCTCAGACTAGGCTTCTTATTAGTGAAAAGCTTATACGGTATCTTTTCAACAGACTTACTTAGAACTTGATTCAGGACATAGGCTACTATCTTAAGGGTATCACCCTATAGAAATTCTAGTAACGAAGAGTGACTGATCATGCTTCTGACCATATCCATCAAGGTGCGATTACGCCTCTCAGCAACTCCATTTTGTTGTGGAGTACCAGGCATAGTATACTGAGTTTCAATTCCTTGCTCTCGTAGAAATAGAGCAAATGGTCCAGGGTTTCTCCTGGTTTCAGTATACCTCCCATAATATTTTACACCTCTGTCTGATCTTACACTCTTATTAACTTTCCAGACTTTAATTCAACGGCAGCCTTAAATGCTTTAAAAGCATCTAATGAGTCAGATTTTTCATGCAACAAATCAACCCAGCCGAATCTGGAATAGTCGTCTATAAAGGTTATAAAATATTTGTAATTGCCCATAGCAGAGGGAGTAATTGATCCACTAATATCTGTGTTGATCAATTCCAAAATAGTCTCAGATCTATTAACCTCTTTCTTCCTAGCTTTAGCGGGAAGTTTTCCCTTAATGTAGTCAATACAGAATTCAAAGTCAGAAAAGTTTAGGTCATGCAATATTCCTTGTCTAACCATTCTCTCAAATGTCTCTTTTGAGATATGACCTAAATACTGATGCCATAACATGGAAGAGTTCTCATCAATTTTTCGGCGTTTGTGTCCTATGACAACATTAACTGATGCTATAGAAGTGGAATCTGAACAAACATTCGCATTCAAGCAATATAAACCACTTATTAATCTAGCAGTTCTAACAATGACTGAACTAAAGTAAACATCAATTATGCCATTTCCTTGCCAAAAGGAATTTTCATCTTTGTCTAACACAGAATTTGAAACCAAATTCCTCCTTGAAGAAGGTACATAGACAACGTTATTTAAAGTATGTCCAGAATACAAGTTCAAAACTACAGTTCCTATGCAATCCATTGTAGCTGAACTTCCTTCCACTCCCATAATGGTTTTTTCTCTCTCATTTGGGCTCCTCCTGTCTTTGAACCCCTACAAGGAATTAGTTACGTGAATAGTCACTCCAGAATCCAACCACCAAGTGTCCATAAAGGTTTCAAAATTATTGGATTCAAGACAAACTAGAGCTAAAGGGGCAGTTTCAAGAAAGATACCTTCTTTCTCACGATTGTACTTCAACTTAAGACAATATGAGATCTTGTGACCAGGCTTCTTACAGTAATTACAATCACCTTTAAATTTCTTCTTCTGACCCTTATTCTTCTTATTGTTCTTCTTGATCTCAAAGAACCTTTTACCATTAGGCTTGCCTTCAGGTTTCTTTCCTTTAACCTTTTCATTTCCAGCCTTGCTTGACAAAGCATGAGAGATGTAGTTCACTGAATGACCACGTGAATTAGATTTCTTTAATGACTCCTACTCTTGAGTCACGATGGACATCATCTGATCAATGAACCATTCAGCTTTTTGCAAGTTGTATGTGGTTTTGAGAACCCTATATTCTACTGGAAGAAACTGTAGGACTTTGTAGACAAGATAACTCTCACCCAGGTCCACATTTAGAGATTTCAGCTTGTTGAAGTAATTCACCAGTTTCATCATATGCTTGCATACACCAGACACTCCATTATAATGAATGTTATCCAGTAGCAAAAGATAATACGCCTTCTGCATCTTATCAAACTTTTTGAACTTTTCACTCACAGCCTTAAGGTATTCCACAGCGGTGTCCTTATTAGGAATGCTCTGTCTAATTGTTTTCTCAATAATGTATTTTATGACCGTCAAATAGATCTTGTTGGATTTATACCACTGCTTGTGATAAGCTCTGTCAGCAGCACTCGACTCAGCTGTGAGATCTACCAATTTTGGATCTTTCATGGCCAAATCCTTCTTGGAGATGATCAGGTACATATTGAGGGACTCATGCCAGTCATCATAATTCGTCCTATTCAGAGTTTTCACCACAGATAGTTGCTGGAACACAGAAGCTGATGAAACAAAATCAAGAAATATTAATTATGTCCTGGAAACATAATCATAAAACAAGATTTCCTTTACAAAATTCAGCTTATGCAATTGTATCATCAAGATGTGCATTATAATCCCACTTAAAGTCTTGGATTATAACATATCAAGAAAGAAAACTCATATGTACTAATGATTTGGCCATAAAGAGAAATAACAAAATGCATCCATCGTTTCCATATCAATAGGATATAAGAAACAATGAAGGCATTGGATTAAAAATGTTGTTAACCATTTGCAAATGTATTTATTCCACATAATTATATTAACAATGTCACACTGATAGGGTATGTCCATTATCAATATAACATGTATATACACTCTCTCTTGTGAACTCATCGTAATATTCAGACTCTTACCTGATGATGGTAACTAAATTATCCAAAAATTGTAGGAAATTGAGTGACAAATGCGATATAAATTATTTATAAAGGACATATCACCATGATTGGGTCCACAATAGGTGAGCACACAATCATTAAATGTATGTGACCAAAAGTTACGACAAATTTCACGTACAATTTTATCCCTTTTAAGGCATGTGCTTAAATTAGGGATAAAAATTAACAATTAACATAGAGAAATTAATTATAATTTATTTACACATAATCAAGGAGAGTGAGCTAAACACATTGTCCCATATTATGTCTAGTCTATGCACAAATTTTCTCATATCAAAATATCTTATCTACACATTATTTTAAGCCCCTTAATTTTGAAAAAAATTTCAAAACTCCTATTTATAAGGCTTTAAAAATTTCAAAAAAATCACCATAATTTATATCAGGGCAAGTAGAGGCAAATCCCAAGTTTTAGACTTCATCTGACATGTGGTGTGGTGCCACGTGCCTACACATGCTGGAGGTGCGTGTGGGCCTTGTCCACGCGCTCTTTTTTTCAACCTATGGCGGGTCGATTTGACCCGCCAGAGACCCGTCATTTTTGTGCACCTCTGATTTTGAAACCGGGCTCCTTTTTATTGTCTCTTTGCGATCTACTGATTTTTGGTGGCTGTTTCGAGCAAATCTATCTCAGTTTAGTTAAAATTCACTCGAAAATTTTGATTCCAATGTTAGGTGTGTTTTGTCTGTTTGAACATGGCTCACCAGCGATGAGAGCCAACCACCATGTCGTTCTCAGTTCGTATCACCGGTGATGGCTTCGAATGGCAGCAGTGAAGTGAATGAACCAAAAAAAAAAAATTCATGCCTTGATTTCTTATTCTCGCCGAAAAAAAGGTTCTGATGAAGACAATGGATTTCGACGATTACCAAAAAAACAAAATTGAACCCAAGGCAGTAATTGGTTCTGATCACAGTAATTATTATTGATTACCAAATAACAATAATAATACGTGCATTTAAAAATGTCATTAGCCATAGTAAAATAAAATTTGTCTGACGAAATTGAGAGAAAAAATTTATGATCATAAAACCGTAGGCTCTGATACCAATTGAAATCATAATTAGAGCATGTAATTAAACATGATCACAAATAGGGAGAATAAATAAATTAACAATCTAACCTGATGAAAATTATGGTGATTTTTTCATAATTTTTTGAGCTTTGGAAATAGGAATTTTAAATTTTTTTGAAAATTAAGGGCCTTAAAATAATGTGTAGATAAGGTATTTTGACCTGAAAAATTTTATGTAAAGACTAGAAATAATATGAAACAATATGTTTAGTTCACTCTTTCAGATTATGTGTAAATAAATTATAATCAATTTCTTTGTGTTAATTATTAGATTTTATTCCTAATTTAAGCACATGCGTTAAAAGGAATAGGTTACGTGTAAAAATTGTAATGACTTTGGTTCACATACACCTATTGATTGTGTGCTCGCCTATCGTAGGCCCAATCATGGTGATATGTCTTTTATAAATTAATACCATATTTGTCATTTAATTTCCTACATTTTTTGAATAATTTAATTACCATTATCAGGGATGAGTCTGAATATTGTGATAAGTCCACTAGAGATAGTGTATGTAAATATTATGTTGATAATGGACATGCCCTATCGGTGTGACATTGTCAATATAATTTTGTGAATAAGGCCTATTAGTGGCTTGTCAGTGGCGATTTACTGATTGATATATTCATGGTTTCTCATATCCTATCGATATAGAGATTGTGGGTGCATTTTGTGTCGTTTCTCTTGATAATGAGCTTCCCTGATGTGTATAAGTTTTTTTTATTTATCATAGTTCGAGCCTTTAGGCAGGATATGATGAGTATTTTGTTACATAGTTGTTGAAGCTAACTCTTGTTACGGAAACTTTGTTATATATATAATTATGTGTCTGGGACATAATTATATGTTTCCTATTTGTTTTTCCCTCAACTTCTCTATTCTTACAACTATTTATGGCGAAAACTCTGAATAGAATAGATTACGATAATTGGATTGAGTCCCCTGATATGTATCTAGTGATCACTAAGGTAAGTTTAGGTATGAGAGAATCTAAGCTAGCGGATCTCACCGCTGAGTCTAGCGCTGCTACCAAGGCTTACCATAAGCAGTGGTATGAGTCCAATAAGATTTGTCTAATTATCATTAAGTATACGATTGAGAAGATTATCAGATAAAGTATTCCTAAGAAAGACACCGCAATTGAATATTTCAAAGCAGTTAGTAAGAAATTTAAGAAGTTTGATAAGACTTAAAATGGCCTATTATCTCTCTTTGCTAGATAACACTCACTACGACGAAGTGTTAGGAGTGTGTGAGCACATGATGAAGCTTGTTAATTGCTACAACAAGCTGAAATCCTAAATGTAGACTTAGATAAGAGCAACCTAGTTTATAGGGTTCCCTAATCCCTTTCTGCTGAATATGGGGTCTTGAGAACCACTAATAATTCCTAAGAGTTAGAGTGGTCTATTAATCATATGATGTCCAAAATGACCCAAGAGGAAGAATCAATAAAAAAGGTGAATTCTCATAATTAGTGGACTATATTTCACATGGTTCATCTAGCAAAGCTGAAAATGTGAAATTGAAAAGGAAAGAAAAGTGAAGGCAATGCCTATGGCAAGAAACCGTATGGACTCAAGAAAAACAATAAGAATAATAAACCATCATTGGAGTGGAAGGAAGTTCGATTACAGTTAGCTATATAGGCACTATAATCACAGATGAAGACTTGCATGAGGATGTGCTCTGTGTGGATGACATCCTATTGGCTAGTAACTCAGTGTGCTTACTAAATGAGACAAAACACATTTTTGTCATGCCACTTTGATATGAAAGATCTAGGTGAACCTGAAAAAAAAAAGTGAATTTAGATTCACCGTGATAGATCTTGTGGCATTATTGGTTTGTCTCAAGCAACTTATATTAAACGAGTGCTCAAGAAATTATGTATTCTTGCACTCCTTGTGCACTTGTGCAGAGTGGTGATAGGTTGTTTAAAATGTTATGTCTTAAATGATGAAGAGAGAACTTTGATGGGCAAAGTTCCATGTGAATCAGTTGTTAATAGCCTAATATATAGGCCCAGGTGTGCACACATTTGAACATTTTTTTTTTTGGTTATTGTGCTTGGTAGATATTTAAGTAATTCTGGGCATGATCATTAGGAAGCTATAGAGACAGTTATGATGATCCTAAACCCACTTCTGATTATATCTATACAATGTTTTTGAGAGAGCTATTTTGTTGAGAAGTGTCAAATGGACATTTACAGCTGCCTTACATATATATATATATATATATATATATATATATAAATAAGTGAAGAGTATGTCACTAGTTTTGTGATGGTCATTCGTTAGGGAATATGGTCAAGGAAATCATTTTTTGTTATGTGTATATGTTAAGTCTTGACTATTTAGTTGCGACATGACTCTATTATACGCTTCTCTCAAAGTTATAAGAATTTCAGTTGTATCAAATTTTGATACTCAATTCCTGTTTGTTAGAGAAAATATCTATGTATCTCATACTCATTTTGGGTGATTCGTTTACCAACACAAACCTGCTAGAGTTTTGAAAATATATGACTCTGGGGTATATTCGAATTTTGATGTGTTGTTTTGGTGAAAGTTAGAGTTGTATTCTTAAGGAACGCTTTGGCATATTTTGACACTTATAACATTTGTTTTCCTATCGGATTCAATATTTTGGATATGCTAAAACTTTAGATATAATTCAGAATTGAAATTTTGTTGGGATTTATAACAATACTTTCCTTATCGGATTCAATATTCTTGATTCATGATTTTATTTCTGAATTTTCAGTTATCTCAAACTCATATGGTTCACATTTGCAGTAAGTGCATGATGACGGATCTGTTGACCAATGGCTACCCATAAAAGTAATTCAAATTGTATAACTCATATGGGTCTTGTTGAATTTTTGATGTAGCATTGGTCTAGTGGGAGTATAAATTGAATCCTTAAGGGGCTTTTATGGTGCAATTTGACACAAATTTATGAGTTGGGTCCTTAAGGGCCTTTTGCGATACAATTTGACATCAAATTTATGAGTTGAGTCCTAAGGGGACTTTTGCATTATAATATGATGTTTCAAATGTCATTTTGTATTCCATTCTATTCAGATATTGAAACTAATATATGACAATGTTAATATCACTTGTTTCCCCTATCGGATTCAGTGATCTTTGTGTACAGTTCCATTTTTGAATTTTGTATGGTTTATAAATATACAAACATCCATGTGTTTATATGAGCATTAATTGCCTGATTATGTATTCGTTTATTGACCTAATAATTTAATTAATGTTATCTAAGTGGGAGATTGTTGGAATAATTTTAATATTTTATGGATTAACATTAATTATTCTATTAGATTAATATCTTGTTATTATTGATTAGACAATTGATATTATAATTTGTAAACTATGAATGTATTTGGTTTTATTTTAATTGTGGATAATCGGTGATGGGTTCGATTATCCATAAGCCCACTAGGTAGAAACCCAACCTACAACCCAAGAGCATTAGTAATCATCCCATCAGATTACTAATATGAGACTGTTACCCATAAAGATTTAATGGGCTAATTTTGATTAATTAAATAAGAAATTATTTTAAAAATTCTGAAGGATTTTATTTTAATAATATTAATTATTATATTATTAAAATAAAACTCTATAAATAGCACACTAAAATCCTAATTTGACACATATTAATTTTAAGATCATTCTCTCTGGTCGTCAAACACTCTGAGACACTCTTGTTTATTGGGGGTTGAAATATTTTAACTCAACTAGTGCATATAATTATTATATCATGTTCATCAGGTTAGATCATCGATTAACTTAATTTTCTTATATTTTCTGTTTATGTATCATATTCTATAATTGAATGTATACATACTCCACATTTTTTCCATAAAATGATAATCATCAATGCAAAATTCTAACAATAAAATTTGAACTCATACAATACGATGCAAATAAATATATAGGTCTTATTAAATCTTTTTTGGACCATTTAATGAATTTGTTGAATTGGTACCTTTTATGTTCACAATTTGATGGGGGATAAAATAATTGTTAACCGAAGCAGATAATTTTAATTACACACGTGCACAATACTTTTTAATTTTAAAATATAAACGGGGTCCTATGACCCGAGAAAAATAAATAAAAATTACATCTAAGACACGTGTAGCTCATTTTTGGCAAAATGTTGGGGATAAAATAATTATTTTTGAAACAAAAACTGTACTACCATTAATAAAGCACTATAGTATGTCGACAACAAATTATGTAGAAATATAGTCAAATCTTCACTTCACTCTCCAATCATCATTTCAAGCGAGCTTTTACATGACTCAGCAAATGAGGCAACACACAAGAAAAAAGAAAAAGTCCTAAAAAGAAAGTGGAGCCTTCCACTCTTTCTAGAAAATATCAAAAGAAGCGCTGAATAAAGGAAGAAAGAAAAAGAATCAAGAAGGACAAAGCTAGAGACTACGATAGGTAGAGCTGTTAAAGTAGGCTAACTCGACCCACCTGAGTTGGTGGGTTCAATGAGTCAGTTCGTTTAACCCAAAGTGGTGGGTTGAAAATTTTAACCTACCACACCTGGTGGGTTAAACAAGTTGACCCATTTAATCCACCAAAAAATTAAAAAAATAAAAAAATAAAAAATTATAAAAATTCAAATATTATTTTCTTTAAGCATATGTCTTGTTTAATCCATCAATTTTTATATTAGTATAAATAAACAAAAAAAAAAACTAAATAAAAAGCAAGTTTCAACTGATTAAAACAAATAGAATAATGTTATAATTCAATGATTCATTAATAATAAGAATATGATTATGAGCAGAATATTCAAATTTGGCAAATTACAAAATAATAGAGACAACATAATACATATATTAGGGTTAATTTTTTTAAATAGGAAAGTGCAATGGATTGGGGTGCTGGACTGAGTGAATGAAATTTTTTTTTTAAAAAACGAGCAACCTGTTTAACCTGGGAGTTAACTTGCGAGTTAAATGGGCCGAGTTGATAGAAGTATATTAAACGAGTTCTCAAAGGAACCCTTTAACTCAACCAACCTCTTAGATGGGTTAAATAAGCTCGACTCGGTGGGTCGAACCCGTTTTTATGGCTCTAACAGGGTTCACAATCACAAGACAATTTTTTTGTTGTTGTAATTTTTAGTTGGTTCTCGGTTCTATAAATTGTATCTTCTTTGTGGGCCTGAGGTTTAGTAATTTTAAATGAAAAAAAAAAGGAAAAAGAAAAAAATGAATTAAAGTATAGGTAATATAGCCCTTGGCCCGTGGTAGAAGCGAACCCGACCCACGAGAAAAGGATATGATAAGAAAATTTATTTGAAAGGCAGGCGGGCCGGTTCCCCCGCCGCCACGCGCTAACAAGTCAAGAAAGAAAGAACGGCCGGCGCACTCACAAATGCGCACCAGGCAAGCACATTCAATTCAGACTTTCAGAATGGGGCATTGCAGGCTTTGTCGCTCCTCTTGATTTTCTTCTCTCTTTCGTAAGCTTCTCCTTCACCTCCCCCCCCCCCCCCCCCCCCCATGCTCTCCTCACTTCTCCTTCCATAATTTTATTAGGAAATTCTCTGCATCTTCATATTCTCCTGCTTCCTTGTCAGGATATATTGTGCCCTGCTCCGCTTCACTGTAAACGACCTTATCATTTCATGGCGCTTCGTTTTGAGGTTAGGCTTCATATTCTAGTGCCGCATTTTTTTTTTTTTTTATAATTTCTATTTATTTTCATATGTTTGCATTTATTGGTACCCACCAAGTAATGTGTGTGTTAGAGAGGCGCCCAACTCATAAATTCTAGACGCGTTATTGATTTTTGTTTTACATATCCGAATCTTGTGAATGTCTGGTTCATTTGTTTGACGATGACTGAAAAGCATTCCTGTATAGCATAAATTATTTCTTACTATGCTGTGAGATTAGTTGTTTTGGATGAAATTATAAATATCAATGTATTATTATTAGTAGTTTTCTTTTTTGCGCGCGCTCAAAAGCGTCTTCATGTGTCCGCCATGCCAAACGTGCTTATAATCTGCCCTGTTTCCTATATTAGGTTCTTGGCAGGTTCAATCGTGCTCGTGCAGCTCGATTAACACTCCCTCACTATGTGTGCCAGACGCCTTTATTTATGCCAGTGGGTACACAAGGTTAGACTCTAAAGTCATTTCCTTCTGCTAATGGTTGCTACTGCAAATGCAATCTCTTTTGTAAAGTTCCCCCCTTTTTTAAAGATTTACATGCCGTGAGAGAATAAAGTCCACTTTCAGTTGCTCTCCATCTTGTTTATATTTCTTATCAAATATTTGGCGTCAATATTGGTAATTTTACTAGAGTAAGCACCTGTAATTACATGCTTCAGATTTTTTAATGAATTGTCGTGTGGCCTTTGATTGTTGCTTGTCCAAAGAATAATTAACTATTAATCAGATAGTTGTGGTGCACTGAGATGCTGCGGTCTTACTGTATTAGTACTGTTTTTTCAATGGTCAGGAACAATTAAAGGACTGACAACAAGCCAGCTTGAGGAGATCGGTTGCCAAATAATACTTGGAAATACATACCACTTGGCACTTCGACCTACTTCTGAGCTTCTTGATGAAGTAGGCGGTCTGCACAAATTTATGAATTGGCCGCGGGCTCTACTTACAGATTCTGGTGGCTTTCAAATGGTTGTTTATGCATATATATATCCCTGATCAT
Source organism: Delonix regia (assembly GCA_037074485.1). Classification (NCBI taxonomy): domain Eukaryota; kingdom Viridiplantae; phylum Streptophyta; class Magnoliopsida; order Fabales; family Fabaceae; genus Delonix; species Delonix regia. The sequence continues at coordinate 8,971,908 of CM073452.1, forward strand.
TGTTTTATTCATTGCTATGGCATATTTCTAGCGTACTATTTTTATCTGATGTCCATTGGTCATGCTACACATCTTTACTCCAAACATGATAAATAAAAAAAACAATAGTTTTATTTTAATTATATTATACTAACTCAATGATGACACAATGAGGTGAAAAGGAGGGTTTAAGATAATTCATTTGTTACTGGCTAAAGATTAGGGATCCAAGCGAAGTGAGTGTACGACAGAAATAAATCTGCCATTTCAGTGTTTTGTTCTGTCTATCTTGTCTTTGTATTAATTTATGTTAATGAAGTTCTTGTTTGCATTTTCTACTAAAAAATGTCTTATATTGTTCAAAAATTTTGTAGGAAGAACAATGTTAGCCTGGTTAAGATAAAGGGTTATTGAAAGTAGCTAAACTTGTGAACAAGAACAATGCAGCTGATGATCAAAATGATATTATAACTAGATTTTTCATGTGAAGTTAACCTATATTACGTATTTGTTATTATATTGTTCGTGGATCCTTTTAGCAATAGTTTTTTTTTTCCTTTTTTTTCTCTTTAACATCAGATTTAAAATATATATCTCACAAATCTATTTTGCTAATGTTATAGGTATCACTATTGCATCTTGCTGATATTACAGAAAAAGGTGTGACATTTCAGGTATATTTGAGATTCAAGATATAGACAAGGTTTGACATGAGTGTTTTGTTTAATTAAAATGAAATGTATCTTCTGCTCCTCTTTTGACATTAATCATGAAGTTGAACGTGATTATGTTTTTGTTTTTCCCAAAAATTCGTTGACTTTCCTCATTGGCTTTGTGTTTTAAACCTTAGCTTTTTCCTCATTTGGAAATGGGTCTAATGACATGCTTTCTTTGTCTGACACTTGATGTGATAAAATAAAAAGTAAATTGATGAAGGACAACCATATAGAGAAGGGAAAGAGTTGGGAAAGTAAGGAGAGAATTTGAGAAGAAGAGAAAGGAGGAAGAAAATTAGGTTTAGTCAATATTTTTGTTCAATCAAAATAGTTTGCTGCATAATATAAACTCTATAACTATTTATAGATAGTCTTGACACAATCATAAATTAAGGCTCCAATAAAAGGCCTATTACAAAATAGGAAACTGAAATAGCTAAATCTAGGACTCCATTATGAGGTTCATTAGAAAACAAAATAACAAGAGAAATACTAAACTAAAGCCTAACAAAAAAGATAATTAAAAGCCTAACAAAATATTTAAATTCAAGGTTGTAGTGAAGGGAAACAACTTTTATTTCACCTCATTCAATACTTTGATAACACACATATTTATCTACAAAATATACACTAAAAATGGAGGCTAACTAATACTAGAGGTGGACTAATAAATGCTAGAGTTGGACTATTAAATGCTGTAGGACTAATAAATGTTGTAGTTGAAGAATTTGTTCTAACACTCCCCTTCAAGTTGATGAATAAATGTTCTGCATTCCCAACTTAGATATAATGGTTTGAAATGTTGTACTGTTGAGCCATTTGGTGAATATATTTGCTAGTTGGCCTCTTGTTGATACTTAAGGGGTACAAATAAGACCACTATCTATTTTTCTTTTTATTTTTATGTAGTGCCTGTCAATTTCAACATGCTTTGTTCGGTCATGTTGTACTAGATTATGAACAATGTTTATAGCAGATTTATTGTCATAGTACAATCTTATTGGTTCATCCTGCTTAATTTTTAAGTCATCCAAGATGATCTTTAACTAAAGTAATTCACAAAGTCCAAGTTTCATATCTTTGAACTCTGCCTTAGCACTGAACCTGGCAACCATGTTCTGTTTTTACTCCTCTAAGTTACTAGATTACCGCTTAGAGAGTGCAATAACTCGTAGTAGACTTTTTGTCTATTACTGATCTTGTATAGTTGGCATCTGTATAGGCCTTTAGAGTTAATTTCATGTTCCTCTTGAATAATATCCCATTTCTTGTAGTGCCTTTCAGATATTGAAGAATCTAGTATCTCCTTATGTATGGGGTATCTACTCATTATCTGATATCATATCTATAGGTGCCTCCTTAAGAAGCAAGGAAAGGAACCACGTTAAGCAGATCGAGGTGATTTTGGACCATTTTCGAAGTAGCGATGATTGGCTCAAGGTTTACAAAAGTCTTGAAATTCGGGAATGGTTGCTGTATGGTTCCTATTCTAATTTGAAAAATGTGTATGAGGATCATAGGGTTTTAAAAGAGATCGAACTTTCTAGTTTTGCAAAGATCGAGGAATACTTAAAAACAAGAGAGCGTAATGGCACTCGTATTCGTGAGTATTCGCTTGAGGATATTGGTGAAAAATACGTTCTTCTGGATTGGATTGCCGTGAATCTCGCCTTCGCTTGCCCTATTAAGACGAAGCAGCTTCACCTTTATGGGTTGCCTTATACTCAAAAAACTCTCATTCTTCATTCTTCGAAACGGGTGGTGCGCATCTACTTTGCGAGTTCGTGTGTTAATGATTTTGTTGGTGCGGATGACTATTATGACCTTTTGGTCTATGATGAATTCCATCAACCTGACGAAAGTGATTTTAATGGTCCTAGTGATTCCTCTGTTGCCTCATTTAATACACTATTGAAAGTTTTGGATGGTCGAGAGTGCTGGTTGGACGCGAAGTACAGTCGAGTGCTTCGTAAAAAGAATGTTCCTATCATTATTATTTCAAACAACATAACTCCCAAAGCTCGTCGCTATGGTCCTTTCCAGGCGCGTTTTATGCATCTTAGGTTTGTTACGAGCATTTGTGATCTTTTTGAGGATCGACTTATAGCTACGCTTTGAGGCTGCATTCTTTGTCGCTTGGGTTGCTCTTCGCTTCCGAGCAAGAATTTTTCGTTGCCTAAGTCCCCTCTCACATATAACTCTGATCGGTTAAATGTGAGCCTTGATTCAATTTTGCATTGTTTCGATGAGCACCCTTTTTTTGCTAGGACGTAGAAGGGTGAGCCTGTCAAGCTTGAATTGCACGAATCTGTTCCTGAGGATTCTGGTCACCCTTATGCCTATCTTCGTATAAAGCTTTCACCCTTCTTCTTTTCCTTTACTGAGCTTTCCTTATTGTCTTCCCTGAATGTCTTGTTTTTTGGTTTGAGAAGACGATTGTTTGCTTCTTGTCTTTTTTCCTTGGATTCCCCTTTCTTTTTTCTTTATTTATCTTTTGATTTAATTCCTAGCCTTCCCCTGCTAGATGTTGTGTATCAATAGTCATTTTAGGAGCTTCTTTTTTGTTTATCATTTGCCATGGTTAGGTTTGGCAAGGTGTTCTAGGTTTCTCGTCAATTCGAAGATTCCCCTTCAAGGGATATCTCTTCGAGTTGGAGCAATTTGGTTTTAGCAAATCGTAGGATTGAGTTAGAAAGGTTGGATCTTTGTCTTTTTGCTCATAAATTGAAATCTGGTGAATTTTTTTCCTTTTTCTCCTTGTCCCGAAACTCTCCCTTCATGTTCCTCTGGTGCTAGTATAAGTAAGAGCACTTTTCGGGAATTCATACTAATAACTCTCTCGCATGCTGAGAGTAGACCTTGAGTTCCGGCTGAAATATCTCTTTGTCTACAGGAACTTTTTCTTTGTTTGTCTATAGTTGTGAGTAAGGAGCTCCATGGCGTTAATGGTTTTCATTTTCATGTTGGTTTGTTTAGTAAGGATGCTTCCAAGAACACCTGTGCTAAACTTATTCAACGTTCTTTTCTCGAATTTTTCGGCAGTCAGTGTAATGTTAAGTTTCACAAAGGCTGAGGCATGTAAGTGTATTTGTTTGAGATTATGTATGAATTGACTAACTACAATTACTACATAGGCTATGTTAGGTTTGGTATGAGATAGATAGATAAGTTTTCCCACCTACTTCTGGTACATTTCCTTGTTAACAACAATATCATCACTGGCTTCTCTTAGTTTATGGTTAGGATTAATCGGCGTATCAGCTAGTTTGCTTGTTGGTTTACCTGTCTCTTTTAGGAGGTCTGACACATAGTTATGTTGAGAAATAAAGATACCTTGTTTTGAATATGCTACTTCAATTCCTAAGAAGTACTTCAATTTTCCCAACACTTTTATCTCGAATTTATTTGCCAAATGTCTCCTAAGTTACTCTTGTTCTATCTTATTATCTCTAGTGACAATGATATCATCAACATATACCAGCAAGGTTGTGACTCTCCCTGAATCCTTGTGTTTGATGAATAGAGTATGGTCTCCTTGGCTTTGCTTATAGTCAGAGGCTAACATTACTCTGGTGAATCTCCCAAACCAAGCTTTTGGAAATTGTTTTAAGCCGTATAAAGCTTTCTTCAGTCTACACACTTTGTCTACCTTTGTGCTATTTGCAAATCCTAGTGGAATGTTGATACATTACCACCTTTGAAAACATATTTTCGAAGGAACAACAAGAGGACATGTGATGTGCAGGTTGATGGAGCATGAATTACATTTTGTTGTTGTGTTATGTTATTGTCAGATGTTGTAGTTTTTTATCTGTCAGTGTTCTATTTTTTGTTCTTGTTATTTTAATTTTCAGAACAGTTACTGAGTAGTTTTTAACAGTTACTAAGTTGTTTGTAGCCTCTGAAGCATAGTAATTGAATTGCGATTCAAATCATGAATCGAAAAGCTAATTTTTGAATCATAAATCATAAATCGAATTGAATTGAATTGTACGATTCATATACACATTGAAAATTAATTAAAAATATATCATATTAAGAATGTATACCATAAATTTCAAGAAACCAAAAATCATCAATTGTAACTTGTAACTACCTAACTAATATCTCATATCTAAAAACTAACAACTTAAAAAACTAATCATTTAGACTAATATCATCATCACTATCACTCTTATCATTGTCATCATCTAATATGACAATTTCTTCATCCCCTTCTTCCTCAGCATCACCATCATCTCTTTTTACTTGGATCTCCTTCATTGACCTTGAAGCACCCTTGGACATTCATCCATGAATTTGCTTCAAGTAGACAAGGCTCCTTTTGCTCAGTAATCCATTTATCATCTGATTTAAGATCTGATAGGCAAATAGGATCATATGTATCTTCTTTTGCTTCCTTTTGCTTTTGTCTAATTTTAAGTTGAAGATTATATTTGACAAATACAAGGGCATTCAATCTTTGCTGCTCTAAGCAATTTCTTCTCTTAGAGTGGACATGATCAAACACACTCCAATTTCGTTCGCTTCCGGTAGCACTATAAGTTAGGCTAAGGATGCGAATGACAAGTGATTGTAACTCTTTGCACTTTTCTCCAAAACTATTCCAATGTAAGGCTAGCAAAAAGAAAGTGTAAATAATATTTAATTTGATATTTAATCAATTTAATGTATTAAAAAAGCAATACAACATTATAAGATTAATAATTATCAGGTTACTTCTTCTCTCTAGTTGCAACTGCTGAACTATATCCGAAAAGCCCTTCTGCCTTGTCAAATTTCTCAATTTGAGAGTCATTTTTGACTTTAGTCTCAATATTAGGACGCATCTTCTCCAATGTTTTGTACAATCCAACTTTTACTTTAATATTTGCGTTAAAATTTGGATTATAATGGAACCTATTATGATAATGTAAGCTACAATGAGAAATTAAATATCAAGCAAAAATATTTCATAAACAAAAATTATTTCTAACAAATTTACTTACTTAGGATTAAGAAAATATGGCACTGCATGAAGAGGCCTATGGAGTTGATAATCCTAATGCTTGTTTATGATTTCCCAGAATTTTTTATACCTTTTTTCCACATTATTAAAATTTTTTGCTATTTATTCCTTTGCTCTATCCATAGCCTCATATATGATCCCATCACCGGCTTTGAGTTATCATCTTTAAGTCTAAGAACTTTAACCAGAGGTGACACACAATTCAAGCAGTACTTTACAGATTTCCAAAACCTTGAATCAATTAGAACAATATTTTCTACAACTTTAGCTTCAATTCTAGATGCATATGTACTTGTAGCCCATTTTTCTGATGCAAACATAGATTGCAATGCAATTTTTTGATCGAAGATAGATTTCATCGTCAAGAAAGATGTGGCAAACCTAGTTAGTGCTAGCCTTGCTAACTCTTTACCTTTGGAATAGCTTTTGAACAAATTCAGCACCCATATGTGCCTATAAATGAAAGTCGTGATTCTTTTTGCCTTTCCAATAGTTACATTTAACATGTAACCTAGTGTCAAGAGACTTACAATGATCCCTCGCAATATCTTTCTTTGTTTTCTTGTTTAGAGCCATATCTTGAAATTTAGAAACTTAAACAATAAGAAAGGAGAATAAAGAAAATAAAGACTATGGTGGAGAAAGAAAATAAAAATTACAATAAAGAAAGAAAATAAACTTGAGATGAAGAAAGAAAATAAAAAATAAGATGAAGAGAAAAAAGATTAAGATGGGGAAAGAAAATAAAAATTAAGATGAAGAAAGAAAATAAAAAATTAAGATGCTAGTTAAAATTGAACTTCGATACAATAATAGATAGAAATACAAGAATTAAAAATAAAGAGATGTTCTTTCAACCAAAAAAAAAAAAAAAGACATTTGCTTACTTTTTCCATAGTAATTAAGGAACTGAGGAAGATTGCAAACTTATGCTATAGCATGCTTGAAATTGAAAGAATTATAGTACATAAGGTACTTTATATTAGGTTTAAATAGGCAAAGTCAAAAGTCAAAGTTTGTTTTGATTCTTTTTGAATTAAGTAATTTAAATTTAAAATGTAACTGAATGGAAACTAGATGCGTGCAGCGTGCGGTGTGACCTCTGAAGAATACTTACACATAACACTTATTCAACTTAAGAAACGATGCCGTTTCCTAATGCTCATGACTCATCCATCACTTATCCAAACGACGTCGTTATGCATAGAGGCAAATAAAAAAAAGAAGTGTCTTCTTCTTCCCCAGTTGAGTCACCTGACTTCAAACCAGCCAGCGACACTTGCATCGTGAATTGCTGACATGCCATGAATCGCTGGTTTAGACATGCATCGCATGATTTCGGCGATTCAGAAGTGAGATTCTGGCTCTCGCACAATTCACTCTGCGATTTGAATCGTTTTGCAAGTGAATCGAGATGTATCGCACAGTTCGAATTGTGAGTCGTGCGCCTTCGATTATTATACTATGAAGGCATATATGGTTGTTTGTACTATGGAAGAAGGGTTGTTGTTGATTTGGAATGAAGTAATCAATTTCTACGGAGTTTAGTTCACTCTACATGAACTGAATTGAGTGTTTTGAGATTCTAGCACTTGATTTCCTTCTTATTTTTTTATCCAAAATCTCGCAACTTACCAAATGTTCATGTAGATTTCCTCATCTAGATCCCTATGGAAAAAGACATTCTTCACATCATATTGCTGAACTGTTCAATTGTAATTGACTGTTAGTGATAACAGGATTTTAACCGTATTCATTTTGACAATTGGGGCAAAGGTCTCTTGATCGTCTATTCCATATGATTGAGTGTATCCTTGATAGGACCCAAGGGAATGTGGGGAATCCATCCTTGGAAACCAGCTTGCAAGAGGGACACCTTTTTAGTACCCCATCAAGCATCCCATACTATTTGATGTGGGACTTAGGTATCCCATATTACCCATGTCCTTATCATAGCATTGCCTTTGAAAAGCTTACGTCCCGGCGGTTGCACTCTACGACACTTTACTCGGCCTTCTTACCTGTCAGAACACTTTGTAAGTAGTCCTCTCTGTGACGTTAACCTCAGGTTTTGATACTAATTGATAGGATCTAAGGGAGTGTGGAAAACCCACTCTTCAAAACTGGCTTGCAAGGAAGAAGAACCATACCCCTTAAATATCCATCAAGCATCCCATATTACATAATGTGGGACTTAGATATCCCAATTGATAGGGACATGGGTAGTGTGGGATACTCAAGTCCCATATCGAGTAGTATAAGATGCTTAATGTGATACTTAAAGGGTGTGGTTTTCCCCCCTTGCAAGCCAATTTTCATGGGTGGGTACCTCACACTTCCTTGGGTCATATCAATCCTTTAGTAACCAACCATGCTTTATACCTTTTTAATGATTCATCAGCTTTATACTTGATTGAGAAGACCCATGTACACCCCACTGGTCTTTTCCCTTTAAGTATTTCAACCTATTTCCATGTCTTGTTCTTCTTTAATGCTTCCATCTCAACTTTCATGGCTTGCCTCCATTCTTCCCAAGATAATGCCTTAGAGTAATAGGAATGGCAATAGTGTTTAGGCTAATAAGAAAATTTTTATGTAATGGTGAGCATTTTTCAAGAAAGTGGATACAATGGATGCTAAGTATATTCTCTAGTTCCTTTTTTAAGGGCAATTGGAACATTGAGGTCATTATTTTTTTATTCATCCAAAGAATTAGATTTGGAGCTTGTTGTTACTTCAATTCTAGGGTCATGATTAGAGTCTTAGTCTTGCATTGGTTCTAGAGCAGGAGTGTTCCTCCTTAAGTACACTTGCAAATGCCTCATAGAATCAGGAACAACATTATCTTTACAAACATGTTCAGTACTTGGGACAGGGTCAAGTGAGCACGGGTCAGGACATGGTTCAGGATTTGGATGATGCAACGGTATGGACTTAATGTGGGACATAGTTTCCATGAGCTAGGAAGTAAAGGGGGGTAAGTCAAGCAAAAATGGATCACTGTCCTTATCTTTTAAAGAAACCTTCCTTTGAAGATAAGGCTTAAAGAAATTTAGAGTATCTTTTGCAAAAGTAACGTCAGCTGAGACATAGAATCTTTTTGTAGGAGGGTGATAACGATTGTATCCCTTTTGAGTTGAGGAGTACCTCACAAAAATGCACTTGATGGCTCTTGGATCTAGCTTTCCACTATTGTGAATGTGAACAAATGATGTGTAACCAAATATTCTTGGTGTAAGGTTGTTTGAAGTTTTGAGGTTAAGATAAAATTAAGAGAGGACTTCCATGGGAGATTTATTATCAAGCACCCTTGATGGTAATTTGTTTATGATGTAAGTGGTTGTAAGGATGGCTTCCCGCCAATAAGATTTTGGTACATTGGTTTAGAACAAGTAGGCACAAGCAATGGATAAAAGATGATCATTTTTCCCTTCTGCCACTCCATTTTGTTGTGGGGTGTTGACACAAGATGACTCATGTATGATTCCTTCCCTTTTGAAATAAGTTGATTGGGTCTAGTTAAAGTAATCCCTTGCATTATCAAGCTTAATCCTTTTGATTTTTACACCAAATTGATTTTGGATCATAGTATGCAAGGTTGGGAACAAATTACTCACATTCAATTTACTTTTAAGGAGAAAGATCCAATAGACTCTAGTGCAATTATCAATAAAAGATACCAACTATTGAGCTTTAGAGACGTTAGGGATGGTAAAAGAGCTCCATATATCATTGTGAATCAAATAAATGGGGGGTGGAACTCTTAGTGTTATTGATTGGAAAGTGTGAACGTCCATATTTGGCAAACTCACATACGTCACAATGAAAATTTTCAACGCTTAAGCTTTTAAACAAAGAAAGAAACATGACTTTCAAAGGTCCAAAGGAAGGGTGTCCAAGGCAACAATGATGAAGCCAAATCTTATATTTAGGAGAAGTGTCTGAAAGAAATGATGAAGATAAAGTTTTCTTGATGTTGCTATGATTTTCTGTTGTCTTAAAGTTGTACAACCCATCCTTTACTTTAGCAAGCCCAATGCTCTTTCTCGAAGCCTAGTACTGAAAAAGACAAGTAGGATGAAAAATCACATTGCAATGCATGTATTTGGTGTGTTTTTGTATGGAAATAAGATTGGTGGACAACTTGGGAACATGGAGAATATTTTTATCAATAAATGAAGGACTTATTTGGATATCTCCTAGTTCAGCAATGGTAACTAAGGAGCCATCAGCTATTGAAAATTTTCTATTACTAGGACACGGAGTATTTGTATTAAAGTGATGTGAAGAGTTGGTCATATGGTTGGTAGCTACAGAGTCAATGACCCAAGAACCTTGAGCAAAATTATTTGAGACATTAAACTCATAGGAATTGAGATGCTTACCTGAATGGGCAAATGAACAAATAATTTTATTACCTGTGGTCCTAAGAAGCACCGATACGAATACTATAAGATACATAGGATACGTCAACTTTCAAAATTTTAAGATACGGGTACGACAATATTAAAAAAAAAAAAAAAAAAAAAAATATATATATATATATATATATATATATATTAACACATAAAAATGAACAATACAAAATAATGAAACAAGCCATATGCATTTATAAAAGATGTCAATAAAGAGTTACAAATTAAAACACAAATGATTAAACAAAGTAAACTAAATTAATCTTCTTCACTTTCATCAACATCACTATGATTTTCTATGAGTTCTTGCTCTAAATCTGGTTCATCTAAGGATAAATTTGCAACTTCAAGGCTTCCAGCACCATCAAATGGCTCCTAATGATCTTCATTAATATCCCACATCCTAGTTTGTTCCTTGGAATACATTTCACTCTTCCTTGATAAAAGACGAAGATTAGTATGCACATAAATTAAATCTTCAGCCCTTTTTGGATTTATCTTATTCCGTTTAAGAGAGTGAATGAAAGAATAGGTGCTCCAGTTTCTTTCACAACAAGAAGATGAACGTGGTTGCCCAAGAAGCTTCAATGCAAGACTTTGAAGTATAGGGGTTGCAAAACTATAATTCATCCACCACTCTTTAGGTTCTAAAATCTATTTATCTTGTAAGGAATCAAATAGTGAATATGCGTCGGAGGCTCCGCAAAATTTAGACCAGTCTCGAAGAATCATCTTTTTCTCCATTGGCTCTCTAAAGTACAAGCCAAAACATTTGGTCCTCTCAGTTGAAATTTCTTCATCCTTGTGTGGAGGAACTCTATTAGGTGTCCTTTCAAGCCACTGAGGAGTGTAATACCTATATAAACAAAAGATGATATCAAGGTCACTTGTTTAAACACACACAATTAAATTTAAAAACAACACAAATATTATACCTTGGATTCAATGAATGAGTAAGACAATAAAGTGGACTGCAACTCTTTGTTCAACGATTAATTATAATCCCATATACCACTTCATAAAACCTTGAATACTTATAAGGCTCCTTGTTCTCATGTTTATATGTGGATGCCTTCACTTCTTTTACCATTGAATCCTACATATCGTAGACCAAATGTAGTGTTGGCTTATCGGTATCACAAAACTTAAGCATGTCATAAATAGGCTTTGTGAAAGAGATGATGTAATCAATTTTATCCAACCAAGAATCATCAAGAATGAACTATATTTGCTTTTCCAACATCATCATCTCTATAAGTACTTCATTCCTCACTGATTACCATTGTTTGGAGAGGTCGTTTTATGAGTTTGAGCCTCTTGAGTATGACAATGGTGGAAGCAAATCGTGTTTCAGCAATAGCCAATAATTTCAAAGGCACAAATTCATTGAAAATAGCCAACCTCATGGAGTGATTCATGATAAAAGTTTTAATAAAAATGGCATCATCCTTAACTTGTGTGATCCAACGACATTCTTCAAACACAACCTCATTTGCCTCTGTGTTATTTGTAGCACATATATTTTTTAATGCAAGATTAAGTGTGTGCACAACACATGGTGTCCAAAAAATGTGTGGATACTTAGCTTCAACCAGTTTACCAGTGGCTTTGCACACAGGGGCATTGTTAGTTATAATTTGAACAACATTTTGAGGTCTAATCTCTTCAACAACTTGCTTCATCAAGTTAGCTATATAATATTTATCTTTGTACTCCTTAGATCCATCGATAGCCTTAAGAAAAATAGGATCTCCATCAAATACAGCCATAAAATTTATTAATGGTCATAGTTGAGCATCAGTCCAACCATCTGTTACTATACTCACTCTCTTCTCACTCCAAGTTCCTTTGATTGGTTTAAGTAGCCTTTCAACATTTGCCCTGTCTTTTGGCAACAAAGGATCTCTTAGTGCATTATAACCAAGAGGCTTAAACCCGACAATCACATTATTTGCTGCATATTGAAATGAGCTAATATAATATGGATTACGTGCCAAATTAAATGATAAACCTGCAAAATAAAACATCCTTGCAATTTCTCCACACAATTTCTCCCCAGCTCCATTATTAAAGGCTCTTTCTAGACCACTTACGACTCTTTTTTTTCCTTGGTTGTATAGACTTTCAACTACAATACTTTCATTTGGGTTTAAAGGGGATAAGGCCAAAGCTGGTGGTGGTAATGACACTTGCTTTGGTTTTGACATATTATTAGCCACATCTTGCATAGTTTTCATTTCAACTAAACATTGACTATCAACCTTAGAACACATAGCAATCCCTTTACCAGATACCCTTAGCAAGTGCCACTTAACTCTAGAATATGATCCATTATATTCATTGTTACAGTAATTGCACTTCCAATATCGATTTCCACCACCAAAAACTAAATTTTTACCTGCTCTACTTTTGTCAACTATAGTCACATAAGCCTACAAAGGAGTTGATTCTTTTTGAAGTTCATTACTTGATCGGTATCTAGAGGTTGAGCCAGTAGAACTACTAGATGCTCCTGTAGCCATTAATAATATAACAATTTGAATTGTATATCAAGCTAGATGTGATACCTATTGTCATGATAAATACATAAATTTAGAAAAAATAAAATCCAATAGCATAATCCAACAACATATTAGAAAAAATTAGCTTAAAGGTTCTTTTTAGCCAAGATTAAACCACTGTATTTAGAGCACAAAACTGTAAATTCAACATTGAAAAACAGACTTTTCTGAGAAAAGGAACAGAGGCACTAGCATTGCCTTGAATATCCACAAAAAATACAGAAGCTAATAGATTGAGTCTTCTAGCCAATAATTTAACTAGCATCAGCATCATAATCAACACGCAAAGCAGAAAAGGAACAGAGGCACTAGCAAACACTGGACTTAATAAATTGAGTAGTTTCCACTTTCCACTGCTACCGTACGCTTATCCATGTCGGATAAACTGTGGATACATCTAAGCCTTTCAATGAAGCTTTGAGCTTTACTATTTCCTCCATGTGAAATCCTCCTTGTGTGATTTCTTGGCTTGGCTGTTGAGTTATGTATTTCTGCCCTTGATTAAAGGCCTTTGACCTTTGAGAATTGGATGTCACATTCACTCCAGTCATGTTGACATTTTAATATCAAGTTTGGATAGTAGAAGGACATGGGTTACAAGTGAAAGCAAGAAATTTAACAGAGTTGGACAATGAAGGTCCAGTCAAGTCCGATTTGTGGAGGAATAAAGATATAGTAACTAACTAATAGGACAAACCACAGGAAGCTAATAAGGAATATGAGAGCACTAAAGAAGGCCAAAAATAAAATAAAATTCTTGTGACCAAAAAAATGAAGGGTTTGACAAAATGGATGAGTAATGAAGGTTGATTAAAACATCTCCCTATTATGCTGGAGAAGAGTTTGGCCGAAAAAAGTATTTCAGAAGTCGGAGAAGTCAAATGGTGGTGAGGTTTCTCTGCACGTGCCAGTGCATGAAGCAAGCAGTAGATCACTTTAGTGGTCATTATGCTTCCTCTTAGGCCATTGGTGAGAGAAAAAGTGCCAACTACAATGGTTATCCAAGTTTCTCTAACAAAGGACAGTGGAGAACAGTGAAGTAAAATTCCTAGAAAAGAGCCAAGAGCTCTGATCTCTTATAGTGAAAGGAAACAACTTTTATTTCATCTTATTTAATACTTTGATAACACATATTTATATACAAAATATACAGAAAGAAAAGAGGCTAACTAATACTAGAAGTGGACTAATAAATGTTGTAGTTGAAGAATCTATTCTAACAAAGATAATTCTAATTCTTAGGATTATCCTAAATAACTAAATTACGAGTAATATCTCTAAGTTTATCTCTAATAACTAAATTACAAATGAGTAACAAATTATCAAAATCCCATACTCTATTATAATGATTTTCCACTTGCATAGATGGTATACGTGGCTGTCATTTTGTAAATTACTTCTTGATGAGAGTAGAATTTGTATTAACTAAGAGAAAAAGAGAAGGTTAAGAGGGTGGTTGAGGCATTAACATATTTATAAATCCATCAACAAAATGAGCTCACATCTTCTACATATCAAATAACGACACTCCCTAAAAGGTAAGAATTGGTCAAACAGCTAAAAGATGGCAAGAATACAACTTAATCTTAAAATATGCAATGGAAGAACTTTTCTTGGTAAATTGTGTCATTGTTTTTCCAAATATACAATATAAATGCAAACACAGTTGCACTTCCAATTCCAACTGATCTTGAATCTAAAGCTGCATGGTCTTGTAAATACTGACAGGAGTTTTGTTCAGGCAGTTTCTAATTTATTTGAATATCTCTTTATCTCTCTGTTCTAAACTCTTTATGAGCTACGATTATGAAGTACAATGCCATTTTGTTGTTAATCGTAACTAAAGTTTCTTTCCTTTTTTTTTTTTTTTCTTCTTTTTCCAGTCACCAGTTGATGGAAAGCCAATGCTCCTAACGCCTGAGGAGTCTATTCAAATCCAAGTAGGTATTAATATTTTTCTTTTATTTTCCTTTTGTTTTTATCCTGGATGCTTTCTCTTGCTTCATCATCATGAAATAATTTATATGAAATGTTTCAGGTTCTGTATATTGTGTTTGGCTTCAAGTAAAAATATTTTAATTTTTAATTATAGTTAGTTTCAATTCATTATTTCCTTAGAGGGATGCTCTTTCTTCTAAACTTCCATCATTCCATGAGTATTTGGAGTTCCCTTTCTTATTGCATATTTTGAAGTTGTTTTCTCTTTGCTTCCTTTCAACAAGCAACTTTCTCAGTGCTGACATTGGAAATATGATCTATTGTTATTAGTCTCTATCTTTATCAATTGTGTTTATTATATATCTATATATATGTATGTATGTATTTCTACTTGTTATTGATAGTATATATTGGCTGATGCTTGTTTAAGCTGTGGAAGTTGATTGTTGAGAAACATTTGGTTGCAAGGCTAAACCCTAGATTTCACATGAGTTAAACTTTAATGTATATTCTCTTTTGACATGTCCCTTTTTACAGTTACTTGCAATGTTTGGAGCTGTAAAATGTTTTGAGAAGATCTTGGACCTATACTTTTCTACAGCAAACATAATTTAATTTTTTTCCCCCCCTTCTTATGATTTTACAAACTACACATAATTTATTTTGACTATCAGATTTGAAGCCTGTGATAAAGAGCTTATGTTGAACACCGGAGAGGGAAGGAGAAAAAGGTTTGGAAACAAGGAGAGAAGTAGAGAGAGAGGAGGAGGAAATCCTGGGTTTATACTGGCAACTTCTATTATTCAATAAAAAATTGTCTACCACATAACATAAACCCTAGGGCTATTTATAGATAGCTTTGACACAATAATAAAACTAGGGTTCCAATAAGAGGCCCATTACAAAATAGGAAACTGATAAAATAAAATAGGAAACTGAAATACCTAAACTAAAGTCTAAATAAGTAAAGCCCAATACATGAAAGCCCAATAAAAGATTTACTACTTCCTATACCTACATAGGTTTTGAATTTCCCATCAAGAGCCCTTTTGAATACTAGTATTCTGTGGCTATGCTTCAGTACCAGAGCTTAAAGCTAACGTACAGCTAGAAAGAATGTAATGGATGTTTGCAATGATTGAATTTGTTGCTTAAATAACTAATTTTTCCAACTGAAAAATTGAAGACTTAATGTGTTCCAAATTCATGTGCTTTATTTTCGTTACAATTCTGCAGAATAGAATTGGAGCAGATATTATTATGGCTCTTGATGATGTTGTAAGGACCACTATTACTGGTCCACGAATAGAGGAAGCCATGTATCGAACACTTAGATGGATAGACAGATGTATAGCAGGTAATTTGTTAGTAAACATAGCACTCATGTCCCTGATGACAATTTATGCATGTAAGTCATTTGAATCTCTTATGTTTGCAATGAACCTTCAACAATGTAAATCAGTAAGTAACTTGATATTGGAGAAAGTTTGGTGCATCAGCTCTGGTGCCAATTTTATGTAGGTTGCAGCTCTTTGATCAGCTGGCGCTGTATATGATACTGATTTTTATAACTAAATAATGAACATTGAAATTATTAAGTCCATGATTTAGGGCTTTGGTTATATTAGGCTACGGATGAACTTTGACTTCAAATTTTCTCCTCTTAATTTGAGTGAAGTCACACTTTTTAGCAAAACCATGAATTACAATAGTCAAGCTAAGTTGAGAGTTCCCACTAAACCATATCTGTAAATCCATTTTCTGGGCCAAAACCAGAACGCTCAAAATGCCTTTGTCCTGAGAAATAGAATCACAGAAATGTTCTTTATAGAGCCAACCAGATACCATGAATCATCATAGTGGAAACTTTATGTCGATCTTTTAAATTTAACAAATATCTAAATTGTTTTAATGTTTTATCTGTCTTTTAGTGTCTCTTGAGTTGTATATTAAAATTTAAATTCGTATTTCTTTCCTCAGAATATCACTGCATATTCTGCCCCAATATTTCTTATTGCACATCATTGTTTTAGAAGGAAGTTGTACAATGACACCAGAGGGGGCAGGTTCTTACAGTCAGCCATTACTAAGTTTCTTTTAACCAGTACTCCGCACATTCTGTGCATTTGGAAGCCAATAGAAAGTTAAACTACCAATCAAGCATCTGAAAGTAGTAAAAAATATAAAGTAGGTACTTTTGTTCTGGTAGAGAAAGCTCCCTCTTTTTTTCCCTTTGGGGCTTTATATTGAGCGTGGGGAAAAGTGATTCGAAGCACAGTAAATCTATCTGCCCCTTGGTGTTGAAGTCCCTTCTGTGGATGGTGCATTAAGCTTTTCTGTCGTCATATATAATATTACAGTCAGCAATGGCATGTAATGTCCACCTTTAAAATGGAAGTGAATTGTCAGTAATGTATATGAATTGTTTTTCTTCCTGTTCCTTAGCCAAATGTCTCCTTGGATTTCCCTCTCTTCTATAAATAATTTTTCAGCGTCAGTCCACTGTAATCTTGCTTTTCCACACTGAATATTAATGTGTATTGCCTTCTAAGAGCAGCTCACAAGAGACCACATGAGCAGAACTTATTTGGTATTGTACAAGGTGGTTTAGATCCTGTGTTGAGGTAAATTTCAGCACAAACTATAACTTTTGGCTGCCTTATAACCATTGTATTTTGAATTCCTACTTGTTTAACCATTATGGTTATTATTTACTGCTTTTAAACTATGACATAATGCAATCAGGGATATATGTGTCAGAGGCTTGGTGGATCGCAATTTACCGGGGTATGTGTCAATTTACTCCTAATATATAAATTAGTATATTTTGTCTTGACCATGGAGTTATTTCCATTGTTTATGTAGTTTTGTTGCTTGATGACTGGTTTCAAGTGATTTATGGTACAGTCTATGCAGAGGATAAACTGCACTCTTTCCATTAAAAAAAGAAAAGCTTGATGAATTTTTCATGTGATTATATTGCATCGTTTCATTTATCCTGGAGTTAGTAACATTCAAACACCAAATGTATCTAGACTCGTCAAAGTGATAGCTTGTCATTCTACCTACCTTTATGATTCGACATTACACATGCACAGTGCAGACTTGGAACTAGTAGTTTTTTAATGCAGTTGAGGAGCTATATCGATTAATATCTTTTTCCTGCCACAGCTATGCTATTGGTGGTCTTGCGGGTGGTGAAGACAAAGATTCATTTTGGCGTGTTGTTGCTCAGTGCACTGCAGCTTTACCCGAAGATAAACCACGATATGTTATGGTCTGAAACTCAAAATGATTTTAACCATGCAATCTTTTCCTCATTATGTTTCAATTTAGTATTGTGATATTAGCTTGGACTTCTTTCAGGGAGTTGGTTATCCACTTGATATAGTTGTTTGTAGTGCTTTGGGCGCTGACATGTATGATTGTGTTTATCCAACCCGTACTGCACGCTTTGGCACTGCTCTTGTTCCTGAGGTGATTAATATTTGTTGCTTTAATTGGCATTTGTAATGTTCCAAAACTTATGGATTGTATACTAATAGGTCTTTAGTATAGTACTATTTTAGACTGTTGATTTTTACCCATTCCTAATACTAGGTCTAGCGTGTCAAATGATGATGTTGCTGCTCTATTAGTATTTAATAATTGCTGTTACGTGTATAAATTCAAAGGGAAAAGCCCATTCAAAAAAATAGGATTTAGACTCTCTGATGTGGGACTTATAATAATAAATTTTCTTTAAGAGCCAACGTCTATGATGGCTCACTTTACCGAAACTAGTCCATTGGTAGCCCATATTTTAGGCGGCTCCATTCAACTTCTAGTATTCAGCACAGTCACATCGCACCTTAATCTAATTTGTAGGTTGACCCCCTTAGTGTCTTGGCTCCTCTGCTGGGTGGGGGGAAGGGGGTGGATATATTCATTTCATTATCTTAGTCCTTTGAATGTTGTTTCTCATCTCCTTTTGATGAAATTTCAAAACTGTGCAATTCTTTTTTACTAAGATGCCTTTCTGATCTCTTCCTTCATTTTGGATTTTGGAACTCATATAATTTCAATACTTTTGCAGGGAGTACTGAAACTAAAACACAGAGCGATGGCTGATGATACTCGTCCCATTGATACTACCTGCTCTTGTATGGTATGCTTGTAACTTTGTAAGGAGACACTTCTATGTTTGATAAAGAATTTGTAAAACATGTTTTTCAATTTATTTCTTCTACCGTAGGTTTGCAAGAACTACACCAGGGCTTACATCCATTGCCTTGTGTCAAAAGATGCTATGGGGTCTCAGCTTCTGTCATATCATAATTTATATTACATAATGCAGGTAAGAACATTGTGACGTGAAAAGAACTATTATTATATTTATGATATTTGTATTAATACATGTGATTAAAATCAAGGTATTTTTGAAATATGCAGCTCAGTAGGGACCTGCACTCATCAATTATCGAGGGAAGGTTCCCAAAGTATGTCTACATTTTGAATTTAATTTTTTTTTCCATCCTTCCCCCTCAATGTTCTGAACTGGATTAGTCTTTTCTGCCCAATAAACTCCTCCATTCTCTATAAGGCAATGACAAATCTTTTTTTTTTTTGGTAGGTTTGTATGTGACTTCCTGCATAAAATGGTACTCACTACTACAATTTCCCTATTTATGATTTTTCTCTACCTAATGTACATATTCATTTATTTTGCGTATGCTGCTAACAGACCCTACCTCCATGAGCAGACATGTATATCTCTTTGTTCTTTTGTCCCTGTAATTCATTTTCACCCATAGTGCACCTTTGCTTCTCAGATTTTCTTGCTTCCATGGTCTCCTATAATTTAGGTCAAGAGTTGAGACTTGAGACAGATGGGACATTGAGGACCGGGATCCCCGACAGTATGCAACTGCAAGCGATCATGGTCAATTGGATTTTGCATTTTTTATTCAATTTTAATAAATACTAAATTTTTTATGCAACTGCAAGGGATCCTGGTCAATTGGATTTTGCATTTTTTATTCAATTTTAATAAATACTAAATTTTTTTGGAATTGAAAACTATTAGAAGCTTGATCAGGTTTTTTTCTCTTCAATAGGATACCATTTTGTGTAAGAAAGGATTTAAAATATTAATATGTTTTTGGCAAATTTTTTTTTAAATTTAATATCTATTAAAATTAAATAAAAAATGCCATGTGGTGCGTTGTGAACCCCTGGATAAAAATCTAATGGTGGGACTGCAAAGATCCCCTATTGCAGGGGATGTTTGTCCGTGTGTTAAGAGTAGACTTTCCGAAGGACAGGCAAGGATTGAGCTGCTTTAGGGATAAGACTTTTGTTGCGCCAGACTAGGCCTTGCAAGCCAATTTCTACATAGTTACGCTCCACTAGGCAATACTATATCGCTTCTGTTTACTTTCTCGAGAAATAAGATACATTTTCTTTCTATAACATATATATTGTCAGAATTCATTTCCCATTTTCATTACATAACCATTTTAATTGATGAGTCTAGTTAAATATTTGCTATGGAGCTATTAAAATTACTCATGTCCTCATACTGCAGTTCCCGAAAGGTGATGTTCCTGAATGGGTCTGCAATGCTATGGAGGTGGCTGGAATTGACATTTCTTCCTGCTGTGCTCCGTTCTCTTCATACCAAGATGACGGTTCTGAAAATTGTTTCAGGAAAGAAATTAACGAGGTGAAATTGAAAGCAGACAGACTTTGACATGCAATAAGTCCGCACTGACGGTATATACAATTTTTTTGGGAGAGTATAATTTTGGGTAATTACAGAGAACTCTGCCCTTGAAAAGATTGAACTTTTTCATTATCGCATATGTTTTCATTTTTTTGCTGCAATTTTAATTATTACGTGAGAATATCAAAGTGCATCTAATGATGAAGATGCTCAATCATAGAGTTCTCCATAGTCGCCTTGTAATTACTTGCAGCATAAATTTTGCAGCCTGCTTATGCTGCCGCAGTCGGGATTATGCACAATTATTAGATTTTCTTTGCTTTCGTTCGCCTTTTAATCTATATACCACTCCCATCTCTACATGCACTGTTGTACCTAGCAGAATGTGTAATGGATAGGCTAGTCTATACTCTATATATGGGGCCCGTCAATTGCTTCTTTCTGTTATACCCTGTGTAGATTTGTGTTTTAGCCCATACATGTTTGAAATCTGCAACGGCAATCCATCCATGCTTTACTTTTGAAGATTTGATAAGCCTATGCTGCATCCATGACTTCCTTACAGCAGGAAGGATATGGCAAAGGGCCATAACTGGGATGTGAAGGCAAAAAAGAGGCTGCTGCTACTATAGACTGAACAGCCTCATCATAAAGAGGTGAGAACACACTCAACGGTGAAATAGGGCCATTAACATGCCACTTTGTTGAATATATATGATATAATGATTTGTTAATAAAAATGAGAAAAGTACATGATAAAATAAAATAAAATAATCTTACTTGTAATATAGTATGTGATATAATTTTAGGTAATTAGTTTAAATTGTGCCTATACGGTATTAAGGTAACATATGTTGATATAATAATAGAATTCAACAACATATAAATAAAAGTTTAATGATTAGGTTAAATTATAATTTTAAACAATTAAATTAAATTAAATTATAAATATTAAAAGAATTTTTTTTTTTGTCACTACATGATAACCGTCGAAAAGCGCAGTATGCAGAGGCATAGGTATACATTCTTACTCTATATGAAGGGTACTTTAACTAGCTCAATAAGAAAGCCAAAATAAGCTGACATAGTTACAAATTGTTTTTTTGTTAGTGACAGAAAAAATTTTAAATCTAAGAACATCTCAAATTATCTACACCTTTTATCACTAGACTCACTTGTGGTTGAAAATTTTTCAGCCATACAAACCGTAGCACAAAGATCTTTTACGCAAATCTGAAGAGGCAGATTACTTGTGATAGATTTGCGGAGGCAGCTGAACTTTCTGACAGGGCATAGGCAAAACATACTTTTAACTGTATTTAAGAAGATATCCATATTCAAAATTCTTAACTACTTAGTTATGGCATCATGCTACAACTAATACCAAAGAATGACCCTTGGTGAGAAGTCTTGGCCGACAAAGTTATTTATACAATTTACATGAGACAACTATTCCGGAGATTTCACATAAGCTTAAATAGTTTTGCACAACATTTCTTTGCAAAACTCACATAGCGTCAAGTCTAACTATTAAGGAAAAGACTCTGAAGGAAACAATTTAGCTGACTATATTGGAATGGCTTGCATTATTACACAGAGTACAGGTCTTTAGCCAAAGAATGCACAATCTAATGACGTGGGACGTATGTTTACAACAGACTGTTATACAGACTTTTCACAACTAAGACTCAGCATATTTTAGAAATAAATATTCAGATTAATAAATATAATTACCAAAGCCTTTTTGTTTCTATTGTTTATTCGATTCTTTTCTGAATTCTTCACC
Source organism: Delonix regia (assembly GCA_037074485.1). Lineage (NCBI taxonomy): Eukaryota > Viridiplantae > Streptophyta > Magnoliopsida > Fabales > Fabaceae > Delonix > Delonix regia. The sequence continues at coordinate 8,994,015 of CM073452.1, forward strand.
AAGATTGCAACAATCCTATGAAAAGTCGATCCAAATTCTTCTGCTCAAACCCCACTAACTAAGCTTAGTGTGCGCCATTTCCCAGACGTCAGCTGAGGATATCTCTTATTTTTTGTCGTCTTTTAGTAAATATAGTATATGTCTTGTGGATGCTAATGATATGTATCTTGCTAATGTACTCTCAATTGCTTGATCCTGTTTTTTTTTTTCCATCAAAAAATTTGAATAACAGATTTTTCTGCTATATTGGATCAAATCCATTTAATCATCGTTTGAGATTTATTAGATGTGTACTAACTTCTAGCTTGATATATCCTTTGTTGTTATTATCTTCTAAAGAGGTATTGCTCCATCATTAATGCTAAAATTGTTAATTTTTGCTGGGCTACTCTTCAAGTTCTCCCTGAATGCATCTCTCTAACTAGAAAAATGTGTGTAAATCAAAAGAAGCTGGGGGAGTAAGAATTAGATCCACACACCATTCTAATATTTCTTTGCTTGCCAAGCATGTTTGGAGAGCTATTGATTTGAGAAATCAATCTTTCTATTCTGGCATAATAAGGAAAAAGTATTGTCATCCTTCCTATAAAGGGATTCCTTAGTGAAGGGCCAATTCTTTTTAGATTTAGAAAGAGATTGTAAAATTTCGAGACCTAATCCATGAGAAGCCCAGTTGGTAATTAGGTAAAGGAACAAACATTTTAATTTCTTTTCCACTTTTGTGGCCCATATAGTCAGGTTAACCTATGAATACATTGAAGGTGTCTGGGGATAGCAAGTTTGCAACGCGAAATGAGGAGACACATCATCAATTATATCCCTCCATCCTTATCCCCATTCTCCACCTTGAAAGAGATTTTTCTCCCATCCTTATCCCCAGTAGGGATGTGAATCTTCACAAATCCCTACCGAGACTTTGAATTTTTTATAAAAATTGAAAAAAAAAAAATGTATGTAACTTATATTTAAAGTTCATGCTCATTGTATATGTTAACTAATAAGCTTTAATTAAGTTTACAAAAATTATAATATTCAAATAACAAGTTTTACAATAAGGTCTATAAGTTACAATAAATAACTTTTAATAAGATATTTTAATTATGAAAAAACATTTAACAAAAAGATAACCAAATTCAAAATAAAAACATTTAAATAATTCTAATTTATATGTTTATCCATAATCTTAATTTACAAATAATTACTATTATTTTTTCTAATATTTACTTTTTATATTTCATTACAATGTGACTGTAACTCTAAAGCATTTTGAAAGTAATCTTATCATGTCGTTAAAGTTTTAAAGAAGTAAAAGACTAATATATAATGAGTAGAATTACTTTTTAAGTTAATTTTAATTTTTGATTATTATAATTATAAAAAACAAGTGAAATATATATATATATATATATATTCAAAAAATAATTGTATAGAATTGGTGAGAATAGGGTCCCATGGGGTGGGGGGTACGAACCTCGCCCCGATCCCTAAACTTCCTTAGGGAGACTTTTTCTCCATTACCATCTCTACAGGAAAAAATTCTCTAAATGCGAGTCATTCCCATAGGGATCCTTAAATTTGGGGACCTTACCATTCTTATGTGTTTGATCTCACTTTGCATCAATATTATACATGAAATGCTCCACTTGTCCCTAGTCTTTATCTTGAAGAGATAGCTAGAAAAATTTTTGCTACTCAAATTTCCTTCACTAATCAACTTGATCTTATTTGGACCGGGAATCAATCAAGTTCTTATGCACTTAAGGAAGGATATAAGGCCCTTTATTTTGATTCTTGGCAAACAACCCACAGTGGATTCATTGAATGGAAATTATTTTGGCAAATTAAGCTTCCTCACAGGATTCTTTTTTTTTACTTGGTGTCTGATTAATAAAGCACTTACTTTAGGAGGTATTTTTATACATCATTATTTGAGCATCAAATCAAAATGTTGTTTTTGCCATTTTGCATAGGAATCTTCAAATCACATTTTTATTTCATGTACCTTTGCTAGGGTTGTATGGTTTGCATTCTGGTTGTCATTTCATACAAATCAATTTGAAGATCCAGATGTCATTGTTTGGCTAAATACCTTGTTAAAGAATGAAAAGAAAAATAACGCTATCTTTTAGTACTATACTTAACTGGTTCTTGTCACCATTTATGTAATATGGTACATTAGAAACAATGTAGTGCATAGAGGTGAAGTTCCTAATCCTTTGAGTGCATTTGAAATCATTAAACATATAGTTAATGAGTATTAACAAACCAAAAGGAGTGTTTTGGTCTCTCATATGGGGTCATGTAACAACACAGTAATCCTACCCTTGAGTTTCTATCTCCCTCACCTAATGAATGGACTTGGACTGTACTAATTTTAATTAGCAGAAAAAACAAGAGGGATTGAAGACTTAGAATTGTTCTTCATATTTGGTTAGGTAACTGCTTGGTATACTACTAGAGCATGATTAACAAAGACAAAATGCATGCAGAAATTTTTTTTTGCTATTAAAAAGTTTCTGTTTTGGTTCCTTCTGTCGAATGTGTGTTCTTCAGGTTGCAATACATCAGTTTAAATTCTCCTTTTGTCTCGGCATTTGGATCATTAAGCAACAAATAGTTCAGCTACATAGTGAGTAAGTGAGAGAATTATTCTCAAAGTGTAAGTTAATATGAAAGAGTGTAGAGTGTGGGAAAAATACATCAGTGATATTTTTTGGTATTACCTCTATTACTCCTCAGTACTATAATTATCATAAAATTGTAATATTTGAATAGGAGAGGTCTTATTGGAAAACACTATATTTATCTCTTGTGTGATAGTGTAAAAATGATATTTTGTAATTATCCTAAATATAGTGAAATATTTTTGAAATTTGTCATAAGGTTTTTGGCATTAAATTTTGGTGTTCCTTCTTTAATTGTTTTGTACATGTTTTATTATTTTATTTCTGTTGTGCTGTATTATTAGTAAATTTAATTTTATTAAATTTATTTTGTACTTATTGCTATATAGACATAATTATAATTTACACTATAAATTAAATTTCATGGCCTAACAACAAGTTCCATTATACAAGATCCGCTAGCCAGTTGCCACATCAGAATAAAGAAAAAACAAAACCATTTATGCAAATTAATTGTGGATCCGGACGTGGGCAATTAAGTCTTAGCATTCTATGAAGTTGATTGGACCCTTCCGGCCCAATTTATATATGAAGTAAAATTTGCTTTACATCTGGTACCCGGGTTGCTCTCGTCGACGGGAACTTGCATTGCACTGTCATAAACGGTGAGGGTCTGTTCCCCTATTCCTTCTCTGCTTCAAGCTCCAACACACTAATGCATTCTAGTTCTCTTCAGTCTTACGAAGTTATTGTTTGTTTATGAACCCAAATGCTTTTGGCGCGTTAATCTCAATTATGATATATTTTTTATTGCTTTGTTCACGAAGGTCCGAAGAGGGTTTTAGTTGATTGGAAGTTGTTATTCTAACTGGTGTTGTTTATCGTTGTGGGATGTCAGCTTATTCAAAGAGGCATAAGAAAAGATGCCTTTGGGACTCATTTTAGGGATAGGAAGAGCATTTCGAAGGAAGCGAACATCGTCGCTTGACATTCTATCATCAAAGCGTGCTCCTCGAGGGTACTACAAGGGCAAGAATTGCAAGCCTACTGGTTTCCACACCCGCAAAGGTTTTTTCACTTCCCATTTAAATAAAGTACTATACAATTTTCTTTGACTGCTGTAGTTCAACATATTTACAGGTCTTAGGTGAGAGGGGTAGTGATCCATAATTAGATCACAAATCTATAGTCATGCAAAATTTACTATAAATACGCAATAACATCATTTTTTGACTTTCTTTATCAATGATCTTTGCGTTAATCTTGATTCTTGAATATGATAAATAATCACTGCTATCACCTCTTGTTTGATACATCCCCTATACATATATATAAAACACAAATATTACTATAAATTATTTGATGACATAGTGTTATTATTATTTAATTTTCCTAAAATTTGACAAACAATATATCTAATTCAACAGTTGGATTTACTTTCTGTGATAAAATATTAGGGGTGTATATATTTCAATTCATACACTGGTGTTAATATAAATGTGGAGTAGTATGTTTTTGGGCCTCATTGATTTCTTGATTGAATCCCAGTCTTATGGCATTTGTTTTGTGGGTATTAATGGAGCATATTTGTTAATTTGGAATGGTGGCTAATATTATCCTTGCAGATAAACGATCGTATTGTTGAGTATATTCTGATTTACATATAAAAAGGGCTTCGTTTACTGAATTGCATTTGCAGAATTAGAATTTTGGTACCCTAGTTATAGACTTATAGAGGTATTGAAACTTCTGGATTTCCTTAGTGCTTTTTAATGCAAGACTAAAACAAACTATTGTTTAATGCAATATATGTTCAATGGTTTGCAGTGAAACTTGTTTTTTTTTTTTTTTTTTTTCCCTCATCTTTCATTTTTCTGACCTAGATGACGCTATACATCAAATAGGAAGAAATAGATGATGTTGAGGGTGGGAAGAAATTTATTTGATGCTTCCTGTATTCAATGATCTTCGTTATTCGATAACAGTTAAGCGCAGCTTTTTATTCCTTTCCTTTTCTTTTTCTTTCTGTTCTTTTTGGCTGAGACTGAGACTATTCAGCACTTCTGGGAATTTAAAGTCTGAAGGCAGCTTGTATCTTGTAACAATGTTGACCTATTTTTTTACTTGTAATGGTTCATGTGTTTGAGCAATTTCTAAACTACTCCTAAGCATGGACATAGGTTACCTAGTTTTGGTTGACGGTAGGCACCTTTGTAATTTGAATTTGCCACTTTTGCGAAAGATTGGATCATTTGCGGAACCTCACAAAGATTGAATAAAGGAGTGTTTAGTTTTAATTTTTGGTTTTTTGTTTTCTAATTTATGATGGTTTGAGGTCTTATATAATTGATTTGGTATTTCTGTAGAAGGATATGATTAAGTGGCAGTTTTAAACTCAACTTTAAGGGGAAAAACTGTTACCTTCTGGGTATTACTTCGTTACTTTGTGTTGTTTTCTTGTTCTTGAAGTTGGCTGTTGGTAAATATGACTTTGAATGGCTCTTTACATTACTGAAAATGTATTAGTATCTATAGAATCCAGTCTTGCTTTGTTTAAGTTATAGCTTTGAATTTTGAATTACATTTCAGGATTGAATGTAAACTATAATTTGCTAAGGTATATGGCTAATAATTTTTTTTTTTTTATCTTGTGAGATTTAATGCAAGTATGAATTTTATTGTAGGTGGCTATGTGGTAATGCATGAAAAACTGCCAAATTATGTAGTCCCTGATCTGACAGATTTTAAGGTCTGCATTTTCCACTCATTTACTCTCATCATTTTCTTGCCTACTTTCACCAGTTTTTCCTCCATACATTCCATGCATTGCCATATACACCCAGTATAATCCATGTAGTGAGTAACCCTTTAAGATAAATTTTACCATGCTCCTCTAGTTGGTTTTTAGTTCTTCGCTCTTCGGAAGTTATCAGGATGGTTTATCTCAGTTATGGCTGTTGGCTTAAAATTTTCCTTTCATCTTCCTTCTTTTAGCATAACCCGGGGAAGGAATTTGCTTCTGATTGTGGGGGCTGTTCTTCTGTTTTATTGTCTGATGCAAAAATGAAGCCATTTTTTTTTTTTCTAAATTTTACCACCCCAGCACCCATCCCCCTAGAAGAGAAATAAATAAATAATAAAAACAAAACAAAATAGTTGATACTCTATGTAGACGACCATGAGCTATAAACAAGATTATTTCCTAGCTGTGTAATTAAGAATAAAGAATTTCAGTAATGCTACCTCTATAATCAATGTAATATGTTTTATTTCATGCATATTTGATTCTGATTCATATCATACTTTCTTTTGTACAGCTTAAACCTTTTGTATCTCAGTGTCCAATTGAAGTCAAGACTTCTGAAACTGCTAAATAACCAAATTTGGCAGTAGCATAGGACTCTTTTATCTGTAATCTATAACTGCAGAAGTTTTCCAAGAGAATTAGTTGGCAGAGCAAGTCTCTTCAAATTTTATGTTCTCGAATTTTCTGAACAAATTAATCTTGAGTAGTTATTGACTAGCACAAATATATGGTACTCTGTAATCTGGTGCTCGTATTATGTGAGGACTGTCGAAATTATTGGTAAATTCATTGTTATATTCTCATCATTTGTGCTGCCTTTGATACCCCTATTTTACTACTAAAGGCAGTAAGGCACCTCCAATCTTGTATGCTTTGAATTTATTCCAGAATCCAGAATCTCTTGATGTACAAACCGTTATCTGGCTTAGTAGTGTTCATTTGTAGAATTACATTTGCCGTCATTAGATGAAGTTGGAGTGGCGGAGATAGCCTAAGCCATGTTTCTTGATCTATGTGTTATCATTTTATTTTTTTGGGGTTTTTTTTTTAATTTTTTAATTTTCGGTTCCTCTTTGTGGAAAGTTAATTGAAGAGTGTAGACCAAACAATGCTTAATTCCATGTTTGTTTTTTCGTTTCCCTTAAAAGGATTTGTGTTCCGAGATTTGAGAATGATGATATCTTCGTTCTTGTCTCTTTAGGACGTCAATGTCAATATTTTGACGAACTCTCTGCAGCTTGAAAAATCACAAGAGACCCTCGAATTCCTTCCGTAGGCTTCGTGTAGTAACAATTAATATGTGCAATCGGTGATGAAGAAATCATAACTTTCATTATTTTATGGAAATTATAATAATAACTATTTTCTTTATGCGTGTCAAAGTTCTCATGCAAATTTTAATATCTTTTAGCATAACTTGTCACTTTCGAATTCCATATGTCGACCACGAAAGCTCATCTGTCTCAAACAGACCGAGGTCTAATACAAAATGTTTAGGAGCCTTATAAGTCAGTTCTCCCTCTCCTTTATTTATCTACGACTCCCTATAAACAACCCAACGTGAATTTTATTAATATTAAATTAATAGTTAGTAGTTAAATTTTCAAATGTAATAGTTATATTTTTTTAAATTATGATTATATACAAAAAAAATATAATTACCATGGACATATAGTAGTGTCGTTGAAATAAGTCTTACGTCTTTTGAAATTTAAAATTCTAATTATATGAATATTTTTCCTTATTTTTTTAATTTTGTTTCTCTCGTTTTTATTGTAATACTTTTATAAATGAATCTTAAAAAAAAAAGAAGAAAGAAGCGTAGCGTGAACTTAGGAAGTCGGATGAATGAAAGATAGATATTGTAGAATGGAATATGTGAGTGTGGATTTATTCTTGTTATTAATTATAGAGAGCAATGGCTGCAAATAATCGATGGCCGGGAAGGAATAGGAGTAGTACTGTGATGAGGAAGCTCACGGAAAATCAGGGGACTGCAAACGCAGAGTTTCCGCGTGTTCTTTAATGTCTCCGTCCCTTCCTTTCCCTTTCCTGGTTGTCCTCAACAACCCTTTGCCTTTTCCATCTTCAATTTATTATTATTATTATCATTTTTTTTTTCTGCATATGCTCTTTCTCACTCTCAATTTTTCGTGTCCCATCAACAAAATTTCATTCCAAACTTCTTTAGACGTTTCATGATAGAGTCCTCAACAAGTTATAGGTATATAAATATGTGTGCACAGATTTTCTCCTATAGCCGAGTATACAGAAGAATCTCCTATAATCAACCTACATCGTCTGATCAATTCAGCAGCCCAAGTTTGTCAACATCATCTTTTTGTTTTTTTCAAAATGTTTAGTCGAAAACAACACTATTTTTCATCAGTTTTTTTCCCCTCGAACCCTGTACATAGACTATGTTGTTGCAGAAGGAAACCTTCTTCTTCCTCCATTGGTCGACGTTATTTTGAGCATGTAGGGGTGCTGGTTGGTCATCGGCAACTGCGCTTCGAGGCATGCATTGCAGTGTTTGTCAGTTGAAGTCGTCCATGGAAGCAAATTGAACGAGAAATTGCCTTCCCTTATTCTTCTTTTTAGACGACGAGAAGTATTGCAAAGTCAGTTATATGAAGTCGTCATCCATGGAAGCCTTTATGGAAGGTGGGTTCGAGACAACAATATCTCAGTGCTACTGTGTTTAGACTAAAGCCAAATTCATGGCAAAGATTTTGTCTGCCCCTTCCTCCTTCGTCTCTCCATCTTCCTTCACTTATCAGTATTTCTCGCTGACCTCTAATCCCTAACATTGTTCATTTCCCAATCCAATCCTTGCCTAAAAGCATAAGAACTTTGTGATTCCTTATTCAAGTTTTTTTTTATTGGTTTCTCTATCTTGTAAAATTTTCCCTAAATGGTGTAGTTGATTGATTCGTTGATTAATGGGGAGAGTTTATCAGAAGCCCAAGTGGAAGCTTCCCTTGACTTTTTATTGAATGAAGCGGATGAAGCATTGATTAGCGCTTTTCTTGTGCCTTATGCAATTATAGGAGTATATGCTGAAGAGTTGGTAAGTTCCTTTATTGTTCTTTGTTTGTCTCTAACTGAGAATTAAATTCCTGATCATTCTACGGCATCTATACGTGGGTTGAAAACTGTTTATATGTTTGCATGGAAGTATATAACCTGTGAACTCTGTTTGCTCGTAACATCTTCAACTTTAAGACTGATAACTGCAAAACAACTTGGTATATCAAGTAATGATTTTATGTTTTCACTCTGAAAAGAGATTAGTTTATTTTCCCTCTTGCGTTAACCTATTTTAATCAATTTGTAATCTAGGTTGCAAAAAAATGGCATCCAAAGCAACTGAACTTTGGGTTTAGGGTTTTGACCCTTGATTTCTTTCATAATATATAATTCATATCCTGCCATAGGAAAGCAGAATTCCATGCTTGTGTAATTGGTTACTTTGCAATCAATTGAATGGCTTGGTTATCTTAAATGTGGTGTTTATCTTCATATATGTTGTGTCTAATAAACTATTTGTTTTGGCTTTTTGGATTGGTCTTCAAAATCGCTGAAGCACTTAAAAGAATTGGCTTGAAAAGAGCTTTAGTTGTCCACTTTGAAGCTTGGATGAAATGAGTCCTCTGAGTAAGACTTTTTGCTTTACTTGCAAGTCTGGAGATAAATTATTTGGTAGATTTAGGTATATGATTCAGATTTGCTTGACATCTCTTTTTAGTTTTGTTTTATGTCATATAAGTTCTGGTATGGTACTTGATAAGTTCCAATTCAATCCATGTAAGTTTTTTTAGAAAAGATTGATAAGGTCCTGGTGAGATTGGTCTAATTCTGTTCACATCATACCTTCACCAAAATAGATCTTTTAAAATTAGCTTATGGTCCATTTTTTATTCAATACTATAACTAGTATACAACAGGGAATCTAGAATATTTGGAAACACTTATGGGACATTATACAAGATTCACAAAAGTTGAGAGCTAATTAGGATTAAATCCTACACTATTGGATAATTAATGCGAGTCATTTGGCAGATTCAACTGAGCCTAGAATTTAAATAGCTACATATTAATAATAAACGTAGTTGCTTCTAGCTATTAATTAATAACCTATAGTAACCATAATAGCTAAAGAAACCCAAAACATAGCTAGATTAGTAGCGTGATTGTAAGTTTTTTTTTAGGTACCTTGAACAATGCATGACTTTTCAATAACAACCTGTTTGAGCCATATAAGTAATGTTGAACTGTCTATGATTAAAGAAATATTGAACTTTACAAAGAGGTTATATGAATTTATTTTTTTAGAGACCAGTTTGGCTTTGGTAATTATGCATAAAGTTATGCACAACCTTTCTTTTTGGCTGTTGGACTAATCTTGGTTTGTTATATACAGAGCCTCAACTATGAAGAGTCAAATATCAGTGAACCTAAGATTGATGACTAAACAAAGTCCATGTGGATAACCTCATAGCTACATTACAAATGATGACAGGCTAAATGCCAGTGAAATTATCCATTAATTAGTTTGAAGCAGAAAGAAGACACCTTTGGCTAGAACAAGTGACATGCAACTTTAGATTAGGAATATTTTGAATTATGTTGTCATTGTAATTTAATTGTAATGTAATATAAAATGTAGTGTGAAGTCATGTAGAACTGCGGTGATGCTGCGAAATCAACATATTTGTATTCTACCATTTAGTGAATAATACATACGAGTTCTTTGTCTGCCATTGTACTTGTACACTGTTTACATATGCCTAGTATCCTAAAAATTACAGATGTTGAGTACTCTCATTATATACACGTGCTTACCAACACCAAAATAATACATTGAACATCCCAATCATTATAAGGAACTCAACTCCAAAAAATGAGTACTTACAACTGTTGAGCATATAAAAAATGATGCAACTGCACAGGCACACTTAGATATTTTGATCTTGAAAGGACTGTGTGGGAACTTTTAGTGGCTCGTGTACATGAGAAACAATATAAATGAGTGAATATAAGGAAGAATACAAATGAATACCTATTAAATCACAATTACCATTAAAAGTCTTGAAAATGTAAATGGATTATCATTTCTAGGGAGATCCTCGCAAGATGCAGTAGGTGCTGAACACAATACTCCATAGAATAATGAACCTGCTGATTCTGAGAGTAAAGAGAAGGAAAATTATTATTACCATTACATGAGATGGAAGCAATAGAGTTACGAATGAACAAACACTAAGTTTATGTACTAGATGTGGTGGTTGTTATGAATGTTTAGTTCTCGAAGCCTTTCTCCTCTTATGACCTTGAAGCTTTACCCAAGTCTTTAGTCTTTTTTGCACCTTGAACCCATCTCTTGTCTTAAATCGCTTTGCCTAGCCCATACTTATATAGTATGCTATAGTGGGCTTATTGTTTCATCGCGAAGGTTCTGTTGCCCTAAACGAACATTCATCACTTTTTTGCATAGGTCATTTAAACCTTTCTTGACAAAAGATCACAACTTTTCACATGTAGCCACTTCATATGCTAATCTAACAGTTTTAGAACATAGTTATCTATATCATCGTGTACTTGCCAGCTTGGGTCACCCTCGACCTCTTTCTCTCGCCCATCATGCACAATATCGTTACATGCATTCTTTGTCCATCGACTAAGGATATATTGTTCAAGCACTTTTTTAACTTCTAACAAAATGAACACATTCAAAATATAGCTACATAAAATTCCAAATGTCTTAAACTTTCTGCAACTACAAGAGACAATCTTTTAAATAGGATCAAATAGAACCTGCCATGAACCTTCCTAGTGAGCCATGGATAAAATGTACACAAACATATATGGATTTTCATGCCTATGTCGAATTGAGACAGTAAAATGTAAATCAAACTCCTACTGGAACAAGTTGAAAATGTATGTGTGTATGTTCAGGCAGCTTAATTTAGAATAGATGAATGCTGGTAACTCAACCGTGGAAGCTTATGCCGAGCATCGTACTCACTCTTAAACTCATTGTAATGTTTCTCCTCCACTACCCATTCGAATAGTTTAAAAAAGAGTGTAATATTTACATCCGGTATCATGGAAGACTTAAAGGTAGAGTTTAAACTCTCACTTAACTGTGTGCTTCTTATGCCTAATGTGAAAGTTTGTTTCATATAACACACAACCCATTTTTCCTTAAGGGGATATATGGATTTCAACTAGTTATTCTTTTGAACATTATAGTTTAACAACATCTTTGCCCAGGCTGTCTCAAAGTGGGATTCATCATCATACTGGTACATACATTTCTAAAAATCAGTCATGAATTGAGATCCATCCTTTATTAGATTACCCATATGTTTGATTCCATTCTGCATCAAGTGCCATGTGCATAAGCCATGGCAAGTATTGGGCATCACCTCATTTGTAAGAAAATAAAGTGTTAAAATTTTAATCTATGATGTGGTTGTACTCCATTCATTTAAGATATAAACATTATAGGCTCACTTAAAGCTTTAGCCATTGCCTGGTCTTGATCAGAGAACATGGTCTGTGGTTTCTTATTTCCATGAGCTGACAAGAATGTCTCAAAGAACCATTTAAACGACTTAACAGTCTCATCATACATTAATGCCACTCTTCAGACCACTACTTGCGTATAATGGTTGAATCTTGAGAATAGTACAATGGGTCTTTGTGCCTAATTTTTACAATATGTTGTATCAAAAGAGATTACGTCACCAAAATACCCGTAATCAACAATTATACGTGCATCCGACCAAAAAACATTTGTTTTCTGTTCATTAGCATCTGCTTGATAGGCATGAAAAAATGATAGGTTATCAACTAATTGGTCTTGAAAATATTGCAATAGCATCCCTACCTCTCTATAAACCATACTACGTTGTTTTCTACATCTAAGATAATTTTTTGCATTTAATAGAGTAAAACCAAGATTGGTCCTATTGCCAACATGCATGCTCATCAATTGAAATGTAGCTTTTTGTTTCAGTCTCGAGTCCTCTGTCAATTCAAGCTCATATGCCTGAACTTCGTATATATTATGATGGGATGCCAACATATTTATAGTTTTTGGAACTGAAAAGGGTGATTATGGGACTCTACAAACTCATTGATTGTGTATTTCCTCTTCTTTGTTACAAGGTTCATTTTGACTTGACAATTTGTTCTAGTTTCCTACTGATGATTAGTAGCTGGAGTATATCTTTTGTCTTGCTTCTGTACTCCCTTTTTACAGCAAATAAATTTACATGAAGTCATAATTCCATTTTTTTATTTTTATTTTTGTTCAAGTACTATTTTCTTACTCCAAATCTAACCTGCAAGCTATAGTTAGACCAAAACTGCCAAGCGGTATCCACATTATCAAATTCTATACCAATAGTTGGCTTCCCTTCAACTTCGTTGCTATCATCATTGGTTAATTTAATAGTAGAGGTACCTAAGTCTCTGAAATTTGTCAACACAAATGGATTGAGAACACCATGTTTGCAATACCATTTTTTCATTCAAAATTATAATACTTACATTGGTTATTCCATCATCACTTTTCAAAATTATAATATCACTTGTTTTAACTTTTTACTACCTATCCAACAAATGTAACAACTTGTCAGCCAACTTAATCAACAAAATTTGAAAATGCCAATAAAATACAAGTTGTAAAGGAAAAAAGTTAAATATATGCTACAAATTTGGCAACCAAAAAAGTTCCACTAAATCCTGCATATGATAAGTGTTTTCTAGAAATGAGCTCACAAAATTGAAACACTATATACGTCTACGTAAAATTCTGGAACATATCTACTCTATTATGATGTTCCATTACTGTATAAAAAGCTACAGACTATTTATCAAACCAAAATAATGGCTTGAAACTATACAAGGGAACTATAGAAGCACTATTTCTAGTATGCATAAGCAACTACAGTAAACAAAAGCCTCAGATATAGATAAAACAAAGCCTTAGATACAAATCACAACTAGCTGCGAACTATTTAGCGAAAAAATGCATAGATGACTGGGTCTTTATCAAGCATATAGGTTGATGTTTTATTCTATTTCTATCCTTTACAAATCCCTTGTTAATGGTGTGCCTTCTCTCTCTCTCTCTAGAATATTGACCTCTTCCGATGTGGATTCTCTTTGGCCAAAATGAGCATCTTCTGTTGTGATTCTCTATCTGCAAAATGGACTGTAGAAATCGTCGCTTCTCCCTTTGTATAATGTCTTCCTTCCTCACTACTCTCTTTGCAAAACAAAATGCCACCCGCTGCTTCTCTCTCTACGAATCAAGAATCCTCCATTGTTGAATAGTTTAAAAATGAGCCCTAAGAGATTGTAATGAGCACGATGATAGGGATACCATCAAATTCTTGCCCTTGCCTACAACATCCCGCTAGTTTTTCCTCTCCCTGTTTCACGCCAAATATGATGCACTAGAGTCGAATCTAAAGGAAGAAGATGACCATTTACGTAGATAGCCAACGACGTCGTTTCTGTGTTGCGATGTTTAAAAAAAAAAATCAATGCAAAATAGTATTGTTTTACGCTACGTATTTTAAAAAAAAAAAAAGAGTGCAAAACACACCGTTTCACTTAAGTAAAAGGATGTGTTTTGACTCCTTATACAACATGACTTAATTAAAGCCACAAGATACATCGCATGATTGAAAACATTTACAAAAGATCACACAACACGATATTGTTTTGTCTAAAAGATTTTTAAAAAAATGAAAGGTTAAAATGTATCATTTCACTTAAGTAAAATAGTGCATTTTAATATCATGTGCAACATGGCTTCATTTTACCCGCTAAATGAATTGAATGATTGAGATATTTACAGGAAAAATCCACAAGAGAAAACTACGGGAGAAAATCCACGCCCATAAATATGTATGTCCTGTTTTTCCCGGGGAGCGTAACATGAATTCACATTTCGTATACTTGATGACGAAGTATTAATTGTTGTTGAGGGCATATTCTCTCACCAGCAACAACTTCGTTTTTTATTACTATTTTTTATTCTTCTGTGTTATTGCTTACGAACTGCTAATTTTATAGTGTCTCATGCAATTCCATGATGATGTTTAATTATTATGATGCCCTTAATTAGTACTTTGGAGCGCTGAACTGTTTTTAATTGTCGGAACAAATCTGGATGCCAAAATTCGTCTGCGAAGAGCACGAGTTTGAAGTGTGACTTGACTAGTACAGAGAATATGGCAGAATCTTACGTTGGAACAAGAAGAGTACACTTGGCAGAAACAATTAGTTTAATAAAAGCGGTGGCCCAAAGCCGTGGCAACGTACTATAGGCCGCGATTTTGAAATGTTTTATTTAATAAGAAAAATGGAAGATTTCTTCCACAGCTATACAAAACGACTACGTTTCCGGATTTGGTATTCTTCTGTGCACGCCTACCCTTTCTGTTTGTCAAAGCCAAAATTCGGAGATATTGCACGCCGCCCCTTAACCCAAAAAAAGGTTTGGCCTTTTCCACATAGTTGCGAGTTGTGACCCTCACATCTCAACCACCGACTCTACCCGTGGGCCCCACTCTCCGTCAATCACCCACGTCCATTTATTTAGTCCCCTCCAATTTTCCAAGTCCATTTTTGATTTTTCAACTCCGTCAAAAAGGGATCATTCTGAGAAGTCCCAGAGGAAGCTCCCATGAACTCTCATGGAAGCATCTCTCTCTCTCCCCCTTTCCTTCTTCTGGGTTCTCTATATATCAACCAACTTGCGCTCATTCCACAAGACGATGAAGCCTTCGAATATGATAAACCTAACAAGACCCTCCAAGCACGAACACAAGCAAGCTCATGTTATTGGGCGCTTCAAGCATGACGCTCGCTGCAAGAAGCACCCCAAGCACCACCAATCTCCAGGCGTTTGTTCTCTTTGTTTGAGGGAGAAACTTACCCAATTATCCGCCTCCACATCGCGTGCTGTTCCTCCTTCTTCTGCTGCTACTTCATCTTCTGTTTCTTCTTTGTCCTCCTATTATTCCTCTTCTGCTTCCTCTTGCGCTTCTCCTACCGAGTCAAACACTGGCTCTTCAATGTCCATCTTCTTGTTCAGTGCCAAGCATGGACTCATCAAGAGCAGGTCTGTAGCTGTTCTCCCTCGAAGGAGAGACGCAGTTGGTGAGGATAATAAGACTGCGAAGAAACGTGGGTTTTTGTTCAACTTGCTTCGTCCAAGAAACAGGAGAATGGAAAACAAAGATACGAATCTGGTTCGTTGTATGTCTGTGAGGGGAAATGTAACCGTAGCTAGCTAATAGTGACGATCTTCTCAAATTAGTGTGTTGATTATTATTCATTAGTAATTCTTTCAAATTTTTTTCCACACGATGAAAGAAAAAGCGAGATCTTGTATTGCATTATATGCATTCTGTATATATAAATTCATGTACACTGTTTGGCTGGTGAAAGAGAAAACAAGCAAATTTACAGTAATATAATTATCTAGCTTTTTACCACGGATCCAAAACTGGGAAAAATTATATGTTGTACGTTGTGAAAATGAAGAATTTATTCCTTCTATATAGAATTAATTGATCTTCTTCTTTGTTGTTTTGCTCTGTCGATCTTAGTTGTGAACAAGAGGGAGGACAAATTATTGTTAATTATAACTAAAAGCTAGCTAGCTGCAGAGAAGCATTGATTATTAATGGACTTGGCTGTATAGGAATTGGTTATCTTACATTAATAATCTGCAACATCGACGAAATTTACCCGTGGCTACATATTTCAAAGGTCGGTCCTCGGTATTGGGGTTTGAGATGAGACTATGAATTTTCCAATATTTTTTAGTCTTCAGTCTTTACACATGCAGATTTAGTCATGGGAAAAACGTAACCCTACGTGACAGCTCGTCAAATACATGTGGGTCCATAGATAGATATATAGATATAAATAAATATATATATAAACATTCCTTGCAATTTCCCGTTGCATGCGTTGTAAAGTTCAAAGCGATGAGTTGGCACGGCGAAGCTGAAAACTAATGCCCTCCCTCATGTCTTAAAAAACTGCATAATTAAAAATTGAAAATAAGAGAAAGAAACCAGACCTAGATCCAATCTTCTTATTTCGATTCTTTGCATTTTAACATTAAATGTGCTAGTTCAATGATCAATCTGTAATTCAAGATTACAGTTAAGAAACTGAAATTAATAATTTTTAATTACTGAATAAAATAACCTAATTTGATGATTTGTAACAAAAAAATTATATAATTTAACAATATATAATTAAAATATGGTATCATTTTTTGTTCGTTTATAATTTTAAATACATTAATACATTTAATTATAATGTAGAGATATAATTATAATAATATTAATATAAAAATAATAGTATTACAATTTAAAATTGTAAATGTACACACTTTTTTTTCTTAAAATATAAACATACACAATTCGAATCGTGGTTCACGACAATTTCACAGAGTACATGTTCTAGTAGTAGAAAAATCCTTGCACTCACCAAAACTATGCAAATAAATTAATTGACGTTTACAAAGAGGTGGATAAATTGACATTTTATATGCATCAGTGTAATTTTTGGTAGCGTCTTTTCAGCGTCCTGGTAATATTCCAAAATATACTGGTGAAAGGTGAATTACACATTATCAACACATCGAGGTACTTATTATATTCTCCATATATATTAGTAATAATGTGGTGAGAACTACTAATACAAAGGTTAAAGAGTCAAATATTTACTAGCATATTAAAGAGATGTTATTAGCACTTTAAGAGAGGTTACCAACAATTACACCAATATATATGAATTATAAATTTGTACTGAAAAATTTAATACTTACAAGATTTTGATTTTGTAGCACTCTTACTATCTTTTTTTTTTTTTTTTTTCTCTATATTGAGTGGTAATATACATTAAACATTTCTTCATAATTTAATACATGAAAAGAATATATATATATATATATCTTCCTACCAAAAATAGACAAACCCAGGGTTGCTGCACATACATGCATGAGGTGTCAAGAAAGATATGGCGAGGAATCATTTTAGTTGAGTGGTTGCATTCATCTGAAGTAGATGCATGGTTAATCACCATCTTTCGTTTCCTTGCATTTTTCAGCTGATTTTTATCATATTTGGTCTGCGCATCACATCTGGATTTCATAGGCAATCGTTAATATAATATTAGTTGCTATTATGTGTGTATGTTCTTTTTCCGTTTGTCATTAATTTTAAGGGTCTAGAAGTCTAGAACTAGGGAGATCTGATGGATGTAAAATTCTCAATAGATAGTTCTGGGTCTAGGCTTTTAGTTACCTTTGTATACCTAAAAAATTGTAATTAAATTGCTTTCGATTCCCCTTTCTGAGAAAATTCCATCCTGGTTCGGAGAAGTTTTTCCTCTGCGTTGTCATGGGCCTTTTGATGGGGAAATGAATTGTGGGTCCAAATAGGAACTATAAAAAGCAACGGAAACATGAGTTCATACTGTTCAATAAGTAATGGTCTGTTTAAATACCGATTCTTTCCATTCACAATAAAGCTAGGCTATCCAAGCCTAGTAGTTGAAACCTATTGATGGACCAACAATATGTACATGATTGGTAATAATTTATCTAGACTAGACAAGAGGCTATATAGAAGGAATGGAAAGTAAAAATCAAGTCCATACTATTTGTATGATATGTACATGTGAGTGTAAGGAAAAATATTACAAAATTATTATTTTAATTAATTATTTATATAAATATCATAAATAATTGTTATTTATTAAAAAATATTACACTTGCTATCTTATTTTTTTGAAAAATTAAATTAAAATTTTTTATTAAATCTTAAATCTTAAATTCAGAAAACATTTTTTTTTATAAAAAAGTTAAGAGCCTAAGTATGACATTTTATATAAGTGAAAAATTATTTTAAATATTACAATAAATGAGATAAAAAAATTAATTTTATAACAAGTTAAAAACAAAGAAAAAGAAGTTTTATTCCGATAAGTGTTGGCATGTTTCAATTCCTATTATAAATAGGCATAGCCCACAGTTGACAGAATGAAAAAGCTACGAGTACCAGGACACGGAGAACGCTTCTGAGGTGGCTAGCAAAGTTCCACTACACCGGGAATATCACTGCACAATGTTAATTCCATGGTATATCTTGTTTGCATTAATCTAGATACAGCATTTGGGTAAATTGAAGGTACGTGTGACGGTCCAAATTCTTGCACAGAATATATGGGAGCTTGGATAATAATGAGTATTTGATATATGAGTTTATTACAAGTGTTCATTAACTTACATGTTAAATACAACAATTCCATTAATATTGATGTCACAAAAAGTACACAAAGGGAAGGACCAACTTGGAACATATTTTCGGCACTGTAAAGAAGATATAATTATTAAATTAACTAGTATCAGAGTGTAAAGCTGAGAGCTCTGATTCTGATGAAATAATGGTCTTAACTGTCCAGCAGGTAAACTTCCCAGATCTGCTGCAAATGTGCCAAGCAATCTCGAACAGTTTCATTTAATTAATAGGCAGTCAATTTTATACTTGTTCATGTCACTTTCCTCCTAAAATTATGCATAAGCTCAGGTATCACCACGATTTATTGCCGCGGCAACAATCCTTCAAATGGAAGTGAATGCAATGATCTAATTTATCCTGATTTTGGAGATATAACATTAAGGCCACCCATGAAGGGCCTCAAGGGCTCAGGTATGAGAACAGATCCATCTTCTTGCTGGTAATTCTCAAGCAAACAAACAATCATCCGGGGTACTGCACAAGCTGTTGCATTTAATGTGTGAACAAACTGTGGTGGAGCAACATTGCCTTTAGCTTTTTTATTTGTGGTTGTTGGCTCTGATGGGCGATACCTTATACCCAATCGGCGGCTCTGATAATCAGTGCAGTTTGATGCACTTGATATCTGATCATAATATTAAATCACGTGAGAAAATATTTCAGGAAGGGACAGCAAATGATATACAGAGCCGCATGACATTTGAAAAAGGGAGCAGCAGCAGGTTGCTGCTTCTATGTGTAAGCACTAACCAACTATAGCTGCTCTCTCTAGATAAATTACATACGAAAACTGGGCCAAAGCAGTACTTTCAGTTCCAGAGGCAAAGTAAAGTGTTTGAATGTGTCAGTGAAAGATCTTGTAGCAAATACCTCACCAAACCGTTCTAAGCCAGGCATCCATGCTTCCACATCAAATTTACGATAAGCAGGGGCACCTAAATCTTCATAGGCCATATCCAAAGTTCTGCATAAAAAAAATCACAATCACCACAAATCGAAAAATTAAATCACGTCGAAGATTGAGAAAGGATGTAGTAACTCTCACTTATAATGCAACCCTAGGGATAAGAAGAGGTCTTCTTCAATTTTAATGAGCTCGTCATGGTAGTATTCACTCTCTTCTGGGCGGCAAAAAATAAACATCTCAACCTTGCTGAACTGGTGAACTCGGTAAAGACCCCTGCTCAGTGTAAACGTAATTAGAACATAAGAACCAAGATTCATGACTACATCAACATATAATTGTATATCTGACATTCCAGAAACAAGCATATGGAAGAGGAAATTGCAGGAGATTCCCCTAATTACTACCATCACCATGTTGGATAAAATTGTACAAATATAGCAGCTTCAGATGGTCCAATTAATTTATAATGACTAATGCAGCATGAACCGATTTATATTTAAAATTATTCTATTAACTTATGATGCATAATTTAGTTAAAATATGGGATATAAGTTCTGTCATTGTAGATTAAGGATTTATATATATATTTGTAAGTTGGGATTTAAAATCCAGTTGTTTGAGTCTCAGTAGATGTTATCCCTAAAAGAATTAGAAATTTATATAATTTATTTAAATTAGGATTTCTTGAGTCTTAAGTTTGGGTTGATTGTCTCAATTGAATTAAGATGTTTGACTCACCTTCATCAGACATATTACCTTGACGTGCATTTGGATTGAGGAGCATGGAGAATACGGAAAAGTATGAAACTTTGATTCATTTATTTTCCTTGACTTAGATAAATATTTCTTTTGTTCACCCTTTTCATCCATTCTCCTTAATCCAAACATATTCTAAGAGAAGAAATTTCTAAGATTTAAATCTAAATCATAGAAAATATCACCATTAGAAATTTCATTTCTCTTTCTTTTCATTCCATTGCCGCCAATCCAAATATAATTTTAGGAATTTCAGCTTAGTTAACAAAAAAGCGTTTGATTAGTTGTACCTTGGTTCCCATTCATCTTCTACATCACTAACATATGCCAAACCAAAAGGAAAAAATACAAAGCTATGTTAACGGTTTATATTTCCCTGGCTAATAAACAGCTGAAGACTAATGTTTTTCACTGCATCAGTAGTCAAATATGGAAACCAAAGACAGCATTGGTAACTAAGAGTATGAAATGAACCAAAAGAAAACCTCGACATTTACCTGGTTGCAGTGCCAGCAGCACCAGCCTCAGTACGGAAACAATGAGAAAATGCTACATATTTCAAGGGTAACAACGAGCCAGCAAGTATAGAATCCATGTGAAGGCCCCCAACAGGAATTTCTGCGGTGCCAATAAGGCATTGGTCACTATCAGCAATGGAATAAACCTGTTCAATGATTGGCATGAAGCATCAACATAAGCTATGGGTCCTTGTACATCAAATTAAGACAAATGAAAACAGAAGTGGTTGTTGGGAAAAGCTTAATAATAGCACAATGATTTGCATTAAACTAAAGGGGGATTGACTTTATTGTAATTATCATCAGAAGACCAACGAATCAATAGGTCTCATACCAAGCAAATAATAAAACAAGATGAAGATGGAAGGATGAAAGGACACGTTTTTTGCTGGCAGCGAGTATAGTATCTTGTTCATGATTAAAGATTCAAAATGGATGAGAAAACATGTTTGTCATCAATTATGCATATCTGCCCAGATCATGAAGCCAAAATTAGTATGACAGAACCTGACAGGCAGTAACTAATGTCTGGAAAATACAATTACAATCTACAAACCTGGGTATTTGTTCCACGCGGTTGAAATCCGCATTTTTCAACAACAGAGGAGCGTACGATTTCAGGAGTTGTTAATGGGGTAAAGCCTCTCTTCATTACTTCTGAGAGTGTCCAATTTACAAGACCCATCTCTAACAAAACCGCTTCATTCTTTAGGTAGAAGAACTTTGATCCACTGACCTGTTAGAGCAAGCATTATATGAGATGCTTGTGTGACAGAACTAAAGATAATTATGTTATTGCTTTTCATTTGGAGGTCCAAACTTCCAAAATATAATAAAATACTTAAAATAAAAAAAGATTATTAAAAATATGCTAGAGATGAAGCATTTATATATATATATATATTGAATATTACTTCAATCTTATATAATATACAAAATCATCCCTGACTATTTCCGCATAAGACAGCATGGTGCCTCCCTGGTATGTCTTCACTTCCTAGAAAATATTAATTTTTAAGTAAAATAACCCCACTGCCTAATTATCTTTACGTTTCACAGAATTCACCTTTCATGATTGCCTAAACTATTAGCCTACAACTTAAAATGACATAATCAATATATGAAGCTGAAATAAATTATGTTTTAATACCTTATATTAAATAAAGGGTATACCTCTGCGGCAGCATCAAAATCAAAAAGATCAAGTTCCTTTCCTAGTTGCAGATGATCCTTGGGAGCAAAGCTAAATTTGCCAGGGCTACCAACCTAAAAAGGGGCACACTACATTAATATTTCAGAAATAAATTGATTCATGAACAAGACCAATACCCAACCTTCCTCATAGAGTAGAAAGAAAAAAGGGAGGTTCTAATAATTGACATACCATATTTCTTATTATTGAACAATCTTCCCCTCCTACTGGAACATCCGGATGAGTCATGTTTGGTATACATTGTGCTTCGTGTTGAAGCTCATCGGAAAGCTTGACAAGCTCTTCTTCCAAAGCAATAAGCTGATCCTTCAGATTTTTTCCTGCATGCACAATGTGGCAGGTTTAAAGAATTTACTTGAACACCGTAACAAAGCCAAACGTATGATGAAATTCTCCAAAAGCACCTTCCTCAATGAGTCCTTGACGCTCTGATTGTTCCATTTTTCCTTTCATCTTGTTGGCTACAGCATTCCTTTCTCCACGAACCCTCTCAACTTCCTGCTATCTGTGAGAAACAAATTAGCTAAACCATTGAGAAGAGAAGGGCCTTTTCTTTTCTTTTTTTGCATATTGATTGTTTACGCTATGCAACTGAGTAGAAATAGCTTCGAAACAGCAACCGTTCAGGATCAAGCAATAGCACTAAGTTACGGATAGCATTACATATAAATATTAACATCCAAGAACACCCAAAATTATGAATAAAGTAATAAAATGATCAGAGAGTGAAGCTTGGGGAGAAACCTAACCTTCTGAAGATTAAACACTTTCTCATAGAGCTCAAGCACGAGCTCCAAATTAGCATTAGAGTTTCGATTCCTTATGTTAGCAGCAACAGCTTCCTTGTTTTCCCTTATCCACTTGAAGTCTATAGCTGCTTTCCATTGAGCTTTCCCACCTACATCACCCAACCATCAAGAACAAACTTCCATATTGAGTTTCATAGCTGAGAACGAAACTTAACAAAAATAAATAAATAAGGAATCACCCTTGTCATTTGGGGTCTTAGTTGTTGACGACGAAGTGGCAGGAGGAGATTCGACAGCAGCAGAAGTTGAAAGAGCTCTAATGAGATGTGGCAATGGTGGTTTGTGTGAGTAGCTACGGCGAGAAAGGGGATTGAGGGTTAGAGTTCTGTAGGTTGTTCGGAAAACGAAGCGTGAGGAAGATGAAGGGGTAATTGTAGCAAGTTTAAGACTTGGAAAGCTTGTGTTGCTCAGGCAACCGTGTAAACCCATCTCGCTACGCCAGCTGACTGCTAAGATGCGAAGGGAAAAGCTTTCAAGCCCCAACTTTTCGGCCAATTTATCCTCATTTCTCACTGTCCTTGCGCTGCGATTAGCTTGCTCATGCTAAACTACGTCGTTTTTATTTCCGGTCAATTTTGTAGTCGAAGTGAAAATATTACCGATAAAAAATTATTTCCCATTAATATAGATCCTTGCGGTGGCTTTTGATGATAATACAATTAAAAATTCAAATCCTATACTATAAAGTATATCATACTTCTGAAGAACTGGGACTTGGTGACTCCAAAGCCCTTTTATTTTCATGTGAGAAAAAGAGAATTCAGAACCACTCTTTTTGAATTTGTCATATTTTCGTTTAATTTTGGCATCTAATTCATTAATTCAATTTCTTAGTTGAGTGAAAACATATCGGCATGTGAAAATTATATTGAGTGGAGTAATATATTCCATGGATGACATAAGGTAGAAAATATTGACATTAAATAAAAGTAAAATTGTAATAAATAATTTTTTAAATAGGTTAAAAATCACAAGCAAAAGAAAAAGGGTTTCATTATGAAAAAAATATAAGTTATACATTTTCTCTATTTGGTAAGGATAATACAATATTTTTATATCTTTTATTAATAGAAGAATACTAATTTCACATGTCTCTATATATTTCTTCTTTTTATATAGGATTGCTCATTTTTGTTGTAGTGAGAAATGATGCTTTAAAGTCTTCTCAAGTTATAGGAATGGATGAAAGGTTTCAATGTAATTTTCAAATGGTTAAATTGCAATTATAACAAAATCTTTCTTCCTTTTTCTTTGGAAGGTTACCAACCATGTACCATTCATTAACAATCTCCCACTTGAAGATTTGATTGAGAATTAATACTATTCTTCC
Organism: Delonix regia; assembly: GCA_037074485.1. Classification (NCBI taxonomy): domain Eukaryota; kingdom Viridiplantae; phylum Streptophyta; class Magnoliopsida; order Fabales; family Fabaceae; genus Delonix; species Delonix regia. Next base: position 9,018,324 of record CM073452.1, read on the forward strand.
TTCCTTACCATCTCTTGTTGCTTATGTCTTTACTAGGCGACCTACATCATATGAACTTATCATTGTACACTAGCTTTGCCAGTATATGTGCTATGTTATCTTAAGTATGAATTTTTTGTATATCCACACTTCCTTCTTCCATCATTTTTTCAAATAAAGTGATATTGAACTCGTATATGTTTTGTCTTAGAATAGAATACTAGATTCTTTACCAAGTGGAGAGTACTTTGATTATCACAAAATAGTGTAATCTTCCTAGGATAGTACCCTAAGCTCTTCCAACAATATCTGTAACAATATCTGCCTCTGTTGTTGAAATGGCCACAGTAGGTTGTAGTTTTGAAACCCAACTTATAGCTTTACCTACATGAGTAAACACATAACCATTAGTAGATTTAATGCCAAGATCACTTGCAAATTTTGAATTTTTATAGCCATTGATGGTAAAATCTGATCCTCCATAACATAACAACATTGATGGTCCCTTTAATGTTTCTTAGTACCCTTTTTGCAATATTCTAATATTATTGGCTAGGATTTGCCATATATCAACTAGCCACTTATACTGCTTGTGTAATGTCTAGTTTTGTGCAAATCATAGCGAACATTAGGCTACCTATTATTGATGTGTACGGTATTCGAGACATTTTCTTCCTCTCTTCTTCACTACTAGAACTCATACTTAATGATAACTTGGAATTAACAGGAAGTGAGGTAGATCGGCTTATAATCTTACATATTGAAGTGTCGCAATATCTTCTTTAAATAATTTTTTTAAGCCAAATCTTCCTATTATTTCTATCTCAGTGAATTTGCATCCTTAGAATCTTGTTTGCTAGTCCTAAATCCTTCATATCAAATTCTTTAGCTAATTGTGCTTTTAATTCATTAATGCGATTTTTATTAGGGCCTACTACTAGTAAGTTATCTATATACAACAATAGAATAATGAAATTATTTCCACCAAACCTCATGATATATGCATAAGAGTTTGCATTAAGTCTGTTGTATCCAAAGCTCATGACGAAGGAATCAAATATTTTATACTAACATCTTAATGCCTATTTAAGTTGTTTAACTTGCAAACCAAGTTCTCTTTTCCTTTTTCTTTAAACCCTTTTGGTTGGAGCATATAAATTTCTTCTTCAAGATCTCTATGAAGAAATACAATTTTCACATCTAACTGCTCTAGTTGTAAGTTAAATGTAGCACACATACCTAAGAACACTCGAACCATTGTGAGTCAAACAACTGGACAAAATATTTCATTAAAATCAATGCCTTCTTTCTGAGCAAATCCTTTTACAACTAGTCTAGTACAATATCATTCAACTTGATCATCTCTTGATCTTGCACACTCATTTATTCCCAATGGCCTTTGTCCTTTTGGTAGTGGAACAAAATCCCATGTCTTGTTCTTATAAAGGGCTTTAATTTCTTTTGCATTGCTGCTATCCATTGAGAAGCTTTTAAGCGTTCCATAACCTTTATGAAAACTGAAGGCTCTCCATCTGTTGTGAGTAGATAGTATGCACCATTTCCTTCCATAATGTAGTCTAAGTACCAAACCGGTTCTTTCCTCTCCTGAGTTGATTGTTGAACTTGTGGAGTTGCAAGATCAGATTGCTCTTATTCATCGTACTTTGGTGCTGCTTCAAAAGAATCTAGTACTTCTAATTTATTTTCTCCTTTTTCAATTTGCACTATAGCGGTCTCAAATATTTCTTTTGAAGTACTATCACCTTCATGTATATGTTGTTTTTCTTTAGAAAAGATAACATTCCTGCTGATTATTACCTTATGATCAATGGGATCCCACAGGTGATATCCCCTTACTCTGTTAGCATATCCCAAGAATAAGTATCTTCTAAATTTTGGATAAGCTTTGTAATTTCTTAGGCATTGTAAATCACATATACCAAACTTCCAAACATATAAAGGTTTGTATAGTCAGTTGGCTTCCTCATCTATATCTCCATTGGGGTCTTCAAATTAACTATGGTGGATGGTGACCGATTGATCATGTAGCAAGCTATCTTGACTACTTCTACCTAAAATGACTTGGTGAATCTAGCAGTTCACTTCTTAGCATTGCCCATGTCCTTTCTAACAAAATCTTGTTCATATGCTTTGCCACTTCATTTTATTGTGGAGTGTACACCATTGTGAATTGCCTCTTGATACCTTTTTGTTGATAGAAAGTATTAAATTTATCATTGGTGGATTCTTCTTCATTGTTTGTTCTCAAGCACTTGATCTTTTTCTCATATTTATGTTCCATATACACTTTGAAGGTTTTGAAAGCTTCAAACACTTCCCCATTTCTCTTGATTGGATATACCCAATATCTGCTAGAGTAGTCGTCAATGAATAACATAAGATACTTTGCTCCTCCCTGGGATAAAACTAGTGCTTGCCAAACATCATAGTGCACTAGGTTTAAGATAACTTTACTTCTCTTTTTAGAGTTGTTGAACTTCAACCTATGCTGCTTATTGATAACACAATGCTCATAAAAAGGTAGATAGACCTTTTTGAGTTTAGAAAGAAGATTCTATTCTACAAGAACTTTCAATCCATGTTTTAACATATGACCAAGGTTGCGGTGCCACGATATAGTTGATTTCTTTGTTGTTGAATCTGTTGATGCAACTGGGATTTCTCCTTATTGCTATATTTCTCTTTTAAGCATATATAGGTTAACCACTATCTTTTTTGCTTTCATAACTACAAGCACGCCTTTAATAACTTTTAAATTCAATCCTTTATCGTTTTGTACTTGTTACTATCAAATTGTCCAAAAGACAAAAATTTTTTCTTAAGACCCTTCACATGTCGTACCTCCTAGACGGTGCAAGCTATACCATTATACGTCTTTAATATGATAGTGCTGATTCCAACAATTTCTTAGATCGTCTCCTATGAACACATATCCTTCAGAGACAGGTTTATATTAGTGGAACCATTCTCTCTGTGAGGTTATGTGCGACATTGTTGCTGAGTCTACAATCAAATATAACTTAACCTTTTTCTGCCTCATTGTATATAACTTCTCCATCATTTGAGGTACTTGCAATGTATCTTTGAGTACTTAGGACTTAGTATTTTTGCCTTTGGCCTCTACATTCTTCTTCAAATGCCAACACTTAATTTTGTAATGTCCCCTTCTGTTATACTTGAAACACTTGATATTCTTCTTGCTCTTAGATTTTAATCTATCCTAATTTTGGCTCCCACTTGAGCCATGTTCTGTTGATCTTCCTCCCATCACTGCCAATGCCTTCACTTGCTGTGAACAAATCAACCTATCTTCCTTGTTTTCACACTGATTTTCTTCTTCCAGAATAGCTGGTGCAATGTCTTTGAAAACTAGGTAGTCCACAAGAACATTATTGGCCAAGTTGATGATGAGTTGATCATAGGAATTTGGTAGAATTTGAAGTAGAATTTTAACATATTTATTTGACTTTTTTTTTATGACCTAATGATGTAAGTTAAGAAAATATAATATTTAGAGTGTTGATATGCTCTGTCACTAAAGTAGTTTCAAATATTTGCAAAGTGTATAATTTTCTTTTGAGGAAAATTTTGTTGTGAAGTGACTTGGCCTTGTACAATTTGGTCAAATGATCCCAAATTTCCTTTACCGTTTTCTTCTCCACTATGCTAGACAATATCTCATCTGCAAGTGCTAGATGAAAATTTACAACAGTATTCTCGTCAATCTCATTCCACTTACTTTCATCTATGAATTCTATCAGCCTTTCATTGATAGCTATAAGACAATTATCTTTTCTTAAAATAGCCTTTATCATCATCTTCCACAGTGAGAAATTATTGCCATTAAACTTTTCAATTCCAAATTTCACCGTCATTGCTTCAATCACAGTCTATTTGTGAGTGAAAATAACTTCCACTGTTTTTTGTGAACAATAATCATACATATAAATAGTACATTGTACACGTGAATAGTACCCAATACTTTGTAATGAGTGAGAATAATCTTATTTATTTTCTTATGTGGAGGATCCATTATATCCGTGGCAACCATAGAGCATATGATAAGTAGATATTCACACACATAAATAGGCTTTGATACCAATTGTAGAAAAAATTGACACCGAATAGAAGCAAAATTATAGTAAATAATTTGAGAAAAAATAGTAAATGTGACAAACACACAAATTTACATGGAAAAACCCCAATAGGGTAAAAACCACTGGGCATGGAAGAAAGAATTTTGCTATGAGAAAAATAGAAGTTACACCTTTTCTCTATATAGCAAGGATAATACAATATTTTTATATTTCTTGCTAATAGGAGAATACTAATCTCACAACTCGATATATTTCTTCTTTTTATATAGGATTGCTCCTTTATTGGTTGTAAGAAATAAGGTTTTGAAGCCCTCAATTTGTAAGGATGAATGAAGGGCATCACTGCAATTTTCAAAAGGCTAGACTGCAATTATAACTAAATCTATCTTCCTTTTTCTTTGGACCATCACAAACCATGCACCATCCTTTGACATATAATAATTACAAAAATCTTTCAATTAAACACATATTTGAATTATTCTTATATTCGTGTATTTAAAGTTAAGGGAATATCAATAATAAAATTTTTTTCCTAACCGAATTGTTTTTGAAATTTTAGTCTCGATGAACTATCAAAAAATGCAACCTAAAATGATTCCCAAATTTATTATGAAAAATGTATTATTTTTACTAGACCAAAATTCTTTACATGCTTAATGTGGACCGTCAAACTCAACTATCTGGCTTTTTTCCCTACTTGATGTGGTACTATTTTTAGCAGTATAAAAATCTCTCAAGGTCGTGATTCCTGATTACTCACTCAACATTAAGGTCATTTTTGGGTTGAAATAGGAGGGCCTAGGAATATGTAGTCTTAGACTATAACAAGATACTACTTGATTCTCATAGAACTTGGGAGCAATACATGAGACTCATTATTGCATAGACCTCTAAGGTATTGCCAGAGGTTCATTTCTCAAAATCCTTATTAACCCACTTGTACACAATTTGATATAGAAAAGGAATGAAGATAGGCTTCTACCTATGACAGAAAACAACTCTTGATAAGTAATAGAAGCATTTGTACTCAACTTAAGCATATTCAAATAGATAACAAAATTTTCTTATTAATCCAATAAGTTAACTTGATCCTCTTACAAAGGCATGTGAGTTTATCTCTCTACAGAATTTTATATCTGGAGAATAGAAATTTAAACGTGACAAGGTTAAGCAAATTTTGCCAAACATTTCAAACAATAGACTTGCTACAAAAGACTTGGGAATGCATTTTAAAACAAAATGCTCTATTACAGTATGCATGTGTACAAATTAACGAATCCCCATCTTAAGCACTCCAGATTGTTGATTGAATCAAAGCTTTATCTTTTGTAGAATGTTTGAGTATAATTAAACCTAATGAATTCTGAGCTCAAGGATTTCTAGTTATTAATTAAATTAAGGCTCAATTTTCTTCTCCTTTCATAAGAAATGATATTGGGTAGTCGATAGATGAACTGGCATAAATCATGTTCAATTCAACAAGCTTTATGAATAGAACACAATGATCTAGACACATTTGAAAAAATGAATTCTACATTGCATACAATGCCATTTTGAAGCCCCTGTCTTCTTTAGATCTAGTTTTTCTATGCAAATGAATTCAATTAAGATAGAGATGGATTTCTTGGTGGATTGTCTTCCATTTCATTTTGGTACATTTTCTTTTTGATTGTTTTGGTCAGTTTCCTTCTTCAATTTAGTTTAAAATTTATAGGCTTTATGGATGCTACCTTGTCCTTTATTTAACTTTTCCTTGTGTGTATTAATTTGTTGTTGTCACTTTTATGAGAAAGAAATGTATATCCTTGAAATTATTTCTAAATCTATAACAGTGAATTGGAACCATTGCTACACTTTATAAATCACCTAGTATCAAAGTAAGGATTATTTCGAATTTTGTAGCAACCCAAAGTGATAAATGAAGATGTTGACTCCAATATGATTCGCCAATAACTTATGTTTGATAACCCAAAAGGCCCAAGTCCACTATATATTGAAGGAAAAAGGGTAACTTGGACATTTGAGATGACAACAAATAAAGACAATTAATGTCAACAAGTATATTATAGATTTTCACATGTTCAAAATTAGAAAATCGAAAGCTTTAATGCTATCTTTATTTTGATAGCCCTTTTCGTCTCTCTACAACATCTTTCCATTATTGTATTTATTATTATAACATTTCTTTTCCTTCTTTGAAGTTGTTCATTAGATTTGGAAAAGTTTAGCCAAAAAGGAAATTAGATCTAGAAAAGGAAGTCTTCCACTATTTGAACACCACATCCATCCTAAAGCTGAAATGACATGAATCATGGTTAAAGAGTGGCAAAAATCACTCAAAATTATTGGGAGATAAAATCTAAAACTTTAATGGTGTGTAATAGTGAGTTCCTTAAATACTTTATAAAGAGATACAAGCATTTAAATAATATGTTAGATCTGAAAGTTTTTTAGCAAAAAAAAAAAAAGTATTCTTAAGCTTATTTTCTGGTTTTATCTTTCTTGTGAAAGCATTTGAGTGCTTATCTTGTGTACCCATTCTTACAAGGATTTAAAACATCTTTTATTTTTTATTATGAACTTCTTTCATAGTAGGGAAATAGATATGAGTGTTTGAGAGCTAGGAAAACTTTGAGATTAGTTTTTGATGAGTTAGAAAGCCTCTTGATAAGTTTGAGGTAAGCATAGAACACCTTGTGTTTAAGAGTGACCATATATACTCTTGGTGGTTGTAAAAGTTGTTGACTTAGTGAAAATCCCTTGAAGGAGTCAAGGGGACTGGCGTAGGCATTGAGTTTGCAGAACCATGAGAAATCCTTGGGTTTGCTTCTTTGATCCTTAACTTAACATTTCTGGTTTATGCATTTTAGTTAACTAAAATTTTTATGGTCAATTGTTTTCTTAAAATCTCTTTTGCTGCTCAAGCAATTCAATTTACTATAAAATAGATAGTTAACTATTTTCTGTTATATTTCAAAACCTGCTTATAGAAAATTTCAATCAATTGTATTTTGAAAACAAATAAATATTTTATCAATTTTTCAATCAACTGTAATTTTCTTAGTTAATTGTATTTTCAAATAGTGTTTTAGACAGTGAGATTTTTCAATCACATATTCACCCCTAGCTACATTGTCAATTGGCATCAGAGTTGTGATTTCACTTGATCTGTGCTTTACAACTAAGAGAAAAGATCCTTTGTTTTCCATTCAAGTATAAGTACGGGCATCTTTTTTATTATAGGGAAGGTATTAGGCACCCCACAACACCTTTTTGTGAAGACAGTTTTCCTAAACTAATCAAATAAAGTAAATAGGATATAACCTTAAATTTATTTAAATTGCCCACATTAAAACAAACACGAAAATAACAGAGAAAAATGAAATTAATGCAGTGAAAAAATTAGATATTTTCAAACGGCAAACTTGACATAGGATAATAGCCTACAGCCTACGTACCTTGTGAGAGGGATCAAAGTCCACGCAATTCGTCTAAAAATGCATGTCGATAGATTTGTGTTTCTTAAAATTTTGTGAAAAAACAAAACAGTTGAAACTAGTTAGATTTCGTAAACAAAATAATTTGAAATTTGGGTTGTTGTGTTTTAATTCACAAAATTAGTTTGATCTCACTTCTTTGCTCTCATCATTTGAATTTTTTTGAATTTGGAAAACATAATTTATTTATGCCATAATTTGGAAATATTAGTGAAAAAGTGAACACATTTTTTTTTGTTTTTTGGATTATTTAAAATTGAATTTCAAAAAATGAAAGAAACTTTGGGGGACAATATTTTATTTGAAAAGCATCCAATGAAATTAAAAGTTATTTTTATTTTTATTTTTTTACAAAAATGCTTTATTTGAATTTTAAAAAAACTAAGAATTAAAATGAAACAAAATAAGAAATTGACAAAGGGATTTTTACTAACAAGAGATGATTTTATTTTTATTTGATTATTTCAAATTTGGGATTTTTGTAAAAAAATGTTGACTAGACATGGGTCCTTGAAACCCAACTTTATTTTTAGAAAATGTGTGTAATCGACTATAAGCCATTGAAACTCCTAATTTATTTTGAACGTACATGTTTAGTATTGGGTAATGCCTATAGAGTTGTAGGATCTCACATTGCCTTACTAATGAATTCATTAGGTGCTAATGGTGACCATGGTCTCACATGGCAATACTAATATTGAAATAATTTTTCTTTTTTATAAAATATGCCTATAAAGGCATTAGACCTCACATGGTAAGAAACCCAAAAATGCCTATGGTGGCATTGGACCTCACATAGCTCCCTAATGGTAACAAAGGCATATGTTGATACTTGTGTGTGTTGGTGTCCAATTGCATAGTCATCATATATCAATTACAACATCAAGTATTTCACAAATTATAATAACTTCAATTAACTATTATGCTTAGTCTTACTAGCCCATTTCATGCCATCCTTGCTTGGGTTGTTCTTTGTTCCTTAGTTTGGAAGTATTTTAGCCACGATTCCCAAGTTATAAATCACCAAATTCCCACATAAATTTGGGTAGCAAAATCTCACACACTCAACCAAAATTGAGCAAGATGATGCTTAATCATGAAACAAAATTAGGGAGTAAAGTAAATGAGATAAACATGCAATCTTTTAGCACTATTGTGATGACTAAAAAGGGAGTATAAGTTTAGTAAATTGGCATCAAAATATAGGGACAAACATATAAATTCCAGCAATTTCATGGCTATAAAATATGAGCTAACATGCCATCAAACATAATCAAAATTAGACAACACATATAAGCTCTAATAAGGCACAAGCATAAAATAGACAACCCAATTAAGCTTGAAGGAGGCGTAATATTGATTAAATGTCGATAGAATAAAAAGAAGTACACTTAAGGTACAAAATGAACATTACAAACAAGCTATAATCAGGCATAATTAAGGTATAAATCATAGGAATGAAAGAGAACCAAAATGTAGCAAATTAATCTACAAAATTCCCTAGAAACAATTCATCAAACACTTTGACTACAAAACCCAAATGCACCAGATTTGTTCAGCATATATTGACAAAAAATTGGAGGTGAAAATCATACATAAACTCTAACCAATTTAGGCAACCAAAAGAAGCTCTAATTGGGAGAATCTTGCCACATTCAAACACACCAAAGAGGTCTAAATCATGTTGAAAAAACCTAGCAAAAATGGACAGCATACAAGCATTAATTACAAGCAAATTAAAACATCTTTAAATGCCTAAATCGCATTAAAAAAATCTGAGCAAAAAGGGCAGCAAATAATCATAAAATTGGAAGCAAAATGGAGCACATAAAACACATTAAAGAAGGCTAATTCATGCTAAAAAATATGAGCAAAAATGGACATCAAATACATAATAATTGGGAGTTACAAACATACATAAATTCATCCAAAATCAGCCCTAAGAAATGATACCCTACATTATGATTCTTAACAAGGTAACACGCCATATTCAACATAAAATTCAACACTTGATCTTAATCAAAATTGAAGTGAAGATTCCCCTTATGTATGCGCCTAGATAGAAAAGAAAGGAGGAATGAAGAATTAAAGGAAGGAGCACGCCATATTTAGCATAAAATTCATCACTGGATCTTAATCAAAATTTAATTAAAAGTCACCTTAGATATGGGCCTAAGATAGAAAAGAAAGAAAAAATGAAGAAGGTAAAAGATGATTACCTTTCTTTCTTAGCATTTTGCACTTTTACTTCCTTATTCACTTCTTTCTAGCTAGGGTTGCTTGAAAGAAAAAAGTGTTGAGCCCATTTGCTGAAAATCAAGGTTTTGATGATTACAAACTTAAAGAAGAAAAGTTTTTCAATGTATCACTTAGGTTCTAAATGTTTTAAATGTTTAATCATGTCTTGGGAACCTTTGTAAATAATATTGAGCTCATAGGAATCTTGTAAAATGAATGTATACTTAATTCTAGGTCTTAAAGATTGAAAAATGTTGATTTTAAGAACTCTGGAAGTCCCCAGTCTACTGGCCACCTTGCCAGGCCTTAACTAGTCGAATGGGAGCTTTTAGTAAGTGGATAGTCGACTAGCCATAAGTCAGCAGTCGACTGGTTACCGCTGAGAAGTCTCTAGTCTGCTACCTACTTAAGCCTTAATCAATTGGCACTCTTTGTGAGAGAGCTGTCAACTGGCAATAGGCCAGTAGTTGACTGGTCACCTTCTGAGAGGCACTAGTCATTTATCAGCTTGAGCCCTAATTAATTAGGAACTCTCTGTGAGTGAGTAGTCGATTGACCACACACAGATCAAGCACCAATCTACTGCCAGCCTTGAGACCTTCAACTAGGAGCTCTTTGTAAGTGACCAGTCAACTATCGAGTTCCAGAATTTGAAAATTATGAGAAGGAAAGAAGAAGCAGTCAACTAGTCAATGGTGAACAGTCGACTGGTAAGTGGCAGAGAAGCCATAACAGATTTATAACGAATATATTAAGAAATATCTCTTTTCCCATTCACTACCAAATTATCAAATGGACCTTAATCTATATAAACTTGACTTGGAGACTCTGAAATAACAAGAAAAACATTCAAGAGTGATTATATCATTAGTTTCTTTCATCAGCTCTTTATCATTAGTGCTTCATTGTATCATCTACTCTATTTTAGAGAGTTTATCATTTGTAATTCTTTCTTTCATATGAGAGAAAAGCTTAAGGAGGTTCCTTGAAAGAGTCAAGCTAAGGTAGAGCTTGGGTTTAGGGGGAGTATATCCCTAAGAGAGAATTCAAGGAGGTTCCTTGAAGGTGTCAAGCAATGAAAGCTTGGGAATTAGGAGAGGTTCTCCTAGGTGTTGTATTGATTTATTGAGATAGTGAAAAATCTTAAAAGGTTGCTTAGGGACTAGATGTAGGCTTGAGTAGAAGCTGAACCAGTATAAATCTTTATGTCTACTTTTCTCCCTTACTCTCTTTACATTCTGCATTTATCTTTGATTGTTTTACTTCTGTTTTATAGAAGAGTTTTTTTAGTAAAATTTTATAAAACCCAATTCACCCCTTGTTAGGTTCCATCCTTGCTCCACAAAAAGATGATAAGAGAAAATCCCCAAAATGAGATGAAAGTATCCAAGAAGGTTAATGTGGTATGAGAATGAGCTCAGGAGGAATAGGAAATATGAAAATTAAGTCAAGGTGCAAATGAAATGTAAGTGAAATGAAATTTTTAATGAGAGGAATGAATATGGCTTGAATTATGCGCTAAGTGGGAAAGGAAAATCTAAAAAATTAAATAAAGATAGCATGAAATGCAAATGAAATTGGATAAGAAGAAACGGGGAGAGTGCCATATGTGAAGTATGATAAAAATGATAAATAAAATTTTAAAAAATTAAAGCAAGATGCAAATGATATGCAAGTGAAATTTGATGAGAAGAGAAAAGATAATGGCATATGTGAAGTGTGAGAAAAACGAGAAATAAAATTCCAAAAAATTAAATCAAGATGCAAAAGAGATGGATTTAAGGAGGATCATAGGTTATAGGTAATGGCCTTGGGTTAATGAACATCCTTGATTTGAGTGGGCTTTTAGATCTTTAAGCTCTATCTTATATGGATCTCTCTCATTTTCATTCCCTTAAGCCACATTTCAAATGGATCACATTTTATTTGGTTTCATTTTTATTTTTAAACCCAATTTCAAGTAGATCCTTCTTATTTTTTTTTTTCCTTTTTCTCTTTTATTTATTACCCTTCACACATTAATACTTTAATTAATTTTTCTTTTTTTTTTCTTTAAAAAATTTTCATATTAATTGTAAACTGATTTTAACTTTATTAACCTTAACATAATTTTTGTTTTATTATTTTTAATTTTTTTATTTCATTGTACTGTTAATTGTTTAGGGTTTCCTTAGTTATTGGTATTTTTCATTATCTAGACAAATTACAGTGTTCACACACTATACACACAGGAAAGGAAGATTGATGATAACCCAATGTGGAAAGTCATTTTTGAAGGTCTAAAGTTTCCTAAAACAAGTGATGTAAAACTCAAATGTGAAGAGGATTGGAATGATAATGATATTAACCTAATTCAAGCAAATGCTAAAGCAATAAACATTTTCTACTATGTTGTTAGTGATGAAGAATACGATAAGATATCAACATGTTAAACAATAAAAGAAATGTGGGATAATCTTACACCAACCATGTTTATTCAATATGAGTTAGAGCTATTTGAAATGAAGAAGAATGAAGATGTAGAAGTCATGTTTATTCACCGTTCTAAAGTCATAGGTCAACTAAAGTTACTTGGACAATCTTACATTAACCATGAAAAAATAAAGAAGTGCTAAGATGTCTTCCTATGTCTTGGAAATACAAAGTTAATAACGTAAAAAGTAGTTTAAAATTCAAGGAGTTGACAAATGATGAGCTAAAAGGCATTCTTATAGCCTATCAAAATAACTTCCTCAAATGCTATCAACTCAAAAGTGAAAGAAACTTAGCATGGAAAGCTGCAGCCACCTCAGAGAAACATAACAATGGTACAAACATAGTTTACTTACAAGAACTAGCCTTCCTCTCCAAGAAACTTAAGAAGTATGCTAAACGAAGTGGTTATTTTTTGTAAAACAAGAACAGTACATAAAAAAAAGAGAGCTTAAGAAAGATGAGCAAGAAAGGAACTCAATAACATGCTATGAATGTGAAAAGAATGGCCATATTCATTTAGAGTGTCCATATGTAAAGAAGGAGACCAATAAGATTCATGGAAGAAAAAGAACATGGAATATTGTTGAAAAAGATGACAATGAGGAAGAGCAAGGGGTAACAAATTTATACTTCATGGTAATAGCTAAAAATGAGATATATCTTGAACCCTCTAAAGAAGAATTACAAAATATTCTTGATGAAATGTTTAATGACTTTGAAAAACTATATCTCAAATTTAGAGAATTAGAACAAGGTGAACAAAAGCTTGAGAAAATTTCTCAAATTTTGACAACAAAACTTGAAAATAGGTTAGGTGAAAATAAATGCTTACAACTTAAAAGTTTCTTCATTAACCAAAGTTTAAGCAAATTTTGTAAAAGAAGAAGAAAATTTAAATTTGATTTTAGGAAAACAAAAATGTGTTTTTAATGAAACTTGTCTTCATTATAACACTTCTAGAAAAATGTAAAATAGAGATGAAATTTTGACATGGAATTATAGTCGTATCACATAAAGAAGAAGTTATATATAGATTTAGATATAATATTTCTAATTGATTTCTAATTGAGTGTTATTAGTAACTAATATGGAATTAAAAATAGGTTATATCTGTTTCATAATTTAGTGGTATATAATTACATGTCAATCCATTAATTTTATAAGTTAATTATGATTAAAAAATTAGATAGGTATTTAATTAATGTCAAAATTTTTCATATTAATATCAAACATAGATTAAATCCATATTTAATATTAATGTTGATATCTAACACAGATTTAGTTTGTGTCTGATAGTAATATTGATATTGGACGCTAACTAAATTTGTGTAAAAAATTAGCACCTAGATGCACCTAATAATTAACAAAAATTCCTCTATTTTCTCTAAGAAACCTTATATTCCAATTGTTGCTCCCTCTATTGTTGAAGCCCTAAGCCCTTATCTCGAAAAAGACATTGAATCCTTTCCTTCACAGAAACCTAGTCCTCTCACTCGTGTTAAACATTCTCAATGCCCTGGATCACAACCTTGTCAGGAGCTTCACTAGTGCTTGTTTTTGCCCAAGTGTCGTAACCGACCTTTCGGCGGAATAAAATAAAAGTGTTTAAATTGATTCCCAAAAACGAGTCTTGAAAATCAATTTATTTGGAGTCGCCACCAAAATTTTTAACAAAAAACTTTGGAAAACCAATTTAATACAAAAAGAAAAAGGCAATATAGTCTGCGAAGTTAGAGATGAGTTTGGGAGTCTATTTGAGTGTGGGGAAGGTGTTAGGCACCCCACAACACCTGTCCATAAGGACGGTTACCTTAAACCAGTCAGCTGAAATAGAATATGGCTTTTAAATTTATCACGATTACCCTTTTATCGACACACATGCCCGTTAAACAGAGGAGACCAAACAACAAGAATGAATGCAAACAGACAGATATTTACAAAGGGCGGACTTGACCTAGGGTAAGAGCCTAGGGCCTACGTACCTTACGATAAGGATCAAAGTCCACGTAGTTTGACCAATGGCATGTTTATTGGTTAATGATTTGTGAATTTTGTGGTGAGTACAGGAGGGTTTCAATTAAACGGATTTTCGTAAATGGAATTGGGGTTTGATTTGTATATTTTAATTTCCTACAATTTGATTAATCTTGCTTTCCTGATCTCCTCATTTACTCTTTTAAAATTTTTGTTTATTTTTGGAATTTTGAATACTTTATTTTAAATTTTAAATGAAATGATTATGAAGGAGGAACTAATCTCTTTGTAAAAAAAAAAAACTCAATGAAAATATTTATTTTTGTGTTATTATTATTTTAAAACAAGTATGAATTAATTTTCAGGGTTTATGGAAATTAAAATTTCACATAACCCTAAGCATTCGAGGTGAACTATATTCTCACACGATAATTTTGTAAATAGCAGGAATATTGAATCAGGATGAATATTTAATTATGATTGTTTTGTTGTTTTTTTTTGTTATCATTATATTATTATCATTTTTTTTAGACAGATGTGTATTTAATATTAGGGATCTAAGGAGACTAAAATCTCATATAATCCCATGCAATCGAGGAGAACAATATTCTCACACGATAATTTCATAAATAATGGGGAATATTTAATTAAAGTAAATATTTAATTATTATTATTATTATTTTAAAACAAATGTGTACTAATTTTAGAGATCTAAGGAGATTAGAATCTCACATAATCCCATGCAATCGAGGAGGATAAAATCCTCACACGATAATTTCATAGATAATGAAAAATTATTTAATTAAAGTAAATATTTAATTATTATGATTTTTACAACAAATGTGTGCTAATCTTCATTTATTATTTTTTCTCTCTTTTTAATTTATTATTTTTTTTGTTTTTAGGATTTTAATCTTTATTTTGAAATTTAAATAAAATGAAATGATTATAAAGAATGAATTCGATCACGTGAAGAAAAGATATCATTAAATTAAGACATTTATTTTTGTAATATTGTTATTATTGTTATTACTATTTTATAACAAATATGTGCTGATTTTGGGAATTCAAGGAGATTAAAATTTCACATGGCCCCATGCAATCGAGGAAAACAATATTCTCACACGATAAATTCATAAATAATAGAAATTATTTAATTAAAATAAATATTTAGTTATTATTATTTTTAAAACCAATGTGTACTAAATTTTGGGATCTAAGGAGATTAAAATCTCACACAATCCCAAGTACTTGAGGAGAATAATATTCTCACACAATGATGACATAGCTTTATTTCCATATATTTATTTTAAAACAAATTTTGAAATTGGAAATATTCAAGCCAAGATCAACTCTCCTAAACTTATGAGAACCTGAATTCCACATGACATTTTTATTTAATTAAATTTTATAAAGACCCCAACTTAATCATTTTGTAAATAATTTAATTTTTATATTCATTTTTTAAATTATTATTATTTATTTATTTGTTATTATTAATATTTATTTATTTTTTTAACAAGTATGTACAAAATTTCGGGGTCTAAAGAGATTAAAATCTCACACGACCCCAAGCACTCGAGGAGAATAATATTCTCACACGATGATTTTTTAGAACCTTACTTGTAGAACCAAGATTAATCTCATATAGGCGTTAAAAAACAAATGAAGTAATAATAATAATAATTAAAGAAAAGAAGATTTAGCACGCCAAATACGAAGAAGGGTTCCTGGACGTGGAAAAATATGGTGCATGCATACAGTATAACTCACCTAGCTTTCTCCTTAATAGGTGTCGAGGGTAAATCTGATGTTCCAGCTCCTACCATGTGAACCCAAATTCACCATTACTGCATCTTCTTCTTCTTCTTCTACTGCATATCCTTCTGCTTTTGTTTTTTCATAAACTATCGTGTTGCCGCCACCCACAGCCATGACTAGCCCCCTCTTCCTCCATTCCTTCGCCTCTGTTCTTGACTCCCCAAAACAAAGGTTCATTTCAACTTCTTCCTTCTTCGCATTGCTCCGTCATCCTCCTCCTTTTGCTTCAGGTTCTCGGCTTCTTTCTTCTTTCTCCTTTGTAAACCAACCCTTGGGGCATCGTTGGAAATGAAGACATGGAAAGAAGGAACTCTTGCTTGTATCAAGGCAGTAATGAGTATTACCAAAGTAAATAAAACATCCTTTTAGGTTTTTCTGCTACTTTTGTTTTTCAAGGACAGAGTGTGTGAAGATTTTTATAGAGAGGTGCCAATGATTCCGATAATGACCCGATTGAGCAACGACAAGGTCATTTGTTGTTGCTGTTACTGTTGTTCTTGGGGTCTGGCCTTCTTGAATAGAGGCTCTGAGGATGAACATAATGATGACCCCACTGCCCATGAGTCGTTGGAACCATCAGACCCAAAAACTGCATCGATCATGCCACTTGGGCTGCCAAGACTGATTTCCTCACACTTTCGCTTCTTAGACTTTTTATACCAGCTATTATAATAATTATTGGCCTTTGAGACCTTCAGTATTGCATCATAACACTTATATACTTTCTCCTTGTTCATTTTCAGAACCTGCAGAAGCTGATTTTTATATTCCACTCTTTCACTCTACTCAATCTGCCTTACCACATACAACATTGTTGCAGTAGCCAATTCCAAAGGAAGATGACCTATAAATCTAGAATCTGAAAGAGCTGAGAGTAGGAGATATTCACAGCGCCTGAGGAATTCTCAGTGAAGATGGGTTTTCAATCCAAGCCTCCCTATGACGTGATCTAGAAAAGAGAGGGGGGTTGCTGGGTGCATCTTCTATTTAAGGGCCAATAGAACAAGCAGCTCCGTTCTCTATATTCTTTGCCTCAACCATATATTTAATATCTTCCGCTTGGAGGTTTAGAAGAAATGGGACTGGAGAAACAACTTCCCTTCAGGTTGAGAACTTGAAGCTCAATCAGAGAAGTTAAAGGTTCAATAGACCCATGGAGATTGAGATTATCTAGAATGAGTCATGAGTCACGAGACTCGATTCTTGAGGCAAGAGACGGAGTCTCAGGTACATGGGTTGGTGTTGGAGTTTAGGATGAGAGCCTGTTATGTGTATTAGAAGCGGCTTTGAATGCCATGGGAGCTCCTTAATCTGGGTTTTTGGATGCTTCTTGAAAACCTTCACCCTATAGAGGAAATGACTAACCATTCTAGAAAAACCCCCTCCAAGAGAGAGAGCTCTCTAGACAAAAAAAAAAGGTCAGCTCCCCACCCCCTGCTTCCCCCAACAACCTAAGAACAAAGCCCGAAGAAAATGCTGTCCAGGGAGTCTGAGCCAAGGAATCTGAGGAGATGTGCATGCCCAAACCAAGCAAAAGGACCTCTCCCCTTAAACCAACTCCTTTTTCGCTGTCTGCTTTGCTTTTTCTTTCTTTTAGCTTTTTCCTGTAGCTGTTTCACGTGAAAGATGTTGTTTGGTAGCCTTATCACTTTACTTTTTTTTTTTTTTTTTAAATTTTTTTTAATTTTCTATTTTTGTTTTGTCATATACATTTTTTATTTTTTATCTTTTGCTTTTACTTATTATAATTATTTTAATTAGTTAATTCTATTTTTTTTGTTTTGAGTTTATTTAATTGTCCCCCATTATTTATTTTTAATTCCAAATTGTCCCCCAATTAGAAATGTCATTTGAAGTTTTGTCATTTTTCATTTTCCTATTTTCTTAATTATTAATTAATTGGTGTATCAATTAATTGGCAATTAAGGATGGGGTGTTCACACCAAGTATGATGACTCTATCTCAATTTCTATCTCTTTTTTCCTCTGAGTTACTTTCAGTTCTAGATCATTTAACCTTCCACGATTATTCCCATTAGGTAGTTAAAGAAAGAAGTATCTATGTTATCGTTGCCCATAGATACGTGTTATCCTCCTTTGGTAGACATTCCAGTGGTGAGCTCAAGGATGTGCTTCTACTTTCCCCTTTTATCTCTTTTTCCCTCCACTTTAGATTTATATGTTAAAACTATAAAATGCTAATGATTTTTTTAAATTAATTGATATATTCTTATGTGAGTAGCTATCTGTGCATAAATTAGTAAAATGGCCATTCAAATTTATGTGTGAATGGCATTGCAGATCAAAGCACCTGAGTATATGAAATTTGCACAATAGAAGGAATGTAAGAAATGAAAAGAATTCAATTTTATCTGCCCTAGTGGCACGTAGTTGCTTCTTTGTTTTTTGTTGTTCCCATCCCTAAGTGACTATTCTATTAAAGCATGTCTTCATAATGGCAAGACTAGTAGGGTATCCAATGGAGATATAGAGGAGGATTTCAGAAACCCATCGATCTAAGAAGATGAAGATGAGATATGGAACTTCAATGATATATCTAGTGCCCAAGAACCTTCATCAAATGGTGATGAGTTTTGCTTGATGGGATGCTTTCTCACATTGAGCATGATCCACTTTACATTGATGAGGAACACCTTAGCAAATATATGGCATCCTTTAGGCAGAGTCTGCATCAAAGAAATCAAAGAATCTATATACTTATTTATCTTCTTTTATGAAGTTGATATCGAACGTATTTTAGATGAAACCCCTTAGTTATTTAACAACCATCTTTTAATTTTGCATTGTCTCAGGAGAAAGGAGAATGTGAAGATAGTTCCCCTTTTCTTTGTAAACTTTTGAGTACAGATTCATGATCTTCCATTAGGGTTAATGTTGGAAGTCATGGCGAGGCAGTTCAGGATTTTCATAGGGGAATATGTCAATTATGATATGAATATGGTGGAGTAGATGAGGTCAAGTTTCATAAAAGTAAGAGTAAAACTTGATGTCAAATGCCTTCTATATCAGAGAAAGAAGATAACATTAAGGAATGGAAATGTGGTGATCAAAAATTTTATGAGCATCTAAGTGTCTTTTGCTTTTTTTTATAGTAAATTAGGATATTTAGAAACCTTTTGTCAACTTTGTACAGTCCAAGGTGCATGGAAAGAGTTAAAGCTTGAATGGGATATCACACTATGGGTTGGAAATCATGTCACAACCTTTAGCGAGAGCTTAACTCTAAAATGATAGAGGTGCAAGAATCTTACATGATAATTTTCTATCGAAAGTAAAGGAGGAAATTTTGGCTCATGGAGAAAAGATACGTAGTATATCCTTTATGAATAACAGAAGTCAAAGTGAGACTCGATTCCAGTTGACTCCTAATATTCTATGCATATATGATAAGGAAAATATAGATCGATGGAATAAATCACACTTAGGCCTCCAAGTATAAGAAAATGCCAACCTCCTTACAGGCCTTATTGTAGATAATAATATGTATTATTCAGATGACCAATGTGAAGATGCCCCTATGTACATCCAGGAAAGGAAAGAAGAGACACAGAAGTAGTAAACCCTAACCATCTCTTACTCAGGTTGATTTAAACTAATGCTATGATCAATCCATTATATCAGCGAGATCTATTTTGCAGGCCCACCCGTAAAAATCCTTTATTAAAACTGCTAGGGCTTGGGTAATCCCCGAGCTATTCATGCTCTTTAAAAGCATGTTAGAAGTAAGAAGCTTGATATTTTATGCTTGGTGGAGACACTAGTTCAAGAATATAAGATGGACGCTATCAGAAGATAGCTTGGTTATAAAGGAGGCTTCAATGTTGATAGATTGGGAAAGGGATGTGGCCTTTTGATCAAGTAGAAAGAAGATATTAACCTAGAAATACAAAATTTTTTCTAACAACTATATCAATCTAATCATCAAGGGACATATGTAGCCATTGAAGGTGTACACTTTTCTATGGTTGCCTGGAGAGACATAGAAGGCAAGAATCTTGGCAAATACTGAAGCATTTAGCTCATTTAAACATGCTCCCTTAGCTTTATGCTGGAGACTTTAATGATATGTTTTTTAGTTATGAAAAGGTAGGAGTAGTAGAGCACCCTAACTCATCCTTGGAAGGTTTTCGTGATACTATAAACACTTATGGGCTTTGAGACATCTCTTCCTCAGACTATCTTTTCACATAGGAGAGATGAATCAACAGTAGAATTGCAATTAAAGAAAAACTAGACCAAACCATGGCAAGTGATAAGTGGTGCTCGATTTTCCCTTATGCGAATATAGAGGTATTAGTCTTATCTTACTCAGATCACTCTCTTTTATGTATTCATCTAAATGGCAGAAGTTTCAAATTACAAAGGAAACACTTCCGATTAAAAAATGCCTGGTTCCTCCAATTAAAACTAAGAGAGTTTGTCAAAATGAGTTGGAATGCTAAAATAGAAAGAGGAATTCTTGATAGGTTACATGGCTATAGAAATGTTATTAAGGAATGAGATAAAAGGACAAATGGGGATGAACTCAAGAAACTTAAGGAGATTGATAAAACTCTATCTTGGTTTAGAGAAAATGAGGGGCTTGATGGCTATAACAGTACAACAATAGTAGAGCTAAAAGATCAAAAGAACATGATTCTCGAATAACAATATATAAAGTGGAGACAACAGGTGAAGACCTTTTGGCTATAGAATGGGGACAAGAACACATGTTTTTTTCCATCTAAAAGCCCATGCCCATTGAAGAAACAATTGAATTGAAAAACTTATGGATGATTAAGGTCTTTAGCACAACAAGGAAGAAGAAATTCACCTCATAATATATGATTATTTTAACTAAATTTTTAGAGGTAAAGATAGTAATTAGGAGCTAGTATTTAGTTAGGTATAAAAGGTTATTTCATCTTATGATAATGAAAAGTTACTTAGGCCTTTCGAAGCAAACAAATTCAAGAAAGCAATTTTTAGATGCACCTAGAGGATTGTTTCAGAAGTTCTAGCACTTTATTGGTCCTAAACACAACTCCCTTAAAACCTCAAACCAATTTTGTTGTGTAATGTCCTCTACAAAGTAGTTACCAATGCACTAAAGTCAATCCTTCCAAGATTTATATCAGCACTCTAATCCACTTTTGTCTTAGGAAGACTTATTACGAACAACCTACTTGTGGCTTTCAAAATAAGACACACAATGAAGAGAAAATGTTGAGGAAAATAAGGTGTTTTGGCTCTTAAAACTAATATCAGTAAAGCTTATGACAAGGTGAATTAGGTGTATCTAGAGAAAATCTTACTAGCCATGGGTTTTGAATAGAGATGGGTAAACCTTATGATGATATGTATGAGGAACATTAAATACTCCTTCCTTATTAATGGAGGAGAAGTTAGCCTAGTGACACCTAGTTGTGATTTGAGACAGGGAGACTTAATCTCACTCTATCTTTATATCCTGTGCGCATAAGGACTTATCACTATTATAAGAAAAGATGAATTAAATGGAACTATTTATGGAGCTAAAGCTAGTATGAAGGGCACAAGAATTTCCCATTTACTATTTACTGATGATGTTCTATTCCTTTGTTATACAAACCCAAATGAAAGCAAAACCTTGAAAAAGATTCTCAAAACTTATAAGGAAGCCTTAGGCCAAGCTATAAACTTTAATAAGTTTAAGGTTTTCTTTAGCACTAATGTGGACAGAATTACTCGTGGCAAAATTTGTCACCTTGTAGGAGTTCACTCACCTCTTGAACAAGGCAAATACCTGGGACTCCCTCTTTAATTGGGAATAGTAAGAAAGTGATTTTTGCCTGCCTTAAGGATAGAGTATGAAAGAAAATTTTGAACTGGCAAAATAAGTATCTATCTCATGTTGGAAAGGAAATTCTCCTTAAATCAGTGGGTCAGCCTATACCCTCTTACTACATGGATGTTTTCCTCATCTCGATTGGTACATGTTAGGAAATCCAGAGGATGATGAATTCATTCAGCTAGGGTGAAAGAATAAGAGCATTAGAAGGAGTTAAATGGATATCCTAAGATCAAATATGCAATAGTAAGAAAGGAAGGATGAGTTTTCGACACTTGAACTCCTTTAACTTAGCTATCTTAAGTAAATAGTGCTAAAGGTTAATTTCTTCACATGATACTCTTTCATATAAGGTTATCAAAGCTAGATACTTTCCTCAAGGAGATTTTTGGGCAGCTCGATTAGGATTTAATGTGAGCTGTACATGGAGAAGTATCATGTCTGCTCAATATCTAATTAAAAGGGGTTCAAGATGAAGGATTGGTGATGGTAGCATGATTAAAGTTTAGGGTGACTTATGGATCCTAAATGACAAACTTTTATGTCAATAGCTTATGTAGTATGGGTAATGAAACTATGACAGTGAAAGAACTTATGCTATTAGGCAAAACACAATGGGATAACACAAAGACTTGTTTTCTCTTCTCCACATATGATCAATCTACCATTCTGAGCATTCCTATGGGCATGCATCATAGAAATGATAAAAGATTCTGGCACTATGACAGAAAGGAAAGATAGACAGTCTGATCTGTTTATCACCTTGCTTTCTCTAGTGAACACACTTCTTTGAGAGGAATTGATAACTTTCAATGAGGACTAATCTGGAACTTACAAGTTCCCCCTATGGTCAAAGAATTCATTTGGAGAACCTGTCAATATGTGGTGCCTATTAAAACTTTGTTAATTTCGAAAGTGATACTTTTGATCTTAAATGTGGGCTTTGTGATACAGATGAGGATCTTATGAACGTTTCCATTAACTGCCAGTTAGCCAAAGCCTACTGGAGTACAAGAATGTATTAAGATAATTTCATCAACATGAGCATCATTGGTATTATTTCATCCCTTTTTGAGACACTTCCTCCATAGGCTTAAGAAGAATTTAACACCATTCTTTAGAGTTTATGGCATGCGAGAAACTGCAAAACCTGGAAAAGTGCTAACCCAATGGAAAATGATGTTGTAAGAAAGGCTTTTAACCTTATTAGTGATTAGAGAAATGCTAAAGTCCTTATTCCATCTAAGAAGAAAATGTAAAACTAGCTAGTAATTTGAATGTTGAAGATAACAAATGCTGAAAGGGCTTCTATCATACTGCCATTTTTGTTAAAAAGCTAAAAGCTAGTTTTGGTATCATTTTCCTCTCACTAAGTGATTTGCTCATAAAAGCTATATCTAGAATGATTGAAGGACTCCCTGCACCCTATGAGATTGAGGCCTTAGCATTATGTTTAGCTCTTACTTAGGCGAAAGAGCACCTATAAAGGCCTAGGATCATCTATTCTGACGTTAAAAGAGTTGTTCTGGCCTTGGCATCTAAAAAGATTGATGACTCTATCTTTGGCTCAATCATGAAGGATTGTAAGGATCTTACTATTAGTTACCCCCTTATTAACTATAAGTGGATTTGTAGGCAAGCAAACATAATTGCTCATTGCTTAGCAAGAGCATCTATCAGACATGCTAACCTTCAGGAATGAGACTTTTGTCCATTTCCTCTTGTTTCTTGATCTGTAATAAAATTCTAGTACTTATTTTTAAAAAAGAAATAAAAAGAATTCTTTAGCCTAAAAAAAGTTTTGAAAACTGAGTAATATATTCCTACAGCTTTTACCATACATAGACTATGAAATAGAAAGAACTCATTCATTTATTTTAAATTATTTCTTATTTTTTTAATTGTTAATGTTGCAAACCCTTGATGAATAAGCAAGCCTTAACTATCTTCTCTCATTACCAAATTACTTACATGTTTATGATGTGATGCACGTAGAGAAAAAAATCATTACTATTCATATTAGGTTTCTACAATTATAGTGAGTAATAGATAAGAAGTGAAAACTAAGGATTTCTTTATTGATCTTATAAGTTGTTCTTAGAAAAGAGATTGATCATATGAGGTTGCCCCTCCTCGTTCTAAAGGGGTATTAAATGAATAAAACCAGGGTCTCGAAAGTGGCTTTGATGACACATAATATTTATAATTAATCTTCATAGTCAAATATGAAAATGAGTTGTTCTAATTGTTCCTTTTTTTTGTTGTGTGAACTATGAATCATTTATGGCTTTTTTGGAGTTTCATACCTTGAGATTGTGAAGTTCAAAGTCTTGAAGATGAGGGATCGTTATGACATTAGGGAAATTAAGGTATAGATTTAGGGTCCTTTTGTTTTCAACATGACTCAACAGCATAAGTGTGAAAAAATATGTGTAAAAAAAATTTTGTACTGAGATGTAATTGAGAAATTCCATATACAAATATAAATGAAAGACTTTGGCCATTAATTACCACAATTATCATGTGAAATTTGTTCATTGGAAGGATTTCAATTCAATTCCCAAATAAGTGATGACAAAGGTGCATTTGGACTATAATGACATTGGTCTCTCTTTAGACTAAATACAATTTTTCATCTAAGTTTCTCATTGTAGACACGTGTTTAGATTTACACAGATTGTAACTTTTGAAGCTACTTATTTATTTGGCTCTACTATGATTCAATACTACCTTTGATAAAGAATGATGAAACATCTATACTTGCTTCTACAATTGTATAGCTCAATTTCAAATGAATATGATTGAGTGGCTTGGTTAGTTTTAAAGTACTCATAATTTGATTCTTTTAGTAATTCATAATAAACTAAGTTGGGCTAATTTTATCCAATTAGTCTATCTTCTTCCAATTCCTTGCACCCATCAAATTTAGATTAAAGTCTATTTGCTTTTATTTACAACTAAATTGTTAATGGATTCCTTTGTGAGGATCAAAAGGGTGCCTAGAAAAATAATTGTTGTAATTGCCTTCTTAGGTTTGCCCTAGCCTTTAATATGGAATTGTATACAGATTTAATTTTTTCTTTACCATCTTTGGCTATATTTATATTAGATAAAAGGTATTACTATAGTAAATTTTCAATTGATGTCCATAATCTTAATTTTCTATTTAGATCTAATTTATTGTTTGATTGCAAGAGTAACCTAAGCAAATGCTAAAAGGCTGAGCCAATAGAAGAAGTTACAATTCAGGTAACAATTTAATTCAATATTCATAATAATTTTTTCAAAGAATTTAGACTTTCAACATCATAAAACCTTTGTCCTAGGTAATTGATGAGCATGTTGGTTGAGTATGGAAATAGAACTTCCATATATATTAAAAGGTTGATCCCATGAAGGTTGATGCTAATCGTTGTAATAATTTTTAACAATATTGTATAGATATAGAGAAAAAGTTTTAGAAGCAACCAAGAATCCAAATGGATATGTCCAATTTCTCAAGGATTTGCAACTGCAGTTGTTGTCATAAGGCAAAGAGTTGGATGCCCATTGGTACTCTATACAAGAATGTTATTTTTTTCAATATAGTTGAGTTCAAAGATATGCATATATGATTCTTTCTTTCTCATATTCTATTCAATCTTCTTCAAAGAGTAGAACTTTTTCTTTTAACAAAAACGCTAACTCAATGATAATTCATTTTACAGATGTGTTATTTTTGTCTATATTGAATTTTATCTTTTTAGGTATAAGAGGTATAGAGGGGAGGGTCAAGACAATAGTATACCACTTGATTGACTTAAGAAGCCCATTTAATCTTTGAGCCATAGCCTACATGCTTATAGCATCAATGATGACTTTCTGTCACAAACAAAGCCAATTATAGAGCAAATAACTAGTTATGTTTCGATATTATACTAAAAATTTAAAACTAAGAAAAAGAGTAGAGGAATAGCATGTTGTAATTGTATTGATACTTGTAAACCAAAATATAAAAGATGATTGAACTCCCAAGTTGGCATTTCCATATAACACCTCTAAGACTAAATAGTTTGCATGAAACTGGGTCATAAACTTAACTTCCTCAACTATGTATAGCCCATAAAGAGAGCTCAATTCTTTAGAGATAATCTCATTAGGCTCCTTTTTTTTTTTTTTTTTAAGAAGCCTTTCAGAGACAAGGGTCTGTCTTCTTTCTAGTATTATTTAGGGAAAAAGTCTTATTTTTTGCTTCAATGCTTGGAAGGAGAAGCAAGGCAAGTACTTTATTTATACTCCAAGGAGGAATTGACTTTATTTGTTAAAAAAAAAAAAATCATATTTTAAAAATGCTAATAATTAAAATCTAACAAATGAGATATAAATTAAAAAGATCTTTGGGATTGAGGAACGCCACATAATGAATACATAGTTCACTTTAGTTCATGGACCCTTATGTAGGTATCATTGTGAACATCATAATTTGTCCAGGCAACTTTTAAAAAAGGCAATAATTAAGGAAATCTTAAGCAAATTAATTCTAAAAAATAAGTAAAAAAATTATAAAAAAGGTAAAAATAAATAAGTAAAAAAAGAGAGAGAGAAAGTTAAAAAAGGAAGAAAAACGAAAAATGGAAGTTTAAAGTGATAAAGTGTAAAATAAAAAGGACAAGCAATTGGACCCAAAAGAAAATGAAAAGATATAAAAAGGCTTAGAAAATTAAAGAAATTAAAAATGAAATTGGGTTCTTTTTTTTTTTTTTTTTTAAAGGAAGCAATTTATTTGGGAATTGGTTCTAAAAGAACAATGAAAAGGTATGAATGGGCTTAGAAAATTAAAGAAATTGAAAAAGGAAACAAAAGAGAGAATTTCCTTTCTTGAAAATCAATACACAATGAAAAAGAATGCCCTAGTTTTTTGGTTGAAAATAAGAAAATATAAATCAATGATTGAACAAGAAAAAGGAAAATAAAGTGGAGGATATCCTTTCTTGAAATTCAAGATACAATGGAAAAATGAAACAAAGGAGAGAATTTCCTTTCTTGAAAATCAAGCCACAATGGAAAAAAGAAACTATCAAAAAAGGAAGACTAGAATGGGTTAATGGATAATTTGAAATTTTCTTAAGGAAAGCCTAGTTTTCTTTTACTATAAAAAAGAGAATAGGGCTGAACAAAAAATGCTAAACTAAAGAGGAAAAAGGACTATGGGAGGCATAATACTAGGTAACTTTCTATGATCTCTTCAATTTTCATTTCCTAGTTTCAAATTCTTACTTTTTTTCTTCTTTAGCTGGAATACTCATGGATTAAATGTTAATTGGTCACCATGGGTGTGTTGTTAAGGTTGTGGTTTATGACCTTAAGATGTTTGATGAATTACTTTACACAAATGCTTCCTTTAGGTCTTCAATTTTAGGCTAAATTGTGTTTTCTACTGTGAGATGCATGGTTGTCCATTCTACCTAGCATATGGCATCACATATAGTTCACCTTAGAGTGCAACTTTGGGATACAATTGTATGTCTCATGGTTATGCCGATTGTTGCCTATTTTAATTAGTATGATGGTGTTACATAGGGTGCATTATAATGTTCAATTTTGAGTTCAACATTAATTCTCATGTTGATATACTTTAATGTCCATTCATTAGGTGTTAATTGCATTGCATGCTTATCTTTAAATTAGTGACTCATTAGTGTTAATTTTTAGAGCCATAAATCATGTTGATATATGTGTTGTCCCTCTCATATTTTGATGTTAATTGGCTGCACTTTATCCTCCTCTTTACAATCAAGGTGGCACCACAAATTATATGTTCATCACATTAATGTTGCTTTATAATGTTGTGACATGTTTAATCATTGGGTTGTTTAATTTATGGTGGTGAATTTGTCAATTCTTGCTACCTAAATTATGTAGGGTTATGGAGAGTTAAAACTTGGGAACTATGGCTAAGATCTCTCCAAATTAAGATGCAAAGAAGCACTTAAGTAAGGATGGAAAATTGGTAGCAAAGCTAGTAAAAGCAAGTTGTTTAATTATTTTGAACTTGATTGTGATTTGACACACCCCAAAACTTGGAGTGTGATCGGTGCAAATAATAAGGAAAACCCTATTTCAACAAGCCTTAAACATTCAACATTAACCTCAACCATCAAGATTAAAGCTCCAAGATTCACCCTAATAAATTCCCCAGGTAACAACCATAGGCATCAAGGTTATTTACTGGCTTAAAATATGTTGAAATTATGGCAGAGTCTCCCCTACAAATAAGACCTCCCAAAATTTCTATGATGTGCTTGTTAGCCTATACCAATCAACAATAAAAGGAGCTTAACTCTTAATTTAAATCAATTATAATTACATAGGATTGATGGGTCTTATCTGTGGTCATGTGGTCATCATGATATATCTAAATATTTATACCATAAATTTGGACAGAAAACATACAAAGAAATCTCAGCATTCACAAAACAATGTGAGGGCTCACTTGGGACTTTGCATCCTATTCCCTGGTCTTGAGAATGGCTCTAACTGACTGTCTAAAACAATAAAAGTAAACAGGTAGCATCCAAGAGAAACAAAATAACGTAATGTAACTAAGAAGAGAAGAATCAGGAGAATAATTTCACAATAGGTCTAGCGAAGATAATATTATTTTTGTACCAATTAAATGACTGTAAACAATATCCACAGTGAAACTTTATTAGCTATCAAAGCTTGTGTAAGCTTCAGAAAAATCACTACCCACAACTTTTGTTCAACATTAACAGTGAGAAAACAATTTCTTTAAAATCATAAACGGTGATTAAAAAAACTGTCACGGAACATAATTTGTCAGTAGTAGGCACGCAACCCACATATCATATCCATCTGTTGAGACTTTAAAATATTATCTATGAGTGTGGAATACTATACACTATCAAATGTGCATGAAACTTGATAAAACACATTTAAAAAACCTTCCATTTAGTACAAATTACAATTGGCTCAAAACCTAGATTTAAAGGAGGACTATCAAAGACATCAAGCATCAGTCATGGACTTCCAACCTATGTAGTTTAATTATCTATCAAGAGTACACAACTTTTATGGTAATCACTATTGGTCGAAGGTTTGAATCCCTTAAGTTGTTCACTATTGGTCGAGAGCACATAGCCCTTAGGGTAAATCACCCATATGATCGTGAATTGTAAGCTCATACTAAATCATCTATCTTATAGTAGTCCTCCCTAAATCTAAGGAATTGCCATACATGAGTTTTCTTCTTTCAATATCAATGCAGTCAAAATAAAACTTTTGTTATCATAATTAAAGCAATAAGCTTTTCTATGCAATTTACTTAACTCCATATAAATTCCAATCCTTCATAGTGAAAAGGTTCGGTTCTCATAAAAGGAATTTTTATAAAATGGTGTCAAATAAACTCTTCTCGTTAAACTGAAAAGGATAATTAAAGTAACAACTTGGAACTGTTATTTGCTCAAGATACATTATCTTTCATTCAATAAAAGAAAATGAACCATGTTTCTTTAAATAATTTCAGTTAAATGTGTTTAAGCTATCAATTCTTTCTTTTCATAATTGTACAATTCTATGCACAATTTACAATTAGTTTCTAGATCTTTGTAAACCATTCAACTAAATAAAATGATCAAACATAGCCTTTTTCAAAACCATATACATAGAAACGTGAGACATAAACAATGAAGCATATAACACTATTAGGAGTACTACTATTTCCTGGGTAATGGAGTAACGCTAGCTATTCCAAACTTCCCTCTTTATCCTTGGAAGGTACTCTTAAAGTAAGTCCCTATAACAAAGAATCACATGGTATTATTTTTTTTATTTGCAAAATAAACCATAACTCTCGAATTACAAGCTCTAAGGCCTCTTCAACTTACTTAGCAACATTAAGAATTGCATACCATACATATCAATGTAAACCAAGTACATATCATAACAAAGAGCTTTCCACATTTTACCTACCATAATCCATGCATAGCACTTTTCCACATTTAATCTTTAATAACACTTATACTATCATACTTGTTAGTTTTAACCAATGAGCCAACACATTTAGATGTCAAATTATCATCACACAACTTTTAGAAAAATGACACATCCATAAAGACCAATTTTTTTTTTTAGTTAACTTCCTCTGCTGCTCAATATTATCCATAATTCTAATTCACCATTGTTTAGACATTATTTTGCCTAGCAAAACAATTCCAAATTTAGTAAAATTTAATACCAAATTCTTATACGCGTTTTTAAGCTACAGTAAAATTTTCGAGTACAAATTCTTTCTTTTGGGCATCCAAAAATAGAATTTTACCCAACTATTCTATTCTGAAATCTAGGTTCGTACAGTCATAAATTTCATATTATATTCCCAATCAGATCAATTTAGAAAATTTGCAAACTTTCCAAATCACATCTTTAGCATGATATGATGTTGCATACAAAATGTCAACTTATTTGGATGCCATGTACCTATCCTTTCATTTTGGTTTACAAAACAACGTAGTTTGTATCATATTACAGCATACTTCCCATCTCTTTGATAAGTAGAGCACATCTTCTTTGTTCTTCTTTCCATTTTGTGTCCTCAACCATTTTCCTTCATTACATACATGACTATTAATTTTCATATGATCAAAGTACTCCTTATTGCTAACCATCCAATTTCACCTCCAGCACGTCATAACTAAATCTCTTTATACATTCCTAATACACCTTTTATTCTTTAGCTTTAGCTCATTTTCCTATAACTTCTCCTCAATTTAACACTACTAATCCAATTATATCACTTCCTTATATTTCTTATTTCTAATTATTCACTTAAGTCCTAATTTGCAACACTTTACAACTTTTTAATAATTCCATAATCATCATAAAGTTCTTTTACCTTTATAATTTAGCTTCTAAAAATTTATCCTCTTCCTCACTTAAGCCAAATGACCACCCAAAACCAAATAGAAATTTTTGAATCTTTCTTCTACAAACCCAAACACATGGATAGCCAAGGTTTCAAAAATTAGGACCCCAAAACATCTTGTTGAAATCGCATATCAGGGGGAAAAAGGGCAAAAATTGATTATGAATATGAAACCCTAAGGAAAATTGACAAAAACTCACCAGATTTCGTCCAAAACTCTCTACTCGTGATAGCCAAAAAGGATGAATGGGAAGAAGAGTTCTTCTCGCCAAAAAAAAAGATATCTGGTGGCTAGTTCTCATCAGAGGAAAGCGAGCGGTAGCAGGAACCACTTGTCGGTGACAACCACAGAGGAAGAATAGAGAAAAGTTGTCAGCAAGGTGCATGGACGCATAAAGGAAGAAACTATTAAGGGAAAGAAAGAAGAAAGAAAGAGGAAGAAAATAAATGGGTCAAGGGGCAAAAAAGTAATTTTAATTTGGGTGACACGTGTCACTACAAGAATAAGTAAGGGGAAAGGAGTAGCATAGACTTAAACCCTGTACCTCCTAGATGGGGTGCTAGAGCCTAACCATTAAACCATTCTTACTAGCTGGTCTAAAATACACATCACTTAATTTTATACCATAACTAATTTTAATTTGATTTATCTTACTTCATTCTTCTTCTCTTTTCTTTGGTTTTTTTTTTTTTCAGACTAAAGTTCTTAGATATTCCCCTTGCTAAACACGTAGTAATCATTATCCTTGAAGGTCACTAACTATCTAACTAGATAAATGAAATGTAGAATTTTTGTGAGTGTTACATGATTGGTGTACTCTTAGACTTTTTGTAAGTGCTATGTAATGATGAGTACCTGAATGGAACACCAACACACACACACACACACACACTAATGCATGCTTGATTAAACACTGTACATACAAACACCGATGCTTGATCTTATTAATGATGCCATGTGAGGTCCAATGCCTCTATAAGCATATTTATTTCATTATTTCCATGTGAGGTCCAATGCCTCCATAGACATATTATGCAAATAATTTTACTCTTTATTTTGTTGGCGCCATATAAGGTCCAATGCCTCTGTAGTCGTCTTTGGTTTCTAGCCATGTAAGGCCAATTTTTCTATAGGCACACTTTTTTGAAAAAAATAACTTCACTTTTCTTCATGATATTGCCATATGAGGCCCAATGCCTCCATAGGCACAATTTACACTTTTTATTTCCAAAACCAATGTCTTTATAAGTAGCTAATAATTACCAGTAGGGCCATGTGAGATCCAACGACTCTATAGGCATATCCCAATATTGGACGCGTATGTTTAAATAAGCTTAAGGTTTCCAATGGCCCATTACATGCATTGCCAAATAAAGTTTGATTTTGTTTCTTCAAATTATTTCTAAATAAGGTATTGCTTATTGTTTTAAGAGTTTCTTTTTAAAAAAAATTGTATCCTTCAAATAACCAAAGAAATAAAAAAACGCCTTTCCTATAATGAATACAAAATACATATGTTTCCAGAAATTTCAAATATATATGTATATATTGATAAAATAAAGAAAGCAGGAGGATGAGATTTTCATAATTTATTACACACCAACCCGAACTCCAAATCATTTTGTTTACAAAAATTGGGATAATTTCAACTATTTTGTTCTTTTCAAAATATTAAAATTACCAACCCACTAACATGTCTTTCTAGACAACATACATGAGCTTTGATCCCTAACGTAGGTTGCATATGCCCTAGGCTCTCATCCAAGATCAAGTCGGCCCATTGTAAATATCTATTTTTTTATATTAATTTCCTTTATTATTTTCATGTGTGTTTTGTCATGGGCAATTTAATTAAATTTAGGGTTGTATCTTTTACTTTGTTTGACTAATTTAAGGTAAAGGTCTTCATAAATGGGTGTTATAGGGTGTCTAACACCTTTCCCACACTCAAATAGATTCCTGAACCTATTTCTAGTTACACAAACTACCCTTTCATTTTCATTCAACTTTCTAAAATTTTCCTCTTAAAAATTTTAGTGGCAACTCTTGTAAGTTGGTTTTTGAAATTAGTTTTGGGAATCAATTTACACCTCATTTTTACTTTTTTATAGCAATGTCAGTTATGATAGTTTGGTGACTCCACTGGAGAAAGTTCAAGAGTTAAGCCTATTTGATTAGTTGAGCCAAGTGATATGACCTTTCTTTTATTTTTATTGCCCATTCCTTTTGTTTTATTAGTCTATTTCTTTCTACCTTACATGTTAATTTATTGAATTCCTTTGTTGTTGCTTATGTAGCATGTTTTGTGTTTGTTTCTTCATATGTTCATGTATATATGCTTTTGGTCCTTTGATTATTATTTATTCTTGTTCTTATTTATTATCAATATTTGATACCTATATTAAGATAGATAATATGAGGAATAAAACCCTAGGGTAGATAGCTCATATATGTTGTTACTTACTCTTGATATCCTATTTCAGCTAATCTGCTTGGCAAATAAAGGTTGGGTAGACTTAGGATTTTAGGTTTGTATGCTCTTTTCACACATGGAGCACTAACACACTCTAAGCTCACACACATATTTAGGCTTGATACTTAAGTCCTCACTTACCTTAGGTTAGTAGATGGTTATATTAGTATCCTAGTGAAACTAATACTTCTTGAGGTTATCATGAAGACCTCACTCAAATTATGTCTCATTATATATGTTTGATTTTGTTAGGGCCTATCCCTCTTGTAATCTAATGCATATATTGAGATCTTTACCCACTTAGTGGAGGCAATTTGAAGGTCATTATTCCGTTAAGAGGATAGATCAACCCTAAATACCTTGCACGTTGTAAGAAGAGCTCTAATAACTAACCCCTAATATAGCTTTATCCCTTAAGAGTCTTACCTTTGCCTAGGTTCCACCTAAATGATGCGCCAAGAGAGAACATATTGCATAATGCATAATCGTACTCTTCATGGTATGAGCATTAATCTCAAAAACCAAAAGATTTAAATCCAATTTTTCTTTCAAGATTTCTTAGCTTTGTTGACAAAATTGAGTTACCTAAAAGTTCTTTTTCGTTTGTTAAAATCTTTTTCTCTAAGAAATATTTCCCAAAGGAAGAGAAATTTGTGTGTAAGCCCAATGATGTGTTAAAGCGGTAACTTTGCAAGTAGTATGTTAATGGATTACCATGTTGACATAAAATGACTAAATATTTTAAGCATTACTAGAGTAGGGACTACTGCTTATTTGGTTGATTACCAATCTTTCTTTGCTAATGGGTCAATGAGGTCTTTGGAGAACAAAAGAGACCAGTGTGTCAATGCCAGTAATTCACTAATCAAGCTTCATGGAAGTTTCATATTTGTAATTTTTAACATCCTAATTATGTTTTATTTTTAGATTATGGGTTATTTCTTTAGAGGATGTAATAAGCTTTAGTGGGAAGAAGATACTATCCTTCTAACCTTTAATGCTAAATTAGTCCATTAAATCATTCTTTCAATAAAAAAAATAATAAGGTTGCATCCATACACACTTTGTGAACACCCTATCTAAAATAATAATAATAATAATAATAATAATAATAATAATAATAATAATAATAATAATAATAATAATAAATGAAATAAAAAATTAAAATTTAAAAATAAAAATGCAAAAAACAAAATATAGAATTAAAATGGGATGAACCAAATACAAAACCAAAAATATCAAAAAAGGAAAAATTCAAAATAAATACTTGAAGTAAAGATATATTAATTATCTTGCAAAAAGAAAAATAAATAGAGTCAAAAATTTTGAATTAATCCAAATCAAAAAAAAGAAGAAGAGAAAAGCCACTTAGTTAAGAATAAAATAAAAATGCAAACACACTCTCACTTACTCTTACACACTCTCACTCACCCTTATACGTACTCATAGACACATACATTCACATACCCTTACATACCACTCACACACACACCTACAGGAGACAAGAAGGACACAAGGTACAAAAGGCACGAGCAATACGACAAAGGTGGAGGGATATGCTACTGAAAAGGGGGAGAAGTGTGATAGTGCCAGGGGAGAAAGAAAGTGGCTGTAGAGAAGTTAAAGAGAGTAAACCAAAACAAAAAGGGAGGGAAGAACATTTTGAAGTTGGGGAGAAAAAGTTGAAACCGAGAGGAGCTTTCTGCTAAGAAAACCGAAAGCAAACAAAGAAGAGTGGAGGATAAGAGAGAACGGAGGAGCTAGAACGAAGAAACTACAAATCGAGATAAAACAGAGACCGAGAGCAACTAGAACTGAGGAGCGTTGCTGGAGTTGTTGCGTGACAGGCCGAAGAGAGAGAGAGAGACAGAAAGAGAAGGAGAAGAAGGAGAGGAGAAGTAGGATGTGTTAGCTTTGTCTTGGGCTCTATGAATAGGGGCGAATAGAGGAGGAAGAAATGAACCAAGGAAGAAGCAAAAGAAGTAACCGAAGAGCATTGCTAGAGTTGCTGCGTGACAGGCTAAAGAGATAGAAAGAGAAAGAGAAGAAGAGGAAGAGAAGGACAGGAGTGATGCTCTGCTTTGCATTTCTTGAACAGAGGTGAGCCGAGCAAGTAGAAAAGAATAGAGAGGAAGAAGAAGAAAGAAGGGGAAGAGGAGAAGGAGAGACCGCGGAGAGGAAAGAGAAAGTTAACGATAGGCCACCAAGCATTGAAGAAGGACTAAGGAAGACTAAGAAGGATTGCCAGAAGAGGAGAGCCACTGGGAAGAAGAGCTAGCCAAGACGAAGCTCAGGTATGCTCATGCATGCACACCAACAACGTTATGCCTCACGTCTTCGTTTTTATTGTTCATTTTTTTTCCAATTATTATAATTATAATTGTTATTATTATTATTTTTATGTTAATATGAGATTAATTTTTGGCTTCATAAACAAGGTTCTAAGAAAATCATTGAGTGAGAATATTGTTCTCCTTGGGTGTTAGGGATCATGTGAGATTTTAATCTCCTTAAACTCCGAAAATAAATACATACTTGTTTTAAATAATAATAATAATGCAAAAAAAAAATACATACTTTAATTAAATATTTTCTATTATTTACGAAATCATCACATGGGAATATTATTCTCCTCGAGTGCTCAGGGTCGTGTGAGATTTTAACCTCCATAAACCCTGAAAATTAGTACATACTTGTTTTAAAATAATAATAATGATAAATAAATAAATAAAGAATAATAATGCAAAGATGAATATTTTAATTAAATTATTTACAAAATAAATAAGTCAGGGTTTTATAAAATTTAATTAATTAAAAAATTCCAGGTGAGACTTAGGTCTCCATAGGCTTTTGGAAATTGATTTTATTAAAAATAAGACTTAATTACTGAAAAAAATAATAATAATTTTGGTAGCTCACTTTTAGTATTAAAATTAATTTGATCTTTTAAATTAAAAAAATATCAAAATGATCCTCCAAATATAAAATTATGCAAAAAATAGCAATTATATGTTTAATACTTAGCCAGAAATAAAAGACCAAAATTATATTTTTCACACCACTTATTGTTTATACATGAAGGGTTTGTATTTGGTAAGATTCTGGCTGATTCCACGAACGGCACTAATTGCCGCAGCCGCTGATATAAGGAAGCATACAAGGTTCAATAATTGTAGGGCACACCACTTGAATGATAGTGTGTTTATCTTCCTCTGGGCAATGTGCATTTGTATAGGGAAAAACACAATGAGAGGCCAGAATCCTAATGCTCCAAGTAGTGCAAGAAACTCATTGAAGAACGGCATTGCCATAGCCAAAACTGTGGCTATCATCACAAATACTGTCCTCCAAAGTAGCCTAAACATGTTGAAACGTAATCTCATCTTGCCTACTTTGAATGGGTATTCGGTGTGTATGAAACTTGAGTTTGGCCACATCATGTCAGCACCCACTTCAACTATACGGAAGAATGGTTGAGCCATTACCTGTCATTGAATATTGATTTCTCATATCAAATAGACATCATAATAATTGTGTTTCTTGATTCTTAAATTTAAAAAATGAGGATATAACCTGATATGCTCCCAGAATGTGGATGACAATGCATATATTTCCTAAGTTGACCACCCAGAAGGGATCATAAAATCCAAAGCCAGTGAGGATGTTGCCAGGTGTATTTTCCCCAAAAGCAGCATAGCCAAGGCCACCGCATGCAAGAAAGAGTATTGTCATTGCTGTGATCCCTATCACGTTAGCTTTTTTCATCTGTTTGTTTTCTGATGGAGGTGACTTCAATGTATCCTAAATAAAGTATAGAGATAATCCATTTCATCGTTATAACTGATCATAATCCCAATTTTCCTCTTTTCTTTACTTATAAGCTTATAATGATCGTAATATCTGTAAATAGTTTGTCTTACCATAATATCAAAAACAACAGTCGCATAAGAGCAAGCAAGCCCTACGTTCCCGAGTGCTCTGAACATTCTCCACATTTTTTCTTCTTTAGATAGTCCAGGTCCTACTTCTGTTCCAGTCAAACTGGTTGGTTGTCCTTGTCCTGTTCACACCCAAACGCTAATATTCTATTATAACAAGTTCATTTCATTAAACGCCTCTGCAATGGTCCATTATTTTACTTCGTCAATACTTTCTATACTGTTGTTTCTATTTTAATACGTACGAATGTACTCCAAGTAATATTAAAAATTACCTTTGGCAATAACAGCTAAAGAAAGGCCACTCCCAATAAAAGCATAACCAAAAGAGGTAATACAAGCAATAGTTGAGACCCATGTAAGCTTGTGGAAGTTAGGAATTTGGGACAGGAATATTTGGCAGATCCCAAAACCCACCATGTAAGGATTGTTGGAATATTTGCAATAGGCCTGACGGCCGTATTTGTGAAAGCAGCTAGATTTCTTGATAGCCCTGCATTACCATGAAAAGAATAGAGAGGAAATAGACTTAATTGGAGTGACGTACACATGTGTAAAGAAGTTAGCAGTTTCGTCACGAACACTATGCTTGTAGAGGCGGTGATAGTGTAGCCAACAGTAACGCCCGCCAGCTTAGAATATTGGACCAATCCGCAAATGATGTGCATTGTTCCACCCAAGTAAGCCTTGACGGCGTCCATGTAACTGTAATTTCTCCTACCGTTGACAGGATCTGGATATCTGTAGCAATCTGCTATCAGACTGTACGTATAAAGAGAGATGGCGGAAAAGGTGACCATAACGGCTACGCCTCCTATCCATCCTAGCTGGGCCATGGCCCATGCTAGTGCCAGCACGCCAGCTCCCACCACTACTGTTATTATGTGCGTGCTCGCCATCAACACGCCCCCTGCATATCACATCCAACATCTTATTTTCTATTTCTTTATGAAATAATAATAGTAACACTAAAGTAACGCTTGGAGCACAACACTTGGAAGTTTCTGAAAATCGTGTTTTCACTTACTGGTAAAAAAAAAATATATCTACGGTTTCGATTTGTGTTGGAAAATGAATTCTTTTACTTCTATAGATATATTCCAGATACAGTAAGATATCTTTTTTTTTCTGTGAAACGAAATTCATTTAAAACGGGCATGGCTTCATCTGCAACATTGACCTCAGAAAAGTACACAGGTCGCCGTTGTTCCTTGCTTCAAATTCCCTTATCAATGGACTCAATCATACGACACGAGTTTGCATATATTTATTGCGATTAAAATCAGCGAAGTCAGAAGAACGGAAAGCACAAACATGAGGGAATTGCGATAATTCACAACAGCATTTCTGCACGCAGTGCTTCCTTGAACGAATTCATTTCGTCTATCTGGTTTATTTGCGGGAAACTATGCTACCTTTACACAGCTTATAATTATCTATCATATCTCTTGAAACAAAAAGTCATCCTCATTTCCAATCGCATAAAAGTATGCATATATAGATGTAAAAGAAAACGCAGAACAAGCAGGTGATTAACGGGAAGAAAATAGAAAAGAAAAGAGAACAATGGAGGGAGAAAGGAAGAGGAAGGAGATGTACCGGTTCTCTTGGGGGCGCCATCGTCATCGAGCTCTGGAACTTTCCTGTCGGATTCAATGTCCATTTTGATCGGTTGAGGGAAGTCGGAAGTCGCAACTCAGAGAAGCGCGAAGAGTACAGGGAGAGATGGTAGACACGAGAAGGTGAGTGTTTGAATAAAACAACGGAACATATATATACTCACACACCCTGGTCTCCTGGTCTCTTGGTTGTGGCTATGGGATAAGCCCGGTCCTTTCCTCTAATTATAGCAAACGGACCGCGCGCTTTTTGCGATTGGATTAACCTGAAAACGGGACGATACATCAACTAAATTACACGTGGACTCACCACCCCCGTGCATGAAAACTGTTCCTAGTACCCTAGTGAGCAGCTTTTTAGGACGACTTATTCAGTGATGAGATTCATAATCCTGTGGATATATACATGTTATAATTAACAAACTCAAATTTAGAAGGTTATTATTTACCCATGTTTGTTCTGTTACTTTAAATATTAAGAAATGTCTAAGTGGTTACACTTTGAACGTTGTATGACGTATTACAATTGGAAAGCTGTATTTTTGAACTATATATATATTTTTTAATTATTTAATTCTCAAAATTTATTTTTATACGGCTTAATTTTCTTATTTAAAAAAAAGTTATGATTCATTATCCTGTTTTGGTATAAACGTCTCTCAAACACGAACGAAGAATAACTAGAAGGTTTATAAGACTGAATCACGTAAAAATAGAACTAAGTAAACAAGTAATTCGGACATGTGTAATTTTCAAGGGTAAAGAATAGAAAAAAAAAAATATTATATGCATCTAGTTATATCTTTATTGTGTTAATCATCTATTTAAAATATTATAAATGTTCAATTTTTAATTATATTACTGTAGGTGTATGACTATTATAGAAAATCATTTTATTTTAAAATTAAATTATACATTATTATTAATTTATCAAACACTTATACATTACTATTAAAATACTGTAATACAATATAAAAATATTTAAGATTTGATATGTAATAATATATTTTCCATAGTCAACACCGAAACGAATAGAAAATTCTGACTTGAATTATTATAACTACAGTGATTACTGGAAAACTTGCATCAAGCTTCGTGACCTCTATTTTGTGAAATTAATCAAGCTGATATAGTAACATTTCTTAATATTGTACAGTAAAATTACACCATGCTTTTATATGTTGTTATAGTGTGTAGCCGATTGCAACCAAACACAAAAGCCAACAGCAACGGAAGAGTACCATTGTGTGGCACGTGACATGTACCTCCACTAAAAGACACGAGACATTTTCATTGGGATTTATATCAACAAGGGCCACATCCGCACATGTGCGATAGTGATGCATCGGGGAAGCAGTCCCTCTCACTTTTTTTTTGACGCAGCATATACGCGTGAAAAACAAAAGGTTTTTTTTTTTTAGCCATGAAAAACAAAAGGGTCAATTGAGTTATACAGACATATTCTTTCATTTATATTGTTAATTATCGAAAACAAAGAAAAACGATGATGGGTGATTAATGGTTTTTTTCTCTTGATCATGATTAAAAAGAAGCATGAGAAATATATATATATATATATATATTCCATTGTCCAATATCCATGGATTTTTTCAAAATCACAAATTGTTGCTATTATATATTGTCATTATCCCAATTACACGAACGGTTAAAGAGGTCCTGATGATTTATGGGAAATTGCAATTAATATCCATTAAGACATTGAATCCAACACTTTACTAATTATTTGAGTTACTGCTGATTACCATTCATTCTTCCGTAAAAAAGTTTTTATAATTCAAGTTGTAAGTTTTACAATTAATTTATGGGATGATTGGATATCGTTCCATTACTTGAAATGCAGACCTTAAAAAAAGGTTCCTACTAAAAGTTTATTGGAAGACAATAATTCAGAAGAGGCTTTGGTTTGATAAGAATGGGACATCTCTTTCTTGTAAGTTTTTCCAAGATATAAGAGGGGAAAAAAAAAAAGGTTTGTGGATGAAAGAGCCAAGAAAATGCTATACATTTTGTTTTTTTCGTATCATCTTTATAAATTCTTTAGAATTTACAGTGACTCTAAAATAGAAAGAGAGTAATACAAAGAGTAAAAGTGTAGGTAAAATCTATTTCTTCTGTGTTTCATCTACTTTTATATATATATATATATATATATAACCTTTTTCTATTTTAAAAGCAATTTTCAAAATAT
The DNA here is from genome assembly GCA_037074485.1 of Delonix regia. NCBI lineage: Eukaryota > Viridiplantae > Streptophyta > Magnoliopsida > Fabales > Fabaceae > Delonix > Delonix regia. The sequence continues at coordinate 9,059,421 of CM073452.1, forward strand.
TTAAATTTACTAATAGTAATATATTTGAATTCGAATCCTTTACTATTATAGTAATTACTGTGTGTACTAAAAATGATTACGTGTGGTCAAATATAACATAAAAATCACTTAATGTTGGTCATTCTTTAACAAACAACAACTATTGTAACAGTAGAATAGCCAAATTTGATATATTTGGGTGAGACTAGGGAGGATTGTTGCTAGACAAAGGGAACTGGGGGAGGGTTTTTGCAATGATTAAGGAATTGTGGTGGGGAGAGGATCACCAAAGGGCATTCATATTTAGGAGAAGAAAGTTAACCCAATCCCAATGTGTATAAGTGGCCAAATTAACCGGCCGCATCATTCTTGTCAACAACATCTCAATTTTCACTTTATTGCTCTAATTGAAAGGAAATGTGCCCAAATACGTGTCTAATATTATAAGGTTTTTAAGATAATATTTATTTTCACTATATTGATTGTGAGTTTATATATGATAAATTACTTATAGGATTGATTTCGAACACTTAAAGATTGACGAACGATAATTTATAAAATTTTTATTAAAAAACTTTTTGAAGTGTCAAAATAAAGAATTTTGAAAGAAAAGGAAAATATGAATTTTATTATTAATTTGTCTTATTTTTATTCATAGTAAGAAGTTGTACTAACACAAGTCATCAACGAAAAGCTCTTTTTTTTTTTATTTATTTATATTCGTTTCAAGTTTAAACAAATTTGTTGTGATTTTCAAAAAGATATATACATTTATTAAATAGAATAAAAATTGAAAACACATATATATATATATATATATATATAAAAAATAAAAGAGTAGTTGGATTTGGTTGCATTTTTTATGTAAATATTATTTAATTTTATATTAAACCCTTTATATGTTTCTTTCATTTTCTAATTTAACGTAGTATTAATTTTAATTTAGATAGACTTTCAAATCTATATATCTATCCAATATAACACTTAATAATGCATCATCACAATTAAACAATTTTAACACAATTTCTTAAATTATTCATCATTTTGTAACAATAGGTGGGGTTGGTGCTTATGTTTAGCAATCTCCGTACAACTTACCATTGAGCTAGCTTATATCAAAGGATGAATTTAGAATTTAATTTTAAGAAAGCAAAAATCTTTGGATCAAAACTTGAATTAAAAGAAACAAATTCTTATGATTTAAAGGGAGTGGATTCTTATTAATCAAAAAATTAAATCAAGAGTTTATATGATAAAATTACATTAAAATTTTAAAATTCTAAAGTTACTCCCCCACACTCCTCCTTAGATCTATTACTACCTATAGATATGAATCTACTACATTTAGAGAATACATGCACAAAATAAATTTAGAGGTATCCAGATGATAGGTCTCACCCATTTTCTCTTCCTCACTCTATCTCTATTTATATACTATGTGTATTTAGATCAATAAATAGGGCTACATAAAACTCGATTGACCTGGGAGACCTGTCCCATTAGTTCAGGCCGGGTCAAAGGAAGAAGAAACCAAGGCATGAGAGGAGTCTGGGTCAACTGGGTATATGTCCGGGCTGAGCCAATCTCCAGGGTGATTATAATCTAGACCCAAACTAACCTAGGGTATATAATAAATATTGTTTTTAAAAAATAAAATATTACAATTTTACTTTCAATCAAAAACTCAGATAGTCAGATCATCCATCTAGGCTTTTCTCACCACCAAAGTTTGCATTTTTTAGAAGTTGACTGAAACTAGTACATTACATAAGCTATTATATAAATATATTAGTACGAACCAATATTTTCCTAAATGCATAGATCCATATCCACGCGTTGAATTCCTCCTATTGCCTATCAAAGTCAAAGTGGAAACAGAATTTGTGTTTAAAGTGGGTTTAGATTATGCACAGGTTTTCATTATGTACAAGATTTCTGATAGAGCACTGTCTTTTTATATCTTAGGATTCTTTACAAACCTGTCGCGTGCTCCAAGTGAAGTTTCAACTTTATCTTGTTTTATGTAACGTGGATTCTTTTGTGCGCATTAGATTCTACTGCAGAAACGACAACATAGCCAAGTACTTCGATTTTGGGTTTTTCTTTTTCCCAAATTGTTTCTCTCTGGCTATTTCATTTGAATTTAGTTTTCATTTCTAAGAATGTTTTAATTAATTAAAGAAAAAGCCATACGCAAGGATGGTGAAAATAAGAGACATGTAGTATTAAGATAATGAATCTTCTATCTTTTTTTTTTTTTTTTATAACTTTGTTGCAAATTTTGAAAAGATAATGATATTAAAAAAAAAATGTGTATGAAATTTATTTCCTTTTTTTTTTTTTTCTCATTCATTCTATCATTTCTTTTTATTTTTCTTCAACTTTATGAACAAATCTTACATAAAAAACTTTAGAGGATGGAACTGAAAGTATTAGATGATAATACGGATGAAAAAAAAAAGGAGAAAAAATAAGTTTGAACGATGTGATATATTTGAGATGAAGTAGGATATTGTTGAAATCCCAATTGGAGAAATACCGTGCCACATTAATTCACTCTCCTTTGGAGGATCTAGACAATTCAATTAAATTGCATAAATTTAGAAGTTTGAAAAGTTAATAATCAAAAATTAAAATTAAGAAAAATAAATTGAATAAAATTTTGTATTGAAAAATCTGCATTTTAACTAAAATAAATAAATGAAACTACATCTGCTAATTAAAAATGTCTACCCTGGCTATCCTATTCCATGTTTCCACTTTGCATGCCGCACGCACACATGATACATTGATTCAATCTATTTAATAGATGCGTACATGAAACCAAGTTTTTTTTTTTTTACCAATACATGAGACTAAGCATTCATTTGATAATATTATGAGTTTTAAAAGTTTACTGTACTATAAATGTTGTAGAAAAAAATTGCTACTCAAATAAGGTAAAAATAATAAATATAAAGATCGTACAAAAGTCACTTTATAAGCATAATTGATTAATAGAGTATTTGATAATAAATTTCAAAGGTTATAAATTTATAAAAAGACGATGATGGGGATACGTTAATTATTTTCAATATTAAAAATTTAGAGTACTTTCTATCAAATTATTAAAATAACATAAAGTAGTTGAAGATGAAATTAAAATAATTAATATAAGGCTGAAAATTTTGAACAAAATTTAGATGAGAAGGATATATTATCGATTATTATAATCAATTGAATATATAAGATTTGTATATTTAGTAGTGGTAGAGAGAGGTAATTTGTGTTTTGGTAAGAAACTAATAAAAACATGAAAAATATGTAATCCAATAACATGTTTACAATGGAAAAACTATTCAGATATGATTAAAATAAAAGAAATGTGTTTGAGCAAGCTGTATTTTCAAAAAGCACCTTGATTTTTTTTAAAATATTTGAATCATACCATCAATGGACTTTTAGGTTTTATCACCTAAGCCACTCCTAAGTAGTTCACCGCAAAGAAACTTTAACTACCTATTGTTTTAACTTTTGACCTTCAGTTAAAAAGTAGTAGACACGTAAGCCAATTTGGATTTTCATATATTGTCCTAAGAATATAATGTTATATTTAATTATAATGTATTATTGGATAAAAATTTAATGGTTTAAATTTATATTAAATTAATACAATTATTTGTATTTATATTTTCAATTTATAAGTTTAAATAAAAATTTTTTATTTAATAATTTACTATATTTAAACATAACCTTATATTTTTATCATAAGGAGAATTCGAATTGCATGTAAGCACATATAGATTTAAAGGGAGACATCAATTACTTCTCTTGAATTTTAAGAATTTTAATTTTCATACATAATTTTATTTTATATTTTTAATTTAACTCTTTAATTTAAAAAGTTTTACTCCTTAGAATAAATTTTAAATTGTCCTTTAACTACTACCACCTCCACCCTTGCTTGTGTGGCTTACTTGTACATCTCTCCACCTCAGTCCTACAACTGATTTATTATATATTTTCAAGTCATAAAATTTTCTTTAAATTTTGTAGACTAGTCTCAAATTTTAAAGTTCTTTATACTAAATATTTTAATTTTATAATTTTTAATGTTATCTTTGATATACTTATAATTTTGAGTATTATAGGGATATAATTGTAATAATATAAATTATAAATTAATAATATTACAATTATAACTTTGTATTAAAATACACTGGTACACTCAACCAAAGATTTTACTAATTTTTAATTACAGTTTTTTAAGACTTATTATTCAAAAAATTATTAATTTTCTTTTAATTTTCATTTTTTCGCAATTTAGGTTTTTTTTTTTTTTTTTTTTCTAATTCCACTTGTATGAATCAAGTAAGGCCACTTTGGTGAATTCTATGGGTTCTCTTCTGTAACCGTTGGCGGAGTATATATATATATATGTGTGTGTGTGTGTGTGTGTTAGAAAGAGGTATATATCCTTTCAAGTTCTTGGAAACATATCCTTTTAATTTTTTGAAATTTATATGTTTATTTTTTTTGGTAAAAGAAATTTATATATATATATATATATATATATAATTTTTAAGTTTTGCTTTTAACTATTTTAAAATTTTGAATCTTTAAATTCATCAAATCTAAATTAGAGTGGTTTTATCAATTGCTTTCAATTATTTTTTTGTTTTATCTTCATTTATTTTCCTTTAAAATCTAGATGCGTCTAAGAGAGCTTTCAATTATTGTCTAATCTAGTGCATGGGTATAATACCATGTCCCTTGAAAACTCACTTGTTGTCCCAAAGTGAGGTTTCATTGATACTACATGATATAACTTAATTACTAAAAAAAATAATAATAATTTTGGTAGCTCACTTTTAGTATTAAAATTAATTTGATCTTTTAAATTAAAAAAATATCAAAATGATCCTCCAAATATAAAATTATGCAAAAAATAGCAATTATATGTTTAATACTTAGCCAGAAATAAAAGACCAAAATTATATTTTTCACACCACTTATTGTTTATACATGAAGGGTTTGTATTTGGTAAGATTCTGGCTGATTCCACGAACGGCACTAATTGCCGCAGCCGCTGATATAAGGAAGCATACAAGGTTCAATAATTGTAGGGCACACCACTTGAATGATAGTGTGTTTATCTTCCTCTGGGCAATGTGCATTTGTATAGGGAAAAACACAATGAGAGGCCAGAATCCTAATGCTCCAAGTAGTGCAAGAAACTCATTGAAGAACGGCATTGCCATAGCCAAAACTGTGGCTATCATCACAAATACTGTCCTCCAAAGTAGCCTAAACATGTTGAAACGTAATCTCATCTTGCCTACTTTGAATGGGTATTCGGTGTGTATGAAACTTGAGTTTGGCCACATCATGTCAGCACCCACTTCAACTATACGGAAGAATGGTTGAGCCATTACCTGTCATTGAATATTGATTTCTCATATCAAATAGACATCATAATAATTGTGTTTCTTGATTCTTAAATTTAAAAAATGAGGATATAACCTGATATGCTCCCAGAATGTGGATGACAATGCATATATTTCCTAAGTTGACCACCCAGAAGGGATCATAAAATCCAAAGCCAGTGAGGATGTTGCCAGGTGTATTTTCCCCAAAAGCAGCATAGCCAAGGCCACCGCATGCAAGAAAGAGTATTGTCATTGCTGTGATCCCTATCACGTTAGCTTTTTTCATCTGTTTGTTTTCTGATGGAGGTGACTTCAATGTATCCTAAATAAAGTATAGAGATAATCCATTTCATCGTTATAACTGATCATAATCCCAATTTTCCTCTTTTCTTTACTTATAAGCTTATAATGATCGTAATATCTGTAAATAGTTTGTCTTACCATAATATCAAAAACAACAGTCGCATAAGAGCAAGCAAGCCCTACGTTCCCGAGTGCTCTGAACATTCTCCACATTTTTTCTTCTTTAGATAGTCCAGGTCCTACTTCTGTTCCAGTCAAACTGGTTGGTTGTCCTTGTCCTGTTCACACCCAAACGCTAATATTCTATTATAACAAGTTCATTTCATTAAACGCCTCTGCAATGGTCCATTATTTTACTTCGTCAATACTTTCTATACTGTTGTTTCTATTTTAATACGTACGAATGTACTCCAAGTAATATTAAAAATTACCTTTGGCAATAACAGCTAAAGAAAGGCCACTCCCAATAAAAGCATAACCAAAAGAGGTAATACAAGCAATAGTTGAGACCCATGTAAGCTTGTGGAAGTTAGGAATTTGGGACAGGAATATTTGGCAGATCCCAAAACCCACCATGTAAGGATTGTTGGAATATTTGCAATAGGCCTGACGGCCGTATTTATGAAAGCAGCTAGATTTCTTGATAGCCCTGCATTACCATGAAAAGAATAGAGAGGAAATAGACTTAATTGGAGTGACGTACACATGTGTAAAGAAGTTAGCAGTTTCGTCACGAACACTATGCTTGTAGAGGCGGTGATAGTGTAGCCAACAGTAACGCCCGCCAGCTTAGAATATTGGACCAATCCGCAAATGATGTGCATTGTTCCACCCAAGTAAGCCTTGACGGCGTCCATGTAACTGTAATTTCTCCTACCGTTGACAGGATCTGGATATCTGTAGCAATCTGCTATCAGACTGTACGTATAAAGAGAGATGGCGGAAAAGGTGACCATAACGGCTACGCCTCCTATCCATCCTAGCTGGGCCATGGCCCATGCTAGTGCCAGCACGCCAGCTCCCACCACTACTGTTATTATGTGCGTGCTCGCCATCAACACGCCCCCTGCATATCACATCCAACATCTTATTTTCTATTTCTTTATGAAATAATAATAGTAACACTAAAGTAACGCTTGGAGCACAGCACTTGGAAGTTTCTGAAAATCGTGTTTTCACTTACTGGTAAAAAAAAAATATATCTACGGTTTCGATTTGTGTTGGAAAATGAATTCTTTTACTTCTATAGATATATTCCAGATACAGTAAGATATCTTTTTTTTTCTGTGAAACGAAATTCATTTAAAACGGGCATGGCTTCATCTGCAACATTGACCTCAGAAAAGTACACAGGTCGCCGTTGTTCCTTGCTTCAAATTCCCTTATCAATGGACTCAATCATACGACACGAGTTTGCATATATTTATTGCGATTAAAATCAGCGAAGTCAGAAGAACGGAAAGCACAAACATGAGGGAATTGCGATAATTCACAACAGCATTTCTGCACGCAGTGCTTCCTTGAACGAATTCATTTCGTCTATCTGGTTTATTTGCGGGAAACTATGCTACCTTTACACAGCTTATAATTATCTATCATATCTCTTGAAACAAAAAGTCATCCTCATTTCCAATCGCATAAAAGTATGCATATATAGATGTAAAAGAAAACGCAGAACAAGCAGGTGATTAACGGGAAGAAAATAGAAAAGAAAAGAGAACAATGGAGGGAGAAAGGAAGAGGAAGGAGATGTACCGGTTCTCTTGGGGGCGCCATCGTCATCGAGCTCTGGAACTTTCCTGTCGGATTCAATGTCCATTTTGATCGGTTGAGGGAAGTCGGAAGTCGCAACTCAGAGAAGCGCGAAGAGTACAGGGAGAGATGGTAGACACGAGAAGGTGAGTGTTTGAATAAAACAACGGAACATATATATACTCACACACCCTGGTCTCCTGGTCTCTTGGTTGTGGCTATGGGATAAGCCCGGTCCTTTCCTCTAATTATAGCAAACGGACCGCGCGCTTTTTGCGATTGGATTAACCTGAAAACGGGACGATACATCAACTAAATTACACGTGGACTCACCACCCCCGTGCATGAAAACTGTTCCTAGTACCCTAGTGAGCAGCTTTTTAGGACGACTTATTCAGTGATGAGATTCATAATCCTGTGGATATATACATGTTATAATTAACAAACTCAAATTTAGAAGGTTATTATTTACCCATGTTTGTTCTGTTACTTTAAATATTAAGAAATGTCTAAGTGGTTACACTTTGAACGTTGTATGACGTATTACAATTGGAAAGCTGTATTTTTGAACTATATATATATTTTTTAATTATTTAATTCTCAAAATTTATTTTTATACGGCTTAATTTTCTTATTTAAAAAAAAGTTATGATTCATTATCCTGTTTTGGTATAAACGTCTCTCAAACACGAACGAAGAATAACTAGAAGGTTTATAAGACTGAATCACGTAAAAATAGAACTAAGTAAACAAGTAATTCGGACATGTGTAATTTTCAAGGGTAAAGAATAGAAAAAAAAAAATATTATATGCATCTAGTTATATCTTTATTGTGTTAATCATCTATTTAAAATATTATAAATGTTCAATTTTTAATTATATTACTGTAGGTGTATGACTATTATAGAAAATCATTTTATTTTAAAATTAAATTATACATTATTATTAATTTATCAAACACTTATACATTACTATTAAAATACTGTAATACAATATAAAAATATTTAAGATTTGATATGTAATAATATATTTTCCATAGTCAACACCGAAACGAATAGAAAATTCTGACTTGAATTATTATAACTACAGTGATTACTGGAAAACTTGCATCAAGCTTCGTGACCTCTATTTTGTGAAATTAATCAAGCTGATATAGTAACATTTCTTAATATTGTACAGTAAAATTACACCATGCTTTTATATGTTGTTATAGTGTGTAGCCGATTGCAACCAAACACAAAAGCCAACAGCAACGGAAGAGTACCATTGTGTGGCACGTGACATGTACCTCCACTAAAAGACACGAGACATTTTCATTGGGATTTATATCAACAAGGGCCACATCCGCACATGTGCGATAGTGATGCATCGGGGAAGCAGTCCCTCTCACTTTTTTTTTGACGCAGCATATACGCGTGAAAAACAAAAGGTTTTTTTTTTTTAGCCATGAAAAACAAAAGGGTCAATTGAGTTATACAGACATATTCTTTCATTTATATTGTTAATTATCGAAAACAAAGAAAAACGATGATGGGTGATTAATGGTTTTTTTCTCTTGATCATGATTAAAAAGAAGCATGAGAAATATATATATATATATATATATATATATATTCCATTGTCCAATATCCATGGATTTTTTCAAAATCACAAATTGTTGCTATTATATATTGTCATTATCCCAATTACACGAACGGTTAAAGAGGTCCTGATGATTTATGGGAAATTGCAATTAATATCCATTAAGACATTGAATCCAACACTTTACTAATTATTTGAGTTACTGCTGATTACCATTCATTCTTCCGTAAAAAAGTTTTTATAATTCAAGTTGTAAGTTTTACAATTAATTTATGGGATGATTGGATATCGTTCCATTACTTGAAATGCAGACCTTAAAAAAAGGTTCCTACTAAAAGTTTATTGGAAGACAATAATTCAGAAGAGGCTTTGGTTTGATAAGAATGGGACATCTCTTTCTTGTAAGTTTTTCTAAGATATAAGAGGGGAAAAAAAAAAAAGGTTTGTGGATGAAAGAGCCAAGAAAATGCTATACATTTTGTTTTTTTCGTATCATCTTTATAAATTCTTTAGAATTTACAGTGACTCTAAAATAGAAAGAGAGTAATACAAAGAGTAAAAGTGTAGGTAAAATCTATTTCTTCTGTGTTTCATCTACTTTTATATATATATATATATATATAAAACCTTTTTCTATTTTAAAAGCAATTTTCAAAATATTTAAATTTACTAATAGTAATATATTTGAATTCGAATCCTTTACTATTATAGTAATTACTGTGTGTACTAAAAATGATTACGTGTGGTCAAATATAACATAAAAATCACTTAATGTTGGTCATTCTTTAACAAACAACAACTATTGTAACAATAGAATAGCCAAATTTGATATATTTGGGTGAGACTAGGGAGGATTGTTGCTAGACAAAGGGAACTGGGGGAGGGTTTTTGCAATGATTAAGGAATTGTGGTGGGGAGAGGATCACCAAAGGGCATTCATATTTAGGAGAAGAAAGTTAACCCAATCCCAATGTGTATAAGTGGCCAAATTAACCGGCCGCATCATTCTTGTCAACAACATCTCAATTTTCACTTTATTGCTCTAATTGAAAGGAAATGTGCCCAAATACGTGTCTAATATTATAAGGTTTTTAAGATAATATTTATTTTCACTATATTGATTGTGAGTTTATATATGATAAATTACTTATAGGATTGATTTCGAACACTTAAAGATTGACAAACGATAATTTATAAAATTTTTATTAAAAAACTTTTTGAAGTGTCAAAATAAAGAATTTTGAAAGAAAAGGAAAATATGAATTTTATTATTAATTTGTCTTATTTTTATTCATAGTAAGAAGTTGTACTAACACAAGTCATCAACGAAAAGCTCTTTTTTTTTTATTTATTTATATTCGTTTCAAGTTTAAACAAATTTGTTGTGATTTTCAAAAAGATATATACATTTATTAAATAGAATAAAAATTGAAAACACATATATATATATATATATATATATATATAAAATAAAAGAGTAGTTGGATTTGGTTGCATTTTTTATGTAAATATTATTTAATTTTATATTAAACCCTTAATATGTTTCTTTCATTTTCTAATTTAACATAGTATTAATTTTGATTTAGATAGACTTTCAAATCTATATATCTATCCAATATAACACTTAATAATGCATCATCACAATTAAACAATTTTAACACAATTTCTTAAATTATTCATCATTTTGTAACAATAGGTGGGGTTGGTGCTTATGTTTAGCAATCTCCGTACAACTTACCATTGAGCTAGCTTATATCAAAGGATGAATTTAGAATTTAATTTTAAGAAAGCAAAAATCTTTGGATCAAAATTTGAATTAAAAGAAACAAATTCTTATGATTTAAAGGGAGTGGATTCTTATTAATCAAAAAATTAAATCAAGAGTTTATATGATAAAATTACATTAAAATTTTAAAATTCTAAAGTTACTCCCCCACACTCCACCTTAGATCTATTACTACCTATAGATATGAATCTACTACATTTATAGAATACATGCACAAAATAAATTTAGAGGTATCCAGATGATAGGTCTCACCCATTTTCTCTTCCTCACTCTATCTCTATTTATATACTATGTGTATTTAGATCAATAAATAGGGCTACATAAAACTCGATTGACCTGGGAGACCTGTCCCATTAGTTCAGGCCGGGTCAAAGGAAGAAGAAACCAAGGCATGAGAGGAGTCTGGGTCAACTGGGTATATGTCCGGGCTGAGCCAATCTCCAGGGTGATTATAATCTAGACCCAAACTAACCTAGGGTATATAATAAATATTGTTTTTAAAAAATAAAATATTACAATTTTACTTTCAATCAAAAACTCAGATAGTCAGATCATCCATCTAGGCTTTTCTCACCACCAAAGTTTGCATTTTTTAGAAGTTGACTGAAACTAGTACATTACATAAGCTATTATATAAATATATTAGTACGAACCAATATTTTCCTAAATGCATAGATCCATATCCACGCGTTGAATTCCTCCTATTGCCTATCAAAGTCAAAGTGGAAACAGAATTTGTGTTTAAAGTGGGTTTAGATTATGCACAGGTTTTCATTATGTACAAGATTTCTGATAGAGCACTGTCTTTTTATATCTTAGGATTCTTTACAAACCTGTCGCGTGCTCCAAGTGAAGTTTCAACTTTATCTTGTTTTATGTAACGTGGATTCTTTTGTGCGCATTAGATTCTACTGCAGAAACGACAACATAGCCAAGTACTTCGATTTTGGGTTTTTCTTTTTCCCAAATTGTTTCTCTCTGGCTATTTCATTTGAATTTAGTTTTCATTTCTAAGAATGTTTTAATTAATTAAAGAAAAAGCCATACGCAAGGATGGTGAAAATAAGAGACATGTAGTATTAAGATAATGAATCTTCTATCTTTTTTTTTTTTTTTATAACTTTGTTGCAAATTTTGAAAAGATAATGATATTAAAAAAAAAATGTGTATGAAATTTATTTCCTTTTTTTTTTTTTTCTCATTCATTCTATCATTTCTTTTTATTTTTCTTCAACTTTATGAACAAATCTTACATAAAAAACTTTAGAGGATGGAACTGAAAGTATTAGATGATAATACGGATGAAAAAAAAAAGGAGAAAAAATAAGTTTGAACGATGTGATATATTTGAGATGAAGTAGGATATTGTTGAAATCCCAATTGGAGAAATACCGTGCCACATTAATTCACTCTCCTTTGGAGGATCTAGACAATTCAATTAAATTGCATAAATTTAGAAGTTTGAAAAGTTAATAATCAAAAATTAAAATTAAGAAAAATAAATTGAATAAAATTTTGTATTGAAAAATCTGCATTTTAACTAAAATAAATAAATGAAACTACATCTGCTAATTAAAAATGTCTACCCTGGCTATCCTATTCCATGTTTCCACTTTGCATGCCGCACGCACACATGATACATTGATTCAATCTATTTAATAGATGCGTACATGAAACCAAGTTTTTTTTTTTTTTACCAATACATGAGACTAAGCATTCATTTGATAATATTATGAGTTTTAAAAGTTTACTGTACTATAAATGTTGTAGAAAAAAATTGCTACTCAAATAAGGTAAAAATAATAAATATAAAGATCGTACAAAAGTCACTTTATAAGCATAATTGATTAATAGAGTATTTGATAATAAATTTCAAAGGTTATAAATTTATAAAAAGACGATGATGGGGATACGTTAATTATTTTCAATATTAAAAATTTAGAGTACTTTCTATCAAATTATTAAAATAACATAAAGTAGTTGAAGATGAAATTAAAATAATTAATATAAGGCTGAAAATTTTGAACAAAATTTAGATGAGAAGGATATATTATCGATTATTATAATCAATTAAATATATAAGATTTGTATATTTAGTAGTGGTAGAGAGAGGTAATTTGTGTTTTGGTAAGAAACTAATAAAAACATGAAAAATATGTAATCCAATAACATGTTTACAATGGAAAAACTATTCAGATATGATTAAAATAAAAGAAATGTGTTTGAGCAAGCTGTATTTTCAAAAAGCACCTTGATTTTTTTTAAAATATTTGAATCATACCATCAATGGACTTTTAGGTTTTATCACCTAAGCCACTCCTAAGTAGTTCACCGCAAAGAAACTTTAACTACCTATTGTTTTAACTTTTGACCTTCAGTTAAAAAGTAGTAGACACGTAAGCCAATTTGGATTTTCATATATTGTCCTAAGAATATAATATTATATTTAATTATAATGTATTATTGGATAAAAATTTAATGGTTTAAATTTATATTAAATTAATACAATTATTTGTATTTATATTTTCAATTTATAAGTTTAAATAAAAATTTTTTATTTAATAATTTACTATATTTAAACATAACCTTATATTTTTATCATAAGGAGAATTCGAATTGCATGTAAGCACATATAGATTTAAAGGGAGACATCAATTACTTCTCTTGAATTTTAAGAATTTTAATTTTCATACATAATTTTATTTTATATTTTTAATTTAACTCTTTAATTTAAAAAGTTTTACTCCTTAGAATAAATTTTAAATTGTCCTTTAACTACTACCACCTCCACCCTTGCTTGTGTGGCTTACTTGTACATCTCTCCACCTCAGTCCTACAACTGATTTATTATATATTTTCAAGTCATAAAATTTTCTTTAAATTTTGTAGACTAGTCTCAAATTTTAAAGTTCTTTATACTAAATATTTTAATTTTATAATTTTTAATGTTATCTTTGATATACTTATAATTTTGAGTATTATAGGGATATAATTGTAATAATATAAATTATAAATTAATAATATTACAATTATAACTTTGTATTAAAATACACTGGTACACTCAACCAAAGATTTTACTAATTTTTAATTACAGTTTTTTAAGACTTATTATTCAAAAAATTATTAATTTTCTTTTAATTTTCATTTTTTCGCAATTTAGGTTTTTTTTTTTTTTTTTTTTTCTAATTCCACTTGTATGAATCAAGTAAGGCCACTTTGGTGAATTCTATGGGTTCTCTTCTGTAACCGTTGGCGGAGTATATATATATATATGTGTGTGTGTGTGTGTGTGTTAGAAAGAGGTATATATCCTTTCAAGTTCTTGGAAACATATCCTTTTAATTTTTTGAAATTTATATGTTTATTTTTTTTGGTAAAAGAAATTTATATATATATATATATATATATAATTTTTAAGTTTTGCTTTTAACTATTTTAAAATTTTGAATCTTTAAATTCATCAAATCTAAATTAGAGTGGTTTTATCAATTGCTTTCAATTATTTTTTTGTTTTATCTTCATTTATTTTCCTTTAAAATCTAGATGCGTCTAAGAGAGCTTTCAATTATTGTCTAATCTAGTGCATGGGTATAATACCATGTCCCTTGAAAACTCACTTGTTGTCCCAAAGTGAGGTTTCATTGATACTACATGATATAACTTAATTACTAAAAAAAATAATAATAATTTTGGTAGCTCACTTTTAGTATTAAAATTAATTTGATCTTTTAAATTAAAAAAATATCAAAATGATCCTCCAAATATAAAATTATGCAAAAAATAGCAATTATATGTTTAATACTTAGCCAGAAATAAAAGACCAAAATTATATTTTTCACACCACTTATTGTTTATACATGAAGGGTTTGTATTTGGTAAGATTCTGGCTGATTCCACGAACGGCACTAATTGCCGCAGCCGCTGATATAAGGAAGCATACAAGGTTCAATAATTGTAGGGCACACCACTTGAATGATAGTGTGTTTATCTTCCTCTGGGCAATGTGCATTTGTATAGGGAAAAACACAATGAGAGGCCAGAATCCTAATGCTCCAAGTAGTGCAAGAAACTCATTGAAGAACGGCATTGCCATAGCCAAAACTGTGGCTATCATCACAAATACTGTCCTCCAAAGTAGCCTAAACATGTTGAAACGTAATCTCATCTTGCCTACTTTGAATGGGTATTCGGTGTGTATGAAACTTGAGTTTGGCCACATCATGTCAGCACCCACTTCAACTATACGGAAGAATGGTTGAGCCATTACCTGTCATTGAATATTGATTTCTCATATCAAATAGACATCATAATAATTGTGTTTCTTGATTCTTAAATTTAAAAAATGAGGATATAACCTGATATGCTCCCAGAATGTGGATGACAATGCATATATTTCCTAAGTTGACCACCCAGAAGGGATCATAAAATCCAAAGCCAGTGAGGATGTTGCCAGGTGTATTTTCCCCAAAAGCAGCATAGCCAAGGCCACCGCATGCAAGAAAGAGCATTGTCATTGCTGTGATCCCTATCACGTTAGCTTTTTTCATCTGTTTGTTTTCTGATGGAGGTGACTTCAATGTATCCTAAATAAAGTATAGAGATAATCCATTTCATCGTTATAACTGATCATAATCCCAATTTTCCTCTTTTCTTTACTTATAAGCTTATAATGATCGTAATATCTGTAAATAGTTTGTCTTACCATAATATCAAAAACAACAGTCGCATAAGAGCAAGCAAGCCCTACGTTCCCGAGTGCTCTGAACATTCTCCACATTTTTTCTTCTTTAGATAGTCCAGGTCCTACTTCTGTTCCAGTCAAACTCTTTGGTTGTCCTTGTCCTGTTCACACCCAAACGCTAATATTCTATTATAACAAGTTCATTTCATTAAACGCCTCTGCAATGGTCCATTATTTTACTTCGTCAATACTTTCTATACTGTTGTTTCTATTTTAATACGTACGAATGTACTCCAAGTAATATTAAAAATTACCTTTGGCAATAACAGCTAAAGAAAGGCCACTCCCAATAAAAGCATAACCAAAAGAGGTAATACAAGCAATAGTTGAGACCCATGTAAGCTTGTGGAAGTTAGGAATTTGGGACAGGAATATTTGGCAGATCCCAAAACCCACCATGTAAGGATTGTTGGAATATTTGCAATAGGCCTGACGGCCGTATTTGTGAAAGCAGCTAGATTTCTTGATAGCCCTGCATTACCATGAAAAGAACAGAGAGGAAATAGACTTAATTGGAGTGACGTACACATGTGTAAAGAAGTTAGCAGTTTCGTCACGAACACTATGCTTGTAGAGGCGGTGATAGTGTAGCCAACAGTAACGCCCGCCAGCTTAGAATATTGGACCAATCCGCAAATGATGTGCATTGTTCCACCCAAGTAAGCCTTGACGGCGTCCATGTAACTGTAATTTCTCCTACCGTTGACAGGATCTGGATATCTGTAGCAATCTGCTATCAGACTGTACGTATAAAGAGAGATGGCGGAAAAGGTGACCATAACGGCTACGCCTCCTATCCATCCTAGCTGGGCCATGGCCCATGCTAGTGCCAGCACGCCAGCTCCCACCACTACTGTTATTATGTGCGTGCTCGCCATCAACACGCCCCCTGCATATCACATCCAACATCTTATTTTCTATTTCTTTATGAAATAATAATAGTAACACTAAAGTAACGCTTGGAGCACAGCACTTGGAAGTTTCTGAAAATCGTGTTTTCACTTACTGGTAAAAAAAAAATATATCTACGGTTTCGATTTGTGTTGGAAAATGAATTCTTTTACTTCTATAGATATATTCCAGATACAGTAAGATATCTTTTTTTTTCTGTGAAACGAAATTCATTTAAAACGGGCATGGCTTCATCTGCAACATTGACCTCAGAAAAGTACACAGGTCGCCGTTGTTCCTTGCTTCAAATTCCCTTATCAATGGACTCAATCATACGACACGAGTTTGCATATATTTATTGCGATTAAAATCAGCGAAGTCAGAAGAACGGAAAGCACAAACATGAGGGAATTGCGATAATTCACAACAGCATTTCTGCACGCAGTGCTTCCTTGAACGAATTCATTTCGTCTATCTGGTTTATTTGCGGGAAACTATGCTACCTTTACACAGCTTATAATTATCTATCATATCTCTTGAAACAAAAAGTCATCCTCATTTCCAATCGCATAAAAGTATGCATATATAGATGTAAAAGAAAACGCAGAACAAGCAGGTGATTAACGGGAAGAAAATAGAAAAGAAAAGAGAACAATGGAGGGAGAAAGGAAGAGGAAGGAGATGTACCGGTTCTCTTGGGGGCGCCATCGTCATCGAGCTCTGGAACTTTCCTGTCGGATTCAATGTCCATTTTGATCGGTTGAGGGAAGTCGGAAGTCGCAACTCAGAGAAGCGCGAAGAGTACAGGGAGAGATGGTAGACACGAGAAGGTGAGTGTTTGAATAAAACAACGGAACATATATATACTCACACACCCTGGTCTCCTGGTCTCTTGGTTGTGGCTATGGGATAAGCCCGGTCCTTTCCTCTAATTATAGCAAACGGACCGCGCGCTTTTTGCGATTGGATTAACCTGAAAACGGGACGATACATCAACTAAATTACACGTGGACTCACCACCCCCGTGCATGAAAACTGTTCCTAGTACCCTAGTGAGCAGCTTTTTAGGACGACTTATTCAGTGATGAGATTCATAATCCTGTGGATATATACATGTTATAATTAACAAACTCAAATTTAGAAGGTTATTATTTACCCATGTTTGTTCTGTTACTTTAAATATTAAGAAATGTCTAAGTGGTTACACTTTGAACGTTGTATGACGTATTACAATTGGAAAGCTGTATTTTTGAACTATATATATATTTTTTAATTATTTAATTCTCAAAATTTATTTTTATACGGCTTAATTTTCTTATTTAAAAAAAAGTTATGATTCATTATCCTGTTTTGGTATAAACGTCTCTCAAACACGAACGAAGAATAACTAGAAGGTTTATAAGACTGAATCACGTAAAAATAGAACTAAGTAAACAAGTAATTCGGACATGTGTAATTTTCAAGGGTAAAGAATAGAAAAAAAAAAATATTATATGCATCTAGTTATATCTTTATTGTGTTAATCATCTATTTAAAATATTATAAATGTTCAATTTTTAATTATATTACTGTAGGTGTATGACTATTATAGAAAATCATTTTATTTTAAAATTAAATTATACATTATTATTAATTTATCAAACACTTATACATTACTATTAAAATACTGTAATACAATATAAAAATATTTAAGATTTGATATGTAATAATATATTTTCCATAGTCAACACCGAAACGAATAGAAAATTCTGACTTGAATTATTATAACTACAGTGATTACTGGAAAACTTGCATCAAGCTTCGTGACCTCTATTTTGTGAAATTAATCAAGCTGATATAGTAACATTTCTTAATATTGTACAGTAAAATTACACCATGCTTTTATATGTTGTTATAGTGTGTAGCCGATTGCAACCAAACACAAAAGCCAACAGCAACGGAAGAGTACCATTGTGTGGCACGTGACATGTACCTCCACTAAAAGACACGAGACATTTTCATTGGGATTTATATCAACAAGGGCCACATCCGCACATGTGCGATAGTGATGCATCGGGGAAGCAGTCCCTCTCACTTTTTTTTTGACGCAGCATATACGCGTGAAAAACAAAAGGTTTTTTTTTTTTAGCCATGAAAAACAAAAGGGTCAATTGAGTTATACAGACATATTCTTTCATTTATATTGTTAATTATCGAAAACAAAGAAAAACGATGATGGGTGATTAATGGTTTTTTTCTCTTGATCATGATTAAAAAGAAGCATGAGAAATATATATATATATATATATATATATATATATTCCATTGTCCAATATCCATGGATTTTTTCAAAATCACAAATTGTTGCTATTATATATTGTCATTATCCCAATTACACGAACGGTTAAAGAGGTCCTGATGATTTATGGGAAATTGCAATTAATATCCATTAAGACATTGAATCCAACACTTTACTAATTATTTGAGTTACTGCTGATTACCATTCATTCTTCCGTAAAAAAGTTTTTATAATTCAAGTTGTAAGTTTTACAATTAATTTATGGGATGATTGGATATCGTTCCATTACTTGAAATGCAGACCTTAAAAAAAGGTTCCTACTAAAAGTTTATTGGAAGACAATAATTCAGAAGAGGCTTTGGTTTGATAAGAATGGGACATCTCTTTCTTGTAAGTTTTTCTAAGATATAAGAGGGGAAAAAAAAAAAAGGTTTGTGGATGAAAGAGCCAAGAAAATGCTATACATTTTGTTTTTTTCGTATCATCTTTATAAATTCTTTAGAATTTACAGTGACTCTAAAATAGAAAGAGAGTAATACAAAGAGTAAAAGTGTAGGTAAAATCTATTTCTTCTGTGTTTCATCTACTTTTATATATATATATATATATATATATATATATAAAACCTTTTTCTATTTTAAAAGCAATTTTCAAAATATTTAAATTTACTAATAGTAATATATTTGAATTCGAATCCTTTACTATTATAGTAATTACTGTGTGTACTAAAAATGATTACGTGTGGTCAAATATAACATAAAAATCACTTAATGTTGGTCATTCTTTAACAAACAACAACTATTGTAACAATAGAATAGCCAAATTTGATATATTTGGGTGAGACTAGGGAGGATTGTTGCTAGACAAAGGGAACTGGGGGAGGGTTTTTGCAATGATTAAGGAATTGTGGTGGGGAGAGGATCACCAAAGGGCATTCATATTTAGGAGAAGAAAGTTAACCCAATCCCAATGTGTATAAGTGGCCAAATTAACCGGCCGCATCATTCTTGTCAACAACATCTCAATTTTCACTTTATTGCTCTAATTGAAAGGAAATGTGCCCAAATACGTGTCTAATATTATAAGGTTTTTAAGATAATATTTATTTTCACTATATTGATTGTGAGTTTATATATGATAAATTACTTATAGGATTGATTTCGAACACTTAAAGATTGACAAACGATAATTTATAAAATTTTTATTAAAAAACTTTTTGAAGTGTCAAAATAAAGAATTTTGAAAGAAAAGGAAAATATGAATTTTATTATTAATTTGTCTTATTTTTATTCATAGTAAGAAGTTGTACTAACACAAGTCATCAACGAAAAGCTCTTTTTTTTTTATTTATTTATATTCGTTTCAAGTTTAAACAAATTTGTTGTGATTTTCAAAAAGATATATACATTTATTAAATAGAATAAAAATTGAAAACACATATATATATATATATATATATATATAAAATAAAAGAGTAGTTGGATTTGGTTGCATTTTTTATGTAAATATTATTTAATTTTATATTAAACCCTTAATATGTTTCTTTCATTTTCTAATTTAACATAGTATTAATTTTGATTTAGATAGACTTTCAAATCTATATATCTATCCAATATAACACTTAATAATGCATCATCACAATTAAACAATTTTAACACAATTTCTTAAATTATTCATCATTTTGTAACAATAGGTGGGGTTGGTGCTTATGTTTAGCAATCTCCGTACAACTTACCATTGAGCTAGCTTATATCAAAGGATGAATTTAGAATTTAATTTTAAGAAAGCAAAAATCTTTGGATCAAAATTTGAATTAAAAGAAACAAATTCTTATGATTTAAAGGGAGTGGATTCTTATTAATCAAAAAATTAAATCAAGAGTTTATATGATAAAATTACATTAAAATTTTAAAATTCTAAAGTTACTCCCCCACACTCCACCTTAGATCTATTACTACCTATAGATATGAATCTACTACATTTATAGAATACATGCACAAAATAAATTTAGAGGTATCCAGATGATAGGTCTCACCCATTTTCTCTTCCTCACTCTATCTCTATTTATATACTATGTGTATTTAGATCAATAAATAGGGCTACATAAAACTCGATTGACCTGGGAGACCTGTCCCATTAGTTCAGGCCGGGTCAAAGGAAGAAGAAACCAAGGCATGAGAGGAGTCTGGGTCAACTGGGTATATGTCCGGGCTGAGCCAATCTCCAGGGTGATTATAATCTAGACCCAAACTAACCTAGGGTATATAATAAATATTGTTTTTAAAAAATAAAATATTACAATTTTACTTTCAATCAAAAACTCAGATAGTCAGATCATCCATCTAGGCTTTTCTCACCACCAAAGTTTGCATTTTTTAGAAGTTGACTGAAACTAGTACATTACATAAGCTATTATATAAATATATTAGTACGAACCAATATTTTCCTAAATGCATAGATCCATATCCACGCGTTGAATTCCTCCTATTGCCTATCAAAGTCAAAGTGGAAACAGAATTTGTGTTTAAAGTGGGTTTAGATTATGCACAGGTTTTCATTATGTACAAGATTTCTGATAGAGCACTGTCTTTTTATATCTTAGGATTCTTTACAAACCTGTCGCGTGCTCCAAGTGAAGTTTCAACTTTATCTTGTTTTATGTAACGTGGATTCTTTTGTGCGCATTAGATTCTACTGCAGAAACGACAACATAGCCAAGTACTTCGATTTTGGGTTTTTCTTTTTCCCAAATTGTTTCTCTCTGGCTATTTCATTTGAATTTAGTTTTCATTTCTAAGAATGTTTTAATTAATTAAAGAAAAAGCCATACGCAAGGATGGTGAAAATAAGAGACATGTAGTATTAAGATAATGAATCTTCTATCTTTTTTTTTTTTTTTATAACTTTGTTGCAAATTTTGAAAAGATAATGATATTAAAAAAAAAATGTGTATGAAATTTATTTCCTTTTTTTTTTTTTTCTCATTCATTCTATCATTTCTTTTTATTTTTCTTCAACTTTATGAACAAATCTTACATAAAAAACTTTAGAGGATGGAACTGAAAGTATTAGATGATAATACGGATGAAAAAAAAAAGGAGAAAAAATAAGTTTGAACGATGTGATATATTTGAGATGAAGTAGGATATTGTTGAAATCCCAATTGGAGAAATACCGTGCCACATTAATTCACTCTCCTTTGGAGGATCTAGACAATTCAATTAAATTGCATAAATTTAGAAGTTTGAAAAGTTAATAATCAAAAATTAAAATTAAGAAAAATAAATTGAATAAAATTTTGTATTGAAAAATCTGCATTTTAACTAAAATAAATAAATGAAACTACATCTGCTAATTAAAAATGTCTACCCTGGCTATCCTATTCCATGTTTCCACTTTGCATGCCGCACGCACACATGATACATTGATTCAATCTATTTAATAGATGCGTACATGAAACCAAGTTTTTTTTTTTTTACCAATACATGAGACTAAGCATTCATTTGATAATATTATGAGTTTTAAAAGTTTACTGTACTATAAATGTTGTAGAAAAAAATTGCTACTCAAATAAGGTAAAAATAATAAATATAAAGATCGTACAAAAGTCACTTTATAAGCATAATTGATTAATAGAGTATTTGATAATAAATTTCAAAGGTTATAAATTTATAAAAAGACGATGATGGGGATACGTTAATTATTTTCAATATTAAAAATTTAGAGTACTTTCTATCAAATTATTAAAATAACATAAAGTAGTTGAAGATGAAATTAAAATAATTAATATAAGGCTGAAAATTTTGAACAAAATTTAGATGAGAAGGATATATTATCGATTATTATAATCAATTAAATATATAAGATTTGTATATTTAGTAGTGGTAGAGAGAGGTAATTTGTGTTTTGGTAAGAAACTAATAAAAACATGAAAAATATGTAATCCAATAACATGTTTACAATGGAAAAACTATTCAGATATGATTAAAATAAAAGAAATGTGTTTGAGCAAGCTGTATTTTCAAAAAGCACCTTGATTTTTTTTAAAATATTTGAATCATACCATCAATGGACTTTTAGGTTTTATCACCTAAGCCACTCCTAAGTAGTTCACCGCAAAGAAACTTTAACTACCTATTGTTTTAACTTTTGACCTTCAGTTAAAAAGTAGTAGACACGTAAGCCAATTTGGATTTTCATATATTGTCCTAAGAATATAATGTTATATTTAATTATAATGTATTATTGGATAAAAATTTAATGGTTTAAATTTATATTAAATTAATACAATTATTTGTATTTATATTTTCAATTTATAAGTTTAAATAAAAATTTTTTATTTAATAATTTACTATATTTAAACATAACCTTATATTTTTATCATAAGGAGAATTCGAATTGCATGTAAGCACATATAGATTTAAAGGGAGACATCAATTACTTCTCTTGAATTTTAAGAATTTTAATTTTCATACATAATTTTATTTTATATTTTTAATTTAACTCTTTAATTTAAAAAGTTTTACTCCTTAGAATAAATTTTAAATTGTCCTTTAACTACTACCACCTCCACCCTTGCTTGTGTGGCTTACTTGTACATCTCTCCACCTCAGTCCTACAACTGATTTATTATATATTTTCAAGTCATAAAATTTTCTTTAAATTTTGTAGACTAGTCTCAAATTTTAAAGTTCTTTATACTAAATATTTTAATTTTATAATTTTTAATGTTATCTTTGATATACTTATAATTTTGAGTATTATAGGGATATAATTGTAATAATATAAATTATAAATTAATAATATTACAATTATAACTTTGTATTAAAATACACTGGTACACTCAACCAAAGATTTTACTAATTTTTAATTACAGTTTTTTAAGACTTATTATTCAAAAAATTATTAATTTTCTTTTAATTTTCATTTTTTCGCAATTTAGGTTTTTTTTTTTTTTTTCTAATTCCACTTGTATGAATCAAGTAAGGCCACTTTGGTGAATTCTATGGGTTCTCTTCTGTAACCGTTGGCGGAGTATATATATATATATGTGTGTGTGTGTGTGTGTGTTAGAAAGAGGTATATATCCTTTCAAGTTCTTGGAAACATATCCTTTTAATTTTTTGAAATTTATATGTTTATTTTTTTTGGTAAAAAAAATTTATATATATATATATATATAATTTTTAAGTTTTGCTTTTAACTATTTTAAAATTTTGAATCTTTAAATTCATCAAATCTAAATTAGAGTGGTTTTATCAATTGCTTTCAATTATTTTTTTGTTTTATCTTCATTTATTTTCCTTTAAAATCTAGATGCGTCTAAGAGAGCTTTCAATTATTGTCTAATCTAGTGCATGGGTATAATACCATGTCCCTTGAAAACTCACTTGTTGTCCCAAAGTGAGGTTTCATTGATACTACATGATATAACTTAATTACTAAAAAAAATAATAATAATTTTGGTAGCTCACTTTTAGTATTAAAATTAATTTGATCTTTTAAATTAAAAAAATATCAAAATGATCCTCCAAATATAAAATTATGCAAAAAATAGCAATTATATGTTTAATACTTAGCCAGAAATAAAAGACCAAAATTATATTTTTCACACCACTTATTGTTTATACATGAAGGGTTTGTATTTGGTAAGATTCTGGCTGATTCCACGAACGGCACTAATTGCCGCAGCCGTTGATATAAGGAAGCATACAAGGTTCAATAATTGTAGGGCACACCACTTGAATGATAGTGTGTTTATCTTCCTCTGGGCAATGTGCATTTGTATAGGGAAAAACACAATGAGAGGCCAGAATCCTAATGCTCCAAGTAGTGCAAGAAACTCATTGAAGAACGGCATTGCCATAGCCAAAACTGTGGCTATCATCACAAATACTGTCCTCCAAAGTAGCCTAAACATGTTGAAACGTAATCTCATCTTGCCTACTTTGAATGGGTATTCGGTGTGTATGAAACTTGAGTTTGGCCACATCATGTCAGCACCCACTTCAACTATACGGAAGAATGGTTGAGCCATTACCTGTCATTGAATATTGATTTCTCATATCAAATAGACATCATAATAATTGTGTTTCTTGATTCTTAAATTTAAAAAATGAGGATATAACCTGATATGCTCCCAGAATGTGGATGACAATGCATATATTTCCTAAGTTGACCACCCAGAAGGGATCATAAAATCCAAAGCCAGTGAGGATGTTGCCAGGTGTATTTTCCCCAAAAGCAGCATAGCCAAGGCCACCGCATGCAAGAAAGAGCATTGTCATTGCTGTGATCCCTATCACGTTAGCTTTTTTCATCTGTTTGTTTTCTGATGGAGGTGACTTCAATGTATCCTAAATAAAGTATAGAGATAATCCATTTCATCGTTATAACTGATCATAATCCCAATTTTCCTCTTTTCTTTACTTATAAGCTTATAATGATCGTAATATCTGTAAATAGTTTGTCTTACCATAATATCAAAAACAACAGTCGCATAAGAGCAAGCAAGCCCTACGTTCCCGAGTGCTCTGAACATTCTCCACATTTTTTCTTCTTTAGATAGTCCAGGTCCTACTTCTGTTCCAGTCAAACTGGTTGGTTGTCCTTGTCCTGTTCACACCCAAACGCTAATATTCTATTATAACAAGTTCATTTCATTAAACGCCTCTGCAATGGTCCATTATTTTACTTCGTCAATACTTTCTATACTGTTGTTTCTATTTTAATACGTACGAATGTACTCCAAGTAATATTAAAAATTACCTTTGGCAATAACAGCTAAAGAAAGGCCACTCCCAATAAAAGCATAACCAAAAGAGGTAATACAAGCAATAGTTGAGACCCATGTAAGCTTGTGGAAGTTAGGAATTTGGGACAGGAATATTTGGCAGATCCCAAAACCCACCATGTAAGGATTGTTGGAATATTTGCAATAGGCCTGACGGCCGTATTTGTGAAAGCAGCTAGATTTCTTGATAGCCCTGCATTACCATGAAAAGAACAGAGAGGAAATAGACTTAATTGGAGTGACGTACACATGTGTAAAGAAGTTAGCAGTTTCGTCACGAACACTATGCTTGTAGAGGCGGTGATAGTGTAGCCAACAGTAACGCCCGCCAGCTTAGAATATTGGACCAATCCGCAAATGATGTGCATTGTTCCACCCAAGTAAGCCTTGACGGCGTCCATGTAACTGTAATTTCTCCTACCGTTGACAGGATCTGGATATCTGTAGCAATCTGCTATCAGACTGTACGTATAAAGAGAGATGGCGGAAAAGGTGACCATAACGGCTACGCCTCCTATCCATCCTAGCTGGGCCATGGCCCATGCTAGTGCCAGCACGCCAGCTCCCACCACTACTGTTATTATGTGCGTGCTCGCCATCAACACGCCCCCTGCATATCACATCCAACATCTTATTTTCTATTTCTTTATGAAATAATAATAGTAACACTAAAGTAACGCTTGGAGCACAGCACTTGGAAGTTTCTGAAAATCGTGTTTTCACTTACTGGTAAAAAAAAAATATATCTACGGTTTCGATTTGTGTTGGAAAATGAATTCTTTTACTTCTATAGATATATTCCAGATACAGTAAGATATCTTTTTTTTTCTGTGAAACGAAATTCATTTAAAACGGGCATGGCTTCATCTGCAACATTGACCTCAGAAAAGTACACAGGTCGCCGTTGTTCCTTGCTTCAAATTCCCTTATCAATGGACTCAATCATACGACACGAGTTTGCATATATTTATTGCGATTAAAATCAGCGAAGTCAGAAGAACGGAAAGCACAAACATGAGGGAATTGCGATAATTCACAACAGCATTTCTGCACGCAGTGCTTCCTTGAACGAATTCATTTCGTCTATCTGGTTTATTTGCGGGAAACTATGCTACCTTTACACAGCTTATAATTATCTATCATATCTCTTGAAACAAAAAGTCATCCTCATTTCCAATCGCATAAAAGTATGCATATATAGATGTAAAAGAAAACGCAGAACAAGCAGGTGATTAACGGGAAGAAAATAGAAAAGAAAAGAGAACAATGGAGGGAGAAAGGAAGAGGAAGGAGATGTACCGGTTCTCTTGGGGGCGCCATCGTCATCGAGCTCTGGAACTTTCCTGTCGGATTCAATGTCCATTTTGATCGGTTGAGGGAAGTCGGAAGTCGCAACTCAGAGAAGCGCGAAGAGTACAGGGAGAGATGGTAGACACGAGAAGGTGAGTGTTTGAATAAAACAACGGAACATATATATACTCACACACCCTGGTCTCCTGGTCTCTTGGTTGTGGCTATGGGATAAGCCCGGTCCTTTCCTCTAATTATAGCAAACGGACCGCGCGCTTTTTGCGATTGGATTAACCTGAAAACGGGACGATACATCAACTAAATTACACGTGGACTCACCACCCCCGTGCATGAAAACTGTTCCTAGTACCCTAGTGAGCAGCTTTTTAGGATGACTTATTCAGTGATGAGATTCATAATCCTGTGGATATATACATGTTATAATTAACAAACTCAAATTTAGAAGGTTATTATTTACCCATGTTTGTTCTGTTACTTTAAATATTAAGAAATGTCTAAGTGGTTACACTTTGAACGTTGTATGACGTATTACAATTGGAAAGCTGTATTTTTGAACTATATATATATTTTTTAATTATTTAATTCTCAAAATTTATTTTTATACGGCTTAATTTTCTTATTTAAAAAAAAGTTATGATTCATTATCCTGTTTTGGTATAAACGTCTCTCAAACACGAACGAAGAATAACTAGAAGGTTTATAAGACTGAATCACGTAAAAATAGAACTAAGTAAACAAGTAATTCGGACATGTGTAATTTTCAAGGGTAAAGAATAGAAAAAAAAAAATATTATATGCATCTAGTTATATCTTTATTGTGTTAATCATCTATTTAAAATATTATAAATGTTCAATTTTTAATTATATTACTGTAGGTGTATGACTATTATAGAAAATCATTTTATTTTAAAATTAAATTATACATTATTATTAATTTATCAAACACTTATACATTACTATTAAAATACTGTAATACAATATAAAAATATTTAAGATTTGATATGTAATAATATATTTTCCATAGTCAACACCGAAACGAATAGAAAATTCTGACTTGAATTATTATAACTACAGTGATTACTGGAAAACTTGCATCAAGCTTCGTGACCTCTATTTTGTGAAATTAATCAAGCTGATATAGTAACATTTCTTAATATTGTACAGTAAAATTACACCATGCTTTTATATGTTGTTATAGTGTGTAGCCGATTGCAACCAAACACAAAAGCCAACAGCAACGGAAGAGTACCATTGTGTGGCACGTGACATGTACCTCCACTAAAAGACACGAGACATTTTCATTGGGATTTATATCAACAAGGGCCACATCCGCACATGTGCGATAGTGATGCATCGGGGAAGCAGTCCCTCTCACTTTTTTTTTGACGCAGCATATACGCGTGAAAAACAAAAGGTTTTTTTTTTTTAGCCATGAAAAACAAAAGGGTCAATTGAGTTATACAGACATATTCTTTCATTTATATTGTTAATTATCGAAAACAAAGAAAAACGATGATGGGTGATTAATGGTTTTTTTCTCTTGATCATGATTAAAAAGAAGCATGAGAAATATATATATATATATATATATATATATATTCCATTGTCCAATATCCATGGATTTTTTCAAAATCACAAATTGTTGCTATTATATATTGTCATTATCCCAATTACACGAACGGTTAAAGAGGTCCTGATGATTTATGGGAAATTGCAATTAATATCCATTAAGACATTGAATCCAACACTTTACTAATTATTTGAGTTACTGCTGATTACCATTCATTCTTCCGTAAAAAAGTTTTTATAATTCAAGTTGTAAGTTTTACAATTAATTTATGGGATGATTGGATATCGTTCCATTACTTGAAATGCAGACCTTAAAAAAAGGTTCCTACTAAAAGTTTATTGGAAGACAATAATTCAGAAGAGGCTTTGGTTTGATAAGAATGGGACATCTCTTTCTTGTAAGTTTTTCTAAGATATAAGAGGGGAAAAAAAAAAAAAGGTTTGTGGATGAAAGAGCCAAGAAAATGCTATACATTTTGTTTTTTTCGTATCATCTTTATAAATTCTTTAGAATTTACAGTGACTCTAAAATAGAAAGAGAGTAATACAAAGAGTAAAAGTGTAGGTAAAATCTATTTCTTCTGTGTTTCATCTACTTTTATATATATATATATATATATATATATAAAACCTTTTTCTATTTTAAAAGCAATTTTCAAAATATTTAAATTTACTAATAGTAATATATTTGAATTCGAATCCTTTACTATTATAGTAATTACTGTGTGTACTAAAAATGATTACGTGTGGTCAAATATAACATAAAAATCACTTAATGTTGGTCATTCTTTAACAAACAACAACTATTGTAACAATAGAATAGCCAAATTTGATATATTTGGGTGAGACTAGGGAGGATTGTTGCTAGACAAAGGGAACTGGGGGAGGGTTTTTGCAATGATTAAGGAATTGTGGTGGGGAGAGGATCACCAAAGGGCATTCATATTTAGGAGAAGAAAGTTAACCCAATCCCAATGTGTATAAGTGGCCAAATTAACCGGCCGCATCATTCTTGTCAACAACATCTCAATTTTCACTTTATTGCTCTAATTGAAAGGAAATGTGCCCAAATACGTGTCTAATATTATAAGGTTTTTAAGATAATATTTATTTTCACTATATTGATTGTGAGTTTATATATGATAAATTACTTATAGGATTGATTTCGAACACTTAAAGATTGACAAACGATAATTTATAAAATTTTTATTAAAAAACTTTTTGAAGTGTCAAAATAAAGAATTTTGAAAGAAAAGGAAAATATGAATTTTATTATTAATTTGTCTTATTTTTATTCATAGTAAGAAGTTGTACTAACACAAGTCATCAACGAAAAGCTCTTTTTTATTTATTTATTTATATTCGTTTCAAGTTTAAACAAATTTGTTGTGATTTTCAAAAAGATATATACATTTATTAAATAGAATAAAAATTGAAAACACATATATATATATATATATATAAAATAAAAGAGTAGTTGGATTTGGTTGCATTTTTTATGTAAATATTATTTAATTTTATATTAAACCCTTTATATGTTTCTTTCATTTTCTAATTTAACATAGTATTAATTTTAATTTAGATAGACTTTCAAATCTATATATCTATCCAATATAACACTTAATAATGCATCATCACAATTAAACAATTTTAACACAATTTCTTAAATTATTCATCATTTTGTAACAATAGGTGGGGTTGGTGCTTATGTTTAGCAATCTCCGTACAACTTACCATTGAGCTAGCTTATATCAAAGGATGAATTTAGAATTTAATTTTAAGAAAGCAAAAATCTTTGGATCAAAATTTGAATTAAAAGAAACAAATTCTTATGATTTAAAGGGAGTGGATTCTTATTAATCAAAAAATTAAATCAAGAGTTTATATGATAAAATTACATTAAAATTTTAAAATTCTAAAGTTACTCCCCCACACTCCTCCTTAGATCTATTACTACCTATAGATATGAATCTACTACATTTAGAGAATACATGCACAAAATAAATTTAGAGGTATCCAGATGATAGGTCTCACCCATTTTCTCTTCCTCACTCTATCTCTATTTATATACTATGTGTATTTAGATCAATAAATAGGGCTACATAAAACTCGATTGACCTGGGAGACCTGTCCCATTAGTTCAGGCCGGGTCAAAGGAAGAAGAAACCAAGGCATGAGAGGAGTCTGGGTCAACTGGGTATATGTCCGGGCTGAGCCAATCTCCAGGGTGATTATAATCTAGACCCAAACTAACCTAGGGTATATAATAAATATTGTTTTTAAAAAATAAAATATTACAATTTTACTTTCAATCAAAAACTCAGATAGTCAGATCATCCATCTAGGCTTTTCTCACCACCAAAGTTTGCATTTTTTAGAAGTTGACTGAAACTAGTACATTACATAAGCTATTATATAAATATATTAGTACGAACCAATATTTTCCTAAATGCATAGATCCATATCCACGCGTTGAATTCCTCCTATTGCCTATCAAAGTCAAAGTGGAAACAGAATTTGTGTTTAAAGTGGGTTTAGATTATGCACAGGTTTTCATTATGTACAAGATTTCTGATAGAGCACTGTCTTTTTATATCTTAGGATTCTTTACAAACCTGTCGCGTGCTCCAAGTGAAGTTTCAACTTTATCTTGTTTTATGTAACGTGGATTCTTTTGTGCGCATTAGATTCTACTGCAGAAACGACAACATAGCCAAGTACTTCGATTTTGGGTTTTTCTTTTTCCCAAATTGTTTCTCTCTGGCTATTTCATTTGAATTTAGTTTTCATTTCTAAGAATGTTTTAATTAATTAAAGAAAAAGCCATACGCAAGGATGGTGAAAATAAGAGACATGTAGTATTAAGATAATGAATCTTCTATCTTTTTTTTTTTTTTTATAACTTTGTTGCAAATTTTGAAAAGATAATGATATTAAAAAAAAAATGTGTATGAAATTTATTTCCTTTTTTTTTTTTTTCTCATTCATTCTATCATTTCTTTTTATTTTTCTTCAACTTTATGAACAAATCTTACATAAAAAACTTTAGAGGATGGAACTGAAAGTATTAGATGATAATACGGATGAAAAAAAAAAGGGGAAAAAATAAGTTTGAACGATGTGATATATTTGAGATGAAGTAGGATATTGTTGAAATCCCAATTGGAGAAATACCGTGCCACATTAATTCACTCTCCTTTGGAGGATCTAGACAATTCAATTAAATTGCATAAATTTAGAAGTTTGAAAAGTTAATAATCAAAAATTAAAATTAAGAAAAATAAATTGAATAAAATTTTGTATTGAAAAATCTGCATTTTAACTAAAATAAATAAATGAAACTACATCTGCTAATTAAAAATGTCTACCCTGGCTATCCTATTCCATGTTTCCACTTTGCATGCCGCACGCACACATGATACATTGATTCAATCTATTTAATAGATGCGTACATGAAACCAAGTTTTTTTTTTTTTACCAATACATGAGACTAAGCATTCATTTGATAATATTATGAGTTTTAAAAGTTTACTGTACTATAAATGTTGTAGAAAAAAATTGCTACTCAAATAAGGTAAAAATCATAAATATAAAGATCGTACAAAAGTCACTTTATAAGCATAATTGATTAATAGAGTATTTGATAATAAATTTCAAAGGTTATAAATTTATAAAAAGACGATGATGGGGATACGTTAATTATTTTCAATATTAAAAATTTAGAGTACTTTCTATCAAATTATTAAAATAACATAAAGTAGTTGAAGATGAAATTAAAATAATTAATATAAGGCTGAAAATTTTGAACAAAATTTAGATGAGAAGGATATATTATCGATTATTATAATCAATTAAATATATAAGATTTGTATATTTAGTAGTGGTAGAGAGAGGTAATTTGTGTTTTGGTAAGAAACTAATAAAAACATGAAAAATATGTAATCCAATAACATGTTTACAATGGAAAAACTATTCAGATATGATTAAAATAAAAGAAATGTGTTTGAGCAAGCTGTATTTTCAAAAAGCACCTTGATTTTTTTTAAAATATTTGAATCATACCATCAATGGACTTTTAGGTTTTATCACCTAAGCCACTCCTAAGTAGTTCACCGCAAAGAAACTTTAACTACCTATTGTTTTAACTTTTGACCTTCAGTTAAAAAGTAGTAGACACGTAAGCCAATTTGGATTTTCATATATTGTCCTAAGAATATAATGTTATATTTAATTATAATGTATTATTGGATAAAAATTTAATGGTTTAAATTTATATTAAATTAATACAATTATTTGTATTTATATTTTCAATTTATAAGTTTAAATAAAAAATTTTTATTTAATAATTTACTATATTTAAACATAACCTTATATTTTTATCATAAGGAGAATTCGAATTGCATGTAAGCACATATAGATTTAAAGGGAGACATCAATTACTTCTCTTGAATTTTAAGAATTTTAATTTTCATACATAATTTTATTTTATATTTTTAATTTAACTCTTTAATTTAAAAAGTTTTACTCCTTAGAATAAATTTTAAATTGTCCTTTAACTACTACCACCTCCACCCTTGCTTGTGTGGCTTACTTGTACATCTCTCCACCTCAGTCCTACAACTGATTTATTATATATTTTCAAGTCATAAAATTTTCTTTAAATTTTGTAGACTAGTCTCAAATTTTAAAGTTCTTTATACTAAATATTTTAATTTTATAATTTTTAATGTTATCTTTGATATACTTATAATTTTGAGTATTATAGGGATATAATTGTAATAATATAAATTATAAATTAATAATATTACAATTATAACTTTGTATTAAAATACACTGGTACACTCAACCAAAGATTTTACTAATTTTTAATTACAGTTTTTTAAGACTTATTATTCAAAAAATTATTAATTTTCTTTTAATTTTCATTTTTTCGCAATTTAGGTTTTTTTTTTTTTTTTTTCTAATTCCACTTGTATGAATCAAGTAAGGCCACTTTGGTGAATTCTATGGGTTCTCTTCTGTAACCGTTGGCGGAGTATATATATATATATGTGTGTGTGTGTGTGTGTGTTAGAAAGAGGTATATATCCTTTCAAGTTCTTGGAAACATATCCTTTTAATTTTTTGAAATTTATATGTTTATTTTTTTTGGTAAAAAAAATTTATATATATATATATATATATAATTTTTAAGTTTTGCTTTTAACTATTTTAAAATTTTGAATCTTTAAATTCATCAAATCTAAATTAGAGTGGTTTTATCAATTGCTTTCAATTATTTTTTTGTTTTATCTTCATTTATTTTCCTTTAAAATCTAGATGCGTCTAAGAGAGCTTTCAATTATTGTCTAATCTAGTGCATGGGTATAATACCATGTCCCTTGAAAACTCACTTGTTGTCCCAAAGTGAGGTTTCATTGATACTACATGATATAACTTAATTACTAAAAAAAATAATAATAATTTTGGTAGCTCACTTTTAGTATTAAAATTAATTTGATCTTTTAAATTAAAAAAATATCAAAATGATCCTCCAAATATAAAATTATGCAAAAAATAGCAATTATATGTTTAATACTTAGCCAGAAATAAAAGACCAAAATTATATTTTTCACACCACTTATTGTTTATACATGAAGGGTTTGTATTTGGTAAGATTCTGGCTGATTCCACGAACGGCACTAATTGCCGCAGCCGCTGATATAAGGAAGCATACAAGGTTCAATAATTGTAGGGCACACCACTTGAATGATAGTGTGTTTATCTTCCTCTGGGCAATGTGCATTTGTATAGGGAAAAACACAATGAGAGGCCAGAATCCTAATGCTCCAAGTAGTGCAAGAAACTCATTGAAGAACGGCATTGCCATAGCCAAAACTGTGGCTATCATCACAAATACTGTCCTCCAAAGTAGCCTAAACATGTTGAAACGTAATCTCATCTTGCCTACTTTGAATGGGTATTCGGTGTGTATGAAACTTGAGTTTGGCCACATCATGTCAGCACCCACTTCAACTATACGGAAGAATGGTTGAGCCATTACCTGTCATTGAATATTGATTTCTCATATCAAATAGACATCATAATAATTGTGTTTCTTGATTCTTAAATTTAAAAAATGAGGATATAACCTGATATGCTCCCAGAATGTGGATGACAATGCATATATTTCCTAAGTTGACCACCCAGAAGGGATCATAAAATCCAAAGCCAGTGAGGATGTTGCCAGGTGTATTTTCCCCAAAAGCAGCATAGCCAAGGCCACCGCATGCAAGAAAGAGTATTGTCATTGCTGTGATCCCTATCACGTTAGCTTTTTTCATCTGTTTGTTTTCTGATGGAGGTGACTTCAATGTATCCTAAATAAAGTATAGAGATAATCCATTTCATCGTTATAACTGATCATAATCCCAATTTTCCTCTTTTCTTTACTTATAAGCTTATAATGATCGTAATATCTGTAAATAGTTTGTCTTACCATAATATCAAAAACAACAGTCGCATAAGAGCAAGCAAGCCCTACGTTCCCGAGTGCTCTGAACATTCTCCACATTTTTTCTTCTTTAGATAGTCCAGGTCCTACTTCTGTTCCAGTCAAACTGGTTGGTTGTCCTTGTCCTGTTCACACCCAAACGCTAATATTCTATTATAACAAGTTCATTTCATTAAACGCCTCTGCAATGGTCCATTATTTTACTTCGTCAATACTTTCTATACTGTTGTTTCTATTTTAATACGTACGAATGTACTCCAAGTAATATTAAAAATTACCTTTGGCAATAACAGCTAAAGAAAGGCCACTCCCAATAAAAGCATAACCAAAAGAGGTAATACAAGCAATAGTTGAGACCCATGTAAGCTTGTGGAAGTTAGGAATTTGGGATAGGAATATTTGGCAGATCCCAAAACCCACCATGTAAGGATTGTTGGAATATTTGCAATAGGCCTGACGGCCGTATTTGTGAAAGCAGCTAGATTTCTTGATAGCCCTGCATTACCATGAAAAGAACAGAGAGGAAATAGACTTAATTGGAGTGACGTACACATGTGTAAAGAAGTTAGCAGTTTCGTCACGAACACTATGCTTGTAGAGGCGGTGATAGTGTAGCCAACAGTAACGCCCGCCAGCTTAGAATATTGGACCAATCCGCAAATGATGTGCATTGTTCCACCCAAGTAAGCCTTGACGGCGTCCATGTAACTGTAATTTCTCCTACCGTTGACAGGATCTGGATATCTGTAGCAATCTGCTATCAGACTGTACGTATAAAGAGAGATGGCGGAAAAGGTGACCATAACGGCTACGCCTCCTATCCATCCTAGCTGGGCCATGGCCCATGCTAGTGCCAGCACGCCAGCTCCCACCACTACTGTTATTATGTGCGTGCTCGCCATCAACACGCCCCCTGCATATCACATCCAACATCTTATTTTCTATTTCTTTATGAAATAATAATAGTAACACTAAAGTAACGCTTGGAGCACAGCACTTGGAAGTTTCTGAAAATCGTGTTTTCACTTACTGGTAAAAAAAATATATATCTACGGTTTCGATTTGTGTTGGAAAATGAATTCTTTTACTTCTATAGATATATTCCAGATACAGTAAGATATCTTTTTTTTCTGTGAAACGAAATTCATTTAAAACGGGCATGGCTTCATCTGCAACATTGACCTCAGAAAAGTACACAGGTCGCCGTTGTTCCTTGCTTCAAATTCCCTTATCAATGGACTCAATCATACGACACGAGTTTGCATATATTTATTGCGATTAAAATCAGCGAAGTCAGAAGAACGGAAAGCACAAACATGAGGGAATTGCGATAATTCACAACAGCATTTCTGCACGCAGTGCTTCCTTGAACGAATTCATTTCGTCTATCTGGTTTATTTGCGGGAAACTATGCTACCTTTACACAGCTTATAATTATCTATCATATCTCTTGAAACAAAAAGTCATCCTCATTTCCAATCGCATAAAAGTATGCATATATAGATGTAAAAGAAAACGCAGAACAAGCAGGTGATTAACGGGAAGAAAATAGAAAAGAAAAGAGAACAATGGAGGGAGAAAGGAAGAGGAAGGAGATGTACCGGTTCTCTTGGGGGCGCCATCGTCATCGAGCTCTGGAACTTTCCTGTCGGATTCAATGTCCATTTTGATCGGTTGAGGGAAGTCGGAAGTCGCAACTCAGAGAAGCGCGAAGAGTACAGGGAGAGATGGTAGACACGAGAAGGTGAGTGTTTGAATAAAACAACGGAACATATATATACTCACACACCCTGGTCTCCTGGTCTCTTGGTTGTGGCTATGGGATAAGCCCGGTCCTTTCCTCTAATTATAGCAAACGGACCGCGCGCTTTTTGCGATTGGATTAACCTGAAAACGGGACGATACATCAACTAAATTACACGTGGACTCACCACCCCCGTGCATGAAAACTGTTCCTAGTACCCTAGTGAGCAGCTTTTTAGGACGACTTATTCAGTGATGAGATTCATAATCCTGTGGATATATACATGTTATAATTAACAAACTCAAATTTAGAAGGTTATTATTTACCCATGTTTGTTCTGTTACTTTAAATATTAAGAAATGTCTAAGTGGTTACACTTTGAACGTTGTATGACGTATTACAATTGGAAAGCTGTATTTTTGAACTATATATATATTTTTTAATTATTTAATTCTCAAAATTTATTTTTATACGGCTTAATTTTCTTATTTAAAAAAAAGTTATGATTCATTATCCTGTTTTGGTATAAACGTCTCTCAAACACGAACGAAGAATAACTAGAAGGTTTATAAGACTGAATCACGTAAAAATAGAACTAAGTAAACAAGTAATTCGGACATGTGTAATTTTCAAGGGTAAAGAATAGAAAAAAAAAAATATTATATGCATCTAGTTATATCTTTATTGTGTTAATCATCTATTTAAAATATTATAAATGTTCAATTTTTAATTATATTACTGTAGGTGTATGACTATTATAGAAAATCATTTTATTTTAAAATTAAATTATACATTATTATTAATTTATCAAACACTTATACATTACTATTAAAATACTGTAATACAATATAAAAATATTTAAGATTTGATATGTAATAATATATTTTCCATAGTCAACACCGAAACGAATAGAAAATTCTGACTTGAATTATTATAACTACAGTGATTACTGGAAAACTTGCATCAAGCTTCGTGACCTCTATTTTGTGAAATTAATCAAGCTGATATAGTAACATTTCTTAATATTGTACAGTAAAATTACACCATGCTTTTATATGTTGTTATAGTGTGTAGCCGATTGCAACCAAACACAAAAGCCAACAGCAACGGAAGAGTACCATTGTGTGGCACGTGACATGTACCTCCACTAAAAGACACGAGACATTTTCATTGGGATTTATATCAACAAGGGCCACATCCGCACATGTGCGATAGTGATGCATCGGGGAAGCAGTCCCTCTCACTTTTTTTTTGACGCAGCATATATGCGTGAAAAACAAAAGGTTTTTTTTTTTTAGCCATGAAAAACAAAAGGGTCAATTGAGTTATACAGACATATTCTTTCATTTATATTGTTAATTATCGAAAACAAAGAAAAACGATGATGGGTGATTAATGGTTTTTTTCTCTTGATCATGATTAAAAAGAAGCATGAGAAATATATATATATATATATATATATTCCATTGTCCAATATCCATGGATTTTTTCAAAATCACAAATTGTTGCTATTATATATTGTCATTATCCCAATTACACGAACGGTTAAAGAGGTCCTGATGATTTATGGGAAATTGCAATTAATATCCATTAAGACATTGAATCCAACACTTTACTAATTATTTGAGTTACTGCTGATTACCATTCATTCTTCCGTAAAAAAGTTTTTATAATTCAAGTTGTAAGTTTTACAATTAATTTATGGGATGATTGGATATCGTTCCATTACTTGAAATGCAGACCTTAAAAAAAGGTTCCTACTAAAAGTTTATTGGAAGACAATAATTCAGAAGAGGCTTTGGTTTGATAAGAATGGGACATCTCTTTCTTGTAAGTTTTTCTAAGATATAAGAGGGGAAAAAAAAAAAAAGGTTTGTGGATGAAAGAGCCAAGAAAATGCTATACATTTTGTTTTTTTCGTATCATCTTTATAAATTCTTTAGAATTTACAGTGACTCTAAAATAGAAAGAGAGTAATACAAAGAGTAAAAGTGTAGGTAAAATCTATTTCTTCTGTGTTTCATCTACTTTTATATATATATATATATATATATATATAAAACCTTTTTCTATTTTAAAAGCAATTTTCAAAATATTTAAATTTACTAATAGTAATATATTTGAATTCGAATCCTTTACTATTATAGTAATTACTGTGTGTACTAAAAATGATTACGTGTGGTCAAATATAACATAAAAATCACTTAATGTTGGTCATTCTTTAACAAACAACAACTATTGTAACAATAGAATAGCCAAATTTGATATATTTGGGTGAGACTAGGGAGGATTGTTGCTAGACAAAGGGAACTGGGGGAGGGTTTTTGCAATGATTAAGGAATTGTGGTGGGGAGAGGATCACCAAAGGGCATTCATATTTAGGAGAAGAAAGTTAACCCAATCCCAATGTGTATAAGTGGCCAAATTAACCGGCCGCATCATTCTTGTCAACAACATCTCAATTTTCACTTTATTGCTCTAATTGAAAGGAAATGTGCCCAAATACGTGTCTAATATTATAAGGTTTTTAAGATAATATTTATTTTCACTATATTGATTGTGAGTTTATATATGATAAATTACTTATAGGATTGATTTCGAACACTTAAAGATTGACAAACGATAATTTATAAAATTTTTATTAAAAAACTTTTTGAAGTGTCAAAATAAAGAATTTTGAAAGAAAAGGAAAATATGAATTTTATTATTAATTTGTCTTATTTTTATTCATAGTAAGAAGTTGTACTAACACAAGTCATCAACGAAAAGCTCTTTTTTTTTTATTTATTTATATTCGTTTCAAGTTTAAACAAATTTGTTGTGATTTTCAAAAAGATATATACATTTATTAAATAGAATAAAAATTGAAAACACATATATATATATATATATATAAAATAAAAGAGTAGTTGGATTTGGTTGCATTTTTTATGTAAATATTATTTAATTTTATATTAAACCCTTTATATGTTTCTTTCATTTTCTAATTTAACATAGTATTAATTTTGATTTAGATAGACTTTCAAATCTATATATCTATCCAATATAACACTTAATAATGCATCATCACAATTAAACAATTTTAACACAATTTCTTAAATTATTCATCATTTTGTAACAATAGGTGGGGTTGGTGCTTATGTTTAGCAATCTCCGTACAACTTACCATTGAGCTAGCTTATATCAAAGGATGAATTTAGAATTTAATTTTAAGAAAGCAAAAATCTTTGGATCAAAATTTGAATTAAAAGAAACAAATTCTTATGATTTAAAGGGAGTGGATTCTTATTAATCAAAAAATTAAATCAAGAGTTTATATGATAAAATTACATTAAAATTTTAAAATTCTAAAGTTACTCCCCCACACTCCTCCTTAGATCTATTACTACCTATAGATATGAATCTACTACATTTAGAGAATACATGCACAAAATAAATTTAGAGGTATCCAGATGATAGGTCTCACCCATTTTCTCTTCCTCACTCTATCTCTATTTATATACTATGTGTATTTAGATCAATAAATAGGGCTACATAAAACTCGATTGACCTGGGAGACCTGTCCCATTAGTTCAGGCCGGGTCAAAGGAAGAAGAAACCAAGGCATGAGAGGAGTCTGGGTCAACTGGGTATATGTCCGGGCTGAGCCAATCTCCAGGGTGATTATAATCTAGACCCAAACTAACCTAGGGTATATAATAAATATTGTTTTTAAAAAATAAAATATTACAATTTTACTTTCAATCAAAAACTCAGATAGTCAGATCATCCA
Source organism: Delonix regia (assembly GCA_037074485.1). Lineage (NCBI taxonomy): Eukaryota > Viridiplantae > Streptophyta > Magnoliopsida > Fabales > Fabaceae > Delonix > Delonix regia. The sequence goes on from CM073452.1 coordinate 9,099,822, forward strand.
TCTAGGCTTTTCTCACCACCAAAGTTTGCATTTTTTAGAAGTTGACTGAAACTAGTACATTACATAAGCTATTATATAAATATATTAGTACGAACCAATATTTTCCTAAATGCATAGATCCATATCCACGCGTTGAATTCCTCCTATTGCCTATCAAAGTCAAAGTGGAAACAGAATTTGTGTTTAAAGTGGGTTTAGATTATGCACAGGTTTTCATTATGTACAAGATTTCTGATAGAGCACTGTCTTTTTATATCTTAGGATTCTTTACAAACCTGTCGCGTGCTCCAAGTGAAGTTTCAACTTTATCTTGTTTTATGTAACGTGGATTCTTTTGTGCGCATTAGATTCTACTGCAGAAACGACAACATAGCCAAGTACTTCGATTTTGGGTTTTTCTTTTTCCCAAATTGTTTCTCTCTGGCTATTTCATTTGAATTTAGTTTTCATTTCTAAGAATGTTTTAATTAATTAAAGAAAAAGCCATACGCAAGGATGGTGAAAATAAGAGACATGTAGTAATAAGATAATGAATCTTCTATCTTTTTTTTTTTTTTTTATAACTTTGTTGCAAATTTTGAAAAGATAATGATATTAAAAAAAAAATGTGTATGAAATTTATTTCCTTTTTTTTTTTTTCTCATTCATTCTATCATTTCTTTTTATTTTTCTTCAACTTTATGAACAAATCTTACATAAAAAACTTTAGAGGATGGAACTGAAAGTATTAGATGATAATACGGATGAAAAAAAAAAGGAGAAAAAATAAGTTTGAACGATGTGATATATTTGAGATGAAGTAGGATATTGTTGAAATCCCAATTGGAGAAATACCGTGCCACATTAATTCACTCTCCTTTGGAGGATCTAGACAATTCAATTAAATTGCATAAATTTAGAAGTTTGAAAAGTTAATAATCAAAAATTAAAATTAAGAAAAATAAATTGAATAAAATTTTGTATTGAAAAATCTGCATTTTAACTAAAATAAATAAATGAAACTACATCTGCTAATTAAAAATGTCTACCCTGGCTATCCTATTCCATGTTTCCACTTTGCATGCCGCACGCACACATGATACATTGATTCAATCTATTTAATAGATGCGTACATGAAACCAAGTTTTTTTTTTTTTACCAATACATGAGACTAAGCATTCATTTGATAATATTATGAGTTTTAAAAGTTTACTGTACTATAAATGTTGTAGAAAAAAATTGCTACTCAAATAAGGTAAAAATAATAAATATAAAGATCGTACAAAAGTCACTTTATAAGCATAATTGATTAATAGAGTATTTGATAATAAATTTCAAAGGTTATAAATTTATAAAAAGACGATGATGGGGATACGTTAATTATTTTCAATATTAAAAATTTAGAGTACTTTCTATCAAATTATTAAAATAACATAAAGTAGTTGAAGATGAAATTAAAATAATTAATATAAGGCTGAAAATTTTGAACAAAATTTAGATGAGAAGGATATATTATCGATTATTATAATCAATTAAATATATAAGATTTGTATATTTAGTAGTGGTAGAGAGAGGTAATTTGTGTTTTGGTAAGAAACTAATAAAAACATGAAAAATATGTAATCCAATAACATGTTTACAATGGAAAAACTATTCAGATATGATTAAAATAAAAGAAATGTGTTTGAGCAAGCTGTATTTTCAAAAAGCACCTTGATTTTTTTTAAAATATTTGAATCATACCATCAATGGACTTTTAGGTTTTATCACCTAAGCCACTCCTAAGTAGTTCACCGCAAAGAAACTTTAACTACCTATTGTTTTAACTTTTGACCTTCAGTTAAAAAGTAGTAGACACGTAAGCCAATTTGGATTTTCATATATTGTCCTAAGAATATAATGTTATATTTAATTATAATGTATTATTGGATAAAAATTTAATGGTTTAAATTTATATTAAATTAATACAATTATTTGTATTTATATTTTCAATTTATAAGTTTAAATAAAAAATTTTTATTTAATAATTTACTATATTTAAACATAACCTTATATTTTTATCATAAGGAGAATTCGAATTGCATGTAAGCACATATAGATTTAAAGGGAGACATCAATTACTTCTCTTGAATTTTAAGAATTTTAATTTTCATACATAATTTTATTTTATATTTTTAATTTAACTCTTTAATTTAAAAAGTTTTACTCCTTAGAATAAATTTTAAATTGTCCTTTAACTACTACCACCTCCACCCTTGCTTGTGTGGCTTACTTGTACATCTCTCCACCTCAGTCCTACAACTGATTTATTATATATTTTCAAGTCATAAAATTTTCTTTAAATTTTGTAGACTAGTCTCAAATTTTAAAGTTCTTTATACTAAATATTTTAATTTTATAATTTTTAATGTTATCTTTGATATACTTATAATTTTGAGTATTATAGGGATATAATTGTAATAATATAAATTATAAATTAATAATATTACAATTATAACTTTGTATTAAAATACACTGGTACACTCAACCAAAGATTTTACTAATTTTTAATTACAGTTTTTTAAGACTTATTATTCAAAAAATTATTAATTTTCTTTTAATTTTCATTTTTTCGCAATTTAGGTTTTTTTTTTTTTTTTTTTTTCTAATTCCACTTGTATGAATCAAGTAAGGCCACTTTGGTGAATTCTATGGGTTCTCTTCTGTAACCGTTGGCGGAGTATATATATATATATGTGTGTGTGTGTGTGTGTGTTAGAAAGAGGTATATATCCTTTCAAGTTCTTGGAAACATATCCTTTTAATTTTTTGAAATTTATATGTTTATTTTTTTTGGTAAAAAAAATTTATATATATATATATATATATATAATTTTTAAGTTTTGCTTTTAACTATTTTAAAATTTTGAATCTTTAAATTCATCAAATCTAAATTAGAGTGGTTTTATCAATTGCTTTCAATTATTTTTTTGTTTTATCTTCATTTATTTTCCTTTAAAATCTAGATGCGTCTAAGAGAGCTTTCAATTATTGTCTAATCTAGTGCATGGGTATAATACCATGTCCCTTGAAAACTCACTTGTTGTCCCAAAGTGAGGTTTCATTGATACTACATGATATAACTTAATTACTAAAAAAAATAATAATAATTTTGGTAGCTCACTTTTAGTATTAAAATTAATTTGATCTTTTAAATTAAAAAAATATCAAAATGATCCTCCAAATATAAAATTATGCAAAAAATAGCAATTATATGTTTAATACTTAGCCAGAAATAAAAGACCAAAATTATATTTTTCACACCACTTATTGTTTATACATGAAGGGTTTGTATTTGGTAAGATTCTGGCTGATTCCACGAACGGCACTAATTGCCGCAGCCGCTGATATAAGGAAGCATACAAGGTTCAATAATTGTAGGGCACACCACTTGAATGATAGTGTGTTTATCTTCCTCTGGGCAATGTGCATTTGTATAGGGAAAAACACAATGAGAGGCCAGAATCCTAATGCTCCAAGTAGTGCAAGAAACTCATTGAAGAACGGCATTGCCATAGCCAAAACTGTGGCTATCATCACAAATACTGTCCTCCAAAGTAGCCTAAACATGTTGAAACGTAATCTCATCTTGCCTACTTTGAATGGGTATTCGGTGTGTATGAAACTTGAGTTTGGCCACATCATGTCAGCACCCACTTCAACTATACGGAAGAATGGTTGAGCCATTACCTGTCATTGAATATTGATTTCTCATATCAAATAGACATCATAATAATTGTGTTTCTTGATTCTTAAATTTAAAAAATGAGGATATAACCTGATATGCTCCCAGAATGTGGATGACAATGCATATATTTCCTAAGTTGACCACCCAGAAGGGATCATAAAATCCAAAGCCAGTGAGGATGTTGCCAGGTGTATTTTCCCCAAAAGCAGCATAGCCAAGGCCACCGCATGCAAGAAAGAGCATTGTCATTGCTGTGATCCCTATCACGTTAGCTTTTTTCATCTGTTTGTTTTCTGATGGAGGTGACTTCAATGTATCCTAAATAAAGTATAGAGATAATCCATTTCATCGTTATAACTGATCATAATCCCAATTTTCCTCTTTTCTTTACTTATAAGCTTATAATGATCGTAATATCTGTAAATAGTTTGTCTTACCATAATATCAAAAACAACAGTCGCATAAGAGCAAGCAAGCCCTACGTTCCCGAGTGCTCTGAACATTCTCCACATTTTTTCTTCTTTAGATAGTCCAGGTCCTACTTCTGTTCCAGTCAAACTGGTTGGTTGTCCTTGTCCTGTTCACACCCAAACGCTAATATTCTATTATAACAAGTTCATTTCATTAAACGCCTCTGCAATGGTCCATTATTTTACTTCGTCAATACTTTCTATACTGTTGTTTCTATTTTAATACGTACGAATGTACTCCAAGTAATATTAAAAATTACCTTTGGCAATAACAGCTAAAGAAAGGCCACTCCCAATAAAAGCATAACCAAAAGAGGTAATACAAGCAATAGTTGAGACCCATGTAAGCTTGTGGAAGTTAGGAATTTGGGACAGGAATATTTGGCAGATCCCAAAACCCACCATGTAAGGATTGTTGGAATATTTGCAATAGGCCTGACGGCCGTATTTGTGAAAGCAGCTAGATTTCTTGATAGCCCTGCATTACCATGAAAAGAACAGAGAGGAAATAGACTTAATTGGAGTGACGTACACATGTGTAAAGAAGTTAGCAGTTTCGTCACGAACACTATGCTTGTAGAGGCGGTGATAGTGTAGCCAACAGTAACGCCCGCCAGCTTAGAATATTGGACCAATCCGCAAATGATGTGCATTGTTCCACCCAAGTAAGCCTTGACGGCGTCCATGTAACTGTAATTTCTCCTACCGTTGACAGGATCTGGATATCTGTAGCAATCTGCTATCAGACTGTACGTATAAAGAGAGATGGCGGAAAAGGTGACCATAACGGCTACGCCTCCTATCCATCCTAGCTGGGCCATGGCCCATGCTAGTGCCAGCATGCCAGCTCCCACCACTACTGTTATTATGTGCGTGCTCGCCATCAACACGCCCCCTGCATATCACATCCAACATCTTATTTTCTATTTCTTTATGAAATAATAATAGTAACACTAAAGTAACGCTTGGAGCACAGCACTTGGAAGTTTCTGAAAATCGTGTTTTCACTTACTGGTAAAAAAAATATATATCTACGGTTTCGATTTGTGTTGGAAAATGAATTCTTTTACTTCTATAGATATATTCCAGATACAGTAAGATATCTTTTTTTTCTGTGAAACGAAATTCATTTAAAACGGGCATGGCTTCATCTGCAACATTGACCTCAGAAAAGTACACAGGTCGCCGTTGTTCCTTGCTTCAAATTCCCTTATCAATGGACTCAATCATACGACACGAGTTTGCATATATTTATTGCGATTAAAATCAGCGAAGTCAGAAGAACGGAAAGCACAAACATGAGGGAATTGCGATAATTCACAACAGCATTTCTGCACGCAGTGCTTCCTTGAACGAATTCATTTCGTCTATCTGGTTTATTTGCGGGAAACTATGCTACCTTTACACAGCTTATAATTATCTATCATATCTCTTGAAACAAAAAGTCATCCTCATTTCCAATCGCATAAAAGTATGCATATATAGATGTAAAAGAAAACGCAGAACAAGCAGGTGATTAACGGGAAGAAAATAGAAAAGAAAAGAGAACAATGGAGGGAGAAAGGAAGAGGAAGGAGATGTACCGGTTCTCTTGGGGGCGCCATCGTCATCGAGCTCTGGAACTTTCCTGTCGGATTCAATGTCCATTTTGATCGGTTGAGGGAAGTCGGAAGTCGCAACTCAGAGAAGCGCGAAGAGTACAGGGAGAGATGGTAGACACGAGAAGGTGAGTGTTTGAATAAAACAACGGAACATATATATACTCACACACCCTGGTCTCCTGGTCTCTTGGTTGTGGCTATGGGATAAGCCCGGTCCTTTCCTCTAATTATAGCAAACGGACCGCGCGCTTTTTGCGATTGGATTAACCTGAAAACGGGACGATACATCAACTAAATTACACGTGGACTCACCACCCCCGTGCATGAAAACTGTTCCTAGTACCCTAGTGAGCAGCTTTTTAGGACGACTTATTCAGTGATGAGATTCATAATCCTGTGGATATATACATGTTATAATTAACAAACTCAAATTTAGAAGGTTATTATTTACCCATGTTTGTTCTGTTACTTTAAATATTAAGAAATGTCTAAGTGGTTACACTTTGAACGTTGTATGACGTATTACAATTGGAAAGCTGTATTTTTGAACTATATATATATTTTTTAATTATTTAATTCTCAAAATTTATTTTTATACGGCTTAATTTTCTTATTTAAAAAAAAGTTATGATTCATTATCCTGTTTTGGTATAAACGTCTCTCAAACACGAACGAAGAATAACTAGAAGGTTTATAAGACTGAATCACGTAAAAATAGAACTAAGTAAACAAGTAATTCGGACATGTGTAATTTTCAAGGGTAAAGAATAGAAAAAAAAAAAATATTATATGCATCTAGTTATATCTTTATTGTGTTAATCATCTATTTAAAATATTATAAATGTTCAATTTTTAATTATATTACTGTAGGTGTATGACTATTATAGAAAATCATTTTATTTTAAAATTAAATTATACATTACTATTAATTTATCAAACACTTATACATTACTATTAAAATACTGTAATACAATATAAAAATATTTAAGATTTGATATGTAATAATATATTTTCCATAGTCAACACCGAAACGAATAGAAAATTCTGACTTGAATTATTATAACTACAGTGATTACTGGAAAACTTGCATCAAGCTTCGTGACCTCTATTTTGTGAAATTAATCAAGCTGATATAGTAACATTTCTTAATATTGTACAGTAAAATTACACCATGCTTTTATATGTTGTTATAGTGTGTAGCCGATTGCAACCAAACACAAAAGCCAACAGCAACGGAAGAGTACCATTGTGTGGCACGTGACATGTACCTCCACTAAAAGACACGAGACATTTTCATTGGGATTTATATCAACAAGGGCCACATCCGCACATGTGCGATAGTGATGCATCGGGGAAGCAGTCCCTCTCACTTTTTTTTTGACGCAGCATATATGCGTGAAAAACAAAAGGTTTTTTTTTTTTAGCCATGAAAAACAAAAGGGTCAATTGAGTTATACAGACATATTCTTTCATTTATATTGTTAATTATCGAAAACAAAGAAAAACGATGATGGGTGATTAATGGTTTTTTTCTCTTGATCATGATTAAAAAGAAGCACGAGAAATATATATATATATATATATATATTCCATTGTCCAATATCCATGGATTTTTTCAAAATCACAAATTGTTGCTATTATATATTGTCATTATCCCAATTACACGAACGGTTAAAGAGGTCCTGATGATTTATGGGAAATTGCAATTAATATCCATTAAGACATTGAATCCAACACTTTACTAATTATTTGAGTTACTGCTGATTACCATTCATTCTTCCGTAAAAAAGTTTTTATAATTCAAGTTGTAAGTTTTACAATTAATTTATGGGATGATTGGATATCGTTCCATTACTTGAAATGCAGACCTTAAAAAAAGGTTCCTACTAAAAGTTTATTGGAAGACAATAATTCAGAAGAGGCTTTGGTTTGATAAGAATGGGACATCTCTTTCTTGTAAGTTTTTCTAAGATATAAGAGGGGAAAAAAAAAAAAAGGTTTGTGGATGAAAGAGCCAAGAAAATGCTATACATTTTGTTTTTTTCGTATCATCTTTATAAATTCTTTAGAATTTACAGTGACTCTAAAATAGAAAGAGAGTAATACAAAGAGTAAAAGTGTAGGTAAAATCTATTTCTTCTGTGTTTCATCTACTTTTATATATATATATATATATATATATAAAACCTTTTTCTATTTTAAAAGCAATTTTCAAAATATTTAAATTTACTAATAGTAATATATTTGAATTCGAATCCTTTACTATTATAGTAATTACTGTGTGTACTAAAAATGATTACGTGTGGTCAAATATAACATAAAAATCACTTAATGTTGGTCATTCTTTAACAAACAACAACTATTGTAACAATAGAATAGCCAAATTTGATATATTTGGGTGAGACTAGGGAGGATTGTTGCTAGACAAAGGGAACTGGGGGAGGGTTTTTGCAATGATTAAGGAATTGTGGTGGGGAGAGGATCACCAAAGGGCATTCATATTTAGGAGAAGAAAGTTAACCCAATCCCAATGTGTATAAGTGGCCAAATTAACCGACCGCATCATTCTTGCAACAACATCTCAATTTTCACTTTATTGCTCTAATTGAAAGGAAATGTGCCCAAATACGTGTCTAATATTATAAGGTTTTTAAGATAATATTTATTTTCACTATATTGATTGTGAGTTTATATATGATAAATTACTTATAGGATTGATTTCGAACACTTAAAGATTGACAAACGATAATTTATAAAATTTTTATTAAAAAACTTTTTGAAGTGTCAAAATAAAGAATTTTGAAAGAAAAGGAAAATATGAATTTTATTATTAATTTGTCTTATTTTTATTCATAGTAAGAAGTTGTACTAACACAAGTCATCAACGAAAAGCTCTTTTTTTTTTATTTATTTATATTCGTTTCAAGTTTAAACAAATTTGTTGTGATTTTCAAAAAGATATATACATTTATTAAATAGAATAAAAATTGAAAACACATATATATATATATATATATATATAAAATAAAAGAGTAGTTGGATTTGGTTGCATTTTTTATGTAAATATTATTTAATTTTATATTAAACCCTTTATATGTTTCTTTCATTTTCTAATTTAACGTAGTATTAATTTTAATTTAGATAGACTTTCAAATCTATATATCTATCCAATATAACACTTAATAATGCATCATCACAATTAAACAATTTTAACACAATTTCTTAAATTATTCATCATTTTGTAACAATAGGTGGGGTTGGTGCTTATGTTTAGCAATCTCCGTACAACTTACCATTGAGCTAGCTTATATCAAAGGATGAATTTAGAATTTAATTTTAAGAAAGCAAAAATCTTTGGATCAAAATTTGAATTAAAAGAAACAAATTCTTATGATTTAAAGGGAGTGGATTCTTATTAATCAAAAAATTAAATCAAGAGTTTATATGATAAAATTACATTAAAATTTTAAAATTCTAAAGTTACTCCCCCACACTCCTCCTTAGATCTATTACTACCTATAGATATGAATCTACTACATTTAGAGAATACATGCACAAAATAAATTTAGAGGTATCCAGATGATAGGTCTCACCCATTTTCTCTTCCTCACTCTATCTCTATTTATATACTATGTGTATTTAGATCAATAAATAGGGCTACATAAAACTCGATTGACCTGGGAGACCTGTCCCATTAGTTCAGGCCGGGTCAAAGGAAGAAGAAACCAAGGCATGAGAGGAGTCTGGGTCAACTGGGTATATGTCCGGGCTGAGCCAATCTCCAGGGTGATTATAATCTAGACCCAAACTAACCTAGGGTATATAATAAATATTGTTTTTAAAAAATAAAATATTACAATTTTACTTTCAATCAAAAACTCAGATAGTCAGATCATCCATCTAGGCTTTTCTCACCACCAAAGTTTGCATTTTTTAGAAGTTGACTGAAACTAGTACATTACATAAGCTATTATATAAATATATTAGTACGAACCAATATTTTCCTAAATGCATAGATCCATATCCACGCGTTGAATTCCTCCTATTGCCTATCAAAGTCAAAGTGGAAACAGAATTTGTGTTTAAAGTGGGTTTAGATTATGCACAGGTTTTCATTATGTACAAGATTTCTGATAGAGCACTGTCTTTTTATATCTTAGGATTCTTTACAAACCTGTCGCGTGCTCCAAGTGAAGTTTCAACTTTATCTTGTTTTATGTAACGTGGATTCTTTTGTGCGCATTAGATTCTACTGCAGAAACGACAACATAGCCAAGTACTTCGATTTTGGGTTTTTCTTTTTCCCAAATTGTTTCTCTCTGGCTATTTCATTTGAATTTAGTTTTCATTTCTAAGAATGTTTTAATTAATTAAAGAAAAAGCCATACGCAAGGATGGTGAAAATAAGAGACATGTAGTATTAAGATAATGAATCTTCTATCTTTTTTTTTTTTTTTATAACTTTGTTGCAAATTTTGAAAAGATAATGATATTAAAAAAAAAATGTGTATGAAATTTATTTCCTTTTTTTTTTTTTCTCATTCATTCTATCATTTCTTTTTATTTTTCTTCAACTTTATGAACAAATCTTACATAAAAAACTTTAGAGGATGGAACTGAAAGTATTAGATGATAATACGGATGAAAAAAAAAAGGAGAAAAAATAAGTTTGAACGATGTGATATATTTGAGATGAAGTAGGATATTGTTGAAATCCCAATTGGAGAAATACCGTGCCACATTAATTCACTCTCCTTTGGAGGATCTAGACAATTCAATTAAATTGCATAAATTTAGAAGTTTGAAAAGTTAATAATCAAAAATTAAAATTAAGAAAAATAAATTGAATAAAATTTTGTATTGAAAAATCTGCATTTTAACTAAAATAAATAAATGAAACTACATCTGCTAATTAAAAATGTCTACCCTGGCTATCCTATTCCATGTTTCCACTTTGCATGCCGCACGCACACATGATACATTGATTCAATCTATTTAATAGATGCGTACATGAAACCAAGTTTTTTTTTTTTTTACCAATACATGAGACTAAGCATTCATTTGATAATATTATGAGTTTTAAAAGTTTACTGTACTATAAATGTTGTAGAAAAAAATTGCTACTCAAATAAGGTAAAAATAATAAATATAAAGATCGTACAAAAGTCACTTTATAAGCATAATTGATTAATAGAGTATTTGATAATAAATTTCAAAGGTTATAAATTTATAAAAAGACGATGATGGGGATACGTTAATTATTTTCAATATTAAAAATTTAGAGTACTTTCTATCAAATTATTAAAATAACATAAAGTAGTTGAAGATGAAATTAAAATAATTAATATAAGGCTGAAAATTTTGAACAAAATTTAGATGAGAAGGATATATTATCGATTATTATAATCAATTAAATATATAAGATTTGTATATTTAGTAGTGGTAGAGAGAGGTAATTTGTGTTTTGGTAAGAAACTAATAAAAACATGAAAAATATGTAATCCAATAACATGTTTACAATGGAAAAACTATTCAGATATGATTAAAATAAAAGAAATGTGTTTGAGCAAGCTGTATTTTCAAAAAGCACCTTGATTTTTTTTAAAATATTTGAATCATACCATCAATGGACTTTTAGGTTTTATCACCTAAGCCACTCCTAAGTAGTTCACCGCAAAGAAACTTTAACTACCTATTGTTTTAACTTTTGACCTTCAGTTAAAAAGTAGTAGACACGTAAGCCAATTTGGATTTTCATATATTGTCCTAAGAATATAATATTATATTTAATTATAATGTATTATTGGATAAAAATTTAATGGTTTAAATTTATATTAAATTAATACAATTATTTGTATTTATATTTTCAATTTATAAGTTTAAATAAAAATTTTTTATTTAATAATTTACTATATTTAAACATAACCTTATATTTTTATCATAAGGAGAATTCGAATTGCATGTAAGCACATATAGATTTAAAGGGAGACATCAATTACTTCTCTTGAATTTTAAGAATTTTAATTTTCATAAATAATTTTATTTTATATTTTTAATTTAACTCTTTAATTTAAAAAGTTTTACTCCTTAGAATAAATTTTAAATTGTCCTTTAACTACTACCACCTCCACCCTTGCTTGTGTGGCTTACTTGTACATCTCTCCACCTCAGTCCTACAACTGATTTATTATATATTTTCAAGTCATAAAATTTTCTTTAAATTTTGTAGACTAGTCTCAAATTTTAAAGTTCTTTATACTAAATATTTTAATTTTATAATTTTTAATGTTATCTTTGATATACTTATAATTTTGAGTATTATAGGGATATAATTGTAATAATATAAATTATAAATTAATAATATTACAATTATAACTTTGTATTAAAATACACTGGTACACTCAACCAAAGATTTTACTAATTTTTAATTACAGTTTTTTAAGACTTATTATTCAAAAAATTATTAATTTTCTTTTAATTTTCATTTTTTCGCAATTTAGGTTTTTTTTTTTTTTTTTTTTTCTAATTCCACTTGTATGAATCAAGTAAGGCCACTTTGGTGAATTCTATGGGTTCTCTTCTGTAACCGTTGGCGGAGTATATATATATATATGTGTGTGTGTGTGTGTGTGTTAGAAAGAGGTATATATCCTTTCAAGTTCTTGGAAACATATCCTTTTAATTTTTTGAAATTTATATGTTTATTTTTTTTGGTAAAAAAAATTTATATATATATATATATATATATAATTTTTAAGTTTTGCTTTTAACTATTTTAAAATTTTGAATCTTTAAATTCATCAAATCTAAATTAGAGTGGTTTTATCAATTGCTTTCAATTATTTTTTTGTTTTATCTTCATTTATTTTCCTTTAAAATCTAGATGCGTCTAAGAGAGCTTTCAATTATTGTCTAATCTAGTGCATGGGTATAATACCATGTCCCTTGAAAACTCACTTGTTGTCCCAAAGTGAGGTTTCATTGATACTACATGATATAACTTAATTACTAAAAAAAATAATAATAATTTTGGTAGCTCACTTTTAGTATTAAAATTAATTTGATCTTTTAAATTAAAAAAATATCAAAATGATCCTCCAAATATAAAATTATGCAAAAAATAGCAATTATATGTTTAATACTTAGCCAGAAATAAAAGACCAAAATTATATTTTTCACACCACTTATTGTTTATACATGAAGGGTTTGTATTTGGTAAGATTCTGGCTGATTCCACGAACGGCACTAATTGCCGCAGCCGCTGATATAAGGAAGCATACAAGGTTCAATAATTGTAGGGCACACCACTTGAATGATAGTGTGTTTATCTTCCTCTGGGCAATGTGCATTTGTATAGGGAAAAACACAATGAGAGGCCAGAATCCTAATGCTCCAAGTAGTGCAAGAAACTCATTGAAGAACGGCATTGCCATAGCCAAAACTGTGGCTATCATCACAAATACTGTCCTCCAAAGTAGCCTAAACATGTTGAAACGTAATCTCATCTTGCCTACTTTGAATGGGTATTCGGTGTGTATGAAACTTGAGTTTGGCCACATCATGTCAGCACCCACTTCAACTATACGGAAGAATGGTTGAGCCATTACCTGTCATTGAATATTGATTTCTCATATCAAATAGACATCATAATAATTGTGTTTCTTGATTCTTAAATTTAAAAAATGAGGATATAACCTGATATGCTCCCAGAATGTGGATGACAATGCATATATTTCCTAAGTTGACCACCCAGAAGGGATCATAAAATCCAAAGCCAGTGAGGATGTTGCCAGGTGTATTTTCCCCAAAAGCAGCATAGCCAAGGCCACCGCATGCAAGAAAGAGCATTGTCATTGCTGTGATCCCTATCACGTTAGCTTTTTTCATCTGTTTGTTTTCTGATGGAGGTGACTTCAATGTATCCTAAATAAAGTATAGAGATAATCCATTTCATCGTTATAACTGATCATAATCCCAATTTTCCTCTTTTCTTTACTTATAAGCTTATAATGATCGTAATATCTGTAAATAGTTTGTCTTACCATAATATCAAAAACAACAGTCGCATAAGAGCAAGCAAGCCCTACGTTCCCGAGTGCTCTGAACATTCTCCACATTTTTTCTTCTTTAGATAGTCCAGGTCCTACTTCTGTTCCAGTCAAACTGGTTGGTTGTCCTTGTCCTGTTCACACCCAAACGCTAATATTCTATTATAACAAGTTCATTTCATTAAACGCCTCTGCAATGGTCCATTATTTTACTTCGTCAATACTTTCTATACTGTTGTTTCTATTTTAATACGTACGAATGTACTCCAAGTAATATTAAAAATTACCTTTGGCAATAACAGCTAAAGAAAGGCCACTCCCAATAAAAGCATAACCAAAAGAGGTAATACAAGCAATAGTTGAGACCCATGTAAGCTTGTGGAAGTTAGGAATTTGGGACAGGAATATTTGGCAGATCCCAAAACCCACCATGTAAGGATTGTTGGAATATTTGCAATAGGCCTGACGGCCGTATTTGTGAAAGCAGCTAGATTTCTTGATAGCCCTGCATTACCATGAAAAGAACAGAGAGGAAATAGACTTAATTGGAGTGACGTACACATGTGTAAAGAAGTTAGCAGTTTCGTCACGAACACTATGCTTGTAGAGGCGGTGATAGTGTAGCCAACAGTAACGCCCGCCAGCTTAGAATATTGGACCAATCCGCAAATGATGTGCATTGTTCCACCCAAGTAAGCCTTGACGGCGTCCATGTAACTGTAATTTCTCCTACCGTTGACAGGATCTGGATATCTGTAGCAATCTGCTATCAGACTGTACGTATAAAGAGAGATGGCGGAAAAGGTGACCATAACGGCTACGCCTCCTATCCATCCTAGCTGGGCCATGGCCCATGCTAGTGCCAGCACGCCAGCTCCCACCACTACTGTTATTATGTGCGTGCTCGCCATCAACACGCCTCCTGCATATCACATCCAACATCTTATTTTCTATTTCTTTATGAAATAATAATAGTAACACTAAAGTAACGCTTGGAGCACAGCACTTGGAAGTTTCTGAAAATCGTGTTTTCACTTACTGGTAAAAAAAAAATATATCTACGGTTTCGATTTGTGTTGGAAAATGAATTCTTTTACTTCTATAGATATATTCCAGATACAGTAAGATATCTTTTTTTTTCTGTGAAACGAAATTCATTTAAAACGGGCATGGCTTCATCTGCAACATTGACCTCAGAAAAGTACACAGGTCGCCGTTGTTCCTTGCTTCAAATTCCCTTATCAATGGACTCAATCATACGACACGAGTTTGCATATATTTATTGCGATTAAAATCAGCGAAGTCAGAAGAACGGAAAGCACAAACATGAGGGAATTGCGATAATTCACAACAGCATTTCTGCACGCAGTGCTTCCTTGAACGAATTCATTTCGTCTATCTGGTTTATTTGCGGGAAACTATGCTACCTTTACACAGCTTATAATTATCTATCATATCTCTTGAAACAAAAAGTCATCCTCATTTCCAATCGCATAAAAGTATGCATATATAGATGTAAAAGAAAACGCAGAACAAGCAGGTGATTAACGGGAAGAAAATAGAAAAGAAAAGAGAACAATGGAGGGAGAAAGGAAGAGGAAGGAGATGTACCGGTTCTCTTGGGGGCGCCATCGTCATCGAGCTCTGGAACTTTCCTGTCGGATTCAATGTCCATTTTGATCGGTTGAGGGAAGTCGGAAGTCGCAACTCAGAGAAGCGCGAAGAGTACAGGGAGAGATGGTAGACACGAGAAGGTGAGTGTTTGAATAAAACAACGGAACATATATATACTCACACACCCTGGTCTCCTGGTCTCTTGGTTGTGGCTATGGGATAAGCCCGGTCCTTTCCTCTAATTATAGCAAACGGACCGCGCGCTTTTTGCGATTGGATTAACCTGAAAACGGGACGATACATCAACTAAATTACACGTGGACTCACCACCCCCGTGCATGAAAACTGTTCCTAGTACCCTAGTGAGCAGCTTTTTAGGACGACTTATTCAGTGATGAGATTCATAATCCTGTGGATATATACATGTTATAATTAACAAACTCAAATTTAGAAGGTTATTATTTACCCATGTTTGTTCTGTTACTTTAAATATTAAGAAATGTCTAAGTGGTTACACTTTGAACGTTGTATGACGTATTACAATTGGAAAGCTGTATTTTTGAACTATATATATATTTTTTAATTATTTAATTCTCAAAATTTATTTTTATACGGCTTAATTTTCTTATTTAAAAAAAAGTTATGATTCATTATCCTGTTTTGGTATAAACGTCTCTCAAACACGAACGAAGAATAACTAGAAGGTTTATAAGACTGAATCACGTAAAAATAGAACTAAGTAAACAAGTAATTCGGACATGTGTAATTTTCAAGGGTAAAGAATAGAAAAAAAAAAATATTATATGCATCTAGTTATATCTTTATTGTGTTAATCATCTATTTAAAATATTATAAATGTTCAATTTTTAATTATATTACTGTAGGTGTATGACTATTATAGAAAATCATTTTATTTTAAAATTAAATTATACATTATTATTAATTTATCAAACACTTATACATTACTATTAAAATACTGTAATACAATATAAAAATATTTAAGATTTGATATGTAATAATATATTTTCCATAGTCAACACCGAAACGAATAGAAAATTCTGACTTGAATTATTATAACTACAGTGATTACTGGAAAACTTGCATCAAGCTTCGTGACCTCTATTTTGTGAAATTAATCAAGCTGATATAGTAACATTTCTTAATATTGTACAGTAAAATTACACCATGCTTTTATATGTTGTTATAGTGTGTAGCCGATTGCAACCAAACACAAAAGCCAACAGCAACGGAAGAGTACCATTGTGTGGCACGTGACATGTACCTCCACTAAAAGACACGAGACATTTTCATTGGGATTTATATCAACAAGGGCCACATCCGCACATGTGCGATAGTGATGCATCGGGGAAGCAGTCCCTCTCACTTTTTTTTTGACGCAGCATATATGCGTGAAAAACAAAAGGTTTTTTTTTTTTAGCCATGAAAAACAAAAGGGTCAATTGAGTTATACAGACATATTCTTTCATTTATATTGTTAATTATCGAAAACAAAGAAAAACGATGATGGGTGATTAATGGTTTTTTTCTCTTGATCATGATTAAAAAGAAGCATGAGAAATATATATATATATATATATATATATTCCATTGTCCAATATCCATGGATTTTTTCAAAATCACAAATTGTTGCTATTATATATTGTCATTATCCCAATTACACGAACGGTTAAAGAGGTCCTGATGATTTATGGGAAATTGCAATTAATATCCATTAAGACATTGAATCCAACACTTTACTAATTATTTGAGTTACTGCTGATTACCATTCATTCTTCCGTAAAAAAGTTTTTATAATTCAAGTTGTAAGTTTTACAATTAATTTATGGGATGATTGGATATCGTTCCATTACTTGAAATGCAGACCTTAAAAAAAGGTTCCTACTAAAAGTTTATTGGAAGACAATAATTCAGAAGAGGCTTTGGTTTGATAAGAATGGGACATCTCTTTCTTGTAAGTTTTTCTAAGATATAAGAGGGGAAAAAAAAAAAAAGGTTTGTGGATGAAAGAGCCAAGAAAATGCTATACATTTTGTTTTTTTCGTATCATCTTTATAAATTCTTTAGAATTTACAGTGACTCTAAAATAGAAAGAGAGTAATACAAAGAGTAAAAGTGTAGGTAAAATCTATTTCTTCTGTGTTTCATCTACTTTTATATATATATATATATATATATATAAAACCTTTTTCTATTTTAAAAGCAATTTTCAAAATATTTAAATTTACTAATAGTAATATATTTGAATTCGAATCCTTTACTATTATAGTAATTACTGTGTGTACTAAAAATGATTACGTGTGGTCAAATATAACATAAAAATCACTTAATGTTGGTCATTCTTTAACAAACAACAACTATTGTAACAATAGAATAGCCAAATTTGATATATTTGGGTGAGACTAGGGAGGATTGTTGCTAGACAAAGGGAACTGGGGGAGGGTTTTTGCAATGATTAAGGAATTGTGGTGGGGAGAGGATCACCAAAGGGCATTCATATTTAGGAGAAGAAAGTTAACCCAATCCCAATGTGTATAAGTGGCCAAATTAACCGGCCGCATCATTCTTGTCAACAACATCTCAATTTTCACTTTATTGCTCTAATTGAAAGGAAATGTGCCCAAATACGTGTCTAATATTATAAGGTTTTTAAGATAATATTTATTTTCACTATATTGATTGTGAGTTTATATATGATAAATTACTTATAGGATTGATTTCGAACACTTAAAGATTGACAAACGATAATTTATAAAATTTTTATTAAAAAACTTTTTGAAGTGTCAAAATAAAGAATTTTGAAAGAAAAGGAAAATATGAATTTTATTATTAATTTGTCTTATTTTTATTCATAGTAAGAAGTTGTACTAACACAAGTCATCAACGAAAAGCTCTTTTTTTTTTATTTATTTATATTCGTTTCAAGTTTAAACAAATTTGTTGTGATTTTCAAAAAGATATATACATTTATTAAATAGAATAAAAATTGAAAACACATATATATATATATATATATATAAAATAAAAGAGTAGTTGGATTTGGTTGCATTTTTTATGTAAATATTATTTAATTTTATATTAAACCCTTTATATGTTTCTTTCATTTTCTAATTTAACATAGTATTAATTTTGATTTAGATAGACTTTCAAATCTATATATCTATCCAATATAACACTTAATAATGCATCATCACAATTAAACAATTTTAACACAATTTCTTAAATTATTCATCATTTTGTAACAATAGGTGGGGTTGGTGCTTATGTTTAGCAATCTCCGTACAACTTACCATTGAGCTAGCTTATATCAAAGGATAAATTTAGAATTTAATTTTAAGAAAGCAAAAATCTTTGGATCAAAATTTGAATTAAAAGAAACAAATTCTTATGATTTAAAGGGAGTGGATTCTTATTAATCAAAAAATTAAATCAAGAGTTTATATGATAAAATTACATTAAAATTTTAAAATTCTAAAGTTACTCCCCCACACTCCACCTTAGATCTATTACTACCTATAGATATGAATCTACTACATTTATAGAATACATGCACAAAATAAATTTAGAGGTATCCAGATGATAGGTCTCACCCATTTTCTCTTCCTCACTCTATCTCTATTTATATACTATGTGTATTTAGATCAATAAATAGGGCTACATAAAACTCGATTGACCTGGGAGACCTGTCCCATTAGTTCAGGCCGGGTCAAAGGAAGAAGAAACCAAGGCATGAGAGGAGTCTGGGTCAACTGGGTATATGTCCGGGCTGAGCCAATCTCCAGGGTGATTATAATCTAGACCCAAACTAACCTAGGGTATATAATAAATATTGTTTTTAAAAAATAAAATATTACAATTTTACTTTCAATCAAAAACTCAGATAGTCAGATCATCCATCTAGGCTTTTCTCACCACCAAAGTTTGCATTTTTTAGAAGTTGACTGAAACTAGTACATTACATAAGCTATTATATAAATATATTAGTACGAACCAATATTTTCCTAAATGCATAGATCCATATCCACGCGTTGAATTCCTCCTATTGCCTATCAAAGTCAAAGTGGAAACAGAATTTGTGTTTAAAGTGGGTTTAGATTATGCACAGGTTTTCATTATGTACAAGATTTCTGATAGAGCACTGTCTTTTTATATCTTAGGATTCTTTACAAACCTGTCGCGTGCTCCAAGTGAAGTTTCAACTTTATCTTGTTTTATGTAACGTGGATTCTTTTGTGCGCATTAGATTCTACTGCAGAAACGACAACATAGCCAAGTACTTCGATTTTGGGTTTTTCTTTTTCCCAAATTGTTTCTCTCTGGCTATTTCATTTGAATTTAGTTTTCATTTCTAAGAATGTTTTAATTAATTAAAGAAAAAGCCATACGCAAGGATGGTGAAAATAAGAGACATGTAGTATTAAGATAATGAATCTTCTATCTTTTTTTTTTTTTTTATAACTTTGTTGCAAATTTTGAAAAGATAATGATATTAAAAAAAAAATGTGTATGAAATTTATTTCCTTTTTTTTTTTTTTCTCATTCATTCTATCATTTCTTTTTATTTTTCTTCAACTTTATGAACAAATCTTACATAAAAAACTTTAGAGGATGGAACTGAAAGTATTAGATGATAATACGGATGAAAAAAAAAAGGAGAAAAAATAAGTTTGAACGATGTGATATATTTGAGATGAAGTAGGATATTGTTGAAATCCCAATTGGAGAAATACCGTGCCACATTAATTCACTCTCCTTTGGAGGATCTAGACAATTCAATTAAATTGCATAAATTTAGAAGTTTGAAAAGTTAATAATCAAAAATTAAAATTAAGAAAAATAAATTGAATAAAATTTTGTATTGAAAAATCTGCATTTTAACTAAAATAAATAAATGAAACTACATCTGCTAATTAAAAATGTCTACCCTGGCTATCCTATTCCATGTTTCCACTTTGCATGCCGCACGCACACATGATACATTGATTCAATCTATTTAATAGATGCGTACATGAAACCAAGTTTTTTTTTTTTTACCAATACATGAGACTAAGCATTCATTTGATAATATTATGAGTTTTAAAAGTTTACTGTACTATAAATGTTGTAGAAAAAAATTGCTACTCAAATAAGGTAAAAATCATAAATATAAAGATCGTACAAAAGTCACTTTATAAGCATAATTGATTAATAGAGTATTTGATAATAAATTTCAAAGGTTATAAATTTATAAAAAGACGATGATGGGGATACGTTAATTATTTTCAATATTAAAAATTTAGAGTACTTTCTATCAAATTATTAAAATAACATAAAGTAGTTGAAGATGAAATTAAAATAATTAATATAAGGCTGAAAATTTTGAACAAAATTTAGATGAGAAGGATATATTATCGATTATTATAATCAATTAAATATATAAGATTTGTATATTTAGTAGTGGTAGAGAGAGGTAATTTGTGTTTTGGTAAGAAACTAATAAAAACATGAAAAATATGTAATCCAATAACATGTTTACAATGGAAAAACTATTCAGATATGATTAAAATAAAAGAAATGTGTTTGAGCAAGCTGTATTTTCAAAAAGCACCTTGATTTTTTTTAAAATATTTGAATCATACCATCAATGGACTTTTAGGTTTTATCACCTAAGCCACTCCTAAGTAGTTCACCGCAAAGAAACTTTAACTACCTATTGTTTTAACTTTTGACCTTCAGTTAAAAAGTAGTAGACACGTAAGCCAATTTGGATTTTCATATATTGTCCTAAGAATATAATGTTATATTTAATTATAATGTATTATTGGATAAAAATTTAATGGTTTAAATTTATATTAAATTAATACAATTATTTGTATTTATATTTTCAATTTATAAGTTTAAATAAAAAATTTTTATTTAATAATTTACTATATTTAAACATAACCTTATATTTTTATCATAAGGAGAATTCGAATTGCATGTAAGCACATATAGATTTAAAGGGAGACATCAATTACTTCTCTTGAATTTTAAGAATTTTAATTTTCATACATAATTTTATTTTATATTTTTAATTTAACTCTTTAATTTAAAAAGTTTTACTCCTTAGAATAAATTTTAAATTGTCCTTTAACTACTACCACCTCCACCCTTGCTTGTGTGGCTTACTTGTACATCTCTCCACCTCAGTCCTACAACTGATTTATTATATATTTTCAAGTCATAAAATTTTCTTTAAATTTTGTAGACTAGTCTCAAATTTTAAAGTTCTTTATACTAAATATTTTAATTTTATAATTTTTAATGTTATCTTTGATATACTTATAATTTTGAGTATTATAGGGATATAATTGTAATAATATAAATTATAAATTAATAATATTACAATTATAACTTTGTATTAAAATACACTGGTACACTCAACCAAAGATTTTACTAATTTTTAATTACAGTTTTTTAAGACTTATTATTCAAAAAATTATTAATTTTCTTTTAATTTTCATTTTTTCGCAATTTAGGTTTTTTTTTTTTTTTTTTCTAATTCCACTTGTATGAATCAAGTAAGGCCACTTTGGTGAATTCTATGGGTTCTCTTCTGTAACCGTTGGCGGAGTATATATATATATATGTGTGTGTGTGTGTGTGTGTTAGAAAGAGGTATATATCCTTTCAAGTTCTTGGAAACATATCCTTTTAATTTTTTGAAATTTATATGTTTATTTTTTTTGGTAAAAAAAATTTATATATATATATATATATATAATTTTTAAGTTTTGCTTTTAACTATTTTAAAATTTTGAATCTTTAAATTCATCAAATCTAAATTAGAGTGGTTTTATCAATTGCTTTCAATTATTTTTTTGTTTTATCTTCATTTATTTTCCTTTAAAATCTAGATGCGTCTAAGAGAGCTTTCAATTATTGTCTAATCTAGTGCATGGGTATAATACCATGTCCCTTGAAAACTCACTTGTTGTCCCAAAGTGAGGTTTCATTGATACTACATGATATAACTTAATTACTAAAAAAAATAATAATAATTTTGGTAGCTCACTTTTAGTATTAAAATTAATTTGATCTTTTAAATTAAAAAAATATCAAAATGATCCTCCAAATATAAAATTATGCAAAAAATAGCAATTATATGTTTAATACTTAGCCAGAAATAAAAGACCAAAATTATATTTTTCACACCACTTATTGTTTATACATGAAGGGTTTGTATTTGGTAAGATTCTGGCTGATTCCACGAACGGCACTAATTGCCGCAGCCGCTGATATAAGGAAGCATACAAGGTTCAATAATTGTAGGGCACACCACTTGAATGATAGTGTGTTTATCTTCCTCTGGGCAATGTGCATTTGTATAGGGAAAAACACAATGAGAGGCCAGAATCCTAATGCTCCAAGTAGTGCAAGAAACTCATTGAAGAACGGCATTGCCATAGCCAAAACTGTGGCTATCATCACAAATACTGTCCTCCAAAGTAGCCTAAACATGTTGAAACGTAATCTCATCTTGCCTACTTTGAATGGGTATTCGGTGTGTATGAAACTTGAGTTTGGCCACATCATGTCAGCACCCACTTCAACTATACGGAAGAATGGTTGAGCCATTACCTGTCATTGAATATTGATTTCTCATATCAAATAGACATCATAATAATTGTGTTTCTTGATTCTTAAATTTAAAAAATGAGGATATAACCTGATATGCTCCCAGAATGTGGATGACAATGCATATATTTCCTAAGTTGACCACCCAGAAGGGATCATAAAATCCAAAGCCAGTGAGGATGTTGCCAGGTGTATTTTCCCCAAAAGCAGCATAGCCAAGGCCACCGCATGCAAGAAAGAGCATTGTCATTGCTGTGATCCCTATCACGTTAGCTTTTTTCATCTGTTTGTTTTCTGATGGAGGTGACTTCAATGTATCCTAAATAAAGTATAGAGATAATCCATTTCATCGTTATAACTGATCATAATCCCAATTTTCCTCTTTTCTTTACTTATAAGCTTATAATGATCGTAATATCTGTAAATAGTTTGTCTTACCATAATATCAAAAACAACAGTCGCATAAGAGCAAGCAAGCCCTACGTTCCCGAGTGCTCTGAACATTCTCCACATTTTTTCTTCTTTAGATAGTCCAGGTCCTACTTCTGTTCCAGTCAAACTGGTTGGTTGTCCTTGTCCTGTTCACACCCAAACGCTAATATTCTATTATAACAAGTTCATTTCATTAAACGCCTCTGCAATGGTCCATTATTTTACTTCGTCAATACTTTCTATACTGTTGTTTCTATTTTAATACGTACGAATGTACTCCAAGTAATATTAAAAATTACCTTTGGCAATAACAGCTAAAGAAAGGCCACTCCCAATAAAAGCATAACCAAAAGAGGTAATACAAGCAATAGTTGAGACCCATGTAAGCTTGTGGAAGTTAGGAATTTGGGACAGGAATATTTGGCAGATCCCAAAACCCACCATGTAAGGATTGTTGGAATATTTGCAATAGGCCTGACGGCCGTATTTGTGAAAGCAGCTAGATTTCTTGATAGCCCTGCATTACCATGAAAAGAACAGAGAGGAAATAGACTTAATTGGAGTGACGTACACATGTGTAAAGAAGTTAGCAGTTTCGTCACGAACACTATGCTTGTAGAGGCGGTGATAGTGTAGCCAACAGTAACGCCCGCCAGCTTAGAATATTGGACCAATCCGCAAATGATGTGCATTGTTCCACCCAAGTAAGCCTTGACGGCGTCCATGTAACTGTAATTTCTCCTACCGTTGACAGGATCTGGATATCTGTAGCAATCTGCTATCAGACTGTACGTATAAAGAGAGATGGCGGAAAAGGTGACCATAACGGCTACGCCTCCTATCCATCCTAGCTGGGCCATGGCCCATGCTAGTGCCAGCACGCCAGCTCCCACCACTACTGTTATTATGTGCGTGCTCGCCATCAACACGCCCCCTGCATATCACATCCAACATCTTATTTTCTATTTCTTTATGAAATAATAATAGTAACACTAAAGTAACGCTTGGAGCACAGCACTTGGAAGTTTCTGAAAATCGTGTTTTCACTTACTGGTAAAAAAAAAATATATCTACGGTTTCGATTTGTGTTGGAAAATGAATTCTTTTACTTCTATAGATATATTCCAGATACAGTAAGATATCTTTTTTTTCTGTGAAACGAAATTCATTTAAAACGGGCATGGCTTCATCTGCAACATTGACCTCAGAAAAGTACACAGGTCGCCGTTGTTCCTTGCTTCAAATTCCCTTATCAATGGACTCAATCATACGACACGAGTTTGCATATATTTATTGCGATTAAAATCAGCGAAGTCAGAAGAACGGAAAGCACAAACATGAGGGAATTGCGATAATTCACAACAGCATTTCTGCACGCAGTGCTTCCTTGAACGAATTCATTTCGTCTATCTGGTTTATTTGCGGGAAACTATGCTACCTTTACACAGCTTATAATTATCTATCATATCTCTTGAAACAAAAAGTCATCCTCATTTCCAATCGCATAAAAGTATGCATATATAGATGTAAAAGAAAACGCAGAACAAGCAGGTGATTAACGGGAAGAAAATAGAAAAGAAAAGAGAACAATGGAGGGAGAAAGGAAGAGGAAGGAGATGTACCGGTTCTCTTGGGGGCGCCATCGTCATCGAGCTCTGGAACTTTCCTGTCGGATTCAATGTCCATTTTGATCGGTTGAGGGAAGTCGGAAGTCGCAACTCAGAGAAGCGCGAAGAGTACAGGGAGAGATGGTAGACACGAGAAGGTGAGTGTTTGAATAAAACAACGGAACATATATATACTCACACACCCTGGTCTCCTGGTCTCTTGGTTGTGGCTATGGGATAAGCCCGGTCCTTTCCTCTAATTATAGCAAACGGACCGCGCGCTTTTTGCGATTGGATTAACCTGAA
Organism: Delonix regia; assembly: GCA_037074485.1. Lineage (NCBI taxonomy): Eukaryota > Viridiplantae > Streptophyta > Magnoliopsida > Fabales > Fabaceae > Delonix > Delonix regia. Next base: position 9,125,220 of record CM073452.1, read on the forward strand.
AACGGGACGATACATCAACTAAATTACACGTGGACTCACCACCCCCGTGCATGAAAACTGTTCCTAGTACCCTAGTGAGCAGCTTTTTAGGACGACTTATTCAGTGATGAGATTCATAATCCTGTGGATATATACATGTTATAATTAACAAACTCAAATTTAGAAGGTTATTATTTACCCATGTTTGTTCTGTTACTTTAAATATTAAGAAATGTCTAAGTGGTTACACTTTGAACGTTGTATGACGTATTACAATTGGAAAGCTGTATTTTTGAACTATATATATATTTTTTAATTATTTAATTCTCAAAATTTATTTTTATACGGCTTAATTTTCTTATTTAAAAAAAAGTTATGATTCATTATCCTGTTTTGGTATAAACGTCTCTCAAACACGAACGAAGAATAACTAGAAGGTTTATAAGACTGAATCACGTAAAAATAGAACTAAGTAAACAAGTAATTCGGACATGTGTAATTTTCAAGGGTAAAGAATAGAAAAAAAAAAATATTATATGCATCTAGTTATATCTTTATTGTGTTAATCATCTATTTAAAATATTATAAATGTTCAATTTTTAATTATATTACTGTAGGTGTATGACTATTATAGAAAATCATTTTATTTTAAAATTAAATTATACATTATTATTAATTTATCAAACACTTATACATTACTATTAAAATACTGTAATACAATATAAAAATATTTAAGATTTGATATGTAATAATATATTTTCCATAGTCAACACCGAAACGAATAGAAAATTCTGACTTGAATTATTATAACTACAGTGATTACTGGAAAACTTGCATCAAGCTTCGTGACCTCTATTTTGTGAAATTAATCAAGCTGATATAGTAACATTTCTTAATATTGTACAGTAAAATTACACCATGCTTTTATATGTTGTTATAGTGTGTAGCCGATTGCAACCAAACACAAAAGCCAACAGCAACGGAAGAGTACCATTGTGTGGCACGTGACATGTACCTCCACTAAAAGACACGAGACATTTTCATTGGGATTTATATCAACAAGGGCCACATCCGCACATGTGCGATAGTGATGCATCGGGGAAGCAGTCCCTCTCACTTTTTTTTTGACGCAGCATATACGCGTGAAAAACAAAAGGTTTTTTTTTTTTAGCCATGAAAAACAAAAGGGTCAATTGAGTTATACAGACATATTCTTTCATTTATATTGTTAATTATCGAAAACAAAGAAAAACGATGATGGGTGATTAATGGTTTTTTTCTCTTGATCATGATTAAAAAGAAGCATGAGAAATATATATATATATATATATATATATTCCATTGTCCAATATCCATGGATTTTTTCAAAATCACAAATTGTTGCTATTATATATTGTCATTATCCCAATTACACGAACGGTTAAAGAGGTCCTGATGATTTATGGGAAATTGCAATTAATATCCATTAAGACATTGAATCCAACACTTTACTAATTATTTGAGTTACTGCTGATTACCATTCATTCTTCCGTAAAAAAGTTTTTATAATTCAAGTTGTAAGTTTTACAATTAATTTATGGGATGATTGGATATCGTTCCATTACTTGAAATGCAGACCTTAAAAAAAGGTTCCTACTAAAAGTTTATTGGAAGACAATAATTCAGAAGAGGCTTTGGTTTGATAAGAATGGGACATCTCTTTCTTGTAAGTTTTTCTAAGATATAAGAGGGGAAAAAAAAAAAAGGTTTGTGGATGAAAGAGCCAAGAAAATGCTATACATTTTGTTTTTTTCGTATCATCTTTATAAATTCTTTAGAATTTACAGTGACTCTAAAATAGAAAGAGAGTAATACAAAGAGTAAAAGTGTAGGTAAAATCTATTTCTTCTGTGTTTCATCTACTTTTATATATATATATATATATATATATAAAACCTTTTTCTATTTTAAAAGCAATTTTCAAAATATTTAAATTTACTAATAGTAATATATTTGAATTCGAATCCTTTACTATTATAGTAATTACTGTGTGTACTAAAAATGATTACGTGTGGTCAAATATAACATAAAAATCACTTAATGTTGGTCATTCTTTAACAAACAACAACTATTGTAACAATAGAATAGCCAAATTTGATATATTTGGGTGAGACTAGGGAGGATTGTTGCTAGACAAAGGGAACTGGGGGAGGGTTTTTGCAATGATTAAGGAATTGTGGTGGGGAGAGGATCACCAAAGGGCATTCATATTTAGGAGAAGAAAGTTAACCCAATCCCAATGTGTATAAGTGGCCAAATTAACCGGCCGCATCATTCTTGTCAACAACATCTCAATTTTCACTTTATTGCTCTAATTGAAAGGAAATGTGCCCAAATACGTGTCTAATATTATAAGGTTTTTAAGATAATATTTATTTTCACTATATTGATTGTGAGTTTATATATGATAAATTACTTATAGGATTGATTTCGAACACTTAAAGATTGACAAACGATAATTTATAAAATTTTTATTAAAAAACTTTTTGAAGTGTCAAAATAAAGAATTTTGAAAGAAAAGGAAAATATGAATTTTATTATTAATTTGTCTTATTTTTATTCATAGTAAGAAGTTGTACTAACACAAGTCATCAACGAAAAGCTCTTTTTTTTTTATTTATTTATATTCGTTTCAAGTTTAAACAAATTTGTTGTGATTTTCAAAAAGATATATACATTTATTAAATAGAATAAAAATTGAAAACACATATATATATATATATATATATAAAATAAAAGAGTAGTTGGATTTGGTTGCATTTTTTATGTAAATATTATTTAATTTTATATTAAACCCTTTATATGTTTCTTTCATTTTCTAATTTAACATAGTATTAATTTTAATTTAGATAGACTTTCAAATCTATATATCTATCCAATATAACACTTAATAATGCATCATCACAATTAAACAATTTTAACACAATTTCTTAAATTATTCATCATTTTGTAACAATAGGTGGGGTTGGTGCTTATGTTTAGCAATCTCCGTACAACTTACCATTGAGCTAGCTTATATCAAAGGATGAATTTAGAATTTAATTTTAAGAAAGCAAAAATCTTTGGATCAAAATTTGAATTAAAAGAAACAAATTCTTATGATTTAAAGGGAGTGGATTCTTATTAATCAAAAAATTAAATCAAGAGTTTATATGATAAAATTACATTAAAATTTTAAAATTCTAAAGTTACTCCCCCACACTCCTCCTTAGATCTATTACTACCTATAGATATGAATCTACTACATTTAGAGAATACATGCACAAAATAAATTTAGAGGTATCCAGATGATAGGTCTCACCCATTTTCTCTTCCTCACTCTATCTCTATTTATATACTATGTGTATTTAGATCAATAAATAGGGCTACATAAAACTCGATTGACCTGGGAGACCTGTCCCATTAGTTCAGGCCGGGTCAAAGGAAGAAGAAACCAAGGCATGAGAGGAGTCTGGGTCAACTGGGTATATGTCCGGGCTGAGCCAATCTCCAGGGTGATTATAATCTAGACCCAAACTAACCTAGGGTATATAATAAATATTGTTTTTAAAAAATAAAATATTACAATTTTACTTTCAATCAAAAACTCAGATAGTCAGATCATCCATCTAGGCTTTTCTCACCACCAAAGTTTGCATTTTTTAGAAGTTGACTGAAACTAGTACATTACATAAGCTATTATATAAATATATTAGTACGAACCAATATTTTCCTAAATGCATAGATCCATATCCACGCGTTGAATTCCTCCTATTGCCTATCAAAGTCAAAGTGGAAACAGAATTTGTGTTTAAAGTGGGTTTAGATTATGCACAGGTTTTCATTATGTACAAGATTTCTGATAGAGCACTGTCTTTTTATATCTTAGGATTCTTTACAAACCTGTCGCGTGCTCCAAGTGAAGTTTCAACTTTATCTTGTTTTATGTAACGTGGATTCTTTTGTGCGCATTAGATTCTACTGCAGAAACGACAACATAGCCAAGTACTTTGATTTTGGGTTTTTCTTTTTCCCAAATTGTTTCTCTCTGGCTATTTCATTTGAATTTAGTTTTCATTTCTAAGAATGTTTTAATTAATTAAAGAAAAAGCCATATGCAAGGATGGTGAAAATAAGAGACATGTAGTATTAAGATAATGAATCTTCTATCTTTTTTTTTTTTTTTATAACTTTGTTGCAAATTTTGAAAAGATAATGATATTAAAAAAAAAATGTGTATGAAATTTATTTCCTTTTTTTTTTTTTTCTCATTCATTCTATCATTTCTTTTTATTTTTCTTCAACTTTATGAACAAATCTTACATAAAAAACTTTAGAGGATGGAACTGAAAGTATTAGATGATAATACGGATGAAAAAAAAAAGGAGAAAAAATAAGTTTGAACGATGTGATATATTTGAGATGAAGTAGGATATTGTTGAAATCCCAATTGGAGAAATACCGTGCCACATTAATTCACTCTCCTTTGGAGGATCTAGACAATTCAATTAAATTGCATAAATTTAGAAGTTTGAAAAGTTAATAATCAAAAATTAAAATTAAGAAAAATAAATTGAATAAAATTTTGTATTGAAAAATCTGCATTTTAACTAAAATAAATAAATGAAACTACATCTGCTAATTAAAAATGTCTACCCTGGCTATCCTATTCCATGTTTCCACTTTGCATGCCGCACGCACACATGATACATTGATTCAATCTATTTAATAGATGCGTACATGAAACCAAGTTTTTTTTTTTTTACCAATACATGAGACTAAGCATTCATTTGATAATATTATGAGTTTTAAAAGTTTACTGTACTATAAATGTTGTAGAAAAAAATTGCTACTCAAATAAGGTAAAAATCATAAATATAAAGATCGTACAAAAGTCACTTTATAAGCATAATTGATTAATAGAGTATTTGATAATAAATTTCAAAGGTTATAAATTTATAAAAAGACGATGATGGGGATACGTTAATTATTTTCAATATTAAAAATTTAGAGTACTTTCTATCAAATTATTAAAATAACATAAAGTAGTTGAAGATGAAATTAAAATAATTAATATAAGGCTGAAAATTTTGAACAAAATTTAGATGAGAAGGATATATTATCGATTATTATAATCAATTAAATATATAAGATTTGTATATTTAGTAGTGGTAGAGAGAGGTAATTTGTGTTTTGGTAAGAAACTAATAAAAACATGAAAAATATGTAATCCAATAACATGTTTACAATGGAAAAACTATTCAGATATGATTAAAATAAAAGAAATGTGTTTGAGCAAGCTGTATTTTCAAAAAGCACCTTGATTTTTTTTAAAATATTTGAATCATACCATCAATGGACTTTTAGGTTTTATCACCTAAGCCACTCCTAAGTAGTTCACCGCAAAGAAACTTTAACTACCTATTGTTTTAACTTTTGACCTTCAGTTAAAAAGTAGTAGACACGTAAGCCAATTTGGATTTTCATATATTGTCCTAAGAATATAATGTTATATTTAATTATAATGTATTATTGGATAAAAATTTAATGGTTTAAATTTATATTAAATTAATACAATTATTTGTATTTATATTTTCAATTTATAAGTTTAAATAAAAAATTTTTATTTAATAATTTACTATATTTAAACATAACCTTATATTTTTATCATAAGGAGAATTCGAATTGCATGTAAGCACATATAGATTTAAAGGGAGACATCAATTACTTCTCTTGAATTTTAAGAATTTTAATTTTCATACATAATTTTATTTTATATTTTTAATTTAACTCTTTAATTTAAAAAGTTTTACTCCTTAGAATAAATTTTAAATTGTCCTTTAACTACTACCACCTCCACCCTTGCTTGTGTGGCTTACTTGTACATCTCTCCACCTCAGTCCTACAACTGATTTATTATATATTTTCAAGTCATAAAATTTTCTTTAAATTTTGTAGACTAGTCTCAAATTTTAAAGTTCTTTATACTAAATATTTTAATTTTATAATTTTTAATGTTATCTTTGATATACTTATAATTTTGAGTATTATAGGGATATAATTGTAATAATATAAATTATAAATTAATAATATTACAATTATAACTTTGTATTAAAATACACTGGTACACTCAACCAAAGATTTTACTAATTTTTAATTACAGTTTTTTAAGACTTATTATTCAAAAAATTATTAATTTTCTTTTAATTTTCATTTTTTCGCAATTTAGGTTTTTTTTTTTTTTTTTTCTAATTCCACTTGTATGAATCAAGTAAGGCCACTTTGGTGAATTCTATGGGTTCTCTTCTGTAACCGTTGGCGGAGTATATATATATATATGTGTGTGTGTGTGTGTGTGTTAGAAAGAGGTATATATCCTTTCAAGTTCTTGGAAACATATCCTTTTAATTTTTTGAAATTTATATGTTTATTTTTTTTGGTAAAAAAAATTTATATATATATATATATATATATAATTTTTAAGTTTTGCTTTTAACTATTTTAAAATTTTGAATCTTTAAATTCATCAAATCTAAATTAGAGTGGTTTTATCAATTGCTTTCAATTATTTTTTTGTTTTATCTTCATTTATTTTCCTTTAAAATCTAGATGCGTCTAAGAGAGCTTTCAATTATTGTCTAATCTAGTGCATGGGTATAATACCATGTCCCTTGAAAACTCACTTGTTGTCCCAAAGTGAGGTTTCATTGATACTACATGATATAACTTAATTACTAAAAAAAATAATAATAATTTTGGTAGCTCACTTTTAGTATTAAAATTAATTTGATCTTTTAAATTAAAAAAATATCAAAATGATCCTCCAAATATAAAATTATGCAAAAAATAGCAATTATATGTTTAATACTTAGCCAGAAATAAAAGACCAAAATTATATTTTTCACACCACTTATTGTTTATACATGAAGGGTTTGTATTTGGTAAGATTCTGGCTGATTCCACGAACGGCACTAATTGCCGCAGCCGCTGATATAAGGAAGCATACAAGGTTCAATAATTGTAGGGCACACCACTTGAATGATAGTGTGTTTATCTTCCTCTGGGCAATGTGCATTTGTATAGGGAAAAACACAATGAGAGGCCAGAATCCTAATGCTCCAAGTAGTGCAAGAAACTCATTGAAGAACGGCATTGCCATAGCCAAAACTGTGGCTATCATCACAAATACTGTCCTCCAAAGTAGCCTAAACATGTTGAAACGTAATCTCATCTTGCCTACTTTGAATGGGTATTCGGTGTGTATGAAACTTGAGTTTGGCCACATCATGTCAGCACCCACTTCAACTATACGGAAGAATGGTTGAGCCATTACCTGTCATTGAATATTGATTTCTCATATCAAATAGACATCATAATAATTGTGTTTCTTGATTCTTAAATTTAAAAAATGAGGATATAACCTGATATGCTCCCAGAATGTGGATGACAATGCATATATTTCCTAAGTTGACCACCCAGAAGGGATCATAAAATCCAAAGCCAGTGAGGATGTTGCCAGGTGTATTTTCCCCAAAAGCAGCATAGCCAAGGCCACCGCATGCAAGAAAGAGTATTGTCATTGCTGTGATCCCTATCACGTTAGCTTTTTTCATCTGTTTGTTTTCTGATGGAGGTGACTTCAATGTATCCTAAATAAAGTATAGAGATAATCCATTTCATCGTTATAACTGATCATAATCCCAATTTTCCTCTTTTCTTTACTTATAAGCTTATAATGATCGTAATATCTGTAAATAGTTTGTCTTACCATAATATCAAAAACAACAGTCGCATAAGAGCAAGCAAGCCCTACGTTCCCGAGTGCTCTGAACATTCTCCACATTTTTTCTTCTTTAGATAGTCCAGGTCCTACTTCTGTTCCAGTCAAACTGGTTGGTTGTCCTTGTCCTGTTCACACCCAAACGCTAATATTCTATTATAACAAGTTCATTTCATTAAACGCCTCTGCAATGGTCCATTATTTTACTTCGTCAATACTTTCTATACTGTTGTTTCTATTTTAATACGTACGAATGTACTCCAAGTAATATTAAAAATTACCTTTGGCAATAACAGCTAAAGAAAGGCCACTCCCAATAAAAGCATAACCAAAAGAGGTAATACAAGCAATAGTTGAGACCCATGTAAGCTTGTGGAAGTTAGGAATTTGGGACAGGAATATTTGGCAGATCCCAAAACCCACCATGTAAGGATTGTTGGAATATTTGCAATAGGCCTGACGGCCGTATTTGTGAAAGCAGCTAGATTTCTTGATAGCCCTGCATTACCATGAAAAGAACAGAGAGGAAATAGACTTAATTGGAGTGACGTACACATGTGTAAAGAAGTTAGCAGTTTCGTCACGAACACTATGCTTGTAGAGGCGGTGATAGTGTAGCCAACAGTAACGCCCGCCAGCTTAGAATATTGGACCAATCCGCAAATGATGTGCATTGTTCCACCCAAGTAAGCCTTGACGGCGTCCATGTAACTGTAATTTCTCCTACCGTTGACAGGATCTGGATATCTGTAGCAATCTGCTATCAGACTGTACGTATAAAGAGAGATGGCGGAAAAGGTGACCATAACGGCTACGCCTCCTATCCATCCTAGCTGGGCCATGGCCCATGCTAGTGCCAGCACGCCAGCTCCCACCACTACTGTTATTATGTGCGTGCTCGCCATCAACACGCCTCCTGCATATCACATCCAACATCTTATTTTCTATTTCTTTATGAAATAATAATAGTAACACTAAAGTAACGCTTGGAGCACAGCACTTGGAAGTTTCTGAAAATCGTGTTTTCACTTACTGGTAAAAAAAAAATATATCTACGGTTTCGATTTGTGTTGGAAAATGAATTCTTTTACTTCTATAGATATATTCCAGATACAGTAAGATATCTTTTTTTTTCTGTGAAACGAAATTCATTTAAAACGGGCATGGCTTCATCTGCAACATTGACCTCAGAAAAGTACACAGGTCGCCGTTGTTCCTTGCTTCAAATTCCCTTATCAATGGACTCAATCATACGACACGAGTTTGCATATATTTATTGCGATTAAAATCAGCGAAGTCAGAAGAACGGAAAGCACAAACATGAGGGAATTGCGATAATTCACAACAGCATTTCTGCACGCAGTGCTTCCTTGAACGAATTCATTTCGTCTATCTGGTTTATTTGCGGGAAACTATGCTACCTTTACACAGCTTATAATTATCTATCATATCTCTTGAAACAAAAAGTCATCCTCATTTCCAATCGCATAAAAGTATGCATATATAGATGTAAAAGAAAACGCAGAACAAGCAGGTGATTAACGGGAAGAAAATAGAAAAGAAAAGAGAACAATGGAGGGAGAAAGGAAGAGGAAGGAGATGTACCGGTTCTCTTGGGGGCGCCATCGTCATCGAGCTCTGGAACTTTCCTGTCGGATTCAATGTCCATTTTGATCGGTTGAGGGAAGTCGGAAGTCGCAACTCAGAGAAGCGCGAAGAGTACAGGGAGAGATGGTAGACACGAGAAGGTGAGTGTTTGAATAAAACAACGGAACATATATATACTCACACACCCTGGTCTCCTGGTCTCTTGGTTGTGGCTATGGGATAAGCCCGGTCCTTTCCTCTAATTATAGCAAACGGACCGCGCGCTTTTTGCGATTGGATTAACCTGAAAACGGGACGATACATCAACTAAATTACACGTGGACTCACCACCCCCGTGCATGAAAACTGTTCCTAGTACCCTAGTGAGCAGCTTTTTAGGACGACTTATTCAGTGATGAGATTCATAATCCTGTGGATATATACATGTTATAATTAACAAACTCAAATTTAGAAGGTTATTATTTACCCATGTTTGTTCTGTTACTTTAAATATTAAGAAATGTCTAAGTGGTTACACTTTGAACGTTGTATGACGTATTACAATTGGAAAGCTGTATTTTTGAACTATATATATATTTTTTAATTATTTAATTCTCAAAATTTATTTTTATACGGCTTAATTTTCTTATTTAAAAAAAAGTTATGATTCATTATCCTGTTTTGGTATAAACGTCTCTCAAACACGAACGAAGAATAACTAGAAGGTTTATAAGACTGAATCACGTAAAAATAGAACTAAGTAAACAAGTAATTCGGACATGTGTAATTTTCAAGGGTAAAGAATAGAAAAAAAAAAATATTATATGCATCTAGTTATATCTTTATTGTGTTAATCATCTATTTAAAATATTATAAATGTTCAATTTTTAATTATATTACTGTAGGTGTATGACTATTATAGAAAATCATTTTATTTTAAAATTAAATTATACATTATTATTAATTTATCAAACACTTATACATTACTATTAAAATACTGTAATACAATATAAAAATATTTAAGATTTGATATGTAATAATATATTTTCCATAGTCAACACCGAAACGAATAGAAAATTCTGACTTGAATTATTATAACTACAGTGATTACTGGAAAACTTGCATCAAGCTTCGTGACCTCTATTTTGTGAAATTAATCAAGCTGATATAGTAACATTTCTTAATATTGTACAGTAAAATTACACCATGCTTTTATATGTTGTTATAGTGTGTAGCCGATTGCAACCAAACACAAAAGCCAACAGCAACGGAAGAGTACCATTGTGTGGCACGTGACATGTACCTCCACTAAAAGACACGAGACATTTTCATTGGGATTTATATCAACAAGGGCCACATCCGCACATGTGCGATAGTGATGCATCGGGGAAGCAGTCCCTCTCACTTTTTTTTTGACGCAGCATATACGCGTGAAAAACAAAAGGTTTTTTTTTTTTAGCCATGAAAAACAAAAGGGTCAATTGAGTTATACAGACATATTCTTTCATTTATATTGTTAATTATCGAAAACAAAGAAAAACGATGATGGGTGATTAATGGTTTTTTTCTCTTGATCATGATTAAAAAGAAGCATGAGAAATATATATATATATATATATATATATATTCCATTGTCCAATATCCATGGATTTTTTCAAAATCACAAATTGTTGCTATTATATATTGTCATTATCCCAATTACACGAACGGTTAAAGAGGTCCTGATGATTTATGGGAAATTGCAATTAATATCCATTAAGACATTGAATCCAACACTTTACTAATTATTTGAGTTACTGCTGATTACCATTCATTCTTCCGTAAAAAAGTTTTTATAATTCAAGTTGTAAGTTTTACAATTAATTTATGGGATGATTGGATATCGTTCCATTACTTGAAATGCAGACCTTAAAAAAAGGTTCCTACTAAAAGTTTATTGGAAGACAATAATTCAGAAGAGGCTTTGGTTTGATAAGAATGGGACATCTCTTTCTTGTAAGTTTTTCTAAGATATAAGAGGGGAAAAAAAAAAAAAGGTTTGTGGATGAAAGAGCCAAGAAAATGCTATACATTTTGTTTTTTTCGTATCATCTTTATAAATTCTTTAGAATTTACAGTGACTCTAAAATAGAAAGAGAGTAATACAAAGAGTAAAAGTGTAGGTAAAATCTATTTCTTCTGTGTTTCATCTACTTTTATATATATATATATATATATATATATAACCTTTTTCTATTTTAAAAGCAATTTTCAAAATATTTAAATTTACTAATAGTAATATATTTGAATTCGAATCCTTTACTATTATAGTAATTACTGTGTGTACTAAAAATGATTACGTGTGGTCAAATATAACATAAAAATCACTTAATGTTGGTCATTCTTTAACAAACAACAACTATTGTAACAATAGAATAGCCAAATTTGATATATTTGGGTGAGACTAGGGAGGATTGTTGCTAGACAAAGGGAACTGGGGGAGGGTTTTTGCAATGATTAAGGAATTGTGGTGGGGAGAGGATCACCAAAGGGCATTCATATTTAGGAGAAGAAAGTTAACCCAATCCCAATGTGTATAAGTGGCCAAATTAACCGACCGCATCATTCTTGCAACAACATCTCAATTTTCACTTTATTGCTCTAATTGAAAGGAAATGTGCCCAAATACGTGTCTAATATTATAAGGTTTTTAAGATAATATTTATTTTCACTATATTGATTGTGAGTTTATATATGATAAATTACTTATAGGATTGATTTCGAACACTTAAAGATTGACAAACGATAATTTATAAAATTTTTATTAAAAAACTTTTTGAAGTGTCAAAATAAAGAATTTTGAAAGAAAAGGAAAATATGAATTTTATTATTAATTTGTCTTATTTTTATTCATAGTAAGAAGTTGTACTAACACAAGTCATCAACGAAAAGCTCTTTTTTTTTTATTTATTTATATTCGTTTCAAGTTTAAACAAATTTGTTGTGATTTTCAAAAAGATATATACATTTATTAAATAGAATAAAAATTGAAAACACATATATATATATATATATATAAAATAAAAGAGTAGTTGGATTTGGTTGCATTTTTTATGTAAATATTATTTAATTTTATATTAAACCCTTTATATGTTTCTTTCATTTTCTAATTTAACGTAGTATTAATTTTAATTTAGATAGACTTTCAAATCTATATATCTATCCAATATAACACTTAATAATGCATCATCACAATTAAACAATTTTAACACAATTTCTTAAATTATTCATCATTTTGTAACAATAGGTGGGGTTGGTGCTTATGTTTAGCAATCTCCGTACAACTTACCATTGAGCTAGCTTATATCAAAGGATGAATTTAGAATTTAATTTTAAGAAAGCAAAAATCTTTGGATCAAAATTTGAATTAAAAGAAACAAATTCTTATGATTTAAAGGGAGTGGATTCTTATTAATCAAAAAATTAAATCAAGAGTTTATATGATAAAATTACATTAAAATTTTAAAATTCTAAAGTTACTCCCCCACACTCCTCCTTAGATCTATTACTACCTATAGATATGAATCTACTACATTTAGAGAATACATGCACAAAATAAATTTAGAGGTATCCAGATGATAGGTCTCACCCATTTTCTCTTCCTCACTCTATCTCTATTTATATACTATGTGTATTTAGATCAATAAATAGGGCTACATAAAACTCGATTGACCTGGGAGACCTGTCCCATTAGTTCAGGCCGGGTCAAAGGAAGAAGAAACCAAGGCATGAGAGGAGTCTGGGTCAACTGGGTATATGTCCGGGCTGAGCCAATCTCCAGGGTGATTATAATCTAGACCCAAACTAACCTAGGGTATATAATAAATATTGTTTTTAAAAAATAAAATATTACAATTTTACTTTCAATCAAAAACTCAGATAGTCAGATCATCCATCTAGGCTTTTCTCACCACCAAAGTTTGCATTTTTTAGAAGTTGACTGAAACTAGTACATTACATAAGCTATTATATAAATATATTAGTACGAACCAATATTTTCCTAAATGCATAGATCCATATCCACGCGTTGAATTCCTCCTATTGCCTATCAAAGTCAAAGTGGAAACAGAATTTGTGTTTAAAGTGGGTTTAGATTATGCACAGGTTTTCATTATGTACAAGATTTCTGATAGAGCACTGTCTTTTTATATCTTAGGATTCTTTACAAACCTGTCGCGTGCTCCAAGTGAAGTTTCAACTTTATCTTGTTTTATGTAACGTGGATTCTTTTGTGCGCATTAGATTCTACTGCAGAAACGACAACATAGCCAAGTACTTTGATTTTGGGTTTTTCTTTTTCCCAAATTGTTTCTCTCTGGCTATTTCATTTGAATTTAGTTTTCATTTCTAAGAATGTTTTAATTAATTAAAGAAAAAGCCATATGCAAGGATGGTGAAAATAAGAGACATGTAGTATTAAGATAATGAATCTTCTATCTTTTTTTTTTTTTTTATAACTTTGTTGCAAATTTTGAAAAGATAATGATATTAAAAAAAAAATGTGTATGAAATTTATTTCCTTTTTTTTTTTTTTCTCATTCATTCTATCATTTCTTTTTATTTTTCTTCAACTTTATGAACAAATCTTACATAAAAAACTTTAGAGGATGGAACTGAAAGTATTAGATGATAATACGGATGAAAAAAAAAAGGAGAAAAAATAAGTTTGAACGATGTGATATATTTGAGATGAAGTAGGATATTGTTGAAATCCCAATTGGAGAAATACCGTGCCACATTAATTCACTCTCCTTTGGAGGATCTAGACAATTCAATTAAATTGCATAAATTTAGAAGTTTGAAAAGTTAATAATCAAAAATTAAAATTAAGAAAAATAAATTGAATAAAATTTTGTATTGAAAAATCTGCATTTTAACTAAAATAAATAAATGAAACTACATCTGCTAATTAAAAATGTCTACCCTGGCTATCCTATTCCATGTTTCCACTTTGCATGCCGCACGCACACATGATACATTGATTCAATCTATTTAATAGATGCGTACATGAAACCAAGTTTTTTTTTTTTTACCAATACATGAGACTAAGCATTCATTTGATAATATTATGAGTTTTAAAAGTTTACTGTACTATAAATGTTGTAGAAAAAAATTGCTACTCAAATAAGGTAAAAATCATAAATATAAAGATCGTACAAAAGTCACTTTATAAGCATAATTGATTAATAGAGTATTTGATAATAAATTTCAAAGGTTATAAATTTATAAAAAGACGATGATGGGGATACGTTAATTATTTTCAATATTAAAAATTTAGAGTACTTTCTATCAAATTATTAAAATAACATAAAGTAGTTGAAGATGAAATTAAAATAATTAATATAAGGCTGAAAATTTTGAACAAAATTTAGATGAGAAGGATATATTATCGATTATTATAATCAATTAAATATATAAGATTTGTATATTTAGTAGTGGTAGAGAGAGGTAATTTGTGTTTTGGTAAGAAACTAATAAAAACATGAAAAATATGTAATCCAATAACATGTTTACAATGGAAAAACTATTCAGATATGATTAAAATAAAAGAAATGTGTTTGAGCAAGCTGTATTTTCAAAAAGCACCTTGATTTTTTTTAAAATATTTGAATCATACCATCAATGGACTTTTAGGTTTTATCACCTAAGCCACTCCTAAGTAGTTCACCGCAAAGAAACTTTAACTACCTATTGTTTTAACTTTTGACCTTCAGTTAAAAAGTAGTAGACACGTAAGCCAATTTGGATTTTCATATATTGTCCTAAGAATATAATGTTATATTTAATTATAATGTATTATTGGATAAAAATTTAATGGTTTAAATTTATATTAAATTAATACAATTATTTGTATTTATATTTTCAATTTATAAGTTTAAATAAAAAATTTTTATTTAATAATTTACTATATTTAAACATAACCTTATATTTTTATCATAAGGAGAATTCGAATTGCATGTAAGCACATATAGATTTAAAGGGAGACATCAATTACTTCTCTTGAATTTTAAGAATTTTAATTTTCATACATAATTTTATTTTATATTTTTAATTTAACTCTTTAATTTAAAAAGTTTTACTCCTTAGAATAAATTTTAAATTGTCCTTTAACTACTACCACCTCCACCCTTGCTTGTGTGGCTTACTTGTACATCTCTCCACCTCAGTCCTACAACTGATTTATTATATATTTTCAAGTCATAAAATTTTCTTTAAATTTTGTAGACTAGTCTCAAATTTTAAAGTTCTTTATACTAAATATTTTAATTTTATAATTTTTAATGTTATCTTTGATATACTTATAATTTTGAGTATTATAGGGATATAATTGTAATAATATAAATTATAAATTAATAATATTACAATTATAACTTTGTATTAAAATACACTGGTACACTCAACCAAAGATTTTACTAATTTTTAATTACAGTTTTTTAAGACTTATTATTCAAAAAATTATTAATTTTCTTTTAATTTTCATTTTTTCGCAATTTAGGTTTTTTTTTTTTTTTTTTCTAATTCCACTTGTATGAATCAAGTAAGGCCACTTTGGTGAATTCTATGGGTTCTCTTCTGTAACCGTTGGCGGAGTATATATATATATATGTGTGTGTGTGTGTGTGTGTTAGAAAGAGGTATATATCCTTTCAAGTTCTTGGAAACATATCCTTTTAATTTTTTGAAATTTATATGTTTATTTTTTTTGGTAAAAAAAATTTATATATATATATATATATATAATTTTTAAGTTTTGCTTTTAACTATTTTAAAATTTTGAATCTTTAAATTCATCAAATCTAAATTAGAGTGGTTTTATCAATTGCTTTCAATTATTTTTTTGTTTTATCTTCATTTATTTTCCTTTAAAATCTAGATGCGTCTAAGAGAGCTTTCAATTATTGTCTAATCTAGTGCATGGGTATAATACCATGTCCCTTGAAAACTCACTTGTTGTCCCAAAGTGAGGTTTCATTGATACTACATGATATAACTTAATTACTAAAAAAAATAATAATAATTTTGGTAGCTCACTTTTAGTATTAAAATTAATTTGATCTTTTAAATTAAAAAAATATCAAAATGATCCTCCAAATATAAAATTATGCAAAAAATAGCAATTATATGTTTAATACTTAGCCAGAAATAAAAGACCAAAATTATATTTTTCACACCACTTATTGTTTATACATGAAGGGTTTGTATTTGGTAAGATTCTGGCTGATTCCACGAACGGCACTAATTGCCGCAGCCGCTGATATAAGGAAGCATACAAGGTTCAATAATTGTAGGGCACACCACTTGAATGATAGTGTGTTTATCTTCCTCTGGGCAATGTGCATTTGTATAGGGAAAAACACAATGAGAGGCCAGAATCCTAATGCTCCAAGTAGTGCAAGAAACTCATTGAAGAACGGCATTGCCATAGCCAAAACTGTGGCTATCATCACAAATACTGTCCTCCAAAGTAGCCTAAACATGTTGAAACGTAATCTCATCTTGCCTACTTTGAATGGGTATTCGGTGTGTATGAAACTTGAGTTTGGCCACATCATGTCAGCACCCACTTCAACTATACGGAAGAATGGTTGAGCCATTACCTGTCATTGAATATTGATTTCTCATATCAAATAGACATCATAATAATTGTGTTTCTTGATTCTTAAATTTAAAAAATGAGGATATAACCTGATATGCTCCCAGAATGTGGATGACAATGCATATATTTCCTAAGTTGACCACCCAGAAGGGATCATAAAATCCAAAGCCAGTGAGGATGTTGCCAGGTGTATTTTCCCCAAAAGCAGCATAGCCAAGGCCACCGCATGCAAGAAAGAGTATTGTCATTGCTGTGATCCCTATCACGTTAGCTTTTTTCATCTGTTTGTTTTCTGATGGAGGTGACTTCAATGTATCCTAAATAAAGTATAGAGATAATCCATTTCATCGTTATAACTGATCATAATCCCAATTTTCCTCTTTTCTTTACTTATAAGCTTATAATGATCGTAATATCTGTAAATAGTTTGTCTTACCATAATATCAAAAACAACAGTCGCATAAGAGCAAGCAAGCCCTACGTTCCCGAGTGCTCTGAACATTCTCCACATTTTTTCTTCTTTAGATAGTCCAGGTCCTACTTCTGTTCCAGTCAAACTGGTTGGTTGTCCTTGTCCTGTTCACACCCAAACGCTAATATTCTATTATAACAAGTTCATTTCATTAAACGCCTCTGCAATGGTCCATTATTTTACTTCGTCAATACTTTCTATACTGTTGTTTCTATTTTAATACGTACGAATGTACTCCAAGTAATATTAAAAATTACCTTTGGCAATAACAGCTAAAGAAAGGCCACTCCCAATAAAAGCATAACCAAAAGAGGTAATACAAGCAATAGTTGAGACCCATGTAAGCTTGTGGAAGTTAGGAATTTGGGACAGGAATATTTGGCAGATCCCAAAACCCACCATGTAAGGATTGTTGGAATATTTGCAATAGGCCTGACGGCCGTATTTGTGAAAGCAGCTAGATTTCTTGATAGCCCTGCATTACCATGAAAAGAACAGAGAGGAAATAGACTTAATTGGAGTGACGTACACATGTGTAAAGAAGTTAGCAGTTTCGTCACGAACACTATGCTTGTAGAGGCGGTGATAGTGTAGCCAACAGTAACGCCCGCCAGCTTAGAATATTGGACCAATCCGCAAATGATGTGCATTGTTCCACCCAAGTAAGCCTTGACGGCGTCCATGTAACTGTAATTTCTCCTACCGTTGACAGGATCTGGATATCTGTAGCAATCTGCTATCAGACTGTACGTATAAAGAGAGATGGCGGAAAAGGTGACCATAACGGCTACGCCTCCTATCCATCCTAGCTGGGCCATGGCCCATGCTAGTGCCAGCACGCCAGCTCCCACCACTACTGTTATTATGTGCGTGCTCGCCATCAACACGCCCCCTGCATATCACATCCAACATCTTATTTTCTATTTCTTTATGAAATAATAATAGTAACACTAAAGTAACGCTTGGAGCACAGCACTTGGAAGTTTCTGAAAATCGTGTTTTCACTTACTGGTAAAAAAAAAATATATCTACGGTTTCGATTTGTGTTGGAAAATGAATTCTTTTACTTCTATAGATATATTCCAGATACAGTAAGATATCTTTTTTTTCTGTGAAACGAAATTCATTTAAAACGGGCATGGCTTCATCTGCAACATTGACCTCAGAAAAGTACACAGGTCGCCGTTGTTCCTTGCTTCAAATTCCCTTATCAATGGACTCAATCATACGACACGAGTTTGCATATATTTATTGCGATTAAAATCAGCGAAGTCAGAAGAACGGAAAGCACAAACATGAGGGAATTGCGATAATTCACAACAGCATTTCTGCACGCAGTGCTTCCTTGAACGAATTCATTTCGTCTATCTGGTTTATTTGCGGGAAACTATGCTACCTTTACACAGCTTATAATTATCTATCATATCTCTTGAAACAAAAAGTCATCCTCATTTCCAATCGCATAAAAGTATGCATATATAGATGTAAAAGAAAACGCAGAACAAGCAGGTGATTAACGGGAAGAAAATAGAAAAGAAAAGAGAACAATGGAGGGAGAAAGGAAGAGGAAGGAGATGTACCGGTTCTCTTGGGGGCGCCATCGTCATCGAGCTCTGGAACTTTCCTGTCGGATTCAATGTCCATTTTGATCGGTTGAGGGAAGTCGGAAGTCGCAACTCAGAGAAGCGCGAAGAGTACAGGGAGAGATGGTAGACACGAGAAGGTGAGTGTTTGAATAAAACAACGGAACATATATATACTCACACACCCTGGTCTCCTGGTCTCTTGGTTGTGGCTATGGGATAAGCCCGGTCCTTTCCTCTAATTATAGCAAACGGACCGCGCGCTTTTTGCGATTGGATTAACCTGAAAACGGGACGATACATCAACTAAATTACACGTGGACTCACCACCCCCGTGCATGAAAACTGTTCCTAGTACCCTAGTGAGCAGCTTTTTAGGACGACTTATTCAGTGATGAGATTCATAATCCTGTGGATATATACATGTTATAATTAACAAACTCAAATTTAGAAGGTTATTATTTACCCATGTTTGTTCTGTTACTTTAAATATTAAGAAATGTCTAAGTGGTTACACTTTGAACGTTGTATGACGTATTACAATTGGAAAGCTGTATTTTTGAACTATATATATATTTTTTAATTATTTAATTCTCAAAATTTATTTTTATACGGCTTAATTTTCTTATTTAAAAAAAAGTTATGATTCATTATCCTGTTTTGGTATAAACGTCTCTCAAACACGAACGAAGAATAACTAGAAGGTTTATAAGACTGAATCACGTAAAAATAGAACTAAGTAAACAAGTAATTCGGACATGTGTAATTTTCAAGGGTAAAGAATAGAAAAAAAAAAAATATTATATGCATCTAGTTATATCTTTATTGTGTTAATCATCTATTTAAAATATTATAAATGTTCAATTTTTAATTATATTACTGTAGGTGTATGACTATTATAGAAAATCATTTTATTTTAAAATTAAATTATACATTACTATTAATTTATCAAACACTTATACATTACTATTAAAATACTGTAATACAATATAAAAATATTTAAGATTTGATATGTAATAATATATTTTCCATAGTCAACACCGAAACGAATAGAAAATTCTGACTTGAATTATTATAACTACAGTGATTACTGGAAAACTTGCATCAAGCTTCGTGACCTCTATTTTGTGAAATTAATCAAGCTGATATAGTAACATTTCTTAATATTGTACAGTAAAATTACACCATGCTTTTATATGTTGTTATAGTGTGTAGCCGATTGCAACCAAACACAAAAGCCAACAGCAACGGAAGAGTACCATTGTGTGGCACGTGACATGTACCTCCACTAAAAGACACGAGACATTTTCATTGGGATTTATATCAACAAGGGCCACATCCGCACATGTGCGATAGTGATGCATCGGGGAAGCAGTCCCTCTCACTTTTTTTTTGACGCAGCATATATGCGTGAAAAACAAAAGGTTTTTTTTTTTAGCCATGAAAAACAAAAGGGTCAATTGAGTTATACAGACATATTCTTTCATTTATATTGTTAATTATCGAAAACAAAGAAAAACGATGATGGGTGATTAATGGTTTTTTTCTCTTGATCATGATTAAAAAGAAGCATGAGAAATATATATATATATATATATATATATTCCATTGTCCAATATCCATGGATTTTTTCAAAATCACAAATTGTTGCTATTATATATTGTCATTATCCCAATTACACGAACGGTTAAAGAGGTCCTGATGATTTATGGGAAATTGCAATTAATATCCATTAAGACATTGAATCCAACACTTTACTAATTATTTGAGTTACTGCTGATTACCATTCATTCTTCCGTAAAAAAGTTTTTATAATTCAAGTTGTAAGTTTTACAATTAATTTATGGGATGATTGGATATCGTTCCATTACTTGAAATGCAGACCTTAAAAAAAGGTTCCTACTAAAAGTTTATTGGAAGACAATAATTCAGAAGAGGCTTTGGTTTGATAAGAATGGGACATCTCTTTCTTGTAAGTTTTTCTAAGATATAAGAGGGGAAAAAAAAAAAAAGGTTTGTGGATGAAAGAGCCAAGAAAATGCTATACATTTTGTTTTTTTCGTATCATCTTTATAAATTCTTTAGAATTTACAGTGACTCTAAAATAGAAAGAGAGTAATACAAAGAGTAAAAGTGTAGGTAAAATCTATTTCTTCTGTGTTTCATCTACTTTTATATATATATATATATATATATATATAAAACCTTTTTCTATTTTAAAAGCAATTTTCAAAATATTTAAATTTACTAATAGTAATATATTTGAATTCGAATCCTTTACTATTATAGTAATTACTGTGTGTACTAAAAATGATTACGTGTGGTCAAATATAACATAAAAATCACTTAATGTTGGTCATTCTTTAACAAACAACAACTATTGTAACAATAGAATAGCCAAATTTGATATATTTGGGTGAGACTAGGGAGGATTGTTGCTAGACAAAGGGAACTGGGGGAGGGTTTTTGCAATGATTAAGGAATTGTGGTGGGGAGAGGATCACCAAAGGGCATTCATATTTAGGAGAAGAAAGTTAACCCAATCCCAATGTGTATAAGTGGCCAAATTAACCGACCGCATCATTCTTGCAACAACATCTCAATTTTCACTTTATTGCTCTAATTGAAAGGAAATGTGCCCAAATACGTGTCTAATATTATAAGGTTTTTAAGATAATATTTATTTTCACTATATTGATTGTGAGTTTATATATGATAAATTACTTATAGGATTGATTTCGAACACTTAAAGATTGACAAACGATAATTTATAAAATTTTTATTAAAAAACTTTTTGAAGTGTCAAAATAAAGAATTTTGAAAGAAAAGGAAAATATGAATTTTATTATTAATTTGTCTTATTTTTATTCATAGTAAGAAGTTGTACTAACACAAGTCATCAACGAAAAGCTCTTTTTTTTTTATTTATTTATATTCGTTTCAAGTTTAAACAAATTTGTTGTGATTTTCAAAAAGATATATACATTTATTAAATAGAATAAAAATTGAAAACACATATATATATATATATATATAAAATAAAAGAGTAGTTGGATTTGGTTGCATTTTTTATGTAAATATTATTTAATTTTATATTAAACCCTTTATATGTTTCTTTCATTTTCTAATTTAACGTAGTATTAATTTTAATTTAGATAGACTTTCAAATCTATATATCTATCCAATATAACACTTAATAATGCATCATCACAATTAAACAATTTTAACACAATTTCTTAAATTATTCATCATTTTGTAACAATAGGTGGGGTTGGTGCTTATGTTTAGCAATCTCCGTACAACTTACCATTGAGCTAGCTTATATCAAAGGATGAATTTAGAATTTAATTTTAAGAAAGCAAAAATCTTTGGATCAAAATTTGAATTAAAAGAAACAAATTCTTATGATTTAAAGGGAGTGGATTCTTATTAATCAAAAAATTAAATCAAGAGTTTATATGATAAAATTACATTAAAATTTTAAAATTCTAAAGTTACTCCCCCACACTCCTCCTTAGATCTATTACTACCTATAGATATGAATCTACTACATTTAGAGAATACATGCACAAAATAAATTTAGAGGTATCCAGATGATAGGTCTCACCCATTTTCTCTTCCTCACTCTATCTCTATTTATATACTATGTGTATTTAGATCAATAAATAGGGCTACATAAAACTCGATTGACCTGGGAGACCTGTCCCATTAGTTCAGGCCGGGTCAAAGGAAGAAGAAACCAAGGCATGAGAGGAGTCTGGGTCAACTGGGTATATGTCCGGGCTGAGCCAATCTCCAGGGTGATTATAATCTAGACCCAAACTAACCTAGGGTATATAATAAATATTGTTTTTAAAAAATAAAATATTACAATTTTACTTTCAATCAAAAACTCAGATAGTCAGATCATCCATCTAGGCTTTTCTCACCACCAAAGTTTGCATTTTTTAGAAGTTGACTGAAACTAGTACATTACATAAGCTATTATATAAATATATTAGTACGAACCAATATTTTCCTAAATGCATAGATCCATATCCACGCGTTGAATTCCTCCTATTGCCTATCAAAGTCAAAGTGGAAACAGAATTTGTGTTTAAAGTGGGTTTAGATTATGCACAGGTTTTCATTATGTACAAGATTTCTGATAGAGCACTGTCTTTTTATATCTTAGGATTCTTTACAAACCTGTCGCGTGCTCCAAGTGAAGTTTCAACTTTATCTTGTTTTATGTAACGTGGATTCTTTTGTGCGCATTAGATTCTACTGCAGAAACGACAACATAGCCAAGTACTTCGATTTTGGGTTTTTCTTTTTCCCAAATTGTTTCTCTCTGGCTATTTCATTTGAATTTAGTTTTCATTTCTAAGAATGTTTTAATTAATTAAAGAAAAAGCCATACGCAAGGATGGTGAAAATAAGAGACATGTAGTATTAAGATAATGAATCTTCTATCTTTTTTTTTTTTTTTATAACTTTGTTGCAAATTTTGAAAAGATAATGATATTAAAAAAAAATGTGTATGAAATTTATTTCCTTTTTTTTTTTTTTCTCATTCATTCTATCATTTCTTTTTATTTTTCTTCAACTTTATGAACAAATCTTACATAAAAAACTTTAGAGGATGGAACTGAAAGTATTAGATGATAATACGGATGAAAAAAAAAAGGAGAAAAAATAAGTTTGAACGATGTGATATATTTGAGATGAAGTAGGATATTGTTGAAATCCCAATTGGAGAAATACCGTGCCACATTAATTCACTCTCCTTTGGAGGATCTAGACAATTCAATTAAATTGCATAAATTTAGAAGTTTGAAAAGTTAATAATCAAAAATTAAAATTAAGAAAAATAAATTGAATAAAATTTTGTATTGAAAAATCTGCATTTTAACTAAAATAAATAAATGAAACTACATCTGCTAATTAAAAATGTCTACCCTGGCTATCCTATTCCATGTTTCCACTTTGCATGCCGCACGCACACATGATACATTGATTCAATCTATTTAATAGATGCGTACATGAAACCAAGTTTTTTTTTTTTTACCAATACATGAGACTAAGCATTCATTTGATAATATTATGAGTTTTAAAAGTTTACTGTACTATAAATGTTGTAGAAAAAAATTGCTACTCAAATAAGGTAAAAATCATAAATATAAAGATCGTACAAAAGTCACTTTATAAGCATAATTGATTAATAGAGTATTTGATAATAAATTTCAAAGGTTATAAATTTATAAAAAGACGATGATGGGGATACGTTAATTATTTTCAATATTAAAAATTTAGAGTACTTTCTATCAAATTATTAAAATAACATAAAGTAGTTGAAGATGAAATTAAAATAATTAATATAAGGCTGAAAATTTTGAACAAAATTTAGATGAGAAGGATATATTATCGATTATTATAATCAATTAAATATATAAGATTTGTATATTTAGTAGTGGTAGAGAGAGGTAATTTGTGTTTTGGTAAGAAACTAATAAAAACATGAAAAATATGTAATCCAATAACATGTTTACAATGGAAAAACTATTCAGATATGATTAAAATAAAAGAAATGTGTTTGAGCAAGCTGTATTTTCAAAAAGCACCTTGATTTTTTTTAAAATATTTGAATCATACCATCAATGGACTTTTAGGTTTTATCACCTAAGCCACTCCTAAGTAGTTCACCGCAAAGAAACTTTAACTACCTATTGTTTTAACTTTTGACCTTCAGTTAAAAAGTAGTAGACACGTAAGCCAATTTGGATTTTCATATATTGTCCTAAGAATATAATGTTATATTTAATTATAATGTATTATTGGATAAAAATTTAATGGTTTAAATTTATATTAAATTAATACAATTATTTGTATTTATATTTTCAATTTATAAGTTTAAATAAAAAATTTTTATTTAATAATTTACTATATTTAAACATAACCTTATATTTTTATCATAAGGAGAATTCGAATTGCATGTAAGCACATATAGATTTAAAGGGAGACATCAATTACTTCTCTTGAATTTTAAGAATTTTAATTTTCATACATAATTTTATTTTATATTTTTAATTTAACTCTTTAATTTAAAAAGTTTTACTCCTTAGAATAAATTTTAAATTGTCCTTTAACTACTACCACCTCCACCCTTGCTTGTGTGGCTTACTTGTACATCTCTCCACCTCAGTCCTACAACTGATTTATTATATATTTTCAAGTCATAAAATTTTCTTTAAATTTTGTAGACTAGTCTCAAATTTTAAAGTTCTTTATACTAAATATTTTAATTTTATAATTTTTAATGTTATCTTTGATATACTTATAATTTTGAGTATTATAGGGATATAATTGTAATAATATAAATTATAAATTAATAATATTACAATTATAACTTTGTATTAAAATACACTGGTACACTCAACCAAAGATTTTACTAATTTTTAATTACAGTTTTTTAAGACTTATTATTCAAAAAATTATTAATTTTCTTTTAATTTTCATTTTTTCGCAATTTAGGTTTTTTTTTTTTTTTTTTCTAATTCCACTTGTATGAATCAAGTAAGGCCACTTTGGTGAATTCTATGGGTTCTCTTCTGTAACCGTTGGCGGAGTATATATATATATATGTGTGTGTGTGTGTGTGTGTTAGAAAGAGGTATATATCCTTTCAAGTTCTTGGAAACATATCCTTTTAATTTTTTGAAATTTATATGTTTATTTTTTTTGGTAAAAAAAATTTATATATATATATATATATATATAATTTTTAAGTTTTGCTTTTAACTATTTTAAAATTTTGAATCTTTAAATTCATCAAATCTAAATTAGAGTGGTTTTATCAATTGCTTTCAATTATTTTTTTGTTTTATCTTCATTTATTTTCCTTTAAAATCTAGATGCGTCTAAGAGAGCTTTCAATTATTGTCTAATCTAGTGCATGGGTATAATACCATGTCCCTTGAAAACTCACTTGTTGTCCCAAAGTGAGGTTTCATTGATACTACATGATATAACTTAATTACTAAAAAAAATAATAATAATTTTGGTAGCTCACTTTTAGTATTAAAATTAATTTGATCTTTTAAATTAAAAAAATATCAAAATGATCCTCCAAATATAAAATTATGCAAAAAATAGCAATTATATGTTTAATACTTAGCCAGAAATAAAAGACCAAAATTATATTTTTCACACCACTTATTGTTTATACATGAAGGGTTTGTATTTGGTAAGATTCTGGCTGATTCCACGAACGGCACTAATTGCCGCAGCCGCTGATATAAGGAAGCATACAAGGTTCAATAATTGTAGGGCACACCACTTGAATGATAGTGTGTTTATCTTCCTCTGGGCAATGTGCATTTGTATAGGGAAAAACACAATGAGAGGCCAGAATCCTAATGCTCCAAGTAGTGCAAGAAACTCATTGAAGAACGGCATTGCCATAGCCAAAACTGTGGCTATCATCACAAATACTGTCCTCCAAAGTAGCCTAAACATGTTGAAACGTAATCTCATCTTGCCTACTTTGAATGGGTATTCGGTGTGTATGAAACTTGAGTTTGGCCACATCATGTCAGCACCCACTTCAACTATACGGAAGAATGGTTGAGCCATTACCTGTCATTGAATATTGATTTCTCATATCAAATAGACATCATAATAATTGTGTTTCTTGATTCTTAAATTTAAAAAATGAGGATATAACCTGATATGCTCCCAGAATGTGGATGACAATGCATATATTTCCTAAGTTGACCACCCAGAAGGGATCATAAAATCCAAAGCCAGTGAGGATGTTGCCAGGTGTATTTTCCCCAAAAGCAGCATAGCCAAGGCCACCGCATGCAAGAAAGAGTATTGTCATTGCTGTGATCCCTATCACGTTAGCTTTTTTCATCTGTTTGTTTTCTGATGGAGGTGACTTCAATGTATCCTAAATAAAGTATAGAGATAATCCATTTCATCGTTATAACTGATCATAATCCCAATTTTCCTCTTTTCTTTACTTATAAGCTTATAATGATCGTAATATCTGTAAATAGTTTGTCTTACCATAATATCAAAAACAACAGTCGCATAAGAGCAAGCAAGCCCTACGTTCCCGAGTGCTCTGAACATTCTCCACATTTTTTCTTCTTTAGATAGTCCAGGTCCTACTTCTGTTCCAGTCAAACTGGTTGGTTGTCCTTGTCCTGTTCACACCCAAACGCTAATATTCTATTATAACAAGTTCATTTCATTAAACGCCTCTGCAATGGTCCATTATTTTACTTCGTCAATACTTTCTATACTGTTGTTTCTATTTTAATACGTACGAATGTACTCCAAGTAATATTAAAAATTACCTTTGGCAATAACAGCTAAAGAAAGGCCACTCCCAATAAAAGCATAACCAAAAGAGGTAATACAAGCAATAGTTGAGACCCATGTAAGCTTGTGGAAGTTAGGAATTTGGGACAGGAATATTTGGCAGATCCCAAAACCCACCATGTAAGGATTGTTGGAATATTTGCAATAGGCCTGACGGCCGTATTTGTGAAAGCAGCTAGATTTCTTGATAGCCCTGCATTACCATGAAAAGAACAGAGAGGAAATAGACTTAATTGGAGTGACGTACACATGTGTAAAGAAGTTAGCAGTTTCGTCACGAACACTATGCTTGTAGAGGCGGTGATAGTGTAGCCAACAGTAACGCCCGCCAGCTTAGAATATTGGACCAATCCGCAAATGATGTGCATTGTTCCACCCAAGTAAGCCTTGACGGCGTCCATGTAACTGTAATTTCTCCTACCGTTGACAGGATCTGGATATCTGTAGCAATCTGCTATCAGACTGTACGTATAAAGAGAGATGGCGGAAAAGGTGACCATAACGGCTACGCCTCCTATCCATCCTAGCTGGGCCATGGCCCATGCTAGTGCCAGCACGCCAGCTCCCACCACTACTGTTATTATGTGCGTGCTCGCCATCAACACGCCCCCTGCATATCACATCCAACATCTTATTTTCTATTTCTTTATGAAATAATAATAGTAACACTAAAGTAACGCTTAGAGCACAGCACTTGGAAGTTTCTGAAAATCGTGTTTTCACTTACTGGTAAAAAAAAAATATATCTACGGTTTCGATTTGTATTGGAAAATGAATTCTTTTACTTCTATAGATATATTCCAGATACAGTAAGATATCTTTTTTTTTCTGTGAAACGAAATTCATTTAAAACGGGCATGGCTTCATCTGCAACATTGACCTCAGAAAAGTACACAGGTCGCCGTTGTTCCTTGCTTCAAATTCCCTTATCAATGGACTCAATCATACGACACGAGTTTGCATATATTTATTGCGATTAAAATCAGCGAAGTCAGAAGAACGGAAAGCACAAACATGAGGGAATTGCGATAATTCACAACAGCATTTCTGCACGCAGTGCTTCCTTGAACGAATTCATTTCGTCTATCTGGTTTATTTGCGGGAAACTATGCTACCTTTACACAGCTTATAATTATCTATCATATCTCTTGAAACAAAAAGTCATCCTCATTTCCAATCGCATAAAAGTATGCATATATAGATGTAAAAGAAAACGCAGAACAAGCAGGTGATTAACGGGAAGAAAATAGAAAAGAAAAGAGAACAATGGAGGGAGAAAGGAAGAGGAAGGAGATGTACCGGTTCTCTTGGGGGCGCCATCGTCATCGAGCTCTGGAACTTTCCTGTCGGATTCAATGTCCATTTTGATCGGTTGAGGGAAGTCGGAAGTCGCAACTCAGAGAAGCGCGAAGAGTACAGGGAGAGATGGTAGACACGAGAAGGTGAGTGTTTGAATAAAACAACGGAACATATATATACTCACACACCCTGGTCTCCTGGTCTCTTGGTTGTGGCTATGGGATAAGCCCGGTCCTTTCCTCTAATTATAGCAAACGGACCGCGCGCTTTTTGCGATTGGATTAACCTGAAAACGGGACGATACATCAACTAAATTACACGTGGACTCACCACCCCCGTGCATGAAAACTGTTCCTAGTACCCTAGTGAGCAGCTTTTTAGGACGACTTATTCAGTGATGAGATTCATAATCCTGTGGATATATACATGTTATAAT
Organism: Delonix regia; assembly: GCA_037074485.1. Classification (NCBI taxonomy): domain Eukaryota; kingdom Viridiplantae; phylum Streptophyta; class Magnoliopsida; order Fabales; family Fabaceae; genus Delonix; species Delonix regia. The sequence goes on from CM073452.1 coordinate 9,154,380, forward strand.
TAACAAACTCAAATTTAGAAGGTTATTATTTACCCATGTTTGTTCTGTTACTTTAAATATTAAGAAATGTCTAAGTGGTTACACTTTGAACGTTGTATGACGTATTACAATTGGAAAGCTGTATTTTTGAACTATATATATATTTTTTAATTATTTAATTCTCAAAATTTATTTTTATACGGCTTAATTTTCTTATTTAAAAAAAAGTTATGATTCATTATCCTGTTTTGGTATAAACGTCTCTCAAACACGAACGAAGAATAACTAGAAGGTTTATAAGACTGAATCACGTAAAAATAGAACTAAGTAAACAAGTAATTCGGACATGTGTAATTTTCAAGGGTAAAGAATAGAAAAAAAAAAAATATTATATGCATCTAGTTATATCTTTATTGTGTTAATCATCTATTTAAAATATTATAAATGTTCAATTTTTAATTATATTACTGTAGGTGTATGACTATTATAGAAAATCATTTTATTTTAAAATTAAATTATACATTACTATTAATTTATCAAACACTTATACATTACTATTAAAATACTGTAATACAATATAAAAATATTTAAGATTTGATATGTAATAATATATTTTCCATAGTCAACACCGAAACGAATAGAAAATTCTGACTTGAATTATTATAACTACAGTGATTACTGGAAAACTTGCATCAAGCTTCGTGACCTCTATTTTGTGAAATTAATCAAGCTGATATAGTAACATTTCTTAATATTGTACAGTAAAATTACACCATGCTTTTATATGTTGTTATAGTGTGTAGCCGATTGCAACCAAACACAAAAGCCAACAGCAACGGAAGAGTACCATTGTGTGGCACGTGACATGTACCTCCACTAAAAGACACGAGACATTTTCATTGGGATTTATATCAACAAGGGCCACATCCGCACATGTGCGATAGTGATGCATCGGGGAAGCAGTCCCTCTCACTTTTTTTTTGACGCAGCATATATGCGTGAAAAACAAAAGGTTTTTTTTTTTTAGCCATGAAAAACAAAAGGGTCAATTGAGTTATACAGACATATTCTTTCATTTATATTGTTAATTATCGAAAACAAAGAAAAACGATGATGGGTGATTAATGGTTTTTTTCTCTTGATCATGATTAAAAAGAAGCATGAGAAATATATATATATATATATATATATTCCATTGTCCAATATCCATGGATTTTTTCAAAATCACAAATTGTTGCTATTATATATTGTCATTATCCCAATTACACGAACGGTTAAAGAGGTCCTGATGATTTATGGGAAATTGCAATTAATATCCATTAAGACATTGAATCCAACACTTTACTAATTATTTGAGTTACTGCTGATTACCATTCATTCTTCCGTAAAAAAGTTTTTATAATTCAAGTTGTAAGTTTTACAATTAATTTATGGGATGATTGGATATCGTTCCATTACTTGAAATGCAGACCTTAAAAAAAGGTTCCTACTAAAAGTTTATTGGAAGACAATAATTCAGAAGAGGCTTTGGTTTGATAAGAATGGGACATCTCTTTCTTGTAAGTTTTTCTAAGATATAAGAGGGGAAAAAAAAAAAAGGTTTGTGGATGAAAGAGCCAAGAAAATGCTATACATTTTGTTTTTTTCGTATCATCTTTATAAATTCTTTAGAATTTACAGTGACTCTAAAATAGAAAGAGAGTAATACAAAGAGTAAAAGTGTAGGTAAAATCTATTTCTTCTGTGTTTCATCTACTTTTATATATATATATATATATATATATATAAAACCTTTTTCTATTTTAAAAGCAATTTTCAAAATATTTAAATTTACTAATAGTAATATATTTGAATTCGAATCCTTTACTATTATAGTAATTACTGTGTGTACTAAAAATGATTACGTGTGGTCAAATATAACATAAAAATCACTTAATGTTGGTCATTCTTTAACAAACAACAACTATTGTAACAATAGAATAGCCAAATTTGATATATTTGGGTGAGACTAGGGAGGATTGTTGCTAGACAAAGGGAACTGGGGGAGGGTTTTTGCAATGATTAAGGAATTGCGGTGGGGAGAGGATCACCAAAGGGCATTCATATTTAGGAGAAGAAAGTTAACCCAATCCCAATGTGTATAAGTGGCCAAATTAACCGGCCGCATCATTCTTGTCAACAACATCTCAATTTTCACTTTATTGCTCTAATTGAAAGGAAATGTGCCCAAATACGTGTCTAATATTATAAGGTTTTTAAGATAATATTTATTTTCACTATATTGATTGTGAGTTTATATATGATAAATTACTTATAGGATTGATTTCGAACACTTAAAGATTGACAAACGATAATTTATAAAATTTTTATTAAAAAACTTTTTGAAGTGTCAAAATAAAGAATTTTGAAAGAAAAGGAAAATATGAATTTTATTATTAATTTGTCTTATTTTTATTCATAGTAAGAAGTTGTACTAACACAAGTCATCAACGAAAAGCTCTTTTTTTTTTTATTTATTTATATTCGTTTCAAGTTTAAACAAATTTGTTGTGATTTTCAAAAAGATATATACATTTATTAAATAGAATAAAAATTGAAAACACATATATATATATATATATATATATAAAATAAAAGAGTAGTTGGATTTGGTTGCATTTTTTATGTAAATATTATTTAATTTTATATTAAACCCTTTATATGTTTCTTTCATTTTCTAATTTAACGTAGTATTAATTTTAATTTAGATAGACTTTCAAATCTATATATCTATCCAATATAACACTTAATAATGCATCATCACAATTAAACAATTTTAACACAATTTCTTAAATTATTCATCATTTTGTAACAATAGGTGGGGTTGGTGCTTATGTTTAGCAATCTCCGTACAACTTACCATTGAGCTAGCTTATATCAAAGGATGAATTTAGAATTTAATTTTAAGAAAGCAAAAATCTTTGGATCAAAATTTGAATTAAAAGAAACAAATTCTTATGATTTAAAGGGAGTGGATTCTTATTAATCAAAAAATTAAATCAAGAGTTTATATGATAAAATTACATTAAAATTTTAAAATTCTAAAGTTACTCCCCCACACTCCTCCTTAGATCTATTACTACCTATAGATATGAATCTACTACATTTAGAGAATACATGCACAAAATAAATTTAGAGGTATCCAAATGATAGGTCTCACCCATTTTCTCTTCCTCACTCTATCTCTATTTATATACTATGTGTATTTAGATCAATAAATAGGGCTACATAAAACTCGATTGACCTGGGAGACCTGTCCCATTAGTTCAGGCCGGGTCAAAGGAAGAAGAAACCAAGGCATGAGAGGAGTCTGGGTCAACTGGGTATATGTCCGGGCTGAGCCAATCTCCAGGGTGATTATAATCTAGACCCAAACTAACCTAGGGTATATAATAAATATTGTTTTTAAAAAATAAAATATTACAATTTTACTTTCAATCAAAAACTCAGATAGTCAGATCATCCATCTAGGCTTTTCTCACCACCAAAGTTTGCATTTTTTAGAAGTTGACTGAAACTAGTACATTACATAAGCTATTATATAAATATATTAGTACGAACCAATATTTTCCTAAATGCATAGATCCATATCCACGCGTTGAATTCCTCCTATTGCCTATCAAAGTCAAAGTGGAAACAGAATTTGTGTTTAAAGTGGGTTTAGATTATGCACAGGTTTTCATTATGTACAAGATTTCTGATAGAGCACTGTCTTTTTATATCTTAGGATTCTTTACAAACCTGTCGCGTGCTCCAAGTGAAGTTTCAACTTTATCTTGTTTTATGTAACGTGGATTCTTTTGTGCGCATTAGATTCTACTGCAGAAACGACAACATAGCCAAGTACTTCGATTTTGGGTTTTTCTTTTTCCCAAATTGTTTCTCTCTGGCTATTTCATTTGAATTTAGTTTTCATTTCTAAGAATGTTTTAATTAATTAAAGAAAAAGCCATACGCAAGGATGGTGAAAATAAGAGACATGTAGTATTAAGATAATGAATCTTCTATCTTTTTTTTTTTTTTTATAACTTTGTTGCAAATTTTGAAAAGATAATGATATTAAAAAAAAATGTGTATGAAATTTATTTCCTTTTTTTTTTTTTTCTCATTCATTCTATCATTTCTTTTTATTTTTCTTCAACTTTATGAACAAATCTTACATAAAAAACTTTAGAGGATGGAACTGAAAGTATTAGATGATAATACGGATGAAAAAAAAAAGGAGAAAAAATAAGTTTGAACGATGTGATATATTTGAGATGAAGTAGGATATTGTTGAAATCCCAATTGGAGAAATACCGTGCCACATTAATTCACTCTCCTTTGGAGGATCTAGACAATTCAATTAAATTGCATAAATTTAGAAGTTTGAAAAGTTAATAATCAAAAATTAAAATTAAGAAAAATAAATTGAATAAAATTTTGTATTGAAAAATCTGCATTTTAACTAAAATAAATAAATGAAACTACATCTGCTAATTAAAAATGTCTACCCTGGCTATCCTATTCCATGTTTCCACTTTGCATGCCGCACGCACACATGATACATTGATTCAATCTATTTAATAGATGCGTACATGAAACCAAGTTTTTTTTTTTTTACCAATACATGAGACTAAGCATTCATTTGATAATATTATGAGTTTTAAAAGTTTACTGTACTATAAATGTTGTAGAAAAAAATTGCTACTCAAATAAGGTAAAAATCATAAATATAAAGATCGTACAAAAGTCACTTTATAAGCATAATTGATTAATAGAGTATTTGATAATAAATTTCAAAGGTTATAAATTTATAAAAAGACGATGATGGGGATACGTTAATTATTTTCAATATTAAAAATTTAGAGTACTTTCTATCAAATTATTAAAATAACATAAAGTAGTTGAAGATGAAATTAAAATAATTAATATAAGGCTGAAAATTTTGAACAAAATTTAGATGAGAAGGATATATTATCGATTATTATAATCAATTAAATATATAAGATTTGTATATTTAGTAGTGGTAGAGAGAGGTAATTTGTGTTTTGGTAAGAAACTAATAAAAACATGAAAAATATGTAATCCAATAACATGTTTACAATGGAAAAACTATTCAGATATGATTAAAATAAAAGAAATGTGTTTGAGCAAGCTGTATTTTCAAAAAGCACCTTGATTTTTTTTAAAATATTTGAATCATACCATCAATGGACTTTTAGGTTTTATCACCTAAGCCACTCCTAAGTAGTTCACCGCAAAGAAACTTTAACTACCTATTGTTTTAACTTTTGACCTTCAGTTAAAAAGTAGTAGACACGTAAGCCAATTTGGATTTTCATATATTGTCCTAAGAATATAATGTTATATTTAATTATAATGTATTATTGGATAAAAATTTAATGGTTTAAATTTATATTAAATTAATACAATTATTTGTATTTATATTTTCAATTTATAAGTTTAAATAAAAAATTTTTATTTAATAATTTACTATATTTAAACATAACCTTATATTTTTATCATAAGGAGAATTCGAATTGCATGTAAGCACATATAGATTTAAAGGGAGACATCAATTACTTCTCTTGAATTTTAAGAATTTTAATTTTCATACATAATTTTATTTTATATTTTTAATTTAACTCTTTAATTTAAAAAGTTTTACTCCTTAGAATAAATTTTAAATTGTCCTTTAACTACTACCACCTCCACCCTTGCTTGTGTGGCTTACTTGTACATCTCTCCACCTCAGTCCTACAACTGATTTATTATATATTTTCAAGTCATAAAATTTTCTTTAAATTTTGTAGACTAGTCTCAAATTTTAAAGTTCTTTATACTAAATATTTTAATTTTATAATTTTTAATGTTATCTTTGATATACTTATAATTTTGAGTATTATAGGGATATAATTGTAATAATATAAATTATAAATTAATAATATTACAATTATAACTTTGTATTAAAATACACTGGTACACTCAACCAAAGATTTTACTAATTTTTAATTACAGTTTTTTAAGACTTATTATTCAAAAAATTATTAATTTTCTTTTAATTTTCATTTTTTCGCAATTTAGGTTTTTTTTTTTTTTTTTTCTAATTCCACTTGTATGAATCAAGTAAGGCCACTTTGGTGAATTCTATGGGTTCTCTTCTGTAACCGTTGGCGGAGTATATATATATATATGTGTGTGTGTGTGTGTGTGTTAGAAAGAGGTATATATCCTTTCAAGTTCTTGGAAACATATCCTTTTAATTTTTTGAAATTTATATGTTTATTTTTTTTGGTAAAAAAAATTTATATATATATATATATATATATAATTTTTAAGTTTTGCTTTTAACTATTTTAAAATTTTGAATCTTTAAATTCATCAAATCTAAATTAGAGTGGTTTTATCAATTGCTTTCAATTATTTTTTTGTTTTATCTTCATTTATTTTCCTTTAAAATCTAGATGCGTCTAAGAGAGCTTTCAATTATTGTCTAATCTAGTGCATGGGTATAATACCATGTCCCTTGAAAACTCACTTGTTGTCCCAAAGTGAGGTTTCATTGATACTACATGATATAACTTAATTACTAAAAAAAATAATAATAATTTTGGTAGCTCACTTTTAGTATTAAAATTAATTTGATCTTTTAAATTAAAAAAATATCAAAATGATCCTCCAAATATAAAATTATGCAAAAAATAGCAATTATATGTTTAATACTTAGCCAGAAATAAAAGACCAAAATTATATTTTTCACACCACTTATTGTTTATACATGAAGGGTTTGTATTTGGTAAGATTCTGGCTGATTCCACGAACGGCACTAATTGCCGCAGCCGCTGATATAAGGAAGCATACAAGGTTCAATAATTGTAGGGCACACCACTTGAATGATAGTGTGTTTATCTTCCTCTGGGCAATGTGCATTTGTATAGGGAAAAACACAATGAGAGGCCAGAATCCTAATGCTCCAAGTAGTGCAAGAAACTCATTGAAGAACGGCATTGCCATAGCCAAAACTGTGGCTATCATCACAAATACTGTCCTCCAAAGTAGCCTAAACATGTTGAAACGTAATCTCATCTTGCCTACTTTGAATGGGTATTCGGTGTGTATGAAACTTGAGTTTGGCCACATCATGTCAGCACCCACTTCAACTATACGGAAGAATGGTTGAGCCATTACCTGTCATTGAATATTGATTTCTCATATCAAATAGACATCATAATAATTGTGTTTCTTGATTCTTAAATTTAAAAAATGAGGATATAACCTGATATGCTCCCAGAATGTGGATGACAATGCATATATTTCCTAAGTTGACCACCCAGAAGGGATCATAAAATCCAAAGCCAGTGAGGATGTTGCCAGGTGTATTTTCCCCAAAAGCAGCATAGCCAAGGCCACCGCATGCAAGAAAGAGTATTGTCATTGCTGTGATCCCTATCACGTTAGCTTTTTTCATCTGTTTGTTTTCTGATGGAGGTGACTTCAATGTATCCTAAATAAAGTATAGAGATAATCCATTTCATCGTTATAACTGATCATAATCCCAATTTTCCTCTTTTCTTTACTTATAAGCTTATAATGATCGTAATATCTGTAAATAGTTTGTCTTACCATAATATCAAAAACAACAGTCGCATAAGAGCAAGCAAGCCCTACGTTCCCGAGTGCTCTGAACATTCTCCACATTTTTTCTTCTTTAGATAGTCCAGGTCCTACTTCTGTTCCAGTCAAACTGGTTGGTTGTCCTTGTCCTGTTCACACCCAAACGCTAATATTCTATTATAACAAGTTCATTTCATTAAACGCCTCTGCAATGGTCCATTATTTTACTTCGTCAATACTTTCTATACTGTTGTTTCTATTTTAATACGTACGAATGTACTCCAAGTAATATTAAAAATTACCTTTGGCAATAACAGCTAAAGAAAGGCCACTCCCAATAAAAGCATAACCAAAAGAGGTAATACAAGCAATAGTTGAGACCCATGTAAGCTTGTGGAAGTTAGGAATTTGGGACAGGAATATTTGGCAGATCCCAAAACCCACCATGTAAGGATTGTTGGAATATTTGCAATAGGCCTGACGGCCGTATTTGTGAAAGCAGCTAGATTTCTTGATAGCCCTGCATTACCATGAAAAGAACAGAGAGGAAATAGACTTAATTGGAGTGACGTACACATGTGTAAAGAAGTTAGCAGTTTCGTCACGAACACTATGCTTGTAGAGGCGGTGATAGTGTAGCCAACAGTAACGCCCGCCAGCTTAGAATATTGGACCAATCCGCAAATGATGTGCATTGTTCCACCCAAGTAAGCCTTGACGGCGTCCATGTAACTGTAATTTCTCCTACCGTTGACAGGATCTGGATATCTGTAGCAATCTGCTATCAGACTGTACGTATAAAGAGAGATGGCGGAAAAGGTGACCATAACGGCTACGCCTCCTATCCATCCTAGCTGGGCCATGGCCCATGCTAGTGCCAGCACGCCAGCTCCCACCACTACTGTTATTATGTGCGTGCTCGCCATCAACACGCCCCCTGCATATCACATCCAACATCTTATTTTCTATTTCTTTATGAAATAATAATAGTAACACTAAAGTAACGCTTGGAGCACAGCACTTGGAAGTTTCTGAAAATCGTGTTTTCACTTACTGGTAAAAAAAATATATATCTACGGTTTCGATTTGTGTTGGAAAATGAATTCTTTTACTTCTATAGATATATTCCAGATACAGTAAGATATCTTTTTTTTCTGTGAAACGAAATTCATTTAAAACGGGCATGGCTTCATCTGCAACATTGACCTCAGAAAAGTACACAGGTCGCCGTTGTTCCTTGCTTCAAATTCCCTTATCAATGGACTCAATCATACGACACGAGTTTGCATATATTTATTGCGATTAAAATCAGCGAAGTCAGAAGAACGGAAAGCACAAACATGAGGGAATTGCGATAATTCACAACAGCATTTCTGCACGCAGTGCTTCCTTGAACGAATTCATTTCGTCTATCTGGTTTATTTGCGGGAAACTATGCTACCTTTACACAGCTTATAATTATCTATCATATCTCTTGAAACAAAAAGTCATCCTCATTTCCAATCGCATAAAAGTATGCATATATAGATGTAAAAGAAAACGCAGAACAAGCAGGTGATTAACGGGAAGAAAATAGAAAAGAAAAGAGAACAATGGAGGGAGAAAGGAAGAGGAAGGAGATGTACCGGTTCTCTTGGGGGCGCCATCGTCATCGAGCTCTGGAACTTTCCTGTCGGATTCAATGTCCATTTTGATCGGTTGAGGGAAGTCGGAAGTCGCAACTCAGAGAAGCGCGAAGAGTACAGGGAGAGATGGTAGACACGAGAAGGTGAGTGTTTGAATAAAACAACGGAACATATATATACTCACACACCCTGGTCTCCTGGTCTCTTGGTTGTGGCTATGGGATAAGCCCGGTCCTTTCCTCTAATTATAGCAAACGGACCGCGCGCTTTTTGCGATTGGATTAACTTGAAAACGGGACGATACATCAACTAAATTACACGTGGACTCACCACCCCCGTGCATGAAAACTGTTCCTAGTACCCTAGTGAGCAGCTTTTTAGGACGACTTATTCAGTGATGAGATTCATAATCCTGTGGATATATACATGTTATAATTAACAAACTCAAATTTAGAAGGTTATTATTTACCCATGTTTGTTCTGTTACTTTAAATATTAAGAAATGTCTAAGTGGTTACACTTTGAACGTTGTATGACGTATTACAATTGGAAAGCTGTATTTTTGAACTATATATATATTTTTTAATTATTTAATTCTCAAAATTTATTTTTATACGGCTTAATTTTCTTATTTAAAAAAAAGTTATGATTCATTATCCTGTTTTGGTATAAACGTCTCTCAAACACGAACGAAGAATAACTAGAAGGTTTATAAGACTGAATCACGTAAAAATAGAACTAAGTAAACAAGTAATTCGGACATGTGTAATTTTCAAGGGTAAAGAATAGAAAAAAAAAATATTATATGCATCTAGTTATATCTTTATTGTGTTAATCATCTATTTAAAATATTATAAATGTTCAATTTTTAATTATATTACTGTAGGTGTATGACTATTATAGAAAATCATTTTATTTTAAAATTAAATTATACATTATTATTAATTTATCAAACACTTATACATTACTATTAAAATACTGTAATACAATATAAAAATATTTAAGATTTGATATGTAATAATATATTTTCCATAGTCAACACCGAAACGAATAGAAAATTCTGACTTGAATTATTATAACTACAGTGATTACTGGAAAACTTGCATCAAGCTTCGTGACCTCTATTTTGTGAAATTAATCAAGCTGATATAGTAACATTTCTTAATATTGTACAGTAAAATTACACCATGCTTTTATATGTTGTTATAGTGTGTAGCCGATTGCAACCAAACACAAAAGCCAACAGCAACGGAAGAGTACCATTGTGTGGCACGTGACATGTACCTCCACTAAAAGACACGAGACATTTTCATTGGGATTTATATCAACAAGGGCCACATCCGCACATGTGCGATAGTGATGCATCGGGGAAGCAGTCCCTCTCACTTTTTTTTTGACGCAGCATATACGCGTGAAAAACAAAAGGTTTTTTTTTTTTAGCCATGAAAAACAAAAGGGTCAATTGAGTTATACAGACATATTCTTTCATTTATATTGTTAATTATCGAAAACAAAGAAAAACGATGATGGGTGATTAATGGTTTTTTTCTCTTGATCATGATTAAAAAGAAGCATGAGAAATATATATATATATATATATATATTCCATTGTCCAATATCCATGGATTTTTTCAAAATCACAAATTGTTGCTATTATATATTGTCATTATCCCAATTACACGAACGGTTAAAGAGGTCCTGATGATTTATGGGAAATTGCAATTAATATCCATTAAGACATTGAATCCAACACTTTACTAATTATTTGAGTTACTGCTGATTACCATTCATTCTTCCGTAAAAAAGTTTTTATAATTCAAGTTGTAAGTTTTACAATTAATTTATGGGATGATTGGATATCGTTCCATTACTTGAAATGCAGACCTTAAAAAAAGGTTCCTACTAAAAGTTTATTGGAAGACAATAATTCAGAAGAGGCTTTGGTTTGATAAGAATGGGACATCTCTTTCTTGTAAGTTTTTCTAAGATATAAGAGGGGAAAAAAAAAAAAGGTTTGTGGATGAAAGAGCCAAGAAAATGCTATACATTTTGTTTTTTTCGTATCATCTTTATAAATTCTTTAGAATTTACAGTGACTCTAAAATAGAAAGAGAGTAATACAAAGAGTAAAAGTGTAGGTAAAATCTATTTCTTCTGTGTTTCATCTACTTTTATATATATATATATATATATATATAAAACCTTTTTCTATTTTAAAAGCAATTTTCAAAATATTTAAATTTACTAATAGTAATATATTTGAATTCGAATCCTTTACTATTATAGTAATTACTGTGTGTACTAAAAATGATTACGTGTGGTCAAATATAACATAAAAATCACTTAATGTTGGTCATTCTTTAACAAACAACAACTATTGTAACAATAGAATAGCCAAATTTGATATATTTGGGTGAGACTAGGGAGGATTGTTGCTAGACAAAGGGAACTGGGGGAGGGTTTTTGCAATGATTAAGGAATTGTGGTGGGGAGAGGATCACCAAAGGGCATTCATATTTAGGAGAAGAAAGTTAACCCAATCCCAATGTGTATAAGTGGCCAAATTAACCGGCCGCATCATTCTTGTCAACAACATCTCAATTTTCACTTTATTGCTCTAATTGAAAGGAAATGTGCCCAAATACGTGTCTAATATTATAAGGTTTTTAAGATAATATTTATTTTCACTATATTGATTGTGAGTTTATATATGATAAATTACTTATAGGATTGATTTCGAACACTTAAAGATTGACAAACGATAATTTATAAAATTTTTATTAAAAAACTTTTTGAAGTGTCAAAATAAAGAATTTTGAAAGAAAAGGAAAATATGAATTTTATTATTAATTTGTCTTATTTTTATTCATAGTAAGAAGTTGTACTAACACAAGTCATCAACGAAAAGCTCTTTTTTTTTTATTTATTTATATTCGTTTCAAGTTTAAACAAATTTGTTGTGATTTTCAAAAAGATATATACATTTATTAAATAGAATAAAAATTGAAAACACATATATATATATATATATATAAAATAAAAGAGTAGTTGGATTTGGTTGCATTTTTTATGTAAATATTATTTAATTTTATATTAAACCCTTTATATGTTTCTTTCATTTTCTAATTTAACGTAGTATTAATTTTAATTTAGATAGACTTTCAAATCTATATATCTATCCAATATAACACTTAATAATGCATCATCACAATTAAACAATTTTAACACAATTTCTTAAATTATTCATCATTTTGTAACAATAGGTGGGGTTGGTGCTTATGTTTAGCAATCTCCGTACAACTTACCATTGAGCTAGCTTATATCAAAGGATGAATTTAGAATTTAATTTTAAGAAAGCAAAAATCTTTGGATCAAAATTTGAATTAAAAGAAACAAATTCTTATGATTTAAAGGGAGTGGATTCTTATTAATCAAAAAATTAAATCAAGAGTTTATATGATAAAATTACATTAAAATTTTAAAATTCTAAAGTTACTCCCCCACACTCCTCCTTAGATCTATTACTACCTATAGATATGAATCTACTACATTTAGAGAATACATGCACAAAATAAATTTAGAGGTATCCAAATGATAGGTCTCACCCATTTTCTCTTCCTCACTCTATCTCTATTTATATACTATGTGTATTTAGATCAATAAATAAGGCTACATAAAACTCGATTGACCTGGGAGACCTGTCCCATTAGTTCAGGCCGGGTCAAAGGAAGAAGAAACCAAGGCATGAGAGGAGTCTGGGTCAACTGGGTATATGTCCGGGCTGAGCCAATCTCCAGGGTGATTATAATCTAGACCCAAACTAACCTAGGGTATATAATAAATATTGTTTTTAAAAAATAAAATATTACAATTTTACTTTCAATCAAAAACTCAGATAGTCAGATCATCCATCTAGGCTTTTCTCACCACCAAAGTTTGCATTTTTTAGAAGTTGACTGAAACTAGTACATTACATAAGCTATTATATAAATATATTAGTACGAACCAATATTTTCCTAAATGCATAGATCCATATCCACGCGTTGAATTCCTCCTATTGCCTATCAAAGTCAAAGTGGAAACAGAATTTGTGTTTAAAGTGGGTTTAGATTATGCACAGGTTTTCATTATGTACAAGATTTCTGATAGAGCACTGTCTTTTTATATCTTAGGATTCTTTACAAACTTGTCGCGTGCTCCAAGTGAAGTTTCAACTTTATCTTGTTTTATGTAACGTGGATTCTTTTGTGCGCATTAGATTCTACTGCAGAAACGACAACATAGCCAAGTACTTCGATTTTGGGTTTTTCTTTTTCCCAAATTGTTTCTCTCTGGCTATTTCATTTGAATTTAGTTTTCATTTCTAAGAATGTTTTAATTAATTAAAGAAAAAGCCATACGCAAGGATGGTGAAAATAAGAGACATGTAGTATTAAGATAATGAATCTTCTATTTTTTTTTTTTTTTTATAACTTTGTTGCAAATTTTGAAAAGATAATGATATTAAAAAAAAAATGTGTATGAAATTTATTTCCTTTTTTTTTTTTTCTCATTCATTCTATCATTTCTTTTTATTTTTCTTCAACTTTATGAACAAATCTTACATAAAAAAACTTTAGAGGATGGAACTGAAAGTATTAGATGATAATACGGATGAAAAAAAAAAGGAGAAAAAATAAGTTTGAACGATGTGATATATTTGAGATGAAGTAGGATATTGTTGAAATCCCAATTGGAGAAATACCGTGCCACATTAATTCACTCTCCTTTGGAGGATCTAGACAATTCAATTAAATTGCATAAATTTAGAAGTTTGAAAAGTTAATAATCAAAAATTAAAATTAAGAAAAATAAATTGAATAAAATTTTGTATTGAAAAATCTGCATTTTAACTAAAATAAATAAATGAAACTACATCTGCTAATTAAAAATGTCTACCCTGGCTATCCTATTCCATGTTTCCACTTTGCATGCCGCACGCACACATGATACATTGATTCAATCTATTTAATAGATGCGTACATGAAACCAAGTTTTTTTTTTTTTACCAATACATGAGACTAAGCATTCATTTGATAATATTATGAGTTTTAAAAGTTTACTGTACTATAAATGTTGTAGAAAAAAATTGCTACTCAAATAAGGTAAAAATCATAAATATAAAGATCGTACAAAAGTCACTTTATAAGCATAATTGATTAATAGAGTATTTGATAATAAATTTCAAAGGTTATAAATTTATAAAAAGACGATGATGGGGATACGTTAATTATTTTCAATATTAAAAATTTAGAGTACTTTCTATCAAATTATTAAAATAACATAAAGTAGTTGAAGATGAAATTAAAATAATTAATATAAGGCTGAAAATTTTGAACAAAATTTAGATGAGAAGGATATATTATCGATTATTATAATCAATTAAATATATAAGATTTGTATATTTAGTAGTGGTAGAGAGAGGTAATTTGTGTTTTGGTAAGAAACTAATAAAAACATGAAAAATATGTAATCCAATAACATGTTTACAATGGAAAAACTATTCAGATATGATTAAAATAAAAGAAATGTGTTTGAGCAAGCTGTATTTTCAAAAAGCACCTTGATTTTTTTTAAAATATTTGAATCATACCATCAATGGACTTTTAGGTTTTATCACCTAAGCCACTCCTAAGTAGTTCACCGCAAAGAAACTTTAACTACCTATTGTTTTAACTTTTGACCTTCAGTTAAAAAGTAGTAGACACGTAAGCCAATTTGGATTTTCATATATTGTCCTAAGAATATAATGTTATATTTAATTATAATGTATTATTGGATAAAAATTTAATGGTTTAAATTTATATTAAATTAATACAATTATTTGTATTTATATTTTCAATTTATAAGTTTAAATAAAAAATTTTTATTTAATAATTTACTATATTTAAACATAACCTTATATTTTTATCATAAGGAGAATTCGAATTGCATGTAAGCACATATAGATTTAAAGGGAGACATCAATTACTTCTCTTGAATTTTAAGAATTTTAATTTTCATACATAATTTTATTTTATATTTTTAATTTAACTCTTTAATTTAAAAAGTTTTACTCCTTAGAATAAATTTTAAATTGTCCTTTAACTACTACCACCTCCACCCTTGCTTGTGTGGCTTACTTGTACATCTCTCCACCTCAGTCCTACAACTGATTTATTATATATTTTCAAGTCATAAAATTTTCTTTAAATTTTGTAGACTAGTCTCAAATTTTAAAGTTCTTTATACTAAATATTTTAATTTTATAATTTTTAATGTTATCTTTGATATACTTATAATTTTGAGTATTATAGGGATATAATTGTAATAATATAAATTATAAATTAATAATATTACAATTATAACTTTGTATTAAAATACACTGGTACACTCAACCAAAGATTTTACTAATTTTTAATTACAGTTTTTTAAGACTTATTATTCAAAAAATTATTAATTTTCTTTTAATTTTCATTTTTTCGCAATTTAGGTTTTTTTTTTTTTTTTTCTAATTCCACTTGTATGAATCAAGTAAGGCCACTTTGGTGAATTCTATGGGTTCTCTTCTGTAACCGTTGGCGGAGTATATATATATATGTGTGTGTGTGTGTGTGTGTGTTAGAAAGAGGTATATATCCTTTCAAGTTCTTGGAAACATATCCTTTTAATTTTTTGAAATTTATATGTTTATTTTTTTTGGTAAAAAAAATTTATATATATATATATATATATATAATTTTTAAGTTTTGCTTTTAACTATTTTAAAATTTTGAATCTTTAAATTCATCAAATCTAAAT
This sequence comes from Delonix regia, assembly GCA_037074485.1. Classification (NCBI taxonomy): domain Eukaryota; kingdom Viridiplantae; phylum Streptophyta; class Magnoliopsida; order Fabales; family Fabaceae; genus Delonix; species Delonix regia. The sequence goes on from CM073452.1 coordinate 9,170,438, forward strand.
TAGAGTGGTTTTATCAATTGCTTTCAATTATTTTTTTGTTTTATCTTCATTTATTTTCCTTTAAAATCTAGATGCGTCTAAGAGAGCTTTCAATTATTGTCTAATCTAGTGCATGGGTATAATACCATGTCCCTTGAAAACTCACTTGTTGTCCCAAAGTGAGGTTTCATTGATACTACATGATATAACTTAATTACTAAAAAAAATAATAATAATTTTGGTAGCTCACTTTTAGTATTAAAATTAATTTGATCTTTTAAATTAAAAAAATATCAAAATGATCCTCCAAATATAAAATTATGCAAAAAATAGCAATTATATGTTTAATACTTAGCCAGAAATAAAAGACCAAAATTATATTTTTCACACCACTTATTGTTTATACATGAAGGGTTTGTATTTGGTAAGATTCTGGCTGATTCCACGAACGGCACTAATTGCCGCAGCCGCTGATATAAGGAAGCATACAAGGTTCAATAATTGTAGGGCACACCACTTGAATGATAGTGTGTTTATCTTCCTCTGGGCAATGTGCATTTGTATAGGGAAAAACACAATGAGAGGCCAGAATCCTAATGCTCCAAGTAGTGCAAGAAACTCATTGAAGAACGGCATTGCCATAGCCAAAACTGTGGCTATCATCACAAATACTGTCCTCCAAAGTAGCCTAAACATGTTGAAACGTAATCTCATCTTGCCTACTTTGAATGGGTATTCGGTGTGTATGAAACTTGAGTTTGGCCACATCATGTCAGCACCCACTTCAACTATACGGAAGAATGGTTGAGCCATTACCTGTCATTGAATATTGATTTCTCATATCAAATAGACATCATAATAATTGTGTTTCTTGATTCTTAAATTTAAAAAATGAGGATATAACCTGATATGCTCCCAGAATGTGGATGACAATGCATATATTTCCTAAGTTGACCACCCAGAAGGGATCATAAAATCCAAAGCCAGTGAGGATGTTGCCAGGTGTATTTTCCCCAAAAGCAGCATAGCCAAGGCCACCGCATGCAAGAAAGAGTATTGTCATTGCTGTGATCCCTATCACGTTAGCTTTTTTCATCTGTTTGTTTTCTGATGGAGGTGACTTCAATGTATCCTAAATAAAGTATAGAGATAATCCATTTCATCGTTATAACTGATCATAATCCCAATTTTCCTCTTTTCTTTACTTATAAGCTTATAATGATCGTAATATCTGTAAATAGTTTGTCTTACCATAATATCAAAAACAACAGTCGCATAAGAGCAAGCAAGCCCTACGTTCCCGAGTGCTCTGAACATTCTCCACATTTTTTCTTCTTTAGATAGTCCAGGTCCTACTTCTGTTCCAGTCAAACTGGTTGGTTGTCCTTGTCCTGTTCACACCCAAACGCTAATATTCTATTATAACAAGTTCATTTCATTAAACGCCTCTGCAATGGTCCATTATTTTACTTCGTCAATACTTTCTATACTGTTGTTTCTATTTTAATACGTACGAATGTACTCCAAGTAATATTAAAAATTACCTTTGGCAATAACAGCTAAAGAAAGGCCACTCCCAATAAAAGCATAACCAAAAGAGGTAATACAAGCAATAGTTGAGACCCATGTAAGCTTGTGGAAGTTAGGAATTTGGGACAGGAATATTTGGCAGATCCCAAAACCCACCATGTAAGGATTGTTGGAATATTTGCAATAGGCCTGACGGCCGTATTTGTGAAAGCAGCTAGATTTCTTGATAGCCCTGCATTACCATGAAAAGAACAGAGAGGAAATAGACTTAATTGGAGTGACGTACACATGTGTAAAGAAGTTAGCAGTTTCGTCACGAACACTATGCTTGTAGAGGCGGTGATAGTGTAGCCAACAGTAACGCCCGCCAGCTTAGAATATTGGACCAATCCGCAAATGATGTGCATTGTTCCACCCAAGTAAGCCTTGACGGCGTCCATGTAACTGTAATTTCTCCTACCGTTGACAGGATCTGGATATCTGTAGCAATCTGCTATCAGACTGTACGTATAAAGAGAGATGGCGGAAAAGGTGACCATAACGGCTACGCCTCCTATCCATCCTAGCTGGGCCATGGCCCATGCTAGTGCCAGCACGCCAGCTCCCACCACTACTGTTATTATGTGCGTGCTCGCCATCAACACGCCCCCTGCATATCACATCCAACATCTTATTTTCTATTTCTTTATGAAATAATAATAGTAACACTAAAGTAACGCTTGGAGCACAGCACTTGGAAGTTTCTGAAAATCGTGTTTTCACTTACTGGTAAAAAAAAAATATATCTACGGTTTCGATTTGTGTTGGAAAATGAATTCTTTTACTTCTATAGATATATTCCAGATACAGTAAGATATCTTTTTTTTTCTGTGAAACGAAATTCATTTAAAACGGGCATGGCTTCATCTGCAACATTGACCTCAGAAAAGTACACAGGTCGCCGTTGTTCCTTGCTTCAAATTCCCTTATCAATGGACTCAATCATACGACACGAGTTTGCATATATTTATTGCGATTAAAATCAGCGAAGTCAGAAGAACGGAAAGCACAAACATGAGGGAATTGCGATAATTCACAACAGCATTTCTGCACGCAGTGCTTCCTTGAACGAATTCATTTCGTCTATCTGGTTTATTTGCGGGAAACTATGCTACCTTTACACAGCTTATAATTATCTATCATATCTCTTGAAACAAAAAGTCATCCTCATTTCCAATCGCATAAAAGTATGCATATATAGATGTAAAAGAAAACGCAGAACAAGCAGGTGATTAACGGGAAGAAAATAGAAAAGAAAAGAGAACAATGGAGGGAGAAAGGAAGAGGAAGGAGATGTACCGGTTCTCTTGGGGGCGCCATCGTCATCGAGCTCTGGAACTTTCCTGTCGGATTCAATGTCCATTTTGATCGGTTGAGGGAAGTCGGAAGTCGCAACTCAGAGAAGCGCGAAGAGTACAGGGAGAGATGGTAGACACGAGAAGGTGAGTGTTTGAATAAAACAACGGAACATATATATACTCACACACCCTGGTCTCCTGGTCTCTTGGTTGTGGCTATGGGATAAGCCCGGTCCTTTCCTCTAATTATAGCAAACGGACCGCGCGCTTTTTGCGATTGGATTAACCTGAAAACGGGACGATACATCAACTAAATTACACGTGGACTCACCACCCCCGTGCATGAAAACTGTTCCTAGTACCCTAGTGAGCAGCTTTTTAGGACGACTTATTCAGTGATGAGATTCATAATCCTGTGGATATATACATGTTATAATTAACAAACTCAAATTTAGAAGGTTATTATTTACCCATGTTTGTTCTGTTACTTTAAATATTAAGAAATGTCTAAGTGGTTACACTTTGAACGTTGTATGACGTATTACAATTGGAAAGCTGTATTTTTGAACTATATATATATTTTTTAATTATTTAATTCTCAAAATTTATTTTTATACGGCTTAATTTTCTTATTTAAAAAAAAGTTATGATTCATTATCCTGTTTTGGTATAAACGTCTCTCAAACACGAACGAAGAATAACTAGAAGGTTTATAAGACTGAATCACGTAAAAATAGAACTAAGTAAACAAGTAATTCGGACATGTGTAATTTTCAAGGGTAAAGAATAGAAAAAAAAAAATATTATATGCATCTAGTTATATCTTTATTGTGTTAATCATCTATTTAAAATATTATAAATGTTCAATTTTTAATTATATTACTGTAGGTGTATGACTATTATAGAAAATCATTTTATTTTAAAATTAAATTATACATTATTATTAATTTATCAAACACTTATACATTACTATTAAAATACTGTAATACAATATAAAAATATTTAAGATTTGATATGTAATAATATATTTTCCATAGTCAACACCGAAACGAATAGAAAATTCTGACTTGAATTATTATAACTACAGTGATTACTGGAAAACTTGCATCAAGCTTCGTGACCTCTATTTTGTGAAATTAATCAAGCTGATATAGTAACATTTCTTAATATTGTACAGTAAAATTACACCATGCTTTTATATGTTGTTATAGTGTGTAGCCGATTGCAACCAAACACAAAAGCCAACAGCAACGGAAGAGTACCATTGTGTGGCACGTGACATGTACCTCCACTAAAAGACACGAGACATTTTCATTGGGATTTATATCAACAAGGGCCACATCCGCACATGTGCGATAGTGATGCATCGGGGAAGCAGTCCCTCTCACTTTTTTTTTGACGCAGCATATATGCGTGAAAAACAAAAGGTTTTTTTTTTTAGCCATGAAAAACAAAAGGGTCAATTGAGTTATACAGACATATTCTTTCATTTATATTGTTAATTATCGAAAACAAAGAAAAACGATGATGGGTGATTAATGGTTTTTTTCTCTTGATCATGATTAAAAAGAAGCATGAGAAATATATATATATATATATATATATATATTCCATTGTCCAATATCCATGGATTTTTTCAAAATCACAAATTGTTGCTATTATATATTGTCATTATCCCAATTACACGAACGGTTAAAGAGGTCCTGATGATTTATGGGAAATTGCAATTAATATCCATTAAGACATTGAATCCAACACTTTACTAATTATTTGAGTTACTGCTGATTACCATTCATTCTTCCGTAAAAAAGTTTTTATAATTCAAGTTGTAAGTTTTACAATTAATTTATGGGATGATTGGATATCGTTCCATTACTTGAAATGCAGACCTTAAAAAAAGGTTCCTACTAAAAGTTTATTGGAAGACAATAATTCAGAAGAGGCTTTGGTTTGATAAGAATGGGACATCTCTTTCTTGTAAGTTTTTCTAAGATATAAGAGGGGAAAAAAAAAAAAAGGTTTGTGGATGAAAGAGCCAAGAAAATGCTATACATTTTGTTTTTTTCGTATCATCTTTATAAATTCTTTAGAATTTACAGTGACTCTAAAATAGAAAGAGAGTAATACAAAGAGTAAAAGTGTAGGTAAAATCTATTTCTTCTGTGTTTCATCTACTTTTATATATATATATATATATATATATAAAACCTTTTTCTATTTTAAAAGCAATTTTCAAAATATTTAAATTTACTAATAGTAATATATTTGAATTCGAATCCTTTACTATTATAGTAATTACTGTGTGTACTAAAAATGATTACGTGTGGTCAAATATAACATAAAAATCACTTAATGTTGGTCATTCTTTAACAAACAACAACTATTGTAACAATAGAATAGCCAAATTTGATATATTTGGGTGAGACTAGGGAGGATTGTTGCTAGACAAAGGGAACTGGGGGAGGGTTTTTGCAATGATTAAGGAATTGTGGTGGGGAGAGGATCACCAAAGGGCATTCATATTTAGGAGAAGAAAGTTAACCCAATCCCAATGTGTATAAGTGGCCAAATTAACCGACCGCATCATTCTTGCAACAACATCTCAATTTTCACTTTATTGCTCTAATTGAAAGGAAATGTGCCCAAATACGTGTCTAATATTATAAGGTTTTTAAGATAATATTTATTTTCACTATATTGATTGTGAGTTTATATATGATAAATTACTTATAGGATTGATTTCGAACACTTAAAGATTGACAAACGATAATTTATAAAATTTTTATTAAAAAACTTTTTGAAGTGTCAAAATAAAGAATTTTGAAAGAAAAGGAAAATATGAATTTTATTATTAATTTGTCTTATTTTTATTCATAGTAAGAAGTTGTACTAACACAAGTCATCAACGAAAAGCTCTTTTTTTTTTATTTATTTATATTCGTTTCAAGTTTAAACAAATTTGTTGTGATTTTCAAAAAGATATATACATTTATTAAATAGAATAAAAATTGAAAACACATATATATATATATATATATATATAAAATAAAAGAGTAGTTGGATTTGGTTGCATTTTTTATGTAAATATTATTTAATTTTATATTAAACCCTTTATATGTTTCTTTCATTTTCTAATTTAACGTAGTATTAATTTTAATTTAGATAGACTTTCAAATCTATATATCTATCCAATATAACACTTAATAATGCATCATCACAATTAAACAATTTTAACACAATTTCTTAAATTATTCATCATTTTGTAACAATAGGTGGGGTTGGTGCTTATGTTTAGCAATCTCCGTACAACTTACCATTGAGCTAGCTTATATCAAAGGATGAATTTAGAATTTAATTTTAAGAAAGCAAAAATCTTTGGATCAAAATTTGAATTAAAAGAAACAAATTCTTATGATTTAAAGGGAGTGGATTCTTATTAATCAAAAAATTAAATCAAGAGTTTATATGATAAAATTACATTAAAATTTTAAAATTCTAAAGTTACTCCCCCACACTCCTCCTTAGATCTATTACTACCTATAGATATGAATCTACTACATTTAGAGAATACATGCACAAAATAAATTTAGAGGTATCCAGATGATAGGTCTCACCCATTTTCTCTTCCTCACTCTATCTCTATTTATATACTATGTGTATTTAGATCAATAAATAGGGCTACATAAAACTCGATTGACCTGGGAGACCTGTCCCATTAGTTCAGGCCGGGTCAAAGGAAGAAGAAACCAAGGCATGAGAGGAGTCTGGGTCAACTGGGTATACGTCCGGGCTGAGCCAATCTCCAGGGTGATTATAATCTAGACCCAAACTAACCTAGGGTATATAATAAATATTGTTTTTAAAAAATAAAATATTACAATTTTACTTTCAATCAAAAACTCAGATAGTCAGATCATCCATCTAGGCTTTTCTCACCACCAAAGTTTGCATTTTTTAGAAGTTGACTGAAACTAGTACATTACATAAGCTATTATATAAATATATTAGTACGAACCAATATTTTCCTAAATGCATAGATCCATATCCACGCGTTGAATTCCTCCTATTGCCTATCAAAGTCAAAGTGGAAACAGAATTTGTGTTTAAAGTGGGTTTAGATTATGCACAGGTTTTCATTATGTACAAGATTTCTGATAGAGCACTGTCTTTTTATATCTTAGGATTCTTTACAAACCTGTCGCGTGCTCCAAGTGAAGTTTCAACTTTATCTTGTTTTATGTAACGTGGATTCTTTTGTGCGCATTAGATTCTACTGCAGAAACGACAACATAGCCAAGTACTTCGATTTTGGGTTTTTCTTTTTCCCAAATTGTTTCTCTCTGGCTATTTCATTTGAATTTAGTTTTCATTTCTAAGAATGTTTTAATTAATTAAAGAAAAAGCCATACGCAAGGATGGTGAAAATAAGAGACATGTAGTATTAAGATAATGAATCTTCTATCTTTTTTTTTTTTTTTTATAACTTTGTTGCAAATTTTGAAAAGATAATGATATTAAAAAAAAAATGTGTATGAAATTTATTTCCTTTTTTTTTTTTTCTCATTCATTCTATCATTTCTTTTTATTTTTCTTCAACTTTATGAACAAATCTTACATAAAAAACTTTAGAGGATGGAACTGAAAGTATTAGATGATAATACGGATGAAAAAAAAAAGGAGAAAAAATAAGTTTGAACGATGTGATATATTTGAGATGAAGTAGGATATTGTTGAAATCCCAATTGGAGAAATACCGTGCCACATTAATTCACTCTCCTTTGGAGGATCTAGACAATTCAATTAAATTGCATAAATTTAGAAGTTTGAAAAGTTAATAATCAAAAATTAAAATTAAGAAAAATAAATTGAATAAAATTTTGTATTGAAAAATCTGCATTTTAACTAAAATAAATAAATGAAACTACATCTGCTAATTAAAAATGTCTACCCTGGCTATCCTATTCCATGTTTCCACTTTGCATGCCGCACGCACACATGATACATTGATTCAATCTATTTAATAGATGCGTACATGAAACCAAGTTTTTTTTTTTTTACCAATACATGAGACTAAGCATTCATTTGATAATATTATGAGTTTTAAAAGTTTACTGTACTATAAATGTTGTAGAAAAAAATTGCTACTCAAATAAGGTAAAAATAATAAATATAAAGATCGTACAAAAGTCACTTTATAAGCATAATTGATTAATAGAGTATTTGATAATAAATTTCAAAGGTTATAAATTTATAAAAAGACGATGATGGGGATACGTTAATTATTTTCAATATTAAAAATTTAGAGTACTTTCTATCAAATTATTAAAATAACATAAAGTAGTTGAAGATGAAATTAAAATAATTAATATAAGGCTGAAAATTTTGAACAAAATTTAGATGAGAAGGATATATTATCGATTATTATAATCAATTAAATATATAAGATTTGTATATTTAGTAGTGGTAGAGAGAGGTAATTTGTGTTTTGGTAAGAAACTAATAAAAACATGAAAAATATGTAATCCAATAACATGTTTACAATGGAAAAACTATTCAGATATGATTAAAATAAAAGAAATGTGTTTGAGCAAGCTGTATTTTCAAAAAGCACCTTGATTTTTTTTAAAATATTTGAATCATACCATCAATGGACTTTTAGGTTTTATCACCTAAGCCACTCCTAAGTAGTTCACCGCAAAGAAACTTTAACTACCTATTGTTTTAACTTTTGACCTTCAGTTAAAAAGTAGTAGACACGTAAGCCAATTTGGATTTTCATATATTGTCCTAAGAATATAATGTTATATTTAATTATAATGTATTATTGGATAAAAATTTAATGGTTTAAATTTATATTAAATTAATACAATTATTTGTATTTATATTTTCAATTTATAAGTTTAAATAAAAAATTTTTATTTAATAATTTACTATATTTAAACATAACCTTATATTTTTATCATAAGGAGAATTCGAATTGCATGTAAGCACATATAGATTTAAAGGGTGACATCAATTACTTCTCTTGAATTTTAAGAATTTTAATTTTCATACATAATTTTATTTTATATTTTTAATTTAACTCTTTAATTTAAAAAGTTTTACTCCTTAGAATAAATTTTAAATTGTCCTTTAACTACTACCACCTCCACCCTTGCTTGTGTGGCTTACTTGTACATCTCTCCACCTCAGTCCTACAACTGATTTATTATATATTTTCAAGTCATAAAATTTTCTTTAAATTTTGTAGACTAGTCTCAAATTTTAAAGTTCTTTATACTAAATATTTTAATTTTATAATTTTTAATGTTATCTTTGATATACTTATAATTTTGAGTATTATAGGGATATAATTGTAATAATATAAATTATAAATTAACAATATTACAATTATAACTTTGTATTAAAATACACTGGTACACTCAACCAAAGATTTTACTAATTTTTAATTACAGTTTTTTAAGACTTATTATTCAAAAAATTATTAATTTTCTTTTAATTTTCATTTTTTCGCAATTTAGGTTTTTTTTTTTTTTTTCTAATTCCACTTGTATGAATCAAGTAAGGCCACTTTGGTGAATTCTATGGGTTCTCTTCTGTAACCGTTGGCGGAGTATATATATATATATGTGTGTGTGTGTGTGTGTGTTAGAAAGAGGTATATATCCTTTCAAGTTCTTGGAAACATATCCTTTTAATTTTTTGAAATTTATATGTTTATTTTTTTTGGTAAAAAAAATTTATATATATATATATATATATAATTTTTAAGTTTTGCTTTTAACTATTTTAAAATTTTGAATCTTTAAATTCATCAAATCTAAATTAGAGTGGTTTTATCAATTGCTTTCAATTATTTTTTTGTTTTATCTTCATTTATTTTCCTTTAAAATCTAGATGCGTCTAAGAGAGCTTTCAATTATTGTCTAATCTAGTGCATGGGTATAATACCATGTCCCTTGAAAACTCACTTGTTGTCCCAAAGTGAGGTTTCATTGATACTACATGATATAACTTAATTACTAAAAAAAATAATAATAATTTTGGTAGCTCACTTTTAGTATTAAAATTAATTTGATCTTTTAAATTAAAAAAATATCAAAATGATCCTCCAAATATAAAATTATGCAAAAAATAGCAATTATATGTTTAATACTTAGCCAGAAATAAAAGACCAAAATTATATTTTTCACACCACTTATTGTTTATACATGAAGGGTTTGTATTTGGTAAGATTCTGGCTGATTCCACGAACGGCACTAATTGCCGCAGCCGCTGATATAAGGAAGCATACAAGGTTCAATAATTGTAGGGCACACCACTTGAATGATAGTGTGTTTATCTTCCTCTGGGCAATGTGCATTTGTATAGGGAAAAACACAATGAGAGGCCAGAATCCTAATGCTCCAAGTAGTGCAAGAAACTCATTGAAGAACGGCATTGCCATAGCCAAAACTGTGGCTATCATCACAAATACTGTCCTCCAAAGTAGCCTAAACATGTTGAAACGTAATCTCATCTTGCCTACTTTGAATGGGTATTCGGTGTGTATGAAACTTGAGTTTGGCCACATCATGTCAGCACCCACTTCAACTATACGGAAGAATGGTTGAGCCATTACCTGTCATTGAATATTGATTTCTCATATCAAATAGACATCATAATAATTGTGTTTCTTGATTCTTAAATTTAAAAAATGAGGATATAACCTGATATGCTCCCAGAATGTGGATGACAATGCATATATTTCCTAAGTTGACCACCCAGAAGGGATCATAAAATCCAAAGCCAGTGAGGATGTTGCCAGGTGTATTTTCCCCAAAAGCAGCATAGCCAAGGCCACCGCATGCAAGAAAGAGTATTGTCATTGCTGTGATCCCTATCACGTTAGCTTTTTTCATCTGTTTGTTTTCTGATGGAGGTGACTTCAATGTATCCTAAATAAAGTATAGAGATAATCCATTTCATCGTTATAACTGATCATAATCCCAATTTTCCTCTTTTCTTTACTTATAAGCTTATAATGATCGTAATATCTGTAAATAGTTTGTCTTACCATAATATCAAAAACAACAGTCGCATAAGAGCAAGCAAGCCCTACGTTCCCGAGTGCTCTGAACATTCTCCACATTTTTTCTTCTTTAGATAGTCCAGGTCCTACTTCTGTTCCAGTCAAACTGGTTGGTTGTCCTTGTCCTGTTCACACCCAAACGCTAATATTCTATTATAACAAGTTCATTTCATTAAACGCCTCTGCAATGGTCCATTATTTTACTTCGTCAATACTTTCTATACTGTTGTTTCTATTTTAATACGTACGAATGTACTCCAAGTAATATTAAAAATTACCTTTGGCAATAACAGCTAAAGAAAGGCCACTCCCAATAAAAGCATAACCAAAAGAGGTAATACAAGCAATAGTTGAGACCCATGTAAGCTTGTGGAAGTTAGGAATTTGGGACAGGAATATTTGGCAGATCCCAAAACCCACCATGTAAGGATTGTTGGAATATTTGCAATAGGCCTGACGGCCGTATTTGTGAAAGCAGCTAGATTTCTTGATAGCCCTGCATTACCATGAAAAGAACAGAGAGGAAATAGACTTAATTGGAGTGACGTACACATGTGTAAAGAAGTTAGCAGTTTCGTCACGAACACTATGCTTGTAGAGGCGGTGATAGTGTAGCCAACAGTAACGCCCGCCAGCTTAGAATATTGGACCAATCCGCAAATGATGTGCATTGTTCCACCCAAGTAAGCCTTGACGGCGTCCATGTAACTGTAATTTCTCCTACCGTTGACAGGATCTGGATATCTGTAGCAATCTGCTATCAGACTGTACGTATAAAGAGAGATGGCGGAAAAGGTGACCATAACGGCTACGCCTCCTATCCATCCTAGCTGGGCCATGGCCCATGCTAGTGCCAGCACGCCAGCTCCCACCACTACTGTTATTATGTGCGTGCTCGCCATCAACACGCCCCCTGCATATCACATCCAACATCTTATTTTCTATTTCTTTATGAAATAATAATAGTAACACTAAAGTAACGCTTAGAGCACAGCACTTGGAAGTTTCTGAAAATCGTGTTTTCACTTACTGGTAAAAAAAAAATATATCTACGGTTTCGATTTGTGTTGGAAAATGAATTCTTTTACTTCTATAGATATATTCCAGATACAGTAAGATATCTTTTTTTTCTGTGAAACGAAATTCATTTAAAACGGGCATGGCTTCATCTGCAACATTGACCTCAGAAAAGTACACAGGTCGCCGTTGTTCCTTGCTTCAAATTCCCTTATCAATGGACTCAATCATACGACACGAGTTTGCATATATTTATTGCGATTAAAATCAGCGAAGTCAGAAGAACGGAAAGCACAAACATGAGGGAATTGCGATAATTCACAACAGCATTTCTGCACGCAGTGCTTCCTTGAACGAATTCATTTCGTCTATCTGGTTTATTTGCGGGAAACTATGCTACCTTTACACAGCTTATAATTATCTATCATATCTCTTGAAACAAAAAGTCATCCTCATTTCCAATCGCATAAAAGTATGCATATATAGATGTAAAAGAAAACGCAGAACAAGCAGGTGATTAACGGGAAGAAAATAGAAAAGAAAAGAGAACAATGGAGGGAGAAAGGAAGAGGAAGGAGATGTACCGGTTCTCTTGGGGGCGCCATCGTCATCGAGCTCTGGAACTTTCCTGTCGGATTCAATGTCCATTTTGATCGGTTGAGGGAAGTCGGAAGTCGCAACTCAGAGAAGCGCGAAGAGTACAGGGAGAGATGGTAGACACGAGAAGGTGAGTGTTTGAATAAAACAACGGAACATATATATACTCACACACCCTGGTCTCCTGGTCTCTTGGTTGTGGCTATGGGATAAGCCCGGTCCTTTCCTCTAATTATAGCAAACGGACCGCGCGCTTTTTGCGATTGGATTAACCTGAAAACGGGACGATACATCAACTAAATTACACGTGGACTCACCACCCCCGTGCATGAAAACTGTTCCTAGTACCCTAGTGAGCAGCTTTTTAGGACGACTTATTCAGTGATGAGATTCATAATCCTGTGGATATATACATGTTATAATTAACAAACTCAAATTTAGAAGGTTATTATTTACCCATGTTTGTTCTGTTACTTTAAATATTAAGAAATGTCTAAGTGGTTACACTTTGAACGTTGTATGACGTATTACAATTGGAAAGCTGTATTTTTGAACTATATATATATTTTTTAATTATTTAATTCTCAAAATTTATTTTTATACGGCTTAATTTTCTTATTTAAAAAAAAGTTATGATTCATTATCCTGTTTTGGTATAAACGTCTCTCAAACACGAACGAAGAATAACTAGAAGGTTTATAAGACTGAATCACGTAAAAATAGAACTAAGTAAACAAGTAATTCGGACATGTGTAATTTTCAAGGGTAAAGAATAGAAAAAAAAAAAATATTATATGCATCTAGTTATATCTTTATTGTGTTAATCATCTATTTAAAATATTATAAATGTTCAATTTTTAATTATATTACTGTAGGTGTATGACTATTATAGAAAATCATTTTATTTTAAAATTAAATTATACATTACTATTAATTTATCAAACACTTATACATTACTATTAAAATACTGTAATACAATATAAAAATATTTAAGATTTGATATGTAATAATATATTTTCCATAGTCAACACCGAAACGAATAGAAAATTCTGACTTGAATTATTATAACTACAGTGATTACTGGAAAACTTGCATCAAGCTTCGTGACCTCTATTTTGTGAAATTAATCAAGCTGATATAGTAACATTTCTTAATATTGTACAGTAAAATTACACCATGCTTTTATATGTTGTTATAGTGTGTAGCCGATTGCAACCAAACACAAAAGCCAACAGCAACGGAAGAGTACCATTGTGTGGCACGTGACATGTACCTCCACTAAAAGACACGAGACATTTTCATTGGGATTTATATCAACAAGGGCCACATCCGCACATGTGCGATAGTGATGCATCGGGGAAGCAGTCCCTCTCACTTTTTTTTTGACGCAGCATATATGCGTGAAAAACAAAAGGTTTTTTTTTTTAGCCATGAAAAACAAAAGGGTCAATTGAGTTATACAGACATATTCTTTCATTTATATTGTTAATTATCGAAAACAAAGAAAAACGATGATGGGTGATTAATGGTTTTTTTCTCTTGATCATGATTAAAAAGAAGCATGAGAAATATATATATATATATATATATATATATATTCCATTGTCCAATATCCATGGATTTTTTCAAAATCACAAATTGTTGCTATTATATATTGTCATTATCCCAATTACACGAACGGTTAAAGAGGTCCTGATGATTTATGGGAAATTGCAATTAATATCCATTAAGACATTGAATCCAACACTTTACTAATTATTTGAGTTACTGCTGATTACCATTCATTCTTCCGTAAAAAAGTTTTTATAATTCAAGTTGTAAGTTTTACAATTAATTTATGGGATGATTGGATATCGTTCCATTACTTGAAATGCAGACCTTAAAAAAAGGTTCCTACTAAAAGTTTATTGGAAGACAATAATTCAGAAGAGGCTTTGGTTTGATAAGAATGGGACATCTCTTTCTTGTAAGTTTTTCTAAGATATAAGAGGGGAAAAAAAAAAAAAGGTTTGTGGATGAAAGAGCCAAGAAAATGCTATACATTTTGTTTTTTTCGTATCATCTTTATAAATTCTTTAGAATTTACAGTGACTCTAAAATAGAAAGAGAGTAATACAAAGAGTAAAAGTGTAGGTAAAATCTATTTCTTCTGTGTTTCATCTACTTTTATATATATATATATATATATATATATAAAACCTTTTTCTATTTTAAAAGCAATTTTCAAAATATTTAAATTTACTAATAGTAATATATTTGAATTCGAATCCTTTACTATTATAGTAATTACTGTGTGTACTAAAAATGATTACGTGTGGTCAAATATAACATAAAAATCACTTAATGTTGGTCATTCTTTAACAAACAACAACTATTGTAACAATAGAATAGCCAAATTTGATATATTTGGGTGAGACTAGGGAGGATTGTTGCTAGACAAAGGGAACTGGGGGAGGGTTTTTGCAATGATTAAGGAATTGTGGTGGGGAGAGGATCACCAAAGGGCATTCATATTTAGGAGAAGAAAGTTAACCCAATCCCAATGTGTATAAGTGGCCAAATTAACCGACCGCATCATTCTTGCAACAACATCTCAATTTTCACTTTATTGCTCTAATTGAAAGGAAATGTGCCCAAATACGTGTCTAATATTATAAGGTTTTTAAGATAATATTTATTTTCACTATATTGATTGTGAGTTTATATATGATAAATTACTTATAGGATTGATTTCGAACACTTAAAGATTGACAAACGATAATTTATAAAATTTTTATTAAAAAACTTTTTGAAGTGTCAAAATAAAGAATTTTGAAAGAAAAGGAAAATATGAATTTTATTATTAATTTGTCTTATTTTTATTCATAGTAAGAAGTTGTACTAACACAAGTCATCAACGAAAAGCTCTTTTTTTTTTATTTATTTATATTCGTTTCAAGTTTAAACAAATTTGTTGTGATTTTCAAAAAGATATATACATTTATTAAATAGAATAAAAATTGAAAACACATATATATATATATATATATATATAAAATAAAAGAGTAGTTGGATTTGGTTGCATTTTTTATGTAAATATTATTTAATTTTATATTAAACCCTTTATATGTTTCTTTCATTTTCTAATTTAACGTAGTATTAATTTTAATTTAGATAGACTTTCAAATCTATATATCTATCCAATATAACACTTAATAATGCATCATCACAATTAAACAATTTTAACACAATTTCTTAAATTATTCATCATTTTGTAACAATAGGTGGGGTTGGTGCTTATGTTTAGCAATCTCCGTACAACTTACCATTGAGCTAGCTTATATCAAAGGATGAATTTAGAATTTAATTTTAAGAAAGCAAAAATCTTTGGATCAAAATTTGAATTAAAAGAAACAAATTCTTATGATTTAAAGGGAGTGGATTCTTATTAATCAAAAAATTAAATCAAGAGTTTATATGATAAAATTACATTAAAATTTTAAAATTCTAAAGTTACTCCCCCACACTCCTCCTTAGATCTATTACTACCTATAGATATGAATCTACTACATTTAGAGAATACATGCACAAAATAAATTTAGAGGTATCCAGATGATAGGTCTCACCCATTTTCTCTTCCTCACTCTATCTCTATTTATATACTATGTGTATTTAGATCAATAAATAGGGCTACATAAAACTCGATTGACCTGGGAGACCTGTCCCATTAGTTCAGGCCGGGTCAAAGGAAGAAGAAACCAAGGCATGAGAGGAGTCTGGGTCAACTGGGTATATGTCCGGGCTGAGCCAATCTCCAGGGTGATTATAATCTAGACCCAAACTAACCTAGGGCATATAATAAATATTGTTTTTAAAAAATAAAATATTACAATTTTTCTTTCAATCAAAAACTCAGATAGTCAGATCATCCATCTAGGCTTTTCTCACCACCAAAGTTTGCATTTTTTAGAAGTTGACTGAAACTAGTACATTACATAAGCTATTATATAAATATATTAGTACGAACCAATATTTTCCTAAATGCATAGATCCATATCCACGCGTTGAATTCCTCCTATTGCCTATCAAAGTCAAAGTGGAAACAGAATTTGTGTTTAAAGTGGGTTTAGATTATGCACAGGTTTTCATTATGTACAAGATTTCTGATAGAGCACTGTCTTTTTATATCTTAGGATTCTTTACAAACCTGTCGCGTGCTCCAAGTGAAGTTTCAACTTTATCTTGTTTTATGTAACGTGGATTCTTTTGTGCGCATTAGATTCTACTGCAGAAACGACAACATAGCCAAGTACTTCGATTTTGGGTTTTTCTTTTTCCCAAATTGTTTCTCTCTGGCTATTTCATTTGAATTTAGTTTTCATTTCTAAGAATGTTTTAATTAATTAAAGAAAAAGCCATACGCAAGGATGGTGAAAATAAGAGACATGTAGTATTAAGATAATGAATCTTCTATCTTTTTTTTTTTTTTTTTTTTTTATAACTTTGTTGCAAATTTTGAAAAGATAATGATATTAAAAAAAAAATGTGTATGAAATTTATTTCCTTTTTTTTTTTTTCTCATTCATTCTATCATTTCTTTTTATTTTTCTTCAACTTTATGAACAAATCTTACATAAAAAACTTTAGAGGATGGAACTGAAAGTATTAGATGATAATACGGATGAAAAAAAAAAGGAGAAAAAATAAGTTTGAACGATGTGATATATTTGAGATGAAGTAGGATATTGTTGAAATCCCAATTGGAGAAATACCGTGCCACATTAATTCACTCTCCTTTGGAGGATCTAGACAATTCAATTAAATTGCATAAATTTAGAAGTTTGAAAAGTTAATAATCAAAAATTAAAATTAAGAAAAATAAATTGAATAAAATTTTGTATTGAAAAATCTGCATTTTAACTAAAATAAATAAATGAAACTACATCTGCTAATTAAAAATGTCTACCCTGGCTATCCTATTCCATGTTTCCACTTTGCATGCCGCACGCACACATGATACATTGATTCAATCTATTTAATAGATGCGTACATGAAACCAAGTTTTTTTTTTTTTACCAATACATGAGACTAAGCATTCATTTGATAATATTATGAGTTTTAAAAGTTTACTGTACTATAAATGTTGTAGAAAAAAATTGCTACTCAAATAAGGTAAAAATCATAAATATAAAGATCGTACAAAAGTCACTTTATAAGCATAATTGATTAATAGAGTATTTGATAATAAATTTCAAAGGTTATAAATTTATAAAAAGACGATGATGGGGATACGTTAATTATTTTCAATATTAAAAATTTAGAGTACTTTCTATCAAATTATTAAAATAACATAAAGTAGTTGAAGATGAAATTAAAATAATTAATATAAGGCTGAAAATTTTGAACAAAATTTAGATGAGAAGGATATATTATCGATTATTATAATCAATTAAATATATAAGATTTGTATATTTAGTAGTGGTAGAGAGAGGTAATTTGTGTTTTGGTAAGAAACTAATAAAAACATGAAAAATATGTAATCCAATAACATGTTTACAATGGAAAAACTATTCAGATATGATTAAAATAAAAGAAATGTGTTTGAGCAAGCTGTATTTTCAAAAAGCACCTTGATTTTTTTTAAAATATTTGAATCATACCATCAATGGACTTTTAGGTTTTATCACCTAAGCCACTCCTAAGTAGTTCACCGCAAAGAAACTTTAACTACCTATTGTTTTAACTTTTGACCTTCAGTTAAAAAGTAGTAGACACGTAAGCCAATTTGGATTTTCATATATTGTCCTAAGAATATAATGTTATATTTAATTATAATGTATTATTGGATAAAAATTTAATGGTTTAAATTTATATTAAATTAATACAATTATTTGTATTTATATTTTCAATTTATAAGTTTAAATAAAAAATTTTTATTTAATAATTTACTATATTTAAACATAACCTTATATTTTTATCATAAGGAGAATTCGAATTGCATGTAAGCACATATAGATTTAAAGGGAGACATCAATTACTTCTCTTGAATTTTAAGAATTTTAATTTTCATACATAATTTTATTTTATATTTTTAATTTAACTCTTTAATTTAAAAAGTTTTACTCCTTAGAATAAATTTTAAATTGTCCTTTAACTACTACCACCTCCACCCTTGCTTGTGTGGCTTACTTGTACATCTCTCCACCTCAGTCCTACAACTGATTTATTATATATTTTCAAGTCATAAAATTTTCTTTAAATTTTGTAGACTAGTCTCAAATTTTAAAGTTCTTTATACTAAATATTTTAATTTTATAATTTTTAATGTTATCTTTGATATACTTATAATTTTGAGTATTATAGGGATATAATTGTAATAATATAAATTATAAATTAATAATATTACAATTATAACTTTGTATTAAAATACACTGGTACACTCAACCAAAGATTTTACTAATTTTTAATTACAGTTTTTTAAGACTTATTATTCAAAAAATTATTAATTTTCTTTTAATTTTCATTTTTTCGCAATTTAGGTTTTTTTTTTTTTTTTTCTAATTCCACTTGTATGAATCAAGTAAGGCCACTTTGGTGAATTCTATGGGTTCTCTTCTGTAACCGTTGGCGGAGTATATATATATATATGTGTGTGTGTGTGTGTGTGTTAGAAAGAGGTATATATCCTTTCAAGTTCTTGGAAACATATCCTTTTAATTTTTTGAAATTTATATGTTTATTTTTTTTGGTAAAAAAAATTTATATATATATATATATATATATAATTTTTAAGTTTTGCTTTTAACTATTTTAAAATTTTGAATCTTTAAATTCATCAAATCTAAATTAGAGTGGTTTTATCAATTGCTTTCAATTATTTTTTTGTTTTATCTTCATTTATTTTCCTTTAAAATCTAGATGCGTCTAAGAGAGCTTTCAATTATTGTCTAATCTAGTGCATGGGTATAATACCATGTCCCTTGAAAACTCACTTGTTGTCCCAAAGTGAGGTTTCATTGATACTACATGATATAACTTAATTACTAAAAAAAATAATAATAATTTTGGTAGCTCACTTTTAGTATTAAAATTAATTTGATCTTTTAAATTAAAAAAATATCAAAATGATCCTCCAAATATAAAATTATGCAAAAAATAGCAATTATATGTTTAATACTTAGCCAGAAATAAAAGACCAAAATTATATTTTTCACACCACTTATTGTTTATACATGAAGGGTTTGTATTTGGTAAGATTCTGGCTGATTCCACGAACGGCACTAATTGCCGCAGCCGCTGATATAAGGAAGCATACAAGGTTCAATAATTGTAGGGCACACCACTTGAATGATAGTGTGTTTATCTTCCTCTGGGCAATGTGCATTTGTATAGGGAAAAACACAATGAGAGGCCAGAATCCTAATGCTCCAAGTAGTGCAAGAAACTCATTGAAGAACGGCATTGCCATAGCCAAAACTGTGGCTATCATCACAAATACTGTCCTCCAAAGTAGCCTAAACATGTTGAAACGTAATCTCATCTTGCCTACTTTGAATGGGTATTCGGTGTGTATGAAACTTGAGTTTGGCCACATCATGTCAGCACCCACTTCAACTATACGGAAGAATGGTTGAGCCATTACCTGTCATTGAATATTGATTTCTCATATCAAATAGACATCATAATAATTGTGTTTCTTGATTCTTAAATTTAAAAAATGAGGATATAACCTGATATGCTCCCAGAATGTGGATGACAATGCATATATTTCCTAAGTTGACCACCCAGAAGGGATCATAAAATCCAAAGCCAGTGAGGATGTTGCCAGGTGTATTTTCCCCAAAAGCAGCATAGCCAAGGCCACCGCATGCAAGAAAGAGTATTGTCATTGCTGTGATCCCTATCACGTTAGCTTTTTTCATCTGTTTGTTTTCTGATGGAGGTGACTTCAATGTATCCTAAATAAAGTATAGAGATAATCCATTTCATCGTTATAACTGATCATAATCCCAATTTTCCTCTTTTCTTTACTTATAAGCTTATAATGATCGTAATATCTGTAAATAGTTTGTCTTACCATAATATCAAAAACAACAGTCGCATAAGAGCAAGCAAGCCCTACGTTCCCGAGTGCTCTGAACATTCTCCACATTTTTTCTTCTTTAGATAGTCCAGGTCCTACTTCTGTTCCAGTCAAACTGGTTGGTTGTCCTTGTCCTGTTCACACCCAAACGCTAATATTCTATTATAACAAGTTCATTTCATTAAACGCCTCTGCAATGGTCCATTATTTTACTTCGTCAATACTTTCTATACTGTTGTTTCTATTTTAATACGTACGAATGTACTCCAAGTAATATTAAAAATTACCTTTGGCAATAACAGCTAAAGAAAGGCCACTCCCAATAAAAGCATAACCAAAAGAGGTAATACAAGCAATAGTTGAGACCCATGTAAGCTTGTGGAAGTTAGGAATTTGGGACAGGAATATTTGGCAGATCCCAAAACCCACCATGTAAGGATTGTTGGAATATTTGCAATAGGCCTGACGGCCGTATTTGTGAAAGCAGCTAGATTTCTTGATAGCCCTGCATTACCATGAAAAGAACAGAGAGGAAATAGACTTAATTGGAGTGACGTACACATGTGTAAAGAAGTTAGCAGTTTCGTCACGAACACTATGCTTGTAGAGGCGGTGATAGTGTAGCCAACAGTAACGCCCGCCAGCTTAGAATATTGGACCAATCCGCAAATGATGTGCATTGTTCCACCCAAGTAAGCCTTGACGGCGTCCATGTAACTGTAATTTCTCCTACCGTTGACAGGATCTGGATATCTGTAGCAATCTGCTATCAGACTGTACGTATAAAGAGAGATGGCGGAAAAGGTGACCATAACGGCTACGCCTCCTATCCATCCTAGCTGGGCCATGGCCCATGCTAGTGCCAGCACGCCAGCTCCCACCACTACTGTTATTATGTGCGTGCTCGCCATCAACACGCCCCCTGCATATCACATCCAACATCTTATTTTCTATTTCTTTATGAAATAATAATAGTAACACTAAAGTAACGCTTAGAGCACAGCACTTGGAAGTTTCTGAAAATCGTGTTTTCACTTACTGGTAAAAAAAAAATATATCTACGGTTTCGATTTGTATTGGAAAATGAATTCTTTTACTTCTATAGATATATTCCAGATACAGTAAGATATCTTTTTTTTTCTGTGAAACGAAATTCATTTAAAACGGGCATGGCTTCATCTGCAACATTGA
Organism: Delonix regia; assembly: GCA_037074485.1. Taxonomy (NCBI): domain Eukaryota; kingdom Viridiplantae; phylum Streptophyta; class Magnoliopsida; order Fabales; family Fabaceae; genus Delonix; species Delonix regia. Next base: position 9,192,222 of record CM073452.1, read on the forward strand.
CCTCAGAAAAGTACACAGGTCGCCGTTGTTCCTTGCTTCAAATTCCCTTATCAATGGACTCAATCATACGACACGAGTTTGCATATATTTATTGCGATTAAAATCAGCGAAGTCAGAAGAACGGAAAGCACAAACATGAGGGAATTGCGATAATTCACAACAGCATTTCTGCACGCAGTGCTTCCTTGAACGAATTCATTTCGTCTATCTGGTTTATTTGCGGGAAACTATGCTACCTTTACACAGCTTATAATTATCTATCATATCTCTTGAAACAAAAAGTCATCCTCATTTCCAATCGCATAAAAGTATGCATATATAGATGTAAAAGAAAACGCAGAACAAGCAGGTGATTAACGGGAAGAAAATAGAAAAGAAAAGAGAACAATGGAGGGAGAAAGGAAGAGGAAGGAGATGTACCGGTTCTCTTGGGGGCGCCATCGTCATCGAGCTCTGGAACTTTCCTGTCGGATTCAATGTCCATTTTGATCGGTTGAGGGAAGTCGGAAGTCGCAACTCAGAGAAGCGCGAAGAGTACAGGGAGAGATGGTAGACACGAGAAGGTGAGTGTTTGAATAAAACAACGGAACATATATATACTCACACACCCTGGTCTCCTGGTCTCTTGGTTGTGGCTATGGGATAAGCCCGGTCCTTTCCTCTAATTATAGCAAACGGACCGCGCGCTTTTTGCGATTGGATTAACCTGAAAACGGGACGATACATCAACTAAATTACACGTGGACTCACCACCCCCGTGCATGAAAACTGTTCCTAGTACCCTAGTGAGCAGCTTTTTAGGACGACTTATTCAGTGATGAGATTCATAATCCTGTGGATATATACATGTTATAATTAACAAACTCAAATTTAGAAGGTTATTATTTACCCATGTTTGTTCTGTTACTTTAAATATTAAGAAATGTCTAAGTGGTTACACTTTGAACGTTGTATGACGTATTACAATTGGAAAGCTGTATTTTTGAACTATATATATATTTTTTAATTATTTAATTCTCAAAATTTATTTTTATACGGCTTAATTTTCTTATTTAAAAAAAAGTTATGATTCATTATCCTGTTTTGGTATAAACGTCTCTCAAACACGAACGAAGAATAACTAGAAGGTTTATAAGACTGAATCACGTAAAAATAGAACTAAGTAAACAAGTAATTCGGACATGTGTAATTTTCAAGGGTAAAGAATAGAAAAAAAAAATATTATATGCATCTAGTTATATCTTTATTGTGTTAATCATCTATTTAAAATATTATAAATGTTCAATTTTTAATTATATTACTGTAGGTGTATGACTATTATAGAAAATCATTTTATTTTAAAATTAAATTATACATTATTATTAATTTATCAAACACTTATACATTACTATTAAAATACTGTAATACAATATAAAAATATTTAAGATTTGATATGTAATAATATATTTTCCATAGTCAACACCGAAACGAATAGAAAATTCTGACTTGAATTATTATAACTACAGTGATTACTGGAAAACTTGCATCAAGCTTCGTGACCTCTATTTTGTGAAATTAATCAAGCTGATATAGTAACATTTCTTAATATTGTACAGTAAAATTACACCATGCTTTTATATGTTGTTATAGTGTGTAGCCGATTGCAACCAAACACAAAAGCCAACAGCAACGGAAGAGTACCATTGTGTGGCACGTGACATGTACCTCCACTAAAAGACACGAGACATTTTCATTGGGATTTATATCAACAAGGGCCACATCCGCACATGTGCGATAGTGATGCATCGGGGAAGCAGTCCCTCTCACTTTTTTTTTGACGCAGCATATACGCGTGAAAAACAAAAGGTTTTTTTTTTTTAGCCATGAAAAACAAAAGGGTCAATTGAGTTATACAGACATATTCTTTCATTTATATTGTTAATTATCGAAAACAAAGAAAAACGATGATGGGTGATTAATGGTTTTTTTCTCTTGATCATGATTAAAAAGAAGCATGAGAAATATATATATATATATATATATATATATTCCATTGTCCAATATCCATGGATTTTTTCAAAATCACAAATTGTTGCTATTATATATTGTCATTATCCCAATTACACGAACGGTTAAAGAGGTCCTGATGATTTATGGGAAATTGCAATTAATATCCATTAAGACATTGAATCCAACACTTTACTAATTATTTGAGTTACTGCTGATTACCATTCATTCTTCCGTAAAAAAGTTTTTATAATTCAAGTTGTAAGTTTTACAATTAATTTATGGGATGATTGGATATCGTTCCATTACTTGAAATGCAGACCTTAAAAAAAGGTTCCTACTAAAAGTTTATTGGAAGACAATAATTCAGAAGAGGCTTTGGTTTGATAAGAATGGGACATCTCTTTCTTGTAAGTTTTTCTAAGATATAAGAGGGGAAAAAAAAAAAAGGTTTGTGGATGAAAGAGCCAAGAAAATGCTATACATTTTGTTTTTTTCGTATCATCTTTATAAATTCTTTAGAATTTACAGTGACTCTAAAATAGAAAGAGAGTAATACAAAGAGTAAAAGTGTAGGTAAAATCTATTTCTTCTGTGTTTCATCTACTTTTTTATATATATATATATATATATATATATATAACCTTTTTCTATTTTAAAAGCAATTTTCAAAATATTTAAATTTACTAATAGTAATATATTTGAATTCGAATCCTTTACTATTATAGTAATTACTGTGTGTACTAAAAATGATTACGTGTGGTCAAATATAACATAAAAATCACTTAATGTTGGTCATTCTTTAACAAACAACAACTATTGTAACAATAGAATAGCCAAATTTGATATATTTGGGTGAGACTAGGGAGGATTGTTGCTAGACAAAGGGAACTGGGGGAGGGTTTTTGCAATGATTAAGGAATTGTGGTGGGGAGAGGATCACCAAAGGGCATTCATATTTAGGAGAAGAAAGTTAACCCAATCCCAATGTGTATAAGTGGCCAAATTAACCGGCCGCATCATTCTTGTCAACAACATCTCAATTTTCACTTTATTGCTCTAATTGAAAGGAAATGTGCCCAAATACGTGTCTAATATTATAAGGTTTTTAAGATAATATTTATTTTCACTATATTGATTGTGAGTTTATATATGATAAATTACTTATAGGATTGATTTCGAACACTTAAAGATTGACAAACGATAATTTATAAAATTTTTATTAAAAAACTTTTTGAAGTGTCAAAATAAAGAATTTTGAAAGAAAAGGAAAATATGAATTTTATTATTAATTTGTCTTATTTTTATTCATAGTAAGAAGTTGTACTAACACAAGTCATCAACGAAAAGCTCTTTTTTTTTTATTTATTTATATTCGTTTCAAGTTTAAACAAATTTGTTGTGATTTTCAAAAAGATATATACATTTATTAAATAGAATAAAAATTGAAAACACACATATATATATATATATATAAAATAAAAGAGTAGTTGGATTTGGTTGCATTTTTTATGTAAATATTATTTAATTTTATATTAAACCCTTTATATGTTTCTTTCATTTTCTAATTTAACGTAGTATTAATTTTAATTTAGATAGACTTTCAAATCTATATATCTATCCAATATAACACTTAATAATGCATCATCACAATTAAACAATTTTAACACAATTTCTTAAATTATTCATCATTTTGTAACAATAGGTGGGGTTGGTGCTTATGTTTAGCAATCTCCGTACAACTTACCATTGAGCTAGCTTATATCAAAGGATGAATTTAGAATTTAATTTTAAGAAAGCAAAAATCTTTGGATCAAAATTTGAATTAAAAGAAACAAATTCTTATGATTTAAAGGGAGTGGATTCTTATTAATCAAAAAATTAAATCAAGAGTTTATATGATAAAATTACATTAAAATTTTAAAATTCTAAAGTTACTCCCCCACACTCCTCCTTAGATCTATTACTACCTATAGATATGAATCTACTACATTTAGAGAATACATGCACAAAATAAATTTAGAGGTATCCAAATGATAGGTCTCACCCATTTTCTCTTCCTCACTCTATCTCTATTTATATACTATGTGTATTTAGATCAATAAATAAGGCTACATAAAACTCGATTGACCTGGGAGACCTGTCCCATTAGTTCAGGCCGGGTCAAAGGAAGAAGAAACCAAGGCATGAGAGGAGTCTGGGTCAACTGGGTATATGTCCGGGCTGAGCCAATCTCCAGGGTGATTATAATCTAGACCCAAACTAACCTAGGGTATATAATAAATATTGTTTTTAAAAAATAAAATATTACAATTTTACTTTCAATCAAAAACTCAGATAGTCAGATCATCCATCTAGGCTTTTCTCACCACCAAAGTTTGCATTTTTTAGAAGTTGACTGAAACTAGTACATTACATAAGCTATTATATAAATATATTAGTACGAACCAATATTTTCCTAAATGCATAGATCCATATCCACGCGTTGAATTCCTCCTATTGCCTATCAAAGTCAAAGTGGAAACAGAATTTGTGTTTAAAGTGGGTTTAGATTATGCACAGGTTTTCATTATGTACAAGATTTCTGATAGAGCACTGTCTTTTTATATCTTAGGATTCTTTACAAACTTGTCGCGTGCTCCAAGTGAAGTTTCAACTTTATCTTGTTTTATGTAACGTGGATTCTTTTGTGCGCATTAGATTCTACTGCAGAAACGACAACATAGCCAAGTACTTCGATTTTGGGTTTTTCTTTTTCCCAAATTGTTTCTCTCTGGCTATTTCATTTGAATTTAGTTTTCATTTCTAAGAATGTTTTAATTAATTAAAGAAAAAGCCATACGCAAGGATGGTGAAAATAAGAGACATGTAGTATTAAGATAATGAATCTTCTATTTTTTTTTTTTTTTTATAACTTTGTTGCAAATTTTGAAAAGATAATGATATTAAAAAAAAAATGTGTATGAAATTTATTTCCTTTTTTTTTTTTTCTCATTCATTCTATCATTTCTTTTTATTTTTCTTCAACTTTATGAACAAATCTTACATAAAAAAACTTTAGAGGATGGAACTGAAAGTATTAGATGATAATACGGATGAAAAAAAAAAGGAGAAAAAATAAGTTTGAACGATGTGATATATTTGAGATGAAGTAGGATATTGTTGAAATCCCAATTGGAGAAATACCGTGCCACATTAATTCACTCTCCTTTGGAGGATCTAGACAATTCAATTAAATTGCATAAATTTAGAAGTTTGAAAAGTTAATAATCAAAAATTAAAATTAAGAAAAATAAATTGAATAAAATTTTGTATTGAAAAATCTGCATTTTAACTAAAATAAATAAATGAAACTACATCTGCTAATTAAAAATGTCTACCCTGGCTATCCTATTCCATGTTTCCACTTTGCATGCCGCACGCACACATGATACATTGATTCAATCTATTTAATAGATGCGTACATGAAACCAAGTTTTTTTTTTTTTTACCAATACATGAGACTAAGCATTCATTTGATAATATTATGAGTTTTAAAAGTTTACTGTACTATAAATGTTGTAGAAAAAAATTGCTACTCAAATAAGGTAAAAATAATAAATATAAAGATCGTACAAAAGTCACTTTATAAGCATAATTGATTAATAGAGTATTTGATAATAAATTTCAAAGGTTATAAATTTATAAAAAGACGATGATGGGGATACGTTAATTATTTTCAATATTAAAAATTTAGAGTACTTTCTATCAAATTATTAAAATAACATAAAGTAGTTGAAGATGAAATTAAAATAATTAATATAAGGCTGAAAATTTTGAACAAAATTTAGATGAGAAGGATATATTATCGATTATTATAATCAATTAAATATATAAGATTTGTATATTTAGTAGTGGTAGAGAGAGGTAATTTGTGTTTTGGTAAGAAACTAATAAAAACATGAAAAATATGTAATCCAATAACATGTTTACAATGGAAAAACTATTCAGATATGATTAAAATAAAAGAAATGTGTTTGAGCAAGCTGTATTTTCAAAAAGCACCTTGATTTTTTTTAAAATATTTGAATCATACCATCAATGGACTTTTAGGTTTTATCACCTAAGCCACTCCTAAGTAGTTCACCGCAAAGAAACTTTAACTACCTATTGTTTTAACTTTTGACCTTCAGTTAAAAAGTAGTAGACACGTAAGCCAATTTGGATTTTCATATATTGTCCTAAGAATATAATGTTATATTTAATTATAATGTATTATTGGATAAAAATTTAATGGTTTAAATTTATATTAAATTAATACAATTATTTGTATTTATATTTTCAATTTATAAGTTTAAATAAAAAATTTTTATTTAATAATTTACTATATTTAAACATAACCTTATATTTTTATCATAAGGAGAATTCGAATTGCATGTAAGCACATATAGATTTAAAGGGTGACATCAATTACTTCTCTTGAATTTTAAGAATTTTAATTTTCATACATAATTTTATTTTATATTTTTAATTTAACTCTTTAATTTAAAAAGTTTTACTCCTTAGAATAAATTTTAAATTGTCCTTTAACTACTACCACCTCCACCCTTGCTTGTGTGGCTTACTTGTACATCTCTCCACCTCAGTCCTACAACTGATTTATTATATATTTTCAAGTCATAAAATTTTCTTTAAATTTTGTAGACTAGTCTCAAATTTTAAAGTTCTTTATACTAAATATTTTAATTTTATAATTTTTAATGTTATCTTTGATATACTTATAATTTTGAGTATTATAGGGATATAATTGTAATAATATAAATTATAAATTAACAATATTACAATTATAACTTTGTATTAAAATACACTGGTACACTCAACCAAAGATTTTACTAATTTTTAATTACAGTTTTTTAAGACTTATTATTCAAAAAATTATTAATTTTCTTTTAATTTTCATTTTTTCGCAATTTAGGTTTTTTTTTTTTTTTTCTAATTCCACTTGTATGAATCAAGTAAGGCCACTTTGGTGAATTCTATGGGTTCTCTTCTGTAACCGTTGGCGGAGTATATATATATATATGTGTGTGTGTGTGTGTGTGTTAGAAAGAGGTATATATCCTTTCAAGTTCTTGGAAACATATCCTTTTAATTTTTTGAAATTTATATGTTTATTTTTTTTGGTAAAAAAAATTTATATATATATATATATATAATTTTTAAGTTTTGCTTTTAACTATTTTAAAATTTTGAATCTTTAAATTCATCAAATCTAAATTAGAGTGGTTTTATCAATTGCTTTCAATTATTTTTTTGTTTTATCTTCATTTATTTTCCTTTAAAATCTAGATGCGTCTAAGAGAGCTTTCAATTATTGTCTAATCTAGTGCATGGGTATAATACCATGTCCCTTGAAAACTCACTTGTTGTCCCAAAGTGAGGTTTCATTGATACTACATGATATAACTTAATTACTAAAAAAAATAATAATAATTTTGGTAGCTCACTTTTAGTATTAAAATTAATTTGATCTTTTAAATTAAAAAAATATCAAAATGATCCTCCAAATATAAAATTATGCAAAAAATAGCAATTATATGTTTAATACTTAGCCAGAAATAAAAGACCAAAATTATATTTTTCACACCACTTATTGTTTATACATGAAGGGTTTGTATTTGGTAAGATTCTGGCTGATTCCACGAACGGCACTAATTGCCGCAGCCGCTGATATAAGGAAGCATACAAGGTTCAATAATTGTAGGGCACACCACTTGAATGATAGTGTGTTTATCTTCCTCTGGGCAATGTGCATTTGTATAGGGAAAAACACAATGAGAGGCCAGAATCCTAATGCTCCAAGTAGTGCAAGAAACTCATTGAAGAACGGCATTGCCATAGCCAAAACTGTGGCTATCATCACAAATACTGTCCTCCAAAGTAGCCTAAACATGTTGAAACGTAATCTCATCTTGCCTACTTTGAATGGGTATTCGGTGTGTATGAAACTTGAGTTTGGCCACATCATGTCAGCACCCACTTCAACTATACGGAAGAATGGTTGAGCCATTACCTGTCATTGAATATTGATTTCTCATATCAAATAGACATCATAATAATTGTGTTTCTTGATTCTTAAATTTAAAAAATGAGGATATAACCTGATATGCTCCCAGAATGTGGATGACAATGCATATATTTCCTAAGTTGACCACCCAGAAGGGATCATAAAATCCAAAGCCAGTGAGGATGTTGCCAGGTGTATTTTCCCCAAAAGCAGCATAGCCAAGGCCACCGCATGCAAGAAAGAGTATTGTCATTGCTGTGATCCCTATCACGTTAGCTTTTTTCATCTGTTTGTTTTCTGATGGAGGTGACTTCAATGTATCCTAAATAAAGTATAGAGATAATCCATTTCATCGTTATAACTGATCATAATCCCAATTTTCCTCTTTTCTTTACTTATAAGCTTATAATGATCGTAATATCTGTAAATAGTTTGTCTTACCATAATATCAAAAACAACAGTCGCATAAGAGCAAGCAAGCCCTACGTTCCCGAGTGCTCTGAACATTCTCCACATTTTTTCTTCTTTAGATAGTCCAGGTCCTACTTCTGTTCCAGTCAAACTGGTTGGTTGTCCTTGTCCTGTTCACACCCAAACGCTAATATTCTATTATAACAAGTTCATTTCATTAAACGCCTCTGCAATGGTCCATTATTTTACTTCGTCAATACTTTCTATACTGTTGTTTCTATTTTAATACGTACGAATGTACTCCAAGTAATATTAAAAATTACCTTTGGCAATAACAGCTAAAGAAAGGCCACTCCCAATAAAAGCATAACCAAAAGAGGTAATACAAGCAATAGTTGAGACCCATGTAAGCTTGTGGAAGTTAGGAATTTGGGACAGGAATATTTGGCAGATCCCAAAACCCACCATGTAAGGATTGTTGGAATATTTGCAATAGGCCTGACGGCCGTATTTGTGAAAGCAGCTAGATTTCTTGATAGCCCTGCATTACCATGAAAAGAACAGAGAGGAAATAGACTTAATTGGAGTGACGTACACATGTGTAAAGAAGTTAGCAGTTTCGTCACGAACACTATGCTTGTAGAGGCGGTGATAGTGTAGCCAACAGTAACGCCCGCCAGCTTAGAATATTGGACCAATCCGCAAATGATGTGCATTGTTCCACCCAAGTAAGCCTTGACGGCGTCCATGTAACTGTAATTTCTCCTACCGTTGACAGGATCTGGATATCTGTAGCAATCTGCTATCAGACTGTACGTATAAAGAGAGATGGCGGAAAAGGTGACCATAACGGCTACGCCTCCTATCCATCCTAGCTGGGCCATGGCCCATGCTAGTGCCAGCACGCCAGCTCCCACCACTACTGTTATTATGTGCGTGCTCGCCATCAACACGCCCCCTGCATATCACATCCAACATCTTATTTTCTATTTCTTTATGAAATAATAATAGTAACACTAAAGTAACGCTTGGAGCACAGCACTTGGAAGTTTCTGAAAATCGTGTTTTCACTTACTGGTAAAAAAAATATATATCTACGGTTTCGATTTGTGTTGGAAAATGAATTCTTTTACTTCTATAGATATATTCCAGATACAGTAAGATATCTTTTTTTTCTGTGAAACGAAATTCATTTAAAACGGGCATGGCTTCATCTGCAACATTGACCTCAGAAAAGTACACAGGTCGCCGTTGTTCCTTGCTTCAAATTCCCTTATCAATGGACTCAATCATACGACACGAGTTTGCATATATTTATTGCGATTAAAATCAGCGAAGTCAGAAGAACGGAAAGCACAAACATGAGGGAATTGCGATAATTCACAACAGCATTTCTGCACGCAGTGCTTCCTTGAACGAATTCATTTCGTCTATCTGGTTTATTTGCGGGAAACTATGCTACCTTTACACAGCTTATAATTATCTATCATATCTCTTGAAACAAAAAGTCATCCTCATTTCCAATCGCATAAAAGTATGCATATATAGATGTAAAAGAAAACGCAGAACAAGCAGGTGATTAACGGGAAGAAAATAGAAAAGAAAAGAGAACAATGGAGGGAGAAAGGAAGAGGAAGGAGATGTACCGGTTCTCTTGGGGGCGCCATCGTCATCGAGCTCTGGAACTTTCCTGTCGGATTCAATGTCCATTTTGATCGGTTGAGGGAAGTCGGAAGTCGCAACTCAGAGAAGCGCGAAGAGTACAGGGAGAGATGGTAGACACGAGAAGGTGAGTGTTTGAATAAAACAACGGAACATATATATACTCACACACCCTGGTCTCCTGGTCTCTTGGTTGTGGCTATGGGATAAGCCCGGTCCTTTCCTCTAATTATAGCAAACGGACCGCGCGCTTTTTGCGATTGGATTAACCTGAAAACGGGACGATACATCAACTAAATTACACGTGGACTCACCACCCCCGTGCATGAAAACTGTTCCTAGTACCCTAGTGAGCAGCTTTTTAGGACGACTTATTCAGTGATGAGATTCATAATCCTGTGGATATATACATGTTATAATTAACAAACTCAAATTTAGAAGGTTATTATTTACCCATGTTTGTTCTGTTACTTTAAATATTAAGAAATGTCTAAGTGGTTACACTTTGAACGTTGTATGACGTATTACAATTGGAAAGCTGTATTTTTGAACTATATATATATTTTTTAATTATTTAATTCTCAAAATTTATTTTTATACGGCTTAATTTTCTTATTTAAAAAAAAGTTATGATTCATTATCCTGTTTTGGTATAAACGTCTCTCAAACACGAACGAAGAATAACTAGAAGGTTTATAAGACTGAATCACGTAAAAATAGAACTAAGTAAACAAGTAATTCGGACATGTGTAATTTTCAAGGGTAAAGAATAGAAAAAAAAAAATATTATATGCATCTAGTTATATCTTTATTGTGTTAATCATCTATTTAAAATATTATAAATGTTCAATTTTTAATTATATTACTGTAGGTGTATGACTATTATAGAAAATCATTTTATTTTAAAATTAAATTATACATTATTATTAATTTATCAAACACTTATACATTACTATTAAAATACTGTAATACAATATAAAAATATTTAAGATTTGATATGTAATAATATATTTTCCATAGTCAACACCGAAACGAATAGAAAATTCTGACTTGAATTATTATAACTACAGTGATTACTGGAAAACTTGCATCAAGCTTCGTGACCTCTATTTTGTGAAATTAATCAAGCTGATATAGTAACATTTCTTAATATTGTACAGTAAAATTACACCATGCTTTTATATGTTGTTATAGTGTGTAGCCGATTGCAACCAAACACAAAAGCCAACAGCAACGGAAGAGTACCATTGTGTGGCACGTGACATGTACCTCCACTAAAAGACACGAGACATTTTCATTGGGATTTATATCAACAAGGGCCACATCCACACATGTGCGATAGTGATGCATCGGGGAAGCAGTCCCTCTCACTTTTTTTTTGACGCAGCATATACGCGTGAAAAACAAAAGGTTTTTTTTTTTTAGCCATGAAAAACAAAAGGGTCAATTGAGTTATACAGACATATTCTTTCATTTATATTGTTAATTATCGAAAACAAAGAAAAACGATGATGGGTGATTAATGGTTTTTTTCTCTTGATCATGATTAAAAAGAAGCATGAGAAATATATATATATATATATATATATTCCATTGTCCAATATCCATGGATTTTTTCAAAATCACAAATTGTTGCTATTATATATTGTCATTATCCCAATTACACGAACGGTTAAAGAGGTCCTGATGATTTATGGGAAATTGCAATTAATATCCATTAAGACATTGAATCCAACACTTTACTAATTATTTGAGTTACTGCTGATTACCATTCATTCTTCCGTAAAAAAGTTTTTATAATTCAAGTTGTAAGTTTTACAATTAATTTATGGGATGATTGGATATCGTTCCATTACTTGAAATGCAGACCTTAAAAAAAGGTTCCTACTAAAAGTTTATTGGAAGACAATAATTCAGAAGAGGCTTTGGTTTGATAAGAATGGGACATCTCTTTCTTGTAAGTTTTTCTAAGATATAAGAGGGGAAAAAAAAAAAAGGTTTGTGGATGAAAGAGCCAAGAAAATGCTATACATTTTGTTTTTTTCGTATCATCTTTATAAATTCTTTAGAATTTACAGTGACTCTAAAATAGAAAGAGAGTAATACAAAGAGTAAAAGTGTAGGTAAAATCTATTTCTTCTGTGTTTCATCTACTTATATATATATATATATATATATATATAACCTTTTTCTATTTTAAAAGCAATTTTCAAAATATTTAAATTTACTAATAGTAATATATTTGAATTCGAATCCTTTACTATTATAGTAATTACTGTGTGTACTAAAAATGATTACGTGTGGTCAAATATAACATAAAAATCACTTAATGTTGGTCATTCTTTAACAAACAACAACTATTGTAACAATAGAATAGCCAAATTTGATATATTTGGGTGAGACTAGGGAGGATTGTTGCTAGACAAAGGGAACTGGGGGAGGGTTTTTGCAATGATTAAGGAATTGTGGTGGGGAGAGGATCACCAAAGGGCATTCATATTTAGGAGAAGAAAGTTAACCCAATCCCAATGTGTATAAGTGGCCAAATTAACCGGCCGCATCATTCTTGTCAACAACATCTCAATTTTCACTTTATTGCTCTAATTGAAAGGAAATGTGCCCAAATACGTGTCTAATATTATAAGGTTTTTAAGATAATATTTATTTTCACTATATTGATTGTGAGTTTATATATGATAAATTACTTATAGGATTGATTTCGAACACTTAAAGATTGACAAACGATAATTTATAAAATTTTTATTAAAAAACTTTTTAAAGTGTCAAAATAAAGAATTTTGAAAGAAAAGGAAAATATGAATTTTATTATTAATTTGTCTTATTTTTATTCATAGTAAGAAGTTGTACTAACACAAGTCATCAACGAAAAGCTCTTTTTTTTTTATTTATTTATATTCGTTTCAAGTTTAAACAAATTTGTTGTGATTTTCAAAAAGATATATACATTTATTAAATAGAATAAAAATTGAAAGCACACACATATATATATATATATATATAAAATAAAAGAGTAGTTGGATTTGGTTGCATTTTTTATGTAAATATTATTTAATTTTATATTAAACCCTTTATATGTTTCTTTCATTTTCTAATTTAACGTAGTATTAATTTTAATTTAGATAGACTTTCAAATCTATATATCTATCCAATATAACACTTAATAATGCATCATCACAATTAAACAATTTTAACACAATTTCTTAAATTATTCATCATTTTGTAACAATAGGTGGGGTTGGTGCTTATGTTTAGCAATCTCCGTACAACTTACCATTGAGCTAGCTTATATCAAAGGATGAATTTAGAATTTAATTTTAAGAAAGCAAAAATCTTTGGATCAAAATTTGAATTAAAAGAAACAAATTCTTATGATTTAAAGGGAGTGGATTCTTATTAATCAAAAAATTAAATCAAGAGTTTATATGATAAAATTACATTAAAATTTTAAAATTCTAAAGTTACTCCCCCACACTCCTCCTTAGATCTATTACTACCTATAGATATGAATCTACTACATTTAGAGAATACATGCACAAAATAAATTTAGAGGTATCCAAATGATAGGTCTCACCCATTTTCTCTTCCTCACTCTATCTCTATTTATATACTATGTGTATTTAGATCAATAAATAGGGCTACATAAAACTCGATTGACCTGGGAGACCTGTCCCATTAGTTCAGGCCGGGTCAAAGGAAGAAGAAACCAAGGCATGAGAGGAGTCTGGGTCAACTGGGTATATGTCCGGGCTGAGCCAATCTCCAGGGTGATTATAATCTAGACCCAAACTAACCTAGGGCATATAATAAATATTGTTTTTAAAAAATAAAATATTACAATTTTACTTTCAATCAAAAACTCAGATAGTCAGATCATCCATCTAGGCTTTTCTCACCACCAAAGTTTGCATTTTTTAGAAGTTGACTGAAACTAGTACATTACATAAGCTATTATATAAATATATTAGTACGAACCAATATTTTCCTAAATGCATAGATCCATATCCACGCGTTGAATTCCTCCTATTGCCTATCAAAGTCAAAGTGGAAACAGAATTTGTGTTTAAAGTGGGTTTAGATTATGCACAGGTTTTCATTATGTACAAGATTTCTGATAGAGCACTGTCTTTTTATATCTTAGGATTCTTTACAAACCTGTCGCGTGCTCCAAGTGAAGTTTCAACTTTATCTTGTTTTATGTAACGTGGATTCTTTTGTGCGCATTAGATTCTACTGCAGAAACGACAACATAGCCAAGTACTTCGATTTTGGGTTTTTCTTTTTCCCAAATTGTTTCTCTCTGGCTATTTCATTTGAATTTAGTTTTCATTTCTAAGAATGTTTTAATTAATTAAAGAAAAAGCCATACGCAAGGATGGTGAAAATAAGAGACATGTAGTATTAAGATAATGAATCTTCTATCTTTTTTTTTTTTTTTTTTTTATAACTTTGTTGCAAATTTTGAAAAGATAATGATATTAAAAAAAAAATGTGTATGAAATTTATTTCCTTTTTTTTTTTTTCTCATTCATTCTATCATTTCTTTTTATTTTTCTTCAACTTTATGAACAAATCTTACATAAAAAACTTTAGAGGATGGAACTGAAAGTATTAGATGATAATACGGATGAAAAAAAAAAGGAGAAAAAATAAGTTTGAACGATGTGATATATTTGAGATGAAGTAGGATATTGTTGAAATCCCAATTGGAGAAATACCGTGCCACATTAATTCACTCTCCTTTGGAGGATCTAGACAATTCAATTAAATTGCATAAATTTAGAAGTTTGAAAAGTTAATAATCAAAAATTAAAATTAAGAAAAATAAATTGAATAAAATTTTGTATTGAAAAATCTGCATTTTAACTAAAATAAATAAATGAAACTACATCTGCTAATTAAAAATGTCTACCCTGGCTATCCTATTCCATGTTTCCACTTTGCATGCCGCACGCACACATGATACATTGATTCAATCTATTTAATAGATGCGTACATGAAACCAAGTTTTTTTTTTTTTACCAATACATGAGACTAAGCATTCATTTGATAATATTATGAGTTTTAAAAGTTTACTGTACTATAAATGTTGTAGAAAAAAATTGCTACTCAAATAAGGTAAAAATAATAAATATAAAGATCGTACAAAAGTCACTTTATAAGCATAATTGATTAATAGAGTATTTGATAATAAATTTCAAAGGTTATAAATTTATAAAAAGACGATGATGGGGATACGTTAATTATTTTCAATATTAAAAATTTAGAGTACTTTCTATCAAATTATTAAAATAACATAAAGTAGTTGAAGATGAAATTAAAATAATTAATATAAGGCTGAAAATTTTGAACAAAATTTAGATGAGAAGGATATATTATCGATTATTATAATCAATTAAATATATAAGATTTGTATATTTAGTAGTGGTAGAGAGAGGTAATTTGTGTTTTGGTAAGAAACTAATAAAAACATGAAAAATATGTAATCCAATAACATGTTTACAATGGAAAAACTATTCAGATATGATTAAAATAAAAGAAATGTGTTTGAGCAAGCTGTATTTTCAAAAAGCACCTTGATTTTTTTTAAAATATTTGAATCATACCATCAATGGACTTTTAGGTTTTATCACCTAAGCCACTCCTAAGTAGTTCACCGCAAAGAAACTTTAACTACCTATTGTTTTAACTTTTGACCTTCAGTTAAAAAGTAGTAGACACGTAAGCCAATTTGGATTTTCATATATTGTCCTAAGAATATAATGTTATATTTAATTATAATGTATTATTGGATAAAAATTTAATGGTTTAAATTTATATTAAATTAATACAATTATTTGTATTTATATTTTCAATTTATAAGTTTAAATAAAAATTTTTTATTTAATAATTTACTATATTTAAACATAACCTTATATTTTTATCATAAGGAGAATTCGAATTGCATGTAAGCACATATAGATTTAAAGGGAGACATCAATTACTTCTCTTGAATTTTAAGAATTTTAATTTTCATACATAATTTTATTTTATATTTTTAATTTAACTCTTTAATTTAAAAAGTTTTACTCCTTAGAATAAATTTTAAATTGTCCTTTAACTACTACCACCTCCACCCTTGCTTGTGTGGCTTACTTGTACATCTCTCCACCTCAGTCCTACAACTGATTTATTATATATTTTCAAGTCATAAAATTTTCTTTAAATTTTGTAGACTAGTCTCAAATTTTAAAGTTCTTTATACTAAATATTTTAATTTTATAATTTTTAATGTTATCTTTGATATACTTATAATTTTGAGTATTATAGGGATATAATTGTAATAATATAAATTATAAATTAATAATATTACAATTATAACTTTGTATTAAAATACACTGGTACACTCAACCAAAGATTTTACTAATTTTTAATTACAGTTTTTTAAGACTTATTATTCAAAAAATTATTAATTTTCTTTTAATTTTCATTTTTTCGCAATTTAGGTTTTTTTTTTTTTTTTCTAATTCCACTTGTATGAATCAAGTAAGGCCACTTTGGTGAATTCTATGGGTTCTCTTCTGTAACCGTTGGCGGAGTATATATATATATATGTGTGTGTGTGTGTGTGTGTTAGAAAGAGGTATATATCCTTTCAAGTTCTTGGAAACATATCCTTTTAATTTTTTGAAATTTATATGTTTATTTTTTTTGGTAAAAAAAATTTATATATATATATATATATATAATTTTTAAGTTTTGCTTTTAACTATTTTAAAATTTTGAATCTTTAAATTCATCAAATCTAAATTAGAGTGGTTTTATCAATTGCTTTCAATTATTTTTTTGTTTTATCTTCATTTATTTTCCTTTAAAATCTAGATGCGTCTAAGAGAGCTTTCAATTATTGTCTAATCTAGTGCATGGGTATAATACCATGTCCCTTGAAAACTCACTTGTTGTCCCAAAGTGAGGTTTCATTGATACTACATGATATAACTTAATTACTAAAAAAAATAATAATAATTTTGGTAGCTCACTTTTAGTATTAAAATTAATTTGATCTTTTAAATTAAAAAAATATCAAAATGATCCTCCAAATATAAAATTATGCAAAAAATAGCAATTATATGTTTAATACTTAGCCAGAAATAAAAGACCAAAATTATATTTTTCACACCACTTATTGTTTATACATGAAGGGTTTGTATTTGGTAAGATTCTGGCTGATTCCACGAACGGCACTAATTGCCGCAGCCGCTGATATAAGGAAGCATACAAGGTTCAATAATTGTAGGGCACACCACTTGAATGATAGTGTGTTTATCTTCCTCTGGGCAATGTGCATTTGTATAGGGAAAAACACAATGAGAGGCCAGAATCCTAATGCTCCAAGTAGTGCAAGAAACTCATTGAAGAACGGCATTGCCATAGCCAAAACTGTGGCTATCATCACAAATACTGTCCTCCAAAGTAGCCTAAACATGTTGAAACGTAATCTCATCTTGCCTACTTTGAATGGGTATTCGGTGTGTATGAAACTTGAGTTTGGCCACATCATGTCAGCACCCACTTCAACTATACGGAAGAATGGTTGAGCCATTACCTGTCATTGAATATTGATTTCTCATATCAAATAGACATCATAATAATTGTGTTTCTTGATTCTTAAATTTAAAAAATGAGGATATAACCTGATATGCTCCCAGAATGTGGATGACAATGCATATATTTCCTAAGTTGACCACCCAGAAGGGATCATAAAATCCAAAGCCAGTGAGGATGTTGCCAGGTGTATTTTCCCCAAAAGCAGCATAGCCAAGGCCACCGCATGCAAGAAAGAGTATTGTCATTGCTGTGATCCCTATCACGTTAGCTTTTTTCATCTGTTTGTTTTCTGATGGAGGTGACTTCAATGTATCCTAAATAAAGTATAGAGATAATCCATTTCATCGTTATAACTGATCATAATCCCAATTTTCCTCTTTTCTTTACTTATAAGCTTATAATGATCGTAATATCTGTAAATAGTTTGTCTTACCATAATATCAAAAACAACAGTCGCATAAGAGCAAGCAAGCCCTACGTTCCCGAGTGCTCTGAACATTCTCCACATTTTTTCTTCTTTAGATAGTCCAGGTCCTACTTCTGTTCCAGTCAAACTGGTTGGTTGTCCTTGTCCTGTTCACACCCAAACGCTAATATTCTATTATAACAAGTTCATTTCATTAAACGCCTCTGCAATGGTCCATTATTTTACTTCGTCAATACTTTCTATACTGTTGTTTCTATTTTAATACGTACGAATGTACTCCAAGTAATATTAAAAATTACCTTTGGCAATAACAGCTAAAGAAAGGCCACTCCCAATAAAAGCATAACCAAAAGAGGTAATACAAGCAATAGTTGAGACCCATGTAAGCTTGTGGAAGTTAGGAATTTGGGACAGGAATATTTGGCAGATCCCAAAACCCACCATGTAAGGATTGTTGGAATATTTGCAATAGGCCTGACGGCCGTATTTGTGAAAGCAGCTAGATTTCTTGATAGCCCTGCATTACCATGAAAAGAACAGAGAGGAAATAGACTTAATTGGAGTGACGTACACATGTGTAAAGAAGTTAGCAGTTTCGTCACGAACACTATGCTTGTAGAGGCGGTGATAGTGTAGCCAACAGTAACGCCCGCCAGCTTAGAATATTGGACCAATCCGCAAATGATGTGCATTGTTCCACCCAAGTAAGCCTTGACGGCGTCCATGTAACTGTAATTTCTCCTACCGTTGACAGGATCTAGATATCTGTAGCAATCTGCTATCAGACTGTACGTATAAAGAGAGATGGCGGAAAAGGTGACCATAACGGCTACGCCTCCTATCCATCCTAGCTGGGCCATGGCCCATGCTAGTGCCAGCACGCCAGCTCCCACCACTACTGTTATTATGTGCGTGCTCGCCATCAACACGCCCCCTGCATATCACATCCAACATCTTATTTTCTATTTCTTTATGAAATAATAATAGTAACACTAAAGTAACGCTTGGAGCACAGCACTTGGAAGTTTCTGAAAATCGTGTTTTCACTTACTGGTAAAAAAAATATATATCTACGGTTTCGATTTGTGTTGGAAAATGAATTCTTTTACTTCTATAGATATATTCCAGATACAGTAAGATATCTTTTTTTTCTGTGAAACGAAATTCATTTAAAACGGGCATGGCTTCATCTGCAACATTGACCTCAGAAAAGTACACAGGTCGCCGTTGTTCCTTGCTTCAAATTCCCTTATCAATGGACTCAATCATACGACACGAGTTTGCATATATTTATTGCGATTAAAATCAGCGAAGTCAGAAGAACGGAAAGCACAAACATGAGGGAATTGCGATAATTCACAACAGCATTTCTGCACGCAGTGCTTCCTTGAACGAATTCATTTCGTCTATCTGGTTTATTTGCGGGAAACTATGCTACCTTTACACAGCTTATAATTATCTATCATATCTCTTGAAACAAAAAGTCATCCTCATTTCCAATCGCATAAAAGTATGCATATATAGATGTAAAAGAAAACGCAGAACAAGCAGGTGATTAACGGGAAGAAAATAGAAAAGAAAAGAGAACAATGGAGGGAGAAAGGAAGAGGAAGGAGATGTACCGGTTCTCTTGGGGGCGCCATCGTCATCGAGCTCTGGAACTTTCCTGTCGGATTCAATGTCCATTTTGATCGGTTGAGGGAAGTCGGAAGTCGCAACTCAGAGAAGCGCGAAGAGTACAGGGAGAGATGGTAGACACGAGAAGGTGAGTGTTTGAATAAAACAACGGAACATATATATACTCACACACCCTGGTCTCCTGGTCTCTTGGTTGTGGCTATGGGATAAGCCCGGTCCTTTCCTCTAATTATAGCAAACGGACCGCGCGCTTTTTGCGATTGGATTAACCTGAAAACGGGACGATACATCAACTAAATTACACGTGGACTCACCACCCCCGTGCATGAAAACTGTTCCTAGTACCCTAGTGAGCAGCTTTTTAGGACGACTTATTCAGTGATGAGATTCATAATCCTGTGGATATATACATGTTATAATTAACAAACTCAAATTTAGAAGGTTATTATTTACCCATGTTTGTTCTGTTACTTTAAATATTAAGAAATGTCTAAGTGGTTACACTTTGAACGTTGTATGACGTATTACAATTGGAAAGCTGTATTTTTGAACTATATATATATTTTTTAATTATTTAATTCTCAAAATTTATTTTTATACGGCTTAATTTTCTTATTTAAAAAAAAGTTATGATTCATTATCCTGTTTTGGTATAAACGTCTCTCAAACACGAACGAAGAATAACTAGAAGGTTTATAAGACTGAATCACGTAAAAATAGAACTAAGTAAACAAGTAATTCGGACATGTGTAATTTTCAAGGGTAAAGAATAGAAAAAAAAAAATATTATATGCATCTAGTTATATCTTTATTGTGTTAATCATCTATTTAAAATATTATAAATGTTCAATTTTTAATTATATTACTGTAGGTGTATGACTATTATAGAAAATCATTTTATTTTAAAATTAAATTATACATTATTATTAATTTATCAAACACTTATACATTACTATTAAAATACTGTAATACAATATAAAAATATTTAAGATTTGATATGTAATAATATATTTTCCATAGTCAACACCGAAACGAATAGAAAATTCTGACTTGAATTATTATAACTACAGTGATTACTGGAAAACTTGCATCAAGCTTCGTGACCTCTATTTTGTGAAATTAATCAAGCTGATATAGTAACATTTCTTAATATTGTACAGTAAAATTACACCATGCTTTTATATGTTGTTATAGTGTGTAGCCGATTGCAACCAAACACAAAAGCCAACAGCAACGGAAGAGTACCATTGTGTGGCACGTGACATGTACCTCCACTAAAAGACACGAGACATTTTCATTGGGATTTATATCAACAAGGGCCACATCCGCACATGTGCGATAGTGATGCATCGGGGAAGCAGTCCCTCTCACTTTTTTTTTGACGCAGCATATACGCGTGAAAAACAAAAGGTTTTTTTTTTTTAGCCATGAAAAACAAAAGGGTCAATTGAGTTATACAGACATATTCTTTCATTTATATTGTTAATTATCGAAAACAAAGAAAAACGATGATGGGTGATTAATGGTTTTTTTCTCTTGATCATGATTAAAAAGAAGCATGAGAAATATATATATATATATATATATATATATTCCATTGTCCAATATCCATGGATTTTTTCAAAATCACAAATTGTTGCTATTATATATTGTCATTATCCCAATTACACGAACGGTTAAAGAGGTCCTGATGATTTATGGGAAATTGCAATTAATATCCATTAAGACATTGAATCCAACACTTTACTAATTATTTGAGTTACTGCTGATTACCATTCATTCTTCCGTAAAAAAGTTTTTATAATTCAAGTTGTAAGTTTTACAATTAATTTATGGGATGATTGGATATCGTTCCATTACTTGAAATGCAGACCTTAAAAAAAGGTTCCTACTAAAAGTTTATTGGAAGACAATAATTCAGAAGAGGCTTTGGTTTGATAAGAATGGGACATCTCTTTCTTGTAAGTTTTTCTAAGATATAAGAGGGGAAAAAAAAAAAAAAAAGGTTTGTGGATGAAAGAGCCAAGAAAATGCTATACATTTTGTTTTTTTCGTATCATCTTTATAAATTCTTTAGAATTTACAGTGACTCTAAAATAGAAAGAGAG
Source organism: Delonix regia (assembly GCA_037074485.1). Lineage (NCBI taxonomy): Eukaryota > Viridiplantae > Streptophyta > Magnoliopsida > Fabales > Fabaceae > Delonix > Delonix regia. The sequence goes on from CM073452.1 coordinate 9,214,105, forward strand.
TAATACAAAGAGTAAAAGTGTAGGTAAAATCTATTTCTTCTGTGTTTCATCTACTTTTATATATATATATATATATATATAACCTTTTTCTATTTTAAAAGCAATTTTCAAAATATTTAAATTTACTAATAGTAATATATTTGAATTCGAATCCTTTACTATTATAGTAATTACTGTGTGTACTAAAAATGATTACGTGTGGTCAAATATAACATAAAAATCACTTAATGTTGGTCATTCTTTAACAAACAACAACTATTGTAACAATAGAATAGCCAAATTTGATATATTTGGGTGAGACTAGGGAGGATTGTTGCTAGACAAAGGGAACTGGGGGAGGGTTTTTGCAATGATTAAGGAATTGTGGTGGGGAGAGGATCACCAAAGGGCATTCATATTTAGGAGAAGAAAGTTAACCCAATCCCAATGTGTATAAGTGGCCAAATTAACCGGCCGCATCATTCTTGTCAACAACATCTCAATTTTCACTTTATTGCTCTAATTGAAAGGAAATGTGCCCAAATACGTGTCTAATATTATAAGGTTTTTAAGATAATATTTATTTTCACTATATTGATTGTGAGTTTATATATGATAAATTACTTATAGGATTGATTTCGAACACTTAAAGATTGACAAACGATAATTTATAAAATTTTTATTAAAAAACTTTTTGAAGTGTCAAAATAAAGAATTTTGAAAGAAAAGGAAAATATGAATTTTATTATTAATTTGTCTTATTTTTATTCATAGTAAGAAGTTGTACTAACACAAGTCATCAACGAAAAGCTCTTTTTTTTTTATTTATTTATATTCGTTTCAAGTTTAAACAAATTTGTTGTGATTTTCAAAAAGATATATACATTTATTAAATAGAATAAAAATTGAAAACACACACATATATATATATATATATATATAAAATAAAAGAGTAGTTGGATTTGGTTGCATTTTTTATGTAAATATTATTTAATTTTATATTAAACCCTTTATATGTTTCTTTCATTTTCTAATTTAACGTAGTATTAATTTTAATTTAGATAGACTTTCAAATCTATATATCTATCCAATATAACACTTAATAATGCATCATCACAATTAAACAATTTTAACACAATTTCTTAAATTATTCATCATTTTGTAACAATAGGTGGGGTTGGTGCTTATGTTTAGCAATCTCCGTACAACTTACCATTGAGCTAGCTTATATCAAAGGATGAATTTAGAATTTAATTTTAAGAAAGCAAAAATCTTTGGATCAAAATTTGAATTAAAAGAAACAAATTCTTATGATTTAAAGGGAGTGGATTCTTATTAATCAAAAAATTAAATCAAGAGTTTATATGATAAAATTACATTAAAATTTTAAAATTCTAAAGTTACTCCCCCACACTCCTCCTTAGATCTATTACTACCTATAGATATGAATCTACTACATTTAGAGAATACATGCACAAAATAAATTTAGAGGTATCCAGATGATAGGTCTCACCCATTTTCTCTTCCTCACTCTATCTCTATTTATATACTATGTGTATTTAGATCAATAAATAGGGCTACATAAAACTCGATTGACCTGGGAGACCTGTCCCATTAGTTCAGGCCGGGTCAAAGGAAGAAGAAACCAAGGCATGAGAGGAGTCTGGGTCAACTGGGTATATGTCCGGGCTGAGCCAATCTCCAGGGTGATTATAATCTAGACCCAAACTAACCTAGGGCATATAATAAATATTGTTTTTAAAAAATAAAATATTACAATTTTACTTTCAATCAAAAACTCAGATAGTCAGATCATCCATCTAGGCTTTTCTCACCACCAAAGTTTGCATTTTTTAGAAGTTGACTGAAACTAGTACATTACATAAGCTATTATATAAATATATTAGTACGAACCAATATTTTCCTAAATGCATAGATCCATATCCACGCGTTGAATTCCTCCTATTGCCTATCAAAGTCAAAGTGGAAACAGAATTTGTGTTTAAAGTGGGTTTAGATTATGCACAGGTTTTCATTATGTACAAGATTTCTGATAGAGCACTGTCTTTTTATATCTTAGGATTCTTTACAAACCTGTCGCGTGCTCCAAGTGAAGTTTCAACTTTATCTTGTTTTATGTAACGTGGATTCTTTTGTGCGCATTAGATTCTACTGCAGAAACGACAACATAGCCAAGTACTTCGATTTTGGGTTTTTCTTTTTCCCAAATTGTTTCTCTCTGGCTATTTCATTTGAATTTAGTTTTCATTTCTAAGAATGTTTTAATTAATTAAAGAAAAAGCCATACGCAAGGATGGTGAAAATAAGAGACATGTAGTATTAAGATAATGAATCTTCTATCTTTTTTTTTTTTTTTTTTTTTTATAACTTTGTTGCAAATTTTGAAAAGATAATGATATTAAAAAAAAAATGTGTATGAAATTTATTTCCTTTTTTTTTTTTTCTCATTCATTCTATCATTTCTTTTTATTTTTCTTCAACTTTATGAACAAATCTTACATAAAAAACTTTAGAGGATGGAACTGAAAGTATTAGATGATAATACGGATGAAAAAAAAAAGGAGAAAAAATAAGTTTGAACGATGTGATATATTTGAGATGAAGTAGGATATTGTTGAAATCCCAATTGGAGAAATACCGTGCCACATTAATTCACTCTCCTTTGGAGGATCTAGACAATTCAATTAAATTGCATAAATTTAGAAGTTTGAAAAGTTAATAATCAAAAATTAAAATTAAGAAAAATAAATTGAATAAAATTTTGTATTGAAAAATCTGCATTTTAACTAAAATAAATAAATGAAACTACATCTGCTAATTAAAAATGTCTACCCTGGCTATCCTATTCCATGTTTCCACTTTGCATGCCGCACGCACACATGATACATTGATTCAATCTATTTAATAGATGCGTACATGAAACCAAGTTTTTTTTTTTTTACCAATACATGAGACTAAGCATTCATTTGATAATATTATGAGTTTTAAAAGTTTACTGTACTATAAATGTTGTAGAAAAAAATTGCTACTCAAATAAGGTAAAAATAATAAATATAAAGATCGTACAAAAGTCACTTTATAAGCATAATTGATTAATAGAGTATTTGATAATAAATTTCAAAGGTTATAAATTTATAAAAAGACGATGATGGGGATACGTTAATTATTTTCAATATTAAAAATTTAGAGTACTTTCTATCAAATTATTAAAATAACATAAAGTAGTTGAAGATGAAATTAAAATAATTAATATAAGGCTGAAAATTTTGAACAAAATTTAGATGAGAAGGATATATTATCGATTATTATAATCAATTAAATATATAAGATTTGTATATTTAGTAGTGGTAGAGAGAGGTAATTTGTGTTTTGGTAAGAAACTAATAAAAACATGAAAAATATGTAATCCAATAACATGTTTACAATGGAAAAACTATTCAGATATGATTAAAATAAAAGAAATGTGTTTGAGCAAGCTGTATTTTCAAAAAGCACCTTGATTTTTTTTAAAATATTTGAATCATACCATCAATGGACTTTTAGGTTTTATCACCTAAGCCACTCCTAAGTAGTTCACCGCAAAGAAACTTTAACTACCTATTGTTTTAACTTTTGACCTTCAGTTAAAAAGTAGTAGACACGTAAGCCAATTTGGATTTTCATATATTGTCCTAAGAATATAATATTATATTTAATTATAATGTATTATTGGATAAAAATTTAATGGTTTAAATTTATATTAAATTAATACAATTATTTGTATTTATATTTTCAATTTATAAGTTTAAATAAAAATTTTTTATTTAATAATTTACTATATTTAAACATAACCTTATATTTTTATCATAAGGAGAATTCGAATTGCATGTAAGCACATATAGATTTAAAGGGAGACATCAATTACTTCTCTTGAATTTTAAGAATTTTAATTTTCATACATAATTTTATTTTATATTTTTAATTTAACTCTTTAATTTAAAAAGTTTTACTCCTTAGAATAAATTTTAAATTGTCCTTTAACTACTACCACCTCCACCCTTGCTTGTGTGGCTTACTTGTACATCTCTCCACCTCAGTCCTACAACTGATTTATTATATATTTTCAAGTCATAAAATTTTCTTTAAATTTTGTAGACTAGTCTCAAATTTTAAAGTTCTTTATACTAAATATTTTAATTTTATAATTTTTAATGTTATCTTTGATATACTTATAATTTTGAGTATTATAGGGATATAATTGTAATAATATAAATTATAAATTAATAATATTACAATTATAACTTTGTATTAAAATACACTGGTACACTCAACCAAAGATTTTACTAATTTTTAATTACAGTTTTTTAAGACTTATTATTCAAAAAATTATTAATTTTCTTTTAATTTTCATTTTTTCGCAATTTAGGTTTTTTTTTTTTTTTTTTCTAATTCCACTTGTATGAATCAAGTAAGGCCACTTTGGTGAATTCTATGGGTTCTCTTCTGTAACCGTTGGCGGAGTATATATATATATATATGTGTGTGTGTGTGTGTGTGTTAGAAAGAGGTATATATCATTTCAAGTTCTTGGAAACATATCCTTTTAATTTTTTGAAATTTATATGTTTATTTTTTTTGGTAAAAAAAATTTATATATATATATATATATATAATTTTTAAGTTTTGCTTTTAACTATTTTAAAATTTTGAATCTTTAAATTCATCAAATCTAAATTAGAGTGGTTTTATCAATTGCTTTCAATTATTTTTTTGTTTTATCTTCATTTATTTTCCTTTAAAATCTAGATGCGTCTAAGAGAGCTTTCAATTATTGTCTAATCTAGTGCATGGGTATAATACCATGTCCCTTGAAAACTCACTTGTTGTCCCAAAGTGAGGTTTCATTGATACTACATGATATAACTTAATTACTAAAAAAAATAATAATAATTTTGGTAGCTCACTTTTAGTATTAAAATTAATTTGATCTTTTAAATTAAAAAAATATCAAAATGATCCTCCAAATATAAAATTATGCAAAAAATAGCAATTATATGTTTAATACTTAGCCAGAAATAAAAGACCAAAATTATATTTTTCACACCACTTATTGTTTATACATGAAGGGTTTGTATTTGGTAAGATTCTGGCTGATTCCACGAACGGCACTAATTGCCGCAGCCGCTGATATAAGGAAGCATACAAGGTTCAATAATTGTAGGGCACACCACTTGAATGATAGTGTGTTTATCTTCCTCTGGGCAATGTGCATTTGTATAGGGAAAAACACAATGAGAGGCCAGAATCCTAATGCTCCAAGTAGTGCAAGAAACTCATTGAAGAACGGCATTGCCATAGCCAAAACTGTGGCTATCATCACAAATACTGTCCTCCAAAGTAGCCTAAACATGTTGAAACGTAATCTCATCTTGCCTACTTTGAATGGGTATTCGGTGTGTATGAAACTTGAGTTTGGCCACATCATGTCAGCACCCACTTCAACTATACGGAAGAATGGTTGAGCCATTACCTGTCATTGAATATTGATTTCTCATATCAAATAGACATCATAATAATTGTGTTTCTTGATTCTTAAATTTAAAAAATGAGGATATAACCTGATATGCTCCCAGAATGTGGATGACAATGCATATATTTCCTAAGTTGACCACCCAGAAGGGATCATAAAATCCAAAGCCAGTGAGGATGTTGCCAGGTGTATTTTCCCCAAAAGCAGCATAGCCAAGGCCACCGCATGCAAGAAAGAGTATTGTCATTGCTGTGATCCCTATCACGTTAGCTTTTTTCATCTGTTTGTTTTCTGATGGAGGTGACTTCAATGTATCCTAAATAAAGTATAGAGATAATCCATTTCATCGTTATAACTGATCATAATCCCAATTTTCCTCTTTTCTTTACTTATAAGCTTATAATGATCGTAATATCTGTAAATAGTTTGTCTTACCATAATATCAAAAACAACAGTCGCATAAGAGCAAGCAAGCCCTACGTTCCCGAGTGCTCTGAACATTCTCCACATTTTTTCTTCTTTAGATAGTCCAGGTCCTACTTCTGTTCCAGTCAAACTGGTTGGTTGTCCTTGTCCTGTTCACACCCAAACGCTAATATTCTATTATAACAAGTTCATTTCATTAAACGCCTCTGCAATGGTCCATTATTTTACTTCGTCAATACTTTCTATACTGTTGTTTCTATTTTAATACGTACGAATGTACTCCAAGTAATATTAAAAATTACCTTTGGCAATAACAGCTAAAGAAAGGCCACTCCCAATAAAAGCATAACCAAAAGAGGTAATACAAGCAATAGTTGAGACCCATGTAAGCTTGTGGAAGTTAGGAATTTGGGACAGGAATATTTGGCAGATCCCAAAACCCACCATGTAAGGATTGTTGGAATATTTGCAATAGGCCTGACGGCCGTATTTGTGAAAGCAGCTAGATTTCTTGATAGCCCTGCATTACCATGAAAAGAACAGAGAGGAAATAGACTTAATTGGAGTGACGTACACATGTGTAAAGAAGTTAGCAGTTTCGTCACGAACACTATGCTTGTAGAGGCGGTGATAGTGTAGCCAACAGTAACGCCCGCCAGCTTAGAATATTGGACCAATCCGCAAATGATGTGCATTGTTCCACCCAAGTAAGCCTTGACGGCGTCCATGTAACTGTAATTTCTCCTACCGTTGACAGGATCTGGATATCTGTAGCAATCTGCTATCAGACTGTACGTATAAAGAGAGATGGCGGAAAAGGTGACCATAACGGCTACGCCTCCTATCCATCCTAGCTGGGCCATGGCCCATGCTAGTGCCAGCACGCCAGCTCCCACCACTACTGTTATTATGTGCGTGCTCGCCATCAACACGCCCCCTGCATATCACATCCAACATCTTATTTTCTATTTCTTTATGAAATAATAATAGTAACACTAAAGTAACGCTTGGAGCACAGCACTTGGAAGTTTCTGAAAATCGTGTTTTCACTTACTGGTAAAAAAAATATATATCTACGGTTTCGATTTGTGTTGGAAAATGAATTCTTTTACTTCTATAGATATATTCCAGATACAGTAAGATATCTTTTTTTTCTGTGAAACGAAATTCATTTAAAACGGGCATGGCTTCATCTGCAACATTGACCTCAGAAAAGTACACAGGTCGCCGTTGTTCCTTGCTTCAAATTCCCTTATCAATGGACTCAATCATACGACACGAGTTTGCATATATTTATTGCGATTAAAATCAGCGAAGTCAGAAGAACGGAAAGCACAAACATGAGGGAATTGCGATAATTCACAACAGCATTTCTGCACGCAGTGCTTCCTTGAACGAATTCATTTCGTCTATCTGGTTTATTTGCGGGAAACTATGCTACCTTTACACAGCTTATAATTATCTATCATATCTCTTGAAACAAAAAGTCATCCTCATTTCCAATCGCATAAAAGTATGCATATATAGATGTAAAAGAAAACGCAGAACAAGCAGGTGATTAACGGGAAGAAAATAGAAAAGAAAAGAGAACAATGGAGGGAGAAAGGAAGAGGAAGGAGATGTACCGGTTCTCTTGGGGGCGCCATCGTCATCGAGCTCTGGAACTTTCCTGTCGGATTCAATGTCCATTTTGATCGGTTGAGGGAAGTCGGAAGTCGCAACTCAGAGAAGCGCGAAGAGTACAGGGAGAGATGGTAGACACGAGAAGGTGAGTGTTTGAATAAAACAACGGAACATATATATACTCACACACCCTGGTCTCCTGGTCTCTTGGTTGTGGCTATGGGATAAGCCCGGTCCTTTCCTCTAATTATAGCAAACGGACCGCGCGCTTTTTGCGATTGGATTAACCTGAAAACGGGACGATACATCAACTAAATTACACGTGGACTCACCACCCCCGTGCATGAAAACTGTTCCTAGTACCCTAGTGAGCAGCTTTTTAGGACGACTTATTCAGTGATGAGATTCATAATCCTGTGGATATATACATGTTATAATTAACAAACTCAAATTTAGAAGGTTATTATTTACCCATGTTTGTTCTGTTACTTTAAATATTAAGAAATGTCTAAGTGGTTACACTTTGAACGTTGTATGACGTATTACAATTGGAAAGCTGTATTTTTGAACTATATATATATTTTTTAATTATTTAATTCTCAAAATTTATTTTTATACGGCTTAATTTTCTTATTTAAAAAAAAGTTATGATTCATTATCCTGTTTTGGTATAAACGTCTCTCAAACACGAACGAAGAATAACTAGAAGGTTTATAAGACTGAATCACGTAAAAATAGAACTAAGTAAACAAGTAATTCGGACATGTGTAATTTTCAAGGGTAAAGAATAGAAAAAAAAAAATATTATATGCATCTAGTTATATCTTTATTGTGTTAATCATCTATTTAAAATATTATAAATGTTCAATTTTTAATTATATTACTGTAGGTGTATGACTATTATAGAAAATCATTTTATTTTAAAATTAAATTATACATTATTATTAATTTATCAAACACTTATACATTACTATTAAAATACTGTAATACAATATAAAAATATTTAAGATTTGATATGTAATAATATATTTTCCATAGTCAACACCGAAACGAATAGAAAATTCTGACTTGAATTATTATAACTACAGTGATTACTGGAAAACTTGCATCAAGCTTCGTGACCTCTATTTTGTGAAATTAATCAAGCTGATATAGTAACATTTCTTAATATTGTACAGTAAAATTACACCATGCTTTTATATGTTGTTATAGTGTGTAGCCGATTGCAACCAAACACAAAAGCCAACAGCAACGGAAGAGTACCATTGTGTGGCACGTGACATGTACCTCCACTAAAAGACACGAGACATTTTCATTGGGATTTATATCAACAAGGGCCACATCCGCACATGTGCGATAGTGATGCATCGGGGAAGCAGTCCCTCTCACTTTTTTTTTGACGCAGCATATACGCGTGAAAAACAAAAGGTTTTTTTTTTTTAGCCATGAAAAACAAAAGGGTCAATTGAGTTATACAGACATATTCTTTCATTTATATTGTTAATTATCGAAAACAAAGAAAAACGATGATGGGTGATTAATGGTTTTTTTCTCTTGATCATGATTAAAAAGAAGCATGAGAAATATATATATATATATATATATATATATTCCATTGTCCAATATCCATGGATTTTTTCAAAATCACAAATTGTTGCTATTATATATTGTCATTATCCCAATTACACGAACAGTTAAAGAGGTCCTGATGATTTATGGGAAATTGCAATTAATATCCATTAAGACATTGAATCCAACACTTTACTAATTATTTGAGTTACTGCTGATTACCATTCATTCTTCCGTAAAAAAGTTTTTATAATTCAAGTTGTAAGTTTTACAATTAATTTATGGGATGATTGGATATCGTTCCATTACTTGAAATGCAGACCTTAAAAAAAGGTTCCTACTAAAAGTTTATTGGAAGACAATAATTCAGAAGAGGCTTTGGTTTGATAAGAATGGGACATCTCTTTCTTGTAAGTTTTTCTAAGATATAAGAGGGGAAAAAAAAAAAAGGTTTGTGGATGAAAGAGCCAAGAAAATGCTATACATTTTGTTTTTTTCGTATCATCTTTATAAATTCTTTAGAATTTACAGTGACTCTAAAATAGAAAGAGAGTAATACAAAGAGTAAAAGTGTAGGTAAAATCTATTTCTTCTGTGTTTCATCTACTTTTATATATATATATATATATATATAACCTTTTTCTATTTTAAAAGCAATTTTCAAAATATTTAAATTTACTAATAGTAATATATTTGAATTCGAATCCTTTACTATTATAGTAATTACTGTGTGTACTAAAAATGATTACGTGTGGTCAAATATAACATAAAAATCACTTAATGTTGGTCATTCTTTAACAAACAACAACTATTGTAACAATAGAATAGCCAAATTTGATATATTTGGGTGAGACTAGGGAGGATTGTTGCTAGACAAAGGGAACTGGGGGAGGGTTTTTGCAATGATTAAGGAATTGTGGTGGGGAGAGGATCACCAAAGGGCATTCATATTTAGGAGAAGAAAGTTAACCCAATCCCAATGTGTATAAGTGGCCAAATTAACCGGCCGCATCATTCTTGTCAACAACATCTCAATTTTCACTTTATTGCTCTAATTGAAAGGAAATGTGCCCAAATACGTGTCTAATATTATAAGGTTTTTAAGATAATATTTATTTTCACTATATTGATTGTGAGTTTATATATGATAAATTACTTATAGGATTGATTTCGAACACTTAAAGATTGACAAACGATAATTTATAAAATTTTTATTAAAAAACTTTTTGAAGTGTCAAAATAAAGAATTTTGAAAGAAAAGGAAAATATGAATTTTATTATTAATTTGTCTTATTTTTATTCATAGTAAGAAGTTGTACTAACACAAGTCATCAACGAAAAGCTCTTTTTTTTTTATTTATTTATATTCGTTTCAAGTTTAAACAAATTTGTTGTGATTTTCAAAAAGATATATACATTTATTAAATAGAATAAAAATTGAAAACACACACATATATATATATATATATATAAAATAAAAGAGTAGTTGGATTTGGTTGCATTTTTTATGTAAATATTATTTAATTTTATATTAAACCCTTTATATGTTTCTTTCATTTTCTAATTTAACGTAGTATTAATTTTAATTTAGATAGACTTTCAAATCTATATATCTATCCAGTATAACACTTAATAATGCATCATCACAATTAAACAATTTTAACACAATTTCTTAAATTATTCATCATTTTGTAACAATAGGTGGGGTTGGTGCTTATGTTTAGCAATCTCCGTACAACTTACCATTGAGCTAGCTTATATCAAAGGATGAATTTAGAATTTAATTTTAAGAAAGCAAAAATCTTTGGATCAAAATTTGAATTAAAAGAAACAAATTCTTATGATTTAAAGGGAGTGGATTCTTATTAATCAAAAAATTAAATCAAGAGTTTATATGATAAAATTACATTAAAATTTTAAAATTCTAAAGTTACTCCCCCACACTCCTCCTTAGATCTATTACTACCTATAGATATGAATCTACTACATTTAGAGAATACATGCACAAAATAAATTTAGAGGTATCCAAATGATAGGTCTCACCCATTTTCTCTTCCTCACTCTATCTCTATTTATATACTATGTGTATTTAGATCAATAAATAGGGCTACATAAAACTCGATTGACCTGGGAGACCTATCCCATTAGTTCAGGCCGGGTCAAAGGAAGAAGAAACCAAGGCATGAGAGGAGTCTGGGTCAACTGGGTATATGTCCAGGCTGAGCCAATCTCCAGGGTGATTATAATCTAGACCCAAACTAACCTAGGGTATATAATAAATATTGTTTTTAAAAAATAAAATATTACAATTTTACTTTCAATCAAAAACTCAGATAGTCAGATCATCCATCTAGGCTTTTCTCACCACCAAAGTTTGCATTTTTTAGAAGTTGACTGAAACTAGTACATTACATAGGCTATTATATAAATATATTAGTACGAACCAATATTTTCCTAAATGCATAGATCCATATCCACGCGTTGAATTCCTCCTATTGCCTATCAAAGTCAAAGTGGAAACAGAATTTGTGTTTAAAGTGGGTTTAGATTATGCACAGGTTTTCATTATGTACAAGATTTCTGATAGAGCACTGTCTTTTTATATCTTAGGATTCTTTACAAACCTGTCGCGTGCTCCAAGTGAAGTTTCAACTTTATCTTGTTTTATGTAACGTGGATTCTTTTGTGCGCATTAGATTCTACTGCAGAAACGACAACATAGCCAAGTACTTCGATTTTGGGTTTTTCTTTTTCCCAAATTGTTTCTCTCTGGCTATTTCATTTGAATTTAGTTTTCATTTCTAAGAATGTTTTAATTAATTAAAGAAAAAGCCATACGCAAGGATGGTGAAAATAAGAGACATGTAGTATTAAGATAATGAATCTTCTATCTTTTTTTTTTTTTTTTATAACTTTGTTGCAAATTTTGAAAAGATAATGATATTAAAAAAAAAATGTGTATGAAATTTATTTCCTTTTTTTTTTTTTCTCATTCATTCTATCATTTCTTTTTATTTTTCTTCAACTTTATGAACAAATCTTACATAAAAAACTTTAGAGGATGGAACTGAAAGTATTAGATGATAATACGGATGAAAAAAAAAAGGAGAAAAAATAAGTTTGAACGATGTGATATATTTGAGATGAAGTAGGATATTGTTGAAATCCCAATTGGAGAAATACCGTGCCACATTAATTCACTCTCCTTTGGAGGATCTAGACAATTCAATTAAATTGCATAAATTTAGAAGTTTGAAAAGTTAATAATCAAAAATTAAAATTAAGAAAAATAAATTGAATAAAATTTTGTATTGAAAAATCTGCATTTTAACTAAAATAAATAAATGAAACTACATCTGCTAATTAAAAATGTCTACCCTGGCTATCCTATTCCATGTTTCCACTTTGCATGCCGCACGCACACATGATACATTGATTCAATCTATTTAATAGATGCGTACATGAAACCAAGTTTTTTTTTTTTTTACCAATACATGAGACTAAGCATTCATTTGATAATATTATGAGTTTTAAAAGTTTACTGTACTATAAATGTTGTAGAAAAAAATTGCTACTCAAATAAGGTAAAAATAATAAATATAAAGATCGTACAAAAGTCACTTTATAAGCATAATTGATTAATAGAGTATTTGATAATAAATTTCAAAGGTTATAAATTTATAAAAAGACGATGATGGGGATACGTTAATTATTTTCAATATTAAAAATTTAGAGTACTTTCTATCAAATTATTAAAATAACATAAAGTAGTTGAAGATGAAATTAAAATAATTAATATAAGGCTGAAAATTTTGAACAAAATTTAGATGAGAAGGATATATTATCGATTATTATAATCAATTAAATATATAAGATTTGTATATTTAGTAGTGGTAGAGAGAGGTAATTTGTGTTTTGGTAAGAAACTAATAAAAACATGAAAAATATGTAATCCAATAACATGTTTACAATGGAAAAACTATTCAGATATGATTAAAATAAAAGAAATGTGTTTGAGCAAGCTGTATTTTCAAAAAGCACCTTGATTTTTTTTAAAATATTTGAATCATACCATCAATGGACTTTTAGGTTTTATCACCTAAGCCACTCCTAAGTAGTTCACCGCAAAGAAACTTTAACTACCTATTGTTTTAACTTTTGACCTTCAGTTAAAAAGTAGTAGACACGTAAGCCAATTTGGATTTTCATATATTGTCCTAAGAATATAATGTTATATTTAATTATAATGTATTATTGGATAAAAATTTAATGGTTTAAATTTATATTAAATTAATACAATTATTTGTATTTATATTTTCAATTTATAAGTTTAAATAAAAATTTTTTATTTAATAATTTACTATATTTAAACATAACCTTATATTTTTATCATAAGGAGAATTCGAATTGCATGTAAGCACATATAGATTTAAAGGGTGACATCAATTACTTCTCTTGAATTTTAAGAATTTTAATTTTCATACATAATTTTATTTTATATTTTTAATTTAACTCTTTAATTTAAAAAGTTTTACTCCTTAGAATAAATTTTAAATTGTCCTTTAACTACTACCACCTCCACCCTTGCTTGTGTGGCTTACTTGTACATCTCTCCACCTCAGTCCTACAACTGATTTATTATATATTTTCAAGTCATAAAATTTTCTTTAAATTTTGTAGACTAGTCTCAAATTTTAAAGTTCTTTATACTAAATATTTTAATTTTATAATTTTTAATGTTATCTTTGATATACTTATAATTTTGAGTATTATAGGGATATAATTGTAATAATATAAATTATAAATTAATAATATTACAATTATAACTTTGTATTAAAATACACTGGTACACTCAACCAAAGATTTTACTAATTTTTAATTACAGTTTTTTAAGACTTATTATTCAAAAAATTATTAATTTTCTTTTAATTTTCATTTTTTCGCAATTTAGGTTTTTTTTTTTTTTTCTAATTCCACTTGTATGAATCAAGTAAGGCCACTTTGGTGAATTCTATGGGTTCTCTTCTGTAACCGTTGGCGGAGTATATATATATATATGTGTGTGTGTGTGTGTGTGTTAGAAAGAGGTATATATCCTTTCAAGTTCTTGGAAACATATCATTTTAATTTTTTGAAATTTATATGTTTATTTTTTTTGGTAAAAAAAATTTATATATATATATATATATATAATTTTTAAGTTTTGCTTTTAACTATTTTAAAATTTTGAATCTTTAAATTCATCAAATCTAAATTAGAGTGGTTTTATCAATTGCTTTCAATTATTTTTTTGTTTTATCTTCATTTATTTTCCTTTAAAATCTAGATGCGTCTAAGAGAACTTTCAATTATTGTCTAATCTAGTGCATGGGTATAATACCATGTCCCTTGAAAACTCACTTGTTGTCCCAAAGTGAGGTTTCATTGATACTACATGATATAACTTAATTACTAAAAATAATAATAATAATTTTGGTAGCTCACTTTTAGTATTAAAATTAATTTGATCTTTTAAATTAAAAAAATATCAAAATGATCCTCCAAATATAAAATTGTGCAAAAAATAGCAATTATATGTTTAATACTTAGCCAGAAATAAAAGACCAAAATTATATTTTTCACACCACTTATTGTTTATACATGAAGGGTTTGTATTTGGTAAGATTCTGGCTGATTCCACGAACGGCACTAATTGCCGCAGCCGCTGATATAAGGAAGCATACAAGGTTCAATAATTGTAGGGCACACCACTTGAATGATAGTGTGTTTATCTTCCTCTGGGCAATGTGCATTTGTATAGGGAAAAACACAATGAGAGGCCAGAATCCTAATGCTCCAAGTAGTGCAAGAAACTCATTGAAGAACGGCATTGCCATAGCCAAAACTGTGGCTATCATCACAAATACTGTCCTCCAAAGTAGCCTAAACATGTTGAAACGTAATCTCATCTTGCCTACTTTGAATGGGTATTCGGTGTGTATGAAACTTGAGTTTGGCCACATCATGTCAGCACCCACTTCAACTATACGGAAGAATGGTTGAGCCATTACCTGTCATTGAATATTGATTTCTCATATCAAATAGACATCATAATAATTGTGTTTCTTGATTCTTAAATTTAAAAAATGAGGATATAACCTGATATGCTCCCAGAATGTGGATGACAATGCATATATTTCCTAAGTTGACCACCCAGAAGGGATCATAAAATCCAAAGCCAGTGAGGATGTTGCCAGGTGTATTTTCCCCAAAAGCAGCATAGCCAAGGCCACCGCATGCAAGAAAGAGTATTGTCATTGCTGTGATCCCTATCACGTTAGCTTTTTTCATCTGTTTGTTTTCTGATGGAGGTGACTTCAATGTATCCTAAATAAAGTATAGAGATAATCCATTTCATCGTTATAACTGATCATAATCCCAATTTTCCTCTTTTCTTTACTTATAAGCTTATAATGATCGTAATATCTGTAAATAGTTTGTCTTACCATAATATCAAAAACAACAGTCGCATAAGAGCAAGCAAGCCCTACGTTCCCGAGTGCTCTGAACATTCTCCACATTTTTTCTTCTTTAGATAGTCCAGGTCCTACTTCTGTTCCAGTCAAACTGGTTGGTTGTCCTTGTCCTGTTCACACCCAAACGCTAATATTCTATTATAACAAGTTCATTTCATTAAACGCCTCTGCAATGGTCCATTATTTTACTTCGTCAATACTTTCT
This sequence comes from Delonix regia, assembly GCA_037074485.1. Taxonomy (NCBI): domain Eukaryota; kingdom Viridiplantae; phylum Streptophyta; class Magnoliopsida; order Fabales; family Fabaceae; genus Delonix; species Delonix regia. Next base: position 9,229,952 of record CM073452.1, read on the forward strand.
ATACTGTTGTTTCTATTTTAATACGTACGAATGTACTCCAAGTAATATTAAAAATTACCTTTGGCAATAACAGCTAAAGAAAGGCCACTCCCAATAAAAGCATAACCAAAAGAGGTAATACAAGCAATAGTTGAGACCCATGTAAGCTTGTGGAAGTTAGGAATTTGGGACAGGAATATTTGGCAGATCCCAAAACCCACCATGTAAGGATTGTTGGAATATTTGCAATAGGCCTGACGGCCGTATTTGTGAAAGCAGCTAGATTTCTTGATAGCCCTGCATTACCATGAAAAGAACAGAGAGGAAATAGACTTAATTGGAGTGACGTACACATGTGTAAAGAAGTTAGCAGTTTCGTCACGAACACTATGCTTGTAGAGGCGGTGATAGTGTAGCCAACAGTAACGCCCGCCAGCTTAGAATATTGGACCAATCCGCAAATGATGTGCATTGTTCCACCCAAGTAAGCCTTGACGGCGTCCATGTAACTGTAATTTCTCCTACCGTTGACAGGATCTGGATATCTGTAGCAATCTGCTATCAGACTGTACGTATAAAGAGAGATGTCGGAAAAGGTGACCATAACGGCTACGCCTCCTATCCATCCTAGCTGGGCCATGGCCCATGCTAGTGCCAGCACGCCAGCTCCCACCACTACTGTTATTATGTGCGTGCTCGCCATCAACACGCCCCCTGCATATCACATCCAACATCTTATTTTCTATTTCTTTATGAAATAATAATAGTAACACTAAAGTAACGCTTGGAGCACAGCACTTGGAAGTTTCTGAAAATCGTGTTTTCACTTACTGGTAAAAAAAATATATATCTACGGTTTCGATTTGTGTTGGAAAATGAATTCTTTTACTTCTATAGATATATTCCAGATACAGTAAGATATCTTTTTTTTCTGTGAAACGAAATTCATTTAAAACGGGCATGGCTTCATCTGCAACATTGACCTCAGAAAAGTACACAGGTCGCCGTTGTTCCTTGCTTCAAATTCCCTTATCAATGGACTCAATCATACGACACGAGTTTGCATATATTTATTGCGATTAAAATCAGCGAAGTCAGAAGAACGGAAAGCACAAACATGAGGGAATTGCGATAATTCACAACAGCATTTCTGCACGCAGTGCTTCCTTGAACGAATTCATTTCGTCTATCTGGTTTATTTGCGGGAAACTATGCTACCTTTACACAGCTTATAATTATCTATCATATCTCTTGAAACAAAAAGTCATCCTCATTTCCAATCGCATAAAAGTATGCATATATAGATGTAAAAGAAAACGCAGAACAAGCAGGTGATTAACGGGAAGAAAATAGAAAAGAAAAGAGAACAATGGAGGGAGAAAGGAAGAGGAAGGAGATGTACCGGTTCTCTTGGGGGCGCCATCGTCATCGAGCTCTGGAACTTTCCTGTCGGATTCAATGTCCATTTTGATCGGTTGAGGGAAGTCGGAAGTCGCAACTCAGAGAAGCGCGAAGAGTACAGGGAGAGATGGTAGACACGAGAAGGTGAGTGTTTGAATAAAACAACGGAACATATATATACTCACACACCCTGGTCTCCTGGTCTCTTGGTTGTGGCTATGGGATAAGCCCGGTCCTTTCCTCTAATTATAGCAAACGGACCGCGCGCTTTTTGCGATTGGATTAACCTGAAAACGGGACGATACATCAACTAAATTACACGTGGACTCACCACCCCCGTGCATGAAAACTGTTCCTAGTACCCTAGTGAGCAGCTTTTTAGGACGACTTATTCAGTGATGAGATTCATAATCCTGTGGATATATACATGTTATAATTAACAAACTCAAATTTAGAAGGTTATTATTTACCCATGTTTGTTCTGTTACTTTAAATATTAAGAAATGTCTAAGTGGTTACACTTTGAACGTTGTATGACGTATTACAATTGGAAAGCTGTATTTTTGAACTATATATATATTTTTTAATTATTTAATTCTCAAAATTTATTTTTATACGGCTTAATTTTCTTATTTAAAAAAAAGTTATGATTCATTATCCTGTTTTGGTATAAACGTCTCTCAAACACGAACGAAGAATAACTAGAAGGTTTATAAGACTGAATCACGTAAAAATAGAACTAAGTAAACAAGTAATTCGGACATGTGTAATTTTCAAGGGTAAAGAATAGAAAAAAAAAAAATATTATATGCATCTAGTTATATCTTTATTGTGTTAATCATCTATTTAAAATATTATAAATGTTCAATTTTTAATTATATTACTGTAGGTGTATGACTATTATAGAAAATCATTTTATTTTAAAATTAAATTATACATTATTATTAATTTATCAAACACTTATACATTACTATTAAAATACTGTAATACAATATAAAAATATTTAAGATTTGATATGTAATAATATATTTTCCATAGTCAACACCGAAACGAATAGAAAATTCTGACTTGAATTATTATAACTACAGTGATTACTGGAAAACTTGCATCAAGCTTCGTGACCTCTATTTTGTGAAATTAATCAAGCTGATATAGTAACATTTCTTAATATTGTACAGTAAAATTACACCATGCTTTTATATGTTGTTATAGTGTGTAGCCGATTGCAACCAAACACAAAAGCCAACAGCAACGGAAGAGTACCATTGTGTGGCACGTGACATGTACCTCCACTAAAAGACACGAGACATTTTCATTGGGATTTATATCAACAAGGGCCACATCCGCACATGTGCGATAGTGATGCATCGGGGAAGCAGTCCCTCTCACTTTTTTTTTGATGCAGCATATACGCGTGAAAAACAAAAGGTTTTTTTTTTTTAGCCATGAAAAACAAAAGGGTCAATTGAGTTATACAGACATATTCTTTCATTTATATTGTTAATTATCGAAAACAAAGAAAAACGATGATGGGTGATTAATGGTTTTTTTCTCTTGATCATGATTAAAAAGAAGCATGAGAAATATATATATATATATATATATATATATTCCATTGTCCAATATCCATGGATTTTTTCAAAATCACAAATTGTTGCTATTATATATTGTCATTATCCCAATTACACGAACGGTTAAAGAGGTCCTGATGATTTATGGGAAATTGCAATTAATATCCATTAAGACATTGAATCCAACACTTTACTAATTATTTGAGTTACTGCTGATTACCATTCATTCTTCCGTAAAAAAGTTTTTATAATTCAAGTTGTAAGTTTTACAATTAATTTATGGGATGATTGGATATCGTTCCATTACTTGAAATGCAGACCTTAAAAAAAGGTTCCTACTAAAAGTTTATTGGAAGACAATAATTCAGAAGAGGCTTTGGTTTGATAAGAATGGGACATCTCTTTCTTGTAAGTTTTTCTAAGATATAAGAGGGGAAAAAAAAAAAAAGGTTTGTGGATGAAAGAGCCAAGAAAATGCTATACATTTTGTTTTTTTCGTATCATCTTTATAAATTCTTTAGAATTTACAGTGACTCTAAAATAGAAAGAGAGTAATACAAAGAGTAAAAGTGTAGGTAAAATCTATTTCTTCTGTGTTTCATCTACTTTTATATATATATATATATATATATAACCTTTTTCTATTTTAAAAGCAATTTTCAAAATATTTAAATTTACTAATAGTAATATATTTGAATTCGAATCCTTTACTATTATAGTAATTACTGTGTGTACTAAAAATGATTACGTGTGGTCAAATATAACATAAAAATCACTTAATGTTGGTCATTCTTTAACAAACAACAACTATTGTAACAATAGAATAGCCAAATTTGATATATTTGGGTGAGACTAGGGAGGATTGTTGCTAGACAAAGGGAACTGGGGGAGGGTTTTTGCAATGATTAAGGAATTGTGGTGGGGAGAGGATCACCAAAGGGCATTCATATTTAGGAGAAGAAAGTTAACCCAATCCCAATGTGTATAAGTGGCCAAATTAACCGGCCGCATCATTCTTGTCAACAACATCTCAATTTTCACTTTATTGCTCTAATTGAAAGGAAATGTGCCCAAATACGTGTCTAATATTATAAGGTTTTTAAGATAATATTTATTTTCACTATATTGATTGTGAGTTTATATATGATAAATTACTTATAGGATTGATTTCGAACACTTAAAGATTGACAAACGATAATTTATAAAATTTTTATCAAAAAACTTTTTGAAGTGTCAAAATAAAGAATTTTGAAAGAAAAGGAAAATATGAATTTTATTATTAATTTGTCTTATTTTTATTCATAGTAAGAAGTTGTACTAACACAAGTCATCAACGAAAAGCTCTTTTTTTTTTATTTATTTATATTCGTTTCAAGTTTAAACAAATTTGTTGTGATTTTCAAAAAGATATATACATTTATTAAATAGAATAAAAATTGAAAACACACATATATATATATATATATATATATAAAATAAAAGAGTAGTTGGATTTGGTTGCATTTTTTATGTAAATATTATTTAATTTTATATTAAACCCTTTATATGTTTCTTTCATTTTCTAATTTAACGTAGTATTAATTTTAATTTAGATAGACTTTCAAATCTATATATCTATCCAATATAACACTTAATAATGCATCATCACAATTAAACAATTTTAACACAATTTCTTAAATTATTCATCATTTTGTAACAATAGGTGGGGTTGGTGCTTATGTTTAGCAATCTCCGTACAACTTACCATTGAGCTAGCTTATATCAAAGGATGAATTTAGAATTTAATTTTAAGAAAGCAAAAATCTTTGGATCAAAATTTGAATTAAAAGAAACAAATTCTTATGATTTAAAGGGAGTGGATTCTTATTAATCAAAAAATTAAATCAAGAGTTTATATGATAAAATTACATTAAAATTTTAAAATTCTAAAGTTACTCCCCCACACTCCTCCTTAGATCTATTACTACCTATAGATATGAATCTACTACATTTAGAGAATACATGCACAAAATAAATTTAGAGGTATCCAAATGATAGGTCTCACCCATTTTCTCTTCCTCACTCTATCTCTATTTATATACTATGTGTATTTAGATCAATAAATAGGGCTACATAAAACTCGATTGACCTGGGAGACCTGTCCCATTAGTTCAGGCCGGGTCAAAGGAAGAAGAAACCAAGGCATGAGAGGAGTCTGGGTCAACTGGGTATATGTCCGGGCTGAGCCAATCTCCAGGGTGATTATAATCTAGACCCAAACTAACCTAGGGTATATAATAAATATTGTTTTTAAAAAATAAAATATTACAATTTTACTTTCAATCAAAAACTCAGATAGTCAGATCATCCATCTAGGCTTTTCTCACCACCAAAGTTTGCATTTTTTAGAAGTTGACTGAAACTAGTACATTACATAACCTATTATATAAATATATTAGTACGAACCAATATTTTCCTAAATGCATAGATCCATATCCACGCGTTGAATTCCTCCTATTGCCTATCAAAGTCAAAGTGGAAACAGAATTTGTGTTTAAAGTGGGTTTAGATTATGCACAGGTTTTCATTATGTACAAGATTTCTGATAGAGCACTGTCTTTTTATATCTTAGGATTCTTTACAAACTTGTCGCGTGCTCCAAGTGAAGTTTCAACTTTATCTTGTTTTATGTAACGTGGATTCTTTTGTGCGCATTAGATTCTACTGCAGAAACGACAACATAGCCAAGTACTTCGATTTTGGGTTTTTCTTTTTCCCAAATTGTTTCTCTCTGGCTATTTCATTTGAATTTAGTTTTCATTTCTAAGAATGTTTTAATTAATTAAAGAAAAAGCCATACGCAAGGATGGTGAAAATAAGAGACATGTAGTATTAAGATAATGAATCTTCTATTTTTTTTTTTTTTTTATAACTTTGTTGCAAATTTTGAAAAGATAATGATATTAAAAAAAAAATGTGTATGAAATTTATTTCCTTTTTTTTTTTTCTCATTCATTCTATCATTTCTTTTTATTTTTCTTCAACTTTATGAACAAATCTTACATAAAAAAACTTTAGAGGATGGAACTGAAAGTATTAGATGATAATACGGATGAAAAAAAAAAGGAGAAAAAATAAGTTTGAACGATGTGATATATTTGAGATGAAGTAGGATATTGTTGAAATCCCAATTGGAGAAATACCGTGCCACATTAATTCACTCTCCTTTGGAGGATCTAGACAATTCAATTAAATTGCATAAATTTAGAAGTTTGAAAAGTTAATAATCAAAAATTAAAATTAAGAAAAATAAATTGAATAAAATTTTGTATTGAAAAATCTGCATTTTAACTAAAATAAATAAATGAAACTACATCTGCTAATTAAAAATGTCTACCCTGGCTATCCTATTCCATGTTTCCACTTTGCATGCCGCACGCACACATGATACATTGATTCAATCTATTTAATAGATGCGTACATGAAACCAAGTTTTTTTTTTTTTTACCAATACATGAGACTAAGCATTCATTTGATAATATTATGAGTTTTAAAAGTTTACTGTACTATAAATGTTGTAGAAAAAAATTGCTACTCAAATAAGGTAAAAATAATAAATATAAAGATCGTACAAAAGTCACTTTATAAGCATAATTGATTAATAGAGTATTTGATAATAAATTTCAAAGGTTATAAATTTATAAAAAGACGATGATGGGGATACGTTAATTATTTTCAATATTAAAAATTTAGAGTACTTTCTATCAAATTATTAAAATAACATAAAGTAGTTGAAGATGAAATTAAAATAATTAATATAAGGCTGAAAATTTTGAACAAAATTTAGATGAGAAGGATATATTATCGATTATTATAATCAATTAAATATATAAGATTTGTATATTTAGTAGTGGTAGAGAGAGGTAATTTGTGTTTTGGTAAGAAACTAATAAAAACATGAAAAATATGTAATCCAATAACATGTTTACAATGGAAAAACTATTCAGATATGATTAAAATAAAAGAAATGTGTTTGAGCAAGCTGTATTTTCAAAAAGCACCTTGATTTTTTTTAAAATATTTGAATCATACCATCAATGGACTTTTAGGTTTTATCACCTAAGCCACTCCTAAGTAGTTCACCGCAAAGAAACTTTAACTACCTATTGTTTTAACTTTTGACCTTCAGTTAAAAAGTAGTAGACACGTAAGCCAATTTGGATTTTCATATATTGTCCTAAGAATATAATGTTATATTTAATTATAATGTATTATTGGATAAAAATTTAATGGTTTAAATTTATATTAAATTAATACAATTATTTGTATTTATATTTTCAATTTATAAGTTTAAATAAAAATTTTTTATTTAATAATTTACTATATTTAAACATAACCTTATATTTTTATCATAAGGAGAATTTGAATTGCATGTAAGCACATATAGATTTAAAGGGTGACATCAATTACTTCTCTTGAATTTTAAGAATTTTAATTTTCATACATAATTTTATTTTATATTTTTAATTTAACTCTTTAATTTAAAAAGTTTTACTCCTTAGAATAAATTTTAAATTGTCCTTTAACTACTACCACCTCCACCCTTGCTTGTGTGGCTTACTTGTACATCTCTCCACCTCAGTCCTACAACTGATTTATTATATATTTTCAAGTCATAAAATTTTCTTTAAATTTTGTAGACTAGTCTCAAATTTTAAAGTTCTTTATACTAAATATTTTAATTTTATAATTTTTAATGTTATCTTTGATATACTTATAATTTTGAGTATTATAGGGATATAATTGTAATAATATAAATTATAAATTAATAATATTACAATTATAACTTTGTATTAAAATACACTGGTACACTCAACCAAAGATTTTACTAATTTTTAATTACAGTTTTTTAAGACTTATTATTCAAAAAATTATTAATTTTCTTTTAATTTTCATTTTTTCGCAATTTAGGTTTTTTTTTTTTTTTTTCTAATTCCACTTGTATGAATCAAGTAAGGCCACTTTGGTGAATTCTATGGGTTCTCTTCTGTAACCGTTGGCGGAGTATATATATATATATGTGTGTGTGTGTGTGTGTGTTAGAAAGAGGTATATATCCTTTCAAGTTCTTGGAAACATATCCTTTTAATTTTTTGAAATTTATATGTTTATTTTTTTTGGTAAAAAAAATTTATATATATATATATATATATAATTTTTAAGTTTTGCTTTTAACTATTTTAAAATTTTGAATCTTTAAATTCATCAAATCTAAATTAGAGTGGTTTTATCAATTGCTTTCAATTATTTTTTTGTTTTATCTTCATTTATTTTCCTTTAAAATCTAGATGCGTCTAAGAGAGCTTTCAATTATTGTCTAATCTAGTGCATGGGTATAATACCATGTCCCTTGAAAACTCACTTGTTGTCCCAAAGTGAGGTTTCATTGATACTACATGATATAACTTAATTACTAAAAAAAATAATAATAATTTTGGTAGCTCACTTTTAGTATTAAAATTAATTTGATCTTTTAAATTAAAAAAATATCAAAATGATCCTCCAAATATAAAATTATGCAAAAAATAGCAATTATATGTTTAATACTTAGCCAGAAATAAAAGACCAAAATTATATTTTTCACACCACTTATTGTTTATACATGAAGGGTTTGTATTTGGTAAGATTCTGGCTGATTCCACGAACGGCACTAATTGCCGCAGCCGCTGATATAAGGAAGCATACAAGGTTCAATAATTGTAGGGCACACCACTTGAATGATAGTGTGTTTATCTTCCTCTGGGCAATGTGCATTTGTATAGGGAAAAACACAATGAGAGGCCAGAATCCTAATGCTCCAAGTAGTGCAAGAAACTCATTGAAGAACGGCATTGCCATAGCCAAAACTGTGGCTATCATCACAAATACTGTCCTCCAAAGTAGCCTAAACATGTTGAAACGTAATCTCATCTTGCCTACTTTGAATGGGTATTCGGTGTGTATGAAACTTGAGTTTGGCCACATCATGTCAGCACCCACTTCAACTATACGGAAGAATGGTTGAGCCATTACCTGTCATTGAATATTGATTTCTCATATCAAATAGACATCATAATAATTGTGTTTCTTGATTCTTAAATTTAAAAAATGAGGATATAACCTGATATGCTCCCAGAATGTGGATGACAATGCATATATTTCCTAAGTTGACCACCCAGAAGGGATCATAAAATCCAAAGCCAGTGAGGATGTTGCCAGGTGTATTTTCCCCAAAAGCAGCATAGCCAAGGCCACCGCATGCAAGAAAGAGTATTGTCATTGCTGTGATCCCTATCACGTTAGCTTTTTTCATCTGTTTGTTTTCTGATGGAGGTGACTTCAATGTATCCTAAATAAAGTATAGAGATAATCCATTTCATCGTTATAACTGATCATAATCCCAATTTTCCTCTTTTCTTTACTTATAAGCTTATAATGATCGTAATATCTGTAAATAGTTTGTCTTACCATAATATCAAAAACAACAGTCGCATAAGAGCAAGCAAGCCCTACGTTCCCGAGTGCTCTGAACATTCTCCACATTTTTTCTTCTTTAGATAGTCCAGGTCCTACTTCTGTTCCAGTCAAACTGGTTGGTTGTCCTTGTCCTGTTCACACCCAAACGCTAATATTCTATTATAACAAGTTCATTTCATTAAACGCCTCTGCAATGGTCCATTATTTTACTTCGTCAATACTTTCTATACTGTTGTTTCTATTTTAATACGTACGAATGTACTCCAAGTAATATTAAAAATTACCTTTGGCAATAACAGCTAAAGAAAGGCCACTCCCAATAAAAGCATAACCAAAAGAGGTAATACAAGCAATAGTTGAGACCCATGTAAGCTTGTGGAAGTTAGGAATTTGGGACAGGAATATTTGGCAGATCCCAAAACCCACCATGTAAGGATTGTTGGAATATTTGCAATAGGCCTGACGGCCGTATTTGTGAAAGCAGCTAGATTTCTTGATAGCCCTGCATTACCATGAAAAGAACAGAGAGGAAATAGACTTAATTGGAGTGACGTACACATGTGTAAAGAAGTTAGCAGTTTCGTCACGAACACTATGCTTGTAGAGGCGGTGATAGTGTAGCCAACAGTAACGCCCGCCAGCTTAGAATATTGGACCAATCCGCAAATGATGTGCATTGTTCCACCCAAGTAAGCCTTGACGGCGTCCATGTAACTGTAATTTCTCCTACCGTTGACAGGATCTGGATATCTGTAGCAATCTGCTATCAGACTGTACGTATAAAGAGAGATGTCGGAAAAGGTGACCATAACGGCTACGCCTCCTATCCATCCTAGCTGGGCCATGGCCCATGCTAGTGCCAGCACGCCAGCTCCCACCACTACTGTTATTATGTGCGTGCTCGCCATCAACACGCCCCCTGCATATCACATCCAACATCTTATTTTCTATTTCTTTATGAAATAATAATAGTAACACTAAAGTAACGCTTGGAGCACAGCACTTGGAAGTTTCTGAAAATCGTGTTTTCACTTACTGGTAAAAAAAATATATATCTACGGTTTCGATTTGTGTTGGAAAATGAATTCTTTTACTTCTATAGATATATTCCAGATACAGTAAGATATCTTTTTTTTCTGTGAAACGAAATTCATTTAAAACGGGCATGGCTTCATCTGCAACATTGACCTCAGAAAAGTACACAGGTCGCCGTTGTTCCTTGCTTCAAATTCCCTTATCAATGGACTCAATCATACGACACGAGTTTGCATATATTTATTGCGATTAAAATCAGCGAAGTCAGAAGAACGGAAAGCACAAACATGAGGGAATTGCGATAATTCACAACAGCATTTCTGCACGCAGTGCTTCCTTGAACGAATTCATTTCGTCTATCTGGTTTATTTGCGGGAAACTATGCTACCTTTACACAGCTTATAATTATCTATCATATCTCTTGAAACAAAAAGTCATCCTCATTTCCAATCGCATAAAAGTATGCATATATAGATGTAAAAGAAAACGCAGAACAAGCAGGTGATTAACGGGAAGAAAATAGAAAAGAAAAGAGAACAATGGAGGGAGAAAGGAAGAGGAAGGAGATGTACCGGTTCTCTTGGGGGCGCCATCGTCATCGAGCTCTGGAACTTTCCTGTCGGATTCAATGTCCATTTTGATCGGTTGAGGGAAGTCGGAAGTCGCAACTCAGAGAAGCGCGAAGAGTACAGGGAGAGATGGTAGACACGAGAAGGTGAGTGTTTGAATAAAACAACGGAACATATATATACTCACACACCCTGGTCTCCTGGTCTCTTGGTTGTGGCTATGGGATAAGCCCGGTCCTTTCCTCTAATTATAGCAAACGGACCGCGCGCTTTTTGCGATTGGATTAACCTGAAAACGGGACGATACATCAACTAAATTACACGTGGACTCACCACCCCCGTGCATGAAAACTGTTCCTAGTACCCTAGTGAGCAGCTTTTTAGGACGACTTATTCAGTGATGAGATTCATAATCCTGTGGATATATACATGTTATAATTAACAAACTCAAATTTAGAAGGTTATTATTTACCCATGTTTGTTCTGTTACTTTAAATATTAAGAAATGTCTAAGTGGTTACACTTTGAACGTTGTATGACGTATTACAATTGGAAAGCTGTATTTTTGAACTATATATATATTTTTTAATTATTTAATTCTCAAAATTTATTTTTATACGGCTTAATTTTCTTATTTAAAAAAAAGTTATGATTCATTATCCTGTTTTGGTATAAACGTCTCTCAAACACGAACGAAGAATAACTAGAAGGTTTATAAGACTGAATCACGTAAAAATAGAACTAAGTAAACAAGTAATTCGGACATGTGTAATTTTCAAGGGTAAAGAATAGAAAAAAAAAATATTATATGCATCTAGTTATATCTTTATTGTGTTAATCATCTATTTAAAATATTATAAATGTTCAATTTTTAATTATATTACTGTAGGTGTATGACTATTATAGAAAATCATTTTATTTTAAAATTAAATTATACATTACTATTAATTTATCAAACACTTATACATTACTATTAAAATACTGTAATACAATATAAAAATATTTAAGATTTGATATGTAATAATATATTTTCCATAGTCAACACCGAAACGAATAGAAAATTCTGACTTGAATTATTATAACTACAGTGATTACTGGAAAACTTGCATCAAGCTTCGTGACCTCTATTTTGTGAAATTAATCAAGCTGATATAGTAACATTTCTTAATATTGTACAGTAAAATTACACCATGCTTTTATATGTTGTTATAGTGTGTAGCCGATTGCAACCAAACACAAAAGCCAACAGCAACGGAAGAGTACCATTGTGTGGCACGTGACATGTACCTCCACTAAAAGACACGAGACATTTTCATTGGGATTTATATCAACAAGGGCCACATCCGCACATATGCGATAGTGATGCATCGGGGAAGCAGTCCCTCTCACTTTTTTTTTGACGCAGCATATACGCGGAAGAATTCTAATTTCAAAATCCATAAAAATACATAAAAACAAAACCTCGAAGAATTCCCCAATATTTTATTCCATATTTTTGGTTCCTGAGTGAGATCAATTGTCTCCTTAGGCACCCAAGAGTTAATTAGTAAAGACCACGTGAGACTTGGAGTCCCCTCAGATTTCAAAAATTAACATTTAAAATATTAGAATGAATTAATTAAAGAAAATTGGAATTTTTGTCCTACTTATTATGTAACTAAAAATCCTAGGAAGATATTTTTATTTTAGTTTTACTTTAAGTTTCAAATAAATTCTAATTTAAAATATATATATATATATATATGTTTATATATATATTTATATACAAAAATTATAAATTCAAAAATCATAAAAAAAAAATTTTATTATAGTTTAAATTTCAAAATAAATTCAAATAATACATATATATATATATATATATGAAGAAATTAATTAAAAGCCTTGTTAATCATAACCTCACTTTCAGAATTAAAAAAAATCCAAGAACCCAAAAAATATAAAAATTCAAAAATTCCAAAAAAATGACTTTCCGTTATAATTTCATTCTAATTTCAACAATAAATTCTAATTTTTTAAAAAATCCAAAGATAAATAAATTCAAAAATATGAAAAATACATAAATTCAAAAATCTGAAAAATGATTTTATTTTCGTCCTAATTTCAACGATCAATTTCAACTTTGAAAATTAGTAAAAAAAATAAATAAGTTCAAAATTTCAAAAATATTCCTTTCATTTTAATTACATTTCAATTTCAAAAAATATAAACCCCCAAAAATCCTAAAAATCTCATCCTATAATCATTTCATTTAAGTTTCAAAATAAAGATTTAAAATACAAAACTGAACAAAAAAAATTAAAAGAGAGAAAATGAAGATATCAGGAGAGCTAGATTAATTAGGTTGTCATAAATTAAAACATACAAACTAAATTCCAATCCCGTTTTATTTATAAAAATCTGTTTAATTTAAACCCTCTTGTTCTCATCAGAAAAATTAAAAATCACCAACCAACCGATACACCATTTGGTCGAACTACATAGACTTTGATCCCTATTACAAGGTATGTAAGCCTTAGACTTTCATCCTAGGTCAAGTCCGCCCTTTGTAAATATCTATTTGTTTGCTTTTGTTATTGTTGATTTTGTTTGCTCTGTTTAACAAACATGCATGTTAATAAAGGGTAATTGAGATAAATTCAAGGCCATATTCTGTTTCAACTTACTAGTTTAAGGTAATCATCCTTATGGACGGGTGTTGTGGGGTGCCTAACACCTTCCCCACACTCAAATAGACTCCCGAACTCATCTTTGTTTTCACATACCATTTTTCCTTTTTCTTTATATTTTAAATTGGTTTTCCAAAGTTTTCTGTTAAAAATTTTGGTGGTGACTCTAATAAATTGATTTTCAAGATTCATTTTGGGAATCAATTTAAACACCATTTTATTCTATCTCACCGAAAGGTCGGTTACGACACACTCATGATGTTTTTTTATGTAAAACATTGGAATTTGGAAAAGTAGGATCACTTTCAGTCATTTACTAAAAAAGTTTAGGCTTATGCTCAAGTCAACTTCCAAAGGGTTTGAGAAATGCTTAAGTAACCAATCTTTAACTCTTCATACCACCTCATACTTAAGCATGTTATTCCTTCCCCACTATCATTCCTATCAAATTTAAGAAAATCCAAAGCCTTCCAAAAAGCTAACACCTCACTAAATGCATCATGAATTATCTCAAACTCGGCATTCTTAAAGCTAAAGGCCACCATGATTGCAAAAGTTACATGTCTTCCACCCAACTCTCACATGACAAGCATTGACAATGGTAGGTTCTTCTTTTCAACAAACCCATTGCCTATAAAAGCATGGACCAAATTAGAGTTGTAAATCTCACCATGTGGTTAGGCTCTTAAAGAAGCATTGATTGTCATATTAAGCAAGTTGAATGAGGATATAGGAAAATCTTCATACTTGGTTTTTTATTTGATCATTGCATTGATTAAGACTAAGCAACAATAACATTTTATATTATTTCTTCATTATTTAATGCTTGTTCGGTCAACACTAATGTATATAACTAAAGTCCAAAGCTTGTAAAAGTTGTCTTCATCATTGGACCTTATTTTATTTAACATTATTAATGCAATGATCATGTGTTTTAGTATACCATTTCATTTCATCAGCTATGCTAACAGTCCTTTTCGTTGCATGCTTTTCTAAATGGTCAAGAAAAATCATACGGTGTTCTTTTTTGAAAACTTTCAATTGATGGGAAAATGTTATAATTTGAAAGAAATGCAATCATAAAGCCTCAATTTCATCCAATAAATAAATAGAGTACAATTCATGTCCTCAAACAAGCTATGCCAAGGATACAAGGCATTGTTTATCTCCCTAAACACAAAGGAGTTATCCCTTGTCACCCTAATAATTATGAATGAATTTAAGTTAGAAATAGGTTATCCTTTAGAAATGTTACTACATCACCATGTTTTTAACTCTTCTAAAAGATTTATAGCGATAAATTTTTAGGGAAATGAAGCTGGAGCAACCATAGTAATTGAGGTAAAGAGAAAAACATGAGATTTAAAAAATGAAGGTCTAGTGCTCAGCTAAGGGTTAGTGCATAATAGCTAGGCGCCAAACCTGTATGTTGGAATTTTAATATAAGGGTCAACGCACAAGCACTAGAATTCTAGTGCCTCGACACTAACAACAGTGTCCAAGCACCAAAAAAACCAGTGTCAGTGCCCAGGTGAAAAAAAAAACCACTGCCCAAGCATTGAACTTCTAGAAGGATAGTGCCTAGGCCTAAAAAATTGAGAGATTATACCTAGGCACTAAAAATCATTGCCTAGGCGTACCATCAGAAACCCTAAACAACACAATTAGAGTTTGAGTTTCATTGAAACACTTTGTACCACTTAAACTCAAACTTCAGAGGTTTCTGAGACCTATAAATAGGACCCTAGGGGTGTGCTACAGATACACCAAGCTAAAGAGCATAGGGGCAAGTTGAGGAGCACTCATGAGGAGGGTTTTTAGTATGATTAAGATGTAGTTTGTCAAGGGAGTGGTAGCTCACATGAGAGTGGCCTTTCTCTTAACTCTCTTTATTTTCTTCTTTTTGGTTTCTTTTTTTTTTTATGATTTCAACATATGCCAATGCTTGACAAGTATGTTTAATATAGGATTTTGATTAAACCCTTTATGGGGTTACTTTTGTATGATTGTATCTTTTTATTGATGTTTTGAATTCAATTTACTTATTTTCATTTTATGCTTAATGCTTTTCTAAGCTTGATCACCTTGGAATTGAACTATGATTTAGGCTAACTTTAAAAAGAAACCCTAAATTAAGAACTAAATGAAGATTATCTCTATTTGCATGCTTAAAGAGTAGTAAGTACAACAATTTGTAGTTAAGACAACAGTAATTGATTGTCTTATATAACCATAATTAGGGCAGGACTTATCATTTGTCTTCTCAGCTGGTTTCCATATAAATATAGGGAGTCGAGGGAAGCAATTAGTTTATGTAGATTCAAAAAAATTATATAAGCAATTGAATCTCTAAGTTAGTAAACTAATTCATAACTTAATAAAAAAGTAACTATCAATGCAAAATAACTGCACATTTAGGTAAAGTCAGAGTCATAGGTTCATTTATTTGATAGTTTACTCAAATTTGTATTATTTTCTAGTTGTTCACTTAAATAATCCAATCCAATGGCCTAAATTGAAAAGCCTAATATTAGTATCAATCTAGAATTAAAGCTAGGTCCTCGTGGGAATGATATCCTACTCACACTTTATTACTTATCACGATTACATGCACTTACGTGTATAGATTCAAGAGAATAGAGAAAATAACATGTAATTTAAAATCTCTTAAGGGAGGAAAGTCTAGTTTATTCTACATACTTTTATATCTTTTTTCATCAAAAAAATATTAAGAGTTGGATAATATTACATTTTTTTAATTAAAATATAAATATAGGGCATATGTATATCAAATAAAACTATATATTACAAAGTTCAAAAATTGTTGCTAAATGGTAAATTAGTTGGGCTATAGATAAACTAGATCATGCACTACATAACAAAAACTATATTGAGGATTAACTTAAAAAATATATGCAAAGATATATAGTTTGCAATAGAATGAAGTAACACTCAAACTAATATGGTACATCTATTTTGTTCCTTAAAATTTATATCCTTGAGAAAAATATTCTTAAGGGAGCTCAAACTGCACAAATTTGATTTAGTACCTGAAAATTGACTTAAGGGTCGCTGTTCTTGTTGCTTGTCAACTTGATTTTGTTTTTGTGGTTGAACTTAGGGGTTTTCAAGGTTTTCTTGTGTTTCATGCTTTTTTAATACAAAAGTTATCATTCATGTATAGAAATATAGCGGTTGATAATCATGCATAGATGCCATTTGTATATAAAACATTCTCTGAAATATGTGCACTTATATCACTCCTTAGCACTTGTACCCTTTTTTTTAAAAAAAAAAAAAGATTATACTTTAATGATAGGATCTTTTTATTGTCTTTTTCTTTTTATAAGTTGAAAAGAACGAGCTTGGTATTCAAAATCTTAAGGCATGGAGAACTTTTAGGCAATCAAACTATATTCTAGCTATTTTAAAATTATTTTGTGAACATTAAAGTTAACATGGAATACATACATACATACATACATACGTACATATATATATATATATATATATATACAAGTTTGGATAAATATACATCACTTCATTTAACATAAGTTTTTACAAATAATATTATTAAATAATTAAAAATTACTTATCTCTACAAAAATGACTTAGAAATAGAATCAATGATAGAATTAGCAATGAAATGATAACAATTTAATTGTTAAGTTGAGATGGAATAATTTTCGTATATAATATTTAGACACATAATCAAATAGAATATGTAAATTTAAGTTTTTATTTGAGATGCAAATGTTTCCATATCTAAAATATAGACATGGAATTAGAGACTAAAAAAATTAATGGGAAAATTAAAGAATTGGTCCCTATAGTTTATTTTTTATATAAGTGAAAATAGTATTTTGTTATAAAAAATTAAGTCCCTTCCATTATATTTTGTTTAAATGCCATTAATGATAGGATGATGTAGCAGATAAAGGAGAAGCTTAAATGGAAGAGGAGGTCATGGTGGGGGTGTGGTTATTCTCACCCCTCCTTCTTCCTAATTCTCTTATATTCTATTCCTTTGAATACTCACACTCTCAACCTCAGTCATTTTCTTTTCCACTAAACTTTTTGACTTCTCTTTTACAAACCTTTTGCGATACCTATGTTTCTTAATGGCTAAAATAGGGATTTCATATTCATTTTACAAGATCATAACTTAAAGCTCTCCCTTCTTTTTGGCTTCCCATACCTCTCTCTTATCACACATCTTCTGTTATTCACTCAACCTCCCTCTATTTTATGCATTCTTTCTAGCTCTTTATCTTTGTTTAGCTCTACCTAGATAAAGACTAAAAGAAACTCTTTTCCCTTTATGTTACTTTTTGTTTTTCTGTTTCCTCCTTCAAGCCTCCTACATTCTGCTTTCTTTCTCTTTTGTTATTGTTCTTATTCTTCTCTCTATATTCATGCCCTCTTATATCTTTTTCGCTTTTAATCTATTTTTCTCTCCTTTCATTGTGTTCTCTATGCTCTGCTCTTCCATTCAATTTATATTTCATAGGCCTTCTTATTTTACCCATTCTTCTATGCTTTATTATTCTCAAGATAACGTTGCTCTCTCCTGACAGAAAAACTAAAGGGGGTGAATAGGTTTTCTTAAAATTTTCCTTTTAAAATTAACAAAACTTGGTTAAGATGTCCTCTAAATGTAATCAATTTACTGCATACCAAAAATCAAATAATTGTATTCAAATAGAACCATAGCTGGAATTACACAATTAATTGTATTTCTTAAACCTATTGACTGTTTTCAAACAGAAACTAAAATGGTAATTCTAGAAATAAACAATCAACTTATTAAGAATGCAGTTAACTAAATTTACACAAAAATGAATAAAATGGTAGGGTGAAGAAGGAAAATACTAAAATGTATCCTGGTTTGGCACCTTTTACCAGCATCTAGTCCCCTTTAAAATCTAAGGGATTTTCTTTAACTCAAAACAAGTTTCTTACACAAAAGCACCAAGGTTTTACCATGATCACCCTTAATATAGGGTTTTCAACTCACCTCAAACTCTACCTAGGTTTTCTAGCTCACCAAAAACTCTCTTAGAGTTTCCAACTCTATTTAGCTTCACTCCACCCCAATAAAGGAAGTCCAATAAGAAAAGTGAAGAGATTTGAGACCCTTACAACAAGAGGGTACAAGTATAAGCTCAGATATTCTAAAAAAGGTAATATGCCCATATACAAAGGTCTTTTTCACATGGGATTCACTAAACCACAACACTAAGCATAAAAAACATTTCTTTTTCACACAAGATGAAGCTTGAATGGTCCCTATGATGTGAAGAGGCTTCCTTTATATACACCTTCATAGAAAGTGATTGTCGGTGTTTCAAAATTGTGAGTCTTAAGTCTCCAATGTCTCCTAGCTTGATTTTCTCCATCATCTTCCATGAAAATCATCCAAAAGCTTGAAGGAAGGAATGAGGGAGTTTTGTTTCCTTTCTTGATATGAAAAAGTAAAGAGTAAATAGGAAAATAGCTATTGTACAATAAATGTGATGGATATAAGTCAAATCTTAAGGAAGAGAGATAAGGATCAACCTTTTTGCTACAAAAAAGGACAACTGTAATCACATTTTAAAAAATTGGTTAAATTACTTTATAAATAGGCTGGGTTTTCCTTCATTTGTTCTGTCATGTATCAAACAAAAGGGGGCAAGCCCTTTGGGGCCAACATCTCCTTTTTTAAAAGTTTATGGATACTTTTTTGGCTCACTCTATTCATCTCTTTTAAATTATTTCTTCCTTCTTTGGAACGTCTACCTAATTCCTTCACCACTCTAATTTCTTTTTTAAAATTACTTTCTGTTTTACCTTTATATTCTTTTTTTTTTTTCCTTTTAGATAAGACTATGTGTGGGTATATAAGAAGTTGTTCCTCACCTACTCTTTCTATCTTTCTGTTATTTTGTTTCTTTCCATGCATGCTATTTTTTAATTATTTCTTTTGCTATTTTTATCTAATCTACTACCTTCTCTCATATGACTAATATGAAGGCAATAAAAAGTAAGCCCCTGATGCTTTTGCCAATTTAAAATGACAAGTTTTAGCCAGTTGCTTCTTTTTTCTTAAGCTTTGTTTTTATTTTATCTTCTTAAAATAAGGTGATTAACTATATATACATATAGTTAAGTCTTGCTATTGCAGTAGGCTTACCATTTTGTTTGCTAGGAGCCTATGAATAATTAGTGACGAAAGAAGCTAAACTTGCTAACAAATGAAAAAGAAAAAGAATAAAATATTTTGCAACAAAAAGAGATACATGCTAAAATGTATTTAGTAAACTTTACATTTTACACTTTGCAAGAGCTCAAACTTATTTATTCACTTGCATCATCTCTCCCTGTTGAGGTTAATTTGGGAGTTCATTTTCTTCTTAACTTTATTTCATAGATTGCCTTGCACTAAACTACCTACAAATAGATGCCTCTTGGAGTAAGTATGATCATTGTTCTCTTTCAATAAGCCAAAAAACCATAAGTGATTAACAAATGCCAAAATAACCATACTGCCAACTAATAACTCCATGGAATAGAGCTATTTATGTCATTTTCATGCTCTATCATTTTGTTGTCTTGATAGTTTTAGTTGAATTTTAAGTCCTTTTGTCAATTTTGGAAATACATCTTTGTAAGTTAAGGTTCTAGATTATTTAGTGTTGATTTATGTTTATTTGATAAATTTTTAGTCAATTGTGGTTTTATATCTTACCCAGGTTATGAAAGGAAGAAATTAATGCTTTGGTATCAAGTAAGGGAACACCTAACTCTGAGATAACTTTTGGGCCCCAAACATTCAAATTTGGTCATGTCCATTTCACATAAAGTTGTAAAGCTCGTCGAAATTGTTATCATGGACAATTTTTATAACAAAAACACTTGGATTTTGATAATAACTCATTGGTTTCAAATAAGTTGTATCTTAAACTTGAAAGTTTATTACTAACCTTCATTGTGCAAAAATTAAAGCTTTTTTGTGTTCAACTTTTAGAAAAATAGAGTCAAAACAACATTAGTAAAAAAAAAAAAAGAGAAAGAAATTAGGGAGATATAGAAGAGATTTAAGAGCACAAGCACCAAAACCCCAAGTATTATAAAATTAACGCCTAGGCACCAAAACTAAAAAGTTAGTGACTAGACACCAAAACCAGAGGATAACTAAGTCTGGCATAGAGAAACGATGCCTAAGCATTAGGTTTCCAACTCTTGGGCACCCAATCTAAGCACCAGTTCGTCAGCGCCTAGGTACCATAAGTACATGAATGAAAGACCAAAATTTGGAGATCAATTCCCAGAAGCTAGGACAGTAACACCCAAGCACCAAAGTTCTACAATTTTCAATGTCCAGGTGCCAAAAAGCTAGCAACTAAGCACCAAAAATAGAGAGTTGGCATCTAGGCTCGGGTGAGTCATTGCTCGGGAATGCCGTTAAGAGACCAAGTTTAAACATTAGGGTTTTAGTTGAGTTAAGACACCTAACCCTACTCAAAATTTGACACTAAAAGTTCCTAAATCCTATAAATAAGAGCCTGAAGGTGTGCTGCTAAATATACCTCTTATAGATCATGTACATTTGCATGCAAGTATTGCATTTAAAAATCTAATCACCAAGTTTTTGGCGATGTTGCTAGGGGCTTGGCATTTAATTCTTTTGAAACTTATCACTAAGTGCTTTTAATTAGAGATGTTTTTATTTTTCCATTGTTCTTGTATGCGTACAAGAGTAAAAGCAGAGGTTCCACCTGTAGACTCCAAAATAAAGTGCATGTAAAGAAAAATTAGAAATCGACTGAGGAGTCAATGAGAGGAGTCATTTATTATGGCTAATGACAGTAGCGGAGCACTTGATCTAATGGTTGATAAACAAGCTTCGGTTATCAATCAAAACACGATCCACCTACTCAAAGGACAGTTATGGATTACATCATGCCAACCTTTGAGGGAATTCAATCTAGCATAGCTAGAATAAAGACTAATAACACTAATTTTGAAATTGAATCTACTATTATGATGATGCTTAAGGAAAACCGATTCAATGGTCTACCCTCTGAAGATCCTAATGCTCATTTAAGGGTTTTTTTGGAAATACATGACAACTTTAAGGGGACTGCATCTCCCTTGAAGCCATTTGCCATAGGTTGTTAAGGTTTTCCTTAGAGGGAAGAGTCAAAGATTGTTTGGATTCATAACCTAATGGATCCATAACCACTTAGGCTTAACTAGTGCAGAAATGTTTTAACAAATATTTTACCCTACTAAAATTGAGAAATTGTTGAAAGATCTCTTTGATTTTTAGCAATTTGATATAAAATCCTTATATGAAGCTTATGAGTGCTTTAAGGAATTACTTAGAAAATGTTGTCACCATGGTTTCTCTGAGCAACAATAAATTAGAATCTTCTACAATGGACTGACCACATCCTCAAGGAACCAAGGAGATAAAGCTACTAAAGGATCCCTATTAAACCATTACCCTAAGGATGCTTTTGAGATACTAGAGGATCTCACCTCAAACAACTACAAAGCATATGAGAAAGTATCTAAAAAAAAAGGCCAGTTATAGTGTTTAAGGTAGATCAACTAGCAGTATTCTTAACAAAGGTAGCAGCTCAATTTAAAGCAATGAACAAGAAATTGGACAATCTAGCCTTGGGGAGACAATGAAATTTCCACCAAATACATTAGGTAAAAACTTCAAAAACTTGTGAATACTGTGGGGAGTGTCATTTAAGTACACAATGCCCAGTAATATACCCAAAAGAAACAGTGAATTATATGGGTAAAAACTTTAAGGGAAATTAACCCATGTTTAACCCTTACAACCCTAGATGGATAAATCACCTTAACTTTTCTTAGAAAAACAATTAGCTAGGTGTAACTACCCCTAAACTAGATGTACCCTAAGGTTTTCAAAACACTAATTGACAGCAAAAAAATCAGCAGTATGAATCATCTAGTCACTAAGATCATTGGGTGAAATAGTTGTTAATAAGCTAAGCTACCGCCTTAAAAAATTTGAAGACACATATGGGATAGTTAGCAAAAGCTTAAACCAACCCAGTAACATAGAACTTAACCCTAGGTCACAAGGGAAAAAGTAGTGTAAAGTAGTCAATCTTGGGAGCAAAAAATAGTTAGATAAACTTGAACCTAAATACTACTCAAACCACAGAAAAGTGAAAAACAAGAAGCAAATAAGCGTAAGATAGAACTAGTAAATAATAATCATAAGGAATTATTTACTAGTAAAAAGAACATC
Organism: Delonix regia; assembly: GCA_037074485.1. Classification (NCBI taxonomy): domain Eukaryota; kingdom Viridiplantae; phylum Streptophyta; class Magnoliopsida; order Fabales; family Fabaceae; genus Delonix; species Delonix regia. The sequence goes on from CM073452.1 coordinate 9,252,945, forward strand.
CTTTTCTCTCAAAGGTTAAAGTAGAAAAATTTAAACTCACAATTTAACTGATTTTTTAAAGTGTTTAAAAAGTTGCAAGTAATCATTCACAAAAGCTTTAGAACAAAAGCTAACTAATGCTAAGTTTGTAAAGGATATCCTAATTAAAAAAAGCAAGTTGGGGGAGTACAAAATAGTAGCACTAAGAGAGAAGTGCAGTGCAATCTTGTAAAAAAAGCTACCCTCTAAACTCAAATATCTACGAAGCTTCACCATCCTTTGTTCCATAGGTAACGTATTCTTTGTTAGAGCTTTTTACGATCTAAGAGCAAATTTTAATTTGATGTCTTTCTCTATCTTTCAAAAATTGGGTTAAGGTAGGATAAGAACATTCCAACCATTCTACGTAAGTATTCTTAGCAAGGGGTAGGGCCTTAATAGATGTACAAAAGGGTAAGTTAACTATGAGGGTGCAAGATCAAGAAGTGACATTCAATATATTAAAAACAATTAAACACCTTAGTAAAGATGTAGGATGTATGTTAATATAAACTGTAGGCTACATTACACATCATACACTTCAAAACTTACTTCCCTTAGATGCATTAGAAGCCTTACTAGTCCTAATAGATGAAAGAGAAAATGAAAAAATTTTAGAATTCCTTATCTAGTTAGAGTCTAGCCCTAAATTTGGAAAAGTCAGATTCCATAGGGAACTGTTGGACTTATCTGAGTTGACAATCAAGAGGCTGAAACCATCAATAGAAGAACCCTAAAGGTGGAGCTAAAATAGCTTCCTTTTTACGTGTCATTGTTTTTGCATCACTAACATTAGTGCAAGAGGAAAATATATTAAGATTATTAAGAAAGCCTAAAATAGCTATTGGATGGAGCATAACAGACATTGAGGAAATCAACCCCTCTTTCTACACACACAAGATCCTAATGGAAAAGGGAAGCAAGCCTATCAAAGGAAACTCAACCTCATCATAAAAAAGGTATTAAAAATGGAGGTAATCAAATGGCCTGACGTTAAGATTATCTATCCCATTTTTTATAGTTAATGGGGAAGCCCTACACAATATGTCCCTGAAAAGGGGGAATCACTATTGTGTCAAATGAAAAAAATAAACTAATCCTTACATGCACTGTCACTAGTTGGTAGGTATACATGGACTATCAGAAAATGAACAAGGCCACAAAAAAAAAAGACCATTTTTTATTGCCTTTCATTAATCAAATGCTTGACAAACAAGCAAGTAAGCAATTTTACTATTTTCAGGATGGATATTCTGGATATAACAGGTAGTTATTTCCTTGAAAGACCAAGAGAAAACTACATTCACATGGCCCTATGGCACCTATGCATTTAGAAGGATGTCATTCGGATTGTGTAATGCTTCAGCCATCTTTCAGAGGTGTATGATGGCTATTTTTCTGATATGATTGAAAATATGTTGGAATTTTTCATATATGACTTCTTTGTTTTTGTGGAATCTTATGATGAATTTCTAAAAATTCTATCTAGAGTTCTAAGACACTTTAAAGAAACTAACCTTGTTTAAAACTAGAAAAAATGTCATTTAATGGTAGAAGAAGGCATAGTGTTAGGCCATAAAAATATCTAGTAAAAGACTTGAGGGTGATAGGGTCAAACTTGAAACCAATAAAAAACTACCACCTTCCATCTCAGTAAAAAGGGTGTGTGGCTTTCTTGGTCATGCAAGGTTCTATAGAAGGTTTATCAAGGACTTCTCTAAAATTTCTAAACTATTAAGCACTTTATTGTAAAAAGATAATCCTTTCGTATTTGATGAATAGTGCCTAAATGCTTTTAATGAATTAAACCATAGGCTACTTACTGCACCTATTATTACAGTACCTAATTGGGCTTTACCATTTAAACTAATGTATGATGCTAGTGACTTTGCAGTAGGTGCAGTACTTAGGTCGAGGGAAGATAACATATTTAGAATGATATACTGTGCTAGTAGGACTTTAAACGATGCTCGCTTGAACTACACAAGCACAAAATAAGAACTACTAGTAATAGTAATCAATTTTAGTAAATTCAGACATACTTGATTGGAACTCAGGTAATTGTATACAATGACCACTCAATGGTAAAGTTTTAATCAACAAAAAGGATGCTGAACCTAGACTTATTAGGTGGGTTTTGTTGCTACAAGAATTTGATTTAGAGATCCGTGACAGAAAAGGTTGCGAAAATCATATAGCAAATCTTCTATCTCAATTAGAAAGTAATAGTACTAAAATCCTTATTAATAGTAACTTCCTTGAAGAGTAACTTTTACATGTTAAGTCTTTTGACACCCCATGTACGCTAACATTATGAACTTCTTGGTAGCTAACATTTTACTTTGCAAATCTGAACACACAGTTGAGGAAGAGGTTTCTACATGAGGCAAAATACTATATTTGGGAAGAACCATACTTGTTTAGATAGCGTGGGGATCAGATTATATGGAGATGCATTCCAAACAAAAAGATTCAGAGTGTCTTGCACCACTACCATTCAACCAACTATATGGGCACTACAAAGGACGAAAAACTACCTTCAAGGTCTTGTAGGAACAGTTTCTCTGGCCTACACTCTTTATGGATGCCATAAATTCATGCAAAACCATGATAGATGCCAATGAATAAAATCCTCACAAAGAATCAAGAAATGCTACTAGTTCAATACTGGAATTAAAGCTTTTCATTGACTTCATAGGTCCTTTAATTAACTTATTTAGTAACTTTAATATATTGTTTACAATTAATTATGTTTCCAAATGGGTTGAGACCACTGGCTACACCACTAACTGTGTCAATGTTATGTTAAGATTTTTGAAGAAAAACAAATTTTAACTTAATTCAGCATACCTAGATCAATTATTAATGATGGAAGGAAGCATTACTGCAATAAAAAATTCAAATCCCTCCTTAAAAGATATAGTGTGCACCATAAAGTGGGCCTAGCTTAAACAAATGGATAAGCTGAAGTTTCAAACAAAGAAATTAAAACTATTTTAGAGAAAATAAAATAGTTTTTCCATCTCATAAGGATTACGCAGTAAAGTTGAACAATTCTCTATAAGCTTATCAAATAGTATTCAAAACCCCTTTAAACATGTCTTTGACAAAGCACGTCATCTCTTATGTGAACTTTAACACAAGGCCTATTGGCCTATAAAAAAAAAATTGAATTTTGACTTGAATAAATATGGAGAAATGAGGCTATGCAACTTAATGAGCTGACTAAATTTCATTTGCATTCCTATGAAAATAATAAAATTTATAAAGAAAAAGTATAATGTTGGCAGGCCAATAAAATTTTGTCAAAAAATTTTGAATCTGGGCAAAATGTATTACTCTTTAACTCTTTAAGACTATTTCCAAGAAAATTGAACTTTAAGTGGTTAGGACCATTCACCATTGTAGTAGTGAACCCAAATGGCACAGTAAAACTTCTTGAAGAAAATACACAATAGACTTTCAGGGAGAATGGATAGAGATTAAAGCCTTATTAGGGTGGCACCATTTTAAGGAACCAAACCACAATCCCACTCACTCTGCCATAAAAAGAATTAATAGTCCAGCCAACAACTATAACTAAAATGCTTATTGAGAGGCAACCCAAGCATCTTTTAGTGTTTTTTCTTTTCCTTTTCAATTTTTCTTATCAGCTTCCTTTCCCTTCCCACTAGAAACTCATATAATTTTCTAGTACATGTACATAGGAAGAAGCCTATGAACCAGGTCCAAAGATGAAGAAAAAATTTTCAAAGTAGTAAAGGTACTAGTTTCCAGGCATTGGGAAACTAGTGCCTAGGCATAAATTCCAAAAAGATGGCATCCATGCACTAGGAAACCACTACCTAAGCACCAAAATCCCCAGAAAAACTATACAATTTTGACAACAGTTCAATGCCCAAGTGTCATTTCCAAAGAGTTGGTTTCAAGCAAAAACACAATGCCTAGGTATTAACTTAACCATGCTTGTGTGCCACTTTTCTAGAATCTTTTAGTGCCGAGGTGCTAGCTTAACCACACCTGAACACCATTTTTGAAATGCTCAGGCACTAAAGTTGCAACACCCAAGTGCCACCTCAAAAACTAAAATTTCAATCTTTAAAAATGGCATTCTAAGGCATTGTCTCTCAAATTTCAACACTCTCTCTCCCTCAAAACACCTTCTCAACTAAAACCCCTTTCACCTGCACTCTAATTTCAGTTAAATCTATCAGATTTGAGTCACTCACTCAAGGTAAGTAATGAAACCCTAACCCTTTTTGTAATTATGACCATTTGAGGTATGATTGTTTCATTTCATAATTGATTTCATGATAAAATGGAAGGGATAAATCAATAGAATATTTAGGCTACCAGACATCGATCTTGACGAATATTCCCAGCTCCTGCAAGAATGCTTGGATTTCAATAACTTAGAGAGCCAATTGTGCAATGCTTACCCTTATTGGGACATTCGGAGGGAAAAGCATATGAGATTTAAAGCAAGCTAGTTGACCCTAGTCAACCACCTATGGTTTAAATTCTTGGCTTTTAAAATCTCCCTCACACAACACATCAGTGAAGTGACCACTGGCTAAGCCATCCTACTCTACTATATTGTCAATGGGCAATCACTAAATGTTAGGGTTTACATCTTCCGCAGTACAATTCAAGTATCAAGCAACGTCAAAGACAACTTATAGCACCTATCACTAATCATTGAAATGTGCAAGTAAGCAGGAGTGAAGTGGGAACAAAGAAAGGAAGTGCAAATGTCGTGCACTGAACTGAGCATATTTAACCTCAAATCTAAGAGGATGGAGTGCAACAAGAGGCCTATAACCCCTCGACCATACACAGGTGCACCTCTAGACTTAAGTCATTTAACTATGGGAGAGTGCATGGAAAGGCAAGAACTATTTAATGAATAATATATTTAATGCAATTTAGCTATGGGGGAGATGATATGCATGATGGCTATTTTTCATAGAATGCCCCTGGACACCTTCACAGTCATGCCACCACCTCTACTTAAGTTCAACCACATGGTGAAACTCTCTTCCAGCACCTATACTAGTACAAATATGGAAGAAGAAGAGTCTAGTGAAGAAGGCTCAAAGGAGACGGAGGACGATGAAGAGCCAGGGATTTAGTCTGACAGAGGAGTACTAATTACATCTATTTATATGTCTTTTAGTGGTAATATTAGGTTATATAGTGAGGACACTACTTTGCTTGAGTCTGGGGGCAAATTCACTCATATGCATAAATAGAACTCTCTATATTTGCAGTCCATAATTAGTAAAAGTGTTATTAGTTACTTCACTTAATTAATAGCATCTAACTTTCCATTAGCATAGCAGAAAAGATGACACAAAATGCATATAGACCATTTATTTATTTTTATTCTTGTCATGATGAAGAAAGCACTATAAAAACTTAGAATGATTTGTGTAAAATTGAACTTTCTTAGCTCAAAGATAATTCTAAACATTTGAACACATGCACTTTGATTTGTTCCTTTCTAATTACATTCCAGAACCTATTTGATCGCTACTTAAGACATAAAATCATGTGGGAACACACAGTCACTGGAAAATTTTTAACCCTAGATGTCCTTCTTTAAGCCTAAAATAACCTTTTCTTTCTCTTAACCACTCATTCACCCAACCACACTAAGGAACTCCCTTATTACACCATACATATCATAGAAGCATAACAAGGACTTACGATATCATGTGGAGAATGTAGAATGAACTGCCAATATCATGTGGAGAGTGTAGAATGAATTGTTTAGGGATGCTTGAGAAAGTGATAGGAGTACTACACACAAATATTACAAAGCAAATAAAAAAAAAAGTGCAAAAACTCTTAAAAAAAATGTAAGAGAAAAAGGAAGAAAAAGAAAAAAAGGGAGGGGGAGGAGAAAGAAAATAATTATCTTTCCCTTAGTCAAAAAGAAAGGTTGAGAAAAAATTGAGGTTTTGTCCCTAGAGATACTTGTGATATAGTATGAGCCTAAAATTCCCTTTTTATCCACCCCTACCTACGTCTGACATTATAAGCTTACAAAGACTCATTGATTTTTTACTTTGAGTTCCTTTAAGAAGTGTGGATAGTAGGGTGAAAAATGGGCCTATAGAACAAAGTCAAAAAAAGGATAAATCATTGATGTATTCTTTTCAAAAGGGATGAAATATCTAAAGAAAGGAAGGATTTGTTGACAGCATCTTATCTAAAAATTTAATAGTGTTTTTTACTAACTAACATGACTAATCCAGCTAAAAGGTTTGTATACATTAGACAATTCTTGTATGTTGTGAATAATGACAAAGTATTGAAGCTATGATTGAACTTGTTTGCTCAAGGACCAAAAAACTCTTAAGTTTGGGGGTATGACAAAAAGAGTTATGCAGGGCAATTTTTAAAACAAAAACACTTGAATTTTGATAATAACTCACTAGTTTCAAATAAGTTTTATCATAAACTTGAAAGTTTATCACTAGCCTTCAAGCATTTTTTTTAGTTCAATTTTCAAGAAAATAGAGCCAAAACAACATTAGTAAAACAGAAGGAAGAAATCACGGAGATCATGGAGAAGAATCTAGCACTTAGGTACTAAAACCAAATACAAAACGCCCAGGTGCCAAAACTAAAAAGTTGGCACCCAGATGCCAAAAGCAGAGAAGAACCAAGTCTGGCCTAAAGACTTTGTGCCTAGGTGCTAGATCATCTATGCCCGAGCACCACAAGTTTATGAATGAAGGACTAAAATCTCAAGATCTGCCCAGGTGCTAGGACAGTGTGCCTAGGTGCCAGATAGTTATCGCCCAAGCATGCCATTAAAAGACCTAGTTTAAAAATTAGGGTTTTAATTCAATTAAGACACCTAACACCACTCAAACTCAGACTTAAAGGTTCTTAAATCCTATAAGGAAGACCCCCAAGTGTGATGCTAAATATATAAGCTAGAGAAAGTATCACAAACATTACTATAGAGAGACATTTAAGGAGGGATTCAAGGCGACTAAGAAAGGATTCTACAATAGAGTAAATTGCTCATTTAAAGTTATGCCTCCTCTAAAAATTTTCTTTTTTCACTCTTCTTATTCTATTTTTCTTTTCATCTTTTTGTTAATAATTTTCAACTTATGCCAATGATTGACTATTAAGTTGTTTCTAGGATTTTAACTAAAAACCTATGCTAGGGTTGCTTTTTCGTTAAGGTTTTATTTCAAACTTGTTTAATGGTTAGTTGTTTATATACATCCTTTGCTTAATGCTTTTAAAGTTTGATCAACTTAGGATAGAATTTAGAATCTAGGTTAACCTGACAAGGAAACTAAGTTTAAGAACTAGATGCATATAATCATAGTTTACTTCTAATGCAATTCGCAGTCAAGACAAAACTACTTGATTATCTTTGATAACCATTGTTAAGATTGATGCTACGAGTATACATATAGGGAATCATATGATTTTCACCTAGTCTATATGAATTCAATGGAAATATATAGACACTAAGATTCCTAGGTTAGCAAATAAATCATTAGTCAATTTGAAAAATAAATTGTAAAAGAAAGTGATTCTACATGTAGTAAAAGTTGAAATCCTAGGTTCACTAAATAGATTTAATCACTCAACATTAGACTTTTTGCTTTATGCTTATTATAATTACTTATATCAAAAGGGCTTAATAATTAGTAATCAATTACAATTGACACCAAGTTTCTAAGGGATCGACACTTTACTTATCACTATACTACTTGTTGATCATGTACCCCTACATGCAAGTATTGCATTTAAAAGTCAAGCCAATAAAGATCTTTCCAATTATAGTGTATTTTCCAGTAACTTGGCGCCAAGATGCATGGGCATAGAGAATGAAGGATAAACTTGTCTTTTGGCAATTTAAGGTAATATAAATCAACTTTTGTAAGGTAATTTCAATTGAAGGTGATAATATGAGGCAAAAAAGGTTGGAACTTGTAGTTAAAAGGAAAGAAATTGTTAAAAGAAGGCATTTCAAAAGGAGATTCAAGGGAAGAAACTAATTAAAGCTTCAAAAATAAAGTTCTTCCTTTATTTCTCTTCTTTTTATTATGTTTTCTGTTATGTATAGGCTTGTAATGATGGATATGCTAGGCCATGCCTTTACTTCTCTAAAATTGTGGACATTAGGCATGTAGATTGTTAGTTTTTATTATTTTCATGCTTGAATTTCATTGTGCATGGATTTATTCAATTTGAATCTTTATGGTTCCCTTGTTAATTGACCACTAATTAAGGTTTACGCTAAGGATTTGAGGATTCTTGAAAGAGAAACATAAATTTAGTCATAGAACTAAATACTACATATTTAAGATTAATTAATTGGTTGAATTAATTTAATTTACCTTCAGGATAGACATATACTTATAGGACTTGCGAGGTCATACTTAGCTCATACTTAATGCATCTCCTAAATTGGTTCTCATAGAAATATAAGGATTTTAATTAAAAGTGATAGAATTTATACGGGATCGATGGATTCTTATAATGATGTTAAAGGCTAAGACTAATTCATAAATCAATTAGTTTAAGTTAGGAAAGTAGCTTAATCACAATTAAAGTGCCTTGGTAAGCCATAATCATAGGGAAACTTTTTGCTTTTGTTACATCTCACCTTAAGTTTTGTGTTTAGTGATTTAATTGCAATTACTTTACTTTTATCTTGAGAATTTGATCGCTTGGATTAGGTAACTATAGAGAAATGAGTAATTGATTGCAATTAAGACTAGATTCGTTTAAAACAATACTTTTCTCACTTTTTACTACTTGTTATCTGTGTATATTTGGACCGTGGCAATTTGCTCGCAACATCCACCCATAACAACAACGTTAAACAAACCCACTTACTAATTTTTCAGTGTTCTCAGGAGCTCTATAACAACTAATTAAAGCCTCATTTTCCACATGAAGCTTTATCTATGGCTACACAACCATTGCCAATCGAGATCAGTCCCAGCGCATGAAGGATTTTAGGCTCCATATTTGGGAGTTATTCCTTATGTAAATTATTTGCACTATTTATTTAGCCATATCAATAGCCACATGTGTTGCCAAGCAGCCCTTATCTACCTTGTCTTCCTTTCATTAACAACAATAAAATGGAATATAATGGTTGGGACTTAATTTTAAATAATATAAAATTACAGAGAGTTATTTAGAAAAAAAAAACTATATGGACCAAATCACAAATGAAGGGAATCTATAGGGCGAATTGTTTAATTTTCCTTGAATAAATTTAAGTATACATTTGAAACAAAAATTATTTTATATCTAAAATATAGACACAGAATTAAAGACTGAATCAATCTGTCTCTTGTAATAAATCAATTTTTAGATATAACTTTCATTAATATATTGAGACAAAAGTTTTAACAATCTGACACGAAATTTTTCTATCTCAATTCGGAGACAGAGACTATAATTCTATGTCTAAACATTTAGAAACCAAGGTTTATAACATGAAATTTAATTAATGTCTGATTCCACCTTAGATTTGGTTATAGATGGATTTTTTATGATTTAAACAAGAATTCCATCCGTCTCTATTTAGTATTTTTCTAATAGTGTGAAACAAACAATAATGTGAAGTTGTTAGATCTATTTCTTTTACTACTGCTTGTTTATATTGTCAATAGAATAAACATGCATGCTATAGGTGTAAGTAAAGGAAACACCAAAGTAACATGACTTGGATCCTTAAAGGCATTTTGGTTGTCATCACTAATAAAAAAAGGACCTAAGCAAGTTTGGGTGCTTAAAGTAATATGTCTTTGGCAAAGGAAGAACTCAATATGGTAAAACTTGTTTAAGTATTTGTGGCAAGCTAAAATTTAGGTATTTGTGCTTCATATGAATTCATGTTACAAAAATGTTGTGGATAATTGTTTAGGTTAAATTCTTACCATAATATGACATTTAGAGTAGAAAATTTTGGCTTTATTATATTATGCTATGAAATTTTCTCTTATTGCTTAAATATGATTTTCTATTAGCCATTTGATTGACTATAAACATTTCTAAGTAAACTAATTTTTTAGTGCATCACAATATTTAAAAAGAAATTTTTTTCAATCATAATACTATTGAACTTGGATATTTGTCATCAAATATTTATGCACAGCATATGTATTATCTTTGGTTGCTAAATTTCTTATGAGTCTCTATGCCTTAATCGTTATATCCTCATACTCATATGCATTATCATCTTTATTGAGCTAATTAATATGATAAGCCATCTCATGAAGTCAAAAAAGTGAGTTTAGTGAAGCAAAGGGGCAACCTTTATAGAAAAGGAAAAAGAAGGAGAACTACACAACCTGAGAAATAATATCTCTTGCATCAATTTTATAAAAGTATTATATCGGGCAAGGCTGGGACCCAGGAGGGGGTTAATTGGGTGTTATCTAAAATTTGCACACTTTAAATATTCTTGAAATGGTTTTTCAAAACTTGAAACAATCAAAGAAAAGTGGGTAATTCAAAAATAATAAATGCAAAATATTATAGAGATAAGGGAAGATAATAAACACATATATTTATCCTAGTTCTGTTTCTACCCAAGCCTACATTTAATCCTTGAGCAACCTCTTTGGATTTTTCACTATCTCAACAACCAAGGAGAACTCTCCCTCGTATACAATACCTAGGAAGAACATTTTCCTCAACACAAGCACTCTTTAATTAACACCTTTAAGGAACCTCCTTGAACTTAACCAGGGAGAACCTCCTTATCAACCTAAGCACTCTTTACTTAATACCCTCGAGGAACCTCCTTAAGTTTCTCACTCTCAAAGAAGAAAGAATTATTGAAAAATAAACTCTCTAAAACAAAGTCTATAGAACAACAAAGCATTAATGTAATAGAAAGCTGATAAAAAGATGAATTTTATGATATAATCACTTTTGAATATTTTTCCTTCTTAATTTATAGCCCATAAGTTGTGTATAAATAAAAAGAGGTCCAATAGATCTATTGGGAGTAAGATAGAAGTCAAATGTTTTAAAATATGTCATTTGCAAATCAATAATGACTTGTCTGCCACTTACTAGTTAACTACTTTTATATGGCCAGTTGACTGGTCCCTTTTTCTCTCATAAAAAATTCAAATCAAGACCTCGATATTCGACTGCTAGCCTGCGGCCTATTGACTAGTCCCTCCCAGAGAGCTTCCAACCAAATGGTTCTAAGGCTAGCAGTTGACCAAGGCTTGACCTGGTGTGGCCAATTGACTATTGGCTAGTGGCCAATTGACTAGGGACTTACATAGAACTTCCAGCAGACTGAGGCCCAAATTGGCAATAAATTGGGATCTTTCAAAGGTATGCCAGTCGATTAGGATCTCTCTGGAATAACCTAATAAACTAGGACAAGAGTAGGTAACTGACTGGTAAGGGGCCAGTTAACTACTAGGCTAATACCAATTGACTAGGAACATCTAGAGTTCCTAAAATCATCCATTTTCAACCTATAGGACTCAAAATCAATATATATATATATATATATATATGAATTTTAAATAATTTCTATCAACTTAATATCACTTACAAAGTTCATATGACATGATAACATAATAGAGAGCATCTAGAACCTATATATTACTTTGAAAAACCTTCATACAATGTTTATAATCATCAAAGCCTTAATGTCTTCAACAAATAAGCTCAACAATCTCCTTCTTTTTTATGATGACGAACCTAAAATTGTAAGTTCTCTAAAATGAAAGTTTTTCAAGTATATGTGTTTAAGTAGTTGATATAATCACAACATATTCAACATTCAAAGTATACTATCAACCCTAACATTAACAATATCATAAATACTTATTCAAACACATTCATTCAATGGTCAATATCCATAGCACAATATAACATTCCATTAAGGTGAATATAAACTCCAATCTCAATAGCTCAAAGTAATTATAAAGTTCAATTAACCAAAGCTGATAAACTAATAACCCTAAATTGACAAAGTTCAATAAACTGGTAAATTGTTAATTTTTTAAACTAGCAACTCTTATTTCTTTCTTCTTTTGTCACATCAAAAAGGGAGGAAGAGAACACCTAGTACCTACACTAGTCATCCTAGCCTATGGAGAATGATAATAAATACTTTTATGCAACAAACATGAGCATCCATATCGGCAATAGTCTGCTATAGTGTTTGCATCCAAAGGCTTATAATACCTATATTCAGATGGAGTGCTTGGATCTCAACTAACAAAATAGGCCCAGGAATGATTACTCCCTTTATAGGTGCAGGGGAATGACAGGTAGGTGCTAAAGGTAATGGTGGCACTGAAGCTGAAGGACCCTCTTCTTCTTCTTGAGCTACTAATGAAGGAGGTTGTGATAATGCAAATGGCCCTGAAGATGGAGCTCCTGGAAGAAGCCTCTGAGCTCTAAGGGTTTTCTTAACCCATTGCCCCTGTGGAATTTATGTGAAACCCAATCTTGCCATGTTGTTCCATATAATCTTTTAAAAGGATTCCACTTCATCCTCAAGTGGATATATAATAAAGTGCCTCAAAATATTATATATGATGGTTCCAAAAGGTAATAATGAAAGTTGCTTTCCCTTGCAGTGAACCATCATTTGGATAATTAACCAAGTGAGCCTAAAACTATCATTTTCTAGTATACACTTCATCATGAATAGCTCAGGCTCACTCACATATGCAAAATTTCCAAACTTATTAACCATGCAGTGAGCTATGACATAATGCAGTAATTTATTTTCCAATAACTGATCATTCACATTTAATTGAATGTTAGGTTGTTCAGCAAGCACCTCACTAATTCTATTCAGAGCCTCTAACTTATTATACATAGTTTCTATCTTGAGAGAGTTCAAATTGTTAGTGAAATAATGTCCAGTAGGTGTTGGGAGTTAGAGTATCTATCGAAGTAATTCTTCCACAAACACAATTCGAATCCCTTTAGCCTCAGTGTTGATCAGACAACTTGTGATGTTATAGGTGAGGTTAAAATAGAATGTTTTGACTACTTTAAGACTATAATCAAGCTTCAATATTATAAACTTATCTAATCCTATATTTGTAAAGAGATCATATAGAAGAAAACCTTCATCTTGAAGAAATTAGAGGTAAAGGTACTTACTTTGGAGGACATTATTCTTTTAGAAGTTCTCAATGAAGGCAATCTCTTGTGGTCTCAAAGAGAATAGTGGAAGATATGCTAAGGAGGATCCATTAGGCATATTCTTGGTTTTTAAATGCTTGGATGGTGCTTTCCCAACCATTTGATATCAAGAACCACCAAAGAGAGGCAAGAAGGGTAAGAATTCATGAGTTGGTGATGTTGAGAAGAAAAATCCTAATTTGAACTGATTAAGCCCTATATTGTGGTGAATAATTAGTGATTTAAGGCATATAGGAAGCAAAATCACCAATATTTTGTAGAGAAAGGGTCAAAATTTTGAGTGCAAGAAAGAGGGGAGAGTAATCACTTGGAGAAAATAGTGTTTGGAATGAAAAATTAAAGTTTTAACTGCTTTAAAAAGTAATTTCTATCATCAATCAGTCGATTGACCCTTGGCTCCTAGTCGACTATCAGGCCTATATTCTCGAAAAGGTGTTCTCTTGAACCTCCCAATCTACTACTGACTACTTATTAGTCAATTGTAAGGTTACATAGAGATGCCAGTCAACTGGCCATCCCTTGGCAACTGACTACCCCTTTACAAAAAGCTCCTATTCAACTGCTCTTAGCTCCCTATGCTACTAGTCTCTTTTAGATGGCCATCATTTGACTGCTATCCCATGGGCCATCAATTGGTCCATGCTTAATGAGACTAAACATTCATTTTTTGACCATTTTTCTAAATTTTTAATGAACAAATTCAGAACTGACATCTTTCTTTTAGACATGGTCTCTAATGAAGTGGTACCCAATATCAATACTTTCAGAACATGAATGCATTATGGAATTCTTAGTAACGTTTATAGCACTGGTATTTTCACATCTAATTGAGATTTCCTCAAGATGTACACTAACTTCCTCAAGCTTTTGCTTCATCCAAAGGGTTCAAGCAAAACAATTACCAATTGTAATATACTCAGCTTCAGCAATGGATAATGGCACACTATTTTTTTTTTTAACTAAACCAAGAAACAAGAGAATTTCTAAAGAATTGGCATGTTTCACTAGTGCTTGTTCTATCAGTTTTGCAACTAACAAAATTAGCATCTAAATATCCTACCAAGATATTAGGGGATCCTTTTGGGTACCACAAACCCATTTGAATTGTGCCTACAATGTATTAAAGATTCTCTTTATTGCAGAGTAATGGGATTCTTTAGGACAAGTTTGAAAACAAACACATATGCATACACTAAACATGATATTCAGTCTACTTGCAATTAAGTATAAAAGGGATCTAATCATACCTCTATATTTTGAAATGTCATATGGTTGACATTTCCCATTAGAATATATTTTTGTTGTCTATCCCATTGGAGTGTTCTTTACTTTGATGTTTTCAATTCCATATTTATTAAGCAATTCTTTGACATATTTGGATTGAGTTACAAATGTTCTATTCTTTTGTTATTTGATTTCGAGGCCCAAGAAGAATATGAGTTCTCTCATCATAGACATTTCAAATTCTCCATACATCATTTTAGCAAATTTTTTGTAAGAATCTCATTAGTAGCACTAAATATAATATCATCAATATATATTTAAACAATTAAAATATTATTTCTTTTCCTTTTGAAAAATAATATTGTATCAACTTTTCCTCTTGAAAAACCATTTTCAATTAGAAATGAGCTTAGCCTTTCATATCATGCTCTTAGTGCTTGTTTAAGACCATATAAAGCTTTTTTGAATTTGAATACATGGTCTTGAAGATTTTGATCATCAAATGCTGGAGGTTATTCAACATAGACTTCTTTCATTATGTAACCATTGAGAAAGGGACTATTGACATCCATTTGATACAACTTAAAATCATTTACACAAGTAAATGCCAGTAACATACAAATTGCCTTTAATTTAGCTACCAGTGCAAAAGTTTCATCATAATTAATTCCTTCTTCTTGAGTTTATATCTGTCAGTAACCAGTCATAAATGGAGTATTGGTCATGACTGCTAGAATAAAGAAATTTTTATAATATTTTTGTCTTTTGTCAGGATTATATCCAAGTCCTGCTTTGTTAAAAACACATTTTTGTTCTCCAAGTAGAATATTTAAGTTATCCCTTCCTTTAGTGAATTTTGCAAGGGTGTCTATCAAATCTTTCTTTTCCTTTTGCAGAGATTCACAATCACATGAAAATTTTGCTACTTTTTTTTCGAAAGAAAGATGTTCTTCCATAAGGCTAACATAGTCATGCTCTAAAGTTCCAATTTGCTTTTCTAAAGAAGCCTTTATTTGAAGTAGTGAGGTATTTTATCTTCTTCCCTTTTTAAAATCATTTTCAAGAGATAAGATTTTCTTCTTTAAAGAGTTTAATGCTTTTGCTATCTTAAGAAACTCATCATGTAACTTATCAAAGGCATTTTACAATTCTTCATAAGAAGGGAAAGAGTTTACCTCATTGTCATCTCAGGCTATCAAACAAAGATTAACTTCTTCATCTTCGTTATCATCAGAGTCTTGATCACTTTCTCCCCAAGTAGCTAATAAGTAAGCCTTCTTCTTTTCTTTTCCTTTATTTTTTTCTTGTACTTTCATGCTTCTTTAGATATTACGGACATTTCCATTTAATATATCCAAGTTTTCTACACTCAAAGCAAATGGGATGTTCTTTACTCTTTTGACTTCTTTTAATTGGTCTTCTTCCATTAGTTCTTCTACTGTTAAAAAATCTCCCAAATTTCTTTACAAAGAGATTGAGAGTTTCTTCATTAATTCCAACTAGTAATTTATTGTCACATTCATCGTCATTTTGATATATTGATGTTGCTTTGAGAGCAAGACCCTTCTTCTTCTTATCATGTTCCTCAAAAAATTATTTCAACCTTGGATCATGTTCTTGAAGATTCACAAGAAAGCTATAAATGATTTCACTGATGGTTCTGTGGCTTCTTCAATAGTTTTAATTGTCATTCCATAAGAAGTGATTTCATAATCTCGTAGGTTTGATCTTCTTATAAGTATGTCTTCCCTAAGGTTGTCAAATGATTAACAATATGAGTAAATGTATTTGCATTTCTTTAATGGTTTCTCCTGTATTCATTTTGAACAGTTCATATTATTGTGTAAGATTATGAATCCTTCATTCTTTTACACCAGTTGTTCCTTTATAGGCTATTTCTAAAGCTTCCCACATCTCTTTAGCATTGTGACAACTTAATACTCTAAAGTATTCTTCTTGATAAAGTGCACTAGTGAGAATGAGTTTAGCTTTATTATTTAATAAAACTTTTATCCTGTTTGTATTATTCTGTTCACTTTAGGGTTTAATTAAGGTCTTGACATCTTTTGTTTTCATAGGCACAAATTTTAGTGTCAACAACTTAAAAGAAAATTTTCATCCTTCGTTTCCAATAAGTAAAATTTTCACCATTGAAACCATAAGGTTTTATAATAGATAGCCCTTCAGGCAACACACTATTACCATGACTAGCCATTTATACTTTTCAAATGGTTAAGTCTTTAATCAAGAGCCTAAACTCTAATACCACTTGTTAAGCAAAGTTGGCACCAAAGAAGGGGTGGTTTGGGTGTTATCTAAAATTTGCACAATTTAAATATTCTTGAAATGGTTTTTCAAAACTTGAAACTATCAAAGTATATAAATCAAAAATAATAATGTAGAATATTAAAGAGATAAGGGAAAAGAGTAAACACAGATATTTATCCTGGTTTAGCTTCTACCCAAACCTATATCTAGTCCCCGAGCAACTTTTTGGGATTTTTCAATATCTCAACAATCAAATACAACAACCAAAGAGAACATCTCCCTCAAATACAATACCTTAGAAGAACCTCTTCCCCAACCTAAGCACTATCAGCTTGACTAGGACCAAGAGACCAGTTGACTAGGACCTTCTAGAATAGCCTAATCGATTGGGACAAGAGTAGGAACCTGACTGGCAAAGGGCCAGTCAATAATTGGGCTACTGCCAATTGACTGGGAATATCCAAAATTCCTAAAATCAGTCTTTTTCAACTTATAGGACTCAGAATCAATTATTTATCAAGTTTAAATAGTTTTTATCAGCTCAATATCACCTATAAAGATTCCTAAAACATGATAACAAAATAGAGAACATCTAAAACCTAATGAGACATAATTAATTAGTATTTCTTTTTCAAGAAAAAAATCCTTTTCCATTTCAATTATAACAGCAATTATCAGTCTATGTAAACCCTACTATTACTTTAAAAAACTTTCATACAATGTTTGTAATCATCAAAACCTTAATGTCTTCAGCAAATAGACTCAACATATTCCATGTAGCTAATAGTTGATTTATTCTATCATATTTGATTTTCTTATATGAAACAAGATGAAGTGAAGGTAAAGTTAATTCAAAACTAAACATTTGTTGATATCTTCATTAAATCTTCTCATGAGATCAAGTATATACTCCTTCAAGCTACGTAAGGATATAATTGATGTTTTCACGTGAAACTTTCTTACTATCTAATTTCAGTTAACGATATATAGTTTTCAATCAACTATGTTCAATGTGCATTTGAGTTCAACTTGATAACTAATCAATATTAAATACTTGATGTTTAATGAATGCCTTAATTGATTGTTTTCAATGACAAAATAATTACCCAGTTGAATCAACAATCTAATTGCTTGATCTAAATTCTTGATTTTTTTTAGACTACATTAACTGTCAACTATATCTTAAGGCCCAAGATGAAGGCTTTTAGAAAAAGAAATATTTACCATCCTTATTTACTGTTATTGATTTACCCTTATTTTGTTAATGACAAAAAAAGGGAGAAGTTTAGCTTTGATATTTTGAAACAATATAATTGTTGTTAAGGCTATTGTTGAATGATTAGGTTAATTTGCAAATATTATACTAACATTAGAATGAGTATTTGCATAGTAATGGTTGCTATTTACAGGGGAAGTTATTGTAAAATTTTGTTTATACTTGTTTGATTTTGTCATCATCAAAAAGGGAAGAATAATGGCTCCAATATGATTGGCCAATTACTTATGTTTAATGAATGACAAACCCACCCAAGCTTACTCTATTTACTAATTCAAGAAAAAGGGCAACTTGGGCATTTGAAATGATAGCAAATAAAGATAGTTAATGACAATAAGTAAATCTTATATTTGCACATGCTCAAATCCAAAAAACCAACAGTATGCTATCTTTATTATGACAACCTTTTTCTCTCTTTAAAATAAAATTCCACCATTTCTATTTATTATTATAACAAGTCTTTCCCTTCTCTAGAGAAAATTACACAAAATCATTAGGAGACAAAATTTAAAGCTTCAATGGTGTCCAATGGTCATTTCCTTAAAGACTATATAAAGAGAAGCAAGCTTTCGAAGAAGATATCAAATTTGAAAGTTTTTAGCATATAAACAAAGTATTCATAAGCTTATATTTTGGTTTTATTTTGCTTATGAGATCATTTGAGTGTTTATCTTATGTACCATTTTCTAAGGGTTCAAAACTTCTTTTATTTTCTATTTTGAGCTTCTTTCACAGTGGGAGAAGACAAGTAAGTCTTTAAGAGTTAGGAAAACTCTAACATTAATTTTGAACTTCTTCCCCTCTCAAGTAGCTTAGTTTACTGTAAAATATATAGTTGACTACTTTTTACTATATTTCAAAACTTGCTTTTGGAAAATTTCAGTCAATTGTATTTTAAATATAGTTAACTATTTTATATTTTTTTTTATGGCTCATTTGGTTGATAGAATTATTTGTGATGGAAAATGAATGGTAATAGGAATGGGAATGGGAATGGGAGAGTGAGAGGAAGAGTAAGTATGTAAGTTTGGTTGCACATGGAATGGAATGGAATGGAGACGGTCATACTTTGTTTGGTTTGATGAATCAGTGAGGGAATGGAAAGGAGTGAGATCAAAGCTACCATATTACCCTTGAACAAAAAAAATTATTATTATAATATATATTTAAAAATGTAACAATTATTAAATCTTTAAAGTTGGAAAAATATATTCTATACAAATTAAAGAATATAAAATAAATAAAATTATACTAAAAAAAATATAGTTGTTTAGATTATATATATATATATATATATATATGTATATTAATATTTAATAGAATTTTCTATTTTTATTGTATATTATATATTAGAATATTTAGAATATTCAAAATTAGCATATTAACTATATTCTAATTTTGAATTTTATTCATTTTATATTATATATATTCTATTATTATATTTATTGGCATATTAATATAATTAAATATTTATATAATACTTTCAAGCCCAATCAGCTCAAATTATATAACAATCAATTAATTTTTTATAGTTTTTTTACAAGTATTGTAAAATAAGCGTTTTGTAATTTATATATATATTTTTTTGGTTCACGAAGAGGAGAGAGCACAAACACCATCCCTTATTGCAATCTTGATCTTTTGGCTAAGTAACGGACATCATGTTATATAGAGTAGGGCAATTTTAGGATGAAAATTATCTTTCCTAGGAGAGCTCTACATTCCACTGCTTCTTCAAAGATGAGCACATTCCCATAAATAAGGGAGACCACTTTCCTGAGGATGAGACAAGCCATCGTGTTTATGCCAACCAAACGTGGGAAAGGTAATGGCTCTCCCATTCCGTTGACAGGATTCCACAAACCAAATGCCATCTTAGGGATTTGTAATTTTCTTACTTAACTGTATTTTCAAACAGTTTTTTAAAGAGTAAGACTTTTCAATCACTTATTTACCCCCTCAAGGTGCATTGTTAGAAGATGTAGTAATTGCAAAGTGAAGCTCCATAGACTTCCTAATTACAAGTTACCAAGTCAAAAATCAAAATTTAAAGAACCCTCACACGCTTTCCTGCCAAAACAATATTGCATAACCTATTGATAGCAAAAGTGAAGCAAAATTTTATCTCTTAGATCCAATTAATAACTGCAGATGTAGGCATTGCACATGCATAGTTCTTCATGGAACAATAGGATATTAAGGATCTAGATCAAGCAAAGTTAAACACGCCAATTACGCTTCCAAATTTAAGTTCCATTTGTCTGTCCATTGCATCCAAAATACGGTATTGTGTCATGTTGTTATGATATAATCAAAATGCACTATTTTTCATTTTTTAAAATATTTTGCTTTGTAAAACATAGTCATCCCAGCCCCTCTAAATGCATCCAACTAAACACACTTGTGCTACAGGTCATTTTGAAGTTAGATTAGTTGCTTCTTCAACCATGCTTGACATAGTTAGGTAGAACAGTGAAATTGTAGACAGATTTTTAGCTCCAAATGTTCAAAGCTCTACATACATTAAAGGAGGCATGAATTTAGTGCTCATTTGTTCCTTTTGGGTGGTGATATTTGGAGTTCTATCATTGGGAAACAAAGTATATTCGGTAAGAGTTACTTTCCAATAGAGACTATGGTTGGATTTTTTTTTCCTTTGGGTTTTTGAATGTTAAGCATACATATGATTAAATCAATAAAGGAAATGATCAAGAGTAAAGTCTATATTTCCTTAGAAATTTAAAAAATTGGAGATAAATAAAGTTGGCATTTTTTTGGTAGGGAAGAAGGAAATAGAGGGTATAACTCTTATTTGCAAAGTGAAAATAGAGTGAATAGGTAGAGAGAGAGATTAGTGTGGTGCTAATATCACCCAAAGAAATTACTTGTATAAAATAGTTCAAACATGTCAGATACAGTGTACTAGATGTTGTATACAATTGCCTCTACCCAAATATCACCAATGACCTATTTAATGTCATGAATGGTTTGTAGTCGAATATAATATGTTACATTAACACATATATTATCATTGAGCAATGTTCTATCACATTTTTATTCAACTATCATGAATGGGTTATTTTAGAGGAGGTAACTATGTTTATTCAACAAAAATCGCATAATAATGAATAAATGGTTATACTTATGTATACTTAACCATTTATGGTTTCAATCAAACAACCTATTTGTTGAGTCTGAAATTTTTCTAACAAATCTAACTTCTTAGTTTTCACTTAGTATCTCTATTTTTATTTCCATGTGAGACATTCAATTGGATTGAGATTTACAGAATGATTTATTTCAAACAAGTAGGTGTTGTAAGAGTATAAGTGCTCATTTACAATAAGTAGAAGATGCAGAAGGTGCTAATTTGTAACAAATAGGTGATTATACAATGAGCTTATAAAATAGTAATTTGAAAGTAACTTCTCAGTTTTCCATAATTAGTATCCTAGGAGGTGCTATAATTTTGACAAATATAAAGGGAAAGGAATGTGAGATGTCATTGCTATATTGAGATTAATGTTAGAGTAAGTTAATTTATTTTATTTTACTTTCTAAAAATTTTAAATTGACTAATTTAAAATCTTGCACCAGTTATATTCCATTTTGTTAAAAAAGAAAAAAATAGAAGAATCGAATGCCATTTTCCTTACTTTTGAATGATCAAGCTAAAACTAGATAAGTGAATTGAATATAATGCAATATATGGATGATAATTAAATCATGTTTGAACATCTCTCTATAAAAGCATTGATTAATTCATCTTCCATAGCATTTAAATCTTTTTCAATGTGTTTTTAGGTACCTTATTTATAAATGATGGCAGCTTTAAAGGTAGATTAGAAGCCAAAGAGTAGGGATGGAGTTTAATAACATCAACTCATCTTGGCAATTTTGGGTTCATTATGATGGGAAAGTTGGATTTGGAGTAAGGAAGCAATATGCAAACAAAAACAAGAAAGATGGCTTCATTACCTTGTGTAGATTTGTCTATTACGAGGAAGATCATCAAAAGGCAAACAAAAAAGGCTTTATAACTACTCACCTATTGCACTTAATGCACATCAAGAGCAAGTTGCAGAGGCGTCTAATGGATAGGAACATCCCTATATCAGCGACCTCAACAGGTTAGGCGTCACCCTCAATATGGCATTGTGAGTCATTATTTTGATGGATGGTTCTTATATTATTTCTTCTATGCAATGTAAGCTTTATCCATGTTGTTAACTTTTATATATATACATGTTATTAACTTGTTTTCTTCTTAAACTTTATTTTTATATTATTCTAATGGACAAGTCTCTCATTTTTGCATATTTTTTTTTCATGCATTATATTTTCCAAAGTTTGAAAATACATTATATAATTTAATAAATTCATGCATTATATATTTTACATTTTTACATAATTTATGCATTTAAAAATACATTTTTACATACTAAGTTCTTGTTACACTAATTTCATGAATTATATATTTTAACTAAATTATGGATATCTTATTTTTTAAGAAATTATTAGAATTCATTTTTCTTTCCAATTTCATCATTTTTTCCATAAATATATTTCGAAATTCCTTCTAGTTCAAAAATCTTTCTTTAATTCATTTTCTTAAATGAAATTAGACCAAAAAAATTATTGGGAACTAGAATAACAATATTAATTACTTTAATTCCATTACAATTTATCTAATATTGCATATTTAGTAAACAGAAATAATTTGTCCCAAAAAATAACCGAAAATTAAAAATTCAGATATTTTATTATTGAATATTTAAATATTATATTCCACCAAGCATGCGTGATAGAGTGTTGACCGGTATGCAAACAATATTGATCATATCAGAAAAAGCTAAACGTGTAATTGATAGTCACACATTCAATAAAAGTTGCCACATTTGATTGCGTGCTTATCAGTGACATGATCAGATGTAACAGTTTGAACAAGTCATGTATTTTCCTTCATACGACCGTAAAAGAAAAACACCTTTAAACATTTTAGGCTAAAAAGAATTGCGGCACAAGATAACGGCTAATAAATGTCATAACAAAAGCGTCAAGGTCAAAAGATCTGTGTTTAATTCTAGGCGTGGATCCCTTCTGAGAAAGAAAAAAACCATCTATATGCAATTACTTGTATATTCTTATTATGTTGAATATCAATTAAAATATAATATGTATATGACTTTTTAATTATATTATAAGGTATCTATAATTATTGCAAATAATTGTATTATTTTCAAATTAAATTATAAAATATTAGTTATTAATTATATACATAATATATGTTACTTAAAAAATAATATAATAAAAATATAAAAAATTACATATAAATTTAATTCTCTTGTTACCGCCACAACGTTGGCGGGTCATCCCAAGGAAGCTACTGGTTGCGTCTCTCATAGCATGGACCCCGGAAGTGGGCCTTCAAGAACTGTCGGCTCAGGTAGCGCCATCTTTTGGGCCTTTATGATGAAACCTAATTGGGCTTCGACCCAATTAAACTTCTCGCTCACGTCTCTGGGATAAATTACCCTGAAGTCAGTTGTCCTCGAAACAAAAGAAGAAAAAAGAAAGGGTTGACCGAGTAAACAGTTCATTATAACCCATAAAAAAGAGACACTTCTAATATTAGATGAATGAAAAATAGATTAGTGCATAGACTGAATCTAAATCTTTGTGCAAATATTAATGAGTTTCCTTAACATTGCTAGAGCGCTAGTCAAGGAAGTATTTTTTATATTTTATTTTATAAGTTAACAAATCATTTTACCAAAAAGTCAGGATAACAAGTAATGGGTTGATGATAAAACTATCCTTTTGTAATATCACTTATCCAATTTTATCTAAATTTTTTTTGGAGTATCTAATTAAATTCATCTACTCATTATTTTATGAGACCTTTCTTCTATTAAAGAGGTTCACAAAATTATTGTTCAATTATTTTAATTTAATTGATTTTATCAATAAAACAATTATAAATAAACTTCATATGAAGTGAATTGGATAATTTAAATGGAAAATTATTTAAATTTAAGCAAATTATATATTATAAAAGGTAATTTTGTCATTGAAAAGCAAAGACAAATATAATATATTTTTATTGTCATGACTTTTTTTATTAAAATACTTGTACAAAACCAATTAATGAATATTTTTTCAGCCGGCGCCATAAGAGGAGCTTATCGTTTCAGAAAAGCAACTGATTCAAGTGTGAGTTCATTTCTCTCTTTTTTGTTTTTTCTGAGATCACTTAGATTTAATTGCAGACGACTTGTCAAAATGATTATTTAATAACATTTTTCAAATTACTTTTGTCTTCATCCGCGACGAAACATGGAATAAGAGGAAAATGTTTGCCTGGTATATAGTATGTATGTCGGAAGTTGCCACAATAACTCGCTACAATTCAATTAGTTTCTTCTTGTATCATGTCATAAGCAACTTTTTTTGGGTGCAATTGAAAGTTGAAAACCTTCTGCTGAATAACTACAAAGCAAATCAGTGGCTAAATAAAGAGTCGGGGTGTTCCCTTAGTGAGATATGATACCTCATCTGTTTCAGGTGTTACTAACATATCGAGTTCCTCTATCATCATTCCAATCCCAAATACACAATCATCTCATGCATCACCCTCGAATCATTCGTGTCTCCAGAAAAGTTTGAGTTTTGAATAATAATAAATTTTTTAATGTACAGTTGTGAGATGAAATATCCATATTGATACCTGAATTATTATCCGCACCAATTTGAAACCAATTTTTTTATTTTTTAAGTGTACGAGCAAGTTAAAGAATATAAAATTTAGACTCTAACTACTATTTCTAACCCAAAGTGACAGGACTATAAGATTAGGTCATTCAGGTGGTTACCTGTTTAATTTAAGCCAAAAAAACATGGTAATGGTTTTTTTTTTTTTTTTAATTAAAAGAAGCACTAAATTCAAGCTTTCTTTCACTTTCACGTTAGAAAATTCCAGTCAAAGATAATGAGTGCGTCCCGAAGACTAATGAACCTCTAACAGTAGAGATGTTTTGGATTTTGCTTTATGATTTCAATTTTTCAATTATATAGATAGCTGCCCCCTCAACGTGAAGTTTTGTAACTACGGTCTTTATTCTTTATTATTTATTATTTCGTCATTATATTTATATATATACACACACACACATACTTATCACCTCCAGACAAAGACAAAACAAATTTCTTGTGCACAAAGACTAATGAGTGTTACAGGTAGACTAGAGTATACGCATAAGCATGTGTATGTGTATATATATATATATATCCAACTAATTCTGAGTTTATAATTCGGAGTTTTTTATCATTGTTCGTCCAACCATTATCTTAGCCAATTAAAGATTTGGAATTCTAAATTTCTTATAGAAAATTAAGAGGATCAGTCTATCATCCAGAGTTCCCAGGTTCCCCATCATTATTCATCCAACCATTATCTTATCAAACTAAATGTATAGAATTTTAAATTTTTTTTTATAAGAAATAAGAAATTAAGAGAATTATTTTTTTGAAATTCTAATTCATATATTATGATCCTATGAGTTTATTATCCACAAATTATTATTTATCTTAATATTAGATTAAATTATAAATTAAGTACACCTCTAATAAAAATTGAAAGAAGATTGTGCCGTATTAAATTAAAAGAGAAAAGTCTTGCTACTAACATTTGAAAAATCTCTGCATAAAAGAGTCCTCAGTTCCTTCTATATATATATTTGGATGGTGGTTGCGTAACCCTCCAAGTTCAGCAGAGACCATTATGCCCTTGAATAACACGAAACAGGTTCACTTTAATCCCAAACTTACTAGAATACGACTGATTAACTTGGCATCATTGTCAATAGGTTTAACTTAGCATCGTTATAAAGCAAATACGTTGTACCTAAACCCTGCCATAAAACTACGAGATTCTGACGCGCTTGCCCCTTTAACACGTTAATTTCAAGACAAACGCTTTAGCTTGCTTTTGACGCGGTCCTCTGCTGTAGATTGTTGTGTGGCCTCTATGTGCTTTGTTTTAAATCTGCCAAAGTTAAAATGCTTGTATTGCAGCAGAATTAACTTGGGACTTTCAGCAAATCTTTACCGTAATATTATAATGGCCTTGTCAGATATGCTGCATGAGATAAAATCAGATAAAATAAGGTTTTATAAGATTACACCTAATAAAATGCTATCAATGAAAAAAAAAAAAAAAAAAGGGATATTAAATTGCTGTAATATTTTTTATATTTATTTTTTATATATATTCAGATCTAATTAACTAAAAAATTGATTAACAATAGGATAATAAGTAGCAATAAATGAAATTGATTAAAATTGGCGGTTTAAACTTATAAAATATAGTATGCACACTAAATATATAATAAAATAAATGGTATTGTATAAACTATATAGTAAGTGCCACATTTGATTTTATCATTTAGTTAAAAGAGTCAAAATTAATTAGGAGGGGAAGAAAAATGAGATGTAGTTTGAATTTTATGAGTGTCCCACATGCATGCACAAACAATTATTGCCTCTTGTATTATTTCTTCCTTTTTTCCGTGCAAATCTCTTTGATGGCGCGAACAGTAGTATCAACGGATAATGGAAGTCCTCTGTGGATTGGCTTTCACAATATTTGTTGACTGAAACAGTATCACTGAATCTGTAAAGCTGTCTCCAATACGCTTCCTTATGTCTCTCTTGCTTTTTGTTTTTTCTTTTTAAATTATTCTATTTTAAATATATTTAAATTACACAATTATACTGTTTTGTATAATATATTCACTTCAAAAATTAAAATTTGATCAAAATACCTGTAATAATAACATTAATTTTTAATGCAAAATATAAATTACCAACAAATATTTTTCTATTATAATGTTATTTAATTTGTACTGAAAATAAAATAATTTTAGTTATTTAGCTTAAATTATAAAGATTAATTATTCCTATATTGACCAAATACATATTTTAATTTTATTACATAATATAAATAATTGGGTACAAAATATTTTAGTCAAAATAAACATAAATACAATTTATTTTTATCGCAAAAAAAAAATCTCATCTTTTTAATTTCGAGACAAATGAATGTAAATTGTGTGATCATTTGTAGCATGCATTACACTCGAGCAATTTTATATTTTAAACCTACAGATTGATTATTTACAGTATGAAACTTGTGTAAGGAGCACACAAAACACAATCTTTGAAGATGATAGCAAAAGTAAAAAGATGAAAAAATTGAGCAGTTTGCCTAACTTTATATGTCAACTTTGATTTTTGGTATACAAGATGATAAAATAAAAGAACATGGGAATGGACTTTGGATGGAGAGTGATAATTACATATGACGTCTTTTAATTGAAAATTTTGCAACTTTATTTGATTGTTTATTTATATTCCCATACAGCTTAGTGCATAAAAATACAAAACAAGCAATAAAGGTGATTAAGATGAGGATGGGGCCAAAAAGCTTTGGAAGTTTGTACAATGTTCAATACAAGCACTGACCAGTAACAGCGCAAAGTAATCGCCTTTTGACCGGTAAGAGGAAAAATGCATGTGGGTTTGGAAATATGAATCTCCACACACATGGCTTATTCGGAGATAGTATGAGAAAGAGAGAGTATAAGAGAATCTTCACGAGGCTTACTCACTGTTATCCATTCTCCCAAAAAATTTATCTTTTTTTATAATTAAGCGAGCTTAATTTGAGTGAAAATCCCCCTCTTCCTTTGGAGAAAAATAATTATCTTCCTTGCTATATGAAATTTATTACCATATCTCAATATCTATAGCCTTCTTGAGGTATAAATTTATTTACTTAATCAACAACTATTTTAGATTGAATTTGACATTTTAAAAAGAAAATTTTATATATCTTCATTTAAATTGCCTTTTCAATTTTTTCATTTGATAATTTTAAAATTGATTGTCCATGTGGATTTCAAACTAATAAAACTGCGTCGATTATAATCGGAGTCTGACATAAAAATGTCAATTCAGCTAACAAAAAATGAACTTATAAATTTAAATAAGAAGTGTAAAAATAGAAATTTTTATAATTTTTATCACTGAAATGATGTTCATAAAAGAATGGTAATTGATAGGGCATTTGCATTTTTTTTCTCTCTTTCCTTCCTTGTATTTGCCCCTGGCCATCATAACCGCAGATCATTTTGTGAGTGCCGCCTTATTTCTGTTTTTTTTTTTTTTAATAATTTCTGAGCCGCTCGCAATCATTCTGGCCTTGGACGGACATGATTTAAGATTCTGTGGCCAAGTCTATAACAGCCAAGGCATCAGTCTATCTGAGGCTTCAGGGATTACTGCAAACATAACAGGTTTGACCAGTCGTCGCTGAGTATGAAGCTCGACTCGTGAATCGCCCTCTCAAAAAGTTATTTATTTATTCATTTCCCTTATTTTAAAAGAAACCCTCCATGGACACCACCGACCCTTACGCACAGTGTGACGATTCAGGAAGGGCTAATTAATAAATTAGCAAAGCTGATAAGATTAGATATAGCAGCATGGGGGCTAAATGAGAAAGAGAGAGATATATAGAGAGAGGTGTCATGGCTTCCCTTCTTTTGCGGTTCTTGTCTCTTCTCTTCTTTTAAGCTCAAAAAGAAAAACAAAAAAAAAAATATTAAAAGCAGAGAAAGGGAAAGCCAGAGAGAGGCACTGCATAAGCATCGTAGAGGGACAGACACATTCTTTTTTCTTCTTTTTCTTATTTTTCCACCCACCTTTTCCTTCATCGCTCCCTCTATAGAACTCGCAGACACCAGAGAAATACTAGTTATTTTAGGTTTTGGAACTTGGCAATATCTTTTAGAGCCCCAGAAATTAATTTTCTATATAGTCATCTCTGTCCCTACTCGTTGTCTGCGATGAGAGGAAGCCCACCACACAAACCCGCCAACATAGCTCTGGTATACGCAGGGAGAGATTAGTGATTTTAGATCTAGAGAGAGAAAAGAGTGTTTTGTTTAGTGTAATGGATAAAAGCTGCCAATCTTCTGCAGACTCTACTACTACTACAGCCACTTCTAATAATCTCAGGCAACTCAACAAGCTTTCTCACAAGATCTCCAAGCCCGCCCTTAGAAAGACCTCCTTTGATACTTCTCAAAATGAACCCCAAAACCACAACCTCGATCACCATCAGTCGCAGCCGAAGCCACAACCGGCGGTGCAGGCACAGGCGCAGCAGCAGAATTTGCAGCATCAGCCCCCTGTCTACAACATCAACAAGAACGACTTCAGGGATGTAGTCCAGAAGCTCACGGGTTCACCTGCTCACGAGCGCATCTCTACTCCGCCTCCTATTCATCAACCCAAGCCTCCCAGCTCTCGCCTTCAGCGTATACGCCCTCCTCCCCTCGTGCAGCTTAGCAATCGCCCGCCTCCGCTGCTTAACAGCGCTATTCCCCGTCCTCAACCGCATCCGGTTAACGCTGCTTCGGGGATTCTTAGTAACCCCATCAACGCTGGTTCTGTGACTAATTTCTCCGAGTTTGTAAGACCGCTTGCGCCTTTATCTCCTCTGCCACCGTTTCCGACCGTCCACGCAGAATCTCCTGTATCGGCATATATGCGCTATCTCCAGAATTCCATGTCCAGTATGGATTCGAATTCCAAGCAGTTCTCGGGATTTTCGCCCTTAGCCCCTCTTGTCTCGCCTCGCTGGAACAATTTGGCTCCACCACATCCTCAGCCTGAGCCTCAATCGCAGGTCGCACCGATGCAGCCGGGGGTGCTTCCTTCGCAATCATCAGCTATGGCACAATCGCAACCACAGTTTCAGATACCGCCTTCGCCAGCCCCTTTTGGATGCTTGAATTCGCCGAGGTCGCCGTATCCTTTGCTTTCTCCAAGTCTTCTGTTTTCGCCTTCCTCGGGTCAATTAGGGTTTCCTCAGCTTCCCCTTTCGCCGACAGTGCCTGTTCCAAGTCCTAGGTGGAGAGGTCTTTGAACTTTTTCAGGTAAATCTGATTAGCATGTTGTTTTATGTTTAGGATTTGTTTTGTGGGTTTTGTGCATGGCTTTAGGTGGAGGAAATCAGGCTTATTCAAATTGTAGTGGTTGGACTGAAACTAGTCCTCCCGCTATTTAGTTGATTCTGTAAATGGATATCAAAGACATGAGAAGGGAACCATTTTTGCATTTGTTTCTTGCTGCTTTGGGATATTGGGGGATAAGAAATATTAGAAGTTATACAAATATAGTGGGATGCTGCTGCTGCTTTCAATTTGAAGATATTCTTGCTGTAATTTTTTTTTTTTCCCCTTAATTTCGGATATCACTTTTATTGTGTATAAATTTTGTGGTAGTCTTTGGTATTTAAGGAAGACACAGCTATATATGTCTGAAATATGTAACGTCTATGGTCTTACAGGCAAAATTCTCGTAGGTTGTTAGATGGGCTAATATAATCAGTTCTGATACTGAAATTAGTCAATTGATGATGGTCCCTAATGGCTGCTTGCTATTGAGGCACTGTAGGCTTAAATAATAAGTAGTTGACTATTACAATATACATTTGTTATTCACAAATGATGGGGGCATTCCTTAACGAGCCTACCTTAGAAAGATTGCTTCGGAAGAATTTTGGCTTTAGAAGAGTGGTTGCTTATGATTAATTCTGTAGGTAGTAGTAGTAGGCATCCTAAGCATTGAGTTACTGAAATTATCTAGTGAACGTGAGCACCATGTTAGTTGCTGTTGCTCCGGGTGGAGTTAGTATATTACTCGTTTTGCACTAAATATTCCATTCAGGACGATGGAACGTGCACTTGATGATGGTACATGTAGACATGATGTAGCTACTACTTCACTTATTTTAGTAAGCAGTTTAACATCATTGATTCTGATAAGCAACTATTGTTTAAAGAGTACGGTTT
The DNA here is from genome assembly GCA_037074485.1 of Delonix regia. NCBI lineage: Eukaryota > Viridiplantae > Streptophyta > Magnoliopsida > Fabales > Fabaceae > Delonix > Delonix regia. Next base: position 9,283,839 of record CM073452.1, read on the forward strand.
AGATTGGTATTCATGGATCTCTCTCATAGAGGAATCCTATTTGATTCGCATTCTTGTTTATTCTGAATTTCTCTCTCAGACGAAACTAGCAATAGCAATAAACGAAGAAACTGCCTAGGAAAAACTATTTCAAGAGAGTTATAAGAAGAATATGTTTTTAAATCAATTGAAGGGCAGTAAATTGTTCTGGAAATGAGTGGGATATGAATGCAGCATGATGTGGCAAAATGTTTGATATGTTTTCGTGTTTCTGGAATACCATTTGGTGCCTAATTGCCCATCCTATGAAAAATTGGCATTGACCTAGTCTAGGGTGCACTGATTGATAACAAGAACAAGAACTAATTTTTCTTTGAGCTTGGAATGTGGTTCTCCAAAGTCCCAACAATCTTCCACATTGCGAACTTCGCCCGTGCCTGTCTCTTCTGGACTTTTATTATTATTTTTAATTTGGATCATCCAAAGTGTAAAATCTCTATAAAATTAAGCGAGTAACATAAAGAGTGAATTTGTATGAAGTTCATTTCTTCTTTTTGTCAACTCTTTCTTTTCTCACTTCTCAAGAGAATTTATGGATTTGACGTTTTAGAAGATTCAAATTCTATTACTTCTGCCTTCTCTGAGCAGAACCGTAAACATTGTTAAATTCTTTGGTTGGTAACAGTACTGTTCTCGGCAGTCTCACTCGGGGACAGCAAGCACTCACGTTCCCCGAAAAACCATGGCGTTCTTCCCTTTCTAGCGAATTGTAAACATAAAGGATAACGGATGGGTGTTTTACTATTTAACGACTTGAATGAATAATTTAATTTTAATTAAGTCAGCTTTCATGAAAATTTCGTATCTTTGTAGTTTTATGACTCTGGTGTGTATGTGAGGTTTTAAAAATTCAGTTGAAAACATTAAAGAGGATGTCAATTTAAACTGAAGTTAAAACCGAAATACGTTTATATAGATTTAGCTAAGCAGGGTGGTCATAGATCGGTATGATTTTTGTTTTTCCTAAGTTAGCGCGAAATTGGACTTTTTTTTTCTTTATTTTTGGTTTTTCCGATAATATTTTCAATTTTTAGAATGTGTGACTAATTTCGATCGTTCGACGTGTAGTAGCTCATGTTACTCTTACGATATTTCTATAGCAATTACTTGAAACTATAATTTGTTGAAACAAATAATACAGTTAATTAATTTGATGCGATTATTGCTTAATAGGAAGCTAAATTTGCTTACTCGAAGAAAAAAAGGAAGCTAAATATGCAAATCGATTTAACTAACTAAATATTGATGGAATTAATATGAAATGTAAGACACTAATTGAGATGAGCGGAGTAGAAATTTATTATGATTAAACTTTTTTATTTTAAATTGAAGAAATTTGAATATAAAGATTTAATTGAGTTAAAAAAAAATGTAATTATTCTCGTCTTATTTGGTAAATGAAACGAATTGAGTTAAATTAATACTAATAAAGATATAGACTTATATGCAAATGATATTTAACTAAGTAATGAGTTTAATATTTTGACTAAACTTCTTTATTTAATAAATGAATTGAATCAAGTTTATATTTTGAAAAGTCATCCATATAGTTGAGTAAGCTCCCAAATATGTTTAAATATATTTAGGATAAACGGTTAACGAAGGAGGGACAAAAAAATAAAATGACCCATTGATACGATAGGAAAGAACCTGAGAGCCCAAGATCAAAAAAACTCATAAGCAAAGAGCCCATAATGGAAATAGGCCGGACAAGAAACTTGGACCTGACTCATTATTGCAATCCAATCATGAAGAGGGGACCCCATCTAGAAGAGAGAGACATCAACCTACATGGATGAAAGACTATTACATATCCAAAGATTCGATGGAGGCTCACACATGGGGCAGAAGGACACCTGGCATAACAGAGTTGGCGGAGCCGTTAGAGGGAGTGGATTCGGCTAGCGTCACCTTAGAATGTTCTTAAGATAGGGATGGGTGTGGAGGGATTAGGTAGGCTAAGTTTGGTGCTTTCCTGCGGAGTCTTTCCCCTGACTCGAAAGGGGGCGTTGTCTGTCTTCCTACGCTTTGGTTTCTCGAATAATACAACAGAGCCCATTCCTTTTTCTGCATTTTCCTTCGCAGAAGAGGTATCACTAATATAGAGGGAATTCATGTCTGAAAATTTATTTTGTGATGAATAGAATGATAAACAAAAAACTCAAAAGTCTCTCCTAGTAATTTAAAATTTTTTGTTGTCTCTTTAAATTAGGAGGAAATAATGAAATGAATGAGCCTAGTGATATAATTACTATAATATTTTCTTTGGCTAAATTATTATACAATCATTTTATTTATAAAAGTAATATTGTAAAAATAATATGTAAGTTATTATATTCTATTAATGATCATCTTTCATTCTTCTATTAAACTTTTAAACAAAATGGTGATATATATTGTCATTCTACTTATTGTCACTTCCCTCCTTTCCATTATTAATTATTTTATTATATAATTTTTTAAACTCTTAAACATTAAGTTAGGTTGTTATGTCATGCATTTTTTTTAACAAAAATTTTTTAATTTTAAATTAATTCTTTTGAAAAAAATTTCATAACTTAATCCCTATACTTTACATAAGTTATTAATTAGGTCTTTATTTTTTTAATATTAATCCTTATAATTTTAAAAAATTGCAAAACAATCCTTGCCATTAGGTGAATAAATAATGCTATCTAATCGTTAATGAGGTGAACATAAAAAAAGCACCTTAAATCCTAATAACATGCCACAACAAATGCCCAAAAATGTTCAAATTAACAACTACACCTAACTTTGGAGTGAGCACAAGAGAATAAGTCATCTTTGAAGTGGCATTCATATATTTTCTCTCAATGGACTGAGGTGTCTTCCAACTATAGTAAGGCAAGGTTGACTTCTAAGTCCTTGAAACCTTTTATAATGAGTGCGAATGCTAAGAAACCTAAGGTACAATGTTCTGAAGCTCCTAAATCTAACACTTCTTTGATTATTCTAATGACTACTTGTAGTTTTCCAGCACTAACAAGCAGTTGTTTGAATCTAAGATTAATAGGAGAAGGGAATTTGGTTTGTGTTCTAAGTGTGAAGAAAAATTTGGGCCCAACCATCATTGTTAAAGCAAAGAGCTCTAAACTAGGGTTTTGTTAGAGGATGAATGGGATGTGGTTAAAGAGGAAGTGCCAAAATTGGAGGATTCTTCACCTATGATGCAAGTTATAAAGATGTCATTGAATTCTATTGTAGGTATTGCTGGTAATTGCACCATAAAATTGGAAGGGACTTTGAATACTAGTCTTGTATTGGTTCCTATTGACAATAGAGTAACCTACAATTTTGTAGCTGAGAAAATAGTGGAGCTTTTTCAGCTCTCTATCACCCCGACTCATAGTTTCATCATTACTATAGGTGACAGCTACAAACATTTCGGCAATGGGATTTGTACAAATGTTCATTTAAAGATACAAAGCCTTTTTACTGCTAAAAATTCTTATCCATTCCTTTTAGATAGAATGGATGTGGTGTTGGGTATGGAATGGTTAGAAGCATTAGGCAAAGTACGAGTAAATTGGGGTCCATTGTCCATGAAAATTAAGCATAATGATATTTGAATTTTGCTTGTAAAAGGACCCATCATTGACCAAAACTAAAGCTTCATTCAAGTCCATCACAAAGGCTTTGAAAAAGAAAGGGGAAGGTTTTCTATTAGAGCTTTATAGCATTTTGATAAAGAATGTAGCCACAAAAGAGTTTGCACTTGAGATACAGATCTTATTACAAAAGTTTTTTGTTGTTTGTCAGGCCATTAAAGGCTTACCACCACCTAGGACTTAGGATCACTCTATTACCATTAGATTAGGCGAGCAACCACCCAACATTAGACCTTATTGTTATACTCATCCTTAAAAAGATGAGATTGAGAAGTTGGTTGGGGATATGCTAAAATATGGTATCATTTAGCCAATATGGGTCTTTTCTCTAGCCCCACGTCATTGGTAAAGAAGAAGGATGGTAGCTGGCACTTCTACATGGATTATAGGGCCTTGAATAAGATTACAATGCCCGATAAATTCCCTATTCTAGCCATTCATGAACTTCTTGGCAAATTAAGTGGTGTAACAATTTTATCTAAGCCAGGCCTCAAATCTAGTTATCATCAAATTTAAGCTAAAGCTAGGGATGTATACAAGAATGCATTATGTAGTTAGAAAGGCCATTATGAGTTTTTAGTCACACCTTTTAAGCCGATCAATGCGTCTTCCACTTTCCAAGCCCTCATGAATGACATTTTTTTATAGCACTAATGGTGTCGATCCACCAAAAATAAAATTACCTACTCTTGAATGAATGTTAATATTGTAATAGTGATGAGTAGGGTTGAATCTACAAAGATTAGCAATTCCAACAATTAAAAACAACCAAGAATAACATACAAAAGAATGGAAAAGATGGCGGTTATCAAATTAAATCAATACCAATAATAACTAAACCAAAAAAATTAAACAAGTATTTTTAAAATAAGTAACTCAGATGTAAAGCAAATTAAAGTGAAAGAAACCTTAATGAGATATAAGCTTCTAATTGAGGGAGATAGTGCATACTTTTTCTCAATTGATCATAGGCATGGGCACAACTCTAGGTAAAATTCTCTTCTTTCTTGGTAAATGACTATAAGTTTTAAAACGCTTTATCAACCTAGGCTTTCTTAAATTTGTTGGTTAAGAAGTGCTTTATAACTAATCTCTAATTAATCAACAACCCTAAGTACGCATTTAGAATTTAATTGATCAACCACTTTAAGAATGAAAAGCCATCATTTCTAACATACTAAAGCATGAAGCATGTTCAACTAGTTATCATTCATATTCCATTAATGCATCAGAAAGTGCTCATCAATCCCTACATTAATTTTCCACTTGCATTGATTAAAGTAAATAATTACGGATTTACTTCAACCAATTGGCAAAGAATCAATCATAGGCAAGATAAACAATGGGCCTTAATCATCTATCCACCCACAATGAAGTCATTACATGGAAATATAAACAATCGAGAAGAGAAGAAGAGGATAAAAGGTTAAAATAGTCTCACAACATTGAAGGAACCACACAAAATCCTTAGTTAGAATATAGAATTTAGATGTCCATAATCATCAACATCTGAAATTCATGCTAAAACTCCATATACACATCAATAATTCTAGCTTTTTCTCACTAAATTCAAAAGAGAGAGAGAAAGAGAGAGGAAGAAGAAGAAGAAAAGAAAACCTAAATCTAAAAGTGTGCTCTCTAAAGAAAAAAAAATGACCCTAAAAACTAAAATCCCTCAGCTCCCTTGATTTTCCCTAATCAAAACATGAAAATTCCTCTTCCCCAAAACTATTTTGGAAACTCCCATGCTCTTGGCCATGTTTCCTAACAATTAAGAGAGAAATATATTGGAGAAGATGAGATGTCTATTTTTTGTTTAGAAATCAGCGTCCTTAGTCGTCCTCACATTTATCTTCTTGAATCCAATTCAATAGCAGTGAAAGTCTTACCTTTGCCTTGTTTTGGCCTAAATTTCACCAATTTTAATAATTTCACCTCCTTAACTAGCACTTTCACAAGTTCATCTTGGTCTTTTTCGATGATATCCTAGTGTATAACAGTTCCTATGAGCTCTATCTTCAACATTTGCATTCCACATTAAAGGTTTTGAAGCATCATCAGTTAATTATTGATCAAATGAAGTGTGATTTTGCTAAGGAAAAACTTAGATACCTCAACCATTTGATTTCTGCCAAGGGTGTAGAAGTTGATCCTTCAAAAGTTGAAGCAATGGTCACTTGGCCAATTCTTAAAACTCTTAAGGCCTTGAAAGGTTTATTGCGATCGACGAGCTATTATCAAAATTTTGTACATAACTACTATAAATTGGCTGTTTCTCTAACTAAACTTTTAAAGAATGACTCATTTGTATAGGGTTCAGAAGCCCAAGAGGAATTTGAATTTTTAAAGGTTGTTATGACTAGTGTTCTAGTTTGGCTTTACATGATTTTAGCAAGCCTTTTAAGTTAGAGATAGATGCTTCTAGGACAAGTGTAAGAGTTGTCCTTATGCAAAATGAAAGACTCATAGCTTATTTTAGCCAATTCCTATCAGCATGGGCTTGTTAAGATTTTATTTATGAAAGGGAGTTGCATGCCACTGTACTAGCAGTGAAAAAGTGGTAGCATTATTTGTAGGGTCATCCTTTTATTATTTAAACTGATCAACAATCATTAAATACCTCTTTGACCAATGTGTATAGACAATATGAGGGATTATCCAATGTTGACCGACTGATTCAACAAGATGAGAAGCTCTGTGCTATTTAGCAAAATAGGCAAAACAACAACTATAGGATATGCTCTTAACAAGGGTATATTAGATTATCGAGGTCAAGTGGTTTTTCCTCGCCATTCACCTCAAACCAGGGATCTTATTCGCAAGATTCATTCCTTTCCCCTAGGTGATCATTTTGGATATTTTTGCACATACAAAAGGTTATGTGAGGAAGTGTATTGGAAGGTATGAAGAAAGATATACAGGACTTTTTGGCTAGATGTGATACTTGCCAATGCCATAAGTACCTTCTAATGAGTCTAATAGGGTTGTTGTAGCCTTTGTCTATTCCCCAACATGTCTGGGAAGATGTAAGCACGGATTTCATTTTTGCACTTCCCAAATTTGACCAATATGATACTATACTAGTTGTGGTTGATAGACTTACAAATAGTCACTTTATCCCTCTCTCTCACCTTTTCTCTATTAAAGAGGTGGCTGACATTTTCACTAAGGAGATTGTTAGATTACATACATTCCCTATGTCCACTGTATTTAATAGGGATCAAGCTTCTATGAGTCAATTTTGGATAAAGATGTTTAAGATAACGGGTACTACTTTCAAGTATAGTTCAAGTTACTATCCTCAAATGAATGACCAAACCGAAGTAGTTAAAAGAAGTGTTTGGAACATATTTAAGGCGTTTTATGAGTGACAATCCTTAGCAATAGAGTGCGTGGCTCTCATAGGTTGAATTTTGGTTTAATACTTCATTCAATCGCTCCATTGGAATAACCCTATTCATGGCCTTGTATAGCAGGGATCCCCCTACACTATTTAAGTGGAACGATGAATATTCTACAGTAGAAGACCTGAATACTACTTTAAGGGAGAATAATGTTATTTTACAACAGTTCAAAGCTAATTTAGTAAAGGCTCATAATTATATGAAAAAATAGGAAAATAAGTCACGAAGACATGTGGAGTTTTTAGTGTGTGATAGTGTCTTCATGCACATTTTTTCCTTACAAGTTCATAAAGCCAACTAAGAAGGTTAATCAGAAGTTGGCTCCATAATTTTATTGGCCATATTGTATTTCAGAGGAGTATGGACTAGTGGCTTTTTATGCTTGACTTGCCACCCAACATGTCGTATACACCCTGCTTTTCACATCTCTCAGCTCAAGAAATTGAACCCAGATCACAAGTCGTATAGCATTGATGCTGTGCGGCTTGTGTCTGCGAATAAAAAAAAATTCAACCAAAAAAATTTAAAAAAAATTTGTGTACACAAACTGTACAGCATATATGCTGTCATGTTTGTAATCCGGGTTCCAAGAAATCCTTGGTGGACCCTTCATTGGCACAACCCTTACCTTCAACTCTTACTGACGAGTTGGAACTTGCAGAGCAACCAACAGCAGTCTTGCAAGCTTGCAAGCTCATCAACGATTTATTTGAGGTTCTTATCAAGTGGGAAGGCTTACGTGATACTGAGAGCACGTCGGAAGATAGCTTCATCATTCAACAGCAGTACCCCTTTTCAACCATGAGGACAAGGTGGTGCTCCATGGGGTCAGGGGAAATGATGGGCCTGAGCGAGTGGGCTGGACAGGAAGAGTGTATGAAAGACGGAGGCGAAATCGGGCCGGGAAAGTGTTGGCTGAAGAGGAAAATCAGTGTAATAACTAATTGTACACGTGGACGGAGAAAATGGGTTCGTTGTTAGTATGAGCAATAAGGGGTATTTCGAGGGAGAGTTCATTAGGGTAGCTAGGCGGAGGTTGGATTTGCTTGGAGAGACCACTCACGAAAGACAATAGATTTTGTTTCCTTTTGTTTGCTGTTGACTGTATTTTCTGGACTGTTTCTTCCTCTAATCATCTTCCTCCAGCTTGAGTAAATTATCCACATATCCACTCACACAGCCTCACTTCTCACTTATGTGAAACTCCAAATTAACTTTTCAAGTATGGTAAGAAAACTTAGTGATAGAAAAACAAAAATAAAAATTATTTAATATTTGTAACTGAGTAACTTTCTGTAGTTTATAACACCGGCCAGCGAGAACGGTAATCTCAAATGCAATAGAGGTACCGTATAAAGGGTGATGAAGGGAGGCAAGCACCGAGGATACTTCTGATGGAATACAGAGAAATAATAACGTCGGTAGAAAAATCGGGGACAAACGGTTCACGAGAGCATAGAATCTTAAAATTCCAATTGCATATATGTCCTCAAGAAAATAGGCAATTCAGAAACACGTAAAAATGGAAGGACAAACTAAAAGGGCCCAGTACATCCATAATTCATAACAAAGACATGAATGCCTAAAATCTCAGTATCATCGAGATTAGCAACAAGCATCTTCTCCGTTCAAAACATATAGAGGAGAAGTTCAATCCTAATTGGCAGCAAAATAAGTTTACTTCGCTTCTTCATCTTGTTTAGGTGCTGCTTCTTTAATTTCATCTGCACCATCATCCTGAAAGCACAGCAACGTACAGCCATCAATAAAAATTATGTAAAGATGATGACATAATAAGACACGATTGTGGCAAATTTCCAAATCAATACCTGCATGTCGGAGGTCCAGAGGGTGAGGTTATCACGAAGAAGTTGCATGATCAAAGTGCTATCCTTGTATGACTCCTCTCCCAATGTATCCAATTCAGCAATTGCTTCATCAAAAGCCTAGTGATTATCCAAGTCAAAGGATTCATGAGTCACCGATGTGCCATCAAATAAAAATTCATACCATAAAGGATCTCTTGATGCCTTCTACATCAATAGTTTCACAATTGAAGAACAAAATGACAAACTAAAAGAATACATTCGTTATTTAGTAAAAAGAGCAAGACTGCTTCAATATTTAAGAAAATTACAATATGCAGGTGCAACGAAGGTATTCCAAATTCAAATTCATGATCTGTTTTGACTATTTTAGCATGCAGCGTATTACATTGTTTTCCCCTCAACAAACATCAAAGAATCCAATTCAGATGTCAAAATACTACAAGAAATAAAAACTTGAGAGGATATTCAGTTTCTCTATCTCTAACCTGCTTTGCAAGGTTGCAAGCACGATCAGGAGAGTTAAGAATCTCGTAGTAAAACACAGAGAAATTCAGCGCAAGTCCAAGTCTAATCGGGTGAGTAGGAGGCAGTTCAGCATTAGCAATGTCCTGCATACAGAGATATATATCAGATAATACACATGGCGAATTTCCATAAAAAAGAGACATTTCGAGAAAAAAAAAAAAAAAGTCAATTAAAGAATTTCAATAAATTTAAAAAAAAAAAAAAAGGATAGATCAATATATCGAATTAATGGAAACGATCCTATTCCTCACTCAACATCAGATGCTCCAGAGTTTTTTTTTTTTTATAAAATAAACCATATACATGCTAGATGTCAGCATAAAATAATTGAATATGAATAGCAGATTCACAAGATTTCAATCCCGTAAATGAAAAAAAAAAATTATCATAACAAACATGTACAGATACCAATATCTTATAATTGTTCAATGGAACCGCTCTGCCCAGGGATTCCAACATAATTCAACTATCCGTATGGATGTGACCAACATAAAGAAATGACATGAGATGCAAAACAGTACAGAAACAAAGCAAATCTGGTCAGTTTCCCGAACAGATCTGAATAGAAAAATAATAGAATTACAAGGTAATGGCGAGGCCAGCCATCAAAGCAGAATAAGTGGTATTGATGGCTAAAAAATAAATTGAAAAGATATGAACAAACCTGAGCAGATTTGTAAGCAGTGAGCGTACTCTCGGCAGCGTCCTTGCGCTCGGCTCCAGTCTTGAACTCAGCGAGGTACCTATGGTAATCACCCTTCATCTTGAGGTAAAAGACCTTGGAATCACCAGAAGAAGCGGAGGGGATAAGACGGGAATCGAGGAGCTTGAGGATCCCATCGCAGATGTTGGAGAGCTCAGTCTCGATCTTAGATCGGTAGTCACGGATCATGGAGACATGATCCTCGTTGCCACGGCTCTCCTCCTTCTGTTCAATGGAGGAAATGATACGCCATGAGGCACGGCGGGCACCGATGACGTTTTTGTAGGCAACAGAGAGGAGGTTTCTCTCTTCAACGGTAAGTTCTTCGTTGTCGACGGCGGCGGAGACCTTCTCCATGAACTCGACCATCTCTTCATAGCGCTCGGCCTGCTCGGCGAGCTTGGCCATGTAGACGTTCTCTTCACGAGGCGAGGTGGTGGCCGCCATAGTCAGATCACAGAGACGATGAGATCTGATCTAGTTAGGGATTGAGAGTTGAACTAGAGAGAGACAGAGAAAGAGAGAAAGAGAGGAAGAGAGGGTAGCTTTTGAGGGCCGAACGGAGCGATAATTGCGTTGGGGGCCTGGAGGGGGATTTGGGACTCCCAACTTGGGCCGTTGGATCCCAGGGAAATCGTGAGGTCTGTATTTTACTTTTGAGGGGCTGTGATGCGTTGTGGAGTGACCTTTTTGTTATTTATTTTTCTATCAACTAAAATTAAAATGGGACAGCTGTCAAACACGAGGTTTTGATTTTGCGTGGCGGAGAGTCACGACTTTTCTCTCTCTCTGGCTCCCGTGGAAATGGGCAGAACCACTGGTGATAGCAATCTTTCTGTTTGAACTTTTGAATCTGGAAAGCGAGGTGACCCAACACGAAACGGTTAAAGAACGAACGTTAATTTTTTGGAACATAAAACTAATAATGTAGGCCGGTACTGGTTTGCATAGGCCCCAAAAGTTTTTTTGTTTATATAATGATTTTGTTAAGAAAATGGTAGACAACATATATAAATTCCATAAATTTTCTATTATTTTATACTACTGTTACGTGAACTCTTCACGTGAAAAAATAAAATAAAATCACTTTTATTTATGTATTTCATGTTTTTTCGTTCAGACAAATATTTTCGTATATTAAAATTGGGTATATTGGTCTACCCGTATACTAAAAATTTTACCTTTTCTTTTATATATAAATAAAATCAAGTTATATGTAATAGTTCTCAAATGTCACTATAAAGGCATAGGATAACAATAACGGATATGTTTCAAATTTATTTTTATATTTTGTAATATTAAAACTCAAATAATTTTATGTCAAGTTATTAAAATATAATAAACTAGTAAAGTTAAATTGAAACAAATAATAAAGGAATAAAAACTAAAGATTTATCGAACAAGCAACTACAGAGATGAAATTATTTAATTTATTGTGCCTTATAATGATAAATTTTTAATTAATTATATTGGTTTGGTACATAATGAATTAAGAGTTATCAATTTTGACGTTTAATTTATGAAATTTATCTTCTGTATTATTTTATTAGGTTTAATATTTTAATACTACACCATTATAGAGCTACAATAAAATCTTAAAATATAAAATTTATTAGATGTCTTAAATTTAGAACAATTACAGTTATTTTAAAAATATTCTCCAAAATCCCTTTAAAATGTTATTGTAATTTTTTTCAAAAAACTACCGGATGAAATATCATGACAAAATTAACCAAATATAAATAGATGCTTCTAGGATAAAAAAAGAAAAATAAAAAAAAAAAAGAAATAAGATCATAAAAGAGCTAGGATGCTTTTATTATTATTATTATTATTATTATTTATAAACTCTAGGATGCTTTTATTATCAAGAAAACAAGCAAAAGTCGCGGCCTTCCAAATGGGCCCTAGGATGATATAATCCCTCTATCGTTACTCAAATATATTTCCAATCCAAGAAGATATAATGTGGAATTATCACTTGTGGGGCCCAAGCCTTCCAGTGGGTTAAAACTACTGCTACAAAAGCTCAAGTATTCGTTCGTCCACTACGGAGAACGAAATCATAACTTACGAATGAAGAAGTCTGAAGTGTAAACATCTTCACCCGGACAGCATGATACACGTGTTATAAAGTTGACTTGAGAGCAGCAACCATCAAGTTTCCAAACAAGAGACACAAGCCTTCGTGTTAATACCTAGTCCTACTTCTCACACAATTGATTACGTGACAGGATTAAGTACTTTAGTCCATGACAAAGTAAATTACTGAGGCAACATAAGACAAAGTTTTTGTAAGTCATGATATGATAATCCAACAATCCTACATGGGCCTTTCGCTTGTTACGAAATTTATCCCGCCAATAGATTGATACCGGTCTCATGATTTTAGATAAAGACGACCCTACAGTAATATGGTATTATCAAGCATACGGTCAATTTCCATATCGCTTTGGAATAAGATTCTTTTGCTGCCAAGGTTGAGAGAAAACTTTATTGCGGTGCCTTTCAGCCCTTTCCACGCGGGCACTTGAAAAAAAAGGAAAAAAGTACCGAATTGAAAAGGAAATATAAAATTTTGTACGTGATTAAAGAAATGTTAAGGGTACACCAAAACTTGATACCAAAAATCATAGGTAGCATCATAGAACATAGAAATTAAATTGATTTGACAAAAAATTAGGTTTTCTTCATTGTTGCGAAAACCTTTCAGTAAAATGTAAATTGTGATCAACATGCGGTCTTGGAACCAGGAGATTGATTATCTTGCCTAGCCTCCACCTGGCATCCTAAAAATTGTCCTGACACAGTCATAGACATAGAATATGAACTTTCATGTGCCTCTTTTGGAGGTTATTAGTATTTTAATGCTTTGCAGTTTGTACCAAATAAATCTGGTCCCATGCCACAAACAGGTATTTGTTAGTTATGATTAGTTTATCTTAATGTGACACGATTTAATGCAAACAGTTATATGATTCCCATGGAATATTTATTTTGTAGGCTACACTCCACAGCCCCAGCCCATTTTTATCTACAAACAAAGGGCATAAATTGCATAAAAATTGACTGTTTCAGGCTCACGCCCCTGGCTTATGCATTTAATAACAGACAACAAGTTCCCATAGCGGAGGCGAAGCCCACTGTAATATAATAATAGTCTTATGAGGCCCCAGGTTTGGTTTGTATTCTTTTTGTTCACAATTCCACCTTTTCTGTCATCCTTTATCCTTCTATTTATAGTCACGAGTCATGGCTCTGAGGCTTTTAAAATTGGCCATATTGCTAATTGCTAATTGCTAAACTGTACACAGACAAAATGGATAGGAACAAGGTTCAAGTGCTTTATGATGCATGCGGTGCTATATTTTCTCAGGAGGGGCTCGCTACTTTTCAGCAAATCCAATATCTGAAAAATCTCCTGGGTGGGTTTTTAGCTCTTCGATTAAGTGCTTTTACTTCTTGCTTTTGTGTTCATACACAGGGGATTTGAGATGAATGGATTTCAATTTGTAGACAGAATTGAAGCTGTTGATGTTGGAATCGATGAGTTTGGGTTGAGTGATTCTCCGATATCAAGCCCAAGGGATGGTGGTAGCAGGGGATTGCTTTGCGGGCAAGCTTTTTCCGAAATAACATACATTCACATCCATGAATGTGACCATTTCTCTGTGAGTAGAACTCGTAGAAGATATATATAAATGATGGTTAATCAAAATTAGCGATCTAATAATTAGTCTGATGAATATGCAGATTGGTGTGTTCTGTCTTCCAGCAGGAAAGGTATTTCCACTTCATGATCACCCGGGAATGACAGTGTTAAGCAAACTCCTCTATGGTTCCGTCTACGTCAAAGCTTATGACTGGATCAAATTTGATGTTAGTGGCTGCCAAACATGTCAGTACAATTTTCATATCTGTGATGTTTTACTCTGAATTCTCTCCGTCCTCAACGGACTAGTCTTCTCCTAACACAAGCCTTTCGTTTCTTTTCATCTATCAAACTTCATGCTTCTCTCTGTCCCTTGGATAATTGATAAGTTGTCACATAAGTAAAATACACATTTAATCAAAACATAGCTCATAAATTGTAACTATGAATTTAAGACAATCTCAACATGTCAAGGCAACCCGCAAGGGCTAGATTTTTGTTTCTAATTCTACCAAAAATGAAATCTATCTAGCTAAGTTGTATTAATAAATCAGGATTTGGATAGAGCTTGAAGGCCAAAATTATATTATTTAAGACAACAACAATGATATCCCTCCTGGGCTGCCATGTGTGAAGTGGATATATCTTTTATAAAATCTAAATGCATGGAGACTTGCACACACATGAATATGTCGCTATACTATGGTTTCTTCAATTAAATATAACCACGGGACAAGATAATTTTGGGAATATTTTACTGGTTCTTGAAAGCGTTTGTATATAGAAATAGAAGTTGAAAGCCTTGGAGCAGATTGACCAATAGAGTCTGCGAATATTGTGGGTGCAGTAGGATTGGCGAGCAGGGTAATAGATGGAATAATGAAAGCACCACAGGAGCCATCCATATTATTTCCAAGAAGTGGCGGCAACATTCATTCTTTCACAGCGTTGACGCCATGTGCTATCCTAGACGTGCTGTCTCCCCCTTACTCTGAAGACTTTGGAAGGCCTTCCACTTACTTCTCAGATTTCCATATACCCTCCCTACCTGGTACTTTATTTTCCATGTTTCTATTCTTATTCATTCATTTTTGTTCTTAAATCCAACCACGTAATTCTGTGATTGAATCTTGTGTGCTACATATATACAGGTAATTACACGTGGCTTGAGGAAAAACCACTGCCAGATGACCTGATTGTGAAAGGAGCGCCATATCTTGGACCTCCCATTGTAACCCAATATGATTGTCGTCAATGGGATTTCAGGCAATATGTATGAATTGTGGGTGGTTTTGTCTTACATGTACTATATATCTATGGACTTATGTCTACCAAGCGCAGAAGGGCAGCAGTAGCTGGTTTAGTCATTAGTTTCTGTCAATAGCTTAGGGATGACAATATGAATCTACACAACAAACTGAATATAAATCCGGCCTAAAGTTTCACCTCGAAAACTCGTGAATGTTTTACTGTGGTTTGCATACTTAGCTAGCTTTTTCTTTAACGGTGAAATACTTTGCCAGCTTTTATATCTTAATCAGGAGGCTGCACATGCGACAGATAAGATATTTTAATTTCATATATAGCTGCAGCCTCGGGAATTCTCAGGTTTTTATATATAATAACATTTCCAATGTATTATGATATTTTATTGATAAAAAAATAAGAATAAAATTTTAATTAAACTCATAATTTTGAGTATATTAATATATTTAATTATAATATAAAAATAAAATTATAATATTATTATTATTTTAGTTAATATTATTATAATTATATGTTTATATCATAATTAAGTGTATTAGTGCATTTAAATTTATAAATACACAAAAAAATAATATTAAAAATAAATTATAAAATGTAATTCCTATAAATCCGAATAATCTTGTTTGCTTAAATCCCAACTAGTTTTATCAAAGCAATTGATGATTACTTCTATTTATATGTCCATTCGATAAAAGGAAAATAGGTAATTTTTATTACTTAAATTTTCCAGCAACTCAATCCGAATCCCAATTTACATGTCATCGACTTTTTTCTGCAAACTCGATTCAAGTTTTGGAGTTTAGCGAAACTTAAAATATTGCCGAGTTTGGTGAATCTTATCAACAAAGGGACATGGTGTGGATGAGATTGTGCTAGCAAGGAGTTGAATCTTACAATCCATCGATCCATAATAGTAGTATAACTTCTAATCAAGAAATATTAGCTCTAAGGGTAATCAAGTGGCCATCAAATGTCGGTCTTGGTAATTACTTTTAAAAAAATTGTTAGTGTAATTAATTTAAATAGGATAGAATGACTCGTACAAAAATTACGGTTCATTGTAAAAAAAACTTCTCATTTAATTAAATAGAATAAATCCAAGTAGCATTTTTCTTTGCCTTCCAACGTGGCGTACGCTCTGGGTTCTCTCAAGTCACCTTTTCAATCCTCTGACTAGCTTATTTAACACGTGTCTGAATTTATTTTTTTTTGGGTTTGGATTCTATTCTCTCTATCAGGAACATTTTTCACTGCAGTGGGAGTGTCAAACTGGCTTCCGTCTCTGTGAAGTTAAAGACTTTGGGGACATGCCAAAATCCCACACCAACTTCTTTGTCTCACAACTTCTTCTGCTTTTGGTATTTGAATAGAAAAAGGAGTTCAATTGTTTTTGAGCTCTCTGTGTCTCTGGTATTGAGTGCTAAAGAACAGGGCAGTCTTAAGAATTGGAGTGATCGAAGGAAGATTGTGTTGGCTTGCGAATTGGGCAATACATGGAGCGTTACGAGATTGTCAAAGATATCGGGTCTGGGAATTTCGCTGTAGCTAAGCTGGTTAGGGATAAGTGGACTACAGAGTACTTTGCTGTCAAATTTATTGAGAGAGGCCACAAGGTCTGCTTCTTCTTCTTTATCCTCTCAATTTCAACTTGGATTCTCCGTTTTCGATGATTCTTCAATCTTCATCTTGGCTGCTATTTCTCCTTCTTTTGTGATTTTGATTTTTGGTTAACTGTGGAGATATGTCATTTTTGGTGATGCAGATCGATGAGCATGTGCAAAGGGAAATCATGAACCATAGATCATTAAAGCATCCCAATATTGTTAGATTCAAAGAGGTTAGTAAACTCGGGTTCCTATTGAGGAAGGAATGTCCCGCTTTACCCCGTAATTGGAATTGTTTGCTTATCCTAAGCCGTTGCCAATTTATCTATAGCGGAATTCTTTTTAGTGCAGTATACGAGCATAAGATGCATAAGCTACTTTCCTATTTAATTCCCTATTAAATTTGTCTAACATTTGGTACAGTAGGTCCGGATTTCAATTTATTAGATGGAAAGCAGGTCCGATTGTCATTGGCATCTTTTGATCTTATGGAAGCAACATGTTAAAATTCGCTTTTCCCCCTTTCTTCTGTTTTTGTGGTCAGTGATTGAAGTCTTCCCTTCAAACAAAGTTTTATCCAGAAACTCGTAGGACCTTTTGTAGCGATGCAAACATACCTCTTGAAGAATTTAATTTTCAAAACAAAAAGATAATTCCTGTGAACTTTGATTACTCTTCTTGCAGGTCCTGCTAACGCCAACTCATCTGGCTATAGTGATGGAGTATGCAGCCGGAGGAGAACTCTTTGAGAGGATATGTAGTGCTGGTAGATTTAGTGAGGATGAGGTAATGAGAAAGGGGAAGATATCTTTTGATTACTTTATGTGGGACAATGTGAGATCATTTAGATAATTAGATTTTTCCTTCTTGGAAAGGTGTCCATTTTCAAGGTAGTTGAACAAAAAGTCTTCTTTGTTTAATTGTTTCTGTTAAGCCTATATGTACATTGATAAATGCTGAAGCTTTTGTACTCAAGGTGGACTGGACTTATTTCTTTTCATCAGGCAAGATTTTTCTTTCAGCAATTGATATCAGGAGTCAGCTACTGTCATTCAATGGTAAGAACTAAAGCGTTACTTCCTAATGAATCACATACTTTTTCAATGCATAAATATTTTCAGTTGAAGGAATGTTTACTGCTGCAGCAAATCTGTCATAGAGATCTTAAGCTTGAAAACACACTCTTAGATGGCAGCACTGCACCACGTGTCAAAATTTGTGACTTTGGGTACTCGAAGGTAGCAATGATTTCAACTTTAGATGTTACCACCCTCTTGAAATGATACGTTAACATGTTTTTACCTTGTCTTTTAGTCATCTGTATTGCATTCACAACCTAAGTCTACCGTAGGAACTCCAGCCTACATTGCACCTGAGGTCCTATCAAAGAAAGAATATGATGGGAAGGTGAAGTCCTTTTCTTCCTTATTGCTAATCCTTGATTTCTTGACTTCTTTCTATTTCTATTGAAATTTGAATAATTAGGGCTATGCTTCTAGCTGTGTCCTGTTCTTTCTTTCTTACCTAACTAAATATAATCGTTGACAACTGTAGATAGCAGATGTTTGGTCTTGTGGTGTCACCTTATATGTGATGTTAGTCGGGGCTTATCCCTTTGAAGACCCAGAGGATCCGAGAAACTTTACAAAAACCATCGGGGTGAGTGATAATTACAAACTTCTTAAACCCTTCCATAATACCCAGCTACTTAGCAATGAGATAAAGTTAATGTTTGGTTATACTCTCTGTATAATGATGCTTTAGTTATGCATCTTGTGGCTTATTACAGAGGATACTTAGTGTCCAGTACTCAATCCCAGATTATGTACGAGTTTCCATGGAATGTAAACATCTTCTATCACGGATATTTGTGGCTAATCCTGAAAAGGTATTTGGAGCTCACCACTTGCATATAACTGCTCGTTATATTTATTTTCTACACATGAATGCATGTTCAAGCGCTAAACATGAGTGCATGATCAAATGCGAATAATCTCTCTGTTGGATCTAAGAATTTGTCTTCATAGAATGAGGGTTTGAATTTCAAATCAACGCCCTCACCTTTATTTTGAGCATCCTGTTGCTGAAAGTCTTGCGTCAAAATACACATGGCTAGCTTGAGCATTAAGTCATTTCTGGCCTTTTTTTGCAGAGAATAAGTGTAATGGAAATTAAAAGCCACCCATGGTTTTTGAAGAACTTGCCCATTGAACTAACGGAAGGAGGAAGCTGGCAGAGCAATGATGTAAATAATCCATCACAAAGTGTGGAGGAAGTGCTATCCATAATACAAGAGGCAAGAACCCCTCCCAATGTCCCCACTGTTGGTGACCTTCTTGCTGGAGGCAGCAGCATGGACCTTGATGACTTGGATGCTGATGCAGATCTTGAAGATATAGAGACAAGTGGTGATTTTGTGGGCGCTGTTTAAGTGTGCATGGGAACAACATACCGAGCTATTGTTTGCTGTGCATAGAATTATCTTACTTGGGGGTCGAAGTTCTTTTCTGGTTTCAGTTTCCATTAAGCGGGATCAGTTGCTCCCCTTGTACAACTTTTGAAAGTTTTGAAATAATTTAAGAGGTTTTTCTTTCGATGTGTTGATACTTGTGGGCAGTACACGGACAAAATTTAGGAACTTCCAGAATCACCGACCATTCTCCTTCCAGACGTATCATCATTAAGCTTTTCCAAAGAAGAGAATATTGCAGTAAAGCTCTATTCATTTGAACTTCTCTTATTTCACGTATCATCATATTAGGTAAGGAATGAAGCTTCTATTGGTGCTGACTGCAGAGTTGTTTCAAACTGAGCTCTGGAAAACCAAGGTAAAGTTAGGTATTGTCGGGTGGATTCTGAGCAGAATAGCTTCATGAAGACGCTTATATTGTTGGGATGATTCTCTAGTCCTCCTTCATCAAGCACCAATATACGGATACCCTTATTGGGTACAACACCATAAGATGTGTGTGATACACTAATTTTTTAAATTTTAAGATATATGTACGGTAATATAATATATATATATATATATATATATATTATATATAAGTGTCATAAATGTAAAATTTGAAATATTTAGTTATTGTAATTATTAATTCTTAGGTTTTTTAACGGATGCTTTGGAACCTAGGAAATTAAAGGCTATACACATTTTTAAACGATAATTAAAAGTGATTTGGAACCCTGGAAATTAAAGACTATATACATTCATCATTCAGAAGCGGGACAAAGACTATATGAATAATTTTCAATGTTGTATCAATATTAAAAAATAAAATGCAAAAAAAAAAAAAAAAAGGAAAGGGGAAATCTGAGCAGCCAAATAGGAACACATATTCACACAGACAAAGGGAACACACATTCACACAGAAGACGAATGGAACGGACCTACACGCTGTGAATGGACACACGACAAAGATGACCACTGGAGACGAAGGGAATGCTATGGCCAGAACAGAGTGTCACGGCGAAGGACAAAGAGTCAGACGATTTAAGACAAAGAAGACAAAAGACAGGGAGGCCACAATAGAGACAAAGGCCGACTGAGTAAATCTTCCGGCGACAAAGAGCCAGATGACGAAGACAAAGAAGATGAAGGAGGGACGAGGTGAAGCTGAATAAGGGAGGAGGCCAGCTGCTGGGCTAGGTTTTGTTTTTCAACTTTTAAAAAAAACTGTTTCTACGTTTCGAAGCGTTTTTGGCTCCGTTTGGAAACTCTCTCTTTTTCATTTCGAAATGTTTTTGTGTTTCGAAACATTTTAGTGCGTTTTGGTGCGTTTAAAAAGTGGTGGGCTATGCATTTTTTTGGAAAAATTTTCATTTAAAATCATAATATACAATTAATTACTTAATAAATACCTTAAATTTTGTAATTATCATAAAAGTCCTAAATTTATTTTATAATTTTTAATAGACAAAAATATTTTTTTATTATAATTAGTTACTTGTTAGTTTAATTAAAAAAAAATTAAAATTGATATGGTAACAAATACAAAATCATTCAATAACTACGACAAATGTGATTTGTAAGAAATACAAACTATTATAGTAATAATAAAATTAGTTATTTATTACTCTAACCAAAGTTATTACTCAAATTGATATGGTAACAAATACAAAAATATTAAAGTAATTATAACAAACATAATTTATAAGAAAATCAAATCATTATAGTAATAATATAATTAGTTATTTGTTAATTTAATTAGTTAAAAATAAAATTATTATAGTAACAAATACAAAAATATTTAATAACCATGACAAACATGTAAATCATTGTAGTAATAATATAAGTAGTTACTTATTAGTTTAACCATAGTTTACACTAAAATTAATGTGTTAGCAAATATAAAAACATTTGGTAACTATACAAATGTGATTCATAAGAAACACATATTGTAATAATATAATTAGTTACTTGTAAAAACAACCAAACTTAAAACATAAAGTAATATGATAACAAACCCAATAAAATATGCATAAAGTGGCTCATAATAAATGTAAATAATTGTTATAATAAAACCTTAAGTTACTTTAAATTTTCAGACCTTGAATCAAAACTATATTTTTCAAATATTTCATATTTAGTGATAGTAAAGAGCATACATAAGTTTCATAATATGGTTGTAAACAACGTTCTACCTTTGGCTTTCTTGTGAGGGTGACTTCTCCATCCATGATATAAATATGTGTACATTATTTATTGTACTTTATCAATTGTGTTATGTCAACATTATCTACAATATCCATAAGTTTAAATAAATCAAATTGAAAGGTGTACTTAATTGTTTGGCTCGTATATGCTCATACATGCTTGTTCACATGAGTGTTATTAATTACACTAATAAAATTATTTTGTTAATCATTATGCCAATTATTTGTACCGTTGAATCTTTTTAAAATTTCTCCACCCACGTGAAAGCAACAAAATATCTCATTTGGTGGTGATTTATCCATTCTTTAATCCATTTATGCTAAATATAAATTTCTTCCCACTCATAATTTACTTTTGAATTAATAACTCCAAAAGGTAAAAGCATGACAAAATATTTTAAACAATGCAACATTATATCACACAATTTAATATAATTAAGTTTACTACAAAATGATATATGTTAAGCTTACTAGTTTAATTTAAATTTGTTATCGCTATGTTTTATCCATATTATTTTGCTTAATGTCATTTGTTATAATACACATTTAGGGTTTCTTGGCTGATAAGTGACTATTTTTACTTGTTTAATATAGTTAAATGTGACTTATTTTAATCTTCTTTTTTATTCAACTACAATAAAAGATAAAACTATGTTAAAATGTTTTGAACAATACAATATTTATAATTCACTATATATAAATCAATTATTGTAAACAAAATTCACAAATTTCAATGCCAAACTTCTGTGTTTGTATTTATTATTACATTATCTTGTTAATCTTACCATATTTGTTATCACTTATTACTATAAAAATTTTTTATCACTTAGGCTTATCAAATTTACAAGTATATATTATTATTATAATATGTTTAATATGTTATATGGTGGCTTTATTGTTTTTGTTTTCTTTCCTATGCAATAAAGGGATTTCCATATTAAGATATAAAATTGGTTTTTCCAATTATCCTTATTTTAGTAGTGTAAATGATGAAAGGTAAAACTAGTGGGTTGTGGATAATAAAGATTAAGACGTAAGGCAAAATATTAAAAGTACAAGTTTATCCATAAAAAAGAAGTTGCAAAACTTTTACATATCAAAGATATATTTCTAGAATTTGTTTTTGTCTTCTCGAATACAATGAAGTTTTAAAATGACATAGGAAAACATAAAACAAAAAAAAAACTTTGAGATTTGATGAGAAATTAAAAATATAATAAAAGTTTTTAAAATTATTAACTTTGAGAGTATTTTTGTTTTCTAAAAAGTCATAACATAAGTTTAGATCATTCATAATGATTATAAAATTCAAAGTGTTTTTTAGTATTAGATTACATTTTATGGTTAATAGAAATTTCCCCCTTTTTCTTCCTCAAAATTCACGAGCCATCCACTGGAATCAAGAGTTTTAGGCATCCAAGTCAAAATTGGATTGTGGGCTACTAATGATACATTTTGGATGTTTTACTTATAATGTCTTATTATTATTGAAGGAAATAAATATTTCGTCTCTATGAGAGTCTGAGGATTGGCGAAAATCTCTATGTATGTAAAACTCTATTGAATGTAATAATATAATTTTATTTAGATATGCTTAAATTGTAAAACTATTCTCTTTTATTATAGAATTATATACAAACTCCCCAAAAGCTAAAACATAATTAAAATAGCCTTAGGAATAATATTAATTTGTAGTAATAATATAATTATAGAATTTTATTTCAATATTAATTATTGTGTATTGAAAAATATAAATTGAATCTATTATAGTTTTTAAATTTCACTAATTTATTTTAATCAATTGCATATTCAATATTTTTTATATAATAATATACATAAAAGGTATTTCGATCAAAATATGTATAATTCTAGTTCATCTCTTGTTATAGGATAGTAGAGTGTATATTTTCAAAATAAGAAAAGACAGCGTATGAACATCTCTCGATAAACGAAAGTGCTATTTGTCCTAAATTCGAATTCAATTACATATTTGGAAATTAAAAGTTTATTTTTATAAAATGCACACATACATACATATAATACCAATAAAATAAATTACAACTAAGCATAGCTTTAATATAGTATCCTTGTCCTCATATTGACGTTTTTTGTAGGGATAATCATGGGTGAGAGTATTGTATTCTTTATTCCCGAACGTACGTTTAGGGGTAAAAACATTCTTTATCCATGTTGAATCCTTAAATTCCCGAACGTAAGATCTATTCAATTAACATCACAACACAAGATAAAATGTCTCAAACAAATATTAAAATATTAAAAACTCATAAAATGCTATTTGGATTTTTTTTACTTTATATATGTGTATATGTAAATATACATGAATATACAAAAATCAAGAAATATATACTGCATGTCTTAAATGTATCCATAAAATGCCGGTACCCAAAACCCAAGTGAGTAAATTTCACAAATATGTGTAGGTAACTTTGCGCATCTTTTCTTGTGGCTTGAGAAATCCCCCCTCATTCCCACCAATATTTGGAGCAATTCCCACAATTACCCCCATGAATAGGAAAAGTTGCCAACCTTGCGTCCTACAAAGAGAATAACTGTCATGCATGAATTTGTGTTCAAATAATATTTTTTTAACCATGCATGAATCTCATACACGATCTGACCGTCGATTTGATTGAAGCTTTTACTGTTTCTATCATCTTCAACTCCTAAATTCGGCGAATGAAAATAAACTATCGCCAAATATGCAGTAATTGTGTTTTTATTGTAAGTACAAATATCTTTCTGAAGTAGGAAAAAAAAATGGTGTTTCGATGCTTATCGGAAGAAAGAAAATAAGGTTTTACATAACGTCACTGATTCAACAAAGAAACATTGATAACTTGATCAGCTATAAACGGCGGGGCACTTTATTTTGATTTATCAGAAAAAATATACATAGAAATGGTCAAGGAAAGCCCTTGTAATTGTTTAACTCCCCCCACACTGTCAGCTCAACTTCTTCCCACGAATTTGCCGATCTAAGATTATCCCATATACTGAAAATGGCTCCCAAGACATTGTCATCATGCAAAATACAGTAGCACCTACAATTATGAAAGAATGATGAAAGTTCCAACTGAGTTAACTCAGAAACAAAGCAAAACTTATTTTATTTGGGCTGGCACAACGGGTTTTTTAAACAATAAACTCACTAAATAATATGCTTTATTATGAGCCAAAGAAAAAGTGTAAAACTTGCCCTTATAAAGATCAGTTGCGGTTACACATCAAGGCAACCAGTGCAGTTTCATACTACATGTAGAAGAAAGTTTTCATTGCTTCCCCAAATCAACAGTAACCAGGAAATTCACATTTACCAATTTATCCATGGGATCTATTGTATTAACCAAAATGCATGAGTTTGAATTATCTAATTTTTCTTGGATATTGTAAAGGCTTCAAGATGGGAAAAAAGTGCATGTTGATAAATTACTTTAAGTAATTTCTTAACAGGGCATCCATCTTTTTCTGGTTTGCTTACCAACCTTCCAAGAGTGCCAGAACTGATAGCAAGTGGCTATTATTGGTACATTAGTTCATATTTAAGATAATGTACACATGCAATTGAAAATCATGACTAAAAAATGTAAAATATTCGCTAATGGCAGGAGATCTAGCAAGAAAGTTGATTAGTAGTCATATGCGAGGGAATTTTGGGGAAATGTACTTACATGGCAAGATATGAAAGCCGGCCAAACTTATCATCACTCTCTGTTGACTCATACTTCAAAATGTTAATTGCATAAGGTAGCTTGTAGCTTTCTAAAAATCGCTTGAGGAGATTAGAATCACCTCTAAACACATCTAAATAAATAGGTATCAAATCAAAAATAGGATCGCCTGCAAAAGGAAATAAAAAAGGATAAACTTGAATTACTGTGTAGCATAACATCAAATCGCATTTATTGGCCAGGCCAAGTTATATTCAAATATATTAATTGATTTCAAATTAGATTATAAGGTTTTTTCATATCAATGTAAGATAAAGAGCCACCTAAATTGGACAATTTATTTCCTAATTCAGTATCAGGAAATGCATATTAATCAATGTAAATATGAAGCTACCTATTATGGAGAAATATAACAAACGCATACGACAGCTATGTAGACTAACAGGCAGGCAACTCAATCTATTAATTCACTTGGTTACAAAAGAATGAAACCAAAAATATGTAAACACCACATAGGTGTCAAAATAAATAAATAAATTATCCATATCTAACTGAGGGCCCATAATAACTCAGAACAAGAATTAATTGAATTATTATTTCTTAAGGACCAAATTGAAATTGTGACATAATTCTTCAACAACAGCAAAGTAGAAGTACTGACCTATTGAAAGATTACTGAAATCAAGGATGTGGCTAGGGCGCCATGATTTCACATCTCTACCTACCCCAGAACCATTTATAAATTCAGCATCTTCAGAATTTTCACTTGAGGTAGAAACCCATAATGGTTCCATGTAAATGTTATCATCCATAATGTCAGAGTGTACCCAGGAGCATGGTTTACAAGCAATCCTTGGGGAATTCTGAAGTAAAGTAAAGCAAAAATTATAGAAAACAAATTTTCTCTACCATAGCTATTTCATCTTAAAATGTAAAATGAAAGCAAGTTAAGAAATAAACCTCAGTTATGTTTAACAGATTCGCAAATTGATGCGGAATATATTCATCAACTTTCTCTATCAGTTTCCTAGGGATCGGATCTCCCCTACAAAGTATTAGTAACAAGCATCAGAGGCCATAGTACAAGTAGAAAGGGCCATAACACGGATTTATGACACATACTACAGAACCACAAATGCAGAGCAACCACACTGGAGCACAACACTATTGTCATGCATGAGTAAAGTACAATTTAAGCAAGCAGAATCAAAAGAAATCCAGCAAAAACTAGATATGAATATTAAAAGAACATACATAGTGCTTGTACAATCATTAGGTCAGTATACAAATAACATTAAGCAACAACGAAAAGTTCAATAAATGCACTTATTATGCATATTCAAACTTTTTTCAACAAAAATATCACTAAGTGCCCAAAAGAAGTAATTATACCACTTGGTCAACCGGCTTGAAACATCCTTCCTCTTTCTTGTTAAGGTTCTGAAAAAGATTTCCCACTCTGCTATAATGTTTGATTTATGAGGCACACTTGCAAAACCATTAGCCTTTGGCCAACCTGATTCCTGTTCAATATCAGAGAAAGCTGAAATATTCAGTGGTGGATGTTGTAAAAGGTGAATATGGCGCAACTGCTCTCCCAAGAAGGAAGCTAGGTTTGTTATATCTTCCCATGATACCCTATCTCTTCTGCAAGCGAATGAAAGCGAGCAGAGAACTATGTTAATTTAAGAAATCTAAAGATAGATCAGATATGTAGACATAAATTTATTAATTGCACACAAGGCTAGGGCTTACAACTCAGCAAAAATTTTTCCCTCGCAACGTTTTGTTATAATATATGGCCATATATTTGAGTGACCAGCTGAACTAACTGATTCATGTATTGGCATCCCAGCATTCCTATATTCAAACTGTTTCTTGCCCCATACACCAAATGAGAAATCATCAACCCTGCACTTCTGCCTGACTAGATTACTCTTGATGATGATATCAGGAACTCCCTTTCCATCCCAAGGCAGATTGGTGTAAGTTCCATCTTCAAGATGAAGGATCCCACTGCCCAAAACATTCGGAATATGATTCCTGAGAGGGGAGTTGACTTCATGCAGTAGACTGTAAAACTCAAGCTGTAAAATATACAATGTGAAAGTTAGGCTTGTGTAGCCGATGCAAGGGTGAAACAAATTGCTAATAAAATACCTCTGTCCCTAAACCATAAAGTGCAGCTTCCAGCCCATCTTCAGCAAAAATTTTGACAACAGAGTTTCCCACAAGATAAACCTGTTGAAAATGGTGGAGATAAGAGTCATAGGAGAGATAAAAGCTTTTCTCTCAAGAAAACGTATCTTTCTGAGAGAGAGAAAACCTATGAAAAATAGAGCTGGTGCAGCTTCTGTAGAGAAAGGTAATGAAAGTTCAAGTGAACTTAGTAGTTCAAATTCTATATCCTTTGAAGTTTCTCAAGGAAGACTCTTTTCCAGAATATAATAATTGTAATCTAGATCTCTTTTTGGATTTCTTCTCTACTGTGAGGAGACTTGTACACCTATTCTTTGTTGTGCACACACATACAAAGTAAACCAAGCCTAAGTTACTGTAATGTCATGGGGTTTATGCCAAAGTGACTCCAAATATTAAAAGAAAAATTCTATCAACTTACTCTAAATTTTACTTATAAACCAACTTCATTATTAATATATAATGATAGAGCAAATAACGACAGCAGTGAGGTCTCCATCAAAGTGTCTATCTACAATGGTACACTCATCTAGTCCCTATTCTATTCTATATGACCATGCGCCTAGATCCTGAGATTATAGAAGCCAGTCTATGAATAATGCCCCAAAATGTTAACAGTGTACTGCAAGGGAGGCTATGCTTAGAATTTGAGCTCATCCTTAAACCAAAAAGCTTTGTAAATGATTCCACTAAAATTCATCACAATTCTGAAGTAGTAGTAGGTTATGAACAATATTCTTGGCATGTCAAGGACAAAATATTTCCACCTAAGCCTAAAAATTCAACTGGTATTTGGTCCAAACTTCTATAAAACAGATAGTCAAAATTAATAAAGGCTTAATTGATAACTCACAGGATTGCTACCAGTACCAACAGGAAGCCTTTCATCATCAGTGGGAGAGGGCAGATTGTGGAAGGAACAAATTTCAGATAGGCGTTCTAACCACTTCCCAGCATTCAGTGCAATACATGCCCCCTAGACATTGATACAGAAAAAGGTCATTCCATATAATAAGGTGAGGTAATTTCACAAGCTTAAAGAATATATCCAAAGAGCAAAATTATACCTTCCATATTAGCTCTCTCATTCCTGGTTTTCCAATCCAAAGTTTGGATAACCATTCTCTTAGTTCTCGTTGGCCAATGCTGTTGCCTGAGTTCCAAGGGGAACTATAGTGGTCTCTATCTTTATCCAAAAACATGGATAAGAAATTTATATCATAAGAAAATCCATCTTTCCATAGATTATAGCTCCTAGATACACCATCTTTGGTTCTTTCATGATTTATATCTCTATCTTTATGATTCCGGGCTCTCTTCTCTCTCCTTGACCAATGGGAATAACTTAAATTCTGTTCATTACAGAGTATATTTTGTCTAACATCTTCATAACTATCATCATCAAGAGCAAGCAATCCAGCACGGCAAACTCCTTTGTGGCAATAACCAGGTGCCATATCCAAACATACAAATTCAAAATTACTGCAATTTACAAAATTCTGTGTGACAGCTATAGTTGTTTCCAGATTTAGAACACAATGCCACCATCCACTTGGAACATAAATAGTCTCTCCAGGTAGTTGTGTACACTCAATTGGCTTGTCCTCATCAGCAAGAAGTGGATAAAAGTCTAGCCACCACTGTAAATATAGAGGAATTTGAGCAACCAAATGTATATATGGGCACAATAAAGTCAGCATGATTATATGCTGCCGAAAAAATTAATAAAAGAATTACAAATTGCTCATAAATCATAACGTAGCATTATAGTACCTGTAGTGATGATGGTGTCTCAACATTAACATCTCCATCATCTTCATTAACATGCACGGTAACTCCCAAAGGCACCTTTCCAGGAGGATATAATGCCCACCTATCAAATGCAATTGAAAAAATGCCTCTTAGGCTTTACTTATTTGAAAATTAATCAATTACTAACATAGGGAAAATCTAAGCAATAAATTACATTAAACTCATGTTTGTGGTGATATCGTCATAAACAAAAAAATTTTAATGGAGTAGATGATTGAACCAAGTAGTGACAACTTGTCACATATATATTATTCATGTACTGTCCTGTGATGTTGACCTAGCAATCCATTGACTTCCACACAAAGAAGGATGTTTAGATGTAAAGCCAGCATTCTTGTATGACAAGAAAACCCTGGAAGATGGAAGTGTAATTGAAAAAATATCCTCTCCTCCAACACATGGACACACAAAAAGTAAAAGGAAAAGGAAATTGACTCCTTTCATTCATTAATATCTAATCTAGTTCATAATGCCATCAATAAGAGCCCAAAAGGTTGAAAAGGTTGTAAAATGCTTATAAAGAATTCAGGTGACACTATTCAAGGGTTCTTGCTAGATCAACTTCAGTCCATGTAAACTTTCACGAACACAATACTTTCTAGATATTAGGTTACATCAGGGATAGCACACCACATCTGAAATGGGCCAATCACATTCATTTCCAGTTTCCAAACATTACAAAATCCTCCTATCTTATAAATTCTAGAGGGAAATTCTGCCTCAGCTTGAATTCAAAATAAATGCTACAGTAGTTTTGGTAGCCTCAGCCAAATATAAAATTTGCAATTGGGCTGTCATGTTTGCATTATATTAATATCAATAATCTGGAGGAGCCAAATCATTATTTTTAAATAATAAACTCAAAACATATAATGCATACAGTTTTACCAGTCACCATGTTGAAATGTCAAGACCTATGCTACACAATTAAAAAATAGACAAAACTTCCATGTCAGGCAGCTCAATGTTTTCACCTTTTACGACCACAAAGAAGAGTATTCCATGCGCTAGTAAGAGCAGGATCAACATGCCAAGAGGCACCAGATCTCTCAGGTCCAATTATGAGCCACCTGTAGGATGGTCGTTTATCTGCATCTAAAATATCGAAGAAGTTTTCTTGAAACAAATGAGGCACACAGTAATCCTTCAGCAAGCTAGGCGCAACTTCACCAAACTGTATGAGAAATGACAGTTAAAAAAACTCCCCCAAACTCTCAGATCTCAGATGGAAAGAACTAGAATAGGAACATGAATAAATCATAGAAGCACCTTTTCATCAAAAATGTATAATGGATCTTCATCATGCTGAAGTTTCATGTATGAGACATAATCCTTAAACTTCATTGAGGTCTTCCGCGAACTCCTTTGAGAAATCTTAAATGCTACATCTCCATAGTTTAGCAACAGCTGATCAGTTGTCCATTTATGCCTTGCAGGCCATGTATCAGCCAATCCAGTAAGCATTACCTGGGATGTATAATTCATTAAAGTTCCACATTACCACAAAGTAAACCATTAACTATTGATAATTCACATATTATGAATTCTAAGATATCCAAAATTCAATCACAACAAAAAGGAAACCATCAACCATGTCAATATCCCTTTTCATAGAAGAATGTTTTCTTACTCTTGTTTCCCCATTTTTAATAGAAAAAAAAAAAAAGGAGGGGATAACAGTACACAATTGCTTCTGAGAAACATAGCAAATACACATAATTTTTTTTATATACAAAAAAAAAATTGTTAAACAAATGAAACAAAGGAATGATAGAGATCCACAATAGGCCGGCACAGAACAATTACGAGGATATAAACTAATAAAGTTTACTACTAAAGTCTTTTAATGTGGTACCGGTTTTTTGCCATCATACTCATCACAAAAGTCTTCTAGAGAGACATCTTTTCTTCTTTCCACATTTCCATTATCCACATAAAATGCATCCAACTTGGTATGACACCTATATAATCTTCTGTACAAAAAAAAAGAGTTGAATCCTGCAGAGAGGTAGATAGGAAGCGCATTGTGTCAATATCTGCTTTAGAAAAAAAAATTTTATCTAAGATTGCTTAAGGCCATATAACTTAAAAGTCCCCAGAAAATAGAAGAAAAATAACAGCACATGGTATAAGAAATATCACCATCAAAATGCAGAGGTCCTCCATTACCCTCCACGTATTTATCTGGCAAATTCTCACTGCAATCAAAATGCCAAATTCTCTATATGTTACAAATTGCATGAAATAGAAAGTGAAATGAACGTTCATATAGCTCGCAGATTCCCAGGAATGAAAAACTTTCAGCAACATGACAAAGGAAATAAATCTAATTGATATGCAGCAATATCACGTCAGTGACATACTGATGCAAGGCAGTTTTCTTCCAAGAGCCTTCGTACTGAAGTAAACCAGACGCTCCTTTAAGGTATAAACTCATCCACAGTGGTTCTTCATTGCATAGTATGTACATTATGCTGCGTATGAAAAAGGGCATCAAGTTATTAAAAAGGCAACAGAAAATTCTGTCATACTTCCATCAATAATCTGCCCAAAAAGTAGCACGTAGCCAGATAAACTACAAGAAAAAGAACCAAAATGAATACAAAGCAAAATCTTCACTGTTATATAGAAAAGATCATTTTTTTTTGGTTTGGATTGCGATGGGTAAAGCTTGTCGCTGTTAAGTCGAATTATAATTATAACGTTTGATTTACACCAGAAATTGTTTCGCATAACTAATGAACTAGTACTTGTACTAACAAAGAGCATGCTTTTAAATGAGAAAATCTATTTTGGTCTCTCACTTTTGTTTCAATATCAATTTGATCCTTAGTAGTGCCAAAATGTCCCTAATTCAATGGTCATAAAAAACTTAAGAATATTAAGGTTAATTTTTGAACCATTTTGAAATTTGGTACTGAAGTACTTTTCTCGTTTCTAATCTATCCTTGAGACTATATGAAGGGAGAATATCGCAAAGGGAACACAGCATGTTCTTTAATTTCAAATCTCGAGCTTGGCATTTAATACGGAAATATGAATAAATGAATACTAAGCGTTAGAAAGCAAGAGGTTTGAACACCCGCTGGAGAACAACAAAGGGAGAGAGAGCAGAATTCGAATATTTACACTAAATGATAAACAAAGTGAGACTCATAAGTGTACCTACTAACGCAGGATACGCGAGCAACGTCTCGAGGAGTGAGTTGCTCCAAAATTGAGCAGAGGATTTCATCGGGAAGGATTCGAAGGTCTCCAAGAGCATCTGCTCTGCGATCTCTGTATCCTCCCGCCGTCTGCGCCCTCAAATTTTCCATCAGCGTCCTTGCAGATTAGAACGCAATTGCAGAATCCAATACAAAATCACCAGCTCTGTTCCTTGCACTACAGATATCGCTTGAGAAAGATAGAGATACAAGTACAATGGTGCGAGTAGCCGGAAGAAGAGTCCGGATTGTCTACAGTGGGTATTCAACTGCGCAGCGTGAGGGCGGGGAACTTCCTGTGCACTTCACGTGAATTGATTCGCGCGTAAATCGCGTATTTCTTAAGCGTTTCATTACCGTGTGCGCGGCATTCGTACGCCACCCTCGTCTTCGTCCTCTCTTTATTCTTCTCTCCGAATCTTCTTTGGCATTTCCGTTTGTGTTTTGTATTCCGGTTTTCCCACTCTGAACCCAAAAAAAAAAAAAAAAGATTATTTCGTTACTATTTAATTAAAAGTAATATATATAATTTTTAATTATATTAAAACATAAAAATATATATTATTGTAAATGATTATATAATTTTATATTATTATTAACTAAACTATACATATATCATGTGTTAAGTTAAAACCTTGATAATAAAAATATAAATAATTATATTTAAATTTGGTCTTATTTGTATTTCATGCATTCATTAAAAATATTAATATTCCATGCAAATTGGAATCTATTCTTCTAAGAAGACTATGAACTAAAGCTTTTAAGAAAAAAAATAAATAAATAAAACGTTCCTTAATATTCTGAATTTTTTCCAACCATTATATTATTATCTTGTGATATTAATAATTATTAAAAAGACGTCTTACACTTATTTTTGAATTATTTTTAAAAGAACAAGATTTGAAAGAAATTAAATCGTAAGCATTTATTCCTCGAGAATAGACAAGTGACGTTCAAGTTTTACATTTCAGAGTCGGTGCATAAATGTGATTTTTCTAATAATCTTATATTTTGGACAATATTTATATTCTTTTAATTGTGATATAATAATTATTAAAATTTATTAAATGTAAACCAATGTTTTTCTATTGTATTATATTTACTAATATAATAATACTCATAAGTTAGACAAAAATAAAATAATTTTTTAAGAATTATTAATCATAAAACAAGTTACTATTTTAAATGATTATTTAATAAAATATTAATATATATTAAATAATTAACACAGCATTTTCAAGAAAATGAAATGTAAACCAAAGTATTTGAAATTTTTTTGCCGCTTGTGTTCACTAATATAAGCTATTTGTGTACAGCATTAAAAGCACCATAAGAACTTTATTCTTTGCTCCTTTTTGTTATTTTTTTTCGTGCCAGTAGACATTGAATCTTGGCTACTAATTATTAAGTTATTCATACTTCTTCAGCAGCGTAGATTGATGAAGAAACAAATTGGACAACGTGACACGCTTGTAGCTGGATTTCAACCATCTAAGTATGGAAGTTTAAAAATGTCTCTGAAACAGAGATAACGAAAAAAAAATAGAAAGAAATGAGTAAAAAAGAACTCATGCACAATTTCTCTGAGCCATTTTACAGTTTAAAGGATGCCTCGTATCCTCACTTGTTTTTCGGATGGAGTTCTCCAGACTTTCAATATATTTATCACCACTTACGGAAACGAATAAGACGAAGAAAACAGTCAATAATAGAAAATCAATGTGAAATATATTGTACAAATTCTTAACTTGTGGATATCAAATTCCAGATGGCCGCAGTTGAGACTGGGAAATAGACTAGGATTTCTCCCCCCGAGTGTCTCCATAGCAAACCTTAATATATCTCAACCCATTAATAGAAGAAAAACATACGAGTGCTGTCTTAGCTGATTGGCTCGCGCATTACTTGCAGTATACACATGAAAATACGTTACATAACAGAAGCTAATTTGGCCAGGAGGTTCCATGTCCATGTCCACAAGGAACGACATTGCTACAAGCGTCGTTAAATACGAAGGAAAAAGAACAAAGGTATTTGTAGGTTTCCAAAGCCAAAGCCAGTTTACAGCCCTACGGAGGCAAGAGGCTTCTGCGATCTGATCCTGCTCTTTCTGAGACGTTCAGCGATGATGAAGGCAAGCTCAAGAGATTGTGAAGCATTGAGCCTAGGGTCACAGTGTGTGTGATAACGTGAGCTCAGGTCGTCAAAGGTGACCGTCCTTGACCCACCAATGCACTCCGTCACATTCTGGCCCGTCATCTCTAGATGAACTCCTCCTGGCTGGCTTCCTTCTTGTTCGTGCACATCGAAGAATGCCCTCACCTCCGCCTGTCCAATAAAGTGTAACAACTTGGGGTATCAGTAATCAACAAATCAAATTTCAACACCACTGAGAACCAAATTATCCCAATATAGACTGATGATGTTTCTGTCTACAAGTTGGAAAGATTAAATATTCGCAACTAAAATGTCACAACTGTCTTATCCCACCTACTGACAAGGAAATACAACCCAATCCCACAACGACAATTTTTATTGACAAAATAACATACCAATGGCCAGTTGATTACTTCAATGAAATTTACAAGACCAATTCCTAACTACCGCAGCTTCTAAATTAATAGGTACGATAGCCGAACATTCAGGACTACGGTTCATATAGATAATCTTAGACTATCCAGCAGGCCACAGTCTTTTTATAAATCATAATTAATAGCCAAACATTAAAACCATTTCAAAATACGAAGTAGTCATCAACTACAGTCAAAGTGCATGATTATATCCCAGTCTTCTTTCTATGGATATTCCTTCTTTCAGATAGAATTTCTTCCTCCGAAGGTTATGGCTAGCACCAGCATCAAATTTTAGTTTAAACATCCTTCTCGCGTTTAAAAAAACGACTTTATAGCCACTTATAAACAGGCCAAAGAGCAAGAGAAAGTTACTAGAGTTATACCCTGATGGCATCAAAGGGTCGGGTTTTAAGACCACAAGGAGCCTTTATGGTGTTTCCATGCATAGGATCGCTGACCCATGTGACAATTTGCCCTGCTCTGCGAACTGCCCTGAT
The DNA here is from genome assembly GCA_037074485.1 of Delonix regia. Classification (NCBI taxonomy): domain Eukaryota; kingdom Viridiplantae; phylum Streptophyta; class Magnoliopsida; order Fabales; family Fabaceae; genus Delonix; species Delonix regia. The sequence continues at coordinate 9,319,125 of CM073452.1, forward strand.
TAAATGTGGAAGCTTTACTCTCATATTTTCAGCTCCCATCCTCGTGATCACAGTTATTCTTCCCGGTTTGTTTTGGGGATTCAAGATCTCAATGAGTTTAACAAGTTCATTTGGATCCATCTTATCACTTACCTGCAATATAATTCCCAGCTATGAGTAACCTCAACTTTAATAAGGTAAATCACGAACTTACATGCCCTCATGTGGATAAATGAAAATCAAACATTTAAAATAAAGTTATTTCGTTTGCTTGCTCATGAAAAGCGTTTTGCAACTTGATCGTATTTAAGTTGAGTTGGTTCAGAAAAATCAAGTCCTAACCTTAATCCCAAGAGGATTAGCAACTCCTCTTAGAAACTCAACATGGGCACCATCTAGCTGCCTGGTCCGTTCCCCAACCCATAGCATATGAGCAGAGCAGTCGTAGTAGAGGCCAGAAGTTGAATCCAACCTAGTGAGTGATTGTTCATATGGCAATAGCAAGCATTCATGAGAAGTCCAGAACTCAGTTGTTTTCATTATAGGATGGTCCACAGTCAACCCCGCTGCAGCCATGAATCCAAGGGCCTCATCAACTCGGTGAGCCAGCTCTCGGTACCTGCCATGCCAAAGACCAGAGTTACCTTTACTCAAGCTACACATATCAAATATTAACAAAGATAGACCACATAAAGTATATAGGCATCTTGATGATGGCCAAGAAAAAAGAGAAGATAGAGGCCTATACAGCATATTATTCGTTATCAATTATTTCAATCCTCTGCATTCAACCGACAGAACTTTAAAAAAGGACTATCTCTTTTTAAAGGTTTTATGATTAAGATAGAAAATCAAATAAATTAAAGAACAAAAAAGAAGCCACAAGAAATTTATATAAATATAGCTTTTCTGAAACAGCAACCCACGATATTGAATTATGTCCAAAGAACACCTCTGTTTCTAATGCAGGAAGTAGTCCTACAACTACAACTCTGGGTATATTGAATAAAACACTCTAATGTTACAGAGGCGAGTTTTAATCTTAGTCTTTTTGTGTAAACCTATGGCACTAATATTGCTCCGTAAATGGGGAAGTTAGTTCCACACTTTGCTGAAGTCAACATCCGTCCTTTGTCCACCACCGTGGTACATGTTTCATCTACCCACCAACCACTCGCCATAAGCTGTGGCCACCAATCATTCTCGTTTAAGTACACCCAATCAGCAATAAACTCTAAGAACATACTGATATATGCAAATTTATAGATCTATTTTATACTTGTACACATGTCAATACCGGAATTGGATGCCTAACTTTTTATCTACCGTTCGAAATCATTACAATTTTCACCATATAAATATTTTTCCAGTATACTTGTATATAACGTGTCACCTTATCTCCTACAAGGGGGAAAAAATCTTTAGGCTACTAGATTTGTGAATTTGTCAATTACTAAAATGAAGCTGTTCAAGTCTTTCCTTTAATTTCGAACACTCAAAACAAGCTAATCTATATTCTGTAAGGAGAAAAGTGGAAGGTTAACGAGGAAGCGTGACAATGGAAAAAGGTAATAAACATAAATCTGTCTTATTTATAGGAACGAAAACGAAGCCTGACAACAATTAATCGTTTTCAGTTTTCACCCAAAACAAATGTTCTTTTCTTCCCAAAAAAGTTAAAAGTAAGTAAACTTATTCAAGAAAGAATACTCGTGAAAAACAAATAGAATAAAGATGTAGTCAGGTCAAGTTTGGATTTGTATATACCTGTCTCCCTGCTCGCTATGCTCTGTGAAGTCCAAATTCCATTGAGTTACCCTTTGCATAGCAGCATAACCTCCGGTCGCAAAAGCTCTAAGAAGGTTCAAAGTGGCTGCCGATTGACAGTACGCTCTTATCATCCTTTGGGGATCCGGAATTCTCGACTTCTCATCAAAAGAGTCTCCGTTCACATTATCTCCTCGGTAACTTGGCAGCTTCACGCCGTTTTTCTCCTCTAATGGTTCCGATCTGGGTTTTGCAAATTGACCTGCCATCCTTCCCACCTATATAAAGATCACCCAGATTTGCAATTCGGTTCATCTTGATTTCACTGATTTTTCTTATAAGCCAACAGAAATAAAACGAAAGAATGAAGGCAAAACACGGACCTTAATGACGGGCATTTGGCCTCCGAACATCATAACAACGCTCATCTGGAGAAGAATTCTGAAGGTGTCGCGAATGTTATTGGCATTGAATTCCTTAAAGCTCTCAGCACAATCTCCACCCTGCAGAAGAAAAGCATTTCCCATGGCAGCCTCACCCAGACGTTCCTCCAAGCTCCTTGCCTCTCCAGCAAACACGATAGGAGGGAACGCATCGAGAGTCCGAAGCACCGATTCCAGCTCCTCTTGATTCGGGTATTCGGGCAGCTGAAGAGCCTTCTTGGATTTCCAACTGCCCAGGCTCCATTTTGCCTGACCCGCATTACGAGTCGTAGTCGTCGTTGCAGCTGAAGAAGACACAGAAGTGGCGGCTGTCACTTCCGGCTTACCGGAGGCGACGGGATTCTTGGCTGGTTCGGCCGCATGAACGGCCAGAAAAGAAGGGGTAGGCCTGGGCTTATTGGGGAAGGAAGATTGGTTGAGTTTGGGGGAAGGAACAAGCGAACGGGTGGGAATTAAGGATTTGTTGGGAATGAGAGAGTTAGTAGTGGAGATAGACATTGTCGTTGTAGATGTGGTTGTAGCTACAATGGTACCCTCTTACAGGATCTTCAAAGAGAGAGATCTGGGAGGTACCTGAAGAAAAAGGAGAGGGAAATAGGGAGGGCTTTATAAGAACGGCTCTGGCCTGTAAGGCTTAGAGGTGGGTAGACGTCGCGGCGGGGGTAGTTGGAGAAAAGGGCTTTTTGTCAATTTTGAAAAGGTGAAGGACATTATGGGGATTTTGTTTCTAAGTTGGCGAACAAGTCCAACTGCTTCATTTGTTTATACTGTTCTTCACCTACTAATCCTCACTCATCTGGATTTCTGAGCTAGGGGCGTCGCGACCTGCGATAAACAGACCGGCCGATCTAACTTCAAATTTTGTTAAAAATTTTTAATTGTTATGATAATATCTAACGTCGCTCTGATTTACTCATAATCTCTTTTCTTATATTCATTGAGAATCAAATTTAGCAGCTTACTTGTTTGCCAAATCAAACATTAGGAAAATGTGTCCTGATCCCATTGAGTGAGTGACATCCTCACTGTCTTCCTTGTCAACCATTCTATTTGGTGACCCGTCATTTTGCTTTGATAACGTGTTGGCTAGGACCGACAATGTTTCTAGTTTCATCTCTGTTTTCCTCGTGCGGTTTCATCCGTTGATGTTTGGTTTTAGTTTTGTCGTTTTTAGTGTAAATTGCTTGTCGGCGAAAAGATTAAAAGGAGAGGAGAATCTCAAAATAAATTTTAAAAATTAATTTACAAAAATTGCTATCAAAATTTTTAATAAAAAATTTTAAAAAATTAATTTAACAAAAAGAAATATAAAGTGATATGCAAAAATATAGATGAATTTAAAAATCTATTTAAGTATAAGAAAATTGTTAAACACCTCACAATATTTGTCTATGAAGACGATTACTTTAAATTAGTCAAATAAAATAGAATATGACTTTAACTTTATCTTAATTACTTTTTTGTTGATATGTATGCTCATTAAATAAATAAGACAAAAACAAAAATAATGAAAGTAGACAAATAGATATTTACAAAGAGCAAACTTGACTTATGATGAAACCTATGACTTATATACTTTATAATAGAAATCAAAACCCATATAGTTTATATAAAAAAACGTATATATTGGTTGGTGATTTTAATTTTTTGCAAAATAAATTTAAAAGTTCAAATTAAACAATTTTTTATCAACAAAACAAGATTGGAGTTCAAATGAAATGATAATGGAAAAGAACTTCGGATTTTTTAATTTATATTTTTGGATTTTTAATTTTGATTTAATTTTGAAAATGAGGTAATAATAAAAAGTATTTTTGGTAATTTTAATTGCAAATAACAAGCAAAAATAAACCTTTTTTTTATTGTTTCATTTTTGTATTTTGAATATGGATATTAAATTTTAAGGTATAAGGAAATTAAGAATCTCACGTGATCTATACTAATTTATTCATAGGCAGCTGAAGATATTAACATCTCATACGACCATTTGAAACCCAGAAAAAATTATTTGTGGTTTTTATTTTTATTTGTGAGATTTTTGAAATTAGAATTTTTAGTTAAAATGAAGTGAAATGACAATGGGAAAAATGTTTCAGGATTTTTTGAATTTATCTTTTTTGGATTCATGAAAATGGAATATTTATTTTAATTCTTCAAAATAAATGAAATCATATTCTTTAAAAAAAAAAAACAGAACTAAATCATTATATTTTCAGAAATTATTCTAATTTTTGCAAAAAAACATATGTTAACTTTTAAAGCCTAAAAAGATTAAAGATCTTACACAGTCCCTATTAACTTACTTTTAAATGTTTGAGTAGATTAATAATCTTATACAACAACTAAAAAAACAACTAAAATCAATCAATAAAAAGGTAAAGGAGATCATTATTGTAAATTAAATTGTTTTAATCAATTAATTTTTTGTGTTTATTTATTGTAAAATAGTTATATATTAACTTTTGATGTATAAGGAGACTAATAATTTCATATGATTTTTACTAATTAATTTTCAAATGCTTAAAAGATTAATGATCTCACATAATTACATCTAAAAAAACATAAAATAAGATAAAATAAATATAAAAATGTGCCACATTTCTAATACTATTATTCAGTTTAATATCACATCACACTAAAAGAATGACATACATGTTCTTATGTCCCCTTTATTATGAAATTTTATTTAAAAGAAAATTCTCTTATTATTTACAGTACATGTACGTCCCATTATTGGTCAAATAAATTTTCCTTTTATGTTTCCAATTACTTTATAAAAGGACCAAATTAAACTTATATTAGACACACCATTTGCTTATTAATTTTTTATGCCAAATATAATGAATTTCAAGAAACTCAATAAAAACAGAAAGTAACCTTCATTAGATCAGACATGCAATTCATGGAAAAACCTGTAAAGCCTCGTATTGCTGCACTATAGTAAAGCACACAAATAAACTTAATTACTTGAATTCTCACCCCCCCCCCCCCCTCCCCCCCAAAAAAAAGGCCATTTAGTAGATTTTACTCTATTGGTAGTTCGTACGACGTGGTTCTAAGGGCACCTCCTATAATAATAATAATATTTTTTGCTTATTCATATTATAAACTAATTTTTGCTAATTAAAATAAAAAAACACTTGTTAGTTTATGAACAATGCCAATTTTATTTTTAAAAATAAATTATATAAACATTTTGAATTGGTTTTTTTGGGTAACATCATTATATTAATAAGTATTAATGTTCAATTATTGAGATTAATTTATCACAATAAAGCAATTATTCGTTGATGGTAATTCTAATACCTTAATATGTGTAATTGTTGAAAAAGAATTTAGAAGATGCGCATCAACGAAAGTAGTTGAGAAATAGATATTTTAAAGATGTTGTCGTTGTGGCTCAAGTTTGGGCGGTTTTTAGTGTGAAGTGAGAAGGGACCTCAATTGGTTATACGTCATGGGGCATGGTGGGGACCGTGATCAAGTAATTGAGAAACGGAAAGACAATTCCTTTACCACTTATGGGTGTGTCTTTGATATTTGATCACTTGGCCAACAACGATGCTAATTTTGTGGTTACGCTCATAGCAGTGGGCAAACGTAGGGGTTTTCAAGATTAGATGTGTGGGTTCGTTTGAGGGGCTTGGATGGGATTGGAATTTGGTAGTGGAGGGGATGGATAATATTGAAATTGTGGTTTTTCTTTAACCATGCCAAACAACATGTTGCCGGAGAAGGAGAACGTCATATTCTGAATCAGTTGAGAAGGTGAGGCGCTTCGCGTTTTCTCATGCCCACCGTCAATTTTTTAATGAATTTTTGCAAAATAAATTATTTGTTTGGCGGAATCAAATACACAAACACTCGGGAGTGAAACGTTGCAGCAGCAAAGCTGACACACGTGCAACAAAAGTGCAGTGGAATGGTTTGTTTGGCTGAAAAGAAAAGAAACGATTGTTACGGTTGCCATTTTATTGACTAAAATACCCTTAATTTCCAAAAGTCCAAGTCATCCACCTACCCTCCTAGTTGAGTTCAACGCATTTTGCCTCTCATCTTCTCCTACCACCCTTGATCGAAACGAAACTAAGGAAACTCTGTTTCCAAGAAACCCCCTTTCCTTCTTCACCATCGCACGGAATCTGGGCAGTTTATTCCCCCTCCGTTCTCCCAAACCGCCGAACTCAGCTATAACGTAAAAGAACTTCTCTGGATTTTATGGGTCAAGTCAACTTCACCTACTCTGCTCTCTCTCTCCTGCCCTTTTGTGTCTTCCTCTTCCCCGCCCTATCTCTTCTTTTTATTTTGGAGAATTTATAAATATAAAACTTCAGCGAGTAGGTATGACATGACTCTTGTTAAGATGTAGTGTAGTGCTACCTAATCTTAATTAAAGCACAGAAAAATTGGATGTGGTCAATTCTTCGATTAGACTGACTTTATTCAATGTTGCTGTCCATAATCCTTTTTTTTTTTCTATACACTTTTGTATATTACATGCGGAGCAGTCCATACCTCTTCATATTTTATGTTAGCGGTTGACCCAGGACTTGGTTCGACTGCGTTCATGTTCATTTTTAATCTTGAGAAACTTGTTCAGATCAAATTAAGCATTTAACGGTTCGCTTACAGGTTATTTGAAATGGACCACGCCCATATGTTAGAAATATTAATATTTTTAATTAAATATTTTAAAATTGTTTCGACTTACTATTAAACCGCGCGGAAAACGTTTTATAATTAAAGTGCCTATGTTTTTTTTTTTTATTTGGGTTAATTAGCATCCGCTAATGTTTCAGCTCAGGTCATTCGATTGCCAAAAGACTCTATTATTACTAAGTCAAAATTGATGGGGTGAAAATGCATTTGTATTTAAGTAATGTTTGTAGATAAAAGGTATTAAATTACTCGTTGTTTATGTACTTTGTAACAATTGGATTTTTTTTTGTATTATCCATACTAAATTTTTTTTTTATAATTTTTATTTTATGTAAAATTAATTTATTTATTACCTTATTTAGTTAATAATCAAGAATCAATAAAGGACTAATTCTATACAAAATAAAAATTATGAAAAACTAATTTAGTATGAGTAATTTATAAAAAATTAAATTGTTATAAAATATAAAGATGAAAGAATAACTTAATACTTTTTCCCTCAATGTTAGTATATGGAACTTATATTTATATAGTTGTAATAATTATAAAATCATAAAAAAAATTAATTACGTAACAATACATTTTTTTTAATAAAAAATCATAAAAGGACAAGAGGAAATGACAATTAAACATATAATGGATGATCCTCCTTAAGCTTGTTCGTCCGAAAGCTCCTCAAGTTATCAGCAATGAGACCCATATCCAGGGAAGCAAAATGGTTTTGGAGGTTGTGGATATCAAGCTCGATATTGTGTAGATCAAAGTCTAGGCGAAAGCCATTTTTAATTAACAAAATGGACGAGGGTTCAGTGCCGAGGTTACAGGACCAATTTATTTGAGTTACCTTCCATATTGATTACCCAACTCAAGGCTTGCCTTGCCGCTTTGAGGAGTGTTGGGATGCCCTTATCCATCGCTGCTTATTGAGCCATCAAGCAAGTAAATGCAGGTCATGACTCCCTAACGCGATTTTGTTTTAGCATTTCCATGACCAAGAACTAAACACCATCCACGTGAGGAAGGAGGAAATTTTTGAACTTGAAGAGATATTCCCATGAGCTTGCTTTGCATACGACACATAGAGTGAGATTGGGATGAGCTAGAAGTGGACAAAATGGATTTGATTCTTTTCATGGCCTCCAAAGAATCACGTTTTTTGTTATTATGAACAACTTGATTCCTGCTATCCCAAATGACATAAGGAATGATCAGAATTTCCTTCGTGACGGATTCGAGTCGATCTAAGTTTGATTTGCCCATTCAAAACCAAGCTTGGTATCGAGCAGCCAAATTATATGATTCAAAGAATTCCACTCTCAATCCCAAAGAAGCGAACCAAAAACTTTTGGCAAAAAGACAAAGGAGGAATAAGTGGATGAGAGTTTCCTCTGGAGCACCAGAGAAAGCAAACATTATAGGAGGGCAATGATGAGTGATGAGTACGTCTCCGATAGGAAGTGCTTCACATGTTGGCTTCCAGATGAAAATGAGTATTTTGTGAAGAAGATTAATTTTCCAAAACAAATCCCACTTAGAGAAAACACACTGACGCGATAAAGGAGGGAGATTCTCATTCCTCGTTAGGGTATTATAGCTATCTCAAACCGTATAGCAGCCTTTATTGTAAACTCAAGTCCAACACAAAACTGCAAAATGGGATGTAACCATCCCAATGTTAGTTGCTCAGAAATAAAAAGCCAAAGCTTAGATCATGTTTGATTATTGAAATCCAAATCAAAAAATAAGAATGAGAATTACATTCTTATATTTGGTTACTTTTAATTTATGATATTCTTATTGGCTAAAGAATCAACTCACTATTCTTTTTTTTCAATATATTTGAAGCTCATTCTTTTTTTCATTATCATCATCATTTTCTAACAAAAATTTCAATAACAAAACCGCCCTGAGAGAAATTCTTATAGAAGAAGATAGAAATAAGAAGCCCAAAAAGCAGAGCTCAGCCCAAATTTGACGATATTACAAAGGACTGTTACGTTCTTTGTCCACGTGGTCCCTCCCCTCAGATTCTACGTCGTTGCCGCATTACGCAAATAACACAAGAAGTTCTGTTAACATATATATATATATATATATATTCGAGGTTGTTCGTTCAAAATTTTATATTAACACGTTAATAAATTTGCTAAAAAACACGAACTTCCCTTGAATCTCGGATGATCTATAAATTATTCTTTTGACATTCAAAAGTTAACTATGAATTCTTCAACTTGAAATTATATATAGTTTCTCTTTGCTTAGTTTATTATTTTACTGATAAAAACATGATAAATTATAGCCTAATTACATAATATTAAAATTTAGAAAAATTATCTGTACATAACTTGATGTTTAACAGAATTATCTCTATAAAAAAATAAAATTTTAAAAAATTATTTTTAATACCGTTCCATTAATAAATTAAGAAATTTTACTATTCACAAAGATTATCTACACAAACTTAAAATTTAATGGGTTCTGTGGCCATGTTTTAGAAGTTAAGAAATTATCTGTAAATTATTTGAAATTAAAAAAATTCTGTATATTTGAGTCAAGTAAATAAGATATAAATATAATTTACAATATAAAAAATTAAAATACATGTAAGAGAGTGAAAATATAATTTTTCTACTTTAAAATAATTTTCTAGAAAAAGTAACATGCAAACAACTAGTACGTACATTTTTTAAATTACTTTCATTTGTAAAGCGTTCGGTTTCATCGAAGACCGGAACACTACAGTCCCACATTGATCCTTGTCTTTAGCACGGTATCCATGAATATTTACCAACTGATTTTGATACCTTCAACAACGTTGCGATCATATTCCGTTCTGCTTAAGTGCGTAGTGCATACTACGGGATCGTCACAAGTTAAATATTACATATTTAATGTTTCCTCGTTGACTACTAACTTGTTTACTTGAAACTGAAACATATACTCCAATTTCTTTGTGCTTCGCATAAAATGTCTCAAATAGTCTTTTCAAAGACCTAATAAAGTGAAGGTTTGACAGCAAGCTACGATTGCATTGAGAACACAAGTGTGTCATATTATAAATGTGAAGGTGTTACTCATTTTATAAATATATATGAATATGTAGTTGTTATCAATTTATACATTTTAAAGCACTACTAAGTCTTTACTTTTGATACTTTCCCCGTAATTATACATTGAGTATAAAAAATAATTTGATACTTCATTAATTATGCTCTTATAGAAAAATAAATTAAATACTCTTACATGTATTTTGGTTTTAGTCTAAAATATGGATTTGCAAAATACAGTCTAACCCTTCAGTTTAAAATCCCTATATATATATATAATGGCATGAATTTGAGTTTTGAAAGCTCCATTTCATGGTATCTCAAAAGAAGAGCCAACGTATGAAATGTGTTTTTTTTTTTTTGACAAATTTTTCTGGGGTGTTTGGGGGGGGAACTTGAGAAGTAATGCTTTGTGCACTCCAGTTGAGAGTGGGAGGACGATGGTAATGTGTGTGCGTGACTACAACTGAAAATGTGAAGAGGGGAAGGGGGACCACAGTTTGATCCATCATGAAGCATTATGAAAAAATAAGCTGAGAGGACAAAAATGTATATTCTTGCAGATCAATCGGGTGGCAGCAAGCAGGCACCATATGCATGAAACAGAGATTAAGAGACGACTCTGCATTTGGTGGTCCTGTATCTTTCACATCACCAATACCCAAGGACAACACAAAAACCCCTCCCAATTCCGGATTACATCATAACCAACATGACCAATTCTTTACAGATGCTGCATATTAAATAACACACAAGCTCAAATTATATTCACTCACTTTCTCAGCTCAAACTTCCCAAGGCAACCAATCACCCACAAATCGATGGTAATCAGTACAACAGTTGAAATCACTGATGATCACCCATGACATGGTTTTAAACTAAGGGAATGAACACGTGCCTCACCAATTTTATTGCCATCATCTGAACTTTCCAAGAGAATGGTCGGACACAAGTTTCAAAGGGGGCATTGAAAATCATAATAAGGCTGCAAGATCCAAAAACATTGATCACATGTAATCATGTGACTACTAACTATGGTGTAGTGTAGTGAGACAGTTAAACGTAGGGTTAAACGATGGATACTAAAAAATTGTAATAAGAAATGAACACGAACAAACATGAAACATCCACAAGAGACATTCCTGGAAACATCGAGACCCAGCATGGCGATGGCATGAACCAAACCCATATCCTTGTTCCCTGATCTTTTTTAGGATAAAGTTTACCAAGACCCATGAGTAGAACTTTTGTTACACACCGTTTGATTCATTACCATTTCTGATATGTGATTTTACAGTTCTAATCAGTAATAGCACAGGTTTAAGAAAGTTGTCCGGTAATTTTTTGCACCTTTCAAGGCATCCAACGCTGGCCTCATGCGAGTTTGTCAGAAACTAGGATGATTCCTTGAGATCATTTGCGTTCAAGTGTCCATGGGGCTTTGTTTTTTCAAAAACGAAAAATTGTTCCATGGTTGGTTATATCTTTATTGGTCCTTTTTCTGTTTCTTTCAAATTTTAAAATCGTGTATTAATCTGATAATGAAGTTTATGGGCCCAGGGAATAAAGTACGGTGACTGACTACTACTAGTACAAATACTGACCAGTTTTACCCATCGAAGTAAATAAGTACTTTCACTTCAGTGCAAAATTATTAAAAATGAAAAGCAAGGCACGCAAAGCAAGCCTCCCGTTACTCCTATTATTTTGTTATATATATATATATATATATATATATATATATATATATATATATATTTTTTTTTTTTTCTGCCAACAACTCCTATTATTGTATTGGATGAGAAGATTTTCTTACTTTCTACTTCAATAGGTAGATCGTGTGCAGGGAAAAACGCATGTTTGATCTTCACTGTATAGACTCCTCTATGCTTCGCTGCTAAAGAGTCAGTCATGTACTAATACAGTGGCAACCGAGAAGGTTGAGGACATGATTGTTCATTTTTGTAAGCATTCAAGCTCTTTATGATTCATTAAGGGGAAATGGCAAAACGTGAATCACAAATATCATTCACAGGTCTTCTATAAAGAAAATCACGTTTCAGCTGCTTCAACACGTGGATTAAATTAGCCTAAAATGACCTATCCTCGCTTGATAAACATCTCGATAAATATTCTCAATCCCCTGCTTTCCCTTTCGATTAAATTAAACAACTTGATATTTTATTCACCAAAAATACGCAACGCCACATATCTTTCAAGAAAAAGAAATAACAGTAAGTGGGTCACTAGCCTCTCCGATTTGAAAACCCAATTATACAACTATACAATTTCCATCTCCGTATTTTTCAACGTAGCAAGTCTTGAGAAATTTCTATTCAGGTGCCGTATGAAGCATCAATTTTCATAAGGCTACATATTCTTCCATAGTGCCCTCCATTCCTCTCTTTTCCCTTGGCCCCGGGAATCATATCCTTTCACATTGAAAGGTTCCAAGAACTTTATCTTCTTCGTTTGTCAGGCGGATGCTAAATACATTTAAAGTTAGGTTTGTAAAGAAAGAAGGAAAGTGGGAAAGAAGAACTGCTTCATTCTCATGGCAATACACATCGATGGAGCATATCATAGTCAAGAAAGAAGAAGCATCAGACAGGAAGTAGGAAAGCATGCAATTTACAAGAGAAAGAAATACAGCTTATGGAGATGGAGGCCAATACATTCTTGCATCATCAATTCCTTCATAAAACCTCAACTCAAGCTCCTCTAGCCTTCCTTCATCGTCCCACATCCCATCATAACTCTCACTTTCATCATCATAGTCGCCCATATCACCAGCAACAAACTCCCAGGACAGATACTCCGAAGAATCTGAGAAATCTGAGCAATCATCCCAGCCTTCTCTTTCATAATAGCCTAGAACAAGAGGCCCCAAGACCTTCAGTTTTGGAAAACTCTGGTTCAGGAACATGTTATCAAGTTTAACTCCCCAACACCCCCTCAGATCCAGAAATTCAAGATTAGGACAGACTGAAAGTATTTGGACAACACCGTCTGTGCTGATGAGATGGTAAGCCATTTCAAGATGCTTGAGCTTAGGCATTGTTGAGGCAATTGCATAGGCTTCATCATCTTGGAAGGGCTTCCCTGCTGTATCCAATGGGTGCATGTTCCGGCACAAACCTTCTAGTCGTTTGCAGTTCTTTCCAATTAGCTCAAGCGCATAGGCACCAATTTTAATACAATAGCTCACATCTAAGAAAGATATCATACAAAGCCTTCCAGCAATCTCTTCAACTATGGAATCACTCATATTACTCCTTGGCACTCGCAAAGTCTGGAGCGACTCAGCACTTGCAAAAGAATAATTAAAAAGAACATATAAGACCTGCTAATCAGACAGTGACACAAATCCATCTAATACCACATCAATTTGAATTTCTTCTAGTCCAAGAGATATGATATAACAATGAGCATATCAATATAACTGAATAAAGACAGTAGCTATTTGATTATAGAATGAAGCAGCAGCAATATAAGATTGATTCTAGGCTCTAGCAATGAGCATATTATTTTAACACTGAAGCATGGAACAATTAGATATCTTACTTTTGAGCAATGAAAGTGAAACTATAACGTGTTTGGAGACCAGAAACAGAGAGCTTGCGAAGGGATCCAGAACTTCTAGTGATGAGCAACTGAAGCATGCGGTCAAGTTGGTGAGGCTGGCAGCGGTTGCTCCACTCCTCAATGTCTATCTCCTGCCAGCAGTATGGTCCAGTTACTGCTTTAGCCCATGATTTACAAACCCTGGGAATTACCGTCATTTTCTCCTGGAGAGACAGATTGCTGAAGATTAGCCCTAGTACGTCTGGTATCAATTCATCCCAACTTCGAGAATCAGATGCTACTTCCATCCAATCTGCCCATAAAACGAAAGAAACATCTGTCTCGTTAGGTTTCTGATTGGGTTTCCCAGGACTTAAGACAATAATTAATGAGAAACAGAACAACTCTCTCAAAAAACCATATATGCATATAGCAAATGAAATAAGCCCACGGACAAACAAATGAACCAAAAGATCTGTCATCGAAACGCAATTGAGTAGTTCAAAAACGTTACTTTAATAACTGGTCAAGGAAGTGCCTTCGTGAAAGGATTAGACAAGATCGAAAATTGGAAGGGAAAGGGAATTTTGTAGGGCATGAAATAAGCTTGGAAATAGAAAGTAAAGAAAGCTTTCCGCATTTATTCCCATAAGCAATCAACAAGAAAATTGAAGTTTTTTTTTTTGGAAAGAAAATCTTCATATCAACTGGAAAATTGAAATGCCAGAATATTTTATCAACAGAGATCAATAGCATATAGTCCAAGCCATTGGCCAACGGAGCGAAAGCCCAGTAAATTGCTAACAATACTTGGAATAGAGGGGGAAAATTGAACTTTTTCCAGGACTGCAACGAGTAGAACCAAATCGTGCAAGAAAAACCAAACAGTAGAAGTACGATTTCCCAGATTTAAAGTCTCCACTTTCTCTCTATTATCATTTTCAGAGTAAAGATTTACTAAAGAAAAGAAAAGAAAGAAACCAGGGAGCGAAAAAGAAAATCGAAATCACATGCGCCAAGAAGAAGGGGGGATTTACCAGGCGTTATGTTTGGCCAGTGTGAAGCTCTTCTTCTAGAACCTGAATTATGCAGAGTGAGCGGTTAATCCGGCACATGCGCGGGGAATATAGAGGGGGAGAAGGAGATAAGAGGGAAGGGGGAAAGCTAAAAAACAAGAGCCATCCACCCACCTACCTAAAGCTTCAATGCAACCACCAGCAACCAAGAACAAGAGTAAAGACACAGTAGCAAACCAAAATACGTGTAGAGTAGACACAGGATAAAGGCAAAATGTACAGGATGAAGTAGCAAACCCAGACAGAGGCACTTTGAAGTCGAGCCAGAAAGAGTAATTATTTATAGTGGGAAATGAAATGACGGTGGAACCAGAAAAAATACATGTTTTACTGCAATACTCAAAACTGTCAAAACTAAAAAAATTGATACGCCCAAAAACATTTAGAAATAAAACCTTAAATTGTCATGAAAATGGCGGATTTTGACAGGAAAAAGAAGTGGTAAATAGGGAAAGAGAAGGAGAAGTGGGAATTGGGTGGGCGAAAGGGAGGCACCGACACGAGTCGGTAATTCAGAGGAAGAGCGAGAAGGTGAAAGCAGTAGAGAGTAGAGACAGTAGTATACCATTATTGGATAAGTAGTAAGACCACTCGAGACATGAAATTGAAGATGGTGTTGTGTGGTGTGGTGTCTGTTTCTGAGACTCTGACCAAAGTCATAGCTACAAAGGCCCATATGGCTATGAGAGACGGGATGGTCAAGTTGACACTGAATCAAGAAACGCTTAAACCTTCGTTTTCCAATGTTACCCATTGTGGACTCCTCTCGTATTTACTGTCTTTAATGCCGTGAAATAATTTGACCAGTCTCGCATACCATGCCAGTCTGAAACCGCGGCCACTATTTTGCTAAGTGAAGCTATCCCATACTCTGGCTTCTTAGAAAAGGAAGGTTCGTTAAATTATTATTTATCTGTTTATGATATTATAAATGTTATAATATGAGATATTATGATATTTATAATACTTATATTGAATACTAATCAATTAACAACGAGTGTTTAATTGCACATTTAATCAATGTTTTTATTTCTAAAATTTTTAAATACTATTTTTTTAATTTGTAATAAATTACATATCAAAATTTTATACTATTTACGAACAAAAATATAATTAAAAACAATGAAAATTTTGAAAGTTCATGTATAATAATTTTTAAATAAATAAAAAATTATCCATTCAAAAACTCAACATTAAACATATGGCGCATTTTGAATAATGTCACAAATTTACCATTGATAGCAAGAGGAATGGTTTACAAAATGAGAAAATGGGATGAGCAGCATAGTTTCTTTTTTCAGATAATAAAGATAAAATAAAGTTGATGTGGAGATTCCATTTTATTATAATTTATAAATTTGTTGTTTCAAAAAGTTCCGTTCCAAGTTAAATGTTGCAAGAATGAATAACTTCGTCAAACATAATAGGGGAAAGTGATAGCATTAATCATTATCTATCCCATTCCTCCTGTCTTCTCTTCTTAATGCATGAATTGTTTTAATTCTACGTTCATTCCAGTATCTTCTGTAAGACAACAGTTCCAACACACCCAGAGACAAAACTAAATGTTGAATTATTTTGAATAATTTAATTTGATAAATTGGTACAAATTAATTAACGGACTAATGTATTTAAATTAGTTTTAATTTTTTGAAGATATTGAATTGACTAGCCATATTTTAAGCATTTTTTGGGGGCACTAAATCAGTTTATAATAAGTTGTATTAATTTAAACCTATTTGAAAGAAAAAACTCAACTTATAAATAAATTTAATAATAACTTAAAAAGTACATTCGCCTACAACAAAAAAGTTTAAACAAAAACATTTAATTAAACATATCTATTTTATAAAATAAACTAGACTTAGACTTTTTAAATCCTCACACTAGTCCAAAAAATCTAAATTTTTAATAAAAAAATTTATTATTTAAAAAAATTAAGTGTAATATAACATATAATATCCCTTATCCAAAAATTTCATACAAATACAATAACTTATTTATATTTACAACATATAATAATAATAATAACAACAACAACAACAATAACAACAACAATAATAACAATTAATTATACTATTCATTTCAAGTACTAAATAAGAAATAGTCTTAATTATAATTTAAAAAAGCTTATTTGATTTGATAAATATAACCCAAAAATTACAAATAAAAACCTAAATATAAAAAAATCAAATTAAAAACAATTCAAATTTTTTAATGCTTAAATTCAAACTTAACTTTTAAAAATCTAACTTAATAATCAGATATACTTATAAGTCAATTTTTATTGATCAATGAATTTTTGTTGATTTAATAACAATAAATTTTTTTGTGCACTTACAATTTTAAATGTATTAATATATCCAATTATAATATAAAAATATAATTATAATATTATCATTTTTAAATTAATAATATTATAATTATATCACTTAAAATTATAAGTACATAAAAAAATAACATCTCCGATAACACTAATATATTAGACCATTCAATTAATATGTACATTTATTATGAGATATTACAAGAAGTCTAAATTTCTCTCTCTTTTTCCACTATCCGTTGTTTTTTCTTTTTCTTGTTTTATCGTTTTGCAAAAACATTGTCATATCAAAAAATCAGATAAATGCTACTCCATCCCACTCCAAGAAAATTTGTTTCCAACAAAGTCAAAGACATCTAGGAGCGCACTCATCGTCCTCTGCAGGCTAGTCCCGAAAAAACACTAACCCAACTCCAATTACTTTTGGGTGGGATGAGGACCATCTAACGACAACATTCTGTATCAATACTTGCTAACGAGGTAACACAATATCTATCCCCAATTCTCTAGCATTTGCAGTTGCCCATAATATAGGTACCAGAAACTAGTAACGTAAGTATACATTGCCTAAATAATCTATAGTCAGAATATATCTGTTCATTGGCATGTACCATAAGGTTACAAACACTCATTTCTCATGCATCAAAGTAAAGAAACTCTATCTCATTATTATTTACTCCCACCAGTGCGAATCACTCTAGAATAGCAAGTTGACAGTAAACCAGCACTATGATTACGCGGGGCATTCAGTTTGTAGGGAACCAAAAGGAAAAGTACAAAAGGAGAAGAAAATATTAATAAAAGCAGGATACTATGAATATAACTCCCTGGGATGACTTCCTGGTTCCTAATTTCGTTAAACCTGAATTCCATCTTGATCACAGCAACGATGCAGCGAAGAGTCTCCATGCACTACTCCCTGGTAGATAAATAACATCAGAAAGAAGAAACGAGCATAAAAAATCTCAGCCAGCCACACAATCCATACAAATTCAAACACAAAGTTTGACAATTGAAAAGCTTATGCAGTGCTCTACTCACCCTAATCATCTCAATAAAAAGGCGACGAATGTTAAGCTGCACACAAGCCCTGACTCAACTCTTATTAGACACCTAATCCAATGGTAGGAAAAGCTATAATAAACCTTGTGTCTACTGTCTAGTGATTAATCAAGCAGATTCTACAATTATTTCAACATCTTTGCCAAGGGCGAGAAGTTTATGACAGCAAGAAAAGGACTATAAACATCGGTTTAATGCTCAGGCACCAGCAGCAGCAGAGCCCAAATATGAAAGCTCCAGCATCATTATTATTTATTAAATAATGGATCAATCCTATTTCAGATGCCATCAATAAATTCCAGGAACGCCTGGCGATCACATCATTATCCCATATAAGCCTGAAGCATAACAACTCTTGTGCATCAATTCACTCAAAATACACAATCACACGATTCTCAAACTCCTAGAGGAACAAAAGAGAGGAAAGCTGGGAAGGTCATCATTTTTGGCAAGAATATACAGCTGGGTTATTTCCAATAAAAACAAAATAAGGGCCACAGTCCCGCAATATATCTGTCATCTAGTTTTACACTATGCTGATAAGGTCTTCCACATGAAAGAAAGCAAGTTAACGTGATACTGCAATAAAATTAAGGCAAAAAGAAACATTTCTTAGTCGCCAAAAATGTGTGCCAGCATGTTCTCTAAAACAGCAATTCCTTCATATCTATGCTTTGAAAACAATAAATAGAGGAGAGAATTAAAATGCACCAACAAGGCAAACAATGGTAATTACAATTTTTAGGAAGCTTTGAGTAGCAAGTTCAATATACTTAGCTTAGGAGAAAAAAAATTCTCAATGCACTAGAGGCCAAGAATGAAAATGCATTCAAATCCAGCCAACACTTGGCTCTTGAATGCACGTTCAAAACTGGCACTAAGGTAGAACAAACTGTTTGAAGAATCCATATCCATATGCAATCAACAAAAGTAAATAAAATAGACACATGATTTTATAATACAGTTACTAAAGCAGTGAGAAAGCATAAAATAAATATCAAACAAAAGCAAGTATACAAGCTGAGAACCACTTTGCAAAGGAAAGAGGGAAACAAAGCAGAGGCCAGGGGCTGAGGATATTGGTTCTACAAGAGTCTGGTTTTAATGAGTAATCCATGGGTGTCATGCAAAAGAAACCCCAGTTAAGTTTGCCCAAACTCTCATTTAACTTTATGCACCTGTTGGGACCCCTAGTTCTGGATCACGTCACCGGCTGGTTGACAGGGAAATCACCTTCAAATAGAGAGTCCTTACCCTTGTTCTTACTCTTTGATGGTGGCACAAGGTTGCAACTCAAGAGAGTCACAGCCTAGAACTCGTTAAAAAGAGAGAGCTCCAAATCTCTACAATTCTTTAATAAAATCTGACTTGCATTTATTGAATTTGTCTCTTTTATAGTAGAGTCTACTATTACAAAATAGAAAGGTCATAAATATGAAATCATTCCCTTATGCTTAAATAGGAAGGTCAACTATAGGAAAATCATGCTGGAAATAAAGTTTCTTTATTCAGTGAAATCATAGTAGAAATAAAGTTTCCTTATTCAGGAAAATCATGATGGAAATAAATTTTCCTTATTGACTTTCTTGCTAATAACGGCGTCTGTAACAGCCCTCTTTCCTTCCCATCTTTCTGTGGTCGGATTGACAATCACCTCCTTCCTCTCACATTAAGTCTCTACTATCTAATACAATAAGCATCCCATTTCAAGATACTATAGATAAAGAAAATAGAATGGGATAGTTGGATCTCTTTTTCCCATTCTCATTTTCTCCAACAGTCCATATATAATCCCAAAAAGATACTCAAAGAACGATAAACGACTTTATCATGATGAAGGAAAATTCAGAATTGAACGATATGTGTATTAAGGATAAATTCAAACTTCTTTTGATCTCTACTATACGAAAGGCACTTCAAGTGGAGTAATATCAACTATCAACTAAGAGTACAATATGAGCTAAGCACTTCATCAAATGGAACTCTTATCTGGATTTGACAAACTGGCTCTACATCAACTATTTCATAATAATTATCTTGTTTGCCTCCTTATTCCCAATTTAAATTAAATTAATATAGCTAGAGAGTAATACATTTCAGTAATGATATAAATTGGCAGCGATGATACAACTCCAACAAAACTTGGGACCATAAACACTACACTAATTTTTTAACCCAGAGTATAAAGGACTCACCACTTGACAAGCCAGCCGAAAAGAAAATGCTGCATTATAGGAACCTTCTCCAAGACTTCTGCCTTATACATCTTCAGTAACCCACTATTTACCTTGTTCCAATTAGGCACCCCACTGATATCGTCCAACATGGGCGAGTGCTCCGCAAACAAACCCTTCTTCACCTTCTTCACGAAAGCAATGCAGGCAAGGTAGAGATACTCATTTGAGAAATTATCCAGTATATCCTGGTTATGAATCGACTTGGGCTTCATATACTTGTGGCCGATCAACTGGGACGACCCAAATATGAACGGCATAAAATGGTAGTCATCAAGACCCCAAACTCCATGAGACCCAGCAGGTTCCAAGCTATAAACCGACTGCAACTTCCTCATCAATTCCAGATACCTGACAAAAACTCTAGCCACCACAGCTTGGTAGTCTTCCTCTTTGATTAGTCCCAATCTTGTGAGGCAATATAGCCAGGCAGCAAAATTTGTTTCGTGACCAGTACCGTAATCGATTCGGCTAGAATTCCCAAAACTATCCGTAAAATAGGGAACGATCTCGGTAGTTGCCGAATGGAGATGCTCGGGAAGGAAGCGAAGCATCAAGGAGTCGCTAGTTTCCACCAATCGACCGTGCCAAGCTCTGTAGGCGATGTTACCGTAACGGCCAGCTTGCTGGACAGGAGGGATTTCTTCGACCCATTGAATTAGGGAATCAAGAACAGAGACGATGCAGTTGATGGTGTCAGACTGATGGCAGGGGTCCGATATTTTGTGGCCACGAATAGATTCGGAGAGAGCTACCACGAAGCCAAGGAAATTCTTGCCAGAATCGGAATCGTGGAAGCGGCGAATATCATCGGGGGATTGAATTTTCTTAGATGGGGTTTGGAAATGATAAGGAGGGGAAACGACAGGGACTTTCTGGGCTTGTGGGACTGGAGCCAGAATGATGGCACGTTGTGAGTTAGTGTCGGGAGGAATAGCAGGGGCTCTGATGGGTCGATAGGTGGGAGGTGGCGAAACTTCAGACCACGACGGTGGCGGTGGTGGGAAGGTTGTGGGGCCGCCGCATTTGCAACAAGTCCCGGTAGAGACGGTAGATGTTGGAGAGGAGGGGCTTTGCGGCGATTTAGGAGAGTGTTGGTGATCGGGAGCTTCCATGTTGCTGACGGTGAAGGCAGCAAAGTGAAGGGAGGGAGGGAAGCGGGGGACGGAAGCAATGAAAATATGGGACTAGCCACGCTCCAAATAGATATATGATGTTCTCATAAATGTTTTAGGCTTCCAATAACGCTTTTTACCCGGAACTTACACACAGGGCTTCTGAAATAAGGCTTTGACCTAGGGTTATAAAATCATGAAAGTGTAGCATTTTTTTTTTTTTTCAGTTTTAGATCATAAGTGATGCAATTAATTGTGGAAGACTATTTTGTAATTTTATTAAAACATTTAAAATTATTTTATGAATTTTTAATAAATAAAATTATCTATAAATTTTATAATTTAAAATTTTTTTATTTAAATCATGATTTGTCAATAAATTTGAATGTTTTTCTAATTTTATATTCTCCGTGCTATTTTAAAGTTTTATGGCTTTTCGGAAGAGAGAAAGTAAATTTTAAAGAAATATGTTTTTAATTTGTACAAATTTTGCAATTTTTTTTGGATGAATTTGTACTATCACTATTTCTATTTGTATTTGAATCTTCAGCATTTATAGTCTACTATTTCTACCATTCATTATCTAGCTACTAAATTAAAGCCATTTTATATATAAATACCATAAACCTATTGTTATAGAAGAATGAAAACAAATAAACAACAAAGTCACCATATATCATATTAGATATGTAATAATAGTAAAATCCACTTGTTAGTTTGAGAAAGTAACAAAAATTTTATTGTGACAAGTGATAATAAAAAAGATAAAATTAATAAATGATGATAGTAATAAACACAAACATAGATCATGGTGGTGTTGAAATTAGTGTGTTTTGTTATAAGAATTGATTTGAGTGAAATAAATAATAACCTTGTTTAAAATATTCTAATATACTTTTATTTTACAGTGTAGTTGAATTAAAATGAGAGTTCAAATAACTCATCATTGATTATATTAATTATGTAAAAACAGTAAAATATATTTATTAGCTATAAAAGTTATAATGGTAAGAAATATGTATTGTAATAAATGAAAACAAAGAAGGTAATATAGGTAAGACAAGCGGGTGACAAACTTAAATCAATATGGTAAAAGTGTGTCTCATTTATAGCTAATTTGGTTATATAAATTGTCTGGTACAATGATACTTTATTTAAAATATTATAATATGTTTTTACTTTTTTAGTGTTATTGATTTGAATGCATATTATGAGTGGAAAAAAAAATTGTCTATAACATAAATTAATTAAAAAATGAATAATTCATTATTAAATGAAATATTTTGCTACTCTTAATATCCTAATTTATTAATCTTACTTTTTTTACTATCATTTGGTACGAAGAAATTTTATTTACTAGTAATGCTTCCGAAATTAACATTTGTGTGTTTTACCATTATTATATTTATAATGTAATTTACAATGACTTCGTCCTTTCACTGGTTTCTTCCGTCGCAACAAATGGTTTTTCTATATTAAGATATGAAAATGGCTTTTCCTACCTCAATACTTTAATAGTGTAGATAGTGAATGATGAAGATGGTGGGATGTAGACGAAAATGGAAGGAGGAAATTAATAGTATAGGTTTATCCAATAAAATTATAAAATTTGTACATATAAAAAATATATTTCCTTAAGAATATAGCTAGAGTAGCCTAGGCTATTTATATTCATTCGAGTAGTATTTAACTTAAATATTAGTATAAATAGATGTTATGAATTATAATATAATAATAAATAAACAAATACAACTCCTTAAAATTTATTTCTCGTGCTTTAAAAAGTGACAAAGCTTCGGAATATTATAAGATAATGTAAAATGGTTGAAAAATATAAATTTATGGAAAAAAATGTGATTTGAATAAGAAATTTTTAAATTATCAAATTTATAGGTAATTTTGTCAATTAAAAAATTATAAAATAATTTTAAGTCTTTCAATTTAATTATAAAATATAAGATCCTTTCTAGTAATTAATTATATGATAGGATACTAAATTGAAAATTTTTCTTTTTTTTTTTTAATTATAATAATAGCTACTAATCTAACTTCCTGAGAATTTTTGTCTTTGGCACCGACAAAAAACTAACTTCATAAGACAGAAATTTTAAATACCGAAGAAATAAAAATTCAGCATCAGCAAAGTCAAAAAATAAAAGTTAGAACAGTCAATTACAATTCTTAGGATTATAATCCACCGCTCGATTCCACAATGCCACATTGCCACATGCCAGTCCTGGAAGTTCCAGAGCACTGATGGCCGGTGTGACTAGTCGACTTGTAGCCAACATGGTTCTGGATTTCCGATCCTTTTAGAAAAAAAGGCCTCAAGGCCCAAGTCTTTGGAGAAGCAAAGAAATGAGCTGACTTGGGCCTGCATCTGACTGGACTACGGGCAAAGACTATCAATTAGCGTTCGATTTGTTTTGCCTGTGAATCAATGATAGAGCTACCTTAATCAATAATTGAGCAACCTTTCTTTCCATTATTTTTTATTACTATTTGCTCATAATTCAATACCTCCTTTCTACTATATTTTGAATCTAATGAAAAACTCAAGTACCCTAAATATGTTGATGATATTCTATTAAGGTTGCTTTTATTTTTACTTTTTAAAGTAAATTATTCTCCTGCCTTAAAAGATGTTATAATTTTTCTATTATTAAAATATACATAAAACTCCAGAATTTAAAATGTAATTAAAATATCTTTAAGAATGAAATTGATTTTTTTTATAAAAAATGAAAATTATTAAAATATAATTTTAATATTATTTATTTTGAGCTATAGACCATAAATTTATTATATTTTAAAATAAAAATTATTTCTTTTATATCACGTAGATGTTCTAATTTTATTATCTAATTATCAAATCTAAAGGAATTTTGAAAAATATATGTGTAGTTACAGCTTATTTTTTGTTACAAAAATCAACAATATAGCATGCCTTTTGATTTTAACGAAAGAGAGTACAGAGTTTTAAAATAAATGAAATATTAATTTGAGTATTGCTTTGAAAAGATTAAAAATTTTCCCCTGATTTTATAATTCATAATAATCAGGTTCAGATTTTCGCCAAAATACAGGAGATTCTCCCGTAATTAATATGAGGCCTCATATCATTTTAGAAGTTGAGATTTTGCCATGTTACGTTTCTTTTTTTTTTTTTATCTCCAGCTTAAAATGATGTCATTTTGCATCAAAAAATTTTTTTTTTTAATACCCTGCACTGGTGACATCGTTGGTTGAAGGAGGAAACATTCTTCTTCTTCCTTTGTTCGAAATTGGTCTTTAGCATACGGATTCTTCTTGGCTGTTGTCAGCTATGCTTTGTCATCTGTATTGTGTTTGTCAGCCCTTGTTGTTTGCATCGTTGGCGAGAAATCTCCTTCTCTGCTTCCTCTCTTTATCGCGCTAAGGATTTTGGTTCTAAAAGGTGTCTTCTTTGGCATTTTCTAATCACATTTTCTTCCACATTTCCTCTCCGGTTAGAAGGAAGCCATTTTAAGGAATTCATTGTAAGGAAGTCATTGTAAGAGTTTAATTATGTTATTATGGCACGAGAAGGAAATCATTGTAAGAATTTAAATGTTAACTGGTCTAGGGAGGTGCAATTTTAAATTGAAAGTGTTATAAATGGTTATGTCATTAGAGCTCAAAAATAGACGTCTTCCTCTTAAGGGGCATTTTTTTAGGAAGGTGTGGTTCTCTCTTTGCAAATAGATATCTTCCTTCATCTCCTTTCAGCAAAATGAGGGGTTATAAATTTGGGAATTTGGACTCCAAATGAATGTTTTAATCTTCCTTTGCCTACAACGTTGCACACTAATTTTTCCTCTACTTCCTGTAAAAAGTGATGCAGCAGATCAACATGAACAAAGGAGGAAGATGATTCTTTACTAGCTTCAGCCAACAATGTCATCTTGCGGGCATGTTAAAAAAAAATTTTCACGCAAAATGATGTTGTTTTGAACTGATGATTTTTTTTTTTTTAAATGAAACAAAACACATCGTTTCACTACGTTTTATGTCTTATATAGATGTGACAAAATCTTAATTAAATTACAGGAGATTCTTAACCAATCATTTAAACCACATTATCATGTTGACTATTTTTAGTTTTAGCCCCTCGCTCCTTGAAATAAAAAAGAAATAGCAATAATGTAAATGCTGCATTACACCCTACTTTCATCCATCATAAGTTCTTTCTCCACTATCATTTGAGGCCTGTCATATAGATTCCTAGTTTCACAAAGCATTGAAATTTATTATAATCCTAGTGTGTTTGAAAATTGACATGTATGATTGGTAAGTACATAAACTATGTAAGGTAGTTGGAAGAAAAAAAATTCTGTTTTAAATCTATCCTTAATAAAAAAAATTGTTTTATGGATCACACACATGCACCAAACACGCCATATCTAAAGTATGAATGGTAAAATGTCTCCACATATGGGGATTTTTGCAGGAATTATCTCATTGGGGTGTTGTATTTGAAAATTTTTTCCTTAGAAGGATAAGGATAGTAGCAAATTTTTTTTCAAAGGTAGTTTAGTAATGGGGTTAGAAATCATGCTTCCCTCCTTGTTGGGTCTTCGTCCCCAACTATTTAGCCTAAAATTTTAAAATATTTATATAAATATATTACTAGTAGCAATTTTATTATATATTCAAATTTAACAAAGGTGAATTCTCTAGCAAAAATAAAAAATTAAAAGTGTAGTTATTTCTAATATATAATAGAATTTGTTTAAAATGGTTACTTAAACAAATATGCCTTAATTGATGTTTTAAATGCATAAATTTTTTGTATATTAAAATAGTGTAAATAAAATATATTAAAATACTCAACTTCCAAGTAAGGAAAAATAATAATGAAAAACTTTATATATGGTGAAAAAAATGCCTTAATGTCAAGACGACTTCAGTTTGATGCTTTAATTTGTTAAAATTATTATTTTTTAAGTTTTAAAACTGTTAAGATTTGTCTAGAACTTGCCATTTGAATTTTTTTAAAAAAATTTGATTTGAACTTATTAAAAGATATAAATAAGGAACTTAAGCCTTAAATTTATTTTTTTCAATATATTTATTTTCCTAAAATTTATAGCCGGTAGTAAATATTTGCGCGCATGCACACCTATCGGGCTGTAGTACGCGAACATAACTAAAGGAGTTGCCTTTAAGGAGTAGACCCTTTTGGTATTAAAGAAAAAGGGATTGTCGCTAAACCAAAGACAACATTCGAGTTCTGTCTTTGGAAATGCTACGGTTTGACAGAGTGCGTAGGAATAATAGAAGCCATGCAACGACTGCGAAATTATAATGCCATGTAAATGAAGCAACCATTAATGTAATTAATTTGCTAATATACCTCGGTTTGGGAGTAATACTGAGATAGGACAACTAGCTCTCCTCTCTGCCTGCGGTGGCTCTTGGCTGGCACTGGTGTTTTGAAGTAGATTTTGTGGACGTCGACGTTTAGATACCCATAGCTATGACCAAAATATCTGCTTGACATCAAGGTATAATTAGAATATTTAACAAGAAAGGTAAAAAGTAAGGGAGAAGGAGTAAAATGCTGTCTTGATTTTGTTAACATAGATAATTAATGTTTGGTTTTCTATATCTTTATTTGAATAATAATTTCAATTATAAGCATGAATGAGTTGCATATTAGAAAAATATTGGCCTAGGTATGTTTGGGTATATTTAGAGAATTTTGTTTGGGAAACGGAAGAACGGAATTTCATAACGAGTATTGACAGATCAAGTGTCCGTAGGTTAGCAATTAATTAGCTCACCAAGAAAATAGAAAGAAAGAAGTTGAGTAATGATTTTCACTCATGCGTTGCATTGATCAGGCATACCTAACTTAACATCTTTGTATTTTTAAACTTAATTTTAATTAAAAATATAAATTTATTAAAAGTATATTAAATATATACGAGACCCAATTAAATGAAAGATAATTTTGACAAGTAATTTATAATTATTAACTGGCCTATAAGAATTTAATACGCTATGAAAATAGAATTAAAAATATAATTTTAAGGACTAAAAATAAAAGAGAAAATAATGTTTGAAGTAGAAATTTTAATTTTAATTTTTTTAAGGACTAAAATGAAAAGAAACATTATTATATGAGATAAAAATATTTATTTTAACCATTGCATAATAAATGTCAGCAAAACGCACTAGTTACTATTTGTATAATGCCAAATAGTTATTTGTATAGTAACTTAAAAACTTTTATAAATAGTGCAAATATTTCTTAATTTTTTTACATTTGAAGTTGAGAGAACGAAAGAGAAAGAGAGAGTAAGTGAAAGAAGTGTGTGTGGAAAAATTTGATTTTTAAGAGATAGTCAATATTCTTATTCTCTATATACCTGTTTCAAACTATATGATTAATATATTTTAGTATATCTTGCTATGCGTGATTTGGTTAGTTTTGTTTATATGTAAGTTGCTACAGGATAATTTTTATAGACAAATTGAACTCTTGAGTTTTTAAAACTCACCATGATGATGAATTGACCAATATTATGACATGATGATGATTGTGATGATGATATGATAAGGTAGCCATAAAGTATGGAATTGTGGTTACAAGAGAAACCGTATGCATTGAGTTACATAGCTCATATTAATAATCCTAATTGAATGTATGATAATAATATTTATATATTCTAAATAAGGTATATGACTACTAAATTTGATAATCTCATCTAAATTGATTAATATTTTTTAGGTGAACATTCCTATGAAGACAAAGGAAAACAAACCATGTAATAGGTTGTAGAACTAGGATACCAATAGTTGTTTGTATTTTATTATAAGGATAATGTGCATAATATGTTTGTATTATGTGACTATTTGAATCTATTTAAATTTATAAATATGTTTTCCATATAAATTGTTTAGTGAATATTTTTAATATGCATTTTGATTCAAATAAAATATCTAATAGCTTTATTTTGATATGGATTATCTATCTATATATATATATATATATATAGATATATTTGAAACTAGTATTTTAAAAGCATTGAACTATTTTTATACAATAAACTTTTACTTATTATGTATATAATGATGGTGGAATTCCATTTAATAAAATCAACAATATTAGACATTAAAATAAAATAAAATAATACTTTAATGGAGTCTTATGAACTTTGACATGTAAGACTATGACAGACCATATTGTTTAAATGACTAATTTAGATTTTACAACTTCCTTGGCAAAGCAATTCATCCCATAAATAATAAAATTTATGGTAAGTTTATATTGTCTAAATGGTCACTGAAAAATGAGATTATTATTTTTTTCTTACTAGGAACATTTTAGAACATGAACCATAAAAAAAAGCTCTTGTATTAATTTTGATTTAGAAAAATAAAAACAAAATACATAGCAAATTTTAAAATATAAAAGGGATTTCTAACCTGCAGAAGTATTATAATAATTATTATAGTTTTTTAAAAGGACTATATATACATAAAATTTTAATTGTAGAAAAATAATATTTAATATTTTTTTAAGGCATTACACCTAACCTAACCATTCATCACCCGAGAATATCACTTGCACCAATCAAGTATTGCTCAACGTTTAGCAGTATTCTACGCATAATTAATAAATATTACAGTTGGCTAATTTGTTGCTCACCTATGTAAAACTAATATTATGGCCCAGCCTATCTTTTCTAATTAGTCAACCTAATCGCGGCCCAATGAAATCAATTATAACAACTTGTAGCCAAAAACCTTGAAAGTGAACATATTTTAGCCTTTTAATTAGCATGGTTCAATCTGTTACTTATTATATATTCCTCGTTACTTTATATCCTTGACCCTCCAAATGAGAGTAGAGCAATCATATTAATTAAGGAGTGCCTCTCCCTTAGATTAGTTGAGGTAATGAAACAGCGAACAAATGGAAGTGTTGTCTAGTCTAAAGAGAGGCAAAGATCCATCATGAAGCGTTCGGTGCATGACTAATGCAGTGGGGTAGGAAAGTTGTGAGAATTATTAAACCAAAGCAAAGGAAAGACAGAAAGGAAGACGAATAGAGGAATATGAGGGATGTCAGGGACCGATTCACGTGCGGTTCGTGGGGATTCAAGATTGTCGGAGCGTATGGTGTAGACACCGTGTTGCTCTTTCTGCGTTACATGCACATATAGTGGTCCATCGACATTGGACGGTGTTCATTCTTTACGGGCATATATAAAATGAAATTCCCAATAACCAAATATTTTCGCCTTTTAGTTATTTTTACAGTATATTTTCATAACAAACACAGTGGGTTAATATTACAAATATAAGGCTTTACCTAATTTAATCTAAATGAAAGATAGATGTAGACATTAATAGATTTTAGGTGGAATGTATGCCATGTATTGGAAGTTCAATCATATATAATTATTGTTTTCAGAATATTGCAAAATAGAAAATGGAAATGTTTTAAAATAAGTGTAGAAGTGACCTAAAAGTCATCAAAATTGACTGCAAAACTATAACGGAGGATGATTATTTGGATTCATCTCCATTGGAGTAGAATTAATGTCGGGAGTTCATATTAATTTTATTCAGCGGAATTCTGTTCCTGATTCCAGTTGAAAAGCAATAGGTTTTAATTAGGTTAAAGTCGATGAGATTGAAAAGCGCGTCTTCTGAAGGAAGTGGGGTGGGTTGTGGCTGTGAAATTGTCCCGTGTAAGGGAATATGTGATGCACCCGTATAGTGGGGTTGGTAACATAGGATTGTAAAAAGGAGAGACAGAGAAACCAAAGGGAAGGTCGGAAATGCGCGGGTTTCATTTGATGCATTCTTGGTCGGTGACTTTTCTTTTGTGGGTGGGGTGGTGCATTTGGTAGGCAGGATTATCATGCCTCAATAGTCTTCGACTTTTAAATCCTTCGGGTAAAACAAAATTCCATTTCTTTAATCCTTGTATTTTAAGTCCTTGAATGATATTGTTATAATATTATATACATATTCACACATATACCGCCAATTTGGAAACAAATGAGTATTATACTATCGTACTCACCCGAGCTTACAAAATTTTATGAACATTTATATCATTTCCCCAAAAGCATTTTAGCTACATGAGATCATGAATCTCAGAAAACTCTCTACACGAATTGTTGATTGGAGCTTATCTCATCAATTCTTGAGTTATAGTTTACGTTCTATTGTGGTGATGTAAAATAAAAAGGCCATGATTGTATTACATGTTAAAAGTCGTTTTAGATAATAAACATGCGTCAAAAAGGAATTTATTGTACAAATTTGTGATTAAAGGGCATAGGATATAGGAAAGACGAGGCTAGCTACTAACCGTCGAGCTTACGGAAAATGCCTAGAATGACATAGATACTTACAACAAAAACTCGACGATAGAGAACTGTTTCAGAATGGTTTATGGCGCGCAGAGAATGGATAATCACTAATCGCAAGCTTAAATGGTTACATGCTTCATATATATATATATATATATATATATATATATATATATATATTACCTCCTATATCTCGAATTGTACACTCAGCTCTGTTGAAATTTTTTTGTGTTTATTTGTCTATATTAATTTTTAACTATATACATTTACAAGTTATGAGAAGAAACCAGTTGTGTCAGTCAGGGACATCTGATAAAATTGAAACAATTAATAGAGAAAAGACAAAAAGTTTCTATAAGAAGGAACAAAGTTTATTCAAATTTGAAGACAGAACAAGAAAATGAACAAATAAAAGAATATCTTTGGTTGTGCCACATTTAAGTATCAGATACAATTATTTATGTTATACTAGCGTAGAACAAGCCGAGGTAGTTGGGTCAAACAATGCAGGCAACAAATACTTTCTGCCATTGATGCCATAAGCGTTGTAGCTAGCACCAGTGGTTGGGTCCAGCAAGAGGTCCCCAGCATAACCAGAGTAGGCCCCTTTGCCATAAACTCCAGCGCAAGCCGATGCAGCCTCTAGAGCTGCGTCTTTAGGTCCTTGGAAGTAACCATCTCTGAATGGGTTGGTGACAGTCCCAGCCAGTAGAGAGGCCAGGTTGATGACCATGCCGTCAAGACCCAAGTCGTTATTGGGAGCCACCAAGGCTGGGTTCTGGGGACCGTATATGGGCTGGTGAAATGGCCAAGCGCATTGACCCGGGCACTGAGTCTCCGAGTTACCAACCCAGATGTACGTCAAGTCGTGTCTCTTTCCATGGATGCCGTGGGTCCCACACCTACTGGAGCAGAACCCCTCAACGGCCACGTCGGCAGCTGTAAGAACCACGTTAATGGCGTCTTTCTGGCCACCCAAGGATGCCAGCTTGACGATTTGGTCAATGGTTAGTGATTTACCAGAAGAATAGTTTTGGTCAAGGATTTGAGTGCCGTGAGACAGGGCGAGGTTGTGGGCGTTGATGAGGCGGTAGTATTTGTCGGTGGTTTTCCACCACGTGGCAACGGATGGTTGGGCTATGATTGGTTTAGAGGAGGAAAGGGAGGTGATGAAATCGGAGATGATGGCTCGCTGGGAAGGCATGAAGTCGCCGTACCAGATGAGATTGACGGAAATTTTGCCAGTGAGGAGAGGACCTTTGTGGTATTGGAACTGCAACAGTTGATCGTTCTGAGTTGGCTCAGCGGAAGTGAGCCTTCTGGCTGCCAAGCCCAAATGGAACAGTGAAATAAGAAGCATTAATTCCAAAACAAGACTTGAGGATATAAGCGAGGCCATTTGCTCAGAGAAATCTGAACTCAAACTGAAATGTAATAGAAGGAACAATTGGAATGTGGTGGGTTGTTGGTAAGGAAATACTGGGGCAAGTATGTGTATATATACACAAAGTGGGAGGGAGTGGAGTCCTAAGTGAGTGAGCGTGAGGTGCCAGCTGGATCACGCGTTGATGCTGTAATCACCAATTCAGTTTCAAATTCAATCCCTTAAAAAAAAACTGGTTTCGCCGCGTGTCCACCAAGTTATTAATACAATTCAACAAAAATGAAAAGGACGGTGTCGCCAGCTAAGCTTACGGTTTTGGTGAACAGAGGCAACATAACAGCAGAGTAATGGGAGAAGAGGACAATTTTTGAGTTACTATAAGAGTGTTTAACAAAGACATAGAAACAGTACAATAGCAATTCTATGAAGACAAATCAAGCTATGGATGGAACATGCCACCAAAGAGGAGCCAGAATCATGAGAACGAGGGCGTGGCTGTGCTGTTGAAGACAATTCAGTTAAAGGGCCAGCTAATTATAATACTATAGGCACATAAAAACACATTAGCAATAGCGATGGCAGATAAGTACAAATAAGTAAGGTCGGTTCCACTGCTATGGAGGGAAGCTTGTTTCATAACTTTCTTTGTTAACGATGGAATTTGTCGGAAACATATACCAAAAATGGCGTACATTAGATTTTAGCAGCAGTATAGGATGTCGAGATATTTTTTTCAATAAGATTTTATTAAAAAATTCATTATGATTACATATATGAATTTTAAAATAATAAGTCGCTGGCCAGTTCATTTGTACCAAAGAAAGTCTTACAAAAGCATGTACACCGATGGAAAATGTTTGGTCCCCTTTATTACACTTCCTGCTCAAGTTTTTTCAAAATATAATCTCTTCAGAAATATCATTTTTTTTTCACATATTAGTTACGATTAACCACTTTCTGAATAACATTTTAATTAAACTCTTGGGCACTAGACTTTTATTTAATTTTTATGATTTAACCATTTTTAATTTAATCTTTATTCTTAAACATTCATGAAATATTTTGCTGGCCTAATCAGTCACACATCATTTAAACATTTTAAATATGCACAATTCATCTTTATAAACGGGGTAAAATTAAATGATATATTAAAATTAATTTATGTATATAAGTTGTGATACATGTTCATCTCAACGAGAAAAAAAAAAGTAAAATTAGATAATAAAGAATACTAATTCATACATATAACATGTAATATAACATAAATTGAATCACTGAAGTGAATTAACTTAAGTTATGCATATTTAAAAAGTATGAGTATTGGAAATTAAATAAAAAGTGTAATAAATTTTTGGTCTACGTAAGGGTCAATATCCTATTCAACTGCAACACAACAATTAAGATGTCCTCGTATTTTTGGGAGAACACAATAAATCCACCTCCACCGAAAAATTTACCAAAAGCCCTTTTCTGCTACCCAATTTCATCACAACAAATATACCAAATACCTAACTAAGCTCTCAGAATAATTCAGCACCACCAAGTGCTGAAACCTGGGTGTTCAATCACTGCCTTATTTTTTACAACCAGTTGATTGGAAGATTTCGTTATAGCCGCATTCTACAAACCATTGCAGATTAAAAAAGGACTGGAAACCCCAGAAAAATCAACCAAAGACAATAGGCGATGCTACAAAGCTCCAAACATAAATATTAAGAAAACTCCAGAAGCGACACAAATCCTAAATCCATCTAATGGGACCCATCATTAAAGCCAAAGAGTTTTTGTCCTGTAGACTTGTATAGCTTCAGCCGATGCCATATTCGGCGAGAGTTTATTAGAAATGAGTCATTCCCGTGATTACATTATTAGAAATCGTGTTCGCTTGGACTCTAATCAATCACAACCCAATTGCCTTACATGTGAAGCTTCGACGAACATTTTTTGGGAATTCTGTTGAGCCCAGAAGATCCTAAATAGAGAGTAAGAGTGTAACACCTATGGAAATTTGATGTAACCAAATAGAAAATAAATAGGGTAACTGTGATGGCCTAAATATTATATAAGTGTGGTTAAAATTTGAAAAAGATTCTAATTCAGTGGTTAAGGCTCTAGCTCCCTAACTTTAAGGTCAGGGGTTCCAACCTGTGCTCCTTCTTTCCTTTAAATTTTCTTGTCGTGACATATGTCCCCCTAACGTAAATGATCATTTTGCCCCTAGTCCATTTATTGTTCTCTTCTCTTGACAAATTTCTTCTTCATCGCATTTGGCAAGCTGGCTCTTCCATCTCTCTATGTTTCTGCTGTTGGCGTGAGATTCTCGCCGTTGCTTGCCATCCTTCGATGAGGTTTGGTTGTCGGATGTCTTCTTCCGACGAGAGAAAATGTCCCTTCGTTCTTCTTCACATTGGCAACCGTAGGTGAGGGGTTATGAATAGAATTCGGTGAGTTTTCATCCAAATATTCATGGGGTTTCTGATTCTTGATATATTTTCATCCCTTCCCCCTTGGATTCTGACCTTAACAAGATGTTTTTAGGTCCCAATTCCTGAAACCTTGGTTATCAACGTGTTAGGATTTTGTAGATGCAAAAGTTCAAAATTTGATATTTGAAGTTATGCTGACATTCAACTTAAGGAGGAAGAGGACTTGTTTTAGGAGCTAAATTATAAAGATAAAAATTTCTATGATGATATTTCATCATCACCAACTCATGGGATTACTTGGTATATGTGAAAGATTAAGTTATGGTGTGTTAAAGATGAAATAGAATGGTTAGCAATAAGGAGCACTGTGATTAGATAAAAATCAATAGTCATGTATGTAATGAAGGATAATTGTTGAGGGCACAAAAAGGAAAGAAGAAAAAGGAAGATGGGCTCTATTTATTAAAAAGAAGGGAAATATGTTGTAATACGATACAAACTACATTGTTTTGTAAACCAGAGTGAAATAATAGGTAAATGACTTCTAATCAAGTTGAAAATTGGTATGCAACATCATATCACTCTGGAAAGTTTGAAAATTTTATGAATTTATTTGACAAGGAATATAACATGAAATTAATGGCTATATGAGCCCAGATATCAAAATAGAACAGTAAAGGAAAACTCTATTGTTAGATGCCTAAAAGAAAGAATTTGCACTTGAAATTTTTATAGTAGGTTAAAAACACGATAAGAAGCTGGGTGTCAAAATTTACTAAATTTTGAATTGATTTGCTAGGTGAAATAATGTCCAAATAATGGTGAAGTAGAATTCTGGATAAGATTGGACAACGGAGAAAGGTAATTAAAATTGGTATTTAAGGATGTGTCATTTTTGTGAGAGTTGTATGATGATAATTTGATAGCTAAATCTATTGGTGTATTGGCTAAAACTAACAAGTACGATAATATAAGTATTGATAATATAAGTATTATTAAAGATTAAATATTGAAAAGTGCTATGTATGGATTATGGAGGGAAAAATGTGGAAGACTCTTCTTTGGCATGTATGTGGTTTATATATATATGTATGCAATTCTTAATGTTGCTAAGTAAGTTGGAGAAGCCTTAAAGCTTGTAAGTAGAGCGTTAGATCTCCTTATCTATTTTATAATAACGGTGTTTTCTTGGAAAGCCTTATCGTGAGTTCGTAGATTAGTGGAAGAAAGGTTAATTTTTGTGTTTAAGCTAAGTGTATAGGATATCTAATAGGATATTTAAGTCATTCCTTTATTAAATGTACTAATTTATTAGCCCTTAACTAAGCTAGTAAGGGATTTTAAGCTTAACTATATTGTTGTAATGATATATTGTGCGAATAAAAATAATACCATGCTTTTCTCTGTTATAAGGTAAAGAGATAAGTTTGGAATAACTAGAATTATTCCATCAACCTGGTAAGCAGTAGCATTCCCAACAGTATTATGTATATCAATTACATATATCATATATTACCTTTGTGTGTCACTTTAAAGGTTCATGTTGGCAATTTGTCACATTTAACCAAAATGATTTAAATGAATGTAGTTCATTTTCTTTTACCGAATGCAAGGTGATGTTTCTTGAGTAAATATCATTTCCAAGTTGTTATTAAATAAACCTTTAACATGTTTATCTTAAGTTCATGTATTGTTAATTGAATTATCCCTCTCATTTTAATGAGAAGAGTTAATTTAATACTAGTTATAAAATTTGCTTTTATTAGGACTGCAATCGTTTCTTTATGAAAGATTAGAATCGTATATGGAGTTAAATGAATTGTATAGAAAGAGGATTGTTTTAATTAAATTAGCAAAACTTGTAGTTTGACATTGATATTGAAAGAAGAAAACCCATGCATGGCAATTTCTTTAGATTTAGGGAGGACTAGTATAGGATAAATGATTTAGCGTGAGCTTGCGACTTATGATCATATGAGTGGTTTACCCTAAGGGCTATGTGCTCTCGACTAACTGTGAATAACTCGAGGGCTGCATGCCCTCGACCAATATTGATTACCCTGAGAGCAGTATGCTCTCGAAAGATAATTATATTACATGGGCCAGAGGCTCATGATTGACGTTTGATGTTCTTAATAGTCCTCCTTTGAATCTGGGTTGTGAGCTAACTATAATTTGTACTAAAAAGGAAGGTTTTAAAATGTATTTTATCAAATTTCATGCATATTTGATAGTGTATAGTATTTCACACTTATAGATATTGTTTTAAAGTCTTGACAGATGGATATGATATTGTGAATTGTGTGCCTACGACAGACAAATTAAGTTTCATGCTAGTCCTCTTAAGCACTGTTAAAATTGAACAAAAACTATTGATAGTGATTTCTCCAAAGCTTATGCAAGCTTTGACACATTATAAGGTTACACTATGGATGTCGTTTTACAATCATTTAATTGGTATAAAAATAATCTTATTTTCACTAGGCCTATTGTGTAATTAATCTTTTAATTTTTTTCCCTTCTCGGTTACCTTATGTTATTATGTTTTTTCTAGGATGCTACCTGTTTACTTTTATTGTTTTAGACAATTTGTTAGAACCATTCCAAGACGGGGAATAGGACACAGAGCCACAGTGAGCCCCCTGTCACGACCTTTTTGTTTTGGTATTGGAACCCGAGGTTTACATACCCTTATACATATAATAGGATAAAGAAGTTTGGATATTTCATGAATATTCTTATGGATATTCCATGGATATCTTTGTGGATATTCCATGAATATTCTAGGTTGTAGAAATTTTAATAGAAGGTTCTAGAAAACCAATTTCCATCGTTAAATTATATTGATCACTATCGTCCATTGAGGAGGTGGAAGTGTATAAATAGGGGTAGAATATCTCATTTGTAAATCATCCAAGCATTCCAAAGAACTCTCTTACCTTCTCTCTTCTTTGCCTAGCTAATCACTTAGCCTAGCTAATCTAGTTCATCAAGGGAGGCTAACTTAGTTATTGCGAGGGGCAGAAAAGAGCTAAGGCTGCACATGAGCTTGTTAAGGGAATAAGTCCATGATAGTTAGTATCAGAGTGGGTTGGTGTTGTGCACACTTGTGAGCATGGCTAGAAACGTTTAGGGTAGCACTTTATTCATTATCGAGGAGCGTGGAAGAGAATTTGTCTTTACCCACCAAGGTAGTAAGAAGAAGCATGACCATAGCAAGGATTAGAATCATGCTGCTTTGGAGCAAATCGCAAGGGAGCTTGGAGAAAAACTTAAAAGGGTCAAGAACAATGCTACCTTATTGGAGAACCATATGTTTAAGCAACTAGGCAATGTTAAGGATGACATGGGGAACATAATATCATAACCGAACTTTCGGTGAGAAGGATAAAAAGTGTTTAAATTGATTCCCAAAAATGAATCTTGAAAATTAATTTATTTGGAGTCGCCAAAAAATTTTTTAACTGAAAACTTTGGAAAACTAATTTAAAACAAAAAGAAAAAGGTAAAATGGTATGCGAAAACAAATATAGGTTCAGGAGTCTATTTGAGTGTGGGAAAGGTGTTAGGTACCCCACAACACCCGTTCATAAGAACAGTTATCCTAAATTAGTCAACTGAAATAGAATATGACCTTAAACTTATCTCAATTACCCTTAATTGACATGTATGCCCGTTAAGCAGAGAAGGCAAAACAACAATAATGGAAGCAAACAAATAGATATTTACAAAGGACGGTCAAGTGACCTACATACCCCGTTATGGGGATCAAAGTCCACGTAGTTGGACCAAAAAAGTATATCTATTAGTTGATGATTTGTAAATTTTGTGAAGAGAACAAAAGGGTTTAAATTAAACAGATTTTTATAAAAAAAAATGAAATTGGGATTTGGTTTGTATGTTTTAATATACAACAACTTAATTAATCTAACTTTCTTAACCTTTTCATTTTTCCTCTTTTTAATTTCTGTTTATTTTTGAAATTTTAATCTTTATTTTAAAATTTACATGAATTGATTATAGGATGAGATTTTTAGGATTTTTGGGAGTTTATACTTTTTAAAATTGAAATGTAATTATAATGAAAGGGAATATTTTTGAATTTTTGAATTTATTTTTTTATTTTTTTTATTTTCAAAATTGGAATTTATCGTTGAAATTAGGACAAAAATAAAATCATTTTTTAGATTTTTGAATTTATGTATTTTTTTGAATTTTTGGATTTTCGTTTTAATTTTGAAAATAAGGTCATAATAAAGAAAGAATTTCTTAGAATTTTAATTATGAATAACAGGTATAATAAACCCCATTTTTTAAATATAGTTTTAGAATTTATTTTTGCATTTTTTAAAATAGACATTAAATTTCAAGGCATGAAAAGACTAAGGATCTCATGCGACCTTTACTAATTTATTCGCAAGTACATAAGGAGATTTAGGATCTCACGTAACCTTTGCTAATTAACTTTTGAGTGCCTGAGGTGATCAATAATCTCACACGGTAATACAAAATACGGAAGAGATTATTTGGGATTTTTTTAGGATTTTCATTTTTATAATTTTTGGATTTTGAAATCACATGTTAACTTTTAAAGCCTAAATAGATTAAAGATCTCACATGACTTCTATCTAAATACCTGAGGAGACTAATGTTCTCACATGACACTATTAAAAATTAGGACAAAATAAAATAATAATAATGATAATAATATTAGTAATGAAAATAAACAAATAAATAAATAAATAAATGAAAACATCGAAAATAAGAAAAAGCAATAGGCCCGCCCACGTCAATTTTGCCATGCATATACTCTCCCATGTATTCATCATATCTATATGGCACCATGTCCCCTGCGCGTGCGCGCGCACGCGCACACATATATATATATATATATCAAATATGATGAAATGTATAATAAAATAAAATAAAAATAAAGTAAATAATTAACGAAATAAGAAGTAAAATAAAGTAGACTAAAATAAAATACTAAATAATAATAAAAATAATAATAGCAAAACAAATAAAAACAAACCGCGTTCCCTTCACCTTCGTTAACATCATGCATCTCCCCCAATCGCTGTGGTCGTCATTCTCAGTTTCCGGCAAGAGTGCCAGACTGGGACCGGATTAGAGCCAGACGAGGAGAGCCACCGCCACAGCAGCGAGGACATGGCCGAGACTGTTATTACTGAGGCCTGCAACCATTTGACGCACATTTTTCCTGCCAAGTTCCACCATTATCTTCTGCTCTGAATTGCTTGTCGTCTTTTTACTTCTTATTGTGGTTGAGTTCTCCCATTATTCCTCTGCCAATACTACTGCTACTTGACTACCTCAGATTGAAACCACTATCCAAGGGTGAGTGAGAAGCAGGCGTGAATGGGGGTGGGGGTAAGGAGGTGAACAGGAACAGGAACAGAAGCCATCATGTACTTGTAAACCGTAGCTTGCCTTTCAAGCTCCATCCATTGTGCACTTGTAAAAGGGAATCCCAGCGAAGCCACCATCTTCCTTGTTCGTGTCACTCTCTCCCCTTTTCCACCTCTGTTTTTCAACTGAGATAACAGAGGTGGTGGAGCTTTCTCTCTCTTTTGTGCTTCAGTGTTCGTCACTATGTCTTCTTCCTCGGTTCACATCGGCTCTCTTCTCTTTTCGCGTTGCTCTGCCATCTTCCTCCTTCATTGGCTTTCTCTCTCTAACTTGGCTCCGATTCGTTCATGTCAACACGCCAGCTTTCTCTTTGACTTTCTCCTATGAGGCTTGGGCACTTCGGAGTACAAAGAGTCATCTGGGTCATCTTCGTAATTGAGCCTCATCTCCAACAAAAATAATAGGTTTCTGTTCAACTGACTAGAAAGTAGCCTCAGGAGAGAAATTTCCAAAACAATAGGGGACAATGGTATCTCCTACTGATTTTCTCATCAGTCGAGCTACTTGAAGGAAATGCTGCGGACAAAGTCCGCGTGACTATAATGGAAACGACTCTGTTTGGGAAATTTTCCCATTTTTTTCCATGAAGGTGAAGCTCCTCTAGGATGACATACTGGATGAAAAGCCTTGGCCAACATGCCATAGTTGGCAAAAGATAATGCTGCCTTCTTCATCCTTTTTCTTTGAACGCTCTTTAGTAGCTTTGCCCAAGCAGTGCCTTTTTCTTTTTCCAGCTTTTTTGCAGCTTGAGAGTACATCTCTTTTTCTCATTTCGTTACTCTATGATTATTATTATTATTTTCTGATTTTTATTACTATAATAATAATTATTAATTA
Source organism: Delonix regia (assembly GCA_037074485.1). Taxonomy (NCBI): domain Eukaryota; kingdom Viridiplantae; phylum Streptophyta; class Magnoliopsida; order Fabales; family Fabaceae; genus Delonix; species Delonix regia. The sequence continues at coordinate 9,359,824 of CM073452.1, forward strand.
CTTATTATTATTTTTTTTGTTAATTTTCTATTTTTGTCTTCTTATTTATTTTTTTTTATAATTTTGCTTTGATTTATTATAATTATTTTAATTACCTAATTTTATTTTTGGGTCTTGAATTTATTTAATTGTCTCTCATCATTTATTTTTAATTTTAAATTGTCCCCTATTGAGGATGTCATTTGAAGCTTTGTCATTTTTAATTTTTCCTATTTGCTTAATTATTAATTAATTAGTGTGTTAATTAATTAAATATAAGGTAATTAGGGATAGGTTGTTCACACGTGGAGTCACAATTTATCCAATGGGAGATGAAGGTGATGGATGCTATCCAAGTTTTGCATGCTAGCATCAAGGGGATGCAAGAAGACTTGGTGTTATGCAAGAAGGCCGCTACCAACGAAGAAGTAACAATCACCGTCAACAATTTGTCCAAGATGGACTACTCGAAGCCAACAAAATTCCATGGGGCTTAGGATGCTAAGGAAGTTAAAAACTACCTTTAGCAAATGGAGCAATACTTCAACAATCTCAATCTAACGAACAAGACATCAAAGATCAAGATCACCACTTCTTACTTTGCCAACACAACAATACTTTAGTGGCGAAGGAGGCATACCAACATGGAGCGAGGTACTGTTTGGATTGACATATGGGAGGAATATAAGAATGACCTTCAATGGCATTTCTACCTGGAGAATGTCGTTTTCAAGGCACGTAGGAAGCTAAGGGAACTGAGGCAACAAGGTACGATCCGTGACTATGTGATAGAGTTCACAACCCTTATGCTTAAAATTCCCAACTTGTCCCTGGAAGACTGACTCTTCAACTTCATAGATGGGTTGTAAAGTTGGGCTAAGTAGGAAGTACAACGAAGAAACATTCGAACAGTCGATGAAGCCATAGCCGCTACTGAATCTCTAGCGAACTTCTACCACCAAGGCCAAATAGAGGCATCCAATAAGAAAGATAAGAACTTGGCTAACGATGAGGGAAAGAGACGAGAGGTTATGGGGAGCGATAACCAATGCAAGCCACCATTTAAAGGTGGAGAGAAGATCATGGGTCGAGACGAGTTTGAGGCAAAGAAGAAGACCTTTATGCCATAGGGTGGGTGCTTTACATGCCAAGGATTGCATGTAATGTAGGATTGCCCCAAGCTCGGTTCTTTGTCAACAATATTAGAGCAACAAGAGGCCAAGGCTTGAGAAGATAAGGTGAGCAAGATGGGATTGCTCCAAATCTTTAGTGCTCTAAAGGCCCAACTAATGTCAACGACGTTAAGCAAGGGGCTTATGTACGTTGAAGCATATATCAATGGGAGACCAACAAGGGCGTTGGTTGATACAGGGGTAACCCATAACTTCGTGATCGAGGAGGAGGCCAAGAGGTTTAGTCTTAAATAGACGAAGGGCGAGGGTTAGTTAAAAATTGTCAATGCTAAAACTAATCCTCCCAGTAGCATAGCATGAGGGGTGGATCTACGCTTAGGCACTTGTAAAGGCCAAGTGGATTTTTTAGTGGCACCAATGGATGATTACCAAGTCGTTCTAGAGATGGCGCTCTTAAGACATGTAACCGCTATCCCTATGCCATCCTTTAATATGGTGTGCATACTTGAGAAGGGGTCACTATGCTTGATTCCAAGAATGGAGACACCCAATGATTAGGTTCGAGGGCTAAGCAATAGTTGGCTATGCAACTCGCTAAGGGGTGAAGAGAGAAGAACTGACATTCTTAGCCGTTCTTAAGGTGCACAACGAGTCGGAGGAGCTAAAAGACGTGCCACTAATAATTCAAGTTGTCTTAGAGAAGAACAAAGATGTGATGCCCACAAAACTGTTGAATAATATACCACTTAGAAGGGAGGTAGATCATAAGACCGAGCTCTCAGCCATTAGCTAGGCCAAAAGGGACCTGGTTGTACGCATCAAGGAGGGACTTGATCATGACCTAATAGCTAATGAGTTGATGAAGTTGGTCGTAGAAGGCAAAACACAACAATTTTGGGTAGAGGATGGTCTACTCTACACCAAGGGACGACGCCTCTACGTCCCAAAATGGGAGAATCTCCAAAAGGACCTCATCAAGGAATGCCTTGATACAAAGTAGGCTATCTATTCTGGTAAAAAACGCACAATATGACTCATAAAGGCATCATACTTTTGGCCATGGATGCGGGATAGCGTGGATCTTTATATGAAGACTTGTGGCAGTTATAAGAATAACTTAAAGCGCCCGAGGCTGCAAGGGCATCGCTAAATTAGGTGGGGGAGAATGTCACGACCTTTTTGTTTTGGCATCGGAACCTGAGGTTTAAATGCCCTTATGCATATAATAGGATAGAGAAGTGTAGATATTCCATGGATATTCTTGTGGATACTCCATGAATATTTTAGGTTGTAGATATTTTAACGGAGGGTTCTAAAAAACTAATTTCCACCATTAGATTAGGTTGATCACCACCGTCCATTGAGGAGGTAGAGGTTTATAAATAGATGTAGGATATCTCATTTGTAAATCATCCAAGCATTCAAGCTTCAAAGCATTCCAAAGAGCTCTCTTGCCTTCTAACTAATCACTTAGCCTAGCTAATCTAATTCATCAATGGAGGCTGACTTAGTTACTGTGAGGGGTGGAAAGGACCTAAAGCCACACGTAAGCTTGTTAAGGGAACAAGTCTGTGACACTTTGCATTGTTTTGCGAGGGCTGAGATTGCTTTGTATGTTTTATGTTTTGATTTGTGGTATAAATCTTTTAGATGTATCTAAATGACTACAGACAAGACTCTCCACCCCATTTAGTTGTATTTGTTTTAAATTGAGAACGAAACTTTCTTTATTGTTAATTGGTATGGAATAACAAGCACATTGTAAAAATTTCAAAAGATCTTATTTATAGAAAAGACTCTGCCAAAATTTCTATAGAATTTAAGCTAGTAAATATCCTTGATGCTTGTGGTTGTTCCTTGAAGAATTTATAAATGTAAATATCTAGTGCTTTCATCTTGATAGGTGAAGTTAATACTGAATGTTTAAGGCTTGCAAAAACATAATTGTCTTTCTTATATGTGCTGATCACAAATTAGGTTTTGAGTTGTGACAAAGAGCAAATGGAGTTGATCCAAAAGAAAAAATAGCAAACCAAGATAAATTTGCTTCTTTTATCATTTATTCATAAAACGAAAAGAAATATACAAATGAATGAATTGATCTCTACATTACGCTTATACAAGATACTAATCTCCTGTTTCCAATATAGTAGTCATAACTCATAATCACTCTTGAATCCTCACGCCAGTGGAGAGCACGATGATGTAAAAGGATCATACAAGGCAGGAAGCAGATACTTCCTACCATTAGTACCATGTGCATTGTAGCTAGCACCTGTAGAAGAGTCCACGAGTAAGTTCCCAGCATAACCAGGGTAAGCACCTTTACCATAAACCCCTGTACAAGCCGATGCAGCTTCGAGTGGGGCTTCAGCCGAGCCCTGAAAGTAGCCATTTCCAAATGGGTTCGTGGCAGTCCCAGCCAAGAGACTAGCTAGGTTGATGACCATTCCGTCAAGACCCACATCGTTGTTGGGGGCAATCAAAGGTGGGTTTTGGGGTCCATAGATTGGCTGGTGGAATGGCCACGCGCACTGCCCAGGGCACTGAGTCTCCGAGTTACCAACCCAGATGTAGGCGAACTTCTTGTTCTTCCCTTTTATGTGACCCACCGAAGAAGAGCCGTGTGTCCCGCATCTGCTCATGCAAAAACCTTCGACGGCCACATCGGCGGAGGTCAAAACAACGTTGATGGCGTTTTTCTGGTCTCCCCTTGAAGCCAATTGGACAAGTTGCTTGCTTGTGAGTGATTTCCCGAGTGAGTAGTTCTCATCAAGAATCTGCTTACCCAGTGAAAAGGAAGGAGCAGAAGCCTTGTTCTTGGTGAGATGATAGTATTTCTCAGTGGTTTTCCACCAGGTGGCAACAGAGGGTTGGCTGCTTGGAGCCGATGAAGATGACAAAGAAGTGATGAAATCGGAGATGATGGCATTTTGGGAAGGTTTAAATTTCCCGTACCAAATGAGATCGATAGATATTTTGCCAGAAAGAAGAGGACCACTGTGGTAGTGAAGTAGCTGAGACTGAGACTGGTCTTGCACCAGTCCATTCAGCCTCCGAGTGGCATATGAGAGTTGAAAAACAGAGATGAGAAGGAAGATTTGAAGGAAGCAATGAGAAGGAACAGAGTGAGCCATTTTCCAATTGAACCAAAACAGAGAAGGCAATGGTGATCTTAAATGGAAAAGGTGCTAGACTAGTAGTTGTGAAGAGCTGAGATAGCTTGAATATTTGAGTGGAGAGTGTGGATTGAGCAGATTGGGGGATAGCTGTATATATAGGAGTCAGTGAACTCAGATCGGGGTGAATACGGGAGATTATATTAATGAAAACGTGTTTTAAACTGTAGTTATGGAACCTGCCAGGAACCGAAGACAATGGGGATTTGGTGTACACTCAAAGAGCCAGCTGCCTCAGCTAAATCAAACAAGCGAATCCCTTTTCGTGAGTCGCGCTCCATATGGGACCACAACAAGGATGCGTTCCAGCTTAGGTACAGATTAATGCTATCTGAAGGATTCATGGTCAAAACTGCCCTTCGGAATTAACAAGGTGCCCTTACAAAGGATGGGTAAAATGTTGAGAGTCGTTGGGATGACAGTCTGGACGATGCTTTCACCTCCTTGGGAAGCCCAGGCGGATTCAACCACCGCTCACCCAATGGCAGCTAGCTTTACCAACTGAATGAGTGCCTGTGCCCTGGCTTTTTGGCGTCCGACGAAGCACGTGATATTATGATCCACACATCGGGCACGTGAGCTGATTAAGCCCAATACTTAATTCCACCTGGACCAACAAGTTTACACGTAGCAACCACGCTGGCAAAACAAATAGGTCCCTCCAACCTTCACCTTCGCGTTTAATTTAAAAGATAAAATAAGGGCCAATGCAACAATGCTCCAGGGCCAAAATCAAATTCTCACTTTATTTTCTTTGCCTTCAGCTCCGAAGATATCTCCCTTTTCAAATTTATCCGTTTCAATTGTTTGATACCTTTTTTACTTTTTTCCCTTTGGTGAAGGATACATCTCCTATTTATGACATCCATCAATTTACAAAAATATAATACTCTTAATTTATGATATGTTTCGTTGTCTGTGGTTTAATTCCTTCGTAAGATATTGTCCCGATTTCTGAACTTGGATCTTTTTTTTTTTTTTCTTTTAACACGTGTTTCACCCACTTGTGGCCTGGGCCACACTACAGTAGCTAATTGTCTTCACCTCGTCCGTATCATATAATAATCTAAGGAAAAAATAGAGCTGCACAATATGAAGCTATTAAGAAAGAGAAATTAGATTGTAAACCGCATACAAATAATCATCCATTTGTTTTTTTTTTTTGTCTTTTAATAATTACACAGTGCGCACATTGTTACACAGAGTTTTCGGACATCATATTGATTTTTCAATACTTTAGAAAAGTACCCTTTATCTTTTCACTTTACATTATGGGTTCGATACGTCGCACCACGGAAATGAAAACAGTAATTCTCACGTCATGAATAGAAATCAAAGCTAGCTACTATATTTTATGACTAACTACCCAGAACCTATAATCACGGGGCTTCGATTATTAAATGTTATAGGGTTCACAAGGCAATATGCTATTCAGTATAATATCTAAATGTTTATAGTAATAAAAAAACAGTTGCTTGGCATCCACATACAATGGCCTTAATTCCCGATAGTCGCAAAAAGACAGCACCAGCGTTTCTTATGGGTGTTCACCCGTGGGACTTAGCTGCTTTGTTTCAAACTTGCAGACAATAGACGTGACGAATATAACAGTTTAACGAGGTCCCACGAATCTAGCCATACATTGGTTCTAATCTTTCACGAGACTTACATATTAATTTTGGAACTTCGGCCATTGACTCAGCATAGTTCGATTCTTTTTGCCTAAATTAGAGAGTGATTATTTGGGGTTGGGCGTGAGGTGGGAGAGTTGTGACCTGGAACCCCTTATATAGAATATATTTCGAGCCTTTCTTTTCAAGCTTCCTTTGAAACCTACGCGTTTATATGTACCTATATCATATACTACCGATACCATATAGAAAGCAATTCCTTATTAAAAATGGTGACTTGCTTTGTGGGATGCCCCTAAACTTGTTAATAGCATAGGAAGCTTCGTACAAAAAGTTTTAAACCAGATGATCGACCCTTCCTCACGCTTTTGAAACTCAAGTAGCTAGCTTCGCTATTAGGCACATGCACATGTTATGTTAAACAGCAATGCATCCATTCGTGGTCCAAGGTCAGTCGTTGTTTTTCCTAGTTATAGCGTGAAATTGAGTGGAACGCGCAGGCTGTCAACAGAAGGCCGAAACATTCATAAATTGTAGCTAAACTTGCCAACATGTTCCCTCCACAAATGCGATGATCCATGGTGCATGCACGTGGCTGGTTTTGAATGCAATTAAATGATCGTATTTTAAAAATATCTAAAGTATGTACAACATAATTGAGACACGATAATGACCGTACGATTACATTAGGAGTGTTACCAAAAAATCACATCGACATGAAAACTAAAAAGAAATTAAAGCTACGATATATTAAGCTTTACTGCATATGGAGTACTGAACAGATCAATGAAACGGCAGTAGCTTTGGTTTTTTGAAGTCACTCTGGCATGTCAAGAAAACATGGCGCACATAATATAAAATATTTGCTTAAAAATGGGTATATATATATATATATATATATATATATATATATATATATATATATATCTTATCTTTAAACCAAAGTCCCGTGATCACTATATTAAAGTTTCGAGTGAAAGTAACAAAATAACCACTGGTAACTCGTTCAGTGTAGTGCATCCACCCCAGCCAACTATAAAAGTACTCTAATTGGCCTTTTGGATTTACCTCGCCGAAACCTATGACACCCTTTTCTTGTCTCTATCTACGCTCCTCTGGATTGAGAAAAGCTTCTCAACTGTGAATTAGCGATCCTTCTATTATCAGAACCTCAGTGCAAATGGCTTCCTGTCCATGAAAAGCAATCTATATCTCTCTTGTCCTGGTTCAACTTAATCAATGTTTGTCTTGGAGCAAGAAAGCTAGAGCTTCATTATACCAGCCACCACCTTTGGCTCTATCATACTATAAGGGCACCTTGCTGACATTCCTATGTCTCTTATTTGGTAAGGTCATTTCACACCATCACAGAAATCCATTGTGGTGGATTTTCTTCACTCTATAAACCATCCACCGAACCAACTGGTTCACTCCAGAGTCCCCACTTGTTTCGAGAGGTGGAAAACCATACTTATAGACCTGAGAAAAGCCAGTAGGATAGAAAGTCGAATCCTGCTTTTTAACCAAATTTTGGATAAGAACTGTTCTATGGCTAAAGTTTTAAAGAAATCCCAAATTTCCAAGTTGGCTTTGAAGGTCAATACCAAAAGAAAAAGCAATGGCAGCATATTATTGTGATGTATCTTTGTCATATTCTGTGTAATATAATCAACACTTGAGGGAGTATATGTGTTGATTGTGCTGTATTAGAGAAATATGTAGTTTTTTTCAACTGACTGTCAAATACAGTTCATATAGTTAGATTTATGAGCTTTAAACTATAGAACAACGCTGATGGATATCTTCTTCTCATCTCACTTTCTTTTCTCACGTACGCCATCATCATCATGCTGGAATAGACCTGCAAGATGTTAAAAGCGGCTACCAGTCTAGAAGTGAATCCACACTACTTCGTGGGCTTTCTTCATATGATCCTATATGCTTTATTTTATGTTTTATCCTTTTTTTTAGGCGTGGTCTTATGCTGCTAAATGTTGTCGTTGAGGGAGGAGATGGGTTATTACGGTTAGAAGATGATTATGAGAAACACATAAGAGAAAAAAGATGAAAAAAATATGGTTACATATCTAGTATAACTATAAAATTAGTTGAATCAATGTAATTGTTATATAAAACACTAATAGAAAGACATGTTATACTAAGATGTCAAAATATGATAATTGTATGCCTTACTTAAAATAAGTTATTGTATCTATATTTTGATCTTAATATTTTTCAGATTTTATTTATGAATCCAAAAATTTTTAATTTATCCCTTAAACCTTTTATTTTTTTAAGTAGCCCCACATAACTTTAGTTTATAAATTGAAAATGAGAATAAATTTTGGGAAGTAGAAAGTTATTGAAAAAATAAAAAAGAATAGAGATGAGTTAATAAATTTATAAGCTAATATTTTAGTATGGGTTATTGAAAAATAAAAGTAGAGGGAGCAAATTAACAAAAATTTAAAAAATTTGGTTTCATAAATAAACTCTAAGAATAATGAGGTTAAAACATAAATACAATCAATTATTTTAAATTATTCTACCATCAATATGTTTTAACACATCATTGTTATATGTCTTTTTTTAGTATACCATATAGTGATTGCATTGTTGCAACTATTTTTATAATTATACCAAAAAAATTACTTTTACATATATATATATATATATATATATCTTATAAATTTAAAAATTGCTCAAAGATTTTAATATGAGTTGACTTTATTGATAAAATGTATAAAGAGAAATATAAGTATTGTCAAATTGGCGGCGTGGAACTAAAAATAGATCCTTGCATGTTATTTGGCATATTTACCAATGTTAGACTTTAGTTATCATTTTCCACTATATATAAAAGAACATTTACTTTATGCTTTCGTTCAAATGATCCGGTGAGGTAAAGAAAGAGAATAAGTTATGTTTCACTTTTAAAAATTGAAAATATATTATTTTATCTTATAAACGATATTGGTAAAAAAAAAAAATGTTAACTTATTATTATTGCCCTGTGTAAATTTTAATTAATCGCCATTCATCCCATTGATAAAGAAAAACAAAATGTCCATTTCCACATTTATATAGCAGTTATGGATCATGGGCCCTGGTGTGAACCAAGTCCAAGAGGATACTGCCATAGCCCATGAGGAGTCAGTCAAGGAAAGCGAAAGAGGTTGATGTTGTGGTCCACGTGCAAGAGAGGTTATTGAAGGAAAGCAACAGATTGCGAAGGTTTAGATGGCGTGCAAAGATTTTATATAGGAGAATTCTGGGTGTGAGGAAATTGTTAAAGCTTCTCCTTGAATTTCTCTCTTTCTGTTGCATTATTTCTTTTCCGTATTCCTCCTTTTCTGATCTTACTTTGTTATTCTGATGTACTTCTTATTTCCCCTATATTTGCCCTTATTTTCTAGTGTAAGTTGCTGCCTCTTCCATTATATAATGTACCCGAGTTTCTCCTTTAGTGATATTGGATTGGCTGCTTTTCTTTTTAAGCATAAAGAATAAAATTACCTAATCAAACAATTTAAATGTCTTAAATATTACAAAAAAAAAAAATAAAGCACTAGTTGCGGTTTCTTTTCAGCATTAGCAGTGGTTTATAGAGATTATTATAAATCCTAAATCCTAAACTGTAACTATAATCGTAGGAAAATTGTTGTAGCAGCATCAATCACAACTAATTCTTGAGAGATTTGACTACATTTTAGAGCAAGTCGTAGCCAAACAATAACTGTGATGTAGTTTAAATGCAACTATTTCATGTTTAGATTTGTTGTTTTAATTAAATTCCAAAGGCTTATACGATGGTTGCAATTGTCGCTAGTGCTAATTTTTTTTAATAAAATACAATCAAATTTGAAATTTATGTTTTTTTTTTGTTAATACCTGCTTATTTCACTTTCAACCGATGATCTCATATTCAAACACCATAACATTAATACCAACAATCCATGTTGTCATTAAACCAAAAAACTTCACACTCAAACATGTTTGATCCATTCTTTTAGAGACATTTCAAAATAACATAGTTCATAAATTGCAACACTAATATAATATAGTCTTTATAACATTCTAACATTACTAAATCTATGGATTTTCTTCATCAGAAACATGTAGAAAGTGATTTTCAATACTCAGTCAATATTCACTTGCTCGACTGAACACCTAATTTGGAGTATAAGATATAGTAAGGCACAAAAAGAATGTATTTCAACTTGCAGCTAGTTATCTAACATATGAAATAAACTATAAGTATTAAAAACATTACTGGTGATGTAACAGATCCAATAATTTTAATTAGTAATAAATAAATTAAGACATAAATAATTTAATTTAGGAATAAAATAAAAAGAATAAATTTAAAATAAGTAATGGAAAAAAATTTCAAAGAATGAAGTATGGTATAAGGATAGATGAAGTGGAAATTTAACAAGAAATTAAGGATGGCTTGATGATAAAGCTAAATCTTACATTCCATTAGGTCATGGGTTCAAGACACCACTCTTCCTTTCCTAATATTTTTTTTTTCTAAGTTGAAACTTGGCACTTAAAATATGAAAAGACAAGAATGCCCCTAGCTAAATATTACTTCTTCCTAACAACTTTTAATCTTCATTGTGTGAGTGAGTTGAAGATGCCATACCCCTATGTTCTTCAATACTAGTCTATCAACATTATCATTGTCTACACTGTCGTTTCCAGCGAGGTCTTGGCCAGAGATCACTGTTATTCTAGCAAGAATGTTCATCTGTAGTTGATATTGTGTTCGCCATGAATATTTAGCATTTGAGTGAAAAATTAGTGAGAAATTTTACAATTTTCACATGCCTTTTAATGCTTACAAGAATTTCAATCCTTTCCCCTTGAATCATGAGTTTAACAACATGATTTAGGTTGTTAATTTCTGAAATTTGTTGAACAGTGTGCCTAGGTTTCAAAAGGGGAAAACTTTTGAATATTTTCAAATTGAGCTCAAATTGGTGAGTTAAACTTGAAATTTCCATGTCTTTTCTTCCTCTTGCTAATTTCATCCATTTCCCTTTCTTAATTCCAAGAAATTCAAACTAATTTGGAATCTACCAAATTCTAGCCAATTTAGGGTTCTTGAAGAACCTAATTGAACGTTTTAAGAATTAGGGCTTCAATTAATAGCATAAGGGAAGTTGTTGGAGTAATTGGAAGTTATCATTTTGAGAAGTAAGGTGAATTGATACTTCTCTTAAATTTTTCCTTGAATTTCATACTTATGGAAGGGTTAATAAGAAGGAAAATTATGTTAGAAGAGCATATTGTGATTAACTAATTGTTTAATCAAGTTATTAGAAATTTAAGAGTGGAATGTGTATTAAGGGAATAATTGGATTGAGATTTAGCAATGATTGAATTAAGAATTTCACTTATTATTTGAATGTATATAAGAATATATATATATATATATATATTCTCACTTGAATATAGTTATCATATTCTAACTCCCTGTGAGTTGTAAGGATCTTATGAAAACTTAATGTAGATAGTAATTGGAAGTAATTGGATGAGATTAAAGGAAACTCTTAAATTCTATGTTAAGATGTTAAATTGGTAGAGATTAAAGCTTGATTCAAAGATTATGGACTAATGAAGTTGATAAGGTACTTTTAACAACAATTACGCATTTAAATTAATACCAATAGTGTGTGGATTAAGAAGAGAAATTTATTAAATTTCCCCTAATGGTGGTTTATTATACTTTCATCATTTCTTATTGACATACGGACTTCTTAGTGGAGTGATTTCTACTTGAGTTAAGGAAGATTAGATTGCTTGATAGTTAATGGTGTTCAGGTGAGTAGTAGCACTCCCAACAATGTTATATGTTTAAACTGCTTGTATTACATATTTCTTGTATATTGCTCTAAAGGTTTATATGAGTATTTCACCACATACAATTTTTATTTTTTATGAAAATGTTTACAAAGACATAGATTATTCTATTTAATTGATTATGAATCGTGCATGGAATTATACTATTGTGCAAGAGAGAATTTTATAGCTTAAATGGGTTGTAGTACTGCATACTGATTATTTTATCATTACAAAACAACAACCATACAAACATGTAATTTGGCTTTAATAAGGATTAGCGTATGATTGATGATGTAGCGTGAGCTTGCAACTCACCACTATTATGGGTTAGTTTACCCAGAAGGCTATGTGCCCTTAACTGATAGTAATTTTTTATCGAGGGTTGTATACCCTTGACCAATGTTGACCTTTCCTCAAGGGCTATGTACGCACAACTGATATTGAAAATCCATGGACAGAAAGTCCATGGCTACTATTTATGTACTATACAGTTTCCCCTCTTTGTATATGGTTTCTAAGTCATTTTAGTTTCTATTTAAAGTAAGGTTTTTTAAATGTGTTTTAGCAAGACTTATACAAATTTGATAGCATGTAGTATTCCACACTCATAAATGTTGTTTTTAGTCTCGACAAATGGTTATAATCCCATGGACTATATGCCTACAATAGATGATTTATGCCTCATAATAGTCCTCTTAGTTACCTTTTTTGGTTTTAAATAAATTGTTTTATTGCCTTTAATGTTGAACAAAAGCTTTTGCTATTTGTTTTTCCGTAGCTTATGCAAGCTTTAACAGTTTTTGAAGTTTCTCAATAGACATTATTTACAATTATTGCTTTTGAGTTGATACAGTGATAAATCTTACCTTTACTAGGTTCATTGCTTAATCAATTTCTTAAAGTCCTTCTTTATTGTTAAATTATGTTATTATGTCTTTTTGGGATGTTACTTGCCACTTTTACAATTTCAGATGGTGTGATAAAGCAACTTGAAGAATTTGAAGATAGGACTTAGATCATTACTGGTGAGCGTCACCTTAACCCATAGGGCTGAATTCCCCTTTTTGTTCATTTCTATGTATACTAATCAAGATTATGTTGACAAGTGTATATTTAACTTAGTTATATCTTATATGACCACGGGTAGAGTGTCACATACTTCTGATTGATGCATAGTGATTGTTTAATGTAATTGCTAGCCAAGCTTTCCTAAAAATGATTAGATTTGGGCTTATAGATAGTTATATAAATTTTAGGAGGTCCCAATTGTAGAAGCAAGGTTTTTCTTGTTTTTTGTGCCAGTCTCACTCTAGGTTTTGGGGTGTGACAAGTGATGTTTGGAATGCACCAAGTTTAGAAGGCAATTGACCCTGAAAATTTTGCATGATAAAGCTCACCAAGGCATTAACTTTAAATTTTTTTGATTGGTAACAGTTGATGTTGATTTTGTATTTGTCGACTTTGAGTTTGTATCACTGATTGCATTTAAATGAATTGACTTTGCAATTCCATATTGGAAGGATAAGACGAGCTTGCTCCATTGCTAGAGTTATTGGTATATCCAAACACTTGGGATGGATTATGGACCTAATCCTAATCCTTGTACACGACCTACGTACTCTTGCCATCCCAAAGTATAAGCTAAAGAATCCTCAATGAAAATTTCTTAAAACATAGACATGGAATTAGATTCATGGGTAACAACCTTTTCATATATAGAAAAAGCAAGTATTTACAAGTGACTTTAATGCATTAACCTAAATATTTCTATAATAGTATTACTTTGTCCCAAATGAAATAAAGTGCATTGACATAGCCAAATCAAAACCCAACCCATTTCATTTTCAAAACAAAGTATAGGAACACTAACACTTATTATTCTAGCATCATCATTCACGTAAGACCTATCAGCATGTTTATGTGTTACTATCCACACTTCTCCTCTGCTGGATGGATGACCCTCATCCTCAGTGGGCAGTTTTCTTCCTAACCCACTCCAAATCCTCAACACCTTGGTGAACAATTAGACTTAAATGTTTTCTCTCTTGGACTCCATGTATTTTCAGTTGATTGAAGTTCAATCCCAACTGTCAATCATCCGTGGTCAGCTGAACACCTACAATTAGTGCCAAGACACAATAAACACTGATGTCCAATATGCCAAGTTTGCACTGCAACAAAGAGAAGCTCAGCTGACTCAACAATTTCAAGACCTTCGCAACACCATTCTTCAATCACATGTAGGTCATCAGCAACTTCTACAATCCTCTAGGCGTTGCTAATTTTGAGGGATTTCTACTTTTGGTTGACACATGGCCTATGATGGCCCTTTTTTTTGCTCACTCTCCTTTTGAGTGATGACAAAAAGGGGGAGAACAAACTTCAGTCAACTTAATTTATTTTTAGTTAACTATTTTCTTTTAGGACTTTATTATGGATTCTGTATTACTTTTATGGATCTTGTTCTTAGACAGAACTTTAAATTACTCTGATGGATGATATTAAATATTATTATGACTGATGATTACATTATTGATCATGAATGTCTAATGGATGATATTTTAGATTACTGTGATTTTGTTTTGCCATAAATGATGAATGACATATCTATACTGAAATTATAAGTGATATTATCTGAGAATGCTGAATGACCTATGTGAAATGGTTTATGTGTGCTGGTTGTTACTTCTTTTACTTTGTAAGGATCCTTAGTTTCAGGGGGAGCTTTTGCAAGTCTCTCCATTTGTTTTGTCATCATCAAAAGGGGGAGATTATTGGCCTAAAAATGGGCTAAAACCTATATTTGATGGATGGCAAATCAAATAAAGAAGAAAGACCCAACCCATATCAAAAAATCATATTTGCAACACCTTAAACTCAACCCATTCAGCTTAAGTGCAAGATAGTTCATCTAAAAGTACAAAAGTTGCTATGAAGTGAAAGCCATCAAAATTTTCTCTGAATCTTCTCTGCCACACTCTTCCTGCGCCTCCTTATTATCTCTTGGAAAAGCTGTCAGCAGCAACCATTAATGGCTTCTCAACAAAACTCGAATCCACTGTGCCATTGGAGCCAAAATCTATACATCAAGGCAGCCAAAAAAGAAGTAATAAAATCTCTCTCTCTTTATAAATATCTTTTACAATTAATGTGCTCCAATGTCTCTTTTTGGAGAAAGCTATAAATATCGAGAAGCTTCTGCCATTGAAAATAGATAGAGAAGAACCGAGAAACAGAAACAAGAAAGTGTTGGAAGAAATAAGCATTCTATAACTTTTTCTCTTACATTGTTTCTTTGTACTTAGTCTTTGGTTTATTTGCTTTGTAGAAGCATATTAGAGCTGTTAAAGAAAACTCAGTTGTGTAGGGTTCATAATTTTTTTTTTATTATTGGTATACCTCTGTCACAAGTGAAGAAGAGGGGTGTTGTGATTGTAAAGTTTGAAGTTGAGCTAGAAAACTTTATGTTTAGAGTTAGCACGTGAAAACTCTTTGTGAAAGTGTAAGAAAAATTTTTCTTAGTGGAAAATCCTTTAGAGAAGACAAAGGAACTAAAAGTAGGTACTATGGTTGGCCGAATCAGGATAAACTTGAGTGTTAATTTTTCTTTCACTAATCTTTATTTGTCAGTACGTTTTTTAGTCAACTTAAAATTTTACAATTAACTGATTTCTTCTTCCATAAGTTATTTTCATGAAAAATCAAGTCACTGAAATATTTATAGTTAATTGTCCTTTTTACTATCACTACTAACTCACAAACTAAAAGGATCAGTTAACTTAAATTTATTACAGTTAACTGATTATTGTATTTTATATCTGATCAAAGATATTTTTAGTTAATTCTCTTATTCTTTCTTCTCCACTGGGAAAGCAAACGTGTTATTGAAAAATTCAATCGACTGTATTTTATTTCAGTCAACTTAATATTGTGAATTACAGTTGATTATAAATTTTTCAATTAACTAAAATTTTTAAAATAGAATTTTTTTTAAAATTTTAAGTGCACCTATTCGCCCTTTCCTTCTAGGTACACTGTCAATCAATTCTTTTGTACTGATATACTAAAATTCGTGTGATTTAACATATAAAAGTACCCACTAAGAACCACAAGCATGAATTGACTACTATTACAATCGCTTTTAAATAACATCATGAAACAAAAAAGGAAAAAAGATCTTTACATACTTAATTAGTAATTTAATTATATATGTTGGGCTGATCGTGCTCCGTTAGTCCAACTCGTTCACGAGTTATGGTTTCTATTCACGCCATCAACATATATTCGTAATTACAAGAAAAAATTATAATTTTAGACACTCTAATAAATAATTATATATTACTGTTATTTGAAACTTAGTCGCCCACCAAATAGCAAATTACTCACCACTTTATGTATAGGTTATATAAGATAAGGTTTTATAATATAAAGCTTTATAAGCTATGGTCACAAACTTTTAATATTATAAACGATTGGTATTAATAGAGAGAGAATAAGATAGCGTAAGATTAAGATATATATTTTTTATTTATTATATATAATAAAGTTTAATGAAGACGGGAAAAAGTTAAATTATAATATGATGAAAAGTGGTATTGATTAAATAAACTTATCCAATAAAATATGTATTCCAAATCCATAATAAAAATGAATAGCATTAGATAAACGATGTAATCTTATACAATGCGTAAGGGCCTGAACATATTGTCCTCTATTCATATATATATATATATATATATATATATATATATATATATATATATATATATATATTTCTGTGTGTGTTTAGAACGTGTTTGTATTGAGTTTAAAGTTTACGATTTTGAGAGACAGATTGTTTTTAAAATATATATAACCTTCCCCCTATTTAAGCATAGCACTGTATTGGATTAGGATATCATTAATTGTTCACTTGAATTGATAACTATGAAGTTTTGAATATAACAGAGTGCCACACTAGGATATATTAGGGAAAACCTGATATCTTCACATTCGCCTCAAACTCACAAGCTGAAAAACAAAAAATCTTGAAATAAGTCATCAACTAATTTTAAAACATATACAGTAAACAAAATTGTTAACAGCTTAACAATATATTGTTGATTTTTTTTTTCAAAACTTTATATAAATATTATGTTATAGTAAAAAAAATTTAAAACATTTGAAGATTTATTTAGTTACGTCTAATTCTTTTAAGAAAATATTATCAATAACACTTAGAAAATAAGTAGCGTAAGAGAGATTTCAATAGTATATCCGAGTCTCACTTGAAAAGTACTTGCAAGTTGCGAGGTTGAGGGATATAATTGATAATACTTGCAACATCTTCTTTTACATTATCATCACTCTTTTGATTTTGTTTATGGTAAATTGCATTCTTCTTTTTTGAAAGGTCAAATTTATACGATTCATTCTTATATTGTGAAAATATACACTATATTCACTTAAAATTAAAATATGTGCTACAATTACATCTATTTTAAACAAATATTTAATATAGTATGTTAAGTAATAAGTATATATTTAACCAATATAAAAATAATTTCTTTTTTTAAATTTACAATAAATTAAATTTATAAATTAAGCACAAAATATATAAACTTAAATAAAAATTAAAAATAGATATTCATATGTTCTATATTTAATTAAAGAAATCGGTATAAAACTTGGAATATTTGGGTCATATTTTATCTTTAAAAAGTCTGTGCATATTTTCATAACCTTGGGAAACATTATGTAATATATTAGCATATCTAATTTACCCTTTTAATTATTTTACTTCATATATAGATCCAATTGTTTTGAAATTGATATTAAAAAGTTAAATACACTTGTTGCTAGTTAAGGTTCAGCAGCAATTATATTACCGTGAAAGTTCAAGTGTGGACTGTTTTGTACAGTTAAATAAAATGAATTATATTGTCACTAACAATTATAACTTTTGATGTTATGGTCATCACTCTGCAAAACATAGCTTTCATCTGTTATTAATATAATATATGTATTTATTTTGTCAATGGTGTGAATTATATGAGAGATAAGATTGAAAAAGACGAAGTCAATTATCACAATTATTTGAAGAACGCAATACGACTATTGCAATTTGACACTGTCCAAAGTGGAAACAGGAATGATGCAGTGCTTGACAAGTTGATTATCAGTGTCAACAAATCGATTGTTTAATTAAAAGAATTATATTTAAACTTTTTTGTTATCTTCATCAATCGATTCAGTTGAAGATCTTTTTTTTTCCAACATTTTGATTTTGAATTGACAACATTTGGTTTAAATAATAGTTAGCTTTTCAAACGCCAGCCTTCAATTATGCTAATTGTTTATTATTTTAAATCATTAAGCACACATGTCGGGACGAAATATCTGCAGGATTCCCTACTTTCACAATTACGCGCAACTCCCTTTGAAAAGTCTTTGAAAATTGGATGACTTAATTAATTATATGATATAGCAATTGATTAATAAATTCAGTTAAATTATCATGAGACATATATTTTTTGAAATAAAAATGAAAAGTAAATCAAACTATTCTTAGAATTTTTTATGGATTTGATAATTTTTCAAAAATTATAAGTGTTGTGATATTTAAACAATGTATAAAAAATATTTATCTTAAAATTTTAATAAATAAATAAATATAAATAATAATTTGATTTTTATTTTATAAAATAAATTTAATTTTTAATTATATTGCATAACACAGAGAGAGAACTAGTAGTTTAATAATTTAAAACATCCTTATGCACACAAGCGGCGACGAAATATCTGCATGATGCGCTCATACATAACAATTAATACACATTTTTTATTCTTCGTTACTTTTCTAATTACGCAACTCTCTTTTTGCTATTCATAATTTATGAGCAATAAACTTAATATTTATTGGTTTTATTAATTGGACACGTAATCAAATCATTGTAAATTATTGCTATCTTGTATAAAAAGTAGCATAGTGTGGAGATTTTGCAGCTCGAGTTTAGAGAGAGGATATTATGAAATAAAAATAATTATTAAATAGAGAGTAAGATTTTATTTTTAATTAACTTTATTAATAGAATTATATTTATTTTTTTAAATTAAATTAAATTATTTGAGAATTATCAATTATTAAATGAATTATTATTTTAGTCGTCAATTTCATAAAATATTATTTTACATTTAACAACAATTGTCTTACAGTCAAAATTTATAATATTTCTAAAATGGCTTATTAAGGAGTGCCGTAAACAATACGTTTCCCCTTTTCCATTGTTGGCAAAGTCGAAATGAGGTGTAACATAAAGTTTATTCAATATTGTCTTTTTATAAAAGAAAGTGTATTATTCAATATGAGAACGTAAAGGAGTTTGATTTGACAACAAATTTAGGAATTTTTTTGAAAGATATTATATATAATGATCATAATATAAAATGTTTATTATAAAATATTTGAAATTTTAAAATTATTTTAAAGGACAAAAAAATAAAAAATTTTTTAATCTAAAAAGATCTTGTTATGTGACTCTAGAACTCAGCTAATCCAACAATCTTTTTACATCATGTTACTAAACCTAGAATCAGGTCCTTCAAAATAAATAGAAATTTAGGTTTTAAGTTCTTGAAAATAATTTTAAAATTTAAAGTTTCACAATATATATTTAAAATGTATAATATTTAACTGCGACACTCTCTTATTTTTGTGTAATGGCGGACTTTAGTTTCTGATTAAGTAACACTAACAATTGACAAAATTTTAAATATATATATATATATTTTGCGTAATTAAATAATATAATAATTAAACATTATTAGAATAAGATGTGAATTGATTTCGTTACCTATTATATTTACTTTAATAAAATATAAAATAAATTAAAAATCATATACATTAAAAAAATTAATACATTTTAGACAAATATTATTAAAACATGCTAAAAGAAAAATGTATAATATACATATTTTCAGCATTTTATAATTTTAGAAGATAAAGAAAATAAGAAAGAGTTCATAATAAACATGATCATCCATTTGAAAGCCTGCCCAGCCTAATGAACATGGCTCAAAGAAAACGAATCTGAGTCTGACCTAAAAAGCCTAGCCCGAAAATAGGCCCAAATAAAAAAAATGAGTCGGGCTCTGGGCTTCATTTCAAAGCCCAACCCAGCCCAGTCCAAATTATATGTATATATATATTTATGTTATTTTGAAGAATATATATTTGTTTGTCTTTTATATTATGTTAATTAGTTATATTTTTAACTTATGAGATTTTACTTATAGTTGTATAATAATTATGAAAGACAGTTTAATTTAGCTCTTATACTTTAACTAGACTTTTGTTGGTAGATATAGTTTTTTTTTCTTATTAATGGAAAAATAATGTTTTGAAAAAAAAATCAGGCCAAGCTAGGCTTCTCAACCTTTTTATGGGGCTGGGCCTAGGCAATGGCATTAACTTCTTCTTCTTCTTCTTTTTTCTAGTGTCAAGGTGATCAAATCCATGCAATGTAAGAGGATCACAAGCAAGGATAGATTGGGATGGGTAAGAAGTGTTGGACTAGGACTAGCGGGAGTCATCGACAACCATGATTATAGAGAAAAGTAGAAGGCAACAGGTCATAGGTCAAAAGGCTTTGATACCATGAAAAGCAACAGAGTAAATTGCTAAGAGCGTGTCACACCCCTAACCATAAATGTGACCAGTACAAAGGGTGAAGCATACCCACCTCTATGAACCAAGAAAAAGACATACAATATGATAAAAACAACACAGAAAACCAAAAAACATATATGTAATCTTATCAATCAGTTAATATGTACAATCTATATGAAGTGAAGGTAAATAACTAAATCATTATATGACTTCTATGTGAAAATTTCAATAGAATCTCCTATAAAATTTGGACTTATTGAAATTTCTACAAACAAACATACATATTAAAAATATAGAGAGCTTTGTTCTCACAAAAGTTCTCAGTCAAACAATTCTTACATATACAAAGTACACAAAACCTTATATGTGACATATGAAGCTACTAGAGTTCAATATATATAAGATTTACAACAACAAAAATATCTTTGCCCTTGCAGATAATACAGGGTTCACCAAAAGAAGTCTACCTTGATGCTACACTGTGAATAAGGGTATAAGCTTAGCACTATTATTTGAAAAATGTAAACAAATAAGGGTGGGTGACAATCATTTAGTGAGTAAATATCACTAACTATACTGAGAGAGAAACAAAGAAACAGTAAAGTTTTTCATAAACATTTAATCACTTCAAATAAAACCATAAGTCTTTAATTTATGTAGAGAAGTCATAGTGTTTATGCTAATAAAAACTTTCCTTGCTCAAACATAATGCACTAAAAAAAAACCAATGTCAAAACTATAATTGTTTTGAATACAAAATTGGGAAACATCTTATAGAACCAACAATAGATAAATAATCAGATGCTAGCTAGGACTAGGAATAACAGTTCAATACAGTGCAATAATCAATAGTGAACAAGTAGGCTTACAATCAGTCAATAGCACGACACAATGTCTTAGTACAGTAATACAATACATGGTGCACTATGGTTAACGCTTACTACTATTAGCTGCTGGGTTCTGTGTTTTCCACAAAATATTTTCTTTAATAACAATAACAACATAAGTTGGTTTCAAATTGATAAACAATAATCTTTTAGTTTAAGAGATTTAT
The DNA here is from genome assembly GCA_037074485.1 of Delonix regia. Classification (NCBI taxonomy): domain Eukaryota; kingdom Viridiplantae; phylum Streptophyta; class Magnoliopsida; order Fabales; family Fabaceae; genus Delonix; species Delonix regia. Next base: position 9,381,297 of record CM073452.1, read on the forward strand.
AATAATAATTTTATTCAGAAATTCTACAAGAATCATATAGTGATCTGTTATTTAAATCTTGCAGAAAATCATATAACAATTAAATCATTTCTCAACAATTAATACAATTATGAACAGATAATCAGATAATAATTTCTTATAATAATTGTCAAAGTTTTCCAAAGTTTCAAAAGGAAACAATACCTTTTTTAAGTCTATTCTCAAGGCAATAAAACGTATAAATATACATTAAATCATAAGAAAGACTTAAAATATAAAAATAAGTATAGTTAGTAATATTTACTTACTTGGAGATGGACATATCAACCTTCTTATTGATAATTGTCCTAAACACCTGTAATATCAAACAAGATGCTCTTAGTTTCTAATATTCATGAATGATTTAAACATTTCTAACCCTAAACCCTAAAATTATATCTAATTTTAAAAAATATTTACTTTTATATTTTAAAATTTTTTTATATCTATTAAATTTAAAGTCATTAAATCTAAATCTAATAACTCCAAATAATATTAAAGAATTTCCAATAACTCATTTTCCATAAAATTACATGCGCCTTCTATTTTTGTCTTTCTACGCAAACTTGCTTTTTGATGTGACCACAAACTGACGGTGATTGTCGAAGATAATTAGAATGGGTGGTGTGATGTCCATATCTGGTATTTAAAAATTATCAGTGCAGTACGACGCAATCAATGCAATTGTAAATTATGCAATCCATCTTCCCACTTTGTTTGTGTTTGCCATAATATCCTCAGTAATGCCTTACGTATCCAAGTCCATATGTGCTATAATAGAAAAAACTAAAATGATAACACTAAATTATACATTACGTCTCCCATTTGAATTCCCTTCGCCGCTTTACTTGGCCGACTTCTTTTTCAGCTCCACACGTATTGATAGGTAAGTTAGAGTAAGGCTCTTTTCATTTCATAGTTAGATATACGTCAACTATTTCAATTATTTCTTTCTCTCTCACGATTATTTCTCTATGTGTTAAAAAAATTTAGTTAATAACATAATTAGCTATCAAAATATATGTTGCACATTATATATGACAAATTTTATTCATAAAATTAAAACTTGACTACAAATGCTCCACAGTGGTAATCAACGAGTTCAACGCATTGTCAGACCTTACCTCCAAAGGAAATTAAATGCGGTCATCTTTTACTGCAAGGAAACGTTACATAGTAACGCTATGAAATACATTACATTATTTGGATATTCATAATTTTTCTATACATAGATTATTCTCACTTTCCCTAACCTTATTACATATAAAGATAAACATAAATATTTTATAAAATTATCCATTTGGCGTTGCTCTTTAAAGCTCAAGATTCATTTCTTCTATTAAATATATATTATTACGATATATTTTTTAAGAGTTTTATTTTAACGCTATTTTAATTTTCTTAAGAATAATAAATTCAATTTGTTCAAATTTTTAATTTATAATAGTGTTTATATAAATTAATTAATTATTTAATAAACTTGCTCTATGTTGTTAGTATTTGTTTATTTTCCATTACAAAAATTTAAATGATAGGTATTTTGAAAAAAAAAATAGAAACAATTATTTTAATTATTAAGCAATGTTTTTTATGAAAATGAATTTGGTTGAAGTAAGCAAAATATAATTGTAAATTATGCAATACGTCTTCCCAATTTGTCCGTAAATGCTATAATTTCCTCAACTGTACCATATGTATGCTAAAATAAAAAAAGGCACTTGATTTCCCGAGGCGGCTAAGCTGGCCGACTTCTTGTTCCGCCTCCTACTTACGGCTGTTACTACTTTCATAGTTAAATACGAAAACTATTTCAATTATATATATATATATATACACACACAGAAACAGAGAGAGGAAGAGTAAAAATATGTTTTAAATTATTAAAATAAAACAAAATAAAATTATAATTGAAAGTGAAACTGAAATAAAGTAAACAATAAAATTAAAAAATTAATATTTAAATAAAGTTAAAAAATTAAAATGTATTTTCGCAATTATATATATAATTTCTATTTTTTAATATAAAATTTTTAATTAAGAAAAAGTGAAAAAAAAATTGAAATACATATGCGGAAAGTTATAAAAATTTTATTGCTCTGGAGGATGTAACTACGGTATTATTTTATATACAGAATCAGAATATTTATATATCACTGAATCATGATTAGATATAAAATTAAATGTTGTATATTATGCTAAAAATTTTACAGATTTTGTTGAAAAATTAAAGACTTGACTAAAAATGCTTCACAATAGACATCAGCGGGTTCAACGGGCTGTCGATTGAGATATTTAATAGCACGTCCTTTTTTGACATCATTGCCTTTGCCAGACGGCAGTCCAGCATTCAATTCCGATTCTTTAGTATACAGGGAAAGATGCAAAACGTGTGATTCCCAATACCAAAGATTGCCTTAAGAGGAAATTAAATGCCATTATCTTCTACAACTGGCAAACAAATCATAAAAATGGTATAAGGTAAATTATATTATTTGGATTTTCATATGTATAGACAAAAATTGTTCTCACTATTTCTTCCCTTATTACATATAAAAATAAACACAAATATTTCATAAAATTATCCATTCGGTGTAGCTATTTTAAGCTTAAGATTAATTTTTTATTAAATATAAATTATTAAAATTTCTTTTAAAAGGTTTTATTTTAATGATATTTAATTTTTCTGAGAATAATAAATTCAATTTATTCAAAATTTTTAAATTTATAATAGATTTTATATTAATTAAAATAAAAAATAAATTGATTTTAATTAAATTAAAGATATATTTTGTACCATTCAATTTCAATCACGACAATCCACTTGCAGGAGCGATCCAAATCACAATATATTGATTGACATGGATTTTTTTATTTGATAATTTTCAGAAAAAAAAAATATCTGAGCAAACCGCAGTAAAAAGCAGATCCCACTATGGGTGCGGATCGTCTCCTGTAGGATTCTGCAGTAGATTTCTCCAGTAAGCCATACGACGTCGTTTAGGTAATTTTTTTTTTTTTCTGGCAGACCAAAACGGTGCATTTAGACCCATCAGCAACTTATCAACTGCCAAGCTCCCTGAAAAGCACCTCTAGATGCGGTTAAGGTGATCCAATTAAGTGCACATTACTGGCAAGCCCAAAAGGAAAGAACTGAGCAATGAGAGATGGAGGAGAATGATATTCCACTGCTTCCTGGTGGACCAAATGCAGCAGGTGCAACGGAGCAAGCCGGCGGTGGGCACGTGTTCACGGTGTGGAGGCAGACCCATGCTCGCGGTGTGGTGGCGGGCACGCGTGGCGGCCACAAAGACAGCCATCCAACGCAACAGTTGCAACAGAGCAGGCCGGCGGTGGCGTGCATGGCAGACCCGACATCAGCGACTTAACGCTGCAAGTGCAGAGTAAGCCAGCAGTGGGCATGCACGGCAGACCCGACGTCAGCCACCCAACACGGCAACCGCAGCAGAGCAAGTCAGCGGTGGCGTGCATGGCGGACATGACGTCGGCCACCCGATTCTGCTACGTCCTTTGCCACTCGCTCCTACTTCACTTAAGCTCTCCATCTGATATGGTTCCATGATCATTGTTTTCGACTTTGAGAAGCTTTCTTTTTTATCCTTCTTGCTTGAGACTCTCATTCCAGCTTAGCAGACTGAAGTCGAAACACCTGATGTTGTTGCAACATCCCCACTCGGTTTGATCACGTTTCTCAAGACTCTTAGCATCCGTCATTACCTACTTCGAAACACTTCTCCATCCTCCATGGTTCTCCCTCCATTGTTTTATGGCACTTCGTCTCTCCTTGCTGCTGTCCACCCTCTGCATCAGTTTGTGTGATGCTTCTTCCTGGTTTCTGCGCTCTTTCTTCCTCCTTTGTCTCCTTCCACTTACTTGTCGTATCAAGTACCCTTCTCCTCCGCATCTCAGCTCCTGCTCGGTTTGTTCTTTCCCAGTTCACCTCCCCATTTTCTTTGTCTTGGCTTACCTTTCCTAACCCTGTTTAACGACCATGGAAACAGGGGAGTTCAGAGTCCCTCCTCTCTAAACTATGACGCACCATTTTGGTCTGCCAGAAAAAAAAAAAAAAAACTTACCTAAACGACGTCGTATAGCTTACTGGAGAAATCTACTGCAGAATCCTACAGGAGACGATCCGCACCCATCCCACTATTCCTTCATTTCAATAAAACAGAGTAGCTGTCAGACATGGAGTTGCCGTACAGTCCGAACTGTGCAGCCAAGACAATTAAATTAAGGACTCGTTTTGTTGGTTAGAATTAATATAATAAAAATAAAAATAAAAATAAAAATAAAAATATTAAAATATTATTTATTTAAAAAAAAATAAAAATAAACATGTCTTCCTTTATTTCGTTTGATTAATAAATTATATATAAAAATTAATTAAATAATATACATATTTTATTATATTATCTTTTATCATAAAAAAATAGACATATATTTAAATTATTAATTAATAATATAATTATATATTAATATATATTTAATAAATTAATAATAATTAAAAATAATAATTTAATAATAAATAATAATATATTAAATAAAAATAAATAATTAAATAAATAATAACAAATTAAAAATCATAATTTAATAACAAATAAATACTAAATAATAATAAAATAAAAATAATTAATAATTAATAAATAAAATAATAATTTAATAATTAATAAATAATAATAAATTAGAGTTTTAATATATCATAAGGATATTTTTGTCTAATATATTTTATTGATAAAAAAGTAATATGATTCTATCACTTCAATTAAAAAAAAAATTTTTTTTATATGAGAGAGAGTAAGTTTTCTAATAAATAAAAATAAAATTTTAATCTATCAACCAAACATAAAAATAAAAAACATTTCTATTTATATTCCCATTCTCTCATAAGCGAGGGTCGAAGTAAGTCATACGTATCAGTTACGAGCCATATGAGAAGCAACACAATCCAGAGCGTGTGAGACTAGCCAAGAAGTTTATTGCAGTAAGAGCTTGAATCGTTTTATGTAATAGAAGAATCTCTTGTAATTAAATAATATAAAATAATAATATTTTATTAATATTAAATTAATAAAATAATATTATTATATTACATAAGATTCTATATTTACAGGAGAAGATCGATTTCTATTGCAGTAATGGCAGGCTTTCTCTTTCGTCTATTTGTGATTTTGGTAGGACTCATCTTATATGCTTGAAAGCAACAAGCCCACTTAAGCTCAGCAAGTATCCAGTGGTTTTCGAAAGAAAACGCCAATATCTAGTTAGATCCAAACACACCATTTTTTATTCAAAAAAATTTAATAAAAAAACATAGCTGAAACGACGTCATTTTATTTTACATAAAAATCTCTTGTAATTTGATTACTGGAGGTGAGTCTTATTGGACAGTCAAGTAAAGTGTACACATCTGGTCTGACATGTTTGACGCTGCTCGTACTCGCCTCGCTCTTCTGCAAATTATGGCGAGTGGGGTCAAAGTTATGGCAATATATTGAATTAAAAATAACCACCGCCTCCCGTTCAGCCACTATAAAATCTGGCATGGGGAAGCCATCCTCGCATCCATCTTCTTGCCTGAGCGAGTTTTATCTGTGAAACCATTCAGAAAACAAAGAGCAATGGGTTCATTGGGTACAGTAGATATGCCCCACGCTGTTTGCATCCCATACCCAGCACAAGGCCACATCAATCCAATGCTCAAACTTGCAAAGCTTCTCCACTTTCGAGGGTTTCACATCACCTTCGTTAACACGGAGTTCAACCATAAACGCCTTCTCAAATCACGGGGTACTGATTCCCTCAATGGCCTCCCTTCCTTCCGTTTCGAAACCATCCCTGACGGTCTCCCTGACTCCGACGCGGATGCTACACAGGACATTCCTTCCCTCTGTGAGTCCACCCGCAGAACCTGCTTAACTCCCTTCACAAACCTCCTTAACAAACTCAACAATGCCCCAGATCTCCCTCCCGTTTCCTGCATAGTTTCTGACGGTGTCATGAGCTTCACTATTGATGCCGCCAAACAACTTGGGGTTCCAGAGGTTCTATTCTGGACTACCAGTGCTTGCGGCTTCCTCTGCTATGTTCATTATCGCCAACTCATCCAGAAGGGCTTGACACCTCTCAAAGGTAAATTAATTTTTACTACCCTCAAACATAGAAATTTTTACGTTAGCTATGTACTAGTTGGAACTTACAAAAGCAGTTGATTTATTAATTAAACCACTGTTTTGCGTTTGACATGCAGACTCGAGCTATTTGACGAATGGGTACTTGGATACTGTGGTAGATTGGATGCCGGGAATCAAGGAGATCCGGCTGAGGGACATCCCAAGTTTCATCAGAACCACAAACCCAGATGAATTTATGTTCGATTTTATACAGGGGGAGTGTGAAAGAGCTCAGAGAGCTTCTGCCATCATTTTGAACACATTTGATGCCTTAGAGCTTGACGTTTTGGATGGACTTTCCTCTATTTTGCCTTCTGTCTACTCCATCGGTCCCTTAAATTTACTAATAAATGAGGTCACGGACGAGAAATTAAAATCAATCGGATCGAACCTTTGGAGGGAAGAGCCAGAGGTTCTGGAATGGCTCGACACCAAGGAACCCACCTCCGTAGTGTACGTGAACTTCGGGAGCATCACAGTGATGACGAGTGAGCAACTAATAGAGTTCGCATGGGGACTTGCAAACAGCAACCTAACCTTCTTGTGGGTTATCAGGCCCGATCTTGTTGCAGGAGACAACGCAGTTCTTCCTGCAGAATTCGTAGAAGAGACTAAGAACAGAGGGCTATTGTCAAGCTGGTGTCCACAAGAGCAAGTGCTAGCTCACCCTGCAGTTGGAGGGTTCTTGACGCACAGTGGGTGGAATTCAACGATCGAAAGCTTGTGCGGTGGAGTGCCCATGATATGCTGGCCGTTCTTCGCGGAGCAACAAACCAATTGTCGATTCTCGTGCAAGGAATGGGAGGTTGGGATGGAGATAGAAGGTGATGTGAAGAGGGAGGGAGTGGAAAGCCTCGTGAGGGAGCTGATGGAAGGGGAAAAGGGGAAAGAGATGAGAAAGAAAGCATTGGAATGGAAGAAACTGGCTAAAAATGCTGCTTTTGGGCGGGATGGATCTTCGTTTCTGAATTTGGATATCGTAATTCGTGAGGTTCTTATGCACAAAACTGCTACCAAGTAGAGATTACCCTACCCCTGCTAACTGTGTTTCTTTCGTGGTTTATTTTTCAAAGAAGTGTATCTAGATTCTATTTGTATGGCTTCCTCCCAGTGTTTGTTTGTTTCCATTCGCGCTTTTTTTATGGTCAGTTTTGTTTGTGGAAAATTCCTCATACAATGGAGTGTTTTACTTTGTCCCTGAGAAAAGTGCATATTCGTTGTATCTCTCGTCCGGTATTATATATTATCATATATTTGCCTTGTTCCTCCAGTTAACTTCACCTGAGTTTTGCCGCAAGCGATTAGCTTTTCACCTGTCATCACTTTGTTTTAATAATTCTTTAGTTTTCGGCGAACATATTTTAATCGCGGTCGAAGTGAAACTCAAAAACCAATACCTGTATGCTAATCCTATTCTCTCAGCCCATTTAACACTCGAAACTCGTCTTACTTTAAAACCCGTGCCTTCCTTGTCGTAACCTGTAGCTGAAAGAGTCCAAACTTGAACATTCTTACTTTATTAATGATTGGATAAATGACTTAAAAAGAATGACAAGATAAGAATAAAAATGGTAAACCAAAATGAATGAATGTTTAAAAATTTATTTTAGAATGAAATGAGATAGTAAATGAAAGATTTTAAGATCTTTTTTTTTTTTTTAAATTTTATTTTTATTGTCTTTTCAAATTAAGTGATAAAAATAAAATAAAAAAATTTAAGGGTATAATTATTATAATATTATTATTTAAAAATTTGTTATACTAACATTTTATTTAAAAGTATAATATTATAAAAATAACATAGATATAAGTTATTTTATTTTATTAATAATTACATTATCAAATTTTCAATAAAAAATAACATATATCTTCTTATTCTACTCTTTGTTACCTCATTATCTCTATTATTAACTATTTTATTTTATTTTTTTCCTAAACCCTCGATTATGACCTAGTCAAAAGATCGTCCAAGTTGCGACGTCAAAAACAAACAAATTAGACACAAACCTCTCACGAAGGGTTGTTACCCGTTGAACGTGATGGATACGAGACCTTCTTGTATTTTATTATTCCATTGAAAAAATTGTACTTATTCTTAAAAGCTATCTTTATTATAATAGCTAATTAATGGAAGAAGGTACTTATAAAAAGGTCCTAATACGAAACTATTTATATTGTGCAACCGATTTTTAAAATTTGATTAATTAAATTTCTATTTAAATTTAAAGTTTATTTTTATTTCTGTTTGAATTCTCACAAAGAATCTATATTCTAGTTTATTAGTCACGATCGTCATTTTATTTTATAATTTTAACAGTATAAGTTAATGTAGTGTAAGTCTAACTATATTGTTGAATAAATGAATTTTAAATAAATCAATTGCATCTATTAATTTTTTAAGCTATATTTGTAACATATCAAAATATTCGGTATGTATTAGATCGAAGTTCATATTTTCACCAATAACTCAAGTCTTATTAATTTAGTAATCTAAATGTTATAATCAGTTAAATTAAAATTTTTGTACCGTTTTAAATTAAAATTTTTTATACATTTGTTAACCAAGAAAATTCCTTAATGATTAACATATTATGAGCATATATTCATTGAATAAATACAACTGTTAGTTTAATATATACACATACACACACACAAATTCAATTTTTGTCTCATCTAGATCTGGTTTGTGTGGTTTCCCGATTGTTTGTTTTCATTTGTGCGGATTTTTTGTCAGTTTAATTTATTTAAGACAGGGAAGGGTAATTTTATAAACAGTAATTCGAATCTCCTTTCATTTGGATATGAATAATGAATAACATTGAAGATAAATACACTGACGAATGCAAGACCAATCTCTCTGTAACGCTTTATGCATAAAAAAAAAAAAAAGAAGAAGAATCAAAACTTCAAAGGCAGCCTTTATTTTGACATTTAGAAATATATATTTCACATATTTGTTTCGCTATTTTTTATTCTTGGTCAACATATCTAATATTTTAATCGTTGAACAAATCCAAACCCAATACCTATCTGCTAATTATCCAATACCATTCCACGCTTGAACTCATATTCCCCATTCTAGCTGAAAGAGGAAAAATTTGAAACTTTTCCTTGCCATAGTAAAAATGTCGTCATCTTTTATAGTTTTCATTTACAATTGGACACATTAAATAAATAAAGAAAGAAAAAAAGCCATGCGCACATCTTACAGCATAACACAAAAAAGTAAAAATAAAAAGGATTCAAACAAAAGTACTAGGAAACGATTTGAAAACTTATAAATCTACCGACAAAAATGTTCAAGAAACATATCTATGGAACCCCTATTAATTTTTAATAATTTAAAAAAAAATGAACTAGAAAAATGCCTAAAATAAAAAATAATGAAAAGCTAATAAAAATAATGAAAACGGTTGAATTGATATAATGGCAAGTAGGTAACCCATTACTCTTAAAGGCGGGGTTTGAATGGGTGGAGGATGTATTTTTATAGAATGATAGAGTTACAGGATTTTATCAATTGTTCGCTTCTCATAATGAGACAATGCTTAATGTTATTCGTGATTATAATATCGGTAGCTTGGTGTAAAAGAATATTGTTCTTAGTTTTCATTATATAATTTTCTTTTAAAGAAACCTTATCCCATGGTTGAATATAAATATGAAAGGAACTTATTTTTTTAATGGGGTGAGTTAATTCCATACTTTTCTGATTATTTGTATTGAAATTGGAATATGAGGAATAAAAAACCTTTAAATGAGTTAACATTGAACTCATCAATTTTCTAAGGTATATAGCTACTTTAGTTCTTAACTAACATCGTGCCTTCTCTCTTCTCCATCTAACTAAGAGGATCATCAAGGATTTATCTACTCAGTACATCCATTAGATTCCTTCGCCTGATCACGTCATTAAGCTTAATACTGATGGTTCTATTTCTAACTAAGGATCTACGGCTTGTGGTGGTTTATTAAGTGACAATAGGGGCAATTTTATAAAGGGATTTGATGTCAAGCTTTCTAACTGAACAATCACAATTGCTAAGCTCTAGGGCCTTTTTTATGGGTTGAAAGTTTCTTTTGAAGCTGTCTATAGACCTATTCTGATGGAACTTGATTCCTTGATAGCAATGCAAATGATCTATAATATGTAGGAATTTTTATATGGAAGTTTTTATATAATTTGTCCAAATATCTCATATCTTTCATAAAACTAATTTTGTTGTTGATCCTTTTGTCAAGCATAGTCACAATGAAACTCTCTCCTTAAGGTATTTTGATGTTGTTTCTAACTTTGCTTCTCTAATTATTGTTGCTAATTTGCAAAATGTATGTCACTTTAGCTTTATTACTTTTGAATTTTTTTTTTGTTGGGCGTTCTACTTTATATAAAAAAAATATAGTTACAGGTTATAGATACATTCTTTTTAGCAAAATCCTATTTTGGTCATTTATTAACCCCATTTTCGTTTGGTCCTCCACTAATCCTTATTTTCGAAACAATCCCCTAATGAGGACAGTGAGACAAAAAGGGAGGAGAAAACCGGAAGGAAAGAGGATGATCTGCGAGAGAGAGGCAGAGCGTGAAAAGAGAAAACAATTATATATATATAAACATTAAAAATTAATTAAATAATCAAATTAATATAATAAAATAAAATTATATATAAAAATTAAAAATTTAGAATAAATTTAAAATTTAAAACAATCACATCCCACATCATCCTTGGTATCATTTTTGCTTGTGGAGTTAAATGCACAATTGCTTCGCAACAGGATTTTTAGATAGAGTCCACACGCATGTTATCGAAAAATTTAAATTAAATTCACTCATATAAATATGAGATTATATTTAATTATACTAATTTATTACATAAAAATATAATAATTTAAATTTATGTTAAATTAATATAAGATATATTTTTTATTTATAAATTTAATTTATTAGTTTTTGTTAAACGATTCGCCCTAACTAAACACGTGCATATTACATAATTGGGATATTTCCACGCCGGCTTATTCGGATACGGGTCTCCTCTTGAGGATGACGCTATGAAAATTACAATTATTTAACCGTCACGAATTCAAAATATAAGAAAACTTTCCTCCACTTAAGTATAATATGCGATGTCCCATTTCACAGGTTCCTCTGCCTTCCGTGTTCTAGGCGGCTGCACGCCATGAAAATATATTCTAGTCCTTTCAATTGCGTCATTGCATACATAAACTGGATGAAATATTAAGTTATTTAGTTTATCCAAAAAAAAAAAAAGTTATTTATACTGTCAAGTACTTCTTTCACTGTGTCAAAAATTAAACGGAGCATTCTTCGCATGGTTGGAATTCGAGTTAGTTTGACTGACTTACTCAAACGCGTCGAATCGACAGAGTTTATAAGAAGGCGAGGGATTATTTGACAATTTAATCTCGTTGATAAATTAATTTTTTATAAGTTTTATTTTATGTAAAATTAATTTAAACAAAAAAATTAATTTTATATAAATTTAAATTTGTAAATAATTAATTTTTTATAAATTTAAGTTTATAAATAATTAATTTATAATAAATTAAATTATCATAAAATATAAAAATAAAGAGCTAATTTTATATTTTTTTATTTTAATATAAGCTTAAATTCAAAGACTTTCATTACAAAATTTAAAATAATTTAAATATTAAAAACTAAAAAGTCAAACTGACTAACACACGAAAACGGACAAATGAAACCCATCCCGTTATAATGTCAAAATTTACGAAGTACGGGGCGCCTGCATTGTTGACAAGTTTCATGTCTGTGCTTTTGAACGCAGAATCGAGACAATGTATGATCTGAATCTGGATCCTCTCTTGTTCACGCGGGAACAGGAGAGGGTCCTGTTTTATTTATATATTTATTTAATATATATTATAATTTTAATAGTTAATATTATATATATAATATTTATGATTTTTTTAAAAAATTAATGATAATTAATTTTTTTGCAAAAAATAAAAAAGGCAAAACGCATCCACCGCACAGAGCCGGAGAGGATCTGCTCGCTGTATGATCTTGCGTGTTTGACGGGGTGACCCCTGATGCTATGATGACTATTCAATTGCCATTCCACGAGAATACTGGTTCTTTAATGGCTGATTGTCTGAATTGGTGGTTGAATCTGATAGTATTTGTCAGTGAAACGGCTTCGTTTACTCCGATCCTGGGAATCAAATTACAAAATATATTGATGGCTATTATTCTCATAAACTAAAGGGAATGTTGAAGTGAGTGGTAGAAAGGAAAAGAGGAACCATATTGAATTTCACCATGTTGAAAATGTCAAATTACAATTTTATGCCATTCGATTATTATCTCACACGCAAGTGTTACTACTGGTTCAATAATCTTTCTTTCTGGTAGATTGGCTAATCAAGTTTTATTGTAAGGGGATGTAGCCGTTAGGTTGGAATTAGTCACCCTGATTGATGTTGAGTTCCAGGGTATAAGGTGGGAATTGGGTGATGCTCCTGTTTTTCCCATTATATATTCTTGACTAAAAGCGATAGATGCTACTTTAACTAAATCGATTTTGTTATAAGTCGGTAAAAGTAAAGGATGGTGAAATAAGTCAATATTCTATAATGAATAATAACGAAACAAAATAAAAAAAAAAGTGTAATAATCATGGTCTTGTTTGAATGTTGCTTTTAAAAACAGTTTTTTTTGAAAAATAAAAAAAATTGTTTGGCAATGCTTTTTTTCATTTATTGTTTCAAAAAATTAATAAATATAAAAGTATGTTTTAAAATTTATAAACAATGTTTTCTTTTGTTTCTCAAAATTATTTTTATTGACAGTAAAATTGTAATTCTATAAAAAAATGATTTAAGTAAAGTTGTAAATTAGTTTTGAATAAATTTTGAACTCAACCCAGTCAATTGATAACTAATCAGATTGGATCACTTCTTATTTTTATTAAAAACATTTTTTTAGAAAATAATTTTTAAAAAATAAAAAATTAAGATTTAAAATGAAAAGAATGAAATAAAGATAAAATTTAAATGGAAAATAATTAAAATTTAAAAAGAATTAACATTTTAAAGATAGTTCATCAATAAAATTTATTTTAAATCAAATAATGAATATTAAAAAATAATACACAACTGGGTTTTAAATAAACTCAATACCCAATTAATAACTTTGATTTTAATCTTAATTTCCCTATTCAAAAGCAATTGTTTGTATAGAAAAGTGTTTCTGAATTCCAAGTTTTCGTTTATAGCATTGCAATTTTAATTTCAAGTTAATAAACTCTCTTATCATGATTTGTATGCACTAAATCTAAGTGTTTTTCTAACAAATTTCAGGTTTGGAAGCTAAAAAGAAAACTTGGATTATGAAATTATGAAGAAATATGTTTTGTTAGTCCAATGCCTAAGCATTCACTGTTACTTTCTGTGTGTATTCTGTCCACCCACTGCCTAAGCATTTAATCTATTGCCTGAGCATCCATTGTAGCCTTTGTATTCTAGTTTGGTCACTTAATGCCCAGACATCCAAAGTAATGTATGGACATTTGTTGTTTTTCTAACATGTGTAGAAATTCGCTTATAAATAAAATCTTTTAACTATTTAGGACAACTTCTGCAAGGATTTGGTCTAAAATAAGTTGGGAAAGGAGGAAAGGAAAGACAATAGTTGATTCCAAGGGATTTGAGAGCTTTTCACTCATTTTGGGACTAAGAAGACCATGGAGTTTGCTTACTTTTTCTTCTTCTACCTCCATTTTTGCTCTTTAACTATGTATAATTGAACTCTTTTAGCTAAGGTGATGATGTAACTTGACTTGGATGATGTTTTGTTAGTTTTCTTGCTTAATACAAGTTTTTATTTCCATTGATTGAGTGTTTATAATGGTTTTAATGCTTCCTTTGACTTGGCCACTCATGAGTTGATTTAGGGTTAATGTATAGAATTGGAAAATTCATATATGAGCTTGCTCATGTGATAGATACCATAATTTGACTTTATCAAGGGATAGATGATATTGATTATGTGGTTGTTGTGGAATTTCATTGTTCTTTTGTAAAGCCCTTCTTATTTGGGATTTGTCTAAGAGATTGGAAAATCTCATATAGTTAAAGGAGTACTGATATTCCAATGGATTAGTTATTAGTTAATTTTAGAAATTTAACCAACAATTATGGAATAGAGCATGGTTAAGTAAGGATTTTAGTATACATTAATAGGTCTAGTGAAGTTGGATCCCTAGCCTATTTCAAATATTTGTGTTTATTCATAGTTCTAATTGCTTTTGTTGTTAAAAATCCAAAAATACAAACTAATTGCTTTTTATTATTAGTTTATTCTTTTTAACTACATTGAGCCTCCTTTAATCCCAATTTTTCGTAGTTTAGATAATATCAAATTAGTAAAATTGGTATTTGATAACCAAAATCTTCTTGGGACAATACTCTCTCACTCTGTATTGCTTGTGAGATTTGGTATAATTGCTGAGAGTTCATCAAGTTTTTAACTTGATTAAAACGCACATGCACAGTCACTCATTCTCTCTTACATAATTAACATATAACACACACATGCACATACATACGCATGCACCTGCATGCACAAATACAATGACATTTATAAAGAAATTGTTATATACATGCACATATACATGCATATGTATATAATTACTCACAAATATACATATATACCAAACATGTTTAACACACATAAGCACATATAATGAATATATAACATCAATGCACACACATACACCTACACGCTTATGTATATGCATACGCACAAATACACATCCACATATACCTACATGCACATACATATATATATATATATATATATGAAACATATAACACACATAAATATATAGAACAAATATTTTTCTT
Organism: Delonix regia; assembly: GCA_037074485.1. Lineage (NCBI taxonomy): Eukaryota > Viridiplantae > Streptophyta > Magnoliopsida > Fabales > Fabaceae > Delonix > Delonix regia. Next base: position 9,396,395 of record CM073452.1, read on the forward strand.
CTGTCTAAATAGCAAAATTAGAATTAAATTTGGAATTCTAATTTTATGTTATAATTCTTTACATGACCCAAACGTAAAATTCTAAATTCTAAATTAATTTCAATTTTAATGAAATTAGAATTATAATTATAATTATATGTCATAAATTTAATTTTTGGTATTGAACAAAGTTATAGCAATTTTTAAATTTATTTTTGAATTATTTTTTTTAAACAATTATTTTTTTTAAAATTCTAGAAACCAAAGATTCAAACAAGTTTTTCAAATTTTTATTTTTTAAAACCTATTCTAAAAAATAATTTCACAAAATTGTTCTAAATGAAAACAAAGAATATAATCGAACAACCCCAATATATTTGATTCTTATAATTTGTCTAAATTTAGAGAGAGAGAGAGAGATATATATATATATATATATATATATATGTGTGTGTGTGTGTGTTAAAATGAACTATTACACTTTATTACTATTTTTATTTGGTTTTTTATGTTAAAATCTATCATGACACTAGTACTTTAATGTTGACCTGGCGTGAGGCAGGGACAGAAATTTTTTTAGAAGCCAGGGTTACAAATTATAATATATTATATTGTTCAAAAAATTATATTTATGACATATATATATATATAAAGAGAGATAATATATTATATTAATTTTTAATAAGTCCTCTTTTATATGATGTATCTTATTGACTATCTTCAAATTATAAAATACTTCATGTGTAAATAAAAAAAATTGCCAATTGATAATTTGATAATGATGATGATGATGATAAATATGATAATTTATTAAATTTATACTTGGGAAGAATCTAGAAAGTTAGAAGTAATGCAAATGTTCAGAGCAAGTTAAAAAACATTGAAAAACAAATAAGAAAATTCATAGAAAAGTTAGAAAGAATAAATATCGAGGGCGAAAGAATGAGGAAAAAAAACATACAACAGATTAAGAGAATATGTTGATACTTACTCTTTCAGAATTTAGTCTAAAAACATCAAAGTGTAAACATAAGCATTTTTAACTTATTTTTTATATTTTGGTAATGTATTATAATTTTGTTATTTTTAATTTTATTATTCATAAATATTTAATATTAAATAATCAAAGTAACTTATTATTCATAAAGATTAACATTTTTATTTAAAATATTAAATATATTTTATCAATATGTAAACTATTAATTATATTATAATATTTTGTTTGCACGTCGATATATAGATAAAGTTGGAAGGTTCCATGGTCCCCTCCAATTCCCCAAATTGAAAGGGCTAAATTAATCATCCAAAATAATTAAATTGATTAAATTCCTAAAACCAAACTCAAAATTAGAAAAGTTGCATAAATTACTCATAAATGACTATAAAAACACCAAAAACTTAGCTATTTTGCACAAAATATGGGCTAAGTTAACTCTATTTTGTAAAGTTAACACACCTCTAAACTTAAAATTTTGCTAGTCCACGAGCAAAAGAATGGCTTACTCTAGCGAAAAAGTTGTACTTGGTATACCTTCTACATAAAACTCTGTTTTGGGTCCCTTTTGCACATGTTTAATTTTTTGGCTATAACTTTTTTACTCTGATGTCAGATTTTACTGATATAACACACTTTGGAAATAGCTCAAAGGTATCTACAACTTTGTGTTTAGGAAGAATTCAACAAAGGATATTGAACACCATTTTATTATGTCATTTTGGGCCTATAAAGTTGGAATTCATCAATGGCTATTTCAAACAAAGATGTAGATATCTTTGAGATCTTTTGCAATGAATCATCAATCACTACTATTCAACCCAAGAGCAAAAAATAATGGTCAAAACTTTGAACATGTGTAAAAAGGAATTAAAATAAAGTTTCATGCAAAAGGGACAGTAAGTATAGATTTTTTTTTTGTTAGAGGCAATTGTTGTTTTGCTAAAAAACTAGACAATTCTTATGTTTAAGAGTGTGTTAACTCAAAAAAATAAAGATAACTTGTCCTATTTTTTTGTGCAAAATAGCTAAGGCCTTAGTGTTTTTACAGTTGCTTGCAAGTAATTTATATAAGTTTTCTAATATTAAGTTTGGTTTTAGGAATTTAGTTTATTTTAATTATTTAGTATGATTAATTTAGTCTTTTTCATTCATTTATAATATGTGTTTTACCTTGCTAGCAAGAAGAAGGATTGAGAAAGCCATAGAAAGAAGTTTTAGAAGAATTCAACAGAGTATGATGAACATTAAACTTTAAAATCATTTGTGGGCCCACTAAAGTTCAAATTGGTAAATGGCTATTTGACTTGACATTGTGGATCTCTTTGTGATCTTTCCAATCAGTGATTAATTCCTAATTTGATATTAAAGCAAAAAGTTATGGACAAAATTTCAAACACGTGCAAAAGAAGCCAAAATAATGTTTAGCCCATTTGCTGAAAACTAAGGTTTTGATGATAACAAACACAAGAAGAAAAAGTTTTTCTATGTATTACATAGGTCCTAGATATTTTCAATGTGTTATTATATCTTAGGAACCTTTATAAAGATATTGAGCTAATAGAAATCATGTAAAATAAATATAAAATTGATTCTAGGTCTTAAAGGTTGAGAAAGCTAGCTGGCCACTTTCCCAGCCAGCTATCTAGCCTTATTTAGTCGAATACGAGCTTTTTGTGAGTGAGCAGTCAACTAGACTCTAGCCAGTAACCGACTGGTCACCTATTGAAAAACCCCTAGTCTGCTGCTAGCTTGAGTCCTAATCGACTGAACGCTCTCTGTGAGTGAACAGTTAACTAGCCGTTATCTAGTAGTTAACTGGTTACCTTCTGAAATGCACCAATCTACTATCAGCTAGAGCCTTGATCGATTAGAAGCTCTCTATGAGTCACCAGTCGATTGACCACCTGTCAGCAGTCGACTAGCCACACCCAGATCAAGCATTAGTCTGTTGCTAGCCTTAAAACCATCGACAGGGAATTCTTTGTGAGTGACCAATCGACTGGCTAAGGGTGAGAAGTCGATTGTTAGGGTCCAAAATTTGAAATTTTGAGAGGGAAAGAAGGAACAGTTGACTACTCAGTGGAGAATAGTCAATGGTCGATGGAAAACAAGCTATAATGGATATATTTTGAAATATCTGACTTTTCACTCACTCCTAATGGATCTATTTGATCTCAATCTATATAAACTCAACCTATGGACTCTGAATTAATGAGAAAAAACATTCAAAAGTGATTATATCATTAGTCTCCATCAACTCTTTATAATATTAGTGCTTTATTGTACCATATACTCTATTTCATAGAGTTTATCATTTGTAATTCTTTCTTTCTTATAAGAGAAAAGCTCAATGAGGTTCCTTGAGGGAGTTAAGCTAAAAGAGAACTTAGGTTGAGGGGAGTATATCCCTAAGAGTGTTTAAAGAGGTTATTTAAAGGAGTCAAACTGTGAGAACTTAGGATTAAGGAGAGGTTCTCCTAGGTTGTTGTATTTATTTATTGATATAGTGATTCCCAAAAGGTTGCTTAGGGACTAGACGTAAGGTTGCATAGAAGCCAAACCAGGATAAATCTTTGTTTCTACTCTTTTCCCATACTCTTTTTACATTTTACATTTATCATTTCAAGTTTAGTTTAATTGTTTTACTTTTAATTTAAAAAGGAGTTTTTCTGTAATATTCTTATAACACCCAATTCACTCCCCCTCATGGATGTTGGCCTTGCTCAACAAATAGGGTTTTCTACAAGAGGGATAGTAAGCACACAGACAGTCTTTCTTTTGCTTGAAAATAGCAAAACCTTGTAATTATGGGTATGTTAACTGTACAAAATAGAGTTATTTTGACTTTTTTTGGGAGAAAAATTACAAAGTTTATAGTGTTTTACAGTTATTTGTAAGTAATTTATATAGATTTTCTAATTTTGAGGTTGGTTTTAGGAATTTATTTTAGATGATTATTTTAGCCTTTTCCATTCATTTATGCATGTGTTTTAAATCATGCAAATGGGAGGAAGGAACAAGAGTGCCATAGAAAAGAGTTTAAGAGGATTTTTATTTCACACAAAGGTGTATATCTCTTTAAGAGCATTTAAATGAGTGGTAAATCATTATAATATGACATAAGAGGGAAGATCTATGGCCAAACATCAAACATGTGCAAAAAAAAAGCCAAAACAAAGTTTTTTTTTTTTTGTTCAAGGACTAGCAAAATCCTAAGTTTGACAGTATATTGACTTTACAAAATAGAGTTAACATTGTCCTTTTTTTGTGCAAAGTAGTAAAGTCCTTGGTGCTTTTATAGTCGTTTATGAGTAATTTATAGAAGTTTTCTAATATTGAGTTTTGTTTTAGGAATTTAGTTTATTTCAATAATTGTGGGTGATTAATATATCCTTTTCCATTCATTTATGCTTGTGTGTTTTAACATGCAATGAAGAGGAAGGATTGAGAGAGCTATAGAAAGGAGTTTAGGATAAATTCATTAGAGGAAAATGAACGCTAAAATTCCAAGCTATTTTTTTGCCCAAAATCTGTGCATTACAAAATGACTATTTCAAAGAATGTCGTAGATCTCTTTAAGATCTTTGCAGCTAATGGTTAATCACTATAATTCAACATAAAAACAAAAGGTTTTATAGTAATCAAAGAACATCCTTGCTCCTCTTCACACTTCCATTATCCTCCTTAGTCTAGCATTTTCTTTAGCCCTTTTCTCTTTTTTATAGTAAAAAAAAAAAAGGGTTTCCTTAAGAATTTTTCAAATTATCCATTAACCCTTTCCAATTTTCCTTTTTGGATAGTTTCATTTTCCCATTGTGCCTTGATTTTCAAGAAAGGAAATTTTCTCTTTTGTTTCCTTTTTCTTTCTCAATCATTGATTTATTTTTGTTTATTTTCAACTAAAAAAGCCAGGGCTTCCTTTTTCCATTGTGTCTTGATTTTTAACAAAGGAAATTCTCCCTTTGTTTCCTTTTTCTTGTTCAATCATTGATTTATTTTTGCATATTTTCAACTAAAAAAAACTAGAGTCTCCTTTCCCCATTTTTTATTATTGATTTTTTCTTGCTTGTTTTCAATCCTCCCCTTTTTGAGGTTTCCTATTTTTTATTTTCATATTTTCTCAACCTACTTTTAAATGCAATCTTGACCCTTCATGTATCCTAGGATAGAGATATTTTATTTTCATTTTTTAGCTCACTCAACACATCACTCTTTCCAAAAGAAGCCTCACAATTTAGTCTTCTATTTTCTTCCATTTTTGGCCAACTCATCCCTTTTTATTATTTATTAATTTTTTTTATTTTTGTTTGATTTTCTAGATGTAAACTTAGCTTTCCATGTGTCCTTCTTATTTTCAATTTCAATTTCTTTAATTTCCTAAGTCTATTTATACTTTTCATTTTTCTTCTAGGCCCAATTTCCCAAAAAGAAATCCAATTTCATTTTTAATTTTCTTTAATTTTCAAGTCTTTTTGTATCTTCTAATTTTCTTTTAAGCCCAATTACTTACCCATTTCATTTTACATTTTATCACTCCAAACTTCTATTTTTCTATTTTTTATCCTTTTTCTCTTTTTGTTTTTTTTCAATCAAATTTCCCCCTTTTTTACCTTTTCATTCTTTTACTTATTTTTGTGAATTAAGTTGTTTAAGATTTCCTTAATTGTTGCTACTTTTTAAAAATTGCCCTAACAAATTACGATATTCACAACAGTGCTTATACAAAGTCTGGTATGCATTAGAACTTCTAATTTGCACAAAGTTTTGCATATAAAGAGTTTTGGTGGCTCGTGATAGCGTTTCAAAATTCTTATACAAGGCTATATTTGCCTAAGAACTTATTACTTGCACAAAGTTTAGCATATTTAAAGTTTATAGGGGCTTGTAATAGTAGTTCAATGTTGTTATTCATGGTCTAGTGTGTGTTACAACTTCTAATTTGCACAAAGTTTTACTTATATAATGCTCTGGGGACTTATAATTGCCTTCAAATGTTCTTGTACAAGGATTGTTGTGCATTAGAACTTTTAATTTGCGTGAAGTTTTGTTCATACAAAGTTTTGCGGCTTATGATAGTGTTTTGAAGTTTTTAATATGAGGCTTGATATGTGCTAGAATTTATAATGTACACAAAGTTTAACACATTTAAAATTGTTGGCGCCTAATGACAGCAGGTAAATGTTCTTATACATGGCCCTATGTGCGTTAAAACTTCTAATTTATTTGAATTTTTTCTCATATAAAGTTTTAGGGGTTTGTGATGGCCAAAACATTTTCGATGTGCAAAAAGGAGTGCAAACATAATTTTTTGCATAAGGGATAACAAACATAACTTTTTTTGTTATAGTCTGTTGTTTTTTGACTCAAGGACTAGCAAAATTTTAAATTTGTGGGGTGTATCAACTCTACAATACAGTTAACTTGTATATTTTTTGTGCATAATAGCTACGTCTTTAGCATTTTTCTGTCATTTGTTGGTAATTTACATAGTTTTTCAAATCTTTAGTTTAATTATAGAAATTTAGTAAATTTTAACTATTTGGGATGATTAATTTGCCATCTTCGATTCATTTTTGCATATGATTTTTTGGGGCTATAAATGTCAAAAATAGCATATGGCTATTTTATCCAAAGCTCTAGATCTATTTGAGCTCTTTCCTATGAGTGCTAAATCACTACAATCGAACATTAGAGTGAAATGTTATGGCCAAAACATCAAACAAGTGCGAAATAGGGCCCACATAGAATGTTCTGTGAAAGGAATAGCAAGCATAGTTTTTTTTTTTTTGAAGCCACTCATTCTTTTACTCAAAAAATAGCACAGTCTTAAGTTTTGGGGTGTGTTAACTTAATGAAATAAGGTAAGTTGTCCATTTTTTTGGTATAATATAGCTAAGTTCCTAGTGTTTTAACAATCATTTGTGACTAAAATATATATGTTTTCTAATTTTAAGTATGGTTTTTAAAATTTACTTAATTATAATTATTAAGGATGATTAATTTAGCCTTTTTCATTTGTCTATGCTTGTGTGTATTACCTTGCAAGCAATATAAGTGATCAAAAGAGCCATAGAAAGGACTTTAAGGGAAATTCAACGAAGGAAAATAAATGTTAAACTTTTATATAAAGGTGTGAAGCTCTTCAAGTCATTTCTAGGAAGTGGTAAATCACTACAATCTAACATTAGAGCTAAACGCTATACTTAAAACATTAAACATTTTAAAAAAGGAACCAAAACAATGTTTTCTACGTAAGAGATAGCATGCACAATTTTTTTTTTATTAGAATTAGTCGTTCTTTTGCTTGAGGAATAACAAAATCTTACGTTTAAGGGTTGTGTAAATCCTGCCCGGCTATCAACCATCAACCAAATGTAAATGTACCAGCACGAAGGAACGTTCAAGATTGCATCATGCTAACATTCAAAAGAATTTAGTCAAGCATAGCTAAACCGAACATTGGTAACATGAACTAAAAAATTGATTCTCCAACTATGATGATGTTAAAAGAAAACATATTTAATGGCTTATTCTCTGAGGATCTTAATGCACATTTAAAATTTTTTTTGGAAATTTGTAATATCTTCAAGATGAATGACATTCCTCCAAAAGCCATCCACATGAGGTTATTCAGATTCCTTGAAGGAAACAACAAAAGATTGGTTAGTCTCATTGCCCAGTAGATATATCACCACTTGGGTTCAACTAGTGAAGAAATTTCTAAACAAATATTTTATCTAGCTAAAACTAAGAAATTGTTAAAAGATATCTTTAATTTTCAATGGTTTTGTTTAGAATCATTATTTGAGGCATATAAACACTTTAAAGATTTACTTTGAAAATGTCCTTGGTTTTTTCAAGAAACAGTTGGTTAGGATCTTTTACAATGGATTGACCATTTCATCTCGTGACCAAGTTTATAGGGCTGTCAGGGGGTCACTATTGAATTAGTAAAAATGCATCAAGATTTTTAATGATCTAACCTCAAATAACTATAGGGCCTACGAAAGAACATTTGAAAAAAAGGCTAGTTAAAGTGTATAAACTAGATCAGTTAGCTATATTTTCATCTAAAGTGGCAACGCAATTTGAGCAATTAACATTGTGCTTGTTATCCCTTCTGCAGAAAACACTATGCTTACACATATAAAGTTTTAGGGCCTTATGATAGCTTTTCCAATGTTCTTGTACTAGGCCTAATAGCATTAGAAATTTTAATTTGCACGAAGTTTTGCTTATAATAAGGTTTTAGGGGCATGTGATAGCGTTCCAAAAATCTTATACAAGGCTTGGTGTACATTAAAACTTCTAATTTGTGCAAAGTTTTGTACATTTAAAGTTTTTGGGGCTCGCGATAGCATTTTGTAGTTATTATACTAGGCCCAATATGCATTAGGAATTCTAATTAGCATGAAGTTTTGCTTTTAAATTTAGCTGACACAAAACTTTATACAAAAGGCTATGATTAAAATTTCCTCTCTTGACTATTTAAATATGTTCGGTGTGGATGCTCTAAGGAAAAACAATGGAATTTAGATTGTTTCAGAACATAATTTTCATTGTTTAGTAATTGATAGTAGCCCTCTTTGGATTCTTATATGTGTTATAGACCTAAAGGGCAATAGTCTTTTCATTAGGTGTCTTAAATGAAGTTTTTGCACTCTCTCTTCACTCAAGTACTCCTTCTGGTAGCCTTCCTTTTCTTCTATCATTACTTAAATAGATAGATGCATCCCCTACTATGCCTTGGGAATGAACAATTGACTTGCTATTAGATGACATTGATATATATTTAAATTTTATATATTTACTTAATATAGTTTGTCAAAAATTTTAAATTAACCTTTATGGTTAATTTGTCACAATTTTTAATTCAATCATTGGTATTAAATTATCTTTTTTTTTTTAAATATATATTCAATAGACATTTAATTAAATTGAGATCATTTCAAATGGGATTTGCATTTTTTATTCAATGTAAACTCTTAATTATAGTATTGTACTTTGTTTAGATATCTAAAGTTTGTTTTACAACAAATTATATATATATATATATATATATATATAAAGAGAGAGAGAGAGAGATAGAGAGAGGCGGAGGGAGGGGCTAACATGAGTGATGGCCTCCAAATATTTGGTACATATTATATGTATTTAATATGCTTTAATCAAGTTTTGGAAGAGAAAATTGTAAATGGGACCGTTAGAAAATTATAATTTGGCCCCTATCACTTTTTACATCAAATAAATTAATGTGGCCCCATATTCTCTTTTGGAATATATTATATATATAGAACATGTGTAAATTAGTTTTTGGAATAAAAAATTGTAATTTAGCCCCTATTACTTTTTATATGAGAAAAATGTTTTTTTGGACCCTCACTTATCTCAAAATTGTCATTTTAGACCCTCACTTATTAAAATGTTGAAAATGGTCACACTTGGTCACCCATTTTTGAAAAAATTACTAAATTTAGTCCCTTTACCAAACTCCAAACCCTAAGTATTTTTTTGAGAGGTAAGGACCACGTGACATTTTCTAAATATCAAGGGACCATTTTGGACAATTCAATGAGTGATGGATAAAAATGATAATTTTTTGGTAAGTGAGGGACTAAAAAAGTATTTTATACCTTTTCAAATAATCACTCTTTCCATTCAAAGCTTTTTTTTCTTCCCCTCTTCCAATTGTCCAACCTGAATCAATTAAAATAGAAAGCCAATTTGCAATATGAAAAATATAATGCCAAGGGGTTATGATATGAACCATTTCATTATCATTATTGTCATCATTATTATCAATAGGCCTATTTATCTATTTGTATTTGAAATTTATTTATATTTTATAAAAAATTAGCAAACGAAATGTATCATATATAAGAACCATTCATAATTTGCATTCCTTTTTGGTAAAATCTTTGGTACATTCACAATTTTTAGTGTACACAGTTATAATTTAAGGACATAATTGTAATATTACTATTTTTTGGGTTGATATTATTACAATTATGTCCTTACATTATAACTGAGTGCACCAAAGATGACACCTTTCTTTTCATGCATGTTTATATTATTGTATTGCATAATAAATTAAAGTGATATATATATCATAATGCATGATTAACTTTTGATGCTAATATAATATATTATTTTTATATAAAAATATATATGTAATAAATATAAATTTTTTTTTCTAAAACATATAATATATTATAATTTATTAATGGCCCCTTAAAATTTTTTTCACTTAGCCTTATATATATATATAGACACACACACACACACACATACACACCTTAATCTCCTACATTAAATTATCAAGTTTTTCAAATTTTTATTTACCTGTTTATTTGATTTGTCCTAATATTTGACTTTTGTAGTATATTAATGGATGCCATAAGTAAAGTAGAACCAATAATATATTGTATAGATAAAAATAAGTTACCATAAAGTTCTTATATATCCCAAGAAAATGAATCATTAATAGCCACACCATTTATATTGAATAGAGAAGGATATAGTACATTTAATCAATTAAATTGGACAAATATGTTTTTAATGAAACATTTAGGATGTTATGTAAATCCAAATATAGAAGATGAGATAGATATTTATGATCTAGATGAAATAATGAAGAAATCAAAAAGACAATAGAAAAAGAAAATCTAAAATATAGGATGAAAAGATTATGTGAAATAGCAAAACCTTTAGAACCAAAAATTTATGTGATAAATTTAGAAGTAATAGAGGTTGAAATAGAGTTAAGGGAAATAAAAGATAACATAATAAAAATAGGACAAGTATTAGGCATAAAAAATCAGGAAAGTTTAATAGAAATAAAACAAGGTAAAAAAAATAAATATGAAGAGAGCAATACGAGAAGCAATACTTGAGGAAAAGACAGAAGAATAGATAAAAAAAATACCAATAAATGAAAGTATACATCAAACAAGAATATTGGAAGAAAAATTACAAAAATGACAAGAAATAATAAATAATAAGTTATGGACAATATTTGATGAAATAATAAAAGGAAATATTAAAATAGATAATAAAATAGAAAAAGAAAAAGAAAATATATATGAAGAAGAAAAAATAGAAAAATTAACTAAGAAAGATTATGAGGTAATGGAATTAGCTTGCCAAATAGGATCAGATTTACCTAATTATTTAAACATAATAAAACCAAATAATTAGGTAAATCTGAATGTATTAGAAGAATTAGAACAACACAAGATTAAAAAGAGAATGGGAAAAGAAGAAGAGAATTTAAAAGAAATAAGAAAATAATTGGAACATATGACACTAGGATATAATGAAATAACACAAAATGAGATTAATATGCAAAGTGAAATCATTTCAAGAAACACAGGAAATCAAGAACCTCTGAATCCACCAAATATACATAGCCCATCATATAATATAAATGATACTAGCGGTAGTAGAATAACAAGAGAAGTAGAATTAGAAAATGAAGAATTAAAACATAAAAAACCAATAAGATCCCAAGATTTAACACAATTGTATGAAACTACTTATGCACCAACTAGTAATAGTAATTTCATACTTACACCATTAGAACAATATGAAACAAGATAAATACCCAATTCAAGAATGTGGTTAAATTTAGATCATAATTTAGATAATGAAAAAAAAATAGAAGAATGGACCAAAGCATAATTAATAGCATTGTTAATAAAAAATATACAAACAAGTGCAGCAACTTTATTATTATAAGCAAGTTTTATAGGAATAGTTCAAGAATAGTGGAAGTAAATCAAAAGAATTTAGAATAAATGTTTGGACAATAACTGGAACTTAACTAGGAAAGAAATGTTGCAACTTTATTAAGGCAATATAAACAATTATTAAGAAATGAATTTGTAGGAGGAAGTGTAGGAGTAAATGAAACAAAAAAAAAAAAAGATATAGTAATAACAAAATTATATCAAATAGAAATAAGTATATTAGATCCCAAAGAGTTAAACCAATACATATGTGAGTATAAAAAGAAAAAATTATTATGAAGCAAGATTACAAATTTATGAGCAACAAAGATTCTATATGGAATTGTTCTATAGAAAATTACCATGACTAATATTAGAAACAATAATTGATGATTACGGAAAAAAAAAAAAAAAGCATTTAATGAAAGGCAAGAGTTAATACCATTTATAGATACTATGGGTATAAGAGAAGACTTCTTAACAGAATATTTATCGAATAAATGTAAAGAAGCTTGGAGGAATAATAAATATTACAAAAAAAATAAATTAATATTAAAATGTGAAGAATTAGAAACACCACACAGGTAGGGTTGTAAAATAGAAAAAGGAAATATATATATATATATATATATATATTCAAAACCTTATAAAAAATATAAATTCAAAATATATCCTAAAAATAAGTTTAAAATTAATTATAAACCAAAGAAATATTTCAATAAAGGAAGAAAAATTAATTATAAGAAAAATCCAAGAAAATGCCAATGTTATAATCATGGATAATTAGGTCATATATCTACAGAATGCTCTAAAGCAAAAAATAAAAAGGCAATGAATATAATATAAATAACAGAAGATTACGAATTAGAACCCATAGAATATTTAAAATGAAATAAATAACTCAGATTTAGAAATATATAAAATGATAATAGTAACAAAAGGTAGTTCAGAAAGTAGCTCAGATAATACCAAATATAATTATATAGTAGAAGAAAACAAGATAAATATGATACAAGGAGAATCTAGTAATTATCAATTAGAAGAACAAGAACATGAACAACAATATTTAGAAATGCAGAAGAAGGTATAGTAGAAAGAAGAATGCAATTCAATCAAAAACAATATGATAAAATAAGAAATAAAGAATTAGATTTAACTCCATAAGACATAAGACAACAAGGAATAATGACAAAAATAGTAAAAATAATTAAAAAAAAAAAAGAAAAGGAAAAATATGCATGTGTGGTATTATAAAAGAAACACCTAATATAAGCAACTCAAACAAAAGGAAGGATACTATTAATAAATAAAAGATTAATAGAACAATATATAGAAAAATTATCTATAAAAGATGAAATAACTTAAATCTATATACGTGGAGTACAATTATTAATAAAAGCTTATTTTAGAGTAAAAATAGACACATTAATAGAATTATTAATAACAAATAATAGAATAATAGATAATGTACCAAATAGTATATTAGGAGCTGGTACATTAGGAGCATTAAATGGAAATTTAATATATCAAAAATTGAAATTCATAATAAATACAAATTTTGCAATGTCAAAAGCTAAAATGAATATGAAGAAAACATTAGTAATTTACCATAAATTAAAAAGAAATAAAAATGCCGCCGAGAAGTAGAATAATAAGCATAATAGGAATGATAGGTTTAGTATTTTCCAATGAACATAAAATCTATAAGAAAAATCAAGAAAAAATAACAATAGAAAAGAATTTTTGGCCAGTTTTAGAAGAATTACAAATAAACCCTGCAAGAACAACTATACCAAAGACAATTACAAATAAAATTAGATAATACCATAGATATAATTCAATATGAAAATCCTAGAAGAATATAATATGAAAGTACTTTAGGAAGAAAAAATATTAGAATAAATACACCATCAGATATTAATATAAATATTAATCTAATAAGAAGTATAGACCTATATCAAGAAAAAGACTTTTAAGGTCAAGAAGTCATGATAATTATGAAGGAAGTAGACTAGTAGGGATACCAATCACCTAAAATTTAGTAGAAAAATATTGAGATAGAAGAAGGTACAAAAATAGGCGCCATTATAAGATTTAATAGATAAGATATAACTAAACTAAAACTATGGGTAGAAACAAAAATAGATAATAAACAAACACATAAATTAATCCTAGCACAAAACTTTTTAGATCAAGTAAAACCATATAGAATTCTAGAAAATAGGATATTGATAAATATAAATCAACAAGTAGTAATATTAGAAAAAATGAAGTTAATGTAAATGCGATTTTATTATATAATTATGAAAAATATCAATCTAAAAAATATCATGCTATGGTAAATACATAGACTAATATGACATCAGCTAAATATAATATATTAACATCGGAGCTATGGAAAAAGGATAAGTAAATTAGGATGTCTAGTGTTAGAAAGGAAGTACATATAATAGAATTACAGTAAAAAATATATCAATACAAATATGAGAATATGAATTAAAAATATCTATATTATATCAATACAATGGATCTACCCTGGATATAATATTAGGAATGGATATCTTATAACAATATATGCCTTTACATTTTGCATATAAAGCATTAGTATTAACCACACCTTGTAAACACAAAGCATGGGCAATTAGGAAATTTAATTCATATCATAAAACTGATATCTATATATATGCACACACACACACACTACAAAAAAATATAGGCATAGTGACAAAGTCATTGTGACAGTCAAGAATGATCATCCTAAAGAATAGCCATCACGATGGAAAAAATAGTCGTCATTAGTCTGTAAACTTTACAACGGTCATTTTATGACCATTGCAAAACCAGATAATCATAACGGTAATAAAGATTGTCGTAAAGTCAGGCAGGCAAGTGGATCTTGAAAGGTCGAGGTCCATTTCAAGGCCTAACGATGACCCATTTCAAAGTCCATTCAAGCCTCAACGATGGTCATTTTTTTACCGTCATTGTTATCTATTTTAATAACGGTCTTCGTGACGACTGTCGTTAGTACTTGACCTAACAACGATTAGTAAGACAATCTTCGTTAGGTCATTTAAAAAATAGATATGAGACTTCCATATCTATTTCCCCCATTTTTTAATGCAGCCGCCTCCCTTTCCTCACCGTGCATCTCTGGTCGCATGAATCAAAGTCAACAGACTTACTCGCCGCTGCTGTCTGTTCGCCATTGTCCATCCACCATTTTTGTTCTTTTGTCCGTCAAGCTTGCAAAGGTGGTTACCTATTTGTAGTGCGAATGTTCATATGTCATTTTTATCCCCATCTTCTAGTCTTACCATCATTCACTATTGGCCATTAGCATCGTTGTTCAGTGTCCACTAGCCCTAACAGTAAGTGGGTCATTTTTCCTGTTTTTATAGCTTCATTTCTCTCTCTTTTTTTTTTTTTAAGTTGCTTACTTCATTACCTAGTTTGACATTCTATAATGCTACAACATAATGAAATCATAATAATTATATCAATTTGAGTTTTATTTTCTCCTCTGTTTCGTTTAGCAACTCTTTCCTATTTTAGCTATAAGCGTTGATTCCAAAACAAACTTTGCTAATGCTTTTGCTCTCATCGTATAGATAACATATATGAAGTTATAGAATTATGAACGAGGTTTATGTGAAAATTTAAAAGTCTTATTATACTATGTTATTGTTATAGTCACTTGTTGCAATAATCCACAGGTTAACAATGTTTAATTTTTAATTAAAATTCAAAATATGATTTTAATCTTTGTATTCAACCTTTTGACCAATTAAGTTTTAAACATGAGATAATCATTTTAAACATAAAATTGAGGTCTTTTTACGATATGATTTTGAACTCTGCATTAATTTTACATTTTAAATTTCTACAACTGCAATTTGTGGTATCTATTTGCATTAATTTATGAATATTTCCAAGCTTGTATTACTCTTTGTTTTATGAAGCACTTGTGCTTCGAGCTTCATATCACCTGTGAAACCTTTATGGATGAAGCGTTTAATCTACAAACCCACTTATTTCATAGAATTTAGCTAAAATTGGAATTTTAGTGGATCTCATTGCTTGAAACACACTTTCATACATTTTTTATGCCTCTTGAATAAAGATAAGGTCTATTTAACAAAACAGCTAAGAGCTTTATAGTGTAGTTTAATGATAGCTTTATTTATTGACTTTACTTTTCCAGAAATGGATAGGTTTTAAATTGCCAAACCCCGAAATACTCCTAAATACTTAGTGGGACTTAATGGCTTTTTAGATTTTGCATTTGCTTATGCGAGTGTTGAGGGTAAAATAATATGCCTTTGTCTGAAATGCAAGTTTAAGAAATGGAAAATTAGGAAAGTTGTATGAGATCACTTAATTGTTAAACCATTTCCCCAAGGGTATACTTTCTGGGTAAGGCATGGGGAAAGAGGTAGAGATTTACCTTATGTACAACCTGTGTCAATGTCACAAGTTGTGGAAGAAAGAACTCTTAGGGTTGATCTGGTGCAGAATATGGTCCGTGACGCATTTAGGGTTCATAATGACAGTGAGATGATGGACAAAGTTGCAGGTCCAACACCATCATCTTTTGATCCAGTGATGGATGAAGTGGGAAAAGAGTTTTATGAATTAATTAGGGATGGACCACAAAACTTGTATGAAGGATGTGAGAAATACTCAAAGCCATCATTTTTAGTGAAGTTATATCACATCAAATGTCTATATGAAATTAGTGATAAAGCTATATCTATGATATTAAAGTTGTTAGTAGATGCCTTTGTAAATGCAAAGATTCATCCTTTTTTCTATGAGGCAAAGAAAATTATTCATAAATTAGGACTCTTTTATAAAAAAAATTCATGCATTTCCTAATGATTGCATGTTATATTGGGGAGAGGATAAAGACAAAAACATGTGTAAATGGTGCATCACATCTAGGTGGAAGCCAAAGAAAAAGGGTAACAAGTGTGAGAATATGCCAGCTAAAGTGCTTAGGTATTTTCTATTGAAACTACGATTGCAAAGGCTCTTTATGTCTCCTAAAATTGTTAAGTATATGAAGTGGCATACAGTAGATAAAACCAATGATAACATGATGAGACATCCAAGAGATTCCGAGACATGGAAGAAATTTAATATAATGAATGCTCATTTCACTTTAAATCCTTGATATGTACATTTAAGGTTGGCCACTAATGGTTTCAATCCATTTGGTAACTTCAGTACAGCCTATAGCATTTGGCCAGTAGTACTCATACCTGACAACCTACCTCTTTGGATGTATATGAAACAAAATTCATTACTCTTCTCAATGATTATTCCTGGGAAAAAGCACCATGAAATGAAATAGAAGTGTATTTGCAACTGCTCATAGAAGAGCTAAAAGATAATGGGATGTGGGGGTTGAAACATTTGATTCATCCACTAATGAGATGTTTAAATTGTGTGCAGCTATTATGTGGACGATTAGTGATTTTTCAGGGCTCGAAACTTTATCTAGGTGAAATGTCTATACCGAGTTAGCTTGTCCCACTCATAATTTTGATTCTATCCATGTTCGCCTTCTTATAGTAGATTTGATGGGTCATTGTTGTTTTCTAAATCCAAGACATAAATTTAGATTGGCTCAGAGTAGATTTGATAAAAGAGAAGAGAAAAGAAACCCTATATAGCAATAACTAGATCAGAAATTTTAATACAGCTTGAGGATGTTGATAACGTATTTAGGAAAGATGTAGAGGTTGAAAACCGAGGAAGGAGACCTGAGGATCTGCTACTGTGGGTTGTGATCCCTAACAATGGCATAAAGAAAGCATATTTTTTCAACTTCTTTATTGGGAGAATCATTTATTACACCACAGTTTTGACATCATGCACAATAAGAAAAATGCTTGTGACAATGTTGACATGAGTTGTTATTCTTTTATTTTTGAACCAATATATAGAAAAAGATAGTTGAGTTTAAGGCATCAAACTCTTGCACACAAGGAATTTCCTTGCATGATTCATTAGCACGGGTTCTAGGGACTCAAGAACATTTTGGGTGAGTTCGAGGAATGGGAATGGGTGTTTGCCCTTCCTAAGTGTTTTTGGACATTGTGTTGGTGGGGTTCTACCACTTGGACCATCTTACCATGAGCTATATTTATAAATTGCATCATTTAAAGCTGAAATGGCAGTAGAGCCCAAAGATATGCACAACAAAGAGCTCAAATTGTTGATCTAGCAACAAAAAAATAATGAACAAATGCAATCGTGTCTTCTCCTATGAAATGTCTAGGGAGATTTTCCCTTAAAGTTTGTATCTATACTATCTCGTGGGGTATTGCTCCAAACATTTTTATTTTGTATAAGTCTTGTGTTGTAATGTTCTTTATCTTTATTATTCAATTTATTACTTGTCAAAGTTTGTCTTCAATTTTTAAGTACCAAGTGTGCAAGACAGTGGAAACCTGCCTTCAAATCCATCACTGAGTCCTTCTAGTAAGAACAATTAGCTAGTTAGGAAGGCTTATTATTGTTTGTTGTTAAACTTTGCAATTATTTGGTATCTTATTATGTTAAGAGTTGATTATGGTTTTATGTTCAACTTTATATGTAATTATGTTTACAATTGATTATCAAGTAGGCTTTGTTAGCTTTGAGTATCAGATTGTGTAGTTGTGATTAGTAATTTATCATATTTGCATGATACTAATCTAGGAAAAAAAAAAAGTTGTAACAGAAAAAAGTATAATATTTAAAAAAATGACCAATTAGCAGCGGTTTAAACTCCTGCCATAGATAGCACCAATAATAATAGTTTAGTCACAATTGTTGCAAAGATGAATCATTATAACAGTTGAAAAAACTGTCACAAAACTATAACATTATGACATTTTTTCTTTATCGTCACAGTAGTATGTAATTGTGAGAGAAAAATTATCAGAAAACCATGACATTGCAATGCTTATTTTAACTCTCACAATCACGTATTTTTGTGACGACTTTAATGAGAGTTTTTTTTTTTACCATCGCAAGGATGTGCCATCTCAATGACTTCTACAAGGGTTTATGAAAAATGTCGTTATTTCATTTATGACAATGGTTTTTGCTTCGTTTTCATTAACCATTGTAGAACCATTTTACGATGGTTAAAATTATCGCAAAAGCCATTTTTTTGTAGTGATATATCATGTGTGTGAGAGAGAAAGAGAAGCTAAAGGGGTCTATAGTCCTTATAAATGAGAAAAGTTGAAGGGTTAGGAGGGTGCTATGGTCCCCTCGAATCTCCTACTCTGCCTTTAGATTTGGCTAATGAAAGGTTGATATATTATTAGATGACATTGATCTATGTTTAAAATTTATGTATTTATTTCATATAGTTTGTCTGAAATTTTTAAATTAGCTTTTATTGTTAATTTGTCCCAATTTTTTATTTAACCATTGGCTTTAAATTAGCTTTCTTTTTTTAATATCAATGGACGTGTGATTAATTTGAGAACATTTCAAACGAGATCTGCCATTTTATTTGATGTCAGAATTTGATCTCACCACATGGGTAGGGCCCCAACTTACATGTTTTTGAATGATAAGTGAGTAGAAATATGGTTCAAAGAATTGGGCACATAACTTATATTTGTTTATGGAGGAAGCAAACATAGCCCAAAATGTTACTGCTAAATGAAATCCCATTTTTTGGACATTAAATAAAATCCCTAATTTAACTCCAATATCTAGCCATAAATTTCCAAATACAAGGGGTCTTGTGAACATTCGCCTAGTATTTGTTTGGAAAAAATAAAAAGTTTGTTTGGTATCCCTAGTTAATATTGATTGTGCAGGCTGACCACACTATGATTTGACTTTTCTAGAAAAGGACTTTATATGTTGCAAGCATACATAATGGCTTCATTTCCCATCAATGCATGAAGCGCAGTCCCACCTCTTCACAAGGCTAGAAATCCGATCAGTACACTCACGAGTCATGGAATTTGGATATCTAGTGTTCACTTATCTCGTGTATAATATTAAAAAAAAATAGACACATAATGAGTTATGTTTACTATTTAAATGGGTTTTATATAATTAAATGAGAGTAGATATAATTGTTTATCGTTTTTCAACATAACAGCAACATGAAAAAAAAAACATAAGGGAATGCATATTGCAAGCCATGAGGTATACATGTATTATTAGTACTAAAATTATCTCTCTTTAAAATAAAAAATAGTGTATCAAATGGATATATATTGCTAAATCTCAAATCAAATTATATGAATCATACAAAAAGCAACCAGCCAACCTTTGCACATAAACGAGTACCCTTGTATGCTAACAGTTTATTAAATTAATTAATTAATTTAATAATCATTTTAAATGTAAAAAAATATACTCAAAAACAAAGAAAACGATAGACTATTCGTACAATTACGGATACGATCCTGTCTATTTTGCCCCTTAACTTTGAAAACCGATCAATTCCATGCTTGAAGGTAACACATGCATGGTCCATGGCATGAAACAAAGAAATATTAAAGAAGAGGTACATGCGGAAAGGGTAGGGGGGGGGGGGGGGGGGGGTGGGGAATAATGGCAGGGAAGTGGTTAATTACACGCCATCCGAGGAAGAAGAGAAAAAGTAATGACCAGAGCCAAATGCTTTGATATGGTCTTTAAGAGATCTCTTGTGTTTGAAGTCAGAACCACAAACGCAGAGCCAACGCTTACCACAGTTTTTCTCATGGGTTCGCCAATCACCCTTCACTGCCAAAGGCTTTCCGCACTTGCGACACATGAAGGGTTTGGTCCCATGCTTCCTCTTGTAGTGTGTCTGCAGCGTCCGAAAATCCTTCAGAGGCTTAGCTCTCGGGTGCTCTATGTTGTTCTTGCATCCTCTCGAGCAACAGTAGCATGGAATGTCCAACAAGGGTCGTGGATGTGTTCGTTTCAGCGACTCTGGTCCTCTACGATACTGTGATCCATGTCCCCACATATGCATCTGCTTCAATTCAGTTTCCGACAAATTTAACAGCTAATAAGTTCAAAACAACGCTAACATTATAATTGAATCACTGGGAGTGCTACAATTGGGCGCTCCAAGGCTCATACATATAGGCTTTGCTAAGCAGATGACCATTATATTTTTGTGCTGAAACTTCACTTTAATTCAGAGAATTGGAAGCGAAAGGATTGAACTTCTAAGTTATAACTATTTCGGCTCTAAAGTTTAAGTAGGAAAGTGAAGGACGGCGCATTAATAATTTACTTTATTACCTGAAGATTGTTGTAGCGGTTGAAGGTTTTGAGGCAGACAGGACAAGAGAAATGACTGAATCCAATGAGGATCTGCTCTTGGGTTGGTATCCAGTAATTGCTAGGTACTTGGGCTTCGTTAACAAGTCCATTTGGACTGGCAGAAGCAGCACTGGAATTATGAGGAAGGCCTATGTGTAAGGCTACTGTGACATCCTCCTCACCATCATGAGTAGTACTGTAGGATTTTGTGCAAAGTGGAGTTGAACCAAGGAAGCTGCTTAGTAGAGGTAGAGGCTGAAGCTGATGACTGCGATTCATGGCTGGCAAAAGATTGGAATGAGACGTAGGATCAGCATGTGAAGAAGGCAGGTAATAAGAGCTACATAGTGTATCCGAGGGCTCCATCCTATTATTCTTTTAATATTACTAAAGCAATGCATGTTGGAGCTTATCACATTCTGGGGCTTTTATAACGATTACACCCGCACTGGATAGATTGGCTGCAAATGAAACTTGGAATAGAGGAGAAGTAAGAGGCAAAATAGGGTAATGATAGGTGGCTGGAGAATATTACAGTTGAACGAAAAGAGCTTTTATTGAGAGGGTAATTATTTTCTCCTGTATGTCCTCTTTATCAGTTTTAGGCTTGGATAGGATATACCTTAAATTCCCAGGCCCATGTCTCCCAAACTTGGCAAGAATTGCAGAGCAGTGGATTTAAAATCGAGGGCAATGTATTTTTATATCTGGTTAGCTCCAAACACTCAACATTCTCATTCATTACTGGGGGCATGTAAATATTCTTTTCTATTTGTGGTTTTGCAATTTATATTCATAGATTCTTTCATTAATGTCTAATACTTCTAATTTTATTTCACACACACTTCCATCCATGAGTCATACTATGAACATTTGAGTTAACATATTTAATGATAATAACTTGTTAGAAATGAAACATAATTTATACTCAAGATGTATGACAAACGTGTCATAAACATAAGTCCATATATCTGTATAAGAAAATCACTTGATTTGTATAAATTGGTGTACAAATACATATTATAAAGATATATTAAGTATGATGGTAATATGAGTAAGTTGAGGAAAATTATTCAATTATCAATACATGATTAAGAGTATTTCTATATTTGTGAAGATACGAATACTTTACATGGTCACCTTAATTTCCTCATACGTCATAACAAAAACTGGAGAAAAGAAACGAATAACGTCACGAGACGAGGTAAGTCGGGATCAATTTTGAAATGTCACAGATACTTGCTCATATAGGGTCCTATGTACCAGATTCAATTTAACCCCTCAAACCAAAATTAACTTCTACTCTACGAGCAAAAGTTAAATCTCTTATTTGGGCTGTCGTTTCGCTATCCTTCAGTTGATACTTGACATTGAAAGATTACCGGTATATAGCTGAGCGTATGATTGGGCTTTTGGGTTTGCTTTGTGAATGGAAGTCCAACCCGACCCAATCTAAAACACGAAATGAAGCTTAAATGTTAGAAATTCAAAGGGATCGTTTTGTGTTTTTGCAGCAAAAGAATAAAATGGGGCAAAATTAGTTAACGCGAGTGTTACTGCTTTTAAACATAAGTTTAAATAAGAGAATTTTTGGGTGTCCTCTATGAAATGTAGTGTAAGTGGTTGGGGATTGGGGTTCATAAAACTCCAGTGGTCTGCTATATAATTCGCTGACAATGTATACGCTGGAGGCCTGACATGAATGCTTTAACAAAGCTTCTTATTGAATACTCTTCCTTTCTTCATTTGTTGCTATACAATAATATTGATGCAACATATTAAGCTCTTATATAATGGGAGCATAATATAACTTAAAAAGAAATTAAATTAATTAGTAAAAATAATATAAAAGACCTTGAAAACAAGGAAAGGGAATGAATTAGAAAGTCTGCATGGAGAAGTTGATTAGTCCATCTTTTGAGTGGCATAGCTGGGGCAACACATGTAATCTGCCGAACCATTATTGCATAAAGCTACAGCTTTGGACCATAAAAAAAATTAAGATATATTTTGGAAAAAGATCGTCAAGAATTAATGTGATGAAAATTTGAAGATTATACAGTTGAAACTTAACTTTCAGCAGGTGTTTATATTTATTAATTCTGCCCTGGGGCATTTGGACTTTCCGAAGATGCTGTAACTACTCCAGCTGCTGTCTCGGAGGAGGTACGCTGCTGAGTCTGTGACTGTGAATCTGAACCAAGCATCATAAACAGTAATATAATTAAACATTGAGATAATAATGGGAAAATGTGGAGGTGACAATGCTGAGCCGAAAAGGAAAAGTTTGATCTAAACCTAAACTTGTCCTTTTGAACCAACTTGGGGACTAAAAGTTAGAGCAAAAGTTGTAATAACAAAAAGGACGAAGAAAGAAATGTTTAGATATCTTTCATTATTTTATTGTGCGGGTTTAAAAAACTTACAGCGGCAGCGGTAAGTAACATGCATTGTGGGCCAGTGAATGGGAAGACCACTTGACTGCGTCTATAAAGAAATAACCACCCCATTTGGTACTGATATATACCACATGCATTCGCTGTTACTTTACACATTAGCTATGACCCCTCCCCCTCTGTCATTGACCCACTTTACATTATAAGTTTCATGCCACAACCGAGACAGCTCATTCACATGGGGTTGGGGTTGCCCATGTGGGCCCCCCATCCCCACATGTCATACCCAAACCATAGTATATATCGCGTGTCAGTAAGTGCATCTCTCACTCATTCACTCACTACTTCATTGTCTTACTGTAAGACATATACATACACATTATGCAATAGACAAGTAATAGTAATGGAATAGGTGAAAATTAAAGGGAAAAGAAAAGTACCAGTTGGGGAAGGGAGGGGCTGCCTTAACGGTGTTGGTTGTTGTGGCGGACGATAAGCGGAGAGGGATGAGGGTTCCATGGGTGTAGGTGTAGGGTAAGGGTAGTATATATAGGAGGGTCCAGGTGGCAGGCGATGAGGTTGGGGTGTAGAATATGAGGCTCTAGGTGCTTGCACAGAATATCCATAGTAATAAGGGGAGCCCACGTTGGAAGACGATGCTCCATACACTGGCTGATAGTATTGTGACTGCTGAATCTGTGAGTTGTATAATGCCGCCTGTGCTCATTATACCAATCATATATAGCTACTATTACTACCTTGTCATCATTATAAATCACCACAGTATTTGCTAATTGTACAGAGAGAGGGATAGAGATGCTTACTTGGTGGTACCCATAATCAGGAGTGTAGGGTGGGTAGCTGCAACAGTAGAATTCAAAAGAATTTAGTGAGAAAAAATGAGAAGAGATTGCTAATAAATAGTACGGTGCATTTCTTTCTTTGAAAAGCAATGACTCAAAATGGCATGCATCTCTAGTTTTGGAATGATAGCACACTTAAACGTGTAAGGCTTTTCGGTAACTCCAGTGAGGACAGTAGTTAATAATATCAGTGACGTTGGTTATGGTGGGTTCCTAAATTGAGTGTATAATGAGAGTGTTAGCTCTGTTGCCTGCTTATTGTGGCATGCATCGTCACTAAGCTTGTATTAGTTACAAATTACTTTAGATATATATTCCTGTTGTAGTTTGTGTGCATTAATTAATGTCAAGCAAAGATACTACTAATGTTTATGACATTTATTTGACTTTATAAAATATGTTAATTTTTTATAAAAAAAAAAAATAGAAGGGGTTTAATTAATAGATGGATTGAAAGCAAAGAAAGGACCTTATCTTCTACTCTGGAGAGAAAAGTGAGTTAATGATGACTTTCAAAAAATGGGAAAATGGACTTTTTTCAACGATAAAAAATGAGAAAGCTATGCCTTTAAGAGCTAATAGCAGTGGAGGGTATGAAAAATTGTTAATCTAATTCCGTTTGTGTTTATATTGATTTGTTACTTCATCATTTTGCTTTTAAGTGTATTTTATTTTACCAACGTATGCGATATACAGTTTTCATGAGAAAACAATAACACCGCTGGTGAGAAAATGACTTGATGGTACAGAACATGTAAAAGTACTGAGAGCTGAGGGATTGTCATGAAAAAGAAAAAAATAAATCAAATGAATCAATGCTGGACCACTATGACACATACCACGGATTACATATCCATTATTTGATCTGTATCAGTTATCAGTATCACCTGCATTTCTACTAATTACCTTGGATGAACAAATGAATAATATGTATACCATACATACAGTTAATGTCTGACAGGCCAAGGTTGAATCTATAAGTAACCCTCCCTTCAAAATATAATATTTATTTATTAATTTAAGATTTTATGTTTTCTCGACAAGAAGGAACAGATATGAAAGATAAAGCGACAAAAAATTTAATTTATTTAAGAACTGCAATTTATATGGTCCATCTATCAGATTTTGGACGAAAGGTGAAGCAGCTGTGGCGAAGTTAATGCAAATAATTAAGCTAAATGAAATTAAGGAAAAGCAATTTAGAGTGAGGAAAGCAATGTTGATGGGAGAGGAAGGTTCAATTAATTTTGTACTTGGTATTACGATTTTGAGGCTGACACTGATACCTACTGTAATTGGTGGGAAGCAGTCAAGCGTCATATGTAGACAGTAATATGTGCGTCTATATGCAGTTCTTAATCAATAGCATGGACCACTCCCTTTGACTGTGAGTGTTATGGATAATTAATACCTCCACTAAATGAACAAAGCTAACTCTACTAACCCATATGGCGGGTACATCAGAGGAGACGCCGGCGCCGGCGGAGGTGGCGGTGGCGGTGGTGGGGGTACTGCTGCCGGAACACCCCCATACGACGCTGCACTCTGTCCTGTGCCTCCACCTTGAAATATATTCCTTCCTGCATTACCACTAAACCTTGTCATTCCATATACCTACAGTCTAAGTTTCACTTTCAAAATTAATAACGGAGGAATCAAAAAGCTATGGTTCAAACATTATGAGTAACATATAGCAAGAAATAGAGTTGACCTCGGGGTGGGGAAGGTCGAGGTCGTCCCAGAGAAGCAATGTTACAATTCGCTCTTCTTCCATCTATCACTGGGTTTGGATCGGCACAAGCCCTTCTGGCTGATTCTGGATCACGGAATGTTACCTGCTCATGAAAAAGATGAATACAAGAATAAAATCAAACGGTTTGCAGGAGGACAAAACTTGGAGGTCAAGGCAGAATAGGAGAGGAGAGAGACATACGAATCCATAGCCTTTAGATTTTCCTGTATTCTTATCAGTAATTATAACAGCCTCAAGAATGTCTCCGAACTGCTCGAAATATTTACGCATTTCTTCAGTGGGAGTCTCCCAAGCGAGTCCTCCAACAAACACTTTGGTGAATGTCGTGTCGCCGAACTGTGATCGGTAATGTGGGTAAGCCATGGCATCAAAACAACAAATGGGCGTCCTTGTTTATGCATCAAGACTTGGCCTATCACTCTCCGACGTTTTTTATCTTCTACTTCTCTGCCATTCCCCAATAGTATCTGCTTTCAGCTCTATATGTGCCTTCACCCCCACCCCCCCTCAGCTCTTCTTTTTTACAGCACAAGAATCATTGAAGAGCCACAGAAAAAGAGGTGGGTATGCTTTATGATGATGATGTGTTATTGTTATTATTTGATGGTGGTTTGGAACAGAGGAGTTGGTTAATTAAAACAAATGATATTAAGGATTTCTTTAAAGATGAAATAAGTTTAATATTAAAAAAAAAAAAAAAAAAAAGGAAGTGGAGGAGAGAGAAAGAGAGGGAGGGATCTGACAGCTGCAAACGCTAATTTGCTGGCCAAGAGGGAAAGAAGAGATAGTGGGCTTTGTAGCATGGAGTGACAGCTGCGTTACTATCTCACTTGAAGTGTGTCCTCTCTGTCTCTGCATTAATATAGTCTCCCACCCTCCAATCAATTTTCCCATTTTCTCCATCTCTTCTCTCTGTAACTGCTCTTATTTGCTTGTCCTTGTGCTCTTCCCTTGCTAGATTTTGGTTTCTTCTTCTGGAACCCGGCCATACCCACACAAAATGAATTCACTTTGTTCATCTTTTAAACAAGGGCCGTTTGATTGTCCCCCCATCTACTATTTAATAAAAGGAATTCGTATAATATGGTGAGTTTTTCAACAATAATGATATTCATCATATGATGGCGCATTTTCTATTAAAAAGAAGAAATTATACAACGGATGTTAAGGTTTCATGGTAGGCTTGTGGCTTTGGTTTCTAGATAGTTACTTTTTTGTTCAGTCCACATGTTGGAGTAAAATTTGTCATGTATGACGTTAAAACATATAGTTCTCTTTGATTTGATCTCTCCAATTCCCTAAACCGTTCCTTTTGTTAGTTAATCTTTGGTTAGTATATATTTATGTGTGTGTTGTACTTAGGTGATGCATTGGACCATTGACTGATACGCCTTTTTTACTTGTTCTGTTGGGACCAAATATACATCCCACATGACCCCATGTTACTAAACCTGAACCCGCTAATCATAAACTGTAGCATAGCCAGCTACAAGAAGTGAAGCAAAACGAATTGGAATGAATATATATTTAGTTGTTAATTAGTGGAGATAGAAATCATGTGCGAGGAAACCATTGGGCGGCTGCGATGAAAACAAAATTAAAGACAGTTAAAATGAGGTATATCCATCGCCATCCTATCATTCCTACGTCAATTGTCACATTAAGAATTGTTAAAAATCAAGCTAATATTCCACTTGTTTAATTATGAAGGATAGACCATTATCTTGTCCACAAGCCCGCAAGAATGAGAACCACAACCTTAATCAACACGACTTCCCAATAATGATTAACCCATTGCCCTTGGTCACTCCCATGTTGTAGAGCTTGGCCTTCATGATCCCCTAGCTTTCTCTATGACTTTTTGCTAGTGTGCCAGAACAGAACAGAACACATTCAGAGAGAGAGAGAGAGAGAGAGAGGGAGAAGCAGTCAACATTTAGCTTGTTGCCAGCGTTAGGGACGAGGAGACAGCTAGAAGGACCTTCTAATTTTATGTTAAAAAAACCTGCAATATAAAATATAAGCTAGTCCGTGAACTGGCAGTCCTCTCCACGTGGGGTCCTATCAGTGTTGTAGAACTATGAGCTGGATATCCATCTACTTACCTTCATACAACATACGATTTTAGGACACAGAGACATTATAGACGACCCCTTCTCTTGAGTCCCAACCTCGCTTTCATCAACCAACATCCACTCATCAATACCCATTTAAAGCTGCACCATCTGTGCGGCCATATACTTGGTTTCCTAACCCATTCACCTTTCCCTTCACCGTATAAAGCATTCCTTCATGTTCTTCCTTTTTGACTTCCTCTTTGGGGTTCATCTTTCATTTCTTCAACCCCAAAACATGTTTCTTCTTTTGGACAGTGAGTCCATCACCTTTTCCAATGGAAAGACCCAGAAAGTAAAATTCTTTCCTTTTTCACTGAAAGAGGATCCTAACACCTCTTCCTTTATGAATTTGCTCTGCACCCTCCTATAATTGACCTCATCTTTTTCTCCTAAGTCGTTTGACAGAAAAAACAGGATAATGACCTTTCACAATCTAATCAGCTAAAGCAAGAATGAGTAGAAAGAATCTTTGATAATCATGTTCAAGTATTGATTACTCATGAAGAATTTTGTTGTGAGATTCAGCTTGAGTTAGGCAGAAGAGACAACTAGTTTTGTTGGAATCAGAAGCATTCATTTTCATTGTTTGTGGAAACTTAATTCGGCTAGCCCTAGGCACCGAAGGGTTTGTGTTCCATGATTGCAAGAACGACTACGAAGTTAAAGAGGGCTATTGCAGAGAGGTTTGGTGAACAGCCCAAATCAACAGAACAGTCCAATGCCGGTTCATTTATTGAGACTTCCTTAACGCTGTAACAACACAAAAAGCATGTGAACAGCTTACATCTATTTGATTTACCTCGAAACATTGGAGGACCTATAATAGGATAGGATAGGATAGGAGCTTAAAATGGGGGGTCATGGTAAGAGTGTCACGACCTCAGTGTCTTTGAATGTTTACTATAATAAAGGGAAAATATAGACCCATAGGATCATTTTCAGAGTCCGTTACTAGAACTGCACATCCGTAAGATATGAACTCAATAATTGGTGAAAGGTTCAAAGTCACCACTCACAAGAATCAGTCAGCTGAGCAATGTTTAAATGTCAATGTAACTTGGTATTTGTCGCATGGATGAAGACCGTTACACCAAACGGTTCTGTAGTATTCGTAGAGACAGAGAGATTACTTTGAAAAGTGAAAACCAATCTGCACTAACTTCCTTTTTTTGAAATTTTTTTGCATTTCGGGTCAATGAACCTTGTGGCTCTTTCGGCAGAGTAGAAGGAAATTATGGACCTTAGTCATGAAATTCAATGGGCTTCCATTCTAACGAAGCAAGCAAGAGTGGGATGTTGTCTTTCGTCAGTTAGAGCACCTGTATCACTACTCTACATATATATATATATATATATATATATATATATATATATATATATATATAATAGAAGAAAAAGAAAATAGAATAAACATTTTTATGATTTTTAAAATATAAAAAATTTACTGCTGTTATTGTATATTTTAAAATCATTGAAACATAAGGAAAAAATTGCCATTAGTCTATAGTATATGTGGTTGGGACTTTTGATCTCTTGAATCTCTGAAATTAATATAAAAAATTATTTTAAAAACAAATGTAAACTTAGATTACGATTGAAAAAAATTCAAAAGTATGTGCGAAATAGTGAGAATTTAATTTCTCACTCTTTTTCTTTTTTCTTTTTTTAATTTAAAAATGTTATAATGTAATTTCCCTTATTAATATTTAAATCCTTATTAATACTTAAATTAATTAATAATTTCTTACACACACTGTAGTGTATGTCAAGCAACTAATAATTATTTATGTTGCGATGCTCATAGTATATGAGAAGGTACTTTTTGACAAGCTTTTGGTCCAGTGTTTTCGAGGTATTAATTCGCTAGGTCAGCCACATGAACATGAACACAAGCGCAAAGATGTATTAGATTCTTGCAAACGTGGACAGGTTGCATTAGTAGATTTAATAGTTTTACTAATAGTGGATCAATTACACATTACCAGAAGCACGAGGATCAAATTATTAACCTTTTAAATTAAGAGGGATTAATTGTACAAACTCGTACACAGAGGAGAATGAGCCTGTGTTTTAATACAGCCCATTGGACAACATCAGAAGCAGTTTAGTACTTCTCTATAAAGCAAATTTATTAAGCATAGAGATAATAGTAACAATTAACAAACCTATCATACCAACTAAAACGAAAACAACTGATGAGCAATAAGGTTTATGATCATTTTCTTAGGGAAGAAAAATATATATATACCACATAATACCTAAGCATTTACATATCAAGAAACAAAATTTTATGACTGTCGCTTATGCTGTATAGTGTAAACACGACTCAAAAGTCAGAAGAGTCTAACAAATTAGATTCAAGCAAATGGTATTTGGTACATACAAATCAGTAAATCATCTGAATTGCCGGTTCACAAGGTTTTTAACAAACTTGCGAATAAGAAAAATGGGCAAGTGAAGTGAGGCAGCAAATTAAGATGACGCCATTCAATTCTATATTTCGGGCACTGATTATTGTATCTAACCATACAGAGGTTGTGTTGGAATATTTTCAAAATTAAAATATGTTTTTTGAAAAGTCATGTCCTCATACAAATTAATAAATTTATATAAAAGGTGGTATCAAGAATTATAACACTAAAAGACATTGATGTGCTTTAACGATTGAACAATCCCAAAATACAAATAAATAAAAAAGAAAAGATAGAATAACTAGCAATATCGAATGATGAGTTTGTACGCCACACTCGAGAATATTAGGTTTGATTCGCTACACTCTAAAATAAAAGAGGGAGATTGATAAGAATCGAGGATAATTTCGCTATTAAGTTTAGAAAATTTAAATAAGAAATTCACATATAAGAGGCTAAGCCAATTTTCAAAACATTCAAAGTTACATTTCTTATTGATAAGTTCTATATTTATAACTAAGAACAACCCCCATGACATAAGTATAAGATTCACCTAATTCTCGTCTAATTTGGAAAACATGCATAGAAATACACCTAACATAGACTTTTAATCCAATGTAGCTTACCTAACTTATCTAACTTAGACTTTTAAGGAAATATTGCTCACCTAACTTAGACTTTAACCAATACTTATTTCAACTTTCATCACATGCGTGATTGACTCTTCACAATTCATTCATTATAACACATGATCAAATTGTCCCACTTGAACTTGGGCTCCATATAAATGTTGGGTTTGGACCCTAAATGGTTTGATTTTATTTTGAATTGCTAGACAGCCATGGTCTGAATCTTCTTAATCATAGAACGGGTAATCGGTCTAAATGGAGCTATTTGGCCCAAGTCAACCTCTTGTTCAACTTGAGGCTCATCAAACACTAAGGTTATATCTCTTTGATTTCTAAAGACATCTAGAGAAAGGTATGATAACCACCACTTTGTGAAAAGATGTATTGTTTTAAGGACAACTTATATACTAAAAAGCTGTAACTCTTCATAAAAACTATTTAAGTTATGTTGGTTCATAAACTAACATATGGTTGTGACTTTTAATTGAAGAAGTATTGCTCCAAGAGACATATCTTCAAGGCATCACTTCAAGGTCTATATAAACCCCTCACTATTACTCCATTTTGGACACATAAAAAACAAAATACACAACAACTTTAAATTATTTATCTTTGTCTTTGAGTGTATACAAAGAAAAAGTCAAATTATCACTTTGTAAATACTATTGTTGTATTGGTTGGTATATCCGAAGTGTAATCCATACTCAAAAGTCTTTATTGTATCCTACAAGAAATTCACTGGTCAACTCAACTTGCACCTATAAGATAGGAATAGTTAGGGTAAATTAAGCCTAAAGAAAAGTGTTGCTACGCCTTGAAGACATCGTGCACCACTTTCTTATTCATCTTTTTTCCTTCTAAACTTCAACGAATCATTCACACCAACAATCTTTAAGCTTAATTTTTTATAAATACATATTACTTCTTTCAAGGAGTTGACTACAAATTTTATGAAATTGGAAATATTTGAAGGAGGCAATTTCCTGAAATAGCAAAAAAAGATGAAATTTCTTCTTACAACTTTGAATGTGGCCTATGTCCTCACCATTTCCAAGCCTCAAGAAAGAGGAAAAGAAACCATTGTTGAAATGAGAGAGAGAGACAAAAATAGGAGAATGATAATTATATTTGCATTGGACATATCCTCAATGGCCTCTGTGATATTCTCTTTGATGTTTATCATGATTCATCTTCTACAAAAGATCTTTAGGATAAACTTGAGGAAGGTACATGCAAAAGGATGCAACATATAAGAAATTTCTTATCACTCGTTTTAATACTTATAATATGATTGATAGAAAGCTTATTATGGAACAAATGCATGAAATTAAACATATTTTGAACAATTTCAAATCACATAACATGTATATGGATTAGTCTATTATTGCCTCCTCAATCATAGCAAACTTCCTCCATCATAGAATGATTTCAAAAAGAGTTTTAAACATAAAAAGGAAGATAACTCTCTTGAGCAATTGGGGAATCATCTCATTTAGAAGAGGAATATAGAAAGCAAGATACTGAAAAAGAAATTAATGTTCGTGAAAAGGTACATATAGTGGAAGAAAGGCAGTCCCACAAGACCTCAAGGAAAAAAGAAAAGGACAAAGACATTCCCAAGAACATAATGCTCACCGAAACAAGAAACAGAAAGGTAATTGCTTCTTTTATAGAAAGACTGACCATTTCAAGAACAAATGTCGTTTCTTTAAAAAGAAGAAAGAGAAAGAAAACAAGTCATCTACAAAAGATGACAATTTTATGGCTATAATTTCTGAGATTCACCTGGTTGACAATAATGAATCATATTGGGTGGACTCAGGTGCAACACGTCATGTGTGCAAAAACAAAAACTTCTTCAAAACATTGAAGGACGAAGATGGGGATGTGCTTTACATGGGAAATGTTTCAAATTGTCCAAGTTAAAGGCAAAGGGATTGTGAAATTGAATTCGCTTCTGGGAAAACTCTTACTTTAAGATATGTTTATTATGTACCAAACATTAGGAAGAATTTAATTTCTATACCTTTACTTAATAAATTTAGGCTTAAGTCTATATTTGAGGGAAACAAGTTTATTTTCACTAAAGAGGAACATTTGTAGGTCAAAGTTATTTATGTGAGAACATGTTTAAGGGTAATGTTACTAAAGTTAATAATAATATTTACAATTTTGCTTATATTGTTGAATCCTGTGATTCGTGGCATTATCGTTTGGGTCATGCTAATTTTAGATAATTGAATGATATGATAAAATTTGAATTGATTCCAAAGATTGCTATTAATTATGGGTCTTGCACTACTTGCATGTTGACTAAAATAATAAGAAAACATTTCCCTAGAGTAAAAAGAAGTTTTAAAATATTATAACTGATTCATTATGATATTTGTGATTTGCATGGTTGGCCTGTTTTGGGTGGCAAAAAGTATTTAGTAACTTTCATTAATGATTACACTAGATACTATCATGTCTATTTAATGCACTTAAAGGATGAAGTCATAGACAAATTTAAGATATTTAAAATTGAAATAGAAATTCAATGTGAAACTTTTGTTAAATATTTAAGGACAGATAGAGAGGGAGAATATTATTATCTAAATTATTTTAAGTTAGTTGGTATAATACATCAAGTAACCGCCCCTTATTCCGCACAACAAAATGGTATAGTAAAAAGAAAAAATAAGATCTTAGTTGCAATGGTAAATGTCATGTTATCATATTTTGATTTGACTAATGGATATTGTGGTGAGACATTGCTAACTGCATGTCATATATTAAATAGAGTTCTAAATAAAAAGAACAAGATAACCCCATATGAAATATAGAAGAAAAGACAATACAATCTCAATTATTGTAAGGTTTGGGGATATAGGATAATAGTTAAAGTTCCCAAACCCAAAAAGAAGAAATTAGGTGAAACAAGAGTTGAGTACATTTTCTTGGGATATGCTAAACATAGTAAGGCATATTGATTTTTGGTTATTGAACTAAATGATTCATACCATGTTAATAAAATAATTGAATTAAGGTATGCAAATTTTCAAAAAGAAATATTTAACTCAATCCTTGAGACCAATAATATTCTTATTCCAATGATAAGTCAAATCAAGAGAATAATGTTTCTAGTAATAATGACTTAAAACAAATAGAAATTAGAAGAAGTAAAAGGACTAGAAAAGCAAAAACATATGGTTCATATTTCTTCGTATTTTTTGTTGAAAGACTAGAGAAGAGGTTAAAAATTATTCATCTTTTTGTTTTAATTTAGAAAATGACCCTGAAATATTTGAGAAGGTTATGAAATTTCAAGATACACCATTTTAGAAAGAGGCTATACAAGATTAAATGGATTCAATAATGGGAAATAAAACTTGGAAACTAGTAGACCTCCCACCTGATTCTAAACCCATTGGTTGTAAGTGAATTTTTTTAAAAAAGAAATTAAAAGTAGATAGATCTATAGATAAATTTAAAGTTAGGTTAGTTGTTAAGGGGTTTACACAAAAGAAACAGATAGATTATTTTGCTACATATGCACCGATTACAAGGATTTCCACTATCAAAGTGCTTATAGCACTTACTTCCATATACAATCTTGTTATCCATAAAATGGATGCTAAAATAGCTTTTCTTAATGGAGAGTTAGAAAAAGAGGTGAATATGACACAATTGGAAGGGTTTGTAGTTCCTAGTCAAGAACGCAAGGTGCGTAAATTAATTAAGTCTCTTTATGGACTTAAGCAAGCCCTTAAATAATGACACAAAAAATTTACTGAGGTAGTTCTAACAAATGGATATAAAATCAATGAATCTAACAAATGTGTTTACAATAAGCTTCATAATGAAAATGGTGTCATAATTTGATTGCATGTAAATGATAACTTAATTTTTGGCATTGATTTGGATGAAATAAACAAAACAAAGAAATTTCTATTTTAAAACTTTGACATAAAAGATATGGGAGAAGCAAATGTCATACTAGGAATCAAGATTACTAAGGATAACTATTATCTTGGTCTTTCCCAATCTCATTACATTGAGAAAATATTAAAGAAATTTAATTGTTTTTATTGTTGTCATATTTCTACTTTATTTGATTTTAGTATGAAGTTAGTACTAAATAAAGGATGTCTAGCAAGACAACATGATCATTCAAAAATAATTAAATGCTTGATATATGCTATGACATGTACAAGACTAGATATAACATATGCTGTGGGAAGGTTAAGTAGATACACGAGCAATCCAAGTAAGAATCATTAGCATACTTGGATAGAGTACTAAAGTACTTTAAATGAATAATTAACTATAATTTGACCTATGGTGGTAATCCTTCAATTTTACAAGGATATACAAATATCAGTTGGATAAGTTACTAAGAGGATTATGCTTATACAAGTGGATGGGTCTACACTTTAGGTGGGGATGTTGTTTCTTAAGGATCTAAGAAATAGACCTGTATTGCAGACTCTACCACAGACTTTGAGTTTATAGCATTGGCTGTAAGTAGCGCAGAGCTGATGTAATGACCCAATAAATGGGGATTAGTGAGATAAATTATATTTAATAAATTAGCTAATGAAAAATTAGAGGAGAGAAAGTTTTCAAGGAAATTGGACTAAGGTATAATATTTTATCAAGTGGAATCTTACACTGAGATTGAGGCTGACTTAATGGTCAGGCTCCATGTGCATATTCAAAAGGCCAAGGGTTTGAGACCTGACTTCCCTAACTTTCCTTGTTTTTTAAGGAGCTAACACGTGTCCTCCTCTAGCGTGAAAAGACCAAAATGCCCCTAACCTTTTTTTTTTTTCTCTTTTTCCCCAGTATTTCTTCAAGCAGAGGTAGCAGAGGAAGCTTAGTTTTGAGTGTCACCAAAGTCGTCCCATTCACATTGTCAGAGCTACCATTACCACTGTATGGACATCACCGACGTTTCGCTGGCCAGAAAACCATCACTTCCCGGTGAGAGGATGCAATTTTCCATCACCAAGAAGCCATGAATCGTGAGGCCTGTCGGAGCTCTAGTAAGCTTCTTTTCCATCATTTAATGCATGGGTTTTGCTCCTTACCTCCTTGTTGGCACTTTCCCAATAATTTCGAGCTTTGTTGACTGGCGATGATGCAGGATTTCCAGCGGATTGCATTAGGTCACCGAAATTGCGTTTCGCGGCTAAATTGGTGAGTTTTTTAGCCGAATCTTGATATGCATTGAGAATGTCAGCTCATTTTCGGCTCTTAGCTACTGTCAATTGCTTGGAATTAGGTCTTAGATGGAAAACCCCCAATTTGGCCAAGATTTAAGGTTCTTTAGGAACCAAGTTGAAACTTTTGGGACTTAAGGTGTAATCAATAGATTCAAGACAACATTTGGGATATTTAGAAATTGTTGATTGATTAGAAATGATGATTTGGAATTAATTCATATTTTTCTTGAATGTGTAAGGAGATTAAGGATGTGTAAAAATGATTTATAGCCTAAGCAAGCTGGAGAAATCTAATTATAGGAGTTATAAAAAAACAATGAATGAGAATTGAATGAGTAAGAATTGGAAAATTAATTATTGCTTGATAATATGCCTAAAAGGGAAACTTTAGCTGGGTGATGTGATTGAGACTTGGTTTTCCATTGTGATAAGCCTCTTAGGAGTAAAAGGACCCTTTAATGTAAATCACATGTTAGGTGGTGACTACTTATAATTTATGTTTAATGCTACAATTGGCTGAAGGAAGAGGGAGAGGATTAGATTCTTTCTTTTCGATTGATGTAAGTAGCTTTTAGGGGTGAGATGGTCACCTAAGGAAAGGCATTGAGTCGCTGGTAATTAAAGGCGCTCAAGTGCGCAAATAGCACTTCCCAATACTTTTCGTATATGCTTTACTCTTCATTATTTGGAAATGTTTTACAATTACCATTTTGATTTTATCATGACTTTATTTTATCAGAATTGTAATTATAAGTTTATGGGATCTTTTGACATGTTAGAGGACATTATGTACGATTTGAAAACGACTTCTGAGAAACACCATGCGTATGGTTATGAATAACCGCTGGATAAACTAATATTGAAACACAAATTGATTTCATGCATACTTATTATATTTCCCTATACAAGCTTGTTTTATTTCCATTACCTTTGGAAAGACTAGTTAGGACACTAACTGTTAACAACAGTACTATTAGCCCTTGGTGCACCTAAGTAATTACCCAACTAGCAAGGTTAACAAAGGTGTTAGCCCCGTGTGATAGTCGTGGATCGAAGAATGATAAACTTTTATGAGTTATGACCTCATGCCTATTAGTTATTTACCCTCGAAGATTGTATGTCCTCGCCTGTTGTGATTTGCCCTTGTGGTTGTGTACCACATTGGATTAATCTATAGTAGTCATTCCCCTTAAATGATACTCAGAAACTTATTGATTTTCTTATGCAAGGCATCTTAAATTCAATATTTTGAAATATACATTAACTAGTTGGTGGGTTTATTTGTAACGGTGTTTACTTGTAATTTAAATATTATTCCATTTCATTCAAATCTTGATTATGTTTGATTGAAATTTATACATGTAATTTTATCACTGATTTTGGGATGCTATCTGTTAGAAAAATTTTGTATCAGATAGGGAGGTTAGTGAATTCCCAGAGGCAACAGAGCAGTGACAGGAATTCTTTTAGTGAGCCCACTTGGGATTTACGGGATCTAATTTAGATTATTTTGATGCATATGGCTTATTCTTTTTAAGATGTATATAATTAGGGTGATAGCCATTGTTTTGTTATTTTGAGATTGAATAGTGACCACAGTGAACTTTCCCCATTGTTGTAATTGATATATGTTGTACTAGGTTATTCTAATGAGAGCGAAGCTCTCTTATATATATTTGTTGCCTGACAGAATGTTGTAAAAGTTTTGGGATGTCCTATTTATTAGGGAGGTTTCGCCGAAATTTTTACAAAACTCTTTTTTTTTTATAAACTGCTTATTTTGTTATATAAAGGCAAAGTTATTATGTATATGGTGAACTTCGCACAAATATTGGCATGGTATTAAATTTTCATTCAGTGTAGGCATACAGGTTCGAGGATTTTCCTCGTGTCTTGTGTCGATCCCACTTCAAGAATTTTGGGGTGTGACAGCTAAGTGGCTTAAAATTTTGTTACTTGACATTCCTATATGGCCCAAGCCAATGGCACTAACATCTATCCATTGTGATAGTCAATATACTCTTTCAATGGCTTATAACCAAGTTTATAATGGAAAGTTGCGACATATTGAATTAAGATATAACTATGTCAAAGACTTAATAATGAATAGAGTAATTATAAGTTATATAAGATCTGAATTGAATCTTGCAAATCCTTTGACGAAAGGTCTAATAAGGAATATAATATTGATAACATAAAAAAGGATGGGATTAAAACCCTATAAACCTTGATTACTGATAATGGAAACTTAACTTACACTTGACCACCATATCAATCTTAAGTTCAATGGTGAAAGTACGCTATTAAAGTGATGGCAAGTTCTTGTCATTTTTAATATATCTCAAGGTTGAAAAGCACTTAACAACTATGAGATTAAAAAGGGAAATGTTGAGCTTTAACTTAACTCTTAATAGATTATAAGCATATATTTGTTGAAACATTGATCATAGTAATGTTCTTGACAGAGTCTACCTATATAAAAGTGAAGTGGGGCCACATCTAGAAATCTAAGGGCTTGACTTTGAAAACTCTCATAAAAAAGATATGGACACAAT
Organism: Delonix regia; assembly: GCA_037074485.1. NCBI lineage: Eukaryota > Viridiplantae > Streptophyta > Magnoliopsida > Fabales > Fabaceae > Delonix > Delonix regia. The sequence continues at coordinate 9,435,311 of CM073452.1, forward strand.
GTCATAGTCTAAGATCTTATGCATAAGTCATGCACACATATTCATATAGGATCATTGGTTCAAAGCTTAGCCTACTATATTATTTTAAATGGGTGAAAGCTTGTCTTATTTAATTAAAGGTTTAAATCATTGAGATACTTTTATTGAAAACATGAAAATTTCAAAATAATAAGAGTTTGGGTTCATTTCGAAAATAGTGGAGGATTGTTAAAATATTTTTAAAGTGAAGAGATCTATTTTGAAAAGTCATGTCCTCGTATAAATTATTAAATTTATATGAAGAATTATGTAAGAAGTTTTAACACTAAAAGATACTAAAATTGTATCTCTTTAGTTTCTAAAAACATCTATAGAAAGGTGTGATAACCATTATTTTGTGAAAATATGTATTGTTTTAAAGACACCTTATATACTAAAAAGGTATAACTCTTTATAAAAAAAAAACTATTTAAGTTTTGTTAATTCATGAACTAACATATAGTTGTGACTTTTAATTGAAAAGGTATTATTCCAAGAGATATATCTTCAAGACATCATTTTATGGTCTATATAAACCTCTCACCATCACTCTATTTTAAACACACAAAAACAAAATACACAACTTTAAATTCATTGCATTTGTCTTTGAATGCACGCAAAGAAAAAATCAAAGTATCACTTTATAAAAATTATTATTGTCTTAGCTTAAATATTGGAAGTGTAATCCATATTTAAAGATTTTCATTATATCTTGCAAGAAATTTATCGATCAATCCAACTTACATCCTATAAAATAAAAATAAGTGGGGAGGAATTAATCCTAAGAAAAAATATTGTCCACGCCTTGAAAATACTATGCACTATTTTCTTATTTATCTCCTTTTTTTAATCCAGTCTTAAAAAAATAAGTAGCAGCTAATATCATAGCTCAAAGTCCTTGACCAACATGTCGAGTTCATATCTGGAATGCTGAACCAGAAGTCTAGAATTGATTTCAGAGAGACAAATCAAGAAAGCAAACCTAATAACACTCTAGTAATTGAAACACCTAAGACACCATCGATGCTGGTCAAACTTCCAAATGCATGACAAGTTAATATCAAGTTCTGAATTATTGGCCAAAAGAAAAGTTTTGAATGTTAATGAGTTATAATATTCTAACAGACTTAAAACATGAAAAATAAAATCAAATTAAAAATTAAAAGGCCTTTCTCCAACAAGTAGTTAGAACATGTAGTGTTGAAGTGTGAGTCAGTTTCCTAAACAACGTCAGCTCACCTTTAGTGATCATTAATACACTCAAATGAATGCTAGATTATTCAGTGACCGGAAAAAAAATGCTAGATTATTCGAAAGCCTAGTAAAAACAAAGCAATGGGGTGCCGTGGGGCTGTAGTATGAACAGATTGACCGAGGAAATTGATCACTGAGGTTTGTACCTCGTATTAACAAAGCAAAATGACGCCTAAAATGTTGCAAAATAAATGAAAATAAAAAAATATAAAAAATGGGATGCAGTGCAACGTATAAAAGCATACAGACAAAAAGAAGTAAACTTTTCTTCAGCTACAAGAAAAATCAGTGCAAAAGTGAACCATATAGCAGTAAACCATCAGCGCAATCAACATTTCATATTCAGTATCTTAGTTATCTCTATTAAAGTTAACCCCTGATATATTCTAAAGTAAATACAGCAAGAATAAAACAGATCAATATAATGATAGACAGCTCGAAAATTTCAATAGAGGAAATCATAATAGTAGTCCCAAAGAAAATAGAAAGGCAGACATGGTTCAATCAATTTTTAAATTTAAAGCCCAAAAAGTAAATATTGCAAAGAATAGTCGATCAGCTTCTCTCAATTTTTTCTCTTTTTCCCCCTTTTCCTCTAGGCTCTAGGTATTCTTTTCACCTTCAATTTTCTTTGCTTTCTTGGCTGCCGTTGCCTGTGAATATAAGAAAGTCCCAAGAATTGCAATGGCAGACCCGAGGGCATTAAGAGGCCTAACTGGATTCCTGAACACCAAAACCGAAGACACAATCACCACCACTCTCTTCATTGTGTTACCCACTGAGAAAGTCAGAGGGCTAATTTCATCCAGGGCCTGATAAGATGATTGGTTATAAAGATGGTAGAACAGCCCAGAAAGTAAAACCCAAAAATAAAATGTGGATGGCTTGCCTATAGCTTCAATTGCCCGGTAATACCCTGGAATCCACTGAGATCCTTCAACCACTATAGCCACTGGAAACAGGTAAAGCAATGAAATGATACTAATCCAGCCATATAAATTCAACCCATCAACTTCCTTGAAATTCTGCAAACTTCGTTTAGAATATATGTTTCTCAATACGAAACCAACATTGCTTATCATGGCCCCCCACAACCCTTGTACATTGAAAGACACCTCAGTAACGGCAGCCAGAGAACAACCAAGCACAATAGGGAGAATCGACAGCCAAACCTGTACGGGGTATCTATCACCAAGGAACGAAGAGAAGACCACAGAGAAAACAGGTTCTGCAGATTTGATGACATGGGTGAAGGAAACGGCCACCTTAGAAAATGAAACACAAGCTGAGATGTGGCCTATCGTGTGAAATAAAGCAGGTCCAAGGAGAGCGACAATGAAAGATTTTGAGATTTTCGGGCATTGTTGGAGCTTAAAGGACCAAAGCACGAGCATCCAAATGGACCCAACGAAGAGCTGGAAGGAAGCAAGAAGCCATGGGAATGGAAAGATGTTTAACGCTTTCTTGTTGTAAATATTGAAGACAATGTTTTGGAAGTACCATAGCCCAAAAACCAAACCAAGTTTTAGAGTCTTGGCCTTAGGATTCGGAGCTGCACTTACTCCTTCAGGATTGACATCGGATGCAGCTTTAACAATATGGACTCTGGATTTTGCCGAAAAACCAAATGGATGTGCGAGGACCTTATTCCCCAGGCTTAAATTAGTGATTGAATATTGGATCTGAGATGTGGGTCGAAAAGAAATCCCACCCGGGAAGCCATGGAACTCGGAGGACATGGAACTTCTAGAAGCAGCCTCATAAAGCCGAGAAGTGGTTCTGAAGCAGGGTAGGTTCTTAAGGTGGTGAACCCCGGAGAGAAGATTTGGTTTGAGAAGCGGAACTGCATTTATGGAAGAATGATGGTTGGATTTGATGAAAGTGACGGAGGAGGTTGACGGAATAGGATTCAAAGAGAGCATTTTTTGTTTCTGCTCTGGTAGAAGGGAAAACAGATATTCTTAACAAGAAAAAAGACAGATTTGAAGTTTCAAGGAGAGTCCTCACAGGTTACGCTCCATCTCCATACACCATTTTAGTGACTGGCCCTGCAATATTGTATCTGAAGCTCCGTGACAACGATTGCCCAGGATGCGTAGCCTTCGTAGTTCCGGGAGATGCAGACTCCGGAGACTGGCTGCTATAAGTTTCAATGCACTGTAGATTGGATTCCAAACTCAGCACAATTCTCGAGGAGGATCGATCTGGTTGTGCTAGTGCGCTATTATCTCTGGGCTTTCCATGCTCCTTTCAGGGCCACGAACAATGTACTTTCGATTCTACTCCCTTCCTGTCGTTCGGGTTTTGGGTTGATTGCGTACGTCTATCTACAGTCTACTTGTGTGGCTATTAACTATTTAAGTTTCTGTTTTTTACCAAAATAAGAAGTTTGAATTTGTTTTTGCTCGAACATCTTCATCGTACCCACTGCCACTACACATTGGGCTTGGCCCCCAAAAAACTGAATTTAAGAATATAAATTTTATTGTCATTAAACAAAACAACTTGGGGTGGTGGCGCAGTTGGCTAGCGCGTAGGTCTCATAGCTATTGAGTTATCCTGAGGTCGAGAGTTCGAGCCTCTCTCACCCCAGCGCTTTTTCTAAATTTTTATATATGTTGTTATTATATTTGTTATTAGTAACGATACTAAGATTTAGATTCCTCATTACTGCACATAAATACTTGGTAGTGACATAGCAGTCGAGTATGCGTCAAATAATCCTATCTGTTGTGAGACATAGTGACTTCCATATATATATATATATACACGTAAGTTGTAATGGGCCATTTTTGTTTTCCAATTTCAGAATCTGCAGCTAAATAATGATCAAGACTCCAGAACATTCCATGAAGATAGGATTTTTCTTTCTTTTTTTTTATAAATAATAATAATAATAATAATAATAATAAGAATCAGCAAACCGTTTAATGAAGCTATATCGTTTAGGTTTTCGGTACTAAAATCTGGAAGTGATGAGATTTCTACAAACTACACCCCTTGGTCTACCCAATAGACTGCTATACTCTTGGAACCAGAACCATTATTCCAGAACACTGCTTTGTTCTTCAGTTCATTCAGGGCCTAGTTTGTAACATATGAAGCAAGAGGTGGGTTTGAGAGATACAAAGCATATAATTCTATCTTAATCTCTGTCTGGTCATTGTGTCTAAGATAGATGAGTTTGGTTTTAAAATCTTCCCCTTACTTAAATACATAGGATCAGAGAAGAAGTTTTTATAGAAATAATATGTACATCGATTATAGAATTTTAACATCATTCATACTATCTTAGAACTGTTTCGAAGACATTAGTTCTATATAGAGTTACCAAAATGAGACGGTGGAAATTGGATATACTGACAGTATGGATTTTTTAAAAAAATTGAAATTGATGATTAAATCATAAAAAATTAAAGTAAACATATATAGATATTAAAAAGGAAATATTTTACATATATTAATATATATTAAATGAATGTATCTTAAAATTTTTCTTTGGACGAGGTACTGTATAATAACTAAGAACCTGTTTGGCATGTAAAAAAAAAGTAGATGAAAAAATGAATAGAAAAGAAAATGAGAAAGGGATTGAATGGAATGAAAAGTTTAGATGTTGAAATCCGTTTAGTATGTTGGGAATGGAAAAATAAAAGAAGTTGTAAATTTTGTTTAATATGGTGAAGATAATGATAAAATGAAAATGATAATTAGATAGAAAGACCAAAATGTTCTTCTTAGACTCTTATACCAAAAATATTAAATTAATATTTTAAAAATTATTTTTAAGGTATTCTTAATAAAAATATAATAAATTATTTATAATAAGTATTAATAAATCATTTTCTAATTTTTTATTATGTAATAAATATTTCAACCATATTAAATATTAATATTATTTTAAGTAAAATATTTTTTTAACTAAAAAAAGCTTTTTAAAATTTAATAAAAATATTGAATTATTTATAATAGATCGAAACCAATGGTTCCGAGACAAATGTTAGTTAAAAAATATATATTTTACCTATCTCGAAACCAAGGGTTAAGATATAGGTAAAGTTAGTGGACCGTTGCTTTTGCTTTCTCCTCTTTACTCTTCTTCTCCCACTGGGGTTTTTTTTCCATCATCCTTCGTCCTTCACCCTCTCATTTCTCTCATTCTTTTGCTTGAAGATATGAAGGAGTGGGTATAAGTTATTAAGGTACACTAAATTTGTTTGACATATTATTTTTTTTGGTAAATATAGGTAAAAAAATTTTTTAGAATAAATGAGTATTATATTTATTTGTGCATGATTTTTTTTGCTAATATTTGTTCATGATTAAGGTAAGAAGAGTATATGAGAGTTTTTTTTAGAGTAGATATTTTTTATTTAAAAAATAATATTGCTATAATTTAGGTTTTTATAATGTTGAGATAATTTTGTAAATTATTTAAATTATGATGTTGCTATGATTTAAGTATTTTATAATGTTGAGATCATTTTTGGAATTTGTTTAAATTATAATATTGTTGTGATTTAAGTATTTTATAATGTTGAAATTATTTTTAGGAATTGCCTAAATTATAACATTTTTATAATTTATGCATTTTATAATGTTGAGATTTTTTTTTTTGGAAATTGTTTAAATCATAATGTTGTTGTAATTTAGGTATTCCATAATATTGAGACTATTTTTAGAAATTGTTTAAAATATAATATTGGTGTAATTTATGTATGCTATGATGTTGAGATTATCTTTGGCAAATTGTTGAAATTACAATATTATTTTAATTTAGGTATTTTGTGATGTTGACTTTATTTTAGCAAATTATTTAAACTACAATATTGTTATAAGTTAAACATTTTATAATGTCGTGATTGTTTGTCCAAATTGTTGAGATTTAGCTATTTTATAATATTGAAATTGTTATTACAAATTATTAAAATTATAATATTATTGTAATTTAAGTATTTTTGAATGTTGAGAGTATATTTATAATTTAGTTAGGTTATATTATTGAGAATGTACATGTAATTGATTTATTACATAAATTTGCAAATATATGTACTTTTACTTATATGACAATTATTTTGGAAAATAATTGTAATTTTCTTATTTTATAAAGTTTTGAATCTTTTTCATTTAGCATTTGGTAGAAATTTGGTTGCATAATTTAGTAAGTGGATAATTAAGAAAATAATGGCAAAAAAGTTAATTTTATATCTTGAAATGCTATTGTAATGACCCAATTAATGGGGAATTCAAGGAGTAAATTATAATTAATAATTTAGTTAATGAAAAATTAAAGGAGAGAAATTTTTGCAAGAAATTTGACTAAGGTATGTTATTTTGTCAAATGAAATCTTACAATGAGATTGAGGTTAGCTCAGTGGTTAGGCTTCATGTGCATATTCAAGAGGCCACAGGTTTAAAACTTGACTTCCCCAACTCTCCTTGTTTTTTTAGGAGCTGACACGTGTCATCATCTAACATGAAAAGACCAAAATGCCCTTAATTGCTTTTATCTCTTCTTCCTCGTCGGTTTCGAGTAGGAGCAATGGAGGGTGCCTAACTTTTGAATGTCCACTGTAATTGCCCTTCTACCTCTTAAAAGCTGCACCTCGCCCCCTTGAGAGTTGTTAGCTTGTCACCGACCAAGAACCAACACATTTCCGGTGAGAAATGCAACTTTCCGTCTCGAAGGAACCAAAGTTTCAAAGCTCGTCGGAGCTCCAGTGAGTACCTTTTTCCATCGCATTTTGGGTGGGTTTTACTCCTCACCTCCTTGCCATCACTTTCCACTTGACGTCGAGCTCTGTTGGCCATTGGTTGTGTAGTTTTTCTGACGGGTCTTCACGAGGCAAAAAACAGTGACTTTTTCAGTGGACTCGATAAGTTTTAACTGATTTTTTCTTGAGAATGATGTTAGGAGAAGCATTTTCAGCCGAATTTCAGCTTTGGAAGCATGATTTTAGGCTAGTTTTTGAGAATTGTTCTAACAGGGACCAAACTAAAAAGTTTTAAAATTTTGGGGTTTTCAGAAAATGGTGAAATTCTGCATTGTAATGGGTTTAAATTGATCTTATAAGAACACTTTTAAGGTGTACGGCATGAAACCCTATTGTTCATCATGGTTTTTCTTGAGTTGAAGACGAGGGTATGGAATTTGGGACTAAAAACTTAGATAGTTTTTTGGGCAATAAACATAAATTGGCAAAAAGTCTGGGAAAGTTAGGTGATGGAATAAGGGAATATGAGATAGGGTTTTTTTTTAGTAATAAGAAGGAAGAGGAGTAATTCTTTGCTTTTTAAATGGCATAGGTAGCTCTTAGAAGTGAGATAGTCACTCAAAGAAAAACATTGGGTCTCTGGTATTTGACGGCGCTCAGGTGCGCAAATAGCACTCCCTAATACTCTTTTTTATGCTTCACTTTTCATTGTTTGGAAATGTTTTATAATTATCATTTTTAATTTTTCTATGATTAAATTTTATTGGACTTTAACTTATAAGTAGATGAAATTCCTTGATATGTTAAATAACTTTATGTACGATTTTGAAAATAACTTTGGAGGAACCTCATGCGTACGGTTAGAAATAATCGCTTGGTAAACCATTATTGCAAATACAAACGGATTTCGTGCATACTTGCTACTTTTTCTATGCATGCTTGTTTTAATCTTATTACTTTTGGAAGGATTAGTTAGGACACTGGCTGCCAACAGCAGTACTGTTAGCCCTTGGTGCATGTAGGTAGTGACCCAGCTAGCAGGGTTAATGATGGTACTAGCCCCGTGTGATGGCCATCACACAAGGACGGATGAATGATAAACTTTTGTGAGTTATGACCTCACACTTGATGGTTATTTACCCTCAAGGATTATGTGTCCTCGCCTATTGTAATTTGCCCTTGTAGCTGTGTGTCATACCGGATTAGTCCATAATAGTCCTTCCCCTGAAATGATATTCAAAAATTTATTGATCCCTTGCGTATTGTATTTTAAATTTAATGTTTTAAAATGTGCATTTTGCTAGTTGAAACTGTTTAATGATTACTCGCAGTTTAAATGTTATTCCATTTTATTCAAAGTTTGATTCATGCTTTATTATAATTTATATTTGAAGTTTTATTATTAATTTAGGGTGTTATCTGCCGAAAAAATTTTGTCTCAGATAGGGAGACAAGTGACTTCTTAGAGGCTGCAGAGTAGTGACGGGAGTCTTTTGGTTAGTCGCTTGGGAAATTGCGGAACCTATTTCTTTTTTATTATTTTGATATTCATGGCTTATTTTTTTTGGGATGTATATAATTAGGGTGTTAGCCATTATTTTGTATTATGGGTTTGTATAGTAAACACAGTTGAACTTTCCTTATTTGTTGTATATTGGATATATGTTATACTGGGCTGTGCTAGTAAAAGTGGAGCTTTCCTATATGTTTGTATTGCCTTACAGGATATTGTACAAATTTCAGGATGTCCTATTTACTAAGGAGGTTTTGCCGAAATTTCTACAAAACTCCTTATTTTGTATTAACCCCTTTATTTTATATTATGGCAAGTTATATTACATATAGTGGAAATTGTAAAGTTTTGGCATGGTATTAAATGCCCCTCCAGTGTAAAGCTTGCAGGTTCCAGGAATTTCCTCTTGGCCTGTATCGATCCCATTCCAGGGATTTTGTCGTGTGACAGCTATACATAATTGAATTGAATAATATATTTAAATGAAGTTGAAATTTAGTATTTGATTATTTAATTTGACTTTATTACAATTTATTTGGTTACTAGAAAACATGAATGTAGGGTAAGAAATGGACCGCATAAATGAACTTGTATGTGTATATGCGAATTGAAGAATCTACGAAAGTAACCACAGCGCGATGTTTGGATGCACGAATGTCAAGATGCTCATAGTGGACATGAACATCAACTTAATGGACCTAAAGCAAGTGGTTGGGTAGAAGTTACAACTTTCCCAAAATCAGTTCATGTCACAATTGATATATAGGTACCCAGCATCACTTAACCCAACATGGTATCACACAAGTACATTAGAAGACTATTTTGATGTGTAAAACATATGGTGTGCAGCATCACAATTTCGATCACAATTAAGTGGGGTTGAGTTATATACACACATCTCGACAGTTGAACTTGTAGTTAATATGGAGCACCAAGCAATGGATGACTACAACCTAGACACAACCATTTTCTAGCTATTTCAGTGAGCTGAATAATCAAACATCATTTATTAGTTTGTACTTGGGAAAGGATCCTTCAGGTTGCCCAAACACTAATGAACCCCATCCACCCGTTGAAGTGAATGATATAACTGATGATGTTGAGGACGATGTGGAGAACGATGATGCTTTTCAGTTGGACGAAGAGAACCAGGAGAATGAGTCAAATGATGATGCCGATGACGCTAAAGATCTTCTAAATCATATGCCGGAGTCACCCATAAATGAATATAAGGATCCCACTACAACATTTTTTACAGAAGTCAACATGGAGGCGGCCATGGATCGTGATATGCAAGGAGCAGGTGGTCTTTCGGATGACAACGAGTTGTGCGTTGGACTACAATATTCTGACAAGTTGGCATTACAGCGTGCAATCAAGCTATGTGCACACCACACCTTCATGGTGTATCATTTATCTGCAAAATATGAAGAATATCATTGTATAAATTACGACGATGACTGCAACTGGAGGGTTATGACATGTTAAAAGTCAATGAGGAATTACTAGCAAATTACAAGATACAGGTGTCCACATACTTGTCTGACTGCTTCCCTTTCTCAGGATCATCAAAAGCACGATTCTGATGTCATTGCATCATGTATTGTTAGGATGGTGACGGATAGACCTATAGTGAAGCCTAGGCCAAAGGACCAATCTTTGTTGTACCTACATACATGACATATCTCACAGGCCGTTAGGCTTGGACACGTATGACATCACCCTGTACTTTGTTTGCGACCATATCATATGTAATTGTTCATAATGTGTATTTCATTGTGTAGAGAGATTGACTTCTATGTACTGGACGTGTTTTCTATGATGATCGACCATAGGACCCACTGGTTGTTATAGAAAACTATCTCCGTTAGAGCGGTTTCTATAGTGTCGCTTGACTCAGTCAATTTGAGTACAATCAAGCATTGGTATCAACTCTTGTAGAGTGATGGTAGCCTGAGACCCATACATTCCACACTATACATGGGGAGTGCACTATAACACTGGATGACATTGGTATTTAGCTTGGATTATCTTGTGCAGGAATGCTGGTTATGGGACTAATAAGCTATAAGTGGCCAGATGTATGCGAGTTGTTACTAGGTGTGAGACCACCAGATGACTAGTTTAATGGGCAGCAGTTAAGCATGATGTGGTTGTCACAACATTTTAACGAACTCCCTGACGATGCAAATGACGAGCAAGTTCAACACTTTGCTCATACATACATACTCAGACTCATAGGGGGTATTCTTATCCCTGATAGGTCGTTCAACCGAGTTTACTTAATGTACCTGCCCTTACTAGTAAACTTTGATGAAGCTGGCCAGCTAAGTTGTGGATCTGCAGTTTTAGCATATCTTTACCAAGAGCTATGTAACTCAATAAATCCTGAGGAGCGGGCATAGATGGATGCCTAATGTTGTTGCATCTATGGGGAATATGATCGATTTTTAATGCTTGCCCCTAAGAGACTACTTATCCCGAACGCCCATACCAATATTTACCACTTGCTTCCATCATTGGGCTTTAGGTAAGCACAAGTACATTAGACCTCCCTTGCTATTTATCACACACAGTGCATAATCTATATTTTTCCAATTCACAGGTGGAGAAATGTTAGTAGTTCTCCTCGATCTAAAGAACATGCATTATGCTAATATCGAGTTTTCCTTGACCAAATGAGGGACCACGGGGTTTGTTATGACACTTGCATATATTTGTGTACTGTTATTTGCCTTCAACTACACTGTGAATAACCTTGTTTATTGAAAATGACATATTATTTGGCAACCCTATCAACTAGACAATGTTTAAGAAGTAATTCTAGAGTATTGTCTGGCTTCTCGCGATATATGGATGGCTTGGGTGCCCCCCTATATGCTTCCACATTATTAAATGGCATCAACTATATTGCGTCCTTTGACAATTTGGCTGATAACAATTAATCCCTAATAGTCCAGTTAACTTAGGTTCCTTACATACGTTGCAGTTAAAGGGAAAAACCATGAAAAACTGGCAGTAGGAGCACGCAAAACTAATAAATATGTGATATAGATGGTGTGATTCTTTGCTATAAGCATATGTGGCTATCGCACCCACCGATCGTAACTCAACGTATATATGGTGGTGCTGGCAACATACACGTCGATGGATTCATCATGTGAGTGGTGCAGCGGGCTATGTGGTAACTCATATGGTTTTTTTGCCTACTTCTGACATTCACTAGACTTCAAATCTTAATTTTGTGCCTTTTTTTTTTTTAAGGCTAACATTGTAGAAGACCTTTATAAGTTGACCTTACATGATCCTTCATTTATAGAGTATCCTTAATTTCATGGAATTGTTGTCTAGGATTGCCAAGATATCTTGAAAGCACTCAAGGAACAACGGTTTTTAATGGTTGACCAGCCAACTTCGCTAGCTTTAGACTTTCTTGTGTAACCCTACATACCAGAAGGCAAGCGCCAGTAAGTGAGCACATAGGTATATGTCATTTCAGACACCACTTCTTGTTGAGGAAGGCGAGGGACATAGCCAGACTCGAGTTACAGCTTCATCCACGGTTATTGTAGGTACATTTGCCTCTTCTTCCACCCCAGATACACCACATCAAGACTTCAACACTGCTGGTCCTTCCACAATTACCACAACCTGTCCATATGGTAACTTTGACGGTGCTAGACTATTGTATTATATTCCATCTCCAACAACATCGAGTTGTACACCTACTATGCCGTCACCATTCTCGTTCACCCCACATCAAGTGCCTTCTAATATTTACTCAACCTTTCCCACTGAATATGGTCATTCCTTTTTCAATTTTGGTGACTCATCCCAACAATGGTTATTCATCCAATAACAACCAATTCCTCTAGTTCAATCCCTGATTTTTTATTTAAATATGTCATTGGTTGCACCACAAGATGCACAAGAAGAGGTTGCACAATTAGAGCCCTGACGACCACAGCGTGTAAGGAGAAGGCCTCGTTGTGGAACTGATAGTCATTGTTTCAGTAAATAGGCCTCTCTACATCTATTCTTGTTATTATGCTGAAAACCTTGCACTCATGACATGTAATTTGAATTATTTTCTTCATTCATGACATGTAGTTTAGATTCTTTTTACTATCTTAATTCTAAGTATCATTTCCAAAGTCTACATCATATATTTATTACTTATTTTTAATTTCCATGTTTTTTTCACCATACATTTATTCACACTTAAATACTTTATTTATCCATTTTGTTTATAAAAAAAATACACAAGTCTCAAAATGAAATATTTCGAGACCCAAATTTTTTTTAAGAATTTAAAAAAAAAAAAATCCTAAATTGGAACCTTAGGTTATAATTTTGTTGTTTTTTAAAATTAACAGCTTCTGAATCACAAATTTGTAGCATTACGCTGTAATAATATTTTAGCTCATGTATTTAAATTTTTTTTTTTTTTTTGATATATATGCCCCAAAGTCCCTCGGAACCTTTCCTTAGCTTTATTAAAGAAACTCTCAGTCCTAGTACGAGCAGAAAATACATCTCCCATAAAATCTGATTCAACCCTAACAAACAGCTGGCCTTAACTTTCCCACTCCCTTTCTGTTGCCTCTGACTGGTTTTCAGCAGCACCAAACGGGCCCTTATAACGGTTGGTTGGAAGTTATTCAGGATAAGATACTAGTGTCAGTGACATTTTACCCAATCTATCCTTAGATTCTGAGGATGAAGTTATGAAAATGCAAGGTTACAATTGTGTGGCAGGAGGAGACCATGCCTGAGAATAGAACCCCTCAAAGTAGAAGCACCACATGCTTGGTGATGAAGCGCTGCATTTATTGAAACCCATTCTTCCATCATGCTATCATGTGAAGCTGCGTCACACCATTTATAGGATAGGTACTTCCTACTTTTTTGCTTTCTGACGGCGCCACTTAATTGTATAGCCTTGATTTGTGAGGGCTTATACCTAGCTATCTCTATCTCTAACTCTGTCGGTCACATCCTTCGCTCACATATAATTTGCGCCATTTAATTACTCTGGTTAAATGAGTCCAAGATTTGAGAGGCCATCGTAGAAAGGAGCTGCTTAAAAACACAAACAGTTAAGACTTCCACTAACCATCAAGTCCAATGAAAGTGGCGACCTCATAGGCACGTCACATGCAGTGCGGGGTCCTCTTGAAGGTGACAGGATGCCATAGTTGCAATGCAATGATTAATTTTGCTGAAAGACAGACGCATATGTTTGTCTCGTCATATTAGCAAAACCACCTACAGTATGAATGGCTTCCAAGAGCCCAGTACAACCAGTTTGAGAGAAGAAGTTGCTTTTGGGTGACCAAGTATATGGAGTTTATCTAAATCTACAGTGGTAAGTTATTTTCATGGCCATAGAGCAAATCTCTTTTACATCATGGCTATAGAGCAAATCGTAAAAGCATATTAGGTACAACGTGATTTTCTCTACTCCATAATTGGTCGTTGGTCATTCAATAGGTATAGCATTCGGTGCGGAAGGGATTAGGCCATATTTGACACTTGAATCTTGTCTCGTTTCAATGGGAATTATCCCAGTTTTTGTCCCTTCTCTTATTTCACATTGCATAAAGAAAAACCTGACAATGAAACTCATTAGTTTTATGCAGGAATGGATGTAAGGAATAGTTGTTTAATTGAATTTTTAAATTTTAATTTTTTATATATAATTTTATTTTATATTCTTAATTTAGTTATTTAATTTATAAAAAAAAATTTCTTTAAATTGTAAAAATATATTTCCATTAGTTTAAATCTTTAATCCGAAATTTTTCATCTCATTAAAAATTAAATACTAGATTCAGCATAACATTGGGCCCATATATATAATTGGAAAGGCACCACCAATTCATGTAAGTCATGAATGTTGTGGAGTAATCAAATAGCGTACATATTGAAGCAAAAATTATAGGTAATGACTATAGATTTAAGATATTTATTATAATAGATTTTAGATCTTTAAATTATTATAACAGATTTAAAAATTATCTTTTAATGATTTCAGTTTAAAATTTAGAAATTTTACTTTAAGACCTTTTTTATTATGTATTTCAATAATTTTAAAGTAGAGTCTTGTAAAATTAAGAAATAATAATTTTTAAGTTTTTAAAATAATTTCAAACTTTACAATTTTCTTTTAACAGTGCTTCTAGTTATCGTACAGCTGAGACTTTGGGAACGACATGATTTGTTTGATGGTCAGCAGCACTATCATTCACAAGTGTATACGGTATTATTGCTCTGAAGTTTTGCATTGATTTTACTTCAATTTTGGGCCCTATATATACATATATATTAATAATTATACGAGCATTGACATCATTAAAATCAAGTGCTGTCAAAAACATAAAATTACTAATTTATATCAAGAAGAATGAAAAAATAAAATAAAAGAGCAGGCTTTTCACATAGATATATGGACAGACAGTCCGGGGAGGCATTAAATTTAAGGAATGGATAGTTTATGGTTATTAAATATTGTGGTACAAGCTTCTCTTTTTTGAACAAATTAAAGTGTAACTTTTCAAAAGAACAAATATGTTTTTTGGCCGAAAGAAATCTAATACCATGCAAAACGAAACAGCAGTACATCAACAGAAAACACGATAACAGACAAATCTATTAATTACTGTCATGCTCCCCTTATTTTCATTTGTCATTCTAATCATGGTGGAGTAAATAATTATCTTTTCTCCGTCCAACCTTTAATTATTGTTAACTTTCCTTCCATTTCCCTTTTCATCTTAGTGGTAGTCAGTAGTGTAATTAATCATATTTTCAAAAAAGCACTTTAGTGAAAGAAAAATGAGGAGTCGGTGAGATTTGGGGTCGCGAATCGAGGTAGATCTACCACACTATACTTTAATTAGTCAAACCTAAACTATGGATGAAAAAATTAACATGGAGGAGTACTGACCTCACATGAAATGTTTTGACTTTCTTGCTAAATCTGATTATAAGTTGAAAAAAAAGTACAGCCTCGTAAATTTGACCTAAAAAATAAAATCTAACCAAAAAATCTGATTAAAATATGTAACTTATAAAATAGGTCTAAGTTTAAATTTTTTTTAAATTTGAGTTTGAAAGTATGGATAAATATATTTTAAATAAAAAAAGTTACCATTCAAAAAACTAAAAATAAAAATTAATACATATTATTTTAATAAATTTATGCCAACACAATACTTTATTTATATTTATAATTTTTTTGTGTCATTTTTAGTTTATTCACAATTTTAAATATATTAATACATTCAATTATAATATAAAGATATAATTGTAATAATATTAATTTAAAAATAATAATATTACAATTATATCTTTATATTATAATTAAATTTATTGATACATTTAAAATTATAAATACACTAAATATTTTATATTTTTTAAATATAATTTTATTAAAAATAATAATTAATTATGTTATTTATCTCAACTTTTAATGAATGAATTAACTTGATAATAATTTTAAAAAACTCATATTGACTATATTCAAAAAATATTGATAAAAATTTAATTAAAATATAATCTCAAATTATTTTTAGTGCAAAGTCAAATCTAATTTTCAAGAACACGACCCTATATTATCCCGCCTACTTCCTACCTATGTATTCGTGAGACGTCAAATTTCGAATGTGTTTCATAGTCCAATTAATTATCTTGCCTCATGACTTCTGATTTCAGCGAAATAATGAATATAGAACACTACGGTCAAATTAAATCACGCTCCACCTAGGCTTTGGCTATTGTAGACTTTTGTGTCATTTCAACGCCCTTTTGGACAAACAAAATGCCCACTCTTCAATAATTAACCGCAGCGCAATAGCAAGCTCGAAATAAAATACCCCCTACCCAAATAGCTGACTATTATGTATTATGTGTTACATTTTTCATGTTCCGAGACGGTGTTATATATGACGACGGAGGAATCAGATTAATTAGCCCTATAATTTGTGTAGTGGTTCAGATTATCTCAACCCTACCTTCCAAGCGCGTAAGAGTTTCACTAATGCTTTAAGACTTGATAAGTGAACCCAAATGTTATTAAACCCACGAATCTAAGTAAAATCGTAAAAAGTATGTAAACTTATAATATAAAATTATAAAAGTTTATATTTATTAATAAATAGTTATTAAACATAACTAAATCTTAAAGATATAAATAAAAATGCATATATATATATATATAATACTATTATAATAACTCAAATTATAGACTTAGAAAATGATAAAAAAAATTATTAAAAAAATATATTTGAATCATAAAATTTTTAATTATAATTAATAAGATAGAGATTGAATTCAAATATTTTTAAAAAACGTTGAGATTAAATCTATTAAAAAAATTAAAGGCATGTTTTGCCATTATAATACTTACTAATGTAGAAATTAAAAATAATAATTTTAATAGTAATAGTAATGTAAACAAGTTAGAGTAAATATTAAATAATAATAATAATAATAATAATAATAATAATAATAATAATAATAAAAATTTTAAGCAATGCAATTAAAAAATTAAAAAATTTGAAAATAGAGTTAACTATTTAATCACAATATAATACATTATTTGCTATTAATTGCAAGTAAAATGTATTATAATCATAATAATAAAATTATATTTGTAATATAATTTTTTATGTTTAATGGTTGAAATAATTGAGTTAAATTTAGAGTTAGTTAATTTTTTTTTTAAATTGATTAGTTGAATTATTTATATTTGGATAAAAAATTAAAAGAAAAATTATTTTGATTGACTTTAGTCAAAATTGACGAGTTTATCCGAATTTAATTGATTCTATACGAGTTTGTTTAATTTATTCGAATTTAATTAAGTCTATTCTGATTTCAATTCTACCATTAAGTTAAATTGATTTATTTACCTAAAAACGTAAAGCCAATAAATTTAACGAATAACTATTGGTCAACCTATTTCTCATGGTCCTAAAATACCACGCATGAACAATGTAAAAGAAAATCCAATTTGAATGGCTGTGACGATGATGGTCCCCTTAGACTACGATCTACCAAAAAAAAAATAAAACAACATCGAACAAATCGTGTAGATACAACCACAGTGGCATAGTCTATCTCTTTTTCCTGGTGCAGCATTTTTCATTTTCTTGGACATTGGAATATTCATTACTCTAACAAAATGACAAAATGGCGGGGTTGTTGGTTAGTCATTTGAACATTTTCTAATCATTCATGGCATGTGATATCGTAAGGGTAAAAAAACAGGGGATGTTAAACTTACAGTTTCTCTGGCAAAATTAATTAACGGAAGGTTAAAGCTAAAATAATTACAAAATTAATAAATCCAGGTCAGCAGCCACGTCAGAAATCGATTTCAGAAGATGACGATTCCCGATCTTGATCCGTGACGGCCACTCCCGAATTCCAATTCCGCGTTTTACAACACCGTCCCAAACCAAAAGTAAATTTAATTCTCCGTGGCGAAGAACACGATACCCCTCTATGCCTCCCCGACACGTCCCTGTATGTGGTCCACCGACACACAAACGCGGCACTTCGCGGGACCACCTCCACTACTAGCGCACTTCCTAATGCCCTCTTATTTTATTTTTTTTAAAGGGTATCAATTTATTTTATTTTCATTTCCTGGTTCGTCCTCAATTAAAATATATATATATATATATATATATTTTTTTTTTAATTCTGTGAATTTTCTATTTGTATATTTAATTTAAATTTTTTAATTCTATTCCCGCCCTTTTTGCTTTTGACATCTAACGAACTTCCTTTTGCTTTCTGGAAAAGATGATAGTTAAGGCCCATGGATCTCTGTAGCAATTTTCTGTGTTAGATTTTTACATTTCAACGGTTTAAAATTTTTTTATTTTTACAATAACAATTTGAACCCTTAAAGTTTTATTTAATTATTTAATATCTTATAATATTAAATCTAAATCATTAAATAAAACTTTAAGGGTTTCAAATTGTTATTGTAAAAAACTACTCCAGAAAATTACTATAGTGAATTTGGACTCAAGGTGGGGTACTGTATGGCGTGACACCACCGCTTATGCATATAGACGTCTTCCGCCCAAAAACACAAACATAATGGAAGAAGATAATTGAATGGGCTCATTAGTTTCATCGTACAAATGCTTAATTAATGCAATTTAAGTTCGCCATATGCTCCACTAATTTCTTGTACATTCATAGGCGATTATATGGCAGGGAACTGCTTCAGTCATCATTATATTATAATAATATATTTATAATGTACACAGTTATAAAATATAAATTTTCTTATCTTTCATGATAAGAACAAATTTTAATTTATTTTAAAAATTTTATAAATCGATATAATTGAGATTCACTGATGTTTCTGACATTCGTATAATTATCGGTGTGTCTTATTTAGAGAACAAATATTTTTTAAATTTATTACTTAAAAAAAATTATTATTTTATTATTTCATTAATTTAAGAAATATTACACTTAATTTCTTATATTTTTTAAAATGATAAAATTTAAATTATTTAACTAAAATTAAACCTTGAATAAATTTAATATATATATATATATATTTAAAAATATAAGACCAAATATGATATTTTTTAATAGATAAATAACTAAAATAAAATGATAATTTTATGACAAACGAATGACTAAAAATATAATTTATTGATTTTATTTATTTATTTTTATGATAATAATATGCTTAATTTCTTACTTTGTAAAAATATTGAAAGAAATTAACTTAATCTATAATTAAATTTAAATATGTTCACCAGAAAAAAATTTACAATGAGGCTGAACCGATTAAGCATCATGGAAGGGATGGGAGTGGAGGAGCTCTCACCTCACCTAATTGTTTTCCTTCTTAGACAGTGTCTTTATTTTTGTTATATCCACAAGTTGAATCTAAGACACCAACAGAAGACTCAGGGGGACTTGTCTTTTTGCAATTTGCTTGGTCTTTACGCCCTAAACCTGTGACTTTAACCTGGTCTCAGCTCAAAATTATTACCCTCACTAATAACAGTTTGAAAACCTGCCTCTATTGCATATTATGCTAACAGATTAAATAATACATTTGCTTTGTTAAGGCGACGCTTAACAACAATGTTTAGAAATCAGCAATGCATTAATTATGTAATCAATCCTTTGACTTTTTAAATTAAAATAGTAAAGCTATCTTAATCACGTTAGTGTTATCTTTGTATTGACTTTGCAGTAATATTTTAAAATATGTAATTACTTTCTAAAAACTAAGTTTATATACTTGACATTACCTGGACGACAACCCCGTCATTAAAGGTATGCCAAAGTTTGGTTTATTCCCGTTATTGCGTTATTTAGTGAAATGGACCAAAAGAATTTGACCATATTCCAAAACCAGTTAAATGGGGGCTTCTACCAAACTGCACATATTTACACAAATATTAAATAACAGGACGTGAGCCCAAGCAGGTAAGTGTGAAGGTGCACCAACTAATGTTTTATTAAATGATGCATAGCTAATAAAATAAGATGTGAGTCAGTGTCCGCCATTACACGCTCAAGTCAAATGTGTAATGCAAATAAGGAAACAATGACTCTTTTTTCATTAATGAAGTACCCTTTTAGCCAAAATGATTATAATAATAGAGACTCGTTTAATTTGTTCAGTGTGTCAATTTCCAATAAAAACTTTTCGATATAGTTCTTCTTATTTTTTTCCACATGATGAATATTCATTTAAAACCGCTTGCTTTGCTTGTAGCTGAATTCTTTTTAGTTTGTCAAGCTGGCTTAAAACTTGATGCTTCATAGAGAAGAAAGAAGGCCGATTAAGAAGAACATGGGTCAAGTGGCATTATTTTTCTGTACAGAAATATTCCATAGGAGTGTGCATATGATTACTGGGCAACTTTATCCTGTTGAAGATTGATTTAACGTCGTTTGTGAAGCTGTGTGCGCTTCTTAGGGAGCTTCCTATTGTGCTCATTTGTCGTAGTGTGCGTAGAACTAATATGGGCGACTTCAATAAAGCGATAATATTAATTTAATTGCAGTTGGGTTTGAACTGTATTTTTTTTAAAAAAATGTCGAGTTCAAACTCTGTTAGTGGAGTTAAGCGCGTTCAGTTACTAATTAGTGTGCTCCGACAGGATGCTCTTAATTAATTATAATTATTTAATAATCTCTCAGACATTTATTAAATGATATTCACTTAGTAGATTCAAAATATCAACCGTAATTTATATTTCATCTTATACTGAACAATTAATTTTAGTTTTCACGAGCGCTGGCCCCTCCCCCTCCTTTTTTTATTTTTTATTTTTTATTCCCAAAATATTTTTGGGCGTCGGAGCAGTCTCACGATCGGATCACTACAAAACCTCATTGCGCTAGAGAGAGTGGCGTCTCTCTCCGTTTCCTTTTCAAAGAAGCATTCGACGGTGTGAGTGAGAGTGGGGAGAGGAAGAGACTGGTCGTGAGAGAGGAAGGGATACAAACCAAACCAAGCTATGGAATGCTGATATGTCTATATAATTTGTAGTGTGTCTGTGGATGCAGCGAGCATTACCAACCCACTTGTGAATTCACGCTGATTTTTTGGGGATTATTAGCAGTTTTTTGCTTCTTTAAGTAACCCCTAGAAGGAGGAGAAGGTACTAGTCTTTGCTTGTTTAACTGCTCCGTCTTCGCTTTTGCTTCTCTCGTTCACTGGATTTGATCTGATGTCTTATGTATTACTATTTTGTGTTGGCTGGTAAATTGATCTAAACGGGCCGTTTTTTAATCTTCTGGTTTCGTTAAGATTTTGGTATGAACGCAATGCGCTTTGTTACTCTCAAATAAGAGAAATAGTTGGGAGTGACTGCCTCGTTACCCACTTATCAATCTACATCACTTCATAGATATCTATTTCAAGATTGGGTTTGTGATGGATCTGGTGCGGTGAATTAATGCTCTACGTTTTTCGACATTCTCATGTTTTTGGTGCTATCGATGCACCGTGAGTTGGCCTATTCTAAATTTGTTTGTTTTTAACCTGCTGCCTGTGACTTCTCTGTATTTGAACGCCTTTTAAGAATTGAACTTGTTTAGATAGAAGGTCATCAAGTTTTACGCGGTATCCTTATTTTTATAGGTTTCCAATTGCTTAACTGGAGGCGGTGTCTCCCAATGATTTTCCCCCTCAAGTCCGAATGACGCTGAAATAACAAACCTTCATTGGTTTCCCAGTGTATTGAAAAATTATTTACGTTTACTCATCAACTTCTTCGTGCAAGTAAAAGCCTCCAAGCCTGAGAATGTCCAGGCCTCTGCATCGAGGTGTATCTGGAATTCGGATCCCTGACAGCAGTCATGAGCTGTGGGACTCTCAGTCAAAAGATAAAACAGAAAAGGAAGATTTAGATAGAAGAGCTTCATCAGATCAAAGCCCTTTAGCCGCAAGGTTTCCTTTGCGGTTGTTTTTTGCAGATAATTCTCAATTCAAATATGGTACTGAGAATGGTTTTACGTCTGATCCCTTCATTGTTGGCACTCCAAGAAGTCGGCATAAATTGACACTGTTTCTCTTGAAGTTTAGCTTAGTAGTAATAGTTATTCTTGCTCTTACTGGATCTTTTTGGTGGACAATTTCGATTTCTACCTCATCAAGAGGTCACATATATCATGGTTATAGAAGACTCCAAGAGAAACTTGTATCAGACCTGTTAGATATTGGGGAGTTCTCTCATGGTACCTCAAGGTTGAAAGAATTGGAATTTTGTTCTCAAGAATTTGAGAACTATGTTCCTTGCTTTAATGTTTCTAAGAATCTAGCTTTGGGTTATTCTGATGGCAATGTGCTTGATCGGCAATGTGGCCATGAGCTGAGGCAAAATTGTTTAATACTTCCTCCTGCAAAGTACAAAATTCCTCTTCGGTGGCCTACTGGAAGAGATGTTATCTGGGTTGCTAATGTTAAAATCACTGCACAGGAGGTTCTTTCTTCTGGAAGCTTGACCAAGAGGTAAGTTAGACACATCTCCTTACCAACTGTCTTATTTTCAGTTATCTTTTTATCCTAATGTTGCCTTTTCTTTCCCATGGTTACAGAATGATGATGTTGGATGAAGAACAAATTTCCTTTCGTTCAGCCTCTCTCATGTTTGATGGTGTTGAAGACTACTCGCATCAAATTGCAGAAATGATTGGACTTAGAAATGAGTCTAACTTCATACAAGCTGGGGTAAATAAATATATCTTGTCTACTAAAAATGGCATATTTATGTTTGTTGCCTCATTCCTTTTGGTGTCCTCTTTCATTATGCTCATATTTAACAAATCTGGTTCATGTGACATACTTCTATTTACTTTGTTGAAATACGTGGGTGGTTTTGAGCTTGCCTTTATTGATGCAGGTATTACAAAATAAATATTAATTATCTAGCTGGTACTTTCAACAAATTATTAATGATTGGTACTGTATAGTCACCATGGGCATGTAATGGCAACCTTTATGCCTATGACCTGTTCGACACAAGTACAATGTTCTAAAAATTGATCGTTTAGAATTGCTGGATATATTGCTAAGCTGACAGAAAATCCCGTGGAATTAGTGAATAAGTTTCTTGATACTGTTGAGTTGTTTAGATCCAGTTGGTCAGTTGTAAATTGATTACCCAAGATTTTTTTACTATAAAACATCTATTTGGTGATTTATATTGTGCATGAATTTTCGTGTATCTTCAGTTTGGATGGTTTAGCGATGTACTTCCTGATAGGCTATGGTAGCACTGAAACTTAGCCTTTTCGGTTTGACCGTGATTGAAAATGTTGGCCTCCTGAAATTTACAGGTTCGAACCATACTGGACGTAGGTTGTGGCTATGGTAGCTTTGGTGCACACCTCTTCCACAGTCAGCTCATAACTATGTGCATTGCAGACTATGAGCCTTCAGGTAGTCAAGTTCAGCTCACGCTTGAGAGGGGTCTTCCTGCTATGGTTGCTTCTTTCACTTCAAAACAGTTGCCATATCCATCTCTATCGTTCGATATGTTGCATTGTGCAAGATGTGGCATTGATTGGGACCAGAGAGGTATGTTTCAGAATCATGCTACTTCCTGTAGAGTCAACATGTGTGGATGGTATTTTGCTTTTATACAACAAAATCTTTTATTTTCTGATTATTGAAGTCCTTTCAAATAAGAGCTACATTACAAGTGCCATTGGAAGAAGAAAATAAGTGTCATAAATGAAAAATCTGAAATATTTTGTTGTTGTAATTATCAATTCTTAGGTTTCTTAAAGGATGCTTTTCTTTTCTTGATACTCATACTCATATGCTCAAGTAAGAGGGTTTAGTGGTTGAGCTTAGACCTTTGACCACAGTGTTGGAACCTAGGAAAAGTATTGACAGTTGACTTCTATATCACTACTAACCTCTTCAACCGAAATTAATGCCTGGACCTTTCCCATTGTAATTAAAAGTGTTCTTCTAACCACTTCTGTCACTTCTAGCCAACAAAGGCTATATCACTTGTTAACTACTTATTTTATCTGGGATGCTTTATAGTGCAGTATATTATGAATTCTTATTTGTTTCTGATGTAAATCTATATCTGAAACAGAGTTAAGACCAATGATATGGTGTATATTTTTGGGAAAATCTCCAACTTTAGCTCTTAATTACAGGGAGTTCCCCAAAGTTGAATGTATTAATCTTTTCCTTTCAGCAGCCTAGGAATTTCAAGCAATTTAGTAATGCTGTTGCTGCCAATGCCAAGCTAAATATTGTAAATTATTAGTTTCTACTTTTTCGTATTGTGTCCTGGACAGCCAAGTGTTCATTATGTGAAAATTACTGAAGTCAACATAATTTATAACCTCTGTCAAACTGGATTTAACTTTTCAAAGTCTTTCTTTCAAATCTGTTAAAGTCTATCCTTCTAACTGCCTTTAATTGGTACCCTTATTATTCCTTATAATTGTTTGAACTTGGAAATTCAAAAGGTAGTTATGAACTTTAGAACCATTACTTCAATTTTATCAAAAATTTTATTAAAAATTTAGCACCTTAATCTTGGTAACTGATGTAAATCGTTGGACTTCAATCAATATTTTTAACCATACATTCTTATTACATTGTATAGATGGCATTCTCTTGCTTGAAGCTGACAGACTTTTAAAACCTGGTGGCTACTTTGTCTGGACATCAACACTTACTAATGCTCGTAACAAAGAGAATCAGAAGCGGTGGAAGTTTGTTCATGATTTTACAGAAAATCTTTGCTGGGAAATGTTGTCACAGCAAGATGAAACTGTCATATGGAAGAAAACTAGTAAAAGGAATTGCTATAATACAAGGTAAAGCCGTTGTGACATATATTCGTGAAAAAAAAAAAATCACATTGTACACTCTGGGGAAACATATTTCTAAAATGTTGAATCTATACTACATATATTATGGCCTGAAAAAAGAATCTACACTACATATATGTATTCTTTTACTGCATAAAAAATTTGAGGTGATTCTGCTTCTTTGCCTCACCTGTTTGTACTTTCAGAAAACCTGGTGCTGGCCCTCCTTTGTGTGGTAAAGGTTATGATGTGGAGTCTCGATATTATCGAGAGCTGCAAAACTGCATAGGAGGAACACATAGCAGTCGTTGGATTTCTATTGATGAGAGGGCAACCTGGCCTTCTCGGGCTAACTTGAATAAGAATGAGCTTGCTATTTATGGTAATTGTTATGTTCTTCAATAGTTATAGATCTTTTAATGGAAGGAATTGCATATTACTGTTTCACTAAATGGAATATCTCCACTTATCTTCTTAATATGGCTATATTCATGTGTGTCAGGATTGCAGCCTGAAGAATTTGTTGAGGACTCTGAAAGCTGGAGAACAGTAGTCCATAATTACTGGTCTCTCCTGTCACCTTTAATATTCTCTGATCATCCTAAGAGGCCAGGTGAAGAGGATCCTTCACCGCCTTACAACATGCTCCGAAATGTGTTAGACATGAATGCTCATTTTGGTGGTTTTAATTCTGCACTGCTGCAAGCTGGGAAGTCTGTGTGGGTCATGAATGTGGTCCCAACCACTGGACCTAACTACCTTCCCTTGATCCAGGACAGGGGCTTTGTTGGCGTTTTGCATGATTGGTATTCCATTCTCCTTTATTTTATTTATATCTTATAATGTTATGATTCTTGGTTTCCCTCAATAAATTTCTCTTAGTTAAATATGAATGTACACCCATATGCTAAGCCATTCCTTTCCTCTTCTTTTATTATTATCATTATCTCATACATATTATAGTTTTCTTACAATTAGATTCTTTGGTGGCTTCTAGGTGTGAGGCCTTTCCAACGTATCCTAGAACCTATGACTTGGTGCATGCAGCAGGACTTCTGTCACTTGAAAATTCTCAGCCAGGCAGATGCACTATGCTTGATCTGTTTGTTGAAATTGATAGGTTACTTCGTCCAGAGGTATGTAAACTGAATATCTGGACATTATTAGCCATACATGTCCATTTCTGTTTAATATATGCAGAGAGGGATATGGCCATGAGGCCTGGGATGAATATCTTTTTTTTTTTTTTTGGTCTGAATCATGAGTTTTTTCTTTAAATTTATCGTTGGTATTAAGGATCACCTGTTGTAAGCTTAAATTGTGTTTCTACTTGAAGAAACTGGTACTTGCCTCAAGCCCATAATGAAAGCAGTCCTCCAGATTTCACTTTCTAGTTTCTAATCGAACTAAGAAACTTTATTGACTGGCAATACGGTAATCTACAATGTTCCTTTATTGATTCTAAGCATAATAGCCTGGATTTGAGCTTATAATCTTATATTACTGTTAAGTTGCTGCATTTTAACTTTATGGAAGATTACTTCTTGTTGTAACTTGTAAGTATGAATTCACCGCCATTAGCATAATATTATATCACTTTGTGACTTGAACTTTTCCAGTTTCCACTTCGTTTGTCCCTGATTTATTAATGATGGCTAAGATTTTCCTTTTTCCAGTGCATTAGTGCATTTTGTAAAATTATAGCTCAAAGTCTACTATAGCACTATCAGCATGGTACTTATCATGTTTATGAACTTGTGACACTGGACATGCATTAATCTATGAATTGCATGACAAATTGAATTTGACTCCTTTTTAAAATCATTAATCTCTTCGATATCCTTAGGAGGTTGCTTTCAAAACTATTAAAATTACCTGAGACATTAAATATGTGATACAACCAAAACTGCAGCAGGAATTGCTCATTAAGCAATCCACTAATGTATCTTTTAATATGTTTACAATTACAAGTGTGTTATACATAGGCAATCTTTCTGTGAAGTCTGTAGATGCTGAGTCTGACTTGCATTTACGAGATTTAGAATCAGCAGACAGCTAATTTGCCTGTTTGTTAGAGTTGCTACGTTGATGATTTGAATTTGCTGACTTGGGTCATGTGTGCAGGGTTGGATTATAATTCGGGATGCAGTTCCTTTAATAGAGTCAGCTAGAGCTCTGGCAACACGACTGAAGTGGGATGCACGAGTTGTAGAAATTGAGAGTGACAGCGATCAGAGACTTCTAATCTGTCAGAAGCCTTTCTTTAAGAGACAGGCAAACTAATTAATTCAAGGACTGAAGAAATTAGATCATAATATTCATATTCATTTCCATCCTGTTCATTTATTGTCATAAAGCTCCGCCAAAGTGGGGATTGAAAATTTTGAACAGAAAGAAGTAAAAAGAATAGAGGAAACATTGGATCTTGGTCAATGATACAGTCACAACTCCCATGTAGCCCTAAAAATTAGTTAGGGCATGTAATTACCAAACGAGATCCAAGAGCAGATAGGGAAGTATAGTGGTACATTTATTTTTTCGAGTGATGTCTGATTACAGTAACACAACCACATCATTAAGATTATGAAAGTGATAGAATAAGCTATTGCTGTTCGCTGTAGTGTATAAAATGCTCAGCAGTCAATTACCCCTTATGTTCCAGTTATTCTTCTGCTCTCATCTTATAGACTCTTTGCTGTCTCATGTAGAAGCTTGACAAAACTCTTGATATTTTGTCAATGTTTATAAATTATAAAGTGAAATTATAATATTCCACCGCAATTTTGCAATGCTTCACTAGTTGGATATATTGACAAGTTGATCTAACATTAAGGCAGTTGTATTTATATTGCTAATGTGGCATTTTATTTCAGATACAGGTTGCTTTAGTTTAAATTTTGAACAACTTTTATATTTTATCAGTCCTCCAATTCAGAAATAAGTCATTATGTATGATCAATGAAAAGTTTGGATAATTTGTAGTATCTTTAAAATTCAAATATTCTCGTCTGAAAAGAATACTAAAGTAATTCGTGCATGAAAAGTGTTGTGGCTTTATTTTTATTTAGAAAAACTAAAATTAATATATAAGTAATATAACTTAGATCCATGTGCTGTCAAAATTGTGGTCTGAAAAAATCCATCAATTAGATCTAGATTGCAAGTCCATAATTATTTCAGAAGAACGACGTTCATTTATTCGAAGAACGTACTAACGCATCTAATAGAAGAACAAAAATTCTTTTCGCAATTTGATGTCAAAAAGTGCTTTTTTGTGATCTGTGGAGCGAAGCCACGGAGAGAGCAAAAGAGCTGATCATGACAGCACGGCATATTTAAAAAACTAAATTACATAGAATTTCTTTGATTTTTGTTTAAATTATATGATTTTTTATTTTTAAAATATAATAATTTTTTTTTACTAAAATATCCTGACACACACACACACACACACACATATATATATATTAACAAAACATATTTTGATCGAAAAAACTAAATTGGACTAATATGAAAATTTTTGTATATTTTAAAAATAGAAGAGATATTTATATAATTTTAGTAATTTTTTTTAAATTACGTGTAATTTATTCTATATTTAAAGAGTAAGATGCTTATCCTTTGGTTAAGTCTTTTTTGAAAAAATTTATTAAATAAGTATAAAATAAATGATTTTTGATATATTTTAGCAGTTTAATTTTAGCAAATAAAAACAGTGCTTTTCACATAATTTTCTTCCAGAATTCCATTTGAAAAGTTTTTTTAAAGTAAAGAAAAAAATTCAGCGATACCAAATCTTTTAATTCAAGATCAATTGGGAAATGAAGCACAGGATAGAGCCTTGCAGGATAGCAGCCAGCTTGGTCAAAAGATTTAGAATGTGATCGCCTAAGCAATAAGCATGATGTTGGGGGCTTCAACAATTCGTTTGAAATAGCTACATAAATAGTTTCTTAGGAATCACTTAGCTTCACCTACCTTAGCTCAGTTGGTCGAGCGGAGGACTGTAGTGGGGATGTCTTACCTTATAGAAAGCCTTCGGGCGCTAATTCGAATCCGGCAGGTCGGACTTTTGAGCCTTGTGGTTATTAACCCTGCACGGTACGTATTTTAAGTCTTTAAAGTTTCACTTTTCAACATGTCACTACAACTATAGTTTTCCATCTCATTGATCAACAATGTACGAATTTTATACATTGTTGAAACCCTAGAGTTTTAACTTGCAGCTTCTTAAGGTTTCACTTTTAAACTTGTCACTACGTATTTTTAGTCTTTAAAATTTCACTTTTCAACTTGTCACTACAACTTTAGTTTCCCAGCTCATCGATCAACAATATACGAATTTTATACATTGCTGCAGGTTGAACTTAGAGTCATAGAGTTTTGACTTGCAGCTTCTCAGCCAAACTCTATAACGCCTCCTCTGAACTGAGGGGTTGCCTTGCGATTCAGATAAGGTTTAAATAATATCCAGAGGCAGTAATTGCCATGCTCAATCATTGTCTTGCGCAGTCAAAATTGTTTAATGTATAATGCTGAGAGAATCTGCTAAGCCTTGAAGATCATATCAAACTTCCACCAACGAAAATTGGAGACTAGGAAGACCACGTTACATCAATACTTAAATAAACAAAGAGACTGTTAACGGTCAACGCCCACCTAGGCCCGAGTCTCCTATTTGGAAAAATTGAAACAGATTCAATCTTAAAGGTTGAAACTAAATATTGAAGATTGCTGCTGCTCCACTTTAAAGTCAAGTCCTGGAAACATAATAAACAACCAAGCCAAGAGAATATTTTATTCTAACGAGTTGTTCCTTTTGCAGGCACCTGGTGACTTTGTGGTCGGCTCCTTGACTTGTTCCTGCTTTTATGGGCAACACTCGCACTGCTTCTGGTGGAAAGTGATCCTCCTTGCCCACCTCTCTTGACTGCTCTTCTGTTGGAGCTCCTGCTGTTGTTCCCCAGTGCAGCTTTGGCTACACTGTCTGTAAGTATTTCTCGTGCTCTCTGAGGTTTGATGGGTTGCTTGTTCAAGTACACTAGCTTTGGAAGAAGACCACACACTGCTTTCCGCAGCTGCTCCTCACTGATGTTGCTCAGAATTGGATTTCCCAGAAGATTCAGTGCCTGCAGTGAGTTGTAGTTAGCCACAAGCTGGCCTAAAGCTTTCATTGTTGTGATCTTGTTGAAGCTCAGGTCCAGAACAGTTAGCTTCAGTAGCCTGTGTAGACCCTCAACATCGCTTATCTTGTTCCCAGCAAGGTATAGCTCTTTGATAAGTGTACAGTTCGATAACCCTGACAACATACAGGTGAATAAATTGTAAGGCCATGTAAAATGAGAAGCAAATTTCCATCAAGTATAAACTTCAACAGAAGAGGAAACTAACCTTGTCCAATTCTGGAGATGCGATTGTAACTGAAATCAAGCACCCGCAGTCGCGTCAGTTCTCTGAGTCCCTCAATGGTGCTGATCTTGTTTCTTGACAAGTTAAGAGTGTGAAGACCCTTTGGAAGCAATCCTGGCGTGATGTGAACTGCAAATAGATGAATTGAACGGAGTGAATCAGCTAAGCTATTTATTTGTTGTAGTTATCTGAAAGATTACTTTCTGCTGCTGAGGTTATACCTATGAAATTGTTGGACAAATTGACAGTGCGGAGACTGGAGAAATGTGAAATAGCAGGGATGGCATTTAAACCGATGCCCGTAATGTGAGCTGCAGCTGAGGTTGGATTCAGAGACTGGACAACGCTATTAGCATATAAAATCTCCTTTGAAAGATTGGCACCTGGATGTCGAGCAGCGCTTTTGGCCATTGATCTACCTGTGTCAGGAGATGGTGGGTAGACAATGCTTCTCACATCTTCATCATCACAATCCACTGGTAGTGCCTCTTGGGTTTCTAGATCTTTCACCCACTCATCCACTCTTGCAAAGGACGACAATTCTGTTGAGAAAGCAACCCACTGGTTTTGGGGCCACAGACTTGATTCTCCCACGTGAAATTTGCCCCACCTCTGGTTATCAATATTTTCTTCAATGCAGCATTTACCAAAGGATTCCAGGGTAAATGATCCAGGTGATTCCACATTTTCCGATGCCTTACCTTGTTTTGGTTCAAGGATGTCTGAAGAATACCCGCATTGCCTATTTGAAGCAGCAGCACTAGCAGGAAGCAGTTGTGTTGATTTGCTAAACGAAGGTCTGCGTATATTCCTGTGGCTCCACAAGAACAACTTCCACCACAATCTTCTACTTCCAGAAGGGAGAACTTGACTTGACGAATGCCTTTTCAACATCACTCTATCGGCACTGCAATGAGTCATTACTGACTTGGGGCTTTCAAGATAGTCCCTCTGGTTTTCTGATAATCCCTGCAAATCCTCATAGGACTGAGACGTAGAATTAGGCAATTGATGAGGCATCTTCCTAAGCACATCCCTTATTTCCAGGTTGGAGCAGGAGCGCTTGAGAGCTGGAGAAGCCCAGAAGACAGCCTTGCCAACCCCAGGATCACTGACATGTCCACTTTGGATCATATCAATGCTCTTTTGGCTCTCTTTATCGTTCTTGTCTTCAAATTGATTGTTCGCTTGAGTTTCATATAAAATGGGAAAACTTATCTCGTCATCTCTTGGGTCAAATCCTCCTTTGCTGGCCACAGCTTCATGTTCACGGCTTTGGAGATCCATGTCAGAGAGTTCCCTCTTGATTGAGGTTGAATCTTCATGCTCATCTTCCCCTTCATAAGCTACCTCTGCTTCAGCCTTCACAGGACTTTCATGATTCATAACCCTCACATTGCTCCGTGAATTTTTCTGGATCCCACAGGGAGCTGCAACATCGAAAGTGGCTGGGTTCAACCTATCAATCTCCGATGATATTACTGGCTGTTCAATTTTGACATGCAGAGTGTTAAGTCCCCCTTTGGAAGATTGTATTGTCACCTGAAAAAGCAGGCAAAATGAGGCTAAAACAGGTAAATACTAAATACTTTGGTCATGCGAACCTCGCAATACAAAATAAGATGCAGAGGGTAACAAGTTTTACCTTGTCCGCCTTCTTCCTTGCAATCAAAACAGAGAAACACCCACACACGGCCATTGCGGAAGTTGAAACTTGTACTAAATCTTTGGAATTCAATTTCTATTGTCGCTCACATCTCAGCTTATTCATGGTTTAGCTAAAACACAAGGATTGTCGGAGAGTATAGAGATTACATTGGACACAATGAATCAAAAGTTAGCCATAATCAGTGGGAAGGCGCAGGACAAGAGATAGCACCCAGTCCGAGCAGAATAAACCGGCAAACGAAGGACCAACGCCCGCTCCGGCCGGCAAAGATATCTCTTGATTGTCGGCCAGAGTTGTCTGTGTTGCAAAATCTTCTCCTCAAAGCTTCATGAATATATGCCTCTTCCAGGAGACCTACCCAATTGAAGATCAAACAGTCAGATGAGCAAATATCCATTTAGGAAAATTCAAGAACCACATCAATGGCATCCAGTTTGCTAAAACCAAACTTGCCACCCGCCGGCACGGATATATTCCTCTATCCTCAATTCACTTTAGATCACCCTCATCAAGATATTTCTAAATTTCTTTCAGACCAACTTACTTCTCATCGATGAACCAAAACCATAATTTTCAGAGATCTACCAGGAATTCCCTTCATTGGCTCCATAAAAAAGAATCGTTTTTCTTTAGAAATCGGAACTGAGTGAAAAGGGGACACAAACTAACCCCAGATGCCTCATGATTGCGAGACAGATTTCAACAAAAGGCTACCCACGCAATTTCTGGCACAGACAGCGAACTTTTATGGTAAACAAAAAACCGAAAAAAACGAAAGGAAAGCGTACCCTTTGAAGCGAAATCCCAGGTTGTCAAGCTATTGAATCATGCAGAGAGCGTTGTGCTTGAGCTGGAATCCTGAAAGCTTTGAGAAAAAGCTAAAATTGTGGGAGGGGGAGGGAAAAGGGAAAGAACAGAGATTGTGGTCGTGTTGGGAATGACATATGAAGGTGGGCAAGATTGGCCCAGAGAAAGCAGGTCTTATTATTAT
The DNA here is from genome assembly GCA_037074485.1 of Delonix regia. Taxonomy (NCBI): domain Eukaryota; kingdom Viridiplantae; phylum Streptophyta; class Magnoliopsida; order Fabales; family Fabaceae; genus Delonix; species Delonix regia. The sequence continues at coordinate 9,468,220 of CM073452.1, forward strand.
TATTTTGAAACCAACATAACATACATTACGCGCAATAAACACGGATTCTGCGCTCGCCCCCTCCACCGTGGTGACCGCCTATATGTGCAACTTTAATCAGCTAGCCAACCGAGACCACATGCCTCTTTTTATTTCCTTCCTCTTCCTCTTCCTCTTGTCTTTTATTATATGTTTTAGCATAATTATTGGTGTTTTATTATTTTTTAAGTAAATACTATAAATTTTCTTTTACACAGTAGATAGAAGATTATTTTCTAAGAATGTAACGAATAAAGCCGCGTAGAAAAAACAGCAAATAATAAATAACAAATTAATTCACATATTTGTTATTTTTAAGTAAATACTAAATATATTTTTTCACATAATTAGATAGTAGATTAATATATGAGAGTGTGACGAATAAAGAGTCAAATTAGCGTTAGAAAAAGCTAAATTAATAAAAAATATATATATCTCCTGTCCATTCTTAAATAGTTATGTGGACGCCCACAGGCCTCCACAGCCACAAATTCCACGCCCCACTTTTCATTTTATTCTTTTTATTCAAATCTTCCGAGCTAAACGCTCCAACTACCATTATAAAAAACAAAAATATTCAATCTCAACATGATCTATATTAATATATATAATTTGGAGGCCTCTTAATCATCGATGTTAAAATTACACACACACACACACATATATATATATATATATATATTAGCAAAGATAGATAAAATATATAAATAGGTAATTTTGTCATGGATATATAAAAGTGAAAGATTATTTGTTTTTCATAATTTTCTTTATTATAAATTATATAATTTTTTATATTACAAGAAGAAAAATATTATTTCATATTTTAAAATACATATCAAACAATCCCAGGATAAGGATTCCCTACCGTTAAGGGATTTTTGCAATAATAAATTTGAGTTGTTTGATTTTTATTTAATAATTTAAATTTTTAATAACAAAAATATTATTTAAATCCCTCATTGATTATTTTTTTTCGTTTTGGTCTCCGCCGATCGAAAATTTCATGTCAGTCCTCTACTCGTCCTACTTTCATCCACATGATCCGCCGTTAAGCTGTTATTAAACATATACTGACATAGTCATTATCTGATGACGTGTCAGATTAAATGGTGAGGTGAAATAATAATCAATGCCACACAAGTTCTAAGTCCTGAAGCCTTTCCTTATTCTCTTCGCTGACGAAATCTTTGTCGCCATATAAATTCCTGATTTCATCTTGTGCCTTTTTTATCACTGTGGGATTTTTCATCAGTGAGAGCCCAAACTATTGTCGTTGCGCTCGTGGCTGTTCCCGCTATAAATATATTCTGCATCCATATGAAGGAAATTGAATCGTTTTCAAACTGAGTAGTTGGCTTTAATTTAAATATTAATTTCTCAAAATACTTTACTTGCGTAACACTTAGACGTTCAAAAGTAAAACATAACAAAAATAATATTACGTATAACACATATGATTTAGACCTTAATTTTTCTGACAGCAAAGGGATCGATCGTAGCCCAGAAAATGGAGATCTTACATGAACACAGCTTTGACGTGATCCAAAGTGAGACGAAAGTTGAATGACCTTCCATTATTCGAAGAAATATATCAATGATGTCTTGTTGATCGGTTTGATGTGTTTGTGGATCCACGTGGTCGTCAATGACCTGTTGGTAGAACATATCCACCTGCTTGAAGGTTTTATCAAGCCGCCAGAATAGTCCTCTGAGTCTGTCAACCCACCCCAACCATGGCATATAGTCTGTGAAGTAAATTCCACCAACAACGCCTGAGCTTCGTTCATCAGTCGATGAAATCTACTTCTTTCACTTCCTTCGATCTCCTCCTCGTACCTTTTCCCGAAAGCAATCCTACAGATTAAAGTGCATGTGAAAGATATTAATCTCTCGTTCAAGTTGATTACTCTATGAGAAGCAGCTGATTCACATAATTTTCGAATCATTCGCATAACCTCGTCTTCTCGAATGGGACGAAAGGAGGTGATGCGCCGAGAGCTAAAGAGGTGGAGGACACAGTTTTTTCACTTGTCTCCAGTATTCACTGTAGGGAGTAAAACCCAAGTCTAAGCCATTGTAAGACAATTTCCCTAGTCCAGGAAGGGAGGGTCTGCCAGCAAATGTGAGGTGTTTTCATGACTTCTCTAGCCATTCTTGCTGACGAAACAACTAGGGTTGGCTTAACGCCCAAACGCAAGAACATGTGAGGCCCGTATTGCTGGGAGAGTTGCCATAGATAGCGATGCAGGGCAGAGTTAGGAAGCTGGTGTAGATTGCCGATGAGAGGAAGACCTAGAGGACCTGGTGGAACTGGAAGATGTGCTCTTGTTCTTTTCGTTCTGTGAATAAGGAATAGGAGGAAGACAGATGAGAAGAGAATAATGTAATGTTATAGATGCTCTTCCATAGATAGGCCAAATCAGAAATACATCTCATCACAGTAAAAAGCTTCTCCTACTAACAAAAGCCATTTTTCCTCTCAACAGTAAAAGATCGTTTCCCTTGTGCGACTCTTTTACGTCTTCTATTGATGGGTGCTGCTCCTTTCGGCATAATGGATACTACTCTTCTCCAATCTCTGCTTGTCAAGGACGACCCAACCCTTTTTTTGCCGGCTGGTTTTAGTCTGCTTCAACGGCACACGGCCACCGTGGTTTCCTCAAGCTTCACGATCTGCGACATGCCAGTGTTGATGGGAGAGGGTCTACAGTCGTTTGAGAAGGCTGAATCGTATCTCTGACTTCGGTCAAAGTAAAAAAAAACCTTCTCAAGCCTTGTTTGGTGTTTGGATGCATATGTGGCAATAAAAGTCTCAAAAATTTCCACATCAGTAGTCCAAAAGTGCCACATTTGATGAAGACTAACGACATCTTAGGGGAGGGTCCATTTTGGATGAAAGTGGGATAAGTAGAGGATTGATATGGAAATTTGATCATTAGGGGACCAAAATAATAAATTAGTAATAAGTGGGGACTAAAATAAAAATTTTGTCAATTTTTTACTATGAAAAAATATTTTTTAAAAGAGTTTTAAATTGTAAATTATTTTTTGGTGAGATGGGGTTGGTTTTATATTGTTAATAAGCTAGTAAATTATGGGGTTGGTGAGGTGGGATGGGAGTTGATAAGAAGAGCATCCTGATGTGAAATTATTAAAGGAGGTTGATGTGAATCATTCAGTTTCAGAGTTGATGCTGCACGCTGCCGTGAAACGCCAAATCCTCCTTTACATTATTATTAGTACGGTTCTTCACTTTTCACAAACATTAAAGTTACATCTCATCAATTGCGTGTCCTCTGCACCACCGTGCATCACAATTCACAGATACCCTCTCCTTCTCACCGACACTGCGCAACCTTCATATAAGCGATCGTCCTACTAATCACATCTCAAATAATATTCCGAGTAAATTCAGCTACTTTTTTTTTTTTTTTTAAAATAACATCTGAAATTTTATTTTTATTAAAAATTAATATTATGCGCTATAGTTTTATTCTTATTCTATAAGTAACTGAATTAATGTCAAATTCTTATATAAAATCATATTTTTATCCTTAAATAGCTAGCTATTTTTTTTCAGATAATATACTCTAATTGGGATATTTTTTAGACAATTAATGAGCAAAACATTTATAGACATGAGCACAAACAATTTTAAATGTAAGGAAATATCATTGAGAATTTAAAAGAATTAATTTATTTTAACATATTTAAGTAACAATTAATTTAATTTACTCATATTTTTTTAAAAATAAAAATTATTTAAAATTAATTTAATTAAAATTTATAGATCAGATTAACTGTTTGACCAATATTTTTTTCACAACAACTAAAGCAAAATAGAATAAAAGAGTCAAACAGTACGAAGGAAAGAGAACAATCGCGACATTAATGCTGCTGCCAGACAGCTAGCAACCAGAAAAACCAAGAATTTGGACGCAAGCATTGACCTACAGTCTCGCTATCCCAAGATGAAACAGCAGCCAGACTATGCATTGATGACATCCAAGTAACGCCACATTCTTCTAATGGCAACTTTGGAAAGCTGGGTAACCGTTTTTTCTTTGGTCTGCGAAGACAACTGACAGTTAGAATTGAACAAGAAGCACGACCAAAACACCTCCTAAGACCTCCAGTGTGTCCTAAGAGCTGAGACGGGCAAGTTGAATACGAAAGCTAGCTTGAACCTTGGCCTTTCATTTCATCTTTTTCTTGCGGGTCATACCTTTATTTCTTTGGACAATTCTACGGAGAGATTAAGTGTTTTGAAACTTAGATTGAACAATTTTGAAAGTCATTCAAACTTTTTATATCTTTACTTTTTTTTTTTTGTTAAGGTATATAGTTCCATTTCATCCACTATATTCATTTTTTTTACTTTTACGAATTTATCCTGTTGACCATTCACCAATTTTTTTATATTAGTTTAATCCTTCCAAATTAATTACTACGATATTATTTTTAATATAATTTAGCAATGCATCTAACATTCTTAAACTGTAAATTGTATATGCCCATATAATCGTTCTTGTTGCCATGAGCCAACTCTTTACCAACTAGCTTAGGAACAACAATATGCTTATATAACCTGATTTATTCTTCTTTTTTTTTTTTTTTTATTTCTCTCTAAGGAAAAAACTAGATAGATGATCAATTCAATAATTAAAAGTCCTATTGAGCATATTAATGTTCAATACTCTCTGAATAGAGCTAACTCCATAATACATTTTATGTACTTTTAAAAGCATTGAGATGGACGACAAGGTAGCAAAGTTATTATCTCCATATAAGCAGAGATGGAACATCATGAAGATGAACATATTTGGGGAGGAAGATGTTTAAACTATCCTAGATTCTTATCAGTACAATGGGTATGAGTGACCAGAGAATATGACTTCATAGTAAAAAAGAGAATTATACGATCACATTAGCATACTATACAACCCATAAATTGGTATTCAATCTAGAGCCCAACCTTATAGAATTTCCGTGAAGGAAGTTGGGGACCTTAGACATATCGCCTAAGATGATGGATTTTTTATGGAGAGCATCCAAAGATCTAATTCCAATGCATGCCAACCTTAGAAGTAGAGGAGTTGAAGTTAATATAGAATGTTCGTTCTATCAAGAACCTGAAGACACTTCCCATGCTTTATTCAACTGTGTGCTTGCAAGAAGTAATTGGAATGAATGGAACCATCTTGGAAGTGACTTAGGAGCCCATAGTTTCACTTAATGTTTCTACTCCATACTTTTCAACTATCTGGTTGATTTGAAAAAACAATTTTGTTGTATCTCATGTTTACTGTGGAACACTAGAAATTAAAAGGTTTGGGGTAGCAGTGATAGGGGAGATATGTGTTTAATTACTAGAGCTTGTAGAATCATAGTTGAATGGAAGCAAGCAAATAAAAAGGAGGTAACTTACTCAATTAATAGTCGTCTACAATTTGGAAGAATTGAAAGATGGGAATGGTCATGTTTTATGGATGGAGCTACGTTTACATATGAAGGAAGATCAGGGTATGACATAATATTTAAGAATTTAGGTGGAGAGATTATATATTCTATATCTAGTTTCTATCATGGAACTTACCAAGCAAAAATAATTGAAACTCTTGCCCTTAGAACTACAATCCAGTGGACCTCATACAACTTAAATTCAAGTAGTGTGTTTTACTCAGATGCCCAGAATCTTATTATGGCCTTGAATTATTCTGATGATGAAGCATTTAAGCTAGGCGACATAATCCAAGATTGTAGATATATTATGCTCTCTAGGCATGATTACTCATGTGCATAAATTAGAAGGCGCATTAATTTGGATGCTCATAATTTGGCTAAAAACTCCTTGTATTTATGTCATTATCAAGTTGAAACCTATACTCCTAATTATCTTCAGTTTATATACTTTGATTAATAAGGAATTAACCCTTTCTTATTAAAAAAAAAAAAGAGCATTGAAATAGAGATGATTGTAATTAATTTTGCAAAAGATAAATTAATGGTAAGAATAAAATTATAATGTCCTTTTTTTCACTCCCCAAAAAATAACTTTTGTAAGGATTTTTTAATGCCACAGAGTGGTTCCATGACGATTGATGAAAACGTCACAAAAACTACTGTCACAAATAAAACAACGACGTTTTTCATTAATCCTTGTAAAAGTTATTGCGATGGCTAGTTCTTGTGACTGTCAAAAAATCCTTATTAAAGTCGTTGCAAAAACATGTTCTTGCAAGGGTCAACAAAAGTGTTGTAGTGTTATGATTTATGATTTTGTGACAGTTTTTTTTACCGTCGCAATCGCATACCATTATGGCAGTAAAAAAAAAGTGTTGTAGTGTTATGATTTTATGATAGTTTTTCTTACTGTCATAATCACATGCCATTGTGATGACAAGGGAATATTATATTACCCTTAACATCCCAATTGACATATGCAAAATCTAATAAAATTAAGTTTCACTGAGTATTCAAGTGCATTTTGGGGTTTGACAATTTAAGACTTATCCATTTATGAAAAAGTAAAATCAATAAAACTATCACTAAAAAACTATAATATTTGGACTATCAACCATATCTGTGATGCACAAACAATTAAATGACATCACTATCCATCACGTTACGTAAATATAGGAAGCTCAAGGGCATCAAAATCCATAATACAAATATTGTTAAACCATAGATAATTTAGAACAGTCATGTATTCTATTGATAGATATTATGTCTTTTATAATAACTTACTAAGAATTGATAGTGATACTTATTTGAACATTCAATCAACCATTGAACTTTAAACTATATTCAAGATATTATACATTATGTTGCATAATTAGTATATGCCAACAATCGCAATATTAAGTAATTATCATATTTTTTTAAGCAATATCAATCCTAAGTGTTCACATAGGTCTCCCAGAAAACTAACCACATAAATTATTACCCTAAATGTTTATCCTAAATCCAATATTAGAAAAAAAAAAGTTAAACAAATAAAATACTAGGAAAAATAAAAAAAATTCAACAAAGAATATAAAAAATAAAATAATTTTTTTAAAAAATACATACCTTACCTGAGTTGGTTGCCGACGATAAGCAGGTAGCTTAAGCTGACATTGAGCATAGACAGAGGAGGAAATCAGTGGCAGCAAGACTCACAAGCACAAATAGTGACACAGGCGAAAAGCAACAAAACAAACAGACGACTGACCAACGAGGAGGGCAAGACCAGTAAAAGGTAGCTGGTAGACCACGAACAGCATGAGTAGGACCAAAAGGTGTTGAGGGACTTAGTTCTTTTAAGGTTGATCGATCGTGTTGTAATCGACCTTTTGGTGAGAAGGAATAAAAAGAGGTTAAAATTAATTCCTAAAACAAATCTTGAAAATCAATTTATTTGGAGTCACCACCAAAATTTTTAACGGAAAACATTGGAAAACCAATTTAAAACAAAAATAATAAGGCAAAATGGTCTGCAAAAATAGAAACGGGTTTGGGAGTCTATTTGAGTGTGGGAATGGTGTTAGGCACCCCACAGCACCCGTCCATAAGGACGGTTGCCTTAAACTAGTCAGTTGAAATAGAATATGACCTTTAATTTTATCTCAATTACCCTTTATTGACATGCATACCCGTTAAACAAAGAAGATAAAAATGACAATAATGGAAGTAGACGGATAAGTGTTTATAAAGGGCAGACTTGACCTAGGATAAGAGCTTAGGGCCTACGTACCCCATAATAGGGATCAAAGTCCACGTAGTTCGACCAAAATAGCATACTTGTTGGCTGAAGATTGGTAATTTTTGTGATGAGAACAAAAGAGTTCAAATTAAATAGATTTTCTTAAACAAAATGGGATTGAAATTTGGTTTGTGTGTTTTAATTTATGACAACCTGATTAATTAGGCTCTTTTGATCTCTTCATTTTCTCTCTTTTTAACTTTTTGTTTAGTTTTGTATTTCAAATCTTTATTTTAAATTTTAAATGAAATGATTATGGGATGATATTTTTAGGATTTTTGGGAGTTTTTATTTTTTGAAATTGAAATGTAATTATAATGAAAGGAATATTTTTGAATTTATTTATTTATTCATTTTTTGGATTTTCAAGATTGGAATTTATTGTTGAAATTAGGATGAAAATAAGATCATTTTTCCAATTTTTGAATTTATGAAAATTTTTGGATTTTTGTTTTTATTTATTTTTGGATTTTTAAAATTAGAATTTATTGTTAAAGTTATAACAAAATTATAACGAAAAGCCATTTTTCAGAATTTTTGAATTTATATATTTTTTGGGTTTTTGGATTTTTTTAATTTTTGCATGAGAGATTATGATTAACCAGACTTTTATTTAATTTTTATATACATATTCATGTTTTTTTTATTAGAATTATTCTATACTTTAAACTATAATAGAAAAATATTTCTATGATTTATGAATCTATGATTTTTGTACATATATATTTTTTAAAATTAGAATTTATTGGAAACTTAAAGTAAAACTAAAATGAAAAATATTCTTAGGATTTTTAGTTACATAATAAGTAGGACAAACCTCCCTATTTTTCATCAATTCATTCCAATATTTTGAATGTTAATTTTTGAAATATAAGGAGACTCAATGTCTCACGCAGTCTCTACTAACTAACCTTTGGGTGCCTAAGAAGATGAGTGATCTCACGCGAGAACCCAAAATATAGAATAAAACATTTGGAAATTCTCGGGATTTTATTTTCATATTTTTTTTAAAGATTTTGAAATTAAAATTCTTTTAGTCTTGTTTTTAGTAAGATCAATTCCCTAAAGCTGATAGAGACCCAAGTCCCACATGGCATTTTTTTTATTAATTAAATTTTATAAAATACCAACTTAATCATTTTGTGAATAATAGAAAATACTTAATTAAGATATTTATTTTTTCATGATTATTATTATTGTTATTATTATTTTAAAACAAGTATGTACTAATTTTCGGGGTTTATAGAGATTAAAATTTCACAAAATCCCAAACATTTGAGGAGAACAATATTCTCACACGATGATAACAAGATTTTATTTTTATGTATTTTTAAGAGTTTTGAAATTGGAATTATTTTAACCTTATTTTTAACAAGATTGATTCCCTTAAACTTGCGGGGACCTAAGTCCCATATAGCATTTTTAATTAATTAAATTTTATAAAATACTGACCCAATCATTTTGTAAATAATAGAAAATATTTATTTTTGCATTGTTATTATTTATTTATTTATGTATTTTATTATTATTATTTTTTAAACAAGTATGTACTAATTTTTGAGGTCTAAGGAGATTGAAATATCACACGACCTCGAGCACTCGAGGAGAATGATATTCTCACACGAAGGTTTTCTTAAAACCTTACTTATAAAACCAAGACTAGTTTCATATTGACATAAAAAAAACACATGAAGTAATAATAATGATAATTAAAAACCAAACAACAATAAAAAAAAAAAAAAAATTTAAGACGCCATGCACGAACCTTCCAGCAAACCAAAAACACCTCCCTTTGGTTCACTTTTTCTTCATACATATATGCTTATATATATATATATACACACACACACACACACACACATATATATACACACACACACATCATCCTTACCTTTAAATGACTTGCCTTTTAAAACGCGACCCATGCACGTAATCTTCCTGGAAACCAGAAACTTCTCTTCTTGGTTCATTTCTTTTCTTATACATATATGCCCACATGTATGTATGTATATATATATATATATATATATATATGTTCAGCGATCATTCTCATTTCCTTCCTGTCTCACCTTCAATTATTTTTTAGTAAAACATCAGTTGGTGGCCAAACCGGAAACACCTACTTGGCTTCCCTTAATGACAACTTAACAGTGGCATGAAACAAAGATTGCAACCACATTTTTATGACAGATGAAAGAAGAGAGGTACAGTGACCATGATTAATGCTAAGAGCAGAAAAAAAGAATAGAAAATATACAATGTTGCAAACTGAGGAACCTAACAAACTCCCTAACATCGTCCTCACCTCTATTTGCCTTTATTTTGGTGAGTGTGAGCAGAGGGGTTTTTTTTGGGTGATGGTAGCTCTCACATGGTATGGGAAAGGAGGGGAAGAGGAAGGAAAACCCATGCTCAATGGCAATGAAAGAAGCATAAGGAAAGAGTGAGGGAGGAAGGGAGTAAAATGGAGAGTAGGACCAACGAACATGAGATAAAATGGAAACACACCATTGCTATGTAAAATGCAAACCACATGTGTATAGAATAATTAACCTGGAGGGCCAACAAAGAGGAGGCTAGGTGATGGCATGACTATTCGGTTTACGGCTTCTCTTTTGGTCCGTGACTTTTCATTTTCAACTCAGTTTTTCTCCTTTCTCTCGGTTTGTCTTCACTCTTCTACAGCTTAGTTTCTCTTCACTTTTTTTAGCTCAATTTTTCTCCTTTCCAGCTACTAGGAATGGGTCCAAGTCCAGTTTCATCAAGGGTCTTACTCTCAGGCCAAACACCAGTGTCCAAGACTCCAATAATCACTTCACTAGGCACGTTTGAGTTTGGGAAGAGCTCAGTGTTTATGTTGAGTTCAAGAAACTCAGGGGTTCAAGTTGTGTATAGCTCGTACTTTGCTTCTGGAAGCACAGTGAGGATTCCAGCTTGGGTCTCCAGCAATTGAGCTTCTTCTTGCATTGATCAGATTGAATGGTGCTTAAAATTTTCTAGGGTGGTTTTCTCTCTTGGTCCCCAACTCTCTATTCGTCCCAATTTCTCGTTAGCAAAACAGAGACTCTAAATTGTGACACCCCTCCGTGCTTTTCACATGTTTGCGTCTACTCTCTATTCTTTGTATTCTTCAGCCTTTATCCCTGGGCTCCATTGGAGTAGTTTATACTTTTAGTTTAAATTAGCCTCTTCATGAATTGCTTGTCTGTTGTTCACCTGAAGCTGAGCACCTTGGAGGTGTTCAGATCCTTTTTTTCTCCCTATTCTCAGTCTCTCCCCCCTGAAGCCAAAGTCCTGCATCGTGTCCATGCAATTCACTTTTTTTTATCAAAAGCCCTGCATCGTGTCTAGGCAATTTATATTTTCTGCCAAAGTTCTGTATGGTCTCCAGGCAATCTACATTTGTTACTAAAAAGTCCAGTATTGTGTCTAGGCAATTTACATTTTCTATTAAAAGCCTGCATTGTGTCCAGGCAATTCAATTCTCTGTCAAGAGTCTTGCATCGTGTCTAGATAATTTACAATTTTACAAAAGCCCTACATCGTGTCTAGGTAATTTTCTTTTAAAAAGTCTTGCATCATGACCAAGCAACTTACTGTCTTATCCAGGCTCTAATTTACATAGGATTTCCTTTCACTTGTTTTCCCTCAGCATGAGGAATAGTGTGTTCATATCTTTGTTCGCTCTTAAGTTGGGTCATCTTTTCACAGTATTCACTTCCCTAACCTAAGAGACAAGCAAAGAAGGGCAACTGTGAACACCTCATCCCTACTTACATGATTATTTAATTGATTCAATAATCAATTAATAACTAAACAAATATGGAAAATTAAAAATAACCGAGATTTAAATGACATCTTTGATCAGAGACAAGTTGAAATTGAAAATAAATAATGGGAGACAATTAAATGAACTCAAAACCCAAAAATAAAAATTAGCTAACATATAATAATAAATAAATAAATAATATAATAATAATAATTGACAGCAAAAATAACCAAAAATAGAAAAATAAAAACATCTTGAAAATAAACACAAAACGAAAATGAAAGCAACAAAAATAAATTCATTAGCAAATATAAATAATTTAACAAAAATTAAAAGGGAATTAGAATTTTTTTAGTTCACTAATTAAATAATGCAATTAAGGAAAAGCTAAAAAAAAATAATAACAAAACAAAAAATAATAATGATAGCAAAAATGAAAAAAAAATCATCAGAAGTGGCCCTGAAGCATTACGTCCGGCTGCACCAACCTAGAGCCTATCACTGCACCCTAATATGGAATTGCTGCAGAGGCTTTCAAAGGAAACTTACATTAAAATGAGCTCTGTTTCTTGGCCAGAAGCAAAAGGGAATGGTGTAAAAGTTAGGCTGTGGAAACGTTGACCCCATGTCATTGTTACCAAAAGGCTTAAGGAGAAGAAGAAAAGGATGTGAGCTGAGAAGAGTTGGAGAGCAGAGAAGTAGATGAGGCAGAACAAAGGAGGGAAGGAAGTGGCTCTAGTTTTGGGGTTATAAAGCAGAGATAAATAGAGGAAGAAGGGGGGCGCAATTACCAGAAAGAACTGAGAAGAGAAGAGGTTTGCATAAAAGAATAGAAAGGAAAAAGAACTAGAGTTAGGCATCTACTACCAGAAGTAAGGAACTTCATTCTTTTGTTTTCTTTTGGTCATGAACTCATTTGCTTAGTTGCTCAAGTAGGGTAGATTCATCTGACCATGTAACCAATGTTTGAATGCATCATGTTGCATCCCTATAGTTTTCTCAGAGTCTTAGACAGGCGACATGGGGTCATGTGCACATTCCTCTTAGTATTTGTTTATGTTTATATGCCAGCAATATCATTTTCATTTTTTTTTAAACTTTGTGTTAAATTCCAAATGAGTTTTCTGCACATGTGCCATACTTGTGTGCCTTATGCGATTAACTTTGAGTGAGAATGAGGGAGATAGGCTCGTGAAAGGGAGGAAAAAATGGTAACTTAGAAGAAAGTAAATAAGAGGAAGAGAAAATACCATCATGGTGGAGAGCAAAGATGAAATGGAACTCAGTACATGAAGGGAGTTCTGAATTCAGATCTGCGTAACAGTAAGGGACTGAGAGAGATAAAATGAAACTAAGCAAAGCAAAAAGCCTTGACCAAATTGAGTAAGGGAGAAATAAGAGGGAAGGAGAGTGCTCTTTGAACTCCCCTGTTTCCATGGCCAAGAAGCAGAGTTGGGAAAGGTAAACTGAGATGAAAAATAGGGGGCGTGAATGAGTAAGGGAAGAAAAGTAAGAGGGGAAGAAAAGTAAGAGAGGAAGAAAAAAGGCTAGATAAAAAAGAGAGGCTGAGCTTGAAGCCGAGAAAGAAAATAGTGAGAAACAAACAAGGAAAAAAGAGTGTGAGTGTTAAGCGGAAGGAAGGAGTTAGTGAAGGCTGTGATCAGATAGATTCAGACACTTTAGCAAACGCATTCATGGAGCACAACTACTCAACCTTTGATGGCAATTGTGCAGGCCTCGCAAATCTCTATCGAGATGGCTCTGTGTCGACATTTGAAGGTCAGAGGATCCAAGGCGCTCAAAACATCGTTGCCAAGCTCACCAACCTTCCCTTCCAACAATGCCAACACAGCATTATCATCGCTTACCAACCCTCCGACCTGAATGACGACATGTTTATCTTTGTTAGCAGTAACCTCCAGCTCCCCAACAAGTAACACACTTTCAAGTTTAGCCAGATGTGCCATTTAGTACCACTCAACAAGGAGATATGGTTTTTTATCATTTGTTTTGTTATTATTTTATTAATATTTTTTTTATCTTATCTTAATTTTTATTTCTTTTATTATTTATTTCATTTTATTATGTATTTCAGCATTTTTTATATAAATATATATATATGTGTGTGTGTGTGTGTGTGTGTGTGTGTGTGTGTGTGTATCAAAAGGGATATGTTGCCATATAGGTATGATAAATGCATGGAAGAGGAACGTGCATGGCAAATTGCATGAGCAGACGTGGGTGGTCTCTTGCTTTCATCTATTTTCGATGCCTTTATTTATTTATTTATTTTATTTTATTGTTTATTTGGTTCTTTTCATTACTAGTATTACTATCATTATCACTATTCTTATTATTAGCTTGACCTAATTTCCAATAGTGCCACGTGAAAACATTAGTCTCTTTAAACACTTAGATAGAAAGTTATGTGATATTTTTTTATCTCCTTAGGCTTTGAAGGATAATATCTAATTTGGCAAAACTTCAAAATAAAATTTTCGAGTCATTAAAATAATCTATCTTTATGCTTTTTAATTTAATAATCGCCGCATGAGGTTTTTTCCATCTAGCACTTAAGGAGTGAACCAGTGAGGCCATGTAAGATCTTTAATCTCCTTAGGCTTTAAAAGTTAAAAGTATATAAAAAAAAAATCACAAAATTAAAAACCCCAAGAAATCCTAAATAATTTCTGCTGTATTTTGGGTTATCGGGTGAGATTGTCGATGTCCTCAGACACCCAAAAGTTAACTAGTAGAGGTCATGTGAAATCCTAAGTCTCCCTAGGTTTTGAAGGTTCATATTTATTTTCAAAATATAAAGTGAGAATAATTCCAAAATAAAAAAAGAAAGGGTTCATTTCACTTGTTATTCATAATTAGCAATCCTAAAAAATACTTTTTATTGCAATCTTATTGTCAAAATTAAAATAAAATCCAAAAATCCCAAAAAGTTTTAAAAACCCAAAATTAAATATAAAGATTTATTTTTCCCGTCGTTGATTAAAAAAAAAATCCTAAAACATACATTTTATTATAATCTTGCTTTCAAGATTAAAACAAATTCCAAAACCCATAAAATCAAAAGATAGAAAACGAAAAGAGCAAAAGAGTGAGATCAAGCTAATTTTGTAAATTAAAACACGTCAATCAAATTCCAATTCATTATGTTTATGAAAATCGATTTAATGTCAAATATCTTGTCGAACAACATGGACTTTGATCCCTTTTACAGGGTATGTAGGCCTTAAGTTTTTATCCTAGGTTAAGTTTGCCCATTTGTAAATATCTATTTGTTTGCTGATCATTTTGTTATTTTTGTCTTTTCTGTTTAACATGAGTCTACATCAATAAAAGGGTAATTGAGATAAATTTATGGCCATATTCAATATCCTCTGATTAGTTTAAGGTAACTGTCCTCATAGACAACTGTTGTGGGGTGTCTAACACCTTTTCTATACTTAAATAGACTCTCGAACTCATCTCTGTATCGCAGACCACCTTGCCTTTTCCTTTTATTAAATTGGTTTTCCAAAGTTTTTCGTTAAAAACTTTGGTAGCGACTTCAGTAAATTGATTTTCAAGAATCTTTTGAGAATCAATTTAAAAGCTGAAAGGTTAATTACGACATCAGGACTCATCAGAATAACTCCTGTTTGGCTTATTTAAAAAAAAACTCTTCTTTGTGCGACCTTCATTTTTTTTAATGTAAAAACGATTTAGGTAAAGCAGGCTACTCTCTCTAATTGAATTGTTATTGTTGCATTGGGTGTTTCATTAGGTAAGTGCAATTTCATTGATATTGATTTTGGCTTATCTATTTATCTCCCATTGTGATATGGAATAATTATTCCTTCACCTTTAAGGCCAAAGCTCATTACGTTAATGGACCTAATGATGGTCAAGGGGAGACCATCATGGTGGTGGGCTTTTAAGATAGCCTTTGTGGACTATTGTAAGGTCCACCAATTTGTGGACCTAACGACGGTCCTATAGGAACTATCACTAGTGATGGATTCTACAACAACACTTATAGGATTGTGCTCCACTCTATTGTGGACCTGACAACGGTCCTCAATGGATTGTCATGAAATTACTCTTCACTATGGTCCATTGTGGACCATTGTAAGGTCCACTTAGCAATGGACCATGACTGAGGCCTACCACTGACCTAGGCTTACAGTGGTTAACAACTAACCATCATAAGGCGCAGGTTTTATAACAGTCAGTGTTTGATCGTCGTGAAACCTATCCTAATGATAGTGGGTGTTTAAATTAGATTTGAGATGTTCTTATCTTAGATTTGATCTGTGAACACCTCATCTCTACTTACCTAATTATTTAATTAATTGATACACTAATTAATTAATAATTAAGCAAATAGAAAAAATAAAAAATGACAAAGCTTTAAATGACATTCTCAATTGAGGACAATTTGAACTTGAAAATAAATAATGGGAGACAATTAAATAAACTCAAAACCCATAAATAAAATTAGTTAATTAAAAAATTATAATAAATCAAAGCAAAATTATATAATATATATATATATATATATATATAAGCAAACAAGAATAGAAAATTTAAAACTAAAAAATATTAATCATAACAGTAATAAAAAAAGGGATAATGCTGCCACTTATCACAAAATGGAAAAAAGGAGGACAGCAACAGGCTTTCACGTAAAAAGCTGCACAGAAAAATGGTTGGAGGGAAGCAATGGACCTCTGAATCTCTGGCTATCAACCTGTTGCTCAAAGGATCTGAACTCCTCCAAGGTTGCTTGGCTTTAGGTGAGCAACAGACAAGAAATTCATGAAGAGGTTAATTTAAACTGAAAGCATAAACCATTCCAATGGAGCCCAAGTACAAAGGCTAAAGAATACAGAGAATAGAGAGTAGACGCAAACATGTGAGAAGCACAGAGGGGTGTCATGATTTGGAGTCCCTATTTTGCTAACGAGAAATAGGGACGAATAGAAAGTTAGGGGACCAAGAGAGAAAGCCACTCCAAAAACTTTTGAGCACCATTCAATCTGATCAATAGAGGAAGAAGCTCGATTGCTGGAGACCCAAGCTAGAATCCTCACCATGCTTCCAGAAGTGAAGTACGAGCTGCACATAACTCAGACCCCTGAGTTTCTCGGACTCGACAGAAACACTGAGCTCTTCCCAAACTCAAACACTCCCAGTGAAGTGATTATTGAAGTCTTGGACACTGATGTTTGGCCCGAGAGTAAGAGCCTCGATGAAACTGGACTTGGACCCATTCCTAGTAGCTCGAAAGGAGAAAAATTGAGTTGAAAAGAGTGAAGACAAACCTAGAGAGAAAAGAAAAATTGAGCTGAAAACAAAAAGTCATGGACCAAAAGAGAAGCTGTAAATTGAAGAGTCACGCCATCACCTAGCCTCCTTTTTGTTGGCCCTCCAGGTTAGTTAGTCTATACACATGTGGTTTGTATTTTACATGGTAGCGTTGTGTTTCCATTTTATCTCATGTTCATTGGTCCTACTCTTCATTATACTCCCTTCCTTCGTCACTCTTTCCTTATGCTTATTTTATTGCCATTGAGCATGGGTTTTCCTTCCTCTTTCCCTCCTTTCCTATACCATGTGAGAGCTACCATCACCCAAAAAAAACTCCTTTGCTCACACTCAGCAAAATAGAGGTAAATAGAGGCGAGGAGGATGTTGGGAAGGTTGTCGAGTTCCTCGGTTTGCAACATTGTATCTTTTCAGTTTTTTTTTCTACTCTTAGCATTAATCATGGTTGCTGCACCTTTCTTCTTTCATCTGTCATAAAAACGTGGCTATAGTCTCTATTTCATGCCATTATCAAGTTGTCATTATGGGAAGCCAAGTGGGTGTTTTCAGTTTGGCCACCAGTTGATGTTTTACTAAAAAATAATTGAAGGTGAGTCATGAAGGAAATGAGAATGATCCTTGAACATATATATATACACACACACACACATACACACACACATACATGTGGGCATATATGTATAAGAAAAGAAATGAACCAAGAGGTTTTTGGTTTCCAGGAAGATTACGTGTATGAGTCACGTGTTAAAAGGCAAGTCATTTAAAGGCAAGGATGATGTGTATATATATATATATATATATATATATATGTATGTGTATATAGAAGCATATATGTATGAAGAAAACGTGAACCAAAGGGAGGTGTTTTTGGTTTCTTGGAAGGTTCGTGCATTGCGTCTTAAATTTTTTATTTTTAAATTGTTGTTTGGTTTTTAATTATCATTATTATTACTTCATGTGTTTTTTCTTATGTCAATATGAAACTAATATTGGTTCTATAAGTAAGGTTTTAAGAAAATCCTTATGTGAGAATATTATTCTCCTCAAGTGCTTGGGGTCGTGTGATATTTCAATCTCTTTAGACCTCGAAAATTAGTACATACTTGTTTTAAAATAATAATAATAAAATAAATAAATAAATAATAACAATTCAAAAATAAATATTTTAATTAAATATTTTCTATTATTTACAAAATGATTGGGTCGGTGTTTTATAAAATTTAATTAATTAAAAATGTTATGTAGGACTTAGGTTCCCGCAGGCTTAGGGGAATCGATCTTGTTAAAAATAAGGCTAAAATAATTCCAATTTCAAAACTCTTAAAAATACATAAAAATAAAATCATGTTATCATCGTGTGAAAATATTGTTCTCCTCAAATGTTTCGGATCGTGTGAGTTTTTAATCTCCACAAACCCTGAAAAGTAGTACATACTTGTTTTAAAATAATAATAATCATGCAAAAATAAATATCTTAATTAATTATTTTCTATTATTTACAAAATGATTAAGTCGGTATTGTATAAAATTTAATTCATAAAAAAATGCCATGTGGAATTTGAGTCTCCATAGGCTTTTAGGAATTGATCTTACTAAAAACAAGACTAAAAGAATTTTAATTTCAAAATCTTTAAAAAAAAAAGTGAAAATAAAATCCCAAGAATTCCTAAATGTTTTATTCCATATTTTGGGTTCCCGTGTGAGATTGCTTATCTCCTCAGGCACTTAAAGGTTAGTTAGTAGAGACTATGTGAGACATTGAGTCTCCTTAAATTTAAAAAATTAACATTCAAAATATTGGGATGAATTGATGAAAAATAGGGAGATTTGTCCTACCTATTATGTAACTAAAAATCTAAAGAATATTTTCATTTTAGTTTTACTTTAAGCTTCCAATAAATTCTAATTTTAAAATATATATATATATATATATATATGTACAAAAATCATAAATTCATAAATCATAGAAATATTTTTCCATTATAGTTTAAAATTCAGAATAAATTCTAATAAAAAAATATGTATATAAAAATTAAATAAAAGTCCTGTTAATCATAATCTCACATGAAATCAGAATTCTTTTAGTTTTATTTTTAATAAAATAAATTTCCCAAAGCCTACGGAGACCCAAGTCCCACATGGCATTCTTTTTTTATTATTAATTAAATTTTATAAAATCCTGACTTATTTATTTTGTAAATAATTTAATCAAAATATTTGTCTTTGCATTATTATTATTTATTTATTTATCATTATTATTATTTTAAAATAAGTATGTATTAAATTTCGAGGTATATGGAGATTAAAATCTCACACGACCCTGAGCACTTGAGGAGAATAATATTCCCACACGAGGATTTTTTAGAACCTTACTTGTAGAACCAAGATTAATCTCATATAGGCATAAAAAAACAAATTAAGTAATAATAATAATAGTAAAAAATTTAGAACGCTAAATACGAAGAAGGGTTCTTGGACGTGGAAAAATATGGCACATGCATATATTATAACTCACTTGGCTTTCTCCTTAATAGGTGTCAAGGGTAAATGATGTTCCAGCTCTCACCAACATCTTATCATTTTGCCTCTTTGAATTGCAACCCATTGAAGCATTAATTGATTTTGCTAGATCAGGATATTGAGAGGATTTAGACAATGCTTCTCCAGTGCTAGGCTTAGCTTGGGAACTTTTAGATGCCATGCTTTGTGTTGTAAAGCACCCTGCAGTAACCTCAATAGATCCTCCTATTTTCCTATATCTAGCTTAAGAAAACTCAGAAGGTGTTGGCTTTGTTGACTAAGAAAGGGCTTGGGTTGAACCAGATTTTTCATCATTTTTTATTCATTTCAACCTCAGCACATTTCTTCCATGTATCAATTAAACTCCTTGCTTTCTTTTGAATTTCAAAATTTTTGTGACTACTCAAATTATTGACAGACTTTCCAACATTACGGGTTTGCAGTACATGAAGATTCATGGGGAGCTTATCCAATGCATGAAGTAAAGCTAACAAGAATTCTTCAACAGACTTATCACTTTCTTTAGGCATGCTAACATCACCAATTTTCCCCTGATGCACCTCCTGAAGCCATTCATCTAATACAGGCAATCCCCTAAGCAGTCTTTTAACTCCTTCAAAATCCACAAGCATGCCCTTATCAATAATTTTAGCAATCTTGGACTTTAAAATTATCTCTGGCCTAAATCGATTAGAATCCATGTCTTCTATTTTAGTTAACTGCTTTTTTTTGGGATGAATCAGATCCTTGATCAACTCGTTCTTTCTTTTTCGCTTTACCCTATGAACCAAAAGGACTATTTTGAGCACTATCAGCAACAGATTTCAGTCATGGTGCTGATGTCGGACCATTCAAAGATTTTGGTGAATAGCCTCCCGATTACACTGCCCCAAGCGTTTCTCGTCCAATAGTTGGTTAACTTTTTCTTGACGTTTATTAAGGTAGTCTTTATCAGTTAACCACCATAAATGCTTGTTATCAATGTCATAGACACACCTACAGACAAATGCAAATCTCCCTTATGGAAGTTCAACACCTCTTCGAAGGAATGCAACCTTACACGAATGGAGTAGTGATGCGACAGGTGTTTCATCCTTGTGAAATGAGTTGAAGACCTCGTTTGGCGACACTTCCAGTATGATACCCTTCGCAAGCTTCAAATCAAAAGGTCAACAAGAATTTTGCGTCCATCCTGGCTTCCTACTTCGGTTTCATCCGTGCTCCAGTTCAAGCTAGTACAATAGATAACCTTCTTCTTGGTATTGTTGCCATTGGTGGTGCCATCAACCTTTTCAGCTTCAGTCTTCAAACTAAACCCTTAAATCTTCAACGATGCTCTTACTCTCTAAATCCCAGATCTTGATGCTCTGTTTTGTGGCTACATAGAACCAGTACCTGTTAGGACTAAAACAGAGAGAATGAATGATAGCACCAGTATTAAGCAAGTATAGTCTCTTCCCTTTGACCAAATCCCAAAGTGAAATCACACCATCCTTGCCACTACTTGCGCATAGAGACCCATCAGGAGAAACCAAAACAATGGCAGGTTGAAGAGTGCTCGGAATGAACCGTCCACAGCTAACCCCATTGGAGTGTGCATTGTTGTCTTGAATTGTATACTTGCACTCACCAAGAGTGTTTCAGAGCTCAATCGTGCGGTCACATGAAGCCGAGATGATCTGAAGGTTGTCCATTGAAAAGGTAACGAATAGTACATCCTTAAGAGTGGAGACACTGACGGCCAAGTCCCAGAGCCTGAGCTTGCTGTCCCAAGACCACGAAAGTACACATTGACTGTCAGATGAAAAGAAGACCTCATGAACAAAATGGGAGTGACCAGTTAGCCTTGTCTGCAAAAAAAAAGAAGAGCCCATCAAAGAGTTCACTCTCCTTCTCCTCTGCCTCAGCCAATGCTTTGGGCTTTGTAGCTTTCGCCATTATAACCCTGCAAAACACCGTCTTCCAAAGAGCCCCATTGCTGCTGTTTTAAAAGCCCCCCTTGCTAAAGTGGATTCCCCTAAGAAAAAGCTACAGTAAGAAGATCAGTAGCCTCCACGCCTGAGATCGTGGTCCTCGTTACAACACCTAAAGCTGCAGTAGGAGCAGCTCTCTGGGCAATAGCAGCTTTTTCATTGCCACTTCCTTTTCATTGCTGTTCCATTCTTCCTCTCTTCTTAGCAGTCTCCCTACCTTATCTGCTTTCTCCTTTTTCAGCTTTCATCTGCGCTGCTGTCTTATTTTTCTGATTTGGTGATAGAGTTTTTGGTTGCAGCCTTTTCCCACTTTTCTTTTTATTACTATTATGATTAATATTTTTGAGTTTTTAATTTTCTATTTTTTTTCTTATATATATTTTTTATTTTTTATAGTTTTGCTTTGATTTATTATCACTTTTTTTTTAATTAGCTAATTATATATATATATATATATTTTTGGGTTTTAAGTTTATTTAATTATCTCCCATTATTTATTTTTAATTCCAAATTCTCCCCCAATTGAAAATGTCTTTTGAAGTTTTGTCATTTTTAATTTTCCTATTTGCCTAATTGGCGTATCTATTAATTAAATAATTAAGCAATTAGGGATGGGGTGTTCACAGGCAAACATATCAATAAAAGGTAATTGAGATAAAATTAAAGGTCATATTTTATTTTAGCTAACTAGTTTAAGGTAACCGTCCTTATGGACGAGTGTTGTGGGATGCCTAACACCTTCCCTACACTCAAATAGACTCTTGAACCCATCTCTGTTTTTGTAGACCATTTTGCCTTGTTCTTTTTGTTTTAAATTGGTTTTCCAAAGTTTTCCGTTAAAAATTTTGGTGGCGACTCCAAATAAATTGATTTTCAAAATTCATTTTTGGGAATCAACTTTAACCTCTTTTTATTCCTTCTCACCGAAAGGTCAGTTACGACGCAGAGTATCCATCCATAAAGGAATACCTGAAGCTTTTTGCTGTATTGTTGACTAAAACATTAATGTGAGGTAATGGAAAGTCATCTTTTGGGCTAGTTCGATTTAAGTCTCAATAATCGACGCACATTCTCACTTGCCCATCTTTCTTTGGTACGGGGACTATGTTTGCGACCCATTAAGGGTATTTAGCAACTTCTACGAAACCAATATCCCATTGTTTCATCACTTTTTCCTTGATTTTGAAGGACATCTTTGGGCTCATCCTTATTAATTTTTGTTTATTGGGCCCCACATTAAGGTACAGGGGTATTTTATGGGCCATAATTTTAGGATCTATTCATGGTATATCTTGATATGACTAAGCAAACACATCCATATATTTTTTAAACAGATTAATCATTTCCTCCCTTTCTGGGTTATCAACTATTTTTAACTCCTTTTTATCATCCTTTGTCCCCATATTAATTACTTCGGTGATTTCTCCATGTGGAGTGATACCCTTTTTCAAAGATTATATTATTTTAGCAAAGGTTCAAGATAAGTCATCATTATTATCATTTTCTAAATCATTCGTATTCGTGACAACATGCTGCTCATTCAAACAGTGCCCATGTGCTTTTGTTTCAGGCAAGAGTTCCGAGAATTCAAACTCCTTGGAAAGTGAGTAGAAAAGGCAAGAATAAATATAAAAAGGTAGGATTTGAACAAGATTATGACAAAAAGATTGAAATGACTGCATTCATACCATATTCAAAATAAGGTTCAAATTGTTAGTTATTACAAAAGCTTTTAAAACGACATTCAAAATATTACTTTAATAACATGATATCTAATAACATTTTAGATTCCCAGTTTTTTTGTTGTTATTATTATTTTTTTAGCTTTTCCTTAATTGCATTATTTAATTAGTGAACTTAAAAAAGTTTTAATTAGCTTTTGATTTTTGTTAATTTCTTTATATTTGCTAATGAATTTATTTTTGTTGCTTTCATTTTCGTTTTGTGTTTATTTTCAAGATGTTTTTATTTTTCTATTTTTGGTTTTTTTTGCTCTCAATTATTATTATTATTTATTATTATTACTATATATTAGCTAATTTTTATTTTTGGGTTTTAAGTTTAGATAATTGTCTCCCATTATTTATTTTCAATTTCAACTTGTCCCCTGTCGTAACCGACCTTTCGGCGGGATGGGATTAAAACAAAAGGTTTAAAACCGATTCCCAAAAACGGAATTTTTGAAAATCGATTTAATTTGGAGTCGCCACCAAAATTTTTAATGGAAAACTTTGGAAAACCAATTTAAATAAAACAAAAAAAGAAAGGCGAAATGGTCTGCGAGGTCAGAGATGGGTTCGGGAGTCTATTTGAGTGTGTGGAAGGTGTTAGGCACCCCACAACACCCGCCATTAAGGACAGTTACCTTAAACTAGTTAGTTGAAATAGAATATGACCTTTAATTAATCTCAATTACCCTTTTATTGACATGGACGCACGTTAGACATAGGAGACAAAAAAGCAAAAATGCATGCAAATTGATGGTTATTTACAAAGGACGGACTTGACCTAGGATGAAAGCCTAGGGCCTACGTACCCCGTGAGAGGGATCAAAGTCCACGTAGTTCGACCAAAAGGCATTTTTATGATTGGTGGTTTTTTTTTTTATTTGTGATGAGAATAGGAGGATTTTAATTAAAACAGATCATTGTAAACAAAACGGGATAGGAATTTAGTTTGTATGTTTTAATTTACTACAATCTGATTAACCTCGTTCTCCTGAACTCTTCACATTTTCTTTTTTTTTTTTTCTAAAATTTTTTGTCGATTTTATTATTATTATTATTATTATTATTATTATTTTTGAGTTTTGAGAGTTTATATTTCGGGAATTAATGCATAATTTATAATGAGAGGAATATATTTTTTATTTTATGATTTTTTGAATTTATTGTTGATAAATATTGATTGTTATTATTATTATTGATTATTGGTAGACAATTTAATTTAAGTGCTATTATTTATTGGTTAATCTGTTTGTCTTTGAACAAATATATGCTAATTTTCAGGTTTTATGGAGATTAAAATCTCACACGAGCCCGGGAAGTCGAGGAGAGACAAGTATTCTCACACGATCCATTTTGCATAAATATTTAATCAAAGTTAATATTTAATTATTGTCCATTTATTCATTTTTGTATTATTATTAATGTTATTGTCATTTCGGAATTAATTATAGGGATTTAAGGAGATTAGAACCTCACGTAATCCCGCACAATCGAGGAGAACAATATTCTTACACGATAATTTCGCAAATGATAGGGAATGTTTATTAAAGCAAGCATTTTGATTATGATTATTATTATGATTCAATCCAAATTTAACATTTAATTATGGTTAATTTATTTTCCACCATTCACCCATTAATATTTCATTAGTATCATTGTTACTTTTTAATCATCCAATTCATTGTAGGGATTTAAGGAGATTGATATCTCACATAATCCCCGGTAATCGAGGATAACAAAATTCTCACACGACAATTTTATCCACCATACCGATATTAATCATCATTCAATTATTAATATTTCATTAGTATATATTGTCATTCCTTTATTTTATTTTTTTACCATTTATTAATTAATATTTCATAATTATTAATTGTCACTTTTCCGTTATTCAACTAATTGCAAGGATTTAAGGAGATTAACATCTCACATAACCCCCAGTAATCGAGGAGAACAAAATTCTCACACAATAATTTTATCCGTCGCGACAATATTCATTAATTATCATTCAATTATTTTGCAACATTCTTTCATTAATATTTCATTAATATTCATTGTCTTCCAATTATTTGATTAATTGCAAGGGTTTAAGGAGATGAAAAAAAAAAACTCACATAATCCTGGTAATCAAGAACAACAAAATTCTCACATGCTAATTTTGTACATAATAGCCATAATTAATCAAACTAATGTCTAAACAATTATAATGAACAAAAATAAACAAATTTAAACATGTGAACAGTAGCATTGCATATTAGAGTGCGTGAACAGTGCACATGCATGAGATTGCATTGAAGGAAATCGAGTGAACAGTAACGACATGCAGCAGAATTCTCGGCCAGTGAAGAACGTGCAGCCATACCTGGTTTTTCAGCTCCTCTCTTGTGCTCCAATGAAGAAGGACCTTCTCCTCCTCACCCAACAATGGAAGATAAACCTCCAACAGCCCCTCAAAGTCGCTGGTCTTGGCTGGAAGTGCAGAAATGGGCAGCTTCGTTGGAGTTTCGTTGGACAGCTTTGTTGGAGTTTTCTGGTTGGTTCCAGCGCTAAAAATTCTGCCAAAAGTGTCCCTACTTCTTGGCTGGAAGATGGAGGCTGAGAGCTTCTCTTCTTCTCCACACTTCCTCTTCTTCCTTGTGCTCCCTAAGCTCTCCTCTGTTCACCTCTATTTTTTGAGCTCAAAATAGAGTTTTTCTCCTCTATGGTTCAGCTTCTATTCCTTCCTTTGCTGCCACTTTGTTTTGGATTCAGACTTCCTTGTTTTTACACATCATTTTGGCATCCAACTCTCCATTTTTCTGCTCCTTGGATGGTCTGAACTTCAGCACCTTTTCACTCCAGAATTTTGGACGTTACTCCCACGATTTTTTTGCACATTGGACAGCTTTGTTCAGCTCTTGGTTTCTGCAGTTCAGCTCTCAGTTTGCTACCTCGTTTCTGGTCCGTCTCCCTGCTGTTCTTTCCTCACGTGGCTGCCTTGCTTCCTTGCTTCGTTCAACTTGGTTTCTCCTTCACGTTGCTGCCTCCATTCTTCCTCCTTCGTTCAGCGTTATTCCTCATGGTTTGCTGTTGTCTTCGTGGCTCTTCTTTTCTTCTTCAACTCCTCTTCTCTTCTTGGTCACGTGGCTCTCTCCTTTTTAGCGTGGTTCCTCTTTCTTTTCTTCCTCTCTTCTCTTCTCCAGCTCTCTTTTCTTCTCAGCCGAGACCTCTTTTCTCTCCAGCGTTTTTTTCCTTTCTTCCTTTCGGTTTGCTGCCTTCCTTTATGCTCCAATGTCCCCTCTCTTTTTCTACCATTTGCTCCCTTTTTCCTTTGCTTTTTCTGCAACTTCCAGCCACCACTTTGTTGCACACGGTCCCCTCCTTTTGCTGCCACCTCCAGCCACGTCACACTCCTCTCTCACTGCTCCCGCTACCCCACTTTCTGCCATGTTGCAGAACCACTCCCATTTGCTTTTTTGTCCCCCTTGTCTTCTTGTGCATGTGTGTGCATGGGTGCATGCATGTGGTGAGTGTGTGTGTCCGTGGATGAGAGTGTGTGAGAGTGTGAGAGTGAGGTGTCTGTGAGTGAGAATGTGAGTGTGTGAGAGTGATGTGTGTCATGTGTGTGAGAGCAAATGATCATATAGGAGTAAATGAGCATGTAGGAGTGTGAGTGTGAGTGTGTGAGAGTGATGTGTCCATGAATGGGAGTGTGAGTGTGTGAGAGTGATGTGTGTCATGTGTGAGAGGGCAAATGAGCATGTGAGGAGCAAGTGAGCATGTAAGAGTGATGTGTGCCATGTGTGTGAGGGCAAGTGAGCATGTGGGAGCAAGTGAGCATGTGAGAGTGTGTGAGTGTGAGCAATTGAGAGTGTCTTGCAATTCCACTTCAAGTATGTGGCTTTGTTCATTTTATTTCTTTGCAAGATGATTGCCATACATCTTGAATTTTCCTTTTTATTATTTTTGGTTCTTATGCTTGGTTTTTTTCCATATTACTTTTATTTTGTTTGCCTTTTACAATTTTGTTTTGATTAATTGTTATTATTATTTTATTATTTTACATTTTTTGAAATTTTTTTAAATTCTATTTATTATTATTATTGTGATTATTATTATTGTTAATTTGGGTGGGGTGTTCACATCCTCGATTAAGGATATCATTTGAATCTCGGTCATTTTTAATTTTTCCCATTTGCTTAGTTATTAATTGATTGGTGAATCAATTAAATAATTATGTAATTAGGGATGAGGTGTTCACACCTGAGAATGTGAGAAGTTACTTCACTTTCAAAGTACTTGTCTATATTTAATTAATAAAATATTCAAATGATTTATAATGATAACTTCTTACTTCTCTGTTGCACATATTTTAAATTAGATATGCTTGTAAAATATTCCTCTTATCTTCTCAGTTAGCAATACAATAAGATAATTACTAACAAGATTTGAGCTGTAGGTTTGGGCCTCAACCCCAAAGGTTTGTGGATAATTCAACCTAACACTGATTACCCACAAATAACTTAGACCCAATCCATTCTTGATTTATGTCAAAATGTAATTGCTTAATTAATTGATTAAGCCAATAAATTGACCTAATAATAAATTAACATCAATCCACAATATTTTAATTTATTTCATAAAATTAATTTAATAACCTCCCACATGGTTGACATTAATTGATTATTAGACAACTAGTAAAACAAATATCAATCAAAATTAAGCAACTAAAATATACATAAAAACCATACAAAGTTCAGAAATAAAACATTGAAATATCATTGAGCTGGTAGTGAAACAAATGATATTCATATAATTCTAACACAATATCGTCAAATCTGATAAGGAAACAAATGATATAATTATAATGTGAAGTCAATATCTGAACTGAATGGATATTTAAGATGTCAAATTACATCACAAAAGTCTCTTAAGGACTTAACTCATACTCCCACTAGACCAAGGCAACATCAAAGATTGAACATAACCAATATGAGCTCCTATGGATGGCCTTTAGTCAATTGATTTGCAAGTAAATGTTTACCAAAGATGTGAACCACATGAGTCTGACATAAAGAGAACATTCAGAAATGAAACAATGAATCAAGAACATCAAATCCAATAGGGAAAACAATGCTATAAATGTTGGAAAAGTTTCAATTCTGAATTATATCCAAAATTTTGGCATAACTAAGAACATTGAATCCAATAGGGAAATAAATGTTATAGATGCTAAAATATATCAAAGTGTCCTTCAAGAACATAATTCAGACTCTTACTAAACTAAGACATTAAAATTAAAACAAAAATACCTAAGAGTAATAAGTTTTCAAAAATCGAATAGGTAAGTTTTTAGTAAACAGATTATCCAAATGTTCAAATGAGTATAAGATTCACTAATCTTCTCTCGTCAACAAACAGAAACTAAGAATCAAAATATTTAATGCAACAAAATTCTTGTAATTTTGAGAAAGCCTATAACAAAGTAACTTTCACAATAAAAGTAGTAGAGACTCAAAATATGTGCATAACAAAAGTTCATTCCTTTAACTACATTCCCTGACAAATGGCCATCACAAAATGAGTGACACACGTTTTTACTCATATATACGAGGTAGCTGTAAGTGTCTAATTAACACTTCTTAAATAGCTGCTCCAAACATCATAAAAATGCATGCAAAGGTTAAAGTAGTTGTAAGTGTTTACATAACACTTTTAAACAAAACAACTCTTCCAAAACATCATGTAGATGTATACGTAAGTTAAGCTAACTTCAAGTGTCTACTTGAACATGCACCAAGTTGCCAACAAAGGAAGCAAATGAAATTTCTTTCTAACTTAGTTCTTTCTTTATTACATTAAGAACCTAAAAGGTTTAAGTGGCATTTCTGTCACCTATCTGAATAGGTATACCACAAAAGGAACAAGAGTGTATTCTAAATTTTATGAGCACTCAATCAATAAGAGTTCCTTAAGATAAACTGAAAGATGAAAAACCTATCATAACGGAATTGAATTCCAAGAACACAAGAGGTCATACTCATATTTATCATGTTGGGTTAACGCTAAGGGTTTAACATCACAAAGAGGTTGATGTCACTTCAAGCTAATAGTATGTCATTTAACATACATTACAAAAGCGAAACTGTGATTGCATATAACCTTGTTAAACTTGAGATAATATTTCCTAAAAGTTGTTTATCATAATCCCGCCTAAGTGTCCCGAATTATAATAAACCAAGAAAACTCATTATTCATAAAAAAATGTCATGCAACCAAATGTCTCTAACATCTCTATACTGATAAGGTACAATAAATATTAAGACATCAATTCTATTAAACCTCAATAATATCAAATTTGTCAATGGTACATCGATAGGATGTATCCACTACTAATAGAATTTACCAAGCAATAATTATACAATATTAATTTGATATGGATGTTTCAATTAAATTAACCAACAAACACCTGTACAATTGGTCCCACAACAGGTGAGCTAACAATTGCAAGGTGCCAATATTCCTTGTGGTCTTCATAGTAAGTAAAATCACTTAATCATGCCTAAGAGTAAGGAAAAGCCAACACTTTGGAATTTATGTTGTTTCAAATTATGCATGATTGACTACTAAGAATATAAAACTAATCATGCTTTTCATCTTTAATTTTATTTAAATTAGAAAATATCCAAACAAACAATATTTGGCTTTGTATAAATTACCACTCTTGAAGCTAATATTGGCTTCAAACAATCACTGTTAGTCTTTTATATGAAGGTAAAAACAAGTTTCTCGAATTTAAAGGTTTCAAAGTCAATGAAAACGATAGAATTTGGGTTTGAAACTAGACCGAATCGCCTTCGGCATTCATATAGGCATTGGGCTCCTAATAAGCTTTCTATAATGGTATTATACGCCCAAAGATTCTATTTGTGCTAAAAGTTATGCCTTTATAAGTTCAATATAATGCTGAATTTAATTCTGAGACCAATTCCAGTGTAGATTTAGGGAATTTGGTTATAAAAATTATTGTCCTAATTGTTTAAAACCTTTTAGGCAACATACTCAATCATGAGTGACATAAATTATTGCAGTTGAGCAATTTAGCCAAATTGGTTATTGAAATAGGGCATGTCCACTGTTAATATAAATAAAACTCTTTGGACCTTATTTGGTGACTAATTTTACCCTTAATAATTATTTAAGGGTATATACCAATAATTATATGTCATGAATCATAATTACTTTAATAAAAGGTGCCTCAAACTTGATACCATCATGGCTGGACCCATGATAAGTGGACACTCAACCATTAGGTAGAGTACCTTTATTATTCATAAATTAATTTCACAACACAAAATAGGAATAAATTAACTAATTATGCAAAATAAATTCATTTTAATTTATTCAAACATCATCAAGGAGAGTGAACTTGGTATTCTGTTCCTCACTATGTAGTCAGTACAAAACATTTCATAAGTCAAAACACCTCAGTTACATATTGTTTTGAGACCCTAAAATTCAAGAAATTTCAAAACTCCTATTTATAGGGCTTAAAAAATTATGGAAAAATCACCAAAAAATAGAAAAGGGTGCACAAAGCAGAACTATGTAAGTTTAAAGATTAGATGATCAGCATGTGAGGTGCATGTGTCGTCACATGCTGATGGTGCTTATGGGCTTTGCCCCATACCACTATTCATCTCCTTTAACCTTTGATCAGGTCAGTTCGACCCAATTTTTGACCCAAAAATCCGACTAAAAAAATTACAGGGTTTCAGGGGACAAAATTAGTGTCGTTTTGTGCACTTTTTTAACTATCTACAATATCCCTTGATTAATTTTCACAAAACTTTTAGAATTTAGGAGAAATTTGTCTCAAAATGTTAAGGGTTTTTTTTAGCATTGGCTTCAATTGTAGAAATACATTTTGCTAATGTTGGGCTTCGAAATAGGTCTTATTTTGCTTGAAACTTCTCAGGGAGTGAAACTCCTAAACTCATTTGGACAAATTCAGTCCATACACTAAGTAATTTTACTCGAAAAATTTTGAATCTAAGCTCTAAGGGTCGAGTATGTTCATATCAGTTCTAGGTACATAATAGGTATATTTTGGTTCAAAATTCTTTGATCTACAAAAGCCCTAAGTTTGTTTTCAGAATATCTTTGAGGTTTGTGATGAATTTTATCCAAAAAATCTAAATTTTACCTTGGTCTATACATAGATTTGACAACAACAATATAATATCATATAGATTTGTAACTAATGGCTCTGATACCAATTGAAGGAATAATCATTCCATATCATAGTGGGAGATAAATAGGTAAATCAAAATCAATATTAATGAAATTGTACTTACTTGATGAAGCACCCAATGCAACAATAATAATTCAATTAGAGAGAGCAGTCTGCTTTACCCAAATCTTTTTGTACGTTAAAAATATATGAGAGTCACACACAAAGGAATTTTTTGGAATAAGCCAAAAAAAAGTTATTCTGATGAGTCTTGAGAATGTGGGAAGTTACTTCACATTCAAAGTACTTATCTGTATTTAATAAATAAAATATTCAAATTATTTAAAACGATAACTTCCCATTTCTCTATTGCTCAGATTTTAAATTGGATATGCTTATAGAATATTCCTCTTATCCTCTCAATTAGTAATACAATAGGATAATTATTAACAAGATTTGTGCTATAGGTTGGGACCTCTACCTAATGGGCTTGTGGATAATCCAACCTATCACTGATTACCCATAAATAACCTAAACCCAATCCATTCTTGGTTTATGTCAAATGTTAGTTGCTTAAGTAATTGATTAAGCCAATGAATTGACCTAATAATAAATTAATGTCAATCCACAATATTTTAATTTATTTCATAAAATTAATTCAACAAAAGGACCTTCTGAAGGTCAAATTTTTGTTGTTGTAAGGTTTGGTTTTAATGACGATCAGCCTTTGATTGTTGTAATGCTGTAGGCTTAACAACATATTTTGTAAGCGTCATAGATTCCAAGATTTGTAACAGTTTGTGTTAACTGTCACAAGTGTTTTGTTGCAATTATTTATCTTTTAAAATAAATATATAATGAATCTGGTTATTTATTTATCTTTTAAATACATATATAATAAATTTGTTATATATACACATGTATGCGTATATACACGTGCACACATGCACATATATATTGAATATGTAACTATGTAATACACAAATACATTAAACAAATATATATATCATTTTTCTAAATAGTAAAGTTAGAATTAAATTTGAAATTAAAATTTTTATGTTCTAATTCTTTACATGACCCAAACAAAAAATTTAAAATCATGAATTAATTTCAATTTTAATGGAATTAGAATTAGAATTATAATTCTACATTTTAAGTTTAATTGTTGGTAGTAAACAAGGTCTTAGCATTTACAAAACTTGTTTTTGATTTTTTTTTAAATTGAACATGTTTTCAAAAATAAAGGATTCAAACAAGCTTTCTAGGTTTTAATTTTTAAAAATTATTCTAAAAACCAATTTCATAAAATTGTTCTAAGAATATAAAAACAAAGAATATAATCAAACAAGCCATAAATACTTATTTGATTGTTGTTTTTAAAAATTATTTTTAGCTTTTTAGAATTAAAAACAAAAATATTTATTTGACAATGTGTTTCTATAAACTATTCTAAAAATTAAAAAATAGAAAGGTGTTTTTAAGAGTAAAAGACCATACCAATTTTTGAATGTTTTTCATATTTTCCAGAACTATTTTCATTAATGGTAAAATTATCATTTAGTAAAGAGATTTAGGTAAGGGTATGGGTCAAGTTTGAACAAGATTTATAATCTAACCTAACTTGAATAATAACTAGGTCGGGGTAGTCACCTCTTTTCTAAAATAATTTAAATTTAAAAAATTATTAAGAAAGATAACTATTAAAAGATAGTAAATATTAAGATTTGAAACATAATTAAGATTTTAAAAATTGATATTTTAAATATTTATCATAAACAAAATTTATTAGAAATGAATAAAAATAAATTGTTAAAATAATATTTTAAGTATAAAAAAAAATTGATTCAAGTTTTAAGTAAACCAAAGACTCGACTTGGGGTGATTAAAAATAAAAGTTTTTTTTTCTTTATTTTGATTATTGCCAACCCAATTTGATCTATTATTAAGTCATTTGGTAATGTTGAGTTAGGTTTTTGTAAGGCTTGGGATCTAATTAGGTAATATTTTTAAAAAAATTTATTTTATAGAAAAAGATTATTCAATTTTTTAAGAAATAAAAATTTAATAATTGAAATGAAATAAAAATTGGAATAAAAATTATGATTTGAAATGAAAAGCGATCAAAATTTTAAAAGAATTAATTTTTTTAAAAAATTATTATAAATAAAATAAAAAATTATTTGCTGAATTGTGTCACTGTTTATTATATATTTGTAAATAAAAAGAAGTTTGGAGAATGAAATACAATTACAAAAGTTTGCATCATTGTTCATTATGTATTCGCATGATTTGAAACAGGAGTTCGGATAAAGGAATTATAGATATCTGATCTCACAATGTTTTTAATGTGAAGCATTAGATTAAAATTTAATACTACATGTAGTCTGAATTAAAAGTTTCTTTTACTGTATGCGGTCACTAAGTTTGATTCCAAACCTTAAATTTGCTTGCATTTCTTTAGCAATCTAAGAAATTTGTTTCATAATAATTTTTTTATTATCGATGATTACAAAAGTTTGTATCACTGCATTTTTTTTTTTTTGCATTTTTAGAACTTGATTTTAAATTATTTTTTCAAAAAAATTCCTTTATTTTCTTGTTTATAGATGTATTTACACAAACAAATAATTCAAAACAAGTTTTTAAATTTTTATTTAAAACTTGTTTGAAAAATCATTAATAAAACTATTCTAAAAAAATAAAAATAAATAATAGAATCAAATAAACCCTAAGTTTTTTTGAAACATAGATTGAATAATTTTGAAAGTCATGATAAATAATATTTTATTATTATATAAAAGTTCAAAATTTTTTTACCTTTACATTTTTTTTATTGAGGTGTACAGTTCCATTTCATGTACTATATTCTTTTTTTTTTTTTTTTTAACTTTTACCAATTTATCCAGGTGACCATTCAAAAATATTTTTGAGATTAGTTTAATCCTTAAAAATTTCTTACTACCATATTATTTTTAATATAATTTAGCAATTCATCTAACATTCTTATCCTGTAAAGTGCAGATGCCCATATAATCATTATTGTCGCTATGAGCGAACTCTTTACCAATTAGCTTCGGGACAATAATCTGCTCATGTAAGCTGGTTTATTCTTTTTTTTTTTTTTCTTCTCTTAAGAAAAAGACTAGATAGATGATCAATTCAACAACTAAAATTCTTATTGAGCATATTAATGTTCAATCCTCTCTGAAGAGAGCTAACCCCATAATACATTTTATGTACTGCTAGTAGCATTTAAATAGATCTCTAAAATAAAGCAATAAAATAGATATGATAGTGATTGATTTTGCAAAGGTTAAATTAATGATAAGAATAAAATTATAATGCACTTTTTTCCTATTGAATTCCATTAAGTTCCTTTGCTGATAATTGCGTAAAATTTGTAGAACTGACATTGTTTTATATTTTTTAATACTAAACTAACTTGAACTGGCTTATTTGATAATATTAAGAAGTAAAATTTAGTTCATTTTAATGGCACTATACATAATAATGTATCACAACAAAATTTTAATATAACAAATTTGACAAATTTATACCATGACCTATGTTTTTCTTAACCTGGCATAATCCGACAAATTTGGTAATAAAAAACGCACAAAATGCCTGTTGTTTTCGTCCCACTCGTGTTAGCTTATTTGATTCTTTAAATATTTTCATAATTGACGTATTAATAATATAG
This sequence comes from Delonix regia, assembly GCA_037074485.1. Lineage (NCBI taxonomy): Eukaryota > Viridiplantae > Streptophyta > Magnoliopsida > Fabales > Fabaceae > Delonix > Delonix regia. The sequence continues at coordinate 9,503,205 of CM073452.1, forward strand.
ATATGTTAAAGCTTACTACATCAGTTATGAGAATGTTTGAATTGACAAATGAGGTTAATATTGGTAAGAAAAAATAAACAAATAATTTATTTCTACAAAAATAAATGTTTAAAAAGCCAATTGCTAGTTTTGAAAGTTTAAAAAATTATTTACACGTACTTCAAAATTTAAGATATACATTTCGGCTTTTTTTTTGTAAACAAATATATTTATATGGGAAATGCAAAATTGTTCGTCATTTTGCCTAATTAAGTTAACTTATATAACTATAGCCTTTATCTGATTTTTTGGGTCAAATAATTGATCCTATTTAAAAGGATAAATAATTTTAGAAATAATATTAATAATCAAACTATTCAATTTTTTAACTAAAATAAACTTTGAACTTTCAAATTAAGTGTGATCATAACCCACTATGGCTTGGTGAACTCAGTCGGTCGAGCTGGATTGTGCTAAGATACCAAGTTTATTATGTGGGGGCTTGGATGGATTTGGGTCAAGATATAAACCTGATTTGACTTAATCATGTTTATTTTTTCATAAAAAAATTTGATTTATATTTTGTTTTTCTTATAATTATCTTTTTTTAATTGTTTTTTTTATGTATAGTTTATTTTTATTAACATGAGTACCTTATTTGTTAAACGTAAACATTTTTTTTTAATTTCTAAAATCAAATTTATAAAAACAAGTAACAAAATTAGCTTGACATGACTTGAATTCACCTAAACTGAGTCCAACTAGCAAAATTTTACTAGAAAGCCGGCTTGGCCTGTAATTTAGTCACCCCTATTTCAAACTCTTCTTTTCTTTCCTTTACTTCCTGTTTCAATATCTTTAAAATATGCCTATATATTAGATAAAAAATTAAATTGATAAATTTATAATTATTAAATTTTTTATTAACTATTAATTATTAATTATTAAAATAAAGAAAGGCCAAGAGACTAAGGGAAAGATGTCTGAGGACATCCTTTATATATGAAAAAATTTATTTTTAAAAAATTTATTTTAGTCTTTTACTCAATAAAATACTCAAAATAATCCTTTAATTTATTAAAAAATGACACATTTAATTTTTTATTTTTAAAAAATTATTAAATTTAGTTTCTTTATTAAATACTAAATCTTTAATTTAAGAAAATAAATTTGATATTTTTTTTTCAAAAAATAGAGAACTAAATGTGATATTTATCATTTTGAGTATTTTAATAAGTAAAAAATTAAAGTGACAATTTTATAATAAGCAAAAGATTAAAAAGTATTTTACTCTTTAGATATATTATGTCATATTTTGAATAATTTTGAAAATTAAAAATATATTAGACTGTGAGAAACTCTTTCTATCTAATTATCCAAAATATATTACGGGATGGTCAATACCGTGATGTTTAAAATTTTCAAAAAATTACTTTGAGTATTTGGGAATAATGCCAATTGAGGCGCTATATTAAAATATTATGGGTTTGTTTAGTTATTGAAATTTTTATAAAAAAAAAAAAAAGAATACGAATAAAAAAGAGAATATGCTTAAAATTAAATTTAATAAAAAATTATTAGATTGATTTTTTAACCAATAAGAGTATCATTAATTAAAAACAACCGCACATAAAAAATCAAACTTGAAATTGTGATTCCCTCAATTTCAATACCCATTACATTACTGTAGCAGTGCGGTCAAAATATCGAGAAGTCAAATCCAACCATATTGCTTAGGCTATTGAAGAGGAAGATGTCGAGAATTTCTCATCGTGATATTGCTGACCTGCTTCATTAGCTTGATGCTTCCCTTTCGTTTCTCCATCTGGTCCTGTGGTGTAGTCACTGCTTATTGCTTAATGCTGATCCCCACCATCGCATAACCTTCATCACCCAAACCAACCCAACCGTCTTTTACAAAATAACTGTCCAGTCAGTTTCATACACGTCAGCTCCTTCATCTATAATCTGAACCCCCGAAAATCAACGCCATGCGTCGGGTTCACACTCTGCAACCTTCCCATCCCCTCCTTCCTTCTTTTCTTCATTTCTTGTCTCCCTCTTTCAATTCCATGTTCTAGGATTTGTATTTTCCTTTTCCGCTTTCGGTGGCTCCCAACTCTTTTGGGTTAGCTCCGACCTAACTTTCCATTTCCATGGGATCGTTCGGGATGGGGCTTTGGGGCTTCCATATCGTCTTCACCATGTTGCTCTCGGCGAGCCTCACGTGCGCCGCCGAACCTCCTGGGGTTTCCATCTGGAGCAACGTTTGTCCTACGCTGTCCCTTTCCGAATCGATCTTAGGGTTTCGAAATTGGAGCTGCTCACCCAGCGAAGTTGTTGGATCCATTGAATATGTTGGTGTCACTGAGGTGAATACTTTTCTTTTCCTTCCACCTGTTATGGCGTTGTTCGGTTGCTGTGTTGTGGGCAAAATCATGCGTCCTTTGTGGATTTAACTTGTCTTATATTTGGATAATGTATAATTTTGGGATCAGAAATGTAACTTTGTATTCTTGAGACGATGAATATCAAATTCTCATCATCAAGATTTATGTTAGAGTTGCGGTAACTTATTCTAAAACCACAGTTTTACTTTAAGAAAATAATTAGGCCACAGAGAAAATCATACTGTGATGTTCATCTCCGAGGCTTTGTTTCATTTATTCATTTTTGGGCTAGAAGAAAACCTTTGGACCGATGTGGAATCTTTTTCTCGGTACCCGGTTCTGGAATTGCGAAACTGTTTGCTTAGTTTGCTGTTGTCTGTGCCTAGGATACATCAATAAAATTTGATCTTAGTTGTTAATCAGACTAATGGCGTCTGACTATGTTGCACACTTGCACGAGTGTGATGTGTAAGCTAATATTGGTTTTTCACATTTTCATGTGATTTCTTCTCTTTAAGCTTTGCGGCTATTCATATCACAAATGAGATAGTGGCATTCTTAGGAACTAGTTTTGGTCTGAGATTTTGGCATATTGCTCTTGGGTTTTGTTTACTAGTTATATAAGCTTCACAATGTGTAGAAATTTGTTTGCATTGATGATAGGAGATTGAGAGTATAATTCTTATGGAATTTATACATTCTAATATGCAGGGAGATGAAATATCATTGCAAAAGGCACTAAATATGGTTCACAAGAATAATCATGACTATGTGGCGGTACTCTTCTATGCAAGTTGGTGTCCTTTCTCTAGGATATTTAGACCAAGTTTCTCCATCCTGTCTTCCTTATACCCCTTCATTCCGCATTTTGCTATTGAAGAATCATCCATCAGGCCTAGGTTTGTGTTCTATCCTTTTTCCATGGTTTATTCTCAGTGCATCTTTTCTATGCTGAAAATAACTTCAATCCATTCTGTGCAGTATACTATCAAAATATGGTGTTCATGGTTTCCCTACACTATTCATTTTAAATTCTACCATGCGTGTTCGTTATCATGGATCCCGAACCCTTGGCTCTCTCTTAGCTTTCTACAGCGACGTTACTGGTAAGTCTTCTCTTGGACTCCTTTCCCTTGGGATTTCATTTGTTTCTTGAATATATTCTTCATATAATTTGGCTTGAGCAGCTAGGTCTACATGAAATCTTCTGATGTAGCTAGTTTTCATTTCTCTTTCAATGGATAAGTATTAAGAAGTATTTAAACAGTATAAGGTAGCTTAATCCATGTGGTGAATCATGTCAGCTTACCTAAAAGCACACCTTGACCAATGCAAAAAGTATGTAATCTCTGAATATATATGGAAAAAAACTTGGACAACACCAACTTTATGCTGTAGAAATTATTTGGTTCATCTGGTAGAGTGTAATTTTCCTATAGGATGTTCATTATCTTCTTTGTAGTTTGATTATTGGTGAATATTAAATTTGATTGTTTGATTTTGATTGACACGATTTGTCTCTGCCCTTATTAACCTGAATTACAACTTCATTAGTAGACTGCACAGTCAAGGCCATAGATTGTCAATATTTATTTTTCTTTTTAATGTCTTAAGATTGAAGAAGCCACTTACCATCTATGTGGTGTGATAAAGTGTGTTAAAAATGTTATTATCTTTTCTTGTTACACATTAGCTTTCATGCTAAGGCGTCATCTTGCTAATGTTAAAAATGTTATTATTTATTTATTTATTTTTGCAAATGCAGGGATAAGGACTGTTTCACTTGACCAACCATCTCTTGAGACAATTGAGAGCCTGTCAGTGCACGAGAAGCATGGTAACACAGAGCCAGAAAGTTGTCCATTTTCATGGGCAAGATCTCCAGAAAATTTGCTGCGGCAGGAGACATATTTAGCTCTGGCCACTACCTTTGTGCTCTTAAGACTACTATACTGCATTTTCCCTACGCTGCTTATATGCGTTCAATGTGCTTGGAGAAGTATTATCCAATATGTTAGATTAGGGAGTATGCTGGAACATCCCTTGGTATATCTGAAGCGAATAATGCAGTCAATTAGCTGTTTGAAAGAGCCTTGCAAGAGAAGTAATCTGCAGGAAGGAGCAATGAATGCTAAAGCTTGGGCTTCCAAGTCCCTTGCCACTGTTTCAATAGGGGAGGCCAGCACCAGCCGTGGGTTGTACCAGTGAGCAGATTGTACTGATGACCGGTTTTCTACCATGAGCATGGAGATTCAGATATACCCTTGACAGGCTTGGCTGCAAAATATGGCAAGAACTTGTGTTAGGATTATCTTCGGACCTCTTGATGGGTATTACGTGGCCTAATGGTCTTAAGAAGGTCATTATGTTACTGAATGAAGTAATTAATCCCTTGTTTGGCCATGTGATTTACTTCATTCGGCATTGTAGAAATTTGAGACTTTGATGTGAATAGTTTATAATTAGCAAACTCATGCTGAATTCTATAATTCTTTTCCTTGTAGGTTTATTTGAACGTCCATTGTTGACCATTACTTCATAAGTTAATTCTTGTTGGGAATGCAATGATCGTAAATCCTGCTTGCTCCTGTTGAATATTGGTCATAATGATGAGGTGCTGGGTGCTTGATTATTCTGAAAATTCAACATTGATAAGATGGAGATGCGAGTATGAAGTTGGTCTTTAAAATATCCATATAGAATGCTTCTGTCATTAAACGTGATTAGAGAGACGGGTGTTAAATTGGATGTTTGGGCTCCATAGTAGGAGCGGCTAAGACATTTGCATTTAGAGGCTACAAATGTCAGCTGGTTTGTTGTTGATACATATGTGATATCTTGTGTACGCCCTGATGCCGGTAATTTTTTGTCTCTTGCCCAGTTGATTAAGTTCGTCCCTCTTAATTGGACGCCGGGTTCCGACAAATTTGCCCATCTGAAATAAATGGTATTCCCGTTACGGGCAGGTCTAGATGAACCTATCTATCTTATTGAAATTGAAATTAATTATGGGTGATAAAACTCAGGCATGCACCTCTTTCGAGATTTCAATGAGAGAAATCTTCGGTTGCATGTGCCACCCTACTGTATCCAAAAATTTTGGTGCATTTACGGTTAATTTTAAGTTTATTAGTATAATTAATTATAATATAGAGATATAATTATAATATTATATTTTTATATTAATATTATTACAATTAAAATTTTATATTATAATTAAATTATATGTGTAACAAATATGACGTTTTATAAAATTTATGTGGGAGACTTTGTTTACTAAGCAGCCGATAACAAGTACGAAAGCAAGCAAACGCTGATGGAGGTCAGGAGAAGTGGAGATTGACAAGTGTCGGTGCAGAGGGTAATGGAAACTCCACTGTGTGATCATATTTGGGTATTCAACCCGTGTTTACCTAGTGCTCAGCACTCTCGCTCAATCAGGCCTTTTAGCCTTCAGTAGAACTCAACATGACGTGTACTCACCCAGAGGACCCATGAATAAATTGCGTGAACAAGTATATATAACGTGAGAACCGTATCATAAATAGCAAGCGGCGGGAGAGGAAATGGCAGAACGTGAGGAAGATCGAAATCAACAATTCTATATGCGTTGTGCTGGAGTTAGACTTTGAAGTTAGATAAAGCACCCTGATCGATCTAAGGCTGGACAGGAGAATCGGCTCTGAACAATTTCGACGGTGTCCAGACTCATGTCATATTTTATAATCTTTGGAGTTATAGTTTATCCTTTTACTTACATTAAAGACAAATGCTTGTCATTGGAAAAAAAAAAATAGAAATTTTTGCAGGAAAGCTGATGCATTTAAAAAGTACTTTTTTCAAGTATAACGATTTGAGAATATCAACGATGAAAATGGTACATACCACATGTCAAAGCGTGTCCAAAATGAGGGAGTCTGACTATAGTGTGAGACGAGAATTTGTCCAGTGAAAAGCCATTCCGTGGCATTTGCATAAGAATCAGCATTCCGTCAGAGACCCGACAGTGGGCATCCTTGTCCACATCAGCCACGTGTGACGTCTCTCGCATAATATCTAATCCTACGGCTGCTTCCTCGCTAGAACTACCACAGACGGCTGAGATTTACCAGTCCTATTCCTAATCGTAGTCATGGATCCGACGGTTCCATTGTTGGAGAGTCAGTTAATGTGTAAAGCAAAATAGTCTTTGCGAAAGACAGCCAGAGACTGAGAGAAAACATGGAGAAGGAGAGGGAACGGCAATTATACTTGGCAAGGCTCGCTGAACAAGCGGAGAGATATGCTGGTATGCTTTCTTTCTTTTTTTTTTTTAAAATTCTTCTGGGTTCCTTGAGGCTTACCAGTTTCTCTAAAGGGTACCTACTGTTTTTATTCAGTTCGCAATCATGTGAGGACTTTGGTACCTTATTGCTGACTGAAATGTTGGTAAGACTAAGAGATTGACTGACTTGTGGCCTGTGGTCCACTATACAAAGTTGAGGTGTTTCAGGAGTAAGCTTTTTAAGGTACCTGGGTTTAGAACTTGTTTTTACATTCAGGGACTTTACTTCCTTGTGTCGGCTGTGCTGCAACATGAGGAAAAGGTTGAACCCAAAAAAAAAAAGAGAAGGAAATGTGTATAACTACTTAGGTGCTTAGTAAAAGATCATCATTAATTACGTTTCTAGTGTAATGAATCCATTTATGAATATTTTACTTTTCTTATATCCTGTAGCCAAAGTTCATTCATATGTTTAAAGTCTTACACTGATAAAAAAGCAATTGGCATGTTGGCTAGTTCCATCTTAAAATTTGCCAGATTTTGAAATTGAATCATCTAATAGATATTAGTGCCTGCTCGTTATTAACAGTAAAAGCTTTTTATTAATAAAATTGTTTCTTTCAATTTTGTTTGGTTATGAATCCAGTTGGATTTTGATGTTGCAGATTTGGTTGAAGCAATGAAGAGAGTAGCTAAATTAGACGTGGAACTGACGGTGGAGGAGAGGAACCTTGTCTCCGTTGGGTATAAGAATGTAATTGGAGCAAGAAGGGCATCATGGCGGATACTATCTTCCATTGAGCAAAAGGAGGAGGGCAAGGGTAACGAACTGAATGTGAAGAGGATAAAAGACTACAGGCTGATGCTTGACGATGAGCTCTCAAATATCTGCTGTGACATCTTATCAGTTATAGACAAGCACCTCCTTCCAGCTTGCTCAACCCGGGAATCAACTGTTTTCTACTATAAGATGTGAGACTTGAATAATTTATTATCTTCCTGTGAATTTAGATGTTTTGGTATCTTGTGATATGCAATTTTTTTGTTACTTGAATAGGATTCAAGATACAACTTCAGAAGTCTTTGAATCCTTACAATCAAGTAGTTTGGCTATATATTTTTCAAAATATCATGTTACTGTCTACATTTCAAAGACCATTTGGTGTTATCCTTAGTTAAACTATCAGTATGGTCCAATTTAAATGAGCATATACTTTTTCGTTGAGAGGTGGTAAATTCTTCTATAGTTGAATTTAGTTTAAATTCTATGTCAGAGATGCTTCCATGTGTAACAAGATTTAGGTTATAGTTAAGTGTCTTAACTCTCTGGAACTGACATATAAGTATTGGTTGTCTTGAAGGATCTAGTTGATGTGCTTGTTTCTGTGTCGGTTTCTATGCATATTTATTTTTGCTTAGATCAAGAGCCCTGTGTCTCCTTTGCACAGGAAAGGAGACTATTACCGATATTTAGCTTAGTTCAAGTGAGGTGATCATCGTAAAGAAGCTGCAAACGAATCACTTAGGGCATATGAGGTGAATTTATTTTCATATATTATTGACTTCATGATTCCTCAAATTTTTAATCCTACTAGATACTGCTTGATAGTTAATTGCAGGCTGCCAGTAGTGCTGCTGCCTCTGATCTGCCCCCAACTCATCGAATCAGACTTGGCCTGGCATTGAACTTTTCTGTTTTCTACTATGAGATATTAAACTCCCCAGAAAGGTTTTCATCTCTCTTTTCTTCCATATTCCATTTCTTCAACTGTTCTAAGTATAGACTTATTTTTTCAGGGGACAGCATTGGGGTTTTCAATCATTTTTAGAGTAGTTTCGTGTGTGTGAGTTTGTGAATGTACCAGAAATTTTACACACGCACATAAATTTACATTCTTCAGTTGTTCTTGTTGGCATCAGTAAATTGCCACTTTCCTGTTTATATATGTAGGGCCTGCCATCTGGCTAAGCAAGCATTTGATGAGGCCATTTCTGAACTCGATCATCTCAGTGAAGAATCCCACAAGGATAGTACCCTCATTATGCAGCTTTTGAGGGACAATCGAGCCTTATGAACCTCAGACTTGACTGAGGAGGGAGGTAACTTTATGGAATTCCTTTGTCCAATATCAAAAGGTTTCTGCTTTCTCGATAGAGATTATTGTAAATTTTTGTTAGTAGTTATCATTAGATAGTTCTTTTGACAATTCAAATAGCCTGATCGTTACTTCCAGTCTGTTAATTTTTCAAAGCACAAGGATGATGCTCCTAGTTCTTGGTTGCTGTTATTATAAAAACATTTTTCTTATATTGGCCATAATGGACTAATCTATTTGGAAATAGTGCTCTCATAGTTTGGGGCATCAAGCTCATAATTTAAGGTTATCCTAGCATGTAGCAGTTCCTAGGGTCAAAATCTAGAATGTTGCTTTCCGGGGCAGGAATGTTCCGGGCATGTTTATGGGATGCATGCACTCCGTGGCATATAGTTCCTGGCTTCACATCTTTCCTGGAATTTGATTCTGATGCTATTTGTGCTTTCAAAATTTTGAAATCGAATTCTGAAGTTTTTAAATTGCAAAATTTCACCCAATGTTAAGACGTAGTTGTAGTAGAAATAGTCTGCTACCATGTTCAAAGGCTCCTCCATTTTCTGAATCCATCCTGGAATTAATATGTAGTTTGACTTTAAGTGTAACGAACATAATTACACCATTCATTGCCTTCAAAATATTCTAGATACAAGCAATGATATGCTGAACAGCTTACTCCCCTGGCTCCCCTTTATTTTCTTTATTATAGTCACAAATGGCACACGATAGACTGGTTCTTTCATTGTAGAGTTAATATTCGCATTTAAGATTGTTACTTTCCAGCAAGGAACCCCATTTTTAATTTAAAGAAATTGTGCTTGCTTATTCTTTCAATTACCACGTTTCAAACTGCAGCTCAGTCATCAAAAGTTGATGAATCTTAAGCAGAGGCAAGATAAAACTTGTATAAGTGTTGTATCAGTCACTCTGCAATTATTACTACGTTACTTGCTAAAGTTTAACTAGAATTCTATCAGATATTTTCTGTATGGATCAATTGCTGTTGTGAATTCATTTGCGGGATACAATTGTGTAATGGATGGACTTGATCACAAAGGAGCCAGATGAGCGCGGGTGTTAGCATGGTGGGGGAAGAAACGATTGTTTGGCTTGTACGTATGGGTTTATTTTTCATATATACCGAATCTTTTAGTTTTGTGATTTTGATAATGTCACTCCTTGTATATGATGATTGATGACAACACAGCCTGTTACTTGTCGGCCTTATTGTCCTCAGTTGCTGGTCAAGTACTTGTAATGCTGATAAATGTGTGCCAATAACACTGCCTGTTAATTTTATTTCGGGCTATATTGGAGGGCAGTCTCTTAGAAATGTGCAAATATGCATAGGCCAGATTTGTTGATTAAAGAAGTTCAGTCATTTTTGTTGTCATGGTTAAATTAATCTTGAGTGAATTCTCTTAGTATTTTGTGAGACATGGTTAAATGAGATTGAAGGTATGTTTGGATGGATAATCGAGGAGAAAATGATAAAGAATAAAATGATCAAAATAAGTTGAAATTATATTTGAGTGTTTTTAGTTATGCAAAATGGAAAGATAGAGAAATACCAAGACTACATCCTTGTTATTTAAAATTTTAATTTTGTTGTCTTTTTAAATTGGGAGGTCAATAATAAAATAAAATGATCTAAAAAATTAAATTATTAATATACCTTCATTTTTTAATTATAATTATTATTATACCCAAGTGAGATTTTTTATTTTTACCATCATCGTAGTTGTACAACCAAAGAGGGGATCATAAGTCATTTTTTATAGTGCATATATCATGAAAGCCATTTTTGCCATTAAGAGGTGATAATTGTCATTCTTTACGACAAGTTTCATAATTTTTATTGCATATATCATAAATATTTATTATTATTATTATATGCATAATTTTTAAGACTGAGATCAATATTTTTATTATCTTTTTGTTGACTTATATTGCAATAGTCATCCTAGCTAAAAATATAATAAATATATAATTTTTAATAACAAATTTAATAATAAAGTTTTATAAAATTCTTTGAAACTCCATTTAATTTTTTTATGAACTCATCACCACAAAAAAGAAATATCTTACTCTTTCACAATCATAATCATGTGTCATGAATTCAATAATAAAAATATTAATAATGTGTTTATTTTATAATAACAATATTAAAATAAAAGAATTTATGAGTAATTCTATTATATTAATTTTATTATAATTTTTAAATAAAAGTAAAAAAAAAATTTTTTTTCTCATTTAAACTTTCAAATAATACACAAATCACAACCTTTTAATTTTACTCTATTCCATTCTATACTATTTTATTAATAACCATTTCATTCAACCTTAATTTTTCTCGTTACAAACATTATAGTGAACTTTTCAAGCATTTTGATTTATATTGCAAAAATTACTCATTTGATTTATTTTGTTGAAAGAAGTTAACTTTTTGTGGAAAATTTATAATTTTATTCTTAATATAAATATAAAAGTAGTTAAGTTTATATTAAACATTGAAATGAGAATACGATTTTACTTTTAATATGAAAGTAAAAATAGTTAAGTAATTTATATTAGAGGAAAGACATTATATAAAAAGATAATTGAGAAAAAATAAATTAAAAAAAACCAGGAATAGTTATCAAGTCTAATTTAATCAATCTTAAAAAAATTAATATAATTTACTCCGGCATCTTTATCACGGTACTGACTAGAGTTTCAAGTGCGAGCGTGCTGAGTCTCATAGTCTTGTCTGATGTCATCTTAACAGACAAAGAAGTGCCAAAGAAATCCCTAGCTCTATAAAAAATCTTGGAAATAGAAAGGGTTGATTGAATATATTGTAATTGTTTAAGTCCTAGTACAACGAATTCAAAAATGAAACCAGTGAATTTCTGTAGAGTGACTTGATTTAATGAGAATCTAAATTGGAGCTACAGAAGGGAATTAAGAAGTGTTATAAACTCTAGATGTGTAATTTACCTGCAAAAAAATTGAAAATTTTCAAGATTAGGATCGTTTTTGCATTTAAACGCATGCTGAATTGTTGTTTTGAGACTTGAGAGATGGGATCTCTGCAACAGCAGGAGGCTTCAAATCTCCGAGAAAGGACTTCAAGACCTTGCAGAACTCCTTGACCTTCTCCACATTGAAGGCGTGCCCCGTATTCTTCATGACTACGAGTTCAGCATTGTCCCCCAAATGCCTGTGTCCAAGCTCTAATGAGTGTAAGATTCACAAATGAGAAAGAAATCCACAAAATAAGTAGGGTAACAGTGTTACTAACCTCTTCAATCTGTGAGCCAATTCTAACGGGAATACTCGATCATTTTCTCCCCAGACAATTAACGTAGGCTGCTCCAGAAGAAGTGAAAAACAATCTTCAACATAACTGTCAAATGAATTTATAAAAGGCATCCAACCAAGAGTGACGAAGAAACGAACCTGAGAAATCCTAGGGAGATCAGAAATTTTTCTGCCCTTCGCAATTGCTCGGATCAGTTCCCTCCTCTCTTCTACATAATCCCTGCACATTGCCTACCCAAAGCCACCAAATCTAACTCTTTCATATACAAGTTTTACCACAGTACAAGAAAAAAAAAAAAAAGTCTAAAAAGTGCTCTTTTTTTTCAAAATAAAAAATTTCTTAGACTCCTCTGTTCTATGGTCAACACTAGTTGTGACTCCAGAAAGCTCCCACTATCCTCAAAGAAGTCTTTTTTTTTTTTCTTTTTTTTTCTTTATGGAAAATATTTGAGTAGATGAAAAAGAAAAGAGAGAGAAGCGAGTCCTTACATCAATGAAATCAGTGAGGAGGCAAGAAGGCAACCACGCCAATGGAGAGGGTCGGGAAAGCGTGAAGCCGAGAAGCTCTTTAAGCCTCTCCGGCGTCTGCGGCACCAAAATCTCCATAGCTTCTTCCAAGCTTACCGGAAAAAGCCCTTCCTTCAGGTCCTTTTCTTCCATGCTCACGCCGGAGCAGCACAGCACCACCCTCTCCACTGTTTCCTTATACTGAGCCGCCATACTGTATCCCACGAACCCGCCGTAGCTCAGCCCCACCAGACTCAGCCTCTGTACCGAGTTAGCCTCCATGACCCGCATCAAGCACTGAGCTTGGAAAGCCTCGCTTCGCTCGGGCCGGGTCGTGAAGGATCCACCGAAGAAAAGGAGGTCCGGCACGTATACGTTGAAGAAGGGGGTTAGGTGGCGGATGATGTCACCCCATTGCCACAATGCGTTGGCTCCAAGCCCGTGGATTAGGAGCAGATTTGGTTTAGACTGTATTCGGGTCTTGGGTACCCAGCAATGCACGATGGTCCCGTCTTTCAGGTCAGTGGTGGATGGTCGGAGCCCGGACCTTGTGAAGGTGGATCTATAACACCAGTTTTTGGACTCTGTCAAGCTGAAGCACTTGGTCATCTTCGAGAACTGTGTAGAAAACAAAGGCCGGAGAGAAGATGATCAAACTCTTACAGTAATTTTGAAGAGTATATATATCATATGCGATGTGATGTGTTTATGTGGACATGAGCATCTGAGGCACAGTAACAGAAGAAACTATTGTGCTTCCCTTTGGAACTGTTGGCACACAAGGGAGAGGAGTGGGTATCTTTGAAGGGCGGATCGGATAGGACCACTTTTTGCTTTCATTCTAATACACAAAAAACGAGAAAAAAAGGTTAATCATAGATTTTGTCAATCGCTGTGAAATGGAAGTAAGGGACAACAGGAATGACACGTGGTTTATTTTTATTTTTCCCTTCTTAAAATTAAACTTTTAGTGTTTTCTAGGCAGTTGTCATCACTTGGCTCTTAATTTTTTTTAAATTAGCTTCTTTACGTGTGAATTGCATGGTTACAGTTTCCTGGTCAAATTTTATTTCTTCAAATGCTGACATAAATGACTTATCTACTGTTATCCTTGTCTTCTACTGATTTTATGCTCATTTAAAAATACTAATAGAAATAATTAGTTTATTTTGTCATATGTTTATACAATTTAAATCAATGACATTTGTAAATATGACAAAAAAATAAATTTAATAATATATTATTATATAAAGAAAATATAATAGATTAAAAAAACGTATACAAAATTAATACTGTGAGATTAGTGAGAAGGAAGTGACAACGATAAACTTATTAGTAAAACTATAAAGGATTTTTTTTATTTTAATTGTATGAAATAATTGCCATTATTGTTATAAAAAACTTTGAAATTTTAAAAATTAATATAACCGCATTTGACTCTACCTTAAACTTTGAGTAATGTATGATAATGGACGATTTAAATTATTGAATAAACCTTTCAATCGTATATCATTTTCTTTGATTTTAATTTTGCACTGAGTCAAGATATATTGATAGTCTCTTATTAAAAAAATTTTAAAATGATTAATTAATTAATTATTTTCATTTATTACAAAAAATTTTAGACTTCAAAAAAATTTTAATTTAAAAGGTGATTAATTAATTTATTATTTTTCTTGTCAAGTCTAAAAAAATTTTGTACTTCAAAAAATTTTCAATATATATATAAAAAATGCTTAGTCATCACACAAAAAATTAAAGGAATATCAAAAGAGAGCTCTCGTTATTAAAAGAAGTATACTTTAAATATATGTTCATTTTTATCATAGAATGTATGTATTTTAAATCTTTAAGAATTTTTGAGATTGTGTTTGGTGCACGTGAAATTAGATTAAAATTGCCAAGCGCTGTATCTTAATCCTAAATAACATAGCAATACTATGCATTTTGTCATATATGTTAATGTCACATCTAATTAATTTCTATTGTACCATTTGTAAATTAAAGTCTCTCTTTTTATTAGTGACATTAAGGGTATATTATAATTTAACATATTTAAGCAAATAAATTTTTCTTGATATTAATTTATAAATTTTAATCCAACAATCAAAATTAAAAATGCCATTGGTTAACAATTAGACCAACTATTAATAGATTTTAAAAAAAATAAAATTAAACTAACTATTAATAGATTCTTTTTAAATAAAGCCTCTGTCAATGTATCAATTTATTAACAGTTATTTAATATTATTAGCATTTCTTACGAATTTACATTTTCCAATCTACCAACTTTCTTTATATATATTCTTAATTATCAATAATTAAATAATAAATTTAATAAATTAACTCTCAAATAATCTAATACAATCAATACACTTCATATCAAGATACATTACTAAATTTAATTTTCTACATTTTCTCCAATTTGTTATATTTTCTTTTTTTAATCTATTCTTAACTATTTATAATTAAATAATAAATTCAAGAATTCAACTCACAAATCATATTACGTGCTTTATTACAAAATTCAATTTTTGCTTACCCCCACCAACATCATTAATAGTAAATGTATTAACATATAATAAAATAGATTAACAAAAAAAATATTAAAACCACAATTTGATTCATTATTTACTCGTTAATTTCAAAAAAATTTGAATTGTAAAAATGTTCAATTTAAGGCCCAAAAAAAAAAAAACTAATCATCAATATCATCAATCATTATGCAATGGAACTAAGGGACACCACGAATAACACGTTAATATGTTCTTTCAAAAAATCGAACTTTTAGTGTTTTCTGGGTAGTTGTCATCTCTTGGCTCTTAAATTTTTTCCAAATTGGATAAATGATGTGTGGGCGGGCGCACCTACAAGGATCGGTGGCATCTTCATCTAGTTAGATGTACCAACATGAACCATAATTTTCCAACCTATGATGTCTCTGAGCCTAGACATTGAGCGGCACGTAAAGTCTCTCGTAGGACAGAAGATAGAACGAAAATTTGGTGTTTCTTAGGAAATTGCCAAGCCTGCAATTTTCATAAACATACGTTTTATCAGTTTTAAATTTAATTTTTATTAAATGCTGTCTAGACCATTCTAGTTACGATTCGACTCTTCTTGTCTTGTCTGACACCAACCTCATCTCCAAGTCATCTTGTACGATGATTGGAGGAGACAAAGAACAGCCGCTTAATTTGCGTATGTAGTTATTTCAACTCCATAAACAATACAACCACACCATTAAGATGAGACTAGTGGACTATTTCTGGGTCTACAATGGCTACGGACCAGACCTCTTCCCCCTTTAATTAAGCAAGTAAAAAAAGATGTGGAAATTAGCACCAATGGTACATGAAATTAAAACGATGGCCTCCACAATTAACACATCCAATGAAAATTGCTGCTAAGTTGTAATTCAAAAGAACAAAAGATATTGTGCTATTGTAAAAATTGTGGCCTTCAATTTTAAATATAAAAAATATGTTGGTGCTAAAATACAAACACAATTTCTTCTTTCCAATTGTGTTGGGTATGTTTTTCAATTATGAAAAATAGTCACCCAGTTAGCATAGCTAATCACGTGACATTAAGGTGACAAAAATATTTGTCCACGTGGGTATTAATGCCTCGACATAAGATAAGGCAGAGGTATTCACCACATTCAACCAGCAAATAAAGGGCATGGGCTTCTGAAACACCCTCAACAGCAGCTGTTAATATTTGGAAGCAAAGTCTTAATCTACACATAGCCGCTCGTTACTTATGCAAAATAGAAGAAAATATATAGCAGATTTCTATTACAATCCCAAACCCCCAATAAATTAATGAACATGATAATTTTACAACTCCACACCCTTCTATCTTTTTCCTTTGGCAAATAACCTATTTTGAAGAATCCAGTCAAGGATTATTCAAGCAAGTATATAGTATATGTTGTTGGATCCAACCCATAAATTGGCATGCAGTATAGATACCCTTATTATTGCTATGAATTTCACCCAAAAAGAAAATGCTCGAACAAATATCATCATCTAAGTCTAACCACAACGCAAGATATATCGTCTTTACTGTCTCTTTTTAGTGCTTCTGCTGCTAGTTGCTTAGCTGCTTTCAGTGGGTCTTTCATCCTTCTAGCAAGATCGACTGCCTCTTGATTAGACATTACCTGGTTTACCACATGCAAAGGGAAAAATATATTTTTCTTTTTTCTTTTTTCAATATACCTATAAATGCAAGAACCATCAAAACGACAATAAAATTAATGTTATTTTGGGCAACAAATGTTCTAAGTTGCAACGGTTCACCTTCCAAAGTCCATCACTTGCAAGGATCAGAATATCGGTATCAACATCTATATCGGTGATCTGTACATCAGGGTCTGCGCGCAAATGTGACTTGAGGCTCTTGTCTCCGAATGCACGAGAAACAGCCAGTTGCCCATTTACTCTTGGCACGTCACCTGAGTTGCACAAGAATCACCATTAATACTACTGTAAGAATCTCTATAATGCCATTAACAATATCATTTATACCATAGTTGTCTCATCCCTAGGTACTCAATTCAACTTCGATTTCACTCTGCTAAAACCACTCAAGCTCATCTCTTTGGTATCAGCATTTACAGTTAAGTGACTTAAGTTCTGTTACCCAAATTTCCATGATATGTGGAAACGTAGGCTTTCAGTAACACAAACAAAAGGACTATTTTCGGTGGAGCTTGTTTATCTTTGAGGCTTGAGACACATATGTATTCAACGACTTTTATATTCAAATGCTTCAAGAATTCCATTCTCCCCTCCTCTCCAAAAAAGAAAGTACAGTCGGTCACGAAATGAATCCTTTCATGTGACATGATAGTCAAATATGTGAGGAGAAAGATAGATAGAAAGCAGTAATTTAAAAATGGACAAAAATATACACTTGAATCTATCTCTGTTTTCACAATTTCTTATTTAATTTCAATCCATGTAGCTTTTGTGAATCCATGAAAATTGTAATCATATCTTACTTTACGTTTCCAAACCATTCTTAGTTGACTGTCATGTAACATGAGATGAGAAGATCTGAAATTCCAAATTCATAGGTCCCAACCATGGTAGGCACCTTTATGTCAAAGACAATACAGCAATCCTAACATTCATGATGAGGGTAAGAAAAATTAATTTCCAGCCAAAGAACAGCTGCAATCACAGAAGTGTATAACTAGGACAATAAAGTCCTGTATGATATAATTACATTGAGTTTATTCCATAGCAGATCAAATGACTGAATAGCACAATACCAAAAATAAAAATATTCCTTGGAACAAGCTCATATAGTCTTGCAAAACAGATGTATAATTTTTTTTTGTCTTATTGGCGATCAAATTTTTCAAAATAAAAAACTCCATTTGTTTCTCAAGATTTATAACTAATCCAATTTGCTAAGCAACTCAAAAACTCATAGTCTCTTTCCACGGAATGGTAGTTATACATGAGACAAAATAACAAGATCCATACAAGAAACTAGACCTGATGGTACGGAAATCATGAATCATAATAACGGTAGCATAAAAGTACCTGGAATGTTAGAGACAAAACCACCTCTAGTCTCAATGCTGCCTCGTTCTGTGTTGGGCTCATGGTCTGTAGTCATTTGTACTGCTTGACCTCTTCTTGAAAGAACTGCTCGTGAATCTCCAACATTAGCTACCCATAACTTCTGGCCATTAATCAATATTGCAGTTACAGCAGTTGATCCACCACGCCCCAAGTCAGAACTACGTGAAAGAATTGCCTGATCTGTCATCTCATATGCTTTCGAAATAGATCTACTGGGATCATCCCAAAATTCCTCCTACGATATTAAATGAAGTATAAGTAACCTTCTCATTCTAATATTTAATCAAACTAGCATAGAAGATATAAACTCAAGTAACAACCCACCTCCTTTAGTATATTGGTAAACAAATTTTTCTGTAAATAGGCAGGTACATGTTCTCCCAGATGGCCATCATATATAGCAAACAAACCTAATTCTTTCCCCTGTATATTCACAAACTTGGCAACATGATAATCCTCCATTGGATGATTAGCTTTCCCTTTTACTAGGCTGAAACCATACTTCATTGATCCTTCATGGTTTTTCCCCTTACCTTTGCTTGATGAAGAACGTGCAGCTACAAGCTATATAGCAACCAAAACAAAGAGAAAGTCCTGCCAGTTTAGGAGTCGATAAATGGAAGCAAGGAAAAGTTTTTGATTTCTCAAATATCAACCCATCCTTATCAAATAGACATACACAGGCACACAATCCCTTATCAAGCAAGTAAAGCCTTCAGAGCTCCAAAAGGAATCTCAGAGTTCACGGAGAACCTGAAAGAAATTTTTTTATCTAATGTGTCTGAAGCTGAAGTTACAAGCTGGTATATTGCATACAGTTGACCCTCAAATAAGTTTTAGCTTAATTGTGATCCAGTAATTATCACAACTTTTTGTTGCCCCAGGAGACAAATATCAGTTAGCCAGCGAACAGCAGGATCAAGTGCGAATATACAAATAGGTATTTTCATTAGTGTCATACAAACAGTCCCTCTAGGAAATTGAAATTCTTTCTTACTCGATGCACAAAAACTTAATATTTTATGCAAAAGTACAAAAAACAGAAGCCGCTGAAGAAAATATTACATTCTTACCTGAGAGGAGGAAGATTTAAAACAGCATAATTTATCCATGAAAAAAGTTAAGCAGCTTCTTCGATTTTTCAACTAGTACTCAACACAGACCGCTGGGTAGACAGCTTGAATTCAAGTTTCGATAAAAACCCAGCTTCCGCAATGACGAATCTTCTCCAGAATCACGAACGGTATAATCAAAAACCGAAAGTTTATCCTTATGTGTAAAACAAATAAGCAAGAACTTCGTAAAACAGCCCTAGAACACCGGACAGCAAGATGCCACTACATATATATATAAAAAAAAGCAAAAGCAGGGATAATAGAAACTAGATGATAGAAAATTTCATCTAATCGGTCCAATCGATAATTAGTAATGGTTTTGGTGTTTCTTGGTTGGAAAGTTCATGCTCCTTCTTTCCCTCTGCCGCTCCCTTCGCCATTAGTCCGCACAACCAATTAACAAATGATAATAAAGAACCATACAAAAAGGGGAGAAAAAGAACATTTGAAAACTTTTCTGGAAAACAAATGTATATATTGATAATAAAAAATATGAGATGGAGGTATCGAAGATGCTATGTTTCCCTATGCAACCGTTTCGGGAGTATTTACAAACAGGAAATGTCGCAAAGGGTGCCCGCCAACCAGACTTCTTTCTGGTTGACTTTGCTGTTACTAATGTTTTAATGCCGCTTTTCCCTTTACTTTTCCCTCCCCTTTTTTCTTTAATTTTTTTTTATTTTTTTTATAATTATTGTTGAGTTCATGTCATTTAACAATCCAAGCTTAATGTCAATGTCTAGATCTCTCTGTTTGCGAAGACAACAATTATATCCCATTATAAAGCCATTTTAATTTATACGCTGCTGTTAACTCTTTATGAACGAACGCTTCAGTTGCAGTACGAGGCTGCGGAGCTTTGGGTTATCAGAAAATGAACCAATTTTCCTAATGCCTTAACTCGCAGTTTTAAGTTGTCTTAAAAACTACAGAGTGATTGACTTTGACCGACCAGTTGACTTGGTCCAAATTTGTAGCTTTGAGCATGCTTGTAGCCATTTTACACAATGTTATTGGTCGAAAATAGATTTTTATGGCGCCTTTAAAGAGACAGCAAGATTCAATAAGCACTATTTTGCCCAATTTCATTTTGAAAACGGGAGGATGAATGAGAGTTGGTCATTGTTTCTTAATCTCTCTTTCTCCAATTTCATAACATTTTCTTTGAATGTGGCTACTTTGCTTTGGATTGTAGTAGCAAAAAGATCAGAAATTTTTTCAAATTGTACTAAGTGCGAGTAGTTAGTGAATTTCTTCCTTTTTCCTTTTCTTTATGGAAATAGTTAGTGAAAATATTATATCAGACTTTGATTGAACGGTATTCTTCAGCGCCACATTTCAATGATCCATCTTGAAAATAACATGTTAACCTATTTAATCTACCTATGCTAAGAAATCTTTGTCCTGTAGAACTGAGCTCAGAGATCGTTGTCCATTATTTGTTTTTTTGTTGAACAACCTGACTATGGTTAGCTATGATGGGTCAAGCTAACCATTGTATCATTTTTATTAAAGCAGAGGCCTCTGTCGCTGTATATTCATTAACCATTGGTATTGGCGCGTCTTTTTCACTTTGATCAACCCAGCATTTTTTTTAGTCCCTTACCATTGCACACTTAGGTAATGCCAGTATTAAACTAAAAGCTATGTAAGAATAAGTGGGTGAAGGTGACGGGAAACAAAAATAGTGCAAAAAAAAATAAAAAGATTCATGTCCTTTCTATATGTTTCCGGTTGATGGGCATGGTTCAAAAAGCAAAGCAAGCAGTATGAGTAACATTTTTATTTTGAAATTTGGTTATTTGTGGGCCCTATAAAATGTTTTAATGCACCAATTACCATGGAAAATTGCCGGCCAAGGAATTCAGACATTAAACTGAATTTTTGTTTGTTTTGTGTTTGATTCTAATGCAAAACTATCTAATCTTACGCGACATGACCAGCATAGCAGAATTCATCAATTTTACACTAGAAATTCTCGTAATGACTTCAAACATTGACCCCTAGATAGCAAAAGATGTTACCAATAATGGCTTATTATAGTCTCAACCTCCAAGCTTCATCTTTACAACATTCTTAGTTGATCTTCACAGCAATGACTTGGCTACATATTTGGTTGGTTAAGGTTTATGTCTCTCGTGTTCATTGTAATCTTGCAACGAATACTGCCTTGGCAGTATCCACAAATTTGGGCGAGGGTTCATCTGGTGCTCAACCTCAGACGTTGTTTCGTAATTTCTTTTTCCACTTAGCCTCAGTCTTCTTATGTGTTTCTGCCAATTGCTGGGTGCCAAGATGGCATGTCTCACCCTCAAAATGACAATGACTTCGTACTCCACTCAAACCACTGGATCTTAAAGCTATCGTGTGGGGCTTGATAATCACTGTCACACTCATGCACACCATTTGTGTTGTTGTCACTCATCATCAAAGAGAGGTAAGTTTGTCAACATTTGCCAGGGATATTTTGGGAGAAGCTAGAAAGTTCAGAGTTCAAACCATGGATCCTGAAAGGATTTGAGGCCCGGCCATCATCTCATGGTGTTTATGTAAGTGTCTGGGTTTTTATTCTGAGTGTTACTGTAGGTATTTGCCGCTCTTCGGTGAACACCAAGACTTGAATGTCAAATTGAAAGGTTTTCATAAATGTGAGAGTGGTCTAGATCAGTGAACTTTAAAATGGATATTTAGGAAAGAAACTGTAAATAAAGGAGGTATAGATAATCATAAATCTTACTGGAATGATAAGCACAAACCAGTTTATTACAAGTGTAGAAAAAAAATATTTAAGACAACTAAAGAATGAGAAAAAGAATTACAGATTTTATTTAATAGGAACTTGTTTAAATGCAAAAGGCTTCAACTGAAAGTGCTAAAAATTTGCAGAAAATATCACTTAATTATATAGCTATTAAAAAAATCAGAAAACAGAAATAACAGATATAACAACCATAACAAAAAATCCTAAAATCATAGAAGAATAACTGTTAAATCTATATCAATAATTTTATAGCTTCTAGAGACATTTTAAACACTCCTCTTCGGATTAGAAGTTGCAAACTCCAAATTTCTTCCTCATAAGCTCAAACTTGCTTAGTGAAAGAGGCTTAGTAAAAATAATAGCAACTTGATCCTTTGTTTTGCTATAAACCAGACTTATATCTCCTTTCTTCTGAACTTCGCTCAAAAAAACAATTCGATGTTGAAAGTCCATGAAATATAGGACTGTGTGTGATTGAAACTGCTGCTTGATTATCCACCAAGATTTTTGTGCCTTGCTCTTGTTCCCAACACAGATATGATAGGATCTTTCTCAACTAGATAGCTTGATTGACTGCTACAATTGGTGCAATAAATTCGGCTTCTGCTATAGACTCTGCAACAATTTCCTACTTCTGGAACACCAAGACACCTGAACCCATACTAAAATAGTACCCTAAGGTACTTTTTGTTGGCCTAATGGCTTCACAAGCCCAAGAATTGTTTGATAATAAGAAACCTATTTGAATAACATAATGGGCACAAATATATGTTAAAAATAAAACTTAACTTTGGCCCAATATAAGTCCAAACCTTCTTATCTCAAAAACAAAATATCTTATACCTTTTAACCAAATCTTTTGAAAGCCCAAATACTCTTATACAAATTCATCCCAAAGTATATGGGAGAAAAGCTTCTGATTTTGCAGAAACCAAAAGTACATTACAACAACTCACTTTTGGCTTTAAGCAGCAAAAGTAAAAATATGGAGTACAAAAGGAAATCTCTTGGGCTAGAAAGTTTATATTCCCCATTTATTAGAAGACAAGCATCGTGAGTAAGCGTACGAGAAGATGTCACATGTGCCTACACTCTCTACTACGCTGAAGACATACTTCATGGGAGAAAGACAAAATGAATAAAGGTTGCAGACAATGCAAAATATTGTAAGAACAAATCCCTATCTTCATCGGTCAAAATGTTGATTGAAGAAAAGAAGGAATGACGTGTGTTTGACCTCTAAAAACCTTTCTTCATCTCTGTAAATCTCTTATGGACAGAGACCTTTACTTTAAACAAGAAAAGCTTACGCAAAACAACAACATATAAGCCTCTATATCAGAATTGAAGAGCTTGACATCATCCTTTATATCAACATCCAACGTTCTCTTGTATTAAGGAGTGCTCAAATTTGAATCGCAACAATAATTAAGCTCAAAACTATAAAAGGAAGCTCTAAAGAAGGAAATGTAAGCAAGAAGTGTGAAAAGAATTTTGATCTATAAACTATCCTAAAGTTATTCTTCTATTCCAAGTTTCAAGTTAGTTCAGCTTTCAAGAGTCTGAGTTCATCATGCTTAACTATAACCCTTATTGTGAGGTAATTCCAATTACCATTTCCTATTTAAATCTTTTATGAGTTAAATTTAGTTAGGGGTAAGCTGAGTGAATACCTTAATGAAATAGTTTTAAGGTTATCCTAAACCTTGTGTTAAGATTGTATACTTTAAAACCTATCATTATAAGAATTTAGAGTTATTCGGATTAAAACCATACCTTAGTAAAAATCTCTTTCGATTAGAAAGGGACATAATGTAGGATTGAGATTATCTAAACCAATATAAATTGTATATGTCCTATATTCTCAACAAATTTTCAAAGTATTCTAAATCCCTGAGATTTTCTTCAAGTTACAATCATTTTCAAGCATATAAATTAATTCTTTAGTCACTAAGTTGTTTTAGTCAAAATTAACTTTCACGCACATAAGTTTTCACTTTAGACACCTGAATCGTATTTTTAA
The DNA here is from genome assembly GCA_037074485.1 of Delonix regia. NCBI lineage: Eukaryota > Viridiplantae > Streptophyta > Magnoliopsida > Fabales > Fabaceae > Delonix > Delonix regia. Next base: position 9,527,243 of record CM073452.1, read on the forward strand.
AAATAACTTTTACATAATTAATATTTGTAAAAAAGGAATACTTTTTTCTTTAGCACCTATTTACCCCCTCTAGGTGCATTATTACTCTTTATATCATCCAATGAACCTTCCTAATGACTATCTGAATAACCAAATAATTTAAATTTTGGTTCCCTACAATACTTCACTCCAAAATTAACAGTTGCTTTGATGTATCTTACAATTCTTTTTGTAGCCTTCATGTGCAACTTAATTGCACAATGCATGAGTCTTGACAAAATACTTACTACACACAACATGTTAGGCCTCGTTGTTGTGAGGTATATTAGATATACTATTAATTGTCTAAAATGAGTTTCATCAACTTATTTAGTTCCATCCTCCTTGCTAAACTTTTCCTTTTGATTCATTGGAGTGCCAACTAAGTTGCATTCATCAAGGTAGAATTTAATGAGGATCTCTTTTGCCCACTTCTTTTAACAAATAAAAATTTCATACTTCCTTTGAGTGATTTCTAATCCTAGGAAATAAGTGATCTGTTATTTCAAAAGCATTCTTCAATTCATGCTTAAACTCATCAATAAGTGCTACATTGCTTCTTGTCACCAAAAAATCATTAACATATAAAGAAACGATTCTCTGCACCAAAATGCTTGACATAGAGAGTAGATTCTGAACTCAACAAATGATAATCATTTTTATTGTACTAGACCCTTAGCAAATAAACTTTGCCTTCCTGCTCTTTAACTACAAAGCCTTATGGTTGTTCAACATAAATCTCGTTCAACAAAATTCATTGAGAAAAGTTGACTTAACATCCATTTGAAATACCTGCCATCCCTTTTATGCTGCAATAATAAGTAACAATCTAGTTATATCAAGCCTAGCAATAGGAACAAAAGTGTCATAATAATCTACCCTAAATATTTGTGCATAAACGTTCACTACAAGCCTTGCTTTGTACTTATTAATAGAACCATCTAAATTTAACTTTGTTCTAATCACCCATTTGACACTTAATACATTTCTATTATAAGGCTTTTGAACTAAAACCTAGATCTAATTTTTTAAATCATGGATAGCTTATATCTTGCATTGCAACCATCCATTTTGGGTCTTTTTTAGCTTCCTTAAAGCTTAAAGGTTCACACATTGCTACATTGCATCTTTGATCAATTTCATAGAGCAATCTAGTACATCTAACAAGTGGATCATTCTATGTGTCTTTAAGTACCAACAGAGGATGAATTTCCTTTGAGCTTTTACAACTCTATTCTTTGCCCTTCATGAAATGCACATATTTACTTATTAGGGTTTTTTCAATTTGAGGCTAAAAAATCCTATAAGCTTTAGACAAAGCTATAACTAATAAATATTTTAGCTTTTGCTCTTTTGTTAAGTTTATCGCATTTGAACTGAGGTACATAAGAGTAGCATAAACATCCAAATATTTTTAAAAAAAATCCAAAAAAGGTTTGAGACCATACCAAGCTTTAAAAGGTGTTTGGTTATGAATAACCCTTATGGATGGGCTATTTTGAATGAATACTTGTATTTGTGCTTCAACTAAAACTTTTTGGGAAGGTTCTTTTGATGTAACATACACTTGGCCATCCTTATGATCAATATACTTTTTCTTTCACTTACATCATTTTGTTAAGGAGTGTAAAGAGCAATAAGCTTATGTTTGATGCTCTCTTCTATACAAAATTGTTCAAACTTATTTGAGACATATTCCTTCTTATTATAAGACCTTAAAACTTGAATGTTGTAGCTGCTTTGGTTTTCAACATTTCCAAAACATCTTTGCAACTTTAGACATGTATTTAAGAAAATAAACCTAGCATATTCATATTAAATCATCCATAAAAATAATGTAATAAAGACTTAGTGATGTAGTTCTTTGAGGTCTAGCAAGATCAATGTGAACTAGTTATAGCTTTTGTGTAGCCCTCTAAGCTCCTTTAAGGAATTGTTATCTTGTCTATTTTTTAGACTAACATGCTTTGTAGTCGGTTAAATCTGTTATTAAGGTTGGTACTCCTTGAACCAGTTAATTTTTCAACATGTAGATCATTCCAGAATAATGGAAGTGACTTAACCTTCTATGCCAAAGATTAGTTGAAATTGTTGTTACTAGGAATACAATGTGCTTTTTTTTCATTGGATCAAGTGAAAAACTCTTACTCCTCATTTTGATCTTGAACATTTCTTGGCCTATTAGATCCTTAATTATGCAACATTTTTTCTTCAAAAATAACTTTAAATCCTTTCTCAAGTAATTATCCAACATTAAGAAATTTTGCACCTGAGTAGGTTGTTATGGCTATAATGCCTTTTCCTTTTACCGAAAGATATTTACCATATCCATTTCTAACCTTTAAACTCTAATGCTCTTCAATTCCTTGCACAATTCTTTGTCATAGGTCATATAGTTGGTACATCACTATCAATCAACTAAGATTCACTTGAGTTGTTACAAGAAACATAAGTTGCAACAAATAGCTTATCCACCTCCTCTTTATTAGCATTTTGTGCTTCTGCTACTTATTGGTGAGCTTTTTGTTTACATATTACTGCCTCATGCCCCATTTGATGGCATTTATTACATTTTGCATCAAGTTTCCCCCAGCATTTGAAATATTTCCTTTTTATTGTTATTAATAATAGCTTTACCTTTTTTAGACATGTCTTTCTTGCTCTTCTTTTTCTTTCCCTTACCACCAAATTGGTGCTTTACTTATAGAGCTCATTCAACTGTTTCTTCATGTCTTATGAGCCTTCTTGTTTGAAAAGCATGAACAACTTTATGCTAAGGTAATGCTTGGTAGATCTTTAACAATTTCTAAAGCTGAAATTAAGGCTTCAAACCTCTCAGGTATAGTTGTAAAAAGCTTTTGAACTATTCTAGAATCAAGATGTTTAGTGCCAACTAGTCTTAACTAATTTATAATCTTAAGAAATTGGTTAAAATATTCTTTGATAGTTTTTTATTCTTTTATCTTAAATACTTCAAATTCTCTAATTAGATTAAACACTTTCATGCCTCTAGTCTTTTGGTCACCCTGATATTCTTCTTGAAGGTAGTTTCAAATAACACTCACTAATTCCAAAGTCATAATGCTAATGAAAATTGAAGGTGGGATAACAATGAACAAAATGGTTTTTACCTTTGTTTTCTTTGTTTTTCTCTCTTTGCAATTTCTGGATTGAGCTATAATGGGTATGGTGCACACAGGTCAGGCTAGGTCGAGTTTTTGCAAGACTCAAGACATGACCTAGCCCGATCTTAGCCTGGTAAGTGACCAGGCTGGGGTGGGTTACACTAGGTCTGAGTCAAGTGTGTGTATATATATATATTAAAACTTTTTTTATATAATAATAAATTTCTTATTAATAAAAATAATTTTTTAAAGAAAAAAATTAAGATTTGGAATGAAAGGTAAATGAAATTTAAAAATAATTAATGATTTAAAATTTTTATAAATAAAATAAAAAATAAAATCATAACCAGACTGGGTCTTGTGTGAACCATGGACCCGACCTGACCCAATTATATTTGCAAAAGTTTTTATTTTGCCTTAGCTTGATATGGATGGGCCAAATCAAGTTGACCGAGCCAATCAGGCCATTGAACACCCTTAATAGTACGATTTTCATGTAGAGTTGGAACTTGAAAGTTTGCATCTTCCATGGCTTTTCAAACATCTAAGACTTCATGGTAGGCTTCCATGCACAATGCCCAAATCTAAAAATTCTCCCTATCAAAGATTGTTGGAGCTATTTGAGGTTGGGTTAGTGATTAAGTGTTGTTATAACTCACATTCACTCATAGATCCCTCAAGAAGTGGGCTTTAATACCAATTGTAGAAAAAAATTACTTAAAATAACTAAAGAATGAGAAAAAGAACTTTTGTTGATATCTACAAATTTTATTCAATAGGAACTCGTTTAAATACAAATGACTTCAACTAAAAATGCTAAAAAACTACAGAAAATGTTGCTAGCTAATATAGCTATTAAGAAAACAGAAAATAGAAATAACAATATAATAACTATAGCAAAAAATCCTAAAATCATGAAACTACTGAATCTACATCAACAATTTTATAGCTTCTAGAGACATTTTCAACAACACGACTAAATATCTTATAGAGACTCTTTATCCCTTTAGTAGACATTATATACTATACATGTATATTTAAGCTTACACATACAATTCATGAAAGAAAAAGGAACAACAAATAAGCTGGTTGTAATGATGTAAAATTCTCATACCAAGGAGTAAGAAATGATCACACATGTATGGCCAATGTAGGTTTCAACAATCCTCTTTCCCACAAGATGAGGTTAGAGTGTTTTTGTCTCCTTTCCAACTTCCTGTCTACTTGTGTTTTAGATATGAATACCAAGATATCAGTAATAATAGTGTAACCATAAGTCAATTTAAAAAAAAGAAAAGAAAAGAAAATGACAATAACCATACTTATAGAACAAAATTATCATCTTTGGAACATTGTTGGTAAACCTCATAGTTAATTAGTTAGATAGTACTTTGAATACATAAGGTTGCTCTTCAAACAAAACAAAAAAAAGACAAAGTTATCTTTCTACATTCTCATAATCCTTAAAAGTTGATTAACAGGCAGTAAAATGTACAAATTTGGTATTAATATTTCAAATGTTTTAAGAAATTTTAAACAATTTGAAGTAGCCACCACTAATTCATCAATTGGTGAGACTAAGAATGCCTCTGTAAGTAAGATGCTTTTTCGTCTCCTTACAAATAGCTCTATTTGCTAGAAGTTGGGGAGACCAAACTTGAACTACTCTCTTTCCTACTGCTGCTACTTGAAGATTCCATATTTCCTCTTGCATTTTGTTGTGCATTTACATTTATTGGCATGAGCTCTACTTCCTCTTTTTGAGTTTTGAAGATGAGAAGTTTCTTCTTCCACTTTCATGTTTTGTTATGCATTTATATTTACGTAGGAATTGATTCATAGGAATCCCTAAAGCTTAATTTTAGCAGCTTAGAGTATAGATTCCGGTGCCTCATAGGGATGATGTATCCATTTAGTTAATAGTTTGGAAAGTTCTAAAAGCCAACATTGTACATATTCTCCTTTGAAGTCAAATTTATATTCTTCAAACTGTAAAGTCTAAAAATGAATTACGTAATATCCACATAAATCTAACGTCTTCATACTCTCAAATAACTGACAAAAGCATGAAATCATAATGTCAATATCAATGTCCATGATCACAATCTTCAAGTTCTAACTTAATGTACCCCAAGTTGGGACCAAGGACAATTATCTAAACAAAATTAAACTTGTCCAAGACCAACTCCAAGTCACAATTTTAATTGTGATCATATTCATGGGGCAAAAACAATGAATAACAACATTTCATCTGGGAAAAGTTTAGAGGTGGAAAAGTAAGCCACATAATATATTCCACTCCATCCTTAATCCTAAGATTGAGTGACTTAGTATTTTTGTAATAAAATATATTATATCAATATTTCTATAATAAAATATTTATAAAATCTATGAGGATTCTTTATGCCCCCATATACTAAAATAAAGAGAATGTATGGTACTTATTCCATCTTTAAGACTTCAACGGATCATGACTTTAGTAATTGAAATGTATTATTTGTAATAAACATATACAATGCACATTTTGTAGTTTAAAATATAATCTTTATTTTGGTTCTTTTTTTTTTTTTTTAGAATATGGAGATTGACAATTGGTGAAGAAATCTGGTAAAAGAGCAAAGAGGAATAATGGTATTCAATTCTAATTAAAAAAAAGCTGCATTTGCTTCGGCTTAGGAAAAGCGTAAAATCAACAACCAAATATTGATGTTCTTAGAGGAGTAATGGAAACACAATAATATTTTGCTAATATATTAATAATTAATTGATAATAATAATAATATTCAATTATTAACATTTTGAGAGTACAATTAATAGCCATTTTTTCTTAACTGATTGTTTAAAGTATAGTTATTGATATATTAGTTAAATATTACTATTTCAAGAGTTATCACCAACATGTTATAATTAATAATATGAATATAGTTAATTTCTTAATGTGCATAATAAAAAATTAAATTAGACTTTCAATTTTGACCATAGTTATTGGGTCTCACATTCCACATTTTGGGTTAGGTAAGGATATTGGGCATAGTCTAATATCTATGTTCCTCAGTTTGTCAAAAAATGTACCCGAAAACCAATCCAAGAATATATGGCTATGACAAGCCTAACTCTGCATTTTGAATCATCGATTTTTTTAGGCTAATTTTTTTATTCTTAGTTTAATTTATTTACATTCAGGTATTTACATGATATTGTGATTGAGCCACACAAGAGCTCCTTGGTCTATGAAACCATTGATTTTTTCATGGATCTCAGACTAAGTAGTATGGGCTTGCTAGTTATTGACACTACATGCTTGGTGTTTACTAAGTTTTATTTTCATATAATCCATCGATTACTTTTAGAATCTTTTTTTTTTGGACATCCTTAGCCTAATTTTCAAATATAATACAACTAAAGAAATAAGAAAATATACATATAATAAAAAAAAGAGTAGGAAAGTGAATGATAGTGAGTCAAGACCCTGATAAATGAATTCAAGAGATATGGATTTCTACATGATGAAGCTCATGATAAGGGAACCCAATAAAAATTAACATGGGAACCAGTGAAAATAACTCAATTTAACCCCCTCTAGTGGGAGAAATTCATAAGTTAACTATAAAATTAAGATGATATTTTATGTTTCCCCTCATGTTGGAAACAAAAAAGCATGTAAAAATGGTTAAAAGAACAAAAGTCATTATTGTGAGCAAATAGCCACAGTGTAAGTATACACCGACAACAAGTAATAAAAAGTGAGAAAAGTATCATTTTCAGGGAATTCTAATTAATACTGATATTAATTACTAATGCATATGTAGTCACCTAATCCAAACGATCTAATATTCAATTTAAAAATAAGATAATTGCAAATAGTCTAATGCAAAACTTATAGTAAGATGAAAATCAAAGCAAAAGGCATCCATAAGATTATGGATTATCAAGTCACTTTAATTGTGAATTAGTTACTTTCCTAACTTGAACTCATTGAATTATGAAATAATCTTAACCCTTAATATCATTATAAGAATCCATCAATTCCTTATAACTTTTATCACTTTAAATTAATTTCCTATATTTCTATATCACTTTAAATTAATTCCCTATATTTCTATGAGAACCACTTAGAGAGACGCATTAAGTACGGCTAACACGGCTCCGCACGTCTGATAGGTATATGCCTATCTTAAAGGCAAATTGAGTTGAATTCAAGCAATAATTCAACATCAATTATGTGATATTTAGTCCTATAACTAAATTTAAACTTATTTTTTAAGAACCCTCAAATCTTTAACACAAACCTTAATCAGTGACCAATCAACAAAGTAACAAATAAGATCAGAATCGAATAATTTCATACATAATGAAATTCAATAATAAAGTAACAAAGTTAAACAATTCACATGCTTATAATCCACAATTATAGAGAAATAAGGCTTAGCCAAGCAATCTCATGATTATAATTTAATACAACTCAGAAAAAATAAATAAGAGAAAAGAAAAAGAAGTGAAAGGGACGAAGAACTTTGTTTTTGAAGCTTTAATTGGTTTTCTCCCTTGAAATTCTTTTTGAAATGCTTTCTTCAGCAAAATCTAACCTTTGGAACTTTGAAAATCCTCTCTTTTAGCTTCAAAATGACTCCCCTTAAAAAAAACCCTAAGAAAACGTTTCACAATGTCCCAAAATGTCAAAAGACCAATCTATCCTTCATTTACTACATCCTAGTGCCTTGGCGCCAGTTTTCTGGTTAGTATATACATTATGGCACCTTGGCACCAAGTCTCTGGACAAAACACTAACATTGACACCTTGGCACCAGAATGAGCCTCCAAATCAGTTTTATTATTTTGGCTATAACTTCACGCTCTGACATTAGATTTCAGCAAACTACTACTTGTTCAAAAGGTCTCAATGAGCTTTACAACTTTCTATGACACAACTATTTCCAAATTCTGATGTTTAAGAGCCTAAAAGTCGTCTCAAAATTGAGTTCTACTTACTTGATGTCAAATCCTTCCTTTTTCTCCTTTAACAACCATGGTAAGATATAAAATCACATCAATAGCCCACAAATGACTAAAATATAACAATTAAAGATAAATTAACACTATATAACCTAAAACCTCACTACCAAAGATCCATATCCTAAATAGACAAGAAAGACTTAAATTTAAACTAAAACTAACAAGGTAGCATAATGAAAGAGCATGAAAATGATAGGAATAACTTTATTTCATAATGTTATCCCAAGAGCTCTCTAGTCCATGTAACCATTGACTTTTTTTATGGCTTTTAGACCAAGTAGTATGGCCTTGCTAGTAGTTGACACTACATGCTCTATTTTTACTAAGTTTTATTTCTATATAATCCATCGATTACTTTTAAAATCATTTTTTTAAACATCCTTAGTCCCAATTTTCAAATATAATGCAACTAAAGAAATAAGAAAATATCTAAAAATGGATAGGAAAGTGAAAGATAGTTAGTTAAGACCCCAATAAATGAATTCTAGTTATATGAATTTCTACATGAGGAAGCTCATGATAAAGGAACCTAATAGAAATTGGCATGGTAACAAGTGAAAATAGCTTAACTTGGCCTTCTTTAATGGGAGAATTTCATAAGTTAATAGAAAATTAAGATGATAATTTATGTTTCCCTTCATGTTGGAAACAAAAAAGCATATAAAAGCAATTAAAAGAACATAAACCATCTATGACACAAGGTTGTAAAGTAATTCAATGCATACCAAGAGAGTCCCATATAATTCAATGGATGTTAGTAGTAGAAGAGATGTTTAGAGTAACTTTCTTCTGTATATATTTGACTAATAAGTATATGGTGATATCCTAGCGAGAGTTGTGACATAACATATTTTATATTTTACACTCAGATAAAGGACTAATTTATTTACATTTCCTTTTTTAATTTTTAAGAGATTGAACTTAATCTTTTCCCAAGCCCACCTCAACTTGTTTTCCCTAGTTTAATTTATATACTGCCTTGAACAAATATTTTTTTTTTTCTAGTAATCAGTAGATTTAGTTTAGACTTAAAGACCTTAGAGATAGAGAAACATATCTCTTAATATTTGTTTTTAGAGTAAAATATCTTTATGGTCTTTCACATATTGTAATGTTCAAAATAGTCCATACTCATTAAAAAAAATTATATTTGATCTCTCACTTTTTATAAAAAATATATCAAATTTAGTCTTTTAGATTTAAGGTTTAGAATTTGATGGAGAGATTAATTAATATGATATTTTTAAAAAAAATGAAAGATTAAGTGTGACATTTTTTAATGAGTAAAGAACTATTTGGGCATTACAATAAGGGACCAAAATAAATTTTTGTATAAGTGAGAGACTAAAAAAGTATTTTTCTCCTTTTATTCCTTATATAAACATTCCATTTAGTATAGCTAGCCTTTTCTCAATTGACAAGTCCCAAGTTAAGTAAAATAACTATATAAGATGGTACTGTAAGTTATGAGGCAGCAGACGATGCTGAATCTAATTGCAATCTTAATAGGCAAACAATATCATTTTCCCTAGCATTAACAATGATTAGAATGCAAATACAACCTCTTAAGACACTCTACTTTTTCTTTAACCACTAAATTCTATGGTGCCATTCCTTTCCTCAAGCAGTTTTATCATAAGCCAGGAGATATAAATCAAATACACATATTTTAACTATAGTAAATTATCAAATGATGCACATCAAAGCCAAGTAAAGAACATATACACTATTGAACAAAATAGTAGAGACATTCATACAAATCAATTTTCATTAAAAGTCAAGATAAAAATATATATTACACACATATATATACATACATGTGTGTGTGTGTGTGTGTGTGTATTCCAAGAAAAAATTGATGAAAGCATAAATAACACACAAATGAAATAATAATTAAGATAGGTCATGCATAATTGGGTCCTTAAAGAAAAGATTTGGCCAATAAGATGAGGTTCATCCTCCATAGTTAGAAGTGCCACTACTACCATCTCCGAGATTGTTATTTGCTGATCTCTCTGTCAATAGATGGAGTAGGAGATGGGGTCATCCATGAGGAGTCATTAGCTATGTGATCCCATTTGTTAATCATTGTAAAGTTGGTACCATAATTCTTTTCACTATTCAAACATGATTGGGAATTACTAAAAGAGACTTATCGGTATGGGTCTAAAATATTAGATAATATGTTTAGGTGGTGGAGTGGTCAAAAGCCAGCAATCCTATTAGAAAACAAGGATGCATTAACCAGTTATGGGCAGTTTATAACAAAATTCTCGTTGACATTAGAGATTAAAATTAGTAAAGTGAGAGCCTTCGTGTTTGTGATCTCGGCACTCTAGTCATAGGAGTTATTACTTAAGGAACTTGTGGATTGGAGTAATTCATAAGGGTATTAAAGTTTTGTCATTTGAATTGCCTTTGCTTGTAATTTAATGGCTTTGTCATCCAATGAATGATTATCTATTAGGTCTGTCATTTTAGACGAAGCTAGCTGATAAGGCAAGCTTGAAACAAGGTCAATTCTTAGCTAGTGTGTCATTAAATCAAAACCTATATGAATAAGCTTTTTCTCTAAATGAGTATTCCAGAAGTTCTTGATTTCATTATCTATTCTCCTTGGAAGATGGGATGCAATTGCCGACTACCTATCAGATAAGCATACATATATCAAAGTGAGTAATAACAATATAAAAATTTTAGTTATTGATTTAAATGCAAGAAAAGTTAAAACCTTCTTTTAGTTTCCCATGCCCTTTTAAAAAGGAGAAAGAAAAGAATTTTAGAGGAGGAGGAAGTGGGAAAGTACTTGTTTCCAAGGATAGAATGGAGGTGGAGAATAGTTTGCTCTTTTTCTTGAGATCAAGCCTTAAATAGTTGATCCACCTAAGCCTACAACTTTTCCCACATTTGTTGAGACTTACAAAAATTTGTAGTTGCTGTAAAATGTAAATATAAAGTGACCAGCTAGCTTAGGTAGAGCTCTACAGATTCCATTAGTCGTGTTTCTAAATGTATTTGACTAGCTTTTCATCTTCTTTGGGAGTCCAAGGTCCTTTTCTAAGTCCATTCTCATCACAACATGAAGACCTTCCAATTCTATGATGATAGATTTATGGCTCATTACTCTTGTTTACCAATAAACATAACTAGGGGTTGGAGGCCTAGGCTTTACTATTTATGTCCAATCTTTTTCCTCACTTATTGCCGATAGTTCATTATCTGGATTAAAAATTTATTTTCCTTTTCAATTGCTTTATAGGTTGACCATTGAACTACATTAGTATGAACTACAAATGTCTTATGCCTAGACAATTATACCTTTCAAATTATCATAGCAAAACGGTGGTACAACACTTTACTTCATTAATAAGTCCCATAATAGATATTTTGAGAACATACATCTGCATAATATCTAATATTTTAGGAATAGCAAAAATTCAAAATGTATTTCTTTTTTAAAACTCGGTGCATGAAAATGTTGCAAAAGAGACAAATTACATAATTTGCATAGAGTTTCTCCCCTATAGTGCACAAATTTGTGTCTTTTAGTAGAGTGTCCTAGTTTTTACAGGTGTTGAGAGTATCGTGAAATAAGAATAGGGAAGCTTGCTTTAGTAAGGATGTATTATATAGCTTGAAATTTATCTAGTACAAAGTTTTTCTTTGTATGAACTTAAAGGAAGACTGAAATGTATAAGAAAACACTAATGTATGATATATTTCTAGTAAGAATTATTAATGAATCACAAATTGCTTTGAATTGGGGTTCAATAGTCTTTTTATGTAATTAAAAATTCATATAAAAATTGTTATCAAGTGAAATATCCTAGTAATGCGAGCCTTAATAATACAAGCTAGATTATTTTAAGCTTATAAGAAGATTAGGCCTATAAGTATCTCATATATTAACATATATATATATGTACTATCTTAATGAAATTGAGTGAATTGATTAATAATAAAAAAAAAAGTCAACACACCATGTCAACCAAATATCTAATATTGAAATAATTTAATAACCTTACCTTTGATACTTAGAAAAAACAAAATATAAAGTCGATGTGATCCAATAAATTAGTAGTGATTTTGGTAATTGTAAACTATATATAATTTTTTTTTAATTTCAATTAATATCTAGCACTAAAGTTTTTTCCACATGAGAAGTACATATGTTGGATAACTACTTTTGATATGTCTGTATAAATAATTAAATATTATTCATTAGTTCAACATATAAAATTAATCATAAAATTTTTTGCCATATTGTTAATAGGAAGAAACTATCAAATCAAATTACATAATAGATGGCAAACAAATGTATGTCAGATAAAGTAGATGTTATTTCCCTATTTTGTTGTGGTTTGCATGGCTTCAAATGACACACATAAATGTATAAATATGTAAACATATGTGTGTGTTACAATGTTATTATATATAATTTCATAGTTTATATTATGTTAATCAACTAATTAAATGATTCAACAATACATAATCAAGACAATTGTATACTAGTATTTGCTATGTAATCAACTCCATATGAATGTGTATATATTGGCCAATTGTTGGCACGCGTGAAATATATATATATACCCACATGCTACATAACCTTATATTTGAATATCAAAATAAGTAAACTATAAAAATCTATCAAAGTCATTGAAATATATATATATATATATATATATATATATATATAATAACAGTACAAAAAGCCTCGAGGTTATGGAGTCTGTGTAGTAGAGAAAGTTCATGGTCTAAAAATGACATAAAGGATGTGACCTGTTTGATTAGGAAGGTGGTGCATTTGAAAATATGAAGGAGAATTTGGTGCATCAACCAAACACCCAAATCTACACCAATCTTTTAGGAACCCTCAAAGGCATTCGGTAGTAGCTTGTCTTCTTGCACGTTGTTCTATTGCAATTTTTCTTTGTTTTGGTAATCTATTGCAGTTTAAATTATGTATAAAATGCAAGATTAACACTAACTACAAGTTAAATGATTTAAAATTGGCCAAAATGTGCATCCTTTATATTTATATAGCGTATCAAAATTTAGCCAAAAAATTAATGATAATTTGCATTAGTTTTCAATATGATTTAGAAATGGCAAGGGTTAAGTTGCAGGGCTTTATAATTTTCCAATTACCCTTTTAGATGTTTGTGCCCTAAAATTAATTACATATTCTGAACTATAATTACATAAGATAAGTAAAGGATAAACACATATAGAATCAAAGAATTACCCCAAAAGTTATAAACTTTTGGATGCGCGGTTGAGAAATAAAAACATGGTGCCCATATGTTGCTTTTATATTTAAGCTACGACATTGCCAAACCTAAGGTAGTAAGGTTATTTGAATCAACTCAATTAAGAGCCAACATCAATCTATATTGAATAGCTAAAGAAGTTAAATATAGAGAACATTTTTACCAACTATGTTTCCTATTTCTTGTTTGCATGTGATGAAACTTCATGAATGTCTTTACTTTGCCCACCTCATTACATCTGTTAGTAAAGGTTCTTAAACACATACGTTATTGGTATTTCAGGCCAGATAACCTCATCAAGGTATGATATGTTTGTTATAACAAGGAAGCAATGGTGTAAGACAAACTTTATATAATATGCAATAAGTTTGATCTTCTAAACAACTAATTTGCTTATTGTAATGGGTTTCTAACCATTACATTTAAAAGACAGACTTAGAGTCAGAGGCCACCTACACCTACTTATATTCCTACATGTGTCTTATATGCTTTAAGAGATACCTTCCAAAAAGGGCTTTCTTGTCTCGCTTCAAGGACATACAGGCCAATGTAACTTGACTCCTATAGAAAAAAATAAAACCCCCCAAACATTCTTACTAGCCACTACAAAACTTGTTGGAAAATGATCTAACTTAATTAACAAATTATTTGATCAAGTACCAAAATAAAATAGTTGAAAGATACACAAATACATACATATAACTATATATACACATGTACATAGGAAGTGAGAAATAAAATAAATAGTAGGAATATTTCAACTCACCTCAATTATATTTTATGATTGTTAAACAAGCGTCATGTAGGTTTCAGTTCATTTATAACATATTTTAGACATGAATTTTAAAAAACTTGTTATGATAAATTGGATTCATTATATAAAATTATAATTAATCAACCTTTAGTAAAAGGAAAAAAAAATTGAATGGTAAAACAAAATAATGTGACATAGTAACAAAAATAATCCAATGCATTCGGAAGTTAGAGACAAAGGAGGGAAACTATAATTCCATAGTTAAAATAAGGGAAGTGATAAAGAAAACAAAAGTGTAGGGAATGAGGACATTTTGATGGAGGAGTAACTTGTGTAAGGCATATTTAATAATCTAATCACGACCATGACCATGAGAAAACCTAGTTGACAGTATATTTTAACCAAAGGGGAGTGCAAGCTAAGTATCTCTTGGTGTCATTGGCCTATAGATGAAACTTACAACTTTTGGAATGGTGTGGGCCAAGCTTTCATTTTTCTGTTGTTATGTATAAATTGTCAAACGCAAAAAAATGGTTTAATGGCACTAGTCAAAATTGTAATGCTAAACAAAGGACAACACTTATGATTACTTCAGCTTTGGTGCAGCATCCAAGCAGTAATTTAGTCTTAACTAAACTAGTACAAAGTTGACAAGTATTGATATATACACTTGTATGAATCTAGTGAATGATGTAATCACTTTCATTGACAGACCTTATTAGGTAATATGAATATAAATTATGGACAACCCGCCAATAGTCAGTAAATATCATTCATGGATATATATAGATAGAAGTGGAAGCCTATGCCCAAATCTAAGAAAAAAATAAAAAGGTAGGGTAGTAGTTACTGTTAATCGGGAAGATGACAGGTAGAAGGTGTTATAACATCTACCAAATGCGTAAAGCATTGTGAAAGGACATTAAAAAGAATAGAGGAGCATTGGGGTGGCATTTAATTCAAAAGCTAGTGCTATAGTTGTATGACCCCTCTTTGCCATTTGTGGTTAGCTTTCAATTAATCTCATCTCACCCACCTCCACTTGCACTTGTACCTCTCAATGCACGTTGCCCTTAAGACTTGTCTTCCATGGCTAGCTACCATTATATTGGTGGTTGGCCTTTACACCCACTTCTTCCAAAAGATGTTCGTTACCTATGGTTTGGGCATCCTTGGCATTGCTGGTATACTCCTTCTTGACTGGAATTACTTCAATTGCAACTTCTCTTGTTGGCCTTACCCTACCACTACAATGGAAAAGGGCTTCTTTTCTTCCTTATCAATTAGCCTTCTTAAGGTCCTTCCCCTCCTTCCTTCTTCCTCTTTCTTTCTTTCCATTCCTCCAAGCCTGTACTTTTTTTGCAAAAGATCTAGATTGATTGGATTTGGTTTTCTTTTGAAACTGTAAACTACTATACTAATTATCATTCATTGGTTTATTATAAATTAAAAGCATGGTATGATTATGAATTTGGATTCCTTCATCTATTTCTCGTTGTTGTCATATTTGAAATAAATAAATAAAGTATATTTTCACTACTTAAGTGGTCCCACATATTCAAATTAAATTAGTGGAGATTGGATACCAGTCATTATGTATTTATCTCTCTCTGACATGGAAAAAATATAAGAGGATCCAAGTTAGTATAATTATATATGTATATTGAAGACTTGCCCATTTGTAGCATGACTTTGAATAGTTTGTTACTAGTCATTAGCAATCTCTAGTATCTATCTATGCAAGTTTGCTAATTCTCCACTAAGATTGATGACTTATAGCATAATTTATAGATATGATATGTACAAATGACGAGAGTATATATTAGACTTATGAGTTTTGTTGCATCAAACTACTGATTCATTCTTAACTGCAATTTGTAGCCATACGTTTTAAGTTATGTTGATTTGTTCTTTTTGAAAGAATTCATAAACCTTTTTAGTGACTACAAGAGGGATATATTGTTGCATTTTCATACATAGAGTAGAAAAAAGTCCAAAAGCATCAAGGAGCATAATGTGTTTACCCTTATTTTCATTTTAATGAAGAGTAAAGATGATTAACTTGTGTAAATGTATATGCATGGACTGTTCAAACTTTAATAAATGGAATGTTCATTAATGGAAAAGAGTGAAATGGCAGAGTGTGTCACTCTTTTATTTGAAAGTTTAATAAACGAGCAAGGAGGGTCATTAATGGAATGTAATAACTTATATATTATTTTTACAATATTATCCTAATAAATATATAGTTATTATAGTAAATTTTTAACCAAAGAGGGCATTGTGGTAAATACACCACTTGGCCACTCCATTTTATTCTTAACTCTCCAACTTGGAGGGACAAAAAAATAGGGATTCTTAATGGCAAGTAAGGGTTTTAGAGTCCCTTATTTGCCATTCCATTCTACCTTCAAAAAAATTTTAAACATAAACACACACTAAATTAGCTACTCCACTCCATGTCATTTCATCTCTAACCATTCATCCAAACATAACGTCATCAACCTCTGGAAGATCCTATCCATGACTTTAGTTGCTTGCCCGTTTTTAAACTTTTTAAGACAAAAAAGCAGAACATGTTTTTCATAACATTCACAAACTAGCCAAGTTTGGATATTGTTTTCCTATTATAATGCAAAATGACAGAACATATTTGTCTATGGCATTAGCATTAACGTTAACATTAGGGATGACAAAAGTTCTCCATATTTAGAAAATTTCGTGAGGGCAACCTCATTTAAGGGCATGTATTTGCTGATGTTTTTATCGTGGGGATGGAGACAGGAGAAAATCTTTCTAAAATTAGTTTTGGGAATGGGATCGAGGATTATGTTTCTTGCCCTATGAGGTTCCCATCCTCTCAATTTTACACAAATATTTTAAATTTTTTATATACATATATTACTAATTTTTCTTAGTCATTTCATTCTTTATTTGTATTTATAATAATAAAAAATTTAAAAAAATCAATTTAACCCAAAAAAAAAAAAAGAACTATTCCACACATTACATTTTTAGTATTTCACTATTGGAAGGCTTGGACAACACAATTGCTTTTAGAATATCTCATAGCAACAATTACATTGCTATAAATAATGGGAAGAGAATATTAGTAAAAATGAAATCCATTATTTGTAAAATTAGATGAAGGGTAAACATATGAATTAAAGTAGTTTAAATGATTTTATTTTAAATTTAACTTTTTTGGTTCCACTTTCCTAATTGTTTGTTTGTTAGGTTTATTTGTATTTTTAACTCATTTATCATATTGGAAGCTATTTATTGAGTTATATATAAAACTCATAATAATTAAAATTAGGGTTGTCTATTGATCGATTATTAAATTTAAATTTTTTCAATATATTTAATTTTTTATATTTATTAATATTATTATTTTTTATAATTTTTTTAAATTGAAGTTTCAATAAAAAAAAAATGAGAATGAAGAATATCTTCTCTCTAAATAAAAGACTCACAAATGATACTGAGAAAGAAAGCACTCTCCACCCCTCTTTTCCTTAGCATCACACTTAAAATATTGTAGTCGTCGAAATCCCTACGAAACAAACTAGCGCTTTTTGTGGGTCATTTTTTTTGTCCATCAAGACTAGTGAAAGTTGAGCAGTTCAAATTTTAAGCCCACTTATAAAAATTGGGCCTAGAATAGGGCTTTTCGGTGGTGGCATTACCGAAAGCCGATAATATATATACACTCCTCTCCCCACCCTTGACCTAGGAAATTCGCCAACGAGGGCTTGATTGGTTCTTCAAATAACAGTGTAAACTCCGGCTCGCTGCTTATTTTCTGATCGTCGGGAGAGATGAGGTTGCTGACCCACAATATGCTATCTTCGAACATAAAGGGCGTAACGAACGGCTTCCCGCTGCGCATCGAAGCAGAGAAAGTGGTGGAAAAGACGGTGGAGATGAACCCTGACTTTCTAAAAAAGATGTTCGAGAAGATCCAGTGGAAGGCTTTCGTCGATGCGTCTCGGGCCATGGGATACACCGAGCTTCCGGAGGAAGTTGACTTGTCCATGCTCGAATCCGACGACTTTCTCAACAGGTTTCATCATGCCCTTTTGGAACTCCACCTTGAAGAAGGTGCGCTTGTTTGCCCTGAAACTGGACGACGATTCCCCGTCAATCAGGGCATTCCAAACATGCTTCTTCACGAGGACGAGGTGTGAATTTATCTAATAGTTTATTACTCTTAACACTTTGCCCTCTCGTTAATGGAGCTGCTTAAGTTTTGAATTGGGCGTTCCCGATGTCTGGCTTCCAGACTTGAGAAACCTGTCTGAAAATTTTTAATTGAAATATTGAAAGAGATGCTAGGGTTTAATACTTTAATCGCTCATTCGCGGCATGTCAAGCCCTGGAAAGAGGCTCATTACTTCAATTGAGATAATGAAAAATCATTTCATCTTTTTAGTTGGGACTTTTGGTGGTTCTCTAAAAAAGACAGCGAAAACAATTATTCCTAAAGTAGAAACTAAGACGAATGTATAAACCAATGCTTCCATGGATTTGATCGTGTTTACTATATATATACAAAAAAAAAATAAAAAAGGAACTTGAATAGCCTGTGACATGAAAACAGTGGCATTGTTGTGTTCCTTTGAGCTCTCAAAATTGGGGATGATGGCAAAAAAAGGTTGCGCTATTATCCAAATTGCTGTTTTGTTTTTTCTTCCTTCATATGGGGTTTACATGGGCAATGAAGAGAATTACGCATATTATTTGTTAATAGTTTGTGAATATTACTAATCAAATCACATTAACTTGCAATTTTATGCGAACTAAGAAGCTCACAATAACTGTTTTAAAAATTGGGTTTCCACCCACCCCTGTAATGACTGGGCATGATATCAAAAATCGAGAATACACAGTATGGTAGATGCGCTGCCTATAATTACCCCGCGTGCTCCACCTGGCATGAAGTGAAAAAAATATGCAGTTTCCTCGGAAGCCGTAACTATTCAGCTTACAACGGCTTTCAGTAAACGCTTCAATGTCTACTAAGCTATTCTCGTTCTCACCAAATCAGGCATCGTTTCCGCTTCAATCTCAGTAGAATGTGGCAGACAAAATTGCCCACCGGGATAGCATTTGCTTCTATCCATTTTTACAGCGTGGAGTTTCACATGGCGGAGGAGGTACACCGAACACCCAATCAAGAACGTTCAAATATTTGGATCTAAATACTTCCCTCTCTTGTGCGTAGCAGTGCATTATGATGGCTGTTGACAAGCTGAATACCACAATATCAGCCCTCCTGAGCTTTCTTGATTGCGGCAAATATCCTATATCAGCCATGCAAGTGAAAAAGCTTTCAATTGCTCGCGCAAAGCAATATAATGATATCTCCATTCGCCTGCTTTTCTTCTCTATCGCCAATGCAAGGCCAGTGGGGAACTGCACAAGGTGCAACTTTTACAATAATCAACAAAGCTATAGGTATGGGTTTTTATTTCGCCAATTAATTCCAACAGTAGGACTTCAATTAGATCATAGAAATTAAAATGCTCTAACCAAACAGACAAGAATGCAGAGTCACAGCAATCAACGTACCGTTCCCATGGCCACCATCGGAACGTTGCATCTTCTTAAGATTCTGAAGAGCATGCACGTCCACATCCTGATGAACAATGGAGGCATTCATAAAAGCAACAAGGAAAAAGTCAATTGTAAGCAAGTACTTGAAACCAAGTATTCTCATACTCTCTCACAACATGTCAATCTTTAAGCTAAGGTTTAGCAGTAAAAAGAAAACTTTGATACAGTTCGTTTGCCATCAATTTTTTAATAAAAATAAGATAAGAGCTTTTAATTACTGCATATTTCAAAACATCTCCACATGTAACTGAGAAACTTAATAACACCTAAAGAAATGTACCAAAATAAAATCTTTAACAATAAGAGGAAATCCTTCAAATCAATAATAAAAGAAATATAATTGCTACTGTTATAAAAAATTACAAGAATTGTAGACATCTATCTGCTTTACTTAATTCTAGTAATTGTTGCATTAGTCTGAATTTGCACTATTTAAATTTCGGTTCGATCTTTTGGCCCATATATGGTATAGGGAAAGCATGCTGTTTCAGCATAGTTGGAAATTTTGCACAGATAAAAGCCCCCAGTTTAAAAAGACTGCCAAATTAACAATGAAACAACTAAGGACAAGGTAATGAGTACAAAGTAAAAAGATGCTAACCAGGCAGATGCGCAATAGACGGACAGAAACAAGCTTGATCTTGCAGTGCCAACTAGACCCTTGGCTAATATTGCGTTAGGCCTGCGTATAAAAATGTTGATGATGAGCAATGTGGCCAAAAGATATTATGCCATATAATATGCCTTAACCATAGGTCAAAGTATGACACAAACGCTATCCTATCACATTGCTGAAGGACCACATGCATGTTGGCAATTCTAACATTCAGAGAAATTATAACCATAAAAACACAAATGCAATCCTATCACAAAGGAGAAAGCTGATATTATAATTGCTCACCTCTTCATT
This sequence comes from Delonix regia, assembly GCA_037074485.1. Classification (NCBI taxonomy): domain Eukaryota; kingdom Viridiplantae; phylum Streptophyta; class Magnoliopsida; order Fabales; family Fabaceae; genus Delonix; species Delonix regia. Next base: position 9,547,952 of record CM073452.1, read on the forward strand.
AGTCCATGTCTGTGAACTAAGAGTGCAGGGATCAGATAAACTGGAAGATAAACAGATAATGCTCTTTTGTAAGCTTCAGGAAGAAAAGAAAGAAAATGTCCACCACATGACTGATTCTCATGTATAATCTGCATCATATCAGTCAATTTAAAACTGCTATACAGCATCATATGTAAAAGGAAAGAAAGACATAATATGATTCATTAAAAATGCAAACCTAAAATCATTTAGCGTGTGTACATCCGAATCAAATACATGAGTTAGCAGTTACCATAAGAGTTTCATCTCTAATGGGATCTATCATGATGATGAATTGAGATTATTGTCATCATACAATAAAGACTTTAATTACTGTGAATGCAGCAAATACAGATATTTCTAAGCTACAGTTGGCATCTACATGCAGAAGCAAATGCATTTCCAGTCTTCAATTTTGATAGCACATATTATTGAACATTAAACATGAGATAACTATGTTTTTCTTTGACTATATTTATCGCAAATTGCAACAATTAGCAACTACACTTACTGAGAAAAAAAGAAATGGAAAATAATCATAAAATCTTTATTTCATACCGTGCAAGGAACATCCATATTTGGATCTAGGTGCACATCAACACCCTTGGCCTTGTAGTATTTATGTATTGCTTCCAAATTAGTAAAAGGCGCACCACTCGCTATATCTTTTACACCTCGTAAGATAACAATATCCTTTCCACCATGTTTATTGAGAAAGGACTTATATGAAGAAGGCAAACTCTCTTGCTTTAATATGTAAGCAGATCTGAAACCCATTACCAAAATATATTACACTTCTGTTAATCTTTTTGTATAAAACTGCTTTAATCAATATTATAGGAATATAGAGGCGGCAGAGGGGGAGAGTCGAACAAAGAGTGTTCCTCATAAATTTATCCCCAACTAAACTTTCAAGGGGGCACCCAATGGACGCAATCATGACCATGCATGAAGGACAAAAATCGTCATTTTTATGAACATAAGTATTAGTTAAAACAACATTAGTCTCATGAGATCATTTTTAATACATCTATAGTCCTGAAAAGTAGATACTACTTTCATTTTTATGTTGGTATTTAATCTATTTCTAGTTCATGGTAGAGGTTGATCCTAAATTTTAGACTAATAGCTTGTATGTTAAAAATTCAAAATGACAATGGCAGTAGTACTCTATTTTTAATGTCACAAGAGTACTAGAAAATTTTCCAATAATCAGAGAAGTGGCAGGTGTTATAAGAAGAATATTGAGATGGACAACTGGCTTCTGCTTCTCAGTGTTCCTTCCGTCTCTCTTTCTGCCTTCTTATTTGTTCGGAAGCTTTTTAACTTACCATGCATACTGCAATAGGTCCACATTCTATGGTCTGCGTCAAGCATTGAGCACTTAAGCTAAATATATATTGAACTTTTACGACAAAGTAAAGCCCTGCAGTTTTAACCTAACATAGTCATTGGCCAAAACAGAAAAAACTACTTACACAGGCAAAACCAGTAAATGTTGGAATACAACCACGCAGTGATGACTGACCAAAGCCTATGATTAAAGATCCACCTAAAAGTAATTAATCTGATAGGACATGATTTTACAATGAATATATAGTAGCGATATTATAATGAAGAATGTGGCATGGTTCATTAGTGGATTGAACATTAACAGTTGGGATCAAGCATCAACTTCTGACTACTACTTCATCAAATGAAAGATAGGAGTCAAAGAGAGAAATGCGGGACCGTGCTTATATTATCCCAGTAAAAAGGGCACATACAGTATTTGTGACGAGGAGAGACACATCAGAAAAATGTCACCGTGCTTCCATGTGAGAGGTTTACAAATTCTTCCAAATCGTTTACTCTTAATCCCACATCGAGACGCCAAGACAGCAGCACGCATAAGTATGTAGATGGCCAAGCTTGTATGTTGCGTATTAAAGCCAGTCAGAAGGATGGATGGGCCAGCAATCGCCCCTGCCAACAGAGCCCTCCATCTTGCTGTCCTGAACAAGAATGAATAACAAGAATCAGAATCACACCACTTGATAGAAGAATCATAAACTTCATAAAATCTAAATTTTAATTACTGAACAAAAATTGATTCTACAGAAGACAACATGCCTCCGGTGACCACCCAAAGCACCTATAAGCTCATCCATGGACACGAATGTTCCAGCATAGGCTCCAAGAAAAAGACCGTATCTCAGTGTTTCCTTTACAGCCGTAACAATTGCTTCATTGTTTGTTATCACAACCTCCTTCCTAAATTCAGTAAATAAGAAACATTTACATTTTATTTATAAAAATGAAAGAATTAGAAATTGACTTGCTATCCGAATTCTACAGACCAATATTCGAGTATATCATATTCCATGAGTTTTACCTTAGAAGATCCAGCGCCTTTCTTCGTTTCAATCGAGCTAAGATGGAGAAAAGAGCAAGACCACCCTTGAGACCAGCTCCGATCGTGAAGCCCTTAGCTGAAGCAATAACAATTCTCCTCAGCTTCTCCCACTCCTTCAATGGAATCGTATCGAGAACAAATAAAGATGAATGCCCCGACGAGGACGGAGAAGAGCCGGATTTTCTACAACTTCCGCAGTTCACATTAAGAGATCTACAGTCATCATTGTGAAAACCATTGTTCGCATCGAGAAAGCATGAGCAGCAACCGTTAGCTTTGGTGGACCCGTCGCCGGACGGCGACATAGCGGAGGTTGACAGGAAGCGCCGAGTGAAGGTGACAATGCAGGCCTCGTAGCAAACCGAAACAGCTGGGTGGGTTTGAAGTTTTTCAAAGCGAAGAGCGAAAACGGAGAGGGAACATCGAGTTGCGTAGATGGAGCTTCGGCAATTCGGATTATTTTCCAGTAATTTGAGATAATAAAAAATTAAAAAATTATATATTAAATTTAAAAAATTAATTTTTTAATCATCTTTAGTTATTTAAAAATTTTTAATAAATGGACATGAATTATTTTGAAAACGAGGGGTTGGACTCTCTGCAGGATAGCAGATGTTAAAAAATAAAAATAAAATAAATAACTGGAAAAAAGAAAAAAAGAAAAAAAGAAAAGGCAAAAAGCGGAAGTGTTGTCTGTAATTGATAGGCATTTTAGTACCCTTTTCCACGAGCGCGCTGCTCGGAGCATACTGCAATTAGAATGCAGAGGCCCGCGTTCCACGAATGCCTCGCTTAGTACCGTACGGGGCCCACAGGAGTCAAGTGGCCGTAGCCTCGGGCCGGGCCCACCCATACGACGTTACCCCAATAATCTGATTTATCGTCTTTTAAGAGTTATTATTTTTAGTAGGTATCTTGTTTTATTTACAACAACTTTTTACTACATTTTTAAAAGGGACTTCTCTTAAAAAGAAAAATTTCTAAAAAAACAAAGAAATTCAAGAAAGGTTTTCAATGTTTGAAGAATTAATTTACGGGGTTAATTAATATCAATTCTTAATGGAGAATTATGTATATTTCATATTCTATCTTGCTAGCTGTTTGGCACCAATTTTACAGCAGATGTCACAGAGATCTAGCATACTTATGTCAATTTTTTTTCAAAAAAAGTACATATTCAATTATTTCAATTTGAATAATGTAATTCGATTTTAAAAAGTTAATTTTCTTCAAAATAGTGCCCAGTTTTATGCTTATAAAATTCTATCAACGCTGATTTTATGACGGCATTACTACTCTCTATGAAATACTGGTAGATTGTAATAATTCAAAGGATAAGTTTACAAAAAAAAAAAAAGAGGAAGAAAATACAACAGTTGCACCATTATAATTTATAAAATACATGTATCATGTGAGACCTATTAATAATTTTCTCCAAAATAACTGAATGCTTATCAAGCGAATAAATTAGAAACAGACTATTTAATTGAATATTATATATATATTTGAGGATTGATTTATAGTTGAATAGCTTCCATGAAAGGGAAAAAATTATGGAGAACATGAAAGTATTTTCTTAAGAAATAAATTGTATTATATGATTTTGAACGTTTGACTGTAGTATAGAAAAATTATTATGAATTTTTAAGGTTGGACTTCATCCTCCTACATGCAATGAGCATGTTATGCCATACATCAACGAGGACACTAAAGGTCCGTCTTATGTACTTAGTTTGTGGACCTAACATATTGACTCAAAGAACAACTTGGTAAACCTAACATTGAAAAATACAAGTATTCAACAAGCTACTGCCAAATAATCCCAAAGTCAGGATATATGAATGAGGTAGGAAGAAAGTTAGAGGGACGAGGCCACCACCAGCCTCCTGTCCATATGCCTCTTCCTCTGTCGGCATTTGCCACTCAAAAAAGAGAACTGGAGACAACCACCAGTCTCCATTCAATCTGCCTCTTTTCTCTGATGAAAAAGAAAATTCTTGGGGAGAGGGGGAGGGGCAGAGGAGACAAGATAAGCGTCTAAGCATTAGAACAGAACAACTTGCTAAAGACTGTAACGTGTTCTGTTTGGCCTAAAACTTAAAAGGATATATGTTCTCATGGACGATCCAATAGGAGGAAAGGCAACCCGACTCTTTTTTGTACCATACATAAGAAGTTATGATCGCATGAGAAGGTAGTGGAAAAATAGGTTGATACATATTCACATCACGATTCGTCTTAAGAACCAATCAGTTATACTTACTGTCTGTGGCAATTACTTATCACATAGCCTATTAAGACATTAACACTACACTACATAAAATTACCATAATTTATAGACGACAAATTCATTTAATATCTTATGAAACATTAATATGATAAGCTACGCCGGAAAGCAATGCAATAACTTGTATATAACCAATCAGTTATATAACGAATGCAAACAAAAATGTGCAGAAAGAAGAAGTAAGATCAACTTCCAGCAGTGGCTAAATAATTTCATTTGCAGACTTAAAGCCCGGGTAGGTTGACTGTTGAGCCAGCCCAAAACTTTTGTTGGTCATACATGCGGTGCGGATAGAGTGATTAGTTGGGCGCACGTCTACGACTCATTCTAAAACTTCTCAAGTTACGTTCCTGAAGATCTACTTTTTGCCTACTCCACTTTGAGAACTATCTTCATGAACTCATAGACAAAGTAACTAATTGAAGCTGAAGGAAGTACCTGAACATGGGATAATTAAAATGAGATTTATTATATATAATGCTTATTTAGCATGACCAAAATCAATCCATAGAAATTCACCAAGTCACAATTGTATAAAATTAAAGTATGCATCTAATAAAGACCTTTAACTCAGTAAGATATTTTATAGTAGCACAATCTTTTGGTTATGGTCTCTATTCTATATACCTTGTTGAGAAACAGAATAAATAATTTCTGCATACAATAAAATCAACGTTTCAGGGTAAAGCCTACAATGACACAAATTACTATCACCAAAGAGTAAATGTAAATTAAGGATACTGCAGCGTGAAACAGTCCTAAAAGGAATCAGTAAAATTTATATAACAAGAAGAAATAAAGAAGCAAGGCCAGCTTGTGATCACTACATAACTGTATAGCACAATGTGATGTAGAAAGTAAATAATGGCAATCATTAAAAACATCATGCTATATGAACCAGAATCCAAATTATCCGCACAGGAAACTGAAAAACTTCCAAATTAGCAACTCATCATATATGAACAAACTGGAGCCTACTGCATAATCATCCTGGTTCCTTAAGAAGTACCAAGCAGGTATCCAGACAGTAAATTTTCCAAGTTCAGCAAAAGAATAAGAGAAAAATCCAGTAGTTAAAATTTTAACATGCCTGCAATAAACTGGGAATAAGTCCTGCATAGAGAGCTGCAATGCCTCCTCGTTCCACAATCTTTACACAAGTTGCAAAGGAACTTAGTTTAGTGGACTGGACTTGCATTTGAAGCTGCCTCCTTACCACTTCAAATGGGTAGGTAGCAGCCTCAGCACATGCACCAGCAATAGCCCCGTACAGTAATGTCCTAATTGGCCCCAACTCAAGCTGGTCGAATGCATTTAGTTCCTGCCCCTGTTTATGCATGTTCTGGATTCTCTTCATTCCTTCAGGCGAATGCAGATAAGCAGACTTCAGTATATCATATACACCATAAAAAACTGCACCAGAAGGAGCCATGCTCATAATTGATGGTACTAAGCCCTTGTAAAGAGAAAAGAATCCTTCAGTTTGGATCATGTAGCGGAAAGCTCCAATTACACCGCCCAAGGCTTCCCCACCAGGTGCCACTATCTTGGTTCGAATCTGAAAGGCACTACATGGTTCAGACTTCCAGGGGTTACAATGCAAAATAGTTAAATGCATACACTTTTGATTCACGACAAAACCTACTTTATGATAGATGCTTTGGGTGCTCACAGTGAAGTTGAAGCAAACAAATATGCAACTGCAGGTTGTAACATTTTTTTTCCATGTCAGAAAGATATATGGGGAGGGAATATAAAAACGGTAAACATCTTATGCAATTATGCCAATTGAACTCTTCCTTATTTATTTGACTTTTGATAACTAATTTATAGAATTCAGAGTCACAAGGGGACCAGCCAGCTGGACAATAGAGAGAAGATCATACCAGCAAAGCAGGAACAATTTAACTTCTCATTCATTAGAAATATATCAGCATTGATGCAAAGTTCTCAAAAATTGTCTTTCATGTTTATTATTTGCAGTGACCTCATATCATCATAAATCAATCAATATTTTCACAAGAACCACCTGCAAGCAAGGGCATGCTTACAGTGTAAGTGGGATTCTATATAGGCGTTACCAGGAAATTTTTTACAAACAAAACTTTCCAAGAGTCATTATTTTGAAATATATACTTTAAGGCTTTAACCATGCTTCCCTTGTCCACAATGTAAAGAGAAAGTGTCTGATAAAAGGGTATGCATCTTACTCTACAGCTGAATCCCGAACACATGTAAAAAGGAGACAAAAATTGACAGATATTTAATTAGCCAAAACAGGCCCAATCACCACTCTTAATGTAAGAATTCAGACATGAAAGGTACATATAGTTGACCAACACTATTCCTGTTATAAATGAAACAACCATTTCCCTTAACCAGGGAAAGTAAAAATCACACAGTTAATTCAACAATCATTCACACCAAGACCTGGAGACCAGATGGATATTGGACATGCTAGAAAGTTGCTGATCAGTCCTACCAAAGAAACATATCAATACTACAAGATTGCAATAATATAAAACCTCCGGGTTGAGCCTATCTTTAATTAAGAAGTCAAGATCTATCAATATCATAATGAACATGTGTTGTGTTTTGTGTTGGTTGAGACTTTGAAAGAGAAAACCAACGGATCATATTTCAGGATTCCCACATACAGTGTCAAGTGGCAGGCACATAATGGTAGCAGTGATTCCAGCAGCAGCACCAGCAATAAACCTCTCAAAATTGGTAGTTTCCTCATTTCCGGAAAATCTGAGTAGCTGCTTTCTATATGTGTCATAAGCACAAAAATTAACTGCTTTGAATGGAGCTGTTCGTAGAATATTCACAAGGTTTCCCTTCCAAAAGCCTCTCCATCCTTGAGAAGCTGCAATTGTTTTAATAAGCTCAAATATTTTCTTCTGTTCACCACGAACTATGTATTCCAGCTTAAGTCTTTCGAGTGGGGCAACACAGGTTCTGATAAAGGCAAATGCATTGTTATAAACAAAAGAATAGTGGGAAACAAAAATTACAATTATCATACAAAACCATAGCCATCAGTCAAATATGTTGAAAAAACAAACATTGGGAAATGAAAAAAGGATATTGAACTTTGAATCAAATCACAGGCACTTTCCGCAGAGTCACAAAAATCCACAGTTCCACACCCACAAAAATGAACCATAATTTTAGTTCCAAATGCAAAGAAACATTATTTTCCTCAGTTAATGGCACTAACTAAAATCCACTATATTTGACAAGAGGAAAAAATTCATTACATTATAATTTGGAAAAAGTATAACTCGATAGAGTATACAGCATTAGTCATGCAGTGCATGTAACAGTGTATGAAAATCATTCTTGTTTTTTTTTTTTTTTGGGCCATTGTATGAAGATTATTCATCTATGTGTTTCACTGGAACCATGCGACCACATTGACATGACTTGACCTGTTTATACCAATCATTAATCCATTTACTGCATCACTATGCATTTCTCAATTACTTCACAATCAAGCTACTTTACACTTGAACATATAACTCTAAAGGATTGCGTCACAAATTTTTGAGCAGGGCGGGATATATGACAGCATATAAAAGATCTTTGTGAACAAATCACCAAATTGAGAATAACGAGAGAAAACAAAACTTAGTAATACGGCACCAGCCCACTTTTCCAGAGGACTCTGCAAAAAGAATACCTAGAAACCATGGCAGCTATAGCACCAGCCCATAGATGCTTGGTGGTGTTCATGGCACTGCCGCTCCGCACCCTTACCTTCTGTGACTTTCCCTGCGTAACAACAGCACTATCGGAAGTTGCCTTCCCAGAGCTCTCGTCTCCATTTTGCCCTTCGTATACCTGAGGGTCCCCAACAAATTTACCACCGCTCAAGCTCGCCGACAAAAACCAACCACCAGCTGCAGTCGAAACCCTCCTCGCACGCCGAAAACCTCCAAAAACTACCGGTTGCTGGGGAGAAAATGCAGAAGAAACCGAACAAGAAGCAGTACCAGGAGCAATTTTAAACGAAATCAAATGAGTAAAGGAATCAGGAATCGTGGGTTCGAGAAACAAGCCGCCCCCAGTGAATAAGCCAACATCCGAATTCAGTTTGACCAAAATAGGAGGACAAGATTGTTCCTGGGTGCAACGTAATTCCAGTGGTGGCATTTTCTGAGTAAAGCAGAGTTAGCAGTGGCACAAGCAAGTGGTATTTCCAGGGCTATTGAATGCAAAGACATGAGACCTTTCTCAAGAAAACAAATGGATATGGAGGACACGAGGTATGAGACTGAGAGTCATAGCATGGATGATGAAAAAGAGGCATTCCACTTCGCTCCCATCACCGGGTATAGTAGATCTCCCACTTCGACAAATTGAATTCGTCCCTCTCAAATATGGTAGAACCAATTATTCGATTTAGAAGAACAGTACCCTCTTTTTTCTTTTATTTCTTTAAATTGCAAATTCTAGTCAAGATATTTATCGTGTTCAAAGCAAGGAAATTACCTTATCCGTAGATCTCCGGACTTCAGGAACCGTTTGTTTGTGTCTATCGTAAAAACGGATCCCCTGCCGATGACACGGTAAAATGCGCGACGTACCACCCGGCGAGATATGCATGTTGTTTTTAGTCTTAAAGGAAAATATTTTAAACCTTCTTCAAAAACGAAATTAGGATAAAGTTATTACTACCATTTTGTGAGTGGAAGTATAATCCTGGTACAAATACAATCAATATAATATATTTATGTTATATAAAATTTAAGTCATTATTACAAATATATTTAAACAATATTAAAGTATCTAAAATTATATATAAATATAAGTAATATATCTAAAAATAATAATTTTATAAGTTTTAGATACGAAATTTATATAAGATTGATATCTTTTATTGTAGAAAAAATAATTTTTTTATTATGATAGTTATATAATATTCACTGTATTTCGATGAGTGCTTGGGTTTTGGGGTAACTGGTAACACCTTGATTGGGGGCGTTAATATTCATGTGGTTTGAATTTGAGCAGATTTTGGGTTGCTGCTCAGTTGTGGCAGCTCTCTCCTTTCATACATATATATACATAAATTGTTTATGGATTCTAATTATAACTGTTACGAGCTGCAAGTTCTCTTTTGCTACTTTCGTTTGTGGACTTTATGACTGCTCGGACCTCAACCTAGACCCAGTAAGCGAAAGCTTTTCTTATCAAAACCTTCGTTCCTCTCAATTCGGGCCTTTCTTTGGTTGTTTCCTTGCATCCATGGTCGGAAAAGTCGTATATTAAGGTCCAAAGGGGCACAGTACAACCGCCACCTTTAAATTTTAAAATGTTAATCGTTATGCATACTTTTAAGTAAATTTGTTGGTGTAATTATAAAATTAATTATATTATATAATTATTACATATCGTATTTAAAATATATAATAATAATAATAATAATAATAATATGTCATATTATGTTAATTGTATAACAATTTAAATTAATTTATTTTATTTGTATTTTAATGATATTATTTTTAAATTTTATTTATAAATTCAAAATTTTTTATTTATATATATATATATATTTTTTTTTTTTCAGTAACTTATATAAAAATATTAGTTTATAATTTTGTGAACTCATCTCTATATTTTTTTTTCTAATAACTTTAAGATTCCCTAATTTTATACATATTTTTCAACTAATGTTTAATTTTGTGGAGTTACTAAAAAAATAAAAAATAGAGGAATAAATTGAAAAGTATTAGAGTCAAAATATAAATATAACAAGTTATTTTAAATTAATATAATATTAGCTACATGTCAATAAATATAACTTATTATATTTATATTTTGACCCCTTAATTTTTAGATTTTATTTATGAACTCAAATTTCTTTTTTGAAATTTTCAATTTACTCCCTTTATTTTTTTTATTATTTTGGACAAAGGGGTTGAATTGAAAATTTTAAAAGAAATTCATGGTTCATAAGTGAAATCTAAAAATATTGAGATTAAAATATAAATAGACCAAGTTGTTTTAAGTTAATATATAATTAATATATTTTAACATATTATTATTATGTATTTTTTTTTAATGTATCACGCAGTAATTGTATTAATATTACTAATTTTATAAATACACTAAAAAAACACTATAATTTTATTTTATTTTTTTAATTAATGTTTATAAAAATCTACTATAAGAATTTATCTCCCTTCAAATCAAATCGATCCGTGCTTACCATATATAAACCAATCTCAAGCATTCACATATGAATAAGAGGACGCAGTCAACTTGATGGAATGGGAATTTCAAGAAAGCATCAAAGTTTCTGGAAAGGTCATGTTACACTACACTACTCTTCTACGAAGGTTTTTTTTTTTTTTTTCAGGGGAATTCATACAATTTTCATGTTAAGAAAGCTTCTGTTTGTCGCCTTTTCATGTCATCCCTTGATATATGTTGTAGAAAGTTTTAATTAGTCAATCTGCTTTGTTTAAGTTGATTATACCGTTTAAATAAGAGGAATATATGGGTTGAATCGGATTTGTAAAATTGGATTCAGTCTGATTTTATATTAGAACTTTTCTTTTAGATTCATGATTTAACTCTACTTAATTTTGGCTGAGTAAGTAATTGGATAAGTCAGGTTATGCTAAGTTCATATATAATTTTTAAATTTTTTATTTTATAAAAAATATAATTTTTAATTTATAAAATATAATTTTTTAAAGGAAAAATAAAAAAAATTAAGATATAAAATGAATAAAAAATGAGATGAAAAAAATTATAATTTGGAATGAAAAGTTATTAAAATTTAAAAAAAAATCATATTTTAAAATTTTAATATAAATAAAAAATTATTATAAATAAATCCAAAAACTATAAAAATAATAACTAAGTCGGGCCAAATTAAGTTTTTGCAAAATTTAGAACCCACCTTATGTCTCTAATTTTGCACTAAGTCTCTTTTTTAGGCCCATGACTCAACCTTAGCCTAATTTTAGTTCAGTAAATGACTTTGTTGGATTAGGTTACATCAAATTTAAGCTGAGTCTATATATTATATTTTATATTTATTATTTTATAAAAACAAATTTTTATTAATAAAAAACAATTTTTTAAAAAGAAAAATAAAATATTTAAGATATGTAATGGATAAAAAAGGAAATGAAAAAATTATCATTTTTAATAAAAAGTTATTAAAATTGAAAAGAATTAATATTTTTAAATTTTATTATAAATAAAATAATAATAATAATAATCAAGTCAAGTCAAATTGAATTTTGAGTGAATCTAAGACTAGCCTAAGCTATTTATATGATTTGACATAGTTTGATAAAATTTGTAAAACTTTTTATTTTGACGTAAATTGAATTGAGTTGATTATGTCAACTAAATTATTGAACACTCCTAGTAAAATGTTTTTCTTGCTGGCTCTATTATTTGAGATTTAATAATTACTTTGATAGCACAATTGACAAACTCACAGTGAAAAGAACTTACAAATGCAAAGGAGGGTAAGACATTAGAGTTTAGGATTTGAGAATAATTAGACACGATTAAAGACAACGTTCAAGTAAGCGCACATTTATCAAAGGTAATTCTTCTATATATAAACAAGAATATTAATTATTTGTGCAGTTAATTAAAAATGATTGATCAGCGGTTATATCTCACTAACCTTGTGTTAAAGAAAAGGTAAAAAGTCTCTTATGTTGGCAATAATTAAAAAATTATTATTGAGAAATAAGTTGATTAGCAACTCAATCAAGTCTAAAACGCATATTTATCGAGCACGCAAAAGTGGAAGGTTTCTTTAAACCTTTATCATTGAGAGGAATTTTTATTTGTCAATTGATATGCAATATACAATGGAGTTTTTTTTTTATTCTTTTCGGATTTTCTTTTATAAATAAAAAAGACAGTTACCAAATGCTAAAAGGGTGAAAAAAACGCCTTGAACATCAGCTGAAAGTAAATATATAATTCCTGGAGGAGGATGTAGTCGTAAGTGCCAATTCTCAGAAATTGGACATAAATCCTAATTCGTGTTGTCCGGCTTATTTATTCATTTATTTTTTCTTTAAATTATTTAGAATCCAAGTAACAATTCTCGTCTTATCGTATTCAATGTGGGTCATCCGTCATCCAATCTGAACGCACGTTTTCCTTTCTATTAGTGTGTTTAATGGCAACCCTTTGATATGACTACCAACAGGATTACGTGAATTGTCGGTGTGGAGGATTTCAAAAACGAATACAATGTCACATTATTTGGATGAACTAGAATATGAATTAACTTGCGATATTAGATTTATAAAGAATTAATCTCTAAAAAAATGTATCAAATCTTAGTATTCTGCATTATAACGTAAATATATATATATATATATATATATATTTAAGATTTAGATTTTAAGGTCCAAATCTCTTCCTCATAAAAATATGTTTAATGTTAGAGGAACTGCGCCATCTTACTTTAGTCGGAGCAGCAAGATATTCCTAAATTATAACATGAATACACACAACTCAACCAATCATTCTTCTCTCTCGGCCAACAACATGACCAGTGGATTCACATGATAGATAGGAGAAATACAGACTTAAAATTGAGTTGACTAAAAAAAAAGAAAGTGTTATTAAAATGGTCATATTACAGATATTAGCCAGTAATTTCTATATTTAGATGTTCAACGAGAGAAAGATATGATAGGTGAGAAACTAAAATAGTGCAAATGAAGAAAGGAAAAGAAAAACGGCTGACTGGGAGAAAGTTTTTTGGGTTGGAGAACCTCCTGCGGTTCATCGTCATATGTCCACTGAAATTACGCATTATCATCATCGAAGCTGCAATGAAATCAGAAATAACCTTTCTATATTCATTTCAACGAAGAGCGATCAAATTTTGTTAGCAACTCAACTGCACAGCAGTATCAGAAACAGAGACTTGATGGGCGAATCACCCATCCGGCATACACGATAAACTAGAGAAATTCGTTAAATGCTGAACAGAAAAGCAAATAGATGCAGACAGATCGATAGAGTTGTTCAACGAGTTTCGAGGACTAACACTAAGAAGAAAGTCGAAAGAGACAGTAACAACATGATTTGAACAATTAACTCAACAACGGCACAGAGCTTGATTCTCTTGTTCTTCAAACGCTCCTTCACCAATTCGATCTTGAGGTCTTGGATTTCTCTCCTCCACATCTTCAGAAACAAAATTGCGAGTCAATAATACAAGAAGCTTACAAATTAATGAATCTGAAAAGAAGAAGAAGAAGAAGAAGAGTGATTTCAAAATTAGACCTCGTCACGGTAGTTGACGGTGCTATCCTGCAAGGTAAGACTGGGAAGTGATTTCAGCTCGGACAGGAGGAGAGCAGCTTTTGCACAACGACGCACGGCCATTTGCGATTTCAGATTCTTGTCTTCCTTTTCCATCTCGCTTTCCTCCGCTCCTTATTTTCCGATTTTCATACAATTTGACATGATCGTTCCACGGTTTTACAAGACTCGCGGCCATTTCCCCGCAAGGCAACTTACTTAAACGACACTCTTGTGGGCTAAAACGATCGCGTTTCATACTTCGTTTGACGCTCTTGTAGTTGTTTTTATCTTTTTGTCCATCGATTCCGGTCAGTTCTAAAATTATACATGCTATCATTATGCTCATGCGAATCGGATTCCAAACAAACCTACTACCTATGAATGTCTCCCTTGCTTCTACTCCTCAATTCTAAAGAAACCAAAATCGGGTTTTTCCATGTCAAGTTCTTGAGAAAATGCAAAATCAATCCAGGAGTCATTCAAAACTTACAAAGAAAAGAAGTCGACAACCTAGTATAAAAGAACGATCCGAAGTTAAGAAACCGTGAAGGAGAGGTAAGCCAACAGAAAAAGGAATATCTCCTACACAAATAATCCTCGGATAGGATACGAGTCAAGAATCATCGCCCAACTTAAATCCAATATAAGCAAGAGATAAGAACTGTAAGAATTCCTTATGCAAAAGAAAATGCAACTCTAGAGGAAAATGCCGAACTTTATCATTAATTTTTCCCTAGTACTGCCAGATCACCTCAAACGAAGAAGCATTCCATAAATGCAGCTGACTTGGTAGTTCCAGTATCCAAAAGGGGTTTGTGAATTACAGTACGTAAATTACTCTTTTTTTATATTAGTGGGTTATGCGACAATTAAGTGATTAACTTCTTATTATTCTCAATCTCCACCGGTTTTCTTTTGAATTTATGGAGCAAGGGAAGTAAATGAAGGGGAGGCTACACATTAACGTCCAACGTGCATTTAATGTGGACGGAAATGTACCAAAGACGTAAGGTCATTAATGCGATAGGCATGTTGCATCTCTTTCTGTCATTATAATCTGTTCTTACTTCTCCCCTTCAATTTGGGGTGACGACGTGGAGTGACCGTCTTAGTCATCATATAATTTGCTCATTTCAGGGTTAAGACATATCTTAGTTTCACACTCAATAAATTTTTCAGTTACGAAAATTTGAGGGAACTGTTTTGATCGCAGCATTGAACATTATCCATTTAGGCCTTCCATGATGGATGTTGAATTAATAAAATCTTCTCAAGTTATCGCTGATTACTTTGTGTCGTACGAATGAATGAGAATTATATGACTGTAATACCAAGAAGCTCCGATATAACCAATCCCTTGTTCTTTTTAATTCCCTCCTTTTATAAGATTTCTTTTCATTATATGATGGAACTCATGAAGAGAGAGATACAATCAAGAACATGATCCAAGAGAATCAAGACTAGTTACCCCGCAAGTTTTCCGAGTGGCCCTCCGGAAGGGAACTAGGCAATCATGCTACGGGAAAAGAAACCAATTATTTTGTCACAACGTGAAGAAGCAAGCTGTAATTTGTGATTGAAGTATGAACCAGTTGTTGCTTAGTTTAAATTGCCAATAGGCTACCGAAATTCTACTATAATCCGGCAAGGAACTTTGGATAAATTTTGGATGATCGAGGACACTTCTATATGTACATAAATATTGCTACTAGGTTAGTAGTAGCTTCCTATCGATCAATCACCCATTCACATTCGCTTTTAACAGTCACGATTCCCGTAAAGGTAGAATAACTGTCATCCCCGGTAATTTGAACTTACAGCTAGATAAAGAAACTTGGCTATTCATGAGGTAAATAAAAGACAACGCTAAAGCTACAAATCTAAACCAGTATCTGCACGTCTCCTAATGAACTAGCACAAGAGGCTGCACCTCCTCTTCAAGAACGTTGAAGGGTTTTGGTCTGGTGGGTGCATGAATTTGCAGTTAGGGCAGGCAGGGGATGACTTGCACAGCATGATCAACATATGGCACCGCATGCAAACCGTTGCGACCATCTCTTTCTGATCGCCCTCTGATGACAACCACGAGGGAGAACGAGTTAAACCACCTGAGCCCTTCTTACACTTACTTGGCTCGATAAACAGGTCATGTTCATTGAAAATTCCTGAGGAACTATGATTCTGCTTCTCATTTATACCATAACTGCCCCCTTCTTTTCTCCCTAGGGATTCACATGTCAAGTTTAGCCCAAGGTCTAAGCTCATATGACCAGGAGATGCTGGTTCAGGGCTCCTTTTTGGGTCCACTGCTGCTTTCCTATTCATCCTTGCGTTACACAAGTGTATCTGCCCTGACTGCATAATTAAATAAGATTATATTTATACACTTCTAAGAACCACCGTATATAGCTCAGGTGTATGTGTGTGGCTATAGCTTTCTATCAAGTTCGACAGTATATATACCTGAATACTGAGGTATTGTTGCCATTTATCTAGAGGTGAAGGGGTCTCAAGGTGAAGCTCTATATCAAAGAAGGATTTCCTTTTCTCTGCTTTGGTTTGATTCTTGAAGAATTCTTCAGCAAGTGGCTCTTCCCACTTCCTCTTCTTTGATGAAGCTTCGAATTCTGCAGGAACGGCAGGTGTTGGGCCCTCAGCCAGCGCTTTTTGAAAGGAAACCATAGCTTCAACTCAATTCAAATGAGGGGATTCACCTCTGTGCGTGTGTCTCAGTGTCAAAATATTGAAGAAGCTTGAGGTAGTTATATAGAAGGATGAGTTTGGACTATAACCGCAAAAGGAGATAGTACGGACAATCTGAATATCCTCGTGTTACGGTGACAATATGAGGTCATTTTTAATTATAATAGATTATTGAATAAAAATTTAATAATTTAAATTTAAAAATTTAAAATATAACTGTAAATAATTATATTAATTTAATATAAATATAGACTATTAAATTTTTATCCCATAGTTCATAATTAAACATAATTTTATGATATAAATTAGGCAAAAACTAAAGGGGAAATAAAAGTGATTCATGACGTGGTTTCCCAAGCAGGATCCTCTTTAATAACTACACAGCTCAAAGCCTGCACTTATAAGTGTTAGATGTGAAATTCTGACCAATATCTTTGGTCAAATATTTCTAATCCCTTGCCTTTTACACTATAAAGTTGCCAATGACCCATCCAAATTGTCTAGCGCAATCAATCGTATATTATATATCTGTAATCTTGGCACTGCATTAATATGGCTTGCTGACAAGACATGCTCTACTAGAAAGCCAAGCCAAGCCGAAAGCCACAGGAGGAGTTTCAGTACTTAAGAAAGGCGGTGAGAAGGGAAGAAGGAGAGGATATGGCATGGGTCATTAATATTGGGAGTCTGAATACAGTTGAAGGAAGGTCTTGAATGCCAAAGGTTCTTTAATGTGGGATAATAAATCCAACTTCCCCAATTGGGTCACTCAAAAAACTAAAAACTTTAAAGCTCTCAACACCCTCTTCACCCATTAAAACGAACCACATCCATGGATGACCTATGTATTAAACACTCCAGAACTAAGCTTTAAAGGCTCTCAACACCCTCAGCCATTAAAATCAACCAAGTCCTATGAGTTACCAAAAAAATAAGCCCAAATTTATTGCCCTTCTCTCTCCTAAATAAATCTTTTAAACAACCACTCGGCTGAACTTCCTCTAGCCCATGGACACCCACTTCCTCTACATAACTTGACATTTTTTACTTTCTTGACTCTTCTTCTTGAAACGGCCAAACAATTACCTCAGTCGTTTCATGCAACCGAAACAAGTAAATTTACGGTTAAGTATATGTATGGCTTGAAATCTCATGATGTAATATGTAATATGTAATACCATCACCTGTGAAGTCAATACCTACAAATATTTCTATCTAGATTAGCCATCTACAGGAAAGATAATCTAATGATCTTACTATAAATCAATCATTTCTATAATTTATATGCACTAAAAAAAAAACGGTCCTCTGCAGGGTTTTGGGGTCTCTGTCAGGGGTGTCAAAGCAATATCATGCATGAGCTTTTAATGTTTTACATAGTATGTATATTTATTTTCTATACAGAACTTTAAATGTGTTTTAAGAAATTGATTACTCTGAATTGTATCGGTGATTTTTGGAGCTTGTTTCTGTAATTAAGATAGGACATAGCAATAGTATACGCTTTGCTGGTTAGGTCTCTGGGTGAGTTCTTACTCCTTAGCCAATCCTAAATAAATTGGTTAAGGGAAGCAAAATGGACAGCACTTTGGAAGTCTCCTCTTAATCTTATTAATCTTCTTCTACGTATGTCTTAAATCGAAAATGAAGTATGTTACCAAAAGAAGTTTAAGGTAAATAAAGCGTCAGAGGGGGCAATAACATATTGACGGAGACAGAGAGAAAGGCGAGAATAGGAAATAGCTTAGAAATTATGGGAAAAGGGGAAATTGTTTTGGAAGGGAAGAAATCCAAGCCGAAGAGAAAAAGGGTTCCAACTACCAGGCCATTAAAGGCAGTGAGTGAGAGATGGGAGAGTTCAATTTCAAGTAAGTCCACCTGCCTTCATTAAACCACCTTGAATTCACTTAAATGCAGACTTCAACAATGACCAACTTAAAAACTACCTTGCTTTCTTTTGGTCATCTTTCTTCGTCACTCTCACCGGCAGGTTTCTTCAGTTAAATGCCCTCAACCCACCTTGCCTTCCTTTCATTTATGTTCCCCTCTCTTTCTTCCAGTTTCATATCACTTCCCCCATATTAAACTGTCAGAATATCTACTCTACCTTGGCTTACATTAACACCCCTTTGCAGATATGTACCACGCAATGGATGCACTAATTAAAGGATCGCTTTTGGTCACAACAATATATGAACCATAAATTAACAAATAATCTTCAATAGGGGGTGCATGATTATTAGCGTTACGCATCTTACATATTAACCCCCCCTTTTCCAGAGTACGTTTCCTACGTCCTCCCTCCACCTCTTTCACCGGAAAACACAGCAGTTATATTTATTGAGTTGTTTATGAGCACGTATGTATGAAGAAATATCTATTAACCTGGATTATTACGTGTGAAATTGTGAATGTCCTGTCTCGTCATGAACTAATTCTGATGATTATTACACAGCACTGTACTTGTCTGTATGCCCAGGCATAATTAATTCTTCGATAGCGCATATATATATATATATAAGGTATTATAATGGCAGCAGAGCCTACTGCGGGCAAATTGCGCTTGTTATTAAAATTGGAAAGAGGAAGTAGATTCCTATCATTTTATGATTATTAAAGAGCTTGTTAGAATAAAATCAATAAATTAAATTAAATAAGCGACGGTTCAGCCACCAATTTGATTATTTTCTCAACAGATCACGTTCGAAATTAATTGCGAGGCCCACCTTAAAGCCTGCGTAATCTTCAAGATACAAGATTTAGAGCCTTTGTCGTTAAACTAAAACATCAGTCTTAAATTCAACGTGATACCAGGCTTCTCAACAAACTAAAATCATGTTCTGGCCAAAAAAAAAAAAAAACTAAAATCATGGCAAAGCCATATGAACAGTGTTGAGTGAGTTGAAAGACAGCTTGAAGATCAGTGATGGCTGCTGAGAGACTGGTCAAAGGGTCTTCACTCTGATCTTCAGATGGAACGTAAATTCTTAAACGAGAGCATCAAAGATTAGAGTTTTTCTTTTTCTTTTATTTCGCTTCCTATATATAGTTAATATGTGCACTTCCCTTCAACTAAAAACGTCCAAAGGCGAACCACGTTATATAGCTATATCTTATTTGCAAACCAGATGTTAATTTAACATTTCAACTGGATAAAACAATAAGACTAATTTTATATATTAGATTTGAATTATTCTTTTCTACTGCAGCTGTGGCATGTAATGTAAAGGACACGTTATAATGGCATGTAAGAGTGTGTACGTA
Organism: Delonix regia; assembly: GCA_037074485.1. NCBI lineage: Eukaryota > Viridiplantae > Streptophyta > Magnoliopsida > Fabales > Fabaceae > Delonix > Delonix regia. Next base: position 9,567,928 of record CM073452.1, read on the forward strand.
GAAATGGGCCATGATTTTGAAGATCAACAGAACGAATAACTGAAAGTAAATACTTGGATGGAAGAAGAAGTAACGTTGGATAGGTTTCTATTATCTGCATGATCATGAGGAGTGAGCTAGGAACAGAACATCTATGAGCTAGGGGTCCCACCATTTTCTGTGCAGAATTGCTTGCCTGGTAAGTTCATCAGTTCATGGACAGAAGCACAGTCCGGTTGGTGGCGCAATTTTTAGAAGTTATTGTGAAGAAGGAGCTCTCGTGCTTTTATTGTAAGTTTCATTCATACCACTGTTATGGAATTAAGTGATCGAACTAATTCAGCAGCTGTACTGCAGAATTATAATTCTCATCCTTCACCTTCAGGCCTTCAGTGAGTCAAAATTACTGACTTCTAGGAGTATGTGTGTATCTATACAGGTGAGAGAGAGAGAGAGAGAGCGTCATGTGTTTGTTTCCTGTATGTTTTTGTTCTTCATATTTATAGATTATATTTTGTATGGTTTAAGTACTTTTTTCCCTCTAGGTTATAATTTGCATAACAGTTAAAAAAAATGTTTCTCCATATTAGATAAATTGTGTATTGATGATAAAAACTCATTTTTTATATAAAAAATTTTAAGTATAAATTAAAACTTTTAATTAAAATTAAATTTACAAAAAAAAAATTGATCTAAAATTAAATCTAAATAACTCTAATTCAAAAGCATAGTTACTTATCGACAAAATGTCTTACAAGTATAAATTTCTTGAGTTAAACAGCACGTAGGCCCAACCCAACTAGGTACGTAAAACTCAGGTACAACAATAAGTCGTGTTCGGTCTCATTTTATTTTTGTTTTCAAAGCTCTTTCCTTTTTTTATCTAAACATTATTCGCCTTCCTCTTTCGTGAAATTTTTTTTTTTCTCTTAAAACATAAGAACCTTTTTCGGCTTTAATGAATGGTTTAAAAGATTGACAATTGATTCTCCAGATGTGCAACTATAGTGAACTATCAAAGGAAGAAACCTAGGAGAGTTAACCATCTCAAAGATTTGGATCATATTGCCTCTCTTTGATCATCTAAAGTCAACCTTTTGTAATTTTTATTAAGCTGGAATACATGTGCTGTTTATCTCATAAGATTGTTTAATATTTATTAGGAGGTATATTGTCTCTTAATATTGTGCTCTAATTTTATGCATGACTTCTTCACGAGAGTAAATTTTATTGTCTTTCCTTAATTTTTCCCTTTCTCCCTTTGTGGGTAAATTATCATCTCTGACAAAATAAATAAATAAATAAATATCAAGTAATAATTAGATATGGCAACATACATACGGAAATGTTGTTTTCTCCGAATGCCTTAATTGAAAATTTGAAATTATATGTAACCAAAAACAAAAGTTTTGAATTATAAGGGAATAAACAATGTTAATTTCTGAAAAAACCAAATTGTCAAGTACGATCCAGTAATTAAATACAAGTCAGTCAAGTCATTTAGGTGGATACTGCATTGCACGCATATTATACATCTCTGTATCCTTGCCAGCAACAACACGTGCTATTTTATTTGTCTCGACTTTCTTACTAGTTACTATATTTGAGGATGATGTTTAAGTCATATGAATCGTAAAATAAAAATTTAATGATTTAAATATTTTTTTAATTAATATAATCATATATGATTAAATTTATCATTTATAAATTAAAATTATTATATTTTCATTCAACAACTAACAATAAAATCATAACCCTCAATGTAAGAGAATTTGTTCTCCTCCTCATTTTTCGGGACAACACCGAAATTAGGGAAGACCAGAAGTTTTTCTGTCTTCAAAATTTTGTTTTATATTTTATTTTTAAAATGTTATACTTTTATAATATATTATATGTCTTAACTATTTTTTCTTTTAACTTTTAAAGTTAAATTAACTAAGACCAATTATCAATATCTTGATTTTCCTTCTAAAAACTAAAGCAAGTTTTAATTTAAACCATTATTAAAAATTACTTTTCATATTAATATTAATAATTGACTATCCAAATAATTACGATAACATAGTTTTAGGCTTACCACTCATGTAATGCTAACAATTGTACACTTAAATTATTACTCAACAATATTATAATACTCTAACCCACAGGTCGAAATACTATCTTGAAAGGTAGAAAAAAGTTTATTGAATGAAGAATTAAAATTTATATCAATAGTATTTTATCCAACAATATTTGAAATTTTTTGTAGAATTTTCGCAGGAAATTTTCCTTGGTCGTCCAAACGAAAACAATATATTGACATTATATTTAATACAAGCACAGATTTAAGAAAAAAAAAAACAGAGATTCACCATTTCATGACACCAATTTGGATTTTAGATTTATTTTGAAATTCAAATTGTAGTTTTTTTTTTTGTTGTTGCAAGAATTTTATATATATACATACATACATACATATATATATATATATATATATATATGTCATTCTAATGGGTTCAGATTAAAATATTAAATAATAAATACATGTGCCTACGTGTATGTGTGAAAGAGCTATGTAAAAATAAAATATCATAATTAATTAACACTATACACATATAACTTGAAACAAGTGGCACTGCCACTTGATATTTAGTTCAATGTTATATTAGGGATGAATTAAAAAAGGCGTGGCATCTTTGTATTTTTTAAAATTTAATTTTTATATATAATTTTATTTATATTATTGATTTTGTTTTATAATTTATAAGAATTTGATCTTTTTAAATTGTCAAAACTTGTTTATCTTAATTTAAATATTTCATTAAAAAATTTATTTTTTAATATTAAATTCTAAATTCATCTCTACTTGTTTGTAAACAAATGTAAGCAGTTGTGCTAAAACGAGTTGAAACGTACCTGTACGCACTACTCTATGCATGATCGGCATTTTTTTTAGCAAAACCTCATGAAGTATATTTGCCACAATAAACAATCGATTTTTTTTCCTAAAGTTAATAAGAATTTTACTCTTATTATCTTCAATATTTGAAGTAAAATGTTTTTTCAATTAAACCACGAACTACAAATGTAGAGAATAACCTACTGAAGATTTGAAATGAAATGATAAGACATATTTAAGACCAGAAGATCATGATAATATATCCAGAAGTCAATTGACAGAACAGCAGTTCTTAATCACTTGCAAACACAAAAACTAATATGTCTATAAACATGCTTTATTACCGCACGTGTGAATGCTAAAATGCAACCACTGCAAAATGGTAAAAGTACACAAAGACCCAGTAACTACAAAGGTTTTCTTCCTGTGAAGAGATCATGATAAATGCAAATTCAATATATCTAATTCCTTCGTGCGCCAAACAAGAAATAATATTAAATAGCCCTAATACATTTATATACTAGCTAATTTAGTATAACAGTTTTAATAAAATTATTAAAAAAATATAAAAATATAAAAAAAATAATTTAATTAAAACTAATACATCAAATCAACTCTCACATAAATATAATAATACTTACTAATATTTTTTTCTCCAAACAAAACAAATATCTAAACGTACGGTGGCAGAAACTTGTACACAAAATCCCATAGGAAGAGCCAAAGCTTCGTCCTAATATTGCTTTGAAACAAGACCTAATTAAGGTACTAGTTGATGACCATTATGTTGATTTTGTGCTGTGAGAACAAAGCGACGCCAATACCAGTGTTTCTCCCACACCGTATACATGGAGTCCAGAGGGATCCCTTTGGTCTCGGGCAAGAAAAATATAATAAAGATGGTCATCACTGCAATCCAACCCGCATAGAATAAGAAAGCTCCGAACTTAAAGTGGCATAGCATTGTCAAGAATGTCTGTGATAAAATAAACACCGTCAAGAAGTTGACAGCAATGCTTATGCTTTGTCCAGTTGTTCTGATCTGTAAGGGGAATATTTCACTTGGAATCAGCCAAGTCAAAGGTCCCCATGACCAACCAAAACCTACAGCGTACAGGCACAGAAACACCAGCACCATTATAGAGTTTCCCTTCGACAATTCCTCTGACCCGTGAGTCCCACTCGCCGCTCCTAGCAATACTGCCACCGCAATCTTCACAATGCATGCACGGTCATACTAATTAGTATAACTGGTATATAAGAAGAAATTAATGGCAGAATTATATATATTTGCTTACTTGAAAGATAAACATCTGAATGCCACCCGCAATGAACAGAATTCTTCGACCAAAGCGATCGACAATAGCAGTGGACACTAGCACAGAACCAAGGTTAACCACTCCCAGTATGATGGCAGAGAGTAAGGAGGCGTCGTTTCCGAAACCCACAGACTGGAAGAGGTTAGGTGCATAGAATGCGACGATGTTGATGCCGGTAACCTGCTGGAAAAAGGGGATAGCAATAGCCATCGCCAAGTGAGGTCGATAATGTCTTTTGAAAATGGTCAAGAAGGGCTCCTGCTTGTTGGCTTTTGAAACTTCAGACCACTTAATGAGTTCTTGTAACTCGGGTTCCACATCCGTATGGGACCCTCTGACTTTGAGCAGGGCTTTTCTGGCTGTGTCTATCTTGTTACGTTCTACTAAGCTGCTGGGAGAGTCGGATATGAGGAAGGCGCCAATGGTCATGACGCCTGCAGGCACAACGGCGAGCCCAAGCGATAGTCGCCAACCCCATGTGAGCTTGGCCGAGCCATAATTAATGCAGCCCGCCGCCACCACCCCCAGACTCAAGAAGAATTGGAACCCTGCGTTGAACGCCCCTCGCCACTTCGCCGGAGCCACCTCCGATAGATAAACCGGAGTCGCCTGTAACATCCAGCACAACATTCTTTATTCCTATACGATGGAAACTACTGCACTAATTTAACTTTATCTCCTCAATTTTTTTAATAGAAATATGATATCTATTTTTTACAGATTGAATGTTTAAAAAATAATTCACCACGTATAATATATTTATTAGAGAATTTAATAATAAACAGTTAAAGAATTCTACTTAAGTATAATCTCCCTGCATTTATGAAGAATAAAAGTAACCAAGAAACAAAGAAAAAAATATATGTACGTATATCTTGGCAGCTTTTTACTGTGGGCCCAGATATTAGGAAGAGATATAACTTAATCGCAGTGAGTGGCTATTTAATTTTAGGCATATGCCCGAAAATATATGACTGTCCAATCATATCTGATTAGTTAACTGCCCATATAATTAAGACCAAAAGAAAATTGGTATATATTTCTATGCGCGTTAGTTACTCACTTGATTAGTGAAACCGACCCCAATACCGAGAAAGATACGACCCACGATGAGCATACCAATATTTTCAGAACCTGCATTAAGGGCTCCACCAACAAGGAAGGTGAAGCCGCCTAAGATCATGGCGTTCCTCCGACCAAACGTCGCCGTGACGCGGCTGGCAACAAGGGAAGACGCTAACCCAGCTAGGTAGAGGGAGGAAGTGAATAATGTTAGCACCTGACTGTCATACACACAGTATATATTTGTTTCCGCTGTAGCCATCTTTCTCAGTATTTCTGGGAAGAACTTCTCAAGAAATGGCGGCATCGTAGTGACGCCTCCTGAAATTTGATACCAACATTTCAAAAATGATGTTAAAAGATAATAATATTCTAATGTAATAAATATCTTATTCAGCAGAGCAATATTTGTGCGCAAACTTGAGAATTTATATGTTCCTATAGAATGGTAAATTGCAATTCATGAGGTCTTCAGTGGAACTAATCTTGAAGATCCTGGTCAAAGTCAATGCGAGACTTCGAAATTTGAAATAGCAAACAAAACTGGCTTAATGAACAGACGAATACTGTGCGACCGTTTTGGCGTCGAACAAGGAAAAGGCCCACACATCAGTTGGTCGAACTTGAATTAGGGTAGTTATCAATCAATGGGTTCATTTTCTACCACATTCCTTTTTTTTTTTTTTTTTTTAATTTTGTCCCTGTAATGGAAACATTAAAGATAACTAATTAGGCATGATTTTTTTTTTGTTATTAGATTTTTCAATTAACATGGTTTAAGTGTATTGCTAATCAATAATAATATAAAGGAAAAATTTATATAAAATTCTGATATCTTTGTTATGCTATTTTTTAATTATAATTAATAAGTGTTTGGTTATTCAATAATATTATGATATATGTATGATTATTTTAGATAATTGTTTTATTTTAAAATTAAATTATATACTATTATTAGTTAATTCAATACATATCATATTGTAATTATACTCTAATTAGATAATAGCACAGTAAAAATATAAAGAATTGTATATAAGTTCATACCTAATATAAAAGGCATATAGTTTGATTAAAAAATTATACATTAATTATCTCTAAAAATTATATGCATGTAATCATATTATTTAAAAAATTATATATATACTTGTAATGATATAATTGATGAACTACGTATAACAAAGATTATAAAGAGTTGTCTGTAAATTTTTTTTTATTAATATCAATACAAGCAATTATAATATGTATCTTTTTCTGCTTGGTTTTCCAGGGCATGCATCTTAGAAAATCACTAGAGCTTATATATGATTAAGCCCTAGTCGAGCAAACACACTACGATTGCACTGTATATAGAGACCAGAAACGAAAGAAGGACAGAAGAAGGAAAGAAGGAAAACAGAAGAAATTGAACCTGAAATTCCGATGTCATATCCAAAAATGAGTCCACTGGACGCAGCAACGATGCAAGTAATGATAACTGAGAGTGTTATCTTGCCATCGAAGGCAGTGGCAGGTCCGTCGACGGCGATCCCGACGGCCATTTTGGACCTCCTCACTTCTCAGCTTCAAACGGCACCGTTAACTCTCTTCAAGGAAGGTCCTAACTAATGGGACGAGGCTGGCATCTGATTTATAATAATCGTTCCTTAGTTTAATCCAATTATGTTGTCCAAGTCTTAAAATGTCTAGGGATTCAGTCTACTTTCTTAGATAACTCATTTCTTTTTTAATAATTTCTTCTCTTACTTGATACGTGGGAGCTTATGATTCTCTACGTTCAGAATACCAATTTAATTATATATCTTACCAGTATCTTATTCAGCTTAGTTTTGACTTTGCTGTCTGTTAAAAAGAAAAAAACATTGCTCTTATATATATATATATATTTTACTATTATAATCAGGATGGATTTAAGGAGTGTAAAGAACAGTTCTTTTAAATAATATTTATATGAATTTTTATTTTTAACTTTTAATGTAACTCTTTAATTTATAGAAGTTCGTTGTTTTTGGATTATAAAAAATAATTTTTTTAAATTTATTATTTGATTTAAAAATTCTTACGCCTTTTGAAATCAAATATAAAACTTTCCTCCAGTCACGACTATTTCCTAACTTCATGTAATTCTTTTTAAAAACATGTCTTTTTATATCTATTTGATATATTGAAAATATTAATTCAAAATAATCTTTTAAATCATTCACCATTCTGATCCCAATATTTAGTTCAGATTATACATAATCAATTCCCTTCCAGCTCATTACTTCTGCAGAAAATTTCCTGCATTTCGAGTTCGCCATATATAAATAAACTTTAGCTGTCTATAACTTTAATAGTCATATACACTACTGCTTACACACGTATTGGTTGTATATTAAATTAGGATATATATTTTAGATAACGTTGACTACGAGTGCATACAATTTAATTTTACTAAAAACTTAAGCGGTATAGATCAATTTTTAACTTTATTTTTTTTAATTATTTAGATCATAGCCAATTAAAATTTCACAGTTTGTGTGAATAATGGCTTTTTTCATTATTATTAAAATCACACGGCTTGGAACACCTTTTCCCCTCACTGTGACATAACTCCTCTTCGAAATTCAGGAATTATACTCCTTTATCATTTATTGCAAGAAGTAATAATCAATAATCTCCAACGAATTTAGAAAAAAAATTGCAATCTGGATATCGGAATCAGAGATATTAATTAAATATCATTTACAAATATTCTGCTTGCATGTGCAGTTCAATAAACTATGACACGGATGAAATGAACTCATTTTTTTTATGTAAACTCGTTCCTTATTTTTTTTCTTCCTATATCTATTTAGATGCGTTTTATACATAGTCAATTAGATAATTGCAAAGGCTAGTTTCATTAAAAACCATGTTCTGTAGTGACATTATTTAATTAAGCACTGGTACCGTATTAGCCAACCAATCCCAATCAAACTTGCCTTCCAATCCAAAGTGCAAGCTTTTATCTGATGCTAACTGCCAAGGAAGCACCAATTTTATTCCATATCCTTTCATTTCATTTTACAGAACGAAAACGGAAATGAAAGCAGCCGGCTCTTTTCTTTATTCATATAAACGATAACTAATTCAGATACACAATGCCCAGTCAAAGGAGTGCTTGATTCATGGAGATTATCCAATATTTCTGCGAAGGACTTAGTCTGTATATTCCTGGGATTTTTTTTGTTATTTAATTTCCCTGTTTTGAATTCATGTGTATCTATTGCTTTAAGACAATTTTTGAGAACTTGGATCATTTACAATATTGTACATTTACAGTAAAATGTGAGTCATTATTTATTTAAAAATAAAAAATAAAAAATAAAATGTAATCTACAGAGCAAGTTTTGATAGCCGATAACTTCATAGTACAGCAGTTGACTTGAAATGCCATGAGCAGATTAAAAAACAGAGTATCGAATATATTGATTATTAGTGTATATATATATATATAGTTGGGGAAGTTACGTAGCTGTGATGTTTAAGCAGGAAGATTGGGCTGAGTTATTAGTTATTTTTTATAGTACAGGGGCCGAATCAGAGCTGTACCCCATGAGATAAACTACCGTGAAAATGGCGGATTCCTTGTTGATGTTCAATTTTTATACTGAGAAACAATGTGGGTATGTTTAAAAAACATCGTTGAAATGAAGAAAAGGACAAGAATGGTAGAATGGGGGTGACAGGTAGGACCAGGTCCTAGCTGTTACCAATATCAAACGTCAATTTCCGTAACGGAATGAAAGGCTTCCAGTATTTAATTTGTTGGACAAATTCAACTTTTCTAACTGCACGTTGGTTCTAAGTTCTACACGTCATACACGAGTTAGTCTTAAATATTTAATCCTGAGTTTGGATTCTTTATAATCATAAAAATAATTTACATATTAAATTCAGCTGCATCTCCATCTAAACCCCCTCTGTGTCAAATAAATTTCTTTGAACTATCTAAATTGGCCTTGCTGGAACTGACATCCTGTTCCACTAAATTATACGCCATTCAAGGCACTAATTTTGGAATATTACACTTTAATAATATTATTAATAAATTAATTTATAACATCGTTGCATCATTGAATATCCTGTTATTATCGATTGAACGTACGGCACACTTGGTCCGCACACCTAAGCCAAGCCCAGATAACCTATTACTTGGATTGAGTCCAATAGGTTTCAGAGATGAGCTTTTTTGAATCATACCTCATAAAATTTTGAATTGAACTTTGACTAAGTTATTCTTAATTTTATTTTTATGATTTAAAAATTTGTAATTAAATTTTGCTGAATCTTAAAATCTTTTATTTTGGTTCATACCATTTAACATCTGTTAATTAGTATTATGTTTAATTGTACTATTAATCAATTGTATATCATCTTAACATTTTAAATATGAATAATTTTAAGTAAATTGACTCAAATCATTTAACATAAATTGAATTACATGATTCAATATCTACTTTATTCTTTTTATGGGCATAAAATATGAAAATAATAAGTAACAACATGGCACATGTGGGTTATTCTTTTACAATGTTTGCATTATTTTTCCTTTTTCAATATTTATATAGATACCAAACATTGTAAAAGTATTACAATCCATTTTCTTTTATCTCAAACCAAACTTGGTAATAATCATTATCATTTTCTTCATTTATTAATCATAACTAAATGATCCGTTAAGCTATCTTACTTCAAAACATCCGTTTATTCATATCAATGGAGTAGCTCAAATTTTCTAATAAGAAATAGATATTATGGAATCACCAATCTCGATCAGCTTTAAATTTTTTTTGTGGGGGAAAACCAATCTCAATCTTCTATTGATGCATATTGGCTTTAGCTATCAAACCCCAAATATTAAAAAAAAAAATGATAAAATCTTGCAGTTTATATTTAAAAGTTTAAAACTAAAATTAATAAATTTCAAAAATATTATCTTACGGCTAGAAATAATATAAAACTTTAATCACCATTATTGAAATAATAGCACCTATTTTAAAAAAATAAAAGCAACAAGAGATATATCTTGATGGATCACCTGTGAAGCATGGTCAACGATATTACTGGAGATAGACAGAACAATAAAATAGTAATAGCCGTATGTATACCAATCTCAATTTAGAAGGACAAAACATAATAATATGTGGCTAGTGGTCAAAAAGCATTTTCTGTAGTTCAAGTGGAGATTACTTTACAAGAGAAGGGATCAAGGAGGGATCAAGGATTACGCTATTATAATAGCTGAAATAGCGAATTATTCAACTATATTTCAATATCTCACTCCATGTACACGAGTAGTTATAGCTGAATATTTTATGTACAGGGAATAACATACTAATCATTGCAACCATCCCTTTAAACAAGTACGAACATATAACCAAATGTTTCGTCTTTTACACTATTCAGCTTGACGAACCTTAGTACTGTGGCTGATGGAATCATTTTTTATGTTATAAAATAAAAATCCTAAGTCTCAATTAAAAATTATGTTAATTAAGCTTATTTTTTAATGTAACGATTAGTTTTGTAAGAGTATAAGTTTAATCTATAAAATTTTATTGAAATTTCAATTTAATCTTACAAATTAATTTTTGAACAATACGATCTTTAAAGCTTAAAAAACATTAATATAATCTTTTCATAATTTCGGTGACTCTATTAATAGGGGTACCTGACATGACCGAAAAAAATTTGTCGCCTAAAACTTTAAATAATTTCATTTTAGTCATTTGTGTTTTATGATTTTATGTTAAGCTGTTGTGTTTTTCAGATTTCAATACCTTATTACTTGTCATGTGGATAATTTTTAAAAAAATGAGAGTTAATAATATTAATAAAAAAGGTAAATAAGATGTAAAATTGGTTTAGATATCATTAACTGATTGGAAAACTTGATATAAGTATATAAAGAATAATTTATAAGTATTTTTCAATTCGAAATTGTGATTTATGGATTTTGTCAAAAAAGGAAGAAGATATATTGGATATATGTAAATTGTGCATGTCAGCATGTTCATTCAATCTATTTAGTTATGTATGAATCATGTCAAGCATGTTTGTCAATAAAGCTCATAGTAATGGTGGTGTTAAGATCCTAAGTTAGTTGACAAAATTAAAACCCGTATCTTTTGTTAACATACTATTTGTATTTTATCTCGGTTGAAAAATGAATTCTTTTTTATAATTTGAATGAAAAATCTTTTAAATTAATTTCACGTTAAATATTTGATTTATGCAGTATGAATGAAGATTGTTGTTCTACTCCTAACAATGATTTTTCCTATATCTTATGCAAAAAAATTTATATTTTTCTAGTATATGGTTTCAATTAATTGAAAATACACATTTACTTCTTTACTTTTATATTAATGATAAATAATAAAATGATGATACAATCAACATTTTGTTAGCTAGCAATTTAGCATATAAGATTATATTGAAGTGTTTAATTTATTTTTTATAAACTAAGTCCATTTAAAGGTTATGTATCGAAGTGTTCTACTTATTTTTAATAAACATATTATGTGACGTTGGCCTGTTAGAATAAAGTTAAGGATAATATAAGAAAAAGAAAGAAAAATGAGGAAGAAATAGAAAAGAAAATAAGAAGACAAAAGAAGAGAAAGAATATAAGAAATAATAATAATAAAGTGACAATTATATGCATAGTATATATATATATATATATATATATATGTATATGCGAATTAACTTTTAGTTAAAAATATTAAATAATAAAACTAAAACTTAATACTATATGCAAGGCTGCAAGTTTTAGATAATGGAATCCTCTGTCTGGGGCTGCATAACTAAATAGGGACTCGGTGAACCAGGCCCGGGGACAAAGAGACACCAGGTCGGCGGTTGAAAAAAGAGAGGGTGAAGAGTCCATCGGGCCGGGCTAGGTCCGAGGGAGTGGAGAAACAAGATCCACCCTGCTTGGGCCGGCCTGGTGGACAGTTTATAATTATTTTATATTTTATTTATATTATTTGATTTATTTAATTTTTTGTTTGGTTTTGTATGTCTCTGGATCAAGTCACGATTCTCACTCTGTCACTCAGTCTCTCTGATCCGAGACGGTCTCTCTGTGAACGTATCGCTATTGTCTCTATGCTGTCACATCGTAGTCGTCCACCACTATTCAGCCTTCTGACTTTTATGCTCGTTTGTCATCGCACGAAGACGAGTCTGCCTGTTGTGAAGCTTGAGTCATTACTAGAGTCGTTGTTGCCACTCATCATTGGTCGGCCACCCTCTGAGCTCCATTACGTGTGGCACCCCTTAAGAAGTTGCTCAAGTTGCCTAGTCATTGTGGAAATTAGAATTGCGAGCTAGGTAGTTCTTGCCCTAACTTGTCTCTGTGCTGCATTGCTGCATTATTTTTTTACTGTGGATCAAATTGAGGCAAGTCAAGGTATGAGTATGATCTTGTTTTTCCCGGTGTCCTTCCCAGTCACCGTGCAAATCAGAATCGCGTGCTGTAAAGGTTTGCCTAAATTTGTGATTAAAAATACTTGTTCTTTTTGGCTTTTAATTTTATTTTTTTTTTTCGTTCTGGTGTTTTGACCACTTTTTAGTTACAAATGCTTGTACTATGATAGTTAGGAAATGCATTATGCATTATAAGAATTTACAAACTAAGTCATGAAAGGGAGTTAATCACTAGCACTTTGACTTCACCTCAATGCGTAGTTAATTTGTATTAACAGTTACTTCTTCCTAAGTTATGAATTAGTTTTCTAACTTAGGGATTCAACTGCTTATGAAGTTCTGTCAAATCATCATAAATTTAATTGCTTCCCCTAACTCCCTATATTTCTATGAAAGCCAACTGAGAAGATAGTTGATGTAAAGCGCTGCCCTAATTTTGGTTATCTAAGACAATCAAATATTGTTGTCTTAACTGCTAATTGCTATACTTACTACTCTTTCAGCATGTAAATAGAGATTATCTTCATCCAGTTCTTCATTTAAGGTTTTCCTATCGAGTTCGCCTAAATGACAGTTCAATTCTAAGGTGATCAAACTCAGAAAAGCATTAAAGGCATAATGAAAATAAGTAAGTTGAATTCAAAACATCAATAAGAAAATACTGTCATATAAAAGTAATCCCACAAAGAGTTCAGTAAAATACCAGATAAAACCTACTAGCCTCTAATAGGCATTATTACATATTCAAATAATAAAGAAAAACATAAAAAATACAAGAAGTAGGAGGAGAATGAGGTGTTCAAATGGGGAAAAACTCTATACAGAGCCTTCACTTTGAAACCACCCCTTTCCTTAACAACTCTCAACTTAAATTTCTTTCCAAGTGATTTCCACTCCTTTCTATGCTTCCTCTTTGCTTGTATATCTTGCTTATTGCCCTTATGACCCTTTATATTAGCCTCAAAACGTTAAAAATGAAGTATGGGTTGAGTATGGAGCCTTCAATCGTTAGAGAAAATTAGGGTTTCTGGCAGCGCGCTCGGGTGAAGCCCATTTGGCACTTGGGCGCTATGTCTTTGGTTTTGGTGCATGGGCGCTGTGTTTCTAGTGCCTAGCGCCATCTCTCAAGCAAGAATGGCACTCGGCGACGTATTTATGACACCTGGGCTCCAACTCTCTGGTTTTGGCACCTGAGTGGTGGTTTTTTGGCGCATGGGCACTATTTTTCAGAAAACTAGTGCTTTGCCACTAGAATTTTGGCATCCAGCACGGTATTATTCACTACAAAATTTCAAAGTGCAAATTTGGCCCCTAAGCGCTAGATTTTTAGCTCCTGGGCGTTGGGTCTCTGGAATTAATCCCTAGTTATTGGATTTCTTATGCCCAGACACTGGAATCTTCATTTTTCCTCTCTACTTTACTAGTACTTTTCCAGATCTATTTCCTATAAATTCTTCATCACACGGAATGCTTAAATCTTTACTTAATAGTGATCAAAGGTCTGTTTCCAAGTTATAGATGAAATTTCTTTGCAAACACAGAGATCTTATTTAAAAATTAAGTATTTTTACTATCAATATTATTCTAGATTACTTTCCTTCAAAGAGTTTTCAACATATATACCTCAAGCATCTACAATAAGCTTCCATTAATTCATATAATTGTTGTTTTACATCATACTCTTTTAAGCATAATTTAGAATAAGGATTTTTGTAAAACAATTTTGAAAAGAAATAAAAATTCTGTAAACACCCAGTTCACTCCCTTTTGGGTGTTGGTTGCCTGGGCTAACATAGTTTCTATCTCAAAAAATATTTTTCTCTTTCATTTTAGTCCCTAAAATTCTATGTTTAATTCATTTCATACAAAATATGCATTATGAAATTATATCATTTTACTAATATCATTCTTAAAATCATTTGGGTTTTGATTAGGAAGCTTTACAATAATTTATACCCTTGCTAAGATCACATATTTCTAACTAAGGATACTTTTAGATGTTACACTAGGATCCCAAGGTGACATAAGGCCCAATAGGCCTAACCTAGTATTACTTTTTTTTAAAAAAATAATTTTAATTTTATATAAACTAAATTTTATTATAAATAAAATTTAAAAACATCAATTTTTTAAAACTTTTAATATTTCTTAATCCTAAATCCTAAAATTTTCCCCATTCCATTATATTTCGTTTCAATTTTTTGTTTTTTTTCATTTTTCCTTGAAAAAAACTTTGATTAATTATCTTTTTTAGTTAAATGAAAAAGGAAAAAAAATGAGGGAACTAACATGGCTCGTGTGCTCCCTTAATCAAGAGCAGGTAAGGAAATCTTGATTAAGTCAATTGTATAATCCATACCTACTTATTGCTTGAATGTTTTCCTCATGCTCGCTTCCACTTGTGAAGAGCTTTAGAGGATGATGAACTCTTTTTAGTAGGGAAAAGGTAATAATTGTCATGACCCAAAATCATTGGTCGTGACCGGCACATAGGCTAAACCAACCTATCCTAGCAAGCCTCAGATAACAATCTTACAAAGTGCATAATATATCAATAAAACACATTAACCACACTTTAAAATATAATTCAAAGGAATTTCTCAGAGGTTGCCTTAAATTTGACAGCACCTCTCTAAAATTCAATGTTTTTCAAACTTGTACAACCAGTCATATTTCAATAATATGACCATGATATCAATAAACCAGTTTAATAATCTCTTCAATTATACATTTAGTATAGTATTGGAATAACCTACCAACGCTTACAATACTTTATAATATTTATAAACTTAAAACAACCTGACATCTAGTAACTACAACCTTGGAGTCAGATATACATTATGATTAACCCAAAATGACATATTAAAATGTTTGAGTGATAAGAAAATCCTAACTTATTTTATCACAAACTAATTTGTAAAATATTAAAGAGAGAGGTATAAGTCTATCACTGACTTAATGAATGTATAAATTACAAAGTAAGCGAAAGGGTAAACAATAGAGGCCTTAGAGTTTTTAACAAACATTTATTTAAGTAAAGAAATAATTTTGGATAAAATAAAAACACCATTTATAAATCTTATAATTTTGTATAAAGTGGGTATCAAAAAAAGAACCGGGATCATTATACTCATATTCCTTTACCAGATATGTCTCAATAATTCATACTTGTATCCCTTTATTAGATATATCTCAATATCTCATACCCATATTCCTTCACCGAATACGTATCAATAATTCATACATGTATCTCTTTACCAGATATGTCTTAATATGTCATACTCGTATCTCTTCACTGAATATGTCACAATAATTAATACATGTATCCCTTCATCGGATACATCTCAATATCTCATACCTATATCCCTTTACTGGATACATCTCAATAATTCATACTTATCTCTCTTCACTAGATATGTCACAATAACTCATACATGTATCCCTTTATTGAATACATCTTAATATTTTATATCAACATGGTGCACCAAGGCCATTACCCCCGCTAACGATTACATAGCTTTTACTTGAATTCCTATCCAACCTTTGAATTATTAAAACTATTAAATATAAATAAATTGTGAAAATAAGTTAAAATAATATATTGCTTAACATATTAATTACCACAAGTAAATAAATAGAAAAAAAAATAGTTTCAATGATGTAATGAAAAAGAAGGTAATTATTAGCATATTTAATAGGAAAGAAAAGTAACAATATTATATATGATAAAAATAATAATAAATAAATAGTTTGTTAACTAAAAAAGATAAACTTAGATAAAACACCATCATAGAATTTAAAAATGATGTAGAAATAATTAAAATTCAAAGTCCCAAACACAACCTTATCTTAATACACAATATTGATATTCTTAAAACCATTTTTCACAACATAAGGTATTCCAACGTTCACATTGCATATAATATTTTTCCTTAATTTATATAATATAACTTTTACTTTGCATTTCTCATATACTCAGTGGTTTCTTCAATAACGATAATTCGTATAATTTAGTAATATCATTTATCATCATGTTATATATCCCTACATATTATATCATATATACACATTTGAAAAGTTCAAAATAAAATAGATTTGTCTCCCCCATAAGACATAGAGCATGGAATAAGGAAATTAAAAGGTGGACAAGAAAATAAAGTCATTCGGTATAATGAAAAGCGCTATTTTGCTAATTATACACTCACTGATAGGGATCGATAGTAGATATTCCCTATTCCTATAGCACTACCTTGATTGAAGAGGTATTCACAAATCTACCTCTTACACAAGTTCAAATATGAATTTTCTACAAAACACTTCTTCCATGACCTCTTTTTTTCTTCTTTTCTTTTCATTTTGAATAAGAAAACTAAGAATCGCTCATGCTTTATATAAAAGTTTTCAAATTACTACACAAGTTATTATTTGATACTATGCAAGTTAACTGTACAAGATGCCTGCTGACACATTTTTGCCAACAAACTTTTATAAAAATGTAACATTATAATTTTTTCTGAGACAATATTTTTTTATTTTATTTTAGTCACTATTTAATTATAATTTCTAACTAAACATGATTTTCTCCTTTCAATCTAGTCCTTATGCCTTGCCGATGTTAAATTCACATTTTACCGATAATTTTCTTAAACAAATTAAAACTATAATTTTATCTGAGATAATATTTTTTATTTTCATTTTAGTCCCTATTTTCTACCCAAACAGTATTTTCTCATTTCATTTGAGTCCTTAAAATTCTATTTTATTTCTTTAATGTTATTTTAAAAATTATCTTAGGTTTAACAAGGAAGTTATACTATTATTTATACTCCTATAAAGATCATATATTTTTAACTACCTACATTTTTAGGATGTTACATAATATATATATATATATATATATATATCTTTTTTTTTTTGTTATTGCAATAATAGAGGCCCAAGAATAAGATGACTATCTTAAGATCACATAAGCACTAACAAATGTGATTGAGGGATAGCCTTTCAACACTTCACTTTTTCAACATTGCTCTCTTAGGAAAACAAGGGTGGAGATTAGGTATTACACCTAATATTTTCTCATACCATGTCCTCAAAGCTAAATACCACCCTAAAGGAGATTTTTGGTCAGCTCAATTAGATTTTAATCCATGCTTTACCTAGAGAAGTATTATATTTCCTCAATGATTGTTACAATCAACATTAATATATATATGAAGCTTATCATTGATTATTTACTAAATAAGATAAGATAGTTTTTAGATGATGATTGTGGGCTAGCATACGAATTTAGGATAACCCACCTATAATTTTTTGAATTTTCTGATTTTCAGAATATTTGTATTAAAAGGTAATATATTTTGAATTATTTTCTTTTACCATAGTAAGTGAATGTTGTTATGGCATTTGATTCATAATTTTTCCTTTTCTCACATTTAGTCTTCTAATATATAACCTGGGTATTGAGTATTATATTTCCTTTTCCTACGTTTTGTCTCTTAATATAGCTTTGATTTTCACCTTGTTTGATATTTTACTTGAAAACAAGTTTTAGTCATGTGTATTATTAGTCACTTTGCCACAATTAGAATGAGAAAATGCTTACTTTCATATGACTTGCTTCCTATTCTTTCTTTATATTGAAACATCCTGGTTGAAGTATTCATTTTTGTTATTGATGACTTTTATGGCAAAATCAGAATTTGCTGAAACAGTTGATGTCTTCTTGAATGAAAATGCTGCATATACGTTGTTGTCAAAAGAAATGCCTATATGTTGAAATTATCATAATAAAAACAATAGAGTAATGTTGTAGTCATATAGATCCTAATAATAAGCACTTTACAATTCATAGTAATAGATTTCAATTTTCAAACATAAAAGCACACTTTTCTTACATTTACATAACATGCAACCAATAAATAACTAATATGCTATGAATTAATTGCAAGCATTGAAACTTTAAATCATCTTGTGGAGGTATACGATTCTAATGTGAGGTTATATATAGAAGTTGAGCTTTTATTATATAAGCTAGTTTTAAAGTATAATTTTCTCAAAAGATTTTACCAATGGTATGACTATAGCCTTTTAATATATCCCAATGAATGTTAAAACCTAAGTACATGGCATGCAATTCAAGTCCCGCTGATAGATATGTACCAATGTATATGAATCTTGACTTAGAGGAATCAAGGAAGCACCTGTATGAACACTACATAGACACCTTCCATTGCATTATACATAAACTCATTAATTTTTTTCATTCTTCCACATGATCCCATTATTAACATGAGGGAATCCCCTTTTCTTCTTCTCTTAAAGTATTTAAACTTTCATGTATAGCCTTATCTCTTGTTTCAATTGCCAAAATTCTTTTCTTTCAACCTTGAAGAGAAATCTTTCTTTTACAAGTTGGCCTTTTTTGAAAGTATTCTTCTTATTTTTAATTTCTATTCATAAAAAACAATGTTATCTTCATCTTTATTTTATCCAACTTCCATGTCATTTGAAATCATAGAT
The DNA here is from genome assembly GCA_037074485.1 of Delonix regia. Lineage (NCBI taxonomy): Eukaryota > Viridiplantae > Streptophyta > Magnoliopsida > Fabales > Fabaceae > Delonix > Delonix regia. The sequence goes on from CM073452.1 coordinate 9,587,140, forward strand.
AGAAAAAACTATGACAAGTTCCTCTTTGCACCTTCAAACATAGCTTTCTTCTTGCTTTTGCAAGGATTTATACTTAAAATGTCAACACAATCATTCTTAAACAATGAAGTTGTTATAATCAGGCTTCCATTTTAATTAGAGCAATATATCTACCATAAAACAATGAAAGAACACTGTTCATGAAGGTAGGCAAAAACTTCATTTCAAATCATTTTATTATTGTTTATGGAAAGTGAGGTGAAAGATAAGCCTATGGGATAAAGCTATGAATTGTAAGAACCATTGATATATTTACTCAAGTTTGATGGAAATCAAAAACTTTGAAAGAGTAGTTGCTTTAGTTGATCTAAGAATTCAGTAGTGATTTGATTGACTAGTGAGATTAATGCATTTAAAGTTTACATAATTTCAATGATTATTTTAATATCTTGCAGGGTGAGCAATCTTTGAAGTGAGTAAGGTGATATTTAAATAACCCTAAAACTGAATAAAGTTTTTTTATGCCTAACGTCATATTTTGCAAAACTTTACTTGTTCCAAGACTAGCAAACTCTTAAGCCTAAAGGAGTGTTAATGTAATAACCTAAGTAATTATAATTAATAATTTTAGCTAATGGAGAATTTAAGTAGTAAATTTTAGTTAATAAGTCAATTAATGAAGATTAAATGAGAGAAATTCTGCAATAGAATTGGGCTAAGGTACATTATTTTGTTATGTGGATTCTTACAATGAGATTGAGGCTAACGCAATGGTCAGGCTTCAAACAGTTACTCAACAGACCAGGGGTTCGAGTCTGGGCGTTGCTAACTTTCCTATTCTTTTTTTTAGAAGCTGACACGTGTCACCCCCTGTGTGCAAAGACTGAAATGCCCTTCAATGTTTTTTTTTCCTTTTCTTCTCTTTCCAGCTGAGGTGTGTAGGCAGTGAGAGTGCTGAGAGGAGTTACAGCACCGGGAAGCCACCATGACCGTGCCTTGACCTCACCAGAGCTGAGTCGCCTCCCCCTGAAGGTTGCCGGCCCATCACCGGCCAGTTACCACCTCGTCGCCGGCAGGAAAACGCATTTTTTTCTGTTGAACCTGCGAGGAAATGCGAGCTGAAACGGAGCTCCGGTGGCTCGTTTTCCTTCGCGGTTTGGGTGGGTTTTGCTCCCCACCTCCTTACCGTCACTTTCTGCTTGCTATCAAGTTCAGTTGGCCGCCGATGAAGCAGTTTTCCGGTGGAATTCGAGGAACTCAAATAGTGGCGATTGTGGGTGAATTTGGTGAGTTTTTACCAGTTCTCTCTTGAGATTGAGGTTATAAGTATCATTTATGGCATTTATACATTGTATTTGAGCTCTGAAACCATGAATTTTGGTTGGTTTTGAGAAGATTTGCTGATAGGGACCAAAATGAAAATTTTTGAAAATTTTGGGTTCTATAGAAAATGGTGAAATGTTGACTTGTAATAGGTTCAAATTGATTCTAGATTAACATTTTAAGTTGGTGAGCATGAGAAACTATGATTTGTCTTGCATTTCATTGGATTGAAGGCTAGGGCTTGAAATGAGGGACTAAAATGAAAATCTAGAAAAATATGTGGGGTAGAAAATATAAATTGCCACAAGTTTGGGACAGTTAGAGATGGAGTCAAGGAGAGGGATTTAGGGTCCTAAATTTGGAAAATAAATTGGAAGAAGAATAATTCCTGCGTGCAATTGGTACAGGTGAATCGTATGAGTGATTCCGGCACCCTAGGAGGGCAGCGAATTGCTCGGGACAATCGACGTCTAAGTGCACAGATAGCACCCCCTAAAACTCTTTCTATGCCCTACTTTTTCTTGCTCAAAAATGTTTTATAAGTATAAGATAAATTTGGTTATATTATACTTTATCGAACTCGAGGCTAGAATTAACGAGTTCGCTAGATATGTGGAATGACCTAGTGTACATCGTTGAATTCGTGTACGGTTAGGGGTGATCACTTAAATAGTCATTACTGAAAACACTGATGATTTCATGCATATTTCCTATCTTTCTCCTGCATGCTTGTCTTAAATTCATTTTCGTTGGGAGGACTGATGGATAATAAACCTTCGTGAGATATGACTTATGCCTGTTGGTTAGTTACCTTCGAGGATTGTGTATCCTTGTCTGTTGGTTAGTTGCCCTTGAGGATTGTGTATCCTCGCCTGTTGGTTAGTTGCCCTCGATGATTGTGTATCATCGCCTGTTGGTTCTTAGCAATCTTTCCCTCGAATGATTTTCATAAGTTGATTGTTTCCCCGTGAATGGCATCTTAATTTAATGTTTCAGAAAAGTGGATTATTTAGCTCAACTGTTGAATTGTAAAATGGATTTAAACATTATTGTATTGTATTCAAGTCTCAATTATGTTTAATTTATGTTTATATGTGAAATTGTTTACTGATTTGGGGTGCTATTTGCCGAAAATATTTTGGTCCCAGATAGAGAGATAGACGACCTTCCAAAGTCGGCGGAGCACTGATGGGGAGCCAGCTTGGTTTGAACGCGAGAAATACTCTTTTGTTTAGATGACATTGATGGCGATATTTTTTTTTTGTATGTATATATTTAGACTGGTAGCCATTATTTGTATATTGGGATTATTTTGTGACCACAGCTGAACCCGCCACATATTATTGTATGTTGTAAATTATTGGACTGGGCTGGTAGGAGCGGAGCTCCCCTATTTATGTATTGCCTTGCAGGACTTTATAGAAATTTCAAGATGTCCTATTTACTAGGGAGGTGCTGCCGAAATTTCTACAAGTTTCCTCATTTTGTATTGAAACTCTCACTTTATATTAAGGCAAACGGTATTCATATGGATTAGAACGGTATGATATTGATTGTCCCTCTAGTGTTAGACTTGCAGGTTCGGGGAATTTTCTCGTGATCTGTGCCAGTCCCACTCCAGGGATTTCGGGGTGTGACAGTTAACTCTTTAAAAGAAAGTTAACTAGACCTAACTTCACAACTAAAAGGCCTAGTCTTCACAACAAATTCAATAATCATGGATGCGTTTTAGCTAGAAATAGGTTATCCCTTAGAAATGTTACTACATCACCAAGTTTTAACTATTTAAAAAGATTTTTAATGATAAAATTTTAAAGAACTGAAGTTGGAGCAACCATAGTAGTAGAGGGAAGAGAAAAGCATGAGAATTCAAAAATGAAGGTTCAGTGCAATTCCATAGACTCAATGCCCAAGCGCCAAAAGTCCAGCGCTTGGGCGCCAAACCAGCACATTGAAATTTCGCTGTTAAAGGGTTAGTGCCCAGGTGCCAGAATTCCAATGCCTAAGCACAAACGTTAGCGCCCAAGCACCAATTCCAATGCCTAAGTGCTAAAAAACCACCAACCAGGAGCTAAATTTCTAAAAGATAGTGCCCAAACACCATAAAAGTGATGACCAGGTGCCAAAAAGTCATCGCTTGGGTGTGCCATTAGAAAGCTTAAATAGCACAATTAGAGTTCGAGATGAATTAAGACACCTTGCACCACTTAAACTTAAACTCTGAAGGTTTCTAAGACCTATAATTAGGACCTTAGGGGTTTGTAGCAGATACACTAAGCCAGAGAGCATAAGGCTAGTTAAGAAGTACTTCTATAGAAAGTTTTCAGTAGGGATAGGAAAGAGTCTATAAAGGAAGAGGCAGCTCTCTCCGAAAGTGGCCTTATTTGCCTCTCCCTAAACTCTCTTTTCTTATTTTTGTTTTCCTTTTGTTTTTATGTTTTGAACATATATCGATGCATGACTAGTAGGTTTAATTTAGAATTTTGACTAAGTCCTTTGTGGGGTTTTTGTTTGTATGATGGTATCTTTTTATTGATGTTTTAAATTTAGTTTACTTGTTTTCATTATGTGCTTAATGGTTTTATGAGTTTAATCACTTTGGAATTGAACTAGGATTTAAGCTAACTCGAAAGAGAAACCCTAAATTAAGAACTTATGAAGATAATCACTGTTTGCATGCTTAATGAGTAGTAAGTCTAACAATTCGTAGTTAAGACAACAGTACTTGATTGTCTTAAATAACCATAATTAAGGTAGGACTTATCAATAGCCTTCTCAGTTAGTTTACATAGAAATATAAGGAGTCAAGTGAAGTAGTTAAGTTTATGGAGATTCGATGGAATTACATAAGCAATTAAATCCCTAGGTTAGTAAACCAATTCATAACTCGATAAAGAAGAAATTATCTATACATAATAATTGCACATTGAGGTGAAGTTAGTGTCTAAGGTTAATTTATTTGATAGTTTACTTAAATTTGCATTATTTTCTAGTTGTTTAGTCAAATAATCTAATCTAATTGCCTCAACTGAAAAGTTTAATATTTGTTTCAGTCCAAAATTAAAGCTAGGTCCTCGTGATAGTGATGTCTTACTCACACTTTATTATTTATCACGATCATGTGCACTTACGTGTATAGATTCAAGTGAACACTATTAAATAGTAATAACCTTATTCTATACAATAGATGTATAAGGCAAAATAGAATCTAGCATAGAGGGCTAATTTTGATTCATTTCAACTATATAGATAAAAACTTATATGAAGATTTAACTTCTAGGGTGAAGAAAAACATCTTTTTACAAAATTTGTTGACCTAAAAAAACACTTATCTAAGCAACAAAAATCCCAAATTAAAAATCTTAATCACATTTGGGACCCATGATTAAAACACATCAAGTATTAACCACATAAAATGTAGCTTAAGTAATAGGAAAAATAACTACAACACCATCATTTGTTAATCAATTCTGACTAAGATATTAGTTTTCACCACATAAGAGGACTTGTTATACTGTCACCAATAAGTTCTAAGTTAAAACCTTAATTCTTCAAAAGCCTAACAACTCATGAGTGAAAGTAATACACCCACATTCATAATAGCATGAGATCTATAGCTAGTAAGCCAACATTAAGCCATATTAAAATGAAATAATTTAACTTAAGCATATTTGAACTCATTGCAAAATTCATCGCAAATCAAAGGTAATAAAAGAAGTGCAATAAAGCACATCGTTTCTAGTAAATGCATATTGTGATACAAGGTTATGCCATTGAAAGTTAGCCCACTACTATATACATGATATTGACTAACCATTAGCAACAATGAAGTATCTCTATGCAAGAGGGTTATATGCACATATACATAAGCATTATTGGCATTATACAACATTAAAACATAAAAAATAAGCCTCCATATTCAGTGACAAAAAATACACTATTGGCACTATACTGTGGTTATATCTACAAAATAACTTGGCACACGTCAGTTATAAAAAGTGAACAAAAAGTTTATTTCTTTCACACATGCAGTTCCTAAGGGAGCACACTGTAAATCTAATTAACCTTTCCTTCATCGAGGATTGTAAGGAAACACAATAAGCAGCCTATCATCAGCAAAGATTTTGACATGGGCAGCATACATCTCTTGATATGTCAACCGTTCCACTTTGACCAACTCTCCATATAACTTTTCAGCCTTATGCATAGTAGCCTATTGGCTAAGCATTTGACTTCAGCACAGAGTTTATCAATGACACATTGAAACCTATGGTCCATAATTTCACATGCTTCTCTTATGACAATGGATAAGTCACCATCATAGTAATGACTATTCCTATGCCTTTGCCTTGACTTTGAAGTTGCCTCAATTTGGTTATAGGTGGGTAGCTCAGAATATACACAATCAAGATAAACTGAAGTAGGTGTATCAGGGTCACCCATGTCATTTAGTCCCCTAATTTGTGGTGCTAGCTCATTAATTATGTCACACAGGGCATAATACAATCAATGTTATTCTATCCCTCTATAACTCTTAAATTCTTGAAAATTTTATTTTCCAATTGATCTTACCAATTGCTTTAGGCATTAGTTGGCTTAATGGTTGATATCAGATTATCATCCGCTGTTGGGGCTATAGGTTCCAACTGATCAAGCTCCTCTTCTAATGGATCCATATCATTATCTTGTCATATCAAATTATGGAGTAGACAATAAGCAAGTATAACTATATTGTGTGCCCTCATTGGGTATAAAGATGGACCCCTTATGGTTGTCTATCATAATTTTAATATCCTGAAACACTGCTTTATAATGTTGCATGCAGTAGAGTGTTTCATATTAAAAAGCTTTCATGGGTTTGTTGGTTGTCAAACTTTTCTCCACTCACTTAAATGGTATCTTTGGCCTCAAAACGATATAAGAACTCATTCATAGTTTATGTAGCCAGCATTAACCAAATAGTACTAACCTACGCCAACCAAATTCAATGACATGAGAGTTGTAGTATATATATGTATGAAATATTTTACACCTAACATTATAGTTGCTTACTTTGAGGAACTTTGTGACTATGCCTCCAGCTTACAGCATCACATAACACCTGTCTATCTATTGTAAATCCTTTCCACCTTGGTAGCACAAAGTTGAATTAGCTGGAGCAAACTTCTAATACATTAGTTGTTAGCTCTCATTTCCTATTGCAATATCTGGGTTGTACATGCATTGAGACCCTTATCCTTATATGTGTTCCATCTAGCACCCTTAAACATTTCTATGGGAAATACACAAAAAGGATAAAAACCTTTAACATATAGTTAACTTATTTACAATGTTAATTATGTAGGGCGCAAGACCATTTACTATAAACCATTTCTACTGCTTATCTGGTGAATCCTTGGGCACAGGCTCTGAGGTTTTAAATAGGTGTCCTTGCAAATGCATCATAGCACTAAGTACTACATTGAAAAATCTGCTTATTATCTCATTTAACCTACCAAATTCAAGCTAGATGACTATGTTCTTCATGTGATGAGCAAGAATATGTAAAATAATCGCTACTTATTCATCAACCAACATATTTTTTATGAGTTCAAGCCCTATATACTATCAAGCATAGAGCAAAGTCGGTCAAATGTTGATTTATAAATCCTAATTGTATTAAAACATGTGGTGTCACTATTGTATATCATGTTTCTTGGATTAGCCCTCTTCTCATAGAAATTTACAGTATATAACTTGTGCATAAGACAATGTCTATGAAGAGCAACATTAATGCATATGATAATCACACTTTTACACATATTGTAGGCCATATTCAACCACCAAGACAAAAGAGGGCAAGTGCATTTGTTTCCAAGTTGTCCATAGTTGTATCATGTAAAAAAATGTGAAACAATAGTATACAAATATATAGATATACAGAGTTACGCACACACACACGCACACATACATGTATACTAATATATTTATTTTTATTTCTTTATTTACTGATATATATACATGTAGGGGCATATGAATAAGCATGGAAGGGCTTTTTCACCATTTCATATTTCTTGCATATTCTTCCATTTGGATGCATCTACTCTAGCATCACAATTTTAAAAACTTGGGTGGAATAAAAAGAAAAGACATCTTCCATTATAATCAGCACTGCCACTTTGAATATATAACATATGTGCATATGTGCATACTTATATCACCAATATATGTGGAATAAAAATACAAAGCACTCATTACAATCAAGCTCGAATCATAATGGCAAAACATCTAACTAAAGCTCATAAAGTACTTAACAATATTGCTTCTTATCTATACAATTAGGATATTTACTTTCACCCTCTTTATACTTTGTATTTTCTTTCCTTCTTATACTTTTAAAGCTTTTATCACTCATGACCATCAACTCAAATCCTAAGTGATGTAGGCTTAACTTGAACAACGAATATCAGAGTGACATTCAATCAAATTCAAACACAATAGATTAATAGCAATTCAATGAACAATTCCTACTACTTGGAAGCTTGTTGATTGATGGGATGGGTTTCAATTATATATTCACATATACAGCATAATTTCTATCACAAGTAAATATCCTTTGCTTATAAGCCATATGAAAATTATTATATACTATCATGAAAGGAGCATTTGAATGTATATACTCATTAGTAAAAAGTATACTACACCAATGGTCTATCACCCTACACAGCTAACACATTTACCTTCATTTATTATGCTTTGTATTTTTGTTTTTTGGTTTTCAAGCTTCTTTCACTCACCATCAAGAACTAAGTACCCATAAACCCCACTTCACACATAAACATACTTTTTTGCATAACAATTACCAGCTAAGTTAAAAAGAGATATGAGGATAAATAATAGGGTTACAAGCAAATGAAGACATTGTCATGATGTTATGTTCTGCATTTTTTTTTTTTTTTTCTGTTTTCAAACTTCTTCCACTTACTATCAACAACCTATAAACCCCACTTCACACACAATTCTGCTACCTCCTCATGTCCATGTCCTTTATCACTATCTTTGATTCTGTCCACTTCTTCATACCCTTTTGCAATTTCTAATAGAGAAAAAGCCCCTGGTTTGCAATGATGTCCAGGGGCAAATTTCTTATTGCATCTGAAACATAACCCATTGGCTTTTCAGTTTTGCTTTTCTTGGTCCCATTTTGGGTTGGTCAAATTTGAAGTTTGTGGTGAGGTGGTTAAGGTTTTGGTGGTAGAATAGAATGTGTAAGAAGTGTTTGGGGATTTTTTAGGTAAATAAGTTTTGGATGGTTGAGTATTGGTGAATGAATGAGATGGGTTAGACTAAATATTCCTTCAAGCACCACTATGCTTAGATTCAAGTTCTAAGGCCAAGCACATGGCTTTATAGACTATTTAAGGCTTAAGTATCCTCACATTTGCCTTCAAATCATTGCAGACTCCATGAAACAAAACACCTAAAAGGCTGTGTCAGGCCAATCTTTTACCCTAGTTACTCTCTTAGCAAACTCTTGTTGATATTCTTGCATAGTCCTTGTCTGAAAAATGTCACACAAAAACTCATCAAGGTTCTAAAATTTTGAAGGTCTATAATTTTCTTAGAAAGCTCTTACTAGTTCATCCCAATACGTAATTGTTCTTTCACTATTTAGCCATGAAAAAAGGTCAAATGCATCACCTTTTACATATATTGTAGCAATATCTACCCTGAGATCTTCCGGCATTTGGTAGAAGTGGAAGTACTTCTCAGCCTTAAGAATCCACCCATGTAGGTCATCCCCTCAAACTTAGGAAATTCCACTTTAGTGGTAAGACAAGCCAAAGGAGTTCTCCTTCACAAGAAGGTTCAGCATCATCTTCCTCCACTTTAGGGCAAACAAGATGCCTAAAATCCTTGGTTCCAAGAGGCATATCTCTACTTTTTTTCTACTACCACCACCAGCATAGGATGCACGAAAGGTTGCCTTATTGGTATGGGCTTTTAAGGCTGCTACTTTTGTAGCTAAGTCATTAAAAGCTTTCATTTTGGATGCTATACAGGCTAACTAGCCATGGCCTCAAGCTATGGGTAGGTGGATTGGAGTTGGTAGGGTCAAAATGATGGGTGGATGAGCATGTTGTTACCATTTGGATTAGAGCTTTGATACCAAAATGATGGGGGCTGAGTTGGGTGGTTAGTAAAACAAGAAATAATAGAGAAAAGATGATGGAATCTAAAGCAAGAATCTGACTCCTAGGAATAACACTTAGTCCAATTCAAGAAGGACTACTCTCCCATGTAATATTTCATAATAAAAGTATGATATAATCTATACATCATTTATACTTAAATAAACACTTTGCTAACTCGAAAGAAATAACAGTCAATAAGAAAAAACTGCCAACTTAGAGGGATATGGGGAAAACGTGGGACACTCACAAACACATGACACAAACACTACTAAGTCAGAATTAACTGCAAAGACACCAACATTATTGATTCTGAAATAACTGCTACACGTAACTGCAAGTTTGAAATAACTACTATACATAACTACTGATATGAAACTACACTAAATAAACTTAAAAGGCCTAAAATTCCTCCATTATCTTCTGCTCTCTGTCGTGTCCCTTTCCCCTCTTTCTATAATATGTCCGAAGTGGAAGGAGTAAGGTTGTATCATATATATTGATGTTTTAATCTTTTTTCTTTTACCCATTATGAATACCAAGGTAATGAAATATATTAAGGTGGCCTCTCTCTCTGCAAAATGGATATCTTCCTTCATGGCTTCTCTTTCTACAAAATGGACATCTTCCTCTGTCGCTTCTTTCTCTCCAAAATGGTCGTCTTCCTTCGATGCTTCTCTCTCTGCAAAATGGACATCTTCCTTCATAGCTTCTCTCTCTCACTGCAAAATGGATGTCTTTCTTCGTTTTTCTCTGTAAAATGAGAGCTCAGAAATTTAGGAATTTCGACTCCAAAGAGCAAAATTCTCGCTTTTACCCTCAACGTTGCGCTCCAATTTTTCCTATGCTTCATGCCGAAACTGACGCAGCAGAGCAATGTTGAAGGAAGGAGGAAGATGATCATTTACTCCCTTCGGCCAACAACATCATTTGTGTGCAGGTTAAAATAAAAAATTCGACACCAAACGCCGTAGTTTTGAGTTGCCGATCCCTAAAATAAAAAGTAAGAACAAAACGCACGGTTATATGGTCGTGGAGAAATCATTCTCAGCCCTGAAATGACACAACGTCCCTGGTTAATTATCGGATATTCTCCCGTATTTTGGCTACTGGAGCTTATCTGTTTCCGTTCTTTCCCACTCTGCGGTACTCTCACTCACTAACACAATCAGCTCAACATGTTGCACTTTGGAAGATCTGGCCCTCCGGACATCAGAGACACCTACTCCCTTTCTCGTTCTCAATATCACTTTCCGTATTTATCCTTACCATTCTCCCCAATTTTCATATTTTCCCCCTCTTTCGCTAAACACTCTAACCCTCCCTTCTTTTGCTAGGAACAACCGCTGACGATCTTTACCAGCTTTTCGATAAGTACGGCAAGGTCGTCGATGTCTTCATCCCCAGAAACCGAAGGTCTCTTCTCTTCCTTAATTGTGTCTACTGCTTCAATTGGGGATTACACGCTCTGTTTTCGCGATAGATGTGGGGTTTGTGATTTGCTGTACTTGCAGGAGTGGCGAATCATGAGGTTTCGCGTTTGTTCGTTACAAGTATTCAGACGAGGCACAAAAGCCAGTGGATATGCTTGATGGTTAACTTCTCTTTCTAACTCCATCTTAACCGTCTCTTTTCACTGTGGTCTTGTTTTCCCTAATGTTCATGGCTTGCCAGGAAGAATTGTCGATGGCAGAGAAATGATGGTTCAATTTGCAAAAATACGGACCTAATGCTGAGAGAATGTAAGTGACTATCTCTAAACCATGTTATATTTTTATTTCAGGGTGTTCTTTGTGGCATGTTAAAGCTCCTGGATTCCGACGGACCCCTTTTGATTGATGTTCCAAAGCATCATTTTTTGTAACTGAATGTCTACAATGATGTTTTATTCTTCATGTATAATTTTTTTAATTTTTCTTCTGGCTGTCTAACGTGTAAGTTCCATTCAAACATATATACAACTTAGTGTATTCTTGTTATTTGGTCACTGACAATCAGGTTTTCAAGTCCATTTTTAGAATTCGTGTCTTTTTTCTGTGCCTACTTAATCTATTGAAGTGTTTTTTTTTTTTTTTGGTCGTTTTTAAAATTTTAGCCACAAAGGAAGGATAATGGAATCATCTTCAAAGCTGAAAGCGCGCTCAAGAAGCCGCAGCCCTCGTCCAACGTGGGGAATCTTCTTACAAAATGCTTAAAACTTTAAATTGAGATGAGAACTGGTTTTTGGGTTTTTAGTGTACCCTTAGCATTTTAAGCATCATTTTTATAATTGGCTTTCTAAAGTAATGAATGTTTCCTACTTTCTCTTACTACTAGTGAGAACTGAGGACTAGAAAACTTTTCCCTTCATAGATACGTGTGGCCTGCTACCTAATTTAGTGTTTTGGCTTTTTACTTTTTTACTACTTTATATTGGAAGGTAGGACGTCTTTCCAAACTTGGGTTTTGAACTCACTAGGTGGAGGCTTTCATGCTTAGAGGTGTGGTACAGGACCAATAGGCTACAGGTGTGGAGTTATATTTTGGCTTTCCTTTATGTTTGGTGAGGTGTTTGTTCCTCATTGTTACCTATTTATTTCTACAAGGTCTTTATATGAAAGTTCCATAAGATCAAATTTTTATTGCTTTTTATGCCCTCTATTGAAACAAAAAAGGGATCATTTTTAGTACTGCAGGAAATCATTAAACGAAGAATGTATTAATTCTGCATTAATATAGGACTGAGGACCACTTGTCCTTTAGCATTTGTGCATTGCATTGCATTCCCTGCATCATCAAAGGGAAGTGTTAAACAACATCTTCTTGCCTATTTGACATTATGACAATCCAATTAGAAGATGTCAGATATCTTTGTATCCATTGGAGCATTACAAGGCATTAGACCTTTTGAAGTTGTACAACCATGCCTTGTTTGAAGTAATAGATTTTACTTTTTAGTAATAGAGGTGGGTCAGTTATAGCTCTTCGCATTAAGTTCATAATGTGTGTGGCCATTTTAAGAGTAGAGTTACTCGACTGTAAAATTACAGTCCTGAAGTTAAATTAGTGCCATGGGTCTAAGGTTTATTGCTAGTCTTGAGATATGTGAGAGACTTGATATTTGTGATGCATTGAGGCTATGTCGACCCAGCTACTGGTAGGTTTGCGCTGATACACGGATACTAGTCTGTTGTTCCACATGTTCAGGCACATAGCACTTCCAGTATATGAAAAGAAACATATGATTTTATCTAAGTTCTCTTCCATGCAGATTTCAAGTCTGTTGTAATTCTGGGATCTTGGACTCTATTCTTTAAGCCTGGCCGTGCCATCTGATGCGGTTTTAATGTTAAAGTGCCACTGCCGAATTTTTCTTTTATTCCCCACCGTAGATATCTGTTTGTCATATATTTCTTTGTATGATCCTTGGTGATGGTTATTAGCTAACACTGGACGACGTAAAGAACTGAGTAATGCAAACTAGAGAAATTCTTTTTATCCCAACATTAGTTATGCACCGAGTCTTCAGTTATCCAAAAGAATTTGTATAACTGCCTAGTTGATGCATAAAACATAGTCATTACTTTTGTTTACACCAGATATGCTATCGGATCATGCTTGTTTGTCATCAGCTGAACAAGTACTAAGGTGCCAGAGTTCCAATAGCCAGGCTCGATGCTCAACAGTGAGGCATGTACCTAAGAAAAGAAATATATCTTGTATATCATGAAATAAATCAAATTCCTCTCCAATTTGCAATTTTAGATAGAATGATAGATGTTACCTGAGTGTTAAATGTAAGCCCATTTCTCACTATAAATGAGAATCATGATCATTTATGACCATAAAAAAAAATGCTTCTTCGTTTGTAACATGATTATCCTTTATCTAAGACCAAAATAATTATTCAAATTGAATTTCAATATTTGAAAAGACAATAGCTTGGTTGTTTTCTTGATCTAAACTCAATGTGATTCGTCTAAATTTAAAACATTCAAATTGGAGATAAAATTCTTTTTCCCTTCTGGGACCAGAAAACTAGAAATTAGCTGCATAAAGAATTCTAATATTGAAATTTAGATACATAAGAAAAGAAACAAAACATTAGAGAGTTCTCTTTTTCAAGAGTTTATCTGGTGTGGTCTTCCTTGTCAAAAGCCAGTATTAGGTGGCACTCAGGTCGTGCCTTCTTGATAGTTACTGATTTCTGAGGTGCACCATAAGTGTTTCTAATACGAGGTTTTTGGTTTCATCATAAAACCAAAACATGCCGATTTAGGCTGTTTTGCAGTTTGCCAGCACACAAATGATTTTGCTCAGACAGTATGTGTGTGTGAAAGCTTGAATGAGAATTGTTTCATCACTCTGAAGTCTGATCTATGTTCAGACTATAATAGCTTATGGAAAACGTTCAGATATAGGGATGAATATAGAGATAGAGACTACAGGAGGAGAAGTCGCAGTAGAAGTAGGGAAAGATATGATCGTGACAAGTACCGTAAAAGGGAGATGGATTTTCATCATCTAAACAGGAGCCGTAGTGCTAGTCCTGACTATCAAAAAGGCAATAAGGGAGGAAGATATGATGAGAAGCGACAAACACAAAGCAGATCTTATGATAGGTGTGGATGATGCTTTAGTTAGTGTTTTCAAATTTGGTCATCAATATTATTTTGTTGCTGATGTCAGCGAGCATTTCTCAAAGTGCATCTCCGGCTCAGCGTGGATCCAGTCCTCATAGTAGTCCATCTCCAAAGAGGAAATCTTCTCGGGATGGACAGCATGATGAAAAAAAGGATGTTTCACCATGTGGTCGTTCAATTGGTTCTCGAAGTCCATCTCACAGATCTGACGCTGATGTAATCTACCATCCCCATTGTTGATATCCTTTCTTTACCTTTTCTCATTATAGGTTAAAGATATTTTGTCTGTATTCATAGATTTCTAGTCTGAACTGCGCAATGTTAGTAGGAATGAAAGAGGAGCAGCATCACATAAGGTGGACATATTAGTGGCCTGAATAATTTTGTGATGTTTTCTTGATGGAGGCACTAAATTAAGAATGCTGACGTCTACATCCACGATTAAGGAAATTGTTGATGGACTTTTTGGAAGTCTGCCATCCTTATTGGTTTTAGCGTACCTTTTGTAATAGTTCTTGTATTCTAAGATCTTTTTCCCATCTGACGCTTACATTGACTCTCTAATATAGCTTCAAAAGTTCTCACCTACGGTTTAATTGCCGACTTCTGACTTTGATAAACCAAGTGTTCGTTATTCCTGAAATTTATATCCTTTATTATTGCTTTCGGTTTTTTCTTCTCATGTAATTCTGGTTGTGAATTTTAGTGAATTCCATATAACAGTGTTCGAAGAGGGTAAATGGTGCTCTCCTTCATAAGGGTGTTGGAACCATTTGTGGCTTCATGGCATTGGATTTTAATAGGTACTCTCGGTCGCATTCGACCATCTTTTAACCACTTAATGGCATTGGGGGTAGTTCTTTTCACGATGATGCACTAAATGTGTTTGCGCTTTATATTCCTCAGAAAATGAATCTAATGCTACACAGCACACAGATTAGATTCCTTCTGGACTAGCCAACGACGCGTTCCCCATTTTTCTATGATATTCTGACGGGTCTGAATCGGCCTAGCATTTTGGTGACAATGTTGTGCCGGTTTGCTTGTCATACTGAAAATTTGAAGTGTTACTTTTAAAAGAGATTTTATTTGTTTGATCATCATAATTAAATATTTTATGACAACAATATTGTGATCGGTACTATCCTTGGGCTTTGCCCTATAGGAATCATTTTTGACTCGATAAAGAAAAATATTCATTTATCTATTAACGGAGTTTTTTTTTTGGGAATTTCAAATGTTGTTTTAAACATAAATAACAATTTCAATCAGACATTAACTTATATTTTTATTACTGTTTTAATATTTCTAGAAAAAATAATAGCATAATGGTTCTTTTACTTTTTTTGGGGGTAAATTTTACATAAAATCTAAAAAAGATTCTAGTTCACTGGCAGATATTAAAATTTGTTAGTTACAGTCAACTTACTATCTTGAATTTACTCGCGATTTTGAGACACCAATATAATAATGGCGTTAGAGAAATACTGCTTGATGGGCTACCTGAATATAACTTTCACGGATTACGTGGTGGAAAAAAAAAAGTAAAATAAATGTAAAAATGAATCATATGTATCATCGTCAAGTTGATTTTGGAGCATAACCGACTCTATCATTGAATAATAATTAAGATAGCGATAACATGAACTACGGTAATGGTCATATAGGTGATATTGGAAAACTGGATATGGTGATGGTGATGGATCATGATATTAACAGATTATGAGATAAAGTAATAATGTCAAATTCAGGAGTTAAAAAATGGAGTGTACAAGTCCATGTAGTAGTTTTTTAGTATTAACAGAGAATTGGATATCCATTTTATCGATATTAATATATCAGTATAAATGGCAGGGGATACAAGCTTTACAGGTATTTCTTTGAGTATGATGGGAAATAATATTTTGCAATAAGTATTTGTTAGAAGTTAGGAAATAGACGGTGCAAGTTTCAAAATATGAATACAAAGCACGAAATTTAAATTGTCGAATGATATTTGAGTTCTTTATATTTTGAGTATCTAGCAAGTGTCAAACATAAATAAGATTATTGTTTTAAAGGGTATGTACAGAAAGAGGAACCCCAATGAAGTGCCAGCTCCATTTCATAGGCCTCTTCGGCCTCAATAAAAAAGAAGAGAGCTATCTCAGTTATTACTGGTGAAGAGGATACACCATTTGAAACCAGTATTGCGCTTATACGAAAAACAACCAAGCGTTCTAACTTACGAGTGGGAGGTGTGTTACAGAGCAAGTAACAAGATACCATTCAGGAAAACAACCGAAATCACTTCATTAAAAGCAAACACTGAGGAGAACATAAGATTATGGACATACAATCAATTAGCAGATGGTCCTTATAGGTCAACACGTTAAAAAACCTAAAACATGACTTCCCGAAACCCAGAATACATGGTCAAATAATATAATAACACATCCCCACTAAAATTTAAACAAAACAAGACGGTATACAAATAACTGAGTTAGACCTAACAAAGTTATACCAATGCAATGCTGCTCTCACCGCCAGGTGGCTTCCGCACGCCCCCTAGGTAGTCTCTAGATTCTACCTTCCCATCAGCAAAGATGTTGCTGCCGCTCATCTCTCGTTGTTTAGCAACACTCAATGATTTCTCAGCAGATGATGGTGGAGCATCACCCTTGAATATGTCATTTCCTGAAAGCTCAGCAAATTTCTTGTCATAAATCTTTTTTGCTGTCTTCATAACTGGTTCCTCACTAGACTTAGTCTGGCCTTCATTTCCATCACCCTGTAAACCCAGGTTACAAGCAACTT
Organism: Delonix regia; assembly: GCA_037074485.1. Lineage (NCBI taxonomy): Eukaryota > Viridiplantae > Streptophyta > Magnoliopsida > Fabales > Fabaceae > Delonix > Delonix regia. The sequence goes on from CM073452.1 coordinate 9,604,031, forward strand.
GTTACTTAAAATACACAAACAGTAAACATACACAAGCTACATAATGGCATTCCCGTGTCCATGAAGCAAGCATAGAGGCTTATAGTTTCCCAGCCGCATACAAGTTGCACTCCATGAGCATCTCAGGGTTTCCAAATTATCATGTGCACGATATCAGTAATAAAAATATATGCAAATACTTCAGTTTTCTTCCTCGTCAAATTATAGTGGTCTAATAACCTATGCTAATTATTTACATGTGTAATAATTACAACATTATAAGAGGGAGAGATGTATTCACCCAAATAATTCAAGTTAGCCGCTTATTTTGATGCATACCTGATCTGGAGCAGATTCTCCAATGCCTATGCTCCCTCTCAACTCCAGTATGCGAGGAGTTACTGGACGGGGTTTAATTTCTGGTGGGGGAGCAAATATGTCATGACCCGTGAGCTCCTTGAACTTTGAGTCAGAAAGCTGCTTGTTCAACTTGGAGTCTTCACTTTCCAGAGTTCCACTTAGCTCACGTTGCTTGGCCACCTCAGGCAAAGTAATGGGCTTTTTTGGAGAAACACTCTCCTCCTCGCTAAAGGAGATATGACTAATTCCAGCAATTGCTTGCTATTAATTTTCAACGACAAACTAATGAGAATAACAAGATAAGAAAAATCTAGTGCACAAGTCATCAGTAAAAGATAAAGAAATCTACAAACTCATACAAAACTCCGGAGCACGAACAAATACTAATAATACCTGGTACATGCGTAGTCCTGTTTTATTTGGAGGAGGATTGGCACTACCCAATTCAGGTGCGTCATTTTCTCCATTGGCTGCAAAGATTCCACTACCAGTTATCTCCTTCATTTTATACTGTGAACAAGGTTTCCTGAAATTTCATACAAGTATTTTAGATGCCATAACATGAAAAGGCATCAAACAAATTGGCCTAATTATATAAGACTGATAATAAGGATTAAGTTTCATTATGCAGTATGATATTATATGATGCAAAATTTGATATCACATTTTTGTACCATTTGTTTAGTACGTGTTAAAGTACTGTCAAGGAAAGATAGATGCAGCACATCATAATGAAACCATATGGATATTCTCCCCATTTGAGAATGTTATGACCTTCGGTTTACATTTTTTTCTTACAGATTTCATCTAAAATTTTTTTTTCCCTAACAGAAAAACCTATAAATTTGTGCTTAACAAAATTTTAAAGGTGCTTCTTCCTGTGCTCTTTGAAAGCCACAAGAGCTTTGAGAAGCACCTTGGGAGATGTTTCTCAAAGCGGTTGTGCTGTGACTGTAAAATTATGAGCTACTTAAAAACCTTCAACTTTTCTAGAATTGTTACAACAATTCTTTCCAAATTTATAAGTATTTATTTAATCTCATGTTATCTCCTTGTGCAATTGTAGATACTCACAGTTGTTTTATAACGAAGAATAGCAAACACTACCAATAATCAAGATACAGTTCACAGTAACTTTGATCACATTTCTCTGAAGCAATACTCTGAACTTCCTTCTAGAATAGCTTTTACATAGCATTTACAACACATCAGCTTATGAACGCCATTACATTCCTTAATGGATTTTGAAATGGCATGCAATTGACAGTACCATCTCATTTCAACATTTCCTTCCCAAATAAAAAATTCAAGCGGAATTCAAGTTCATTAAAGCAATATGATTGTGGATGATTGAAAAATGCTGAAAGAAATAATTCCGGATGAATATGTCAGAAGATTAAACAAGGAACAGGAGTTACATGTTAGATCCGGTCGTCCAAGTCTAACAACTTATGCAGTCTATTTGACCTATTTGGACATTCAACGAGAAAAACCGCTTTTCAAACATTTAGATAGAAACAACTTGTGAAAGAATTCCTGTATTTCCGGAATGAATTATTCAATTCAACCTAAAATTAAGTATCTGAAAAGAGCTGGATTTCAGAAAGGGAGGACACATAGCCAGAACATTGCAAAGCAAGAGATAAGCTAGATGATTCCAAGTTAAAAAATAACGGCATGGCAGCTCTAAAGATGAGCATGTTCATCATCAAAATTTTACGGTAGATTAGGTAAGAAGGGGCAAGTAGATCTCACCGTTTGTTCAAATTCTCGACCTCTTCATCCGTCACCTGACCCCCAAAAACCACCTTACTGATCCCATCCGATGGCTAATGTTGCATCCCAGACACCAAACAAAGAAAAATAGAAAATCCAAATAACTCAATTACCCAGATTAAATAAGCTCCCCCAATAACTCAAAAAGGAAAGTAAAGAACAAGCCCGAAAGAGCGCAGAAATGAATAGAGAATTGATTCAGATTGGACGGGGAAAATGGGCACCTGGTGCGAACGAACTGCGGAGCGGGAAGCGGAACCGGGAGCCGGAGAATCAGAAGGAGGAGTTTCGGACCAAGTAAGCAGATCTGCGGTGGAAGTGTAAGGCTTCCTCACCGGAGTGGTCCTCTCCATTTTTATTCTTGGTCACCGGCGAAAAGCAACAGTGAAGATAACAACAATCGGAGTTGCAATTTAGCAAAGGAGACGAATAATGCAGCGAGCGGCCAAGTGCGATTAGTGACTGCTCTTCACTCTTCAGTCTTCACCTTCTGAGCAAGCCCAAGTATCCTCCCTTTTGAGGCATTAAAAACAAAACATCAGAAGAAGAAAACAGGAATATAGAAGAGGAATTTGCCTGTTTCTCTGGGTGTGTGGGTGTATGCGTGTAAGATAGTTAAGTTTATCTCAACTTACACGCCCAGATAGGGTGGCTCGAAATGACGACGATGACCTTCCGATCTCGAAGATTCTTGCTTTTCTCTTCTTTTCTTTTCTTGTTTTTGTTGAATTGCTTCTATTTTTCTATTTTTTTGGTTCCAAAGTGAGGGAGTGGTTTGTAAGGGAGGAGTGGAGAGAATGGAGAGTGAAGTAGAAGTAGAAGCTACTCTTCTTTCTCTTTTAACACAACCCAAGCACCTACCAACCCCATCTCTCTGTCTTATAAATTAATAAATATAACCGTGCCTTGTCTTTCCTTTTCTCCTTCAAATTCTCGCTTGTAATTTTAAATCTTGAAAATGACTAATATCGACTATTTGCTTTTAATTCTCAAATGCATTATTATAACAAAATTATAATCTGTTCAAACTTTGCTCGTTCGCGTCTACAACAATAATTCAAGTTTAAATTTCAGACCACATGGGCCTAGTTTAAATTTATAATGGCAGGCTGGCATGTGCGCCCAACGTACCGCCACACGTTAGTCGTTAAACATCAAACCGGAGGCTTAATTACGTCCTTGCCCTCCCAAACCCAAACTCAAAATTCTTTTTATTTGTTTTATATATTTCATTGTGGGAAACTGGGAATGCTTTCCTGGGTTGAGAGATCTCGTTAGGTTCAAGTGCCCAAAAAGTCAAGGCTTGCCACGCAATTTGTGAGTTGGGAAATTTGAGTCATTTGCAAAAGGAATAGAGGGAGGGGCATAAAATCAAGAGATCTTTTCCGAAGTGAGAGCTTGGAGAGCTTGAGCATGAATTCTCACATTTTCTTTTCATTCCCAGTTCAGTGAATCAAACTCATTCGTGGGACACAAGCATAAAAAGAAAGTTTCACACTTTCACGTGTCGTGAATGGGCATCTCTCATCCATGTTGCGATTCATAATTATCTTCTTCCCTCCTCACATGGTCCTAAGTTGGATTTCCGTCCCTCCTTTTCTTCTTTCTTCTTTTGGAAAAATTCCTCTTCCGAAAATAAATGGTGTAAAACAAGCCTTACAACACAACTTCATTTCGCTTCCCCTTTATTCTCCTGAGCATAAATAATGGCTGGCCTTTTTACAATGGCACTTTTGTCATTCCGAGTATTTTGATCATTTGTTATAATAAAATGTTATGTAACTTCACGATAAGGTATTCCGTTAGACAGCAAAATCCAACCGCTTGCTTGTAATTGTAACCTGCACCCCCAAATTATGGGATTTTTAATATTTTAAACTTCTTTTTTCTCTTTTTGCCCAACAATATTATTTATTATTAAATTATCAACCACGTCATCAGCTTAAAAAATAAAGATAAAATGTTTCGTGTAATTACATTATTGTATGGACTGATACACGATATAACATTACGAAAATATACAATATGATATTGACATAAGCAGCAGCAGTTACATATTGTCTGGGTTAAATAATGCTGGCAAATTTTTGCTCTATCATACTGTTTAACGCATCAGTATACTTAATATTATAATCGTACCAAAAATAACAACATAAAAAAAATACCTTAAAATAAATCACCCCATAATAACACGCGCCGATGGCTTGGCCTACATTTTTATTATTTTTTCAAAAGTAAACTTTTTATATGTAATCCAAATAAACAGAAAAAAAAAACTTTTCAAAGATCTGAAAATCATATATAATAATATAAATAGTTGTTATAAATTGCAGGGAAAAACAACAAAGTCAAAATCAGTAATCGCATCGTTGACAAGTGACTCAATAGCCAAATGTCTGTTTATACTCATCCATTCCAAGGGCGTGGTATTGAATTTACTCTAGCACAGCCCTCCAGCAAACCTGAAGATTAATCAGATTCTGTTTCCATCATATATACAGTAATTTTTTTTTATAACAATGGTTTTACGAAGGTATGTAACTTAATTCAAAAGAGGCTCAAATTTTTAATTAAGATTAATAGAAGTAAATAATTATTATAAGAGATTCTAAATTTTATAATTATCCTAAAAGATTTAATCTCATTTTATAACTACTAATGAACAAAATTATCCTCAAATTTATAATTTTATTATCATCATATTTTACGTTATTTATAAATTATATTTCTTTTAATTATTAAATATTTTTATATTTTTTTATAAGTTTTATTTTTAATAGAATATATTAACAAATAACTTATAGACTTATAACTAAAAAGTGTTATTCACAAATTAAGTTTACCCTAATTACTAAATATCTTTTCATTTCTTACAAAATAAAATTTAAAATTACACACGAACGTATTTTCATTTATAGTCACAAATACCCACGCTCCTTTCGGCATGTTATTTTATTTCTTGTATTTATTGAAAAAATTTAAACATTCACCCTACTCGTTCTTTAGAGTATTTAACATCAATTCGTTACTGAACAAAACCAAACTAATAAAATAATCAACCAAAACCAATTAATTTTCTACTTTCAATTGGTATGTATTTATCAATTTTTAGGTGACTTAGTTTGGTTTTTTTTTTTTTTTTGATGTTGTAATAAAATAACCCGAATTACAGTATATTTTATATATATATATATATAAAGTGAATATTATAGTGATGTTTGTGATAGTCTTCTGATTGGTTCATTTATATAAACCCAAGTAAATTGTTACAATGGGTCTATTCTTAAAGACTTTTGTCTGTACCTTGATAATATTCCAGGCATGAAAATGCTTGAAAATAAGTTAATTACGAAGAAAAAAAAAAGAACTAAAACATATATTAAGCTCAAACAGCTTTAACGAAATTATTTTAAAAAGATTAAAATTAATTTTTGTCATTTATTTATTATAAAATTATTATTTTAGATCATTATTATTAAAATATTTAAAATAATCACATACTCATAAAAAAATATCGTCTCTTACTTTAAAAAAAATTAAATTTAATTCATAAATTTAATATTTAAGATATAGTAAAAAAACTATGTTTGATAATTTTTGTTAAAAATAAGAATCAAAAATAATATTTTTTAAGTTAAAAATTATTTTAAATATTTTAAGAAGTGAAAGACTAAAATAATAATTTTTTAATAAATATAAAACTAAAAGTAAATTTTTCATTGTCCAAAACTCATTTCTTTTGATTTGATTTGGTTTGAGTTTTTATTCTTGAAACAAATCAATCGACCTCTCTTTAAAGTAAATAAATCCCAATAATTTGACTAACCAATTTGCATAAAATTAACCAAACCAAATCATTTCACACCCTTACACGTATCTTCCTCACCACGTGGGTTAGTCTCAGACGACGCATTTCCACCTCTTAACAATCAATGATTTTGACCAATTGAACACCAATTGATTGCTAAAACAAAACTACCGAGGAAAACAAAAGCACTCAAACTAATTGAGTAACAAACTCAAACCCATTTTTTTTCAAAAGTTATTACATCCAGAACACTATCGAAACAACAGGAAAAACTCGAGAAAATTATGGTCAATATAGCAAAGTTAAAATGTTGAAAGCTGTTGGCTTCTTGCAAGTGTTATGGATCCAAGAACACTCGAGCTTTTCTTAAGTGAAAAATAAAGAAATTGTCCTCCAGCCCAATTCCTCACTGTCTCGGTTAACCAAACTGTTTCTCAAACAACAGAACAGACATGCTTGAGAAGAATTACGAGTTTTTATTTATTTTTTATTTATTTATAAACATCTTTACAAGAGTTTAAAAGAAACTCTTGTAAAGATGTTTATAAATAAAAGAAAAAGTGGACCCAGAAACCAAGTGTTCTGAAAAAAAAAAAACGAAGAGAAAAAAAACAAAACAAAATAGATGACACAGCGCTAGAAACCAAAAGGTGAACTTATTAGTTAATTTTAATATATTTATATAACAGTTAAATTGATATAATAATTTTAATAAAATTATTTTTTTAAAAATAATAAAATTATTAAATAAATAATTTTATTATAATCAATATACTAAATTAACTATTATATAAGTATATTATGATGAGTTAATATTTTTTATTAAAGATTTTTTCGTTATTTATTCTTTTTAAATTAATATTAAAAGATGCTATTCAACAATATGACTGCCATCATAAAATTCATCAATTAGTTAAGTTGTAACTCTGCATTTTTGGATAGTGCTGTGTCCCACATTTATAGCCCACTTCGATAAACTAATAGTAGCATACCCTTCTAATTAATGCCAATTACCTCAACAATCTCACCGCAAATGTCTGCATCAGCCAGTGTCACATAATAGATTTAGATGATGGCTCAAAAAATGTGAAACCCTTTTTTGCGATCATGGCAAAATAGTCACTAAATTTGGTGAAGCATGAAGCATCTAACCTCCAGGATTTGACTAGGCAGTTGAGTTTTGAAAATTGGCCTTTCATCATACTTTACTTTATATTTTTTAATACACATAAACTCTAGGGTTAGGAGGAGAGGAGCACTAGGAAGAATAGGTGTCCTATCATTTAGGCCAATATCCAAACTTCAAAATTCATGTACTGAAATTTTTGACACACTTTGATGTTGCGATGGATGACCAACTGGATTATTTTGCTAGTGGTTGGTAGGGGAAAAAAAAAAAATAGAGAGAGAGAGAGAGAGAGAGTAATTATAAGAAGTGGTCCTCAATGTTTTTATTTATACGCCAATAGTTAATTAAAGTATCAATTACAATACTAAATTGATTATGCAGTTCAACAGTTCTCAACTGTGCGATGATATGGAAGGTTATGAGAGGATGAGAAAATAAGAAGTCGTTTTTATATTTATTGTGCATGTACAGATGTATAATAGGCAAGTAGAGAAACATATGCAAATGTTATCAATGTTAATATATACTAATGGGGCAATAATGTGATTTGGTGAGGGAGGGATGATTATTATGACAAGACATCAATTCAATCAATTAATTACTTAACATAGCTTCTTATTATACAAACAAGGTCTATTGGGAACATGTCGGCAGGATATGAAGACGGCAAATTTCATTTTTTTTAATTAAATTAATAGCCATATTCATCAGTCGCACAACACCCAGTAAAGACTTTCGGAGCAGGCAATGGGCTAATTACTGTGAATTAAGAAATAAAAAAATTGTAAATAACTAAAACAAATATTGCTTGTACGCCCACCGTGGGGCTCGAACCCACGACCACAAGGTTAAGAGCCTTGCGCTCTACCGACTGAGCTAGACGGGCAGATGTCAGTATTATATAAATAATCATATTAATCTAAATACCCTGTTTCGCCATATTCCTAACCGACGTTGGTAAATTCCTCCCAGATCGACAAAAACTGCCGTATCATTTGTTACGTTATACTAACTTCATAATTTATTATGAGTAGATTAGGAGATGATTTTTATTTTTTTTAATATTGCCCTTTTTCATATGTAAAGTTAATTAAGAGCCAGTCCAATAAACCTATACATGACTTGAATTTCTAAAAAATATGTTTAAATTATATAAAAAATATCAAAGTTCATCGGATGTCATGGTTAATGTTCTTTTTCTTTTTTTTTCCCACTTCTTTCTTTCTCAATTAATTATGTATTTTTAAGATATTGTTGTTTTTTATATATATTTTTTCATGTAAGTAGACGCCAATTTTTTTTTTTCTTTACATACATTAAAAAAATAAGGTTGACTATTTTTTAGCAGTACAAAAGTCATCTTTGTCAAGAGAGTAAAAGAAAAAAAGATAGAGAAAATATAAAACATAAAAAAGATTAAATTTATATTTAATTGCTTATGTTTTTGTAATATTATTTTTTAATTAAAATATGACAAGTGCATGATTTAATTTTAAAATAATACAGTTATTACTGATAATCATGTATGTGTTATGATACAATTAAAAACTAAATAATTATCCTATTTTAATTAAAAAATAATATAATAAACATAAATAATTGTATATAAAAGTTTTCCATAACTGACATCAACTTTAGACCCCAAAAAAAAATAGTTGCATGGAATAAAACCTTTTGTTTATATTGATAACAGAAACTAAATGTACTAGAAAATGCGTGGAGACATGTATAGGCCGCAGGCTACATCAGTGTACTTGTTTCGGCTAGCAGGTCATGCAAGAAAATTATTGATTTGCCAATTACAATGACATGAGATTCCAGCACTAATCTAAAATGACATATTAGCAACAGAAAAAGCAATTACATTTGACAATATGAATTAAAAAATTACTATAAATTTTAAAATATTTTTTATAAAAATATCTTAAATTTTAAAATTAGTTTGAAAGATACATGAATTATTTTTCTTACTTTTAAAGAAACACTCTTACCATTGTAATTCTAAGATTGTCTTTAAAAAACTCTATCATTGCAACTCTAAGATTGTCTCTCAGAATCTATAGTAAAGTCTTTCAAAATAAGGAAACATTTAAGAAAATAATTTTGCAACTTAAATTTTTTTATGATAAATATTTTAAACTTTATCTTCTCTCTAGTTAAGAAAAAAGGGTGTTCCTGCAGTGGGGTGTGCACCATATTTTATTCAACGTCCATGCTTTACATACTTCAGTCTAACAGTGTATGATGCGTAGATAAAAGAAAAGATAAAAAAGGTATGATGTACAATTTCATCACAATGACCTCCAATATGTGCAATTTTGCCATAGAATGCACCATCGATCGTGTAGAACATTCAATGGCAATGCAGTTACGAAGAATTCTCCAACCATTGCGGAATTATATCTTAGAGTATCAATTTTAATTGGTATTGTTGAGACGTTTGAGCAGTTTACAGGACGAGGTTTAACTGCATAAGGTGTTTCAGCAACTTCTTAGTGTAGAAACTTGTCACCGACTCACCATTTGGAAGATGTTCCACGACGGGAAAATTCAATCCGAATGCAGTTCTAAGACATTCTCTGGTGTGTAGTGCAGAAAGTGCTAAATCAGAGTACACTAATCACCTAAATTGGAGAGTGTCAACTGCCGGTAAAGCAAAACGTTATCTTCATCATCAACATCAATGGCATCCCCATCGTAATCATGAACATACATTTCTTCAGACTCGGAAGAGTGGACTTTGAAGAGGAAGTCTCTATTATTGGCTAAACTATGTAACTCCATCTGCTGCATCTCTGATTCAATTAAAGCCTCCATCCGAGCTCGTTCCCTGTCCCTTGGATAGGCTCCATAAAGAAATGAGTAGATCAAACAGCAGATTGCCATTGGAATACCTATTGCTGTATATAGTGCCTTAGCCAATGATGCAGCATTCTTTCTATCTGTCAAAATCGCTTCAGATAAAGTGGAACCTTGGGGAATCGGTTTATATCCATACACATGCTGAGCCAAAAGTCCAACTGAAGGTGGAGCAAAAGATGATAGTAATGACTCAAAAGATCGGTCCAACGCATATACACTAGTTCGAGCTCTCTCAGGAACAATCTCTGCAAATATTGGACTTTTGTCCATACACTCAATCAATTAGCTTTCCCATATATGTATAACAATGACAAGCTCATTACATTCAACAAAAGCTGTGTATTCTTCCTTTTTCAGTTATAGATCACTACAAGAGAAGTCTTTCTATGTTAACCATTCTATTTCAGCCATGAGCACGTACAAATTTGCTTGCATGAAGAATACAGTGATTGACTCAAACGTTAAAAACCAAATTACTAGGTGATAATGTGGACAAATTTTAAGAACAAAGTTGACAAATCAGAATAATGTGGACTGTGGAGAGATCATGGATGCTAGTTATTTGCAAACCAATCAGTTTGTTCTAAATTTTTAATCTTATGGATTAATATTTTATGCGTTCAATTAATGATATTAACAAACCATGGAACGTGTTAAAAGACATTTCACTGGTGGCATATGAGTATCATAGAATAGTGATTCTTGATTGGCAAAAATGATTTACCAAACGGGAAGAGATAAAAATAAAAAATAAAAAAAATAAAAATAAATAAAGGGTTGGTTAGAGAGACTTTACTTGTTGGTGGCTGGAGCATTCCAAGAGATGAAGAATCCTACAATAATGAGGACCAAACCATGAGGTACTGCCGTTGATGGATCGTGTGGTAAACCCAGCAAGAGTATGGCTGTGAGGGGGATTGCTGATGCCGAGCTTATTTGTGCTAGAATTATCCTCCCAGAATTTGGAAGACGTGTTGAAAGGATATCCCCGATCTTACCCCCGAACAAACCCCCAACAGAACTGGCAATCACGAAGAAAGCTATGAGGAATGCTGTTTTGTTGTGGGAGAAGCCAGTAAGCTCAAGCCACATTGGTGCAAATGACAATGCTGACCAGGGGAAGGAGCCAGTGACACCCTGTGCAACAATTATCTGGAAAGACAAAATCTTCGAAACTGACTTGGCTTCTTGAGCCAACTCTTTCACATTTGACCACAATGTTTTATTTGGGATTTGGTTGCTAGCATTTGTACCATTACCCGAGAAATGTGGATCTTTGGCAAAGAGGTACACTAAAGTACCCACTATAACACTTATCAGTCCAACAATATGAAAGGAAATTCTCCAACCAGGGATACCCATGAATGTTATAGGAGCTATCAACACAGAGAAGAGGCCACCAATAATGGAACCTAGATTGCTTGTGAGTTGAAGCCATCCAAAAGCCATGCCACGATTGCCATCATCAGTTGAGTCAGCAACAAGGGATTGGATTGCAGGTGCAACCAGTGCAAGGCCAACTCCATTTAATGCTCGTGATACGGCCACCTGTAAGGCTATCACTTCGAAGTGAATATAATCAGCAGTTAATTCTTTGTTTAGGTTGAGCAAGGCTCTTGAAAAACCATCTAACTACGACCAAAAAGAAGAAAACCCTATTACCTTGTATTAACTTTGACTGTTGCCAAGATTGGAATTAATAATTTGAATTTGTCTAAGCGTCTAAATTTGTGATTTTTTGGGTTTCTAGATGTTCAATCAAGTTGAATGTCTTGGTTACATACCCACAAACTACAATGTGATATTTCATTGATCTACATTGGGTAAGTAGATGCAAAAGGGCTATCTCATGTTCGTGTGCCTATATAGCTCTATTGTACTCGGTTGCTGAAAATAAGTCAAGTAGCATAATTTAGTCACAAGAGATTTCGGAGTTCAAACGTCAAAGATATCCCTCTTCCTCCTACCAACAACCTATTGTCAGAGTCCTGAAAAAACTCCTAAAAAATCCAAAGCGAGGAAAGTATGGCCTGCGAATTATTAGCTTAGTTTCAAGAGTTAAATTATGGGCAGTTCAAGAATTCTTTCTTGTTTCCTTTTCAAGCTATAGTGCCATGTGCCATATTAGAGTGCTTTGGTGTATTTCAATGAATATATACACACAAGTTATCAGCCCTCCTTAGTAAACAAATGTCGGGTCTGCATGGCTACAGAATAATTAAAACCATCATGAACATTGATTAGTGATATATTTACTGGGTTTCAAAGTACATACCCTGCCCTTTTCCTCTTCTCCCAAGTCCCAAGTAGCTCAATTTTTTGAATAACGAGAAAAGCCCAAAAGAGATTGGCCTAGAACAGTTATGGAAGAGCATATTTTTAAATTTAAACTTATCCTGTGTGCAAGTTTTTAATTCTTGGTCAATTTCATATATCACAGCTCATTATTTTGAAAATGTAAAAGCAAGGAAAAGCAAGATATTATAGTAAGGCCATAATAGCCAAAAAAAAAAAAAAAAGAGGAAAATTAGGGGCATACACGAAGGAGAAAAACCCTAATATCAAGTATCAACTATACCTATTTCAAAAGATCGACTAAAGCTCAATTCAACCTCCATAACTACGACCGCACAATCGAATGAGAGGCTATAACGCTGAAATTCCCAGAATTTTGAAATTATGTTGTCGGAGGAAAAATGAAAGTAAGTAGGTATAGTACCTGAGAGAAAGTGGAGGAGAAGGCAACGAGGAAAGTAGCGGCGGACCAGAGAAAAGCGCCGAGTGCTATGACGTGTGCCCGATTGTGTCGCACCGCAAGGTAGGCAGCTAAGGGATAACAAGACGATTGGACTATGGATCGAAACAGAGTAAGGGAACCAAGTCCTGTTGGGTCGGTGTGAAGTGCTGCACCCACCTCCTTGTACACTCCCGGCAGCAATGATTCGTCAGCTCTCTCCATAATCCCAGCAAGGTTCACCAGAACCAAAGTCACCGCCTCCGCCTTCATCTTCTCGTCCCCCTCCAATCGTCCCGCTTTCTAATTCGTATGCAAACACACAGAGATATGTACACGGCTTTTCTAGCAGCCAACTATGATCAAGATAGAGACCTCACCGCTTCCTTACTTTCTTCTTCGTTGTTTTTTACATTCTACGTTGTTTCAAAAATCTTGAAACAGTTGATTTGCAGGTGGCTTGATTTGAGAGGCCTGTCGATACCCACAAAGCATACCCTACGGCGACGTGTAAGATGCATAGGACTTGAATATATTATATTCGGTTTGGTATCATTGACTATTCTCATTTGCTCTTTTTGACTCTTATTTATTCTGCGTCATTCACTTTTTTTTTTTAAGTTCAGAAATTAAAAAAAAGCCGCTTTTTCCTGCTCGTATATTGTGTTGAGCACATGGGCTAAATGTGGGCTTTTATGTGGATCTCTCCCATTAAGCAATCCTCGGCCCAAGACATACGAGGCTGCTTCTTGCAGGCAAGCGTAGCAATCTCTTTCCACTTCTTGAATGTTTAAGTTATATAATACTCTGCTTCAAAAACCAAAACAAAAAAACAAAAAACAAAACAAAACAGTTATATAATACTCATTCACAAACCATGAAGTGATGGTGACGTCATTTTATGTGTCGCCCAGTCACAGATCACACCATTAATGACTCTGTTGATCACTCCGCACTCAGCATCCTAGCAACCACTTTTCTTGCAAATAATGAACCAGGTTTTTTCTTCACTTTTATTATGCAGAGCCAATTTTTACATAATGTCTATTCTCTTTTAGCCTTTTGATTGGTAAATTATATAGTTACCCTCATTTATAGTGGATAATGATTTTTGTTGACGTATGTTTCATTTTTTGGAATAAAAAAGTCTTAACATACTTCTTTTTTATAAGAACATAGCGCGAATAATATAATGTAAACATTGGATCAATATTGGAAAAGCAAGACTGTAACACGGTATCAAAACCTGATCAAAGCCAACTCAAAATGTATTCTGTTTAGTGTACATTTTCAAAGAGAGACATGTGAATACTTAAAAGTAATGAAAGTAATGTATAAAGAAAATTAATATGGATTGAAATATGAAGCTTTTTTAGGGTTGGGGGGGGGGGGGCGGGGAGGGGGAGGACATTTGGGGTTTAGGGATAGCAAGGAGATGACTTTGTAGTTCCACAGAGCAAATTGTTAGCTTAAATATAGCAGGGTGAATTGTTGTTTACAATTGTAATTTAAATGATGAATATAAGATGGGGTCAATTTTAATATATTCGATTTATTAGAAATTAGATTGTCACTTGCTTCACAAGAAAATATCAATGTATAAATATAAAAAGATAAGAAAGAGAATTCAATACATAAAAATTTATGACGATTCATATCACCATTGATCTTACATTTATTCTCTAACTTATATAATTAGATATTCTACTAAACAAAATGTATAAAAGTACAACGATTAATCTTATAATACAAGGAGTAGTGAATGAACTTTTAAGCTAATACACTAACAATCCTTTATTAAGGATCAATTACACTAAATTTTACAAACCAAATAATAATTACTAGAATTATTTCAAATTGCATAATACAAAATATGAAATAATGAAAAGACAACTCTCTTCTTCACATGGCACACACACAATCACACAAAAATGTACATAAAGAAAAATATAAAGTCACATAGACATAAAACCACACAATTTAGAAGAATTGTTTTTTTGGTTCAATTTGATTATGTGATGAGCAAAGAAGAATATTGAGTATTTATGCTTTAAAATGTCCAATGGTTTTTTAACGCAAGTTCACTATTTTGAGAAATTCTTATGGATCAAGCAATGCAGGAATTGTGACATTTATTATTACAATTCCTTGAGTTCTTACAACGATTAGGAAAACAAATATTATAATTGACTTGAACTTTTGCTGTCTTGAGCCTTTTTTTGTAATTTTATTTGAGTTGGGTCACTTGTGTAGATCTATAAGATACACACAGTTTGGTTCAAAAAATTTTGACATAATCATTAAATAATAAATAATTAAAATATTATTTCAACACAAATAATAAAAGGAGGCAAAGTAACAACTAGATGGAATGGAATGGTTGAGAAATTGGCAACTTGCTTAAGCAATAATTTTGGACAGTAAACAAACAGCACCATGTCAGTTAGAGTGCTTTCGTTGGCACGTATCATTATAACCTAGCAAGCTGGGATTGCATGTTGAAATTTAAAAGATACGAGTTTGATCAAAGGGTTTCCATGCGTTGCTACATATAACACTGTAAGACTCTGATGTGATCCCCTTTCCCTTATTTGGTTTTGTTATTAGGAAAATTGCAACTGACTGAACGAATATGTTGAAGGGAATGAAGGAATTTTGGTGCCGTGAGTCGAAATATGTATTTGTGAGGCTCTCCACGCTCCCCTATTACATATTTAGGCAGATAAGCTAGATAAAAACTGCGATTTTTATAGCTGTTTGACTTTCTTCCTTCTTTCAAATGGTTGATGATTCTGGATCTTCTCCACGAGCCCTTTCTATGTGCCCTTTGCCAGTGAAATAGTTTGAACATCAACAGGAAAATTAGCATATAGGATTCCCAGAAAAGTCGGGAAATAATTATTTTAATATGAATGTCATGGTGTTAAATTGAACTGTCTTAATCTTCGAAGTCCAATTTTTATTTTTTTAAATTGATGTCCTAATTCTATGGTAGTTTATAATAGTTGCAGTATCATAATAAGATGCCGCTCATTATAATTTATAATCATAGTTATGGCCCATAAAATTGCATCACAATTGTAATTATTTATTGACGTTGAAATCTTCGAAGGTAGTACGTGGGAATGGGAGTCGAGTCCTTGTTGCTAGACTCGCTTGCGTCAGCTTCCCATCATCGCTTACGTAAATCTGATATTGCCCTTAGCCAATTCCTATAATAAATATGTAATCAACAAATATATGTATATATATATATAGACGCCATCAAGGACAAAATTTGAAAGGAGGGTTAGCAGGCTACACAAGAATCAGGGTATATGACTTTTAATGTAAACAATTATAAAGACGGTGCAAGGTTTAATCATATTTATTATATAATGTATGACTATCCTGTTAACTTATTTAAATACGATTACATTGTCTTATCGGAAAAAAATTGTGTGAATGAAGCACATGATGCTGATTCGTGGACCCTGCTTAATAAAACAATATTAACTATTCAATTTAATAATAAAACAAAGATAAATTTTATTTTTATTAAAAAATTAAAATTATATGACTCATTTTACAATTCTAAAAATATATACAAAGTTTTTTGTTTTAAATCAAAAGATGGTCAATATATCCTTAAGAATAATATTAATTATTTTTACTAAAAATATAATTTATTGAAAATGAACTTTGTAAATTTATTTTTAATATTATTTATTTTATGTTAACATAATAAAAAAATTATATAGTTATTTAATACAAAAGTGAATTTTAAAAATAATATTTTATGAATATATGTTATTTATTTTTCATAATGATTTTGTATCAAATGATTTTATAAACTTAATCTAAAAATTGATTCTTTTATATTCATTAAATATATATTTAATATTTATTTTATTATATCAGTAATATACACTCACTAATACACAGAGAGAGAGAGAGATATGAGTTTTTTTTTTTTTTGTCAAAATCAGAGTAATTGTAATTTATCTTTTGTTGCAAAAATGTAAGTGTGGTACATCCTTTCGTTTTAGGAAAAAAAGGAGTGTTTTTTTTTTTCTAAATATATTAGAGATTTGTATTTTTGAGTATTTTTCAAGAGAAGCGAGTCAAATATACTAAAAATATATAAAAAATATATAAAAATGGTGTAGGCATTGGATCCTCTTTGAATCTAAGATCAAGGTCTTTTATATTCCTGGCTGGGGGTCTACCTTACTAGTTGAGTGTAGAATTTGATTACGCTTGTTCCATATGGTGTACAGATTAACAAGGAGGAACTTGGTTGTGTTCTCCAATTTGGCTAATTTGTCCTTTGGGGTGCTGAACCAGTGTTGTAACTGTTAGATGATATCTTGATTATCAAATCTGTCTACCCTTAATCCTAATGGGCAAGCTAAACAATATAGCTCTTGCAAAGTGGTAAGAGATGAAAACATGGTTGATGGTCTCCTCTGTTACATGACAAAAGAGACATTGATTAGCTGCTTGCACATGATGACTTGCTAAAACCTCGTCGATCGATAAAACCTTAGTGAGGAGCTTCCAAGAGAAGTTGATTATCCTAAATGGGATTTTAAGTCTCCACAGTGTCATCCAATGTGTGAATGTTATAGGATTTGTTATATCAGTATTAAACATGCAATATCCTTCGTTCACCGTATATATCCCATTTCTACTGCCTGTCCAGAGAAGATTGTTTGGGTTTCCCATGATAGAGAAGGGAGTGGATATTATATGATCTATAATTCTTGACTTATAAAGGCTGATTAGCCCATCTCTATCCCAATCTGTTCTATCCGATTTGATTAACTCTGAGACTAAGATCTCAGGAGGTTGAACTCCTTCCTTGACTGGCATCCGTAATCTGCTGTTAATCAAGATGGATGATCCAGTTCCTATATTCCAATAATGCCTATTTGTGATGATAATGTGTTGAGCTTGAACTATTCCTTTCCAAATCCAAGAAGAAATTCAATCTAGTTTAGAACATATCCAAATATTTCTTGGCCAGTAGGTTAAGGATCTTCATGCCTTGACGACTATGAAGGACACTTTAAGTCTGTTTGGCCAAAAGAGCATAATTGAAGTGGTGTGTGTTTTGAATTCCCACACCTCTTTTGTTTTTTCCCAATTTGAGAATTCTCTAGTTGGCCAAATAAATATGAGGATTATTGTTGGATCCACCCCAATAGAAAGTTGGCTATCTTGACATCAATTTGTTTGGAATATTTCTTGAGAAGGTTAATGTAGGATAGATTATATATGATAAAAGAATTGATCACTGATTTAATCAGCGTCAATCTTTCGGTCTGCAAGAGAGGGAAGGATTTCCATATCTGTAGTCTCTTGTCAATCTTTTCTACAATTCTTCAAAATATTTGTTGTTTGTTTTTCCAGGGTGTAAACACCTTCAAAAATAATAATAGTAGTAGTAGTAGTAGTAATAATGATAATAATAATAATAATAATAATAATAATAATAATAATAATAATAATAAATATAATAGAAAATAAATTAATCACATGTATCAAAATAAAATCAAAACAACCCCTTCATATATTAACAAAATTTTGAAATTAGAATCTTTAATATAATAAAAATAAAAATACATTAAAATCAAAATACTCAAATCCTCCACATACTAATGAAATCCCAAAAATCCTAATAAAATCCATAAATCATAAATCAAAACAAACTCAATCACTTTTCAAATTCAAACAAACAAACAAAATCAAGTCATTTATATCCCTCTAATAAATTTAAAAAAAAAACAAAAGTTTGAAATTAAAAATTAAAATAATAATAAAATTAAAAATTCAAAAAACTCCAAAATTTGAGAATTAAAAATTAAAATAAATTCAAATACCCCAAAATTTTGAAATTAGAAAAAATTAAAAAATATAATAAAATAAAAAATAAAAAATTCGAAATTAAAAGTTAAGATAAATTAAAAAATCCAAAAATTTGAAATTTACAACTAAAAAATATATAATAAAAAAATTTGAAACTAAAAATAAAAGATAATGAAATCTGAATTTTTTGGTTCAATTAAGGATTTATATAAGATTGGATAAGATTTGATAAATCAGAATCAAAATACAATAGGATTTGATATAGATCTTTTAGAAGATTTTAATTAAAAAAAAATTAAGTAGACCTAGGTACCAAAACTCTCTATATATAGAGAGGTAGGGGTGAGGTTAAAGAGAAAAAAAGGGAGAGAGAGGAGAAGAAGGAGAACACCTTAGCAAAGTCAAGAGAGAAAAAGAGAGAGGGAGATAGGGTCAAGGAAAGAGTACTAGTTAAAGTGGAAATTCCGAGGCTAAGGTTCGATTACTTTCCCTTTCTTATTCTTTAATATTATCTTTGGGTGTTCACTCATTCACATATGAGTCAAGAGCATAACTGAATAAAGGGAGAGGAATAGAGGTATAATACTGAATTTTTGCATCTACCCTTGTTATATGCCATTGTAATTGTAAGATAATACAGTTACTTATTGAACATATTTACACACCATTATAAAATTGCTTGATTATTGTTATGATTCTTTCAGTTTTTAGATTCACCGTGCAAGGTCTAATGTCTCTTCAGGCATATAAAGTGTTGACCGATGGGGCCGTGTGAGACCTCACGTCACCTCAGTTCTTACCCAATATTGGTTAATTGAGTTTTATATTCAAATTTTAATGGTTTTCAAATTTTATTTTAAAGTCTTCATGTGATGCCTAGTGTTTACTCAGGCATCTAGAGTGTCGACTAGTAGGGCTATATGAGACCTCACGTCTTCTTAGGTTTTACCCAATATCAATTAATTGAGTTTTGTATTCAAAATTGATTGGTTTTCACTTTTTTTTAAAGTCATTGTGTGAAGCTTAGTGTCTCCTTAAGCATCTAGAGTGTTGACTGATGGGACTGTGTGAGATTTATATCTCTTCAAATTTTACCCAATATCAGTTTCTTGTGTCTCAAATAAATTTTATTTACAATCAACATCATATCTTTTTTCTAAAGAACACTAATATTTTTTTAAAAAAAAAACAAAGGATAAAAAAAATATAAAAGAAAATAGAGATAACAAGATAATGAGATTAGCTTGATTTTACAACTAAAACATACAAACCCAAGATTCAGATTTTTTAGAAAATTTTTTTTCTAAGATATTCCCTTAAAATTTTGATGACAACTCTAGTAAATTGGTTTTCAAAATTCGTTTTAAGAATCAATTTAATTTCTCTCTTTCTTTTTTATTCACCCTTGCTAGGTTGTTAGGTATGACACATGGTTAATATGAAAGCCTAGGTATTTTCCTATACTTTCAACTGGCCTAATATCAAAAGTACAAGCCATGAATTTTATGAATCTTCTTGGAGTATACGAACTACATACCAAAGTTGACTTTTCCTTGTTGATTGCTAATCCCAATAAGCTATTGAAGGATTTTAAAGTTTAATGAACAATGTTGCATACCTCCAGATTAGCCTTAAAGAAGAGCAAGGTGTCATCCACATACATAATGTGTGTGATGGGCTCTGTGGATTTTCCAATTTTGATGCCTTGCTAAGCCAACTTCTTTTCTTTGGCTGAAATCATATAGGAGACGACATTGGCATGTAAGTTATGAATGTATAGGACAAGGGGTCTTCCTATCTAATCCCTATCCCAAGAAATAGATTTGAGGACCAGATTCCATTGATTAGTATATGGTAAGATACTGTGGTTATACATTGCATGATGAGTCCTATCCATCTAGGGAAAATTTCATTCTTTGAAGGAAAATTCACTGCCACCAGCAACACTCCTTCATCAGGTGGACCCTATTATTGCCAAGGACCATGTCACCGGCACCCTTAAGCTAGAAACGCTGGCCTAACATCTTCATCGTAAAATAAATAGAAGCCACACCCTTTTTTTGTTTTTTGTTTTTCGATCTCAGTTGCCGATCGCCAGTGGCTGTTGCCGCTGATGACACGATGCAGCGAATGGATGCCCCTAACAGGGACAAGAGAGACGAGCAGTAGATGATTGCCGTCAAAGAGGAGCTCCTTTGACAGCTGTGATAGATGTTGTAGGCCCACGACCAGCTAATGAGTCATTGTTGTATTATCGGTGCCTACGAATAGGCAACTGACAAGTTGTGTTGCATTTTATAAAAAAAATTTAAAATTTTAAAAAATTAAAAAAAAGGAAAATTTTCAAAAACCTTAAATTTTTTTTGGTAAATAGATTTATAAGGATTTGATCTAGGCTCATTACTAAAACAATTTTTGTTTTTAGCCTTTTTAAAAATTTTGAAGAAGAAATGGACCTTTAAAAGAGTTTTTGTTTTTTTGCCATTCATTTTTTTTAAAAGTTGTACCTTGTTCTTTTAATTGGGCATGTGGTCCATCCAAAATAATAATTAGAAGTCTAATTGTTAAATCTCTAATTAACGAACATCTAGATATGCTCAAAAATATAAATTATGTATTTATATTTTAGCCCCAAATAAATGCAATTAATATTTTGGTAAAAATTAATTTTTTATATGCCAATAAATTTCAGTTAAGTAATATGTGATTACTTGTCATTATATTAATTAATTTAACATTGTTTTTATTAAATTGTTTTGTCAATTTTCTACCTATAGAAAATTTAGAAATATAATGTTAAATGGCTTAACAATGTGTATTTAACTGTGTCAATTTGTTTAACATGTATAAGCCTTTACCCTTATATTATTGCTCTTTGGATTCGTATATCGGTTGGAAACCCAGAAATGTGGGCTACTGGTCCTAATATATTGGTTTTTAGATCTATATTTTTGGTCTAACAATGCCACGTACGGGATTTGCTATTTGTTAAAGCATTAAATGCATACATTAAATATGTTAATTAGTTTAGGATGTTTATTAATGAATGTTAATTAGTTTAGCATTAAATAATTGATTTATTAATGTGTTAATTAGTTTGACATGATAGTTTTGAAAAATCATGATTTACAATTTGTTTGTAGCATGATTAGGACACTTAGTTGTATTTTGATTTCATTGATTTAGACCTTGCATACAACCTTAGGACGATGATTGACACTTTGTGCTCTTTCGACTTTGGGTTATGCATGGGTTAATTAGCTTAATCATACAATACTTAGTGTCAAAATTTGTAAGCATGATGAACACTAAATCTTGTGTGTTTTTTAATTATATGATCCTAATTCATGTTTGTCTTTCTTTATATGTAAAGAATGACTACAATTTTCAAAAGTATTGTGGTTGAGCTCAACAAGAAATTAAAGCTAAATGGTAACAATTATGAGATCTGGAGTTTGAAAGTCCAGGATCTCCTGGAAGAGCAAGAGGCTCTTTAGGCTCTCAATAATGTCAAGGAAGAGTTAGAAGCTGGAAACAAGGCCAAGGATTGTAAGGCTTATAACACTTGGAAGAAAAAAAAACTCCATTGCTCATATTACGTTGCTGAGCACTCTGAATGATGACAACCTATGGGAGTTCAAAGACTACCAAAGCGCTGTGGGGCTTTGGAATGCTTTGAAAACGAGGTTTGGAACTACGTCTATATCTAAATTGCATTATCTGATAATCAAATTTGACTCATATAAGAAACGCTCAAAACATTCAATGAGTAAACATTTATGGTTGATGTCAAATATAATCATTAAGCTAAAAGATGTTGGAAATAGACGAACAACAAATCCAATTCATCATTCGCTCTTTGCCTAGTTCGTGGGAGCATATGAAGATGCATCTCACTTACAGTGACAGAATCACGACTTTGGAAGATGTCTAGAGACACTTTGAACTTGAGGAAGAAAGGCTTAAATCAACTAAGTCAATACCTAAGTTGCACATGGCAACTTCATGTGGAAGATGTGATAAAGAGCTGGGGAAAGAACAAAGGACCAACTCAACCTAAGAAAAAGCCAAAGACTAATCAGCAAGGCAAAAAGAAGCAGTGAAAGGTGAATACGACAAAAGTTAAATGCTTTAATTGCAAAAAAAAAAAAAGGGGACACTATGCGAGTGATTGGCCTGAGCCTTCCAGAAAGGTAACCTGTACTAGTTATGCTAGTGAACTTTGTGTTTCTAACTTTATCATACTTACTGAATCTTATCTTATGTATATTATAGACTCAGGAGCCACGGACCACATAGCGAGGGACCATAAAGTCTTTGTTGACTTCTGGCGAGTTCCCTTTAGAGCATTCTAGATATATATAGGCAACAACCCTAAGGTTGCTGTCAAAAGGATCAAAACATGCAAGTTAGTCTTGTGTGGCGGTCAAGACCTGATCTTACATGATGTCTTCTATACACCTCAAATTCGTCAGAATGTTATTTCAGTTTTGGTTTTACTTAGGCTTGGCTATGATTTGTATTTCCATTTGTGTTAAATTGAGTTATGACTCTATTTTTTATGGTTTTAACTATGTAACTGAAGGTTTTATTTCTATGGATTTGGATAATGAATTTTACATTAATAATAATGTTAGTTTTTCCATGTTTGCCTCTACACATGATTATGATTATAATGTAAATATATGACATGTTAGACTTGGTCATATCGGCCAACAAAGAATGTAATGGTTAGCAAAAGAGGGTTCACTTCCTGTCATTGAATGAGTGGATTTGTTTATTTGTAAATCTTGTCTAGCAGGAAAATCTGCAAGAAAACCCTTTCTTAAAGCAACTAGTAATTTTCCACTGCAATTAGTTCATTCTGACATCTGTGGGCTTATAAATGTTAAGGCTAGGCAGAAGCGAATTATTTCATCATATTCATTGATGATTACGTTTGTTTTGGTTATGTCTATTTGATTTCTCATAAGTCAGAAGCATTTTAAAAACTATAAGAACTTAGTTGAGAATTAATTAGATAAGAAGTTAAGACTCTTCGAACCGATCAAGGTCGTACATATTTGTTAGTTCAATTCAATGAATTATGTAATGAGAAAGGGATAGTTCATCAGTTGACTATTCCAAGTACTCCATAACAAAATGGTGTTACAAAAAGAAGGAATAAAACACTCCCTGAGATGGTTAGGTCTATAATGGCACAGACGAATTTACCAATCACCTATTGGGGTGATGCATTGAGGTCTGCAGCCTACGTACTTAACTGTGTGTCTATGAAATCAGTTGCAACCATTACATATGCGTTATGGACTGGGTAAAAGCCTAACTTAAGTGACCTTGGGGATGTGCAACCTATAGACATGATTCATCTCACAAGTATGGAAAATTAAGCCCGAGAGGAAAGAAAAGTATCTTTCTTAGATACTCAGAAACCTTAAAAGGTTATGTATTTATAGGTCAGCAACACAGTGGAAGTGTGATTGAATTCAAATCTAGAGATGTCACATTCTTAAAGAATGAATATCCTAAGAAGGGTCATATAGGTCAAGACCTATCCTTATTTGTGATAGAGGATGCGAATACACTAGGACCACTTCATTCGAGTGGGAGAATTATAACAGATGATGAATTAGTTTTTCATTAGCAACCTTTTTCATCATTAGATGTGATTGAAAGTGTTCCTAAGCTAGTTGCTTCAAGTGGAAGTGACTAAATGGATCTCATTCTAAGTAGAAGTGAGACCAACATTCTTGATCGAGTATAAGCAATATTGATCCAAATAGGAACAATAAAACAAGATTCAATGAATCACAATTGAGACATGGTTCATGTAAAAAGACTCCTCGCCGACTATATGAGATTGAAAGTAGCAAACTTTTTATAATGCTCTTGCAAAATGAAGATGAGCCAAGAAATATGAAAGAGTCTCTTTTATCTCCTTATAAGGATAAATGGACTAAAGTTATGGAAGAGGAAATAGAGTTTATGAGAGTTAACAATGTTTAGGAACTTGTTGATCTTCCAGAGGGACATAAGGCTGTTGGGAACAAGTGGGTTCTCAAAATCAAGAAAAAAAGCTGATGGCACAATTGAAAATTTTAAGGTTCAACTAGTAGTAAAGGGGTATACACAGCTATAAGGAATTGACTATAAGAAGACTTTTTCTCTTGTTGTATAATCTACCTCTGTTCGCTTACTTCTAGTTATAATGGCTCATCTAGATCTTGAATTACATCAAATGGATGTAAAGACTATCTTTCTCAATGAAAAAGTAAATGAAGAAATTTATATGGAATAACCTGAGGGTTTCATTAAAGAGGGCCAACAAGAAAAAGTTTGTAGACTTTTAAAGTCTATCTATGGCTTTAAACAATCGTCAAGGCAATGGTATATTTATTTTCACAATACACTCGTGCCTAGTGGTTTCATTATGATGAGTGAAGATAATTGTGCATATACCAAAAGATCTAAGGACAAATATGTGATTATGACATTATATGTTGATGAAATACTCATAGTTGGAAATGATATGGAGCTAATCAATGAGGTAAAGACCTGGTTGTCATCTTGCTTTAAGATAAAAGATATGGGTGAAGCTGTATACATTCTTAGAGTTTAAGATTTCAAGAAATCGTTTTAAGAAACTCGTGTATCTCTCGCAAGAGAATTACATCAAAAAGGTTTTAGAACATTTTAGTATGAAAAGGTGTAGCTCGGCTAACACTCCTATCAGCACAAGCCGAACCTTAAGTGCTAAAAAATGTCATAAGACTACCATGGAATGAGAGCATATGAGCCAAACTCTTTATAGGAATGCAATCAGTTGTCTAATATATGCTATGATGTGTACTAGACCTAATATCTGTCAAGCAGTTAGCTTTATGAGTAGATATCAAATCGAGCTAGAACCTAAATATTGGGAAGCTATTAAAAGGATCTTAAGACATCTGAAGGGGATTGCTGATTATGTTATCAATGGGACAGAGATCTACAATTAGTAGGATACATTCATGTTGATCATAGAAGGGACTTAGATGAATGAAAGTCTACCTCAGGATACATTTTCTTATTCAGTGATGGCATCATATCATGGAGTAGTAAGAAACAATCCTATGTATCCTTATCTACGATGGAGGCAGAGTTTGTGGCCCTTTCTTCATTAGCTTAAGAGGTTGTTTGGGTGAAGAGGATCTTGGATCAATTGTTGTGCAAAGTAGAATACATTGAAACAATGTTAGTGTACTGTGACATTAAGGCTATGATTACATACACCAAGGATCCAAAGCACCATTGTAAAACCAAACACATAAATATCAAGTATCATTTTGTGAAGGATATAGTTGCATACAAGACTGTGAACGTGAAGTATGTATCTACGCATGAAATGCTGGCTAATCCACTGACTAAGCCTATTTTTAGAGATGTGTTTGTGAGACACGTTAGGTCTTTAGGATTGCGTAGAATTTAGCATACTTTATTTGTATTTTTTTATATTTTCCCATTGTTCACAAACAGAGATATTTTGATGTTCTTTGATAATCAATAAAGTTTAATTTCTATGCTTACATATCTTTATTTGAATGTTGTATACATTCTTATTTATTGTTAAGTATGTCGGGTAGACAAAAGATTAGCCTTCTCACACAAGTAACTGCCTTAGTGTCTTTGTGATGTTGGAGATGAGAAAAGATTTAAGAAAAATTATTTAAGGATAATTTGATAGCAACTATGCTTAAAATCATTTAAGTTGCCTAATTGATGACATATGGTCATTATAATTGATTTGATGAAATAAGTTCATTATTTTTAATTTACCTTAGTTGTTAAATGTGAGTTCCAGACATTGTGTAGATCAAGGAATTCATTTTAGACTTGTGGTGTTTAAAATATCATTTGTACAGCATTATTTGTGAAATAGATATACACTTCAAAAGAAAATGAGGAATATTGTAGCACATAATTCATACCATGTGTGCAAATGCCGACCATCTAGGTTAACATAAGTGTGATCTTAACTCATGATTGTGTGAGACCCTTGAGCCTTTATGTTGGCTTCATACTTGTACCCTTAGACTTTGATCAAGTACTTGAGATGCAGCTTGGTGTTTACTATCTTAACGTGTTGCCTAAGAACTATGTGTAATGATTCAATCTAGCGGGAGATGTCTAAAAAAGCGAGTTAAGTCTGTGTTGATAGGATTGTGAGAAGAGGAAGATTATATAGAGAATCTCATAATTTCATATTCACCAATATACCAATTATGACTTATATGTTATGATTGTGAATACAAAATATTATTATACATGATATCATTGTGATATATCTGAATGTGATTCTTATGATCTAGGGTGCATATATACTTTATGATCTACATGCAGGTGTGTTTTCGATGAAAGGCTATATATTCGTAACTGATGTATAGCATTGATGCTCTCATAGTATGCTAGTCACACGACCTACTTTTCCCGTATGAACTACTACAGATTATAAAGAAAAAGTGTTCTCATAGTTTACCAAGAATATGTTTCTTAGGTTTAAAGCGTATGAACACTCCCATTATGTGTGAGTGAGAAATGTTAAAATATCGTAAAATATCTAGAGTTTAAATATGTTAAGATATTATATAGTGTTTACCCATAAAAGGTTGTTATTAAGTAAGGGTAAAATAATAATTATAAGAATTACTACTAAACCATAACTCTGGTTAGCCTTTTATAAATAAAGCTAGACTATTATACGATAAATAAGATATAAAGACTTGAGACGCTAAAAGAGGAATACTTGCGAAGTATTCTACAGTTGCATTCGAGAAGGGATTAAGGTTGTAAAAACTCGAGATACACTCAATACACTGTGCGTATCACATTCGATCAATGATCTCAGCCAGAATTCGATTAGCTTCCGTAATCAGGAGAAGTATGCAAGTTTCTTATCTTGAATTATCTATGAATGTGTCCATTATTTAATTCCCTTCAGGTTTCATCTGAAAAATGCTGTTATTAGTTTCTATCTAATAAATATATCATATATTGAGGGGCATATGATGTGTAAAATTAAGTAAATTGTTAAATATTGTGTAAAAGAAGTGTTGCACTGTTCATGCACAAAAAATTTCTCCCAATTTATTCAGAAACAGTCATTGACAATAATTGAGTAGTTGTAATTTTTTCCCCGTCGGAAATTTGAAACAATAATTTTTAGATCGACTTAAAACTACAAGAAACAAGCAGTTCATTTATTTTAACGATGCGCATGCTCAGCACACAATTGTTATAAAAAGAATAAGTCCCACGGCATTACTTGAGTTATATAGTTATTTAAATTGAGAAGCAACAATAATTAGTTTTGATTTTGTGAAACGAAGAAAATTAATTATATCAATCTTTCTACACGAAGCCAGCAGATGCAATCTATACAAGAGCTGTAGAATATATGGTGGCCCAATTCCCAAACTAGTTTCTGACCAGAAAGGACGATGGTCAAGCCACAATATGCGAGGAGGACAGAAATTAAAATCAATATAAGCACTGAGAAAGAAATAAAAAAGAAGGGTAGGAATGAAAAGGGGCGATGGAAATGGAATTGCAATGCTAGGGAGTGTTAGATGACACTGAAAACTGAGAAAACAGAGTAGTGGTCAGAGAGAAGGAATTGTGGGGGATAAAGTGAGAAGGAGGGAGAAGAGGATCATGATTACTAGAAACCATATTATTCTCTGGCATGGGCCACCATGATTCCAAAAGAGAGAGACTCACATGTCACCACATCCTCTCAATGTGTCCTCTTCTTTCTTATTCTCCCTCCCTCATTATCATCCTCTTCTCTCTTCTTATTATCATCATCATCATCATCATCATCATTCTTCCCTCTCCCTCCTTTCTCTTTCTCTCATTTTTTTCTTTTGTTTTCTTTCTGATTTTTGGTGACCCATCGTCATAATTCTTTGATACACCCTCTGATTTTGTTCCCTTTTCTGATATTAATCACCCATTCATTCTCCTCCCTCCATGTCTTGTTGAAATCAACTTGTCTGTTTACCTACCAATAGAATTCATTTCTCCATGTTTCAAGAATCTTTACCATGGGCTACATGATTTTACCACGTCGCCACAAGACCCAATTAATCAAGTCTTGCAATGAAATTAATATATTCTTTTTTAACTTTATGTTTATATACAATTAGTGTGGAACTATTATTGAAAGCATTTTATCTATTCATTGGACAATCAGTGTCCATCTTGGGTTCTCAACAGGTCGATAATTGAGATTAGCACCCACTAATACCACAATCATAGTATGCATCAATTCAAGGGACCTTTAATCCTATCTCTTTTTTGCGGTTTCAAAAAATTAAAAAGATCGGGCGTGTGTGAATCACAATCTTTGAGATATATTAACATTTTCCACCAATGATAGCCGTTTGTTGTGATTGTTGAATCTTTGTACTATTATTTGTTGTCTATTTATGGCATCCATTAGTGTTGTATTATTTAACTAATAACTTAGTTTGTACACAATGAGGGGCCACACATATAGCTCATTAATTAATTAATTATTCCTAGAGATCAGACGGATAGCATTATATAAATTCATGGAACTTTGATTATCTACTAAATGCGTAACAAGTGGAATTTGATCAAGACGGGCGATGTGTACTTTTTGGAAATAATAAATTTTTAGTTATGATATAATAATTATTAGATATTGTTAAAAATAGAATAATATTTTGTCTACTTTAATAAATTTATTACTATAACAATATTTATTGATTAATTAATTTAAGAATTAGTAATTCTTAAAAGTTCATATTTTGAATGATTATTTAATATTATATTAATTTTTATTTAATAAGTAATTGCGTCATAAATAAAAATTTGATATATTTGAAAACATAAAATTATAAAAAAAATTCACTACTGAGAAAAAAAAACCATCACACTTGAGTAGTTAATTAGTACACAGTATAAATAGAAATTCTTTTTATTTCTTTAATTGTTGAAAATTTTCGATAAATTGGAGCAAAAAATAACAACCCAATTTGATTCTAAGGTTCTCCTGGGGGAGGTTTATGCCCGAATATCAAACATGAGTTTCAATTATTATCAACTAATTACTTTTTATATTAAATTCTAAATTAGAAGGATCTTAGTTAAGCTAATAATAAGTGTGTGTGGTTTTCCTCAATGCATGATGAGTTTGGTAAACCGCACCCTTCATCGATTTTTATTTATAAAAAGTGTTCATCAGAAGAATCAAAGACATGAACCAGTCTTTGTCAACATGTATTTATCGGCTTGGATTAATTGTGCTAATTGAGTAACTTGTTTGGAGGGAAATATGGTTTTACAAAAAAAAAAAACTTTATATCTCGAATTAATTCGCTGTTGCACATAAACATGATCCATGCATGCCACGTCATGCGCAAGTTAACATTCCTTATATTTGTATGCTTTAAACTAATTATTTAATTCGGTGAATGAAATTTTGAGAACTAACATGATCCAAGTTGACCATAACCTTATTCCTAATACAAACAGGTTTTGGAGTGTTGTTGGGAAAATAAATGAAATAGAGGGAATAAATTGATAAATTTAAAAACAAAAGGTTTTGATTGGTATTCAAATTTTCTCAAATTCTCATTCACTATGTACATTTTAACACGTCATTTTATAGTTCCCTAATGATGAATTTTTTAACTTAAAATTATGTGCAAATAATTCTCGTTTGTTCAATATTTTATTCACAAAAGCATTATATATTAAGAATTATTTATACATAATTCAAAATTTAAGCGATTACATGCACAAAATTAAAAATTGAAAGTGTTCATTGTCAAACTTTAAAGGTTAAAGAATTATTTAAACATGATCAAAAGTTTAAGTATATTTTGTATATTCTTACCTATATATTAGATGTGTATTTGACTAATATAACATGATTATGTTTTTAATTCAAAATAAAGTAAGGTTATCGATTTTCAATACAAAAGGAATATAATTTAAATAAAATATTAAGAAATATTTCTTTCTAATAAATTATATTTTTTGTTAAATAAATATGATTTTTTAGGGATATTTTGACATTTTTATACTCAATGTCAAGTGCAAAACCTGACAAATGTAGGGAGCAATAATTCGTATATCATTATACTGAATCTATAATCTATATAGAACACGCTTTTAATTATATAATTAATTCTAAATTTCTAATAATTTCATATCAGATGTTCGCAAGGACTTATTAATTTATATAACTTACATGATTATCGTGATAATCAAATATGATTTCTCTTATCATTAAATGATTTTCATCCTCATTATTAAACTAAAATCTAGGGGGAGTGGGGGACCGTAATATTGTAATTAAATATTTTAATTAGTATAATTTTTTAAGAAAAAAAAATTAGTATAAGCTGTTTAAAGCTAGACTATATGCAAAAGGTATATATATATATATATATATATATATATATATATATAAAACATTTGAGAAATAGGGGTATGATATGTTGTTGAAGGATGTGAAGGTTTACATGATTGTGGCAGGTAAAAGAAGCCACTAATCTTGCCACCAATTGCTCCACAAGAAAATATCATTCGTTGTTGAAAAGTAAGACAAAACGAAATCATGGAATAGATAGCAACGCTGAAAAAATAGATTTACATTGATTTATTTATTATATTCGCTTTTTCGAAATTTATAAAGTGGCATATACCAACACCTAGAAGGCAGTACGGAGAGAAAAGCACGCAAAAGGCAAAGCCTAACGCACTGTTCCTAAGAAAGACTTGAGCTATAAACCAGTAAAACAAAAGCTTTAAAATTGCAGCCAACACAACCAAAACACGCCGTCAACTAAATCAGATATCTTCTTCTGGAGCATTTCTCAAAAATGGAAATTTGAAGTATAGTTGTAATAAAGTTTAGAGCAACGTCCAAGACAAACAGTCAGTTGGGGGTGATTACGAAATGAGTTGATATTGAAGGGCCACGTAAGGCATAGTAGAGAAAGAATGAAGGGCATATTTAGAAGAGGGGTGTAGAATACGGACGGTATACCCCAATACAGAGCTAGGTCAGTAGCGAGCAGTAAGCACTCACCCTTGGGACCCTAGGACACAAACACGAACCCAACAGACAAGGGGTGGCCTCCGCACCTTGCAAACACCAATGTCTCTCTCACTTTAATCGTTCTCACAGCAGTCACCCACCTCTATAGTGTTGCATACTTGTTCATTTTTCTCACAGCACCAGACAACCCTCCGTACGAGGAACAGTTCTAATATATACAGGGAATTTTATCTGCAGATTCTCTTTAGCAACCAACTACGTAGACTGTGGTTTCCAGCCAGTTTCGCGATTAGCTATGTAAAAACAGAATACTATTATGGTTATATGCTACCAGCTAGCTAGCTAGTCATACGTACACTCGTATATGTGGATGGAACTAGAATTTTTGTGATAACCCTTTTTAATTCTAATGGTAAACATTAAGGAAGCAAAACGTTATCCGATGATCCCCATGTGTACATTAAAAAAGTACGTATATATGATTAATAATTTATACTACTTAATTATGTTTTTAACAATAAATTTAAAGGAAAAGAAAAGAAGTTGCTAGAAATGCTAACCACCAGCACCAGCACTATGATCAACATGATGATGATGTTAATTCATTGCAGCATCCAATTCTACGATGTAATGATGATTCACAAGTACTGTACTGTTGATCATGATTCGTGAGTGATCACGAGTCTTGCTAATCGGAGGAACAAATCCAGGAATCAATGTTACCTTCCCCTCTAGAGGAGGGGTTTTCCAAGTTCTTGTCGTGATTGAAGGCGTTGGTGGACGAAGAAGCAGAAAAGTTGAGTTTGCAGGGAGCAGCAACATGGAAGGACCTCAACTGATCTCTAGTAGCTTGTCCTCCAATATCATGGTCGCCACTGCTCAGTGGCATGCCCTCGGCCCCGGAAGTGACGTGGGGATGAGCACTCATAAGATGGGCATGACTCATACCCAACTGATCCTCAAGGGAAGGTATAGATAAACTTGGTTGAGACTTGGCACTAAATCCAGCAGAAAGAGGATTGTTCAAGTGGTGAAGAGTGGGTGTTTGGAATGGGAGAATTTGCATGGTTAGCATGTTTTGGGGGTGGCTGTAAGGTACACCTACATCAGTTTGGTAGTTAATGGAAGGCGAGGGATTGTTACCAGTGGTAGTGGAAGCTATAGCATCAACCACATGATTGTGTAACACTAATGTTGAAGAAGGAGAAGGTGATGATGAAGGGGAAGATAAAAGCAATGGGTTTTGGTTTGGGTTTGGATGAGGTGAAGGACGCAAAGGGTAAAAGGGAGGCGCAGAAGTGGCAGTAGTGTCCAAGTGAGAAGCAGCGGAGGAGCGCAAGGAGGAGGAAGCTGTGAGAAGATCTAGGCGGCGAGAGTAGGAGGAGCCTGAAAAGGGGGGCGCAGGGATACCCGTGAACTCTTGAACCATGGCTCTGAAATTGGAGGTGTCGGTGGTGAGAACGGTGGTGGGTGCTCGCCTTGATGCTCTGGTTCGCTTCTTTGGGTTCCGTACTGCATTGGAGGGTGGTGCCGAAACTCGTACATTATCATCGTGGAGTGAGCGCAATTGCAGTGATGGGTCTGTACCTAACAAACACTGCTTGGTCGCAGCTGCTGATAATGACGACGAAACTGCAGGGGCAGTGCAATTGGGTTCGGATCTTGGGTCTTGAGAATCAGCACCAGTGTCCAAATTTAGGAAAGGATTGGGATTTGGGTTGGGTTGGGTTTGAGAGGAGAGAGGTTGGAGGTAAGTTGGAGAAACTTCAAAGAGGGAAGGGTGGTGGGTTTGGTGATGGTGATGATGATGAGAAGCAAGGGAGAAGGAACCAAATTGGGGATGAGGATTGATGAAGGTTGGAACCATGTCACCCCGTGAATCATATTCTTCATCCCCACTAGAAGAGATACTTCCACTATTCCCAGAATCCATAGCTTGCAAATTAAGCAAAACCAAACTCTATGTAGGGATCAAAATAAAATAAGAAAGAGAGAGAAAGCAGCAGCTTGTAGCAGTGAGAAACTCTTGTGCCTGGGGGCTGTGGTGGTGGCACCAAGGTTCCAGAGAGACGGAAAATGGATTACGTGGGGGGTGATGATAGAGAAGACATGAGATGGATGGAGAGGGAGGGGAGGAGGGGAACCAAGCCTTTGAAAAAGCTCCCGTATCTTGGAATCCCTGATCTGCAATGGAAGCAAATCTTTTCCTTGTCTTTCAGTCGGAGAAAAAGGTTGCTATCAAAAGACGAGATTAAAAAATGATAGGCATATGTAGATCTCAATTATGCTCACCATAGGGAGGTGAAGGCTGGGCAGATGAGGAGACGATAGGGAGTGGGGATCTCTTCAGGCGTCCTTTTTTTTTTTTTTTTCTGGGTGGCTGAGTGTATGATGGATTAGGGTTTCACTTTCAGACGGGAAGAAAAAGAGAGAAAGGAAAGGAAGGGAAAGGTCATTTAAGCTTTTAAGCTCGGAAAAAGAGGCCTAAAAAACCTTTAGAAGATCCTCTAGAGAGTGCAAGGGTGGGGTCGTCATTGGAGTAGAGGGAAAAGAGCTGCCCATGGCTGGCTGGCAACGGGTCAAACTCAAACTGAATGTGAGACAGACGGTGAGAAAGGGATGTCAATTTCAACTATGCTAAGCTTACACGCACCCACACACAACGCATGTAATAAACAATTATAGGAAACAAAACACACACATTCAAATATCAAGGCACAAAACGCGAAAGAGAAAGCCGAACGGACGAAGGCTAGGTTTGGGATTTTCCCCAATTATTCGGGTAAGCTCCCATGAATAATATGAACAAAGCCAGCCATCAGTTGCATCTCCTGCATTGCTGTTTAAAATTCTCTTTTCATGTTTCTCTACAGTCATCAATATTGTTTTTATGTTAGTTTACAGCTTGCTTAATCAAAGACTACCTTTTTTTTTTTTTTCTTCCACGTGAACCGTTTGGTGTGTGGAAGAATAGATGATCACAATATTCTTTAGTTGACGTTGATGAAACGGATAATTTTATTTAGTTTTCATTGGCTTTATTCAAGAACGGGTAACAATTCAGATTTCAGAGTAATATTAAATAATAGGGGAACTTTAGCTCTACCGTAGCCCCTGACTGAGTCAGAATTCAAAATTCCAATCAACAATAATTGATTCATACTTTTAATATGTAGTGCAGTGCTTTGGATGAATTCGGTGTAAAATCAATAAAAGTTGTAAGTTGATTATTTTATAACTCTATTATGCAGTATATATTATTATAAAATTTTTAATAATTATTGGTTTTCACCTATTCTCTCTCTCTCTCTCTCTCTCTCTCTCTCTCTCTCTCTCTCTCTCTATATATATATATATATATATATATATATATATATATATATGAGTCACAAGTATCAGTGAGAATGCGTCGTCAAATTGCTCTAATTAAATTTATGGGCCCATTTCACTCAAAGGGATGAATATATTTTGGTTCAACCTTATGTAAGCTACTTAAATGAATTATATTAATTAAATTACATAGTGGTATATTTAAATGTCACACGAAAAAATTTGAGGACTGTCACTTGAAGCAATTAATTAAGCGTAATCATTCTCTCAGAATGATTACGCTTAATTAATTGCTTCAAGTGACAGTCCTCAAATTTTTTCGTGTATATAATTTTGATAGAAATGCACTTTTAATTTTTTAAGATATCAATTTCCTTCTTTAAATTATTACTTCTAATACTCTTTTAATTTTATTTTTTAATTTCATTTTTTCTATTAACTACATATATTATTTCCATGTGCTTTAATATGATTTTAAGTTATATTTTTGTCCCTTAAAATTATCTAGTTTCAATTTATTTCATTAATTTTACTCAGATTTTGTTTTTGTCATTTAATTTATTTTTTCAATTTAATCCTTAATTCTTTTCTAAAATAATACTCAAATGTAGCACTATCAAATTAAAATGCTTTAAAATATTGAATCTTTGTATGTATTAACACTATTAAATTAAAATGCTTCAAACTATAAGCTACCAAGCACCAATATTAATTTAGTCCTGGGAAGGATATGACAGAGAATTGACTGTCCAAATAAAAATTAATATGTCTCTTGGAATTTAGTCATGTAAATAAATAAATGGAAAATAAAAAAGGAAAGGACAAATGTTTAAGTAGATTTTGAAAATTATAGGCTAAACTATAAGAAAATGAAATAAAGGAATAAAAGTGAAATAAGAAGTATAGTTAAAGTATCAAATTAAACTAAACAAAATTAAATACTAAAAGAAAAACTTAAAATCAAGTTTAGAAACTAAATTAGAATGAAACGAAGTCAAATAACAAAGATAAATCGTAAAATAAAGTTAAATGAATGAATTATAACTAAATAAATTTAAGGAGTGAAGTTAAATTTAAGGTAAAGTTAATGGATTAAAAATATATTTTAATATATAATTTATGTAGAGAAAATTTGTATAAATAATGCTACTCAACGAAATTATTAAAACTGGCTGCCTTATCGAATTTAAATATATTATTTGAGAGAATCAAATGTGATAGGTGATTAATGTTTAATTAAAATGCATGAAAAAAGGAGTTAGCCATATATAAGACATTGTGAAGTAAGATCCGTATGAACTCAAAGTATAACACAGTAAATATTATATATAGAATAATAATATTTGTCAATTCAAATCAATTCTATAAACATGATTATAGTTATACATTAAATAAAATTGATAAAATGGAACTCTATAACTAGTAACAATTTATTTTGTCATTAGAGTTTATTATACACTTAGTGTTATCACTTCATATGTAATAAAAAAAATAGACCCATTAAAATATTTTGATATGGAATCTCAACAATGCCCGTATTATTTTTAATTATGATTATTTGATTCTTCGGCTTATCGAGTATTTGTTCCTTCCATTATAAAATATGGATAGAAGGACGATGCCTAATGTATTAGTATACGAAATTAATAATAAAATCAATGTTTGTTTTTATAATCTCAGTGATGGACCACGAAGCTTTTCTTTATCATTTATTTATTTGTGTATCTGTATATGAACAATTTATTTTTTAGCAAAATCAATTTTATTGATAATTTAATGAGTTAACTATAATGACTTTTTTCTTTCTTTTGAGATGGACAGATCCATACATATATTTATGTATTCATATAAAAAAAAAAAATGGTCCCTTCCTTTGTTATCTTCTTTCTATAATTTGGTTCTTCAAAAATTTGGTGTCAAAATGGTTACTTAAAAATTTTAATATTAATCATAAATAGTCTCTTAAAACGATTTAACATAATAAGAAACTTTTTTTTTTATTAATGTTAAAATTTTTTAGGAACCATTTTGATACTCTAAATTTATACTGAACCAGATTGATACTAAAGCAAAAAGTGAGATATTAAAATAGTATTTTATTTTTTCAATTTATATACAATACTCACATATATTATAGCTAATATAACTGTCATTTTCATGAATATTTTCAACATAGTTTGTTTTATATAAACCAAAATATTTTTTTATGAATAATAAAACTAAATTATTAATTAAACAGACATAGCTAATTAAAGCCATGCATGCTTAAACTTATAGACTATGTGGCTGAACCAACATGCATGCAATGGTCATAAATTTGTCCAACATAGAACATAAAATGGTCAAAATTTGATGTTTACCCTTAGAATATATTAAATATTTCGTATTGATTGAAATGTTTTGTTTCAAATAAATTCATATAATATAAGTTTCAAGAGCGTTTTAAATAAATTATAAATTATTGCATTAGTCTTGATCGCAAATTGAATTAAAATATTTTAAAATTATCAATATATATATGAAAATAAAAAAAAATAACACTGCAAAATAATATATATATATATATATATATATTAGGACTAAAATGAGATTCTGATCATATAAAAATCACGATAGATATACCTAAGCAAGACATGAATGCAAATATGGCAGTCATCGTCAAAACTGAATTTTATTAGCCTAGATATTATTATAATGTAAATAAACACCCGATAAAAAGTAAAACTGTAATAAATAATTTGAGATGACATATAAAATTTTACGTGAAAAAACTTCAATAAAGTAAAAAACCACATATAAAGAAGAAAAAAATTTACTATGAGAAAAATAGGAATTACACTTACTCTCTATATAGCAAGGATAATACAATATTTTTATATCTCTTACTAATAGAAGAATATTAATCTCACAATTTTCTCTATATAAGATCGCTTCTTTCTTAATTGTGATAAATAAAATTTTAAAACTTTTTATTTATTGAGAAGAATGAACAACTTTAATATAATTTTTAAAAGAATAAATTGCAATAATAAAGTTTAGCCACCAACTATCATTATTTTCAAAGTTAGGCACTTCCTTTGACAATTATGATATGAGAACAAAATAATGAGCTAAACCTAATTAGATTAATTAATTATACACATTTAAGGATTTAGAATATAAGGTGTAAGAGAGATGCATGTCGCATGTTTTTGTTATATTATTATTATTATTATTATTATTATTATTATTATTATTATTTCTACTACTATTACTATTAATTTTGGTCAAGGTGGTTTTGTTTTAACCCCTTTCATTTAATGGGCATTTTTGGATGAACCTACAGTGTAAGAAGCGAGAATTAATCATAAGCCCAACACACTCGAATTCTAGAAATATCACAATTGAATTGCTCTCACGTCTTATACGGCCGTGCAGGCTAAATCAAAATTTAAAAGACTGAAGAACATTTTTAAATATTTTTTCACATTTACGTATATTATATAATTTTTATTAATTTAATTTTTTTATTTTGAATTTGTTAGTACAAATACAACAAAAGTTGTAAATTGTTATGAGGAAAAGTAATTAAAATGATGAGTAAAAATTCTGTTAGTTTTTTAAAGCATTTGATTTTTGAGAGTAATACATACTTCCTGATGATAGCTCTATGTGAGAATATAAAAAAATAAGATAAAGAGAATTGAACACAAAGATTTATAGACCATTGATCATATGTTTTCTAAGCTAGCTAAAAATTTTACTATGCAAACAATTCAATAAATACATTAATCAACCTTACAAATAGGCATAGCCACAAGTTTTTACTCCAACATACTAGTAATCCTCAACTAAGGATTTGTCTTACAAACTTTTACAACACAACAATAACCACTTAAATTATCCTAAATTCTATAATACAATAATCAATAAGATAAAGAGAAAATTTTCTTCCTTACACAGCACACACATACTCACATAAAAACATATGTGAAGAAGAAAAGACAATACAACCACTCAGATAGAAGCACATAGCTGGGAATATTTAAGTGAGTTTAATCGATCAAGTTTTACATCATTTTCAGTGAAACACTGATTATTTATGCTAAAGATGACCAATGGTTCTATAATGACTAGTTCTCTATTTTAGGAAATTTTTCACCAATGTCACTAATTATGGTAAGTCAATAATGATGGAATCACGTGATATAGAAATTTGTGACAATTTATTCTTCAAAGCTAATAGTGATTAAGAAAGAAAAGTTTATGTTAACTTGGGCTTTCAAGGTATTGGGCCTTACTGAGTTTTCTTATTTGGGCTTAGCCACTTGTGTGAATCTACTAAAAACACAATAGTTTGGTTAAATAATATTTTGACATAATCATCAAATAAAAAAAATAATAAAGATAGTTCAACAATCTCTCCTATTATTTTAATTATGTCTTCAATAGCTCAAAGCTAAAGTATCAACGTCTCTTTCTCAATTCAATCTGATGCTCGATGATGTCTTTATGGACTTTATGAATTGCTCCCCTTTAGTTGGATTCGTTGGTGTTTGCTAGTTGTTCTAAATTGCTACCTCTAAGTGTGAGCACATCAAACTATTTTCCTTTTTTTGGACACAAACAAAAGACATAAGCAAGGAGAAAGGAGATATAAATGTAACATATGGACATAATTCACATAAAAATAAGCATTGAAAAATAAATAACATAACGTGTTAAACTTAAAACCAGTCATCAGTAAATTATTAAAAGGCAAGAGTTTAGATCATTGGCTAATGAATGGCACAGAAGTCCGAAGCAAGCAGATAAAGTCCAATGAGAAAAACATAGAGTCATAAAGTTGGCGATGGTGCCAGAACTATAGTCACATAAGCAAAAGATATAAGTGCAGATTATGCACTATCATGGGCAACAGTAGGATAAATAGTAACAACAACAACAAATATAGCAACAAGAGTAAGAAGAACATGAGCAAAAGTAGGAACTAAATGAGAGAAGCCAAGACAACCCATTATTTATTTGGACACACAATTGTCTGAAAGGTAGCATTCAAATGGGTCCACATCTAGTTCTAGTCAAATAAGGTAAGCGAGATAGTCTCGTTTCCATGAAATTCAAGCATAGAAATGTGTTCACAAAGCTTGAGAGATGTGCTCATTGGAGTTCCAATAGGTTTTGTTGATTCCATTCCAAAATGCTTCAATATTTCTTTTGGGTATTTTATCAAAGAAATGAATGTCCCTTCCTCCAATTGTTTCATTTATAACCATAGGAAGAAAGTCATTTCTCCTATCATGCTCATTTTAAAATCTTTTGTCATGAGGCCAGACAAATCTTTGCACATGCTCTCATTAGTAGAGCCAAAGATTATGTCATTGACATAAACCTTAATGATAAGTATCTGACCATGTGAATATTTAATAAAGAAAGTTGTATCTGCCTTGCCTTTTATGAAGTTATTGTCTATGACAAATTTGTTGAGACGTTCTTGCCAAGCTTAAAGAGCTTGTTTGGGACTGTATAACGCTTTGCTTAATTTATACACATGATGAGGCTTGTCATCCATTTCAAACCTAGAAGGCTATTTGATGTGCACTTTCTCTTAAAGTTATCTATTTAAGAAAGCACTTTTTACATCCATTTGATCGAGTTTAAATCCTTTGTGACATGTATATGCCATTAATATTCTTATGGTTTCAAGTTTTGCTACAAGTCAACTCTTTCATCTCGATTGTATCCTTGAGCAACCAACCTAGTTTTATTTTTTATGATGCTACCCAATTCATCCAATTTTATTTCTGAATACTCACTTTGTGCCAATAATTGTATTTCCTTCCGGAGTAGAAACCAGTGACCAAACTTGATTGTGTTCAAATAGATTTAACTCTTCTTTTATAACTATAATTCAATAGTCATTTGTGAGCACTTCAGTTACATTCTTAGTAAGATGAATAAGTCTTCATTCCCTCTTTAGGATTTCTTATGATGAATTCATTTAGGCATATTGTTGAATGTCTCCATTCTTTGGGAATTTTATTTATGTCTGGTGTAACTTCCTCTTATTGAGAGACAGGTCTGACATCCATATTTGACTAATCTTCAATAGTATGCTCTACATTGTTATCTTTAGAAGTTGCTTCATGAATAGGAATTTTAACTTATTGAGCAGGTTTTTAAGGTGACTTAAGAAACTCATCATCATTGTCATTTTTCCTGTGTGGCACTTGATAAGGCACATTATCTTAACTAAAAACATTTATAGTTCTTTCCACAATGTGAGAGTTCTTATTAAATACTTTAAAGACCTTGCTGAATGTGAAGTATCATAAGAAGACACCTTTAGATGTTTTAGTGTCCAATTTTTCCAATTTTTCTTTGTTATTACTTAAAATATAACATTTGCTTCTAAAAGTACAAAATTAACTTATATTTAGTTTCCTACCTTTCCAGAGCTTATAAGGTGTTTTATTCAGTATGGGTCTAATTATACATCTGTTCAAAATGCAGCAGGAAGTACAACTTCAGGCCACTAGCTTTTGGGTAGGTTGTTTTCACAAAGCATATTTATAACTATATCAAGGATGCTTATATTCTTTCTTTCAACAACATAACATTATGCTGTAGTGTTTTAAGAGCTAAAAAGTTATGAGTAATCCTTAATTTGGTCCAGCATTCATCAAATGTTTTATTTTCAAATTCTTTGTCATGATTACCTCTTATTGAAGTGATGCAATACTACTTTTCATTTTGGACAATTGCATAATAGATTTTGAAATATTCAAAGCATTCATGTTTATAAGCATGAAAGTATATCCATATGTGTCTTGAAAAATCATTAAAAATAACAAAACCATAATTGTTACCTCTTATGCTCTAAGTTCTAATAGGGCCAAATAAATTCATATGAATAAGTTGATGCAGTCTTTCAATGCTTATGTGATCTTTTTATTGAAATACAGATCTTACATGTTTACCTTATTAGCAGGGATCACAAATGTGATCCTTTTCATATTTCAGCTTTAGTAAGCCAGATACCAGTTCTTTCAAAGACAACTTTGATATTAATTGCATGTTTATGTGTCCTAACCTTTTATGCCAAATCTAACAAAGATTTTACAAAGAAAAGAGACGTTTGTAAGGATCTATTTTATTAGTATGTTGACTATAAACATTCTTGTTTCTTCTCTCTTCATGATAGTTGTACCTTCCTTAGATATTAAACAAGAAGCAAAGTTAAATGCCACTTTATATCCTTTGTCACATAGTTGGCTAGTACTAATTAAATTATATTTCGAACTATTAACAAGATAAATATTGTCAATGATTAGAAAAAAAATTATAAACACTTTACCAGAACATATGATTCTTTCCTTTTTTGTTATCACTGAAGGCGCCCATTCCATTATTTCCTTTTGAGAGGGAAATAAAATGACTTTTGTTTCCACTCATATGTATGGCGCAACTAGAATCCAGATATCATTGTCATCTCCTTCTTTTAGATTCTAGTGAAACCTTATTTTCAGCATTTTCCTCAAGACAATCATTTGCATGAAACATAAATAATTTGTATAGTTGTCAACAATACTCTTTATATTTATAGTCACTAATAGGCATAGGTTCGATATGTTGTTCTTTTTGTTGTCATTAAATTTTGAAGCCAAATCATTATCACTCTAAGAGGAGTTTGCCACCATTGCTTTTCATTTATCTTTGTTGAGAAGATAGTCATTTATGATGTGGCTAGTTTACTTGCAACCATAACAAGTTAGCTCATTTCTTGTAGCTTCTTTCTTGTTCTGGTTTTCTTTATGAACATTTTAATTTTGATATCTTCTTATGTAAAATCTGTACATTCTTTTGGAAAGAAATGTTATTTCTTCATTTACAATTGATTCCTCACAATCTTCCTTTTCAAATAGTTCTGATAAGATTTTTAGAGCAATTCCTCTATTTGATTTATTCTTATTTAGATACTTCTTTCATAGGCAATGAGATTTCCTTTGAACTCATTAAACTTTATGGGTTCAAGTTTTCCACTTGTAATTGTTGCAACAACTATAGCTTTCCAAGATGAGTTAAGACTCCTTAGAGTTTTTCTAATAAGATCTTCATCAAGATAGCATTTTCCAAGAGCATCCAGATCATTCATTATTCTCTTGAATTTGTTGACCATTCTCCTGTACTTTTTTTGTCAGTCATATGAAAAAGTTCATATTCTTACATTAGTGTATCTATTCTGGTCTTCTTGACTTCAGATGTTCCTTCATAGGTGATCATCATCTTTTATCACATTTCTTTGGCTAAGGAACACTTGGCAAATTCTTGAATTCATTTGCATTCACAGCATTAAATATAAAGTTTTTAGCTTTGCAATTTACTTCATATTTTCGTTTCTTAGTGTCATTCAATTCCAAAATTGTTTTATTAACTTTCTTTCCATCCACTTTCTTTGTGAACTTGTACAACCCATATTGAATCACAACCCAAGCATCAAGATCATTTAATTAAATGAAGATTTCCATCTTAGTCTTCCAATAGGTGTTGTTTGTTCCATCGAAGTAGGGCGGTCAATTTATTGAGTGTTCCTCAATAGGCATATAAGTTGCCATTCTTTGGTAGATCATTTCTCTAGGTAGTTTTATTTTAAAAATACACATATCGAGATATGATATAACTTGTTAGCATAGATATAACAAGAAGGGATAAATTGCTATTAGGGAAGTACTTAAAATACTAAGTATAAATTCTGTTAATTTTTCAAAGCGTTTGATTTCTAAAGAGACAAAGTCTCATGTAATTCCTAAGAATAATGTGAAAATATTTAAAGATAAGGTGAATAGAATTAAACACACATAGATTTATAGTAGTTCAAATCACCATTGATCCTACATCCACTCCCTAGCTTATGTAGTTAGGAATTTCACTATGCAAATAATTTATCAAATACACTAGTCAACATTACAAACAAGGCACAACCACTAAGCTTTTACACCAACACACTGGTAACCTTTAGCTAAAGATTAGCCCCATGGATTTTTACAACACAGTAATAACCATTAGGATTATCCCAAATTCCATTATACAATAATCGATAAGATAAAGAGAAAATTGTCTTCCTCACACAGCACACACACTCTCACATAGAAAGATATGTAAAGAAAAAGCACAGCCAGCTAGGAATATTTATGTGAGTTTGATCAGTCAAGTGTTGCATCATCTTCTACAAAACACTTAGTATTTATGCTAAAAATGATCAATGACTTTATAACGTCTAGTTCTCCATTCTAGGAAGTTTTTCAACAATGCCGTCAATTATGGTAAATTCAGTGATGGTGGAATCACGCAATACAGAAATCTTTGGCAATTAATTCTTCGGAGATAG
The DNA here is from genome assembly GCA_037074485.1 of Delonix regia. Classification (NCBI taxonomy): domain Eukaryota; kingdom Viridiplantae; phylum Streptophyta; class Magnoliopsida; order Fabales; family Fabaceae; genus Delonix; species Delonix regia. The sequence continues at coordinate 9,648,298 of CM073452.1, forward strand.
TAGCGATTATGAGAAAAAAAATTTCTTTTAACTTGGGCTTTCAAGGTCTTAGGCCTTAATTTTCTTGTTTGAGCTGAGTCATTTGTGTGAATTTGTCAAACATACACAACAGTTTGATTAGATAATATTTTGAATAATCATTAAATAAGAAAATAATAAAAATATTATTTCAACACACTTGAAATAGATATTGAAAACTTTATAACAAAAATATGTCATTCTTAAAGTTTCCTGTAAGCTTAAATATATTTCATTTATCATTTTTAAAAATTTTAACTTTTCATATTTATTTTAAAATAAAATATTTATCTGTTTGGTAAAGAAGTTTGAATTTTGAATTGTATTAATTAGACCTAAAAAAAAAAAAAAGAGAAAAGAGAAAGATTAACACAAGAATGTGTAAATGACTCATTCTTTTTTTGGTTCTCATCCAAATTGTAGAAGATTTAATGAATTTAAATTTTGTGCTCCACATAGTGTGTGATTAGAAACTTAAGTGAATAAAATTTCCAAATTTTGAGGAAAAAAAGAGAAAAATAAAATAATAAATAACATGAAAGTGAAAATGCAAGGATCAATCTTGTTGATTTCGTTCATTCTTTGCCCTTAGTTTTCCTCCCAACAATGGAGAATAAGGTGGAGGGAGTATGATGAGGCGGGCGTTAATGATACTCCTCATTAGCATATTGGACGAAAATTGCAGTATACATAATAGTAGCAAACAGGCCACATACACACTAACTATATAAATTTACATAATGTTCAACCTCAAAACAAATCAATTGAGCCCACAAATCAACACCCTCTGCCACCTTATGTGACATTGGTGGCCACATCTTTATTTGCCTTTTCCTTATTTATTGGGGGAAAGGTGTAGTAGACACAATTTTTATCTTTTGGGTACAATTTCTCATTTATTTTAATCTTATGGGATAGAATGCTATTCAGGTAGATGCCTTACAGATAAGCGAGTATTATACTCAAACTTAAAGTTTTTAAAGTAGTCCAAGGAACAAATTAAAATTTGTTATTTTACACTTGAAGACCTTAAAAGAAAATGTATATGGATGTATGTACGTGTGTGTTTATATATTATAATTATATTCATGTATCACACAAAGTTGAAAGAATGAGATACGAGCATATAGTTCTTTTCCTTTATAATAAATGAACCTAATGAAATCACCATGGATTTGTATGAATTGAATTTGAAGGTAAATGTAAATAAATATTAGATCTCAAACGCCATTCTGTGAATTTTTTTTGAAAAAGAGTATGCACATATGTTGTAATACCTGAAAACTTGGTTAAAGGGTCCAGCGTAACGTGGATAACATGAAAAGAAAGAGAAATAAATCAACTTTTAAAGTAATTTAAAAACTGATTTATTTTAGAAGTTACTACCAAAATTTTTAAAGAAAAACTTTGGAAAACTAGTTTAAAATAAAAAGAAAAGGCAAGGTGGTCTACAAAAACATATATAGGTTTGGGAGTATGTTCGAGTATGGAGAACGTATTAGGTACTCCACAACACTTGTCCATAAGTACGGTTATTATGTGATATGACTTTAAAGTTATCTCAATTATCCTTACTAACATGCATACACATTAAATAAAGAAGACAAAAATAATAACAATGAAAACAAATAAAGGGATATTTACAGAGGGAAAACTTAGCCTAAAATGAAAGCCTAGAGCTTATATATCTAGCAATATGAATTAAAGTTTGCGTACTTTGACTAGAAATGCACGTTTGTTGGTAGGTTGAGTTTTAATTTTGTGAAATGAGCAAGACAACAAAAATAAATTTAATTTTCATAAACAAAATGAACCTAAAATTTGGTTGATGTGTTTTAATTACGAAAATAACATGATTTTACTCTTTTAACTCTTTTCATTTTCTCTCTTTTTGATTTTTTAGATTTTCTGAAAGTAAGATTTTTATTTCAACTTTGAATGGACAACAAAATTATTGAAGACAAGTATTTTGGGATTCTTGAATTTGTATATTTTTTGGATTTTTGAAATTAGAATTAACTATTTTAATATTGAAAGAGGAACAACATTATTAAGGGAAAGGATTTTTTTTTTTGGTTGAGATTTTTAGGATTTTTGGAAATCAAATTTTTTGTTTGATTTTTGAGAAAAAGAAATTATTGATGAAAATGATTTTTTAGAATTTTTGAAATTTATGTTTTTGTCTTGGGTTTTTGAAATTAGGTTTTTATTATGAAAGAGAGTGAAATTATCGAGGGAAGGAGTTCGTTTGGATTTTTGAATTTATGTTTTTTGAAATTTTGAAATTGGAGCAGCATATTCTAATTTGTCAAAAGAATGAGATTATTATATACGTGTTGGGCAATTTTTGGTTTACGAATAACACAACAATTTATGTTGAGATTTAGAAAGTATATTTTATTTTTTGACCATGTGTTAACTTTTAAAGTGTAATAAGACTAAAGATCTCATATAACCTCAATTCGTTAATTCTTAAATGTTTGAAGAGATTAATAGTTTCACATAGCTAATAACTGAAAGATTGTTTAAGTGATTTAACAATTACTTTATATTTAAATTTTTTTAAATTAAATATTAACTTTTAAAGTTGAGTCTTACATAACTTTTACTAATTAATGTTTAAGTGTTTTAAGATATTAATAACTCTACACGGCAATGGTAAAATAAAAGACTCAAATAAAAAAGATTTCAATAATTATTTTTGTAAACTAAAATTGATTTTGTTTATTTATTTCTAAATAACACCAAGTATTAACATTCAATGCATAAGGAAACTAAAGATTTTACACTTCTCACGGCAATTACTAAAACAAAGGAAAAATAAATTGTGATTTAGAAATTTTATTCTTGTATTTTGAAAAATCATATATTAAGGAGATCAAAATCTCACTGGCTTCTACCCGTTAATTCATATTCCAACAATAATAATAATAAAATAAAATAAAGGTAACTGAAAAAGAAAAATGTAGATAACTAAATAATAAAAAAAATAATCATGATTAAGTAAATACAAAAGCACAATGTTTTTGTACCCTTTCGCAACTCCTTCAAATTTTCCAGTTTAGCATGGTCACGGTATATTTTACACAAAAATCAACTCCACTTTACTGCATATATCTTTCATCAATATGAGTCTTAACATGTGATGAACCAAGACCCATAGCCCCATTGGAAATAGGCAAGGCAAAAATAAAAGAAGAAAAGATTAGCCATCCAACCAAAGACTCAAGCACAACATTAAGAGCCTGAACATGTAAGGAACCATATTTACGTCTTTTGACCATACAAGCCTGAGGACTAATGGTTTATTAGGAGTACACCCATTTGCCAATGAAATATACAAGGATGGTCTTTTTCTCTTTCCCAACAAATCAATATCTTAATAACTTAGCATAAAGGGAAATTTCCGGGGAAAGAAAAATTGCGTATAAGGGAGAATCTAATTTTGGAATGCATAATCCATCGCTAGACATGCTCGTGGAATTTTTCCGAACAAACAAAAGAAAAACAGAGTGCTTAAATGCTCGTGTATCAACCCACTGTTGATCCAATCATCTTTTCTATTTAGTGGGACTATATCAGAATTTTAAAGGTCACCAGCATGTAAATGTAGCAGAAACCCACTGTTTGTGCTTCTTGTTGTTTCAGCTACTGCCCCCTACTCAGTTTATTCTCTTCTTCTCAATCTTGATGCTCGAACGGAGATGCCTTCCCTCAATCTCTACTTCTCTTCTCTTTCACTTGCTGTTCACTTTCTCTTCTTCGCAGCCTGGTGTCCCGTGTTCTTTTCTCCCCATCATACACGACCGCACCACTGTTTCTGTATCTCTTCTCTGCGCATCTCTCAACCTGCCCAATCTCTCACTTCTGCAGCATCCTCTTTATGCTATCGGTCTTTCCATTATTTTTCTTTGAGCTGCGCCCATGCCCCCTAACCATCAACGTAGGGGTGTTCTTCCTTCACTACGTCATCTCTCACTTTTCAATCTCACATACTGTTTCTCCCTTATGCTCTTTTCCTCTCAAGTTCCCGTATTCTCTCAGGCTCCTTCCTCTCTATTCTCTCCCTCTGTTTTTTTGTTTCTGTTCTCACTATTCTCTCTTTCTCTCAGACTCGGTTCTCTTTCAGTCTCACCCCAGTGCTTCTCGGTCTATCACCGTTCTCAGCAAGCGAAACAGGGGTGTTTTTTCTTATGCCCAAATGCTTCCTTCAGCTTCGTTCCCCAGTGCCGTCCTCAAGCTCCCTGTTTTGCCGATATGAAGGCAGAGATGTTGCCTCCTTCTCTTCTCTTCTGACTCACGCCTCCTTTCTGTTATTTCATCCTTGTTTTCCAGCCACCATACCTCTCCTTTCTGCCTACACTCTGCTAAGGATGGGGCTCCATGTCCTTTTTCTTTCGTGCTTCAGTATCTAACTTCGTTTCTTTTCTTTTCTTTTCGTTTGACTTTTCCTTCTATTCGTTTTGTTGGTTCTGTCCATTTCTTTTCCCTTTTTTTTTTGTGGTTTTTTCTTGTTTTTGTTTTTGTTTTTATTTACCTATTTTGTTAATTTTAGCTAATGAAATTAAAAATCCTCATTTTATTGCCCCTTTTGCTTCAAGAACAATATTTTGACTCTTTTTTCATTTTTCTTTTATTTAAAAAAATATTTATTTTATTATTCATTTTGTTATTTTTTGTTAATTTTTATTTTAGTTTTTCTACTTTACAATATTCATTATTTTTATTTTTTAAAATTTCATTTCTATTCAATTATTATTAACTATTAATCAATTAATATTTAATTTTATTATTATTTTTTTGGGCGGGGTGTTCACATACTTATTAAATTGGAAGTGTCCTGCACCAGGTTTGATGCTTTTCACAGCAGAAACAAACTAGAAATGGCAATGGGCTGGAGGAGTAGAAAGTGAGAAGGGTGGGCTTTTGGATCTTGGTGAGCCCAAGTTGTTGTCATTGGTCGGCCCAGTTTGCAGGTTAATGAAATGCTTCCTCTTGAGGCTTCAGATGATTCATTCGGAATCTCGTGGATAGGGATGACACGCAGAGCGATTGAGAATGTCGTTGTCGCTCTTGAGGAATTTTGCAGTGTGACAGTGAACTACGGAGCAAAGCTTAAAGTGGAAGGTTGGGCAGCTTTGTAGTGCCCCCTAGCTCTCACGTGATGTCTTGTTTGTCTTTACGTAAATTGCACGTGCGGCTATGTAACTATGCAAATGCAAGCCTTCCTTTCTGTATGGCTTTGTATTAGGCGTTACGTGTAGCAGTTGCTTCATCCGTAGGGGAGTTTGGTATTCCCACTCTACATATCTTCCGCCGGAGGCTTCCCTGAGAAGCCTATGTCCCCACAGGGTCCCTATCACCCTTATCCTTTTTCCGCGTTCCAACGTCCCACTCAAGCCCCTACCAGACATTTAGGCTTTTCCATCTTCCCAATATTTCTCCCTCACCTCTTTTTTTTTTTTTTTTTTTTCGGTGATTATTTTTATAAGAATATATTTTCTGACTTACCAAATTAATTCCCCCTTTCTTGAGAATTGTGCATGAATGACAATCATAACTCAATTTATTAGTTTGACGAGGGGTCACTTTTGTTTTTAAAAAGCGTTTTATATTATCTCAATGATACCCTAGTTAATTATACCAAATTTATTGCAATAAATCATGTTATTATATATATTTTACACTTCTTACCATGATTACCTTGTAACTTTCTTTTTACTTAGTAATATTAATGCTCACACATTGTAAAAGGTTTCACCTACCGTCAATTTTGCTTGATGAGTTTACTGTTTAAGCTTTTCTTTCTCTTTTAGTAATTTGATATATATATATATATATAATAAAAATAATTCCAATAAAATTTTTAATTATTCACTATCAATTTTTTGATAAAAAAATATGATCAATAAAGATTGTTTATGACTTAGAATGACAAAAATTTCTCAAATTTAAATATTTTTATAAGGATTATTTTATGTAAGGATTTGCAATTGAAGATTTTATTTTCCCCATATAAACAGGATCACACTCTCTATGAGATCTATATCCTTGTCAATTTTATATAAACACATATAAATATTTTATGTACATGTATTACTATTTTTATTTGTATATTTTAGCCAATTCACTCATTTTATAATGATCTAAAATCAATTTAACTCAAGAATCAATTTCAATCATAACATTTTAGCCTTCTTCTTCTTGAAAATTTAGACAACATACTAGCATCATCTTCAAAAAATCAATCAATCACACAACTTCTCTCACAATTAGGTTAGGTTTGAACATTAATTATGCTTTACATTAAAAGCATAATTTATTTTGTTTTATTTTGATATTATTTTTTATAAAAATTTAAAATTCCCATGAAAAATAAGAATATAGAAAAATTTTTTTGGCTTCAATAAGAAATGAGGATAAGAGTGGGGAGACACCCCTAACTTTGTTAAGTTATTTTGTCATTCCTATTTATGAGTCAATATTATATAATCGATGCTTTGTTTTTTTTTATTTTTATAATATATTAATATATCTTAATAAGGGAAAAATATTTTGTCTATGTAAAACTAAACTCCGTTATATTATTGTGATGAAATTTGAAATTTGCATTCGACACATTACTAATACCTGATACAAAATCATAGAGTAAGGCTTATACAAAACGTAGGAAGATCTTAATGCAAACAAATATATATAAGACTTTACATGATATGAACGTCTGAATATCGTGGGCAATACTTGGTTATTCAATATTTGCACGTTTAGTTTCAATAATATTTGAATTTGGTCACAAACACACAAAGGAGAAAACATATATTATTATACATATAATTAATTGGGATTCAGGGCTGCCAATGATGGAATGCCTCTTAGCGTTTTCTCTAGATTTTGATAAAGCTCTGGTTTGGGCATCTTGGAATGGGATTATGCTGTTTTAAATTGGAATGGTTGAATGACTTTAATTGTATATGACGAAACACAATATTTAATTATATATATCATGTCTTTTTCTTTCTCCTCTTATTCAATGTTGGGTTAATCTAGACTTTAAACATTATTAGACTCTTATGGACCCACCTCTTATCTGATACGGTACCGATACACGACATTGAAATCTTTCGTGTTCTCTGTTTCCTACCAGAGAATCTGATCACCATTGTATGTTTGGTTCCAGTGTCTATCTATCTCTCAATTCTGAGCATATTTTTTGTGCGATGGACAAATTAAAGGGGCTACAATCTGCCACGACTCGTGTAATTATTTGTGAAATACCATCGACAAAATATTGGAGACAGACATTCTATCTTTGGGTTGCAAATCTTTGACTGTATATCTCTGCCACGTCTCTCACTGAACGAAAGAAGATCAGAGTGTATCTCATTCTGTTTCTTTTTCTCCGTCTTCAAAGTTGAGAAACATGAGATCTTCAAGGCTTCCACTTTAAGTTGGATTGACTTCCATTCATTTTCCTCGTGCGAAATTAAATATTAATTCCCCCATTGGTTTGGACGATTATTTAAATTTCGACCCGCGTTATGCATGAATATTAGTGGGTATACCTGCTCAATTTTGATCAACCTCGAGCCTACTTGGGTCAGCTCAGCTTCATGTCCCCAAATTGAATGATTAGAATTTACTTATTTTAAAATTAAAATATAAAAATATAAAAAGAAGTTATAAATTAGACATATTGAGTGCCCTGAAGTGTAGGTTTATTAAACATGTACATGGGGGTGTGGCGTGGGTTACAGGGGAAGTGTAGGATAGGGAGAGCAATTAGACGGCGGCACCGACGAATAAGAGTGAGAGGAAGACATGGGGTAGGTAGAGTCAAGGACAGTTTGTTGCGATAATAGTGCGCATGTATACAGCTTCAGAGCTGCTTCCTAATTCAGTGGGGTCTGGAGGCCTATGCAAAATTCTCTTGAGTGATTGACAATGCAAAGAAAGAAAAAAGAAAAAAGAAAAAAAGGGAGAAAATGATGCTGGATTTGACAGGTATTTTAAAAGCTGAATCGGAAAAGTCTAAGTCCTCTCAGTGGTTGTGGCTTTGCAACAAATCACCCATCCCGATCACTATAACATTGTGCTTTTTCAATTGGGGCAAGCTGTTCACAGCTATTCTAACAAAGTTTGTCATCAATTCTTACCCCTCCGGGAAAAGCTTTTGCAGATTTGCCCAACGTGGCTATTTTATAATTTCAATTATGTTGTTCCCACACCAGTTTCTTTCTCCATTTTCAAATTCGATCCTCCATTATTTTCAATACCCGCTTTAGCATGGTAACACATTAATAGTTTTTCATGATTAGGAGAATCATATTTGCTTTTTAATACTTTATTTTTGGTCAAAAAGGGTTGGCTCCCAACTTACAAGCAAGCTGATTCTTTTTTAAAACAAAATACACCCAAACATATAAAACTGTATCAGGTATATAAAGGAAAAAAGAAAACAAATATAACAAGCCGGGTATCATTATAATCTGTGTCTACGTGCCTTCAGGCTTCGACTGTAAGTATGTTTATGAATGCTTTCTGACTTATGTGTTGATCGTGCCCAAGCTTTTAGCACACAGAAAGAAGATGATGGTCAAGTACACACAAATTTCTCACCAACTTGAATTCCTGAAAGTGAAAATTGTAGGTTCACCCCTTCCGAATTAGTCCACAGTAAAGAAACTGGGCTGGTTATTATAAGTGGCAAATGTGCTCTTTCTACATAATGTTAAATTATGAATCTTATTCTGCTTATTGACGCAGAAGATTTAAAGTTTGAAACTTGAAGAGACAGATGCATGAGATTTACATGTAAGAAAAGTTAAATTTATTCAGTATAGTTAGATGCGTAAAGCTCCTAATATGGATATGGTTGGTTTCTTATCAAATTGGGACAAACATAAACACAGCATTCTTTTATTTTTTGACTCTTAAAAGTATAGTATGTTTCCATATATTTTTGGTAGAGGTCTCAGTAATATAATGCTATAAATCTTTCCGCATGTTATTCATATTAATTTAAGCCCTGGCCCTTTAAATGGAATGAGAGTACATTTGAACCGAGTTATTCGACAAGTAATTTTTGTATTGGCGACAATATGACGTCACATACACATAATAATACCCTAATTAAAGCGATCAATACCATTTAATTTCGTTCAACGAAATCATTCTGAGCCGTAAACTTTGAACAGTGGTTTTGCACATTTGCTTAGTTACCCTGTTTTATGTTACAAGCCAGTAACCATGCACGGATTTGTTTTGATTTTAATTTATTTTGATAAAATTAATGAGTATAAATCAATTTTAAAGAATATAAAATAATATATAAAAAAATTGTTCGTACATATTATATATTAATTTGGACAATAAAGGAAATCCAATCAAGCCATATTATAGTTGATTTGGACAATAAATGCAATAATATAACCTGATGTGTTTTCCTTTTATGCGTACGTGTCTATTATTTTAGATCCTACTCTACCCATTGTGTCTCTAAAGCTCAAAAAAAAAACAAAAAGAGCTGAAATTAGTTTCTTGGAAGCCACTCTAGAAGGCCGTGAGCTTCAAATAATAGGCCCTGCACACGGCAAGCGTCTTATGTAAACTCCTTCATAGTCAAGCCATCACTTCATGATTTCCCTTTCATAATTTCTCCAATTTCTGACATCTTGTTTGTTTTCTTCCTCTTGTTTTTTTTCTCCATTTGTATACCTCTTCAATATTGTTTTGTAGCTCAGCAAGTTCTTTCTCTGGGACTTCACTTATCTCCTTCGCCGACACATTTATCTCTAGTGAGGGCTAATTTCCAAGATTCATGGCAGGAAAGGGAAAGAACGAGGTGGAGGATGAATTCGGTTGTGGTTTCATGGGGAGGATTTTCCAACTCAAAAGGTATAAGCTGAGAAAATCATCTGTTCATTCACTACCCATGAGGGCTAGCAACAATGTACAGAGCGATCAGAGCAAGACTGAATCCAAGAAGCCTCCAAATCATGAATCCAAGGGTACGCCCATTGAGTCATACAAACCGGCGAGAAGGAGCGCTTCTGGTCATCGAACACCTCCTACCAACCGAAACAATCAAAATCCGAGACCTTCCGATGCTCCACGAAGCTCAACATCACCCTCTGCTAATTCAACCCAAACTAAGAATCAACAAAACCACAACTTGAATGATGACAGAAAGATACAGAAAGAGCCCGCTGAAAACTCTTTGGAGCTTGCTAGGATAAGTACTCATTACCAGCGAGAAAAAGAGAACAAATCCCCCCTCAAACTTACTGGTAATTTGCTTGTACGTAACAGCCCAAGAACTAGTACTAAGAGTCTTGAAAGCGTTCCCAAGAGAAAAGATTTGAACTCTGTGCATAATTCTTACGGTAACGCCAGTATAGGCGTTACAGGGAATATTATGAAGAGGAATAGTGATGAGCTTGCGCAACTCCGAAGTCCGAGGAACAGAGTAGACCCTGAGGTGTTGAAGACAATGGGAAATGAAGCATATAAGCAGGGGAGATTTGAGGAGGCTTTGGCTTTGTATCAGCGAGCAATTGGTATTAATTCAAATAAGGCAACGTATCATTGCAACAAGAGTGCAGCATTGATAGGCTTAGGCCGCCTTCTGGAAGCGATTGTTGAGTGCCAGGAAGCTATCCGCCTGGAGCCATCTTATAACAGACCCTATCACCGTTTGGCAACCATATATCTCAGGTACTCAATAATTTAGAAATACTTATATGTTTCATTCAATTGCCAAGGACTAGTATGTGGTTGGTTTCTGTCTTTTAGTATGTTTTTCTTATAGATTTAGGATTCTTAATGCAGACTGGGAGAAGCCGAAAAAGCACTAAGTTACAATGATGCAACCTCATATGCTGATTCTATACTCACTTTCCAAGCTCAGTCTCTTCGGAATCACCTTCAAAAATGCTTTGAAGCTAGGAAAGTCAATGAGTGGGATGTTATACTCAAGGAAACACAGTCTGCAATATCATTAGGTGCTGATTCGAGTCCTCAGGTTAGTATCATTGGTCGCACGTTGAATTTTTATACCAGTGCCGTGGATCTATCAGCTTTTTGTTCCTTATCCTGACTAAGAATTGTTTATGCACTCCAGGTTTATGCTTTACAAACGGAAGCCTTACTTAAACTCTTCAGACAGCAAGAGGCATATGCTACCTATGAGAAGATGCCCAAATTTGCAACTAATTGGTGTACCAAGTTATTTGGTCTGGCTCGTAGTGCTTACCTGCAAATGATAGGCGCCCAGGTTTACTTGGCAGCTGGCAGGTTGGTGAAAATCTTTTAATTTATGTGTTTTTAAAGTTATTTACGCATGATTTTTACACTCAGAAACATCAGCTTTAGAGGGTATGAAACCACAAATAAATATAAAGCAGGCCTGTTTATATTAAGGGGTCACAGATAGTGCACACGTTTGATGCGTGGTTTATGTTTGTATAGCAGAATCACTTGAACAAAATTCTATTCACGTTAACAGCTTCAGGCTACTATTGCTTTCTCTGTACTCAACGATCTCTGCACTGCAGATACAGAGTCTTAGTTTGGAATGATGCCAAGTTGATTTCCGTGTTGTGGGTGAACAGGTTTGAGGATGCGGTGACAGCAGCTGAGCAAGCAGCAAAACTTGATCCAAGCGACAAAGAAGTGAATACAATGGTAAAGAGGGCGAGAGCAGTGACATCAGCCAGAATGGGTGGTAACTTACTGTTCAAGGCATCTAAATATATGGAGGCGTGTGCAGTATACAACGAAGGACTGGAGCATGATCCGTACAATTCCGTTCTACTATGCAACAGAGCAGCATGTCGTTCAAAGCTAGGCCAATTTGAGAAAGCAATTGAAGATTGTAATGCAGCCCTTGCAGTTCAGCCTAGTTACAGCAAGGCACGGCTAAGAAGGGCGGATTGCAATGCGAAGGTGAATTAACTGCTTCTTTAATAGTCTTATATTCAGTTATGTATTAAAAACCCTTAATTATTCTCATTCTGTGGATATAGTTGGAAAGATGGGAAACTGCGATTCAAGACTATGAAGTGCTATTAAGAGAAAAGCCAGGGGATGAGGAGGTGGGTAGGGCTCTGTTTGAGGCCCAACTCCAGCTCAAGATGCTGCGTGGGGAAGATGTTAAGGACTTCAAATTTGGGTCTAATTTGGTATTTATATCTAGCAATGATCGGTTTAGACATTATGTAACCTCACCAGGTGAGCCAACATTCGGCTGCGTTTGTTGCACAAGTGAATTTGGGCAGTACACAATGCACTAACCTGGTTGTGTGTAATTGAACAGGGATGTCTGTGGTGCTATTTTGCAACAAGGCAACCCACAAGCAGGTGTTGTTAGTGTTGGAGCAAACCTGCAAGAGGTTTCCATCTGTTAATTTCCTCAAGGTTCGCTCATTTTAATTGTTTTGGGGTTTAATCATTTCTGATCTGTGGGAATGGTAACTGAAAAATTGAAAGATAGAATCCTGAGTCTTCTCTCTCACCTTGTTTCTTACAAATAATTTATATTCATAACTTCAGGTGGAAATTGAGGACCACCCCTATTTAGCGAAATCAGAAGGCGTGAGCTCTATCCCAGCATTCAAAATATATAAGAATGGGTCAAGGGTTAAGGAAATTCCAGGCAATAACCACGAGTTGTTAGAAAGATCAGTTAAATTGTATAGCAGCTGATAAGTGCTCATCGTCAGATGGGAACACTGTCCAGATTGAAAGGAAGGAGACTCAGCCATGGAAAATAAATCAGACTAATTGTGTCAGCTTCTTAAATTTGTGGATCTTGCTACCAGGGCAGAGGAAGCATAGCATCACCGTAGTCTAGACAAGTTTATAGAAAAAGGAATTCTTAGTGTTAGTTATTGATTCTTTTATCCTTTGAATGTTTGGGCAGCCTTTGGTTTTCATATTGGTTTGGCAAACTTAAAACAATTTTTTTCTCCTTTTTGTTGGTAAGTTATATTCTTCTAGGGGAGTGTTTTTTTTTCCTATTTATGTAGCATTTGACAGGAGTGGTTTTCTGAGCTTGTCTTTTTAATATAGAGTTACTGTACATTAGATAAAATTTGTGAAATATTTGTACATTGTTGATATGCTTTCTATGGTGTTGGAGAGTTTGATTTACTAAATAAAAAAATGGAGTTACTGGTCTTTTATTTTGGTTTTCCAAATTTCAAACCAAAAAATTCTAAAAATATATACACTTTTGTATTCTCACAAACATTTTATCTTTTATTTTTTTAAATTTCACATTTGACTTTTACTTTGAACACCTTAAACTTAAAAAGAAAAAAAACTTTTAACTTTTTCACATAAAATCATCCCATTACGTAGATTGAAAAATTATCGATAAATATCACCATATAGAAATATTTATTAACCGAGAGTCTTGATGGTTTAAACACATATAAGGCAATGCTAGAAAATTTAAAAGAAGATGGAATGAAAGGAAGAAAAACAAATGACATAACCAGTTCTATTATTTGGAATTTTAATAAGATAAGAGAAGATTTTTTTTTCAATTGTTTTGATGTTACTATAAAATAAATCAAATCGAATAACCTATAATTTTTTTATTTCAATATTATTCTTATTAATGTGGGGAATAAGGATATAATTATAATTTTAAAGGGTTTAATTAAACAAATTATTTTATTTTATCTTTGGCCCTCAATTTGAAAGATGGAAAATAATAGATTCATGAATGATTTGGAAAGGACTAAAAGATCCTTCTTAGCCACTCTATTTTATTAATAAATAAACTCTCAAACAATAATCATATGCCCTTCAATAATTTTATTCTATTCTATCCTAACTTGGGTTATGAACTCCCAAATAAACTCCATAACTAATTCATTTCATCCAAACATAAACTCCTAAATAATGATCATATCAATTTTAAGAATTTTACTATGTTATATTCCATTCTATCCTAAATCGTATATTCAAACATAAGTGAACTAACTCTAGTGGATCCTTAGTTTGGCACTTTGATTGGTTGTATGGCAACTTATGTGCCTTGCCTTATAAGCAATAGACAATATCTTCTCAAACTCCATGCTGAAAAAGTTTCTTATGCATTAACTTCTTTATAATCACCTTCCGCCTGTGATAATTAACAACTTAACATGGCCAAGAATAGCATGTCATGGATCTTTCATCTTGCTCTTTCTTTTCTTGTCTATGTATACCACTTGTGTCAACATTATGTAGATATATTCTATACTTCTGCCTTGCAAGGTTTCTAACTATGGTATCCTTGAGCTTGAACGCCACATAGTTATTACAGATGATAATTGTGACATCATTAAGAGATGTCCTTCATTCCTGGCATATATAAACATTCAATAGTCGTATTTTCTTTGAATTGTATTAGGAAATGATTACTCCACTGCTAACATGACTGTCTCGCAATGTTTGTATTCACTATAGTTTGACCTCTTTGATAGTTAACATTGCAATACGCATTTTTTATCTCTAGTCTCATGATTGGAGCATCCTAAATGTGCTATTTATTCTTGTTCTAGTTAATAGAGTTGGAAATTACCATGATTAGTGCTTCACCCTCTTCCAATTATTCAATACAAGACAATCCCATCTTTTTTGCATCTTCAATGGCAACAAACGGTGTTTAGACATCCCATTCTGGTTCACTATATGAAATTTTTTGTAGCAGCATTTTCTTCCTTGTGGCTAGTTCGAAATATCTAGCCAAGTGGCCTCTCCTTCCACTATTCCCATATTTTGTGATTATATATGTATGATGTATCTCAAAACATAGTCAATCAGAACATTAAAAAAAAAAAAAAAAACTCTCCGTACCCTTTCCTTCAATGGCTTGTCATCTCAAAGCTGGCCTAGGGCATGCCTACGGTTATGTAATCCCGCAAAAGTACAAGTACTGCACGAGTACGAAACTACAAACATCTAGGAGGTAAGTTCTTTACAGATTGTGAGTGAAATCTCAAATCTCAGAACAGGAAAGTTAAAATTAATCATTAAGGTAAGTGGTCGAGGAGGAGAAGAAAAAGATGCGAGCGAAAGATTAATGGAAGAGATTCTGCGGGTGGGCAGTTAAACTCATTGGAATATGATTTTTGTACCATGATTAGTGTAACGGCAGTAAATTTAATTAAGGCCTCGTTTGGTGGGAGCAATAATGAGGTATTTTGCAGGGAACACAATGGAGACAAACGACATGATTTTAGATTGTGAAAAGCGAAATATTCTGTCTGAGCATATTCTTCTCCAAGTCACTGTTGTTGAAGTGAAAGGAATCAAAGAGAAGACCGAAGAGTGAAAGTTATTACGGAAGCAGAGGATATAGCAAACGGTGATTCCATTGTGGGTGTGCCGTAAATAATGATGATCCCCTCGGCCTGAAAAACTTGATTTTGATCATAGTCTACCAGGGATGCCATGTAATGATACCGCAAAATGTTGTGATTATCATAAAGGCTGATACAAATAATGCCTAGTCCATATACAGTATCGTGAAGAAGACCCCGAAATTACTGCTCCAGCTGAAAGTGACAACAATGTATCTTCCTTCAAAGTCCAAGACTCCACTGATGGCCTAAAAATCAAAAAGGCTTCATTCCTATCAATGTTTTTTTGGGACATTGAAGATTAGTGGTATCATAGCCCAACAAGAACAAGCCTGACTGTGAGAGCGGCCTTGTAGACCACTTGACTTTCAGAAAAAAATCCAACATCGTTCATGGGCCAACGTTTCCCAATGGAGTGGATGAGCATAGTATTCAAAGGTCCTCACCACCTCAAGAGTTCAAGACGACCATCGCTGTTTCAATTAGAATTGCCACATACCGAAGCAAACTGAACTCCCATAAGTTGGAAATTTGAGCTAAATAAGAAAAAAAAATTTCTTTTGCTAAATTCTTGTCTGACAAAATGAAACACTGAAATACTTAACTTAAATATTTTTTAAAATATATAATGTAAAATTTCATTTAATATAATAAAGATAATAATTAGTATAGTTTTTTATTTAAATATATTTATATATATTTATGTCTTTTAAAAATATTAAAAAATTAATCTATTAAAAAATCAAAAAAATTAATTTGTAATATTTATAAAAAAAAATTTTATTTAGTTTATTTCTTAAAAAAATTACAAAGAATTTCATTAATTAAACATCTATTATTTGTTTATTGGTTTGATTGTAAAGTATGAAGATATTGCTTGAATATTTTAAATTTTTTTGATATTTTTCTTTTTATTTTTTGATCATTTCAATTAGTATTTTAATTTATAACTATCTAAAATAAACAAATCAATTTTAGTCATTATACTTTATTTTTATTAAAAGATTTAGATGGCTCAATAAGTTATTTTTTAAATACTTTAGAGTTGCAAACACAATGTCTTTTTCTTATCTTCTCTTGGGGTTAAATCATAATAATTTGTAATTTTGTAATTCTTCATACATTTATAATAATTCATTTAGTGACCAATAATTATGTATAAATATATGTGAATAATGTTGCAAATTTAATGTGTGAAAAAGTGATAATATATTTGAAATTATAGTTGATAATATTAATATATGAATGGATGTGATTATTATTTTTTTGTGAAAAGAAAGTAAACAACAAATCTGAAACATTCATAATTTCTATAGAAATGGTTTTTACATATTTTGTTTCTCATATTAATTATATATATATATATATACACACACACACACACCACACTTTGACATATTGGGGAGGGCGATTTAAAAAACAATCTTATTATGACATCTTAATCTCCTAATAGAAAAAAGACGGACTAAAATTGATTTGTTTATATTAAATAGTTATAAATCAAAATAATAATTAAAATGAAAAAAAAAACAAATGCATGTATCAAATAATTAAATCTAAATTTAAAACAATCAAAAAATATCTTTATCATTTAATAATCAAATTAATAAATAAAAAATAAAATTTTAATTAATGTCAAATTTTTTATTTTTTTCAAGGAATAAACTAAATAAAATAGTTTTCATAAATATCAAAAAAATTTTTTTTTTTTACTTTTTTAATAGATTAATTGTTTTAATGTTTTTAAAAGACATAATATACACAAATATATATTTAAATGTAAAGATATAATATTCTTTTATTTTATTATTTTAATATAATTTTAATATATATATATATATATATCCCTCTAATAAAAAAAAATTTGTTTCATCTGATTTGTTATCAATGGTAGCGAACTGGTTCGTGCAATTTAAGCATTTATATGTAATAGTTTATTAGATTAAGATCTAAAAAATTAATTTTTTTAAATTATAATATTTAAATAAAAAAGCTTCACAAGTCCCTACTGATATAGGATACTTTTTCCAAATAGGGATTTGATTTTCATATAAACAACTGTTGGCTATCAAGGGCGTCTAATTTAAGCCTCACCATTAATACCAAATAAGTGAAATTACTTGCTAAGTATAGGGGGCATCTCAGGCAGAAGCCCAGAAAATCCAGTCAAACTACATTTTAACTCGCGTATAGTGAATTTGTAATAAGCAGAATTCGATCCATATTGACTCCTGTAAGGGAGTAGTATGAAAAATGTGAGAAGGCGTTGCGTTGAGTTTCAATGTAACCTAATCGCCTAACAAGCTTTTGATGGTTGGCCAGTTCTTAGTTTTTAAGGTTAATTCTTAGCCAATTTCATCTTTAAGCTTGGTTTCCTGATGGGTGACAGAGTCAATGAGTCCTGACATTCGAATTCTAATAAGGAAGCAGATATCATAATAATCATTCTGCAAATACAAGAACCATTACATATGCTCACAGAACAGAGGTACGCAAACCATACCTACGTGCTCATGCCGGCAAAACATTTCCAGGACACTTGCGAAAAGAAATTAGAAAGCTGTACAGATGTAATGCATTTAATGATAACTAAATTAAGCTAAAACTGGGAGTATTCAGTATTACATTTCCCAGTTGTCACACCAAAGTAATTTTGGGAGAAATGGCATAAACCTCGTAATACTAGGAGAAATATATATTGACCTGCTATAATAGAAATATATATATATATATTTAAAAAACTTAAATAAAGAAAGCAGTAACCGTCAATGATCATCTTTTCCAACTTCGACTCTTTGATAGTGGATCTCGCGGCCCGTCAACAATCCATGTTTCTTTCACAATATCCGATGATATCTTGTAAAAATCAGAGTCGTATCTCATCACTACCAGATTCTCTTTCTCTGTTTTCTCTTCCTCCATCAACAACTTAAGAATCTGCCCATTCTTTTGCTCAACTTTTTCTTTATCCTCTTCTTTATGTGGGTTGTCTTCTTTTTCTTGTTCTTCGTTCTCTTTCAACCAACTTTTTGCTGGAGCCGACCTACAGCGCATGAGCAATAAAGCATTCGGAGGAGGGATAGCCGGTTCAGCAACTGATCCATCGTCGCCTACCTTATCTTCGTCCTCTGTTTCTTCTCCGTGAAATCCGTTGTTTTGGTTCTCTTGCAACATCATAATCCATTTGGAAAAGACAGTCCCTGAACTGTGGATGTCGCTTTCTTCTATACCCTCAACATTTTCCGGGTACCCTTCAGTCTCTTCTTCTTCTTCATCATCTTCCGTGGTGATATCCGTATCCGGGAATGATCCAAAGCACCGCAAATCAAATCGTATGCTTCGCAAACAAGTCAGGAATTGCATGATTTCCCTTTTGAAACCGAGAGACTCAGCCCAGTTGGATCGTTTCCTCTGTTTTCTATCACTGTGAATTTTCTCTATTTCTTCCATCATTGATTGCCAGTTCCTGCAAGCTGCTGTCTTTTGCCTAACCTTGATCTGTCCGGCACAAGTAACTTTTGGAGATGTAGGTTCTGCGATCTCCGAGTCCATTGACTTGGCTTTGGCCCAAAGCAGAGGGCTAGCTTGACTACCACCTCTGGTGCTTGATTTCTTAAGGTTGTGGTGGCGTTTTTTCGACTCTGAATACCTACCTGGGCTGCAAATGGGCTTAGGCATAAGATTCAAATGAGCTCGAGATGGGAAACACACCAACAGATCAGCAGGGGGTGCAGCTTTGGCTTCTCTTCCCTTCATCATATGCTTCCTTCCTCTGTTCCACTTTTCTTCTGACTTTCTGTATGTTTGTTACGCCCCAGAAGTCAGAGAATGTGCTTGGTGATACTATGTTTTGGAGTTTTGGATGTGTTTGATGAGTTTTGAAAAGAAAGGAGGGAAGCAGTGACAGCTTTCCTATGCATTAGCCTTTATTTAGGTGTTCTCTTTACTTTAACCATCTGTTTCTTCAATTAATTCTTACTGCCCTGCTTTTCGGTCTCCTTTGAGTTGGGGTCCCCAGAGAACTCCTTTTAGTCTTTATTTTTTGTGTTAGCGATTGACAAGAACAATTTAAAATGAGAAAAAGTTAAATGGAAAGCTGAAACCCACGAGCCTTGCTTCATGATCCAATTATAGCCTCACCTTGTGATCCCATGATAGATGTTAGTGTTACTTACCTTTCCGTGAGAGAATTTAAACGAAGAAAAAGCCCCTGGGTGGAATGAGATTCGGCGAGCTCATTGGTTAGTGATTAATTTACTCGAACTTCATTTAATTGATCAGTATAATTGCCTAGTGAAAAAGCAAGGACTCTGGGCAGTTTCTCTAGTTGACAACCCAATAAAACCGCGCTACGTTTATTGAAAGCACAAAATTTTACATGCTTTCTGTCTGACGTTAACAGTTGATGATGACCGTCGTAAACCGCTGCGACAGCAACGTGTGAATAAAGAAAACCTTTACTCCAACTAAAAGCATTAACACCGCTGATCTTGCCAAGGTTTTAAGAGATAATGATGGATTAAGATTATTTTTCCGCTTTCTTTCTTGGAGTGATATGATTGGGAGCACCAGGGGTGAAGCTCCTGAGCAAGTTAGGAAGATGAAGAAGGCTTGTTAAAGTGAGTATATCATAATGAATGAGGGTAACGAAACTTGAGAAAGAAAATGGTCCCCTTCAGCCATCATGCAAATGGCACTAAAGCAAAATAAGATTTCTATGCTTTTACAGGGTCGTCAAATAAAATACTCACTCTTCATCTTTATGATTATTATTCATTGTTGTCATCATGATATGGGGGAGAGTCTATTTCTTGTTCTCTGGGGTAAACCTTTTTTCTCTCAACTGCCTATATCTCTCATAGGGCTTGAAGGGACAGAGGCAACAAACTTGTGTGTGCTTTTCTCTCTCTGTTCACTTTATATTCTTCCGATGCTCAAATAACTATCTATAGGATCTTGTACAGTATATCTTCGACAGTCACAATATGGGTTGAGATATATGACAGAAAGCAAGGGTTAGAATGGTGACCTGATGAATCAATTCATGCACTGATTTTCAATTCTCAAATGAGTTCTCGACAGTGAGCAGTGAGCAGGGTTTGCAATGTTGTGAAATTCAAAATTTCTTCCAAGCAAGCACACCTTTTGTTGACTTATTATTAGTCGGAAGTGATATAGTTAAAAACTTTCAAAATACCGACAGAAAAAATAATCATTATCTTGGATCAATTATCTTCAGTGAAAATTTTGCTTCTGAAGTTTGAACCACTTGTAATTAACAAGAAACAACTATCAGTCTGCAGCAACAAATTAAAGCTCTTACAGCATCCTAGTGTTGTTTAGTTCATTAAATAAAAAGTTACTTCGAACATGACAAACACGTTGAAAGAAAGAAATTTTGAATGCAGATTCAAGTTACAGCATAAAAAAAAAAAAATATATATATATATATATATACACACACACACACATACCTACATATATGATGGCCTATGTATAAAGTAATAGGCTTTATTATTACAAGTAGGCGCTGGTGAGTTAGGTATAAAATCTAGCAACCCCTGTATTACTTAATTCAAAGGCTTATCTTCGGTGCTTTATTACTTTAGTGAAGAGACTTAAAGAAATGGGAGAGAGAAACTTGCGGGGCGAATAAGGGAAGAGTAAAGTTTGGGAGATGCAGTGTTATATGCAGACAATAGAGAGTGGGATATAACTGATGCATGTGGGCCTGGCGAAAGGTGATATTCAGTAGTTATCAAGTGAGAAACAAATCGTCTTCTAATTGTTTGTCGTTATAAAAGGCATTTACTGTACCTGAACATGTTGTTGTGTATACGTTTGAAACGAACGGTGGTGGATACAATCATAAATTTCAGCTTCCATATTTCCCAATGCCAACAACAGACATGATTAATAATGCATCATCTCCTGAAAATGATCACCTCGCCAACACATCAGTTTATCAATCCTTTGAATCCTATTCCTTGTGCATGTATATGATCATACAGTTAATAAACTTTTTTTCTTCCCTATAATTGTTGAGTGACCTAATGATCTGTCAATACTAATTTTAGACCCCGTCCTAAAATGGTTTTGGGGCTTATTTGAGACACCTTCAATATTTGAATTATATCTGTCTTTCAATGTATAATTGCTTGAAAAGTAACTCAAATTCGTTTGAAGGTAAAAAGGAGTAATTGATTTACTCTTCCAGTTCTCTTTACACGTAAATCCAACGCCTTCTGGTTCTGGATACCTTTTGTTCTGCCTTCTCTATGTCTCTCATTAGGTTATTCATATGGATCTTAAGAGGCACATTTTTGGTGGTATGGATGACGAAGATTTGAGGTGGCTTTTGATAGCGACCCAGCTATCAAGAATCACAACCAAATACGAAATAGAGGAGGAAAGCTAAGGAATGAAAGGCAAAATTCCTTAGAATAAAGAGGCCACTATAGATTAGATAGAGCAGAAAGGAATTACAAATGGAAAGCAAACTCTTTTCAGACTACCACTAATTCGTACAACTTTTTCCACGTCTTCTCACTGCCCAAAAGACTATTTCTATACCTCTAACACTCTGTTTAAATAACTTCTACTACTTGTTTCAATTGGGCTATGGGTTTAAAAGTGGGCTTTCTATCTAGAATGGGCTCATTTGGACCACTATATGTCTTATCAATTATTTGTTTTTTCCCTAAATTAGCAGTTTGCTTGTGTGGAAAGTCTAGGTCAATGTGTAAGTCCTATATGAGCAGTTATTGACGAATACTTGTCTATCCTATATATCAGGATTAGGCGTTCATGGATTTGAGCATTTCCACTGTATATATGTACTGTTGCTGACAACTTGGGGCTAACATCAAACGTTGTCAATAACTGTATGTACAATTTACATGGCCAAAAGAAATTTATACGAGCAATTTACACCTTCTGAATTTCGAAGTTAAATTATTACTGGCATCAGCTGAATATCTTAATAAACAGATTTGATCAGTAGCAATTTCCTTTTGAATTTCTGTGTCCTTAGATATAGAAGGGGAGGATATATAGGAAAAAAATAAAAATAAAAACAAGTTAGCTTAATCATTGATGTCACAACCTAAGCCGGTAGGGCGTGATTGGCATGGGAATGAGGTGTCATTCATCCTCGCAAATCTGTCAGAACTTTCATAACTATAAAACTTATATAAATATATATTAAACAAACATAGATTGCATAGATAGTTTATGACACACCATAATAATACATTAAACATTTAGCTTGTATACTAGAGAGTGACTGAACTGAATCATAAAAATACTGAAAGATATAGTTCTAGTAGTAGGTTAGGCTCACCAAGGAACTAATCACTAAGATTAAAATTTTGAAGGTGGATGTTCTGAATCGATGCTCAAATCTAAAAAATATTAAATAATGAGGTGAGTAAAAACTCAGTGAGTAAGTAATTTTTTAATATTGTAAAAATTAAGACAAACTTATGGTGGTACGTTTTTCAAAATTTAAAATCAAATATTATACAGACATAATTCAATAATATTAAACAGAGAAAAATTATCAACAGTATGTAATTGGGAATCTCCTATAGAACCAGTAATAATTATAGATAACAGAGTCAGCTCAAGGCTAGTGATAACAGATCGGAACAGATACTCATACAGTCACAGGCTCTGAGTAAATATCATAATAGTCATTGGCTTCAAATAGAATATGGAGGTAAGGGTATCATACATAACCTTATCAGAATATCAATCGCAGTGCATTACAGCTAACGTCAACTGCCATTAGCTACAGGGTTCTGTTTTGGATATGTTCCTAATGTTTCAAAGACAACTAATTATCCATGTACAGATACCAGAAATTTCAAAATCGTACCACTACAGAATTTAGATTTCAATATTTATAATAATTCAATATTCAAAATCATCATGAATAATTTAAAATAATATTTTGCGTAATTATAATTATCTACTCACCTGATAGAAGTATATCAACCTCCTTCTATCCTTGATTATAATTCCTTTGTTGAAAATATGCTAGTCACCTAAAAATATTAAATAAAATACTTTTGTTATCCAATCATACAAATAAATTTATTTATTTTAATTTCATCACATACCCAATTAAATATCTCTCATTTATTTTTATCCAATTTACCTCTTTCTTTTCTAAATGTTGGAAATTAAATTTATGAACCACTTAAAGAATACTTTAAAAATACTTATAACCTATATTTTATTTATTATCCTTATTATCATTATTATTACTATTATTATTATTATTATTATTATTATTATTATTATAATATTCAATCAATCTATTATGCACTTATTAAATTTCTAACACCTACCATAACACAAATTTCACTTAAAGGTCATCTAATAAATTTCAAAATTTTCATTTTACCTCAAATAATATTTATTGTTATACAATCAAGCCATTCATATTTTTCTTTCTAATTTCCTTCCTTTTTCTTCATGAAATATCTAGAAAAATTATTAAAAATTGGAATTTTGTTCTAAAATTCAAACTAAAATTTCTAAAAATTCTAAATCACTCCTTAGATGCATAAAAAAAAATTTTAGAAGTCCTAATAACACAATTTTCACTAAATTCCCAAATCACTCCTTGACTCTTAAATTTGAGTTTTTCAATTTGGAAGCCAAATTTCACAATTGATCAATGATTTCAAGGGAGAAAGATGCAAACTTCACCTTATAAGTGTAATCCTAACTCAATTTGAAGCAAGCAACCCGAATTGAGAACAATTTCATCACTTTTATGAACAGTGATTTTGGAGGATGAACAATACTTGAATTGGTTTTTCTTCGATTATGAACAAATTGGACTGGATTGATCAGTGTAAATAAGGGAGAAAGGTGTGAAGTCAATGCAGAAAATGAAGAACTATGTTTAATTGGATTAAAAATGCACCAAAATCACGAATTGAAGCTTCAAATTTCAAGCTATTTTTAGGTATATTGGGTTGTCAAAAATTTTATGAAATTCTAATGATGTGGCAGGCTGTGAAGATGCCTGGGAAGTCGACGGGGCCACTATGGTAGAGAGGAGTCGCCGGTGAAGTTGAACAAGGTCGAAGGAAGCTCCGGTTGAGCCAAAAAAAAAAAAAAATCACACCGTAAGAAGTCTTTAACGTGATTTTCCATCAATTTTTGCCAGTAGGGAGGATGCCAGTGGCCAAGGATGGGCCGGTGATGCCGCTAAAGGGTCGCTAGTGCTCTCCGGTGGTGGTGACAATGGTTGCCAGAGGGAGAAACCAAAATTTGTATAATGAATCTTAGAAATCTTGTAGATAGATGAGTGATATCTAATGAATAATTTTGCAAATTATTTGAGGATATTAGATGTAGGTTAGTTACATAATTAGGCAATAACATGGGTTAGGTGGAGTTAGTAGAATAATTGAGATTTTTTTTTTATATTTTAAATAGAAAATATTGTTATATATATTTTATCATATCAAAATTTTCTTAACAGGTACTTGGTTACTATATTTAGTTGAGTTACAAGTGCTAAAATGTACAGAGTGAAGTTTAGGTACTAACTTTGATTACTATCTCAAAAAAAATTTTATCTGCATACTCATTTAACTCTAACTAAGTTTGTAATTGAGTATAAGTTTGATGGGTATTACAATTGATATATAGTGTTTTGTTAATTCTACAATTAGAATTGCTAAAGGCATGCTATTAGCTAATGGTAAATAAACTTAGTCCAATTGTTATCATAAATCAATAACTTTTGTACGGCATTTTGTTAATTTTAGGTAATATATGAATATAATATTAATTGGCAAAAGTCTACCAAATTATTTTAAGAAATTAGATGCATTTGCGTGCATTTCTTACATATACATATTTGTTTCGAGTCGAGTCGAGTCGAGTCGATACTAACTTAGCTTAGGTAGGTTTAAGCTTTTCAAGGTTAGTATACTCCAAGTGAAGTCATCGTAGATATTCTCACAAATGGCCAGTGACCCACGGTATGAATGAGAACCCAAGAACTAAATGCAATGAATGTAAGGTGGAAAATTTCAGGCTTTAGTACCTGTTGTTCCTTTTCTTCCATTATTGCTGGGTGGACTTTGGTACATGTGAACACTCTCTGGAAAATATTAGGCAGCCACAACAACATTGTGCCCCAAAAAATAACGAAGATTTATTAGAACGTGATGATTTATCCTTTATATAAAAACAAAAAGCTTTTGAACCAGCTTTGTGTTTGTCACATCGTCAAAGATAGTTGTAAAAGGACAAGCATTTGTAGATATACTATGACAGCTATATATATTGCGACCTAAATGTGAAAACCATGTGGAATTTAGTAAGTGCTCAAATAGAACTACACTTGGAAAACACGAAGAGAAGTTTGAAGCAGGGGAAGACTAGCCTGCACTTGTCAGGACTAAATAACGAAAACATCATCAAAATCCATCGAAATTGCGATATACATAGGTACATAATTGAAAGAGGCCCGTGCGCGTTTTGCTGTTACAATGATTGACGTCTCATAGCACGAGAATATACGGCTTGATATTGGAAGAATTCCGTGGCATTTGATTGTACCAATACACTAATGTCAGTTTTCACACACCCGACCAAATCCTCCATTTGCCGACTCAATAACATCAAATTGTGATGTAGTATTAATTAGCTTTGAGTCAATAAGATAATGCACTAGGAGAAAAGGTTGTGGTCTCACGCCCAATTATTCTTCTGATCGTCTGTCTACCTCCAGTTTAATTTCTGCATTTGAAGTTGACAGTTATTTTTCATTGTTGTTAGTTTTTTGAGCTTGTTCTTGTGTTCAATGTTGTTTTCCTCGTGTTTGGTTTTTTTCAATTCTCCAATGGACGCCTTGTAATATTGACGTGAGCGTGAATCACCACCACGTTAACATATTACGTAGGCATACACGTAGACAAACAACCGCATGAAAGCTTCCTCCTTCTCTGCTTTTACCTTGATTTAAAGATATCGCTTTCTCCACATTCCACCTTATATATATATATATATATATATATATATATATATATATTATGTTATATTAATTCTTTTTTTTAAAAAAAATATAATGACATTAATTTTCGTTGAATTAAATAGAAAAAAAAGCAATAAAAATAAAGAGGAAAGTTTTCTTTTCTTTTTTTGTTTTTTTGGCCAAGGAGGAAAGTTTCCGTTTGAATGGGAATATATACCACCATATCAGAAAAATTCCTTCTATTTCTACTACTCTTTGTAAGCACGTGAATCATGAAAAGCTGGAAACTGCTGAAAATGCGCGTTGGGAATATGTAGAATATGAATTGCATTACGACGTGTTAATAAAGGATCAGTCCTGTCATAGGTTAGTACTAGAGATTATTCCAAATTCTATTGAAGATATTATGCCAAAGACAATCACGCTGCTAACTTTATCTTTTTTAAAGGAATGAATTTCACATTCTAAAACGGGGCATGAAAGATTGTTGACAATCTGCTCCATTAAACCATATATCATCCAAAATGCCTCCGACTTCCTTCCCTTTGATGCGCATAATTTTGACTTGGATTTTATTCAAGCATGTTTCCTATTCCTGCTTTATATATATATATATATATTGAAAGGCACAAAATTCTCTTGAACTATTTAAATTTGTATAGATTACTCCTACTGTTAGTAAATTTGTTGATCTATAACTGAAGGATGATACATCAAATTAAATAGACCTTATAACCTTAATTTTTTATTCAAATAATTTCTTCAGCTTTATATACGTATTCTCTAAATTTTGGTTCATATGCAGATACTCTCATTATGTATCATATATTTTTATTGATGAAATAATAGACTAACTAATGATAAAAAGTTATTTGCACATAATCTCAAATTTAAAAATTTATTTATCAAGTTTTGAAGTTAAGGAGGTTTTATGTCTTTTGGTGGGAGATGGGTGGGTCGATGTTTCTGCTTTTTAATGTTTGATTGCCTTTCTTTAATTTGTGGACGTGCATGGGTAACTAGAGGAGGTGCGCTTCTAGGAAACTTCGTCTAAATTGGAGGACTGTATGGAACTATGATGCTTCAAATGGTTGTTCTACGCCTAGCTAGCCCCTTTTCTTAAAAACCTTTATAGGAAAGTTCGAGCAAGTTAACCTCAATTAATTTCCCTCTTGGTCTCTCTGTCTGTCTCTAACAAATTGTATTTAATTTAAAGCAGTTTACGAACAAAATTGTGTGGGATCAGTAAAGTTGTATTCAAAATTACACACTAATTAGTTGTTCATGTTATAACATGCTAGAGCAAATATAAAATTGTAAGATAAAGAAGTGTCATATTAGAAGATGAAATATATATGTTTCTGATGGTAGTACAGCAGAACAATCAATTATAGTTTGGACCATTCTAGTTAGTGCTCCAGGCACAAATAAAAACAAGCAACAGAATGTAACTTTTAAAGATATTGACAAAGATTCAGATAAGGGGAATCTTTTTTTAATTATCTTAGCATGAGTTTATGGGATCGGTATATTAGATTATGACAATGATGTTGTTCTTAGAATGTTCGCATTTGTTTCACATTAAGTACCTTTATCTGGACCTTTTAATATAAAAAGTAATTAAAAGATGGAAGCTGCCTAAGAGTAGTGTAGTGGATGGAATGAGTAGTGAGTTAGAGGCATGATTAGAGCATATAGTAGAAGCATAAAGTGCGATGTTTCCATCCAATTCTTCTCAAACACTCTCATTAGATACCAAGTGTTAAACCTAGTGGGTACGTGCGTGCCTGAAACGTCTTTGGAGACCTCATGGAAGATATGGGCATATGTGAATTTAGCTTCAAAAAGGGCATGATTTGCTTCTTTGAGATTGAGAAAAGAGAGCTTCAATCTAGAAGCACCACAGTACATACACCCCCACACACACAGAGCATATATTTAACTATCAATCTTTCCATTTCCATAGCGAATTCCCAAAGACCCACACAGCGACATATTAAAAAGCCAGTATTGTGAATATACTTTTTTAAAAGAAAAAGAGAAGGAGGAGGAAGGGAAGTGACGGAGGAGGGATGAGGAAATGGCGAAATGGAGATGAGAAAGAAGGGTGGTGGTGGTGGGAGATAAGTGGGCTTTCCACTGAGAGATGATTTGTGGGTCCAAGAATGAATCATTGCCAAGGCATCGTGGAGGGTCACATCACAGAAAAGCTACAACATAATGCAGCGACTGGTTTTTAATTATGGGGCATCGTGTGGGGGCCCATACTATGATCAAACCCAAAAGTCTCTCCACTTCTCCATTTTCTATATGGCGGGCTGGCAGTTTTTTCGGTTACTTGTTCTCCATTTGTATCCTTCCAGATTGTACTTTCCTATTTCGGATATATCTTGTTGGACCAGCTTTTTCTATGGCTTATAACCAAACCCACTTGGACCCCCTTCCACCCTCCATCGTTTGGCTTATGCCTTCTTCTGCTAACTCTAACTCACATTGCTATCGCGTACTACTTCATGTTTTCCAACATTAATTTCAATGATAATAATAACGTGCTTTTATTGGATACTTGATTTAAAGCAAACTATTTTAAGGCCATCTTCTACTCTATTTAAGGCATAGCACCCTCCATTAATGCCATCTTCTACAGCGACATATCTTTCAACGAATCTTAATGAGTGTATACTTTTTATTATGACATGTGTGAAATTTAATTCTATAATTATATTTTTAATTTAAAAATTATACAGTTGCTATATTTTAATTAAGACTTCCGTTAACAAAGATCCAATACAAAATATGGTTGTGTGAGTATATATATGTCCAGTATCAATTGGTTTATATGCAAGTCAACAGGACCTACTAAACTGTTTGTGTGTATATATACGTGTTCTTTTTTATTTTATTATTACATTATAATTCATAAATAGTATTTATTCATATTAAGATTTGAATTTAAAACCATTCAAATAAATATTAGGAATTTTATTATTAGACTACTTTTGTTATACTCAGACTCTTATGTGTTAAAATTATTTGTAAGTTTAATTTCTAGATGACATAATAATCAATGTTTATTTTAAAGTATGTCGATTCAAAATATTACGTAATTATGAGTTTGATCCATCTGTTACATGTAATCGACAAAGAAGAAGATATTTCTGTTTTTCTTTTAAGAAGTATTTAATTTTTTAAATATATGAAATTTTAAATCACTATGTAAAATGGAGATTAAAAACGTGATTCATCCTACATATTAAGTATAGTACTCTTTTATATGTATGTTTAAATTTTGTAATATTTCATTTTTTTTTTTAATTCTGTCTCGCAGACACTGTGCTGAACCTACCAACTACCAACTGTGATACCAGTGCAGCATCTTGTGAAAGTCAAGTTGCATCAACGGCATCATGCTCACACTTGGCCCAATCACTGGGTCCCTCACCCTTCAATCAATCACAAAACCACGTAACGCTTTCTCACAATCTAACCCCACTATTTTCTCGTCACCTTCCTTTTTTTTCCGGGAAATTTTATGTGCCCAAAAGAAAATTGCGAGCAAAGAGTGCGAGGACAAGAACAGCGAGAAAAGTTACACGTAAGGAACTAGTCATCGAGTATGGAAAAGGCGAACAAGTTGCTGAAATTCCTTTGTCGTTTTTTCCTAGTGTTTTATTATTTATTTTTCCTGTTTGCTTTTAATTTCCGTTGGAAGCAACACAGAAACTTGCTTAGTCAGATTATTTGACTTTATTATGATTCGTCAGTAACAGCGACAAATATTTGATTCCGAAGAGTCTTCAAATTCCACCGTCATTGCAATATCATAAGTAGTTATGGCAGTTTGGTCTACACCTAAAATCTTCTTATTCATATTCAATTCTTCCAGTATACTATTATTTGTTCCCGCATTGACTTAAATGGATTTTGGAACCACCGAAAATGAGTTCTAGACTGTATCCGCATCCTATTCCTGGTTCAAATAAATATTTTCTGAAATTAACTATGAACAAAATCTGCTTCCTCTCAAAGTCTGGCTATTCCAATAATCCCTTTTTTTCCTAGGGATCTGCAATCCGACTTTACTATGCCCAATCCTTTTTGACAATCCCGTATATATAAAACTTTATAAGAATATGATAATTAATATTCTCATTAAAAGTGAAAAGAAAAACCGTAGTTTGAATTCAATTTATCCTTTCCTCACATGGCGATTAGCTTGGAAGCATCTCCAAGGCCTCCAACTTTGACTGTAGATAGGCCATAGTAGAAAGAATGATCTAAAGAGCAAGAGGAAGGAAAATTAAGAAAGGTGAAGAATAAATATATCTTTATAATATTCTGGTAGAATATATAAAGTCTTTTATGAAACTGCAAGGAAGGATGGAAAATAGGGATGCTTATAGGGAATCCTAGATAAAAATGAATTTACACACGTGATTAAGTGATTAGTGAAAATTTGACCCCAGGTTAAGAACAACTATTTTAATGGCCTGATTAATGATTATGCATTTTAAGGCAGAATACTTGAATGTTGAAATCCCCTAAAGAAATATGAATAAGGACGAGGTCGGTTCAGTAGCCTGATTCCTATACCTACACTTAATTTCAGAGATACTCTGCATTTGACTAACAAAGCCACGGTTAGGTAAGTTTGGTCCAGATTGCATGCTTTCGCAAAGTTACTCTATTATTAGTCTATACTGTCTTTTTGAAACAGAACCAAAGGGGGTTGTGACTTGTTGTGAGGGAGAGGACGATCACCATTTAATATTCTAAAACTTCAATTTCATCTCTCTCTCTCTGCCTACTATTTGGACAATGAAAAGTACTTTTTAATAAAAAAAAATATATGTACTTCTCATATGCATTCCACAAGAAAGATACTCTGTTTTTCAAAGCAAGGAAGCTTCTCAACGTTTACACATGCACGCAGCAATGCCGACACATTTCCAAAAACCTAATTCTGAATCAAAACTTCTGTCAGCAAACGAGAAATGTGGTGTACAATTGCACATGTAACCTGTATTCTTCTCAAGCATTAGTTCGTAAACCAATGTCTATATTTCTTATACTGGGTAACATACTTCATAGAAAAAAAATATATATATATGAAATAGAAGATGTCATTGTAATTTGTAAAATTGAAGAGTGGTTGCGTAAATTTTTTATGATGTCCCTGTTCAGAAAGCGACAAGGGCTCCTTCTATGTGTAGACTATCTCATTTTTTATACGAATAAAATAAACACATACTAACAAATACATAATAAATAATACTCATTGATGACACGTATTAGATAATGTAGATACGTGTCTAAAGTAAATGTGAAGCTAACAGATTTTAAAATACTTTATTAGATTTGATATTGGCAAATGGAAATCAAGACCGATGTTATTCAAATGATTACTCATCAATGCAACAGGGTGCATGAACTATGAGAGAAAAGACCTAAACTTCAGATATTTAAAATTAGCTATCATTAACTATTCAACCTTCCAAATGCATAAAAGGATGAAAAGGAAATGATGCCCCTGGTTTTGAAGCCAACAATAATTGGACGATTTAGGTTGGAACTGCTTGTTTCACTCAAACTATACAAGGGGCGGTTACGGGTTTCTTCTATGATTGGTTCATACTTCATGTTATTAGACATTTGTTCTCTAGTTCGAAAACGCAATTCTACGTGACATAAGTACCTGTAAGAAAAAAAAAAACAAATGAAAAATTAGGAAGGTAATTTCCCAGAAAATTAGTTGAGAAGTCTGCACATTTTGGAAGTTTAATACCTTCATACCAATGCTAGAAAGAAAATTAGGAACCATTATAGAATGCCAGTGGCAAATACAAGAAAACATATGGCACTTCAATGTCTTTTTGATAAATGTTGCGCTAAATAAAGACAGAAACAGCAAATTACTAAGCCTTTTTGAATTGATTTTTTATTTTAACTCTGTTTCCCCCTCAATTGTGCAAATGACTGCTTGTGTTAAAATCAGGTAAAAGCACATTTTTTTTATCTTAAAATATTCCTGCTATGCCTGTTTGTGTTATATATACATACATACAAGAAAATGAGATTACTAACACAAGAGTGAGGCATCTCAAGATTAGCAAGATATTCTAAGGAATATATCTGTTGGTTGGCACTTATTACCCCTATGGATCTCAAGACAACAAAAATAATGAGACCAGTGGGTTTAATGAAGTGGTCACCCCCTCTTTCCTTAAGTTAATGCATCAAAATAGTGCTAATGCTCGTACATTGAGCTTGTTGTATTTGTATATCAACATAGATTTACTGTTGTACAGCGGCCGTATTGTATAGTGGTGGATCAATAAAAAGTAATTTAATAAGTAAAAATTAAAAAAAAAAAATTTTGTATATGTGACGACCGTTGATTCAAATTCCTTTGTATGTATGGTTGAAATAGCAAAATCTCTGTTTCATCATAAATTTGTAACTCTATGGTAAAAACAAACCTGCTCCTCAAGTTGAATCGAATTTTCTCAAACCCCCTCCTCATTTCTGAAATGCTGGAGTGGTAAAATAATTAAAAGAATGAGTGATGAATTTATGAAATAAAATTTAAGTTTAAACATTTTCCTGAAAAAAAAAAAAAATATATATATATATATATATATGAAAAGAAGAGATATAAGAATATAAAACTTGTTGGTATAAAGCAAAATGGGGTAATGGTTGAAGAGGAAAAAGAAAAGCTGTAAAATGTAACAGCAAAGGCTCCATATTATTGACTATTGTACACTTATACGGGAGAAGAGGAGAAAAGAGAGTGGTCCCTCCATTTTCTAATTTAGTATAGTTGCTGAAAAGTACAAGTGCCAGGGAAAGGAAGTGGTTGTTTCGTCGGTTTGTGCCGTGAAACCTAAGTTTATAAATTGACCGAACGCACCCCCGGCTTGTTAGTGACTTGAGCCAACCAGTGGAGGCGACTGTGATTTTTCTATAAAGCCCCTCATTCAGCAGAGCTAGCATTCACACACCATAATACCCATCTCTGTTCTACTCTGTTTTTCTACTTCTCTTTCCCTTTCTATTCTCTCCTCTGTCCACCTTCCCCCCCAAATAGTTTCCTTCAAATTTCATTGGCTTTTACAATTATTTAGCTACGTGCTTTAACATATATAGAGTAAGAGTTGTCAAGATGACGAACCAGAATCTGGTGGTTCCTGATGTGAAATCTTGTATTAACACCCTTATTGAAGTGGCTGCGTCCATTTCAAACTCAACTATGTTGCCTGGCGGAGCGGTGCCAGAACCGCTGACCGTGCTTGGTGAGATTCTGGGAATATCCCAGAAAAAGTTGATGAAGAGGCTTGAGGATGGAGGAGGCAAAGGTGGAGCTAAGGTTAATGCCTGGATTGATTCAATGAGAGCTTCTTCTCCCACTCGAATCAAATCCACCCTCCCTATTTCTCAAAACCACGACTTAAGCTCTTGGACTGTAAGACCCTTTGCCTTTCTTACAGCTTTCACAAGACTCTTCGTCTATAGCGAGGCTATCAATGGATGTACTGACTTGACTCTGTTCTGTTTCTGAACTGTTCAAACATGCAGCTTCATCATCCTTCAGCGCTCAGCGTGTTTGATCAGATCATTTATGCATCAAAAGCAAAGCAAATTGTAATCTTCCTTGACTACGATGGAACCCTCTCCCCAATTGTTGCAGACCCAGATAAAGCATTCATGACTAAAAAGGTTCTTTTTTATTTCTTTTTTTTTTTTTTGGGGTCTTTCAGACTCCTGAATTCATAATGATACTTGATAGAACTTGTTCGTAATAAAGGTCGTTATGGTTTTCCTGAATTAGATGAGAGCTACAGTAAAGGACATAGCAAGACATTTTCCTACGGCCATCGTCAGCGGGAGGTGCAGAGATAAGGTGCATTTTTGTCAAAAGTGAAAAATGTTTAAGTGAAGATTTATCAAGATAAAATCTATTACGTGATAATTCATAGATTTCTTTTTCTAATTTTCTTTCAGGTGTACAAGTTTGTAAGATTATCAGAGCTGTACTACGCAGGTAGCCATGGCATGGACATCAAGGGACCAACGAAAAGCCAGAGTCCCAAGAAAGTGAGATAAATTCTATAACTTAGCAAGATGAATATTATATATTTCTGTACTTTCGGCTTAGTTTCTAAATTTCTTGCGTTGTTAATGTTTCAGGGTAATCAAGCAGTACCCTTCCAACCCGCGAGCCAATTCTTGCCCATGATCAATGAGGTTCGTCGTTTTTTCTTTTTTTAATCTCCAAAACTCCCATTCCAGTCAAACTGGCAACAAATACGATATTGACCATTTATGTCACTGTCATATATTTTCCAGGTTTACAAGATCCTGTTAGACAAAACAAAATCTGTGCCAGGGGCTAAGGTTGAGAATAACAAGTTTTGCTTGTCCGTGCATTTCCGTTGTGTTGATGAAAAGGTACCAGCTGTCAACAAAATATTCAAATTGCTTACTTACACGATCAGAAAATTGACATTAATGGCTATTATTATCTTTGACTCTGTTGTTTCTCAGAGTTGGGGTGCACTGGCGGAACAAGTTCGATTAGTGCTCAATCAGTACCCAAAACTTAGGTTGACGGAAGGGAGAAAAGTGCTAGAGATCCGCCCAACCATCAAATGGGACAAGGGCAAAGCTCTTGAATTTTTGTTACAGTCGCTGGGTGAGTTTGTCAGTTTTCATGTAGTAGTTCCTTTCACAGCTAATTAAAGAAGTTGGGTTTCGTGAGCTGTACGTC
Organism: Delonix regia; assembly: GCA_037074485.1. NCBI lineage: Eukaryota > Viridiplantae > Streptophyta > Magnoliopsida > Fabales > Fabaceae > Delonix > Delonix regia. The sequence goes on from CM073452.1 coordinate 9,683,444, forward strand.
CTAACTATTATTCTTCATGTAATTTCCAGGATTCGCCAATTCGAAGGATGTCTTTCCCATTTATATTGGTGATGACCGAACAGACGAGGATGCTTTTAAGGTAACAAATGCTGCTGTACAATCTACCCTTCTTGCTACAACATATCTATAATGCTGTTACGAATATCCCACTGATCTGGATCAATTGAATCAGGTTTTACGCAGTAGGGGTCAAGGAATGGGAATTCTTGTATCTAAAGTTCCAAAAGAAACAGAAGCTTCCTATACTTTACAAGACCCATCAGAGGCAAGTCTAATTACTTATAACACGTTTCAAAAGTTCTCAATACGTTTGATTAATTAATGAAGCTGGAATGGGTGTTGTATGTCTGTAAATTTAAGCAATTAATAAACATGATATTTTCTTGGGTGCTTACAGGTCGAGCAGTTTTTGCGGCGTTTGGTTGGTCGAGTGGAAAAGAAGGAACAATGTCACTCCTAGAAGAGTAGAGTAGTAGATTGTAAATGAGTTCATGGAACTAACACCACCCAAAAGAAAAAAAAAAGATTTTTGGTCAAAGGGCCATCGATTGTATCACTTTCTTTGTTGAGAATGGAAAATAGTATCGTTCCCGTAATTTTGAGGAACAAAGTTCAAATAGATTCTCTTTACTTATTAATTTGCGTATCTCTACTATTTCTTCACATGTTTGCATGCGCATGCGGATGGGGAAAGACACATGTTTTATCATATGCTACAGTTACAAGTGCCTCTCCACCTTCTCCCTAAGAAATATGAAAAATATTATGCAAATATCGCATATGTGGGCAATGTAAACTCAAAATAATAATTGGAAACTGCAACTTGAAAAAACTTACCTAATTTAGAACATAAAACTAACTGTAACAGAAACGATATTGACTATATGTCACTGACAAAACGAAGGAAGAGAGGGAAAATCTAGCTAGAGAACGTAATTACTTAATCAAGCTGTTAAATTTTTATTCTCTTTCTGATAACCTCATTTTCACGCATATCAAAACATAAACAAGTTAATTAAAACTCAATTGTAATCAAAAGATATTATGATAGTCCTTTAATTAATTAAGCGGTGTAAACCTCAATGAGGGAATAGTTAAATAAGATACACATGACGAACCATTTGTATTTATATCGTCACAGTTACGTTATACTTTTTTTTTTTTTAATTATAACAAAAATTTGAGTTACTTTATATAATTTCGGACCTCGATGTTGGAGAAGGGAGTTCGTGGATATGGATATCACTGACCAATCACATTCAACTCATAAATTCATGGATAGCAGTGTTCTCGTGGTGCTATATTAATATAATTATACAGTAAAGAAGTGCAGCTTATTCAGTTTGTCATCCAATTAAGTGTGAGGCAGAGAAAATTAAATATGCGAAAACCATGTGAATTCTTGAAGCTGGTGCCTCAATCCTCGTTTCCAAACCAAATAAGCCATATTAATCTCAGAAAAAGAACTAGTGACACCTGTATATACAGTTGTCCATATATCCCAAGTCATCAGGTAAAACTGCACGCGTGTTGAGAGAGTATTAATGCACTGATTTATTTTATTCAAGAAAGGTTGAAGCTTTAACGATGGAGAAATATATTAATTTAATGGCCAACTCACACAACAATTAATTTCTATGAGAAATTTTTTTTATTGTATTTCATTTAAGAAATAGTAATTAAAAATTATATGTCAAGCAAATTTTTTGTCTACATATATACATGCTTTTGTTATAACTAATTTTTATAACAAATTAAATTCATAAAAAAGAAAGTTCTGCCAGAATTGCTATTCTCTCCTCTTCCCCCCCACCCCCCCCCCCCCTAAAACATTAGTCGAGCAAAGTCTTGCAAAATCTTCCCTCTTTGCCCCAATAACATCTGAAAACGAATCTCTTAATATATATTGCTATTTAATTTGTCCCCGTAACTGAATAGTCTGATCTGAATTGATAGTTTGATCTCTTTCTTTTTTTTTTTTAACCTTAGTGTATGGTTGAGTTAGACGATCATCGCTAGCTCGTGAAAAGAAAACACTACCTATGAGATTCACATGCACATCCTTATCACTATGAGTCATGTGGTACATAACCTAATAAATCCAAATGTGATAAATAAATCTACATTTTGTTTTAAAATGAAAAAGCTTTATAAATCGTGTTTTGGCGAGCGCCTTTCTCAATGACCATGTAATAATTGTTCATGGATAACAAGTTTCAAACTTTAGGTGAGAAAGGATATTCTATCAAGCTGGAAACGCGATGGCTCCCTTTGAGAATAGATTTTATGTTTCTGTTTTAAATAGTGACTTCCTTTTCCCTTACTTCTCGAATCTACTAATTGTGCCAATCTAGCTAATAACTAATAAGATACCTAATAAATAGGGTAAAACTCTACCAGTTTCAAAGGAATCAATTACCCTAAGTCCTTCCCATTCCCATAATTGAGTAAACAAATCCTTAAGAAGTCTTCCATTATTGGTCAAGGTGTTAGTCATGTTATTAATAAGATATATAAGGCAAAAGCGATTCAGTTGATAAACTACTTGATCTTGTACCTCCTAACTTGTATACAGGGCATAAAACATCACCCTATTGTCAGACACGGGTTGTAAAGAGACATGGCCCCAAGGATTAAATTTAATAATTAAGCTTTAATGTGACTGAGAGACTGAGGGGAGCGGATGGCACCATCTGAGAGTGCCAGGAACTCCAAATCTGAATCATATTTAATTTATTATGACTGAATTTAAGACAGTTTGCTAAAGCTAAAGCAAAGATCTGGGATAATAAACTATGAATCACCCATCACAGCAGAAGATGCATCCTAACATGCCTTACAATTAATTAACAACAAAAAGTCCCATTCATGTTTAGGATATTACACCTAAACAGAGGCTTTTAATGCTTAGAAAGAGATTTTGCCGTAAATTATTGGGCACCCAGATATGACAGAGCCCACCTCAATCAAATATCAGAGTGGTATCTCAAAATTGTGATTTTTTTTTTCTTTTAATGCATTGGAAGAGATGGGATCTCTAGTTTAATGGGTTATTTTCAAAGGGTTAGGTGCGTGAAAGGGAAACCCACTACTTTTGTGAATCTCATACATGGTTGAAGAGGAGTTGGAATCCACTCAAAGTGCTTGATTTGAAGAGGACATGGGGGATTCATAATGGGGACATCCAACATGCTTCCAAGCCTTCAAAAACAACCCATACCCATTTTTTTCCCCAATACGTGTAAAGCTAGTTGCCACTAGATTTAGTTTCCATCATTGGTGCGTTCAATTGAAATAAAAAATTAGTCCCCGAAGCACCAATTATTGGTTAAAAAATGGGACACTTCCCCAAGACATCCGATGAACTTCACTCTCATTATAATGCTAAAGTCGTGCAGCTTTCACTCATATCTTTCATTGATCAGTCATGGAGTGAGAAAATAAGGGTAAAGCTAGCTATGCATTTCCAATATCGAAGCAATTTTAGATACGCCTTTTAGTTGTAACATTTATGCTCCCAATAAACCACACCTGAGATTTAAAAATGTCGACACTTCCGAGAGCTGGCGTGCATTCATAATAGAGTTGACAGACCAAACCAAACCAATATCGTGGCATATTTTTAACTCCTTCCCACCACGGCACACTCTTCTGTCCTCAACAACTGGCTAGTGTCGTAGTTTAATTATTAATTTAAAACTCTTGCTACTTTAACCAAATTAGCTAGCAACCACAAATATGAACTATGGTTCTATATAATGTATTGCAATTGGCATATGAAGATGCTAATAATAGATCTCCACAGAGACAGACGTGTGTCGTTGGTCCCCGCATAGAGGGTCGAGCATTGGTGTTCTCATTGTTATAAACAAAACGTCGTACGGGGTGGGTTATTGGTTAGTATTGAATGATTGGATTAAGTGTCCTTAATTATGACTAGTTGCTGCTGTGGGAGGGAGCAAAAGAGTAGCTGTATATTGAGTTTGCTTAAAAGGGTAATTGCTGCGTGCTATCTTGCCCTAGCTTCAACAATTCATCCATATATATAAATAATTCTTGGTGAGAAGGAACTGTAAAGCTAATGCAGACGAGACAGTGATAGCATAAAGGCTTTGAGACAGATCATTGAGCAATAGCCTTTCGGCTACCATCCAGCCTTACCCAGTTTTTCAAATGGGACAGATGTAGCCATAACGAATAAGCATGCAGTTACCTTTGGTGACTATACATTGCAAAGCAAAAAGCTTCTATATGGACTGGCATCTAACCTTACTTAAAGCTACGTCCTCCAACTTTTGTACACTCAGTTTTTCATTCCAGTTAAAAGTTTCAGTTTTAAAGAATGATGGACATAAAATGTGCGAAACTTAATTGCGTGATAAATCTTACAGTATTCATGGGGTTTTCACATTTTATATCTAATGTTGAATTTATATATTAGGATTTCAAAGAAATTGTAAGAAATCAAATCCAACTTCTAATAGATGGTGCTATAATTATGCGTGCGAGTGTGGGGTGTGGACCATTGAGTCCTCAAGAATAGAAGATTGCATTATTTGGACATATGCTAGACTCTTCTTGATTTGTCCTTTTGTAGTATATCTGTTTAAGAAAAATAGCTCCATTGTGCGCTTTACTACAGAATAAATGTTTTTTATTTTCATAATGCCCACTCCAAAGCTATGTTAACCTAGCTACTTTTATTTTTATATAATATTTCACACATTCATTTATTGTTTTGAATTGGAAAGGATATGTATATATAAAGCTATCCTTGAAGATATATATATATATATATATATATATATATATATATATATATATATATTATTTGGAACTCAACTACTTAAACTAGTATTTTTTGTATTATCAAGTAGCGTTAAAGTGAAAATTAGTTATTTCATGCTTTTTGATTAACAAATTTTAAGTGCCCGCACATCATTATCACATTAATATTTCAATAGTTTAATTAATAAAACTGAGTTGCTACTTATACTAAACTGAGTCACAGGATTATCTAATTAATGTTAAACTTTAAAAAGGCCTAAAGCAAGATAGAATAATACCCCTATCCCTTCTTTAGCTACTGATATATGTTATAGTGGAAGTAGCCGCTGTTGGGAATGTTAGGTAATATAGGTACATAGGTAAGGCTCCATTTTTTATCTTAAAAAGAAAGAGATACGTTATGTGATCCAACAATACAGTTTAAACAAGTCAAAAAGGAACCACAAGGTAAATTTCTCTCAAAGGAAAAGGTGTAGCACTTACATTTTTTAATTGAAAAAATCTGATACATTATATGCTCAAATGCTCCAATAAATTAGTTTTATACCAAGTCAAAAAGGGACCGCAAAGTAAATTTCTTTCTGACAAAAAAATGGTAGCACGTTAATTAGTTTTATGGGGGAAAAGATGGATATCAAGCTGCACGAGGGGGGTTAATGAGAATAACCTACTACAAGAATTTTCTGTCAAAAATGGGAAGAGAGGCTTGCCAAAACTGAAATTGAATAATGTTCGGATCATTGTTTTAAATTGTGGAACGTCTCATTGTTTTAAGCATTGTGATGTGCAGGCACAATTTGGTGTTCTTAAACCAATTTTTATGACTTGATTTGTCGTTTTTTAAGTTTTTTGCTTCCAACTCTATCAAACTAGGATAAGAATAAAAGCTCATATAAACTATCCATGCATTTGCTTCATAATATGTCTTGATTTTTGTAATAATAGTATGTGAATGCTATTTACAGTTTTAAACGTCTTTCTTTATTTTTACTAAGCCTAGATATTATAGACTTCAATTTAGAATTTTTCTCCTTAACTAATTTATATTACTTTTTTCAAATATGAAATACGCTGATGTTTATATTTGAGATCATATATGCTAATCAATGTTATTTATTCATTGAATTTTTAAAAATATTCTTTTAAGTTTGGGATTATTTGAAGGGAAAAAGAAATTGAAAAAATTTGACGGAAGAGAAAAATAGAATATTAATTCCATAAATGAGTATTTATTAAATTAAAGTGAGTATATTAGATAAAAAGTGGGGTATTTATTATTTATATAAAATTTATGCTTATTAAATTAATATGAATGAAATTATAATTAATATGAATTATATGTAAAAAAATTTATTGATTATTTAAAATTTAATGTAAATATTGAATAAAAATAATAGGGAGAACACTTATTATTGATATAATTTTTTTAGTATGTATTTATTAAATTAATAGTAGAATTTTAAAAATTATAACAATTATATACACTATTTAAACATTCTCGATTACAGTGATCACTTCCCATATTATAACATTTGTAATACTTGCAATCATAATAATTAAAATGCAATCGCAACCGTAATTTAAAACTTTGGTTCGGATAAATTCTTCATAGTTGAAAGAAATGGTTAATAAGAAGAAACAAACAAGTACTCCAAGCTCATTTATATTTCTGCCTACTGCAGAAGATCTTTAGTGCGCACCACATAGCATGAGAATATTAATCATGTTTAAACAGGAAAAATTTTGACTATTACTTTTTTTCGTTAGCTATTCCGTTGTAATTTTTATTTTAACATAATAGGACCTAAAATCAGACAAATATGGCAATTTAAATTTGCTTATCGCAATTAAGAACATGCAGCAAATGAGAAATTGTCATGCATGTTCTTTGATCAATGAGTTACAATATAAAAGGTACTCAACGATGGAGTTAGACGATTAGGATTATGAGAATGACCAGAGACTTAACCGAGGACTTTAAATGCTATATATGAACATCAGATTTTAAACCGTTCAGGTAGCCTTTTAGTCAAAATAATACCAACCCTCCTGAATAATCATAACAACCTTTATTTGTGGCCTTGCGACTCCATTTCCCTATTCACATGTACGCTAGTTAATTAGACTACTTAGGCATTTTAACTTCTAATTAAAGTAAGGCAATATTGACAGATAGCTGATTGATGAGATAAACAATAAAAGAGAATGTATGTGATATTAAATTAGCTGCTAGCTAACAATTACGGGATTGATCTTCTTTGAAAAAAAAATTGTTTATAACTTACAACCATGTCTGATCAAAACTAACGATATATCAGAGAAGAAAAGAAAGAATTTACAACTCCTGAGTCCATGCGAAAAATAAAAAAGAATTAAAAAGTGAAGGGGGAAAATTTTTGTTCGTGCTGCTGCCATATAAGAGTTTCAAGATCAACCGTATTATCAAGAAAAGGGAAAAAAGAAGTTTCTTTTCTAAAGCTAAGAGGTTTCGCTAATGGATGCGAAGAGCTAATTAAGTAGGTAGAGTTATCTGGTTTGGCCAATGCATTCACTGTGACTTGGCACATACGTAACATGGTTCATGATTAACGATAATGTGACACATTCTTGGTTTTGAACGTTTTATATGCTTTTCTGAACGTCCTCAGGCAAACTGGCCTTACAAATCTGTGGCAAACAGAGTTGAATTATTAGGATGTTGAGAGCCAGTAGGGTAGGGCCCTGAAGCAATTGGTTTTCGGCTTAAGCATGTTAGACAAGAAGCCCACTTTTGAAAGAGAATTATGGACATGAAAAGAAATGTTAAAGAGGAAGGTGGGGTTTGGGGGTGAAGAGAAAGCGATAGATGGAGTAGCTAGGGTGCCTAGCCCTACCTAATACGGAGAAATGGGAACCTAGTGGGACACCAACGATGATGACAAGGAGGAAAAGAGCCATGAAAACATAAGAAAAGAGTCTGCGCTTTGTATTGTTGGGAGGAAGGAGTGGAGGAAGGAGGTAGATTTGATGTGTTAGGGAGGTCGGAGGTGGACAACGTAGGTAGGGATTGGCTTCAACTCCCGCTCTGCCAGAGGAGTATGAGAGAGCGGAGAGATCAGTAATGCTTTGGGTTCAATATTACACGCATCTAAATTTAGTCCAAATCTTTGTGTAAAATAAAATAAAATTACATGTGGTTAAATATAACAAAATATAGTAGCACTTGTTGTTATAACAAGTTATTCAAATTTTAAATTTATTAGTCCACTTGTTTTTGTAGTTCAACTATATCTCTATGGTTATTTCAACTTTGGACATAGGTTATTAACCAATAAACCCATTAATTCTTTTGAGTTAGATGATTAGAGGAGGAATGCACAAAATATATCACTACTTATAAAATTCATCTGTTTCAATTTGGACATAAAAACTTTTATAATTATTTTGAGGATATATATATATATATATATATATAATCAATATATCATATTATATATAAATGAAAGTGAAATAAAATATCCAAATGACATTTTATAAGTTTTGAATTATATCATTAGTTATGATACATTTCATTTTTTTTGGGTATGATTTTACATGAATAAATCTTATGCTTCATTTTTACAAAACAGTGTTTATTTTAAAATTTTCATTCCAGGTATATGGATTCAAATTTGACAATTCAAAGATTCATTAAGGAAGGGAAATTTTTTACCCCGCAATTATAAGCTTGGGGATTGGGACTATAGTATTCGCTCTATCATGTTCTATTCATGATGATCTCTAATTTAAGTGAGTTGCAGTCTCAAAGGAATGTGCAGTTTACAATTTTATTCTATTTGTAGAAGAGTAAATTAAAAAAGTGCTGAGGTTTCTTTTAAATTTTGGACCAAGCACATAATTTCATGAATTTTTAAACTTTCACATATTATAAAATAGATTGTTTTATTTATTTTCTTCTTAACGATGTTAACTCAAAATTCATATCAAGACCACTCATAGTTGATATGTTGGGGAACAAATTGGAATTTGATACATCAATTATGATAAAGTCTTATGACATATTGGAGCTAACGTCATTGAATAAAAGTATTCCAAAAAATTATTTTGCTACATTAAGAAATTTTAGGAATCTAATTTTTAATCAAAAAAATTAATTAGTTAGTCCCTATAATATACATTAATTTACAAATTGGTCCTTACATTTTATTTTATTTTATTTTTTGAAATTTCTCCTTACACTTTTAATTTCTTATAACTTAATCTCTCTCGTTACTAACCATCTAAACACCATTCACTTTAACTGATATGGACTGTAGAATTCTTGCTGACATGGCGGCTCTGCTGAAGTCTGCACAGTCATCGCGTGCGTTTGCTCCTGCCTCCCTGCAGAAGCTACACACCCCAGTTGTCACGCACCCTGTGTACGCTTCTTCCCAGATTTGCAACCTCTTCTTCTCACGGCAGTCGATAGCGTTTATTAGAACAACTTCAATTAAATTCTCTTTCATTTCATCTTCTCTATTTTTCTGTTCACTTCTCCATCAAACATGACGTCGTTGCTTTCCACTTCCGCTATATAGCAACATAATTAGTAGTCCAAATTCTGTTTCTTCTCTCTCTTACACCCCTGCTCCGAAGTATATTTTAAAAAATAAGGTTTACGAGAGCTAAGAAAATGAACCCCTTCTTTCGAAACGGCAACTCACTCACAAAGTCCTCACCTTCACACAAGAAGCTAATCAAAGTAAAGTGACAGGAACTACTAGGTTTGACACCTCTTGTTCACATGTCATCGAACAATTGCTTTGCTTCATCAAGCTTGCTTTCCTTGTAGAACCCACGAACCAAATGGCAAATTGGCAATCAGTAACTGCCTCTGGCCTCACATCCCTGGACATCATCCCATTGCAAAGCCTCAGATGTTTGCCCACAGCAAATTTAAGTAGAATGGGTTGATCATTAAAAGTTTAAAAAGAAGATTCAAAAGAATTCTGTGACTTATCTTATTTCTGGAAAGCTGAGTTATACAGCATATCAACATAAGGTTAATTGAAAGTTAGGTATCTAAACCAATCAATAAGACTTGATGGAGTCATTTTTGGACACAACCTCTACCCTGTTTATGCATTTTCAGGTCTTTAAATTCGAATAATCAAATTACAGAACTCACTTTCTTAACCTCTAAACCAAAATTTTAAACTTGTGTCCAAGTTTTTGAACACTATAAAGAAAGAGAAAAGAAAAGGAATTGATATTGTTTGGCAATGATAGCCCAGAAAAGCCGAGAAATAATTGGTCCCCATTAACAAGCACTTTCTCTTATGATGAGATTTTTCGCACCCGTTACTCAAAAAAAGAGAGTTTTTGCACCCGTACTTGCAAATCCATTGATGGGAGCTTGGGGATTGAAGTAAGGCATTGGGATCTTCAATATAATTATTAAGAACCTAGCCATTTGTTATGAATGCCAGCCTCAGATGAATTAGAAGATGGCATTGCACAATAGAATCAACACTAACAAGCATGGTGAAGTCAAGAAACCACAAACATTGTTAAATACAGAGAACTTTGTCGACTGCGAAGAGAAGAAGAAAAGGTGTGAGCAGGGTGTGTGTGGCTCAAGAGAGTCAATAGCAGACGCGGTAGGTGTGCCCACTCAACATAGAAGCCGAAGCAACTGCATGTCAGCCAAAATTTCTAGTCTACGTTAGCAAAAGTAAACGGCATTAGGATGGTTAGTAATGATTATGTCTAAATTATAAAAAATTAAAAGTGTGAAGAGTGATTTAAAGTAAGAAAAAAAAGTTCATGGACTAATTTGCAAATTAAAGTAAACTATAGGGATTAATTGATTATTATTATTTTTTTAATTTTAAAACTATTTCTACATGACCTAAATTTGTTTGCATTTTTTATGCTAAGTTTGAATGTATGAAGAAAAGCAAACTAAAAAGCACGGGCTTCAACAAACAAAAATCAACGATAAACAGGGCTTAGCTCATTGATTACGGGGATAGCGAAGGAAACCCAGCAAACTAAGAAACACTACTTGCACTACCCTGCACATTACTTGGGTCTCTGCGATCCTTATCCTATTCAATATTTTCTTCCCCGAGGGCACCGACTCCATAAATGAAGATGAGTGAGTTAAGCCCACGTTTCAATTCTGATGACTGTGGTTTGATCTGTTCGGCCCACTCCCTGCCCAGAACATAGTAGGCGTTGCATGTCAATAAATGTTATTAGTTTGAAACATTCCTGGTTATCAGAAACTAGTCCAATTCTAGATACCCATTGCTGAACAATACAGCCCATCTGTATAAGATTCACTCCAGAAAGAGAAATATAATCCTCGGATGGCCGTTTCATTTTTCATAGTTTGAACTTTTCTTGGTTCGTCAATTCAATCCAAAAACTGAATAATGTATTAAAGTTTTACAGTTCAATTTCATATCGTGCAAGATTTATTCGACAATTGAAAAAGAATGCTTAGATAAAACATGTTTAGAGCAAGATATGGCCCCAACTCAATTGTTCAACTTTTTTCAAAAGGTTCGTATAAAAGGATGCACCAAAATCTTTATAGGGAGTGATTTAACAGACAAACCCTATACTGAAGGACATAAAATTCTGTTTTTCCTACATTTTGGAAGCTAGCTACTTATTCCTAACGGTCCCTTCCCTGGGCATCATAGTTTTGATCTTGTTCAGCATATCATTTCCCTCACAATTAAACACTAATCTGATTTGATTCTTCGTGGGCGCCCAAAACTCAGGTTTAGATCTTCTAATAGCATATCAAAATACGGAGACTCAAACCTCTTTTGGAACTGTCGATCCGAGATTAAACAGACTGAGGTCAAAGAGGGCCTTTCCTGAAGTAAATTGTTGTTTTCCAAGACATGAATAACTTGAAGTCGGGGTTTTAATCTGCGTTCAACGCTGTAAGTAAGCAACTGTGGGTGCTTAACTACATATGAAATATCACACTACTAAGTAGCAGCTCTGTCGCCTCCATGATTTTCGCCGCTGATACGTCAAACAACACGGGCGACTTCCTAAACACATAAAAAACATCACTTTCAGATAACCCCAAACTCTGGAACACCTTCCATTTTGATAGCCAAGTCTCTTCTGACATCCAGCTTCTAACCATGACGGCATGTATAAAAATATTCCATTTTCTATCAAAGCCCATTTCATCCACACACCTAACTGATGTCAGAACGGTCTCTTGTTTTCAACAAGAAAAACCTCGTCTGATTGAAAACGCATTTGCCAATCTGTGAAGAGCTTATTCCAATACTCTTTAAGTATTCTATATTAGGCAGCTTAGTCTTCTCCAAATCACATTTCAGACACTACGCATAGTTCTTTAAGAGCCTACAAAACCTGTACATTTGAACCCAAAACACTCTTCAACACCATAATGGATGATCCAATTCGATTATCTGTACTCCTAAAGAAAATCCACAGATCATTGGACAAGAAATCAGCCAAATCAGCTGGGGAAAAGCCAAAGTCCGGGAAAAGATTGATTTTGGGTCTAATAGTGTTGTCAAGATTTGCAAAAAGGATTTGGGGGACTTTTCCAACAAGTTCTTCAATATGAATTTTACTAACCCACCCTCCTTAAAGAAGGAAATTATAGATTCTTAGTGATTGGGATATTTCAGGTGCGTAATTGTAGATGAGGCTCCCATAGCAGCTTGTAAGGAGAAACTGTGTTCCTTGACCAGGTAATCTAGAGTTTTAATAGAAGGCTTTGACCTTGTGGGTTCATGGTGGGTTGAGGAGAAGAAGAAAGAGACTAGATAGGAGCTAGGGGATCTATGTAGCTGGGTAGGGATTTTCAGAAAGTGCAAGATAATGCCCCTGAACAATTGGGTATTCATTTAGCATTCAGTTATGGAAAACACCGAGTAGAAAAATTAAAAATAAAAACTTGCCTGCGACTGCGAAAGCAAATGTCGCCGTCGAAGAACTTCGGTAACGCAAAAACCCCACCTTAAAGTTTCAAATCCAATAGACTCCACACCTAACTTTTCCCTGCAATCGCATTTCGAAGTCCCTTCATCTTCTCCCTTACTAGGATTTTTAAGAAGGCGATGTTTTTCGGCTTTTTATTCAAGTGTATTTTTAAAATACTACGACGTATAAAATATTATATCTGGATACCATAACTTTGGGAATTAAATTTGAGTCTCAATATATTTTTTGAGACTTAAATTGATTTAATTTGAATCCTCATATATTTTTTTGGAATTTGGATTAAATCGAGTCTCACTATTATTTTTGTAAAAAATGAAAGTGAGATCAGAGAGAAAGGGAACATAGAGGGAGAGAGAGAAAGAGAGAGATATTAATATATAAGTATTAAATAAAAAAATAATTTTTAAATAAATTATATCTTAATAAAAATTAATTTTAATTTTCATATTTTAAAATAAAATAAAATAAAAAAATATATATTTTTGATCAATTCACTTATTATAAAATTATTATTTTAATTCCTTACTTATTAAAACATATAAAATAATTACTCAGAACATATCATACTTAATCCTCTACTTTTAAAAGATTTATTAAATTTAGCCTCTCTATTAAATTTTAAAACTAGAATAAATATGATATTTTTAAAAAAGTAAAGAACTAGATGTAATATTTTTTAATGAAAACGAAACTATTATAAAATATAACATTTTTTTAATGATTTGTTCTAAATCAATAAAAGTGTAATATATGAATGTAATATATTTTAAAAAATATTTAAGAAAAATAATCCAATACTATAAAAAGTATTATATCTATATACTATATTTTTATTGACTCAAATTAAATCATTAAAAAAAATACTAGATTTTATGAGTTTTGCATTTATTATAAAATATTATATTTGATCCTTTACTTTTAAAAAAAATACTAAATTTAATCTCAATTTAAAATTTAATAAAGAGATTAAATTTAGTAATTTTTAAAAAAATAAAAAATTAAATATGACATATTTCAACAAGTGAATAATTATTTTAAATATTTTAATAAGTAAAGAACAAAAATAATAATTTTATAATAAATAAATAGACAAAATTTATATTTTTTTTATTTTTTTTCAAAATATTAATATTAATATTATTTTTTATTAAAATATAATTCATTTAAAATTTATTTTTTTAATATTTATATACTATTAATATCTCTCCCTTTCTCTATCTCTTACCATCTGTTTGCTACTCTCTCTCTCTTTCCCTCTCCCTCTCTGTCCCACTTTTTGTTTTTTTAATAATAATGGGAGTCCTAAAAAAAATACACTAGGACCCCACTGTAATACTTTTTAAAAATAAAATTTTTTTATGCACGGATGTGTTTTCTATTGGACATTGCTTCCTTTCTTTGAGCTTTCGGTTTAATCGTTTGTGGCAGGCTTCGAGCGACTGCGTTTTCGTTTTAATGGGCCAAAAGGACAGGGCTTTAATTTTGCATATCTAAAATGTGATTTGGATATATTGGTACGTAGTTTATCATTTGGATATACACATGATTCGATGTCAAGGCACAGATACAGACTGTCTAACAGAGAGTTTAGAGAATTTGTAAGGGTAGGGATGATAAAGACTGAATCGATCAATTTGAATAAGACTTAGAATTCACCAAGTTTAAGAGTGGGATAACAATTTTGGCTTGAGGGCTCAACCTGGCTAAGTTCATTTTTATTTTTTATATTTTTATTTACAAAATAAACCAGCTTTTAGAAAAGAAAAAAAATTATTTGAAGATGAAAAAAATAACATAAAAAAAATGAAAATTTATAATAAAAAATAATTAATATTTGAAATGAATTAAAACATTAAAAATTTATTATAAATTAAATTAAATTATACTAATATTTAAAAATTATAAAGCATAATTGGGTTGAACAGTCTAATATTGATAATGAACAAATCTAAAACTTAATCTAATAAATTTGTAAATGTTTTATATAAACTCAATCTAACATAATGTAATATGACTAAACTTAATCAAGTTAGTCGGACTATCAAGTTAAATGCTCATCTTTAGTTTAGAAGCCTGATTTATAATTGATAAAAACAATCAAGAACTGAAATGGATGTAATTTCTTTTAAAATCATATGCCATTTATGCGGTCTTCTTATAGAACGAACCCCTTGTTTTTCGTTCAGTTAACTCTCACGAATGACCTCTAAATTTACGAAATTGAAGCAACTACATTCATGAATGGAGTTTCGTCGTTAAGAACTCTTTGACTAAACTTCTTTCAGTATTAGAATATTGCTTGGAGCGGTTACTGCAGCAAACTTTGTCTGATCATGGAGTTCCATTCTTTTAAATTTGTAAAATAAAATAAAAATAAAAAGTGAAGAGATGATCCTTTTAAAGTGTTTATCTTTAGCTTCAAAGGCTTTTAAACGGGCACCTTCCTTTCCTGCTTAATAGCTTAGAGAGATCACATGTGGAATATTGCCCCAATATTACCAAAGCCCACCCCACTGGCCCATTTGTGAAAGTGCTTTCAAATCGAGCTCGATGTGCGGCCCTGCTGAATGGATAATATTGATTTAGCCTTCAACGTTTGGGATTGAAATTCATTCATGTTCTCCAATCTTATGTTGTTGTTGTATTGACAAAGTAAGCGAGATTTCATTTTAATATGTGAAAATTAGTTGAGCGATTCATCTCATTTATTTTGTGTCTATCTTATTTTAATGTGGTAGAAAAATGAGAGAAACAAAGATAAAAGAGTCTAAATTCTAATATTTATTCTTCTATTTTGTATTTAAAGATAGGTTATATTAAGATAGAAAATTTTTATACAATTCTAAAAGTGAAATACTATTTTGGTCATTCACTAATTTTCATTTTCAATTTAATCATTTCATTATAAAACTAGTCTCTATGTAGTATTTCTATAATATAAAAATTGACACATTTAGTCCTTTAGTCTTAATCAAATTTAAACTAAATACATTAAAATTTATATTAGTCAAAGACTAAATTAAAAGTAAAAATTATTAAGAGTTCAAAATAGCATTTTACTCATTATTGTAAAGTAAATTTTGATTGAAACTCATGCAAGGGAGACATGATTTTCAAATTGGAGACTATTTCAACCTGAAGAAGAATGCTAATAAAAAACTATAAAACCGATACTAGCACAATTGAAACGGATCTATGCTCTTTAATTAATACCTTTTGGATTTGAATATATAGTAGAATGAGAATAAAAAATATTTATTTAAAAGACCTATCCCAATTTAAACTGGATCCTAATTTAAGAGAATGATAGCTAAGCAATAAAAAAAAAAAAAAAGAAATATGTAACAGGGGGCTACCGGTCTAGATTGTGAAGCTAGTTTTCTTCCTTTCCTTAATAAAGTGAATAATAGTCAAGAGTCAAGAGTAAATTAGCCAAAGCTCTCTCTCATCCAGGAGAATTGTAATGGGTTGTGGGTCCCAATAATGTGGACTTTCCAAGCTCTTTCCTTATCTTCTACTTTGCTTTTCTTTCTAATTTCTTTTTTTCTTGAGAGGGGAGGGTCCTAAGCAATTTCCATGTACCTGTGTGAACTTGCCTTTGCAATTATAAGAGCGAAGAATAAGAATAAAAATAAAAAGTTGCCCCTCCTCCCAATTTGACCTTATCTTGCCAGATCCTCCGGATGCAATCCTAAAAAAATTGGGTTAATCTATGCATATGCTTTTTGTCCTCACACACAGAGGAATTGATATACCCCCATTTGTTTTTTGGAATATATGCTTTTCTTTGTGACATGTACTTTTCGTGAATTTAAAATACTCTGTCATTTTTTTAGATAGAAAACAAAAGAAAAACCTAAGATCGAAGAGATGAAAAAGGAGCAAGAGATCGTTCTCTAAGAATAATGTCTATGCTTGATGTATATACTTGACATTTCTTGTAAGAAAATCTAGAAAAATAAAAGGAGGAACAAAAGTACAGTAAGTGAATCGGAGAGCTTTAACAGTACCACACTTTTTCAGGAGGTTAACGCAGGCGTTAGCTTCTTTAAACCCATGGAAAGTGGACCAGTCGTCACGAGCAATTTCCAGTTACTAAGTTATAGAGCGAGTAATGAAGAAATGAATCTTCTTTGTTTATTAAGAGAATAATTAGAGAGGAGTCAGATTTAGTTTTTAATTTCTGAATACCAGGTAAAACTCGAGTTTCACTTAAAAAATTGGATGGCCT
Organism: Delonix regia; assembly: GCA_037074485.1. Taxonomy (NCBI): domain Eukaryota; kingdom Viridiplantae; phylum Streptophyta; class Magnoliopsida; order Fabales; family Fabaceae; genus Delonix; species Delonix regia. Next base: position 9,700,455 of record CM073452.1, read on the forward strand.
AAAATTCTGCAAGGATAAGAATTTGGTACAAGCAACAGCCTAGTTTTCCAAGCGATCCAAAATGATACCTCCAACAGTAATGTGACTTTTGTATGACAGAACCATTAACATTCTGTTTGAACTAAGGAATAGGGTGGGAGCGATTTGGCCTCTGATGAGTTTGTTACCGCTAATTAAAAAAATATATATGAATTCAGTTTTTTTGGGTTTTACATTTTTATAAAAATAACTCTTGGATTTAACGTTACTTGAATAAGGGTGTGATTGTTCAACCTACAGTCTGTCATTTGAAACTTGATATACACCTTTAGCTTCTCTTTTTCTTTCTTCCTTTTTAAACGTCTAGAGCTGGAGCTCGATTGAATCTATGCCCCAAATTTAAAAATGAGTACAACAATAAGACTAAACAAGGATTTTAAGGCATTATCAGTTTTCAATCTTCTAAAAGCATCGTAACTTGGAAGTGAAGAGTGTCCCCTTACGGCGATTTAACAACTGAGGGTCTCTTAATTAGGCTTCCCATACAAGAACCTGATTGGATCGTTTGCAACACGATCTCAGAAATGAGAAAAGTACTCGTGAGGGGTGTCAGTTTTAAGAGAAAGGTTCACTGAATGGAATAAATTGATTAACGAGTTTGAGGGTAACCTCACTGGATTGCCAACAATATTCTGCTTCAGACTATTTTTGTCGGCTTATGCCCAAAGGGAACACTACGGTTTTCAAGACACACTATTATGCAAAACGAAAATGCCAAATCAAACGAAAGTTACCGTTCAAGTGCTACATCTAACATGTTGGCTGTCATTATTTGCGATTTCATTTGAACGTGTTTAACGGGTGTTTTTGTCGGCACACAGTAGCAAGTCGGGAATAACCCTCGCCTCAAATTCCTATCGTACTTTAACTTGTAGCTATTAAAGTAAAATTTCCAGCTAGCTTTAGCATACCTTGTGAACAAAAATAAGTATATTGCCTTCTGTTTTTCTTTTGAATAAGTAACTTGAAAATGCAAACAGCGTGGCACTGGCAACAACATAAAATCACGAGAGGAATAAATCTGTACGAAAAGTGAATATCATTGAGGCTTGAATGTCTATGCATCAAACACAAATATTGTGGAGATTTATTCCTCCAGTGGCACCCCATGTCGTTGATCCTGTTGCTTCAAATTTCCAAGAGCCTCTGCAGACGCTGGTCATGTGATTACCATTGATATTCAGAGTGTTTTCCTCGACATTATTGCAATCGTGGAAATAACATCCGTACGAAGAACACGTGATTCGGGAACCAAATGGCCAAATACTAATAGCTGCATTTCTATTTGCCTCAGCAATACCATGACCACAATCCAGCTTAGAACTTCATCCAGTTTCCAATAGAATTCAACAGCCGAGCAGCATAACTAGAAACGTAAATATCTATGACTAGTCTGATTTGTCTTTGTGTTATAGTGTACTTGAGAAAAACACTCTGTTGCTCTACTTTCAGCAGTGTCATGAACACATACAAATGTCTGGAGCGTGGAAGATTCGGAGAAGCAACGGCCATAAACAAGTGACTAAAATATAATTCTCCTACGGCGACAAAAATATTTAATTTATAGAACATTATATATCATTCTCCGAGGCCAAGCAAGACAAAAATCAGCTGACCAAGGTAGAGATTTACAAGATATTGATAGAATAATCAACTAAGACCAACCAAAAGCATAAGTCTAATTATCCAATCCTAGGAGTAGCCCTGCAATTGCCAAAAACTTCATTGCAGTAGCCACCTAAGACACTACGACCTATTAATACAGTAACTACGATTAACGACACTTCACTAGAAAAACAAGTTACACAAACGAACTGCTTTCACAAAGATGACCAATCGATCTCATAAGACGGGTACTTCTGCAGATTTAGAATGTCAGCAACACTTTCCCATTGTGGCTCAGTAACATCGGCGAAAGTCAGATCCGATAGAGGAGAAGATTCTACGGATTCCTCGCTCTCAGTCATCACAGGAGATGAGGAAGTCTCCATTCTGTAGCAGTTCCCCGATCCCTTCAAATCAACTTTGCCGGCCACCGGCTGCTCCATCGATGGCGTCACCGTCTGAGGTTGCGCCGTCGCTGAACCCAATTTGGACCGCCCTGAAGACCTCTTCGGTTTCTCTGACTTCCCCTGTTTCTGCATATCAGCCATGCTTTCGCAAATTGCTTGAAGCTTTGCATCCACAGAGGAATGTAGAGGCTTATACTCCCCGAATTCACCCTCAACACAGGAACCTTGGTGTCGGAGGTTGGGGAAGTTGAGCCTAGCAAAGTCACCTCTGAGCTTGTAAGCGGCCTTGTCGTAGGCTAGAGCAGCTTCTTCCGCAGTATCGAAGGTACCGAGCCAGAGCCGTGTCCGGTTCTTGGGGAGGCGGATCTCAGCGACCCATTTTCCCCAATGCCGTTGCCTGACCCCTCTGTAGAGCTTGGTGGGTTTAGGAGGCGTACCCATTTGCTTCATTGGAATAGGTTTGGGGCTGAGGAAGCTGAGGGTATTTTGCTGCAATGGCAAGTTCTGGAGATGGATCTGAGCTTGGATGCGGTCAATCTGAGATGGGGTAAGATGGTTGAGCCCAAGAGCAGAACTTGGCTGCCCGAAACCAATCAAGTTTTGGTTGTTAGATAACCCGTCGGCAAATACATGGGTCATCGTTGGGGAGCAACCATCTGCATACAAATTGGGCTGTGTGGGGACTGAAGGAGAGGAATGGAGGAAGTCCAAAGGAGGAGAGTGAGAAGTAGAAGGTAGGAATGCATTTGAAGCAGGAGATGAGAGTGAGGAGGGACAGGGAGTTTGGGAAGCACTTTTCATAAAAGGTTCAAGAGCTTCCATTAGCTCACCTTTGAAGGGATCTGACTTAAGTTGCGTACTGCTGTAGAAATTCATTGTAGCTGCCATAACTTCAAGTATACACAGATCTTTAGATAAAATTTAACCTGCGTCCTACAAAAACTTAAGAAGAGGCTAGTAAACTGAAACAAAAATTTTTACAAGAAATAAGGATAGAGGTTTAAAATACACAACCCCTTTAATCCCAGGAAATAAAAAGGAGAGCTTAGAGGGATAAAAAACAACCCTCTCGGCCGATTCAAAGATGAGAAAGACCAAAAAGTAAAAGAAAACTTGAAAATTTACGGAAAATTTGGGAAGCTTTTCAAAATCAAGCAGAAAAACCTGGATCTCGATTCTGAAAACACCTGGCTTTCGAGAAATCCTTCTAAGTTTGCTTTTTCATGAAATTGAATACAAACCTTAAAATCATAACCTGAAAGACAGATGGTTAACAGAAAGGGATTCAGAGAAGCGGGGCGTTACAGAGGGGGAGGGAGATGAAAATTAGCGATAAGAATCAACAATCACACAATCAGGATGAGAGCTCTCAGGAAATTAAGAAAGTTTTTTTTTTTTCTGGGGTGAGTATCTCACGTCCGCTCTGGGGTATTTGGACAGACTCCGACTCCCTTATATAGTGCCTGTCTGCTTGATTATCACAGTTAATCACGTCATTAGTGTAAAATAATGGCGCTAGTAACCCACGGGTTAGTTTAAGCAAGATCCTTGCTATGACTCAAGACATGTTGGGTTTGATCGAGGTATCAACTAATCGAAGAATGACACGTATAGAGTCCGGTTCAGTAACGGACACGTGCCCGCTCAAATCCGTAAGATGTCAGTGTCTTCGTGGTTTATCATTTTCTCAAATTTGTCCTTGTTGTCCGCGTGCCGATGCGCGTTCACACCAACTACTACTCCTCTCCTTTGGATTTCAATGCTCATCCCTTCTCTTTCCTTGATTGCATCCATTGCACGCGTCCCCTTTATGACTCTTCCAATTTGAATTGTACAGTACTGACTCCATAGTTTCAACTTTCACAAAGCAATAGTCGGTAACTCAGTAGAATGAATGGCAAAATTTTCGAAGTCGGGAGAGAAAACATAATTGATAAATAAATAATGTTTGTCATATTATAACATAATGAGTGACCGGTCGATTTGTATTTTAATAACTAAATAATATCACACATTCAACTTTAACATTGAGGCAAGCTGAACATTTAAATTCTTGATTTATTTCAATCTTTTTTGTTCACTTCCTACTTTCACGGTTTCAGGTCTCCTTTTCCACCAATTTGATGATAAAAGCACTTTGATTTTACTTTCGAAATTGAAAGGCGTCCATTGGAGTGCTAGAGACTAAAGAGGAATATGTAATGCCATAATTGAGTTTAGATGAGGTAATACGGCTCATTTTTTATCTAAATATAGATAAGTACGAAAAAGAAGTTTTATTTATGTGAGTGACAAATCGAACTCTATTCTATATATATTTATAAAGCCACTCTAGATATACTGTGGGCAAAATGAATGACGATGATCTAATGCCAAATTCCAATCCACCGCTTTATATGGTGTACCATCACCTAACTTGAAGCATAATTAACTGGGGCTCATAAATCAGGTAATAATCATTCATTTAAACCCAAAGAAAAAGTGATGGAGGAGCCCGAAAGTTGTCAGACTTAGAAAACGATGGGAATAGAATTCCTAGTCAGCATGGATGTGCACCGTCCGATGATTGGAAACGCTGCGACACACTGACGTCATGATTCACTGCCAAGTGGAGTGGACCCCAGATATTGAAGTACGCTCATAATTGTTGAAACCGGCGAGGAAAAAATATGAATAGATGTGATAGCTGATATAATATATTAATTTTGATAATATTATTTTTTATTAATAATTTTTATTTTTTAAAAATTGATATATTAAATTAATTACTATTTAAATATATTATAATTAATTTTTCTTTTTTTACCGGCGAGCCCTCGGAACTCACGATCTCCACACCTCCATGTCGTACACAAACAGCGTGGAGTCAATAATTTTAACCATGGTTAGGTTTCTGAGTTGCAGAGCGTGGTTGGGTTTGAGTGGCACGTGCGAATGAGACAAACTATTGAAATGCGGCTGCAATCGCTGCTTGTCCCAGGCGTCCAACCAGGGCGTAGCATTCACGCTACTTGATGAGTGAACTGACGGCCAAACCCCAGCCTAGCCCAGGCCCAGTACAGCGGATCAACAGAATCCGGAATAAATCTCGGGACGTGTTCCTCTTGCTTTCTTACCGATATGCTCAATCAAATATAATCTCGCATTTTCTTCCTCCTTTTTTTTTTCTTTCGTTCATTCCCTTTCACTAATTTTCTTATCTACGAATCCTTTCCACTTCACACTAAAATAATATTCTATCTCACATATTCCTCCCATGATGGTTCGAGTCTTCTGGTATAACATTTTCTATATTTCCTCTCATTATTATTTTTTTAATTGACAATGATTATAACCGGAATTCAACTATACCACGTGACAATAATTTGCAGTTGGGTTGTTAAAATGGTTGATACAATTTATAGAGAAGACTTTCATTTTATATATAGATGGCAAACAATAACCTTACAATGACAATGTTTTTCTCGTTCGTGGAAACTTTTGTGAGACAAATTTGAATAAGATTGTGAGAATTTATTTCCTGTGAGAATTGGGTTGGGAGTAAATCTTTTCCTGGCAAAAATATGAAAATAAAGATGCTGACATAAACTATAGGGATTCTAATATATTGATGACTAGAATGTATTTTGATTACTAAATTATTTTAGTGTATATACATATATATATATATATATATGTAAATTAATATCTATGCATTTATAATATAACAAGAATCTAATATATCTTTCGGGGTATATTTGAATTTAAGATTACATCATTTTCATTTTTTGAGAATTTATTTATTTTTTAAAAATTTCATAAATAAAAGAATCTATACCCATTTCCAATATCACGTAAAAAAAAAAAAGGAAAAAAATTGTCTCCTCAAAATAAATAAATAGAAAGTGGGATGGGGGAAGAGGAGCTAGGTTGGAGAATATATAGTAAGAATTGGAAATAAAGAAACGTGTAGCCACCTTATTTTGTGATGAATAATTGTCAATTATGCGAATATTTAATTATTTGGAGAAAGATTGACGAATATTGAAGCCTAAGAACAAATCAATTCATTAATTAGGAGTGCAATTTGGAATATTTAAATTAGATTGAGCGTAGAAATTTGAATGGGAACGCACATGAAGAGAAAGGACACATAAAAAGAATGCACGAGGCGTGCTACTGCCTCTTCGTTTCTTAACGCCACAACTTGGCTACCATATTAGATCTATCTTTTAAGGGACCTTAAGCTTTTCTTATTCAATGTATTTATGGATGGTATGTCATTTGCCTATTCCTTGTTCTATGAATCATAGTATCTATTATATATAAATAAAATAATTTTCTTTTAATATGGGTCATTGACAAAAAGACTTTGTTCATCAAACTCTTAACTTTTCATACAATGACTTTTCATCGTTATCGGATATGTATAAAATTTTTTTTAAAGTACTTAACTTCTTAATTTGTAATCAACGAAAATAATAATGAAGTAACTTATCTACTTAAATTCTTTATAGTCAACAAAAATAATAAAATTATTAATTAATAAATTGAAAGCTTATCGAATTGTGAGAATTTTATAAAGCAAACGAGAAAATGAATGAATTACTCATTGAAATATAATAAATTTTTGAAGTAAATAAGAAAATTAATAAATTAATTAATTGCTTCTTAAATTAAAAATTTTTTCAAGTTTAAAAATTTTTGGAGTTAGTCAGAAAAATAATAAATTAATTAGTTAATTATCTTTTAAATTTTCTAATAACAAATTATAAATATTGTTTGACATGGTCCAACACTAAAACAAAAAAAAAAATAATATATAATTGAATGATTTATGATGATACATTTTTAATAAGTCTATTGTCATTATTATTTTTTTCTCACTAATCTCATATAACTAATTTTGTGGACTTTATTTAATTTATTATATTTTTTAATATTATAATATATTACTAAATTTAATTTTTTTTAATAAAAAACTTACAAATATTGTTGATTTAAAATGTATTAAATATTGATCTATAATAAAATAAACTAATTTTTCAAAGCACGTACAATGTACTGCAAAATAAACTAGATTTCTTGTTGATTATGTTACAATAAAAGAATTATGTAAATTTTACTTTAATATTATGAATTTTAAAATTAAAAGAAAATGACTAAGTAATATGTAAAGTATCATATGAAAATAGTCATTAATTTCTTATTTTAAAGTCATCATTAATTAGCATCTCTTTGTTTTTATATTTATTGAGAGTTATGATTAATTAGCTTTAGACTCCCTAATCACGTGGCCATTTGTCAAGATTCCCATCAAAATCATACTGTGATACTAATTAATCTATCTTGAACGACGGAAAACTCATGTTCATTTTAAATTTTGGTTTGACGTGATATGAACTCCAACTCCTATTGGCAAAAAAAAAAAAAAAAAACTCCAACACCAGTTCAATTTGCAATAACAAAAATCTGCCTTCAACTATTAAGTAATTATTATAAATTTTTAATAAAAATATTTTTAAAGCCTTTGGCCTTGTTTAATTATAAAGATAATTCTTCATATATTGTGCTTTTAATTTAATAATAAATATTTAAAATATTATATGTAAGATTTCTCCATTGCAGCAACCTCAAGCAAACATACAAGTTGAAGTGAATATGTTTAACCATGTCTAAACCATGCCATGACTATGGCTGCAACAACTATGTTTAGGACCTGTCATGTAACCACAATTTTTTTCACCTGTAGTTAAACTATCATGGCTTTACAAAATCATAGTTAAACAACTACAATTTTACTAGAGTGTGGCATCTTAATGACAATCTTAATAAACCGTGGTGACTTAACCACAATTTCAAAAGAAATCATGGTTGAGACAACATTAAAAAATAGTTATTAGCCGATGGTTTGAATATGGCCCAGCCACAATTTTATGAAAATTGTGGCAAGCCCATTTTAAAAAGTAGTCTGGGCCATATTTTAGCATGACTTGAGCCATGTTCAAATGAAACCCAACCATGGTTTACAAAAATGTGGCTAGGCCATAATCTAATTGTGGCCTAGCCATGTTTTTTTAGCTTTAACTGTTGTTAAGCCTTATTATTTTTTAATCTTGCATCCTTATACTCTAACCTATTTCGCTGATCCCTTTTCCTACACTAACTTCAACCACCTCCTACCTCTCCCTTCTTCATCTTCCAACCATGAAGAACTAATAACCATCATTGGTGAACAACAACAGATGCTGATTATTATAACATAATACATAACATTCTCTAAACAAGTAGTTCAAGTGTTCACAAAAAATTGGAGTCAATCGAGTAATAAAATTAAGGGAAATATGGTGAGATGGTAGCTAAATAAGAATGACACATTTTGGTTGGAGAGTTATTATTCATATGGTAAATTTGCCAGCTTTAAAAATTCATAATAAATTCTAGGAAGTTGCGAAAATTGTAACTTTTTTAGACAACTAGAATAACATGATAGCTAAGTGCCTACCAAATTTTAGTTTAAAATTCGTTAACTCATCCCTTCAAATAAATTTATGATCATGGCGGTATAGAATTATGCAAAATTAGAATTTTGTTATTGATATTTGGTGCAAAACCCATTTGAATGGAATCCAAATAACATAAAACTTTAGGGATAGTTAAATTTTAGCTTAGAATTCATCCATTTAGTCCTTCAGGTGTCACCACACATCATGAATATTAGAAAAATTTTCTACATAATTCTTCATACTTTAAGCATGCAAAAAAAGGCACCTACTGAACTCAAAATTCAATGAAATTTGGTGGATATAAAATATGACATATTAAGATTCGATACCAAAATTCTTAAATTTTGGAGTCCATCAAATTAAGTTTTTCACATTTTCTCTTCTCTCATGAAATTACATCTTCATTAAACTAAAACTTGACTAAATGGGTTTCAACATACCAAATGTTTTGAGTTTGGCTTCATTTACTCATACTTATGCTTCAAGAAATTTTCTATTACATATTAAAATTTGCTTAAACTCTTGGTTGGTCATTTCTTCATGCATGTGGGAGTTTATACACATACAAAGAAAGTATTGTGCTACATCATCATAATTTTTACGTTACATAACAATACATCTTTGATCCTTAAATTATTGTTACATACATTAAAATATCATAGCTTTCAACTAACCAAGCCTCTTGGATTTGCTCCTCTAAATGATCTAAGAGGTTATTTTCTTCTTATTATTCTTACTAGATCCACCTAAAATGATTAGTTAGAGATAGGATGAGATAAAAAAGTCCCAATAGATCACCTCACATTCCATACACACTATGACACACATGAGCAAAGTAATGCATACATCATCATAACATGAACATAGATCATGGAATCATCCTAGAGTTGACACCCTTGAATTTGGTTCGTGACACATCATATTAAATACCACGATTAGGGTAGGATCGCTATGTCTAAACCCTATAAGCCATCATACATAACATAAATTATAAGCTACTAAGGCTCTATGTAAGATCTCACACCATCATACATCAACTCATAGTAACATAAAGCATGAAAATTCATCAAGTATGCAATCACTAAGCATAAACACACACATAGCATATGAGAAACCTTGCTACTTCAAGCTAATTCTTTTTTCTTGATTTCCCTTGCAATGACAATATTTCTTCTCTAAACTTAATCTTTGTTAGCTCTTTTGGCAATAACAAGTCCCTATATACATAGGATTCACTATTAAACTCCTATACATACATCTTCTAGACCTAGTTATTACTTGTTCTCTATTCATGACTTTATTTTTAAAAATTTGGCATAATGGCCTCTTATGGTCAATTTTATAAAACTAATTCTATTTAACTTATTTGAATCAGAGAAGCCATCAATTGCTTCTTTTTATCATCATAAAGTCTCCTTAAATCAGTTCTTAAGTTCTATTCCATGAACCCTAATTTCTACAACTTGGCATATTTGAAGGGTTCTAGGAAATTAATTAGAAATCTACATCTCTTAACATGACAGGACCTAGAGAAACTATAATACCTCTCCAAATAACCTCTAAATCTTGTCTTAGAATCAGTTTTACAAAACCCTTTTCTTATATATGTATATGAGAAAATTTCATCCCAAAACCTTACTTTTCCATTTATAAATCATACATGGTTTTGCATGGTTAACATACCTCTTTCTTATGTTGCTAGTAAAGTCACCAAATCAACCCTTCATTTGCACAAAATTCCTCTTCAAAGTTTGAATTAGAGGCTGAAATTTGCATGACGAGAGAGCTCTTGAGGAGGAGGAGAAGTTTGCTAACTAAAGTGCGATGAAAGGAAGAAGATTTCTTACTCATTTTGTCTTCTTATTTCTCTCTCTTCTTCTCCTGCTTCACATGAAAAACTCGACCATCTCTCTACTAATATGCTAGATGGGTTGTAAATAAAGTCGTAAGAAGCTTTTGGATAAGCTTTTTACAAAGGAAAAAAATGGTTAAAGTAAATTATAAATGACCAAAATGCCCCTATCATCATTTTTCTGCCTTCTAGAGCCATAAGTCTTTAACTAAGTGACCTTTTAAGTCAATTTGGATGTAATAAAACTTCTCATGACCTCCAATTTTTCTCATTTGGTTGAAAGGTGGTGGAAAGATCCAATAGAAAAATCATATAGTGAAAATTAGACATTTTACCCCTCTTTTACACTTTTGTGCCCTTTGTTGGTATTTTCCAATCCAAAATTGTATAAGATTTTCTAATCATATTTTTAGATCCTCTGATAGTCCTAAATTTAATTTTAACATGCCTTGCAACTTTGCAAGAATTACACTTTTACCCTTATGTATACCAAAACTTTTCAATTAGGTCCTTTTAGCTTTTTTAATTTGGTCCTTCCCTCTTTAGTTGGTTCAATTATTATCTTAACAAGGTAAATTTGTAAATTTTACTAAATGAGAGTTATTCTTTGGGATGTTATAGTGGCCACCCCAAGAGACACCAGCGATGTAGAAGGACTTGGAAGAGACAAGTTTTTTTTTTTTTTACTATATTTCTAAGCTTTGAATGAGTTTCATCCTCTCTTATGTTCTATTACTTACAAAATTTTAAGTCTTCTTTCATGGAATTTTATTACAGATGGAGATTCATTTTATTTTATTATTGTATTTCTCATTTCCAAATTTTACTTTTTAGTTTTTTTGTTATTTTACATCTTCAATTTTTTATTTTTTGGATTTTTAAATTTTAATATGACTATGCCTTATTTTTTTTCTTTTATTTTGTTTTAGGAATAACACTACAAGAAAATAAGAGATTAAGGACAACAAATTTTATTTGTTTCTGATTCGTGACAAATTCGTGGCAAAAGAAGTTATTTATTTTACATTATAAATAAATTGCTTAGGATAGATTTTTAAGGCAAAAAATTCCATGTCAAAAAATCTGTGCCAATTACATCTAAAATTTGTCCCAAAACCATTTTTTAAAATTGCTAAACATTTGAAATGACATGGATTATATAAGAATAATGATGGCATGATGAGACGTCCAAAGGATTTTGAGGCATAGAAGAGGTTTAACCTAATAAATCCTCAATTAGCCTCAGATCCATGTTATGTACACTAAGTTTAGCTATAGATAATTTTAACTCTTTTGGTAATTTGAGTACAAGTTATAGCATCTAGCTAATGGATCTAATATCTTACAATCTCTTACTCTAGATTTAAGGTAACCACTAATTGAAAAGTTGAAATATTCACATCATGTTAGAGTTGAAACATATGATTCCTTACTAATGAGTTATTTAACATGTGAGCAACATTGATGTGGACTATTATTGTCTAAGTAAAATTTAAAAATTAAGAAAAGAAGTAATTAGGAAAATAATAAAATAAAAAATATTGAAATAACAAAAATTTGAAAAAAAGGAAACAAAGAAAAATAACCAAAAATAAACAAAAAAAAATGCACTTCTTCCCCAATTCCCCAATTCTGACTACATACTCACAAATTCACGCACACACCTATTCAATAAAAAGAAAATGCAAGAAGGTATTGAGAGACCACCTCTTACACACACATCCATTTTGGCAAGGAAGTGGAATTGAACAAGGGGTGTACATATAAGGAGACAAAATAAGAAAGAGGACCACTTCCTTTTGTACAAAAAAAGCAAAAGAACTTAACAAAGGGAGAAAAGGTAAGATGGAACATAAAGAGAATGGGGGAAAGGCTGGAAAGTAGAACATGCAAAATGGGTGAGTAGGACTTTTTGTTTTTTGAAGAGCAAACAAGAAAGGTGGGGAGGGATATTTTTAAGAAAGAAAAATAGGAGAGGGGAAGACATAAGATTTTAAGGAGAGTGGAGGCTAAGCAAAGGGAAAAAGGGAGAGGTCTAAAAAAGAAAAGAAAGAGCAAAGAAAATTGAAGAAATTCTGAAGCCAGGAGAAAAAGTTAAACTTTCTTGAACAATTTCATTCTTCTTAATGATCATGGTATCAATTGCTTTGGTGCTTAGTATCTTGCATCTTTAATGTTTGTTTTGTATGTCCTTAAGCTTTATAATTTACTGCACTTTCAAATGTCATGACTGCCACTCTCTCTTACATGAAGTTCACTCTATTTTTGTTATGTATTGGGATATTGTTGCTGTGTTTTTTTTTTTATTGCCCTTTTTCTATCTCAGTTTCATCATGAATTTCCCTTGTGAATTCTCTTTCATCTCTGTCATATGTTTTGCCATAGTTTGATGTTTACTTTGGTGCACTGTATTACTCACTTGTAGGACAAAATATGGCTACATTTCTTGCTTCAATCTTGGCTAGATTTGTTAGTTGTTCAGAGAGGTTCTCTTATGCGTTATTTGGTATGTACTAGTCATTCCTATGTTAATTTGGACAACATTAATGTTGTGTATGCTATTTTTTGTTCTATCAAAATCAGTGTTAATTTTGTGGATTTATGTTAGTCTGTAAAAAATTCCGTTGTATGATTAATTGATATTGATATGGTTTTCATCTTGGAGGCTAGTATGATTTATAGATTTTTTTTTTAATCTTTTTTGCTCTCTTGTCATTGTGTGTTTTCATTTTATTAATGTTGTGTGTGTTGATATCATTTTTATATATATATATATATAAGTTGATGTTTTCTTTGGTGACCAATATTATTTTAATGGGTTAATTGGCATGAAGGTTTGTGTTTTAATTGGATGGCCCTACATTGTTAAATAATTCAATTTTTTTATTGGTTGCATTACCTTACAAAGTTTAGTGGCATGATGAAAATTTTGGATGAGTTGTTTTACTCCAATGAGAAGGTTCATTCTACTTTTGATTTTTTGCTTCAGTGAATTATAAATTAAAAAAATGCCAAGGAGCATGAGCATGAAGATCAAATGAAGACTATGAATGGACTTGGGCTAATATTATATTTCCTTTTATTCTTATTTTATTTTATTTTATTTTTATTTACTCTCTCCCTACAATTTTGTATTAATATAAAGTTGATTAAACACAAGCACACAATCCCACTAAATATGGATGCTTGTATTTCTTTTTCATCTTTATTTTATTTTTATTAATTTACTTTATTTTTAATTTCTAGAGTCGTAACGTGAGGCCTAGCATCTCCTTAAGTGCCTAGGGTGTTAATTAGTGGGGCACATGAGAATTGGTGTCTCCTCAGGTTCTACTCAATTTCATTTGGTCAAGTTTCAAATAAATTTGAGCTCTAATGACCTATATCAATTAGTCTTTTTTTTAAAAAAAAAAAAATCCTCTTCTATACTTCAAAGCCTTGATTTTGTTCATTTCCTTTTAACTTTTACTATTATAAAATCCAAAAACAATTAGAAAAGAAATCATAAAAAAATTCCTCTTTTCTTTTGAAAATTTTCGTTTTAAGTTCAAATTAAAATTAATGAATTTCACTTTCAAAAGTTCCCAAATCTTATAAAATAGAAAAGAGAAAAATGAAGAGAGTTAAAAAGTGAGATTACACTAATTTCATAAATTAAAACATGACAACTAAATTTCAAATTCGTTTTGTTTATGAAAAGCTGTTTGATTATAGTTATTATGTTCTTTTCGTAAAAATAAAAATCACCAACTAACTGACACACATTTTTATTTAAACTATGTGAACTTTGATCCTTATCATAGGATATATAGGCCCTAGGTTTTGATCATAGATTAAGTCTGTCCTTGTAAATATTCTATTTTTCTTCTTTTATTTTATTTCCTATTTTATTTTATTTTTGCATGCGCTTGATAAGAATAATCAAAATTAAAATTAAAGTCATACATATTCCACACAATCAACTTTGGGTAATTGTTCTTAGGAATAAGTGCTGCAGGGTGTCTAACACCTTCCCCAAGCAAAATGGATTCCTGAACTTAATCCCTAATTTGCAAACTACTTTTTCTTTAATTAACTAGATTTCCTTTAAAAATTTTGGTAGCAACTCCTAAATTTTGGTTTTCATTTTTTAATGCAAAAATTAAGATTTCTCTTTCTATTTGCACCTTTACAGGCTCATTTCAGGCGTGACAATGATAATGTCCACAAGAGCTATGTTTCATAATCTATTGGAAGTAGTGGAAGAGTACATGCTATAGCTTATAAAAATGATAGAATATGCACTCTAGAATAATTACTTAAAGACATCGCAAAGAGTATTGACAAAGATCAATGGGCAACATTCAAAGACTACAGACTTGCTCAAATAACTCAGGTGATAACAAACTTATTGGAATTACATATAATATTAGCTAATCGTACTAATACGTTTCTATTCAATTACTAGAAAATTGTTGAAAGAATAAATGAACCGAAATATGTTGACAATGCCACACTGTAATAACTCATATATATATATATATATATATATATATACATATATATGTAGGTTTTAAGAATAACATTAGAAAAATAAAATAGAATTTTATGGATTAAAATGAAAGAAAAAAATAGTAATTAGGGTAGAAATTATAATTTTAACTTTTTTAGAGACTAAAATGAAAAGGTAAAATATTCTTTGAGATAACAATATAATTTTCACCATTTCATAGTAATTGCATAGCAAACTATTGGTAAAAACACATTTGATACTATTTATATAGCGCTAAATAGTAACTTGCATAGTGACTTGAAATTTTTTATAAATAGTACGAACATTTCTTAGTTTTTTCATTCAAACTTGAGAAAAAAGAAGAAAAAGAAAGGTTGTAGGAGGAGCGTTCATATTTTAATTGTGTGAGAGGTAGCTTTGCAAATACCTTTTTAATCGAGGTTGTATTATAGGAATAGAAGATCTTTATTATTAATCCCTATTAGCAAAATAACACTTTTTATTTTATCGAATGTTTTAATTTTCTTATCCAACATTCAATTTCTTTATTCTATGCTTTGCATCTTATAGAGGAAACTAAACCATGTAATATGCTATAGAACTAAGATGCAAATTGTTATTTGTATTTAAAAATATGTTTTCATATAAATTGTTTAGAATTTTTGTGTGAATATTTTTAATATGCATTATGGTTCAGATAAAATATCTATTGACCTTATTTTTATATAGATTATATATTTTAAACTAG
The DNA here is from genome assembly GCA_037074485.1 of Delonix regia. NCBI lineage: Eukaryota > Viridiplantae > Streptophyta > Magnoliopsida > Fabales > Fabaceae > Delonix > Delonix regia. The sequence goes on from CM073452.1 coordinate 9,716,083, forward strand.
TCTTTTAAGAGTATTGATATATTTTATACAACAAATTTTTACATATTATGCACATAATGGTACTAGAATCCCAAAAAATATTTTGAGTAAAATTAAGACACTAAAATGAAATTTAATAGTATTTTTATTGAGTCTTATGGACTTTGTACAAGTAAGATTATGATAGGTTATGCCACCTAAATAACTAATTTAAATCTTATGAGTTCCTTGACAAAACAATTCATCACATAGCTCATTAGATCTATGACAAGATTATACCGCCTAAATGTTTATTGGAAAGTGGGGTTACTATATTTTCTCTGCCAGAAACATTCTAGAGCATAAATCATGCTAAAGGCTCCTTGATCAATTTGGACTTAAAAAAGAGAAAACTAAATATTTCTAATTATCAAAAGTATTATAATTATTTTTTTTTTTCAAAGACTAGACACTCATAAGGTTTTAAATTGTAGAGAAGTAATATTTTTTTTAGGCGTTACATTTTTCCCACTTCCATGTATAAATAATATTTTTGCATTAATGATTAGTGGTTGATGAATAGGTGATTGATCATAGTAGTTGACTGGTAGAGTTGACCAATAGGTGGTTGACTGATGGATGATTATCTAGTTTTTAGTTATGATTAGTGTTTAGATTGATTAAAGGAATATGAGTAAATGAAAATTCCTAATTTTTGCTCCCAGAAATATGGTTAGCATTATTAGGAATATAATTCAATATAATTGATTCTGACTTGAATAGATATTATATATATAGGATTTATGATTTCCATATCTAACAATTAAGGTATAGATGTAAATGATTTGCATGTTCTCAAGTGATTTGAATGCAAGTTCTATTTCAATCCTTTACACTATTGTCACTTCCTCCTAACCACTCTTTATTTTTATTTTATCTTTAAGATTATGTTATTTAAATTACTTTATGGCAATAAATATGTCTAAATAAAATTATTTATTTATGTATCCTATTTACACAATTCAACAGATTTTATAATTTAAAGGATGGATGAAAATTCATGTAAGAACCTTATAGCCGTTAGCGGGGGTAACGACCTTGGTATACATTTGATAGGTGCTGAATCCACCAAAAATAAAATTATCTACTCTCAAATGAATATTTGTATTGCAATAGTGATGAGTAGGGTCAAATCTACAGAGATTGGCAATTCTAACAATTAAAAATAGCCAAGAACAACATACAAAAGAATGGAAAAAGTAAGGGATTTATCAAATTAAAAACAATAATAATAATAACTACACCAGAAAAATTAAACAAATATTTTTAAAGTAAGTAATTCATAATTAAAGCAAATTAAAATGAAGGAAATTTAAATGAAAGATAAACTTATAAATAAGGTAGATATTGTATGGTTTTTCTCAGTTGATCCTAGGTGTGGACATGACTTTAGATTAAATCCTCTTCTTTCTTGTTAAATGGCTATGGTTTCTAAAAGCACTTTATTAACCTAGGCTTTCTTAAGTATGTTAGTTAAGAAGTGCTCTTTAACAAACCTCTAATTAATCAACAACCCTAAGTATGCTTTTAGAATTTAATTGATCAACCGCTTTAAGAATGAAAAATCATCATTTCTAATATACTAAAGCATGAAGCATGTTCAAATATTTATCATTCATATTCCATTAATGTAGAAGAAAGTGCTCATCAATTCCTACATTAATTTTTCACTTGTATTGATTAAAGTAAACAAATACATATTCACCTTAACCAATTGACATACAATCAATCATGGGTAAGATAAACAATGAGTTCAAATCATTCATCCACCCATAATAAAACAGTTAAAATGGAAATATAAATAACTAAGAAGAGAAGAAGAAGATAAAGTTAAGATAGCCTCACAACATTAAAGGAACCACACAAAATCCCTTAGCTAGAATATAGAGTTTAGCTATCCATAATCATCAACATCTAATATTCGTGTTGAAACTCTATATACACAATAATAATTTGAGCTTTCTCTTACTAAGTTTAGAAGTGAGAGAGACAGAGAGAGAGGAAGAATAAGAAGAAGAACCTAGATCTAAAAGTGTTCCCCTCTAAAGAGGAAAGAAAATGAACTAAAAACTAAAATCCTCAGCTTCCTTCATTTTCCACTAATTTTCCCTAATCAAAATATGGAAATAACTCCCTTTAAAACTATTCTAGAACCTTTTAAGCACTTCACTATGTTTCCCAACAACCAATAGAGAGAAACCTATTATAGAAGATGAGTTGTCCATTTTTTGTTTTAAAAATCGTTATCCTTAACTGTGACTACAGCTTAGCTTCTTGAATCCAACTCATCAACAATGTAAATCATGCCTTTGCCCTATTTTAGCCCAAATTTCAACAATTTTAATAAGTTCACCTCCTTAAACTGAAATTAACCAAAACAATTATAAATGACATGATTTCCTAAGAAAAATAGTAAAAATAGAATCAAAATAAGACTAAAATTATGAAAAAAGTATAACCTAACAACCTTGTTGAAATAAATTCTTAAGACGTAGCTAGTAAAGGGATACAAGTATAAATTATTAAGACGTATCCAGTGAAAGGATATAGATGTGAGATATTAAGATGTATCTGATGAAGGAATATGAGTATGAATTATTGAGACATATCCAATAAAAGGGATACAAAATGAATTATTCAATATATTTGGTAAAGGAATATGAGTATGATGACCTTGGTTCTTTCCTTGATACCCACATCATATAAAATTATAAGGTTTAGAAATAATAATTTTATTTTATCAAAACTTGTTGGTTGTTAAAAATTCTAAGGTCTCTATTATTTCTTTTTCCACTTGCTTTGTTATTTATTCACTCACTAAGTCTGTGGTAGACTTACACCTCTCTTTTTAATATTTTTAAGATTAATAAGTGCTAGAGAAGTTACTTTGAAAATTTTCTTATTGTTCAGACTTTTTGGTATGTCATGATGGGTTAATCACAATGTACGTTTGACTCCAAAGTAGTAGCTACTAAATGATCAAGTGCTTAGATTTAGCTTTAGTGTTTGCCCAACTCAAGTTTTTGGACATAGTAGAAGTGGATAAGGAAGTTCACCCTTTAGTCCTTCCTACAATGAGCTGTAAAATGAGGTGATAATCCTTAAGCAAAAAATGGCAGAAAGAGATGCTTGGTCACGACAATTAAAAGTAAGGATGATATCCTTTCACTAGATTTTCAGGGTTAAATGCTACTTGAGCTTGCTGCCTTACAAACTACGAGAGCAGTTTGCAGGAGTTTTTCTACTCGAATTGTATGTTCATGTATAACTGACTTCATATAATTACATCTAAATTTTTCATTTGAAATTCAAGTACCAAGTGATCATAATAGCAGTCATGTACCTTTTAAGGATGCAACATATTCTCCACATTTTAGTACCATTAATAAATAATTTAGATGGATTGTATTTATAGCCGTGTACTTAGAGAACTTTGTATATATTAAATGAATTGTATTTATATTGGTATACTTAGAGAACTTTTTGTATGTAGTGGAATTGTATATATATAATGGGCAATTATTATCATGTTGCAAGGAAATGTTTTCAGTGAGCTGAATTTCATTAGTGCTATGACTACATGTTTGTATTGTAAAAAAAATAGTGTAAGCTATGTAAGTTAAGATAAACAAAAAAAAAAAAACTACTAGCACGAGTTAAAAGCATTATTAAAAGTTTAAATGATGACCTAACAACAATTAAACCATGTCTAATCATGGTGTATAAAAATTGTGATTATGACATGTCCTAACTACAGTTTTTTGAGATCATGGTTATGACATGACCTAATTATGATTTTACCTATGGTTTCTAAACATGGTGGATAATAACTATGGTTAAATCTTTCTCCTCACTTAGACTTATCATTGTTTTAGCAACTTTGGGTGCCTAGCTGAACCACGATTATAACTATTACTAAGAACTTCTTTTGTGTAGTGTGAGATAACTGCTACACTACCAAAAAAAAAAAGCAATTAGTTTTGAATTTTTTAGTTTTCGTTTGAAAATTAACGTCTAATTCTAACTTTACCAATATTTCCATTGAATTGTAGGTAATTTTCCTACAGTCTACCATAACCACAATTAAATACCTATGGTTTATTTATAACCATTAGTACTACGGTAAATCACAAAAGCCCTAGTAGAATATATCTCCCTTCATTCCTTGATAGTCAAAAAAACCTAGCCCTTTCAAAAATTTTGATCAACTTCTATAAGCTTGTGCTACCTCCCATCATGCTTCTTATCATCATTACTCCAATGACCAACCAACCTTCGCTGGTGCATCCTAACTAAACCTTATTATCAAGACGAACTTTTTAAAATCAAGCCCGAATTCATGCTTAAAAAAGCCCAAGCCTATTTTTAAATTGAGCTTATTTCCATATTTTTAGGTCAACTCGATTGAGCAAAGCAGACTTTTTAAAGTCATGAAAAAGTCTATCTGTTACATAAGACTTGAGACAAATAATATAGCCAACTATTATTATTACTTGTAAAATTATTTGTAGGAAAGTTGTAAATACAAATGAGTTATTGCATTGGTAATAATCTTTTGAATAAGGGGTATTAGTTCTTATTCCTTTACCAAGATGTGACATTACACTAAAATTTTCTTTAAATCATAATTTTTCCTTATTAACAAAATATTGATTTAGACTTTTCGAACTCAGGTTGGGCTTTAAAAATAGGCCAAGCTCAGCTATTTTTATAAAATAAAATTTTCTAATTAAGCTTTATTTACTTCTGGCTAGACTTATCAGCTAGGTTAGCTTTTTAAGTTATGATATGGATTAATCCTAACCTTTTGTTATTTCCTTCAAACATTTCTCATCAATCATGGAGGTCCTAAAGGATATTTTTTTGAACCACTAGTAGAGTCGTATTTTAAGTTCTTTATTTCATAAATGGAACACTTGTGTAGCCAAATCAATCAATTTTATGAAATTATGTTCATGCTAAACTTGATCATCCATTGAAAAGTCTGCTAAACCCAATTGGCCCAGCCAAAAAAAAAAAAGGATAATAACTTGGCCTGCCTTGAACTATATATATATATATATATATATATATATATATTAAATTTTTTATATTACATGATAATGGGCTGGTAGCTAAAACTAAAAACATCAGGGAAGGGTTTTATTGTAAAGGCCTAGTCTAAATCCTTATCCTATTAGCCTTAATCTTCCTTTGTCTATTTCCTTCCCATTACCTTGTTGCAAGTCACAGTTGCAGAAGGAAGCATAACAATAGTGAGCATACGTCCTCTACAGCAGATCTGAGGGTAAGTGCCCTCCCCTTACCTTCTGGTTTCACTCATGGTTTTCTTTTCTTTTATGTAATTTTTTTGTATATTAGTCTATTTCTCTTTACTTTTGTTATATCTTATATTTCTGGTTGTCCTTCCTGTCATTTAAGGTATATATTCCCATGCGCAATATATTTCCTACTTATTATGTTTTTTTAATTATTATTCTTTTTAATCTTCCATTGTTCTATTTCTTCCATTATCTAATGTTTTAATTTATTTTAAATGTTAACTTACTTACAAGATTTGTATTAATGTTTCATTAGATATGTGCCCATTATAATTGATTGGCACATCTTCATAGTGAATTCATTAATTAACCCTATCAATGTTGTATCTATCTCTAACATTAACATTGACTCTATATAAAAACATAAATAATCTCTCATATGTGTAAAATTAATGAAGGCTTCTTCATTTTAACTTAAGTTTATGCATATTAAGGTTAAAGGTTCAACTTATAAAAAAAAGTTTTTATATGAGAAGTTAAACTAAACAAATTTTCTTTTGGTAATTTACAAGGTTATCAAACAACAATGGCAACCGTCATAAGTAATAATGACAACAATACCCCAGTCAGCCCATTTAAAGAGGTAGGGGATGAAAATTCTCCTGAATGCGGTCAAGCTAGAAGAAGAAATTGACTTTTATGGTGTGGTTGCAAATGACCAAGTTGAGTGATGTAAGTGCTCAATGCAACCAATGTAAGAAGCTAGTCGTGGGAGACTCAAACAAAGATACTTTACATTTACCACACCATTTACTTGTGTCTAAGAGGCGTGTATTGCCAAACATTAGAATTATAATAGATTGAGTGAAGTTGATGGATCATCGTCATTAGCATCATTTACTTTTGATTGGAGAGAAATCAACATGCAATTGCAAATTTTCTTATATGTGTGAAGTTGACATTTAGTATTGTTGAGTTACATGCTTTTGAATATATTTTGCCCACTTTTGCATTAGAAAGTAAGTCAATCAATAGGCATATAGCTAAGAGCAATGTGATAAGTATACATTTAAGAGAAAATGAATTTGTAATTGTGGAGTTAGCAAAAGGCCTTGGCAGGATTGCTTTAATTTCATATAATTGGAGAGCTGAACACATTGATGATGATATATGTGTATAGCAACTCATTGGATTAATACTAATTGAAAAATTTACAAAAGAATAATTTGCTTTAAAGCTTCACTACCATTTACTTGCATTTCTTAGTAAATGAGGTAGGGAAACATGTCTGTGGTCATTTGTATATATCTACAAAATATACATACAATTCCACTTTCATAAACAACTAGGACAAAAAGTATCAAAAGTGAGAGATCACAACCCATGCAAAACTAGGCCAGGCTCACCATAAACCTCAAAGCTCATACATCACGTCCCAGGGTTTGCTTTAACTGACTATCTAAAACAAGAAAAGTGAACAAGTAGCATCTCAGAAAAACATAATAAAGTAATTATACAACAAAGAACGAAGTGTTAAATAAAACTCTTTTGCAATGAATTTGATAAAATAAACTTACAAGTGTCAATACATAAACACAATATATGTGATCATTCAACATGCTAGGACATTACAAATTATCAAGTATGTGAAAGTCTTGTTAAGTCATATTTAAAATCTTATTATTAATATAAGAAAAAAAGTTGGCTTGGAAACCATATGTGAGGGAGGATTATCAATGACATGAAACATCAATCACAGGCTTTCAGCCCATGGATTATTATTATCGATTGAGAGCAAATAGCCCTCCAAGGTAAGCTAACCAAATGGTCATGAGTTCTAAGTCGATGCTATATCATCCCTTCATTCACGTGTAATGGTCGTCACATGAGGCTAGCATATCTTATCACCCTACCAGCTGGGTGTTCCCAAGGTGCCCGAAGGGCTAACAAATTTGTTGTTAGCTATTAGTGTCCTATTCTAGTCTCTCTAAGGCCAAGTTAACTGTCATGCATGGATTTTGCTCTATTTACATTAACATAATCAATAAGTAGTATTAATATTCCAATTCAGGCCACAAAAATTCTCTCTCCACAATTATATAACCCAAAATGATTTCCAACTAGTTAAGGAAAAGAACAAAAATTCTTTGTAAAGAAATTTCATAAAAAAATGAAAGAAATTCCATGAGTGAAATAAGAACTATATCCAAAGCAATGCCAACATGAACTTTAAAAAGAGATGCGAATGAATTATATAATATGACTAAAAATACTACTACTCACCTAATTGACGAAAATAATTCTAACTATTTCTAGCTCCATTCCTTACCCTTGGGAATGTACTCCCAAGGTATGTCTCTATAGAATTACAAAGCACTCATTAGATCGTACAAAAGTTCATTAAGGCAATGTAGTTAAAATTTCATAAGCTTTCTATTAGGTTGTGAACACTTGACCTTATCTTCCAAAATAATAAATTCATAATTAATGATGCAAGGTCAAAAATGAAAATTTTCAAAATAAAAATTAAGAATTGTTAAAATGGCCCAAGAAAATAATCAAAATTTTTTAAATTAAAAAAGTTGAAGTATAAAAGCAAAAAAAAACAAAAACAAAAAAGGAGATTTCGAAATTACTCATGACTAAATGCACTTTAAATTAATTGAGAGAAAATAAACAAAACAAAAGCAAGGAGAGAAGATGAAAATGAAAACTATGAAGAAGAATTTATAATTAAGTAAGAAATTCAGTAAAATAGAATAAAATGAGAAAGTCAATATAGATTTTCTTCAACAATTAATTGAAAATTATATAAAAATAAAACAAAAATTAAAAAAAAAAACAGCAAAAAGAAAAAAGACAAAAAACTGACTCTGGAACATGCTACCTCATCCCACCTGAAGCCTATTGCAAGCTAAAACATTAGTTGAGATGAAGACAAAAATGCACTCCTCCCTAGGCTAATGAGTAGAGCAGAGAAAGGAAATATCAGAGCTGGCATGGAGAGTTGACCTTCTCGTGCTCTCTGCAGCTAGGAAGCTCGAGGAAAGGGACCTAAACAGAGAATGGGAAGAAGACAGAAGGAGAGGGACCTGAGAAAGGAGGAAAAGAGGGTGGCAGCAAAGAAAATAGAAAAGAAAGAGATAGAGTGAGCGTTGGAGGGAGAACAACAAAGCTAAGATAGAGGTATAAGAGAGACCAAGAGAGCTTCGAGAGAGAGAAGAAGGAAAGCTGAGAGACGTTAAGGACCGAGAGAGTGGGAAATAAGTGAGAGGCCGAGAAAGCTGGGAGAGAGGGTGGACGCTTGAAAAAAGACGAAAGTGAGGGAGAAGGAGAAGGAAGAAGCTTCTACACCTCTGTTTTCTCCATTGAAAAACAAAGATAGAGTGTTGCAGTAGAAAGGCTCGAGCAAGAGAGAACAAAGAAACCAAAAAGAAAGGAGATAGAGTGAGAGAGAATCAGAAGAGAATGGCAATGCGAGAAAGTTCAAAAAATGTGAGAGAACTAAAAAAGAGAGGTGGAGAATGAAGAAAAAAACAAAAATGAGTTGAGGAGCTAAAGATGGGTGAGGCAAAAATGAGAGACATGAGAACTTGAAGGAGAATTAGAGAGATTAAAGAAGAGAGATATCTGTCTCTGCTTTTGATCAAAAGCAAACCAGAAAAGAGAATAAAAGAAAGAAAGAAAGAAACAAGTTGGAGGCAGCAACCCAAAAAATTTAGGCTGTCAACAACACAAAAACTCCCCTGATTTCAAGTGCTGGGGACAGGTAAACAGTGGAGGTCATGAGAATGCTTGAACACTGTGGATGGAAGCAAACATAAGAGAATGAAAGAGGGTGATGAGAGCAAGATACAGAGAAGAAAAATTGGAAAGAAACTGAAAGAAAGAGAGTGAGGCACTGTGTGAGGAAGAACCGAAGTGAGTGAGAAGTTGAATAAGTTTAAAGGTAAATTCAAAATCCCTCTCTGTTGTGTGTCTCGAATGTTGATTCCATGTTTTTAGGTGAGTATCTCTTTCAGGTGTTGAAGGGATTCTGCCAAATGACTCTTCTTTTCTCTGTTGTAATTATGTTTGGAGTTTCTTGGCTTCATTTTCATAGAAGTGATTTATAATTAATTTTCTTAAGAAAAAATCAGTTGATTCTCCTTTTAATACTTAACGTTGTTCGCGGTTCTAGCTTATTTGGATACTAATATTTGATTTTTTTTTTTCGGGGAATAAATCATCAGCTTTGTTAACGTGTAAGACTAGGATTTGTGCAGTGGCTACATGTTCATATTCAATTAATGGTCAAGGGACGCCCAGGATATATGTCATTTGTCAGTTGAGTGGTTTGCAGTTTTCTATTTGGACTTAGTCGATAAGAGTATAAAACTGTTGCTGGCAATAAAATCCCATGGGTGACTAGTTATAATGCTGCTCTTTATATAATCATGTTAGTGTAAGTGTCCAAGTAAAGTCCTGGAAAGTGTTTGAGTATGTTATTATAAATGTTCTCAGGTACCAGATTTGATGTTTGACTAAGGATTTTAGTTTCTATATGCAAAGCTATTCAACTTAATGGATGTTTGAATTGGTTGTTGTTTCAGCCTGCATGGTGAGAACTAGAAAAGTGACATTACTGATTTTATTCTTCTTCATTTATGGTTAAATAAATGACATTGGAGACATTGATGTAGTCAAGGAGCATTGGCACACACAAGTGCAAAATGCTGAGTGTTTATGTATTTTTATTTTTATTTGTAACTTTAGGAGTTATTGTGTGAGGTTTCTAATCTCCTTGAACACTTAGAAAGTTAGTTGATAGAGACCGTATAAGATTTTTAATAAGGAGTGAGATTATATAGATTTCATGAACTAAAATATACTAAATCTCAAATTCATTTTGTTCATGAAAACTAATTTAGTTTCGTCTATCTTGTTCTTTTCTAAAAAATAAAAATAAAAATTACAAATAATTTATTCCGCATATTTAGATTTTCGCATGAGATAGTTTATCTCCTCAAGTACTTAAGAAATAATTAGTAGATGTCACGTAAGATTTTTAATCTCCTCAAGTATTGAAAGTTCATATTTGTTTTCAAAAATACAAAGATAAAACATTTCCAAAATTAAAAAAAAAAGGCTTATTTTGACCGTTATTTTTATTTTAAAAGATTTAAAAGTACTTCCCGTAAATAATCTAGTCTTTTTTAAATTGAAACAAAGAAATCATCATTTTAAAAATAGACACAAAAAAACACAAAATCAAAAATTGCAAAAATGCTTTTCCTTAACAACTTGTATTCCTCCTTTTAAATCAAATAAATGATGTTATTTTAGAAAATCTAAAAAAAAAATGTTTCTTTTAATAATTTCACTCCTCATTCAAAATCAACATGAGATTCTAATTATAATAATCCAAAAATTAATTTCCAAAATCTTGAAAAAACCTTTACCTCAATAAATATTTATTTTATTATTTTATTTTATTTTTAATTCAAACTAAAACTTCCACCTTCGAAAATAAAAAACATAAACTCTAAAATCTTGAAAATCCTTTCATGTTCTAATTTCATTTAAATTTCAAATTTGAAGTTAAAATCCAAAAAATACAAAGAAAAACCAAAAAGAGAAAAATTAGAAGAATAAGAAAGTGATATTAAACTGATTTCGTAAATTAAAGCACACTAACCAAATTTGAATCCTGTTTTATTTACGAAGATTTATTTGATTTCAACTCTTCTATTCTTTTTGTAAAAATAAAAAGACACTAACCAATTGACACATCTTTCTAGATGAATTATATAGACTTTGATCCCTATCGCAAGATACGTATGCCCTAAACTCTTATCCTAGGTCAAGTCTGCCCTTTGTAAATCTCCATTTTTTTGTTTTCATTATTGTTGTTTCTATCTTCTCTATTTAATGTACATGTATGCTAGTAAGGGTGATCGAGATTCATATTATATTAATTTCATTTGACTAATTTAAGGTAACCGTCCTTATGGACGGGTGCTATGAGATGCATAACATCTTCTCCACACTTAAACAGACTTTCAAACCCATATATGTTTTTGTTGACCATTTTGTTTTATTTATTTATTTATTTATTTGGTTTTTCAAAGTTTTTCTTTAAAATTTTAATGGCAACTCTTGAATACATTGATTTTTAAATTATTTTGAAAATTAATTTGTTTCTCTTTTCTTTTCGTAGCATTCATGTCATGCTCGACCATCCGAGTTGTTAGGTGTGACATAGCTTAATTAGAAGCTATAAGATTAACACACTTAATTGATGACTTAAAAATTTTATTTAGTATCTTATACACATAGTTCTCTAGCAACAAGGTTAACTTTATTTCCATTAAATCATTCTACTCAAATATAGATCCTTCAACAGCACCATCACCGTAAAAATGATGAAGAAGACCTACAACTTTAATTACAAGCTTCATGTTTTCTCCAACTTACATATAACAACAGCAGGAATACACACACACCTATCCATATGACCCTACACACACCTAGCCATATGTTCCTACATACCCCTAACTGGGATTTCCATATTCGCATCATTTATGCTACAATACTTAAGTAGATAGATAGATAGATAGATAAATAAATAAACGGAATATTAACCCATTAGTTAACTTTCTTCCACGCTTTTGTTATCTGGGCCTCTATAACCATGCCATAACACTCCACCATTTCACTCTTACTTTTCATGCACAAGCTTGCATGTCCTATTATTAATAAAAGATTCACTGCCAACTTCACCATTTATTTTATACCAATTCGCATTAAGGAACTCTTAACAGCATAAAGAACCTACAAGGAATGAAACTTGAGGGCATTTTAGTTTTTTGCTCATACTAGTGCCACGTGTTGCCACAAAAAAATCACCTAATTGGAAAAATTGGGATTTGAATCGGATACCATGAGAAGGTAAGGAGTCACCCTTAACCACTAAACCAGCCTAAATCTTATGTTTGATGCCTACTTATTTTATATTCAAACCATTGTGACTTTTCACTTACCTCTTCCTTTTGACTAATTTAAGAATGTTATCCCTTTCTCATATTTATTCTTATCTATATACTTTACTAGGCGTTAGGAAATCTCATTCTTACCGACCTTAAATGGATTATAGAAGAGGGAATTCCGTAAGTTTTATAGTTAAAGTGTTATGTTTTTTAATTAGGAATTTTGTGCTACATGCCTCCTTTTTTTTTTTTTTTTTTTGCATAATAGTTAGCTCTTCTAAGTTGTTTATGGACAACTCCTGTTTATAAGCATGTCATAAAGATCCTGTCATTAGTAACCTATTTAATTGGCACAAATTATGATGATTGTGTTTCTGCTCGGTGATGATTTTTATTTAATATTCACTCTAACAGAAAAATATTTTTGTGTTTCATTTTTCCCCTTATACCTCTTTTCTTTATTCATCATAGATGACAAAGATGCAGAATTCCTAATGTGGTTGAGACTCCAAAAAGCATCAAGGCTTTACTTAAAATATATGTTGTTGAGTCGTGAATATGTGATCAAAGCTAATTTCTATCTTCTGTATATTCATTTCCTTTTATGCATATCTGACACCTTGAAATTATTACACTAAAGCTTTATAATTTTTACACCTTCAAATTTTGTTGTTCAATCACCGTTTTGAGGTGACACAATTTTCTTTTTTGCTTTCCACTGTGCCTTATATCACCTAACTTGAAATATATATATATATAGAGAGAGAGAGAGAGAAATATGCAAGTGAGGGATAAAATATCGGTACATCTAGACTCTTGGCAAGAGGCATTTGGTGGGCCTGGTGGAAAACATCCTTACTACTACTGGGCATACAGGGAATTAATGGTAGGTATAGAGCTAAATTTTACCACTTTTTCGTGTTGAATTCAATATATATTTATTCACATGTGAAGTCTAAAGTAGAGGGAGACAATATTTAAAGCTCTTATATATAGTGATGGTCAAAATGTAGTTGCTGCTGAAAAAGTTTAATATGGGGTGCTTTCTTTTTCAAATAAATACAGATAACGAATGAAATAATGAAAACTATGATTATACACATAAATAATACACACACACATATAGAGAGAGAGAGAGAGAGAGAGAGAGAGATTTTCACCTTTTCTTTGGTTTTATATTTCCCTTTAAGCCTAAGCCTAAATTATTTAAAGTTATAGAATGTGATCATTATAGTTTATGCAATTATAATATTATGAGTTGTTTATACTCATAGTCTTGCCTATATCTATTTTATTTAATTTTTTAAATAAAAATGTTGTGTGCAGATTTTTCAACTTGAGAGAAGATTAGAAGACCAATTTGAGGTGCCATATACATTAAAATTGGCACTTGGATACAAAGTTTGATATCACAAGCCAGTTATGATGAGATGAGCAATATGGCTCTCTCAATTTGAAGTTTTAGAAGAAATATTTTGAAGGAGTTTATTGGTAAAACATGATTAGCTTACTCTATAATTTATCTACAATTGGCATATTCAGGTTTGATACATCTTTTGATATTATGTACGACATTGGCTTGCTTTGAGCTAATAGTGGTTGGCTCTAGTGTTCAAACAATATGTTTGAATCATGCTTGTCATTTTGTGATCACAAGATGTCGTATTGTGCAGTACATACAAAAATATTTTTAATTTTTTAACAAACTTTAACTGCTGCTAAAGTAAAATCATTAGTCACACTCATCAATTATAGTTAAGTCTGTATTTACTCATAGTTGGCTAAAACTATGTCTAATTATTTTAGCCACTGTGATTTTAGTTGCGGTTAGCTCAACTACGGGTAAAAACTGCAACCAAAAGAAAAAAATTATAGTTAAAGCCTTAATTTGTTGTAGTGCATATATATATATATATAAAGACAAAACACAATAGAGTAGAAATTGGAAATGCAGCAGATAGTTGGTACATAAATTAAATAAGAGAATTAGTATTTTAACATTAGTATGATACAACTATTTGATACTTGTTCATACATAAAAATATTGATTAAGTGTGTGATATTGAAGAAGTTGCTGGGGTAAAATATAAATAAAAGTGAAATATGCTAAAAAAAAAAAAAAGAAAGAAGAGAGAAATAAAGTCTCATATAAAATATAATTAAACTAACAGAGGAATATATGATTAAAAATGATTCATAAACCTAATATTTTAAAATTTTGATTCAAAATATGATGTCATATTTATGTATATATTTTCTTTTAAAATCTAATAAAAATGTCCATTGAAAAATTTTTCCTTAATATTGTAAGCTTATTTGGTCATGAAGTGAAATAAAGTATGCGATTATCTACGGACTATGGGACAAACAGGTTTAAAGTTTTTGACTCAATCATAAATTATGTAACTTTTCCGGAATTCCTATTGTCAATGTATATGTTTTTTTTTTTTGGATAGTTTCACTTTTTTTTTTCTTAAAAATTGTGTTTTTATCAATGAATTATTTTAAGATTTTTTGTATATAATAATAAACAATTATATAAATTTTAAAAATTTATTAAAGAATTCATCTTTTGCAAGAGGTGAATCTCCATAATTTTATCCAATGTCATAGACCTGGACATGGTTTTCAGATTTTGATATGACTGGTTATATTCAAGGACTTAATGTTAGCTCATGCAAATGATAAAAACAAAATGATTAACGTGAAACACTTAGAAACTCGTGGTCTGCTTGAGTTCTATTGGCTTTGAAAAAACCAGTAGGTGCTCGAGTTTTGGTATTACACAAGTAGTATTCTAATTGAAGGACAAATCAAGAAAGAAGTGAACGAAATTAGCAAAACATGTTGATGGAGATGGAATTTAGCAACGTGAGGAGGAAGGCAATGAAGAAACAAAGGTTAGCTGCACATATATAGATGAAAGCAGCATCAAAAAGATGGGAGAGCTGAGTGAGTGAATGGGTCTCATTGATTTGTTGTATTTTTCGCCAAATCTTTTTAATATATTATAAATTTCATGTTATTTATATATTATCTAAAGATAAGTAATAATATACATAATAGTAAGGCCTGATGCTGAAATGTTTGTCAAAGAGCACACAACCATAGCATGCGTCCAATGTCTCTTTTCTTTCATACTTCACTTCTTTTTAATATAAATATTTTTTACAAGCTTTTTGACACACAGTCTCGTTTTGGAGAGAGAAATTACTTATACTTTAGGCAGCAAGCTTAAATTCCAAATATGCATTTTTTTTTTCTTGTTTACACTGTAACTTAACTAATTATTTGGGTGGTGGCTTTAACCACACCGCAATTCCAAAAAAAAAAAATAAATAAATAAAAAAACACATCTCTAGAATTTAAGATTACTGCTTCAGGTATGAGTAGTTTCTCTCTCCAAAACGATGCTGTGTGTCAAAAAGCCTATTTTTTTATACACTAAATATCTGTCTAATGATAAAATCTAGTATATAAAATAGATATAATATAAATATGAATTGTTGAATATATATATATATTCACACACGTACTTAATAACTCTTTTGAACATATGTTCCCTGTTTAACAATGAACTTCAAACCTCCATGATATTTTTTATGACAAGTTACCACTTTGCATCATAAGACTTTTTTGTCTCTTCTGCTTTTTATTCAACCTCCAAAGTCCAGACACAGGCGGACCGAAAATTAGATAGTGAGGGGACCAAAGATTTATTAAGAGAGAGAGAGAAAGAGAGAGAGAGAGAGAGAGATATATATATATATATATATATATATATATATATATATATAATCATCATCATCATAGTGTATAAAAAGAAAACTAATATTTAATTAAATAATGTGTATTATTCAAATATATCAAAAGTCAATATTATCAAATAGCAAATGACATTATGCAGCTACACTCATTTTTTTCAATTACAATGAGATTCAATAAAAATAAACATATAAAATAACTATATATCAAAATATACTTATTTTTTCGAAATTTATTATCACAATATAGATGAAATATTAAGTAATAATAAAAGAGGAATTACAACTAATAGGAGAAAACTATATATATATATATATAGACACACACACACACACATATGTAGCAATTAATCTTTAAACAGGCGCTATAGTTTTGCACAGAGCAGACAGAAGGCATAAACAAAAAATAAAAGTATTAGCCATGACCATAAAATGAATTACGAAGCAATGAACCAAAAATTTATAAATTATTATACTAAAAAAATGAAATGAGGACATTTCTAAATCACCAAAATAATTGAGAAAGATGCAAAACTTGGATAAGAAAAAATAAATAAAATTGAAGAAGACGCAGTGAAGGTACAAAGTGTGAATAGTGATGTTGAATACTGAATCTACCTAAAGTTGTGCACATACTTATGAATAAAGACTAAAAAGTAAATGTTAGATATCTAAATAAATGAAAAGAATAGAGATATAACTGAATTAAAGTTAAATGAAAAAAAAAAAAACTCTAAAGGAACCAAGAGCATATAATAAAAAACACATACAAAAAAAGTTAAAAGAAAAAATTTTAAATTTTATTTTATTTTAAAGTCACTATTTAATATTATGAGGGTTCAAAGAATAATTTTTTTCTTTTGTATATGCGGCCAAAATCTAACTTTTACACATACTATATATATATATATATATATATATATATATATATATATATATATATATATATATTGAAAGTATGGAATATGCTGGCCCTTCGAAGTCATGCATTATCGCTTATGGAAATTAAAATTGTATTAAAATAATTTTTCAGTCATAATTAATTTACAGTATAAATTTATACACATATAAAGAAACAAATATACAACATGTACATTAATTTCTACTTTAAATTATTAGTGTTTATGTTTTAATGTTTGAAGTATTTAAAAACTTGTTTGTACATTAAAATAAAAATTTGTATCGCAAATAATTTCATTCAATTTAGCGTTGGATTTTCCTTCAAAATTACTTTTGTTTACCAAAATCTATTTATATAGAAATTAAAAAAGAAGGCTTGCTTTGGCCATAAATAAATTATATTGAGAACTAAACTTATTTTCACATATAAGTTTCTATATACAAATTACGGTAACACAAAAAATTATATTGACTAAAATTAAATTTAATAAATTACGTGAATTTAAAATTAAATTTAGACGAGTCTAATTAAAACACACTCTATATGGATGTGATAATGACGTAATCTCGTTCTCTTTTAAGACAGCGTTAGTTTTATAATGTTAGATTGATAAAACTTGTGAGTTGGAAATAATAATGGCCATTGGTCAAGGACACATCAACTATTGGCTAAAAAAAAAAAAAGCAGAATCCATCGTTGATTCCTCCACATTTTAAATACAAAACGTTCTCCCTTCTATTCAATCAAAATATATAAAGCCCATGGCAGGGCCCAATCTTTTGAAACGTCCCACTCCTACATACCAGAGTTATCTTCTATAAGCCCAAAGGCAGCCCATTTCGGTTACTAGGTTTCTGATATTATTATGTCTAACTAATGCTTCCATGACTTTTACCCGACAACTTCTTTCTTTCATAGAATCAAGAAGAGCTTGATGTTGGATTGTTTATAGGATATATTATTTACAATTAATTTAACAAATTAGATACTCAGCAATCAAATCTTCGTTAAATTCATATATTCAAGTTCAAACTTTAAGATCAATACCTAAAAACATATTATTTTCTTAAACTACAGGTTGATCTAAGAGATATATCATTAAAATTGTTTGGGATGAGATTTAATGTATAATTAGATGGACGACTTGACTAAAAATGAAATGACAATGAATAAAATGAGTAAATTAAGATAGGCCATTGTTTAAAGATTTTTCTCTTTTTTTGGGATAGGAATATAATAATAAAAAAGAATCACTAAAACCCTCATTTTCATTTAAAATGCCCATTTTTATTAACCTTTTTAATTGGGTGTTAAGGATGGAATAAAATAGAATAGTTTTCTTAGTTAAATTATTATTATACTCTCATTAATTAAAAGTAATAATAAGTACAACTATTTGTATTATGTTTTATAGGGAAATATTGAAAGAAATTTATAAGCTAATTATATTTCATTACATTTTATTCTATTTCATTATTAGTTATTCCATTTCATTATCTCTAAAATAACTTCAATCTTAATTAACATGCAAATTAATTTGTGAATACTATTACAAGAAAATTAATCTTTTAGTCCTTGGAATTTACTCAATTTTCATTCAAATGCTTACAGTTTAATTTTTTCAAATCACTCTGCACTTTTCATATTTACAAATTGCTCCCCACTGTTCAACCCTATTATAACACCATCATATTTTTTATAATAAGGCATACAAAACTTACATGGCAATTGGGTACCATGTAACTAGTGGAATGAATTCAACACAACCTAAATAAAGTCCCACAAGCAAAGCATGTAAAGACCCAAGTTCATAAATTGTTCTTTTACATCATTTAGGCTTCCAAACTCCCAAAGTCACCACCACTTAGAAATGATTTATATCAACCTAATTTTTGTATTATCCCTTCTTTGTCAGGGCATGGCCATGCCATTTTTACTATTGAATGTTCTCATCTTTCTATTTCTATTGTATCACATCTAATGTTTCCCATGGAATGTCTGGTACCACCAACTTGGAACAAAATGGTAAAAGAATTATCAAATAATAAAAGCTAGAGTCATTCAAAACACAAGTGACATAATTACAATCGAAGAAGACAATATATAGAACACAATCCCCTCCCAACAAGACACAATCACTATTTTGTAATATTCCAAGAAGACCAAATTTGTGATATGGTTGTTTCTTCTGCGTACGAGAGATGGAAACAACACCTTCATCATTTTTCCTATGGCTAGTGTGTTCAATGCAAATGACGGCTGCTACGTGACTATTGTTATGTTTTGTGCCCATGGCTGCTCTAATATCTAATTATGGAAGTCTATATGGGTTATGTGTAGAATTCATTTCAGTAGTTCACAAGTGACATGGCACCCAGTTGGTAAAACTATTTCCTGATAGACAGGACGTGGCAGACTCATTTTGGGGGAGTGAACTTGTAACGTAGAATCGTAAGAGTTTACATACACATGTTATCAAATACAAGTTGAACATAACCATATCAAAAAATATATTTAACATTCATACATAATCCATAACCATAGTTTCATACTTGCCATTCAAATCTACAAATATATTTCAATAAACTCCATACATTAATTCTCAATCAACATCACTAAGTCTCAAAATCAACAATAAGAATTCACTATAATTCTTCAAATCCTACTATATTGTCATCATTTCCAGAGTCTTCACCTTCATCATCTCCATTACCTACCTCACAACCATCATTTTCTTCTTACTCATCCTTAAAGTCATCAACCAATGCCAAATTTTTAGAAGGTTTGCCACCTATACTAGGATTTAAGTTAACTACAAAATCATCACACATTCCTACCATGGGCACAAAAGGTTGAAAAGCCTCATCATCATCATCTTCCTCATCCTCAACATTAACATCTTTTCTCCTTCCTTCAGTTATCCATTCATCATCAGAATGAATATCATTAAAGTCATATTCATGAGTTCTCCTTGATTGCTTGCCTTTTAACTTCAAATTGCAAATTACAAATGTCAAAACGTTCATCTTCTTTTGAAGCAAATTATTTCTTCTCTTAGTTTTGAATCTAAACAAAATAAAAATGCTTAAGTGACGTATTTTAATCCTTAACAAAATGAAAAAGCAAACTAAATTACAATTTTATATGAAATCAAATATAATTACTTACCATTTCAAAAGCACTCCAATTACATTCACACTCAGAAGAGCTACAACATAAGCTGAGAATCTGAATTGCGAATTTTTGAAGTTTTGGGCATTTATCTCCATAGGCATCCCACCATTTTGTTGGCAACATTTTTGCTCTTAATGACTTTGCCCATTCACAACCAACCATTGCATAATAAAAGTCAATAAGTTGGAACTCAATTTTGTTTCTCTCTTCAACATCTTCAACTAATCTTGTTAAGCAATCATACAATCCTTGCTTAATCCTATAATCAGCTTTGAAGTCACGGTTGTAGTGAAAATAGGGATTGAGGTAGTATGCAGCTACATGTAGAGGCCTATATAATTGAGCTTCCTAACTCTCATCGATGATATTTAATACAGGCTAGTATCTGCAATGATCAAGTATAAAGTGAAACATATATATACAAAATTAATGAGTATAAATATAAGGTATTCTATTTACCTTTTAAAAACATTATTGAAGTTCATTTTAATCTTCGCCTTTGCACTTTCCATTGCTTCAAGTATAAATCTTATTGTTGGCTTCTCATCAGAATCCACCAAGCAAAGAATTTTAATAAAAGGAGCAGCAACCCTAAGGCAAGTCATAATGTTCTTCTAGAACATATTATCCATAATACTTTTTGCCACTTCTTTTCCATCTTTGGTAGAGGAAAATCTACTGTCTTTCCATTCATTAGAATTAAACATATTTATCAACGCAGTTTTATGCTCATGAAGACAACCTCTTATCAAATAATCTATGACAAATCGAGTCACACCTGACCTAATCAAGTTCCTCCCTTTTGTGAAAATTTTCAACATGCTAATAAGCATTGTCCTTGTGTAAATGTAAGTTGTGATTTTTCTTTCATTGCTTATGGTTTCTTTATGCAACTCCATTTTTTTCTTCAAAGTCTTCCAACATCAAGTCAATGCAATGAGCTCACATAGAGTCCAATATAAATGTTTCCTCTTCTCCATTAACTTTTATCTAGCTGCTTTGTAATTTGCAACATTGTCTATTATTATTTGCACAACATTCTTCTTTCTCACCTTCACAACAACTTCATTAAGCATGGCAAACACTTTATCAATAGTTTTAGATATATGAGATGTATCTAATGAATATAAAAACATCATCCCTTTAGGATTATTGACCAAGAAATTGCAAATAGAACATCTTTTCTTATCAGTCACCCATCAAACATAATGGAACAACCCACTTTATCTCATTCTTCCTTGAACTCGTCAAGCATAGCTTGCGTGTTTTTCATCTCCATATTTAAGTACTTTTCTCGGATCTCATGATAGGAAAGAGACTTAAACCCTTAGCCATATTTTCCTATAATCTCACATATCTTGATAAACTCAGGATTTTTTACACAATTAAAGGGAATGACACTTGTGTAAAAAAATCTTATCACCTGTTAGCAAGCTTTCTCCTTCAGATCTTTCTCAAATATGTTATTAATGGTCAATTGTGAGCTATCAACCCAACTACTATTTTTTCTTGAATCTCTCAATAAATTCATCAACTCTTAAGAGTTAGCTTGTGCTTGGGTACTTTGAACTTCCTCATCATCAACATCTAACCATTGTTTCTTTTTTTTAAATGATAAAATTTTAGCTTCAATCACATATTGTAACATTGTTGCCCTTACATCATCTCCAACATTTACACAAGCTTCAACATCAATTTTAGTGCTAGCTAAGTGATGTTTAAACCTATAGATCTATCCACTCATAACTTTGCCACAATAATTACATTGAACCTTATTACCATCCCCACCAATATCAATTCCATGTTTCCCCCTATATCAATCTTATTACCAAAAAAATTCTTCCTTCTAGCAACTACATTTTTTTTAGCAGGAGTACGACCACTCACACTTGCATTTGAAAACATATTCCTTGCACCAACTAAAACATGTTTTGTTATTTAAAATTTCAGATTATGTAAATGGCAAAAATACTAGAATTAGATTAGGATAACATGCATCCTAACATGAAGCAACTAAACAAAATAGATTCAGGCAATGGCATTAATAAAGAGTTGGCAAGCCGCTAAACAAATTTTGGAATTTAAACTTTTAGATTATTTGTTACTTACTGCTAAGCTGCAAATATTTTCAACATGTGACTTCTTAGGTCATGACCCTGAAAGCTACTACTTTCACTATTGTTAAACCACTGAATCACACACTAATTAGATAATGGTCATCACACATCAGAATCCCATTGCAGACAAAATCACACACTGATTAAATAAAATAAAACAATAACATTAACAAGACAAAATCACATAATGATGAAAGAATCATGATTTGGTCTCAGTCTCAGCCATATAAACTCTTATCACAAATCCCTTAATCTCTATTTTCACACAATAGAGCAACCTCTGTCACTAATCTCTATGTCTCTCCACTGACAATATTTTGATTGCAATTTCTAGTTTACAGGCTCCATCAAACCTCATATCTTTACACACTTTCACTACTAATCAAACCTCATATCTTTATTTTTTTCATATTTCTCATTAACAAGAAGGCATGATGATTATCACATAACATTAACAAGAAGGCATGACAATTATCACATACCCCCGTGCATGAACCACAAAGGCCACCATTCAACTTGACAGGGATGAAATTTCATTGCCCATCCCCCATATCTCTATGTTAATAGGACAAATAGCTAGTACACTATAGACTAAGAAACAAGTGCAAAGTGAATCCAGCCGAGTTTATGGGTTATAAAGGATAACTGAACTCAATCCTATCTCAGAGACAGCAAAGATAGCCGAATCAATAATTAGTAGTTCAATTTATGGCATGCAAGCCCCTAGAGAAGCAACAAATAGGAGCCCCCGAAATATGAACACAACTTATTTGTCCCCCAATATACCTCACTTGTATCCTTTCTTCCTAAACTAATCCAGGACCTGAACAATTTCTCTCGAGCATTTTAGCATACACATTTTCTAGAAAAAATCTTGTGCATATTATGTAAATCAATTAATTAATGGTCATCACGCATCAGAATCCCATTGCATTGCAGACAAAATCACATACTGATTAAATAAAATAAAATAATAACATTAACAAGACTAAATCACACAATGATGAAAATGGCAATTTGGTCTCAGTCTCAACTCTCTATTTTCACTCAACTCTATGCCTCTATCAATAGAAGAGAAGTTGTCTTATGATAACGAGGGATTACCATGTTAGGGACTTACAATCTTCGGTAAAAGAAGATAGGACAATCTCTGCAAAGGCAATGAGACTTCAAATCATGAACGACTATGATTGTCTGACAATTGCTCCAGCGAGGCGACTGTGAGACTCAAGATTGCGAACCATAAAAGCTCTAGCGACTGCAACTGTCTGACCACTGTTGCTGCTCTCTAATCCATCGTTGCTGCTCTAATAGGGCACAAGTTCATCGAAGGGATAAGGAAGATGCAGAATTGGTTCTGTGTTGTGCTGTGCATTTGGCTTGGGCATTCAACACTAAAGGATTATATGCAGGCTTCAGTTTTGGGTTAACTAATGGGTCAAGTTAAGGTGTTGACCTGTCTTTTTAGAAAAAGAAAAACAAGTTTAGGTTAAAATTGGGCTTGATCCTAACTAGGTAAAAACTCACTAAATCGGTGAGTTTGGCGATTTTTACTGAGTCATGGGTGAGTTTGAGCAAGTTAACAGTGATTTTGAGTCTATGTCCAAGTTAAATCATTTTGGTTTCCTTACTATAAAACTTTTTTTTTCGGTAAAGTTAATTATAATGTTTGATAGATGAGATAAATTTGAGGTAAATCACAATTCATGATTTCTTTAAGGACTAAAACTTAAAAGCAAAGATTTTCAAATGTTTATTACATATAGAACACAGTATTTCTACAAATTTAATTATGTGCTAATAAATTGCAGAAAATTTCGTACTCATTTTTACTAAAGATCCACTAGTAACCACTTCGAAAGATATCCAAATTTTCTTAAACAGAATGTTCAAATGGGTCATCTAAAAAGATAACCTATCCATTTCATTGAGTGCACACACGCACTATCAAAATTTTCTCACATCACACAGTATCCAAATCTTAAAAGTTGCATTTTGTTCACTCAAAGATGTAAACATAATTCACTTGGATAGGAAACCTAAAATTGGTGGGTAAAACATGAGGGGACCCACCCAATACATGCGTTGAACTGAATCAATCCGGAGCTCATTTTTCAATTGAGTGTCATTTGCAGGTAAATCCATCCAACCCTGTGCTTCAGATTCAGTTTATTTTCTCTATGGCCTCGCTTAAGGTCAATGCTTATTTTCTTTCTTTGATGCATACATATATCAAATGTGTCTGCCTAATCTATTATGTAATGACCCAATTAACTATAATTAATAATTTAGCTAATAAGAAATTAAAGGAAAGGAAATTTGCAAGAAAAATTGCTAAGGTGTATTATTTTGTTTAATGAAACCTTAAAATGAGATTGAGGCTGGCTCAGTGGTTAGGCTTCAGGTGTTTATTCAAGAGACCATGGGTTCAAGACTTGACTTCCCTAACCTCTTTGTTTTTTTTAGGAGTTGACACGTGTCACCCTTTAAAGTGAAAAGACTAAAATACCCTCAGATGCTTTTATCTTCTTCTCCTTCTCGCCGAGCTCGAGCAGAAGCAGTGAGAGTGTTTGAGAGTTGAACGTCCACCGTAGCAGTACGTTCACTCGTTGGAGTTGCAGCTTCCCCACCTGAAGGTTGCCGGCTGTCACCGGCCAATCACCGCTACGTTGCCGACGAAAGGAGCTCGTTTTCGTCGGAAAATCGAGAGAAGATGCGATCTTGGCCGGAGCTCTGGTGGCCCCTTTTTTCGTCATTTCTTGGGAGGGTTTTGCTCCTCACCTCCTGGCCGTCATTCTCTGCCTAGTCTCGAGCTCGGTTGGCCGCTGGTGAAGCAGTTTTCCAGTGGGTCTCCGAGGAGCTAAGAACAATGGCAATTTTGGGCTAATTTTGGTAAGTTTTAATCAATTTTTTCTTGAGATTTATGTTAGTGGAAGCATTTTCAGCCCCTATCCATTGAATTTAAGCTTTGGAAGCATGAATTTTGGGTTAGTTTTGAGAAGTTATGTTGACAAGGACCAAACTGAAAAGTTTTGAAATTTTGGGGTTTTTAGAAAATGGTGAAATGCTGCATTGTAATGGGTTCAAATTGATCCTATAATAACAATTTTAAATTTTATGGCATGAAACCTTATTGTTTGTCATGGATTTCCTTGGATTGAAGGCAAGGGTATGGGATTAGGGACTAAAATGAAAAGCTTAGAAAGTTTGTAGGGAAAAAATGTAAATTGACCAAAAGTTTGGGAAAGTTAGTGATGGAATCAAGGAGAGTGAGTTAGGGTTTTTTTTTTTTTTAGTAATAAATTGGAAGAGGAGCAATTCTTGCTTTCCAATTGGTGTAGGTAGCTCATAAGAGTTATTCAAGCACCTAAGGGAAGCATTAAATTGCTCGTAACGAATGGCACCCAGGTGCGCAGATAGCACTCCCCAATACTCTTATTTATGCTTCACTTTTATTGCTTGGAAATTTTTATAAGTATCATTATTAATTTGATCCTGACTATATTTTTTTTCAGAATTAAGGTTAGGAGTAATAAAATCCCTTGTCATGTGAAATAACTTTATGTATGGTTTTGAACTCATACGTACGGTTAGGAATAACCACTTGATAAATCATTATTGCAAATATAGATGGATTTCATGCATACTTGCTACTTTTTCTATGCATGCTTGTTTTAATTTCAATATTATTAGGAGGACTAGATAGGACACTGGCTACCAACAACAGTTCTGTTAGCCCTTGGTGCACCTAGGTAATGACCCAACTAACAGGGTCAGTGATAGTGCTAGCCTCGTGTAACGACCATCACACGTGACCGATGAGTGAAAATCAATGTGAGTTATGACCCTACGCCCGTTGGTTAGTTGCCCTCGAGGATTGTGTATCCTCGCCTATTGTGATTTGCCCCTTGTGGCTGTGTGCCACACCGGTTTGGTCCTTAGTAGTCCTTCCCTAGATATAATTTTCATAAGCTTATTGATTCCTTGTAAACGGCACTTTAAATTAAATGTTTTGAAAAAAGCATTATGTATCTGAAATTATTCATTGCAAAGTTGATTTATTGTGGTTTAAACATTATTGTATTTTACTCAATTCTTGATCATGTTTTGCTTTCTATTTATATATGAAATTTTGTTACTAATTTCGGGGTGCTATCTGTCAAAAAAATTTGCCCTCAAATAGGGAGATAGAAGAGTTCCCAGAGGCAGCAGAGCACTGACGGGGAGTCTTGTGGTGAGCCCCACTTGAGATGTTGCGAGGCCTATTCTTTTTGCTTAGTCGGTATTCGTGGCTTATTTTGATATGTATATATTTAGAACGGTAACCATTGGTTGTATGTCTGGTAAAAGCGGAGCTCTCCTATATGTTATATTGCCTTACAGGATATTGTAAAAATTTTGAGACATCCTATTTGCTGGAGAAGTGCTGCCAAAATTTCTACAAAACTCCTTGTTTTGTATTTAAACCTTTATTTTATATTAAGACAAATTATATTACATATGGTGCAAATTAAATAAATTCGGCATGATATTAAATGTCCCTCCAATATAAAGCTTGCAAGTTCAAGAATTTCTCATTGTAGCCTGTACTGATTCCATTCCAGGAATTTGGAATGTGACATATTATTTCTTCTCATACTGATCTAATTTTCATATCATGCCACAAAGAAGAAAAATTGCCAAGAACAAGTTCAGAAGAAAAGGGGAACAATAAAAAGTAATTTGGGGAAGGGGAATGAAAAGAAAAAAAGGTTCTTGTACCATTAAAATATACATAACCGCGAAGAATTGTATAGAAACAAAATTGATAATAACAAAAAGCCTTAACAGATATAGCTCCCTAGGGCCGAAATTTACAACTTGCTTAACCCCCATAAAATTCAAAAGAGAAAAGCAACTTCCAAAACCATGGTTGAAACCTATTTATGAGAACATACGCTAGATATGCACATGAAGAGGCTTGCTGTACATGCTGGGAGCCCTCCACTAAAACAAGGAGTCTAAATACTGATTACAACGTTTCCTGTTGAACTCTAACAAACTACCATAAGTGCGGTCAGCAATACCGACAAATAGAGCTTGTGTGTCCGGGCTAAAGGAAATACCAGCTATTTCACCAAATAAATCTATCTCTTGTCCTTTTACATAATCACACTGAGAGTCAAAAATATGGACGAAATCTGCTGGCTCAGCCATGGCCAAAAACCGTCCATCGGAAGTGAACCTTAGGGCTCTTATTGCACCCATTCTTCCCTTCAATACAGCCATGGACTGTGAAAGATTTCTAATGTCCCACAACCTACATGTTGTGTCCTGATTCCCAGTAGCCAGTATTCGTCCATCTGGGTGCCAAGCAGAGGCAAAAGAATAGTCCAGGTGCCCTTTTAGGCTACCAATAACCTGACAGATGCCATATGAAAATTAGAATAGTGAAATAAACGAGGAGACTAGCCCATTTACAAACAAATGCAACTACAAACTAACCTTTCCGGTGTTAGCATCAGCCATCAAGCACTCGGTACTATCCCCAAGAACACCTAACAACTTTCCATCAGGACTAATGGAAATACTCTGCAAGGTCCAAAATGCAAACACAAATATTAAGAAAAGTGATGAAGATCCACGTAGTAACAAACAGGCCTTACAGGGGACGACACTCACGTTAACAGACCAGTCATATTTGAAACAACCAAGAGGAGCAAAATTCTCAGCATCGAAAACCCGAACTTGGGCGTCATTATTTGCTGCCATGACCCTCAACGAGCCACTGCAGAGTGAAGGATTAGTTACAAGCCAAACCAAAACCAAAGAATTTCAAACAAATCTATTTGTGAGTTGCTTACTTCGGATTGCGGTAAATATCCACAGCATTGGTTATAGCATTATCACCAGTAGTTATTCTACGGCAGAATACAACTCTAGCATGATTCAGTTTCTGCTCCACACAAAATTTACACACGTTAAAAGGCAAGATCTCAAGCTGACTAATTATTTGATTGAAATAATGTATGAATTCCTACCTTGCAAATAAGCTCACCCTGGAAACCACCAGCCACCATTAAATTTTCCTTAACAGCCATGGTGCTTATCTGCACTCTGGAGATGGGCTGAGCCATAAATCCAGGGCGCTTCTGCATAAACAATATAGAAACACTAAGATCCAATAAAGTTCAGTACAGAAACCATACAAAATGTTAATATCTGGCTACGTACGAGGGTTGGAACTATTGGTTTCGCCACATTAAGTACTTCTTTACCCCTTCGGAGTAAAGAGGACCAATGCATCACAGAGTAGTTTTGCATAAGGTATACATCATGCTTCGACGTTGCCCATAACAAATTCCTCAGCTGCAAAAACGAAGAAACAGTTTGATGACATCAATATCAACACGCAATCCCAATTGGTAAAAAAAAGAAATGTATGAAAATGGTAAACAACTTAGGGCCATAATAACTACTATGAAAAGGATAGGCACCACATTGAAGCAACAACTTTTAGCTTAATTGCAAATTGCTTCTAACAACCGACAATTTGAATATTTTCCACACTATACTAGAACACTACTAAATTCTGCACTAGTGTAGGTAATGACGATCTTGTTTTCCTTCATTGGATAGCAGGAATTCTTCTTGGGGGAGTTGATACCGATCCTAAAGAATGGAACTGAATGATGATGTTTTTCTTTTTCCTTCCGTTTATCTCAGAAGAGGTTAGAACCTAAACAGATAGTAAACTTAACAAATATAAAGTTTTTGTCGGGTGGTTCCTAGTCTCCAAATGATGGTCCTGATTTCTAAAGAAAGGAGAAAGGGAGACGCAAATGCAGAGAAGGTAAATGGCAACAGGAAAAAGTATAAACACTGAAACGTTCATCATACAAAGAATTATCTGACATCATGGAAATCAATAATCACCAATGAATAGCAAGATTATAATCTGTGAAAGGAATGTTGGCTAGTAAACACAACCACTGAAGGAAACTCAAATATACATATCCTCCTCTTCCATGAAAAAAAATGCCAGAATAACACAATATGTCCGACAACTTAAACCTAGTGCTCTATGATAATAACGTGCAAATTAGGTGAAACAAATCATTAGCAATTAACTATTATTCCAAAGAAATATATCAAAATGTTAAGTTCCGCAGACTAAAAATTAGAACACAAGTGATCTTCATATAAATTCTTAAAGAAATAACATGCATAGTGGTAGGTGGTACCCATGTAATAGATTGTTAGCGAAGGAAATGAGCTTGAGCTTGAATTAATGCAAACTGCATGGAAGTAAAACCTATACTAAATGACAAAAAAAAATCCTACTAGTGTACAGTCCAGCATGAAGCGGTGAGGCCCACTTGATTAGGACAAATTGATATTTACAGATATTGTTAGAGCCGCCTTAAATGTGGTCAGATATTTTCCTATCATACCATAAAGAAAAAAGGTCCTGCCAAGCCGCTCACTTTCCACCTGCATTAAAAGCTGACATAAAGAGAGAAATTGCCAGCCTAAATGCACAAACGAGTTAAGTGATATAATTATATTACAGAAACAAACACTATTACAGCTTATATGCAAAACCTACGTGCACAAATATATATGAACCACCAAAGCCAATAGATACAGAAAATGAATAAGACATGATAATACATTAAGTAACAGATAAGGTGATGGGAAGCAACCAAGAAATCCAAAATTAAATACAGCGCAGGATGCAGTACTTATTATGGACATCAGAGCTTAAAATTTTTAACTAAATGTTGTCATGGCAGTTACAAAATATAATAGCTATTATTCAACCGTATCAATAGAGAATCAAATAATCAACAGTAATGTCCTCACGATAGAATTTGTGGAAAAAAACATCTTAATTGCTTTGTCAGAAGTTTTATCGCACGTAAGACTAAGAGTTGGGTTGGCCAACTATTGATGATGAAAGACACTGCTAAGATGTCACTAACAAACTGTACTATGTAGGGTATATGTGCACCAGTGGTCAACTTAAAAGACTGGATGATCTGAAGCTAAAAAAGCACGGCTCCAAAGTGATGTGTGTGGATGTGGATGGGTGGATGTGTGTGCTTCAATATCAATTGTGTACAAGCATGCCATATAGATGGAAAACAATCTCTCTCAAAGAAAGTCACCCAATTCAGGACAGCCATGCCATACCATAGCTGTGATGAATCCATATCCATAACTTGACCTTAAACCATCTTGTCTGTAGAAAAAAATATATATATCTGGCATGTATTGGAATATTTCTTTTGAAAGATTGATCTTCTATTTTCTTTTCTTTTTTTAACAAATAGAATTAGTACTAAATTGAACAGCAGTTAAAGTGTAAAGACAAAAGTAAGCCTCCTTGTCGTTTAGAAAGATTTGAAAGAAAACGATTTAGCTAATAAAATTATGCCATAAAAGCCGGAAATATGAAAATTAGCAGAGAACATGCTCAAAGATCGGTGGTAAAATTTAACTAGAAATTTCTATTCTTCTTCTCCGGGTGCTGCTGATGCAAACTATACAACGAGCGAGTTGTTTGTGAAATTTTCATTTTAGGTTTTCTGTAGTGGCCTCAGGGGACCTTCAATTAGACTAAACTAAAAAACTTCAGTTGGATGGAAATTTCCAGTTGTAAAATTCCAAAAGCATTTGTTTTAGATCCTTATAAAAAGGGGCAGCCGTTAATTCGAACTAGGGAGCAACAAAGAGAAATTACACAGAAGACTGGATCCAGCAAAACTACAAAACAGATATTATGTGTAACCAAATAGTCATGGTCAGATATTATTCTTGGCCAAATTCACACTTTGAAAACAAAAGTTGAATATGTTCGTGTGCGCAAGATAGCCATATTAAGTTTATGCCAGCGAGCAATAGAATAAAATTTCTCATTGTAGTAAAACAAGTAATCAACTCATTTGATAAAGTAGTTCTCACAAAAAATAGAACCTTAAAATCAAATAACAGCGGTAATAGTAACAAAATAAGATAAAAATAAACACGAAACCATGTTAGACCAATGAGAAAGTCGGATATATGGGTATAGTGTTTAATGAGTTCAAACCGTAAATGAGCCCAATATCCAATGTCGTGAAAATTGTAGACTTTCAAAAGAAGTCACTTGTCATATGGTTTAGTAGCGGCTAACATAGTCTCTACCTGAAAATGCACAATTGTAGATTTGACAATCCTTGTATTGAACTGGAAGTCATAGAAGGTCTTCCCTTTCCGCACTTCCAGGCACTCCTGTTAAGCAAGCGTTTTAGATATATGCCCCGTAAAACAAAGACACTCACAGTGAAAGACAAGTGATCTGGCGCATCGGCAGAAGTTCATTACTTCTCTCCCTTGGGAGTAAAAGTTGTGTAAGGAGCTTATCTCTCAAGCAACCTAAAAACTAACCTTCTCGAGTTCCTCCCGAGAGCGTGAGAGATTCTCATAGTTCTTGTATTGCTTCAATCGAGTCTCACGGTATTTGTCTCTGGTATAATTAAGCCTCTCCCATGGAATTCCCTGAATATCTTTCCCATTCCTAGCTTCCAAAGCCGATGTATCAGTTTTCGATTTACTCTGTTACATTACCGGACACATTACCACAAAAGTTTAAGACTGAAACGCACAATATCTTAATGGAAAAGACCATAATTCTAAAGCAGTTATACCAATTCAAAATCATCTTCAAAGTCCGAGTCCGGAGAATGAAAATTACTGTTACTTTGAGGATCACTTTCAACGAAAGGATCATCATCTTCAAAATCAGGGACGTCGTAATAGTCACCGACGACATACTCAAGATCATCATTATTAAACTGCTCCATAATCCTACGATTGGTAAGGCAAGGCATGGCAGAGAAGTCAAAATGAATTGGTGAATGAGTTCAAAAGCTTAACATGTAATAAACTCTGCAAAAGCATAGAGGCGAGTGTGTAATAAACAAAAGGCAATTACCTCCGAATTTTGGAAAAGCAGTTAACGGAAGAGTAGTATATCAGAAGCCTTTACGAACGAAAGATAATGACATAAACAAGCGATGAAGGTTAAGGAAAAACTGAAGGGAAAGTGAATACTATTCCGGAGAAACAAACAGAAGGGGGAATCACTATATTCCACGACAACTTTGTTCACCGAGTGACTAGCGGAGAGGTACTAGGATCTGATGGATTATACACGGAGTAAGCGAGACCGAGAGGAGAGCAGCTCTAAGGGAGGTTCGTAGCTATCATACATATAGCCGGGGCGTGACGGAGGTGGAGGGGTTGTTAACGGAACGGAAGGTGGGTACAGACGGAGGTAGAGTGGGGCCCCCTTCGGTATTACGTATAGATGAAATCCGTGGGCTACAGTGTCCCCTCTCCATTCTTCAACACCATAACCGCCCCTGGCCCACTACTCTATTTTTATTTCTTCTCTCCCACGCAAATGCGACGGCAAGGCTCGGCCTACTCCCTTTCACTTTTATCTCCCTTCTTTATTTTACATTCAAATTCTTTTATTTCAAAAACTAAGCAAGTCTTCTATTCTTACGTTCTGCCCTTTTGTAAATTATCTGTACTTTATGTTTATGTAATTTTCTCAATAAAGTGATTGCTTTTGTTCATTTATTAAATTGTTTTATATTTCTAGTATTGATAATTTTTTTAAAAAAATAATTTTATATGATTTTAAATTATTTTTTACTCAGTAATGAATTATCTATTTGGGTTAAAAAATGACAAATGGAGCGTGTAAAATTAATTTTTTTTGGGCAAAGAGGGAGTGAAATTTTATTTTTTTTGTTTGGTCAAAGAGGGAGATTAAAATGTTTGGTTGGAAGGAATTGCCCGTTCATTATATAGCTTTTACCATTCTTTCCACACAGGGGGAAATGGAATGAGTTTAATGGTTGCTTTTACATTTTATCCCCAACTTAGTCACACGATGTCAGTAACACCACCGATTATGGTGAGAGAGTAAGTATAATAATAGCAATAATAATAAACGAAAATGATAAAGAAAGTGGGTCCCAGATCGCCACCAGCCCCGAAGGGAGAAGTAGAGTCCACCAGATGGGATTTGGGAGTCCACGTGGTTGGGTCTGAGCACGAGTTTGCGAAAGCCTGGCAGTATGTGGTTCCACCACGTGGCTAGTGTCAAGCGAAGGGTCCCTTGCTTGTCGCAAAGTTAACACCGTTATGGGACGTTAATTTAACCATGGTTAGCTATTGTCCATGTCTGCGGGTAACCCAAGCGGATGAATTGGGCAGTGGTACGGTAATTCAACGATCAACAACACACTAATTCCATTCCAATCTAGCAACCAAATTTCCGTCCTTTTTATCGCCCTTTATATTAATATGTTGTAATACACCCAGCACCTCCACCGTTCACGCTTTTCATAACTACGATCAAGTTTAAATGTAAACTTATATATATATATAGTACCATACACCCACAATTATAATATAAATATATATATATATATATAATTCATTTCCCTCTTTATTATGGCCTGTACTATTTATTATTTAATTCAATCAATATTAACTAGTTCTCGAATTAATTTGACCAAAGTTAATCATATAATAAGTTTCAAGTTTTTTTATTGAATCAAACTCTAATGAAAAGTATTTAACAAAATTTCTTTTTTTTTATTTGACTTTTCTAATTAATAAAATATAATATAAATGTCATCTTTAATATATTGAATGTACAAATACACTAAATTATAATATAAATATATAATTATAATAATATAAATTTAAAAAATGATAATATTATAATTATATTCTCATATTATAATTAAGTGTATTAGTACATTTAAAATTATAATTATACTAAAACTTTTACTTTTAAATATATCATCTTTAAATATAAAAATAGTAGCGTTTCTATATGTTCATCGATTATTTTATAACTAAGAGTGACTTTCTATCGCTTATTTTCTTTTTTATTCTTATATTGGTCTACACTTATTTTGAATCACAAATTTTTATATTTTAAGCAACAGTTTAAATATCAATTGATATAATTTTTCCTATAATCCCAACTCTTCTACTGCGTATCTTATCAAATATATATGACCTTAATTTCGATCACAGCATGAGATATGATATGAATTAGTTAACTACATAACGAAGCAGGTACGTATATAATACATAATTAAACCATCATGAAGGAATTATAATATTAAAATAAATTAAAAGCCAATTAATTATAATATTATTGGATTGTGTCCACATGAGAAATATGATATAGTAATAAATCCTAACTTTTATCGAGAGTTCTGTTTATTATATATTCACGAAAACAACCAAAAGCCGAACATGTATACGAAAAGGGAACTGAATATAGAGCCTACTGGTACGTGAATCACGTCGAATGTGGAACTTAAAATTAAGGGATGAGATTAGGACGACAGAAAAAGCCAATCAACTTGGAAACAAAACAAAACAAAATTATGGTAGAGTCAACTTTTTATTATTTTTATTATTATAAGTCATCCGGATTTAGCATGATTAAAATGGAGGCCAGGCATGTGAAGTCCTAGGTCGATAAAGTCTACATGAAATATCAATATAAAATATAAGGCTGGTTCATTATATGTTTTTTATTCTAACAAACCTTTTACATTGTTGCCTTAGCGGCAAGTTAATTAGTATCAATTATTAAATTAATTATAGGAAACATCGAGGAGATACTTTCATACTCATATGATGCTCAAGGCGATTAAGAAAGGCCAAACTGTGTAAATAATAATAAAAAAAAAGTAACGACAATTTTAAAATAAAATTTTTACACTCAATTGTACTAATATATCTAATTATAATATTATTAATATTTTTAAAAATAATATTTTAATTATATACTTATATTATAATTAAGTGTATTATTATACTTAAAATTATGAATATATTAAAAATGATACTCAATATTAAATATAAAATAATTTTTAATTTATTTTATTAAATTCATTATTATGATTAAACAAGACAAGTAAATTAATGCTATTAAGAACTATTGATCATTAAATCAACTAATATTTGAAGCAATTAAATACATAATATACTGCGATGCTGTTGTTATAATTAAATTCATATACAATATTATCTAAGGAAACTCATGACCCCATCCAACACTTAATTAGTGATTAAAATACATTTTACGCAACCTCAGCGCATTTTTAGTTACAATTCTAGTTTAGCTTATGTATAAAACTCGGAAGTGGAAGGAATCAAATATCCATCAATTAATATATAAATTAACAAGCTGTTTTAATTGTCTAAGACAGATAGCAAAAGAGGACAAACTCATGCATGGCAGTATACAGCAGCCACATAGAGAAGTTCATACAAATGAAAAGCCAGGTAAATATTAGAAATGGAGCTATTTAGTATAATCTAGTGGTGAAGAATATATATATATATATATATATATATATATATATACAAGTTAAAGGCAATTTTAATGTATAAGGATATACTTTTAATAATCGTGTTAAGATAAGATGTTTATCCTGAGGGCATATCGATCAGTTTCCAGTACAGAAAGTGAAAAATAAGAGCAAAACAAAACAAAGCATAAAAGGTTGCACGCGAGAGGGGGCCACCATCGGGCCTATCACTTGTTGCTAGAATTTTAACTTTGAGGGTGCGCTTGTAAGACGACAAGTAATCGAGGGAAGCAGTTATATGATTATGAGAGTTTAATTAAGCTTTAAGGAAGGGATTAGGATTGCGACCCAGATGAGTACAAGGAAGGGACTAGTAGGATTGCGACCCAGATGAGTACAACCAGCTCATGATGGTAAGTTTTCAGGTCACAACCAGCCATAGGGAGTCGTCTTCAACTATTCGGTTCAAGCTTGTTTAATTTATCTAATAGGTAAGTTAGGTCGAAGAGTTTTTTTAAAAATTTATTTAATATATTTTTATCAATTTATTTCATTTAATTTTTGAGTTAAATGAACTAACATATGAATTAAATAGATTTTTTTTTTCACCGACTAGCACTCCAACTTGTTATATTTTTTTATTCCAAAAAAAAAATTAATATATGTATTGTATTATCTACTTATTTACATTATTTTATAATTTACCTCATTTAAATATTTTATTTATAATCATATTCTTATTATTAATAAATTATTAAATTATTTACTTATTTTAATTTATTAAAAGTTTTTTATTTTAATTATTTTTTATTTATTTATATTGATATAAAAATTGATTGATTAAATGAGATTTATACTCAAACAAAGTCATATTTAAATTTTTATAATTATTTTTTATTTTTTAAATTTTTTAATAAATTAAATAAATTAACTCATTTAACCTACTAAATAAAATAAATTAAAATTTTTAACTTACCATCTATTTAAACAAATTAATCCATTTAATTCACCCGTTCATGTATGTCAGTCCTGCCACTTTTAAGCCCATATATATGAAATCTATTGGCACCTTTTTTTTCCTGTGGGTGGGACATTATTTATGCTTCGCTTTGAAATATTCATCGTTGGCGTCTCCTTTCGTCATTATATAAGAAGGACATCCCTCCCCGGAAGGTTACGGAATAAGTTAGCCATTTTTTAACGTTATATATATCCTTACTTGTTCGTTTAACACTTTTAACTGGAAACAAGGGTAATCCTAAAGTGCGCTCCTTTTCCACTGAAAAGACATTTGAAGGAAAAAATATGAGTAAGAACAAAATAAGGGAAATGACGAATTAAGCCAGAGAAGAGAAAGTGTCTCATTGGCTATACCGAATATCAAACACAAAATGAGATAGGTCGAATCGAAACTATTTGATGTTGTGCACCAGATTCGCACAATTTGCTTCGCTGCTTTCTCTTTAAGAAATGAGAATATATATATATACACATACACAGACACACATATTGCACTTGGCATTAGTGCTAAGCTGTTCTGTTTGGGATCAAAGTCCGCCGTATAATATTTCCTTTCAGTGAAGGGGCAACGAGAAACGCATCTCACACACAAGCTAAGTCACAACTTGCAAGGTCTGATACATGACGAATTAAAATCAATTCCAACATCTATGTATGAAAAATTAGTACCGTTGGGTGATCATTTTGCAGTACCAGTATGTCTATTAATTACTTATAGAATGCATAGATTGATATTGTATCTTCGCTTTTCAAAAGTTTCTCGATGATCATTTAACGTCTAATCTCACGTAATCAAGTTGAGGACGTTTATTATCTAAACAGACGCTGTCAAGCTGAAGAAAATGGTACGTGTCCTTTAATTAGCGGGTTTGCACATTTTATCCGTTGAAAGATGCTACATACATCTGCGTCTTAATTTCGGCACATCATTAATTCCATCATATTTATCCCATTTTAGTCAGACATGTTGAAATATTTTTTAAAATATCTTAGCATTAATTTATTATTAATTTAATTTATTAAATTATTTAATTAATTTTGACATAAATTAAAAATAGATTTGATATGAGTTAATTGTAGATAATCAATAATATATTTAATTACCTACAAGTTCATTTGATAGAAATCACATTCTACATTTCAAATTTTGTCAATTGTTATCTTATTATATTGTTAATTAAAAAAATTTTTTATAAGTCAATTTATAAATTATAATATCTAATTTTTAAATATAGAACAAGAGTAATTGAAGAAGTGAAAAGTTATAATTTAAAATAAATAAATAAATATATATATATATTATTAATTTAAAACCTTATATTTTTTAAATATGGGTTAACTCTTCAAATGACTCACAAAAAATTTATTTTTATAATTATTTAAAGTTTTCTTGCTCCTTTTTTTTCTAAGTATGCAAAAATAATTTTTAAACAATATAAGTTGTTATCTTTATTATAAAATTTATGATTATAATAAAAATTTACATTCTAAATAAAATTTATTTTTATTAATTAATTATTTATGTCGATTATAATCACCCAAAATTTTCGCCGACATTACTTTTCCGTTGTGTATGAAATGCTTTATCTGTATACTCGCAGGAGTTATAGTCATAGAATTGAATCCCATTCATTCAATCTATATTTAATAATAGGTATCCGTGTCAAAAAGGAATTAATAATATGCATTAAATAAAATTTCTCATTGGTATTCTATGGATCATAAAAGATATAGATTTATCACCTTGAGCGTCCAGTAGCTACGGCCTCAATCAACCATCTGAAGTGAGAGTGATGGAACTATATATTTTAAATAATATATTTTAATTATTACATATTAATAAGAATAAATCATTCAGATTTTGGGTTTAGTTAAATATTGTATCTGATATTCTTTCTGTTTTAAAAATTAGTTTCCTTCTCTTTCATTTTTTGTCAATCAAATTAGTTTTGAAATAATATAGTTTCTTAAGAAATTATTTAACTGTCATTGCTATTATATTAAAAACAAATTAACAGTTTCATATTAAAATTTAATACCAACTCTGTTACATATGGTAAAAATAATCACGGACATATACAATATAGAAAGCTAAATTTTTAATTAAAATTTTTCTGTATTATAGATCAAATAATTGAAATTTTGAAATAGATGACCATTATATATGACGTAGCCTAAATTTGAAACACAAATTAACATAATTTATTCTAATATTAATATCAAATCAACCGGACTTCTGAATTGTCAGAAATATATTTCCTTCTAACTACGCGTTTTCTGACGTAGGATTGAAGTTCTAACTGGAATCAAAACCTAAGCAATGTCTAAAATAAATTAAACACTGAATATAACCGTGTTTTAGTCTTTCACTGTTTCACATCTGAAATATAATTTAATCTCACGCAATTTCTTTTTATTTTTGTCACTCTTATATAAGATATTTTTTAATTTTATCTCTTATAGAATATTATACTTTTTATTTGATATTTCAACATATATTCAATTTAATTTCTCACCCGTGTCAATGCCACGCGCGGGTCACTGGAAGTTAACATTTTACTAAGTAGGACTACATTTATTTAATTAATGTAAGATGATATTCAAGTGAAAGTATTACTTGTTGTGATTAAATACCACTTTTTAATAACCGACATTTTAAAGTATTCCCACAATCGATTTATAAGGTCCTTTTAATTTGACGCCACATTGCACAGTCGAAGACAGATAGTTTCATAACAGGTCCTTGCATTCTATTGGATTTGGGAGATAATCTTAAATAATAATAAGGTAGTTTTGAAGATGTCAACTACTTTGTAGTTGAAACCGTTCGTTTGTTGTAATATTCCAACTGCTGGTCTGCTCAATTAAGTTTGAATTTATTCAAATCTATTATTATATAATTAGACATGTATTTTTAAGTATATATAAATCCAAGCCGATATACACTAGATAAACTTCGAGCCTCAATATTGGGCTACAAGATCGAAAGGCCCACATCTGTGAATGAATAACACTTAAGAGAAGCCTGATTTGGGCATTTGCCTATTGATCCCAGATGGGCGGCCTCTAGCATTGACATTTAGCCTGAAGGAGGTATTTTGTTTTTGAGATAATAGCCCATTCATCATTTGTGTGAATGGAGCAACGCCCTATAATTTTAATTTTAATTTTAACTTTTTAAGAATTGGAATTGATTCATAATTTTAAAATTCATGTTTTGATTATGTAAAGAATTAAAACATGAAATTTTAAATTTTAATTCAAATTCAAATTCAATTTTACTGTTTAGATGAATGATAAACATAGAAAAGTAATTAGCATATATATATATATATACATTTAAAATAATATATAATTTATTGTTAACAAAATTTTTAAATTTAGTTTAGACTAGATAAGATATCTTTCATAATAACTGTAGCACCGTATCATGTTTAGTAATTAAAATAATATTTTAAAAAATTATTAGACACATAAAATGTTTGCAATAAATATATTTTCATGAACGTGTGTACGTAAATGTATGTACAATTTAGTGCTACGTTGTTTTTATATTATAATGTGTGTTTGTGTGTACAATATCATATTATATATGTATGTATAGTGTCATGTGCCTATTTGTATATATATATATTATTGTATTTGTTTTATGTATTTATGTTTACATAATGTTGTATCCATGCCCTTGTATGCATGTACACGTGTTTGTGAAGTTATGGATTAAGATGCACCTAGGTGATATGGAGGAAGAAGCACATGTTATTTTATTTCTTTCGATATGATTGTTCTTTTCTTATTTACAGGGTATTTTAGTCTTTTGCCAAGCAGTTATTTACATTCCTTCATTTATTCGTTCAACCTAACTAAAAAAATGTAAAGACTTTTTTATTCATTTTCCTACAATACCAAATATAATTTTAGCCAACAACCTTTAATTCTATCAAATATTTATTTTGGTATTCCCATCCTCTTTTTCCTGTTACTATGTACCAAATTGGACCATAGTGTTGTATCAAGAGAAAGTTTTTATGTAATGATTTATTTTTATGTATTCATGTAATAATTTATTGCTTATCTAATTGTTCTAAAATTATGTTTATTTGTTTCAGGAATAATTAGACATAAAATTAGAAAAAAAATATTAAATTGGTTTCACATTTTTACATTTTGTGATAATATGATCACTTACAAATATATAGTTCTTCAAAAATTTTATTTTATATAAAATTAATCTCTCGTTAATCTAAATAAGATGATTAATTTTGTATAAATTTAAATTTATGATATATTAATTTTGTATAAATTTAAATTTATAAAAAAATTGATTTGTTATGATTAATTTATAAGAAATTAAATAAATAAAAAGTAAAAACATAGAGCCAATTTTGTACTTTCCTTGATAAAATTAGTATCCTTATCATAAAATTTGTTGCGCTACAAGCATAATTGTAATCCTTGCGTGTTGATAACTTTTATAAATGATAGCCACTTACACGAACATTAATAGTATATAGTATGGATTAGCATTGTACAAATTTTATTTTATATCAATGTCATTTGTAAATTTATTTAAAATAAAAGCGAGTTTATATGACTACTAATTATATTTTAAAAATGTGCTTAAAAATAAATTTTATTCTTAATACAGTTCATTCGATTAAAAATAATTTTTTATTTATTTGTAAATAAAAATTTTAAAGAAAAAATAATTTTTTAAAATAGTCAAATAAAAAAATTAAATGAGATTATTTATAGACACATTTTATTTCAAAATAAATTTACAATTTTATAATCATTGGTTTACATCAAAAAGTTTTGCATATGTAAAAGGGCTTTTTTCAACTTTTGGTTCATGTTGCAATGCTTATGTGGAGTTTAAAAAGAAAAAGATGAATAAGAAGTGAACGAGGTATTTAATGCATAAACAATATTTTCTTTTAGCTTTAATTCACCTTTATCTATTCATATCTTATAAATTATAAGTTGGGTTGACTAACAAATTTTTTATTGGATACAATGAAAACCTTTGATTATAAATTATATTTACAATACTAAAGTCAAGAAAATAATAGTCTTTACATAGTGATAATTTAACTTTTTTTTTATGTATACTTAAATACAAAGACAATAAATTTAAAGTTATCATATATTTTGTTTTTGTGTGTTCAAAATAGAGTAATGATGAAGGATTTATATAGATTATAAAGTGATACTTTAAAGAAATACATCTTAAATTAAAAGTCACAACCATATATTAATTTATAAACCAACA
Source organism: Delonix regia (assembly GCA_037074485.1). NCBI lineage: Eukaryota > Viridiplantae > Streptophyta > Magnoliopsida > Fabales > Fabaceae > Delonix > Delonix regia. The sequence continues at coordinate 9,757,957 of CM073452.1, forward strand.
TAATTTAAATAATTAATTATAAAGTTTCCTAAAAGCAATACGTATTTTCACAAAATGATAGTTATACATTTTTTATAGATATTTTTAAAAGACAAAAAGATACAACCTTAATGTCTTTGACTATTATAACTTTTTGTATAATTGTTTATATAAATTTATTAATTTATATGAGTAGAGATTACTTTTCAGACCATATATTTTCATTTTTAAAGTATTCGGACAATTCATCCTCTTGGTCTTGGGGAGAAATTTGCAAAGTTGGTTACTGACACGGTAGTTCATACTGCTGATCTTCGCTAGCATTAACGGTGCGAGGCTGTAGCGAATTGATGTAGAAAGACAATGTCCTTATTCTAATATGTTGTGTGTTCGTATTACCGTTATGTGAATGGTTATTTTGTTTTCATAGTTAGATAAAATATTTCTCACATACAATGGTTGAGCAAAAGAAATTCATAATATACGTTTCGTTACTAAATACTAGTAAACTGTAATATCACGTTCTAAGTTGCCGTTAAACAGAGAGGCGGAAGTGTTTATAAAGGGAGGTTTTGGGGTGAATCAAACAAGGTTTAGAGACATAATGGCGGTGTCACTCATTATCTTTGTCTGCTTGCTGGTGCTCGGTGAAGGGGTCGTGAATGGCGAGTTAACTCAGGCACAGCCCCCTTTTGCCTGTGACTGGTCCAACCCTGCCTCCAGATCCTACCCATTTTGCAATCCCAAGCTTAGCGTGAGTCGAAGAGCCAAAGATCTAGTGTCTCGCCTCACACTGGACGAGAAGCTCGCCCAACTCGTTAACTCCGCCCCTCCCATTCCCAGACTGGGCATCCCCGCCTACCAGTGGTGGAACGAAGCATTACATGGAGTCGCCAACGTCGGACGCGGCATTCGATTTAATGGCTCCATTACTTCCGCCACTAGCTTCCCTCAAGTCATCCTCTCTGCTGCTACCTTCGACTCCCACCTCTGGTACCGAATCGGTCAGGTGATTCAATCATACTCCCTCCCCTTCCCCTCACCTCTTCCTTCACTCATTCTAGCGTTCTTATTTTGTTCTAAATGGGCGTTTGTGTGTGCGAATTAAGGCCATTGGAAGGGAAGCGCGAGCAGTCTATAATGCCGGGCAAGCTATGGGCATGACATTCTGGGCTCCGAACATTAACATCTTCAGGGACCCTAGATGGGGGAGAGGGCAAGAGACAGCTGGGGAAGACCCACTGGTTACTGCCAAGTATGCGGTGTCGTATGTGAGGGGGGTTCAAGGGGATTCCTTCCAGGGAGGCAAACTCAGAGGTCATCTTCAAGCTTCCGCTTGTTGCAAACATTTCACGGCCTACGATTTGGACAACTGGAAGGGTGTAAATCGCTTTATCTTCGATGCTCGCGTAAGTTCTACTGCCTTTCACTAATTGGCCTTGTTAATTTGTTGGGCTGCTACGCGTCTTTTACTTTACTTTCTTGTTTTGTCCTGTTAATGAATTCTTGAAAACTGCATTGTCGTGTGGTTGCTGTTATCTGAGTTTGAGGCTTCATTCTTTTCAATTGGATATTTCTTCTTAGCTCTCTGTACCTTATCAGGCTGATTTACGAGGGATTTTATAATTATGAATGCACTTTACTGATTAAGCATTACAGTAGCTTATGATCAAGAGAATCATTCCAACTCGAAAGGGAGAATATATGTTTGTCTGCATAATATTTTCATCTGGATTTTAAATGAATTTCGTTTCGACATGTAAAAAAAAAAATATTTATCTAGGTTTCCAAATTAGAAGCATTGAGCAGAAGGTGAGCATGAAGATAAAGCAGAGAGAAATATTCTGGATCTGGTGTTACTTCGACTGTTTACTTATAGTCCCTTTCCTCCCACCGTTTACCTTTCTCTTTCCCCATTTCAGAATACTCAATGATGCATTCTGATTCAGGTCACTATGCAAGATTTAGCGGACACATATCAGCCCCCATTTCAGAGCTGCGTAGAGCAAGGACGAGCAAGTGGGATAATGTGTGCTTACAACCGTGTGAATGGGGTTCCAAACTGCGCAGATTTCAATCTCTTAACTAAAATTGCTAGGAAACAATGGGATTTTCATGGGTAATTATCTGTCTCTTTCTGGTGCAGCGGTTCTTTTATGAATATGTAATGGACACCGACAAATTGCTTCTATCTAAATTCGAACGTTATGGTGGCTGAAACTATTAGGTATATCACTTCGGATTGTGGGGCAGTAGCAATCATTCACGATGAACAAGGATATGCAAAATCACCGGAAGATGCTGTAGCAGATGTCCTTCGGGCTGGTACACTCTACGCCGCTCATCTTCTCCCTTTGCTTTATGTCATAATCATATATTATAATAAGAAAGTAAATGATAATGCTATAAATGTTCCTGATTCGTTAAGAATTCACCACTTTAACTTTGAATTGTTGGGAATGCTGAGCACCGCTGCTGCATGGGACTGATTTTTCCTAAGAATTTCCAAACAAATTTGCAACTTTTTCACACATGGGTTGGGTGCTTTCCCTCATCATCATATATAGAATGCTGTGTTGTGTTTTGTCGGTTTACTTGGCTGCGAATATTATCCGAAAGCCTAGCAGTCAATGCTTTGGTCCCCACACATCTAATTTCTCTCTCATCCGCCTCTTTTCTGGATCCAACCTCTTACGGTGGAAAGAGCATGGATTCACGTTGTACAGCATAACTTGTGCTGTGTGGACTATTAAATCAACGTAGATCTCATCTTAATCAAAATTACAGTGGGAAGCGTCTCCTTGGTACTTAGATGCATTTATACAAAGTTCCCAAAATAATTTTTTTTTACTGGTTACTATGCTTCTTCCAATCACACTGGCAACTATTTCTTCCGACAAAAACAAAAAAGCACAGCCTACGCCTAATTTATGGTCTCCGCTCCTCTTTTTAAAAAAATAAAATAAAATAAAATAAAAGGGAAAAAAGGAAAAGTGGGAATCGCCTTCGCTTTCAAACTCTATCTTGATTGCGTAAATGTATCACACAATGGAGTGGTCTATTATTGTAATTCTATTGTTAGAGAGATAGGTCCGATCGAATGCTACACGTAAGTCTTGACATGTTCCCAACTGAAAAATGGGCCTTGGCAAGTCCGCAGGACATTTTTTTTTTTGGAAGAATTAAAAAATCATTTACAAATTACTTGAGTATAATATATAAAACAAATTAAGATTTATGTGTGATATATATCCTATATATATTCGTTATTTCACATATTCATGCTGAAATTTTTTTACGAATTAAGCTTTTAATTATGTAAAAAAATGTCCTTTTAACATCGGCTAAAATTATAAGAAGACTACTATTCAAAATATAGTTGTATTTTAATGATGTTGTACATGAGATTTGCAGGTATGGATGTAGAGTGCGGTGATTACTTGACGAAGTATGCTAAAACAGCAGTGCAGCAGAGAAAACTGGCAATATCCCAAGTAGATCGTGCACTTCACAACCTATTCTCCATTAGAATAAGGCTGGGTCTTTTTGATGGAAATCCAGCCAAACTCTCATTCGGCATGATCGGTCCCAATCAAGTGTGTTCAAAAGAGCACCTCTATTTAGCCCTTGAAGCTGCCAGAAATGGCATAGTCCTTATGAAGAACGCTGCCAGACTTCTCCCACTCCCTAAAACAGAACCCTCTATTTCCCTTGCAGTCATAGGCCCCAACGCCAATGCTTCCCCTCTAACTCTTTTGGGAAACTATGCAGGCCCTCCCTGTAAATTGTTGACGCCATTGCAGGCCTTTCAGCACTATGTTAAGAACACCATCTATCACCCGGGTTGTGATGGTGGAGTAAAGTGTCCTACGGCTCAGATAGACCAAGCCGTGGAACTTGCTAAAAGGGTGGATTATGTGGTGCTGGTTATGGGATTGGATCAAAGTCAAGAGAGAGAAGATCGTGATCGGGTTCACCTAGACTTACCAGGTAAGCAGCTGGAACTCATCGACAGTGTTGCTAAAGCTTCCAAGAGACCAGTCATTTTGGTGCTCTTTTGTGGAGGCCCTCTGGATATTTCTTCAGCTAAGTATGACAACAAAATTGGAGGCATCTTCTGGGCTGGTTATCCAGGAGAAGTTGGAGGAATCGCACTTGCTCAGATTATCTTTGGTGATCATAACCCAGGTGAATAATCATCAAGTTTTCCCGAACAAGGGAAAATTAAATATAACCCCTCAATTATAATATAAAATAAAAGCTTCTAACGTAACAATTATTCTTTAAATTATATCAAAAAGTAAACTGTTATATAACAGTCAACGCCAATTTTTTTGGAGTAATGTGATTGTCATGCAAAATTGAAAGATAATGAAAATAACGTGTAACGTGACAATTATGTAAATTTTAGATATAAATTACGAGATTGACATGCAAGTTTTAAAATTTGTATACCAAAAATAAGTTACGCATACATTGTTTCTCCTAAAAACAGACTGACAGAATGAATCTTTGATGCAAAAGTGAGGAACATTGTGTGCTTTATGTTGGGAATGCAGGAGGAAGACTACCGGTCACTTGGTACCCAAAAGATTTCATTAGAGTGCCAATGACAGACATGAGGATGCGAGCTGATCCATCATCTGGCTATCCTGGAAGGACTTACCGATTTTACACAGGTCCGAAAGTGTACGAGTTCGGCTACGGCCTAAGCTACTCTACATATTCCTACGAGTTCGTCTCTGTCACGTACAAGAAGCTTCACTTCAATCAATCATTGTCTCATTTGCTGGTTGAAAATTCGGAAACCATCCGTTTCAAATCAGTATCAGAGTTGGGTGCAGAAACTTGCCAAAGCATGTCAGTGTCAGTCACCGTGGGAGTTAAAAATCATGGAAGTATGGTGGGGAGGCATTCGGTATTGCTATTCACAAGGCATGCAAAAAGGAGAAATGGAAATCCGATCAAACAGTTGTTGGGTTTTGAGAGTGTGATGTTGGATGCAGGGGAAAGGGCACAGGTTGGATTTGAGCTAAGCCCTTGTGAGCACCTTAGCAGAGCAAACGAGGCTGGTTCGAAAGTAATTGAAGAAGGGTCCCATTTGTTGATTGTGGGGGATCAGGAGTATCCAATTGATATCATTTTCTGATGTTACAGATTGATTATTACGTTAGTGAAAGCTAATTTATCAGGAATCTGTTTATGAAACGTTAATCTCCTCCGGATTACCAGAATAAGAAATGTATTATTTTTACATTACCGAACGTGGTATTCGCATCTGTAATGAACGTGTCACTGTCTTGCATGTAGAAGTTGGTCCCCCGACCCTATATCTTGAACAAGGAAAATGTGATAATTTGCCAATCTGGCGCTGCGAAGAAGAATCAGCCAACAAGAATCAACTTAAATCATTACATATAAAAAAGGAGAAATCAAGTAAATCGGTTATACTTTATAAACAACATATAGTTGCAAATAAATATATTTTTGTTTTCTTATTTGTTACAAAATTTTAATTTTAATTTTTTTTTAAATATTTTAAATAATTTTTCACTCATTAAAAAATTTCATAGTTTCTCGTTAATTTAAGAAATTAAATTTAATATATTTATTTAAAAATAAAATATTAAGTGTGGTATTTTTTGTTAAAATATCTTTAATATAAAAAAATGTGTTTTGAAAAATCATGTTTTTATATAAATTAATAAATTTATATAAAAGATTATATAAATAGTTATAACAATAAAATACACTAAAATTGTATCACTTTTACTTCTAAAAACATTCATAGAAAGTGTACTAACCACCCTTTTACGAAAAAATGTGTTATTTTAAAGGGAACTTGTATACTACAAAATGCAACTCGTCGTAAAAAACTATTTCAATCTTCTAGGTGGACAGGCGGACGGGATCCAGATGCCGTTTTGCAATAACGCTAATTTAAAATTTGGAAATATGGACTCGGAAGGAAAATGGGGTGACGCCATTCTCCTTGTTTTTGTAGAGAAGGCAGACCAGTCTCTCCCCTTTCTGGGGTATCCAACTCCGGAATAATCGTACTTTCTCTGCTCTTTTGACCGTCAGAAAGGCAAATCTTGAATCAGCTCAGGTTAGACGTTCAACGTAGTTCCTTATTCAATGATCTTTCTTGCCTATTCTTATTCACTCTTTTGTGTGTTGACTCCGAACTTTTTTGGTTGGTCCATTTGCATCTACAAGATCCATTTGATTACATTTGTCAAATACTGGTAGCTACTGAATTTACTTGGGTTTAGCATTGATCACTGTTTCGCTTGTAAATGAAAGTCTTGGACATTAAGCCTCCCAAGATAATTAGGCTGGTTAATAATTGAATAACAAATAACTAGGCCAAGACTGGTGATTTCTTAGGACATCTTTTAGCCTGCCAAGTTTTGTATCCATAGGTCTACACTTTAGCTGAATATATTCTGCAACCTGCGCCGTAGTGAATTGATGTGTGTGCAGGTGCCGGGTAACAAAACTTTCTACGACACCTCAGATTAGTACCTTATTAAAGGCCTGACTCAGGATATTAAAAATGAAAGAAGAAAATGGCGACTGGCTGGGGATGATGCCTTGGTACAGCTTATGGTTTGACTAGAAAATTGATGACTCTGCAACAAAAATTGCAGAGGAAATAGGAGTGATCAGTTAACAATTTTGAGTCTTCATCTTGCAAATGCCTACGGGGCCAATTAAACTACGAATCAATTCTCTATGGACTAGTGCATCAAACTGATACTTTTACAACAATCATCTTTATCTATAGAATTGGGTAAAATTCATCATTTCTGTGTTTTGCCAGACAGTAAAAAGGTGACACTTGGGATCAAATCTCTGGTTTAAACCCCTAAAAATATGCAACTATCGGCATCAAGTGGGAGTTTGTTGCTTCTGAGAACTTGTTTTGTATCTACCAATGAATGACTTGCGATTTTTTTGATGCAGTTGCTAAAGTTGGATATATTTATGGCTTGCCATTATATAAGACTTAATGCCTGTCTGCATATTGAGCCGTTGCATACAATTGTAGCGATGTGTCACTCTTGCTTGCTGTTATGCTGTAATTATTCAGAATGAAGATGTATACATACTGCAAAAGCTGGTGTTGATTTATGTTTGATTTATGTTGCAATCGTTATTGATTTGTAGAGATTTTATTATTTGTAAACCCATGAGCGTGGATCTAAACAGCCCTGCCTCTAATGGCCGTGTGAATATGCCAATATCACAGGAGCAACAGGCAAAGGTATGTCCGTCTAGTTTGCTATGTTAGTATATTCATAAAGACACACATGTTCTTACCTTGCTTTGATACTTGACCTATGAAGCCATTAAACTGTAATGTTCAGAATAGAGGGGAGTAGCATGAGTCCATAATATTTTGCTTCCTTGCAGATTAATGAGGTGACAAGGCTGATAGGGCCATTGTCAGATAAGGCATTGGTCTATTGTTCTGATGCATCCATCTCAAGGCATTTAAGAGCACGAAATTGGAATGTCAAGAAGGCAGCTAAGATGTTGAAACAGACCTTAAAATGGAGAGCAGAATACAAACCAGAAGAGATCCACTGGGCGAGTTACTGCTTCTCTTCACTTTTCTCCTTATAACTTTTTTCATATATAATTTATGGTCGCGATGGTGTGCTGAATGCTTTATGCTAAAGCCTTGTCAACCAAGGATTTGTCCAGCCTCTATTCCCTTAATCCCATCTCTCTCTATATTCAGAAGATGAGGCCAGACTTGAGTAAACTATGAAAGTGCTTAATTATGTCCTCTTGCCTTGTTTTTGCTATACTTCTTTATCTGATACCTGAAGATACTGTACTACTGTAGCCATTATTCTACTAAAGAGTGGTTACGACCGAATGAAATCAGTTGATCTGATCATTTACCAGGAATGTTTTTGACCTGGACGTAATCCTGACATAGTTCAAACTTCCACATATAGTGATATTAACTTTTAAAAGGTTTTTTGATATGTATCTCTTTTCTAATGTAGGAAGAGGTTGCTCATGAAGCAGAGACGGGGAAGATTTATAGATCAAATTATACCGACAAGCATGGGAGAACTGTCCTTGTCATGAGACCTAGTCGCCAGGTTTCTCCCGACAATCATCCCTAGCCCCTAGCATATTTATTTCAAATAAGGCCTAATCATATAAAAATACACTCTTAGGGTGTGCGTGGAAGGAGTGAAAATGTGAGGCATGAGAATGAGGGCTGTATTTAACATACATTATCTCTGACTAATTTAATGGAGCAGAGCTGGCCCTCTTGCACCCATCTCTGAAAATGATGTCAAATGCTTATTAGATTAGTAAGTTTTGGTAATAGTGAGTGCAGGCAAGACGGGTTTAAGTTCAATGTTTAATATTAGAGGAACTTTATGCATGTTCAATTGAGTTCCTATATATATATATATATATATATATATATATATATATATATATATTTTTTTTTTTCCAAGTGCAGAACTCAGAGTCAATAAAAGGACAGATTAAGTATCTGGTATACTGCATGGAGAATGCTATTTTAAATCTTCCAGCAGAACAGGAACAGATGGTCTGGCTAATTGATTTCCAGGGTTTCAATTTGTCAAATATATCAGTGAAGGTGACACGTGAAACTGCCCATGTATTACAAGACCATTATCCAGAGCGATTGGGTCTGGCAATACTGTACAATCCACCTAAGTTCTTTGAGCCATTCTTCAAGGTAAACTAAATATGATCCTCAGTCTTCATAATCACAAATCATGTCTTAAATATCTTCTGGTCGGTGTTTGATATATAACGAGGCCAAAATGACGGTTGAATTGAAAGGAACCAATTCATTTACTTACTCGATGTTGCTTCTAGCATAGGCTAAAAAGCATAGACATCAAGATATATACACGGACATGGAAAAAACTTTTTAAGTGTCCGATGGCAACTCTTTTTATTTTTTTGAGTGTCCTAGCTTCAAATAACTCTAGTCTACTTGCTGGTCAATTGCCAAGCACTGTGGGAACGTTATGGTCTTTTCACGTAATTGATGCTTTACTTTGAAGTTGTGGTGAACATATTTTTGCTAGTACATGGTTGATCTTTAAATTTTGATTTTAGTTGCTGATAGTTTAGATTATGGATCATGTACCACTTTCTGATGTCAAAGAATGTATTGCTGCAGATGGTCAAGCCCCTATTAGAGCCTAAGACTTATAATAAAGTCAAGTTTGTTTACTCTGATGATCTCAACACCAAGAACGTTATGGAAAATCTGTTTGATATGGACCATCTAGAGTCTTCATTTGGCGGGAATAATAACACTGGATTTGACATCAATACATATGCAGAGCGAATGAAAGAGGATGACAAGAAGATGCCTTCATTTTGGACAAGGGCGAACTCTCCATCGTCAGTCCCGCATGATACTCCTTCTTTAGATTCAATCAGGCTAGACTCAGATTCTGATGCTTCCGACTGTGAGAAAATAGACTGCTCCCCTGCTCATGAGATGGATTTAGGGACTATCAAACCAGATCAGAATATCTTGGCTAATCGAGGAGTTATAAATGCTGTTGCAGATTTGCGTTAGAATAAGAAATTGGACGCCCGAGCTTTTTTAAGGTCTGCTGAGTCAACTGTGTCGTAGCAAATGCTATGACATTAGAGTTTGGAACTACTCTAAAAGACTGTCAACTTTATATTTTCAATTTAAACTAGTCACCTTTTTCCTTTTGCTGTTATATATTCAAATTGACCATGTATAAACTTGAAAGATAAATCACTCTTGACCAGACATGTTGTCCTGTGGTTTGAACTCATATATGAGCAAAAGGAAGGAACACAAAGAGATCCTTGAAAGAGTATATACTCTGATTTCATCTGTGTCTGTGTATATAGTCTCTAATCGTTTTAAAAACATAGCACAAGGTTACTAGAATTTGGAAGGAAAGCCAATGCTTCCCTTCGAGAAGTTTATTTTATCTTGAACAAGATGAAAACACATAAATCCTCATTGTAAATGAAAGAGAAAAGATGTGCAAGAGATAAGCACGCTGGGATAAGTTTCGTTCAAAAAACATTCATGATAGCCAATAAAATTCACATTACAACTCAAATGACTCATATACAATTACAATATTGGATGGCTGAAAGCATTACAAGATTTTCACATCTACCAGATGCTTCTACAACAGGCTGCCTCAGCCCCCACGAGATTAATACCATTAAGTTGGTGCTGGTCTCCCAAACCTTCAAAACTGTACTAAAACGTCCAAAAACTTAGCTTCAGGACAGGTGCAAATTTTCATATTATCTAATAGTAACACTGATAAACATCTTCCCCCACCCCCAACTCCTCCCCCTTTTTTTAAGTGATTCAGCTGTGATGCTGCTGATAATGGAGAATACATTCCCTGAAACATAATTTAAAAAGATGTTAAAAAAAAGCATTGCCTTGAAAGAGAAGCATAAGAAAAACGAAAGAACCAGTGGGTGTTACCATCATCTGTACTTTTAGTACATATCATCCAACTTCTGCCTGTAAAGAGCCAAACTCTGTGACCATGTAACAGAGCTGTCAGTGTCTTGCAGACTTAATAAATCAAGGAGAGTAGAAGAATGGTTTATCAAAACAATAGAACTTGATTATCAACTCATAATAGAACACCAATTCAAACTAGCTGATGGTTAATGACTAATTAATAAGTGGCCCCAGAAAGTGAAGATTTTAGTCTGTATACAAGTGTACTTTTGTCGGTCCAGAGCAAAGTGCAGTCAAAAGTTTGAGGAACTGCCACTCTTTTTCTGGTATGAGAAGTTGTCTGGAAATTATTATTGTAAAAATTTATTGGCTTCTTATTCAAATTTATTTATATAAAAAGTATCAGGAACTGAGAATGCCAACAATTCTAGTTGAAGCAAAAGGAAATATTTAGTCAGCAATATCAATGAGTCAATGTATAAGAGTTTTCTATCAGGATAAAATTTTCTTGGAAAAGTCTGGGAAAGAAATATGAACCTTAACATATCTCCCATATATATCAAAAAGGAAATTTTAAAACAAACCATATAACCATGGTTTAGCATCTTTAAGTGATGACACTAAATTCAAGAGCTAAGCAATAATAAGATTAAACTATAGTTAACCATCAACACTGGCACCCAACTCAGATATAAATTTCATACTTTCCTAAATCTTAAACAAAATCCAATCTTGCCCTAGTTCTTGAGCACAAGGGAGGGAAATGACAAAGTGGAAGGTCCACAGTTTAACACTAGAAAGTAGAAACACATACATGGTTCCAAAATATTAATAATCATAATAATTTAGAACCTAAAATCAAGACTACTAATTTTACAATCCAGACTATTTCAGTTCTACTTTTTCTATCTATTTCGAGTGCATTGCAAGTTCAATTGCAGTTTTTCAGACAACAGAGACCTTTAAATTTTAACTTCTTCATTTCCAGCAAAATCATCATTTTAGCATAGAGGGGATTAAATACAAAAGAGATATAAGACGCATACCCTAGTATATGCATAAACTCCAGCTTCAGTTGGTCCTATGGGACTTCCCCTCCTAATGAATCTTCCTTCTTTAAAAATATAAAGCATGGGAATTCCAGTTGACAATTCCAAACTAATGACCTGTCATATGGTGAAGGAAAAAATTCTTAACTACTTAAGTGTCATATGTGAAAATAAGGGGCGCAATGGTTTTGAATACTCCAATCACCTCTTGGGAAGTTAATTTGTCAAGATACATGATAATGGATCTCAAGGAATTCCCATGTGCAGCAATCATAACATTCTTTCCAGATGAAAGCTGGGGTTCAATCTGCATCATGATTTCAACAGAATTAGTTCCTTTCCTTGTTGATTATATATGATCACTTCAACCTCAAACTTCATATTTTGCTTCACTAACAAGTCAATACCAGAAATTTTCCTTTACAAATACGTACATATAAACACTTACTTTTGTCTCCAGCAAATGCTGACCTAAGGTCACATGTGTTCCAGGGAACATGAAGCATGCATATTAAGATTATAGAGCTATGGAATGAAGATGATCATCTAGTTTAAAGATTCACAAGACTTATCTGGAAGACTTCATATTAATTTTAAACATGTATAAGCCTCCTTAATATGATGATATAATATGTAAAACATTATAGTGAGCATCAGAGGAGAAAAGAAAATAGGGAGAACAAACTATGACTTTAGAAAAAATTCCACATACCTGCTCTCTAAAATAAGCAACTGCCCTTTCAGCACACATTTCCAAACTTTCACCATTTGGAGGAGGTATGTCATAACTTCGGCGCCATTCATGGACTTGTTCTTTCCCATATCTGTCAGCTGTTTCCTGCTTATTAAGACCCTGGAGCTCTCCATACCTAAAAGGACAAACAATTGCATTATCAATCACATGCTATTCATGAGTATATAAAGCAGGATTACCAAACTGAGAATAGGAAAAGATTATTACATTCTTTCATTTAGTTGCCATGCTGTTATGACTGGAATGGATTGCTTTTTTGTATCTTCACTAAAAATTTGGCTCCATGCCCTTGCTCGTTCACTCTCATTGTGTATAACGATAGGCACCTGCAGAAAGGTTGATGGTTAAAAAAAGGCCAGAAAATGACACTTGAACAGTATACTGCAGTAACTGGATATAGTTCTTCAAATAATGTAAACTAGATATTAAAACACTGTTATTAGATGATGAGCAATAATTATAGCATAACCTAGCAAATATTTATTCCCTAATTTTCTGGATTGTAGACCTAGTATGAACTATTCTGTCCTATAGTTACTGCAATAATGATTAACAAGACTGATTAAATTAAGAGCCCGGCATGCCCGCTGATAAGCCCTAAGCTTTCAATTAGACATTAGTGGGACTTATTATCACTTTTAAAACCTACAGATGGTTATCCATCCTTTTTACCTTCCTTCTACGATGCTGGGTCATGGCAAGCATGGCTGTCATTTGTGCACGAATCAGAGCAGATGTAAATATAACATCAACAGGAATGCTGCTGATTCTTTTGCCAGCTTCAATTGCCTCATCAATGCCCTTGTTGCTTAGTGGGACATCTACACAACCTGTGAATAAATTCTTTTCATTCCATAATGATTCACCATGTCGAATAAGGATCAAAGCTGCTTCATCTGATATGGAACAAACTGAACATCAGTTAAACATCCAACAGGGACAAATTCAACTTCTTGACTGTCGCAATCATGTAAACCTAGTAAATCTAACTTCATGATCCAATCAACATGAACATGTTTGACACAGACGGATGAACACCTTATAAACATATATAACCAACTCTTTCAGCAAAAAATGCCAATTGACAGGAGATTTTGTCTTACTTGATTTCTTGGAAGTGTCACTGGTGCTGCTTCTTGAAGGGGATAACACTGGATCAACCACTGATGTTTGAGAAGCTGAAGATCGGATTACGCTACCATTCCTCTGGCCAGCTCTCCTTGACAAGCCATTACAGCTGGTGAAATCCTTTGTTATCAATCTTATTGAGTTCTTCTGAAGAATTTGTTGATTTTTTGAATTTTTAAGAAACGAATGAGATTGAAAAGTCCCAATAGCCTGATGACATACTTCAGCAGCCATACTCTAAAGATTGAAAAAAAGTAAGGCAATGCCAGTTAGCGATTGAATTCTGATGAAAGGTATTTACGTGTCAACATAGATTAATTTGACTGAGTCTCAAGATATACTCTCAAAGTTGGAATCAAAGATAGAATAACACAACAAACTTGTACGTGCTTAGAAGACCTTTCAATGCCAAAAAACGAATCAAGGGAAAAAAGAATTTATCTTTGCATCACTAATAGATAGTTGTTGGTATATTAAAACCTTGAAATCTTGCCCGCGATTAACATGACTCTAAAATACTCAAAAAAATGATTTAAAGAAGAAAAAGAAATCGCAGATCCATATGAAAGTACATGAAAACTAAAGACGAACCCGGACAGAGAATATATATCAAAAGAAAACAAGAACAACCTTTCTTTCATCACGTCATAAATCGAAAATCATAAATACGAAAGGCTAAAACATACCCTCAAGCAATTGAAGCAAGAGAACAGCAAGACGAAGACCCAAAAGCGAGAAGTGAACGAGTGTGGAATAGAGAAAGCAGAAACGAGCATTTACCTGCTTATATAGGCGTGGCGAGGAAAACGAGGAGGAGGCAATGCAAAAATGCGTAGAGTTTATTACACGGGAATCTAAAGAAGAGATGACAGAGTTACAGAAGTTAACATTCACTCCAACGACCAACAGAGGAAAAATGCGGAGAGGGAAAGGGAGTTATTTGTGACAAAGACAAGAAGACACTTTAATAGTTATATAGAAGAAATCGCTGTTTTTTTAGTTTCGCCCAAAATCCAATTATGCTTGCGATAATTTATATGTTTGGACAAATATGAAAAACCCAAAAAGGCTGCCTCAAATTGAAACACTATACTTCCAATTCAATTTTCTTAGTTGGGAGTTGGCTGCGCTTCTTGACGACACCTAACCCTTACCCTACCTACATTTTCTCCCCCATTTATAATTTCTTTAAAACATCCCTCTCATTTCTCTTCTGCTTTACAATAATTTGCGATCCTCTTACAGTTATACTTCGTGCGTTACTCACATCAAATTAGAACTTCGTTTTAAGCTAATTTCAGCTGTTTATTATAAGATAAGCTAGAGATTGAGTATTGATGACTATTAAAATGATTTTTTTTGGGGGTTCGTACATATTATTGATTTAATCCATTGTAGGAAAATCATATAAAAAGGGACATATTACTTGTCATAAGAAAGATGAGTAACATTATAATTATTGGTTCACTTTCGTTTACCTGTTTATGATTTAATAATTTGATTGCGTGCTTGATGTAAATCTGATCTCTTTGGTGAAAAAAAAAAAAAAAAAAGTCTCTTAAAATACCAATAACTTTTCCTTTCGAATTTGTCAAAAGAAAAATGGTCACCAAGAAAGAGTAATTCGAAACTCAACATGGACAACTATTTCAAGCAGCTTTCATTGATTGAACAAGCAGAGAAATAATTCAAATACCAATTTAGATTTTGTGGGACAAATTGGAGGTTTTATATCAAGATATTCGGTTAACGTCATTCTGAATCCAAAAAAATAATGTTGTAGATGATTATTTTAATGTACAGTAGCCTTTTTGGGAAACAAATGATTTAGTTTTAATTAGAGCTTCAGACCAACCCTTCGTGAAGCTTAGGGACAAAACCATCTAGCATTCCTAACCCTTCGCATTAATCTTTTTAATGTGTTGGCTTGTTTTCTTTTTCTTTTTCTTAGTTTTCATTACATGAGTTTCAAAAGAGGAAGGAAACACCTAACAAAGCAAACCTTCAAAGCATCCCACCATGCTCATACCTGCAATTTTCTTTGGTGGGTTGGATACATGTATGCAAGGCACGTGCTTAAGTCGAACCACTACCAAGTTCTTAGACCAAGCACTCTCTCACCTAACACCCTCGTTTCTACACTGTGATTAAGTCTTGACTTGACCTTATAGTTTTCAAAGGCCAAATTTTGAGCCACAACTAGATCACGTGCCTCATACACAACCACCAATAATATATAGTGCTGTGGCTTCAAAAGAATATGCTCTCACATTTTTCTGCTGCTTTTAAGAATATGCTCTACAAAATTACCAAAGACTCGCATTTAACGAGTTCATAATTAAACTGCATGACTATTCAGTCTTTTACAACTACAGTGAGTCATCTTTTTGTTGTCTTCAATTCATCTTCAAGTGGGTCCATCAAGCCATGCGATTCACATTTCCAATAAATTATGCCAAACGAAGGAGGAACTTTTTCACACATAAAATGATTTGCCGTGGTATAAAACTCGTGTGTAGTTTCAGTCTCAATAAAAATTCTAATGCAAGTACGAGCGAAATTCTCAGGGCTGAATATTATGTATAGCCGAATATTAAAATTTTTAAATACTGCTAATAGACATTTTTAATAATAAAATTTTAATTTCATTCCAATTATAGTTATATTCATTTCTATCTCTCAGTTTATGCTTGAAAACTTTATGATTATGACATAGAAATATAACAAAATAAACAATACGTCAGACTTTGACTTTTTTCTTTGGAAGCTTAAGAGGATTCAACATTTCACTTTTGGGTGGCTTCAACCTTTTCAAGTAACCCGAATAAACAATCCCGCCATTCTATGTCCAGCCCATGGCTCCTATTAAATCATTGGCTGGGCTAGCCATCCCCCGGAAGCCCAATACAGGAACAAGTAGATATAGACAAAAAACTCCATTTTCGTCTCCCAAACGTTGCTTTAGCTTTATTTTAGTTCCCATTTAATATTAGTTTTAAATTAGTCGGGATAATTTGGAGATCCATGTGGACAATGCTTCATTTGGGAATCTGCATTTAGGGACCATTTTTTCGTGAGAATGAGGATGATGGGAAAAAGTTTTTCAATAGTTTAGGAATAAGGATGGGAATTATATAATTCTTTACCCAAAGTGGTTCCCATCTCTCACAATTTGACCTAAATATATATATATATATGAATTATTAGTAGTAATTTTACTACATCTTAGTTTAACAAACATGAATTTTCTTACAAAAATAAAAAATTGAAAGTGTAATTATCTTCAATATGTAAAAGAAATTATTTCAGCTAGTAATATCAAGTCAGAATTAAATTGTTACTTAGACATGCATGTCTTGATTAATGCTTCAAATATACAATTTTTTTACATATTAAAATGATGGAAACAAAATATATTAAAATACTCAACTTGCACACAAGGAAAAAACAATAATGAAGACTTTACATATGATAAAAAAGATGTCTTGATATTAATACAACTTGAACTTGATATTTTTAATTTATTGAAATTATTATTTCTATAAGTTTTTGAAATTTTTAGGGTTTATTTAAAACTTTTTATTTGAATTTTTTTTAATTTATTTCTAAATTTTGATTATAGCTTATTGGATAACATTAACAAAGAGTTTAAGTTTGAACTTTTTTTCATATTTATTAATATTTTTATTTTTTTTTAATTATTCTATGAAAAACTTGGTGTTCTCGTAAGGAATGAGGATGGAGAGAAAATTTTTCTTACAGTAAAGAGTGTGAATGAAAATAAAGAACACAAATAGTAGGATGAGGAGCGGAGAGGCAATTTCTACCTCTGTCTTGCAAAATTGTCATTCCACTTACTCATTGCTTTTGTTCCATTTTAGTCCCTCTATTAAAAAAAAAATAGTTATATGCTTCTTGATGTAGCCGTTTAGTGTTGATTTGGAGCATCACTAAAGTGACATGAAAAAACATCCTTCCACGTGAAAATTCTACACCGCCCTTAGGCACTAATGCCTTTACCTTCTAACCCAATAAAATGATGTCTGTGAGTTAGGTGGAAAGAAAAGACTAAAAGGATCAAATTAGAAAACACACCATAAAATTTTTTTAGTATGTGCAATATAACCCCTATTGATTATTTGGTATTTCCTAATTTTCAATATGAATTTATTGTTTATTTGATACATATATTGCCCAATATTAATAAAATTTATATCATATCAACACATTTACTTATTTTAGTTTCAAACAGTTTCCCTTACCTCACATTGATGATCTTTTTTATTAACTTCAAGGAGTTTAGTGTTTCTCAAAGATTAATCTTCGGTCGGGATATCATCAGTTAGAAATCAGGGGTGAAGATGTTCCAAAGATAGCATTCTATACCCGTTATGGTCATTATGAATTTCTAGTGATGTCCTTCGAGTTGACCAATGCACCTATAGCCTTTATGGACCTGATGAACAGAGTATTCAAACAGTTTCTTGACAAGTTTGTAATTGTCTTTATTGATGATATTCTGGTTTATTCTAAAAGCCCTAGTGAACATGAACAATATTTGATAACAGTCTTGCAACGATTGAGGGAAGAGCAACTTTATGCTACATTCTCAAAGTGTGAATTGTGGCTAAAAAAAGTGGCGTTCTTAGGCCATATTATCTCTAAAGAAGGGATCTAAGTTGACCCAAGTAAGGTGGAAGCAGTTCAAAAGTGGCCTCACCCTTCCACTGTTACTGAAATAAGAAGTTTCTTAGACTTGGTATGATACTATCATCGTTTTGTAAAGGATTTCTCCAGGATAACTGCTCCGTTGACACAACTAACCCAAAAGAATGCAAAGTTTATCTGGAGCGACTCTTGTGAAGTTAGTTTCAAAAAACTAAAAGAATGTCTAATTTCAGCCCTATCTTGAGTTTGTCTTCCGACACTGGTGGGTATGTGGTGTAGTGTGATACTTCTGGTGTAGGGTTAGGATGTGTATTAATGCAAAATGATCAAGTCATAGCTTATGCATCTAGGCAATTGAAAAAGCATGAGCAGAACTACCCTACCCACGACCTTAAAATGGCAATAATAGTTTTTGCATTAAAGATATGACAGCATTACTTGTACGGTGAAACCTGCAAGATTTATACGAATCATAAAAGTCTTAAGTATATCTTTCAACTGAAGAACTTGAATTTAAGGCAAAGGAGATGGACGGAGTTACTAAAGGATTATGACTACACTATACTTTATCATCCAGGTAAAGCAAAAGTGGTGGCAGATGCTTTAAGCAAGAAATCCATGGGAAGTTTAGCCCATATTCAAGAAGTAAGGAGACCCTTAATTGTTAAAGTACAGCAGTTAGAGAGGAATCAGGTGAATTTTGAGATTGGTGAATCATGAGCTTTTACGGCTCACATGCAATCTAGTTCTGCTATCATTGATGAGTTAAAAGTTGCTTATAGATCATATTCAGAATTTCATAAGTTAATAAGTGATTGTAAGGAGGGGAAGAATAAAGAATTTACGATGGATGCAGAAGGAGTATTAAGGTTTGAAGGCAGGTTGTGTGTACCGTAAGTGGATGAATTAAAGAAGAAGATCCTAGAGGAAGGACACCGTTCGGCTTATATCATGCATTCTGAATCCACCAAGATGTACTAAGGTTTGAAGCAAGTTTATTAGTGGAATGGTATAAAGAAAGATATAGCAGACTTTGTCTCTCGTTGTTTGGTGTGTCAACAAGTTAAAGCCAAACATCAAAGGCCTGCTAGGTTACATCAACGACTATAGATACCGGAATAGAAATTAGAATGAATTACTATGGATTTTGTTACTAGTTTGCCCCGCACTCTTAAAGGTATGATTCTATATGGGTGATTGTAGATAGGTTAACGAAGTCTGCGCACTTTCTTCCAATCAAGACAACTTACTCTGCAACTAAGTATGCTCAAGTATATGTCAATGAGATTATGAAGCTACATGGGGTGTCATTATCTATTATATCTAATCGAGGACCTCAATTCACTTCTAGATTTTGGGAAGCATTTCAAGCTGCTTTAAGGACTCGGTTGGATTTAAGTACTGCTTTTCAACCCTAGACGGATGGCCAGTCTGAAAGGACAATCCAAATATTGGAGGATATGTTGAGATCATGCGTCTTGGATTTTCAAGGGAATTGGGAGAACTACTTGCCTTTAGCAAATTTTGCCTATAACAACAGTTATCTAACCAGTATTCAAATGGCACCATTTGAAGCCCTTTATCGTAGAAGGTGTCGTTCTCCTATTGGGTGGTTTGAGACAGGCGAAGCTTAGTTACTGGGGCCAAATTTAGTTTAGGATACAATAGAGAAGGTAAAGTTAATTAAAGAGAGATTGCATATAGCACAGAATAGACAAAAGGCCTATATAGACCATCGGAGAAGGGATTTGGAGTTTATGGTGGGTGACCATATGTTTCTACAAGTATCTCCTATGAAAAGGATTATAAAGTTTGGCAGGAAGGGTAAATTGAGCCCTAGGTATATAAGTCCATTTGAGGTTCTTGAAAGGATCCGTGCAGTAGCTTATTGACTTGCATTGCCACCTAAGTTATCGAGTATTCACCTAGTCTTTCATGTATCTATGTTTAGGAAATATCTGCATGATCCATCACATGTTATCGAGCCGTAAATGGTGCAAGTTGATGCAGGGTTAAGTTATGAAGAGGTGCCTATGGAAATCTTGGATAGGCAAGTAAGGAGGCTTTGTTCAAAAGAGATCCCGTCAGTAGAGGTGTTATGGAGGAACCATTCCATTGAGGAAGCCACGTGGGAATTAGAATATGATATGCAAAGCAAATATCCTCATTTGTTTACTGATTTAGGTATATAGAAATGCTAAATTCGGGGACCAAATTTCTATAAAGAGGGGAGAATGTAATGACCTAATAAATGGAGGTTAGTGGGAAAAATTAAAATTTATAAATTAGTTAATGAAAAATGAGAAGAGAAAAATTTTTCAAGGAAATAGGACTAAGGTATAATATTTTATTAAGTGAAACTATACATTGAGATTGAGGCAGGCTCAATGGTCAAGCTCTATGTGCATATTCAAGAGGCTGTAGGTTCGAGACCTGACTTCCCCTACTTTCCTTGTTTTTTTAGGAGCTGACACGTGTCCCTTTCCAATGTAAAAAGACTAAAATGACCCTGGCCATTTTATCTCTTTTTCCCCAGTACTTTTTTTAGTAGAGGCAGCAAAGGAAGTTTGATGTTGAGCATCATCGGTGTGTCGCCAGCCAAAAAATCACCACTTCTCGGTAAGAAGGGCGCGATTTTTCGTCAAAGAGAAACCGAGAATCACGAGGCCATCAAAGCTCCAGTAAGCTTCTTTCCCATCATTTAATGCATGGGTTTTTCTCCTCACCTCCTTATCGGTATTTTCCTCTTGATTCTGAGCTCCATTGACCAGCGTTGCTGCAGGTTTTCCAGCGAGTTGCATAGGATCATCGATTTCAAGTTTCTCGGCCAAATTTTCTCGAATTGGTGAGTTTTTAAGCTGAATCTTGATATGCATTATGAATTTTAGCTCATTTTTGGCCCTTAGCTACTGTCAATTGGTTGGAATTAGGTCTTAGATGGAAAATCCCTTAATTTGGTCAAGATTTAGGGTTCTTAGGGACCAAATTGAAAATTTTATGACTTAAGGTGTAATTAGTAGCTTCAAGAAAGCATTTGAGATATTTAGAAGTTGTTGATTAGTTAGGAATGATGATTTCTAATTTATTCATATTTTTCTTGAATTTTTGCAAGTATGGAAATGCTCAACGGAGATTTAGGATATGTAAAAATGACCTATGGTCTAAATAAGCTAGAAGAAGCAATTTATGGAAGTTATAAAGAGACAAGGGAATGAGAATTGAATGGGTGAGAATAGGAAAATTCATGGTTTTTTGATAATATGCCTAAGAGGAAATTTTTGTTTAGGTGATGTGATTGAGACTTCATTTTCCATTGTGATAAGCCTTTTAGAAATGGAAGGACTCTTTAGTGTTAAATCACATGCTAGGAGGTGATTTCTTATAGTTTATGCTTAATGCTACAATTGGTTTAGGGAAGAGGGAAAGGATTAATTCATTTCTTTTCGGTTGGCGTGGTTAGCTCTTAGGGGTAAGGTGGTCACTTAAAGGAAGGCATTGGGTCGTTGGTAATTAACGGCGCTCAGGTGCGCAGATAGCACTCCCCAATACTTTTCGTTATATCTTCACTTTTCATTATTTGAAAATGTTTCATAATTACCATTTCGATTTTTGTCATGACTTTATTTTATTGGAATTTTAATTATAAGGTGATGGGATATCTTGACATGTTAGAGGACATCATGTACGGTTTGAAAACAACTTTTGAGAAACCCCATGCGTACAGTTATGAATAATCGCCAGGTAAAATAATATTGAAACATAAACTAATTTCATGCATACTTGTTATATTTTTCCTATGCATGCTTGCTTTATTTCTATTACTTTTGGAAGGGCTAGTTAGGACACTGGTTGTCAATAACAGTACTGTTAGCCCTTGGTGTACCTAGGTAATTACCTAGCTAGCAGGGTTAATGAAGGTGTTAGTCCCATGTGACGACTATCACACATGGACCGATGAATGATACACTTTTGTGAGTTATAACCTCACGCTTATTGGTTATTTGCCTTTGAGGATTGTGTATCCTCGCCTGTTGTGAATTGCCCTTGTGGCTGTGTTCCATAACGGATTAATCCATAATAGTTCTTCCCCTTAAATGATACTCAGAAACTTATTGATTTTCTTGTGCAAGGCATCTTAAATTCAATATTTTGAAATATGCATTAACTAATTGGTGGGTTTATTTGCAACGGTGTTTACTAGTAAATTAATTGTTGTTCCATTTCATTTAAATCTTGATCACGTTTAATTGCAATTTATATATATAATTTTATTACTGATTTTACGGTGCTATCTGCCGGAAAAATTTTGTCTCAAATAGGAAAACTGATGAATTCCTGGAGGCAGTGGAACAATGACGAGAATTCTTTTGGTGAGCCCACTTGGGATTTACGAGATCCAATTCTGTTTATTTTGATGTACATGACTCATTCTTTTTTTAGATGTATATAGTTAAGGTGATAACCATTGTTTTATTATTTTGGGATTGTATAGTGACCACAATTAAACTTTTCCTATTGTTGTAATTTGATATATGTTGTACTGGGTTATTCTGGTAAAAACGGAGCTCTCTTATATATATCTGTTGCCTGATAGGATGTTGTAAAAATTTTGAGATGTTCTATTTATTAGGAAGGTTCTATCGAAATTTCTACAAAACTCCTTGTTTTGTATAAACTGCTTATTTTGATATAAAGGCAAAATTATTATGTATATGGTGAAATTTACACAAATATTAGTATGGTATTGAATTTCCATCCAATGTAGGCTTACAGGTTCGAGGATTTTCCTTGTGTCTTGCGCCAGTCCCACTCCAAGGATTTCAGGGTGTGACAAATCTCACTCGTAAAACGATTGATTTCTCCTTTCGCAATTGCAGCTTACTCTGGCCAAGATTCCCTAACAATCTCCAACAAGATGGTCGAGATATCTTGTTCTGCCTTCATCAATTTCAACTCTTGGATCCAAATCTTTTGAGTAAAGAAGCACAATAGAGAGAAGTAAGGAGTCTTAACCTTCATTCGCATGGTGGAGAGAAACAGGGACTCTTGAAGTCAGGTCAACTTCATGTCACTTTACTAATGTTTCAAGTCAGCACTAAACACCCACATCATCAAGCATATAATGTTTTTCTAAACAAAAGAATTAAAACGAGACAAAAATATTGAGTGAAAGGCTGATTTAAAATTAATATTAAGTGGGGATCTAAATGGAATTAAAACAATAAGTGAAAGACTAAAATAAAATTTCTTTAACTATATATGCCAAATACGGGCACGATTCGTTTTTATCCTACATTGTTTTGTGTTACTATTTACGAATCACCGTTCATCCCACACATAAAATGTTCCCTGAGTTTACTTCACTCGCAGAAAAATACATGTTATCTTCCTCTTTACTGCATTCTTATAGAGATAAAGGTTATGTAACATTACAGCACTCTATAAGACAATCACCGTCCCCATTCCCGGACATCCACATCACCTCATCCATGCTTCTAGAATAAATCTATGCTCATAATGACGACAAATTATGTCATGAGATTTACACGTGCACCGAGATTTGTTGTTAAAATAATTTTTTAGAAAAACAAATATGGATTAGATTGGTCTCGAATTTGGTATTATTTTATATCTCATTTAAGAGAGAATATTTTTTCATTTAAATTAAAATTCAAGAATAGTTTATGAATCAATGGTTAATGTTTCCAATTTGTCCTGAATTCTAGTATCTTTTGACTGAGTGCACGTTCGCTTTTACGAAAAAAAAAAAGGAAGGCGGGGGTAGAGAGGGGGGGGAGGGGGGATCTCTTTTAAGCATGGGACTAGGGAAAATAGAATTGAGGATAAAAGAAATGTTCAGATCGCGGGCGCGCACACAAAAAATAGAAATATTAAAGAACAGTTTATAATAGCAACACAGAAAGACCACATTCTCATTTCCAAGATTTGCAGTAATATAATTTCGTGGGTCTTGTCACATATGAGCACAAATTCGAAAGGCACACCAACAACATTAAAATAAAATGACAAGATGCAGGATACCCCAATCCAAGATGTAAAAGATTAGAAATACTGAAATTAATTCTCATTATCGAACTCCTGGTATTGCCTGAGAATCTCAGCGCAGCCAGATGCAGGCTCATCCTTCATGAAGCCCATAGCATTGACAGCTCGCTTATCAGAGGCAATGCCATTGTTTCGAGTAAGAATAACACGGGCCTGATCACGGCCTGGGGCGGCTTCTTTACAGTCAACCTGAGGACTACTAACAAGCTTGGTATCACAAATTTGGTCGGCATGATCCTCATCCACCAATATTTGATATGATCCTGTTGAGTCCGTCCTCCCCTTCTTGCTGTACACTATTTCCATTGTACTCCTCTCCTTGCATTCCACAACTACCTCAGCACCTATGCGCCATCATTTACAAAATTACGTTACGGCCAACCCACTGAAGATATCACTTCAAGACGTAAATGTTCACCTTTTTCCTTTTATCTTTTGACGGAATATATAAAATCAATATTCATATTATTAGTTCCCATGAGTCGAAAACCATCAAATTCAATTGTTCATACTTCATATCATAATAATAGGATTAACTAGAAAGGCGTTTGAAAAATTTGAATAGACAGGGGAACTTTATAATTAGGTCCTGCATACATAGTTCACACTCGTATTTCCAGAATCCACGACTCGGGCAAGACAGACGAATGCATCACCCATTATTACCATATATATATATATATATATATATATCGCCCCCATTTAGCCAAGTGATACTTGAGTGTATATTATTAACACTAAGTGCAAACTACATCTAAATACAATTTGATTGGTATGGATTGCATCGCTTCGTAATAGCATCTGAATTGCTACTAATTGTACAGTCAGAAAAGGCAACCTAGTTTTGCCAAATACCAGTTGCCAAATCAAATATGTAGTAATGGAATTGTGTAACATATATATACACCCACACGTCAGATCAAGCGAATCATCCACGTTTTGGTAACCATCAAAAGTAAATACTTGACTCTACCGAAAAAAATAATTCATATACCGATAAGAAAAGCCAACAAAACAAGGCAAGACTAGTGACCGCCAAACTCTCCCAAGTTCAGATCACAACATTTACCGTAATATTAGGGTGTGAGAAGTACTTTACCGTACAGATCTGGGATCATAAATAGAATGCAAGGCATTCCCAGGAAACATTTTCTATTTTTGTGTAAAATTTCAAGCAAGTGTTATTGGAATAGAAAAAAAGAAGATAAAAATGGAAAATAGAAGTGGAGAGAAAAAGAAACAAGGGGAGTAAGGTTGAGAAGAGGAAAGGTACCGGGAATGTAAGTGGTGGCGGAGGTCTCAAAACCAGCACGGCAAGTGTCACAGTAGACGCGACCCTCCACCAAGAATGGGTTCCTCTCCGGCCGGATGGCAGCAACCATGGCCGGCAGCACACACGCAATCAAGAGGAAGGCAGCTCTAGAAGCCATATCTTAGCCTTCAGATTCACAGAATGAGGTGAGAAGGAGGGCTTTGGGAAGGGGTTCAATAAAAAGGCGAAGGGAGCGAGTGATTCCTGTGAGTGTGAGAGCGTCAGAAAATTGAGGAATGGGCGCATTTGAAAGAGATGGGGTGGGGTATGTTCCAATGTATAGGAGCTCACAGAGTAAATGGTGGTCTCGCGATTAACAACCTGCCACGTCATAAGGCGTTGGTTTTTCGCCGCTTCATAATATTAAAGTGAATAGCACAGGATTTGCATACTATGGAGAGACTTAAAAAATAACACCTCTAATTGTTTTTTAAATTATTAGAATTGCAACCATCAAAATAATTCACCTATATTCTTTTTTATTTTTTATTTTTAATAAATTTAATAAGGTTGTGGCCAGTGATAAACCGCAATACATATGTGGAAAGGTTGCGGTACTTTATGTACCGCAATCTTTTTTTTTTTTTTTTTTCTATTTTTGCAAACAAAAAACTCTTTTAATTTAATTGAATATTGTATTAATATAATAATATATATTAAAATAATGCATATACAAAATATAATAATTAAATAATTACTATAAGTTAAATATAGTAATACTTTAATTATACTTATTGAATATATTTTAGAATAATAAAAATTTGAATCATGAATTCAAAAATTTAAATTTTTGTAAGTTTCATTATTTAATTAATATTTATAGAAAATATTGAAAATAATTATAAAATAATATTTAAATTTCATAACATATAGTAAGGTGAAATAAGTTAATTAAGAAATTAAATTATATTTGATGAATATATAATGGAAATATAATATTCATTTTGTAATTATGATTTTAGATTTGAAAATAAAAGAAAAAAATAAAATTGGGAGAAAAATCAATAAAATGCAAGGATTGTTATAAAACTAATGAAAAGATATAAGGGAGTGATAGAAAGATTGAGAGGAGAAATAAAATGAACTTTCACACCATTTTGTTAATGCATTAAGGAATGCTTATTTGTCCATCATTTATAAAAAAATATCTTTTTTCAAAACCTACTGTTGAATTATTATTATTATTTCTTATCATAAAGAACATCTTTGTAAATGGCTATTTTTTATATTTTAAACAACTAAAATAAAGCTTATTTTATACAGTCTTTTCATAAAATAAAATTCTTATGAAATTTTTATCTTTTAATTAAAAATAAATAAATTTGATCATGTTATTATGATTTCAAAACCTTATCCTTGCATTTTATTCCTTTTTGTCCCCATTTTAATTTTCTCTTTAATTTCCAATTTGAAATATATAATTAAAAAATAAAAATATTATTTCCATTATATATCTCTCAAATATAATTTTATTTCTTAGTTAACTTTTTTTATCTTATTATATGTTTTGAATTTAATATTAGTTTATTATCATTTTCCCACTTCTCAAACATAATATACTAATATAAATTTGAATTATACAAACTTAAAACATACTTAGAGTTTTGAATTTATAATTCAATTTTTTATTATTCCAATATTAATATTAATATATTTAATAATTATAATTAAATAATATTAATATATGTTTATATTCAAATTTTACATATATATATATATATATATTATTTAAATATATATTACTATATTAAAAAAATAAACTAAACAAAGAGGAAAAAAAAGTTGCAGTAAGACAACCTGTTATATGGATTGCGGCTTTCCCTCAGCCACAACCTTACGTAAATTAAAAAAAAGATAATAAAGAGATAAATAAATATTTTTGACAGCCCAAGATTTTCATCATTTAATGTTATAAAAGACGGTATACGGCTAGAGAGCCATATTTTGAAATTGGTGAATAAAATACCGATAGGATATGATGATTTGAAGAATGTTATAAAAAATAAAAATAAAGATGTATATTAATAAAATAGAAATATGAAGGCATGAGTTTTAGAAGAGAAATGTAAAATCATGAAATTAGTGTGAAGAGAAAATGTTTAAATCATGTAAACAAAATAGAAGAGAAATTAAAATTATGAAAATAAGATTTATGAAATGTAAAAACATGAAATTAATATGAAAGAGAAAATGTTTAACTTTACCATTATTACTTTTCGCAACTAAAATTTTCAACAAAACTTTATTTTTCGAATTTTCCTAATCTTCTGATACTATATTTTTACCATTTATATTTTCAACAACACCTCGCCAGAAACTAAAGCCGCGTTTCTCGCCAGAAACTGATCCAATTATCCCTTTTTTTTTTTTTTGGGAGGCAAGGCTTTATATCCCATCTTTCTTTTTAGAAAAACATTATGTCATTTGTTGAGTAAACATGAATCAAAGTTCGGCTGTCCAAATCCTTTTTGTTTTCTTTTTATAAAAAGCGAAGAAGTAATCAACAATCGCCCCCTTTTTTAATTCCGTCACACTTTCTCGCCTTAATATTTCATGTCACTTCCTATTGATTTCTACTAACCACTTAGATTTATAATTTATATTTAATACTAAAATATAAATACATCACATTTATGCGTCTTAATATTGTAGATACATTATAAGATTATGCGATTGCAGGCTCAACATATTTATTGAATTTGTAACATGTGACTGTGTGATAATTTGACATAATATGTATAAAGCATAATGAAGTCTCACACTTATATTTTATTAGTATTTGCTAACCATTTGCTTAATTTATTGTCCATCAGTTTGGATGATTTCATTATTGTATTGCTACGTGGGTACCTTTGCAATTGATACAATTATAAGCGCGTTATAAGTTTCATGTGAAAGCCAAAGCAAACAATTAGACCAAAAAAATAATAATAATAATTTATTTGTTTGCGTGTGAATATTAAAAAAAATTTATTTTATTATATGTTAATACATTTGAAATTAATAGTATTTTGTAAGTATTAATTAAAAATTAAATTTAGTAATATATTGTGATATAAAAAAATATAAATAATAAAAAAATATTTATAAAATTAATTATATAATATTAAAAAATGTAAGAGATAGTTAATTAATTAATTTATTATTATTTTTGTTGACTTTTAAAAATATTTAAATTTCAAAAAAATTTTAATTTAAAAGATGATTTATTATTTTATTATTTTTTTTCGTTCACCTAAAAGAATTTTTAGATTTTGAACAATAATTCATTAATTTATTTTATTCACTTTAAAAATTTTTAAAATTTAAAAGTTTTTTAATTCAAGAAATAGTTAATTAATTTATTAATTAATTACCTCATTATTTTTTTATTAACTATATAAAACTTATACAAATTAATAACTTAATTATTTTTTTTATTGATTATAAAAAATTTACACATTCAAAGAGTTTTATATATATATATATATATATATATATATATATGATGAAGATGAGTGGAGCTCAAATTTGCTCAAAGGAACATTCTCATTTATCAATAAAATTTTTACGTTACAAGGAAGTTACTTTATCTATATTTTATAAATTAGCAGGAAAAGTGTTAAATAATACAAATTTTCACAAAAAATATGATAAAATATTCCGTCCTACATCAAATGTGCCTGTGTCATTAAGTAATAAATTGAATAAACGATGAATTTTCTTCGTCTCTAATTATGGTCCAAAAACATAAAGTAATATTCAAAATTTTGTATACATATATATTTTGTTATGGAAAATTGTAAATAAATTCATTTCCAATGAAGCGATAACTCTTTACAATCACCTCGGAAAATATATAACAAATAAAAAATTGTAGAAAACTAAGCTTGAGTATGGAAGGCCCACGATGTCAATAAAAAATACTGTCTTTTCAAAGCATTAATTTGAGTAGCCCAAAAAGGTCACTTAAAGAGAAAACCCTCGAGGTGCAATTATTGATGTTTAAAGAAAAAATACTGTCTTTTTGTGTGTATATATTGTCGGTAAAAAGAATGGATCTTAATTTAAGTGACAGGCCCGGTTAGAGATACACATAAGTTTTCTTTGCTTTTTTTTTTACCTGGTGTGTATTATACACATAACCAATTAAGGCAGATTTTATTAGTTGGGCTATAAGATTGTTTCAGAAAACCATATGGATCTAGCCCGACACTTGAAAACATTCATGATCCACCCACCTTTTTGTTTGTTCTGTTTTCATGTCCTCTTGCAGCCCATTTATTATGATATTCAACTTGCAATGCCATCCGCTAAATGTTCAATCTTTGTGGCTGTTGCTTATTTCTCTAGTATTGACTTATTAGGGTTTCGTAAAAGGAACATATATTACAGAATTATGTCACGAAGTATGGTATGATTTTTCTAATTTTGACCTGCGCCCTTGCATAGTATAGTTAATTTACTTTTTTTTTTTTATTGTTTAAGATATCAATTTCTCGACTTATATTTTGACTTAAATTGAAAGAGGTCTTTTAGATAAATATTTTTCGTTCTTATTTTACCACAAATTTAAATACACAAGACGATAGTTAAAAAATATAGACCCGTTCCATCTATAGTAATTTACACAATGTTAGCCTTGAGTTTCTCTATTGATTGTGTTGAATATTAAGCTGAGATTTTCAGAAAATAACAAATTTGTCAACTGGATACTGCGCCGAAAACCAATAGAGACAAGACGGTGGTGGAATTAATGCATTGACTGGCTCAATATTAAGAAATTGTATTATGGTCTTTGCTGTATCAATTCCAAAAAGTGGCATCACGAAACACAAGCATCTTTTTCTTCCCCTAGCAAATGACAACAGTAGCTACAACCTTTGGCATTTGATTAAGTTAGCAAAATAATGACAAGTTTAAAAATAGCATGTCTGGAATGTGAGCTAGTTTTTATATACTTGTGTTCGACGAATGTGACAATATGTAAAGGAGAATTAAGCTCAAAAATTGATTTATTATCATTAAATAAAGATGGTGTAAGTTCTTATAACTTGAGTAACCATTATTCCTTCACTGTGAATATCATGTCAAGTTATAGATAAAGATACAGTCAGAAAACGGGTTATACACACCTATTATATATTAATAAAATTTGATTCCATTATAATTATTGCATCTACTGTAAATATAAAAAGTGGCGCATCACATACAAAAAAAAACTCACTAAAATCAACTACTATACTTAGTAGTTATTCTAAAGTCTAAGTTTGGTATGGAGAAGGAAAGTAAATTAAAAAAAAAAGAATTGAAAAGGAATATAATAGAATGAAAAGTTTTGATATAATATATTGTTTGGTATAGCAAGAATAGAAAACTAAATAGAATTTGCAAAAATATATTTGAGATGAAAAAAATTTTGATGGAAAGTAGATCAAATGATGCTGGAAAAGTCCCTTACTATACAAGCCTAACATCCAAAAGGTAGGTTTTATCTCATGGAGTCTACAGCTGAGCGGCAAAAATGTCATATGGAGTCTGCAGCTGAGGGAAAACCGTACGTTCCTTTGCCTTATTTGATGGAAAGTTCTTTCTCATACGGACGGGAGTCCAAACTCCCAAGGAAAGCATCTCCTACCATACCAAACGTTATGCCTTGCTTTTTCATCGGCGTTTCTCTCACCTTTTCCAATTCTTTAGATGCACCGAACACAGCAGCCTAAGTGGTCACTACATTTTTTCTCCACTCACCTCCACTGGTGGCCCATTTAATATGGTCTGCAACTTGGAAGTGAATCCGAATAAAGTTTCTTCATTGTGGGCATGCCTTCCATAGCTACCCACTAATGGAGTCATCATCCCATGACCACCCCACCCGGGGTTTTAAAACAGCACAACAGGAATGAATGCTAAGCAGAAGATTCGATCCCCACTCTTGTTTCGGATATGACCTCCAAAAGACAGAACTTGCATGTAGAATCGCTTTCAAGTGGCCTTCGTGAGATAGGTTGTCCCCCATAGTCCCACTAGGCCACTACCATTTCCTTGTTGTTAGCACTCTTTATTTAATAGGAAAGAAAAATTAGGTAAGGAAGACGTCAACAGATCAACTAAGAGGAAATAAAATGCAGCGTCAAAAATAAAAAACCAAAGAATTGAAAAGTATAAAGAGGCAAACCTTTTTTTACCCTTTTAACTAGATAGTTGTCTAATTAAAACATGAGCTCTAATATAATCATTCTAATTTAGTGATGTGTCCTTTGAACTTGGGGTATTGTATAATTGATCTGACCTCGAAGTCAGCCCTAGCCTAGGTTCACTTGTTTTATGCATTGAAGTTTAAACCATAAATATAAATGGTTGAGTTTTCTAGAAATCACAATTATTTCAACTGCACATTGCTAAGTCGACCAAAAGAGAGAAGACGGTGGTGGCATCGATGGATTGACTAATCAATAGTAAGAAATTGTAAGATGCCCTGTGGTCTTTGGCCCCATATTCAAAAAATTGGCTCCACCTCCACAAGATTGGTCAGAGTTCTATATATTGACTCATCGTTGTCCCCTTCCCTATATAATTGTGAATATCCTTTGCAATTGTTGCGTCGAAGTTCTAAGTAGAGGAGGTTAGTTAATAAACTTATCTTGTTACCGGCTAATACTATTTTCTGCTACTTTGTTGCTTGTGCTGTCCTTGTTTCTAGCCAATTTCGAATGTATTTAAGCATATGTTTGATTCAATAATCAGAAGTAGAATTTTGCAGCCTCTCCTTAAGGTTTTTGTTTTCTGCCATATTTTTAAATTCTGTCACATCAATCTTTGATAGAGAAATCAACAAGATCATATCAAGGTCGAGAGAAGGATCAAAGACATCCAATGCCGGACTGTATCAACCAAATAATATGGCATCTCAGCCTACTTGTCTTTGGGATTACCATGCTTCCTTTTTCTCAAGGTAGACCAATACATCCTAACTTTCAAGTTAGAGCAGTGAATCTGGGTGGTTGGCTGGTTACTGAAGGTTGGATCAAACCTGCTCTCTTCGATGCCATTCCCAATAAGGATTTCTTGGTTAGTACGAAGTAATTATTGGTAAATGATTGCATTTACAATTATCATATGTTACAGCCATTCCCACTGAAAACTCTTGTTACTCAAATTTTGTTAGGACGGAACTGGTCTTCAGTTCAAGTCTGTGACAACTAGAAAGTATCTTTGTGCGGAGTCTGGAGGAGGAACAATCATAGTGGTAAACCGCACAGCTGCTTCAGGTTGGGAAACGTTTAGAGTGAGTGTGCTATATGTACCTTTATCAATTACATTTATAATCATTTTGTTCCAAGTATGATGTTGGATGTTACAGATAGATGATGTTGTATATATATTGTGTAGTTGTGGAGGATAGACGAGAACACTTTCCGATTCAGGGTATTCAACAAACAGTTTGTGGGGTTAGATGGGATTAAGGTGGTCGCTGTAGTCAACACTTCCACTGATTCTGAGACGTTTGAAATTGTTAAGGAAAGTGGTGATTCCAGCCGCGTTCGAATTAAAGCATCCAATGGGTTCTTCTTGCAGGTGACCCATCCTCTGCTTTTTACGTTATCACCTTAATATTCTTTCGGTAAAAGCTTCTGTTCTTTCGAATAACTCACGAAACAGTTGGATTGGCGAACTTCTGATAACATTCATACTCAACATAAACGCGAGATTTAAAGTCGTATGTACGATGAACTTGCAGGCGAAGACAGAGCAACTGGTGACAGCTGATGTTTCAGAGGTCAGCGGTTGGCGAGATGATGACCCATCCGTTTTTCTAATGACAATCGCTGCAAGGCTGCAAGGCGAATTCCAAGTGACAAATGGGTATGGCCCCCGCAAAGCTCCTCAAGTTATGAAGGTAACACGAATACAAAATTAATTTGACCCCAATATGGTCTAAGGAAGTGATAATTAAACAAATTAACTGGTCTTGATTCGATTTGATTGGCCCACATCAACTTAATTCAATTTTTGGCAGGATCACTTACATTCAAAGACCATAATTGAACCAGTTAAAGTAGTTTATCCGTTCCATCATTTGTACTAAAACATAATAATTAGTTGACTTTTTATATGCAGTTCGAGTTAAATTATTTGTATATCTAATTATCATGATCATGATCATGATATGCATTCTACATTATGATAGATTGATGGTGACATGGTGCGTTGGTTTTCAGGAACACTGGAGAACTTTCATTGTAGAAGATGATTTCAAGTTCATAGCCAAAAATGGATTGAACGCTGTTAGAATACCTGTTGGTTGGTGGATAGCAAGCGATCCAACTCCACCTGCCCCTTACGTTGGAGGTTCCTTGCAAGCACTAGACAGTGCTTTCTTATGGGCAACGTATGTATCCATTGCCTTATTAACAATAATAAAGAATTGATATAGCACATTAGTATTAATTACATTGGGAATGATCTACCTGCAGGAAATATGGAGTGAAAATTATAATTGATCTTCACGCAGCACCAGGTTCACAAAATGGTTATGAACACAGCTCTTCGAGAGACACCTCTCTAGAATGGGGAAAAACAGACGAGAACATTCAACAAACAGTTGGTGTCATTGACTTCCTAACTGCAAGGTTTGTATACTTGTATATTCATCTTTACTTGGTACATTAACGTAGATTGCTTCAAAGATAATGAAACACAAATTTTGCGATGCTTGGTAGGTACGCAAAAAGTCCAAGCTTATATGCAGTTGAGCTCATAAACGAGCCTCTGGCACCTGGTGTCACAGTGGAGAGGCTAACCAAGTACTACAAGGCTGCATATGAAGCTGTACGCAAGCACTCTCCCACAGCTTATGTGGTTTTTTCGAATAGGATAGGACCTGCTAAGCCTCGGGAGCTTTTCCCTCTTGCCAATGGCCTAATGGGATGTGTGATTGATTTCCATTACTACAACCTCTTTTCCGATGTATTTGACAACATGACTGTACAACAGAACATTGACTTCATCCACATCAACCGCACATCACAGTTGAACCATGTCACAACCTCAAATGGACCTCTTACTTTCGTTGGTAATTTTCACATGAGATGACTCGATCTTCTCCTCATGCTGCTGATTGTTGTTCTTTTTAGACTTTGACTGAACAATTTGAACTGCAGGTGAATGGGTTGCCGAATGGCAAGTAAAAGGGGCTACCAAGGAGGACTACCAAAGATTTGGGAAGGCCCAATTAGACGTATATGGGCGAAGCACATTTGGGTGGGCTTATTGGACTCTCAAGAACGTCAACAACCATTGGAGTCTAGAGTGGATGATCAATAACGGTTATATCAAACTTTAGATTCCTTTTCCCTCTGTGCTTTCATTTCCCCGTCACTATCACACCCTTTAGATGTCTGAAATCTTTATACTAACAATGTCTATTTATAGTTATGTCAAGCTTCTTATCCTTTTCGTTCTTTACCTCAGAGTTATGTGCTCTCTTGTAGAAGTAACGTAATCATAAGTATCTACAATACATATCTTCTTTTTGTTGATTTGATTTCATGAATTGCTTGTTGTGAGCAAATGGGTATCTAAAAATTAGATACGTCCTCTGATAATTAAATATAATGTTTCTTTTAACTTATTTCTCTTATTAAAAAAAATTAATAACACTTCTATAAATATAAGTTTACATATATTTATGTCAAGCTTCATATCCTTTTCGTTCTTTATCCCAAAACGATATTTCTAGATCTTTAGAAGTCTTTAAAATAAATAAATTTTAGAAAGCCTTTTTCCTTTTTATTGGGTATTACTAAGGATAATATTAAGAATGCACCCCCTAACGATATTATTTAAAGGTAAGGGTACTTACCAGAGAAATTAATTCAACTGGAGATGTTAATGCTTCTTAAACCGAAAATTTTCTTCTCTTTATTTACTTTTAGGTCAAGCTGCTATTCCATCTTTTTATTAATTTATGTCTTGAAAGTCTCTTTCGACCTTAATTTTTTCGTCCACGACCTTTTCAAGTAAGAGCTTAACATCAACACCGATTCCGGATTTTCTTTTACAATCAAGCAGGAATCCAAACTGATGTGATTCACGCATGAACAGGTAGAATCACATAATGAAAGTATCAAACCAATGAAATAAATAGGATAATTAATTGAGGGATGTGGACAACACACCCTAAATTGAAAGAGGGTGGTTGAGTTAATGTCGAGTGATAATGATGATAAACTGCGAAATTAGCCCAACCATTTGACTTCATATAAAAAGTGCGATACGTTGGACAACTGGGGCTAAAATATCTCTCTCCCAATCTCAGTTAATCAAAGCAAGGAAATTTATAAAATTATGTGGGATGATAATTAGGTTGGGGTTAGGGAGCCAATCAGAATCGGTGAGGAGGAAAATAATGAACTTGATGATAATGAATCAATGAAGAATCAGAATGATGATAAAAGGCGATTGCATATATTTAGTGGCACCAAGAAAGCGTTTATTATGTGCCCAAATTTACCACCACAAAGTGAGATTCGAGAATACCATAGTGGACTCCATGGATGGCCACTGGAAGTGACTCTATATAGCCTTTATGAAGACATAATAAAAATAGTTTTGTCCAACACTGTGTTGGTGGGAAACATCATTATTGTAGGATTCTCACTTCCTTTTTGGCTCCCCTTTTTGGAATTTTTGGTGAACAAAGGAAAATTAACTGGACGCTAAAAGAATTCACTATTACTCCCTCTTTCACTAAACTGAAACCCACGCCCATTGTTTTCATTTCCAACGAAAGTTAGATACATACAAATATAGCTTTAATTTGCACATGAAATGTTAAACAACAATCATGCTCTGATGAGTGTTTGGCTATTAATTAATGCAATGCAGATTACAGAGAAAAAAAAAAAATTTTCTGCCCATGATGGTTGGAGTGACTTGCCATTTACGTCGGAATAATGATATTCGGAATATCACATTGCCCAGCTAGTTATAGATCTCCGTAACTCTTAAGCAATATAAACCACTTGACTTGGCCAATTAATGAGAAGAAAATAAGACAATCTCGCTTTCTTCAATTAAGGGTGGTCATACGTATGTTGGGTTCCAAAAGTCTATAAGGAAAGTGGACCACAGCAATTAAAGGGAGAGAGAACGACGGTGAATCTGAAAGGGAAGGGAAGGGTTTTGTAGTTCCCACTTGCCAATCATTGTCAATTTGATCACCCAGGCACGCTATTCCACATCCAGGGATACCATCATACTTAAACAAACTTACGACTATTTCTCTTATGTTAATTTCTTCTTCCTTAGTTTTCAATTATTGAGGCACCGCGTAGCTTGGCTGCAGTTGACTTCTTGTTCGGCAAGCGACGAGAGGTTCATTAACTTTATGTTGGGCAAGTGGTGGGAAACTGGCATGGCAAGATAATGAAATTTGAAGTTTGGTGAAGCCTAAAGTGAAAGGTAAGGAAAAGAAATAGGGCCAGTAATTAGTACCTGATGCAGTGGTGCCACTTGACTGAACTTGCTTCTAATCTGATACACCTTTCATATCACCTCATGCACAGAAAATAAGGAAGTACATTGTCAATCGCATTAAAATTGGGACCATCAGAAGCAAGAACGTTGCTTTTCTGTTTCTGTAATTTTTTTGATTCTTGGTCTTGGGCATGTACATAAGCCCTAGTTGCAACTATCTCAGCCACGTCTAAGAATGTGGTAATGGTGTATTTCTCACATGGGATATGATTTTGTCGTTAGAAAAATAATAAGTTGGGTTGCACATTCTCAAGTCTCACCATTCACCAATGACTTTCGTCGTGCCCTTTTTTTCTGTCAAGCTATTATACCAACGAAAAGTGGGTATACTTTTTGTTCCCATACATTTCTGATGAACGCCTCAAATTAAATCTTTCATTACAGGGCTTGAATGCATTCAGTAGTCACAATCCCGTCAATTTTGATAGAAAATTAAGCTGATCGATAATTCATATGAAAGAAATGATTATTGATCTTACAAATTGCCTATTGAGAGGCAAATGGGTGTTTAATTGATTAGATAATCAAGTTTTCTTTGCCTTAATACTCTTAATTAATTACTAAAAGAGTGTAATTTACACTTTTACAGATGTCAAGTTACCTTTTCGTGTTGAAAATATTTGCTTTCATAAGTGGGTGTCTAATGCATCACTTCCTCACCTCAACCCCAATCTGTCAGCCTTGTCCGCATCTGAATAGTTCTAAGGTTTAGCTTTGAGCATCTGAGTAAAAACACCTAACCTAATTATGGCCTAATTTATAATAAGTACTCAAATAAAAATATTAAGATGGAAATTATATAATTGCAAATTATAATGAATTGATGATGTTAATTAATATGCAGCCTGTTCTGCCATATGCATATAAATTTAAATATTTCCCTTGAAACTTTAAAAAAAGATTATCTAATGTTCTAATTTCATTCTTTACGTTCGTTTTGGGTCCAATTTAGTTATACAATTCTATCCCAATTTTAAATTTTAAATTTTAATTTCATTTTTTGTTTTAATTTATTCCCTTGACAATATCTCAAATTTTAATTTCATCTTTAATTTTATTTTATTTCAATTTTTGCTACTTAATAGCTCAAATATTCTTTTCCCAAACACCGTCAAACTTACATGACTCATTGGCCTCTCAACTCAAAATCATCTATTACCAACCTGTCATAATAATAACTACCAATCAAATATCTTATGTATCATTCTATACGATTTTCCCCTCAAAATAGTATGTATATATACGTTGTCTTCACAATAAATCTTGCCAATTTGAGGGGGGCCTATTGATAACTAAAAGTATTGACAAGATATATAGTGTTTGTAGAGAATTTGAGTGATCAATTCAGAATATGAACACTTTAATTATCTTGAAGCTTAAAAGAAATTGTGGTTGGGGAGTGATCAAGAACAGTTTACAATAGGAAGATTCAAGTTAGTAAGAGGTAATTAACGGTGTTTAAGAAATAAAATATTTGAATAGTTTTTGAAAGTTAAAAAAATAAAATTGAAATTGACGAATAAAAGTGAAATTTTATATAAAACTAAATGATAAAGAGTACATTTTTGCCATTTTTGAGAATTTGAAAAAACAAAAGTTGATAATAAAGAGAAAAATAAGTATAACATTAAAAAAACAAAGAGAAATTAATCGCACATAACCAAAAAAAAAAAAAGGGAAAACTACCACGAGAAGATTTTTTGGTAAAACTCATTTGAAAAAAAAAAAAAAGAAATCATAAGGAGAGAGAGCAGCAAAGGAAAATTCGCAATAACTTAGTTTTTAATTTGGTTAAAATTAAAAATAAATAAATATAATATTTTTATCATAATCATATAAAAGGAAAAAAATAGTCAATTCTTAATTTTACAATAAAATAAATATATTTTAAATATAATATGTCGAATACCAAGGACAAATAATATATAAAAAAATATAGATGCAGATTATTAGAGGACTTTAAATTTGTAATTTAATTGCAAACCTCAAGATGGAGTGGAGTAGAATAGTTTTGGGTCATTATGACAGGAAAGAATGTGGCATATGGCACGCCCAAGCAATACTGAGAATGGTGGTGGTACCATTCCTATGGAGCAACCCTAAATTATTGTCCTCAGTGCCATCACACTAAGCCTATGAATACGATAGGTATTCTCACCGTAACGATGCCACAACGGGAGCCCCCACACCATTTTTGGCTCCTTTCTAACCCCAAACATTAGATTTCCTGATTAATGTTTTGGTATATTAAACGTATTATATGTTCATACTATGGATCAATGAAATTCATCAAAATAAATGTATAATTATATATGATCTGTTCAAAAAATTTATCCTAATCTGCTTACGCAATTGCAAAACTTTTCCACTTCTCTTTTTCTATGATAATGATGTATTACGTCATGATTTTAGCTACGCAAGGCCTACTAATTGTCTCATTATAATGTTAATTAATAAATAAATAAATAAAATGTTTAAAATTAAAAAAAATATTAGTCAATCTCAATATATTTAAATAATGTGGTGTATTAGTTTAAGTAATATTATTTTTTTAATAATTTTATATTTTAAAAAAATAATTTTATTAAAATTGATACACTTGAATTAACTAAAAAATATTTTTTCTTACACAGTTGATGGTGAAGCCAAACTTTTGGAGAACCATTCTCAACTTTTGCACGAAACTACCCCATGAACTCTTTTACCGATTGGAGCACAATCCTTGGTGGTAAATGAATCATGTCCATTTAAAATTAACGGCCCAAAGTGCCTTTATTTTTTTTTCTTCTGAATGAAAAAGTAATAATATTTTGAAAGTTCCAATACAATTCTATCCTAAATGACGTCACGCCATTAATTAAAATTACACAGAAAAGAACGAAAAATTATA
Organism: Delonix regia; assembly: GCA_037074485.1. Taxonomy (NCBI): domain Eukaryota; kingdom Viridiplantae; phylum Streptophyta; class Magnoliopsida; order Fabales; family Fabaceae; genus Delonix; species Delonix regia. Next base: position 9,797,815 of record CM073452.1, read on the forward strand.
TTAATGCCAACAACTCCGGCTTTTTTTTTTTTTTTTTTTACATTTATACATGTAATTGTAATTTCTTAACACAATTGACAACAAAATAAGTTATAAACTAATAATAGTCTTAGATTTCTAGTAGTACTGATAATAATAGTGCCACAAAAATATGAAAAATGACAATAATTTCTATTAAATTTTGGTTAAATTATATTTGATATTATTAAAAAATTACCTTTCATATTTTAAACAGTTAGTTCCTTTTTAATTAATTTTTATCAATACGTTCAATTTTTATATACTATAAGCATCTTTTAAAAAATAAAATTTATTAATTATATTTGTAATATTTTTATATTTTGTAACAATTTAGTCTATTACAAATAATTATAACAAATCAATCCATCAAAAATAATTTTTTATATAAAATTAATCTCTCATTAATTCAAATAAAAGAAATAATTTTGTAAAAATTTAAATTTTTTAAGGATTAATATTATAAAAATTTAAATTCATAAAGAATAAAATTATCACAAAATATAAAAATAGGAGATTAATTTTATATTGTCCTCAAACTTAATCTTACCTTAAATGTTTTGATTGTTATATTAAAAATAAAATATATGTTTTTATATTGTGCTGAAAATTGATTTAATAAATTAAAATAAACTTTAAAAAATATTTTCATTGTATATATTAAAATATTTAAAATTGACTTAAAAGGTAAATAAAATTTATTTAAAAGCAAGTAAGCAACTATATTTTTCGACCAGAAAAACAAGTATATTAAAATGATACATCAACATCAACAGTGCTATAGACCTGACGGTTAGTCCATCAAATTAATGACACAAGTCAATGGCAGAGACTATAAAAACAAAAATATTTGATAATCACAATAATTGAACCACTAATAACACAGGTTTGCATATCTCTGACTAACGGAACCGCACTCCCTGGCATTCAGGGAAACAAGTGACCTGCAATTTGAAAGATTTTGATTCACCAAATGCAGTGGATTCCAATTTCTGCTACAGTGAGAACTTGGGCAGCCAATCATACTCCTCCAAAGTGACTGCTGCTTGGGAGACTTCAAAAAGTATCCAAAATTTCCCAATTAACATTAACAAAATATATTAAAATATTAACATTAAATAATAATTAAAAAAGCAAGGGCTTTGACGTACGATTTCCTTTCTCGTAAATGATGAGCTCACTTCCATCTCTCAATCAACGGTCCAGATTCACTCCTCGGTTTTGGGCTCATGTTTTTATCCCCCAAACTCCACTCGTTCGCCCTCCACCAACGCCAACCTTCCTCTCTCACACCCTAGTGCAGACCAATAGAGGTTCAGGCCACGCAAAAGTAGCAGGAGCAGCACTGGTCTGGTCTGGTGACCCTGTAGTAGAGAAAGCAGGAAGATGTCGTTAGGGAAGAGACCCCGTCCACCAATGAAGAGAACCACAAGCATGTCGGAGATGACCTTCGATCTGAATGCTACCCCCGATGTTCCACCGGCCGATCCTACTAATCCTCCTAACCCTAACCCTAACCCTGATAGGCTGAGACCCTCTGATGCTTCACGCAAACACCCAGCTGCCTCCGATTGGTTGGATCAGAGGGTGTCGCCCGCAATCCATAGAAGGCATTCCGGCGATTTCGTAGAGACCACTGACTTCCTTCGTGCTTGCTTTCTCTGCAAACGTCGACTGGTACCCAGTCGAGACATCTACATGTATAGGTATATATCTGCATCTTTCTCACTCTTTAGCTTCACGTCTTATGAATTTGTACGGGTTAATTTCGCGTCTTAACCACTAATCTGGTCCAATTCGTTGGCGATATATTGTGCTTGTCTTCTTGAATGTTACAGTTTAATAGTTATGCAAATTTGTTTACTTAAATTTCGTGCTGAAATTCTTGGAGTGAAATCAATTGCGGGTTAAATGATGTGTTGTGTATATTTAATGAAATTTGCAGGGGTGATAGTGCTTTCTGCAGTATAGAATGTCGTCAACAGCAGATGATTCAGGATGAGAGGAAGGAAAAGCGTTGTGTGGCATCCAATAAACAAGTAGTGGCTCCGCCTTCTGGATCTCAGGTTGCCACCAAAGGCAAAAGCGTGGCTGCTTTGTAACATCGCAGATTCACAGGACACAGTCGAAAGATGCAACTCCTAGCTATGCGCCTTTGCTCTCTCGTACCTCATGAAATATGTTTATATGCTTCTCTTTCTCTCTCTCCTTTTTTTCTCTTTTCTTTTCCCTCTTTCTCTGGGTTATGTAAATTTCACCCTTCTGTTTTCTTCTGGAGAGCAAGAATTGGCTGTCTTCTTTGCTTGTAAATGGGCAACTGGGTAAGTGTTTTTGGATGTACGTTGTAGTCGTAGTTTCCATGGGATTTTCTAATCGTCTCCAACTAATACTATTGTCCTTTCTTATGGAAATTAAGAAGAAATAAATTGCTTTCATGCAGTTCCCGTTTTTACAGTATAATGCCATACAGTGGGTAGGGAATCTTTGTTTTTCCCCATGTTCAAAAAGTAAATTGAAAATCAGACGAGTCTATGAACTTGTATGATTAGAGCCTTATCCTCCGTTTTGAGGCCTTAAAGGTCACAAATTTTCGATCTTGTTTTCTGGTAATATTGCGGGATACTGAATCTAAGGCTCAAAAACAAATTAGCTTTTGATGGAGAGAGTGATAGAGAAGGAGGGCTACTAAGTATTTACCCTAAGAGATGTTAAGCTTTGTCACAATACTCAAATAATTCACATATGTGGAATTTACTTATATGAGGAAGATGGAGGGCGATTGATTGAATAAACTTCAGAGATCAATGACAACAACTCTACTGTTAAGAAGTTTAAGTTTTTTTCCTTTGTAGGCCATAAAAAGGGAGTTTCAGTTTTTCATTCATGCATGTATATTAAGATTTTTTTTTAAAAAAATTAATTTATTGACTCTATTTAAAGTGAAATGAAAATGAAAATATCCAAATAAAGCCAAAAAAAAGTGAGCCCACTGCAAAATATTAGAACTAAAGTTTTTATTATAAAGTATTTTAATAAAAAATGACAAGTGTATCTTTTTATAATTTAACACCTCATAATTAAATTCTGTTTAATTCATCATGTTTTTTTACAATAGATTCGTAATGGACACTTGATTTTGGAAAAACACAAGTGGAAGGACTCCTTGCCTGCTCTTTTCTTATGCACGCGCATAAAAAAAAATTTTTAAATTATATGGAACATAATATATTACGTCAGTATGTTATACTTTTGGGAGTTCTAACATTTTTTTGGAGCTCGAATTGATTCAAGTACCAATATACTTTTTGGGGATTTGGATTGATTCAATTCCAGGACTTTATTAGGAATTGAAATCAATTTGAGTCCCATTTTTTTTAGCATTAAGGTTCTTTTGCCTTTTTCTTTAAAAAAAAAAAATATGTTGAGCAATTCAAAATTTTTTTTCAAACAACTTTAAGGGAACTCAAAAAATTATATTTCAAGTTCCTTAATTTCATTAAAAAAATTTTGCAGCATAATATGGATGAGTGAATAAATACTTGCCATATTCTCTTTATTGTTGACACAATCATGCCCTATGTTATCTTTAATAAACTTGTTTTTTCACACTTTTTTTTTTCATCTTTACTCAAACTTTAGTCAATTTTAGGTACTTGGTCATAGACTAAATTATATTAAAGTTTTGAATAATTAATATTTATTTTTTGTTATTTTAAATTTATTTATTCTTCATATTTTTATAAATATGTTATAATTTTATTAAAATTAATTTTTTCACATAGTAAAAATAATTTTAATTTTAATACGAGAATGATAATAATTTAATTATTGTTTAAAATAAATGTATACATTAATATTAATAACCTTAATCTTAATTTATACATTTATTTAAACCATAATTAAAGTATTATCATTTTCGTATTAAAATTTAAATAAAATTTAATTTTTATTAAAATTAATTTTATAAGATATAAAATATTTATAAAAATATGAAGAATAAATAGCTTTAAAATAATAAAAAATATTAATTATTTAAAAAATTTAACATAATTTAGTTTATACTTTAAATTTTGAGATATGACCAATTACTTGAAATTGAGTAAAATTTGAGTAAGTATCAAAGATAAAAGAAAAATAAGAAGTGTGAAAACATAAATTCACAAAAGATAACATGAGGCATGAATGTATCATGAGTGAAGAGAATAAAGCATATATTTGTTTACTCATCCATGTTATACTACAAATTTTTTTAAAAAGAAACTAAATGACTTAAAATATAATTTTTTAATCCCCTTAAAGTTGTTAAAAAAAACATTTATAAATTACCCTGACATGTTTTTTTCAAAAAAACAGAGGACAAAAAACTAAGTTCTAAAATAAAGTATAGGATTCATATTAGTTTATTTTGAATTCTATAAAATACGCTGAGATTTGAATTGAATCAATCCAAACCCAAAATTATGTGATGGGACTCGGATGCTACATTTTTTTAGAGACTCAATTCGAGTATCAAAAGTCTAGCATTTTGATGTAATTATTTATGCAATGTAAGATTTAAAAAAAAAAAAAAATCTTATACACGTGAATCAAATAGCCTTCTTGCCTTCTTGGGATGGTGGGGGTACGGCCAAGGAGTCACCTCGTGAGTACGCGGCGCTGTGGATCTTCAACAATCGGGACCGCTCTATTGTAAATGCCTCCACATTGCCCCACCTTTTTGTCTTGTGGACCCCCCATTTTGCTCCCTTGTACTCTCCCCGTCTCCTTTACTATTCGTCTCGTATTATTAAATTTTGTATGTAAGGTTGAGAAGCATTTTCAAAAATTTTTAAATTTACGTGCGATTTATAAAATCAAAATTACGCAATTAACTATGAAAATGACCAATTTGAAAGCAGAATAGTGTTCTGTTGGAACGGACTCATGAAAGATGATTAGATGTCATTATGAATAAACTGGAGGACTACCCAATGACAGCTGGAGGAGTGGGGAAGGTTGGAGCAACAGGTGGGTATGGTGTCACCAATCTGAGCTTGTCCTCTTCCGCCCTTCCCGCCATCTCTATTTATTGCTTGTTTTCCTCTCTTGTCTTTTCACGCTTTTCCGCTTTCCTTTCTTTTTTTCTTTTTTTTTTCCCTAAGAAAATTATTATTATTATGGCCTCTAACTCTAGCCACATCCTATATTTTTTACTGCCTTGATTGGTACTTATTAAAGAGAAAAAACCTAGATTGGTGTTTGCTCTTATATTAAAACTTTTTTGACGTTGCCTCTTGATTTTCAAAGATGCACCGTGCGCTTAAATCTAGTGGGGCTTCAATTAGTCATATCAGTGAGCGTGCGGAGAGAGAATTTCGTAAGAATCGAAAAGGCAGGTAGATCATGGGAACTATATTGGTTTTCAATCAGAGATTAGATTTGCGAGAGTTTTAAATAATGAACTAGGTCAATTTGATTTTGGAATCCAATGAACGCGCTCTCCGCTCTAAGGACGGTTGGTAGAATCATGTCAACGAGGAATGCAACCGAGGAGCAAGGTTCCCCTTTGCATCTTCAATTTAACAAAATTCTGTGAACAATTTGAGTACGAATCACTGGCCATACAATAAATTTAGTGTATAGTTTTTATTCACACAAAATTTTTTTTTAATTTTTTTTATTATTAACTTTTTATTTTTTAATAGTTCATTAACATACAATAAAAATATTTTATAATGATAAATTCGCTCTCGATTAATTTGGCAAACTTTGACAGTCCCAATGAATGTACTTACATCGGGATAATTTATTTTAAAAATTAAGTTAAGTCAAAAATAATTTTATTTAATTCTAATTTAACCACACATTGGGTGTCTCATTGATAATAATTAATTACTGTGGTTGAAATATGAATATTGAGTATATTGAACTTAAATTAGACAAGTATTGAAAGTTTGACAAAACTCAAAACTAATTTCATCAAAACCAATCAGTTAAGATTTAAAAAAAGAAAAAAAGAAAAAAGAAAGACTGTAATCACTTTGATATTTTGTTTTCCTAAGGAGGAGTATAATAACAAAAACATTACTATATATAGACACACACAAACATGGAGCTTCTAATAAATTGTATGAACAATTTGGCCTAACTGCCAATGTTATAATTCAACGTATATGTCTGTACTTGTACGTTTGTTTGTACCTCCTCCCTGCCACTCGTAACAATAATAAATAGAATAAGTGAATATCAATTTATATAAAAATAATATATCTTGAATAATGGGTTCTACGAGTATATAATCGTTAATTGGAAAATTAAAATTTAAACTTTTTATAATATAATGATAATTTAAAATTTAATTATGCACATATAGAAAAAATAATTATTTTTTTCATAAACAAATATTATTTTGCATATTTTTTAAATAAAAAATTATTAAATTAGTCTTTTAATTTTAAACTTAATGACAATTGAGTCATTTATAAATAATTGTAATCTATTAATATTTTAAAAACTTTATTTTTTATAAAATTTGTTTTTTATTAATTGAACAAAAAAATTAATTTTATATGTATTTAAATTTATAAATAATTAATTTTATATAAATTTTAAATTTTAAAAATTATTTTATTATAATTAATTTATTAAAAATTAAATTACCACCAAATATAAAAATAAATACATTAGTGCAGTGCAGCCAAATCCAGCCGTGCATGGGCAGTTGGCACCCATTTTAAGGCGGTGAGCAAAAGACCAAGTTGGCCCTGTCCCCGGGATATTTGTGCCATCCATTCATGAGACCCACGTAATGAATAATCTCACAGTGGGAAAAAGGACAAATCTGATCTATAATATTAAGTATTTGTTTTGTTATCAAACTTTTCAGTAAACCATAGGTCAAATTGAATAATTTCTTTTTAATTTTTAAGTTATATGTAAATAATTTTTTACCTTTAAAATTTGATGATGAGTCCTTTTAAAATTGAGATAATTTGTAAGTAAATTTTTTATATTAATTAGTTAATTATTTTAGTGACAAAAGCAAAATAAACAAAAGGAATATTTGCATATGATCTGAAGTTCAAAGACTGTCTGCAATGGTAGAGGCAACACCCTGAGCTAAAAGAGATGTAAATTTTTTATATATATTATTTTGAAAAAATATATTTAAATATTATGGTTTTAAATAAAATTTTTCTCTTTAAACTTTAAATTAAATTAAATGATATCAATTTACTAACAATATTTTAAATTTCTCATTCTTAGATTTAAAAATAAGTTTAAATTCATATGAGTGTTGTACTATATATTAATATTCATATTAGATTTTAATTTAATATTACTAACTAAATTAATATTCCTAAAGATATTTGTTTTTACTCACTACTTATATAATACATAACAAATATGCAATAAAAAATATAACATTACTTAACAATACTATGATAATTCAATGAATAGCTCAAAATAACATTTTAAATGAAGTAAAAATGTTTATATGATAAAGAATTAAAATGTATAACTTTCAATTTGCAAAATAATATATTTGTAGAGCATTATAAATATTATTTTATTCATCAATATTTTGAATATTTTGATAGTATTTTTAGGAACAATCATTCAAGGTTTAATTAAAAAATAACATATGTACATTTGAAACAAATTATGTTCTACTTAGTTATTGTAATAAAGCTACTATTTACAAAAATGTATCAAATGTTTACGCATATATTAAATGTAAAATGATATATATAATACATATATGAGTCTAATGAATTCAAATAAAATAACATGACCTAATCTTATAAGATAATTGATTGAAGAGGGTGATGAGCCTTAAGTTGAACAAAAAGCTAACTTAAACCAAGAAACTCCATCTGGGCCGATTATACGTTCTATGGCCAAGAAGATTCAAGCTATGGTTGTCCAACAATTCAAAATGGAATCAGCCCATTTAGGATCAAAGCCCAATTTCTATATGGAGCCTAAGTTCAAGTGGGTCAATTTGATCATGTTCTATAATGAATAAATTGTGAAAAGTCAATTATGAATGTGATGAATGTATGTGATAAAAGTTGAAATAAGTATTAGTTAAAGTCTAAGTTAGGTGAGCTATATTTCTTTGAAAGTCTAAGTTAGATAAGTTAGTTGATTTACATTAGATGAAAAGTCTATGTTAGGTGAATTTCTATGCATGTTTTTCCAAATTAAGTGAGAATTAGATAAATCTTAGACTTATGCCATGATGGTTGTTCTTGGTTATAAATATAGAAGTTATCAATGAGAAATGTAACATTGAATGCTCTGAAAATTGGCTTAGCCTCTTATATGCGAATTTTTTATCTAAGTTTTCTGAACTTAGTGGCGAAATTATCCTTGATTCTTATCACTTTCCCTCTTCTATTTTAGAGTGTGGCGAATCAAACCTAGTATTCTTGAGTGTGACGTGCAAACTTATCATTCGAGATTACTAGTTCTTCTATCTTTTTTTCTTTTCATTTACTTGTGTTCAGGGATTGTTCAATTTGAACTTCCTTGAAGCATATCATTTTTGGTATCAGAGCTCCGGTTGAGAGTGGGTGGAGAGAGAAACACTTTCGGGTCAGAAAGAGAAACACTTGAGAATAGCGTTTATAGTGAGATATGGCTGAAAACAACACTACCAATGTTCCAAGAGGGCTTTCGTTGGAACAAGCTCAGATTATGGACATATAACAAAATCAACAAAAAATGAGGGAGCAACTGCTTCGTCTAGAGCAGGCAATCACAAGATTGATTGTTCAACAACCTCCACAGCGATGTAATCATCGAGCTTCCATTGATTCTGATTGTGATGAGGACACGGAAGATGAAGCTGATGCAAATAGACAAAGGAGGCAGCAACGTGACTTGGGGAACAACATCAAATTAAAGATTCCACCATTCAAAGGTACTAGCTCACCAGAAGAGTACTTAGAGTGGGTGCAATGAGTGGAAAAGGTGTTCGAGTGTCACGTCTATTCTGAAGTTAAGAAATGTAAACTAGCTGCCCTTGAATTTATTGATTATGCAAATCTATGGTGGGATAAATTGAAATCGTAACGAAGGAGAGACGGTGAAGAAGAGATCAGGAGTTGGCGGCTTATGAAGATACTCATGTAAAAGCGCTTTGTTCTTGACTATTACAAGCAGGAGCTCTATATCCGGTTACAAACTCTTAGACAAGGGGCGATGTGTGTTGGAGACTATGTTAAGGAGTTTGAAATGTTGATGATGCGATGTGAGATACAAGAGCCTCAGGAACAGTATATTGCACGGTTCTTGGGTGGCTTGAATAAGGAAATTACAGATGCGGTGGAATTACAACCTTATGTAACACTTGAGGATGTAATTAAGCTTGCTGTTAAGGTAGACAGACAATATAGAAGAGGAGCAACTAAACTAGGAAGCTCACGATCTATTAGTTTCAGGGGAACAAACTTAACCTCTTCGACTCCCAAAGATGTCTCAAAGTGGAATGAACGGCGACAAGAAAAGACAAGCTCCAACAACATTGTTGATACATCTAGAGGAAAGGACACGGTTAATGATGCAAAGAACTTAAAGAGGAGTAGAGAAATTAATTGCTTCAAATGTCTTGGTTTTGGACATATTGCTTCTGAATGTCCAAATCAAAGAGTGATGATTGTTTGAGGAGCACAAGGGGATATTGAAAGTGAAGATGAAATAGAAACTGAACAGGAAGATGACGAGCGCATTATCGAGTATCCAGATGAAGGGGAGTTACTTGTAGTTCGATGAATTTTGAACTCACAAGCTAAGGTAGAAGATGATCAATGTGAGAACATATTCCATACTAGCTGTACAATTGGGGGAAAGGTTTGTAGTGTCATTATTGGTGAAGGTATTTATACTAATGTTGCTTCAACAACATTAGTGGAGAAATTAAACTTGAAGACCACAAAGCACCCTCGTCCATACAAGCTGCAATGGTTGAGTGACCAAGGAGAAATTCAAGTCACTAAACAAGTTCAGGTACCATTTTCTATTGGCAAGTTGTACAAAGATGAAGTTGTAAGTGATGTGGTACCAATAAATGCTGGTCATTTGCTTCTGGGAAGACCTTGGCAATATGATAGTAGAGCCATTCATGATGGGTTCAAAAATACCTATTCTGTTACCAAGGATGGGACGAAGATTGTCCTAGCACTTCTTAGTCCTCAACAAGTTCTACAAGATCAACTAGCAAAGAAAAAGAAAAAGGAGAACTTATTTGCAACTAAAGGAGAAGTTCAGATAGCTTTGCGTTTAACTAATCCTATTGATGCTAATAGTGAAGGAAGCTATGCCAACAGAGGTAGGTTCTATACCTCCGCTGATTGAGAAGTTAGTAAAAGAATTCACTGACTTGTTTCCAGATGAGATGCCGAAAGGATTACCGCCAATTAGGAGGATTGAGCATCAAATTGATCTCATTCCAGGTGCTGTTTTGCCTAATAGACCGGCCTACTGGTGTAATCCAGATGAGGCCAAGGAGTTACAATGTCAAGTAAATGAGTTACTGGAGAAAGGTTTTGTGAGAGAGTCAATTAGCCCTTGTTCAATACTAGCTTTATTAGTGACAAAGAAGGATGAAACTATGAGGATGTGTGTAGACAGCCAGGCCATAAACAAAATCACTGTGAAGTATGGGTATCCTATCCCTAGGCTTGATGATATGCTTGACGAACTACATGGCTCTACAATCTTTTTGAAGATTGATCTTAGGAGCAGGTATCATCAGATTCGAATGAAAAAAAGAGATGAGTGGAAGACAGCTTTCAAGACGAAGCATGGGTTGTATGAATGGATGGTCATGCCATTTGGTTTGTCAAATGCCCCAAGCACCTTCATGCGTTTAATGAATCATGTCTTACAGAATTTCATTGGAGATTTTGTTGTGGTTTATTTTGATGACATTTTGATTTATAGCAAAGATCAGGAAGAGCATGGAGAGTACTTGAGGAGGATCTTTGAAGTATTGCAAAAAGAACAATTGATTGGCAATCTCAAAAAGTGTCAATTTTGCCAAGACAGAGTTATTTTTCTTGGGTTTGTGATTAGTCAGCATGGAGTAGAAGTTGATCCAGAGAAAGTTAGAGCTATCAAGGAATGGCCTATTCCTACAAACATTTCTGAAGTGAGAAGTTTTCATGGATTAACATCCTTTTATAGAAGATTTGTGTAGAATTTCAGTACTATTCTAGCACCACTAACTGATTGCATCAAAGGAAGTGGTGACTTTCAGTGAAGTGCGGCGACCCAATGAAGTTTTGAGATTATGAAAGAGAAGTTGTGTTCAACACCAATTCTTGCACTCCCTGATTTCTCTAAAACTTTTGAGATTGAGTGTGATGCATCAGGTATCGGAATTAGAGCAGTTCTTATGCAAGAGAAGCATCCCGTTGCTTATTTCAGTGAGAAATTGAATGGGGCAACTCTGAACCATTCAACTTACAACAAAGAGTTCTATGCATTGGTCAGAACCTTACATAATTGGGAACACTACATGTTACCCAAGGAGTTTGTTATTCATACCGACCATGAGTCATTGAAATATTTGAAAGGCCAAACCAAGTTAAACAAGTGACATGTTAAATGGGTAGAGTTTCTGGAGGCTTTTCCCTACATCATCAAATATAAAAAAGGAGCAGCGAATGTGGTTGCATATGCCTTATCTCGAAGGTATGCTTTAATCTCATTAATGAATGTCAAGTTGATGGGATTCGAGTTAATGAAGGGCCAATATGTAGAAGATCCTGATTTTTCTACTATATATTTGGCATGTGAAAAAAGTGCTACTAACGGTTTCTATAAGCATGAGGGATCCTTGTTCAAAGGTTCCAAACTTTGTATTCCTAATTGCTCTGTCAGAGAATTATTAGTCAGATAAGCTCATGGGGGAGGTTTAGCAGGACACTTTGGCGAAAAGAAAACATTAGAGATAATTAAGGAACACTTCTTTTGGCCAAGGATGATCAAAGATGTGCATCAAGTGGTCGGAAGATGTGCAACTTGCAAGAAAGCAAAAAGCAAGGAGGCTGCACATGGTTTTTATATGCCATTACCAGTTCCTGATCAACCATGGGTTGATTTGAGTATGGATTTTGTGTTTGGGTTACCAAGAATTCCAAGGGGCAAAGATTTTGTTATGGTGCTGGTAGATCAATTTTCGAAGATGTACCATTTTATTCCCTGTCACAAAACTAATGATGCTTCTCATATAGCAAATTTGTTCTTCCCAGAAAATTGTGAGATTACATGGTATTCCAAAGAGCATTGTGTCAGACCGCGATGCCAAGTTTTTGAGTTATTTCTGGAAAACATTGTGGAAAAAGCTTGAGATAAGATTACTTTTCAGCACAACTTATCATCCTCAAACTGATGGGCCAACTGAGGTAGTCAATAGAACACTTTCTTCCTTACTTAGAGCTATTGTTGGTAAGCATATGAAAAATTGGGATGAATGCTTGCCATTTGTTGAGTTTGCATACAATAGAAGTGTTCACGGTATTACTAAATATTCTCCTTTTGAAGTGGTTTATGGGTTTAATCCTATCACATCGCTTGATCTAGTACCACTACCATCAAGTGATAGATTGTGCATTGATGGAAAGAAAAAGGTTGAAATAGTAAAAGCTCTACATGAAAATGTGAAGCGGCAGATTGAAAAGAAGAATACCGCTTATGAAAAAGTAGCAAACAAGGGCAGGAAGTAAGTTCAGTTCATAGAAGGTGATCTTGTTTAGATTCATCTTCAGAAGGAGAGGTTTCCCAACAAACGGAAGTCAAAACTTATGCCCAGGGTAAAAGGTCCATTCAAGATTCTGGATAAAATAAATGACAATGCTTACAAGGTTGATTTACCAGGAAACTACAATATTTCTGCCACATTCAATGTAAGAGATTTGACGTCATACTTAGATGATAATGAAAACTTGGATTTGAGGACAAATCCTTTTGAACCTGGAGAGAATGATGAGCCTCAAGTTGAACAAGAAGCTAACTTAGGCAAAGAAGCTCCATCTGGGCCGATTACACGTTCTATGCCCAAGAAGATTTAAGCCATGGTTATCCAGCAATTTAAAATGGAATCAACCCATTTAGGATCCAAGCCCAATTTCTATATGGAGCCCAAGTTCGAGTAGGCAACTTTGATCATGTGCTATAATGAATAAATTGTGAAAAGTCAATTATCCATGTGATGAATGTATGTGATAAAAGTTGAAATAAGTATTAGTTAAAGTCTAAGTTAGGTGAGCTATATTTCTTTGAAAGTCTAAGTTAGATAAGTTAGGTGATCTACATTAGATGAAAAGTCTATGTTAGGTGAATTTCTATGCATGTTTTTCCAAATTAAGTGAGCATTAGATAAATCTTAGACTTATGCCATCAGGGTTGTTCTTGGTTATAAATATGGAAGTTATCAATGAGAAATGTAACATTGAATGCTCTGAAAATTGGCTTAGCCTCTTATATGCGAATTTCTTATCTAAGTTTTCTAAACTTAGTAGCAAAATTATCCTTGATTTTTATTACTCTCCCTCTTCTATTCTAGAGTGTGGCGAATCAAACCTAGTATTCTTGAGTGTGACGTGCAAACTTATCATTCGAGATTGCTAGTTCTTCTATCTTTTCTTCTTTTCATTTACTTGTGTTCAGGGATTGTTCAATTTGAACTTCCTTGAAGCATATCAAAGGGTCAAAAAATTAAAATATATGGAGTATAAAATTATAGTTTAATACTATATAGAGAAAAAAAATAAGGGGCACATCTATGTGGCTTTGCCATTGATCTGCACTTAACCCAAAGTTTAAGGGACTTATGTGCATAAGAATTTAAACTTTGGGGAGTCTAATAACAGTGGGGTTATTATTTGCACAAATTTAAAAGTTTAAGGGTTTCCATTGTTAAGTTTTGGAAGTTATTTGAGTTATTTGCCATGTCTTAAAATTCACATAATTTTTGTGCAATTTAACCTAAAACATATATGAGATATTAATTTTTTAGTATTTACTATAATATTGCTAAGTATTTCTTTTAAAATAGGTATTATTTCTTATTAAAACATTTACTAACAAATAGCTAAAGAATTTATCTAAATCAAATTGAAAGAAGTACCAAATCGGTATTCCATTTTTACACTTTAGGACAATTTAATCATTTACAAATAATCGAGATAAATTAGTTTCTTATAAATTATATTTTATATAAAATTAGTCATTTATTAATGCAAAAGGAATGATTGATATTATACAAATTTGAATCAGTAAGGGACTAGTTCTGTATAAGTTTAAATTCATGAAAAATTAATTTGTGATGAATAAAATTGTCGCAAAGTGTGAAAGTGAGGAACATATTCTGTACATATCTCAAATCTAATCCTAAAAAAGACAATTATTGAAATTTTGTTTACTAAGGTGGCTTAGTGTCCAATTTCTTGAACCAAACGTCCAAATCAAGTGAGTATAAAGAAATAAAATAGTGGCAAATTGCGTAAGGAGCCATGTGCCGTCATCAAAATCTATTTAAATAACCTCCGCACTTGAGACCTGCTTTATGACCTTTTTAACCTATTTATATCATGCATACTTGTCATTGGCAGATGTTCCATACGTATATTTAATCTAAACAATTGTCATCATATAAAGAAAAGTAGTGGTTTGAAAGCAAAACATAACTCATAATTAAGAATTATATGTTAATGAGATACTCTAATAATAGAATACTGTATTTTTTTCTCTTTTTATCAGTTCAAAGTTTGTGGGATAGATAGATCTTCAATGAGAAATTTGTCAAATAATTGCTTAATATATAGATAATGATATTCTTTTTTTGTTGGCAAATCTTGGTTGTTTTGAAACTTAAAATAACAACCACCGTGAACTTGCAAATATGAACAGGATCATTTCAAAAGATATTTTGTTATCGTTTAGTTTTAAAAATATTTGAAAAATCTGAGATTGAGGAAGAATCCATAACGTCCCCAGCTTGAAGAATTTATGTTCTGATTCACTAATAGATATCTCAAATTAAACCGTTATATATATATATATTCCTCTGGTGCTCACATTTGGTGCAAGACATTTCATATTGATTTTGAAGTCATGACGAAGTTGTTGCCTTTGATGTGCGTTTTGGTTACACTTCTTGGTGTCCAACAGTGCACGCCAAAACGCGAATCCACCAGTGGCGGTTCCCTCGTTGGCACCACGAGGTGGAGATTGTGAGGCCGTCGTATATGACTTGATAGAATGTGTGTCGTTTTTGGTCGAGGGAAGCTATGAATCTAGACCAGACGCTTCGTGCTGTGTTGGATATGAATCTGTTGTGAGTGTTAGCGACGACTGTATTTGCGTCGCCATACAAGAGAGTGCTGAAATGGGCATTGCATTGAACCTCACTAAGATCTTCATGCTACCAACTGCTTGTGGCACGTCTCCGTTTCCCATTAACATATGTCACGGTGAGTTATTTCTTCGATTCCTCGTTATTGTTCCATACATATAATTTCTTATCTATTTCTTTTATTTGATGTTTCAAAATGGCAGTTTATGCTGCAGCCCCTGCCCCAGGCCCAGGCCCATACACAGGCCCAATAAGTCCAGAAGATGTTTCACCTCCTGCTCCTGCATTTTCTCCTGCTCATTCCAGCTCTGTTTCATTTGTGGTTCTTGTTATTAGTATGATGGTTGTTTATGTCTTTAATGCTTCCAACTAGGGATCGCATTTTAGTTCATTATTCTTCTCTTTATGTTAGAAACTGGTTAGACTGCTAGTCGGTTTTTTGCTTCAGATTAGATGATTGTGTCAGGTTTCGTTGCTCATCTTATTTTGATATAAACTATATAATTATTCTCCTTGGAACTTCAACTGTCTCACTTTGTCTCTATTTTCAAGATAACTACGAGTTTAAAATGTCTCATTACCTCAGGCCAAAATAAAAAAGTCTCATCAACCTCTGTATTCTAATAACTAGATTTGGTCAATCTGTGCATAGTTTAGGAGACCGGAGGGTAAAATAAAAGAAAAATTAATTATTTGGTCCCTATAATTTATGCTCATTTTTAATTTGGTCCTTCTATTGTAAAAATTTTCATAACACTCCTCACACTTTGTAGACGTATGCAAATCAGTCCCTACTGTCATCTACTGTTATAACTCCGTCCAAAATTGCAGAGTAGGATCACAGTACTAACATGACTATTTGAAGTGAGCAATGAGATGGCTAATGAGTTCAAACCCATATGAGCGGAATGAAAAGATTTTGACTGCAAATACTATTGAACTTACGCAGAATATTGATTAGTTGCACATGTGCTGTTCGTGTCTTCAGAATCAAGCTCTTCTCTAGCCATCCGGTATAACTCGTACAGAGGCATAATACGTTCGATAGAAACTATTAAACGAAGTTTACCTCCTTTCCCAGCAAACCGAGTCTTTCTGAACTGGGTATTTGAAAATTGAAACCGTCCCCTATTTTTCCTCAATCAGAATCCAGAACGCGTTATTTTCTCCAACCAAATTTCACTCATTAGGATTCACTCTCTCTGTTGGGCTAATCAACCAGCTTAACATTCAAAAGAAAGGAGGTACCTTTTTCTTTTTAATAAAAAGGGTATAATCTAAAAGTTATGAACAGTGCTCTTCCTTCCTTCAACTTTATCTTCTAAATGAAGTTGACATTGGTCATGATTTGCTTTTCCTTTGACCACCAGTTTGCACAATAATTGTTTTCAAGCTTTCAAATCTCTCTGTTCTAAGGCATTTTTTTTCCTGTATGTACAGGGAATAACCATCAATGCAGAAGCTTTCAATTCTCTGTGTTATAACGCATTTTTTCCCGTGTGAATCATTATTCAACTCCTTTCCCAGGAAATCGAGTCTTCCAAGTCGTGCTTCAGCTGCGTTTTTGGTCCCGAAGGCAGGGGCTTGCGCGAATGTCGTCTTCTGCTATGAACCCAGGCGTCGTTTTCTTTCTTCTTTTTTATTTTTTTCAGCCAAGCTTCCTGTGTGTCTTTTATTTTATTTTCCGTTTACGGCCAAGCTTCCGTATCAGGCCATCAGCGATCTCATGATCCACTTCAAATAGCCATGTCAGCACTGTGATCTTACTCAGTAATTTTTGGACTGACTTATAACGACAGATAACGGTAGAGATTGATTTACGAACGTTTACAAAGTGTAAAGAGTGTTGTGTAAATTTTTTAAATATAAAGACCAAATTGAAAATAAGTACAAATTATAAGAATTAAATGATTAATTTTTCTTAAAATAATTCATTCGGCTAACGACATTTGAATGTTTAACAACTGTCAGCAGGCCCAGGATGATTGAACAAGCGAGGCATATACATTCAAACGAAGAATATTTCTATTGGCCAAAAAAAGACGAAGAATATTTCCCACGTGAGTCTAGAATTTGGGCTGAATAAAAAAGAGAAGAAAAAGGTTGAAACTGGGTATGACTGATGGATGTGGTAAAGCCCTTTAGCTCCTTTTTGAAATGTACCTGACAGATCGAGCTCTTCCATTGTTAAGAGATGAGCTTTCTTTTTCTAATTTGCGAAGAGTACAAATAGTAAAGTCTGTTTTCGCAGTTAAGATTTGTTGTTTGAACATTTTTCTATCCAAGAATATATATAAAATTTTGAAAAATAATTGCCACAGATAATAATAATTTTTATTTAAAACTCAAAAGTAGAGCAATTGTATTTGAAGTCGCTAATTTATTATATTTGAGTCTAAGTAAACCAAGGCCCCAAGACAATTATATTGTCTCTTACCGAAAATGCCAACGGAGGATTTAGGTGATGCTGTTTGTCGTTTTCTGTTATGAAAATTCAGAATAATGCGATAAAAAAGTCAGAAGCTGGGTAGCTGACTGCTGACCCAAAAGTCTAGTCCAACAAACATGTAGCTTCAAACCTTTAGATCATGATAAGTGACCCAAAACAAAAAAAGAATTAAGAACCATTGGATCATGGCCTTCAATCGGCAATCCGTCTGGTTAGGTAGGTGTACCTACTTCCTCCGACGCATTACCTTTTGGTTCAAAAAGGCCAAGTCAAATAACATTTGTCAACTCCTAATTTTCTATTTGTTATATAATATTTTCATAAATTTAAATATAGTTTTAATTTATCACTGTTAAATTTTATTCTATTAAACAAATATTAACATAGTTTTTTAAAGATGAAAAAGTGAATTAATTTTATTTTTCTAATAACAAAAAAGAACTTTATTTTTAAAAAGATTTTATCTTTATATTATTATTTTAATATTTTTATATTTAGAGAATTAAATTAATCTTATGGTTAAAATTAAGGAATCAATATAATACATTTCTCCATTATGGCAATATATATATATATATATATATATATTTATATTTATAAACGACAAGTACTTCATTGAATCATCGCTTTATACGTTTTACATTACTATATCAACATATTTTAGGAAAAAACTTGTGCAATAAAAGGCTAACCTTTTGTGTAGAGCCATTAAATTATTGTACTGTGTTTAATCTTTCTTTTAACAAGGAGAATTTTGATTAAAAAATTAATTACAATAAATTAGCATACTTCAAAATTTTTTTAAGAAAATATTTTAATTTTAAACTGAACAAAGCTAGAAAATATTGTAATTAGTGTCACTGGTTAATAAACCAAATACATTAATAAGTAATCATTTCTGATTTTTATTTGTAATTTTTCAGCATTTGCCTGTGGCGAGTTGACTACGAGTTTCTTGCCTCTCTGGCAATTACTTTATTTTTATTCTTTTTGTGTTCTGCAATACTTTATTCTTATTCTCTTGTATCCTTCTCTATTTTATGATATGCTTGGTCAGTGGTCAACGAGTTCTTGGAGGAAACATGAATGGTGAGAAACGGGTACTGGCGGTTGCAAATTTACCAAGTTGCAACATACCATCTTCAGCCTCGTCAAACTAAGCAAAGGAATTTTCAAAAGTAGAGGGGTGTGAAATGCATCATAAACAACATAATAAACTACTTGCATTACATAATAAACTACTTGCATTAACACTATCATGTCTTCAGAGGATGATCCTACAACTTGAAGATTATATTTAAAATTCTCAAACATCTGCTGTGAAATTAATTCTCCCAGGAAACAAACTGAAATTCTATTGTTCATCAGTTTTTTATTTCTGCCCGAAGGTTCAAAGACAGGAATTTTGGGTGTCACTCTGTGACTTTTATGGTAACTACTAACAAACCATGGGGTTTGCTTCTCCCGAACCTCAAATATGTTTCAGAAGCCCTTGTTGTGAATAGTCTGCGTACTATTCGGAAACTTGGTGGATGCTTCCTCGGAAGCTGTTTTCCATATCCTCATTGTTGAGGTTGGAGATGCTCACCCAAACTTGCTTCTTTAGCAAGTACAGATTTTTATGCCCATCTGATCTAATTCTATGTACTTGTAGAGGAATTCCTCTCTTGTCCTTGTTCCATATGCAATTGTGTAAGTTGCTCTACAGGGGAGAAGAACTGGACGTGGCGAATTGGGTTGGAATTGTGGTACCTAGAGTGTTCCTTTGATCAATCATGCTTGTCAAATCTCCTTAAAAATTTTGCCTTTTCCTGGTTGATTAAACGAGCTCCTTTAACTTCGACATAGCATCCCAAGATGGAGCCAGTCGTCATGCCATCACCAACCACGGTGGAAATTCACAAAATGCAACCAATTTGGAGCGTTCTAGCAATTCTGAAACGGTTTAGTTTCCAAGAAAGTGAATGCGGTCGTTTTTTATGTACTTCATAGTCTCAAAACCCATCATTATTTTGCAAAAAGCAGCCCCTCTGTACATGCGCGAAACTTATTAGAGCATTTGAAAAACGATCGAGTTTGGCTTTCGTGTATCACTTATGCTCCCACATCACCCATTAAAATTAAATTGGAGAGGTATGATTGTCACCGATGGCTAACTACCAACTACAAGCCAATCTCATGTAAAAAGTTAATATCACCGATTTATATATTCAGAGTGCCACCTCTATCTGTAATCCATATCTTAAAATGTCACCCACTCTGCAATCATCAATCATCGATCCCGCACCTCCTTTTAATGGGAATTAGATGTAAATATTTGTATCTATCTATTTATATAATTAAAAAATGAGAACAGGTAGGCGATGATTGTTGATTTATGGTATTTCGCATTGTAGCTTCCATATTTGACTCATCTACTACTGAGGAAGGAGAAGGGTTGGTGGACTGCACCACCCAACTCTAAGTCAAAGGACGCCCATCATTCATTCAATACATGATGTGCGCTACTACCCCTATTTATTTTTTAATTTTTTTTTTCCGTTTCTACGTGTTTGTACCTTAATTATTTGACGAACACTTAAAAGGTTGGGCTATTTTTCTTTTTTACAGGATTACCTCAATTGGAATTAGAGGAGATTTAGTTGTGGAGAGAGAAAGCGAGGAGGGAAAAGGATTTAAGTACCTTGTGTGTTGAATGATGAGAGATTGACAGGAGCGAGGGGTAGCTGGGAACCTACTACTTCTACTTGTTGTGGTGTTGCGAGGGAAAAGCGGTGTGGCAGAGGCAGATAACACGTGCACCTTTCATAAAAGCCGTTATAACTTGAGAGACCCACCCATCATCCCCAACCTAAACCAAACCTACCTCTCTGCAACTCCTTTAACTATTCGTTTCACTATCTGGGTTGTGCATGATCACCAGACATGCACTAACCCAATTCCCTAACATTCTATGGCGATATTTTAATTTATAATTACGTTTCTAAGCTCGAAATACTGCAAAAGCATAAACCAAATTGAACCGATTTTGATTTCTTCTTCAGAGTTTCCAGCTTCTGTAGCCTCTACCCCAAGGTCCGTGATCCATCTCTTCTTCTTTCTCCTTCTCTGATATTATTGAATCTTTTTGCTCGATTTCTGTTTTTTATTTTACCTTCAGAGTATAATTTAAAAGTTTTAGTCTTCAAGAAGGAAGAACCTTGAACTCCTATTGTCTGGAATTAGTTTCGGAATCTCCTAAGTTTTCATTCTTGGGAGATGGGTTTGATCCCTTCTGAATGAGGACTTTGCCTGGAAAGTGGATGTGGTAAACTTAATTGCCCCGTCGGGGAATTTATTGATTGAAAAGGTGGGAGTTATCATTGGATGGTCCCTTTCTCGCTTTTTTTGCAATCGAAGTTTACGCTATACTGCATCTGAGAGAGACTGAACTACTAGGCTGTGTTTGGTTGCTCGTATTTAGAAGTAAAAGCTGCAGTTATTGTATGAATGGACTTGTTATGAGCTCTTATAGATGTAACCCAAGTTCGCCAAGACGACTTCATCTTACTCAGACAGTTCGTAATTATGGAAAATGGGAGTTTCTTACCTCGTCCAGATATGGTTGACCAGACATAGCCTTAAATATATATATATTTTTGCTTTTTTTTGTTTTAATATCAATCTTGGCTGTGAAACTTGAGCGGAATTTTCTTGGTTATGGTTTATCTTTTAGTTTAATTATATTGAAGACGCTTGACTATGAATATAAATTTAAATGGTTTGTATGTAGTACTCTGTTAACGAACAATTGATATAAATGTAGAAAAATAAATCCCAAGTTCTGATTAAATTTTGAAAGTGCCGAGCCGCTTGTAATCTGTTTATAGCTGTGCAGAAGAAGAAAAATGGCTAGCATGGGGCATGGGAATGGATACATAAATGGTGTACTACCAAATAGGCACTCTGCTACAATATCAGAAGTAGATGAGTTCTGCCACGCCCTTGGGGGAAAGAAACCAATTCATAGCATACTAATTGCAAACAATGGAATGGCTGCTGTCAAGTTTATACGCAGTGTTAGGACTTGGGCTTATGAGACATTTGGGACAGAGAAGGCTATCTTGTTGGTAGCCATGGCTACTCCAGAGGACATGAGAATCAATGCAGAACACATCAGAATGGCCGATCAATTTGTTGAAGTACCTGGTGGGACCAATAACAATAACTATGCCAATGTGCAACTTATTGTAGAGGTCTGTGCTGTATGTTTCATGAGATTATTTACTTTTAAAATTTTCTTTATCGTAATTTGCAAAGCACATTTAGTTGTGATTAGTAGTAGAAAGCGAAGTACAAAAAACAATTTATACTTGGAGTTTATATATGTTGTTTCTGCTTTGTAAGAGAGTTATCTTCCATTGAATTTGTAGTTTCTATTAAGTAGGTGACAGACTGTATATTTTGCTACTTATCACAATACATTCAATAAAAATTTGCTGCTGCTGTCGTGTTATTTGATCATGTCAGCTACTAATATTTCTTGTTACCTGTAGTTTACTGCAGCTTGTTATGGCCTTTATATTGATTTCAGCTATCACAATTTCTAAGTCATGCTAACGGTATGCAATGTACTTCCCAGGTGGCCGAGATAACTCATGTTGATGCCGTGTGGCCTGGTTGGGGTCATGCATCAGAGAATCCTGAGCTACCAGATGCATTAAATGCTAAAGGGATTGTATTTCTTGGACCCCCTTCTGTATCTATGGCAGCATTAGGAGATAAAATTGGTTCTTCATTGATTGCCCAAGCAGCAGAAGTGCCAACCCTTCCATGGAGTGGTTCTCATGTAAATTTCAATCTCCCATAATAGAGCCTTCCTTTTCTAAGCGACATCCCATCTTAGGACTTGAAGTTTCTTCTTACAGGTGAAAACTCCTCCTGAGAGTTGCCTAATTTCCATTCCTGATTACATTTACCGGGAAGCTTGTGTCTATACAACAGAGGAAGCAATTGCAAGTTGTCAAGTTGTTGGTTACCCTGCAATGATTAAGGCATCTTGGGGTGGTGGTGGTAAAGGCATAAGAAAGGTTTGTTTCTTGTGAAATAAGGACTGTGGCATTCAGACAACTTTATAATATTGGTATTTGAACATGCAAACTAATTTTTTTTCCATTCCATGAGTATGCAAATTACTTTAAAACGGAAAACTAGTTAAATGTTTATAATGCTAGAATATTTTGTGCCATCCCTTCATATCTGTGATTTATTTGACAGAGCTTAGAAATTAAGAGGCATGTGAATATTGTAGGTTCATAATGATGATGAGGTTAGGGCATTATTTAAGCAAGTTCAAGGTGAAGTTCCAGGCTCTCCTATATTTATAATGAAGGTAGCATCCCAGGTATGATCCTCAACTGAACTTTGATCTGAACAACCATGATTGTTGGAGTCTTGATCATATTCTGATACTATTTTTTTGTTTCTAATCAGAGCCGACATTTAGAAGTCCAGTTACTCTGTGATCAGTATGGAAATGTTGCTGCTTTGCATAGCCGTGATTGCAGTGTTCAAAGGAGGCACCAAAAAGTATGACTGTTTTCTGTTGTTGCTCCAAATTGTCATAGATGAATGAATCTCTTAAAAGGCCTAATCAGTTTTTGTAAACAGATTATTGAGGAAGGACCAATTACTGTAGCTCCTCTGGATACAGTGAAACAGCTGGAACAGGCAGCGAGAAGATTGGCTAAGTGTGTAAATTACGTTGGTGCAGCTACAGTTGAGTATCTATACAGCATGGAAACTGGCGAGTACTACTTTTTGGAGCTGAACCCCCGTTTACAGGTTATATAATCTGATCAATTCTCTTTTTGAATTTGGTTTCTTCATTGGTATTCATTACTATTTAGTTCTACTTGTAAAATGGCTATATAAGTGCAATGTATTCTCTTTTATAAGCCATCCAAGCTGTATTTTTTTAACTTACTATATCTTAATTTGGTTCTATTTTTTCCATGTTCCTAACAATATTTTCATCAGTGTGACTGATTATTCATTTGATTTCTTCTTAGGTTGAACACCCTGTTACTGAGTGGATAGCAGAGATAAATCTGCCAGCAGCACAAGTTGCTGTTGGGATGGGTATCCCTCTCTGGCAAATTCCTGGTACAACTTCATATAATATTTATCATTTCTTTGATTTCTTGTTCTTTGAACATTGACTTGACATACCACATTTTCCTTATATGTCTCTTCTTTAACAGAGATAAGGCGTTTCTATGGTGTGGAACATGGTGGGGGTTACGATGCTTGGAGGAAAACATCAGTTTTAGCCACCCCTTTTGATTTTGACAAAGCGGAATCTACAAGGCCAAAAGGTCATTGTGTGGCTGTAAGAGTGACAAGTGAGGACCCTGATGATGGTTTCAAGCCCACAAGTGGGAAAGTGCAGGTTAGCTACTATGTCCAATAGCAATCTCATAGGTTATTTGTTTATACTTCCTTCCCCATCTCTTGGACTGAGTTGCAAAATTTTGTGCAGGAGCTGAGCTTTAAAAGTAAGCCAAATGTGTGGGCATACTTCTCTGTTAAGGTAAGTAATCTTATTTCTTTATATATGGGTGTAACTTCTATTTCTAAGGGCTAAAAGTTGTTTGGTTAAATACATTTGCAGTCTGGGGGAGGAATTCATGAATTCTCAGATTCTCAGTTCGGTAAGTATTAACTTTTACCTCACACAATGCTTTCAACCCTGTAAATGGATGGAACGGGAATTGAAATAGCTACTCTTGATTTCAAATGCCCAAAACATCATTTTGAACTTTAAGCAAATTTGGACTCTAGTCTATCATATCAATATGTATGTGTGATGGTTTTTGTTTTTTTGTTTTTTGGGTCAAATTGTGATGATTAATTTATTTTGAGGAGGCTAACACTGGCATGCATGGCCTTAGTCAGTAGTAGAGTAACAATAAGGAAATTAAGTTGGATTTGGCGGGTGAGTGGGTTGGCATAATAAATATTATATTACATAGCTGTTTTAGTAACATGAGTTAATATAAAACAAATTATATTGAAGTACTTAATCTCTTCGTCACAAACACATGCATAATTTTGCCTAATGGGCCTCAAGTTTTAAAGCTACTGCATTGTTATTTATAGTATTCTTTGAAATGATTATCTCTCTCTCTCTCTGGTTAAATACTTGTGCTGCTTCTTGTTTATATATGTATGGATGCATGCAAGTCCCTTTTTATAACTTATTTCTATGAGCTTCTAATCTCCTTTTCTTGTACCTCAGGACATGTTTTTGCATTTGGAGAATCTAGGGCTTTAGCTATTGCAAATATGGTTCTTGGGTTGAAGGAGGTTCAAATTCGGGGAGAAATTCGTACCAATGTTGATTATACCATTGATCTTCTAAATGTAATATACCCACCTGCTGAAAACTCATTATATGTGAAATTTTTACTAATTCAGAAGTAACACTGACAATATTTGGTCTCAGGCTTCAGACTACAGAGAAAACAAAATCCACACAGGATGGTTGGACAGTAGAATCGCAATGAGGGTTAGAGCTGAAAGGCCTCCTTGGTATCTTTCTGTTGTTGGAGGGGCACTCTATGTAAGCAGACTTGCTTTTTCTCCTTTTTCTGTTTTCTTTCCAGATTTTATTTCTTACATTATGTGGACCGTTTGACCTGTGCTTCTGCTAATTAATGCAGAAAGCTTCTGCTAGCAGTGCAGCTTTAGTCTCAGACTATGTTGGTTATCTTGAAAAGGGACAAATCCCTCCCAAGGTATAGCATCCAACTGGGAAAAAATCTACTTTATATCTATATTTAACTCCCCTTATTTGCAAGTGATATTGATTTTAGTTAATAATGATCCCAGCACATATCTCTTGTCCACTCTCAAGTGTCCTTGAACATTGAAGGAAGCAAATATACGGTATGCATTGTTATTAATATCAATTTGATGGAACATTTTGTCTAGTTTCCTGAGTTTTGGGAGAGTTATGCCAGCATAGCTACTGCACATACTAATCATTTGTGTAACTAACATCTTGTAAAATAATTTACAGATTGACATGGTAAGAGGAGGACCAGGAAGTTATAGATTGAGAATGAATGAATCAGAAATAGAAGCAGAGATACATACTTTACGTGATGGCGGTTTGCTGATGCAGGCAAGTGTTTTCTACAAACTATTGTGTCTCTGTGTGCTTATCAATGCCCTTTTGGTTTTTAACAAGTTTAACCCCATTACTGTAACATTCACAATTGGATTTATATTTTTTAGTGCTTTTAAAACAATTTTAGGTTTGCTAACTTTTTAGTTTAGGCAGAAGTATATTATTATTATGATGTGGACATGAACATTACTCTTCTAGCTCTTAATAATTATGTAGAAGGATGTAACATTACTTGCATTTAGCATAGCTTTTTCATAGACATGTTATTTTCTCTATCAAGTAGGTTCTGAAACATGTTCTTGATAGAAAAACACTACCCTTCCTTCCTATATGGGAAACTTGCACCTCTCCTACAAGGTGGCACAATATATCTGGCCCTTTGTTTTTAATCTGTTCCTCTAGTTTTTGACTAGAAGCTTCACTTATTGCAGTTGGATGGAAACAGTCATGTGATATATGCAGAGGAAGAGGCAGCTGGAACTCGCCTTCTAATAGATGGAAGGACTTGCTTGCTTCAGGTTAATTGATTTCATTTCTACCCTAAAGCTCTTCATTTTTTCACACTGAGGCAAGCTTCTAAACCTTTTATTTGAATGCAGAATGATCATGATCCATCAAAATTAGTTGCAGAGACACCATGCAAGCTTCTGAGATACTTGGTTACGGATGATAGTCATATTGATGCAGACACACCATATGCAGAGGTTGAGGTCATGAAGATGTGTATGCCTCTTCTTTCACCTGCTGCTGGGGTTATTCATTTTAAAATGTCTGAAGGACAAGCAATGCAGGTATTTACTTGTCCCATAATGAAGAAGTGTTCTAAATCTGATTACAATACAGTTTAAGAAAGCATGTTCTTTTGTAGGCTGGTGAACTTATAGCAAGGCTTGATTTAGATGATCCTTCAGCTGTAAGAAAAGCAGAACCCTTTTACGGGAGCTTCCCAGTTTTGGGTCCTCCTACTGCAATTTCTGGTAAAGTTCATCAGAAATGTGCTGCAAGTTTGAATGCAGCACGTATGATTCTGGCTGGCTATGAGCACAATATAGATGAAGTGAGTATTTTCTTTGGTTTTATGTTTTAACACTGTATTTTAAGTTTTTGACACTATTGTGTATATTAAGCTTGACATAATTTATCTGTCTTGGCATTCTGACTTTTGCTTATATTATAAATGCCTGTCTTTATATGCTTTCCAAATTAATTAATTTGACATCTGTATCCAGGTCATGCTAAATTTGCTCTACTGCCTTGATAGTCCTGAATTGCCTTTCCTTCAATGGCAAGAGTGCTTGGCCGTTCTGGCAAATCGTCTTCCCAAAGATCTCAAACATGAGGTAAGGGTACATCCTTCTGGCTTTAGCATCTGGCTTAACATCTGAGGAGTGATCTGACCTGGTCTTGGAATGTGTTATTTGTCAGTTGGAATCAAAATACAAGGAGTTTGAGAGGATTTCAAGCTCCCAAAATGTTGACTTCCCTGCCAAATTATTAAAGGGAATCCTTGATGTGAGCACCTTTTTTTTTTTTTTAATTTATTTTTATGTATTTCTCATTCTGACTTTCCCCATATAATGTGAACAAACTTATGGGGTATGTTTTACACTGCAGGCTCATCTTTCCTCCTGTCCTGAGAAAGAAAAAGGAGCACAAGAAAGGCTTGTTGAACCTCTGATGAGTCTGGTGAAGTCTTATGAGGGGGGACGAGAAAGCCATGCCCGTATAATTGTTCAATCCCTTTTTGAAGAGTATCTTTCAGTTGAAGAACTGTTTAGTGATAACATACAGGTTAGTTTGATTACTAGACTGCTGGTACTGATATATACGGGGCAATTTAATCAGTTGTGAACTTGACCGAGGTATAAGGACTACAACTGATAAATCTTCTAGGTTGTTCATGCTTGCCGTCTTTTCATCTTTTTTATGTCTTCTCCCCCCAAAACTAGTCTCTCGTATTGTCTTGAAATGCTGTAAATTAATAAATCAACACTTTTCAGGATTATTCATTTATCCTTATAATGCCAATATTAATGGTTATCATAAGCAAAAATCCAATCTAGAACTTATTAAATGATGTCTCTTACACTATTTAGTTTTCAGAATATTCATAATTCTTTCCTCCTATATATAGGCTGATGTAATTGAACGTCTCCGCCTTCAATATAAGAAAGATCTACTGAAGATTGTGGATATAGTGCTCTCTCACCAGGTATAACATTTATAACATGCTAAGCTTGAGTGTTTTTTCCTTCCTTTATGTGTTTTAGTCATGTAGACAATATTCTGCTTTTATATTAACTGCATTTCTTGGGTTTCAGGGTGTCAGGAGTAAAAATAAGCTCATACTGCGACTAATGGAACAACTAGTTTACCCTAACCCTGCAGCCTACAGGGATCAATTAATCCGTTTCTCTGCACTCAACCATACAATTTATTCTGAGGTTGGATATTGCCTGTTATACAGAGTTGTGTTTTTATTTTATTTTTAGGAACACTGCTGGGAGAGGCTGTTCATGAGTATTTAATATATTTGAATGTGCTTCCATGTTGTTGACTATATTGATATGGACTACGTTGTTATTTCTTTTTGTCAATTAATTTCTCTTGAGCATTTTGGGCAGAGTCCTGACACCCCATTATCTTGATGTAGTTGGCTCTCAAGGCCAGTCAACTGCTGGAACAAACTAAATTGAGTGAACTTCGTTCCAGCATTGCTAGAAGTCTTTCTGAACTAGAGATGTTCACTGAGGATGGTGAAAATATTGATACTCCCAAGAGGAAGAGTGCCATTAATGACAGAATGGAGGACCTTGTGAGTGCCCCTTTGGCAGTTGAAGATGCCCTTGTAGGTTTGTTTGATCACGGTGATCATACCCTTCAAAGGCGGGTTGTGGAAACTTATATCCGTAGGCTATACCAGGTATATCTGTTTTACTGTTATTAACTGATCCTTTTTCTTCTGAATTCTGATCATTTTCTGGTTTTCTAACATTTAATATCTTCTATTAGCCCTATCTTGTCAAAGGGAGTGTCAGGATGCAATGGCACAGATCTGGTCTTATTGCTTCATGGGAGTTCTTGGAAGAGTACGTTGAAAGGAAGAGTGGGATTGAAGACCAAATTTCTGATAAAGCACTGGTGGAGAAACATAGTAAGAGAAAATGGGGAGTGATGGTTATAATTAAATCTCTTCAAATTTTGCCAGCAATAATCAATGCTGCATTGAGGGAAGCAATCCATAACCTTCATGGAGCACTTCCAAATAGTTCTGCTGAACTAGTTGACTATGGTAATATGATGCATATTGCATTGGTGGGCATCAACAATCAGATGAGTTTATTGCAAGACAGGTACTGAATTTTTATAATCTAATCAACATTCCTTCTATACTGTTTAATTATCAGACAGTATTGTTGCTTACAATTTGTTCTGGATATAGTTCAGTACTTGAATTCTGTTCAAATCTAACTGGCTGCTATCATTTGGTCATTATTGGAATATACTAAATGGATGAATTTAGTTCGTTCTTAAATTACAAGTGCAATAATCTTCTTTTTATTGATCTAGTTATCAGAACCTCCAATCTGTTCTGAAAAAGCTTCTTTTTTTGTGATTTCCAGTGGTGATGAGGATCAGGCTCAAGAAAGAATCAATAAGTTAGCCAAAATACTTAAGGAAAAGGACATAGGTTCAACTATTCGTGCTGCTGGTGTTGGAGTAATTAATTGTATCATACAGAGAGATGAAGGCCGAGCCCCCATGCGGCACTCCTTCCACTGGTCAGCAGGAAAGCTCTATTATGAGGAGGAGCCCTTGTTGCGTCACTTGGAACCTCCCCTATCCATTTATCTTGAATTGGTTAGTTATTTCATTACTTAAATTCCCTGTTATGCTTTAAAAGGGGTAAAAGAAACAAAATTGACTTGTATGCTTGGTCTTAAACTCACGAAAAGTTTTCTGGATACAGGACAAACTTAAAGGCTATGAAAATATACATTATACCCCATCCCGTGATCGTCAATGGCACTTGTACACAGTTTTAGATCACAAGCCACAACCTATTCAAAGAATGTTTCTCCGAACACTTGTAAGACAACCGGTTTCAACTGATGGATTCTCTTCATACCAAGGGCTAGATGTGGAATCATCTCGTACCCAATTGGCTATGTCATTTACTTCAAAGAGCATTTTAAGGTCCTTGATGGCTGCAATGGAGGAGTTGGAACTTAATTCACACAATGCCACTGTCAGACCTGAGCATGCTCATATGTACCTCTATATCATACGCGAGCAACAAATTAGTGATCTTTTGCCTTATACAAAGTAATTATTACAACATACTTGAAGTTATATTATTCTTCTATTATAACGTAAGAAACCTTTAATCAGTGTCTGACATTGGGGATGTTATTGCCAGGAGAATTGACATAAATGCTGGCCAAGAAGAAACAACAGTTGAGGCAATCTTGGAAGAACTGTCACGTGAAATCCATTCATCTGTTGGTGTAAGAATGCATAGATTAGGTGTTGTTGAGTGGGAAGTCAAGCTATGGATGGCATCTTCAGGACCAGCAAACGGTGCTTGGAGGGTTGTTGTAACTAATGTCACTGGCCATACATGCACTGTACACGTAAGTGCTTGAAAATTTCAAGGAAAACTGTCTTGCAAATTACAACTCTGTGACTCAGCTAGTTAAAGGTTGCTTTTAAAAAAGCAGACTAGGTGTTAGCCTCAGTATAAAAAATTCGCACTTCAGGTTTAAACCCGATAGATATATACATGAAGATCGGTCATTTTAGTAATTTATAAGGAGCATTTTTCTGTATATTTGGTACAGATCTACAATTAGTGCTACTTTCATACTTTGGTATCTATAATCCTAAAGAATGTGAAAACAACGCTACAGTCTAAACTGTTCCTCCATTTAACTTTCTTTGGCAGGCTATGACAAAAAGCTCTAGTTGATGAGGCTCTATGGTAGAAAAAAAAACTCACGCATTTTTTTAAAATATAAAAATAATAATAAGTGGCTGGAATTTTTTATCTTTCCATCACTTGAAAATTGTTCAGTATTGTAAATGAATAAAAAACAACCATGGAAGTCTTTGGCACTAAGGACATTAAAAGATTGTTGAGTAGCCAAGGACAACTATAACCATTTTCTTGTGTAGATCAACGATAAATTTTGTGTTAACTATAAGTTAGTTTCTGTATTGGAAGGATTATTAGTGAAGATGGTTTGTGAATCATGATTTGATTGTCAACTAATATAATTGTAGATATACCGGGAACCGGAGGATACCAGCACACACAAAGTGGTATACAGTTCACTCACTGTAAAGGGTCCCCTGCATGGTGTACCAGTGAATGAAAGTTATCGACCTTTGGGAGTTATTGACCGAAGACGTCTAGCAGCAAGGAAGAATAACACCACATACTGCTATGATTTTCCACTTGTAAGTCATCTTGTGACTTGAGTTAAAATTTAACTTTCTTTCCTGTGCATGTGTGTGTTTGCCCCTTGCTATAAATGACCATATTATATAGACAAACCAAACTATTTTCCTAAGGAGATGTGTAACTTGCAGGCATTTGAAACAGCTTTGGAGCAATCATGGACAATGCAGTACCCAGGATTTCAAAAGGCTAAAGATAAAGTTCTTCTAAAAGTAACAGAGCTTAAATTTGCTGACAAGGAAGGTAGTTGGGGTACTCCTCTTGTTCCTGTGGAGCGTCCCCCTGGACTCAATGATGTAGGCATGGTAGCCTGGTTAATGGAAATGCATACTCCTGAGTTCCAAAATGGAAGGACAATATTGGTTGTAGCAAATGATGTGACTTTTAAGGCTGGTTCTTTTGGCCCAAGAGAGGATGCATTCTTTCGTGCAGTAACTGATCTTGCATGTGAGAAAAGACTACCATTGATTTATCTAGCAGCAAACTCTGGTGCCCGTTTAGGTGTAGCTGAGGAAGTTAAAGCCTGTTTTAGAGTTGGTTGGTCTGACGAATCTAACCCTGAGCATGGTTTGCAGTATGTATATTTAACACCCGAGGATTATGCTAGGATTGGATCATCAGTGATAGCACATGAGTTGAAGATGGAAAGTGGAGAAACCAGATGGATAATTGATACCATTGTTGGGAAAGAGGATGGTCTAGGGGTTGAAAACTTGAGTGGCAGTGGAGCCATTGCTGGTGCCTATTCAAGGGCATATAAGGAAACTTTCACTTTGACATATGTGACTGGAAGAACTGTCGGAATTGGGGCTTATCTTGCTAGGCTTGGAATGAGATGCATACAAAGGCTTGATCAGCCCATAATTCTTACTGGTTTTTCTGCATTGAACAAACTTCTTGGTCGGGAGGTATACAGCTCTCACATGCAACTTGGGGGACCTAAGATCATGGCAACAAATGGAGTTGTTCATCTTACAGTATCAGATGATCTTGAAGGTGTTTCTGCTATTTTGAAGTGGCTAAGTTACATTCCTTCTCATGTAGGCGGTACACTTCCCATTGTACAATCCCTTGATCCTCCTGAAAGGCCTGTGGAATATTTCCCAGACAACTCATGTGATCCTCGTGCTGCCATCTGTGGTTCTGTGGATGGTAATGGAAAATGGCTGGGGGGAATTTTTGACAAGGACAGCTTTGTGGAGACATTAGATGGATGGGCAAGGACAGTTGTTACAGGAAGGGCAAAGCTTGGAGGAATCCCTGTGGGAATTGTTGCTGTTGAAACGCAGACAGTGATGCAAGTTATACCTGCTGATCCAGGCCAGCTTGATTCTCATGAAAGGGTGGTTCCTCAGGCTGGGCAGGTCTGGTTTCCTGATTCTGCAACTAAGACAGCCCAATCAATACTAGATTTCAACAGAGAAGAGCTCCCACTTTTTATTCTTGCAAATTGGAGAGGTTTTTCAGGTGGGCAGAGGGACCTTTTCGAAGGAATTCTTCAAGCTGGATCAACCATTGTGGAGAACCTTAGAACATACAAGCAGCCCATATTTGTCTATATTCCAATGATGGGTGAACTCCGTGGCGGGGCATGGGTTGTTGTAGACAGCCGAATCAATTCAGACCACATTGAAATGTATGCTGATCGTACAGCTAAAGGAAATGTCCTTGAGCCAGAAGGGATGATAGAGATTAAGTTTAGGACAAAGGAATTGTTGGATTGCATGGGAAGACTTGATCAACAACTGATAAATCTGAAAGCAAAGTTACAGGAGGCCAAAAGTGATGGGGCCCTTGGGACCGTTGATTCCCTCCTGCAGCAGATTAAATCCCGCGAGAAACAGCTTTTGCCTGTGTACACGCAGATAGCTACCAAATTTGCTGAATTGCATGATACCTCCTTAAGAATGGCTGCAAAGGGGGTTATTAGAGAAGTTCTGGACTGGGGTAACTCCCGTTCTTTCTTGTACCAGAGACTGCGTAGGAGAATTGGTGAGCATTCGCTGATAAACAGTGTCAGAGATGCTGCTGGTGATCATTTGTCTCATGTATCTGCAATGGACTTGATCAAAAAGTGGTATTTGAATTCTGATATTGCTAAAGGGAGAGATGATGCTTGGTTGGATGATGAAGCTTTCTTCAGATGGAAGAATGAGCGGCAGAATTATGAGGATAAACTAAAGGAATTGCGTGCCCAAAAGGTGTTGCTTCAACTGACAAATATTGGTGACTCAGTTTCGGATATGGAAGTTTTACCTCAAGGTCTTGCTGCCCTTTTAAGCAAGGTAAACATTGTCTTTTCATGTCATTGTTTTAATTTGTTACCTGCTTCATCTATTGCATCCTAAAAGTGAGTGTTTGAATCTCGTGCAGTTGGAACCATCAAACCGTGCCAAGTTAGTTGATGAGCTTCGGAAGCTACTTGGTTAGAAGGCTGGTGCTTCACAAAATGCTCTTGTTATTTGTTCATTGGTTTTCTTTTTTATGTCAAGGTTACGCCTAGATGGACATCTATTTAATTGATACATTTCTTCTACCAAGTGTTAAATCTCACCTTTATTGGGCAAAGGTGGATGATCATCAGGAGCCATGTCTTCAGAGTGTAAATCATATTAGTGGTAGATAGATGTATAATTTCTGCAATTGGAGAATCACAACCAGCATCAAGAAGTGTCGTTTATTTATATGCTGGCTGATTGATTCTTTTCATGTATCTGAATAAGTATCTAATGATCTGTAACATATTTGATCATTTATGCATCCAAAATTTTGGGCATTGCAATGAGATGTTTATTTACG
This sequence comes from Delonix regia, assembly GCA_037074485.1. Lineage (NCBI taxonomy): Eukaryota > Viridiplantae > Streptophyta > Magnoliopsida > Fabales > Fabaceae > Delonix > Delonix regia. The sequence goes on from CM073452.1 coordinate 9,832,061, forward strand.
CAGCCATTTTTCCTGTTCCATTTCCATGCTCGGTAATTAAATTTCTAAGATGATTATTGGAAAATTAAATGTCTCTTAATTATAAAATTAATGTATGAATTTTAAAATATAATTTCTATAGAATTTTGTTTGAAATTTGATTAAACTGCATTGATATCTTGTTATCTGAAAAACTATAATAAATTTTCTTAAAACAATTTTGATATATATTGCGAAATTTAATTAATTTTTGGCCAAAGAAGTTAACTTTTTTATGCATTATAAAACTGTAATCTATCTTTTATATAATAATAAACATAATTAACTTGATAGTAATTTTCAATAAAAATAATATCATTTTATTTCTAAACGGTAAATATTTAAATAGTTTTATTTTAAAAATGACACTCATTATATAAAAATAATCTGTGAACTTTTAGAACAAGAATATTAAATGTAATATAACTAATTTGATTAAAAAATAGAATTAGTTTAACAATAGAGTAAATCACTCTTAACCCTTCATCATTCCGGTTGCACTTATTTATATCCATTGGATTACCACGTGAGCCAAGCCAGGAGCTAATGACAGTTGGCCTGGTAGGTGTAGAAGGTCACAATTTGGATGCAAAAGGACCTCTGCATTTTGCAGGAAGAGAAGTCAAAATAGTATTTCATCTCAGTGCTGTGATTTTTGACCCACAGCGTTAAGTTGCTTAGAGCCTTGCAAACTGTCTTCTAAAAGAAAAAAAAAAAAAAAAAAGACAGCCTAGAAGAAGCTGATATTTTTTGGAGACAGTGCTCACAGGGGAGCTATGATATCTATTGGTCTGTGCAAATTGCAGACTGAAGGATTTGATGATTGTGTAAGAATGTTGAAACTTACATTATCTGTGTTTTTCTAAGTTCTATAAAAATGATTAAAACAAGTATTCGGAGGATATATATCCCAAAATAAGCACCAGACGTCGACTCCTTAAGGATGAAATTTTTGCATATTATCGAAAAAATGGATCTGAAAAATATCTACTGGGCGCATAACCAGTCACGTATTGGAAGACTTCTATTTACCAATACAGAACTTGCCAAATATATTGGATAAAACCTCCTCCGATATATCTTCTCCACTGATCTGCCCAAGCGCCAATGCGGCATCTCTCAAATCAATTGTCCAAAAATCCAGTGGTAGTTTCTCCTGTATCGATGATTTTAGTCTTTCAAAAGCTTCCTTCGTCCGAACAAGTTGTTCACATTGTCTCTGAACATCATTAAATTACACAATCACAGTCAACAACAAAACATGATTTTTTCCCTTGTCATTTAATGTGCAAAAAGTCAATGCAGTTGAAGACTATCACTTGCTACAAGAGTTTTGGCCCGATGGTAGCGTGAGTACCAACAGTTAACCTTGAGCTAGTTCTATTTAAAGAACTACGTTATCAAATATAGATGATCGACCCCAGTAGCCCAAAAATCTACTGATGCTCTGTTCCCTTTCAAAAGGACTACAGTTTTGAAGCTATGACTTGAGGAGGGACGAGGATGATAGAGATAAGGCCAAGTAATAGCTTACCTGATTGACAGTCCATTTACGTCCCCCAATAGGAATGCTGTTAAGGCCCACTATCTCCAACACTGCCCTCTCCAACTCTTGTAATCCTTCCCCAGTGACAGCACATGTAAATACATGTTTACTGAAAAAATTAGGGCATACTTTCATCCATTCAATCTCAGCAAAGGGAGTACAGTCTATCTTGTTGACCACAAGGATTGCAGGGGTGGAAGATCCCATTGATATCTGTTGCTACAGAAAGATTTGACAGCAATGCAAATTAATGCCTTTGCATTTTGGAAAGCATGGTGGAGAATCAAAATACCAGAGTCATTTCAAGGTACCAACTACCAGGCTTAGTAGTGAAAGAAAATCATCAGATTATTAGCAGACTGGTATCTGTGCATTTATTTATCATCTGATGTTACATATTTAAGCAGATATATTAATGGTTATTCTGGTTCAACGCTGCCAGTGAGAGAAGAAAGAGAAGAAAAGTGGATTATGATGACATGTTGTAATACCTTAGTAGATTGAATCCTTTCTAGAAGTTTGGTGTCTTCCAAAGTCCACCCTTCAACAGCGCTGACAGTCATGATAATTACATCAGCTCCCACAGCAACTGCTTCAGATCTCTCTACGCCTATTAGGAGAACAGAAATACAAATCTCAATACATGCAGAGCATTGAGCAATAAGATAAAAGTATCTAGCAAAACATTGCCGGAAGAGATATTTCTAAGTCTAACTAATGCTGAGTCAAGCAAGGTTTGAATATCTAATTAATATTTACTAATTGATCAAAACAAAATTTTTAAACAGTCCATGAAACCATACCAATTCATCTTAAAATTGAGATTGAACAAGACATAGATTATGTTTGAAGGACTAGATCACAATGAATCATCTCACTTCAACTGTAGACACTAAAATCACATTTGATGGGATATACAAGGCCAAGGCTACAGAGAAATGAAAGATTGGGCAACCAAAAATTTATGCCTTTAATTAGAAGGATGAAAGAGAGCGGCTTACCAATCTTCTCTACAATGTCATCAGTATCCCTAATTCCTGCAGTATCAAGAAGGGTTATAGGAATACCATTGATGCTGACATCTGCTTCGATCACATCCCGGGTGGTGCCAGCAATTTCAGTAACTATAGCCCTCTCACTCTGCATGCTACAACATCATGATGCTCAATAAATTTATATTGTCCTTTGCAAGTAATGTGAATTGAAGCACATCAAGCTACAGTCAACATATACATCATGAAATCATCTTCTCTTCATCTTTGTTTTCTCATTTTGTTTGGTTTTCATTTTTTGGTGGGGAGTGGGTCATTTCACCACAAATATAGTTAAATATACTGTGATGATCATGAAGCACAAATAAAAAATAAATTTGCAAAAATTACAAATTCTTGAGTTTAAAAAATTCCAAATATATGCAAAAAAAAAAAAAAAAAAAAGCCTGCAGTAATGAAAAATCAGTAAGATGATATTGGTCATTATCTCCTAGTAAGAGCAGCTGAAACTCTGAAGAATCAGAGACACGAATAGATTATGGAGTTGAGAGGCAATTAATTTATTAGAAAAAAAGAAAAATGAGCTTGATAATACCAATCTCCTTATAGCAAAGTTGAAATCTATACCAGAATTTCATCAATCAAACAGAATGTTAAGTTAAATTTCTGAAAGGGCAAAAAGTTTGCAACATACCTTGCTCCATGCATTAAGAAGGCTTGACTTACCAACATTTGGACGACCAACAATTGCTATCTGCATGAATTTCATAGCAATATCAGTAATTATATGATACACAGAGTATTATAAGGAACTGCATCAGGGAACAGAAGTCCCTCTTAGTTCAAACATGGAAGCAAGCATTAGTTACAAAGCTGTCTTCCAGAACATGCCTGTAATCCAGATTGAAGGAGCTTGTCATAATTGGCTGTCTCCAATGCATTCTGTACATCTTGTGACATGGTATGTATTTTATCCCTGATTAGATTCAAATCTAGAGGTGGCATCTCATCATCAAAATCCAAACGAGCTTCAATCTCAGTAAGCAGCTCAATGCACTGTATTCTCAGTGACCTGACAAGAGAAGAGAAACCACCCTGTCCAATAAATAATGGGTTTCAGTACTGCTTATCCTGCAGTAAAAAGACAATATTAAAACATCAAAAGCCCCCAAATGCCAAGCTCAACAAACAAATCGTTTCCACAGTTTAGTGTCAAAACAAAATAGATTTCTGAAATAGACATGCCTGAATTCCTGCCAGTGCTGCATCAGCAGCAGCCACAGATTTGGCAGTTATTAGTCTTCCAACATTTTCAGCTTGGGATAGGTCTAACCGACCATTCAGAAAAGCACGGAGAGTAAATTCACCTGAAAAAAGAGAAGACCAACATAATAAATCATCCAACTCTAATTCATGCAGTATAAATGTACATAAATGCACATGAATATTACTGAGCTGTCATTTCGAGCGGCCATTATGGGGACCCAGTAAACCACAAAACAAACTTCATTAAACAAGTATGTCTACATCATCCGCCCTCCTTTTGTGTGTAATTTTATGCAACATGGTAGGTGGTCAGTTACGTCACTACCTCGGTCTTATTTTATTTTATTTTTCCTTCCTAGTATAAAGGATGAAGACTATGGAGCCAACCATTACAGGTTGACGAACCCCTGTTGCTTCTACTACACACTTCAACATTAAGCACTTTTATCATAGAAAAAGAAAAGCCTCAGATAAGAAAGTCTCAATTTGGCATATGATCAGACCCCGGCGTTTTGTTTCAATTTATGTACCTTTCTCTCCTAGATTGTTTGCATTGGCCGTAAACTATCAAGAAATGTTATTAACCAACTCTTGCATTCACCCATGTAGTTTATACGCAGTCGTTTATGCCAGCGCTGTGTAGGTAAAGATTTTCTAAATTATCCGTGACAAGTAAGCTCAGAAGGAACAAGCATTTTAAGAAGTCACGAACTGGCAGCTATTTTTTAATTTAAAATAATAATAATAATAATCATAAGAAGAGTGTTCATTATGGTATCTATTCAGAGATTAAGAAAAGGGCAAATAACCTGGTTCGGCAAGCCTTGCTCCAGCTTCCAAACAAGTTCTCAACACACGGCGTAGACACACTTCACTCCCATGACATTGAAGCTCAATCACGTCTTCACGAGTGTAAGACCTCGGGGTTAACATGGGTACTGCTAAAACCTGTAAGCAGAGAACAATCGCAAATGTCTAGTAACTACAGCGTCTGACAAGCCCCAGCTTCCAGCTAAACATTGATAAGTATGATACCTCATCGATCACATTCCCATCTGAATCGAGTACCACACCGTACTCCACGACATGGCTAGTGGGCTGCCACGCCCTCCTCCTTTTCCTCGCAGGTCGAAATACACGACCAACAATGGCCACAGCAGAAGGCCCCGAAAGCCGAACGATTCCCACAGCACCAGGGGGACCACCCAAGGATGTGACAATGGCGGCAATTGTGCTTGTATTTTCAACATGCGCAAGCTCATGAGCAGCACCAGCAGGCTCCGCCAAGCGCTCATCTTTCTTCAGAAAGAACGTGTAATTCTCTGAACATAGAACAGTAAAATAAGAGTTAGGAAGGACACAAAATAGAAAAACGCAAGAAGAGAAGATTGAGAAAATTTGGAGGGACGTGAGGTTCAGACCTTTAGAAGTGGCATGGGGTTTGGAAGGTTTGGAGGTTGGGCTTGTAGATTTAGAGGAAAGAATACAGTTCGAACAAATAGAAGGGTTTAACCGTAGGGGTATGGCTAAGCGTGGGAGAGGACATTGTGTGAAGCAGTATACACGACGTAGGAGATGCCGGAAAGCGGGGAAGTATTCCAGCGCCATTGAGTTCCGGAGAGTACTTTCACTCCGAGACCTGATAATCTGTCGCTAAGAATTTTTTTTCGGTCGAAAAGTCAATCGCTACCTGAATCATGGATCAAGGGCGGTTGTTTATGTGACCCGAACATATGAACCAGCCTGCAACGGCCCATAGTGGAAGGAGAAGTTCCAAGCCCATGTCTCTCTCCTTTTAGAGATTCATTCTTAAGCTTTTTTAGTCAAAAATATCACTGCAAAACAAAAAAACATTACATACATATATTATAATTTGTATGAACTCAAACTGATCTAGTTTAATTGAATAGAATTTTAAGAGATACTTGAATTAAATCAATTCAAATCTCCTAATTTAAAAACAAAAAATAAAAAATGATTGTCCTGTCTTGGAAAGCAAATTCTAAGACGGACGAGTGATAACATATGTGGGTAGTTGAAGAAGAGAGAGGTGTTGGAGTGAGATGGGTTTATAAAAGTAAGAATCTTAGGTGTTTTTTTTTTTTTTTTTTCTCGTTCATATGTTAAATGTATGCATGAAAGTGGAAGTTGCGAGAGAGGAGATGTTGAGTGACGGGAGAGAGAGAGAGAGAGAGAGAGATGAATGGTATTACATGTTGGAGTATAAAAAATTTATAAATGTTAAAATAGTGCGTCATTTACATCTTAAACAATAGAATCTTCTTATATATGATATGTCTAAGTTTTTAATAAATTTTTAGATATATGAGAAATTCTTATTTTAAATAGAGGATATTTTAAGTGATAAAAAAATAGAGAATATTTTAGATAAAATTTTAATGAAAATTAGTTACAGAGCAACTAAATAGTTATTAAATTCTTGAAATATAGTTCTTTTTTAAAAATTAACGAATCTTAATTTTTACTTTTATTAATCTTTAGTTTTATTTTCTTTAATGAATAATGTTCTTACTTGAACATTAACGGTGCATTTTAATTGTCGTTATTTCAAATTATTGTTATTAATAAATTAATTAAATATTATAATATATTTTAACAATCATTCCTAAAACAATAAAAATATTCAATTGTTATATTGATAGATTGTTGGCCTCTCTCTCTCTCTCTCTCTCTCTCTCTCTCTCTCTCTCTCTCTCTCTCTCTCTCTCTCTCTCTCTATATATATATATATATATGTATATACATATATATCTCACAAGCCCAAAACATGCATTTTACTAATCCAAATTAGCATAAGATTTTATTGTAATAATTGTCATAGTTTTGTCACAACAATAGATAAACAATTCAACTTTAAGAATTTTCCTTCCTCTTACCTACATATAAATAATAACCATACCAAGTATTATTCTTTCTCATCAAATTACTCCTTCTAAGTCTCTTGTTGAGACTAACAACTCATTCATGCATAATTTAAAAAAATCAAAACTAAAGTTAGATAAAAACTTAAACAAAAAAAAAGACTTAAAAATAAATATTTTTTTTCACATATTTGATACTTGATAACTCTAATTATCTACCAGATCTCATTAAGGTTTGAACTTAGGCTTGTACCAGATATTACTATTTTCTAATAAATTTCTTCCGCCTTTCTTTTTCTAATTCTTTCTTTAAAAGTTTCACTCAAAGTGTTTTAAGCAATTTTCAAGTAGTGAATTCTTTCAACGATCATGTTTATTTTTGTGACATTCTAGTAGCTGATAGTTGCTTTTAGGCGTATGACTACAATATATGAAAATAAGTTATATTTCTTCAAATTTAATTAAATTTTTTTTTGAAAAAATACCAAAACACTTATTCACCTCTTTTAAGGGCACTATCACAAGTTACTATAATTTTAAGGAGGACCAAAATTGAATCAATCCAATTCCCCGAATTAAAAAAAATAAAAAAATTGTCTGGTGTTGAAAAGCGAATTCCGAGATAGGCAATGTATGTTTAGTTTGTAAAAGTGAGAGTTGAAAAAGTTTTTATTTTATTGATATGTTAAATATGTGCGTGGAAGTGGGAGTTGGGAGAGAGAAAGTAGTTATTTAGTAGAATGAAAAAAGAGGCGGAGAGAAGTTGATATCAGATGTTGGAGCATAAAAAATTTGTAAAGGATGAAATTAGATGTTGGAGTATAAAAAACTTGTAAATGTTAAAAATTAATGTGTCGTTTACATATTAAATAATAGAATATTCTTATATATGATATGCCTAAATCTTTTAAATAAAATTTTAAATATGTGGAAAATTCCTAATTTAAATAAAGAATATTTTAAGTGACAAAAAATAGAAGATATTTTGGATAAAACTTTAATTAAAATTTAGCCTAATTTTAGATTTTATCTTAATGTAAAATTTTGTAATGCTACTGGCTTGGTCATATAGTATATATATTTATATAAAGTGGGCTTAATGACACGTAATTTGTGAATGAAGTTGAGGGAACATTAAGGAAATGTGGTAGAGAGTAAGACATATAGAGGGGAGAGAGAGGACGTAGAGCTATTGAAGTGAGCCAACCCAACCCACCTGAATTGGTGAGTTAAACGAGTCAGCTTATTTAACCTACCATAAAATGGTGGGTTAAAAATTTTAACCTAATCTACTTAGTGGGTTAGATGGGTTAACTTGTTTAACCTACAAAAAAAAAATTTTTTTTTAAATTTTTTTTGTCATTGTAACAAACTTAAAACATTAAAAAATATATATAAAAAAATTACAAAAGTTTAGAGACCATCAATGAACTGGTTATTGCTGATGTGATGCAAAAACCAATGAGGAGGAAGTGATTGAATGACCGATTAGAGATTGGCGGTGATGAATAGAGACTAGTGACTAGGAAGTGATTAAATGACTGATCAAAGACCAGCGACGACGAACAGAAACCGTCGACAAATAGAGACCAACGACAAGGAAGCAATTGAATGACTGATCACACATCGGCGGCAATGAATAAAGACCAGTGACTAGGAAGTGATTAAATGACCGATTAGAGACTAGCAGCGACGAATAGAGACCAACGACTAGGAAGTAATTGAATGACCAAGCAAAGACGAATAAAGACCGGCGATGAAGAGAGACCAGCAATGAGTAAAGAAAAGGAGGAAAGAAGAACAACTCCATACTAAGAATAAAAACAAATTCTAAATTCATAAAGAGAAACGAGTAAAGAAATGGAAGAAAGAAGAACAACTCCATTTAAAAGCAATTCTAACCCTTAATTTTTACCTTTCTTTTTGAGAATCTGCTCTTTGTATGTTATTTGCTTTCCAATAACTGCCTCTCTTTTTCCTATTAATTTTTGCACCTCCCTTTGTATTTTAGGGTTTCACACGGGCTTGAGCTTCTCTAATTTTGAATTGATGTATTTGGGATTTTTTTTAACGCTTGTATGTCTAGGTAAGTTTTCCTGGACACTTGGGAAGCATTTTATCAACAAGCCTAACTTTCTTGGCTATATCTCCATTTTGCTAGCTAAGCATCCATATGATTTTCTCGGTTGTTTAGATGCTTTTCTACTACTTGTTTTGTTTTTATTTTTCCATTTTCTCCATTGTTAATGTCAAATTTCATCTTATTTGTTTTTTTTGTATTCCCTTTATTGTGAAGACTTAAAACATGAATAAATATAAAAACAAACTAAAAGACACTAAAAATAAATTTTTCAAGTTAAACTAATAAAAACAATCATAAAGCTAAAAACTATCCAAACTTAAACTATAATATTAGAATATCAAGCAAATTATACTTAAAAGATAACACTATTTCAAAGAGCTATCAAACATGTTTTGCACTAATTCATTGACATGTTTCGCATGGATAATCTGTAGAACATGAGCTTGATCAAGCTCCCTATGACAATGAAACTAGCTTGGACTCTTACATGGTTTATCTAAAGGCAAATATTGGAACCTCCCTAAACATTGAACATTACATCCACTTGTCATGTGTTTTAGATCATAGCTTTAAATAGTAGAATTGTAGGATTTATAAAGAAAATGTTTTTAGCCTATTGTTAAAGATGTCACTTTTCTTTTAAAATTCAAATACAAGGTCGGGATACTCTTTAATTTACACAATATTATTGGAATGAATCTGACATATTTTAGGACTTTGTTCATCATTCATACAAAGGCAAAACTACACTAAACCTGTCTCCGTCCTGCACAATTAGGATGGCAACAGGTCCTCAAATCTGGGGATCCCTGTGGGGATTACCCTATTTGGGAACTCGCATGTGAAAAATTCTTTTCCCGTAAGGATGGGGACGGGGACAAAACTCTTTCTGAAGGAAGTTTGGGGATAGGGACATGGATCATACCCCCAGCCTCGTGGGTCCTTGTCCCTACCAATTTTATATAAATATTTATTATATATATGTTAATTTTTGTATTTTTTTGTGTTTCACTCATTATCTATAATTATAATAATTAAAATTTGAAAATTTAATTTAACTTAAAAAATAGTTTCACTCATTATATATTAGTCTTCTACTTCTTTGAAACTTGGACGACATAGTAGAATTACTTTCAAAATACCTTAGAACTGCAATCACATTGTAATGGAGAATAAGAAGTGAATATTAAAAAAATAATATTAATTATTTGTAAATTAGGATTAAGGATAAATATAAAAATTATAATTATTTAAATGATTTTATTTTAAATTTAATTATCTTTTTGTTAAATTTTTTTCATAATTAACTTACCTTATTAAGAGTTATTTATTGTAACTTATATAATTTGTTGTAAAACTTATTATTTGAATATTTGTAGTTTTTATGAACTTAATTAGATTTTTTTAAGATAATATAAACAAGGAGTTTGAACTTTAAATCTAAATTATATATATTATTTATTTATTTTTCAATTTTTATAAGAAAATTCAAAGTCCTTGTAGGGATTTGCATCATACAAGGAATGAGGATTGGGGAAAATCTCCCTTGAGATGGGGAATAAGAATAAGGATAGGGATATAATTGATAATGGGGATGGGGAGCTCTCACCCTACAAAATTGTTATCCTTATGCATAATCTTGTTTCTACCATTCAATACCATGAACACTAAAAAGAAGGTGGGGGTATAATGGGGATGTACAACTTCCCTTGTGAAGTCAAATGTTTCATTAATGAAATGCCTTAACAATATAATGTTGGTGGGAATGGTTCTATGAAGTTTAGAAGGAAAAAAAGATGAATAAGAAAGTGGTGCATGATGTCTTCAAAGCATGGGCAGCACTTTCCATTAATCTTAATTTGTCTCTACCTATTCTTATCTTATAGGGTGTAAGTTGAGTTGATCGACGAATTTCTTACTGGATACAATGAAGACCTTTGAGTATGGATTGTACTTCTAATACTTAAGCTAACACAACAACAATCTTTACAAAGTGATAATTTGACTTTTTCTTTGTGCACACACAAAGACAAAGACAATGAGTTTGAAGTTGTTGTGTATTTTGTTTTTGTGTGTCCAAAATGGAGTGATAGTGAGGGGTTTATATAAATCATGAAGTAATGCCTTGAAGAGATGCCTCTTGAAGCAATACCTTTTTAATTAAAAGTCAAAAACATATGTTAGTTCATGAACCAACATAACTTAAATAGTTTTTAATGAAGAGTAACACCTTTTTAGTATGTAAATGCCTAGTTTTCTTTTGTCTTTTTTTTTTGAAGAAATGACAATCGTTCTTGAAATGGCCAGCCCTTCTACAAAAGAAATAATTACCTTTTTTTTCTTTCTTGTTCTTGCGACCATCATGTGTTTGGCATTTGTCTTTGTCCTTTCCTTTTTTTCCTTGAGGTCTTGTGGGATTGCTCTTCCTGCATCACATATATCTTCTCATGAGCATTAGTTTCTTTTTCAACATCTTGCTTTCTATATTCTTCTTCTAAATGAAGATGATTCTCCAATTATTTAAGAGAGATATCTTCATTTTTTATGTCTAAGACTCTTTTTGAAATCTTTTCATAATGGAGGAAGTTTGTCTATGATTGAGGAGACAATAATAGACTCATCCATATGTATGTTATGTTGTTTGAAATGAGTGACAAGAAATTTCTTACTTATTGCATTCTCTTGCATGTATCTTGCCTAAAGTTTATCCCAAAGATCTTTACCAGAGGTTGAATCTTGATAAACATAGAAGAGAGCATCACAGAGGCCATTGAGGATATAGCCAGTGCAAATATAGTCATCATTCTCCCATTACTGCCTCTCTCTGATTTCAACAATGGTTTTATCTTCTCTTTCTTGAGGCTTGGGAGTGGTGAGGACATATGCCACATTTAAAGTTGTAAGAAATTTCATCTTTTTTTGCCATCTCAAGAAGTTGCCTCCTTCAAATCTTTCCAATTTCACAATTTCACAAAACTTGTAGTTAACTCTTTTAAAGAAGTCGTATGTATTTGTAAAAAAATTAAGCCTAAAGATTATTGGTGGGAATTGTTATCTAAAATTTAAAAGGAAAAAAAAGATGAATAAGAAAGTGGTGTACAATGTCTTCAAAGCATGAACAACACTTTCCTTTAGGTTTAATTTGCCTCTACCTATGCCTATTTTATAGGATGCAAGTTGGGTTAATTGACAAATTTCCTATAGAATACAATGAAGACCTTTGAGTATAGATTGCACTCTCAATATTCAACCCAAGACAACAATAATATTTATGAAGTGATAATTTGACTTTTTCTTTGCATGCATTCAAAGACAAATGCAATGAATTTGAAGTTGTTGTGTATTGTTTTTGTATATATAAAATGGAGTGATGGTGATGGGTTTATATACACCATAAAGTGATGCCTTATAGATATATCTCTTAGAGCAATACCTCTTCAGTTAAAAGTTACAAACATATGCTAGTTCATGAATTTATATGAAGAGCTATACCTTTTTAATATATAAAGTTTTCTTAAAACAAAATATTTTTTTACAAAGTAATGGTTACCACACATTTTTATATATGTCTTTAAAAATTAAAGAGAGACAACTTTGATGTTTTATAGTGTTGTAACTCTCTACCTAATTTTTAAATTTATATGAGAATATGATTTTTTAAAAAATATTTATTCATTTTAAAAATATTCTAACATATAATGATAGAGATACATTGACATCTTCGGAAGATAGCCACACGGGGGTCATTCATTTTTCTTACAATCGCTTCAACCTAAACTTCAAAAAATTCTTCCGACTGTGAAGTTGGTTTTATGGACATTTCATTTCAGTACAAATCAAACAAGAGAAAAAGGTAATTATTGGAGTGCACGACAAGCGCACCCTTTTCTCTCTCTTATTTGCTCATTGTCCGTTTATAGGATAAGGATCCCAGGCAGGGGGGGCCACTTATTCCATCCTTTCACAGTGGCTGGTGACTACCCATCGTTGACTAGTTAGCTGATGTCCCGAGCCTCATTCAAAACTTCCGCTCCATTTAAACAATATAGTTATCTGCATCTCAGTCTTAAAACCAGAATTCTCAAGGCTCTTCAGCTAGCTTTGGAGAGCAGTATGCAACAGCATCTGCAACTGTGAGGAAGATCTTGTCCTCACCGATCAGATTTGCGAAATTGGAGGTATGAAGCTTGTTTATCACTACAGGGCCAGGGTTTGCGAGAACAAGCTGTGGAGCACAAGCAACCCCAATTTGGTAAGATTATAGTCAAATCATGTTAGTTTTAATAATTCGATGTCATCAATCATGCATGTATGGATGAGCATAGCAGAGCTAATTTAATTACCTGAACATCTCTCTTTTGAAGACTTCTGTATAACTCTTCAAAGGCATGGATACCACTCGTATCGATGTCAGTAACCGCTACAAATATACATAATGAGTTTAGAAACATCCAAAAGAAATCTTAGGGGAAATATACTTGAACAAAGCACTCACGTGACATTTCAACTATCAAAAATTGGATTCTTGTTTGGTAGTCTCCTTTCCCTCTTTCTTCCTCATCTATCAGCCATCTCAATATCCTGCAACCAAAAATAAAAAAAGAAAAAGAAATTTTGAGCTTCAAAATAGAATCCTTGCGTAGACAAGAATGGGGAAATACGAAATATTTCTGAAGAAACAAATTGAAACTTGAAACACAATTTCACAAATATAACAAACAATTTTCTGTACGGCAAAATGGCTCTACCACATTAATCTGTTCATCCTAATTTGCTTTTCCAAAATAATTAGAATCCATCCAGAAGTACATTAACAGTTTGACCATATGTCTTTGTTTTCCTGTTTAGAACTTTAAACTAATCCTTAACCCAATCCTCCCTCTTTAACACCAGAATGGAAGACAATGGCATGAGTATTAGGAATATCAGAAACTTTGATATAAATTGAGTGTTCTCCTATATATTGTGCACAAGCTTCATAATATAATAAGTAGGATAACTTGTGGACCCTGAAATTATGAACCACATAGTATCTCTCCGTAGACTTTAGCTGGTTGCCAAAAGTAATTCTACAAAGGAATCACTACATAAATGAATTGTTTAATCTCATTTCAGATAAAAGTTCAAATCCATTGAAAGTATAAAGAAACGAGGAATAAATCTTTACCTTTCTTTAACGTAATTGGAGTTGGAAAAGTATATGGCAGAATCAACTCTTACAATAAGCACACCGGGAACCATTGTCGCTTTTGGGTATTGTTGGGTATTTCTAAAGACAGTTGTCCCAGGGATCTTCCCTAGAATAGCTGTTCGTGGTCTGGTAACTTGTAATAGGATTTTTGCGAAGGATATAGAGACCTGCCACAACATGTAGCGAATAACAATAGTCAAGGCAATAAGATGAGGCAAAACTCAAAAACTAATTTGTGATTTTAGAGATCATAAGATGAGTTTCAGAACTTACAGCAATTAAAAGTCCTATCTCAACCGAGGCAAAAACAACCCCAAAGAAGGCTCCCATGCAAGCAACAAAATCAAATTTATCAATCTTCCATATTAAAATCGCTGCCTGATAGTCCACTAGGCTGATTACGGCAGATATAATGATGGAAGAAAGAATGGCATTTGGAGTAAACTTGAAAAGAGGGGTAATAAATTGAAGGGTTAAGAACACAACGATGGACATCACAATATTAGAGACTGCAGTTTGGCAACCAGCCATGTAATTAACCGCTGACCGAGAAAAAGAACCTTAACAGAGCAACAATATCAGATTAGATCATACATCATAGGCTGCAAAATAGTTATAGTTCATCCCATTTACACCCACTAACATGGTAATTACGAAGCTCTCCAAATTTATTCATGTTCAGATTACTATAAGCCACATTTAATTCATGTTCAGATGAGACCACTTACTATAACTATATATTCCTCAAACTTCCCCCTGATGACAAAAAGTAGGTTCATAATAACTTGACTTGGAGCTCACCTGTTGCCACATAGCAGGAAGTCATTGAACCAACAATATTCATAGCTCCTAATGCCATCATTTCTTTGTTTCCATCCAGATGATAGTCCTTCATAGAAGCAAATGTTCTCCCTATTGCGATGGCTTCCTGATAACCAAAATAATATAGCGGTTTAGAACTACAGACATCGGTAGTTTGTCAAATTAAAAGTTTTTCATAAGAAGATATCAGTGTCAAGATTAACTCACTGTCAATGCTATCATGCCAGCCACAATGCCAATCTTGAAACCTTTCGCAAGTAAATCACCACTAAAATATATCTGTTTAACAGATGAAGGATTGATCCCCTTCTTTATGTGGTTTACCTAATAACACATCAATGGACAGATAAAATTACTCCTTCTGGCAATAGTACTTTTCATTTCTACCATCTTTCAGTCATATAAAAATATAATTATAATCTACATTATTTGGGATGAGAAAGGCAATATATATAACTTACAATTTCAACACCTTGCTTGTCTGCACGGGTTAAGAACACAATTAAAGTGGAGAGCACAACAGCTATCAATGGAGCGATTGCTGGCACCCAGAAGAATTTCCTGCTCTTTTTTCCCTGATCCCCATATTTTTAGATAATGAGAAAACAATCTATGATATCCGCATAATCTAACAAAGGCATAAAAAATGAATAAGAATTAAGGTGTCTTACAATATATCTAGCAATCAAAAGAAAAACCAAAAAGCTTGCTCCGAGGGCTACAGTCTGCCAGTTCCACTGCATGATAATACACAAGCAGTCAAATATTGCTTATATGACACAACAGAAATTTTATCTAGGGACTTCTTCAGATTAGAGGACCTGATATAAGTTAATGTTTGTGCATGTGTGTGTATTGATAGACAGAGAAACAGAAAGCATACTCCATGTTGGGCTGTTGAGAATATTGAATGCAACACAGAGACGATATCGGTTTTCCTTGTAAACTTCTTAATGCCAAGGAAACCCTTAAGCTGTTGAAGAGCAATTGTGATGGCAGCTCCCGCCATAAAACCAACAATAGCAGCATGGGACAGGAAGTCAATCAAGAAACCTAACCTGATCAGGAAAACAATCCAACAATACGGTCATCATGGTGTGTAAAAAACTGGAGCCGTTATATGAGTTGGCACAGGCAGGGCATAAACACTAGTGCTAGGAACTAGGAAGGTTTAAATACAAATAATTCTGTTCTTAGTGTTAAACCTGAAGACCCCAAGAGTCGCTTGAGTAATGCCCGCAAAAAAAGTTGCTGTGAAAGCAAGTCTTCGATACTCTGCTGGATGTGCAACTGGATCAATCTCATTCTGAAGTAAAGTCCCTAGTAAGAGGGAAACCACAGCCACAGGTCCTATGGCGATATCGCGAGAACTACCCATGACAGAATAAATCAGTGGTGGAACAAAGCTGGAGTCTATAAAGGGATACAACAAAACAATCAAAACCTCATCAGTCTAACAGTATATAAAAAATAACATATGGGCAAGTTGAGCTCTGGACAAATGAAGAGTCTTACACAGTCCATACTCAGGAGCCAAATTTGCAAGCTTTGCATATCCAATATCCTGTTTATTAAGCAAAGATTGTTACTAAAACCGTGTTTGTTTTTCTAATTCATTCTTGGGTTTTTCGTCGGGGAACAAAATCAACAACCTTAAAGCAGAGTTACCTGAGGAATGCAGAGACTTGCAATAGTTAGACCAGCTATGATATCCCCTCTCAGTTTGGCAGCATTGTAATTTCTTCCCCAACTAAGTATGGGGAATAGGGCTTCAATGCCAAGGACGAATTTCCGGGATTTAGTCTGGTCTTTGAAAGACCGTAGAGGATCATCAGCAAAGAATGTTTCTTTTACAAGGTATTGAAATTCCTTGAGTAGGTTCTGTCTTGGAGGAATTCCTACTTTATGGACGTGTGGTGCCTGACCCTGTGCAGATGACAAACTTCTAGCATCTATCTCGTTTGTTTCATGGGTTTCATCAGCTGGATCACCCATTGAAGACATCATCAATGAACCTCACCTGTGATGCACGAGAAGTCCTATGTCAGATACTGGAATGATAAAAACTGTACGCAAAACAGACTTACTGCTACCTTCTATACTTGACTTTGGAGTCTGACAATCAGGCATGCCATGCAGCGTTTACAATTTTAATTAAATCCATAGTGAATGAAGCCAGGTACATAATGAACTTGAAAAGCAGAATGAAATGGATTTACTGATTACAAAGCAATCATTCAGAGAAACTTGGCCACCTGAATAAAAGGAAGCCGAATGCTGACTTGCTGACAGAAGGTTTCAATGGTCACGAATTCAAGTTGTGAGGCCTCGAGGTTGCTGAGAAGCTATTAGGTTATATAACTTAAAAGACTGCGGGTCAAAGTTCTCATGCTGAAATAGAAAATTAAACGAAATTAGGAAGGTGTGAACCCGGATTCTTTATACGTCATAAACAGGCATGATAAGGAAAATTCAAGCATAATTTTCAATCCGACCAGCCTACCTATGGACTTATGAGTACCTGACAGCAATCTCATAATTGTAGTAACCATGGACTAACTCTATGTAGCATGAGAATGGTTGGGAAGAAATGTATGAGAAGGTGTTGACTAGGGATCAAGAGTTAGCAGCAGTTAGAGACTATTAAAAGTCGTTTGACAAGCCACAAGTGCTATCTTCTAAGTGGCCAATGAAGTTCTATTTTTTTTTTTTTTTTAATTGTTCCCTTTAAAAAAAGAGAGAAGAAACAAGTTGAAGGTAGCCAAATGTCAATACTGTTTTGATGATAAGAAAGATTTTGAAGATTCAGGAGAACTATAAATAAATATGTGACTAAACGTAATCTGACACCCCAGTTGAATTTAGGGAGAGTCTTTGTGAGATCTTCAATGCAACAAGAGAAAATACCCGTCCACAAATGATGCTGAAATTTAAAGCATTTGACTGAAAAAGGAATAAAAATCAGCATGAATTATGAAATATGTCATTCTCAGAAATGATGATAGGAATGAGATTCTTAATCTTAGGTTCTTTACTTCGAAGTAATTAAAACTCAATTTGAGCCTTCAAGAGAATCACAAAAATTCAAGTTGAATCATGTAAGGATATTTTATAAACCATTGCTAAAATGCAAACAACTCCCTTCAAGTAAAGAGTTTGTGCAATTTATTTTCTTAATTGTGAAAAGTTCATTATAAATCCTAAACAGCTAATTTTGTACAATATATAACCCTTTCATGATCTTCTTGTCCAAAATATTAATACCATGTATTCAAGAAAGCTAAAAGAAGCTAGCCCAAAAAAAATAACACTTGACTTATCCAAATAACAGACAACAACTTGTTTTTGGTCATTTTCTTTTACATTTTTCACAAGAAGAAAATTTTTTACATTGCAGATTGAATGTATTTTTTAACGAGTTACATAGACAAGTGATGTTAGCATTTAGATAAAATCAAGTCTAAAATATCTATGATGAATTTTTAAAATTAAGAAAATAAATTGCGCAGCCCAGGTTCCTTCATGCTGGGCCAAACCAACCATTCTGTGTAATATAGTACTATATACTTTTGCTAATATAGCTCCGCGGAATTTACTTTGTCGTATGCATAATAAAACAAAAATAGAACTGAACTCGTCCTTTTCACAATAAGACAGAACTAGAAACTGAACTCTTCCTCTCCTTATGCCTCATCGAAATCATATGTTTGCAAAATAAAGTGTAAAATCGACTCGAAACTCACCCATCCTGTCGACGCTTCTCATGCAAGCCATTGATAGTGGAGGATTCGATTACACCTACCTAAAAAAAAAAAAAAGTCTTCCTTCTCCACAAATCCTCTTTAACCCGTCCCCTGTCAGGATTTGAGTAAAGCAGAAACTACTGGTAACGACCCATAACGCATAAAAAAGAAAAAGTAAGAAGAATATATATTATATACATAAAGAGAGTACCCAGAAATAGTTATAGCTTGGCTTTCCGTTCTCCACAGTCGATGGTTCTCATGTTTCTGAAAAGACACCATATTTATCTGAATAATAAAACTCGAAAACAGAGCAGATAGCCGCTTTAAGAAACCAGAAAACCCAAAAATTGTCCACATTAAATGAATCCATAATCGTAACTATGAATTGTGCTATCTAAATAGTATCACACTCATCCTTTGAAGAAGCTTGCGAATAAGGTTTTATTGATAAGAGAGGAAACCCTTCGTGAGATTTAGAGGAAACGCTTAAAAATGCAAAATCATTAGAGATCATATATCTGAAAAAACTTAAGTGAAGAATAATATAAATTGCTAAGCGTGGGTGTGGATTAAATATAGCGTACACTGCTACGTAGATGAAGGTCAAAAATAGAAAATGCAAAGAAATGTCAATTGCTACAAAGTAACAAGAAAGCCAAGACTTTGCTGGTTGGCCCTATTCTCTGAGTACTCTGGTCAATTCTGATGTTTGCTTTCAGATTTCTGTTCCTCTGTTTTGCGGCTGACCTCACACGTGTAACATTCTGGAGAGGGTGAATATAGTCGCCTTCCTGGCCAGGTTCATTGTTCGACATGTGAAGATGCGAAATTCCTGACCTTTCTGATTCAAACTTTATCATGTAAAGTCACTTGATTTCATAATAATGAGTATCTATTTGAATTAAGTAGTGTTAGGCTCCGATCCGATAAAGGTATTACTTCGAGGATTTTTTTTATTTTATTTTCAATATTATTTATTTATATTTAATAAAAGTTTTAATATGATCTCTTTTGATATTTGAAGACACCTTTTTATGACAGTTCCAGATATATCAGGACAACTTGATAGGACAATTCAATTGACACACGCTTTTTGCGTCATGTGCTTCTATCCATATTCACCTAGTTATGGAATATAATATACAGTATCATTCGGCATTTGAGGAAGGAAGGAAGGGATGCTTATTTGGTGTCTCGGTGACATGGATTATGAATATATAGATACATCAATTTATAATTAATCGTGTCAGATAGTTTAAGACATATGTACGTGGCTTATTTATTTATTTTTATTTTTTATTTTTTTATTTAATCTCTATTTATGCTCAGAAAAATTTACACCAAAAAAAAAAAATAGAGAATGCAGGGTATAAAATCCTCATGTTAATTCTGGTATCAACACGGGGAGACATGTGCGAAAAGACGGGCGGTGGATGACCAAGATAAGTGAATGATTCAATGTTGATTGGAGTGTGTGTCTGTCTGTATATATATATATATATCGACAACTTTGAAGAGATGAAACTAGTTTATGTATTGCGTTGAAGAATCGATGCCCACCCATATATGTTGATTTGTCTCATCATCGGCCTTCTATTAATGGCTTCTTTTTGCAGGTTCATTATAAAATTGCCCTTGCGTGAACTCAACTAGGTCTCTCTATTGTCCTCATTATAAACCTCACAATCCAAGAGAACCTAATTTACCACTTAGATTTGTACAGGATCAATGGGAATAACTGGATAAGATGCCACATTAGTTAATCCATTTTTTGTTTCACAATAAGGTCAAATTGTAGAGTTTCGCTTGACTCTCAGACCAATAGACAATAGCCTTCGTTTGGGCCGAAAGTTACGTGACTCTGAACCTGCCATTAACGTAAGATAGGAGGGCTTCGCTATTTTACACTTTTTTTTTTTTTTATGAATTTAAATTTGTTATAGTTTTTTGTACTAATTAACTTCTGAATCACACAATTCTTTAAATTTGAATTATTGAATAAAAATTTAATAATCATACATGCCAATTTCAAAATTAATCCATCAGATTATGCAGTTACTTCAATACTAATTACTAGATTTATATATTTCTTACTAAATGCAACAAATTCAGATTTTTGTTGTGAATTATATCATTAGATTATATAACAATTTTAAGTTTTCTAATAATATTTCAGGAATTGTACTGAAAATTTTTTAAGTATATTTTTGTCTCCTTAATTTTTTTAAAAAATTTAATTTGGCTTTCTAGTTCAAAAACAAACAATAATGACGAAATTTGTCCTTGCAATATTATTAATTCAAAATTTAAAGTGAAACTTATTTATATACATAACTTAAAATTTATTTATTTACTTGAGAATGTTCAAATTTGATGTTTCAGTCATTTAAATTTTGGAAGCATTAATACAGTGAAAAAGCAAAATTTGACCTTTTTTTTTTTTAAAAAAAGAAGAAAACAACGTGCATTCTTTTAAGTATGAGACACCAAATTAAAACTTTAACTAAACAAACCAAAAGTGTATTCACTTTGAGAAATAAAACTAAGGAATTGTATTGGATCGAAACATCTGTACAAATCTCTCTCTATCACTTGAGCTAAACTTAATTTGCATTGGGACTTTATGGTGTTTCACTCAAGCTAAGCCCAATTTCTTCCTCTTGCTAGGATGAGAATGAGAAAAGCAGTGGTCAGACACCAAATGAGAAATAATAGCTTTTCCTCCAAAGTAAGGACGATATTCTCCAATTCTACCGTAAAAGCGATACAGTCAACCAAGTGCGAACAAGCAGGAGAGTTGGCACCAAGTTTCATTATGAATTATCCACGACCACGCTATGATTAAACGAGGCTCGATTGGTTATGATTTATTTAACCTGAAATGATAATACATAAAGAATGCACGTTATTATTCGGCCTCACCACTTTCAAAGAGTTTTCAATTTGTCATGGTTTACAGACTGATTCGCTGTCAACGAAATATTAAAAGGAGCACTATTTTCACATAAAATTGTTTCAATGCTGTATTGAGGCAAATGAAACATAAAGGAATACCATTATAGAAATGTTTAGCTTAATTATATATCAGGTTTTAGTCCCTAAGCTAGATACGTGAATGAAATTGTCTTAACTAAAATTTTCCAACTCCTTAATTTACTTTCTTTAAGAAATTTAAAAAAGTGTTCTTTTATATTTTATTTGAGAATCACTGTCCAATAAGGTATTTGAATTCAGCATTTATAACTTTTTTGTTATATCTAAAACAGATTCTCTCATACGGAGAAGATCTTATCTCTATAATGCTCTTGGTGAAAATTGAATCAAGACTGATCAATGATTTACAGATTGAATTGAGAATATGTTCCCAACGGGACTATTGGGTGAGCGTCAGCTTTATCTGTTCTTTATTTACAGAAGTCATGGGCGCTTCAACAGCTACTTATTACCTAGCGAAAGTCAGGCTTTTGGTTCACAAAAAAGGAGAAATAAAAAAAGAAAAAGAAAAAGGAAAACAAGCATGCTTTGGTATCTGCATTGTATTTTATGAATTGCACCTTCCCCACTCTACGTCCAAGTTCAGCAAGCTACATGGTTTTATATCTCAATTTTTGTACAGGAACAAAACCTAATCAACTTACTTAGAAGTTAAGTTAGAGCTGTCATAATGCCCAAACCAGCATCTTTGAAATGCACATGACAGTAGCTCCAAAAATGGCATTATAGCTGAACCTACAACGCAAAGCACAAACTTCACCATCATCATCCTACCTAGCTACGACCATCGGAAACGAATCTCAACAATCGCTCTCTTAATTATTTTAATATACTCCTTACATAATTACTGCATAATTATTTTTTTAAAATATCAATATTATTAAAGATATTTATATTCTCAACAAAAAGCTCTTTCCTATATATATATATATATATAGGTTGGAGATGGGAACAACTTTGATATAAAAGACTATTTCAAGCCACGTATAGTAGACTTGCCCAATAATGAAGGGAAGGGTAATTAAAGAAAAGAATACTTAGAAATGGGAATAATAGTTAGTGGAGGGACTTAAGTTGATAGAGTCGTAGTGTTGCTGCGTCTTCTCACCACCACTCTTCAAGGTTCAAGCAAAGGGGACCATGGCCATCAAACAAGGCATTATTACAAGAATTTAAAAAATTTGATTTTGAGCCACGATTTTTCTTAGTAACTTATTCAGAATTAGAGATTTAATTAGAAGCTGGACATTTTGGATGAGGACCGCAACAAATATGGTCATCTATGCATTTCATTCTTCCGCAATTTGGCAACTTGAATCTCATTTTCCCCAGCAATTTATTTTCGTCGCATAGCAAATATAAAGACAAAGAAGACCTCATGGTGACCTTTTTCAAAACAAATATATATCGAGAGAAGCAAGCACCAACCTGTTAATGTTACTCAAGTAGCATATCAATGTTATATTTAAATATTTATATACAATTTTTTTTTTAATTGTAGAACTCAAAATTCTATTTTTATGAGGTGGAACCTCAAGTACGATAAGAAGCGCGCCCATAAGTTAATGTAATACACAATTTTTTTTCCAAATATTAAAAATACTTTCAATTTCTTCTTCCATGATCATGGTTCAAAGCATGAATGGTGTAGTAAAAGCTGAATTAGTGTAAATGGTAGTATGGTACCGAACTGGAAGATTACATCCGGGCTTGTTACTTCGGCCGAAAAAAAATATAGGCACTTATGGCTTCCTAGTTAGTCGGTATCCTTCAGCATTCTATTAATGCTTATCACTTTAATAGTATCTAACATTCAATAATATTATATATATATATATATATATATATATATATATATATATATATTTGGTTACATAATTTAATTTTCAATTATAATTAAATAAAATTCTAAATTTCAAATGAAATGGTTTATTTCTCAAAATATTAACAACCCTGATATTGAACTTCTTAGTATAAGAAATATTTCTCCGCGATATCTTTGAGGCTTTTGTTTTGTCACCATTTCAAGTATATCTATTCCACTTAACTATTCACTTTCTTTGCCCCATGTGAAGAGAACGCAGTAAGTGGGTGACACCTAGTGGATAGAACTGTCGCGATTACGAACATGAGCTGAACCTGGTAAAAATGATGCTAAAGGTTACAAAGTCGAAACATTAATGCATTGTCTACAACTATAAACGAGTTTAACGTTCATTTCAATTCCTATAATAAT
Organism: Delonix regia; assembly: GCA_037074485.1. Taxonomy (NCBI): domain Eukaryota; kingdom Viridiplantae; phylum Streptophyta; class Magnoliopsida; order Fabales; family Fabaceae; genus Delonix; species Delonix regia. The sequence goes on from CM073452.1 coordinate 9,855,837, forward strand.
TCCACATGAAATTTTCATTTAATATTGCAGTCCTGATAATTATAGTCTGCTTATTTATATCAGGCGCTGGCGCACGATCGGTAAAAGAAAGTTGGGGCCCCTGATAAATTGACTCGTCAAAATTACTGGTCGGAAAGTTATTTAACTGACCTGAATACATTAAGTACATAGGTTAGAGTGTTCACCCAAACACTTCAAAGAAGCATATGGGTTCAGTGCCTACCGAAGCTTCCAGCATGAGAGAGCAGGGGCACCTTCTTCTTGAAGAACCAGGACAGAAAGAGAAGTCCCAGTGGGTGCTGAATTCACCCAATCCACCGCCTCTCTGGAATAAGCTGTTTAGTAAAGTCAAGGGGAACAAGGCCTTTTCAACATCCAAGAAACGAACTGCCTATGCACATGCTGTTTCATTCTTCCAGAGTTTATTCCCAGTCCTTGTATGGTTCAGAAATTACAAACCCTCTAAGTTTAAAGATGATCTTTTAGCAGGTTTAACTCTTGCCAGCCTCAGCATACCTCAGGTATATCTCCACATAAGTTACTTACTCCTATGCTACAGCATATATACATGGGAACCGTGCATTCACCACGGCAATTTTTTCTTCATTCTCCTATATCTTACTTGAATCTTGCAGGGCATAGGATATGCTAATTTAGCAAGACTTAACCCTCAATATGGCCTGTGTAAGTATCTGATACACCAAAGAAGAAAGCAAGAAATTGCGAGTTTCAACGCTATCTAATATAATCTTTCTTTTTTCTTTTTCCTTCATAATATTGGCATTGATGCGTTCAGATACAAGTGTTGTTCCTCCTCTTATTTATGCTGTGATGGGGAGCTCAAGGGAAATTGCAATTGGACCCGTGGCTGTAGTGTCGTTGCTGCTATCCTCTACAGTCCAGAAAGTGATAGATCCTGCTGTTAACCCAGATGCTTATAGAAGGCTTGTCTTTACTGTGACCTTCTTTGCTGGAATCTTTCAAGCTTCATTTGGCATTTTTAGGTGGTTTCCCCATTTCTACGTGGAACCTTTTCATATCTGTGAACTTAATACTTTTTTTCTCCTCTGACCAAGTAGTTCATTGTGTGATATTTGCAGGTTGGGTTTTCTTGTGGATTTTCTTTCACACTCTGCCCTCGTTGGATTCATGGCAGGTGCAGCCATCATTATTGGCCTGCAGCAACTGAAGGGGCTGCTTGGGATTGCTCATTTCACTACCAATACTGATGCCATTTCCGTCTTCAAGTCTGTTTACAACTCACTCCATCTTCAGGTCACTTCTAAAGAAAAAGTGAGTTCCAGTGTTACATCCTTGTTCTAGTATTATATTGATGGTCATTGGTCAGAAATGTGCATTTCAATGTGGATCTTCTGTTACATATTTTGACAGTCTGCTGTCCGATATATTGACAGTGGTACCCTCTAAATTTTGTCTTGGGGTTTTCATTCCTGATTTTCCTCCTGTCTAGCCGTTTTATTGTAAGTAGTGAAAACTCAAGCTTCGATACTCAAACCAATAAATTATATCTGAAATGAACCATTTCACAACATGTCTAATTTCAGGGCAGGAGAAACAAAAAACTTTTCTGGTTGCCAGCTATTTCTCCTCTCATGTCAGTTATACTATCTACTCTAATTGTGTATTTGACAAAAGCTGATAAGCATGGGGTTATTATAATAAAGCATGTTAAAGGAGGCCTCAATCCAGGTTCAGCTCATGAGTTACAATTCCATGGTCAACATGTTGCAGAAGCAGCTAAAATTGGATTGCTTTCTGCCATTATCGCTCTCACCGTGAGTTTAATTAATTCTGTTTCCACTTCCAACTATTGAGTTTTGAAATCCTGAAATGGCAATCCGAAAATCAAATTTCAGGAAGCAATAGCTGTTGGGCGATCTTTTGCTTCCATTAAAGGATACCATCTTGATGGGAACAAAGAAATGTTAGCAATGGGCTTCATGAACATTGCGGGATCTTTAACTTCATGCTATCTGGCAACTGGTGACTTCTTCCCCCAATAATTTTGCAGAAAATTAACTCAAGGGTCTTTCCAGATCATTAAATTTCTGATGGTTTTGACTTGAATACTTGCAGGTTCTTTCTCAAGGACTGCAGTAAATTTCAGTGCTGGATGTCAAACGGCAGTATCAAATATTGTAATGGCAATTACTGTGATTCTGTCATTAGAACTGTTTACAAGGCTGTTATACTATACTCCTGTGGCTATCCTTGCTTCCATCATTCTCTCTCCACTTCCTGGACTCGTCAACATAAGCGAAGCTCGCTACATCTGGAAGGTTGACAAATTAGATTTTCTTGCCTGTCTTGGAGCTTTTCTTGGCGTCTTGTTTGTATCAGTGGAGATTGGTCTTCTTGTTGCAGTAAGTTGTTCACCCTTTTCAACGATTTCATCAATGTAAACATAGATCAGTGAAAAAGATGTTTGTATGGATGCAGGTATCAATATCGTTTGCAAAGATACTAATACAGACAATTAGACCTGGGATAGAAGTTCTGGGTAGAGTTCCAAGAACAGAAGCATTTTGTGATGTGAGACAATATCCCATGGCCACAAGCACTCCAGGCATCATGGCTATTCGCATCAGCTCAGGCTCTCTTTGCTTTGCAAATGCAAATTTTGTCAGAGAAAGGTAAGCACTTATTTCCAAATAATTTAGAGAACAGTCTTGTCAAAATTAATCCAAGAGATTACCAAGCATTGACTTTGTCAAATTACTTGTTTCAGAATACTGAAGTGGGTGGCGAAAGAAGATGACGACCTCAAAGAAACTGCAAAGGGAAGGGTCCAAGGAGTAATCCTGGACATGACCAGTGAGTCCTCTAGTATTTTTTCAATGATCTGGTGTATAGAATATGAGCGTAGAAACTGATCGTCTGCATTTCTCTTTACAATAGACCTGATGAACGTTGACACCTCGGGAATTCATGCACTGGAGGAACTGCACGAGAGGTTGATTTCGCGTGGTGTAGAAGTGAGGCAACCATGAATTTGTTATATATTAATTATTGAGATTAAATGCATTTCATTGATGTGGGTTTGATCAATGTGTAAGCTCCAACCCAGAGATAATGCTTTTTAATTTTTATTTGTTTTGTTTCTTTGCAGTTAGCCATGGTGAACCCAAGGTGGCTAGTGATTCACAAGCTAAAACTAGCGGAATTCGTAGATAAAATCGGGAAAGAATGGGTTTTTCTTACTGTTGGCGAAGCTGTAGACGCCTGTCTGTCTTCTAAGTTTGGAGCAATTCCTTGATATCGTGGGTCTATTTAAATATACTTTATACCAATTGTTCAAGTTTACTTCGGTTTTGATGCGTAAGTCCATATACTATGTGCTAATATCATCAGATGCTACTACCACCGTACCCGTTTTGATGATAAATGAAATTTTGTTTTTCAACGTGAACACCAAATAAATGAGCACTTTCTGTTTTTTGTTTTTATTGGGACGAGGAAGGAGCACTGGATTTTATCTTGGAATATCAGGTTCAAATCCTTAAAATGGATGGATGAGACGGAACTTGTGGAAGGGGGACATATTACTCCGCCTGTGTTGCCTCTAGCAGAAAATTTTTCGTTCTTTAAAAAAGAATTATTGATTTATAATTTTTTTAGTAATATATTAATTTACAATTCTTGTTTTTTATTTTTTTGTGAATAAGGGGCCAAAGGCTCAGCACATAATTTATTATTTTGTACTTTTTTTTGGGGGAACAATTAAAAAGGAATTTTTAAAATATTTTCATCATAATTATGACTTTTTATATAATTGTTGGCATATTATTCATTCAAATACTTCCAATTAAACGACATCGTCGTATTTCATCCCCATTCATCTCCTTCGGGACGAAGTTGTTTTCCTCGCGGCAGATCCTCAGCTACAATTTGATTGGAAACAAAGGATCAACATGGGGGCAGAAATTGAAGAACAGGGAAAACTGGAAGATGAGAGACCAAGGCCAAGCCCCATCACGGAGGCCCAGTTCCTCTCCTGGAAGAGCCAGAAGGTCCTATTAGGGTTTTCGTTTCTCACTCCGTTAAGGATGTGTCTTTTTCTGGCCCATTATTGAGGATTGTGTTGTGTTTTTCGCTTTTTAATACGTTCATTTCTTTCTGTCATCTATTTCAGAACTTAGCTGATACTTTTAATCTGGTGAAATTTTCGATTTCTTACTGATTTGATTTATGAGATTAAAAAAATATTTATATTATTTGTTGGAATGAAGTTTAGAATTAACAAAACGAGACATTTTTCCCTATGCTAATGTGAAGAGTGAGACAGCGTATTCTTTGATGATGAGGTAAACGTGTTAAAACACTCTTTGGGTAATTGCTCAAGTTGGCAATTATCTTTGCTTAAGGATATTTGTAAACAATAAAGGAAACACTTACTAAATTTGTAGAGGGTAGTTCGTGAGGCTACATAATTCCAGCATCTATGGTGATTAGAAGTCAAAAGGCACAATGTAGATAGCTTTTGGCTATTGTTTCTACGATGAATTTTGGGGTGGACACTTATGTTTTGAGCAATGGAGTGTAGCAAACCACCTTTGCCAATTTTTCGTTGAACTTGGTTCCAATGGTGTAAAACTAATACAGCTTGCAAGAATTCTCAGCGTAGTCGGATATTCTGTTTAAAAGAAGGCTTCCTCTGCCTACTTCCACATTATTCATCTACTGATCTAAAGCCCAAGGACTATGAGAAGCTCGATAGATACTACTACGACTGACCATGCTTTAATATGTTAGCACAAGTTAAACCTAAAGGAAAGAGAAGGAATGAAGAATACAGAAGAAGTGTTCAACTCAGAATCCCTATGTCTCCTGCTTTAACTTGTTCTATAAGACTATACCTTGATTCACGAATGGCAGGATTAACATGAATTCGAAGTGAGTGGTGTCATGGTGTGAGACTTCTTAGCTGTAGATGAATTTCCATTATGTTGAGGTCAGAATTGATGCTTGAATAAAAACTTTGCCTAGTCATTTATAACATGTGATTCTATTGCAAATAATGGATTGTTGGACTGCCTAGACCAAGGATTCATGTCAAACAGAGTAACATACCAAAGCATATTTAAGCAGCTTTTTGTGAGGAACGTTTTACCTAAACGCTAATATGTATCTGCCTTCTTGTAGGATGCTGCTGCATCAGCCAGAAAAGCTGAAGCATACAGGAAACGTGCAGAGGACATTGCGGCAGGAACAGTCCAAATGAATGGCCGGGAGCTGTTTCAGCATGAGCCATGGGTGTTTGATAACTCACTCTATTGAGGTTAATTTTCAGTCACTCATAAAATTGCTTATGCCTTGAAGGCTTCTCCTGTAAAGTACTAAATCAGCTCCTGCTTGTGTACCGGGTTCCAGTTTTATGTTTTCTTATGTTTGTGTGGTGGAACCTTTTGACCATGGGTCCATATGTTCGTGGTGTTACTATACGCTCGATCTTCTCAAGTTGGGAAATTTGATAAGGTTGGGCTATTGGTGAAGGTAAAAACGTTGCTTGTGTATGTTGCCTGGTGGACCTCTTTCAGATTTAAATTGTTGAATTTTTTAGTGGATGGATTTATAGTATAATTACTATTGTGGGTTTTGTTTTTCGGTTACAAGACATAAGGCTTTGGGACTTTGGAGTAGAAATCAAATTTACATAAATCTTCTTGGCACTTAAGTTTAGGAGAAGTGTCATTTAATCCAACATTCTTTTATCGATGCGCTTTTGAAATTTAGCTCTATATGTTTGGTAATAGAAATAACCTTTCTAGTGTGAATATTTTGTTTTGACTCATTTTTAGTAAAATGATTAATGTTCATAATATAATATTTATATTTTTAATCATAATTATTGTTAACATGCCTCATAAGCTGCATGCTTACAAATTGTCTCAAAATATTTACGACAGCATTAGCCCAAGCATTGGCTCATGCTCCACAAGCTAGTGATTTAGAACAAGGTAATTACTTGATTTGCCATCTAATAGAAAATTCAAACTTCTTGTTCAAGAAAAAAGAAGAAAATCCAAACTTATTTTATACATAAAACTTTCTGTGAAATGAAACGATAGGATACTGAAGTTTCAGCTAAATAGTACACAAAACAAGCATAATCTTATCTTTCAGAAAGAACTAGACAATTGAGAGCACCTAACACTTCATTGGAGGGGGAGCTGGAGATGCATACTAATTTCCTAAAAGAAAAAACAAGAGTATTATTGCAAATATTTATAGCTGAAAATGTATTATTTAACTTTTTTGTTTCAAAATTTAAATTTTTTGGTTTTCAACTATATGTTTCAATTATTTAGTTCTTGAATCGTATTTTTATAAATTTAGTCTATTAGAATCTTAGACTCGTTATCCATGAATCCTCACAACAATAAAATTAAATAGAATAAATGTACATTATACTACTACTACTAACCAAACTGTGAGTTTACATGTTAATCATTAAGATTTTAAGTTCGGTTTATTTAATTAAACAAGTTTAATATGTTGATCAAAATTTTATTTAATACACAAATTGAGCCCTATTTAAATGTTTAAAGAGTTTAATAAGAATATTTCATAAACAGTTCAATTCATTGACGTACCTAAATGTACACATTGTAAGGATTAATGAATATGACTAGCCAAGAAAAAAGGGACTAATGATATGGAGTACACAACTATCAAAGATTTAATTGTGCAAGAATATAATTCATGAATCAAACCTTTAAAATATGTTTCTATATTACCTCAATTTTGTTTGATAAGATGTCACACTCTAATAAGATAATGCAAAGTATTATGCAATTTTGTTATTAATGAGATGGAAAACAACAAACATAAAAAAGATAGTACAAAAAATATTTGTATTTACCTTGTCTTTTGAAGCATCGAAAATGAGGGTTAATGGGAAGATCCCTCATCTCGAATTCTGGATCATAGAGAGAGATCATGAGTGGCCAAAAAATTTGAACGTATAAGAACCTATAAGTTTGACAATTTTTGTACTTTAGGATGTGAAAGTTAGATGCACAATTTAAGGCATCATAAGAAAGAGCAATCAACCCTTCAAAAGAAAGAAAAAAAAGAAAAAGAAAAAGAAAAAGCAATCAAAATAAGGTTTATCTTAGCTCTGGAAGACAACCTCACAACAGAGGGATTGGCTTCGGCATCTAGTTCTTCCCTTACTTCATTTTCAGAAGTATTGATAAGCTTGATATGATACTACTATGACTAACCCTGATTTAATATGTTTGAACGATCTTATTAAATATGCCACTGACTTATCTCTTTAAGAATTTCAAAGTTTAGTAATATCTTTCAAAGTTTGGTAACAACTTTAAGAATTTCAAAGTTAAGTGAAAATCTTTCAAAAGTTGGTAGTAAGTTGTCAAAGGTTGGTAACCATCATTAGAAAATATGAATGGAAGAAACCTCTAGAATTGTTGAATTAATGATTTGCTAGCACTATAAATAGGGGAATGTGATAATAGGAGTGAGTGGCAAAATGAGAAGTTGTATGAATGTGTGAGAAGTGAGAAGAGTTGTAGAGAGAAGTTTATAGTGAAATGTGTCTTTGGTAGTTATTATAACTTATGGAGAGCAATAAAAAGTTTTTTTAATTAAAGTCCCTATTCTTGCCTCTTGTATTCTACATATCTAAACCTGAAAGAAAGAGAAAGAGTGAATAATATAGAAGAAGTAGCCAACTCAAAAAGCCTATGTCTCCAGCTTTAACTTGTTCTATAAGAATATACCTTAATTAACTTAAATTCAGAGTGTTTAGTGTGAAACTTCTTAGTTGAAGATGAATTTCCAATATGTTGAGGTCAAAATTGATGCTTGAATAAATACTTTGCCAAGTCATATATAACATGAGATTCTATTGCAAATAATTGATTGTTGGACTGCCTATGCCAAGGATTCATGTCCAACGGAGCAACATACCAAAGCACCTTTAAGCTACTTTTTGTAAAGAGCTTTTTTCCTAACCACTAATATGCACTTGCCTTCTTACAAGATGTTGCTGTGTCAGTGAAAAAAGCTAAAACATCTAGAAAATGTGCAGAGCAAATTACGACGGGAACAATCCAAATGAATGGTGGAGAATTGTTTCAGCATGAGCCATAGGTGTACGATAACTCACTTTATTAAGGTTAATGTTCGTGGTCATACTATATGCTCGATCTACTTAAGTTTGAAAATTTTGAAAGGCAAGGCCATTGGTGAAGGCAAAAAGTTAGTTGTGTATGTGGCTTGGAAGGACCTAGTTCAGATAAAAATTGTTCAATTTTTTGATGGATGGATTTATAGTATAATTACTATTGTGGGTTTTTTTTTTCGGTTATAAGACACAAGACTTGGAGTCTTCAGAGTCGAGTAGAAATCAAATTTACATATATCAAATCTTCTTGGCACTTAAGTTTATAAGTGTCATTTAACCAAGATTCTTGTATCTCTACGCCTTTGAAATTTAGCTATATATGTTTGGTTATAGAAATTACCTTTTTAGTGTGAATGATCTGTTTTGATTAATTTTTTGTAAAATAATTAATGTTCATATTATAATATTTATGCTTTTAGTCAATAGTATTCTATTACCATGCCTCATAAGCTACATGGTTACAAATATTCTCAAAATTATACTATAGCATTAGCCCAAGCATTGGCTTCCACTCTACAAACTAGCAATTTAGAACAAGGTAATCACTTGATTTGCCATCTAATAGAAAATCCAAACTTCTTGCTTAAAAAGGAAAAAAAAAATAAAATCCAAACTTTATATGAAAAGAAATGACCAGATATTGAAACTTTAGCTAAACAGTACACAAAAACAAGCATAATCCAAACTTCATGTGAAAAGAAACGATCAGATATTGAAACTTTAGCTAAATAGTGCACGAAAACAACCATAATCCTATCTTTCTGAATGAGCTAGACGATTAAGCACAACTGGCACTTCATTGGAAGGGGAGCTAGAGAAGCATACTAATTTCCTACAATAAAAAAACAATAGTATTATTGTCATAAATAAAATTTCAAAAATTTATAGCTAAAAATGTATTATTTAACTTATTTAGTTTCAAAAATTAAATATTTTGGTTTTAAACTATCTGTCTCAATTATTTAGTTTTTGAATCACATTTTTATAAATTTAGTCTTTTAGAATTTTTGCCTCATTATCCCTAAATCCTTACATCAATAAAAATAAATAGGATAAGTGTACAATAGGCTATAAATGAGCTACACAAAACTTTATCATGATCATTCTTGTTTACTTAAAATAAAGTCCAAATATAGATATAATAATAATAATACTTTATTACTAATTGATATGTGCAGTTATAAGTTAAGCATTAAAATTTTAAGTTCAACTTATTTGATTAAACAAGTTTAATATGTTGATCAAACTATGATTTAATAAATACATTGTTCCTTATTTAATCGTTCAATGAGCTTAATCAGAATATTCTATAAACAGCTCAATTCATTGACCTACCTGAATGTACATATTATAAGGATTAATAAATGACTGGCCAAGAAAAAAATGACAAATGATATGGAGTAAAAAACTATCTAAGATTTAATTAACTAAGAATATGATTCAAGAATCAAACCTTTAAAATATGTATCTATATTTCCTAAATTTTGTTTGATAAGATGTCACACACTAACAAGGTAATGTAAAGTACTCTGCAATTTTGGTATTAATGTGTGGAAAAACAACAAAAACAATAAACCAAGAATAAAAAATATATTTGTATTTACCTTGTCTTTTGAAGCATCTAAGATGAGGATCAATGGGAAGACCTCTCCTCTCAAATTCTGGGTCATAGAGAGAGTTCATGAGTGGCCTGAAAATTTGAACCCAAAAGAGCTTTTAAGGTTAACATTTTTGTACTATAGGTTATGAAAGTTAAATCCATAATTTAAGGCATCATAAGAAAGAGCAACCAAACTAAGGTTTATTTGAGCTCTGGAAGACAACCTCACAATAGAAAAGTTGACTTCAGTGTCTTGTTCTTCATTCACTTCATTTTTAGAATTCATTTTGGCTTCTTCAGTATAAAGGGAAATCCTACCTCTTTGCCCTTGTGTTTCATTTGGCTCCTCCTGCTTAAAACATGGGAAGTATAAACACAAGATCATATTTTGGATTCGTACATTCTATGTCATAGAAAAATAAGACAAATGGATACCATAAAGGGAAGACCCCTCATCTCAGATTCTGGGTCATAAAGAGAGTTAATGAGTGACCTGAAAATTTAAACCCAAAAGAGCATTTGAGGTTGACATTTTTGTACTATAGGCTGTGAAAGTTAAATCCATAATTTAAGGCATCATAAAAAAGAGCAATCAAACTAAGGTTTATTGGAGTTTTAGAAGACAACCTCACAGTAGAAGAGTTGTCTTCGGCATCTTGTTCTTCATTCACTTCATTTTCAAAATTCATTTTGGCTTCTTCAGTATAAAGGGAAATCCTACCTCTTTGCCCTTGTGTTTCATTTGGCTCCTCCTGCTTAAAACATAGGAAGTATAAACATAAGATCATATTTTGGATTCGTACATTCTTTGTCATAGAAAAATAAGACAAATGGATACCATAAAGGGAAGACCCCTCATCTCAAATTCTGGGTCATAAAGAGAGTTAATGAGTGACCTAAAAATTTAAACCCAAAAGAGCATTTGAGGTTGACATTTTTGTACTATAGGCTGTGAAAGTTAAATCCATAATTTAAGGCATCATAAGAAAGAGCAATCAAACTAAGGTTTATTGGAGCTTTGGAAGACAATCTCACAGTAGAAGAGTTGTCTTTGGCATCTTGTTCTTCATTCACTTCATTTTCAAAATTCATTTTGGCTTCTTCAGTATAAAGGGAAATCCTACCTCTTTGCCCTTGTGTTTCATTTGGCTCCTCCTGCTTAAAACATAGGAAGTATAAACATAAGATCATATTTTGGATTCGTACATTCTTTGTCATAGAAAAACAAGATAAATGGATACCATAAAGGGTAGACCCCTCATCTCAAATTCTGGGTCATAAAGAGAGTTAATGAGTGACCTGAAAATTTAAACCCAAAAGAGCATTTAAGGTTGACATTTTTGTACTATAGGCTGTGAAAGTTAAATCCATAATTTAAGGCATCATAAGAAAGAGCAATCAAACTAAGGTTTATTGGAGTTCTGGAAGACAACCTCACAGTAGAAGAGCTGTCTTTGGCATCTTGTTCTTCATTCACTTTATTTTTAGAATTCATTTTGGCTTCTTCAGTATAAAGGGAAATCCTACCTCTTTGCCCTTGTGTTTCACTTGGCTCCTCCTGCTTAAAACATGGGAAGTAGAAACATAAGATCATATACAGAAAAAAAAGACAAATGGATACCATAAAGGGAAGACCCCTCGTCTCAAATTCTGGGTCATAGAGAGAGTTCATGAGTGGCCTAAAAATTTGAACCCAAAAGGGCTTTCAAGGTTGACATTTTTATACTATAGGCTGTGAAAGTTAAATCCATAATTTAAGGCATCATAAGAAAAAGCAATCAAACTAAGGTTTATTAGAGCTCTAGAAGACAACCTCACAATAGAGGAGTTGGCTTCGACGTCTTGTTCTTTATTCACTTCATTTTTAGAATTCATTTTGGCTTCTTTAGTATAAAGGGAAATCCTGCCTCTTTGCCTTTGTATTTCATTTGGCTCCTCTTGCTTAAAACATGGGAAGTATAAACACAAGATCATATTCTGGATTTGTACATTCTTTATCACTAAAAAACGAGAAAAATGGATACCATAGGACGTATAGATGATGATGATTCTCTAACTTCAAAAGCACATTTATGAATGCAATCATAATATGTTGATTGTTGTCCCTACAGGCCATGAAAACACAATTGAAACCTTGCCTTTGTCATTTTAGAAGCAATGGCACGAAATTATCAGCCAACAAGTAATAGTTTTCTTTAGCCATATATCCCAAAGAAAACAATATTGTGGAGCTATTCAAATAAAGAAATCGAAGCTTACATATTGTTTTTGTGCATCCATAGTTTGAGTAATAGAGGAAGTGGTGGTCAATGGTGGAATATGGTCAAGTGAAGCGATGAGTTCCATATCAGATTGCACCCTGGGATGATTTAGCAAAATAAATTTTAATCAGAACTGTTAATATGATTCAAATAATTTGTACATTGAAATCACAAATTTATTACTTGGAAGCCAAGGAAGATTCTCCAATTTGTTCTCCCTCACTTTCCCTAGTGACATTATAATTTTTAGAAACAGGGGGAGAATTCTGTAGCTAAACATCTAAAGCATTTGGGAACCTGAAGTCAAGAATAATTATTGTTTGTAAAAGAAATAATTGGATAAAATCATATGAAGGAAATCATCTCCCAAGCGAAAGATCAAGTACCTTGGAACCTCTGGTACATATGGCAATGTGGTGCTCCACGAAAGCTGTGGTAATCTTGAACTTGGCAACTGATGAAGAGTGGAGTTTCGCCACTGAATATGTTGGCTTTTTGCGAACTGATTGGATTCAAATATGATACTATCTGACACCCTTACCGACCTACGTTTCAAAAAGAATCAGTCCTACTAAACTTATAGAAAGTAGAAATAATAATAAGTAGCTCCTTCTCAATAAAAAGAAATAGTTATTTGCTTACTCAGTCAAATAGGCAGCACAAGTTCCTTGTTGCGTAAACCCAATTGGCATTGTCATTTGAGACAAATAATGATCATTCTCTTGATAATTAGAGAATAAGGGGTACCTACAATGAGAAAAAGAAAAATGTATAATGCATGAGTCGAATAAATGGGAAAATCTTATGTCAATGATTTAATGCCTCGGAGGCATCAAAGATGTAGATGCAAAGGAGTTAATATATAAGATCATTTAGTCTCAGAAATTTTTGCAATAAGACAACGAATTAAAAGGGTGAGCACCAGGAAAAAAGAGCAAAATGATGCAGTTTAGATTAGTAACTTTCACATTTTTGATAATGCACATGACTATACAGTAAAATCAATGAAATATCGGATTGAACATATGAGTGTGGTTCTAGCCTTTAAAAAAAATAAAAAAATTATTGTTATCTATTACTTTAATTATAATGGTGCCAGTTGTGTAATACCATAATTTAATAAAATAAAACAGGGCAAGAGATTGACTATGTACCTGGAATACATAGGGTACGGAGGTTGCATACTATATGGGCATAATATACTCGACATTCCATAGGAGTATTGTTGAAACCTGAATAAAAAAGATATGAAATAGTGAATGTCTTAGCATGTTAAAATCAAGTGATATATAACCTAAAAAGCAAAGGATTCATATTGTAAGTAGTCGGATGCATATTGTGAAGCATAGACATTATTAGCTGCAATGAATTCGTTATGTTGGGACCTAAAGTTGGAAGATGAAATGAAATGATCATAACAAAATTTTAAAATAACAAAGCAGTGATTAGTGTTATAACTCTAAGTGACATACCTTCTTATATAAGATGCGCTATAAAGGGTGATGTTCTGACACTGCTTCATAACTGGTATTTGAGTTGCTATCACTGCTTGTGCCTGCTCATTTATGATAATACATAAGAGTGCACATATTTCAACATAGTTCACAGATATGTATGTTTAAATGATTTGTTCTTACTGGATTTTGTTGTGAGAGATATGGGATGTTAGAGTATGATTGCTGATAATTGGATTCATTGAAACTATTGTTTGCCATGTTATTTTGCACTAGCACATGATGGTCTGTGCAATTCTGATTATTAGGAGAATAACCTATGCCTTGAACTTGAAGCCTGCAACATATGAATGCAAGATATGTTATAAAGAGCAATAAAGGAAGAAATAAGAAGAGCTTAACAATAATAAATTTCCACATTTTAGCAAAACCTACGTAGGCAACCTATGCCTTGAACTTGAAGCCTGCAACATATGAATGCAAGATATGTTATAAAAAGTAATAAAGCAACAAATAAGAAGAGCTTAACAATAATAAATTTCCACATTTTAGCAAAACCTACGTAGGCAAGTTCTCATTCAAAGCCCGTAAAAGGTGATTCACTTGATTACTATAATGCCTTGGGGCTTGGGCCCCCCTCGACAAAGCCTAATCATGTTATCAAACAACAAAATCATTTGTTCTTAATAATAATCAATGAATGGTATGCATAAAAGAGAAGCATACATGTGTGATGCACGGTGAAGTGTTTAAGCCAAATGCAGAAGAATGTAAATGCACATCATGGTCTAGATAAGGAATCACTACTACTGTTGAGAAATAGTTCAAACAGGTACAGTTTAGTGAAGGATTATCTGAAGATGGTGTAGGTAAAGGAGTTAGCACATTTGTAGCATTGACACTAATGGCAAAAATATTGTGTAGGTTCTGAGAGTTAGCATTATTAGTTGGCTGCCTATGAAGGCTAAAAAAGTATTCTGTAGCTTGAACCTGAATTGTAATAATATGTAATTGATCATAACAAAATCAAACAATGATGTACGACATATTCAACATATGGATAAACAGTAAAGAACAAAAGTTTACATATGTACCCGAATAGGTGGTGGAAGAGTGGTGAGTGGCTCATGTGCAAGTTCTTGAGTGTTAGGATTATCATTCAAATTGACATTTTTAGCGGTGGATGCGTTCACCTCTAGTTTCTGTTGCTCTTGCCACAACGTTTCATCATCAATCCTAAACTGCATTTTTGTGTTTGTGAAGATAGATACTAACAAAGTGAAGAGAGAAAGAGAGAGAGATTTGTACATCAAGTAAATTGGGATGGGTTCCAGTTATTAATCCATGGTGGGGCTTGTACAGTGGTGATGGGGTGACAAGTCCTTCGAATACATTGTTATCATTGAAATCCATTTCGAAATCTAGACTCACTAATTTAGTGTCCAAGTCCATGTTCTTTTACATAACCTGTTTGACGTTAGTCACGCAAAAAAATACATGTCAGGTAGAAGTTACAAGAAAACAAGTGGACTACTCATTCATTAATTATATTCTAGAAAGAAAATTTTAGATATATTTGGTTTATATAAAAAGGTTAACTGGTCGAAATTGGTAGAAACGTACACAACTTGCATCTGAACAAGGGAATAGGTTGACTTTTTGTAGGGCCCTATCATGAATGAAAGAGAACCTAGCACTACATAAGTTCAGGCCATTTCCCATCATTTCACCCTCCTACCAAACCTCACTCTTACCATCTCACTCTTGATCCCATTTAAAATCTAAAATTATTCATAATTAATAGATACGGGGGAAGGGCCCAATAGATCATACATCATAAAAGTGATATAAGAAATTTGTGTGAAACAATCTCACATTAAACTAAAAATAATTCTAGAATATTCAAAAAGTAAAAAATGCTTTAATTTTTATATTTCAAAAAGAAGCATAATAGCCTGTTTGTTGAAGTATGAAAATATAATATCATTAAATTTTTGCTATAATATTTTTGACAATAATATAATATAAGTAACAAAAGTCTAAAAAATAAAATCATATGGTATTATGATATAAGAAATATAATCATATATTTATCATATTTTTATTCAAAATTTAAAACAAGAATATCAAAATTTATTATTAATTTTTGAAATTAATTTTTAATTTTGAAAATTAAAAATATGCAAGTCACCTAAAATTTAAGGAAATTTTTTAATAAAATATTGTTCACAGGCTTCACCTTAATACCTCTCTATATGTCGCACATGTTTCATGTGATGGGAGAGCGAAGGCCCTTGGCATTTACAAAAGCACAGACTTCTTCCCCAACCCAATATCAATGTAATAATAGATTAGAAGAAACAACAAATATAACTACATCCTTTTCTTATTTTTCTTTTTTCTTTTGAGCTGTGTTGAATGCTTTTAATTACCTCAAAGTCAATCATTTCTTGCATAGAAGTGAAGATTCCAAATTTTAACCTGTAATAAAATGTGTTAATAAATGACGAACAAATATGAGTAGCATAAATCATAGAGAAATAGGCCAATTCATATTGAGAAAATCACTAACAAGAAATTTGTTTTATCTATGGGTGTGCAGTGACACCTTTATAGATATAACCCCTCAAAATATTTTTTAACAAAATCATGAATTTATAATAGGGTGAAAGAGTATGGGAGAACTATGCATTTCATAAGTTTCAACCACACCAAATCCAATAGATTTGACCATAAAACCTAATGAAAGAGGATGGAATCATCCCACAAAATCCAATATATCAAAAGAAAATTAAGAATATCATATGAAACTTGAACAAGAGATTGATACTAAAAGAAATTGATTAAAAAACTACAGATAAATGTCAATGTATCATATCTAAAACCAAAATAATTTTGATAAAGTCTAACCGGTGCAGAAATGGAGGATCGAGATAAGACCTTAGTTAGAAGCACGGAGAAAAACTATTGGAAAGAACTGAAAGACTGATGTAATCTTGTTTATATAGACAGTGATTAGAATACTACCTTTAGCCTCTATTTATAATATTGTGTAAGGCGTTGTAAAGAAAGAAGGTCAACTCATTTAATATATTTAATTTTGTTAAAGTATTTTGTCTTTTTTCTTTTCGAAAAGTGTGAAAAAGAAATGTCTTACCATAATTAATTATTCGGTTTAACAATAAGTTACCTTCAAATTATTAAGAATCAATAAATTTATAAGTCTTTCTCCATAAAATCTTGTGGTTTTACGAAAAAAAATTTATTGTTTAGTATGTTTTAATTATTTCTTTTGAAAAGTAAGTGCCGTGAAAATTAAAAAAGAGGATCAATTCAAACTAAATGGGATTAAAAAAGTAGATCATTGATGAATATAATTTCTCTATTTAACCCAAGTGTACAACTACACTAGCATAGCTAAGTACACAAACTCAAAAAATAGTTTCTGCTTGATTAATATTTTTCATAGAATAGATTTTGAAATAAGGGCACAGAAATCCATGAAACGCAAGGGCGGGGTTACGCAAGCATGAGCTGTGGTTGTCATGCTTGTGTGCAAGCGTCCAAACGAAAAGGAAGAAAAAAAAGTAAAAAGATGCAAAAAACGGGGAGTGATCTTTTCTTGTGCAATGTGAATGTGGTATGCTATAATAACTCCACCATTACTCCGCATTTAATTCCATTCAATTGCATTTAATTCTTTTTTTTAAATGCATCTTTGGCCTGGATTTTGCTTTTAATGCTTTAATTAACTTTATTACTTTAACCATTTTGCCATTACTGTAAAAGATGCTTTCAATCTCCAGAGTGTATTTGACTCCTATATTTGTTTTGACAATTAAATATATCATATAGTTAAAAAATGGCACAAAAAATAAAAACATATACAAATTCTTTTAACGAGACTTAGATATAATTTCTTATATTTTTTGAGATAATTACCATTTTGGTTCATATTTTAGCTAAGTGATAATTTTGTTTTCCACAAATTTGGAATAACAAAATAGTCATTCAAAAAGTTCTCCCATCATTTTTTTGATAAAAAAGTGTGAGAAGTTTTTTTACACTATAATAAACACTTTACAAAGTGTGAAACATTTTTATGGTCTCTTTGATCAAATTTGCACCATATTATTAGTTTTTTTTCTTATAATTGTGATAGAAAAAACCCTAAAAATATTTTAAACTTGGTGAGATATCGATGATGATGAAAAAAACTAATCCCACATGTATATTTAAACTCTACATCTATAAAAAAAAAAAAAAAGTAGTTCACGTTAGTGTTTTTTCATAAAAAGATAACAGAAGGACTTGTTTGGTTTATTGTTAAATTTCTAAAGGTCCATTTTGTCACTCAAAATTTGTAAAGAACTAAATTATCATTAAATTAAAATGTGAAGGATCAAACTTATTCTCATTTTTGCTATCAAGTTTTTCAATTAGTATGAATTTGGTTATTTAATAATAACATAAAAAGTATATAACTTAATTTTAAAAATATATAATTATTTACAATAATCATAACCATATCTTTATCTAATTGAAAAATTATATATTTATCATGTTTTAATTAAATATATATATATATATATATATAATGAATTTTTTTTTTTCTGTATACTCTTTTTTATATATGTATATGATGTTGTCAATTGAATATTGCCAGATAATCCTCTCCCCTATTTGACCCTACCATAACACAAATTTCTCAATACCCATATTTATCTCATTTCGACTATTATAAAATTTTGGCTTTTACTTCCCTTAAACTTTAGACTTAAATAAAGTTAAATTAGTAATAAGGGGCTATATCATTTTATCAATAATGTCAATGATTAAATTTTAATTATATCTAATCATCAGGTTTAGATTAAAATGTAAGCCGAGCTTTAGTTAAATAAAAAAATTTGAACCTATTTTTTAATCATAATTTTATTAATTTTTTTTGGGCCAAGCGTATCAAACTTGACAATTTTTTTAAATCATAAGCAAATATATTTAATAGTTAAAATTTGAGATAAAATAGATAGTTAATAGTTGTTATTACCTGTATAATTGAATAAAATGATGTTATAAATACAAACTAGTTATTGTACTGTTATAAATTCTTTGAATAAAATGTACTAGTTATAGTTTCCTTATTAAGATATCATGTTACATAAACTTATGATTTTATGTATAACCTCCATGAATTAAAAATGAACTAATTTCACTAATAAACATATATTTTACATCTTTAAAATTAAATTAGTTTTATTTTTAGTATCTTAAATTTTACATTATATTATTTTTTAATAATTAAATTTATATTTTATTTAAATAATATTTTTTATTACAAAAATATTGATTCAGGTTTCTAAACTTAGGTTGGACCTAAATTAAAAATATAGACTTGTCTAATTAAATTTTTTTGTTGACCTTTATCTTTTTGTAGTTAGATCTATCGATTTAGACAAACTTTTAAAATTATTGTGATATTTAATTTTAATGTTGTATTTAACATTTTTTTAAAATTTCAAAAAGCTAAATTTTAGTTTTAAATTAACTGAGTTTCAACCTTTTTATTTTAATTCGATGAGAACATTTATGAAGATATCTTGTTACATAGTTTATATATTAATTTTGTAATAAGCTCATAAGTTTAGGAAATACAATATATTTATTTCTTCTTACGATTTAGACTCCCTTGGTTGATAAATGGGAATGAATTTCATAAGAATTATAAAAATAAAATAACCTAATCATAATTATGTTTGATATAATATAAGAAAGCAAAAAAAGAAAAATATTATTCTAATTATAGGTTTAATATAATAAAAATAATACAAGAATGTCAAGTAAATGACTATATAGTAACCTAATACACAAAGTATTAAAATATGCAGTTTTTATTTTATTATCTTTTTTTTTAAAATATTCTTATTTTAAAATGTTTATTATTATTTTATTTTTAATATGCTCAAATATTTTTAAATATCTAAATTTTTTAAAATATTATTAACTGGTTTAAATAGTAATATAAATTTTAATGTAAATTCTCACATTTTGTAAAATTACAAATAGAGCAAGGGCATAATGATAATATTACTATTCATTCTTATTTCTCCCTTCCTTCTCTATCATATCAGTGGTGAACTGAGGATTTCTATAAATAAGATAATTCTTTCTCCTTGAAAGAAATGGCTTTCTTGATCTCTACTAAACACGCACACTCTCCCTATTCTTTAGCCGAACATAGCTATTACTAAAATATTTACAATATTACCTTTCTAGCCCATCTTCATAAAGTTTAATATCAATTCTACTAGTGAGTTGACTTATATGTTATTTAGTTACTTGACACTAACATGTATATTAGATTTAGTATTCTAGTAAGAAGAATGTTAAATTTCAACCCAAAAATTTTAATCTTTATTAACATTGTCCAACACTGAAAATGACCATTAGTGTGTGTGTCTATATATCTATATATATATAGAGAGAGAGAGAGAGACACACACACACACACACTATTATACATTTAATATAAAAATTTTTAATGTATTAAAAAAATATAGCAGGGTATGATCTTGAAACCCTTCATGGAGATAATTTAACTTGAACAAAATTTAATGACACCTAATTAACAAATCATATCCACACATATAAATGATTGTTTTATTATATAATCTCTTAACTTAAAAATAATAAAACAGAATAAAACTTAATAGATTTGATATAATTACAATTATTCATAAACATTAAATATTTAGGCTTCGATTGATATAATTAGAAATTAGAATGTAAAATTATAACTCTAATATTAATTTAATTAAAATTTGAATTTAGACAAAATTTTAAATCTTATGGTTGTGTCATGTAACGAATAAGAACAAAATTAAAAAATAAAAATAAATGTATAGCATATTCACTATCAAAATAGGAAGAGCGTATAAACACAAAATTATCAATGATATTATTGTAATTTTACCATAAATAATTAAGAGAATAATTTTAATTCAAGAATTCTTATTTGAACGTTTTTCTAAAATATAATATGACAAAAATATTTCAAGAAAATATATCAAACATGCTCTTTATTTTGGGCATTGCTTCTATTTTTCTTTCTAACGTAAGTGAACAGGCAATATCTTGAGTTCATGCTTTCACATAAGTGTTATTCGGCTTTGATTACACGAATATAGCTACTGCCTTGTTTGGGCCCTCTACGCTAAACTATCTTCAATGCACACATACACCAAGCCATTGTGAGTAGTGAGCTGTGACCCCTCATGATGCAAGAAAACAAATACAACTCGTTGATAGCGCAAAATGGTAATGGATCATCGTATTACATCACTCAAATATATGATTTAGCATTCACCCAAAACCTTACGAATGCAAATTGACGTAGGTTTTATTGAAATCAACAAATTGATGTAGATCACAAAGAATGGATCATACAAACCGAAAACGATGAGGAAAAAGTAGAAAAAACGCAAACATACAGTATCTTCATTATGATATGATATATACGTGAATATCATTTATGGGAAAAATCAAATACATTAGTCAACAAACAATGGATTATGGTTGATTTATTCAACTTCTTCTGAGTCGCTATTTTTTAGTGGAAGGTGCAACAATGCTCTTAACAACTTATTGATGGCATAACTCTGTTATTCACTAATATGATGCTAATAAAGAATGAATGTTAAGAAAGAGGCTTAAAGTGGAATAATTCTGGTAGTCTAACCGGTGGAGAAATGAAGAATTGAGAGAATATCTTAGTTAGAAACACAAAAAGAAAAAAAAAAATATTGCTAAGAACTTAAACATTGATGTAAATTTGTACATATTACTACTTTTAGTCACTATTTATAATACTATCGCAGAAAGTGCTGTAAAAAAAAAAAAACGTTCAATTATCTAATTTACTTAAAAGTTTTAAAATGTTTTGTTTATTTTCGTGAAGTGTAAAGAAAAAATGTCTTACTATAATTAATGATTTAGTTCAAAAAAAAGGTTGCCTCAAAATGATTAAGAATTACTAAATTTATGGTCTTTTTTCTTAAAATCTTGGGGTTTATGAAAGAAAATTTATTGTTCTATATATGTTTAAATAATATTTGTATGAAAAATAAGAGGAGAGGAAATTAAAGAAGAGGGTCAATTCAAAACTAAGTGGGATTTAAAAAAGTAGTTTATTGAAGAATATGGTGTCTTTATTCAACTAAGTGTACAGCTATGCTATACAAGGGCTTTTTGATCTTGTTGCTATAGTAAAAATTAATAATGAATCAAACATTGTACAATAAAAAAATAATCATTATGATACAATAATTTTGATGGGTTACATTGAATCATTCAACATGACCTTAAAAAAAAATATTTTAAATATAAAATTTGGATTGCGTGGGGTCATCCAACGCAACCTAAATCATATTTTTGAATAAAATATGTAGATTGTGCAAGAACAATTACGCATTTCTTTTATTTTTTAAAAAATTAATAAATAGGTCATGCAATCAGTCAAAGAAAAACAAATAAACGATCATTAATAAAATCTTGAGTTCCTCTAAAATAATATATAAGATGAATATGACTTTTTGATTTCTATTTAAGAATTGAATATTAATATCTATTTTTTTAATAATTTTTCAAAGGGGGAACCCCCCTTTATATACAAATCAGGGAAGACATTCCCCTTTATTTTTTAAAAAAATTAGTTTTAAAAAATTAATATAATTTATATTAAAAATAATTATATTAAATGTTAAAAAATAATATTAATATATCAATTATTACTAATCTAATAATTATATAAAAATTAATAATTAAAATATTTGAAAATTAATAAATAATTGTTGCCTAATTACCGTTGAAAGTTAAATAGTATTAGCATGTATACATGATGACAATACAAATATAGTAATTTGAAATGAAGAATTGAATAAACAATAGTGAGAAGAGGCTGAAAATTCAAAACCAGCTTGTCCTATGTATGTTTTGCTGTGTAAAACAATGAAAGAAAAATTATCTATCTTTTTATTCGATCTCCTTTTCAAAAGAATTTTGTTTGAAGAAATTGTGTTTTTCGGTTGTTTTAGACTAAGTATTTTGATTACGAAATTTTGATAAAAGAATTAGAGCACATAAAGGCAGCTTCTTATTCATCTTCAATAATAATTAATATAAAATTTTTGTTGTGATTTATATTAAATATAAAAGTTTATAACATTTCCAAAAAATTATGTTTAATGTGAATCACAACTAAATTTAAATTATTATAAAATTTATTATATTAAACATAAAAATTATATTTTGTAAAAAAAATTATATTTTTATATTGTCATATCATTTCATCTATATTTGATGTATAAAAAATTGTAATATAAAATTACAAATGTACAAGGATAAAATGGTAATATTATTAGTCATTTTCATTCATTCCTTCCTACTCCATCGTATTGGCGATGGAATGATGGAATGAAGATTCGTATAAACGAGAGAATTCTTTCTTGTAAAAAAAATGACATTTCCCCCTACCAAAGACATAACTTTTTCCCTCCCTACTCTTTAACCAAACCTAGCTATTATTAGCATATTTATAATATTACCTTTCTATTTCATCTTCATAAAGTGTAATATCAAATCTATAGTGAATTGGCTTATATGCTATTAGTTAGTTACTTGACTCTATTAACATGTATGTCAGATTTAGTATTATAGTAAGAAGAATGCTAAATCTGATGTCAAATTTTCATTTTCATATTACGTTAGAGTGTGTCTATATATATATATAGACACACACAAAATTATTATACATCACAATTAATAATATTTCTCCTCAATAGTATAAATTTAATTCCTTTATAATTTAATATTAAAATTTTAAATGTATTAAAACGAATATAGTAGGGTATGATATTGAAACCCTTCAAGGAGATAATTTAATTTGAATAAAATTTAATGCCACCTAATTATAAAATTCTATCTACACTACATATTGTTTTTTCTAATATAATTTCTTAAATAAAAATTATATATATATATATATATATATATAATATTGCAATTATTCGTTGACGTTAAATATCTAAGCTTTGCTTGGACAAAAATTTGAAATTAAAATGTAGAATAATAATTCTAATATCAATTCCATTAGAATTAGAATTATTTCATAATTTTAAAATTTATGGTTAAGTGATATAATGAGTTAGAACAAAATACATGTATAGCATATTCACTATCAAAAGAAGAACATTAAAAAAAGTTATTACTGACATTATTGTAATTTTAATATAAATACAAAAAAAAACAATTTAAGAGAATTATTTTCGTTCAAAAAAATTTTTATCTCAATTTTTTTCTATAAAATAATATGATAAAATTATTTTAAAGAAAAGATATCAAATAGGCTCTTTATTTTGGGCACAACTTTTTTTAAAAAAAAAAAAGAAAATTCGTTGAACTGACAACATAAGTTCTCGCTCTCACCTAAATGTGTTACTAGGTTCTGATTACACGAATATTGCAGTTGGATGGGCTTTTTTTTGGGCCCTTTATGCTAAACGGTCCTCAATGGGCCCTAACACCTAGTTACTGTGAGCTGTGTCCCTTCGTGGTGCAAGGAAGCAAATATAAATCATTGGTAGCGCAAAATGGTAATAGATGCACTACTCAAATAAATGACTAAACATTTACCCAAAAACTTACAAAAGCAAATTTATGTAGGTCACAAACAATGCATCACAAAGACCAAAAATAAAAAAAAAAAAGTAAAAAAAAAACAAACATACTGTATCTTTGTTAGGATAGATGAATATCATTTCTCACCGAAATCAAACACTTAAAACTAGCCGTGTGTATTCATTTTGATTTTGAACCTTGTATTATGGGAGCACATGATATTGGCTGATTTATTCAACCTCCTTTGAGTCGCTATTTTTCAGTGGAAAGTGCAACAATGCTCTTAACTTATTAATGGCCTTCGGTTATTCACTAATATGATGCTAGTAAAGAATGAATGCTAAGAAAGAGGCTCATTGTCAATAAGGGTATAACAATAATAATATATAAGACATTTCATTAAATCAAAAGGTAAGGAGAGACTAAAAATATATATAAAAAAATGTAAATATAAAGTACAATTAAAAACACATTATAAAACACAAACGAGAGAAAGTAAAGTGATTTTGACTCTTTCAAATTTTAGTATATATTTTATCTTAACTTTTATACTTGACACTCTGTCGAAGGTTAGAAAAAAATGAACATTGATTGATTTTTAAAAATAATTTCAAAAATCAATATATTGGAGTCACCATTAAAATTTTTATAAAAAAAACTTTGGAAAATTATTTTTTTGAAAAAAAGGATAGTCTGCATAACCAAAGACGGTTGGGGAGTCTATTTGTACCATGGTAAAAGTGTTAAATACCTCATAACACTCGTTTATAAAAATTATTATTCTAAGTTAATATAAAATAAATACGACTTTAATAGTTATTTTAATTATCCTAATCAAAACATGTGCAAAATGAAAGGAATAAAAGAAAACAATACATAAAAAATATTTACAACAAATCATATAAAAAAAATAGGAATATTTATAAAAGAAAAAGGAAATATTTGCAAAAAAAGGAATAAATGAATGAGATGGAATATTTACATTAAAAATAGTTTAAGTAATATTAAAAAAATATTTACAGGGTTAAACTTAACGTTAGAAGGTGTCCTATGCCTTACATAATCTAAAATAGGGACAAAAACCCACGTAATTCATATTGGCTAGAAAACTAGTATCACTTAATTGTTGATTTGTATTTTTACCAAAGAAAAGAAAATAGAAAATAACTTAATTTCCCAAATAATTTAAGAATTAGTTGTAAGTGTTTTAATTTGTAAATCAAGTTAATCTCTCTCCCTTGCTCTCTTATTTTTCTCTTTTTTCTCTTTTCTATTAATGCTGGCTTTCATGCAAGTTGTCTATTAAAAGAAATAACGGGCTAAGCTAATAAGGAGATTGGGCCAGACAATATCAGGGAGGATTATTCGCTAGAGTTGATAAAAGGTAAGAAGAGGCCCAGGGTAGTTTTTGGACCACTTGGCAATCATCTTGCAACTTAGCTTAGAATAGAGAACACATAGGTCTTTATCAACAACTTTCATACTTCATCATTTGGACCTAGCTCCCAGGCCTATCGAAACTAACGATTGTTATTAGCTGGAACTGCCAGGGCATGAGTAGTACTCGAGTAGTTCGAGCTCTAAAAGAGCTCATAAATGCTAAGAAGCCCAACATGTTAATGTTGATTGAGACCCTGGTCAATGCAACACAAATTAAATAGTTAAGGGTCATGCTATAGTATGAGGGTAGCTTTGCAATTGATCAATTGGGAAGAAGTGGGGCCATTACAATGTTATGGAAACTTAATAACATGGTCAGTATTTAGAGTTTCACTTACAACTTCATTTATATTCACATCTTGGGTATGTGGAGAACACATTGGAAACTAACAAGGTTTTATAGGTACCCGAAAAAAGGAAGAAACGAGAGCCATAGGCCCTACTGAAAAGCCCATCTCGAGTGGATGACTTGCCTTCAATGGTAATCAGAGACTTCAAAGACATGTGCTCTAATGAGAATGAAAGAATCCAAACTTGCTCATCCAAGGTTTTCATTTAACCCATCATAGAACAGAGTAAACCAGAGGATATTTATATTTGAGAATAGCTTGTTAACTAAAGCTTATAATTGCCAAACAGTACTTACAAAGCTTGATAAATGCCAAACTAACTAATTCCTTAGAACAAAAACACGAGTGGAAGCACTAGTAAACAATTCAGATCTATTGACTCAAAGACTCAAATCCTTAAGGGACAGAGGTCTGGGACTTGAAGCAGAAGCCCAAAATCTTCAAAATTTGAAAGATTATTTATTGGAACTAGATGAAATAAGATGGAGACATCCATTGAAAACCTTGTGGCATAAATAGGGGGACTGAAATAAGCATTATTTTCACTTGAAAACTTTGGCCAGATGAAAGAACAACCATATAGAAGCTTTTAAAGATGAATAAGGAAATTGGATGACCAACTAGGAGAGGTTACAGATTATGGTGGTGGAGTATTTCAACAACCTCTTCACGGAGCCCCAGAGCCATTTAGTACTTGTTTTAAAGCATATCCCAAAGGTTGTTTCAAAACATTATAATACAATTTTAACCAGACCATTTGAAGATTATGAATTTTGATGAGTCATATTTTAAATGCACCTGGATAAGTCTCCCAGGCCAAATGGCTAAACCTGACCTTCTATGAAAAAATTTTGGCATTTAATCGGTGTTGATGTAAGTAAAGAATGTAGAAATTGGATTATGAGTTGCGAACTCCCTTTTCAGATGTGGAATACGTTGGTTGTTCTGTACCTAAGACCCATAGCCTGAAAACAGTAAAGGATCTGAGGCCCATATCACTGTGCAATGTTATTTGCAAAATTATCTTAAAAGTGATAGCAGATAGAGTGAAGAGGATATTGCCTTTCAATCATATCTGAATGTCAATTTGCTTTTGTTTCAGGGTGTTTAATTACTTATAAAATTCTTGTTGCCTTTAAGCTTATCCATGCTATGAAGAGGAAGATAAGAGGAAAAGAAGGTTAGGTGACAATCAAAATAATGGCTCATTTGACAAGTATACCGAATCGCTTAAGTAATTTAAAAGTGAGAGAATATCGTTGTATGAGAATTTTGGTTACCAATTACCAAATTTATTAACTAAAAACTATTTAGATAATGAAAACTTAGGATTAAAGGGAACTCAAATGAAAATAACAAGTAGCACAAGTAAACAAAAAGCAATTGATTTATATTTTCTTTGGTTTTTCAAGAAACAAGAATACCCAAAGCTATGAAGGAACACAAATATTAGTAATGGCTACTTATCATATTTCATTTGACCTTCCAATGAGCCTTAAAATTCCTACTTACCCATGTTTTACTCCACAATTGATGGTTAAATTCCCAAATTAACTAGAAACCAATTCCTTTGAATGATAGTTCTCTTTTAGCTAAATGAGATTATCTAATTTCTTAGATAAATCCCAATTGGAAAAGCCTTTATAAAGGAGCTAGGAAATTTCTCAAAAACGACATAGTCAACATTATCTATCCGATATAAGGTTAGACTATCGTGTTTATCACTTGAGTAAGAACACATATGAATTTCCTGGTTCTATATACTAACCCTAAATCAACCTATAAATGGCCAAATCATAGAAAGCATTAGGAACCATGATAAACACTTAATAAATGGAAGTAGAAACTTGCATTAAGTAAGAAAACTAAGAAACAATTATTTAAGTCAAGCTACATCATCACCTTAGCTTTAAAGCTTAGCTATACATGGTTAAAAAAACTACAAAAACAGAGTTAGAAGAAGAAAAAATAAGCAAACTCCATGGTCTCCTTGGTCCTAAGTTGGTTGTGATGCTCTAAAATCCCTCAAAACCTCTTTTCTTCCTTCTTTTCCTCTTTCCCCTCCTTTTCTAGCTCTCTTTTAGCCAAAGTTACCTTAAAAAATGGAAATTTTCTATTTATAGTCCAATTTTTCACATGTAAAGAAAAAAACAAATGTCTGAGCATTGCTTTGGATGCCCGGGAATTGAGTGACCAGATCAAAATATTGAAATTGTATTGGATGCTTAGGCATTGAGTTGGATGCTTAAGTAATGGATGACCACAACACAATTTGCAATAACAATGAAAGCTTGGGGATTGCTTTAGATGCTCAAGCATTGAACAATTAGATTGCACTTCTCTAAAGTTAGAATCCAAGTCTCTTTGAGGCTTTTAAAAATGAAATTAGTTAGTAAAACTCTTAAATTTATGCACTCAAGTAAAGATAGAATAGTTTACTTACTTGAAATTAAAATTACATTGCTAAGAGCGAAAACTTGAAATTCATAGACACTTTTTGCATAAACAACAATTGTTAATGAGGGAAATTAAACATAAAATCAAAGTTATCAACTCTCCCAAACTTAGATCTTTGCTTGTCCTCAAGTAAAATTCTGAAACTATACCTTTGGTGAACAAGAGAAAACTTAAAAGGAACACAAACTTTACACTAATATGAAATTTTAAAACTAGAAAAACAAAACAACAATGACAACAAATCTTCAAACAATTTCTAAAGAATGTTGAGTTAAGAAGCAAAGAGTACATATGAATATTATAGGATCATCTAGGATTCTCAACAATAAGCAAAAGTCTTTTCTACTTTCTAAAGCATAAGCAAGAAAGGCAATTTCACATTTAAAAAGACTAAGTATGAAGGGCCTTACAAGATAGTGTTTTCAAGCAATCTAGCTCAACTCTAAGTGTTTAAGGTTAAGTGTTTCATTCAAATTTCTTCAACAAATTTTTCATTACCATAGGCTTGCTAAAGTTCTACTTATCTACTACATAAATCAAATGCAATCACAATTTGAAAGGACTTTATTAAAGGTTGTATTGAATCTAAGGAAATGGAATGGGTGGAAAAACACAGATCAAAGTGGGCCAAAAGAGAGCAAAATAATATTAAAAAAAACATAAATAATGGCAAAAGCAAGATAATAAATAATGTTAGGAAAATGAAATGATAAAAGGGAAATTAACAAAAACCAAAATATAAAAAAAATAAAAAAATAACAAAATGAAAGTTAACCAAAAAAATAAAAAAGAATTGGAAAAGGAAGTAACAGAGTAGGAATTAGTAAAGGAAATAAAAATTAAGAAAATACAATTGAGTGGGGTCATGGAGTGAAACTTCTTAGCTGTAGATGAATTTCCATTATATTGAGGTTAGAATTGATGCTTGAATAAAAACTTTGCCAAGTTATTTAAAACATGAGATTCTATTGCAAAGAATGGATTGTTGGACTGCCAAGACCAAGGATTCATGTCAAACATAGTAACATACCAAAGCACATTTAAGTAGCTTTTGTGAGGAACGTTTTACTCAAACACTAATATGTATCTGCCTTCTTGTAGGATGCTGCTGCATCAGACAGAAAAGCTGAAGCATCCAGGAAACGTGCAGAGGACATTACGGCAGGAACAATCTAAATGAATGGCTGGGAGTTGTTTCAGCATGAGCCATGGGTGTTTGATCACTCACTCTATTGAGGTTAATTTTCAGTCACTCATAAAATTGCTTATGCCTTGAAAGCTTCTCCTGTAAAGTACTAAATCAGCTCCTGGTTGTACTGGGTTCCAGTTTTAGATTTTCTTATGTTTGTGTGGTGTAACCTTTTTACCATGGGTCCATATGTTCCTGGTGTTACTATACGCTTGATCTTCTCAAGTTCAAAAATTTGGAAAGGTAGGGCTATTGGTGATGGTAAAAAGTTGCTTGTGTATGTGGCATGGTGGACCTCTTTCAGATTTAAATTGTTGAATTTTTTAGTGGATGGATTTATAGTATAATTACTATTGTGGGTTTTTTTTTTTTTGGTTACAAGACATAAGACTTTGAGACTTTGGAGTAGAAATCAAATTTACATAAATCTTCTTGGCATTTAGGTTTAGGAGAAGTCATTTAATCCAACATTCTTTTATCGATGCGCTTTTGAAATTTAGCTCTATATGTTTAGTTATAGAAATAACCTTTCTAGTGTGAATATTTTGTTTTGATTCATTTTTAGTAAAATAATTAATGTTCATAATATAATATTTATATTTTAAATCATAATTATTGTTAACATGCCTCATAAGCTGCATGCTTATGAACTGTGTCAAAATATTTACGACAGCATTAGCCCAAGCATTGGCTCATGCTCCACAAGCTAGTGATTTAGAACAAGGAAATTACTTGATTTGCCATCAAATAGAAAATTCAAACTTCTTGTTCAAGAAAAAAGAAGAAAATCCAAACTTATTTTATACATAAAAATTTCTGTGAAATGAAACGATTTGATACTAAAGTTTCAGCTAAATAGCACACAAAAACAAGCATAATCTTATCTTTCAGAAAGAACTAGACAATTGAGAGCACCTAACACTTCATTGGAGGGGGAGCCGGAGATGCATACTAATTTCCTACAAGAAAAAACAACAGTATTATTGTCATAAATAAAATTACAAATATTTATAGCTGAAAATGTATTATTTAACTTTTTTGTTTCAAAATTTAAATTTTTTGGTTTTCAATTATATGTTTCAAGTATTTAGTTCTTGAATCATATTTTTATAAATTTAGTCTATTAGAATCTTAGACTCGTTAATCATTAATCCTCACATCAATAAAATTAAATAGAATAAATGTACATTAGCCTATAACTGAGCCGTACTAAACTTTATCATGATCACTCTCATTTAATTAAAATAAAGACCAAATATAACAAGAAGAAGAAGAAGAAGAAGAAGAAGAAGAAGAAGAAGAAGAAGAAGAAGAAGAAGAATAATAATAATAATAATAATAATAATAATAATACTTTATTACTAACCGAACTATGAGTCTACATGGTAATCATTAAAATTTTAAGTTCGGTTTATTTAATTAAACAAGTTTAATGTGTTGATCAAACTTTTATTTAATACATAAATTGAGCCCTATTTAAACGCTTAGAGTTTAATCAAAATATTTCATAAACAGTTCAATTCATTGACGTACCTAAATGTACATATTGTAAGGATTAATGAATATAACTGGCCTAGAAAAAAGGGACTAATGATATGGAGTACAAAGCTAACAAAGATTTAATTGTGTAAGTATATAATTTAAGAATCAAACCTTTAAAATATGTATCTATATTTCCTCAATTTTGTTTGATAAGATGTCACACTCGTATAAGATAATGCAAAGTATTATGCAATTTTGTTGTTCATGAGTGGGAAAACAACAAAAACAAAAAAAATAGTAGAAAAAAATATTTGTATTTACCTTGTCTTTTGAAGCATCGAAGATGAGGGTCAATGGGAAGATCCCTCCTATCGAATTCTAGGTCATAGAGAGAGTTCATGAAGGGCCAAAAAATTTGAACGTAAAAGAGCCTATAAGTTTGACATTTTTTGTACTTTAGGACGTGAAAGTTAAATGCACAATTTAAGGCATCATAAGAAAGAGCAATCAACCCTTCAAAAAATAAAAAAAATAAAAGAATGAACAATCAAAATAAGGTTTATATGAGCTCTGGAAGATAACCTTACAACAAAGGGATTGACTTCGGCATCTTGTTCTTCCCTTCATTTTTATAATTCATTATGGCTTCTTCAAAATAAAAGGAAATTCTGCCTATTTGCCCTTGTTTTTCATTTGGCTCCTCCCTAAAAACAAGGGAAGTATAAACACAAGATCATATTATAGGTTTGTACATTCTTTGTCACAAAAAATGTGAAAATTGGATACCTTTGGGTGTTTCGATGATGGCGATTCTTTTACTTCAAAAGTACGTCTGCCAATACCATCATAATATGTTGATTGTTGTCCTTGCAGGCCATGAAAACATAATTGAAACCTTGCCTTTGTCATTTTAAGAGCAATGGCATGAAATTATCAGCCAACAAGTAATAGTTTTTTACAACCATATAGCCCAAAGAAAAATATTGTGGGACTACTTAAATAAATAAAGCAAAACTCACATATTGGTTTTGTGCGTCCATATTTAGAGTAACAGAGGAAGTGGTGGCTAATGGAAGAATATGGTTAAGGGAAATGATGAGTTTCATATCAGATTGCACCCTGGGATGATTCAGTAGAAATTAATTTTGATTAGAATTGTCAATATGATTCAAATAATTTGTACATAGAAATCATATATTTATTACCTGGAAGCCAAGGAAGATTCTCCAATTTGTTCTCCCTCATATTCTCTATTGACATTATAATTTTCAAAAACAGGGGAAGAATTCTGCAGTTGAACACTTAAAGCATTTGGGAACCTGAATTGAAGAATAATGATTATGTGTAAAAAAAATTATAAAGGCATAACGTCTTTATAATAAGATAAAATCATAAACAACTAAATTTAGTAATGGACACATCGAGGAAATCATCGCCAAAGTGAAAGATCAAGTACCTGGGAATCTCAGGTACATGAGGCAATATGGTGCTCCACAAAAGTTGTGGCAATCTAGAATTTGGCAATTAATAAAGAGTGGAGTTTTTCCAACGAATATGTTGGCTATTTGCCAACTGATTGGATTCAAATATTATACTATCTGACACCCTATCTGACCTACATTTCAAAATGAATCAATTCTACTAAACTTACAGAAAGTAGAAATAATGATAAGTAGCTCTTTCTTGATAAAGAGTGATTGTTATTTGCTTATTGAATGAAATAGGCAGAATAGGTCCCTTGTTGTGCAAACCTAATTGACGTTGTGATTTGGGATAAATAGTGATTACTCTCCTAATTATTAGAGAATTGGGGGTGCCTATGATGAGAAATAGAAAAAAGTATAATGCATAAGTAGACATGTTTGATATAAGGGTAGACTAAATGGGAAAATCTTATGTAAATGATTTGATACCTCGAAGGCACCGAAGATGATAATACAAAGGAATTGATGGTGGTTGAAGATAGCCTAGTTTGTGCTGATTGTAGCGGAGCATAGGAGACTTATATGCAGAATATATATATATATATATATATATATATATATATATATATAAGAGCATTCAATTGGGTTTATGAGGATTTTTCAGTAAGATTGGTAAATTTTCCTTTGGTTCTTTATAAGGATGTTGATGGTTAGCATATTTTCGGTCATTCTCCCTAGGATTTTGGTCTTAACATCATGTTTTTGGGCTTAAATTTATGAGATTTGTGTGGTAGCTTTTCTAGGGACCAATCTAAAAATTTTCTAGATTTTGGGGTCAAACATAAAATTGTATGAATTCTGGAAATTAATTGTTAGGGCTAGTATTTTAGGAAACTATTATTTTTTATGAAATGATATCTTATGGTTGCCCATGTATAGGCTTAGTTGAAGGTGAAAGAAAGTTTAAAAGTATTGCAAATTGGTACTTAAATGAGTAGTTAGAAACAAGAAATATGAAAAAGTGACTATAATTGGATTTGCAATGTTAAATTGATGAGAAGCTACTAGGGCATATGGTGAGATCAAGGAAAAATGAACTAAAGCTAAGGCATGAATTTTAAGTGGTAAATAAGGAGATATAAGTATAATTTTGTTGTTGAGATGATATGTTGAAATGAGAGTATGAACTAAAGGAAGAAAACTCTCTTTGATAAAGTATGTGTTTGAGCCAATGTTATTGGTTGGTGTAAGACTCATAGATATTTCAGTTGTCCCTAATAAATCCTTTCAATTTATGAATTTTCTAAGGGATAATGAAATGAGCTCAAATAAAATGTGTATTGACAATAGTGTGGATTAAGGAAATTTATATTTTTGGGTTATAGGGATTTATTTTGAGGAATAGCCTATAACTACGGAAAGAAGGCAATGTTAATTGAAATAGTCACCAACTAGGTAAGCGGTAGCTCTTCTAACAGTATGACAGGTTATACGATGTTGTTTGCCATTTATAATTTTAGGTAGTGAAATTTTTATGGTTATTGTCCTTATGCCAGTAAGGAAATAGCTTACTAGCCTTCATTAGTTATCAAATGAATTATGAAAAGTGAGTACTAAAAAGATTGAATAGCGTGAGCTTGTACATCACGAATGATTGATTTAACTTTTCTAAGGACAAGCACCCTTGACTGACGAATATGTTTTCCCCTTCGATCGATAAATATATTGATCCAAGGGTTGAGTACCTTTGACTAACTTGATTTCCATGGAAATAAATCCATGACCATTATTTATATTGTATAGTTGTGATTCCTTTCTCATGTGTAGCTAATACATGTTGATGCCTGATTACAGTAAGGGTTTAAATGTTAATTAACATAATATTGGTCATTGTAAAGGTTTTGGCCAATAGGTATAGTATTTGATAGATGATAATTTATTATGAGTAATTTGAATAGAACATTGTATACATCAAGGTATTCGTATTGATTATGTTGTTGGAATGTTACCAATTTATATTTTTTTCACTTTCAGATAGCCACCCAGAGCATCATTTGGAGCATAAGGGTTAGTAGAATTCTACGTGTGCTGAAGGGCCTACGATCCTTATTTTTTTGGGGTACTTTTGTAGTAGTATAATTTGGCCAAATGTAAATAACTGTATAAATGTATGGATGACCATAGGCAGATTCTTCATTCCACTATTTTGTTATAGTTTTATTTGTTATTGGATGTTTTGAGAGCTTAGCTATCTTTTCTAGAATTTAATGGATGAACAGGTATTTGTAGTAAATTTTGGTATGCCTTATTTATAGATGAGACTCTGTCGAAATTTCTACACGAAACATGATAGATAAGTTGCTTAATATTAAGGTTTCTGTGAGCTTATGTTGTTGCATAGTATTTGTTAATCAGGAAAACATTATGGTTGGGTTGTAGGAATGAGGTAATTCCTATTATCTATGTTAGTTGTGCTCCGAGAGTTCGGGGTGTGACAGCGAGCACCAAGAAGAAAGAGCAAAACGACACTGCATGCATATGTAACTTTCATATTGATAATCAATGCAATATCAAATTGAACATATGAGTATGGTTCCAGCCTTTAAAAAAAAATTAACAAAATTGTTGTTATTTAATACTTTAATTATAAAGGTGCCAGTTGTGCAATATCGTAATTTAATACAATAAAACAAGGAAGTGGACTACATACCTAGGATATGTAGGGTACAGAGACTGCATACTATGTAGACCCAATATACTCAGCATTCTAAAAGAATGTTGCTAGAACATATATAAAAAAGGTATGAAATAGTGAATGCATTAGTGTGTATAAAACCAAGTGATATCTAACCAAAAAGCAAAGGAATCATACTGTAAGTAGTCCGAGGCATATTGTGAAGCATAGGCATTATTAATTACAACGAATTGGCTACGTTGGGACCTAAAGTTGGAAGATGAAAATAAAATGATCAAAACATAGTTATAAAAAGTAATGTAGTGATTAGTGTCACAACTCCAAGTGACATACCTTCTGGTATAAGATGCGCTGTAAGAGGTGATGTTTTGACACTGATTCATGGCTGGTATTTGAGTTGCTATCGCTACTTGTGCATGCTTATGTATAAACACACACAGGAGTGCATATATTTCAATATGGTTTACAAAGATGCATGTATAGATGATTTATACTTACTGGGTTTTGTTGCAATAGATATGGGACAGAGCATGATTGCTGGTAATTGGATCCATTCAAACTATTATTTGCCATGTTACTTTGCACTAGCACTTGATGGTTTGTGCGATTCTGATTATTAAGAAAAGAACCCATTCCTTGAACTTGAAGCTTACAACATATGAACACAAGATGTGTTATAAGAAGCAACAAATGAAGCAATAGGAAGAGATTGACAATAATGTTTTTCCATAAATTAGAGAAACTTACATAGGCAAGTTCTCATTTAGAGCCCGAAAAAGTTGATTGACTTGATTACTATAACGCATTGGGGCTTGGGCCTTCCTCAATGAAGCCTAATCATGTCATCAAACAACAGAATAATTTGTTTTTAATAATAATAAACAATGAAGAATATACATAAAAGAGAAGCAATAGGTGTATGTGTGTGATTACACGGTGAAGTGTTTAAGCCAAATGTAGAACAATGCATATGCACATTATTTATGACATGCAAGTGCAAATCGTGGTCTGAATGAGGGATTAGTACCATTGATGAGAAATGGTTTGAACAGGTTTGGTTTAGTGAAGGATTAATTAAAATGGTGTAGGTAAATAAGGTAACGCATTTGCAGCATTAATGCTAGCAATAGTAGAAATACTGTGTGGGTTTTGAGAGTTAGCAGTATTAGTTAGCTGCCTATGAAGGCTACAA
The DNA here is from genome assembly GCA_037074485.1 of Delonix regia. Lineage (NCBI taxonomy): Eukaryota > Viridiplantae > Streptophyta > Magnoliopsida > Fabales > Fabaceae > Delonix > Delonix regia. The sequence continues at coordinate 9,892,225 of CM073452.1, forward strand.
AAGCACTTTGTAGCTTGAACTTGAATGGTAATATAATGTAATTAATCATAACAAAATCGAAAGAATGCTGTTCAACAAATTCAACATAAGGAATAAAAGTAAAGAATAAAAGATTAAATACGTACTTGAACAAGTGGTGTAAGAGTAGTATGTGGCTCAAGTACGAGTTCTTGAGTGTTGGAATTATCATTCAAATCAACATTTTCAGCAGTGGATGCCTTCACCTGTTTTTGTTGCTCCTGCTACAACACTTTCATCATCAATCTTAAACTGCATTTATGTGTGTGTAAAGACAGACACGGAAAGAGTGAAGAGAGAGAGAGATTTGTATATCAAGTAAACTAGAATGAATTCTAATTATTAATCCATGGCGACGACTGTGTGGTGGTGATGGGGTTATGAGTCCTTCTAATACATTGTTATCATTGAAATCCATTTCGAAATCTAGACTCACTAGTTCAGTGCCCAAGTCCATGTTCTTCTTTTGCATAACTCGTTTGATGTTAGTCAAACAAAATATGCATATTAGTAGGTAGTAGTTACAAGAAAACAAATGGACTAATTATTCAACAATTATAATCTAGACAAAAAAAATTTAAATATATTTAGTTTATGAAAAAAAGGTCAATTGTTGGGACCCTCTACGACTAGTGTTTGAATAGGGGAATTTGTTGACTTTTGGTAGGGCCCTATCATGTATGAAAGAGAACCTAGCACTATAGAAGTTCGGGCATTTCCCATCATTTCACCCTCATACCAAACTCTACTCTTACCATCTCATCCTCTATCCCATTTCAAATCTAAAATTCTTCCTAATAAATACTATAAAATTTTTCTAAATCATAATTATTGTGTGTGCCATCCATTGGCTTGAAGGGAGAAGGGGGAGGGTCCAATAGATCATACATAATAAAAATGATATAAGAAATTATGTGAAATAATCTCACATAAAACTGAGAAATAATTCTAGAATATTCAAAATTAAAAATTTCTTTAATTTTTATACTTCAAAAGTGTGTCCTTTTCTCCCTTTTTTTTTTTTGTAAAAAATTGGTAAAAAAAATTAAGCAATAAATTTTTTTTGGAAGACATAATGACACAATAAATGAAAATTTATTACATTAATTATGAAAAAATAAAATAAAAAATAATATAAAAAAGAAGCACAACGACTTGTTTGTTAAAGTATGAAAAAATAATACATTATATTTTTGCTATAATATTTTTTAGAATAATCTAAAAATATATAATCATATGGTATTAAGTTATAAGAAATATAATCATAAATTTATCATATTTTTATTAAAAATTCAAGACAATAATATCAATATTATAATTAATTTTTTAAATTAACTTTTTAATTTTGGAAATTAAAAAAGCGAAAGTCACTTAAAATTTAAGGATTTTTTTTTTTTAAATATTCTCCATCGGCTCCATCTTAATACCTCTATATCTTGCGCATGTTACACACGACGGGAGAGCGAAGGCTCTTGGCATTCGCTAAAGCAAGGGCTTTTTCCCCAAACCAATATCAGTGTAATAATAGATAAGAAGAGATTGACAAATATAATTACATCTTTTTTTTTAAACTAATCTTGATGCTTTTAATTACCTCAAAGTTAGTCATTTCTTGCATAGAAGTAAAGATTCCAAATTTTGCCCTATAATGAAATGTGTTAATAAATGATGAACATATATGGGTAGCATAAAACATATAAAAATAGGCCAATTCATATTGAGAAAATCACCAACAAGAATTTTGCTTTATGTATAGGTGTGTAGTGACTCTTTCATAATATAACCCCTCAAAATATTTCTTAACAAAATCGTGAGTAAAATAGGGTGAAAGAGGATGGGAGAACTGAGTTTCATAAGCCTCATCCCCTCTAAATCCAATAGGTAGATATGACCACAAAAACTTATGACAGAAGGTGCGATCATCTCTTCCAAATCCAATAAATTAAAAGAAAATTAGGGATATCATGTGAAACTTGAACAGGAGAGCAATACTAAAAGAAATGGATTAAAAAACTACAAATAAATGTCAGTGTATACTATCTAAAAGCGAAATAATTTTGATAAAGTCTACCTAGTGCACAAATAGAGGATCGAAAGAAGACCTTATAGTTAGAAACACAAAGAAAAATTATTAAAAAGAACTTAAAGACTGATGTAAGTTTGTGCATATCAGACTGTGATTAAAATACTACCTTCAGTTGCTATTTATAAAAACATTATGTAAAGCACCGCAAAGATAAAAAGTCCACTTATCTAATTTATTTAAATATTTTAATGTATCGCTATTTATAAAAACATTGTGTAAAGTGCTGCAAAGATAAAATGTCCACTTATCTAATTTATTTAAATTTTTTAATGCATCGCTGTTTATATAAACATTGCGTAAAGTGCCACAAAAATAAAAAGTTCACTTATATAATTTGTTGAAATTTTTTAATGTATGTTATCTGTTTTCTCTTCGTGAAGTGTGACGAAGAAATGCCTTAGTATAATTAATTATCCAGTTAAAAAAAGTTGCCTCCAAATTATTAAGAATCACTAAATATAAAATTTTTTTCATAAAATCTTGGGGTTTTATGAAAGAAAATTTATTGTGGAATATATGTTTTAGCCATTTTTGTTTGAAAAGTAAGAGGAGAGAAAATAAAAAAAGCGGACGAACTCAAAACTAAATGAGATTAGAAAGCTAGTTTGATTGTTATTATAGCTTGATTTAAGAATATAATTTCTCTATTTTACTTATGTGTACAACTACAATAGCATATGTAAGCACACGAAAACTCAAAAAATAGTTTATGCTTGATTAATATTCTTCATAGGATAACTTTAAAAAATAAAGGCACAAAAATCCATGAAACACAAGGGCGGGGTGACGCAAACGTGAGCTATAGTTGTCACTCGGATGAAGATGCGTTCAGATGCAAAAGTGGGAAAAAGTAAAAGATGCAAAGGTGAGGTCAGATTCGGTTATTGATATTTCTTTTTTGTGCAATATGAATATGTGATATCCCATAATAATTGCACCATTTAATTGCATTAAATTATTTTTCTTCAATACATCTTTGGTTTGGATTTTTCTTTTATTGCTTTAATTAAATCTATTGCTTTAACCGTTTGCTATTATCATAAAAGATGCTTTCATTCCCCATGTTACATTTGACTATTATAATTTTTTTTGTGATTAATTATATTGTATACTAAAAGATGACATAAGAAATAAAAATATATATGAATGTTTTTTAACCAAATTTAAATACAATTCTTTATATTTTTACAATCAAGGTTTTAACTTAATATACAGTAATTATATAAATTTGGTTAATTAATAACATAAAAATATTTTTTCAAAAAAATATATTTATTTATAATAATCATACATGTGTATTTATATAATTAAAAATTTCATATATTTATCATGTTGTAATTAATTAATTGTATAATAAATATTTTTTTGAAATTAATATAACAAACATATAAATTACTGCATAAAAAATTTTATATTTTTTGTATAATCTTTTTTTCTTTTAATATATGTATATGATACAATCAATTAAATATCGATAAAGAATTCTCTCGTTATAACTCAAAACTTTCTTATACCCATATTTATCTCGTTCCGACTATCATAGAAATTTGTTTTTTTCACTCCACGTAAACTTTGGACTAAAAATAAAGTTAAATTAATAATAAGAGAGTATATAATTTTATCAATGTCAATGACTGACTTAATTCAATGTTGTATTTGCAAAAAAAATTTCTTCAAGTTTCAAAAAGCTAAATTTTACTTTAAAATTAAGTGACTTTTAACCTTTTTATTTCAATCATTGTAAATATTTATAAAGATTAAAAAATTAATTATTTAATTCTTGTACTTGTGTTAAAAAAACACTGCTTACAATTTTAAAAATTTGCAAATATCAACCTGTTGTTAAATGACCTAATAATGCCATCCAATCTATTGTTGACGTAAGTTAAAAATGGTAGCTCAAATGAGTTTAAAGTGCTAGATTATAGGGATTAAAATTTTAAATTGACAGCTCATATTCGAAAAAAGAAAAAAAAAAAAAGGGAGGCGGGGGAACGGCTTTTGAACATTGTTAACCACTCTGTTTTGCTCTTCAGACCAAAATAAGCTCTTGGTGTTATCTTCTACTTCTTCTAATTGGTGTGTGTGTATAAGAAATGGTCTCCCCCCACTTTTTCTATCTTTCCATTATTTTCTTTGTAGCCATGTTTCTTATATTTTTATTGTTTCTTTTGTTATTTTTTATTTAATCTACTATCTCCTCTCTCTTGGCAATTATGAAGGAAATTAGAAGGTGAGCCCCTGATGCTTTTGCCAGCATAGAATGATCGGTTTTTCCTACCTGCTTTTTTTTTTGGTCTTTTTTCATTCTTCTTTTCTTTTTTTCAATTTTTGTTTTTTCTTCCAAGAATGTGGTGCTTACACACACACACACACACACACACACACACACACATATATAGTTAAGTCTCATTGTCTCTCTAGGCTTACCACTTCGTTTGCTAGGATCCTAACGAATAATTAATGATGCAAACTTACTAACCAAAAGAAAAAAAAAGAAAAAAGGAAAGAAAAAGAACCAAATATTTGCAAGAAAGAAATATACATGCCAAAGCAACTTCAGTCAATCCCACATTCTACATTTTGCAAGACCGCATACGTATTGCTTCAATTGCAACTCCTGATGCTAAGGATAATTTGAGAGTTCGATCTATTCTTAGCTTTATGTCATAGATTGCCTCACACTTAATTAGCAGATATATGCCTCTTGGACCAAGTATGATCATTGTTTCTCAATCAACATATCAAAAAACTATGTGTGGTAATTCACAATCACCTGAATAACATCTGTGTAACGCCTTATATGCAAAGGCGAGGAAAAAAGGAAAGTATACTTGTATTAAACAAATTGGGTAGCAAAATGGGACCAATCAACAAGCTGTTGATTACGGTGCATCCAACGATACCATTCCAAAACCTCACCATCCAAGTAAAACGAAGCAAGCGAGAGTTGATCCTGAGTAAGAGTATAATATAATTCAAAATATCATTCAACTTGAAAGATCCAAGCCTCTAGATTCTCTCCACTAAATCGCCCAAGTTCAACCGGAGCAAGCTTGTGTCAAATTGTTAAACGGGGCTTAGATGTCGTGCAATGAAAATTCATGGTGTTGGAGCTTGAGGCATGATGATGCAGGGAATCTGGTTGAGCATACGAAGCTGACTACCCAATGTTGCCCGATGCACCAATACTTTTTTCATGGAGTTTTGCTGAGCTGTGACCACAGCAATTAAGCCTGAAACAGTAGTAGTCAACCCCTGCAGCTATATAGTGAAAATGGCCTGCGAATCCTGTACCGCCTTCAAAGACTCATCCAATGCCTTGAGTCCAGTGTCCACCATGGTAGATGACAATGAGAACACCAATTTAATTACTTATATGCAAAGGTAAAAAGGTAAGGAAAGTATACTTGTATTAAACAATAACAGGGCACACAACTATCAACAACACATGAGAAAATGAATTTACATAATAAGAACGATATATGGAACTATACAGAGAAGGGGAAAGGGATTACAAAAGAAGGTGATGAGGATTTAGAGCTTAATCACAACTAGCGTGACCCTTACACACACTTCTCTTCCTATACATTGAGTCTCCACCCCTTTATGTTATTTAAATTTATGGTTGTTTGAGTTGTTTTAGTGTTGTGTTGTTGATTTACAAGATTAAATCATAATAAATTAGAGTTACTCATATTGTTTTCATTTTTGCTCATGCCTTGGAAGGAATAAATGAGTGTTTTGGTAACAAGAAAGTGAATATATCAACATTAAGGCAACTTTTTGACCCTTAGTCATCAAAATTTAAATATGGTTATTCATAGAAAGTTGTAGAGTTCTTTGAGACCTTTCCATAGAATGGAGGTTCATCAAATTTTGATATCTGAGTGTAAAGTTACAACTAAAATAATGAAGCTAGTCTAGTAGACAACGATTTGGCGCTTAAACACCAAAACATACAGAACTTCCAAAGAGTTGGCGTCTAAGCACTAAAAACTAAAGCCTAGGTGAAAAAATGTACAGAAATTTTGGGAGCCATTTAGCCATGTAGCCACTTGCTACCAGGTAGCCTCCAATTGCCATGTCATCATCCTATTGATGGCGTTTAAACAAAATATAATGACAGAGACTTAATTTCAAATAACATGAAACTACAGGGAGTTATTTAAATTATATATATATATATATATATATATATATATGTTATAAAGCCAAATTACAAACAAGGGAAAATCATAGGTATCAATTGTTTAATTTTTCCCATAAAAATGTCTTATTACATAGTTTATGTATTAGTGTTGTAATAAGCTTGAAAGTTAAAGGAATATAACGTGTATTTCTTCTTACAATTCAGACTTCCCCAATTGATAATGGGAATAAGTTTTATAAGAAGAAAGAATGAAATAACCTTATTATAATCATATGTGATATAATCTAACAAAGTAACAACAATATTATGATAATTATATGTTTGATATAATAAAGTAATCCTAGAATAAAAAAGTAAAATCAAACAAATGACCATAATAACTTAATGTAAAAAAATTAAAATATTCAATTTTCATTTTAATCTATTAATTTTTAAAAATATTCTTAATTAAAATTGTTTGTTATTATTTTCTTTTTGATTTACATAAAATATTTTAAAATATTTATAAGTTATTAAAACAGTGTTAATAAAAAAAATCATTAAGAGATTATGAAATGATTTAAATAGTAATTTAATTTTTAATTCAAATTCTAACATTTTGTAAAACTTCAAATAGTGTAAGGACAAAATAATAATATTACTATTCATTCTCATTCCTTCCTTTCTACTCCATCATATTGGTTATGGAAAGAGGATTCCTCTAAATGAGAGAATCCTTTCCCCTAAAAGAAATGACGTTCCCTTCTACCAAACACAAATTTTTTCTCTCCGTACTTTTAAACCAAACATAGCTATTATTAAATATTTACAACATTACCTTTCTAACCCATCTTCATAAAGTCAATATCAAATCTAATAATAATGAATTGGCTTATATGCTATTTAATTACTTGGGACTATTAAGATGCATATCTAGTAAGAATAATGTTAAATTTGACGCTAAATTTGCATGTTCATTTTACAATGTCTCATATTGCACATAAATGTTAGCCCCCTCTCTCTCTCTCTCTCTCTCTCTCTCTCTATATATATATATATATATAGACACACATAATTATTATACATTACAATTATTAATATTTCTCCTGGATAGTATAAATTTAATTCATTTAGAATTTAAGATTAAAATTTTTAATGTATTAAAAGAATATAATAGGGTATGATTTTGAAACCCTTCAAGGAGATAATTTAATTTCAACTAAATTTAATAACACCTAATAAAAAAGTGGAAAAATATTCGTTCAGGACCAATAGATGCAATTAATTACTAAAAAGATTTTAAATTTTGTAATTACTCTAAAGGACCTAATCTTATTTTATAACTTTTCAATGGACAAAATTTCCCCTAAATAACCTAAATATCCAACCCACCAAAACAATATGATTTGTAAGTAATACAAACCATGGTAGTATTAAATTTATAAATTAATTGTTAGTCCAATCAATTAAGGATAAAAATTATGCTGTAAGAAATGCAAAGATATTTAATAACTATGGCGAACGTGATTTGTAAGTAACACAAATTATGGTAGTAATAAATCCAGAAGTTATTTGTTAGTTTTACCAATTAAGAATAAAAATTATGTGATTAAAAATGCAAACACATTCGTTAATTAGATCAAACCTGATTTGTAAATAATGCAAATAATGGTAATAATAAATCCATATATTACTTGTTGTTTTGACTAGTTAAGAATAAAAGTTATGCTGTAAGAAATGCAAAAATATTAAGTGACTAGAGCAAATATGATTTGTAAGTAACACAAATCATGGTAGTAATAAATTTATAAGTTACTTATTAGTCCAACCAATTAAGAATAAAAATTACATGGTAAGAGATGCAAAAACATTTGATAACTAAGGAGAATGTAATTGTATTAAGAGTAAATCATAGCAGTAATAAATTCATAAGTTACATGTTAGTCTAATCGGTTATTGCTTAAATTAATTTGGTAACTTGTATGAAATGCATATACAGTCAATAATTATGGCGAATGTAACTTGTATGAAACACAAACCATTGTAGTAATATTGTAAGTGCTTGTTAGTCTAATTAAAGTTATTACTTAAATTGATGTGATAACAAATACAAAAACATTTGTCAGAAACACAAATCATTGTGGTTATAATATAATTAGTTTCTTGTGAGTCCAACCAAATTTAAAACTTAAGGTAATGTGGTAACAAACCCAATAACATTTGGTAACATCTTGTTTGGCTTTATTGTAAATGTGTTACTCTAACTTCTTTGCAATCTATAATGTAGATATGTGTGCATTGTTCATTGTACTTTATCAATTGTGTTATGCTAACTTCATTTATAAGATCCAAGAGTTAAAATGAATCATACTGCAAGGTGTATTTCAATTTGCTTGGCCTGTATATGCTTATCCATGCATATATTTATGAGTGTCCTTAGCTGCCCTAGTGAATTCCCTTTGTGAATCATTCTTCCAGAATATGATGAAGTTTTAGAAGGAGAACGTAAAATGAGAGAAAACCTTGAGACTTGATGAGAAATTAGGAGTAGAATGAGAGTTTTTTAAAATTATTTAGACTGGAGACAATTTTGTCCTTTGAAAAGTCATAAAATAAAATTAGGTCCTTCATGGTAATTACAACATTTAAGATCTTTTTTAGTAATTGATTGCATTTATTAGTCCTAAGCAAAGATTTTCCCAAAAAAAATCCTATAAACACATCCATATGATTATTTCTTTTATAACTTCCTAATTTAGAAATAATTAACAAGAATAAAACTCAATAAAATCTTATACAATTACAATTATTTATCGATGTTAAATATCTAAGTCTCACTTGGTACTAAAAATTGAAATTAAAATATAAAATTATAATTTCAATATCAATTCCATTTTATTTAGAATTGATTCATGATTTTAAAATTTATGGCTAATTCATAAATAAGTTAGAATAATATTAAGAAACCAAAATAAGTATATAGCATATTCACTATCAAAATAAGAAGAATGTTTTAAAAAATTATTAATGACATTATTATAATTATTATATAAAATATGAAATGTCACACCTCTAACTAAGGAAGTGTGATCGGCATGAAGATCAACATACAGATGATGAGTACATAGCTCGCAAAGGGCAAACCACCACAGATACAAAGCACATAGCTTATAGAAATAAAAAATCTCAAATGTAGAGCAGATAGCTCGCAAAGGGTAAGTCACCATTGGTATAGAGTAGATAGCTTATGGAAATTGATTAGTGTAAATAAGGGATAAAGCTTCGAAATTCACCTTATAAGTGAAAACCCATGGAAATTTTGTTGGAAACATGTGAAATCATGCCCAATTTCCTTATATTCAAGAAGAACATGCTACTGGAAGGGGTTTGTGATTTAGAGCTTAATAGATGCAATTGGTTAGTGCTTATGGATGAGAAAGGTTCAAAATTCAATTCGGAAGCAAAGCTTTAGGGTGATTTCCCAAAAACTCATCCAAGTTATGCTAATTTGAGGTTAAATCGCGAAAAAAAAATTTCATCTGGAGTTTCTGGCCAAATAATGCCCTTACTGACCAGTAATGTGCCAAAAGTGACATTACAATAAAGAAGTTTCACTGGTTACACAAATTGAGGTAAAAAAAGGAAAGATTATTGCTACCATTGAAGAATGAGTGAAGCTAAGCGAGAGTGCGTGTTGTGCAATGGAAGAAGAGATTAAGAAGGGTAATTTGGTAATTTTACATATAAGGGACATGTAGTACAATTTGAAAAAAAATATGGTTTACCTCCAAAGTAGCATGAGTGGAGATTTGAACCTTGATACCTTTAGTTGCAAAGAGTAAGGATTAGCCACTTGTGCCAATCTTAGTCAAAGTTATAAAGCTTCTTCATTTTATATTTATGTCTTTTTTTTGTTTAAATATCATCCCAAATGCATTTCCTTCCTTTCTTATACTTTTGAAACTATTTAAATATATATTATCCATTCAAAATAAAATATTTAATGGTAGGATTTTCAAGTATGTTACACAAAAAAAATTAAGAGAATAATTTTCATTTAATTTTTTTCTAAAAAAATAATATGATAAAATTATTTTAATCACATGAATATAGCTTATAGATAGGCTTTGTTAGGGCCCTAAACTATTGTAATACACACATACACTAAGCCATTATGAGTAGTAAGTTGCATCCCTTCGTAATGCCAGAAAGCAAATATAAATCATTGATAGTGCAAAAGGGTACTGGATCATCATATAGCACTACTCAAGTGAATGATTTAGCATTTGCCCAAAACTATACAAAAATCGAATGCAAATTTATGTAGCTCATGAACTATGGATCATACAAACCAAAAATGAAAAGGTAAAAAAAAACTAATGGTATCATCATTAAGATAAATGAATATAATTTCTTAGAGAAATCAAATACTTAAGTCAACTAACTATGTGTATTCATTTTAATTTTGAACCTTGTTTTATAGGAGCACATGAGCTCGATTGACGTAAGCTGGCTCAGAGAAAAATCCCTTAAATTAAGGGTGGCTTTACTTTATATACGCTAGTAAATAATCCTGGTCGTCCTTTTAATCGCATGCTCCATATAATGCCACGTCTCTGTAGAATCTGATAGCCCCTTTCAAAATGCACTTTTCATTAAGTGAATGGTGCATTTTGAGGGACTTTACCTTTTTTTTTTTTTTCAAAGAAAGGACACCACTAATATGAAATTGTTTTGGGCAGGCATGGCATTGTCCATAACCTTCTTAAAATGTTTTAACAAAAACAAAATCTTAAAACACACCATTTCACGTAATTGAAATAGTGCGCTACATATATGTTTGCTTTTGTAGGTGAGTGAAATTTTCTCCATATATGGGGGAGGTCCTGGCATGTTCAAATAATCTTTTTTCATCATTAGTTGTTTTTTTTACAAACTCTTCTTATAAAAACCTTTGGTTTTTCAACCAATACATCCTTCATATATGTTTGCTTTTATAGGGTGAGTGAAATTTTCTCCATACTCACACATACACACATACATATATATATCCTTTATACATATGCGTATAAAACATTTGTGTTTGAATGGGTAATGAAAACCTATAGAATGGATGGATGTTATATTGCATGTGTGCGTTTGTGCGTCTATATATATATATATATATATATATATGTATGTATGTATGTATGTATATATATATTGTATTAGCTATTAATGTTTAGGCAATATAAAGTTGCTTTTATTAGTGGTCCAAGAAAAGTTGTTGTAGGTGTAAATGATAGGGGAAATAGACAAATCAAAAGGGAAATCAAATATTAGCAAAAGATCCTAATCAGACCCTGCTATGCAATCTGACTAAGATTCAAGGTTTTCTTAGTATTTATTTCATTTTCTTTCCTCTATATTACAATACTCAAGTGAAGTAGTAAAATCATTAATTATGAATGGCACCAATAACGCTATTAACCAATCTGTGACTAATGTCATATTTGTATGAATAGAGGTTGCATTTACTAATTCAAGAGTCCCTCTCAACAAATTTATAAATGATTGGTCATTAACAACAAACACTGAAGCACATAAACTACAATTCCTGAATTATGAAATGATGTTATTGTCATTAAAATAAAAAGAACCTCTTCAGTTATACACTGCACTCATCACTTTTCTTTAACTTTCAATGGCATATATAGCAGAGGCAATAATTGTTAAGTAATTGTCTATTACTGATTATTTGTACTCAAACGACATAACTTGATTTAGATGCATAATGAATAAGAGAAAAGAACATAGAATTTCATTAAGATGCATTTGCAATTTAGCAGTTAGTAAGATGTTCTTTTCATTAGAATTAAGTTATTGATGAATTGCTATCTTATGCAGATCCATCGTATTGAGGCCTAGTTACGTAAGAAATTGCAATACTTGTTTTCAACTATTATAGGTAAATTCAGGTGTCTCCTCAATGATTTTATTAACTTGTTATTGCAATTTTAAGATCACTATCTTACTCTTTGATAATGTTCAAAGGCATACCTAGAGCATAAAGTGAGACCAGAGCATATGGCGAGGACAGGACAAACATAATTAGGGGAAAGGGTAGAAAAGATTAGATAATGTTGAAAGGCATAGCCAAAGCATGACCACAGAGGATGAGAAGACCTCTATTTTGGCATTATCTAGCAACAACGAGGAGGGGAAGAAGTATAAACCTGAAGAAAATGACAAAGAAAACCCTAAATCAAACTCCATTACACTATTCTGCCGCAATAATGAGGAAGGGAAGAAGAAAATAGCGAAAAGCCAAGGAGAGGTTGAAGCGCAGACGTGAAGAAAATGATGAACAAAGCCTTAAGCCAAGGGACTTACAAAACAACTTCATAGCTACCAATGTTCTTTGAAAGAAAAAAAAAAAAAGAGACTCCAAAATGCATTGTTTCACATAGTGAAACCATCTGTTTTGATATGTAGTTAGAACGTGGCATTATATGGAGCATGTGATCAGATGGACAACCATGATTACTAACTAGAGAAAATACAGTAGAACCAACCCTAATTAAGGGGGTTGGTTCGTTAGAAAGGCTGAATAGTCACCATATTGTTATCCCACAATAAACAAAAAATACCATATATTTATATATATAAGCAGAAAATTTTTTTGAGGTCAAGATCATAAATTATATTATATATTATTTTTGGAATATATATTCACAAAAATGTAATAGTGCATTCATGGTCGACATTTCTATAGCTATTTGTACAACATTATAATATACAATTCCATGAAATGGAACATATTCTTTAAATATGTCCTATTCTATATAATTTATCTCATAGAATTTTTTTGCAAATTATAAACTAATTTTAAGTAATATATATGACTTAATAATAATAATAATAATAATAATAATACATAAGACATTTTATTAAACCTAGAGGTGAGGAGAGACTAAAATTGTTATAAAAAATGTAAATATAAAGCACAATTTGAATAACATTATAAAAACAAAAGAGTGAAAATAGTGATTTTAACTCTTTTAAATTTTAGTCTATATTCTATACTAATTATCACATCTGACTCCTCGTTGAGGGTTGAAAAAAAGAGTAAATAAATTGATCTAAAAAATAATTTTAGAAATAAATTTATAGGAGTCGCCATTAAATTTGTAAACCGAAAATTTTGGAAAACCATTTTTAAGGAAAAAGGGAGGTCCAGTTAACCAAGGATGGGTTTAGAAGTTTATTTGTATCATAGGGAATATGTTAGATACCTCAGCACTCATTCATAAGAATGATTATTCTAAGTACAACCTTTAGAGTTATTATAATTACCCTAGTTAGAACATGTGTAGATAGAAAGAAATTAAAGAAAACAATACATAAAATATTTACAAAAAATTTGATAAGAGAAAAGAAAAAAATATTAACAAAATCAAAGTAATGTTAAGAATATTAATGTAAAAAAATAAAAGTTTAATTTTAACAAATGAGAAAAAGGAAATATTTGCAAATATAGGAATAAATAAATGAGATGTAATATTTACACTGAAAAAAATTTAAATGACATTAAAAAATATTTACAAGATTGTACTTGACCTAGGAAGATGACCTAGGGCCTAAAACTTTAAAATAAAGATCAAAGCCCAAATAGTTTTGTGAACACCCCAATCCCTAATTATTTAATTAATTGATACATTAATTAATTAATAATTAAGCAAATTAAAAAAATTTTAAATGATAAAGCTTCAAATGACATTTTTAATTGGGGACAATTTGAAATTGAAAATAAATGATGGAGACAATTAAATAAACTCAAAACCTAAAATAAATAAATAAATAAAATATATAATAAAGTTAGCTAATTTAAATAATTATAAAAATCAAAGCAAAATTATTGAATAATAATAATAAATAAAAATATATATAATGGAAACAGAAAATTAAAAATTCAAAAAACATTAATTAATAATTATGGTAATAGTAATGAGTAAAAATAATAAATAATAAATAATAAAAAGGTTGTAAGCATGAAATGGAGACAACATCATACTGCATCATGAGAGCTGCAGGAAAAGCTAAAGGAAAAGGCACGCATGAGCCATCTTTCCTACGAGGAGGATGGAGGAGAACCAAAAACAGACCCTTCTACAGACTGGTGGAAGTGGCAAGGGCAAAACACAACGTATAATGATGATGGAAGGATGGTGAAGGGGGACGGAAAATAGCCCACAACCTCTTTACATGTTGGTAGAAGTGATAGGGGCAAAGGGAGGTTTCTATAAAAGACGGTTGAAAAGGAGAAATAAGGGGAGAGGATTTTAAAGAGATTTTCAGAGGGACTAACCAAAAAAAGAGCAGAAAATGAGAAGGGAGAAGCTAAAAAATGAGAAGGACGATGAAGAGGGGTTAACCAAGAATAGAGCTTCAAGAAGAATGCTAGAAGTGTGAACCAAGAAGAGTGCTGGAGGCTTAAACTGAGAAGCGGATAGGCGTTGCTGATTGAGAAACCGTGGTTGGAGGAGGAAGAAGAAGAAAGAAGAGGTGATGTGCTAAGAAGATGCAGCAGAAAGAGGAGAGAGAGGTGCAAAAGAGAGAGAGAACGATGAGTTGAGCAAAAGAAACACGAACTAAAAAAAAAACTATTGAGGAAGAGGTTCCACGAACACACCAAGCCATCTCTTTGTTCACCTCTGTTTGAACAATCTGAAATAGAGAAAAAGGGGGGCTCGTGAAGGAGGAGAAGGAAAGGAAGAAACTTGAAAGGGAAGAAGCGAATAAAAAGTCTTATATACATGCAAAAGGGAGGTGAAGTCAGTGCACGGTTAGAAGCGGCAAAAGGCAAAGAAGATGGAACTCATTTTTGGGGTTGAATGCATTAAACAATAATGGAAATGGAGAGCAGATGGATGGACCAACGAGAACTGATTCCATATCGCGAGGTAGCTCGGGGAAGTTGTTTTTGTCAAGCCTATTAAAGAAACATCTTGGAATCATGAAGCACACTTATTATTTCCTGTTCATTTGGATGGAAAGAGACACATTCTAAGAGTGACAGAGTGCGTCTAGAGCAAGAGAGTTAAACAACATTTTAGAGAGAGAAATAGCATCCTCAGCACCATCGAAAAGAGAAAGAGGAGAAAAGGAGGGCCACTAGAGAAGCTTCGGAGAAGGAGAACTGATGGTGAAGGGCAAGAGGACGAGAAGAAGCTAGGTGAGTTGCATGAACCATGTGCTTTTCTTTCTCTCTACATCCCAGCTTGTAAACATGCATGGCATCGTTATATATATATAAAAGTTTTTTTTTGGTTGTTTGGTGTTTGATTATTATTATTATTACTTTATTTGTTTTTATATGTGATTAATCTTGATTCTATGATAAGGTTTTAAAAAAATCATCATGTAAGAATATTTATCTCCTCGAATGCTGGGGATTGTGTGAGATTTCAATCTCCATAAATCCTGAAAATTAGTACTTGTTTTAAATAATAGTAATGTAAAAATAAATACTTTAATATTTTTCATTATTTACAAAATCATCGTGTGAGAATATTTATCTCCTCGAATGCTTAGGATTGTGTGAGATTTTAATCTCCATAAATCCCGAAAATTAATACTTGTTTTAAATAATAATAATGTAAAAATAAATACTTTAATATTTTCCATTATTTACAAAGTTATCGTGTGAGAATATTTATCTCCTTGAATACTTGGGATTGTGTTAGATTTTAATCTCCATAAACCCCAAAGGTTAGTGCATACTTGTTTTAAAAAATAATAATAATTAAATATTTACTTTAATTAAATATTTTCCATTATTTATGAAATTATCGTGTGCGAATATTGTTCTCCTTGATTACATGGGATCATGTGAGATTTTAATCTCCTTAGATCCCTAAAATTAGTACATATTGTTTTAAAAATAATAATAATTAAATATTTACTTTAATTAAATATTCTCCATCATTTATAAAATTATCGTGTGAGAATATTGTTCTCCTCGAATGCTTGGGGTCATGTGGGATTTTAATCTCCTTAGATCCCTAAGATTAGTACATATTTGTTTTAAAATTAATAATAATTAAATATTTTCCATTATTTACAAAATTATCGTGTGAGAATATTATTCTCATCGAATGCTTGGGACCATGTAAGATTTTAATTTCCTTAGATACCTAAAATTAGTATATACTTATTTTAAAACAATAATAACAATAATGATAATAATGCAAAAATAAATATCTTAATTAATTTTTTCTACAAAAATGATTAAATTCTTTCTTTATAATCATTTCATTTTAAATTTCAAAATAAAGATTAAGATTCCAAAAATAAACAAAAATTAAAAAGAGAGAAACATGAAGAGGTCAAGAGAGTTAGATTAATTAGGTTGTTGTAAATTAAAATATCCAAATCAAATTCCAATCCCATTTTATTTACAAAGAGTTTGTTTAATTTGAACTCTCGTATTCTCATAACAAAAATTACTAATCATCAACTAATAAGATACGCCTTTTGGTCAAACTACGTAAACTTTGATCCCTATCACGGGTTACGTAGGCCCTAGGTTTTCATTCTAGGTCAAGTTTGTCTTTTGTAAATATTTATTTGTTTGCCTCTATTATTGTCATTTTTGTCTTCGCTGTTTAATAGGCATGCATGTCAATAAAGGGTAATTGAGATAAATTTAAGGCCATATTCTATTTCAGCTAACTAGTTTAAGGTAACCATTCTTACAGACGGGTGTTGTGGGGTGCCTAACACCTTCCCCACACTTAAATAGCCTCCCAAACTCATCTCTATTTTCACAGACCATTTTACCTTGTTCTTTTTGTTTTAAATTAGTTTTCCAAAATTTTTTATTTAAAAATTTTTGGTGACGACTCCAAATAAATTGATTTTCAAGATTCATTTTTAAGAATTAATAAAATTTAAACCTTTTATTTCCTCTTGCCGAAAGGTCAGTTACGACAAGTTCGTATCTGCTAGAGTCGATAAAAGGTAAGAAGAGGCCTAAGATAACGTCTGGACCACCAGGTAATCATCATGTTGCTCATCCTAGAAAAGATAACAAAATGGTTTTTATCAACAATTTTCATACTTCATCGGCAAGACTTGGCTCCCAAGCTTGCTGGAACCAATGATTGTTATCAGCTGGAACTATCGAGGCTTGGGTAATCCCTGAATAGTTCGAGCTCTAAAAGAGCTCACAAATGATAAGAAGCTTAACAAGTTGGCATTGATTAAGACCTTAGTCAATGCGACATAGATTGAAGAGCTAAGGGTCATGTTACAGTACGAGGTACCATTGAAGTTGATTGACTAAGAAGAAGTAAGGGTATAATAGTACGATGAAAATGTAATAACATGGTCAGTATTAAGAGTTTGGCCACAACTTTATTAATATTCACATCTCAATTATAAGGGGAACACACCAAAGACTAATGGGTTTTATAGGTACCCATAAAAAAGAAGAAGACTAGAGTCATAAGCCTTACTTAAAAGTTTATCTCAAGTGGATGACTTACCTTGGATGGTAATTGGAGACTTCAATGACATGTTGAGCTCTAATGAGAAGGAATGAGGAATCTACCATCTAAACTTGCCCGTCCAAGGTTTTTGTTCAACCATTAAAGAGTGTGGATTATAGGATGCCAATTCAATCAGGTATCCATTTATATGGGAGACATGACACATGGGTATCGTAATAAGGGAGAAATTAAATAAAGCCATGGTTACTTAGAGGTGGCTTGATTTACACTAGGATAGTTTAATGTAAGTTTTGACATCTAGCTATTTAGACCACTCCCTAATCATAGTGGACCTCAACCCTTCATAGAACAAAGTAATCCAGAGGAAATTTAGAAAGCTAGAAAGCTGATAATTGCCAAATAGTACTTATAAAGCTTGATAAATGTCGAGATGAACTAATTCTTCAGAACCAAAATGTAGGTGGAAGTATTAGTATGCAATTAAGACCTATTAACACAAGACTTAAATATTTAAGGGATAGAGGTATGAGACTTAGAGCAGAAGCCTATAATCATCATAATATGAAAAATGAATTACTAGAACAAGAAGAAATAAGATGGAGATAGCTATCAAAGACCTTTTGGCTCTAATAGAAAGATTGGAATACACGTTGTTTTCAATTGAATGCTTTAGCCAAACGTAAGAATAACCATATAGAAGCTCTTAAAGATGAATGAGGAAATTAAGCGAATAACCAGGAGAGGTTATAGACTATAGTGCTGGAGTATTTCAATAACCTCTTTATGAAGTCCCAAAGCCATTTAGAACTCATTCTAAAGCATGACCCCAAGGTTGTTTCAAAGCATGATAATACTATATTAACCAGACTACTTAAAAACTATCCAGAAAGCCATATTTTAAATGCAATTAGATAAGTCTTTAGGGCTAGATGGATTCAACTCAGCCTTCTATAAAACATTCTAGCATTTAATTAGAGTTGATGCGAACAGAGAATGTAGAAATTAGATTGTGAGTTGAGAACTCCCTTCTTAGCTATGGGAGACGCTAGTTGTTCTTATACCTAAGACTCTTAGCTCGAAAACACTAAAGGATTTAATGCCCATATCATTGTGTAATGTTGTACACAAAATTATCTCAAAGGTGTTTGCAAATAGAGTGAAGAAGATATTGCCTTCAATCATATGAGAATATTAATATGCTTTTGTTACAGGCTGTTTAATTACTGACAACATTCCTGTTAGTTTTGAGCTTATCCACACTATAAAGAAGAAAATAGTAGGAAAAGAAGGTTGGGTGGTGATCAAAATGATAGCTTGCTTGACAAGTACACTGAATTGCTTAAGCAATATAGAAGTGAGAAAGTAATAATAAAACTATCTTTCTTAAAATCACATTTGTCCCTTTTTGGTAAAGTCATCATATAAGATCATTAGTCTCCTAAGGTTCCTAGTGAGTCGTCAGGTAGGACTGTCTGAGATCCTGTGCCTCCCCAGGTTTTAGCCTAATGTCATTTGGTTGCATTTTCTAAATATAATTTGGAATACATAATAATTAAAATAGCTTCTTTTTTACTTTAAAATCCTTTTTCACATTTCACTTTTTTTTTTTAAGTACAAATCTTAATTTCGTTTTTTTTTCCTTTAAGACCCTACTTTTATAAAATCAAAATAATAATAATAATAATAAAGCCAAAAATAATTTCCTTAAATTTTTTCCTTGAACACTTTGTTAAAATTATCCTGAAATAAAATATAAATAAGAATCATGTTTCAAAATTTCTTTTTTCCAATTTTCAAATTCTTGTCTTTAAAATGGCAAAAGACCTAAAAATATACTTTTCCTTTCTTTTTAACCTTTTTAAAATTCTTTCTTTTAATTTCATATTCCACCAAATGTAATAAAAAAAATAAAGTTTTGTTTTCAAAGATGCCCAAACTACAAAAAGATATTAAAAAGTGAAATTTGAATAGAGCATGGAATTTCAATTTAATTGATTTCAAAAATTAAAATACACCAGCTAAATTCCAAATTCATCTTGTTTATGAAAATTAGTTTAATTTTATCTTCCTTGTTTTGTTCATAAAAAGTAAAAATTATGAACCAACAGACACACCATTTTAGACAAACTACATGGACTTTGATCCCTACTTTACGGTATGTAAGTTCTAGGCCTTAAACCTATGTCAAGTCTGCCCTTTGTAAATAATATATTTTTCTTCTATTTATGTTGTTTCATTTCATCTGTTTGACTTTCATATTTTTTTTATTTACATGAGATTGATAAGAGTAATTTAAAATTAAATTAAGGCCATGCAAATTTTCAATAATCAATTTTGGGTAATCATTCTAAGGAACGAGTGTCGTGGGGTGCCTAACACCTTCCCCATACACAATTGACTTTTAAACTTGATCCCTAGTTCGCATACCATGCTTATTTTTTAAATTAGTTTTCTAAAGTTTTCCTCAAAATTAGAGTTGCAACTCCTAAATTTTAGTTTTCATTTTTAAGGCAAAATTAACATTTCTCTCTCTTTTAATCTCTTTAGTGGTCACATTTCAAGTGTAACAAATATTTTGTTTAGAAGAAGGCTTCCTCTACTTACTACCACAATATTCATCTTCTGATCTAATGCCTATGGAGTATGATAAGCTTGATATGATACTACTACGACTAACCCTGATTTAATATGTTTGAACGATCTTATTAAATATGCCACCGAATGAGCTCTTTAAGAATTTCAAAATTTAGTAATATCTTTCAAAGTTTGGTAACAACTTTAAGAATTTCAAAGTTAAGTGAAAATCTTTCAAAAGTTGGTAGTAAGTTGTCAAAGGTTGGTAACCATCCTTGGAAAATATGGATGGAAGAAATCTCTAGAATTGTTGAATTAATGATTTGCTAGCATTATAAATAGGGGGATGCGATAATGGGAGTGAGTGGCAAAGTAAGAAGTTGTATAAGTGTGTAAGAAGTGAGAAGAGGTGTAGAAAGAAGTTTAGAGTGAAATGTGTCTTTGGTAGTTATTGTAACTTGTGGAGAGCAATAAAAAGTTTTTATAATTAAAGTCCCTATTCTTGCCTTTTGTATTCTACATATCTAAACCTGAAAAAAAGAGAAAGAGTGAAGAATACAGAAGAAGTAGTCAACTCAAAAAGCCTATGTCTCCGGTTTTTACTTGTTCTATAATAATATACCTTAATTAACTTAAATTCAGAGTGGTTGGTGTGAAACTTCTTAGCTGAAGATGAATTTCCAATATGTTGAGGTCAAAATTGATGCTTGAATAAATACTTTGCCAAGTCATATATAACATGAGATTCTATTGCAAATAATTAATTGTTGGACTGCCTACGCCAAGGATTCATGTCCAACGGAGCAACATACCAAAGCACCTTTAAGTTGCTTTTTGAAAAGAGCTTTTTTCCTAACTGCTAATATGTACCTGTCTTCTTTCAAGATGCCGTTGTGTCAGCCAGAAAACCTAAAGCATCTAGAAAACTTGCAAAGGAAATTATGATAGGAACAATCCAAATGAATTACTGAGAATTGTTTCAGCATGAGCCATGGGTGTACGATAACTCACTTTATTAAGGTTAATGTTCGTGGTCATACTATATGCTCAATCTACTTAACTTCAAAAATTTTGAAAGGCTGGGCCATTGGTTAAGGCAAAAAGTTAGTTGTGTATGTGGCCTGAAATGACCTTGTTTAGATAAAAATTGTTTAATTTTTTGGTGGATGGATTTGTAGTATAATTTCTATTGTAGGTTTTTTTTTTTTTTTTTTCGGTTATAAGACACAAGACTTTAAGTCTTCAAAGTGGAGTAGAAATCAAATTTACATACATTAAATCTTCTTGGCACTTAAGTTTAGAAGTGTCATTTAAACCAAGATTCTTGTATCACTACGTTTTTGAAATTTAGCTATATATGTTTGGTTATAGAAATTACCTTTTTAGTGTGAATGTTCAGTTTTGATTAATTTTTTGTAAAATAATTAATGTTCATATTATAATATTTATGCTTTTAGTCAACAGTATTATGTTACCATGCCTCATAAGCTACATGGTTACAAATATTCTCAAAATTATACTACAGCATTAGCCTGAGCATTGGCTTCCACTCTATAAACTAGCACTTTAGAACAAGGTAATCACATGATTTTCCATCTAATAGAAAATCTAAACTTCTTGCAAAAAGAAAAAAAAAAAAAGAAAATCCAAACTTTATATGAAAAGAAACGACCAGATACTGAAACTTTAGCTAAACAGTACATGAAAACAAGCATAATCCAAACTTCACGTGAAAAGAAATGATCAGATATTGAAACTTCAGCTAAATAGTACACAAAAACAACCATAATCCTATCTTTCTAAAAGAGCTGGACAATTAAGAGCAATTGGCACTTCATTGGAAGGGGAGCTGAAGAAGCATACTAATTTCCTACAATAAAAAAACAATAGTACTATTGTCATAAGTAAAATTTCAAAAATTTATAGTTGAAAATGTATTATTTAACTTATTTAGTTTCATATTTTGGTTTTAAACTATCTATCTCAATTATTTAGTGTTTGAATCACATTTTTATAAATTTAGTCTTTTAGAATTTTTGCCTCATTATCCATAAATCCTCACATCAATAAAAATAAATAGGATAAGTGTACATTAGGCTATAAATGAGCTACACAAAACTTTATCATGATCATTCTTGTTTACTTAAAATAGAGTCAAAATATAGATACAATAATAATAATACTTTATTACTAATCGATATGTGCAGTTATAAGTTAAGCATTAAAATTTTAAGTTTAGCTTATTTGATTAAACAAGTTTAATATGTTGATCAAACTATGATTTAATAAATACATTGTTCCCTATTTAATCGTTTAATGAGCTTAATTAGAATATTCAATAAACAGCTCAATTCATTGACCTACCTAAATGTACATATTATAAGGATTAATAAATGACTGGCCAAGAAAAAAATGACTAATGATATAGAGTAAAAAACTATCGAAGATTTAATTAACTAAGAATATGATTCAAGAATCAAACCTTTAAAATATGTATTAACATTTCCTAAATTGTGTTTGATAAGATGTCACACACTAACAAGGTAATGTAAAGTACTCTACAATTTTGGTATTAATGAGTGGGAAAACAACAAAAACAAAAAACCTAGAATAAAAAATCTATTTGTATTTACCTTGTCTTTTGAAGCATCTAAGATGAGGATCAATGGGAAGACCTCTCCTATCAAATTTTGGGTCATAGAGAGAGTTCATGAGTGGCCTGAAAATTTGAACCCAAAAGAGCTTTTAAGGTTAACATTTTTGTACTATAGGCTGTGAAAGTTAAATCCATAATTTAAGGTATCATAAGAAAGAACAATCAAACTAAGGTTTATTTGAGCTCTAGAAGATAACCTCACAATAGAAGAGTTAACTTCTGCGTCTTGTTCTTCATTCACTTCATTTTTAGAATTCATTTTGGCTTCTTTAGTATAAAGGGAAATCCTACTTCTTTGCCTTTGTGTTTCATTTGGCTCCTCCTGCTTAAAACATGGGAAGTATAAACACAAGATCATATTTTGGATTCGTACATTATTTATCATAGAAAAATGAGAAAAATGGATCCCATAAAAGGAAGACCCTTCATCTCAAATTTTGGGTCATAGAGAGAGTTCATGAATGGCCTAAAATTTGAACCCAAAAGAGCTTTCAAGGTTGGCTTTTTTGTACTATAGGTTGTGAAAGTTAAATCCATAATTTAAGGTGTCATAAGAAAAAGCAATCGAACTAAGGTTTATTGGAGTTCTAGAAGACAACCTCACAATAGAAGAGTTGACTTCGGCATCCTGTTCTTTATTCATTTCATTTTCAGAATTCATTTTGGCTTCTTCAATATAAAGGGAAATCTTGCCTTTTTGCCTTTGGGTTTCATTTGGCTCCTTCTGCTTAAAACATGGGAAGTATAAACACAACATCATATTCTGGATTTGTACATTCTTTATCACTAAAAAACAAGAAAAATGGATACCATAGGACGTATAGATGATGATGATTCTCTAACTTCAAAAGCACATTTACGAATGTAATCATAATATGTTGATTGTTGTCCCTACAGGCCATGAAAACATAATTGAAACCTTGCCTTTGTCATTTTAGGAGCAATGGCACGAAATTATCAGTCAACAAGTAATAGTTTTCTTTAGCCATATATCCCAAAGAAAACAATATTATGGAGCTATTCAAATAAAGAAATCGAAGCTTACATATTGTTTTTGTGCATCTATAGTTAGAGTAACAGAGAAAGTGGTAGCCAATGGCGGAATATGGTCAAGTGAAGCGATGAGTTCCATATCATATTACACCCAAGGATGATTTACCAAAATAAATTTTAATTAGAACTGTTAATATGATTCAAATAATTTGTACATTGAAATCACAAATGTATTACCTAGAAGCCATGGAAGATTCTCTAATTTTTTCTCCCTCACTTTCCCTAGTGACATTATAATATTTAGAAATAAGGGGAGAATTATGTAGTTGAACGTCTAAAGCATTTGGGAACCTGAAGTCATGAATAATTATTATGTGTAAAAGAAATAATTGAATAAAATCATATGAACGAAATCATCCCCCAAGCGAAAGATCAAGTATCGTGGAACCTCTGGTACATATGGTAATATGGTGCTCCACGAAAGCTGTGGTAATCTTGAACTTGGCAACTGATGAAGAGTGAAGTTTTGCCATTGAATATGTTAGCTATTTACGAACTGATTGGATTCTAATATGATACTATTGACACCCTCACCAACCTACATTTCAAAAAGAATAAGTCCTACTAAACTCATAGAAAGTAGAAATAATAATAAGTTGCTCCTTCTCGATAAAAAGAAATAGTTATTCACTTACTCAGTCAAATAGGTAGCACAAGTTCCTTGTTGCGCAAACCCAATTGGCATCGTCATTTGAGACAAATAATGACCATTCTCTTGATAATTAGAGAATAAGGGTTACCTATAATGAGAAAAAGAAAAATGTATAATACATGAGTAGAATAAATGGGAAAATCTTATGTCAATGATTTAATGCCTCGGAGGCATCGAAGATGCAGATGCAAAAGAGTTAATTCAAAGAAATTTTTGCAATAAGACAATGAATTAAAAGGGTGAGCACTAAGAAGGAAGAGCAAAACGATGCAGTTTATATTAGTAACTTTCACATTTATTATAATGCACATGACTATGCAGTAAAGTCAATGCAATATCAGATTGAGCTTATGAGTATGGTTCCAGCCTTTAAAAAAAAGGACAAAATTGTTGTTATCTAATACTTTAATTATAATGGTGCCAGTTGTGTAATACCGTAATTTAATAAAATAAAATAGGGCAAGAGATCGACTACATACCTGGAATACATAGGGTACAGAGGCTGCATACTATGTGGGCATAATATACTTGGCATTCCATGGGAGTATTGTTGAAACCTAAATAAAAAAGATATGAAATAGTGAATGCCTTAGCATGTTAAAATCAAGTGATATATAACCCAAAAAGCAAAGGATTCATACTGCAAGTAGTCAGAGGCATATTATGAAGCATAGACATTATTAGCTGCAATGAATTCAATATGTTAGGACCTAAAGTTAGAAGATGAAAATGAAATTATCATAACAAAATTTTAAAAAAACAAAACGGTGATTAGTGTCATAACTCAAAGTGACATACCTTCTTATATAAGATGCGCTATAAGGGGTGATGTTCTGACATTGATTCATGACTGGTATTTGAGTTGCTATCACTGCTTGTGCTTATTCATTTATATTAATACATAAGAGTGCACATATTTCAACAAAGGTCATAGAGATGCATGTTTAAATGATTTGTTCTTATTGGATTTTGCTGTGAGAGATATGGGATGTTAGAGCATGACTGCTGATAATTGGATTCATTGAAACTATTGTTTGCCATGTTCTTTTGCACCAGCAAATGATGGTATGTGTAATTCTGATTATTAGGAGAATAACCTATGCCTTGAACTTGAAGTCTGCAACATATGAATGCAAGATGTGTTATAAAGAGCAATAAAGGAAGAAATAAGAAGAGATTAACAATCATAAATTTCCACATATTAGTGAAGCCTACGTAGGCAAGTTCTCATTCAAAGCCTACTAAAAGTGATTCACTTGATTACTATAACGCCTTGGGGCTTGGGCCCCCCTCGACAAAGCCCAATCATGTCATCGAACAACAAAATCATTTGTTCTTAATAATGATCAATGAATAATATGCATAAAAGAGAAGCATACATGTGTGATGGCACGATGAAGTGTTTAAGCCAAATGCA
This sequence comes from Delonix regia, assembly GCA_037074485.1. Lineage (NCBI taxonomy): Eukaryota > Viridiplantae > Streptophyta > Magnoliopsida > Fabales > Fabaceae > Delonix > Delonix regia. The sequence continues at coordinate 9,918,305 of CM073452.1, forward strand.
GAAGAATGCAAATGCATATCATGGTCTAGATGAGGAATCATTACAGCGGTTAAGAAACAATTTAAACAGGTACGGTTTAGTGAAGGATTAGCTGAATATGGTGCAGGTAAGAGTTAGCACATTTGTAGCAATGACGTTAGCGTTGGCAAAAATATTATGTAGGTTCTGAAAGTCAGCATTATTAGTTGGCTGCCTATGAAGGCTACGAAAGCACTTTTTAGCTTGAACCTGAATGGTAATAATATGTAATTGATCATAACAAAATTAAACGATGATGTACAACAGATTCAACATATGGATAGATTGTAAAGAACAAAAGTTTACATATGTACCTAAATAGGTGGTGGAAGAGTGGCAAGCGACTCAAGTGTGAGTTCTTGAGTGTTGGGATTATCATTCAAATTGACATTTTTAGCGGTGGATGCCTTCACCTCTAGTTTCTATTGCTCTTGCCACAACATTTCATCATCAATCCTAAACTGCATTTTTGTGTTTGTGAAGATAGATACTAACAAAGTGAAGAGAGAAAGAGGGAGAGATTTATACATCAAGTAAATTGGGATGGGTTCTAGTTTTTAATCCATGGTAGGGGTTGTGCGGTGGTGATGGGGTGACAAGTCCTTCTAATACATTGTTATCATTGAAATCCATTTCAAAATCTAGACTCGCTAATTTAGTGTCCAAGTCTATGTTCTTTTACATAACCCATTTGACATTAGTCAAACAAAAAAATACATGTCAGGTAGAAGTTACAAGAAAACAAGTGGACTACTCATTCATTAATTATATTCTAGAAAGAAAATTTTAGATATATTTGGTTTATAAAAAAAGGTTAACTGGTTGAAACTAGTAGAAACGTATACAACTTGCATCTGAACAAGGGAATATGTTGACTTTTTGTAGGGCCCTATCATGAATGAAAGAGAACCTAACACTACATAAGTTCAGACCATTTCCCATCATTTCACCCTCCTACCAAACCTCGCTCTTACCATCTTACCCCTGATCCCATTTAAAATCTAAAATTATTCATAATTAATAGAGAAAAGGGAAGGGCCCAATAGATCATACATCATAAAAGTGATATAAGAAATTTGGGTGAAACAATCTCAAATTAAAGTAAAAATAATTCTAGAATATTCAAAAAGTAAAAAATGCTTCAATTCTTATATTTCAAAAAGAAGCACAATAACCTGTTTGTTGAAGTATGAAAATATAATATCATTAAATTTTTGCTATAATATTTTTAACAATAATATAATATAAGTAACAAAAGTCTAAAAAATAAAATCCTATGGTATTATGATATAAGAAATATAATCATATATTTATCATATTTTTATTCAAAATTTTAAACAAGAATATCAAAATTTATAATTAATTTTTTAAATTAATTTTTAATTTTGAAAATTAAAAATATGCAAGTCACCTAAATTTTAAGGAAATTTTTTAATAAAATATTCTTCACAAGCTTCACGTTAATTCCTCTCTATATGTCGCACATGTTTCATGTGACAGGAGAATGAGGTCCCTTGGTGTTTACAAAAGCAAAGACTTCTTCCCTAAGCCAATATCAATGTAATAATAGATTAGAAGAAACAACAAATATAACTACGTCCTTTTCTTATTTTTCTTTTTTATTTTGAACTATGTTGAATGCTTTTAATTACCTCAAAGTCAATCATTTCTTGCATAGAAGTGAAGATTTCAAATTTTAACCTATAATAAAATGTGTTAATAAATGACAAACATATATGAGTAGCATAAATCATAGAGAAATAGGCCAATTCATATTGAGAAAATCACCAACAAGAATTTTGTTTTATCTATGGGTGTGCAGTGACACCTTTAGAGATATAACCCCTTAAAATATTTCTTAACAAAATCATGAATTTATAATCGGGTGAAAGAGGATGGGAGAACTATTCATTTCATAAGTTTCAACCACACCAAATCCAATAGATTTGACCATAAAACCTGATGAAAGAGGATGGGATCATCCCATAAAATCCAATAGATCAAAAGAAAATTAAGAATATCATATGAAACTCGAACAAGAGAGTGATACTAAAAGAAATTGATTAAAAAACTACAGATAAATGTCAATGTATCATATCTAAAACCAAAATAATTTTGATAAAGTCTAACCAGTGCAGAAATGGAGGATCGAGATAAGACCTTAGTTAGAAGCACGGAGAAAAACTATTGGAAAGAACTGAAAGACTGATGTAATCTTGTTTATATAGACAGTGATTAGAATACTACCTTTAGCCTTTATTTATAATATTGTGTAAGGCGTTGTAAAGAAAGAAAGTCAACTCATTTAATATATTTAATTTTGTTAAAGTATTTTGTCTTTTTTCTTTTCGAAAAGTGTGAAGAAGAAATGTCTTACCATAATTAATTATTCGGTTTAACAATAAGTTACCTTCAAATTATTAAGAATCAATAAATTTATAAGTCTTTCTCCATAAAATTTTGTGGTTTTACGAAAGAAAATTTATTGTTTAGTATGTTTTAATTATTTCTTTTGAAAAGTAAGTGCCGTGAAAATTAAAAAAGAGGATCAATTCAAACTAAATGGGATTAAAAAAGTAGATCATTGATGAATATAATTTCTCTATTTAACCCAAGTGTACAACTACACTAGCATAGCTAAGTACACAAACTCAAAAAATAGTTTCTGCTTGATTAATATTTTTCATAGAACAAATTTTGAAATAAGGGCATGGAAATCCATGAAACGCAAGGGTGGGGTTACGCAAGCATGAGCTATAGTTGTCACGCTTGTGTGCAAGCGTCCAAATGAAAAGGAAGAAAAAAAGTAAAAAGATGCAAAAAACGGGGAGTGATCTTTTCTTGTGCAATGTGAATGTGGTATGCTATAATAACTCCACCATTACTCCGCATTTAATTCCATTCAATTGCATTAAATTCTTTTTCGTTAAATGCATCTTTGGCCTGGATTTTGCTTTAAATGCTTTAATTAACTTTATTACTTTAACTGTTTTGTTATTACTATAAAAGATGCTTTCAATCTCCAGAGTGTATTTGACTCCTATATTTGTTTTGACAATTAAATATATCATATAGTTAAAAAATGGCACAAAAGATAAAAACATATACGAATTTTTTTAACGAGACTTAGATATAATTTCTTATATTTTTTGAGATAACTACCATTTTGGTTCATATTTTAGCTAAGTGATAATTTTGTTTTACACAAATTTGGAATAACAAAATAGTCATTCAAAAATTCATCAATAATTCAAACAAGTTTCTTGATCATTTTTTTGATAAAAAATGTGAGAAGTTTTTTTACACTGTAATGAACACTTCACAAAGTGTGAAGCATTTTTATGGTCTCTTTGATCAAATCTGCACCATATTATTAGTTTTTTCTTATAATTGTGATAAAAAAAACACTAAAAATATTTCACATTTGGTGAGATATTGATGATGATGAAAAAAACTAATGCCACATGTATATTTAAACTCTACATCTATATATATATATATATATAAATAGTTCACGTTAGTGTTTTTTTCATAAAAAGATAACAGAAGGACTTGTTTGGTTTATTGTTAAATTCCTAAAGGTCCATTTTGTCACTCAAAATTTGTAAAGAGCCAAATTATCATTAAATTAAAATGTGAAGGATCAAACTTATTCTTATTTTTCCTATCAAGTTTTTCAATTAGTATGAATTTGGTTATTTAATAATAACATAAAAAGTATATAACTTAATTTAAAAAATATATAATTATTTACAATAATCATAAGCATATCTTTATCTAATTGAAAAATTATATATTTATCATGTTTTAATTAATTAAATATATATATATATATATATATATATAGTTGCATATGAATTTCTTTTTTTTATTTGTATACTCTTTTTTATATAAGTATATGATGCTGTCAATTGAATATTGCCAGGTAATCCTCTCCCCTATTTGACCCTACCATAACACAAATTTCTCGATACCCATATTTATCTCATTTCGACTATTATAAAATTTTGGCTTTTATTTCCCTTAAACTTTGGACTTAAATAAAGTTAAATTAGTAATAAGGGGCTATATCATTTTATCAATAATGTCAATGAGTAAATTTTAATTATGTCTAATCATCAGGTTTGGATTAAAATGTAGGTCGACCTTTAGTTAAATAAAAAAGTTTGAACCTATTCTTTAATCATAATTTTATTAATTTTTTTTAGGTCAAACGTATCAAACTTGACAACTTTTTTAAATCATAAGCAAGTATATTTAATAGTTAAAATTTGAGATAAACTAGATAGTTAATAGTTGTTATTACCTGTATAATTGAATAAAATGATCTTATAAATACAAACTAGATGTTGTACTATTATAAAATCTTTGAATAAAATGTACTAATTACGGTTTCCTTATTAAGATATCATGTTACATAAACTTATGATTTTATGTATAACCTTCATGAATTAAAAATAAACTAATTTTACTAATAAACATATATTTTAATCTTTAAAATTAAATTAGTTTTATTATTAGTATCTTAAATTTTACATTATATTATTTTTAAATAATTAAATTAATTTTTCCTTTAAATAATATTTTTTACTTACAAAAATATCGATTCAAGTTTTCTAAACTCAGGTTGGACCTAAATTAAAAATATAGACTTGTCTAACTGAATTTTTTTGGTTGGCTTTTATTTGTTTTTGTAGTCAAATCTATTGATTTAGGCAAACTTTTAAAATTATCGTTATGTCTAATTTCAATGTTGTATTTAACATTTTTTTAAAATTTCAAAAAGCTAAATTTTAGTTTTAAATTAACTGAGTTTCAACCTTTTTATTTTAATTCGATGAGAACATTTATGAAGATATCTTGTTACATTGTTTATATATTAATTTTGTAATAAGCTCAGAAGTTTAGGAAATATAATATATTTATTTCTTCTTACGATTTAGACTCCCATGCTTGATAAATGGGAATGAATTTCGTAAGAATTATAAAAATAAAATAACCTAATCATAATTATGTTTGATATGATATAAGAAGCAAAAAAATAAAAATATTATTCTAATTATAGGTTTGTTATAATAAAAATAGTGCAAGAATGTCAAGTAAATGACTATATAGTAACCTAATACACAAAGTATTAAAATATGCAGTTTTTATTTTATTATCTTTTTTTAAATATTCTTATTTAAAAATTTTTATTATTATTTTATTTTTAATATGCTCAAATATTTTTAAATATCTAAATTTTTTATAATATTATTAACTGGTTTAAATAGTAATATAAATTTTAATGTAAATTCTCACATTTTGTAAAATTACAAATAGAGCAAGGGCATAATGATAATATTACTATTCATTCTTATTTCTCCCTTCCTTCTCTATCATATCAGTGGTGAACTGAGGATTTCTATATATAAGATAATTCTTTCTCCCGAAAGAAATGACATTCTTGATCTCTACCAAACACCCAAACACTCCCTATTCTTTAGCCAAACATAGCTATTATTAAAATATTTACAATATTACCTTTCTAGCCCATCTTCATAAAGTTTAATATCAATTCTACTAGTGAGTTGACTTATATGTTATTTAGTTACTTGACACTAACTTGTATATTAGATTTATTATTCTAGCAAGAAGAATGTTAAATTTGAACCCTACAATTTTAATCTTTATTTACATTGTCCAACACTGAAAATAACCATTAGTGTGTGTGTCTATATATATATATATATATATATATATAGACACACTATTCTACATTTAATATTAAAAATTTTAATGTATTAAAAGAATATAGTAGGGTATGATCTTGAAACCCTTCATGGAGATAACTTAACTTGAACAAAATTTAATGACACCTAATTAACAAATCCTATCCACACATATAAATGATTTTTTTATTATATAATCTATTAACTTAAAAATAATAAAACAGAATAAAACTTAATAGATCTGATATAATTACAATTATTTATAAACATTAAATATTTAGGCTTCGATTGATATAATTAGAAATTAGAATGAAAAATTATAACTCTAATATTAATTTTATTAAAATTTGAATTTATACAAAATTTTAAATTTTATAGTTGTGCCATGTAATGAATTAGAACAAAATTAAAAAATAAAAATAAATGTATAGCATATTCACTATCAAAATAAGAAGAGCGTATAAACACAAAATTATCAATGATATTATTGTAATTTTACCATAATAATTAAGAGAATAATTTTAATTCAAAAAATTCTTATTTGTTTTTCTAAATTATAATATGACAAAATTATTTCAAGAAAAGATATCAAACAAGCTTTTTATTTTGGGCATTGCTTCTGTTTTTCTTTTCAAAGTGAGTGAACAGGCAATATTTTAAGTTCATGCTTTCACATAAAAATGTTATTTGGCTTTGATTACACGAATATAGCTACTAGCTGAAGTTTGTTTGTGCCCTCTACGCTAAACTATCCTCAATGCACACATACACCAAGCCATAGTGAGTAGTGGGCTGTGACCCCTCATGATGCAAGAAAACAAATACAACTCGTTGACAGCGCAAAATGGTAATGGATCATCGTATTACATCACTCAAATATATGATTTAGCATTCACCAAAACCTTACGAAAGCAAATTGATGTAGGTTTTATTGAAATCAACAAATTGATGTAGATCACAAAGAATGGATCATACAAACCAAAAACGATGAGGAAAAAGTAGAAAAAACGCAAACATACAGTATCTTCATTATGATATGATATATACATGAATATCATTTATGGGAAAAATCAAATACATTAGTCAACAAACAATGGATTATGGTTGATTTATTCAACTTCCTCTGAGTCGCTATTTTTTAGTGGGAAGTGAAACAATGCTCATAAAAACTTACTGATGGCATAACTCTGTTATTCACTAATATGATGCTAATAATGAATGAATGTTAAGAAAGAGGCTTAAAGTGGAATAATTCTGATAGTTTAACCGGTGGAGAAATGAAGAATTGAGAGAATATCATAGTTAGAAACACAAAAAATAAAAAATAAAAAGTTATTGCAAAGAACTTAAAACATTGATGTAAGTTTGTATATATTACTACCTTTAGTCACTATTTATAATACTATTGCGGAAAGTGCCATAAATAAAAAAGCGTTCACTTATCTAATTTACTTAAAATTTTGTTTATTTTCATGAAGTGTAAAGAGGAAATGTCTTATTATAGTTAATTATTCAGTTAAATAAAAAAGGTTGCCTCAAAATGATTAAGAATTACTAAATTTATGTCCATTTTTCTTAAAATCTTGGGGTTTATGAAAGAAAATTTATTGTTCTATATATGTTTTAATTATATTTGTATGAAAAATAAGAGGAGAGAAAATTAAAGAAGAGGGTCAATTTAAAACTAAATGGGATTAAAAAAGTAGTTTATTGATGAATATGGTGTCCTTATTCAACTAAAGTGTACAGCAATACAAGGGCTTTTTGATCTTGTTGCTATAGTGAAAATTAATAATAAGTTAAACACTATACAATAAAAAATAATACATTATGATATGATAATTTTGATGGGTCACATTGAATCAACCAACGCGACTTGAATAAGTACTTTTTTAAAATATAAAATTTGAATTGCGTGGGATCATCCAACACTACCTAGATCATATTTTTGAATAAAATATGTGGATTGTGTGGGAACGTCCACACATTCCTTTTATTTAAAAAAATATTAATAAATGAGTCACACAACTAGTCAAAGAAGGACAAATAAAGGATCATTAATGAAGTCTTGAGTTCCTCTAAAATAATATATAAGAAGAATATGACTTTTTGATTTCTATTTAAGAATTAAATATTAATATCGTTTTTTTTAATAATTTTTCAAAGGGGAAAGCCCTCTTTATATACAATTCAGGGAGGACCTTCCCTTCTATTTTTTAAAAATATTAGTTTTGAAAAATTAATATAATTTATATAAAAAATAATTATATTAAATGTGAAATAATTATATTAATATATCAATTATTACTAATCTAATAATTATATAAAAATTAATAATTAAAATATTTAAAAATTAATAAATAATTGTTGCCTAATTGCAGTTGAAAGTTAAATAGTATTAGCATGTATACATGATGACAATACAAATATACTAATTTGAAATGAAGAATTGAATAATAACAGGGAGAAGAGGCTGAAAATTCAAAATCAGCTTGTCATATGTATGTTTTGCCATGTAAAACAATGAAAGAAAAATTATCTATCTTTTTATTCGATCTCTTTTTCAAAAGAATTTTGTTTGAAGAAATTATGTTTTTTGGTTGTTTTAGACTAAGTATTTTGTTGTGATTTATATTAAACATAAAAGTTTATAACATTTATAAAAAATTATGTTTAATGTGAATCACAACTAAATTTAAATTATTATAAAATTTATTAAATATTCATATTAAACATAAAAATTATATTTTGTAAAAGAAATTATATTTTCATATTGTCATATTATTTCATCTATATTTGATGTATAAAAAATTGTAATATAAAATTACAAATGTACAAGGATCAAATGGTAATATTATTAGTCATTTTCATTCATTCATTTCTATTCCATCGTATTGGCCATGGAATGAAGATTCGTATAAACGAGAGAATTGTTTCTTGCAAAAAAAAAGGACATTTCCTCCCACCAAACACATAACTTTTTCTCTCCCTACTCTTTAACCAAACGTAGCTATTATTAGAATATTTATAATATTACCTTTCTATTTCATCTTCATAAAGTGTAATATCAAATCTATAGTGAATTGGCTTATATGCTACTTGGTTAGTTACTTGACTCTATTAACGTGTATGTCAGATTTAGTATTCTAGTAAGAAGAATTCTAAATTTGATGTCAAATTTTCATTTTCATATTACGTTAGCGTGTGTCTATATATATATAGACACACACAAAATTATTATACATCACAATTAATAATATTGCTCCTCAATAGTATAAATTTAATTCCTTTTAAATTTAATATTAAAATTTTCAATGTATTAAAACGAATATAGTAGGGTATGATATTGAAACCCTTCAAGGAGATGATTTAATTTGAATAAAATTTAATGCCACCTAATTATAAAATCCTATCTACACTACATATTGTTTTTTCTAATATAATTTCTCAAATGAAAATAATATATATATATAAAATTGCAATTATTCGTTGACGTTAAATATCTAGGCTTTGCTTGGACAAAACTTTGAAATTAAAATGTAGAATAATAATTCTAATATCAATTCCATTAGAATTAGAATTATTTCATAATTTTAAAATTTATGGTTAAGTGATGTAATGAGTTAGAACAAAATAAATGTATAGCATATTCACTACCAAAAGAAGAACATCTAAAAAAATTATTACTGACTTTATTGTAATTTTAATATAAATACCAAAAAACAATTTAAGAGAATAATTTTCGTTCAAAAAATTTTTATCTCAATTTGTTCACCAAAAAATAATATGATAAAATTATTTTAAAGAAAAGATATCAAATAGGCTCTTTATTTTGGGCACAACCTTTTTTTTTTTAAAAACGAAAATTCATTGAACTGACAACATAAGTTCTTGCTCTCATATAAATGTGTTATTAGGTTCTGATTACATGAATATTGCAGTTGGATGGGCTCTTTTTGGGCCCTTTATGCTAAACTGTCCTCAATGGGCCCTAACACCTAGTTACTGTGAGCTGTGTCCCTTCGTGGTGCAAGGAAACAAATATAAATCATTGGTAGCGCAAAATGGTAATAGATGCACTACTCAAATAAATGACTAAACATTTACCCAAAATCTTACAAGCAAATTTATGTGGGTCACAAACAATGCATCACAGAGACCAAAAATAAAAGAAAAAAAAAAGGAAAAAAAAAACAAACATACTGTATCTTTGTTAGGATAGATGAATATCATTTCTCACCGAAATCAAACACTTAAAACTAGCCGTGTGTATTCATTTTGATTTTGAACCTTGTATTATGGGAGCACATGATATTGGCTGCATTTATTCAACTTCCTTTGAGTCGCTATTTTTCAGTGGAAAGTGCAACAATGCTCTTAACAACTTATTAATGGCCTTCGGTTATTCACTGATATGATGCTAATAAAGAATGAATGCTAAGAAAGAGGCTTATTGCCAATAAGGGTATAATAATAATAATAATACATAAGACATTTCATTAAATCTAAAGATAAGAAAAGACTAAAAATATATATAAAAAAATGTAAATATAAAGTACAATTAGAAAAACATTACGAAAACGTATGAGAGAAAGTAAAGTGATTTCGACTTTTTCAAATTTTAGTATATATTTTATCTTAACTTTTATACCTGACACATCGCCGAAGGTTGGGAAAAAGAGAAAATTGATTGATTCTAAAAAATAAGCAAACTCCATGGTCTCCTTTGTTCTAAGTTGGTTGTGATGCTCTAAAATCCCTCAAAACCTGTTTTCTTCTTTCTTTTCCTCTTTCCATTCCTTTTTTTAGCTCTCCTTTAGCCAAAGTTACCCTAAAAAAATGGAAATTTTCTATTTGTAGTCCAATTTTGCACATGTCAAAAAAACAATAAATGTCTGAGCATTGCTTTGGATGATCGAGAATTGAGTGACTAGATCAAAATATTGAAATTGTATAGGATGCTTAGGCATTGAGTTGGATGCTCGAGTAATGGATGACCACAACACGTAATTTGCAATAACAATGAATGCTTAGGGATTGCTTTAGATGCTCAGGCATTGAACAATTAGATTACACTTCTCCAAAGTTAGAATCCAAGTCTCTCTGAGGCTTTTAAATATGAAATTAGTTAGTAAAACTCTTAAATTTATGCACGCCAGTAAAGATAATATAGTTTACTTACTTGAAATTAAAATTACACTGCTAAGAGTGAAAGCTTGAAATTTATAAACAGTTTTTGCATAAACAACTATTATTAATGAGGGAAATTAAAGATAAAATCAAAGTTATTAACTCTCCCAAACTTAGATCTTTGCTTGTCCTCAAGTAAAATTCAGAAACTATACCTTTGGTGAACAAGAAAAAACTTAAGGGAACACAAACTTTACACTGATATGAAAATTTAAAACTGGAAAAACAAAACAACAATGACAACGAATATTCTAACAATTTCTCAAGAATGTTGAGTTAAGAAGCAAAGAGTACATATGAATATTATAGGATCATCTAGGATTCTCAACAATAAGCAAAAGTCTTTTCTACTATCTAAAGCATAAGCAAGCAAGGCAATTTCACTTAATTTAAAAAGACTATGTATGAAGGGCCTTACAAGATAGTGTTTTCAAGCAATCTAGCTCAACTCTAAGTGTTTAAGGTTAAGTGTTTGGCTCAAATTTCGTCAACAGATTTTTCACTACCATAGGCTTGCTAAAGTTTTACTTCTCTACTATAAAAATCAAATGCATTCACAAATCGAAAGTTATTTATTAAAGGTTGTATTAGATCTAAGCAAATGGAATGGATGGAAAAACACGGATCAAAGTGGACCAAAGAGAGCAAAATAATATTAAAAAAACATAAATAAAGGCCAAAGCAAGATAATAAATAATGTTAGGAAAATGAAATGATAAAAGGGAAATTAACAAAAACCAAAATATACTAAAATAAAAAATAAAAAAAATAACAAAATGAAAGTTAACAAAAAAAAAACTAGAATTGGAAAAGGAAGTAACATAGTAGGAATTAGTAAAGGAAATAAAAATTAAGAAAATACAATTGAGTGGTGCCATGGTGTGAAACTTCTTAGCTGTAGATGAATTTCCATTATGTTGAGGTCAGAATTGATGCTTGAATAAAAACTTTGCCAAGTCATTTATAACATGAGGTTCTATTGCAAATAATGGATTGTTGGACTGCCTAGACCAAGGATTCATGTCAAACAGAGTAACATACCAAAGCACATTTAAGCAGCTTTTTGTGAGGAACGTTTTACCTAAATGCTAATATGTACATGCCTTCTTGCGGGATGCTGCTGCATCAACCAGAAAAGCTAAAGCATCCAAGAAACGTGCAGAGAAAATTGCGGCAGGAACAGTCCAAATGAATGGCTGGGAGCTGTTTCAGCATGAGCCATGGGTGTTTGATAACTCACTCTATTGAGGTTAATTTTCAGTCACTCATAAAATTGCTTATGCCTTGAAGGCTTCTCCTATAAAGTACTAAATCAGCTCTTGCTTGTACTGGGTTTCAGTTTTAGATTTTCTTATGTTTGTGTGGTGTAACCTTTTTACCATGGGTCCATATGTTCATGGTGTTACTATACGTTTGATCTTCTCAAGTTCAAAAATTTTGAAAGGTTGACGTTGCTTGTGTATGTGGCATGGTGGACCTCTTTCAGATTTAAATTGTTGAATTTTTTAATGGATGGATTTATAGTATAATTACTATTGTGGGTCTTGTTTTTCGGTTACAAGACATAAGACTTTGAGACTTTGGAGTAGAAATCAAATTTACATAAATCTTCTTGGCACTTAAGTTTAGGAGAAGTGTCATTTAATCCAACATTCTTTTATCGATGCACTTCTGAAATTTAGCTCTATATGTTTGGTTATAGAAATAACCTTTTTAGTGTGAATATTCTATTTTGATTCATTTTTAGTAAAATAATTAATGTTCATAATATAATATTTATATTTTAAATCATAATTATTGTTAACATGCCTCATAAGCTGCATGCTTACGAATTGTCTCAGAATATTTACAATAGCATTAGCCCAAGCATTGGCTCATGCTCCACAAGAAAAAAAGGGACTAATGATGTGGAGTACAAAACTATCAAAGATTTAATTGTGTAAGTATATAATTCAAGAATCAAACCTTTAAAATATGTATCTATATTTCTTCAATTTTGTTTGATAAGATGTCACACTCGTATAAGATAATGCAAAGTATTATGCAATTTTGTTATTAATGAGTGGGAAAACAACAAAAACAAAAAAACATAGTCCAAAAAAATATTTGTATTTACCTTGTCTTTTGAAGCATCAAAGATGAGGGTTAATGGGAAGACCCTTCTTTTCGAATTCTGGGTCATAGAGAGAGTCCATGAGTGGCCAGAAAATTTAAACCTACAAGAGCCTATAAGTTTGACATTTTTTGTACTTTAGGATGTGAAAGTTAAATGCACAATTTAAAGCATCATAAGAAAAAGCAATCAACCCTTCAACAAATAAAAAAAATAAAAGAAAGAGCAATCAAAATAAGGTTTATTTGAGCTATGGAAGACAACCTTACAATAGAGGGATTGACTTCGGCATCTTGTTCTTCCCTCACTTCATTTTCATAATTCATTATGGCTTCTTCAGAATAAAAGGAAATTTTGCCTATTTGCCCTTATTTTTCATTTGGCTCCTTGTTGAAAACAAGGGAAGTATAGACACAAGATCATATTATGGGTTTGTACATTCTTTGTCACAAAAAAATGTGAAAAATGGATACCTATGGGTGTTTAGATGATGGCAATTCTCCTACTTCAAAAGTACGTTTGCAAATACCATCATAATATGTTGATTGTTGTCCCTATAGGCCATGAAAACATAATTGAAACCTTGCCTTTGTCATTTTAGGAGCAATGACATGAAATTATCAGCCAATAAGTAATAATTTTTAACTATATATCCCAAAGAAAAAATATTGTGGAACTACTCAAATAAATAAACCAAATCTCACATATTGGTTTTGTGCGTCTATATTTAGAGTAACAAAGGAACTGGTGGCTAATGTGACGTCTTTATAATCAGATAAAATCATAAACAATTAAATTTAGTAATAGACACATTGAGGAAATTATCCCTAAAGCAAAAGATTAAGTACTTGGGAATCTCAGGTACATAAGGCAATGTGGTGCTCCAACAGAAGTTATGGCAATCTTGAATTTGGCAGCTAATGAAGAGTGGAGTTTTTCCAATGAATATGTTGGCTATTTGCCAACTGATTGGATTCAAATATTATACTATCTGATGCCTTATCTGACCTGTAGTTCAAAATGAATCAATTATACTAAACTTACTGAAAGTAGAAATAATAATAAGTAGCTTTTTCTCAATAAAGAGTGATTGTTATTTGCTTACTGAATGAAATAGGCAGAACAGGTCCCTTGTTGCACAAACCCAATTGACATTGTGATTTAGGATAAATAGTGATTACTCTCTTGATAATTAGAGAACTAGGGGTACTTACGATGAGAATTAGGCAATTATGGAGGAAATTAGAAGGTGAGCCCCTACTGCTTTTGGCAGAATAGAATGATTGGTTTTTGCTGGCTGCTTCTTTTTGTCTTTTTTCATTCTTCTTTTCTTTTTTTTCGATTTTTGTTTTTTCTTCCAAGAATGTGGTGCTTACATATACATATACATATACATACATATATATATATATATATATATATATAATTAAGTCTCATTGTCTCTCTAGGCTTACCACTTCGTTTGTAGGATCCTACGAATAATTAATGATGCAAACTTGCTAACCAAAAGGAGAAAAAAAAAGGAAAGAAAAAGAACCAAATATTTGCAAGAAAGAGATATATATGCCAAAGCAACTTCAATAAATCCCACATTCTACATTTTGCAAGACCCCATACGTATTGCTTCAATTGCAACTTCTAATGCTAAGGTTAATTTGAGAGTTTGATCTACTCTTAGCTTTATTTCATAGACTGCCTCACACTTAATTAGCAGGTATATGCCTTTTGGACCAAGTGTGATCATTATTTTCTCTATCAACATATCAAAAAACTATGTGTGGTAATTCACAATCACCTGAATAATATCTACGTGATGCCTTATATGCAAAGGCGAGAAAAAAAGGAAAGTATACTTGTATTAAACAAATTGGGTAGCAAAATGGGACCAATCAACAAGTTGTTGATTACGGTGCATCCAACGATACCATTCCAAAGCCTCATCATCCAAGTAAAACAAAACAAGTGAGAGTTGATCTTGAGGAAGAGTATAATATAATTCAAAATATCATTTAACTTGAAAGATCCAAGCCTCTAGATTCCCTCCACTAAATTGCTCAAGTTCAACCAGAGCAAGCTTGTTTCAAATTATTAATGGGGCTTTAGATGTCGTGCAATGAAAATTCATGGTGTTGGAGCTTGAGGCATGAAGATGAGAGGAATTTGGCTTAACATACGAAGCTAACTACCCAATGAATAGAGGTTGCATTTACCAATTCAGGAGTCCCTTTCAACAAATTTATAAATGATTGGTTACTAACAATAAACACTGAAGCACATAAACTACAAGTCCTTAATTATGAAATGGTGTTATTGTCATTAAAATAAAAAGAACCTCTTCAGTTGTACACTACACTCGTAATTTTTCTTCAACTTTCAATGGCATATATAGCAGGGGCAATAATTGTTAAGTAATTGTCTATTACTTATTATTTGCACTTAAAAGGCATAACTTCATTTAGATGCATAATGAATAGGAGAAAAGAATGTAGAATTTGATTTAGATGCATTTGCAATTTAGCAGTTAGTAAGATGTTCTTTTCATTCGAATTAAGCTATTGATGAATTGCTATCTTATACAGATCCATCCTATTGTGGCCTAGTTATGTAAGGAATTGCAATACTTGTTTTCAACTAGTATAGGTAAATTCAGGTGTCTCCTTAATGATTTTATTCACTTGTTATTGCAATTTTAAATCACTTACTCTTTGATAATGTTTAAAGGCATACCTAGAACATAAAGTGAGACTAGAGCATATGGCGAGGACATGACAAACACAATTCGGGGAAAAGGTAGAAAATATTAGATAATGTTGAGAGGCATTGCCAAAGCATGACCATAGAGGATGAGACAACCTTTATTTCGGCATTTTCTAGCAAAAACAAGGAGGGGAAGAAGCATAAACCTGAAAAAATAACGAAGAAAACCCTAAATCAAACTCCATTACACCATTTTGTAACAGTAATGAGGAAGGGAAGAAGAAAATAGCGAAAAGCAATAGAGAGGTTAAAGCGCAGACATGAAGAAAATGATGAACAAAGCCTTAAGCTAAGGGACTTACGAAACAATGTTGTAGCTGCCAATGTTCTTTGAAAGAAAAAAAAGGACTCCAAAATGCACTGTTTCACAGAGTGAAATAGTTTGTTTTGATATGTAGTTAGAATGTGGCATTATATGGAGCATGCCATCTAATGGATGACCATGATTACTAACTGGAGAAAATATAGTAGAACCACCCCTAATTAAGGGGGTTGGTTTGTTAGAAAGGCTGAATAGTCACCATAACAAAACAAAAAATACCATATATATATATATAAATATATAAGCAGAACTTTTTTTTTGGGTCGAGATCATAAATTATAATATATATTATTTTTTAATATATATTCAAAAAATCAAAAAATGTAATAGTGCATTCATGATCGACATTGCTATAGCTATTTGTACAACATTATAGTATACAATATGCATGAAATGGAAAATATTCTTTAAATATGTCTTATTCTATATAATTTATCTCATAGAATTTTTTTGTGAATTATAAACTAATTTTAAGTAATATATATGACTTAATAATAATAATAATATAATAATAGTGACAATAATAATACATAAGACATTTTATTAAACCTAGAGGTGAAGAGAGACTAAAATTGTTATAAATAATGTAAATATAAAGCACAATTTGAATAACATTATAAAAACAAAAGAGATAAAATAGTGATTTTAACTCTTTCAAATTTTAGTCTATATTCTATACTAACTGTCACATCTGACTCCTCATCAAGGGTTGGAAAAAAGAGTAAATAAATTGATCTAAAAAATAATTTCATAAATTAATTTATAGGAGTCACCATCAAATTTGTAAAAAGAAAATTTTGGAAAACCATTTTTATGGAAAAAGGGAGGTTCGATTAACCAAAGACGAGTTCAAGAGTTTATTTGTGTCATAGGGAAGGTGTTAGGCACCTAAAAGCACTTATACATAAGAACGATTATCCTAAGTACAACCTTTAGAGTTATTTTAATTACCATAGTCAGAACATGTGTAGAAAGAAAGAAATTAAAGAAAACAATACATAAAATATTTACAACAAATCTAATAAAAGAAAAGAAAAAGTATTAACAAAATCAAAGTAATGTTAAGAATATTAATGTAAAAAATAAAAGCTTAATTTTAACAAATGAGAAAAAGGAAATATTTGCAAATATAGGAATAAATAAATAAGATGTAATATTTACACTAAAAAAAACTTTAAATGACATTAAAAAAAGTATTTACAAGGTTGGACTTGACCTAGGAAGGTGCCCTAGGGCTTACAACCTTAAAATAAAGATCAAAGCCTAAATAGTTCGTATTGCATTGAAATCTAGTGTCATTAAGTTGGTTTATTTGCTTTGTTTTTTCGTTTTTTGTTTTGTTTTTGCTGAAGAGAAGAAAATAGAAAATAATTTAATTTCCTAAATAATTTAAGAATTGGTTAAAATGTTTTAATTTGCAAATCAAGTTAATATTTCTCCTTTACTCTCATATATTTTTCTCTTTTCTCTTTTCCATTATTGTAGGCTTTCATGTATGTGGTACATTAATAGAGATAAATGGGCTAAGCTAATAAGGAGATTGGACCAGATAATATTAGGGAGAATTATCTGCTAAAGTCGATAGAAGGTAAGAAGATGCCCAGGATAACTTCTGGACCACCTGGTAATCATCATGTTGCTTATCCTAGAAAGGAGAACAAAATGGTGTTTATCAACAACTTTCATACTTTATCGGTAAGACCTGGCTCCCAAGCTTGCTAGAACCATTGATTGTTATTAGCTAGACCTATCGAGGCTTAGGTAATCCTTAAGTAGTTCAAGCTCTAAAGGAGCTCGCAAATGATAAGAAGCCTAACAAGTTAGTGTTGATTAAGACCCTAGTCAATGCGACATGGATTGAAGAGCTAAGGGTTATGCTACAGTATGAGGGTAGCATTGAAGTTGATTGACTAAGAAGAAGTGAAGATATAACAATACAGTGCAAATGTAATAACATAGTTAGTATTAAAAGTTTTAGCCATAACTTTATTAATATTCATATCTCGATTATGAGAGGAACATACCAGAGACTGATGGGGATTTATTGGTACCCATAAAAAAGAAGAAGACTAGAGTCATGGGCCTTACTTAAAAGCTTATCTCAAGTGGATAACTTACCTTAGATGGTAATTGGAGACTTCAATGACATGTCGAGCTTTAATGAAAAGGAAAGAGGAAGCTACCATCTAAACTTGCTCATCTAAGGTTTTCGTTCAACCATTAAAGAATGTGGATTACAAGATGTCAATTCAGTTGGGTATCCATTTACATGGGAGACATGACATATGAGTATCGTAATATGGGAGAAACTAGGATAGTTTGATGTGAGTTTTGACGTCTAGATATTTAGACCACTTCCCGATCATGGCGGACCTCAACCCTTCATTGAACAAAATAGTCCAAAGGAAATTTAGAAAGCTAGAAAGCTGATAATTGCCAAATAGTACTTATAAAGCTTGATAAATGTCGAGATGAACTAATTCTTTGGAACCAAAATGCAGGTGGAAGTATCAATATGCAATTAAGACTTATGAACACAAGACTTAAATATTTAAGGGATAGAGGTATAGGACTTAGAGCATAAGGCTAGAATCATCATAATATGAAAAATGAATAAATTCTTGATAAATGTCGAGATGAACTAATTCTTTGGAACCTAAATGCAGGTGGAAGTATCAGTATGCAGTTAAGACCTATTAACACAAGACTTAAATATTTAAGGGACAAAGGTATGGCTCTTAGAGCAGAGGCCTAGATTCATCATAATATAAAAAATGAATTATTGGAACAGGAAGAAATAGGATGGAGATAGCTATCGAAGACCTTTTTACTTTAGTAGGGAGATTCGAATACACGTTATTTTCACTTTAAAGCTTCAGCCAGATGTAAGATAACCATATAGAAGCTCTTAAAGATGAATGGGGAAATTAGGTGAAAAACCAGGAGAAGTTTTAGACTATAGTGGCAGAGTATTTCAATAACCTATTTATGGAGTCCTAAAGTAATTTAGAACTCATTCTAAAGCACGACCCCAAGGTTGTTTCAAAGCATGATAATGCTATGTTAACCAAATTACTTGAAGATTATGAATTTCAGAAAGCCATATTTTAAATCCAATCGGATAAGTGTCTGGGGCCAGATGGATTCAACTTGGCCTTCTATAAAAAATTTTGGCATTTAATTGGAGTTGATATGAACAAAGAATGTAGAAATTAGTTTGTCAGTTGAGAACTCGCTTCTCAGCTATGGGAGATATCGGTTGTTCTTATACCTAAGACTCTTAGCTCAAAAACACTAAAGGATTTGATGCCTATATCACTGTGTAATGTTGTACACAAAATTATCTCAAAGGTGTTGGCAAACAGAGTGAAGAAGATATTGCCTTTCAATCATCTTTGATTATTAATATGCTTTTGCTACAAGGTGTTTAATTATTGACAACATTCCTGTTAATTTTGAGCTTATCCACACTATGAAGAAGAAAACAACTGGAAAAGAAGGTTGGGTGGTAATTAAAATGATAGCCCGCTTGACAAGTATATTGAATTGCTCGAGTAATATAGAAGTGAGAAAGTAATAATAAAACTATCTTTCTTATAATCACATTTGTCCCTTTTTGGTAAAGTCATCGTATGAGATCATTAGTCTCCTAAGGTTCCTAGAGAGTCATTAGGTAAGACTGTCTGAGATCCTTTACTTCCCTAGATTTTACCCCAATGTCATTTGGTTGCATTTTCTAAATATAATTTGGAATGCATAATAATTAAAATAGCTTCTTTTCTACTTAAAAATCCTTTTTCACACTTCACTTTTTTTTTTAATTTCAAATCTTGATTTATTTCCCTTTAAGACCCTACTTTTATGAAATCTAAAATAATAATAATAATAATAATAAAGCCAAAAATATTTTTCTTAAATTTTTTCTTTGAACACTTCCTTAATAATTATCCTGAAATAAAATATAAACAAGAATTGTGTTTCAAAATTTCTTTTTTCTAATTTTCAAATTCTTGTTTTTAAAATGACAAAAGACCCAAAAATATACTTTTCCTTTCTTTATAACCTTTTTAAAATTCTTGCTTTTAGTTTCATATTCCACTAAATGTAATAAAAAAATACAATAAAGTTTTATTTTGAAAGATTCCCAAATTACATAAGGATATTAAAAAGTGAAATTTGAATAGAGCATGGAATTTATATTTAATTGATTTCATAAATCAAAATACACTAACTAAATTCCAAATTTGTCTTGTTTATGAAAATGAGTTTAATTTTATCTTCCATGTTTTGTTCACAAAAAGTAAAAATTATGAACCAACAGACGTATCATTTTAAGCAAACTACATGGACTTTGATCCCTACTGTAAGGTATATAGGGTCTAGGCTCTAAATCTATGTCAAGTCTACTCTTTGTAAATAATTTATTTTTCTTTTGTTTATGTTATTTTATTTCATCTATTTCACTTTCATATTTTTTTTATTTATATGTGATTGAGAAGAGAAATTTAAAATTAAAATTAAGGCCATACACATTTTCCATAATCAATTTTGGGTAATCATTATAAGGAACGAGTGTCATGGGGTATCTAACAACTTCTGCATACACAATTGACTCTTATACTTGATCCTTGGTTTGCAAACCATGCTTGTTTTTTAATTGGTTTTCTAAAGTTTTCCTCAAAATTTTTATGGTAACTCCTAAATTTTGGTTTTCATTTTTTAGGAGAAATTAACATTTCTCTCTCTTTTCATCGCTCTAGTGGTCACATTTCAAGTGTGACAAATATTTTGTTCAAAAGAAGGCTTCCCCTACTTACTACAACATTATTCATCTTTTGATCTAATGCCCATGGAGTATGATAAGCTTGATATGATACTATTACAACTAACCCTAATTTAATATGTTAGCATGATCTTATTAAATGTGCCATCGACTTATCTCTTTAAGTATCTCTTTAAGAATTTCAAAGTTAAGTGAAAATCTTTCAAAAGTTGGTAGTAATTTGTCAAAGATTGGTAACCATCCTTAGAAAATATGGATGGAAGAAATCTATAGAATTGTTGAATTAATGATTTACTACCACTATAAATAGGGGATGTGATAATAGGAGTGAGTGGCAAAGTAAGAAGTTATATGAGTGTGTAAGAAGTGAGAAGAGGTGTAGAGAGAAGTTTAGAGTGAAATGTGTCATTGGTAGTTATTGTAATCCTGTAGAGAGCAATAAAAAAGTTTTTTTTAAAATAAGTCCTTATTCTTGCCTCTTGTATTCTATAGATCTAAACCTAAAAGAAAGAGAAAGAGTGAAGAATACAGAAGAAGTAGTCAACTCAAAATGCCTATGTCTCTAGCTTTAACTTGTTCTATAAGAATATACCTTAATTAACTTAAATTCAAAGTGTTCGGTGTGAAAGTTCTTAGCTGTAGATGAATTTCCAATATGTTGAGGTCAAAATTGATACTTGAATAAATACTTTGCCAAGTCATATATAACATGAGATTCTATTGCAAATAATTGATTGTTGGACTGCCTATGCCAAGGATTCATGTCCAATGGAGTAACATACCAAAGCACCTTTAAGCTACTTTTTGTAAAGAGCTTTTTCCTAATCACTAATATGTACTTGCCTTCTTGCAAAAAGCTACTGTGTCAGCCAAAAAAGCTAAAGCATCCAGAAAATGTGCAGAGGAAATTACAATAGGAATAGTCCAAATAAATGATCAAGAATTGTTTCAACATGAGCCATGGTTGTAACTCATTTTATTAAGGTTCATGTTCATGGTCATACTATAAGCTCAATCTACTTAAGTTTAAAAATTTTGAAAGGTTGGGCCATTGGTGAAGGCAAAAAGTTGGTTGTGTATGTGGCCTGGGAGGACCTATTTCAGATAAAAATTGTTCAATTTTTTAGTGGATGGATTTATAGTATTATTACTATTGTGGGTTTTTTTTTATTATAAGACATAAGACTTTAAGTCTTCAGAGTAAAGTAGAAATCAAATTTACATACATCAAATCTTCTTGGCACTTAAGTTTAGAAGTGCCATTTAAACCAAGATTCTTGTATCGCTACACTTTTGAAATTTAGCTAAATTTGTTTGGTCATAGAAATTACCGTTTCAGTGTGAATGTTCTATTTTGATTAATTTTTTGTAAAATAATGAATGTTCATATTATAATATTTATGCTTTTAGTCAACAGTATTATGTTACCATGCCTCATAAGCTGCATGGTTACAAATAATCTTAAAATTATCCTACAGCATTTGCCCGAGCATGGGCTTCCATTCTACAAACTAGAAATTTAGAACAAGGTAATCACTTGATTTGTCATCTAATAGAAAATGAAAACTTTATGTGAAAAGAAACAACTAGATACTGAAACTTTAGCTAAATAGTACAAGAAAACAAGCATAATCCAAACTTCATGTGAAAAGAAACGATCAGATATTGAAACTTCAGCTAAATAGTACACGAAAACAACCATAATCCTATCTTTTTGAAAGAGCTGGACAGTTGAGAGCAACTAGCACTTCATTGTAAGGGGAGTTAGAGAAGCATACTAATTTCCTACAATAAAAAACAATAGTATTATTGTCATAAATAAAATTTTAAAAATTTATAGCTAAAAATGTATTATTTAACTTATTTAGTTTCAAAAATTAAATATTTTAGTTTTAAACATCTGTTTAAACTATTTAGTTTTTGAATCACATTTTTATAAATTTAGTCTTTTAGAGTTTTTAACTCATTATCCATAAATCCTCACATCAATAAAAATAAATAGGATAAGTGTACGTTAGGCTATAAATGAGCTACACCAAACTTTATCATGATCATTCTTGTTTACCTAAAGTAGAATCCAAATATAGATATAATAACAATAATACTTTATTACTAATCGATATGTGTAGTTATAAGTTAAGCATTAAAATTTTAAGTTCAACTTATTTGATTAAACAAGTTTAATATGTTGATCAAACTATGATTTAATAAATACATTGTTCCTTATTTAATCGTTTAATAAGCTTAAACAAAATATTCTATAAATAGCTCAATTCATTGTTCTACCTAAATGTACATATTATAAGGATTAATAAATGACTACTAAGAAAAAATGACTAATGATATGGAGTAAAAAACTATCAAAGATTTAATTAAGTAAGAATATAATTCAAGAATCATACCTTTAAAATATGTATCTACATTTCCTCAATTTTGTTTGATAAGATGACACACACTAACAAGGTAATGTAAAGTACTCCTCAATTTTGGTATTAATGAGTAGGAAAACAACAAAAACAAAAAACCTAGAATAAAAAGTGTATTCGTATTTACCATGTCTTTTGAAGCATCTAAGATGAAGATCAATGGGATGTCCCCTTTTCACAAATTCTAGGTCCTAGAGAGCGTTCTTGAGTGACCTGAAAATTTGAATCCAAAAGAGCTTTCAAGGCTGACATTTGGGTACTATAGGCTGTGAAACTTAAATCCATAATTTAAGGCATCATAAGAAAGAGCAATCAAACTACGGTTTATATGAGCTCTGGAAGATAACCTCACAATAGAAGAGTTGACTTCGACATCCTATTCTTCATTCACTTCATTTTCAAAATTCATTTTGGCTTCGTCAGTATAAAGGGAAATCCTGCCTCTTTGCCTTTGGGTTTCATTTGGCTCCATCTACTTAAAACAAGGGAATTATAAACACAAGATCATATTTTGGATTCCTACATTCTTTGTCACCGAAAAATGGGAAAAATGGATACCATAAAGGGAAGACCCCTTTTCACATATTCTAGGTCCTAAAGAGCATTCTTGAGTGACCTGAAAATTTGAATCCAAAAGAGCTTTCAAGGTTGACATTTGGGTACTATAGGCTGTGAAACTTAAATCCATAATTTAAGGCATCATAAGAAAGAGCAATCAAACTACGGTTTATATGAGCTCTGGAAGACAACCTCACAATAGAAGAGTTGACTTCGACATCCTGTTCTTCATTCACTTCATTTTCAGAATTCATTTTTGCTACATCAGTATAAAGGGAAATCTTGCTTCTTGGCCTTTGGGTTTCATTTGGCTCCTTCTGCTTAAAACAAGGGATCATAAACACAAGATCATATTTTGGATTCCTACATTCTTTGTCACCAAAAAATGAGAAAAATGGATACCATAAAGGGATGACCCATTTTCTCAAATTTTGGGTCATAGAGAGAGTTCTTGAGTGACTTGAAAATTTGAACCCAAAAAAGCTTTCAGGCTGACATTTGTGTGCTATAGGCTACGAAAATTAAACCAATAATTTATGGCATCATGAGAAAGAGTAATCAAACTAAGGTTTATTTAAACTTTGGAAGACAACCTCACATTATAAGAGTTGTCTTCGACATCCTATTTTTCATTCACTTCATTTTCGGATTTCATTTTGGCTTCTTCAGTACAAAGGTAAATCCTGCCTCTTTGGCTTTGTGTTTCAATTGGCACCTCATACTTAAAACAAGGGAATTCTAAGCCCAAGATCATATTTTGGATTCGTACATTCTTTATCTCAAAAAAATGGGAAAAATGGATACTATAAAGGGAAGATCCCTTTCCTCAAATTCTGGGTCAAAGAGAGAGCTTATGAGTGACCTGAAAATTTGAACCCAAAAGAGCTTTCAAGGTTGACATTTGTGTACTATGGGCTGCAAAAGTTAAATCCATATTTTATGGCATCATGGGAAGGAGCAATCAAACTACAGTTTATTTGAGCTTTAGAAGACAACCTCACATTAGAAGAGTTGACTTCGACATCCTATTCTTCATTCACTTCATTTTCAAGATTCAGTTTGGCTTCTTCAGTACAAAGGGAAAGCTTGCCTCTTTGCCTTTGTGTTTCATTTGGCACCTCCTGCTTAAAACAGAGGAATTATAAACACAAGATCATATTTTGGATTCCTACATCCTTTGTCACTGAAAAATAGGAAAAATGGATAACATAAAGGGAAGATCCCTTTCCTTTAATTCTGGGTCATAGGGAGAGCTCATAAGTGACCTAAAATTTTGAACCCAAAAGAGCTTTCAAGTTTAATATTTGTGTACTATAGGCTGTGAAAGTTAAATCCATAATTTAAGGTATCATAAGAAATAGCAATCAAACTAAGATTTAATTAAGCTCTAGAAGACAACCTCACAATAGAAGAGTTGACTTCGATGTCTTGTTCTTCATTCACTTCATTTTCTGATTTCATTTTGGCTTCTTCATCATAAAGGGAAATCCTGCCTCATTGCCTATGTGTTTCATTTGGCACCTCATGCTTAAAACAAGGGAATTATAAACACAAGATCATATTTTGGATTCATACATTCTTTGTCACTGAAAAATTGGAAAAATGGATACCATAAAGGGAAGATCCCTTTCCTCAAATTTTGGGTCATAGAGAGAGCTCATGAGTGACCTGAAAATTTGAACCCAAAAGAGCTTTCAAGGTTGACATTTTTGAACTATAAGCTGTGAGACTTAAATCCATAAGTTAAGGCATCATAAGAAAGAGCAATCAAACTAAGGTTTATTTGACCTCTGGAAGACAACCTCACAATAGGAGAGTTGACTTCGACATCCTGTTATTCATTCACTTCTTTTTCTAAATTCATTTTGGCTTCTTCAGCATAAAGGGAAATCTTGCCTCTTCGCCTGTGTGTTTCTTTTGACTACTCTTGCTTAAAACAAGGGAATCATAAACATAAGATCATATTTTGGATTTGTACATTCTTTGTCACCGAAAAATGAGGAAAATGGATACCATAAAGGGATGACCCATTTTCTCAAATTCTGGGTCGTAGAAAGAGTACTTTAGTGACCTGAAAATTTGAACCCAAAAGAGCTTTCAAGGTTGACATTTATGTATTATAGGCTGTGAAAGTTAAATCCATAATTTAAGGAATCATATGAATGAGCAATCAAACTAAGGTTTATTTGAGCTCTAGAAGACATCCTCACAATAAAAGAGTTGACTTCGACGTCCTGTTCTTCATTCACTTCATTTTCGGAGTTCATTTTGGCTTCTTCAGTATAAAAGGAAATCCTGCCTCTTTGCCTTTGTGTTTCATTTGGCTCCTCCTGCTTAAAATAAGGGAATTATAAACACAAGATCATATTTTGGATTCGTGCATTCTTTGTCTATGAAAAATGAGAAAAATGGATACCATAAAGGGAAGACCCCTTTTCTCAAATTCTAGATCATAGAGAGTGTGAACACCCCATCCCTAATCACTTAATTATTTAATTAATTGATACACTAATTAATTAATAATTAAGCGAAGAGGAGAATTAGAAATGATAATGCTTCAAATGACATCCTCAAGTGGGGACAATTTGAAATTAATGATAAATAAAAGGTGACAATTAAATAAACTCAAAACCTAAAAATAAAATTAGCTAATTAAAATAATAAATCTAAGTAAAATAATAAAAAATAAAAAATATATAAAAAAACCAAAATAGAAAATTAAGAAATTAAAAGATAAAAAATGTTGTAATAGTAATAAGGATAAAAAAATAAAAATAAAAAGGAAGAGGCTGCAACCAAAAAGCTATCACCAAATGGGAAAAAGTAGATTGCCGGTGCATATGAAAGCTGCAAAAGGGAGAGAAGCACTGTTGTTGGACAGATTTCTAGAGCCAGCATAAATGCCTTCTAAACGTTCATAAAGGTAGAACCTGCTACTCCAACAATAACGACAGTAGCAGCATCACGAGGGGAGAGCTTTCTTTCCTTGGTTTGCTGAACTGAGAACGGTGGCAGATAAAGAAACAAATGGGAGAGATTGAGAGAAATCAAGCTCTCCTGTTTCACCCTTCTCACCATACCCTCATGACTCTCACTGTTCTCGGCTTGCTTCTTCTGCAGAAGTGATACAGACCGAGGTAGAGAAAATGGTGAGTTGAGCAGGAGAGCCACTGACCGAAAAATGCTACTGAGGAAGAGGCTCCAGGGACACACAAAATGATCCCTCAGTGTACCTCTGTTCGAAGAACCTAAAAACTGAGAGGGGCCGTGAAGTTGATAGGTTTTGGGTGGCTAAAATTTGGTGAGAGAGAGGGGGCATCGATGAGGTCCTAAAACCGGTGCAGGTGGTAGGGGCAGAAGGAAATCGAGAAGAATGATGAAGATGGAAAATTGAGAATGTCGTGCTAGTAGAGAGAGAAAGAGTGAGCTGGGACGAACAAATGAACAGAGAGTGCCGAGAGACAAGAAACTTCTGAAGGGAGGTAGAGATAGAGAAAAGGAGAGGAGGACTCTTCTTCAGGGGCATGGCCAAACTGTGGGGAAGTAGGAGAGAGCCCTGTTTGGAGGCACGAAAAACAGGGGTTTACAGGATGAAGAGGACAAACCGGTGAAAGGTAAAACAAGGGTGCAAGAATGGGATAGGTTGGAAGCCTTGTTCTTACTTTGCTAGAGGGCACTACAAGAATGGGAATACTTGCAGATTTCTCTATGGTGGGCTTAAAGAAGCTGATAGTGCTGTAATGGTGGTGGGGTCTCCTAGTAAGATGGAGATGATGGACCAGTGTCATGAGCACAGATAGGAGTACACTATTTAGAGGCTACACTGACGGTGTGATCAAAGTTGGGGGGTAGAGCATTTCAATGCAGAAGAATACTTGAAACTAATGACGAAGAGAAGAGGTGAGAAATCAAAGGTCGAAGCCTTGATTGCCTCTCCCTCAATGTGTCTATTTCTTTTTCCTTCCTCCGTCCTCGGCTGTGTTTTCTCTCCCCTCGTTGATTTTGAATCCACTAAGGATTAATATCTAATGTGACTTTGAGCTTATAAATTGGGCTAAAGGTTTCATTCCCCACAATGTTCTTTTTCTTCCTAGACTATAGTTGATAAAAAAAAGATGGACCATGACAAGACTGGACGTCATGCTCCCCCAAAAAGTCCTATATTGTGCATTAATAACTATGGATTTTTTGAAAGTGCTGTCACCATGAACATGTGTTTTAAGTGCCACAAAGACATGATGCTAGAACAGGAGTAGGCCAAGCTTGCAGCATCGTCCATTGGGAATATTATGAATAGGTCATCAAGCAGCAGTGGAAATGAACCTGTTATTTTTGCAAGTGTTTGATATAACAGTTAATTCAGTGAAGCTTGAAACTACATCTGCAAAACCTTTTCTTTCTTCAGGCTCAACAAAGCTAGTCATGTTGTGTTAGCTCATCTATTTCCTCGATTTGATTGGCATGAATTTTCATAGCGACTTCCTGGTGGTAATGAAACTGCAATATCTATATTCTACCCTCGAGAAGATATGGTAGACCAAGGTTACACAACCTTTGGGTATTGGAAAATGCAAATAGCGGTGGCTCATGGTGGACGTTGTGCTAAATGTGTTGTGTTTGGTGATGACATAACAGATAGGGAAGAGATGCTCTAGAAAAGATAACAATGATTGCTAGGGAGATGGTAATCAGCTTTCAAAATATGAGGTTGAGGTTAACTGCTTTGAGAAAAAAAGTTAGTTTAGCTAATCGACCAGATTGTCCAGATGGCGAGTCAATAAGATATAGGTGAGATGACCCCAGGTAATTCCTGCCAATATGACATTAGAGGTGTCTAAGTTCTTCACTCGAAAGTTAACAAGGTACATAGAAGAGACAGAAGAATTTGCAATGAATGCTTCGAGGGACAACCAACACATATTGGACTTTGTTGCAAGGGAAATTTGGAGAGGTAAGCAACGTTATATGCATGCATGCCTAGTAACTCTACTTCAATTTTGGCATTCTAATTTTTTATTTTATTTTATTATTATTATTATTTTTATATCAATGTGAGACTAATTTTGGCCTTACAAGTAAAGTTTTAAGAAAATCATCGTGTGAGAATATTATTCTCCTCGGGTGCTTGGAGTCGTATAAGATTTCAATCCCTAAAGACTCTAAAAATTATTACATACCTGTTTAAAAATAAATAAATAATAATAAAGCAAAGATAAATAATTTAATTAAATATTTTTCATTATTTACGAAATTATCATATGAGGATATTGTTCTCCTCGAGTGTTTGGGATTATGTGAGATTTTAATCTCCTTAAATCCCTAAAGTTGATACATATTTGTTTTTTAGAAAATAAATAATAATGCATAAATAACTAATTTAATTAAATATTTTCCATTATTTACGAAATTATCGTGTGAGAATATTGTTCTCCTCGAGTGTTTAGGATTATATGAGATTTTAATCTCCTTAGATCCCTAAAGTTGGTAAATATTTGTTTTTTTAAAAAAATAATAATACAAAATAAATACCTTAATTAAATATCATCCAATGTTTGTGAAATCATCGTGTGAGAATATCGTTCTCCTCAAATGCTTGGGGTTGTGTGAGACTTTCATCTCCATAAACCTTAAAAATTGGTACATACTTGTTTTAAATTAATAATAACAATAATAATAATAATGCAAAAATAAATACTTTAATTAAATATCTTCCATTGTTTGTGAAATCATCGTGTGAGAATATCGTTCTCCTTAAATGCTTAAGGTTGTGTGAGACTTTCATCTCCATAAACCTTGAAAATTGGTACATACTTGTTTTAAAATAATAATAACAATAATGATAATAATGCAAAAGTAGATATCTTAATTAAATTTTTTAAATGATTAAGTTCATTCTTCATAATCATTTCATTTAAATTTCAAAATAAAGATTAAAATTCTAAAAATAAAATAAAAAATTAAAAAGAGAGAAAATGAAGAGATCAAGAGAGTGAGATTGATCATGTTGTCGTAAATTAAAACACACAAACCAAATCCCAATTCTTTTTTGTTTACGAAAATCTACTTAATTTAAACCTTCCTGTTCTCATCACAAAATTTACAAATCATCAACTAATAAACATGCCTTTTTGGTCAAACTACGTGGACTTTGATCCCTATTATAGGGTATGTAGGCCCTAAGGTTTCATCTTAAATCAAGTCCATCCTTTGTAAATATTTATTTGTTCGTTTTCATTGCTGTTGTTTTTGTCTTCGCTGTTTAACGGGCAGGCATGTCAATAAAGGGTAATTGAGATAAATTTAAAGCCATATTCTATTTCAATTAACTAGTTTAATGTAACCGTCTTTATGGACAGGTGTTATGGGATACCTAACACCTTCCCCACACTAAAATAAACTCCCGAACCCATCTCTGGTTTCGCAGACCATGTTGCCTTTTTCTTTTTATTTTAAATTGGTATTCCAAAGTTTTCTGTTAAAAATTTTGGTGGCGACTCCAAATAAATTGATTTTCAAGATTCATTTTTGGGAATCAATTTAAACACTTTTTATTCCACCAAAAGGTCGGTTTCGACAGAGAGAGTACTTGAGTGACCTGAAAATTTAAACCCAAAAGAGCTTTCAAGGTTGACATTTATGTACTATAGGCTGTGAAAGTTAAATCCATAATTTAAGGCATTATAAGAAAGAGCAATTAAACTAAGGTTTATTTGAGCTCTAGAAGACAACCTCATAATAAAAGGGTTGACTTCGATGTCCTGTTCTTCATTCACTTCATTTTTAGAATTCATTTTTGGCTTCTTCAGTATAAAGGGAAATCCTGCCTC
This sequence comes from Delonix regia, assembly GCA_037074485.1. Classification (NCBI taxonomy): domain Eukaryota; kingdom Viridiplantae; phylum Streptophyta; class Magnoliopsida; order Fabales; family Fabaceae; genus Delonix; species Delonix regia. The sequence goes on from CM073452.1 coordinate 9,949,010, forward strand.
TTTGCCTTTGTGTTTCATTTGGCTCCTCCTGCTTAAAACATGGGAATTATAAACACAAGATCATATTTTGGATTCGTACATTCTTTGTCATAGAAAAATGAGAAAAATGGATACCATAATAGGAAGACCACTTTTCACAAATTCTGGGTCATAAAGAGAGTTCATGAGTGACCTGAAAATTTGAACCCAAAAGAGCTTTCAAGGTTGACATTTACGTATTATAGGTTGTGAAAGTTAAATCCATAATTTAAGGCATCATTAGAAGGAGCAATCAAACTAAGGTATATTTGAGCTCTGGAAGACAACCTCATAATAAAAGAGTTGACTTTAATGTCCTATTATTTATTCACTTCATTTTCAGAATTCATTTTGGCTTCTTCAGTATAAAGGGAAATCCTACCTCATTGCCTTTGTGTGTCCTTTGGCTCCTCCTTTTCAAAACATAGGAATTATAAACACATGATCATATTTTGGATTTGTACATTCTTTGTCACAGAAAAATGTGAAAAATGGATACCATAGGGTGTATAGATGATGATGATTCTCTAACATCAAAAGCACATTTATGAATACAATCATAATATGTTGATTGTTTTCCCTACAGGCTATGAAAACATAATTGAAACCTTGCCTTTGTCATTTTTGGAGCAACGACACAAAATTATCAGCCAATAAGTAATAGTTTTCTTTAGCCATGTATCCTAAAGAAAACAATATTATGGAGCTATTCAAATAAAGAAACCGAAGCTTACATATTGTTTTTGTGCATCCATAGTTAGAGTAATAGTGAAAGTGGTGGCCAATGGTAGAATACGGTCAAGTGAATCGATGAGTTCTATATCAGATTGCACATTCGGATGATTTAACATAATAAATTTTGATCAAAACTATTAATATGATTCAAATAATTTGTACATTGAAATAAAAAATGTATTACTTGGAGGCCAAGGAAGATTTTCCAATTTGTTCTCCCTCATCACCCCTAGTGACGTTATAATTTGCAGAAACAGGGGGAGAATTTTGTAGCCGAACGTCTAAAGCATTTGGGAACCTAAAGTCAAGAATAATCATTATGTGTAAAAGAAATAAACAGATAGAATCATACGAAGGAAATCATCCCCCAAGCAAAAGATCAAGTACCGTGGAACCTCTGGTACATGCGGCCATGTGGTGCTCCACGGAAGCTGTGGTAATCTTGAACTTGGCAACTGATGGAGATTGGAGTTTTCCCACTGAATATGTTGGCTATTTGTGAACTAAATAGATTCAAATATGATACTATCTGACACCCTCACCGACCTACATTTCATAAAGAATTAATCCTACTAAACTTGCAGAAAGTAGAAATAATAATAAGTAGCTCCTTCTCGATAAAGAGAAATAGTTATTCGCATACTTAGTCAAATAGGCAGCATAAGTTCCTTGTTGCGCAAACCCAATTGGCATCATCATTTGGGATAAATAATGATCATTCTCTTGATAATTAGAGAATAAGGGGTACCTACAATGAGAAATAGAAAAATGTATAATGCATAAGTAAAATAAATGGGGAAATCTTATGTCAATGATTTAATGCCTTGTAGGCATCAGAGATGCAGATGCAAAGGAGTTAATAATGGTTATATATATATATATATATATATATATGCATGCATATTAGATCATTTAGTTTCAAAGAAATTTTTACAATAAGACAACGAATTGAAAGGGTGAACACCAAGAAGGAAGAGCAAAACAATGCAATCTAGATCTGTAATTTTCACATTTTTGATAATGCTCATCACTATGCAATAAAGTCAGTGCAATATTAGATTCAACATATGAGTATGGTTCTAGCCTTTAAGAAAAAGAACAAAATTGTTGCTAACTAATACTTTAATTATAATGGTGCCAATTGTGTAATACCGTAATTTAATAAAATAAAATAAGACAAGAGATCAACTACGTACCTGGGATACATAGGGTACGAAGGCTGCATACTATGTGGGCATAATATACTCGGCATTCCATAAGAGTATTGTTGAAACCTAAATAAGAAAGATATGAAATTGGGAATACCTTAGCATGTTAAAATCAAGTAATATATAACCCAAAAAGCAAAGGATTCATACTACAAGTAGTCATAGGCATACTGTGAAGCATAGGCATTATTAGCTACAATGAATTCGTTATGTTGGGACATAAAGTTGAAAGATGAAAATGAAAATGAAATGATCTTAACACAATTAGAAAAAAAACAAAGCAGTGATTAGTGTCACAACTCTAAATGACATACCTTCGGATATAAGATACGTTGTAAAGGGTGATGTTCTGACACTGATTTATGACTGGTATTTGAGTTGTTATCACTGCTTGTGCCTGCTTATTTATGATAATACATAAGAGTGCACACATTTCAACATAGTTAACAGAGATGCATGTTTGAATGGTTTGTTCTTACTGGATTTTGCTGCAAGAGATATGGGATGTTAGAGCATGACTGCTGATAATTGGATTCATTGAAACTATTGTTTACCATGTTATTTTGCACCAACACATGATGGTCTATGTAAATTTGATTATTAGGAGAATAACCTGTGCTGTGAACTTGAAACCTGCAACATATGAATGCAAGACGTGTTATAAAGAGCAATAAAGGAAGAAACATGAAGAGATTGACAATCATAAATTTCCACATATTAGCGAAACCTATGTAGGCAAGTTCTCATTCAAAGCCCGCAAAAGCTTATTCACTTGATTACTATAATGCCTTGGGGCTTAGGCCCTCATCGACAAAGCCTAATCATGTCATCGAACAACAAAATCATTTGTTCTTAATAATAATCAATGAATGATATGCATAAAAGAGAAGCATACAGATGTGATGGCAAGGTGAAGTGTTTAAGTCAAATGCAGAAGAATGCAAATGCATATCGTGGTCTAGATGAGGAATCATAGCCGCTGTTGAGCAACAGTTTAAATAGGTACTGTTTAGTGAAGGATTAGCTGAAGACAGTGTAGGTAAAGGATTTAGCACATTTGTAGCATTGATGCTAGCGATAGGAAAAATATTGTGTAGGTTTTGAGAGTCAGCATTATTAGTTGGCTGCCTATACAAGCTGCAAAAGCACTTTGTGGCTTGAACCTGAATGGTAATAATATGTAATTGATCATAACAAAATCAAACGATGATGTTCGACATATTTAACATATGGATAAACAGTAAAGAACAAAAGTTTACTTATGTACCTGAACAAGTGATAAAAGAGTGGCGAGTGGCTCAAGTGCGAGTTCTTGAATGTTGGATTATCATTTAAATTGACATTTTCAGCGGTGGATGCCTTCACCTCTAGTTTATGTTGCCCTTGCCACAACGTTTCATCATCAATCCTAAGCTGCATTTTTGTGTTTGTGAAGATAGATACTAACAAAGTGAAGAGAGAAAGAGAGAGAGATTTGTACATCAAGTAAACTGGGATGGATTCCAATTATTAATCCATGGTGGGGGTCGTGCGGGGGTGATAAGGTGACAAGTCCTTCAAATACATTGTTATCATTGAAATCCATTTTGAAATCTAGACCCATTAATTTAGTGTCCAAGTTCATGTTCTTTTACATAACCTGTTTGACGTTAGCCATACAAAAAAATACATGTCAGGTAGAAGTTACAAGAAAACAAGTAGACTACTCATTCATTAATTATATTCTAGAAAGAAAATTTTAGATATATTTGGTTTATATAAAAAGGTCAACTGGTTGAAACTGGTAGAAATGTATACAACTTGCATCTGAACAAGGGAATAGGTTGACTTTTTGTAGGGCCCAATCATGAATGAAAGAGAACTTAGCACTACATAAGTTCAGGCCATTTCCCATCATTTCACCCTCCTACCAAACCCCACTCTTACCATCTCACCTTTGATCTGATTTAAAATCTAAAATTATTCATAATTAATAGAGAAGGGGGAAGGGCCCAATAGATCATACATCATAAAAGTGATATAAGAAATTTGTGTGAAACAATCTCACATTAAAGTAAAAATAATTCTAGAATATTCAAAAAGTAAAAATGCTTCAATTTTTATATTTCAAAAAGAAGCACAATAGCCTATTTGTTGCAGTATGAAAATATATTGTCATTAAATTTTTGCTATAACATTTTTGACATTAATATAATATAAGTAACAAAAGTCTAAAAAAATAAAATCATATGGTATTATGATATAAGAAATATAATCAAATATTTATCATATTTTTATTAAAAATTTAAAACATGAATATCAAAATTTATAATTAATTTTTAATTTTGAAAATTAAAAATATGCAAGTCACTTAAAATTTAAGGAATTTTTTTAATAAAATATTCTTCATAGGCTTCGCCTTAATACCACTCTATATGTCGCACATGTTTCATGCGACAGGAGAGCGAAGGCCCTTGGCATTTACAAAAGCAAAGACTTCTTCCCCAAGCCAATATCATTGTAATAATATATTAGAAGAAATAACAAATATAACTACATCCTTTTCATATTCTTCTTTTTCCTTTTGAACTGTGTTGAATGCTTTTAATTACCTCAAAGTTAGTCATTTCTAGCATAGAAGTGAAGATTCCAAATTTTAACCTATAATAAAATGTGTTAATAAATGACGAACATATATGAGTAGCATAAATCATAGAGAAATAGGCAAATTCATATTGAGAAAATCGCCAACATGAATTTTGTTTTATCTATGGGAGTGCAGTGACACCTTTATAGATATAACCCCTCAAAATATTTCTTAACAAAATCATGAATTTATAATAGGGTGAAAGAAGATGGGAGAACTATGCATTTCATAAGTTTCAACCAAACCAAATCCAATAGATTTGACCATAAAACTTGATGAAAGAGGATGGGATCATCCCCGCAAAATCCAATAGATCAAAAGAAAATTAAGAATATCATATGAAACTTGAACAAGAGAGTGATACTAAAAGAAATTGATTAAAAGACTACAAATAAATGTCAATGTATCATATCTAAAACCAAAATAATTTTGATATAGTCTAACTGGTGCAGAAATGGAGGATCGAGATAAGACCTTAGTCAGAAGCACAGAGAAGAACTATTGGAAAGAACTGAGAGACTAATATATTCTTGTTTATATTAAACACTGATTAGAATGCTACCTTTAGCTGCTATTTATAATAACATTGTGTAAGGCGTCGTAAAGAAAGAAGGTCCACTCATTTAATATATTTAATTTTTTTAAAGTATTTTGTCTGTTTCCTTTTTGAAAAGTGTGAAGAAGAAATGTCTTACTATAATTAATTATTCAGTTTAACAATAAGTTACCTTCAAATTATTAAGAATCAATAAATTTATAAGTCTTTCTTCAAAAAATCTTGTGGTTTTACGAAAGAAAATTTATTGTTTAGTATGTTTTAATTATTTTTTTGAAAAGTAATTGCTGTGAAAATTAAAAAAGAGGATCAATTCAAACTAAATGGGATTAAAAAAGTAGATTGTTGATGAATATAATTTCTCTGTTTAACCCAAGTGTACAACTACACTAGCTTAGCTAAGTACACAAACTCAAAAAATAGTTTCTACTTGATTAATATTTTTCATAGAACAGATTTTGAAATAAGGGCACAGAAATCCATGAAATGCAAGGGTGGGGTTTGGCAAGCATGAACTGTAGTTGTCATGCTTGTGTGCAAGCATCCAAATGAAAAGGAAGAAAAAAGTAAAAGATGGAAAAAAGGAGAGTGATCTTTTCTTGTGCAATGTGAATGTGATATGCTATAATAACTCCACCATTACTCCGCATTTAATTCCATTCAATTGTATTAAATTCTTTTTTTAAAATGCATCTTTGGCCTGGATTTTGCTATTAATGCTTTAATTAACTTTGTTACTTTAACCATTTTTCTATTACCATAAAAGATGCTTTCAATCTCTAGAGTGTATTTGAATCTTATATTTGTTTTGACAATTAAATGTATAGTATAGTAAAAAAATGGCACAAAAAATAAAAACATATACAAATTTTTTAACAATACTTAGATATATTTTTTTATGTTTTTTGAGATAATTACCATTTTGATTCACATTGTAGCTAAGTGATAATTGTGTTTTTCACAAATTTGGAATAACAAAATGGTCATTTAAAAATTTGTTAATAAATCAAACAAATTCTTCCATCATTTTTATAATAAAAAAACGTTAAGGTGAACTATTTTTCCAGACGTGACTATAATATATATACGTACAATAAGTTTTTTTTTACACCATAATGAACACTTTACAAAGTGTGAAGCATTTTTAGGGTCTCTTTGAATAAATCTGCACCATATTCTCAGTTTTTTCTTATAACTTTGATCGAAAAAACTCTAAAAATATTGCACATTTGGTGAGATATTGACGATGATGAAAAAAACTAATCCCACATGTATATTTAAACCTTACATTTGATAAATAAATAAAAAATCAATCTCAGTGTTTTTTCATAAGAAGATGACAAAAGGACTTGTTTGGTTTATTGTTGAATTCCTGAAGGTCCATTTGGTCATTCAAAATCCGTAAAGAACCAAATTATCTCTAAATTAAAATGTGAAGGGCCAAACTTATTCTCATCTTTGCTATCAAGTTTTTCAATTAGTATGAATTTGGTTATTTAATAATAACATAAAAAGTATATAATTTAAATTTAAAAATATATAATTATTTACAATAATCATAAGCATATCTTTTTCTAATTGAAAATTTATATATTTATCATATTTTAATTAAATAAATATATAAATAATTGCATATGAATTTCTTATTTTTATCTATATACTCTTTTTTATATATGTATATGATGCCTTCAATATAATGCCAAATAATCCTCTCCCCTATTTGACCCTACCATAACACAAATTTCCTAATACACATATTTATCTCATTCCGACTATTATAATATTTTGGCTTTTACTTCCCTTAAACTTTGGACTTAAATAAAGTTAAATTAGTAATAGGAGGATATATCATTTTATCAATAATTTCAATGATTAACTTTTAATTATATCTAATCATCGGGTTTGGATTAAAATTTAGGCCGAGCTTTAGTTAAATAAAAAAGTTTAAACCCATTTTTAATTATAATTTTTTTTTTTTTCGGCCTAGCATATTGAACCTGACAACTTTTTTAAATCATAAGCAAGTATATTTAATAGTTAGAATTTGAGATAAAGTAGATGGTTTATGGTTATTATTACCTATATGATTGAATAAAATGATGTTATAAATACAAACTAGTTGCTGTACTGTTATAAATTCTCTTAATAAAATGTACTAGTTATGGTTTCCTTATTAAGATATCATGTTACATAAACCTATGATTTTATGTATAACCTCCTTAAATAAAAAATGAACTAATTTCACTAATAAACATACATTTTACATCTTTAAAATTAAAATAGTTTTATTTTTAGTATCTTAAATTTTACATTATATTATTTTTTTAATAATCAAATTAATTTTTTCTTTAAATAATAATTTTCTATTACAAAAATATTGATTCAAGTTTTCTAAACTCAGGTTGGACCTAAATTAAAAAAATCTGTGTTTAGTCTGTTTTACAAAATAGACTTGTCTAATTGAAATTTTTTTGTTGACCTTTATTTTATTGGAGTCAAATCTATCAATTTGGGCAAACTTTTAAAATTATCATTATGTCTAATTTCAATGTTGCATTTACCATTTTTTAAAAATTTCAAAAAGCTAAATTTTAGTTTTAAATTAACTGAGTTTTAAGCTTCTTTATTTTAATTTGATGAGAACATTTATGAAGATATCTTGTTACATAGTTTATATATTAATTTTGTAATAAGCTCAGAAGTTTAAGAAATACAATATATTTATTTCTTCTTACGATTTAGACTCCCATGGTTGATAAATGGGAATGAATTTCATAAGAATTATAAAAATAAAATAACCTAATCATAATTATGTTTGATATGATATAAGAAGGCAAAAAAAGAAAAATATTATTCTAATTATAGGTTTGATATAATAAAAATAATACAAGAATGTCAAGTAAATGACTATATAGTAACCTAATACACAAAGACTAGAATATTCAATTTTTATTTTATTATCTTTTTATGAAATATTCTTATTTCAAAATGTTTATTATTATTTTATTTTTAATATGCTCAAATATTTTTAAATATCTAAATTTTTTAAAATAGTGTTAACAAATCATTAAAATATTATTAACTGGTTTAAATAGTAATATAAATTTTAATATAAATTCTCACATTTTGTAAAATTACAAATAGAGCAAGGACTATTAATTCTTATTCCTCCCTTCCTTCTCTATCATATCAGTGGTGAATTGAGGATTCCTATATATAAGATACTTCTTTCTCCCGAGAGAAATGACATTCTTGATCTCTACCAAACACGCAAACACTCCCTATTCTTTAGACAAACATAGCTATTATTAAAATATTCACAATATTACCTTTCTAGTCCATCTTCTTAAAGTTTAATATCATAATAAAACAAAAAATACCACATATATATATATAGATATAGATATATATATATATATATATATATATAAGCAGAAAATTTTTTTAGGGTCGAGATCATAAATTATAATATATATTATTTTTGAATATATATTCAAAAAATCAAAAAAATGTAATAGTCCATTCATGGTTGACATTGCTATAGCTATTTGTACAACATTATAGTATACAATATGCATGAAATGGAACATATTCTTTAAATGTGTCCTATTACGATAATAATTTGTCTCATAGAATTTTTTTGTGAATTATAAACTAATTTTAAGTAATATATATGACATAATAATAATAATAATAATAGTAACAATAATATTACATATGACATTTTATTAAACCTAGAGGTGAAGAGAGACTAAAATTGTTATAAATAATGTAAATATAAAGCACAATTTGAATAACATCATAAAAACAAAAGAGAGAAAATAGTGATTTTAAATATTTCAAATTTTAGTCTATATTCTATACTAACTGTCACATCTGACTCCTCATCAAGGGTTGGAAAAAAGAGTAAATAAATTGATCTAAAAAATAATTTCATAAATTAATTTATAGGAGTCACCATCAAATTTGTGAAAAGAAAATTTTGGAAAAACCATTTTTAAGGAAAAAGGGAGGTCTGATTAACCAAAGACGAGTTCAGGAGTTTATTTGTGTCATATGGAAGGTGTTAGGCACATCAAAGCACTTATACATAAAAACGATTATCCTAAGTACAACCTTTAGAGTTATTTTAATTACCTTAGTCAGAACATATGTAGAAAGAAAGAAATTAAACAAGACAATACATAAAATATTTACAACAAATCTAATAAAAGAAAAGAAAAAATATTAACAAAATCAAAGTAATGTTAACAATATTAATGTGAAAAATAAAAGCTTAATTTTAACAAATGAGAAAAAGGAAATATTTTCAAATATAGGAATAAATAAATGAGATGTAATATTTACACTTAAAAAATTTTAAATGACATCAAAAAAGTATTTACAAGGTTGGACTAGACCTAGGAAGGTGACCTAGGGCTTACAACCTTAAAATAAAGATCAAAGCCTAAATAGTTCGTATTACGTTGAAAGCTAGAGTCATTAAGTTGGTTTGTTTGTTTGTTTGCTTTGTTTTTTTTTTTACTGAAGAGAAGAAAATAGAAAATAATTTGATTTCCTAAATAATTTAAGAATTGGTTAAAGTGTTTTAATTTGCAAATCAAGTTAATATTTCTCCTTTACTCTTATATATTTTTCTCTTTGCTCTTTTCCATTATTGTAGGCTTTCATGCACGTGGTACATTAATAGAGATAAATGGGCTAAGCTAATAAGGAGATTGGACCAGATAATATTAGGGAGGACTATCTGCTAGAGTCGATAGAAGGTAAGAAGAGGCCTAAGATAACTTCTGGACCACCTAGTAATCATCATGTTGCTTATCCTAGAAAAGAGAACAAAATGGTGTTTATCAACAACTTTCATACTTCATCGGTAAGACCTGGCTCCCAAGCTTGCTAGAACCAATGATTGTTATCAGCTAGAACTATTGAGGCTTAGGTAATCCTTGAGTAGTTCAAGCTTTAAAAGAGCTCACAAATGATAAAAAGCCTAACAAGTTAATGTTGATTAAGACCCTAGTCAATGCGACATGGATTAAAGAGCTAAGGGTCATACTACAGTATGAGGGTAGCATTGAAGTTGATTGACTAAGAAGAAGTGAAGGTATAACAATACAGTGCGAATGTAACAACATGGTCAGTATCAAAGTTTTGGCCATAAATTTATTGATATTCACATCTCGATTATGAGAGGAACACAACAGAGACTGATGGGGTTTTATAAGTACCCATAAAAAAAAAGACTAGAGTCATGGGCCTTACTTAAAAGCTTATCTCAAGTGGATAACTTACCTTGGATGGTAATTGGAGACTTCAATGACATGTTGAGCTTTATTGAAAAGGAAGGAGGAATTACCATTTAAACTTGCTTATCTAAGGTTTTCGTTCAACCATTAAAGAGTATGGATTACAGGATGTCAATTCAGTTGGGTATCCATTTACATGGGAGACATGACATATGAGTATCATAATAAAGGAGAAACTAGGATAGTTTGATGTAAGTTTTGACGTCTAGCTATTTAGAACACTTCCCAATCATGGTGGACCTCAACCCTTCATTGAACAAAGTAGTCCAGAGGAAATTTAGAAAGCTAGAAAGCTAATAATTGCCAAATAATACTTATAAAGCTTGATAAATGTCGAGATAAACTAATTCTTTGGAACCAAAATACAGGTGGGAGTATCAGTATGCAGTTAAGACTTCTGAACACAAGACTTAAATATTTAAGGGACAGAGGTATAAGACTTAGAGCAGATGCCTAGAATCATCATAATATGAAAAATGAATTAATTCTTGATATATGTCGAGATGAACTAATTCTTTGGAACCTAAATGCAGGTAGAAGTATCAGTATGTAGTTAAGACCTATTAATACAAGACTTAAATATTTAAGGGACAGAGGTATGGGACTTAGAGCAGAAGCCTAAAATCATCATAATATGAAAAATGTATTACTGGAACAGGAAGAAATATGATGGTGATAGCTATCGAAGACCTTTTTGTTTTAATAGGGAGATTGGAATACACGTTATTTTCACTTTAAAGCTTCAGCTAGATGTAAGAATAACCATATAGAAGCTCTTAAAGATGAACGAGGAAATTAGGTGAACAACCAGGAAAGGTTATAGACTATAATGGCGGAGTATTTCAATACCCTATTTATGGAGTCCCAAAGTAATTTAGAACTCATTCTAAAGCATGACTCCAACGTTGTTTCAAAGCATGATAATGCTTTGTTAACTAAACTACTTGAAGATTATGAATTTCAGAAAGCCATATTTTAACTGCAACCGGATAAGTGTTTGGGGTCAGATGGATTCAACTCGGCCTTCTATAAAAAATTCTAGCATTTAATTGGAGTTGATGTGAACAAAGAATGTAGAAATTAGATTGTGAGTTGAGAACTAGCTTCTCAGCTATAGGAGATACCGATTGTTCTTACACCTAAGACTTTTAGCTCGAAAACACTAAAGTATTTGATGCCTATATCACTGTCTAATGTTGTACACAATTATCTCAAAGGTGTTGGCAAACAGAGTGAAGAAGATATTGCCTTCAATCATCTTTGAATATCAATATGCTTTTGATACAGGTTGTTCAATTTCTGATAACATTCCTGTTAGTTTTGAGCTTATCCACACTATGAAGAAAAAACAACTGGAAAAGAAGGTTGGGTGGTAATTAAAATGATAGCTCACTTGACAAGTATATTGAATTGCTTAAGTAATATAGAAGTGAGAAAGTAATAATAAAACTATCTTCCTTATAATCACATTTGTCCCTTTTTTGTAAAGTCATCGTATAAGATCATTAGTCTCCTAAAGTTCCTAGAGAGTCATTAGGTAAGACTGTCCGAGATCCTTTGCCTCCCCAAGTTTTACCCTAATGTCATTTGGTTGCATTTTTTAAATATAATTTGGAATACATAATAATTAAAATAGCTTCTTTTCTACTTAAAAATCCTTTTTCACACTTCACTTTTTTTTTTTAATTTCAAATCTTGATTTTTTTTCCCTTTAAGACCCTACTTTTATAAAATCCAAAAAATAATAATAAAGCCAAAAATATTTTTCTTAAATTTTTTCTTTGAACACTTTCTTAATAATTATCCTAAAATAAAATATAAACAAGAATCGTGTTTTAAATTTTCTTTTTTCTAATTTTCAAATTCTTGTCTTTAAAATGAAAAAAGACCTAGAAATATATTTTTCCTTTCTTTATAACCTTTTTAAAATTCTTGCTTTTAATTTCATATTCCACCAAATGTAATCGAGCATGGAATTTATATTTAATTGATTTCATAAATTAAAATACACTAACTAAATTCCAAATTTGTCTTGTTTATGAAAATGAGTTTAATTTTATCTTCCATGTTTTGTTCACAAAAAGTAAAAATTATAAACCAACAGACACACTATTTTTGACAAACTACATGGACTTTGATCCTTACTGTATGGTATGTAGGGTAGGCTTTAAATCTATATCAAGTTTACTTTTTGTAAATAATTTATTTTTCTTTTTTTTATGTTATTTTATTTCATCTATTTCACTTTCATTTTTTTTTATTTATATGTGATTGATAAGAGTAATTTAAAATTAAATTTAAGGCCATACACATTTTCCATAATCAATTTTGGGTAATCATCCTAAGGAACGAGTGCCGTGAGATGCCTAACACCTTCTGTATACACAATTGACTCTTAAACTTGATCCTTGGTTTGCAAACCATGCTTATTTTTTAATTGGTTTTCAAAGTTTTCCTCAAAATTTTTGTGGCAACTCCTAAATTTTGGTTTTCGTTTTTAAGGCAAAATTAACATTTCTCTCTCTTTTCATCACTCTAGCGGTCACATTTCAACTGTGACAAATATTTTGTTTAGAAGAAGGCTTCCCCTACTTACTACAACATTATTCATCTTCTAATCTGATGCCCATGGAGTATGATAAGCTCGATATGATACTATTACAACTAACCCTAATTTAATATGTTAACATGATCTTATTAAATGTGCCATCGACTTATCTTTTTTAGAATTTCAAAGTTTGGTAACAACTTTAAGAATTTCAAAGTTAAGTGAAAATCTTTCAAAAGTTGGTAGTAATTTGTCAAAGGTTGGTAACCATCCTTAGAAAATATGGATGGAAGAAATCTCTAGAATTGTTGAATTAATGATTTGCTAGCACTATAAATAGAGGGATGTGATAATAGGAGTGAATGGGAAAGTAAGAAGTTATATGAGTGTGTAAGAAGTGAGAAGAGGTGTAGAGAGAAGTTTAGAGTGAAATGTGTCATTGGTAGTTATTGTAATCTTGTGGAGAGCAATAAAAAAGTTTTTTTTTAAATAAGTCCTTATTATTGCCTCTTGTATTCTATAGATCTAAACCTAAAAGAAAGAGAAAGAGTGAAGAATACAAAATAAGTAGTCAACCCAAAATGCCTATGTCTCTGGCTTTAACTTGTTCTATAAGAATATACCTTAATTAACTTAAATTCAAAGTGTTTGGTGTGAAACTTCTTAGATGTAGATGAATTTCCAATATATTGAGTTCAAAATTGATACTTGAATAAATACTTTGCCAAGTCATATATAACATGAGATTCTATTGCAAATAATTAATTGTTGGACTGCCTACACCAAGGATTCATGTCCAATAGAGTAACATACCAAAGCACCTTTAAGCTGCTTTTTGTATAGAGCTTTTTCCCTAATCACTAATATGTACTTGCCTTTTGCAAGATGCTGTTGTGTCAGCCAAAAAAGCTAAAGCATCCAAAAACACATGCAGGGGAAATTACAATAGGAACAGTCCAAATGAATGGCCAAGAATTATTTCAGCATGAGCTATGGGTGTAACTCATTTTATTGAGGTTAATGTTCGTGGTCATACTATATGCTTGATCTACTTAAGTTCAAAAGTTTTGAAAGGCTGGGCCATTGGTAAAGGCAAAAAGTTGGTTGTGTATGTGGCCTCGAAGGACCTCGTTCAAATAAAAATTGTTCAATTTTTTGGTGGATGGATTTATAGTATTATTACTATTGTGGGTTTTTTTTTTTTCGATTATAAGACACAAGACTTTGAGTCTCTAGAGTGGAGTAGAAATCAACTTTACATACATCAAATCTTCTTCGCACTTAAGTTTAGAAGTGCCATTTAAACCAAGATTCTTGTATCACTACACTTTTGAAATTTAGCTATATATGTTTAGTCATAGAAATTACCATTTTAGTGTGAATGTTCTGTTTTGATTAATTTTTTGTAAAATAATTAATGTTCATATTATAATATTTATGCTTTTTGTCAACAGTATTCTGTTACCATGCCTCCTAAGCTGCATGGTTACAAATATTCTCAAAATTATACTACATCATTAGCCCGAGCATGGGCTTCCACTCTATAAACTAGCAATTTTGAACAAGGTAATCACTTATTTTCCATCTAATAGAAAATGCAAACTTTATGTGAAAAGAAACAACCAGATACTTAAACTTTAGCTAAATAGTACATGAAAACAAGCATAATCCAAACTTCATGTGCAAAGAAACGATCAGATATTGAAACTTTAGGTAAATAGTACACGAAAACAACCATAATCCTATCTTTCTGAAAGAGCTAGACAATTGAGAGCAATTGGCACTTCATTTTAAGGGGAGCTGGAGAAGCATACTAATTTCCTACAATAAAAAACAATAATATTATTGTCATAAATAAAATTTCAAAATTTTATAGCTAAAAATGAATTATTTAACTTATTTAGTTTCAAAAATTAAATATTTTAGTTTTAAACTATCTATTTCAATTATTTAGTTTTTAAATCACATTTTTGTAAATTTAGTCTTTTAGAATTTTTAACTCATTATCTATACATCCTCACATCAATAAAAATAAAAAGGATAAGTGTACTTTAGGCTATAAATGAGCTACACTAAACTTTATCATGATCATTCTCGTTTACTTAAAATAGAGTCGAAATATAGATATAATAATAATAATACTTTATTACTAATCGATATGTGCAGTTATAAGTTAAGCATTAAAATTTTAAGTTCAGCTTATTAGATTAAACAAGTTTAATATGTTGATTAAACTATCATTTAATAAATACATTGTTCCCTATTTAATCATTTAATGAGCTTAATCAAAATATTCTATAAACAACTCAATTCATTGACCTACCTAAATGTACATATTATAAGGATTAAAAATGACTGGCCAAGAAAAAATGACTAATGATATGGAGTTTCAAGAATAAAACCTTTAAAATATGTATCAACATTTCCTCAAGTTTGTTTGATAAGATATCACACTAACAAGGTAATGTAAAGTACTCTGTAATTTTGGTATTAATGAGTGAGAAAACAATAAAAACAAAAAACCTAGAATAAAAAGTATATTTGTATTTACCTTGTCTTTTGAAGCATTTAAGATGAAGATCAATGGGAAGACCCCTCCTCTCAAATTCTGGGTCATAGAGAGAGTCCATGAGTGACCTGAAAATTTGAACCCAAAAGAGCTTTCAAGGTTGACATTTGTGTACTATAGGCTATGAAAGTTAAATCCATAATTTAAGGCATCATAAGAAAGAGCAATCAAACTAAGGTTAATTTGAGCTTTAGAAGACAACCTCATAATAGAAGAGTTGACTTCGACGTCCTGCTCTTCATTCACTTCATTTTCAGAATTCATTTTGGCTTCTTCTATATAAAGGGAAATCCTACCTCTTTTCCTTTGTGTTTCATTTGATTCCTCCTGCTTAAAACATGGGAATTATAAACACAAGATCATATTTTGGATTCGTACATTCTTTGCCACAGAAAAATGAGAAAAATGGATACCATAAAGGGAAGACCCCTTTTCTCAAATTTTGGGTCATAGAGAGAGTCCATGAGTGACCTGAAAATTTGAACCCAAAAGAGCTTTCAAGGTTAACTTTTGCGTACTATAGGCAATGAAAGTTAAATCCATAGTTTAAGGCATCATAAGAAAGAGCAATCAAACTAAGGTTTGTTTGAGCTATGGAAGACAACCTCACAATAGAAGAGTTGACTTTGACATCCTGCTCTTCATTCACTTCATTTTTAGAATTCATTTTGGCTTCTTTAGTATAAAGGGAAATCTTGCCTCTTTGTCTTTGTGTTTCATTTGGCTCCTCCTTTTTAAAACATGGGAATTATAAACATAAGATCATATTTTAGATTTGTACATTCTTTGTCACAGAATAATGAGAAAAATGGATACCATAAGACGTATAGATGATGAAGATTTTCTAACTTTAAAAGCACATTTACAAATACAATCATAATATGTTGATTATTTTCCAAACAGGCCATGAAAACGTAATTAAAACCTTGCCTTTGTCATTTTTAGAGATATGGCACAAAATTATCAGCCAATAAGTAATATTTTTCTTTAGCCATATATCCTAAAGAAAATAATATTGTGGAGCTATTCAAATAAGGAAACTGAAGCTTACATATTCTTTTTGCGCATCCATAGTTAGAATAACAGAGGAAGTGGTGGCCAATGGTAGAATATGGTCAAGTGAACCAATGAGTTCCATATCATATTGCACCCTGGGATGATTTAACATAATAAATTTTGATCAAGACTATTAATATGATTCAAATAATTTATACATTGAAATCACAAATGTATTACCTAGAGGCCAAGGAAGATTCTCCAATTTGTTCTCCTTCACCTCCTCTAGTGACGTTATAATTTGCAGAAACAGGGGGTGAATTTGGTAAATGAACATCTAAAGCATTTGGGAACCTGAAGTCAAGAATAATCATTGTGTGTAAAAGAAATAATCAAGTAGAATCATATGAAGGAAATTATCCCCCAAGTGAAAGATCAAGTACCGTGGAACCTCTGGTACATGCGGCAATGTGGTGCTCCACGAAAGCTTTGTTAATGTTGAACTTGGCAACTGATGGAGATTGGAGTTTTGCCACTTAATATGTTGGCTATTTGTGAACTGATTAGATTCAAATATGACACTATCTGACACCCTCACTGACCTAGATTTCAAAAAGAATTAATCCTACTAAACTTGCAGAAAGTAGAAATAATAATAAGTAGCTCCTTCTCAATAAAAAGAAATAGTTATTCGCTTACTCAGTGAAATAGGCAACACAAGTTCCTTGTTGCGCAAACCCAATTGGCATTGTCATTTGGGACAAATAATGATCATTCTCTTGATAATTAGAGAATAATGGGTACCTACAATGAGAAAAAGAAAAATGTATAATGCATAAGTAAAATAAATGGGAAAATCTTATGTCAATGTTTTAATGCCTCGTAGGCATCAGAGATGCAGATGCAAAGGAGTTAATAGCAGTTATATATATATATACATATGCATGCATATAAGATCATTTAGTTTCAAAGAAATTTTTACAATAAGATAACGAATTGCAAGGGTGAGCACCAAGAAGGATTAGCAAAACAATGTAGTTTAGATATGTAATTTCCACATTTTTTATAATGCTCATGACTATGCAATAAAGTCAATTCAATATTAAATTGAACATATGAGTATGGTTCCAGCCTTTAAGAAAAAGAACAAAATTGTTGTTATCTAATACTTTAATTATAATGGTGCCAGTTGTGTAATACCATAGTTTAATAAAATAAAATAAGACAAGAGACTAACTATGTACCTTGAATACATAGGGTACCGAGGCTGCATACTATGTGGGCATAATATACTCGGCATTCCATAAGAGTATTGTTGAAACCTAAATAAGAAAGATATGAAATTGTGAATGCCTTAACATGTTAAAATCAAGTGATATATAACCCATAAAGCAAAGGATTCATATTGGAAGTAGTCAAAGGCATATTGTGAAGCATAGGCATTATTAGCTGCAATGAATTCATTATGTTGGGACCTAAAGTTGAAAGATGAAAATGAAAATGAAATGATCATAACACAATTAGAAAAAAAAACAAAGCAATGATTAGTGTCATAACTCTAAGTGACATACCTTTGGATATAAGATGCGTTGTAAGGGATGATGTTCTGAAACTGATTCATGACTGGTATTTGAGTTGCTATCACTGCTTGTGCCTGCTTATTTATGATAATACATAAGAGTGCACACATTTCAACATAGTTAACAGAGATGCATGTTTGAATGGTTTGTTCTTACTGGATTTTGCTGCAAGAGATATGGGATGTTAGTGCATGACTGCTGATAATTGGATTCATTGAAACTATTGTTTACCATGTTATTTTGCACCAGCACATGATGGTTTATGCAATTTTGATTATTAGGAGAATAACCTATGCCTTGAACTTGAAACCTGTAACATATGAATGCAAGACGTGTTATAAAGAGCAATAAAGGATGAAATAAGAAGAGATTGACAATCAAAAATTTCCACATATCAGCGAAACCTACGTAGGCAAGTTCTCATTCAAAGCCTGCAAAAGCTGATTCACTTGATTACTATAATGCCTTGGGGCTTGGGCCCTTATTGAGAAAGCCTAATCATGTCATCGAATAACAAAATCATTTGTTCTTAATAATAATCAATGAATTATATGCATAAAAGAGAAGCATACATGTGTGATGGCATGGTGAAGTGTTTAAGCCAAATGCAGAAGAATGCAAATGCATATCGTGGTTTAAATGAGGAATCATTACCGCTATTGAGAAACAAATTAAATAGGTACTGTTTAGTGAAGGATTAGCTGAAGATGGTGCAGGTAAAGGATTTAGCACATTTGTAGCATTGATGCTAGCAATAGGAAAAATATTGTGTAGGTTCTAAGAGTTAGCATTATTTATGATAATACATAAGAGTGCACACATTTCAACATAGTTCACAGAGATGCATGTTTGAATGGTTTGTTCTTACTAGATTTTGCTGCAAGAGATATGGGATGTTAGAGCATGACTGTTGATAATTGGATTCATTGAAACTATTGTTTACCATGTTATTTTGCACTAACATATGATGGTCTATACAATTTTGATTATTAGGAGAATGACCTATGCCTTGAACTTGAAGCCTGCAACATATGAATGCAAGACATGTTATAAAGAGCAATAAAGGATGAAATAAGAAGAGATTGACAATAAAAAATTTCCATATATTAGCGAAACCTACGTAGGCAAGTTCTCATTCAAAGCCCGCAAAAGCTGATTCACTTGATTACTGTAACGCCTTGGGGCTTGGGCTCCCATTGACAAAGCCTAATCATGTCATCAAACAACAAAATCATTTGTTCTTAATAATAATCAATGAATGCTATGCATAACAGAGAAGCATACATGTGTGATGGCATGGTGAAGTGTTTAAGCCAAATGTAGAAGAATGCAAATGCATATCATGGTCTAGATGAGGAATCATTACTGCTATTGAGAAACAGTTTAAATAGGTACTGTTTAGTGAAGAATTAGCTAAAGATTGTGTGGGTAAAGGAGTTAGCACATTTGTAGCATTGATGCTAGTGATAGGAAAAATATTGTGTAGGTTCTGAGAGTCAGCATTATAAGTTGGCTGCCTATATAGGCTGCAAAAGCACTTTGTGGCTTGAACCTGAATGGTAATAATATATAATTGATCATAACAAAATCAAACAATGATGTACGACATATTCAACATATGGATAAATAGTAAAGAACAAAAGTTTACATATGTACCTGAACAAGTGGTGGAAGAGTGGCAAGTGGCTCAAGTGTGAGTTCCTGAGTGTTGGGATTATCATTCAAATTGACATTTTTAGTGGTGGATGCCTTCACCTCTAGTTTATGTTGCTCTTGCCACAACATTTCATCATCAATCCTAAGCTGCATTTTTGTGTTTGTGAAGATAGATACTAACAAAGTGAAGAGAGAAAGAGAGAGAGATTTGTACATCAAGTAAACTGGGATGGGTTCCAATTATTAATCCATGGTGTGGGTCGTGCAGTGGTGATAGGGTGACAAGTCCTTCAAATACATTGTTATCATTGAAATCCATTTTGAAATTTAGACTCATTAATTTAGTGTCCAAGTCCATGTTCTTTTACATAACCTGTTTGACGTTAGTCATACAAAAAAATACATGTCAGGTAGAAGTTATAAGAAAACAAGTGGACTAATCATTCATTAATTATACTCTAGAAAGAAAATTTTAGATATATTTGGTTTATATAAAAAGGTCAACTGGTCGAAACTGGTAGAAACGTATACAACTTGCGTCTGAACAAGGGAATAAGTTGACTTTTTGAAGGGCCCTATCATGAATGAAAGAGAACCTAGCACTACATAAGTTCAAGCCATTTCCCATCATTTCACCCTCCTACCAAACCCCACTCTTACCATCTCACCCTTGATCCCATTTAAAATCTAAAATTATTCATAATTAATATAGAAGGGGGAAGGGCCCAATAGATCATACATCATAAAAGTGATATAAGAAATTTGTGTGAAACAATCTCACATTAAAGTGAAAACAATTTTAGAATATTCAAAAAGTAAAAAATTCTTTAATTTTTATATTTCAAAAAGAAGCACAATAGCTTGTTTGTTGCAATATGAAAATATAATATCATTAAATTTTTGCTATAATATTTTTGACAACTAATGTAATATAAGTAACAAAAGTCTAAAAAATAAAATCATATGGTATTATGATATAAGAAATATAATCATATATTTATCATATTTTTATTAAAGATTTAAAACAAGAATATCAAAATTTATAATTAATTTTTGAAAATAATTTTTAATTTTGAAAATTAAAAATATGCAAGTCACTTAAAATTTAAGGAATTTTTTTAATAAAATATTCTTCATAGGCTTTACCTTAATACCTTTCTATATGTCGTACATGTTTCATGCAACAGGAGAGCGAGGGTCCTTGGTGTTTACAAAAGCAAAGACTTCTTCCCCAAGCCAATATCATTGTAATAATAGATTAGAAGAAACAACAAATATAACTACATCCTTTTCTTATTCTTGTTCTTCCTTTCGAACTGTGTTGAATGCTTTTAATTACCTCAAAGTCAGTCATTTCTTGCATAGAAGTGAAGATTCCAAATTTTAACATGTAATAAAATGTGTTAATAAATGATGAACATATATGAGTAACATAAATCATAGAGAAATAGGCCAATTCATATTGAGAAAATCACCAACAAGAATTTTGTTTTATTTGTGGGTGTGCAGTGACACCTTTATAAATATAACCCCTCAAAATATTTCTTAACAAAATCATGAATTTATAATAGGGTGAAAGAGGATGGGAGAACTATGCATTTCATAAGTTTCAACCACACCAAATCCAATAGATTTGACCATAAAACCTAATGAAAGAGGATGGGATCATCCCCGCAAACTCTAATAGATCAAAAGAAAATTAAGAATATCATATGAAACTTGAACAAGAGAGTGATACTATAAGAAATTGATTAAAAAACTACAAATAAATGTCAATGTATCATATCTAAAACCAGAATAATTTTGATAAAGTCTAACCGGTGCAGAAATGGAGGATCAAGATAAGACCTTAGTCAGAAGCACGGAGAACTATTGGAAAGAACTGAGAGACTGATATAATCTTGTTTATATTAGACACTGATTAGAATACTACCTTTAGCCGCTATTTATAATAACATTGTGTAAGGCGTCATAAAGAAAGAAGGTCCACTCATTTAATATATTTAATTTTCTTAAAGTATTTTGTCTGTTTCCTTTTCGAAAAGTGTGAAGAAGAAATGTCTTACTATAATTAATTATTCAATTCAACAATAAGTTACCTTTAAATTATTAAGAATCAATAAATTTATAAGTCTTTCTTCAAAAAATCTTGTGGTTTTACGAAAGAAAATTTATTGTTTAGTATGTTTTAATTATTTTTTTGAAAAGTAAGTGCTATGAAAATTAAAAAAAAAGGATCAATTCAAACTAAATGGGATTAAAAAAGTAGATTGTTGATGAATATAATTTCTCTATTTAACCCAATTGTACAACTACACTAGCATAGCTAAGTACACAAACTCAAAAAATAGTTTCTGCTTGATTAATATTTTTCATAGAACAGATTTTGAAATAAGGGCATGGAAATCCATGAAATGCAAGGGCGGGGTTACGCAAGCATGAACTGTAGTTGTCACGCTTGTGTGCAAGCGTCCAAATGAAAAGGAAGAAAAAAGTAAAAGATGGAAAAAAGGAGAGTGATCTTTTCTTGCGCAATGTGAATGTGATCTGCTATAATAACTCCACCATTACTCCGCATTTAATTCCATTCAATTGCATTAAATTCTTTTTTTTTCAATGCATCTTTGGCCTGGATTTTGCTATTAATGCTTTAATTAACTTTGTTACTTTAACCATTTTTCTTTTACCATAAAAGATGCTTTTAATCTCCTGAGTGTATTTGACTCCTATATTTGTTTGGACAATTAAATGTATCGTATAGTAAAAAAATGGCACTAAAAATAAAAACATATACAAATTTTTTTAATGAGACTTAGATATAATTTTTTACATTTTTTGAGATAATTACCATTTTGATTCACATTGTAGCTAAGTGATAATTGTGTTTTTCACAAATTTGGAATAACAAAATGGTCATTTAAAAATTTGTTAATAAATCAAACAAGTTCTTCCATCATTTTTATAATAAAAAAATGTTAACGTGAACTATTTTTCCAGACGTAACTATTATATATATACGTACAATAAGTTTTTTTTTACACCATAATGAACACTTTACAAAGTGTGAAGCATTTTTAGGGTCTCTTTGAATAAATCTGCACCATATTCTCAGTTTTTTCTTATAACTTTGATCGAAAAAACTCTAAAAATATTGCACATTTGGTGAGATATTGACGATGATGAAAAAAACTAATCCCACATGTATATTTAAACCTTACATCTGATAAATAAAAAAAAAATCAATCTCAGTGTTTTTTCATAAGAAGATGACAAAAGGACTTGTTTAGTTTATTGTTGAATTCCTGAAGGTCCATTTGGTCATTCAAAATCCGTAAAGAACCAAATTATCTCTAAATTAAAATGTGAAGGGCCAAACTTATTCTCATCTTTGCTATCAAGTTTTTCAATTAGTATGAATTTGGTTATTTAATAATAACATAAAAAGTATATAATTTAAATTTAAAAATATATAATTATTTACAATAATCATAAGCATATCTTTTTCTAATTGAAAATTTATATATTTATCATATTTTAATTAAATAAATATATAAATAATTGCATATGAATTTCTTATTTTTATCTATATACTCTTTTTTATATATGTATATGATGCCTTCAATATAATGCCAAATAATCCTCTCCCCTATTTGACCCTACCATAACACAAATTTCCTAATACACATATTTATCTCATTCCGACTATTATAATATTTTGGCTTTTACTTCCCTTAAACTTTGGACTTAAATAAAGTTAAATTAGTAATAGGAGGATATATCATTTTATCAATAATTTCAATGATTAACTTTTAATTATATCTAATCATCGGGTTTAGATTAAAATTTAGGCCGAGCTTCAGTTAAATAAAAAAGTTTAAACCCATTTTTTAATTATAATTTTATTATTTTTTTTTTCGGCCTAGCATATTGAACCTGACGACTTTTTTAAATCATAAGCAAGTATATTTAATAGTTAGAATTTGAGATAAAGTAGATGGTTTATGGTTATTATTACCTATATGATTGAATAAAATGATATTATAAATACAAACTAGTTGTTGTACTGTTATAAATTCTTTGAATAAAATGTACTAGTTATGGTTTCCTTATTAAGATATCATGTTACATAAACATATGATTTTATGTATAACCTCCTTAAATAAAAAATGAACTAATTTCACTAATAAACATACATTTTACATCTTTAAAATTAAAATAGTTTTACTTTTAGTATCTTAAATTTTACATTATATTATTTTTTAATAATCAAATTAATTTTTTCTTTAAATAATAATTTTCTATTACAAAAATATCGATTCAAGTTTTCTAAACTCAAGTTGGACCTAAATTAAAAAAATCTGTGTTTAGTCTGTTTTACAAAATAGACTTGTCTAATTGAATTTTTTTGGTTGACCTTTATTTTATTGGAGTCAAATCTATTGATTTGGGCAAACTTTTAAAATTATTGTTATGTCTAATTTCAATGTTGTATTTACCATTTTTTAAAATTTCAAAAAGCTAAATTTTAGTTTTAAATTAACTGAGTTTTAACCTTTTTATTTTAATTTGATGAGAACATTTATGAAGATATCTTGTTACACAGTTTATATATTAATTTTGCAACAAGCTCAGAAGTTTAAGAAATACAATATATTTATTTCTTCTTACGATTTAGACTCCCATGGTTGATAAATGGGAATGAATTTCATAAGAATTATAAAAATAAAATAACCTAATCATAATTATGTTTGATATGATATAAGAAAGGAAAAAAAGAAAAATATTATTCTAATTATAGGTTTGATATAATAAAAATAATACAAGAATGTCAAGTAAATGACTATATAGTGACCTCATACACAAAGTACTAAAATATTCAATTTTTATTTTATTATCTTTTTATGAAATATTCTTATTTTAAAATGTTTATTATTTTTTTATTTTTAATATGCTCAAATATTTTTAAATATCTAAATTTTTTAAAATAGTGTTAACAAATCATTAAAATATTATTAACTGGTTTAAATAGTAATATAAATTCTCACATATTGTAAAATTACAAATAGAGCAAGGACTATTAATTCTTATTCCTCCCTTCCTTCTCTATCATATCAGTGGTGAATTGAGGATTCCTATGTATAAGATAATTCTTTCTCCCGAAAGAAATGACATTCTTGATCTCTACCAAACACGCAAACACTCCCTATTCTTTAGCCAAACATAGCTATTATTAAAATATTTACAATATTACCTTTCTAGCCCATCTTCATAAAGTTTAATATCAATTCTAGTAGTGAGTTGATTTATATGTTCTTTAGTTACTTGACACTAACAAGTATATTAGATTTATTATTCTAGTAAGAAGAATGTTAAATTTGAACCCTACAATTTTAATCTTTATTTACATTGTCCAACACTGAAAATACCCATTAGTGTGTGTGTCTATATATATATAGACACACTATTCTACATTTAATATTAAAAATTTTAATGTATTAAAAGAATATAGTAGGGTATGATCTTGAAACCCTTCATGGAGATAACTTAACTTGAACAAAATTTAATGACACCTAATTAACAAATCCTATCCACACATATAAATGATTGTTTTATTATATAATCTATTAACTTAAAAATAATAAAACAGAATAAAACTTAATAGATCTGATATAATTACAATTATTCATAAACATTAAATATCTAGGCTTCGATTGATATAATTAGAAATTAGAACGTAAAATTATAACTCTAATATTAATTTTATTAAAATTTGAATTCATACAAAATTTTAAATTTTATAGTTGTGTCATGTAATGAATTAGAACAAAATTAAAAAATAAAAATAAAAATAAATGTATAGCATATTCACTATCAAAATAAGAAGAGCGTATAAACACAAAATTATCAATGATATTATTGTAATTTTACCATAATAATTAAGAGAATAATTTTAATTCAAAAAATTCTTATTTGTTTTTCTAAATTATAACATGACAAAATTATTTCAAGAAAAGATATCAAACAAGCTTTTTTATTTTGGGCATTGCTTCTGTTTTTCTTTTCAAAGTAAGTGAACAGGCAATATTTTAAGTTCATGCTTTCACATAAAAATGTTATTTGGCTTTGATTACACGAATATAGCTACTAGTTGGAGTTTGTTTGTGCCCTCTACGCTAAACTATCCTCAATGCACACATACACCAAGCCATAGTGAGTAGTGAGCTGTGACCCCTCATGATGCAAGAAAGCAAATACAACTCGTTGACAGCGCAAAATGGTAATGGATCATCGTATTACATCACTCAAATATATGATTTAGCATTCACCAAAACCTTACGAAAGCAAATTGATGTAGGTTTTATTGAAATCAACAAATTGATGTAGATCACAAAGAATGGATCATACAAACCAAAAACGATGAGGAAAAAGTAGAAAAAACGCAAACATACAGTATCTTCATTATGATATGATATATACATGAATATCATTTATGGGAAAAATCAAATACATTAGTCAACAAACAATGGATTATGGTTGATTTATTCAACTTCCTCTGAGTCGCTATTTTTTAGTGGGAAGTGAAACAATGCTCATAAAAACTTACTGATGGCATAACTCTGTTATTCACTAATATGATGCTAATAATGAATGAATGTTAAGAAAGAGGCTTAAAGTGGAATAATTCTGATAGTCTAACCGGTGGAGAAATGAAGAATTGAGAGAATATCTTAGTTAGAAACACACCCAAAAAAAAAAATTATTGCAAAGAACTTAAACATTGATGTAAGTTTGTATATATTACTACCTTTAGTCACTATTTATAATACTATTGCGGAAAGTGTCATAAAGAAAAAAACTTATCTAATTTACTTAAAACTTTTAAAATGTTTTGTTTATTTTCGTGAAGTGTAAAGAAGAAATGTCTTATTATAATTAATTATTCAGTTCAAAAAAAGGTTGCCTCCAAAAGGCTAAGAATTACTAAATTTATGTCCTTTTTTCTTAAAATCTTGGGGTTTATGAAAGAAAATTTATTGTTCTATATATGTTTTAATTATCTTTGTATGAAAAATAAGAGGAGAGAAAATTAAAGAAGAGGGTCAATTCAATACTAAATGGGATTAAAAAAAAGTAGTTTATTGAAGAATATGGTGTCTTTATTCAACTAAAGTGTACAGCTATACAAAGGCTTTTTGATCTTGTTGCTATAGTGAAAATTAATAATGAGTCAAACAATATACAATAAAAAATAATACATTATGATACAATAATTTTGATGAGTCACATTGAATCATCCAACGTGACTTGAAAAAGTATTTTTTAAAATATAAAATTTGAATTGCGTGGATTCATCCAAACTACCTAGATCATATTTTTGAATAAAATATATGGATTGTGTGGGAACATCCATGCATTCCTTTTATTTAAAAAATAATAATAAATGGGTCATACAACCAGTCAAAGAGGGACAAATAAAGGATTATTAATAAAGTCTTGAGTTCCTCTAAAATAATATACAAGAAGAATATGACTTTTGATTTCTATTTAAGAATTAAATATTAATATACCTTTTTTTAATAATTTTTCAAAGGGGGAACCCTCCTTTATATACAATTCAGGGAGGACATTCCCCTTTATTTTTAAAAAAATTAGTTTTAAAAAATTAATATAATTTATATAAAAATAATTATATTAAATGTTAAATAATTATATTAATATATCAATTATTACTAATCTAATAATTATATAAAAATTAACAATTAAAATATTTAAAAATTAATAAATAATTGTTGCCTAATTGCAGTTGAAAGTTAAATAGTATTAGCATGTATACATGATGACGATACAAATATACTAATTTGAAATGAAGAATTGAATAAACAACAGTGAGAAGAGGCTGAAAATTCAAAATTAGCTTGTCATATGTATGTTTTGCCATGTAAAGAAAGAATATGACTTTTTGATTTCTATTTAAGAATTAAATATTAATATACCTTTTTTTAATAATTTTTCAAAGGGGGAACCCCCCTTTATATACAATTCAGGGAGGACATTCCCCTTTATTTTTTTTTTAAAATTAATTTTAAAAAATTAATATAATTTATATAAAAATAATTATATTAATATATCAATTATTACTAATCTAATAATTATATAAAACTTAATAATTAAAATATTTAAAAATTAATAAATAATTGTTGCCTAATTGCAATTGAAAGTTAAATAGTATTAGCATGTATACATGATGACAATACAAATATACTAATTTGAAATGAAGAATTGAATGAACAACAGTGAGAAGAGGCTAAAAATTCAAAATCAGCTCTCATATGTATGTTTTGCCATGTAAAACATTAAAAGAAGAATATGACTTTTTGATTTCTATTTAAGAATTAAATATTAATATACTTTTTTTAATAATTTTTCAAAGCGGGAACCCCCTTTATATACAATTCAGCTAGGACATTCCCCTTTATTTTTAAAAAAATTAATTTTAAAAAATTAATATAATTTATATAAAAAATAATTATATTAAATGTTAAATAATTATATTAATATATAAATTATTACTAATCTAATAATTATATAAAAATTAATAATTAAAATATTTAAAAATTAATAAATAATTGTTGCCTAATTGCAGTTGAAAGTTAAATAGTATTAGCATGTATACATGATGACAATACAAATATACTAATTTGAAATGAAGAATTGAATAAACAACAGTGAGAAGAGGCTGAAAATTCAAAATTAGCTTGTCATATGTATGTTTTGCCATGTAAAACATTGAAAGAAAAATTATCTATCTTTTTATTCGATCTCTTTTTCAAAAGAATTTTGTTTGAAGAAATTGTGTTTTTCGGTTGTTTTAGACTAAGTATTTTGATTACGAAATTTTGGAAAAAGAATTAGAGCACATAAAAGCAGCTTCTGATTCAGCTTCAATAATAATTAATATAAAATTTTTGGTGTGATTTATATTAAACATAAAAGTTTATAACATTTATAAAAAATTATGTTTAATGTGAATCACAACTAAATTTAAATTATTATAAAATTTATTAAATATTCAAATTTAACATAAAAATTATATTTTGTAAAAGAAATTATATTTTCATATTGTCATATCGTTTCATCTATATTTGATATATAAAAAATTGTAATATAAAATTACAAATGTACAAGAATCAAATGGTAATATTATTAGTCATGTTCCTTCATTCCTTCCTACTCTATCATATTGGCGATGGAATGAAGATTCATATAAACGAGAGAATTCTTTCTTGTAAAAGAAATGACATTTTCTCCCACCAAACACATAACTTTTTCTCTCCCTACTCTTTAACCAAACGTAGCTATTATTAGAATATTTATAATATTACCTTTCTATTTCATCTTCATAAAGTGTAATATCAAATCTTTAGTGAATTGGCTTATATGCTACTTAGTTAGTTACTTGACTCTATTAACATGTATGTCAGATTTAGTATTCTAGTGAGAAGAATTCTAAATTTGATGTCAAATTTTCATTTTCATATTACGTTACCGTGTGTCTATATATATATATATATATATAGACACACATAAAATTATTATACATCACAATTAATAATATTTCTCCTCAATAGTATAAATTTAATTCCTTTTAAATTTAATATTAAAATTTTCAATGTATTAAAACGAATATAGTAGGGTATGATATCGAAACCCTTCAAGGAGATGATTTGATTTGAATAAAATTTAATGCCACCTAATTATAAAATCCTATCTACACTACATATTGTTTTTTCTAATATAATTTCTTAAATAAAAATAATATATATATATATATATATATATATATATATAATTGCAATTATTCGTTGACGTTAAATATCTAGGCTTTGCTTGGACAGAAATTTGAAATTAAAATGTAGAATAATAATTCTAATATCAATTCCATTAGAATTAGAATTATTTCATAATTTCAAAATTTATGGTCAAGTGATATAATGAGTTAGAACAAAATTAATGTATAGCATATTCACTATCAAAAGAAGAACATTTAAAAAAATTATTACTGACATTATTGTAATTTTAATATAAATACCAAAAAACAATTTAAGAGAATAATTTTCGTTCAAAAAATTTTTATCTCAATTTTTTTCTAAAAAATAATATGATAAAATTATTTTAAAGAAAAGATATCAAATAGGCTCTTTATTCTGGGCACAACTTTTTTTTTAAAAAAAAAAAAAATTGAAATTTCATTGAACTGACAACATAAGTTCTTGCTCTCATATAAATGTGTTATTAGGTTCCGATTACATGAATATTGCAGTTGGATGGGCTTTTTTTGGGCCCTTTATGCTAAACTATCCTCAATGGGCCCTAACACCTAGTTACTGTGAGCTGTGTCCCTTTGTGGTGCAAGGAAACGAATACAAATCATTGGTAGCGCAAAATGGTAATAGATGCACTGCTCAAATACATGACTAAACATTTACCCAAAATCTTACAAAAGCAAATTTATGTAGGTCACAAACAATGCATCACAGAGACCAAAAATAAAAGAAAAAAAAAAGGAAAAAAAAAACAAACATACTGTATCTTTGTTAGGATAGATGAATATCATTTCTCACCGAAATCAAACACTTAAAACTAGCCGTGTGTATTCATTTTGATTTTGAACCTTGTATTATGGGAGCACATGATATTGCCTGATTTATTCAACTTCCTTTGAGTCACTATTTTTCAGTGGAAAGTGCAACAATGCTCTTAACAACTTATTAATGGCCTTCCGTTATTCACTGATATAATGCTAATAAAGAATGAATGCTAAGAAAGAGGCTTATTGCCAATAAAGGTATAATAATAATAATCATACATAAGACATTTCATTAAATCTAAAGGTAAGGAGAGACTAAAAATATATATATATAAATGTAAATATAAAGTACAATTAGAAAAACATTATAAAAACAAACGAGAGAAAGTAAAGTGATTTTGATTCTTTCAAATTTGAGTATATATTTTATCTTTACTTTTATACCTGACACATCGTCGAAGGTTGGGAAAAAGAGAAAATTGATTGATTCTAAAAAATAAGCAAACTCCATGGTCTCCTTGGTTCTAAGTTGGTTGTGATGCTCTAAAATCCCTCAAAACCTCTTTTCTTCCTTCTTTTCCTCTTTCCCCTCCTTTTTTTAGCTCTCCTTTAGGCAAAGTTACCCTTAAAAATGGAAATTTTCTATTTATAGTCCAATTTTGCACATGTCCAAAAAACAACAAATGTCTGAGCATTGCTTTGGATGACTGAGAATTGAGTGACCAGATCAAAATATTGAAATTGTATTGGATGCTTAGGCATTGAGTTGGATGCTCGAGTAATGGATGATCACAACACGCAATTTGCAATAACAATGAATGCTTAGGGATTGCTTTAGATGCTTGGGCATTAAACAATTAGATTACACTTCTCCAAAGTTAGAATCCAAGTCTCTCTAAGGCTTTTAAATATGAAATTAGTTAGTAAAACTCTTAAATTTATGCACACCAGTAAAGATAAAATAGTTTACTTACTTGAAATTAAAATTACACTGCTAAGAGTGAAAGCTTGAAATTTATAAACACTTTTTGCATAAACAACTATTATTAATGAGGGAAATTGAAAATAAAATCAAAGTTATTAACTCTCCCAAACTTAGATCTTTGCTTGTCCTTAAGTAAAATTCTAAAACTATACCTTTGGTGAACAAGAAAAAACTTTAGGGAACACAAACTTTACACTGATCTGAAATTTTAAAACTAGAAAAACAAAACAACAATGACAAGAAATCTTCTAACAATTTCTCAAGAATGTTGAGTTAAGAAGCAAAGAGTACATATGAATATTGTAGGATCATCTAGGATTCTCAACAATAAGCAAAAGTCTTTTCTACTTTCTAAAGCATAACCAAGCAAGGCAATTTCTCTTAATTTACAAAGACTTAGTATGAAGGGCCATACAAGACAGTGTTTTCAAGCAATCTAGCTTAACTCTAATTGTTTAAGTTAAGTGTTTCGCTCAAATTTCGTCAACAGATTTTTCACCACCATAGGCTTGCTAAAGTTCTACTTCTCTACTACAAAAATCAAATGCAATCACAAATTGAAAGGACTTTATTAAAGGTTGTATTGGATCTAAGCAAATGGAATGGATGGAAAAACACGGATCAAAGTGGACCAAAGAGAGCAAAATAATATTAAAAAAACATAAATAAAGGCAAAAGCAAGATAATAAATAATGTTAGGAAAATGAAATGATAAAAGGGAAATTAACAAAAACCAAAATATACTAAAATAAAAAAAATTAAAAAAAATAACAAAATGAAATTTAAAAACAACAAAAAAAACTAGAATTGGAAAAGGAAGTAATAGAGTAGGAATTAGTAAAGGAAATAAAAATTAAGAAAATACAATTGAGTGGTGTCATGGTGTGAAACTTCTTAGCTGTAGATGAATTTCCATTATGTTGAGGTCAGAATTGATGCTTGAATAAAAACTTTGCCAAGTCATTTATAACATGAGATTCTATTGCAAATAATGGATTGTTGGACTGCCTAGACCAAGGATTCATGTCAAACAGAGTAACATACCAAAGCACATTTAAGCAACTTTTTGTGAGGAACGTTTTACCTAAACGCTAATATGTATCTGCGTTCTTGCAGGATGCTGCTGCATCAGCCAGAAAACCTGAAGCATCCAGGAAACGTGCAGAGGACATTACGGCAGGAACAGTCCAAATGAATGGCCAGGAGCTGTTTCAGCATGAGCCATGGGTGTCTGATAACTCACTCTATTGAGGTTAATTTTCAATCACTCATAAAATTGCTTATGCCTTGAAGGCTTCTCCTATAAAGTACTAAATCAGCTCCTGCTTGTACTGGGTTCCAGTTTTAGATTTTCTTATGTTTGTGTGGTGGAACCTTTTAACCATGGGTCTATATGTTCGTGGGGTTACTATACACTCGATCTTCTCAAGTTCAAAAATTTGGAAAGGTTAGGCTATTGGTGAAGGTAAAAACGTTGCTTGTGTATGTGGCATGGTGGACCTCTTTTAGTTTTAAATTGTTGAAATTTTTAATGGAAGGGTTTATAGTATAATTATTATTGTGGGTTTTGTTTTTCGATTACAAGACATAAGACTTTGAGACTTTGGAGTAGAAATCAAATTTACATAAATCTTCTTGGCACTTAAGTTTAGGAGAAGTGTCATTTAATCCAACATTCTTTTATCGATGTGCTTATGAAATTTAGCTCTATATGTTTGATTATAGAAATAACATTTCTAGTGTGAATATTCTATTTTGATTCATTTTTAGTAACATAATTAATGTCCATAATATAATATTTATATTTTAAATCATAATTATTGTTAACATGCCTCATAAGCTGCATGCTTACGAATTGTCTCAAAATATTTATAACAGCATTGGCTCATGCTCCACAAGAAAAAAAGGGACTAATGATGTGGAGTACAAAACTATCAAAGATTTAATTGTGTAAGTCTATAATTCAAGAATCAAACCTTTAAAATATGTATCTATATTTCCTCAATTTTGTTTGATAAGATGTCACACTCGTATAAGATAATGCAAAGTATTATGCAATTTTGTTATTAATGAGTGGGAAAACAACAAAAACAATAAAAATAGTCCAAAAAAATATTTGTATTTACCTTGTCTTTTGAAGCATCGAAGATAAGGGTCAATGGGAAGACCCCTCCTCTTGAATTCTGGGTCATAGATAGAGTTCATGAGTGGCCAGAAAATTTGAACCTACAAGAGCCTATAAGTTTGACATTTTTCTACTTTAGGATGTGAAAGTTAAATGCACAATTTAAAGCATCATAAGAAAGTGCAAGCAACCCTTCAAAAAATAAAAAATAAATAAAAGAAAGAGCAATCAAAATAAGGTTTATCTGAGCTCTGGAAGACAACCTTACAACAGAGGGATTGACTTCGACATCCTATTCTTCCCTCACTTCATTTTCATAATTCATTATGGCTTCTTCAGAATAAAAGGAAAATTTGCCTATTTGACCTTGTTTTTCATTTGGCTCCTCCTTGAAAACAAGGGAAGTATAAACACAAGATCATATTATGGGTTTGTACATTCTTTGTCACAAAACAAATATGAAAAATGGATACCTTTGGGTGTTTAGATGTTGGCAATTCTCCTACTTCAAAAGTACGTCTGCAAATACCATCATAATATGTTGATTGTTGTCCCTATAGGCCCTGAAAACATAATTGAAACCTTGCCTTTGTCATTTTATGAGCAATGACATGAAATTATCAGCCAATAAGTAATAATTTTTTTAATTGTCGTAACCAACCTTTTGGCGAAATAAAATAAAAAGTGTTTAAATTGATTCCCAAAAACGAATATTGAAAACCAATTTATTTGGAGTCGTCACCAAAATTTTTAACGGAAAACTTTAGAAAACCAATTTAAATAAAAAGAAACGGCAACATGGTCTGCTAAATCAGAGATGAGTTCGGGAGTCTATTTGAGTGTGGGGAAGGTATTAGGCACCCCACAACACCCGTCCATAAGGACGGTTACCTTAAACTAGTCAGCTGAAATAGAATATGACTTTTAAATTTATCGCGATTACCCTTTTATCGACATACATGCCCGTTAAATAGAGGAGACAAAACAGCAAAAATGAAAGCAAACAGATAGATATTCACAAAGGGTGGACTTGACCTACGATAAGAGCCTAGGGCCTACGTACCCTATAATAGGGATCAAAGTCCACGTAGTTCGACCAAATGACATGTTTATTGGTTGATGATTTGTGAATTTTGTGATGAGTACAGGAGGGTTTCAATTAAACGGATTTTCGTAAACAAAACGTAACTGAGATTTGGTTCGTGTGTTTTAATTTATGACAACCTGATTAATCTAACTCTCTTGACCTCTTCATTTTTCTTTTTACAATTTTTGTTCATTTTTGGAGTTTTAATCCTTATTTTGAAATTTAAATGAAACGAAATGATTATACAGAAGGAATTCGGTCGCGTAAAGAAATTATTTGATTAAGATGTTTATTTTTGTCATATTGTTATTATTGTTATTATTTTATAACAAATAGGTGCTGGTTTTGGGAATCTAAGGAGATTAAAATCTCACATGATCCCATGCAGTCGAGGAGAACAATATTCTCACACGATAATTTCGTAAATAATAGAAATTATTTAATTGAAGTAAATATTTAGTTATATATATATTTTTAAACCAATGTGTACCAAATTTAGGGATTTAAGGAGATTGAAATCTCACATAATCCCATACAATTAAGGAGAGCAAAATTCTCACACGATAATTTCATAAATAATAAAAATATTTAATTTAAGATCAATATTTAATTATTATTTATGTATATTTTTTTAAAAAAACAAACGTATACTAATTTTAGGGATTTAAGGAGACTTAAAATATCACATAATCCCATACAATCGAGGAAAGCAAAACTCTCACGCGATAATTTTGCAGATAAAAAAAAATTAATTAAGATCAATATTAAATCAATATTATTATTATTATTATTATTTTCGTATTGTTATTATTTATAGCAAGTATGTATTAATTTTAATTAATAATTTTTTGGGATCTAAGGAGATCCAAATCTCACACGATCCCAAGACACCTGAAGAGCATAATATTCTCATTCGATGACTTTCTTAAAACTTTATTTATAAAGCCAAAATTAATCTCCTATTGACAGGAGACAAGCACCGAGAAGCAAATGAAGTACATCCATGCATATATACACATATACCTTTATGTTTACACACACACAAATATATATATATATACATATGAACACATGTATAGTATATTATATATCTACACATGACGAGGAAGCACACGTGCATCAAGAAGCAATGGATACATATATGTGTACATCTCTATATTTACACATACGCAGATACATATATATATATATATATATATATATATAAACACATGTATAGTATATGGCATGAGAAGTGAATAGGCATTAGGAGGCAAATATACACGTATACATATACTTATATACATATAAACACCTATATAATATATATATACATAAGCATGGCGAGGCAGAAAAATGAAAAACAATGTACATATATATATATATATCTCTTTATATACACATGTATAGCATATGGCATGAGAAGTGAATAAGCATCAGGAGGCAAATGTACACGTATACATATACTTATATACATATAAACACCTATATAATATGCATATACATAAGCATGGCGAGGCAGAAAAACAAAAACAGTGTACATATATATATATATATATATCTCTCTCTTTATATACACATGTATGGCATATGGCAAGAGAAGGGAATGAGCATCAAGAGGCAAATATACATATATACATATACCTCTCTATATATAAACACCTATATAATATATATATACATAAGCATGGCGAGGAAGAAAAACGAAAAACAACATCAGGAGGTAAGTAGTATATGTACATATATATATCTCTTTATAGACACATGTATAGCATATGGCATGAGAAGAGAATAAGCATCAAGAGGCAAATATACACATATATATATACCTATATATATATAAACACCGGTATATATATTAGCATGAAAGCATTAGGAAGATCTTACTCTTTCTCCCTCTTCTTGCTCTTCCACGGCACCAGAAGAAAATCTGCAGCAGCTCTCCTCCCTCTCAGCTTCAGAACGAAGTGAGCTCCAGCGGTCTTCAACAGTTCGTTCACCTCTGTTCACCCCTGTTCCAGCTGCTCAGAATAGAGGAAAGTGTGATTCCTTCTCAGCTTGCTTTGCTTCTCTGCTCCAGTTAGATTCAACTCGTCATTGTCCTATCCTTTTTGCTCGTTACTGAATCCACGGTCTGCCTCGTCTTGCTCGTCTGTTGCAGCTCGGTTTCTCTCCTTTCAGCAACTCCCTTCTCTCTCGGTTTCTCTTCTTCACAGCAGCTCTCTCTCTCTCAGTTTCTCTTCCTCACAGCAACCCTCTCTCCCTCGATTTCTCTTCCTTACAGCAACCCTCTCTCGGCCTCCTCCTCTACAACAGCTCTCTCTCTCTCGGTTTCTCTTCCTTCAGCAACCCTCTCTCGGCCTCCTTATTAGCTAAAGCTTCCATCATTATCCTCTGCTCCTGTCATCTCCTCAGCCGAGCTACGGACTGCCACCACAGCTACGAGCAAGTTGCTCACTTGCAGCCAAAAAAGATCACTGCCAAAAATTGCCTCCCCTCGAAGCTGCACCCTCTGGAAGCTGCATTGTTTTAATCTATTATTTTATATTTTATTATTATTATTATTATTATTATTATTATTTATTTAATCCCTTGTTATTATTATTATTATTATTATTATTATTATTATATTTTATTTATTTATTGTTATTCATTTGTTTTTTGTCACCATCCCCATTAACATTTATTTTTGGATTTTTCCTATTTTGTATTTTTTATGATGATTTTTTATTTTGATTTGTTATTATTATTATTAATTCTTATTTCCCAATTTTGTTGTTTTTTGTTTTTTTCTCTTAAATTCCCTCATTATTTGTTTTGAATTTTAATTTGTTTTTTTGCTTAAAAATATCATTTGAACCTCTGTCCTTCTTATTTTCCTCATTTGCTTAATTAACGAATCCATGATAAATTTAGATAGAGATGAGGTGTTTACAATAACCATATATCCCAAAGAAAAAATATTGTGGAACTACTCAAATAAATAAACCAAATCTCACATATTGGTTTTGTGCATCCATATTTAGAGTAATAGAGGAAGTGGTGGCTAATGGAAGAATATGGTTCAGTGAAGCGATGAGTTCCATATTAGATTGCACCCTGGGATGATTCAACAAAAAATAATTTTGATTAGAATTGTTAATATGATTCAAATAATTTGTACATAGAAATCATAAATGTATTACCTAGAAGCCAAGGATGATTCTCCAATTTGTTCTCCAACACATTCTTTATTGACATTATAATTTGCAGAAATAGGGGAAGAATTATGCAGTTGAACACTTAAAGCATTTGGGAACCTGAATTGAAGAATAATCATTATATGTAAAAGAAATTATAAAGGCATGACGTCTTTATAATCAGATAAAATCATAAACAATTAAATTTAGTAATAGACACATTGAGGAAATCATCCCCAAAGCAAAAGATCAAGTACTTGGGAATCTCAAGTACATAAGGCAATGTGGTGCTCCAACGGAAGTTGTGGCAATCTTGAATTTGGCAACTGATGAAGAGTGTAGTTATTCCAATGAATATGTTGGCTATTTGCCAACTGATTGGATTCAAATATTATACTATCCGACGCCCTATCTGACCTGCATTTCAAAATGAATCAATTCTACTAAACTTACTAAAAGTAGAAATAATGATAAGAAGCTCTTTCTCAATAAAGAGTAATTGTTATTTACTTACTGAATGAAATAGGCAAAATAGGTCCCTTGTTGCACAAACCCAATTGACGTTGTGATTTAGGATAAATAGTGATTACTCTCTTGATAATTAGAGAATTGGGCGTACTTACAATGAGAATTAGGCAATTATGGAGGAAATTAAAAGGTGAGCCCTTGGTGCTTTTGCCAGCATAGAATGATTGGTTTTTGCTGGTTGCTTCTTTTTTGTCTTTTTTCATTCTTCTTTTCTTTTTTTCGATTTTTGTTTTTTCTTCCAAGAATGTGGTGCTTACATATACATATACCTACATATATATATATATATATATATATAGTTATAGTTAAGTCTCATTGTCATAACCAACCTTTCGGCGGAATAAAAAGTGTTTAAATTGATTCTCAAAAACGAATATTGAAAACCAATTTATTTGGAGTCGCTACCAAAATTTTTAACAGAAAACTTTGGAAAACCAATTTAAATAAAAAAGAAACGGCAACATGGTTTGCAAAATCAGAGATGAGTTCGGGAGTCTATTTGAGTGTAGGGAAGGTGTTAGGCACCCCACAACACCCGTCCATAAGGACGATTAACTTAAACCAGTCAGCTGAAATAGAATATGACTTTTAAATTTATCACAATTACCCTTTTATTGACATACATGCCTGTTAAACAGAGGAGACAAAACAGCAAGAATGAAAGCAAACAGACAGATATTCACAAAGGGTGGACTTGACCTAGGATAAGAGCCTAGGGCCTACGTACCCCATGATAAGGATCAAAGTCCACGTAGTTCAACAACAAAGGTGTGTTTACAGGTTGATTATTTGTAAATTTTATAATGAGAACAGGAGAGTTTAAATTGAACAGATTTCCATAAACAAAATGAAATTGAGATTTGATCTGTGTGTCTTAATTTACGACAATCTGATTAATCTAGCTCTCTTGACCCCTTCATTTTTTCTTTTTTTCTTTTTTAAAAATTTTTGTTCATTTTTGGAGTTTTAATCCTTATTTTGAAATGAAATGAAATGATTATACAGAAAGAATTTGATCACATAAAGAAAAGAAATTATTTAATTAAGACATTTATTTTTGTAATATTGTTATTATTGTTATCATTATTTTATAACAAATATGTGCTGATTTTGGGAATCCAAGGAGATTAAAATCTCATATGATCCCATGCAATTGAGGAGAACAATATTCTCACACGATAATTTCGTAAATAATAGAAATTATTTAATTAAAGTAAATATTTATTTATTATTATTTTTAAAACCAATGTGTACGAAATTTAGGGATCTAAAGAGATTAAAATCTCACATAATTCCATACAATCGAGGAGAACAAAATTCTCACGTGATAATTTCGTAAATAATGGAAAATATTTAATTAAAGTCAATATTTAATTTGAAACAAATGTGTACTAATTGTAAGGATATAAGGAGACTAAAACCTCACATAATCCCATACAATCGAGGAGAACAATATTCTTACATGATAATTCTGCAGATAATACAAATATTTAATTAAGATCCATATTTAATTATTATTATTTTTAAAACAAATGTATACTAATTTTAGGGATCTAAGGAGACTAAAATCTCACATAATCCCATACAATCGAGGAGAACAACATTCTAACACGATAATTTTGTAGATAATAAAAAATATTTAATTATTATTATTATTATTATATTTTGATTATTTTTGTATTGTTACTATTTATAGCAAGTATGTATTAATTTTTAATTAATAATTTTTTCTGGGATCTAAGGAGATCCGAATCTCACGATCCCAAGGCACCTGAAGAGAATAATATTTTCACTCGATGACTTTCTTAGAACTTTTATTTATAAAGCCAAAATTAATCTCCTATTGACATAAGAATAACAATGATACATATATCTATACACATCTATACATACACACACACACACACATATATATATATACATACATATAGACACATATAATAATACATATGAGCATGATAGAAAAAGAAGAGCAAGCTTCAGGAAAAGCAGGAAGCATATATCTATATATCACCACACATATTTATATATACATCTACATACACACACACACACACATATATATATATAAACTCATATATTATATATATATGATCAGGAAGCATGAACTCATATACCCACACACACACACACACACACACACACATATATATATATATATATATATTATACATCCACATACACATATATAAACACAAGCATAATATATGTGTAAGAAAAGAGCAAAGCTTCAGGAAGATAAGGAGAAGCCTATATTCTTTCCCCCTCACACATAGATACATATATATATATATATATATACACATCTACATACACATATATACATATATATATATATATATATATAAACTCATACATGATATATATATGAATATGGTATGAGAGGTTGAGAGCTTCAGGAAGCATAAACTCATGCACCCACACACACACACATATATATATATATATATATGTACACCTATCTACATATATAGATATGAAAGCAACACACATCTATATCTTCCCACACACCCATATATATATATATATACCTACGTACATATATGTATATATGAAAGCAACGATATATGTACACCTACCTACATATATAGATATGAAAGCAACACACATCTATATCTTCCCACACACCCATATATATATATATATATACCTACATACATATATGTATATATGAAAGTAACGATATATGTCCACCTACCTACATATATAGATATGAAAGCAACACACATCTATATCTTCCCACACACCTATATATATATATATATATATATATATACCTACATACATATATGTATATATGAAAGTAACGATATATGTGCACCTACCTACATATATAGATATGAAAGCAACACACATCTATATCTTCCCACACACCCATATATATATATATATATATATATATACCTACATACATATATATATATATATATATATACCTACATACATATATATATATATATATATATGAAAGTAGCGCATATTTGTATCTCCCCACACACACACATATATATATATACACCTACATACATATATATATATATATATAAACTCATGTGTGATATATATATATATATATATATATATAACTATGGCAAGGAGAAAAAAAATGAAAACAGCATCAGGAGGTGAACATGTGGAGGACCTAGATGACAAATGGTGTGACTAACGTGTAGTAAAACCAAACAGAAGGTTCAAATGACATGCAATGGGATTTCTGTCCTTCATTTTTTGAAAATGGAACTAGGTGGTTAACGTTTTCATTAGCCACTGAACGCTAAATACGTTTAAAATGAGAGCAATATGACGGCCAAAATGAAAAGAGTTCAGCTAATGATGCCAACTTTTTTCCTTGGATCTTTTCTGAGTTTTGAACCTCCTTTTCTTACTTTCTTCAAGCCTTTCCCAACGGTCCTAGGAGCTTCTGTTTTCTGTAGTGATGTCTCTCCTTCATTCAACAATCTCTCGGCTTCCACTTGTCTCTCATGCTCTGCTTTCTTTCTCCCTTTTACTGCTCTTCCATAGCACCAAAAGAAGAACTCGCAGCAAACCTCCTCCCTCTCGGCTTCAGCCTGGTTCATTCACCTTTGTTCACCCCTATTTAAGGTGGTCAAAGCAGAGGAGAAGTTCTCGGTTTGCTTGTCACCACTGCAGCTCAGTTTCTCTAGTAGCTCTCCTCTCTCAGTTCTCAGTTTTCTCAAGCAATTCTTAGCCTTCTCCTTGGTTCTCGGTTTACTCGTCACTGTTGTAAACTTCCTCCTTGGTTCTTGGTGTCACCAGCAGCTCTCAGCCTCCTCCTTGGTTCACGGTTTCCTCCACGGCTCCAGACTTCTTCCTTTGGTTCCTCACAACAACTCTCCCTTTCCCTCTCAAGTCTTCTTCGCTCTTTTTCCTTGCCTCTGTAGCAACACTTTCGGCCTCCCCTTGCCTCAAAAGCAGCCCCCCTTCTTATTAGCTGAAGCTTTCATCATTATCACCTACTCCTATCATCTCCTCAGCCGAGCTACGGACTACCACCATAGCTACGAACAACTTGCCCACTTGCAGCCAAAAAACCACAGCCAGAAAATCGCATCAGAGGAAGTTGTGCTCTCTTACATGCCTAGGTAGTTTTTTGTTGTAATTTATTATTATTATTTTTTATTTTATTATTTTTTTTTTCTGATTTAACCCTTATTATTATTATTATTATTATATTTTATTTATTTATTGTTATTCATTTTTTATTTTTTTATTTTTTGTCATCATCACCACTAATATTTATTTTTGGATTTTTCCTATTTTGTATTTTTTATGATGATTTTTTTTATTTTGATTTGTTATTATTATTATTAATTAATTCTTATCTTCCAATTCTGTTTTTTTTTCTTTTTCTTAAATTCCCTTATTATTCGTTTTGAATTTTAATTTGTTTTTTGGTTAAAAATATCATTTGAACCTCTGTCTTTTTTATTTTCCTCATTTGCTTAATTTAAAATTGATGAACGAATCCATGATAAATTTAGATAGAGATGAGATGTTCACAGTTGCCCCTCTTTGCTTATCTCTTAAGTTAGGGAAGCAAAAATTGTGAAGAGATGACCCAACTTAAGAGCAAGTAAAGATGTGAACACACCATTCCTCAAGTTGAGGGAAAACCAATAAAAGGGGCCTTATGTAAATTTGAGCTCAAATGGGATAGTAATTTGTCTCCGCTTGATGTAAGATTTTTGAAAGAAAATTGCCTAGACACGATGCAGGACTTTTGACAGAAAGATAAATCACCCCGAATTCGATCCAAGACTTTTGACAGAAATGTAGATTGCCCTGGACACAATGCAGGACTTTTGAAAAAATATAAATTTCCCTGGACTCGATGCAGGACTTTTGAAGGAAATGTAAATTGCTTGGACACGATGCAGGACTTTTGACAAAAATGTAAGTTGCCCTGGACACGATGCAGGACTTTTGACAAAAATGTAAATCACCCTGGACACGATGTAAGACTTTGGTA
Source organism: Delonix regia (assembly GCA_037074485.1). Classification (NCBI taxonomy): domain Eukaryota; kingdom Viridiplantae; phylum Streptophyta; class Magnoliopsida; order Fabales; family Fabaceae; genus Delonix; species Delonix regia. Next base: position 9,992,269 of record CM073452.1, read on the forward strand.
GAAATGTAAATCGCCCTGGACACGATGTAGGACTTTTGATAGAAATGTAAATTGTCCTGGACATGATGCAAGACTTTTGACAAAAATGTAAATTGTCCAGGATACGATGCAGGACTTTTAGTAGAAATGTAAATTGCCTTGGACACGATGCAGGACTTTTGATAAAAATGTAAATTGTCCTGGACACGATGTAGGACTTTTGATAGAAATGTAAATCGCCCTAGACACGATGTAGGACTTTTGACAGAAATGTAGATTGCCCTGGACACAATGCAGAACTTTTGAAAAAATGTAAATTGCCTTGGACTCGATGCAGGACTTTTGCGTTGTTTTAAAGAGAGGCATTCACCTTATATGGAATATGCCATCACGCAATGTAAGGTGTGCACCTATGTGAGATACATACCATTATGCTCAGATTGTAGCATGATTTGACCGCTTGCTAGGCATGTCATTTTTATGACCATGGCGTTCTTTAGGAGTGAATAGATTTAAATTCAGCTGAGTTTTTGCCTTTGACATTTAAATCGCTATCTCATGAAATTCCAAGATGAATCTTCTTGAACGATAAAAATATTTGTACTAAGGTGGGGTGTGATTCTTTTGAAAACACCTCTTGGACATTCATGGAATGTGATATAACACGTGTTTGGGTGCCAAATGCATGGTACATATGTTTTTCTTTTCTTTGAAACATCAATTATGCATAAGTGGTGGATGCGCAAGCTAGATACATGATAAACATGGATAATCATGTATGCATGAGACATGCGGGTTTTTGAATGATAATGAAAATTTTATTTACTTTGATACATTTTCCAAAATGATGCTTATACCTTAGGTGTTAGAAATAAGAGAACGCTACGTGAGCGTAGACTTTCTACCTTACTTTGGAAACTGGAGGGGTAACATATTAAGTCATAGTTTGTGCTAGTTGGAAAGAGAACTGTATTGCCCGGAGTGAAAGAATTGTCTAACCAAGCTTTTCCCGTCGTGGCTTTTAACTCATTGTTTCAACAGCCGATGGTTCTTATAACTTTATCCTCTCGGGTCAAGATCTGGTAAACTTAATTTCCTTTCCTTATGGCAAACCAGAGGACATTGAAAAATGCTTCAATCTCTTTTTACGAAGTAACTCGGTGACAAAAATAGAAATGCCTGGATGTGTATATGTTTCATATTTTAAGTTTCATCCCAGTAATTGCGTGAAAGCACTTTTTTTTTTTAAAAAAAATCATGGGTGTCTCTGAAATGCGCATCATTAGACCATATTTTGAATGATTTCATTTATTTGAATATTTATTTTGCATGTGGAATGAATGGAGCAATTATAAAGGCAATACAATTTTGTAGAAAGAAGAAGAATAATGGGAAGCAAGTCTTTTAAATGAGTGAGGGACTTTTATAAATAGATCACGTGGTCTAAAGGAAAATAGGTGATAGATTGGATACAAGTGCAAAGGAGAGCCGAGGTGGCAACTTGGATGACTTTGACATGCAGCTCTAGGTGACACTGATTGCTTGAACCTAATGTTGCCTCGGATACACATATTTCAAAACTGGTTAATGAAGGTAATCTCTAAGGATCCTCCTAAGTGGGGGATTTAATCCTGTGCAGCTTCGCTTCATTCACCACTTATTGCCCTAACTTTTGCTTAAGCCGCCTTTTCAGGTTTTCGACTTAACGGGCCCCGATTGTAAAATCTTTTTTTTTTTCATCGTCCCCATTTTTAAGCAAAGTATTTCTTTATTGCGTCTGAGTTAACCGGTCTTCCGATCTCTCTCCCATCCATATCGGCGAGGACCAACGCACCTCCGGAGAATGCTCGCATTACCACATACGGTCCTTCATATGAGGGTGCCCATTTGCCTCTATTATCCTTTAGGTTTAGGAGGACTTTTTCAGAACTAACTCCCCTGGCTCAAATTCTCTAGGACGAATCTTTTGATTGAAGGCCCTTGCCATCCTTTTCTGGTATAATTGCCTATGACACATAGCTACTAGCCGCTTTTCTTCGATCATATTCAACTGCTCATATCGTGTCCTAACCCACTCACTCTCCTCTAGGTTGGATTTTATCAACACTCGGAGAGAGGGGATTTCAACCTCAATTAGAGTGATCGCCTCCATACCATATACTAAAGAGTAAGGAGTTGCCCCTGTGGATGTACGTATTGTTGTACAATACCCATGGAGAGCATACGGAAGCATCTCATGCCAATCTTTATAAGTGATAGTCATCTTACTGATGATCTTTTTTATGTTCTTATTTGCTGCCTCGACTACCCCATTCATCTGTGGCCGATAGGGTGTAGAATTGTGATGCTTAATCTTAAATTGCTCACATAAGTTCTTAATGTTAGCCCCATTCAAGTTAGGGGCATTGTCAATAATGATCCTTTCTGGTATACCATATCGACATATAATGTTTGACTTCATAAATCAGAGGAAGACCCTTTAGGTAATATTGGAGAAGGAGCATGCCTCTATCCATTTTGTGAAGTAGTCGATGGCTACTAAAATGAATCGATGTCCATTGGACGCCTTTGGATTGATGGGGCCAATCACATCGATTCCCCACATTAAGAATGGCCAAGGTGCCACCAGGTTGTGTAGGGGTTGCGGAGGAGCATTGATCTTATTGGCGTATATCTGACATTTATGACATCTCTTCACGTAGTCAATGCAATCTTTCTCCATGGTTAACCAAAAGTACCCACATCTTTGAATTTGCCTAGTCATGGTGTGACCGTTAGTATGAGTTCCACACACCCCTTCATGAATCTCTATCAGTATCCTGTGTGCCTCTGATGTATCCATGCATCTGAGCAAAGTGTTATCCCATGATCTTTTATACAACACTTCTCCCCTAAGGAAGAAACCCATGGCCAATCGACGAATGGTCTTTTAGTCATTCTCAAATGCCCCAACTGGATATTGCCGACTTTGGACATAGTTTTTTATGTCATGGAACCAGGGTTGCCCATCGCTTTCTTCCTCCACATTTAAGTAGTGAGCTGGGGTGTCCCGGGTCTCAATCAGCACTGGTAACACGTTAACCCCACAATCTAGCTTGATCATTATGGCGAGGGTAGCCAATGCATCAGCAAATTGATTTTTGTCCCGAGTCAAATGTGTGAAGTTTATCTCCTCGAACTTTGACATTAATTCCATTAGGTACCTTTGGTACGGTATCAGTTTGGGGTCTTTGGTTTGCCATTCTCCCTTTACCTGATAAATGACGAGGGTTGAATCTCCAGACACATCAAGATATCTGACACCTAATCTAAAGTAGCTTGTAGGCCATTGACACAAGGCTCATACTCTGCCACATTATTTGTGCAGTAGAAGCTAAGCTTGATTGCCACTGGATACTGTTTACCTTCGGGCGATGTTATCACAGCCCCTAGTCCACTACCATGTATGTTGGCAGCTCCATCAAAATACATTGTCCACTTGACCTGCTTTAGTTCATCTTTTTCTACTATTAGGATATCTTCGTCTAGGAACTGAAAATCCAACGGTTGGTATTCATCCAAAGGACTAGCCGCCAAATGCTCGGCTATAATACTCCCTTTGACTGATTTACTGGTCATATACTTTATGTCATATTCTGAGAGTATCACTTGCCACTTTGAGACTTTTTCTAATACATGAGGACTCTCGAAGATGTATTTGATTGGAACCACCCTGGAGATCAGCCATGTAACATGATATAGCATGTACTGCCTTAGTCTCTTTGTGGTCCACACGAGGCCGCAATAGGTCTTCTTAATTGACGGATATCATGACTCACATTCATTAAACTTCTTGCTTAAGTAATAAATCGCTTGCTCCTTTTTCCCCGACGCATCGTGTTGTCCTAACATAGCACCTATGGACCCCGGTCGGATCATCAGATAAAGAATAAGGAGCCACCCTGGTGTAGGTGGTACCAAGACAAGGGGATTCAAGAGGTATTCTTTTATCCTATCAAATGCTCGTTGATAAGTCCCATCCCATTCCCCTGGTTGATTCTTGCGCAATAATTTGAATATTGGTTCGCAAGTGGCAGTTTGGTTTACAATGAACCTAGCTATATAATTCAAACGTCCCAAGAAACTTCTAACTTCTGTTTCCATACTTGGTGGTGGCATGTCAGGAATGACCTTAATTTTATTGGGGTCCACTTCTATTCCTTGCTTACTGACAATGAACCCCAAAAGTTTCCCCGATGTGGCCCTAAATATGCACTTACTAGAATTCAAACAAAGTTTGTACCTCCGCAGTCTTTCAAAGAGCTTTTGCAACATAGCTACATAACTTTCCCCTTCAGCTGATTTAGCGACCATGTCATCCACATATACCTCTATTTCTTTATGCATCAAGTCATGAAACAGGACTACCATTGCGTGTTGATACGTGGCTCTGGCATTTTTAAGCCCAAAAGGCATTACTTTATAGCAGAAGGTTCCCCATTGAGTGATGAAGGTGGTTTTCTCTATATCATCGGGGTGCATGGGAATTTGATTGTAGCCAGAATATCCATCCATAAAGGAATATCTAAAGCTTTTTGCTATATTGTCAACTATAACATCGATGTGAAGTAAAGGAAAGTCATCTTTTGGACTAGCCTGGTTTAAGTCTCTATAATTGACGCACATTCTTACTTGCCCATCTTTTTTTGGTACGGGGACTATGTTCGCGACCCATTGAGGGTATTTAGCAACTTCCAGAAAACCATCTTCCCATTGCTTCATTACTTCCTCCTTGATGTTGAGAGACATTTCTGGGCTTATCCTTCTTAATTTTTGTTTCTTAGATGCCACATTAGGGAACAAAGGTATTTTGTGGGCAACAATTTCAGGATCTATTCCTGGCATATCCTAGTACGACCACGCAAACACATCCATATATTCCTTAAACAAATTGATCATTTCTTCCTTTTATGGATTATCCACTATTTTTAACTCTTTTTTGTCATTCTCGGTCCCTATATTAATTACTTCGGTGATTTCTTTATGCGGAATGATTCTTTTTTCTGAAGATTCTATTATTTTAGCAAAGGTTCAAGATAACTCATCATTATTACCAGTTTCTAAATCATTCGTATTTGAAACAACATGTGGCACACTCAAACAGTGCCCAGGTGCTTCTGCTTCAGACAAGAGTTCTGAGGATTCAAACTCCCTGGAAAGAAGGTAAGAATAAATAAGAAAAGACAGGATATAAACAAGATTTTGGCAAAAAGATTGAAATTGTTGTATCCATTTGATATTCAAAATAAAATTCAAATTGTTAGCTTTTACAAAACTCTTGAAAATGATATTCAAAATATTACTCTAATGACATGACATCCGATAACACTTCAGATTCCCAATTGTTAAGTGCTTCTCCTAGTTCATCCAGCCGGATCCACATGGCTTTTGTGTGCTCTCTTTCTTATTCGCTGGCCATTGCAACTGGGTCGCTCGGGTGTATTATCTTAGCAACAACAGGAAAAGTTTCACGTATGTGGGGTATTTCCATTTTTCCTTTCAACTTACACTCTTTCCATCACGCTCCGTGAGTCTCCACAGACATCTCATATCCTAACCCTTACCGTCTCAGATTTTCTGGCAACTCAACCGGTTCTCCTATGCCTTGCAGATTAGCACCCAATCCTTTTCCTTTTTGATACCTGTTATTTCTCATGATTTTAGCCACTATTTGGTTGACATCCTTAGCAGATTCCCCAACTCTTAATGGGTTATGGCTGGCACCTTTTGTAGATTTTCCCGCCTCTAACACCTCCAGACTCTGGTAGGAGCTGTCCATGACTTATTCGGCATTCTCAATGTAGGGTACCATGTTCGGTTTGCTAATGATCATCTCTTCCTCACCTTTTACTGTGATGAGTTTCCCTTCATTAATGTACTTGATCCTTTGATGCACGGTTGATGGGACTGCACCTGCCACATGTATCCAAGGTCTCCCTAAGTGCATCGTATATGCCGCGTCAATATCCATGACCTGAAACTCAACTGTAAATAAGTTTAGACCAATTTCCATCGGGAGCTCAATCTTTCCAATTACTTCTCTCCTTGTCCCATCGAAGGCCCTCACCACCATGTCATTATGCTCAATACATGACCTTTCGATTGGTAACTGCCCTAAAATGGATAAGGGTAGAACATTTAGAGCCGACCCTCTGTCAATGAGTACTTTAGCAATTACATACCCATAGCACTTCAAAGTAATGTGGAGGGCTTTGGGTTTTCTGGCCAGCGTGGGGTGTATCTCATCCTCAGAAAAAGCGATCAGGGTGGAGTTTTTCACTGCATTTATCATATTCACCACCTTTTCCGGGGTAATGTCAGGACGTACATAAGCATCATCTAACATGCTCTGCATGGCCTTTCGGTGGGCCTCTGAGTTCATTATAAGGGTCAGGATTGAAATTTGGGCCGGTGTTTTTCGTAATTGATCAACCACGTCATACTCGCTTTGCTTCATAATTTTCAAGAACTCCTCTGTTTCCTCTCGTTCTCCTTTCTTAGGGCCCTCCTTTAGGTTTGAACTTTCACCCACTTCCCGATTCGGGTTTGGAGTTCCTTCTACATCCTTTGAGTACACCCAACCACTACGGGTAATTCCTCCTATGATTTCTGTATGCACTCCTTCTATGACCGTCCTTTCTCCTGATGCCTCATTATCATGTGGGCATTCTATCTTTGGTTCATAATTCCATGGTACAACATGATTGCTCTGATACAGGAATGAAGCTGGCACATGGATGACAGCAGTCAGATTTTTGTTGGGCACCGGCATAGGTATAACAAGCAAAGATCCTTTCATTGTAGTTTGCAATTTGCAATTATTTTGGGTATGAGGGGCCTCCTTAACTTCATAAACTGGCTTATTAACCACTAGGAAAGAGCTCCTGGGTTTCGTGGGGCTAGACAATCCCTTAGTCTTGGTACCATCCCCCTTTGTGACACACACATTCCCTTCAGTGGGTTCTTGAATCTTTTCGATGGTTAGAACTCCTAATGTCATCATTCTCTGTGCTAACTCCTTAAATTTCCCATAGTCTTCAATGTTGTGCCCTACTTCTTCTTCATGAAACTCACAGTATTTGTTCTGTAACCTTCTGGGTATATTCTGCTCTTTATCTTGAGTGGAAATGTAGTTAGCGTCCTTCAGGCTTCCATATAGCCATCGCATGGTGCATGATACATCTATCAAGTTTTTCGAGCTGGGCTCTTTTGCGTCTATCATAGACACTTATTTCCCTTTATCATGATTTGGCAAGGGGTTGGTGACAATGTTGGGGTCACCACTTGACTTTATGCCAATATGTTTATTATCTAATAACGCTAAAACGTGCCCCCTGAAGGCATCACACCTGTCAATATCATGCCGGGTAGCCCCCATGTGATACTCACAAGTAGCGTTGGAGTCATACCACCTAGGGAATGGTGGTTGAAGTGGCTTAATAGGCCTAAGGCCCATAAGCTTTTTCGCCACCAGGCCGTGAAACAGCTCAGATCGACTGACATTGAAGTTAGGCAACGGCTTATCATCGCGAGGCTGTTGAGTAAGCCTAAACCCTCTACTCTGGGCCATTATTGGTTGTGGTCCAAGATGGGATTGTGGTAGTGTTGGGTAACTCATATGACTGCTCATTGCTGGGCCTCGTGGTTGGTAGGCCATGACTGGGTTCTAACCATGAAACGATGCCTGGGGATATTGATTACGCATGGGGCAAGGGTGCTAGTATGCAGCGTGGACATTACTGACATCCTCTTCCTTCTTTCGATTACTTGTAGGCCTTTTGGCTTCCATGGATGTATTTTTGAACAACCCATCGTGTACATCAGCGTCTATTCTTTCCCCAACTTGGATAAGGTCAGCAAACTCATTCACATGGGTCCCTAACATGATTTTATGATACGGGTCCCCAAAGGTACGAACGAAATAGGAACACAATTCTAAGTCCATGAGTGGTGGCTGGACCTCAGCTGCTGTGGCTCTCCACCTTTAGGCGTATTCCTTAAAGGTCTCAATTCCCTTCTTCTTTAATGTATTGCCTTATAAACACATCAATAAGATCTCTCCATCTCTTTAGTTTTGAGTGATCTAGTTTCATAAACCAATGTAATGCGGCGTCGGTCAGGCTCTCATAGAAGAAGTTTTTAAGGAACCTTTCATCCCTCGACCATACCGACATTTTGGTGCAATATGACTTTAGATGATAGTATGGATCTCCACTACCATCATACTTAGTGAACTCAGGTACCTTAAATTTTTTAGGGAATGGTACTTCCGGGGCTAAGCATAACTCCTCCAATTCCACAGACTTCCAGTTAGTCGGCCTCTGTAAAGCTCGCAGCCTGTCCTTCACCTTCGCTATATCTTCTTCCCAATCTTTCTTTTCATTATCCTTTTTTACCTTGAGGCATGTATTAGCAGTGGGCTAGGTAGGACCAACAAATGTAATAGCCAGTTTTCCTCCTAGGATATTACAGGTGAAAACACCCCCTAATTCCATTCTTGGTATCCTTGTCCTTCCATTCCTGAAGTCGGGGGATTTAGGGGTCAGCTTATCACTGTAGGCCTCTGTGTTGGTCTGACACTCATGTGGCTGAAGGACTCCCTAAAGTTACTCCCGATATCTCAATACTTGAATTAGGAACCCCATGATCTGCATTCATGGCGTTAGTGGCATTTGGCGAAATATTATTTGCAGCCACACTTGAGTTCATATTCTGCAACAACTTTATCATTTCTACCATTTGAGCCTGCATGGTCCCCATTTGATCTTTCAATGCTCCCACTTCGACTTCTAACCATTGTTCAGACTCTAATATATTATTTTCGACAGACATAGCTCTGACACGTGCCTGGGTCAGATATGTTTGGCTCGACAGCTGAGCTTGGTTAGACGGATTCTTTCCCCTCGGGCAATGTTGGCTTCTTACCTACGTTTTGAAAATAAGAAATGACAATCCTTAATAATAAAGCAGTTACTTAGGTTTTTATCTCATGTTTTTATTTTATTTTATTTTTATTTATTAATACATTGACCTAGCATAAAGGGCATAGGAATCTCAGATCCTTGAATCCTTGAGGGTACATATTGTATCACTCAATGAGTCAAAGTTAACGACTAACGCAAGGGATGTTTTAATGTCCACAGGCGTAAGTCTGTTTTGCACCACACAACCTATTCATTCTTCGCATGATTTCTGACATCCCACATATGAATAATGAACATATCTGATAACTCAAAGAAGCCTTGCATTTTACTAAGAACAAAATGTTTGATTACATTACTTGATTTGAGGTTATACATCAAAGAGTAACCCAGCCTACAAATTCATATTACAAAACGTTGAAGTCATCTCCCTTTCTCATTCCTTTAAGATTTCATCAACATCTTCAGATCCTCCATAAGGTTATGACACAAAGTAAGAAATTCAGTTATAGCTGCAGGAGTCTTTGTGGGGATGGTGTGCCCTTCAGCTTGTCTATACGCATACGTGAATTCAGGAATGGCATCATTGGTAAATAGAATCATCCTTCTGAAGCGCTCTAGCCACATTTCTTTCTCAATCACTTGCTCTTCATGGCGAGACTCCCACAACCGAGCCTTTTCAGCTTGATGGTTGAGCTGTTCAATTAAACTTTGTATTGTTATCGCATTGTCACTCTTGATACTAGCCACCTCTCTCATTTTTTCTTCCAACCTTTTGGCGAGGATTTCGATTTCTCATTGGAGGTCATTAGGAAACTTAAGTTCCTCCACCTCCCTCATCATGGCATCCTTTTCTTTAACAGCTTTTAACAATCGAGTTTGATAATTAAGGGCCTTCTTGTTGCTTTCCTCGACTCGCCTTTGAACCCTCCTTACCGTGTCTTTTAATTTATCATTTTCCTCCTTTAATCTCTTCAGCTCAGTATTAGTTTCTGACTCTTTTCTTCTTTTTGCTCTCTCGTCTTCATGTGACTTTTCTAAGCTTTCCAAATGCCTTTTCCTTAGTTCCTCCAAACTTTGCAACTCAGCCTTTTTACATTTTAATTGGTTGGCCTGACATTCATTAACCTCCTGTTGGTTGTTGCTTAACAAGGGATTGTGAGGCCCTAGGGGTGGATGGACCCCATCAGTCCTTTCCTTAAGCCAAGTCTCATATCCTTTCGTAGTTGCCATGGCATGCTTTCCTAGCTCGAACCTTCCTTTACACATCACATGACTCCATGCATCCCTTATCTTATGAGTCATTTCTACCTTCAACGGATCACCATAATAAAAGTTAACTCTTTACATAGCCTCTTCAGACGAGATGTCTTGTTCGTATGCAAATTGGCAATGCGCGATCATGGGGTTATAGTTAATGTATCCTCGGGCACCCATAAGGGGGACGTTAGGGAAGTTCCCACAACAGTAAATGACATCCTCGCTTTCCCACCAAGAGAGTTTCCACCAAATGGTGGTATCTTCAAGCTCTTATATCTTTTTGATCCACTTATCGTTGTTCATTCTTGCTTGTAGTGGAATTGACCCTTCACGGCGTGGGTAATCTTGGATCGGGTGATGGATGGCATCAAATCTTATACCGAGTTGGTATTCCCTACCATAGACATGATTAACCCACCATATGTTCAGCAACGACAAGCAGCATTTCAATTTTCCTTTCTTCTCTCTATGGCAGAAGCTCAATGTTAGAAATGTTTCTGCTATAAGCGCTGGCACTGGGTTCACCTGGTGATTTTCTACCATCCACAGGACACTTACTGCTACCAGGTCAATCACCCCTACTGCTGATGGGAATAATACTAACCCGTATATCGCCAAGGCAAGGACTCTTCTGAAGACAACCCAATTCCCTTTCTTAGCTAATGCCTCCAACCTTTTCTCTAAATATTTTCTAGATAAATCTTCTGTTGCCCCAGAGCGGAATAACTGTACTCGTGCCGGTTCCTCCCTCAAAATTTAAGCCACTACGCGCTTGGAAGGGAGATATCCAGGGTACAAATAGACAGGAGTGTCTCGGTTAACAGACATTTTCATCAAGCCTCCGTATTCCTCTAATGTGGGTACAAGTTGGAAAGTTGGAAATGTGAAGCATCTCAATGAATCGTCCCAATGTTAGGCTAGGACTACAAGTGCTTCAGGCTGGATAGGGACTGACAATAAATCCAAGATATCTCCATAATCCCTTTGAAAATGGCGGAGCTGCTCCCCCCTGAGTTTCCCACTCATAGTAATTAAGCTTTCAACTGATTCAGCTTTCACTTTCACTTTAACTCTCTTCCCAGTTGGGATTATTCCTGTTGGGCTTGTGTTTTGAGGTTGTGTGGTGTCCAATGATTCCATCATGTCTTTATGCAAATCAAGAGAAATGACGACTCAAGTTGTAACAAGTCTATTGGTTAGAAATAAAATGGGATGGGCACGTAAATTTCTTTAATCAATAGATTATTTAGCACTTTATTCATTATTAATCACTAAGGACCTTATTGATTCATTGTGAGTAATAGATAAAAAGGCTGTCAACCCAGGGAAAAGTAAGTCTTCACACGGGTGAGGCTTAGATAAGTGAACCAAATAATCCATTGATATATCGTTTTTGCGAAGGTTATTGATTTTTTTTTTCTTTAAAAGTTCCCAACTCCATTAATACATCATCAGGCCAAACTTCCATATAGAACATATTTTCAATCTTAGCTCATTTCTTAGGTTAAGCATCAAATGGAGATATTCTGATGGCTAAAACCAGCTAAAAAAAACAAATTTATTTTTTAAAAAACATGTAACTATGCTATGAATACTATGATAACATGCAAAATGAGAGTGAAATATGTTCCCTTGGTGTCCTAACTGGGTCAACCCTAAATGAGGAAAAGTTACCCTAAAGATGACAGGTTCTAGGAAGGTTATCTATTAAGTTCGGTCAACTAACGTGAATAGTTCTGAGGATAGGTCTAATACCTTAGAATTACTGGTTCCCATATTGCCCCCACTCATAAGAGTAAGGATCTCGCGACATGAATTAGACTAAAAAGAGGACAGAATCCTACTCCAATCATATTCACATGACTAGATACAACCTGAGCGAGGTTTTCACGGTAACCTCTGGAAACGAGAAGTTCCACAGGGAAACCAATATAAACCTCTATTAACCTAAAGCGAGCAAGGACCCGGGTATAGAGCCCAAAAGGTGTGTGAGGTACAACGTGAATGTGCTAAGTGTGTGAAAGGAACATACAAACCTCTGAACCTATAGTTTACCCAACCCTCATCTGTTAAATAGATAAACTGCAAGAAAAATCGAGAACTTACAATATAGATAAAAGTCGTCTACCCTAGGGTTTCATTCCGCATGTTATCTATCCTAGCATATGTATTACAAATAAACTAACAAAATTATATGGTAAAAGATGAACTTTAAGTATGTTATATGACTAAACACAAAGGATATATACCTATACATATAACAAAAATAAATGGCGAATACATAAGAACGTACAAGCATAACATGTAACCAAAAGGAGTAAATAAACACCAAAACAATGAAGAAGAATAAATGATTAAGCCAAAACACGACAAGGGTGATCAAGACAACAAAAGCCATATTATTTCAACTGACTAATTAAACAGGCTTGACTCTCGAACAACTCCCCAGCGGAGTCGCCAAACTGTCGTAACCGACCTTTCGGCGGAATAAAAGTGTTTAAATTGATTCCCAAAATGAAACTCGAAAATCAATTTATTGGGAGTCACCACCAAAATTTTTAATGGAAAATTTTAGGAAACCAATTTAAAATAAAAAGAAAAAGGCAATAAGGTCTACGAAATCATAGATGAGTTTGGAAGTCTATTTGAGTGTGGGGAAGGTATTAGGCACCCCACAACACCCGTCCATACGGACGGTTACCTAAAACCAGTTAGCTGAAATAGAATATGACTTCTAATTTATCTCGATTACCCTTTTATCGACATGCATGCCCGTTAAACAAAAGAGACAAAACAGCAAGAATGAAAGCAAACAAATAGATATTTACAAAGGGCGGACTTGACCTAGGATAAGAGCCTAGGGCCTATGTACCCCATGATAAGGATCAAAGTCCACGTAGTTCGACCACAAAGGTGTGTCTACAGGTTGATTATTTGTAAATTTTATGATGAGAACAGGAAAGTTTAAATTGAACAGATTTCCATAAATAAAACGAAATTGAGATTTGATCTGTGTGTCTTAATTTACGACAATCTGATTAATCTAGCTCTCTTGACCCCTTCATTTTTTCTTTTTTCTTTTTTAAAAATTTTTGTTCATTTTTAGAGTTTTAATCCTTATTTTGAAATGAAATGAAATGATTATACAGAAAGAATTTGATTGCGTAAATAAAAGAAATTATTTAATTAAGACATTTATTTTTGTAATATTGTTATTATTGTTATCATTATTTTATAACAAATATGTGCTGATTTTGGGAATCCAAGGAGATTAAAATCTCACATGATCCCATGCAATCGAGCAGAACAATATTCTCACACGATAATTTCGTAAATAATAGAAATTATTTAATTAAAGTAAATATTTAGTTATTATTATTTTTAAAACTAATGTGTACCAAATTTAGGGATCTAAGGAGATTAAAATCTCACATAATTCCATACAATTGAGGAGAACAAAATTCTCACGCGATAATTTCGTAAATAATGGAAAATATTTAATTAATGTCAATATTTAATTTGAAACAAATGTGTACTAATTGTAAGGATATAAGGAGACTAAAACCTCACATAATCCCATACAATCAAGGAGAACAATATTCTCACACGATAATTCCGCTGATAATACAAATATTTAATTAAGATCCATATTTAATTATTATTATTTTTAAAACAAATGTATACTAATTTTAGGGATCTAAGGAGACTAAAATCTCACATAATCCCATACAATCGAGGAGAACAACATTCTCACACGATAATTTTGCAGATAATATAAAATATTTTATTATTATTATTATTATTATTATTATTATTATTATATATTCTGATTATTTTTGTATTGCTACTATTTATAGCAAGTATGTATTAATTTTTAATTAATAATTTTTTTTGGGATCTAAGGAGATCCGAATCTCACGATCCCAAGACACCTGAAGAGAATAATATTCTCACTCGATGACTTTCTTAGAACTTTTATTTATAAAGCCAAAATTAATCTCCTATTGACACAAGAATAACAATGATACATATATCTATACACATCTATACGTACACACACATATATATATATATACATACATATAGACACATATAATAATATGTATGAGCATGATAGAAAAAAAAGAGCAAGCTTCAGAAAAAGCAGGAAGCATATATCTATATATCACCACACATATTTATATATACATCTACATACACACACACACACATATATATATATAAACTCATATATGATATATATATGATCAGGAAGCATGAACTCATATACCCACACACACACACACACACACACACACACACATATATATATATATATATTATACATCCACATACACATATATAAACACAAGCAAAATATATGTGTAAGAAAAGAGCAAAGCTTCAGGAAGATAAGGAGAAGCCTATATTCTTTCCCCCTCACACATAGATACATATATATATATATATATATACACATCTATATACACATATATACATGTATATATATATATATATATATAAACTCATACATGATATATATATATGAATATGGTATGAGAGGTTGAGAGCTTCAGGAAGCATAAACTCATGCACCCACACACACACACACACACACACACATATATATATATATATGTACACCTACCTACATATATAGATATGAAAGCAACACACATCTATATCTTCCCACACACCCATATATATATATATATATACCTACATACATATATATATATATATATATATGTATATATGAAAGTAACGCATATCTGTATCTCCCCACATATATATATATATATATATATATACACCTACATACATATATATATATATATATATATATATAAACTCATGTGTGATATATATATATATATATATATATAAGTATAAGTATGGCAAGGAGAAAAAAAATGAAAACAGCATCAGGAGGTGAACATGTGGTGGACCTAGATGACAAATGGTGTGACTAATGTGTAGTAAAACCAAACAGAAGGTTCAAATGACATGTAATGGGATTTCTATCCTTCGTTTTTTGAAAATGGAACTAGGGT